>JAQSUU010000254.1:2588732-5172465 GCA_038087645.1 Saccharum hybrid cultivar R570 | reverse complement strand
ATTGAAACTATTTATATATATATGGACGACGCAACGTGAGAACCGGAACAGTAGATATATAAAGGACACTTGGCGCACTTTACTTATGAAAATACATGTGGACGCACTATGTGATCAGGCAGAGAGCAGCCGGGCTAGATGCAGCTTCCGGCCGTTTGGGTTAGTTTAACTTAACCGCGACCAAATTTAGTTAGGCCTTTTGTACTAAGTGGGCGCTGATAACCGTTTTCAGTGACCTTCCCGGAAAATTACGGCTGAGCTGCCCTGCCCACAACACCCTCACCCCCCCCCCCCCCCCCCCCCCCCCCCCAAATACTGTGACGACGTAGTAGTACTATCTCCAGGCCGTAAAAGTGAGCTCGTTGTGCCTTGTGCGTCATCTCGCTCTTTCTCAGTTTTGGAGGGCGCGCGATCGCAATCATGCCTTGGGTGAGACAGCGACCTGGCCCTCAAAGATTCAGTCAGGTCCAATGCCAACGGAGCACCTCATCGCATCTCACTGATGCGATGTCCCAGCACTGTTGCGGCATTGGAGGCACGCGGGGAGGGGCGTTGCTGGCCACCCCTCTGCCTGGTCCCGCGCAAGTGCTAGGCCTGGTTTAGATCACACCAAAAGTTAAGAATTTTTTCACTTTCTCTATCACATCAATTTTTAGAGGCAGGTATGTAACATTAAATGTAGATAAAAAAATAATTAATTGCATAGTTTAGTTGTAAATCACGAAACGAATCTTTTAAACCTAGTTCGCCCATGATTGAATAATATTTGTCAAATACAAACGAAATACTATAGTTCTAAATTTTTGTAACTTCTTTCCTCTCAACAAGTCCCTAGGCACAATGCGTGCGGCTGCGTTCGGCGTTCCGGGCGTGATGGACCAGAGAATCTCTTCACGTACTGCAACGAATCTACTAGAGGACTATCCTATCCTATGTCCTGCGCGGCGAATGGGGCTGCCGCCCGCTCCGCCTGGCCCGTGATGCGCGGGGGCAGTCAAGTCATCACCTCTACAGTAGATTCGGTCGGACAGCCATCCCAGACAGCATCACAGCAGCGTGGAGTACTACCGGCTAGCGACTGCTCCGTACTATTCCTGTCCAGCCGGACGTCACACATGGATGTTCGTGGAATCGTGGTAGCCCCGCGCCGTCGGTCCGCTGCCGCCTGTCGGAGTGCCTGTGCACCCTGTGCCGGCTGGCCTCGACGGTGTACTCAGCCCAACGCGCGGCGGGCGCACGACGGTTCTTCATCAAAACCTATAGTCGACGGTACGGTGCACCAAATATCTGTCAGCAAGCCAAGCAAGTTGTTTTCAACATTATTGGAAAGAACTACAGTCATAGCACAAAGAGATGGATCTGTCGATCGTTGCAGCAGTCAGTGGCGCAGCTTGAGACAAATTAAAGGGGGCGAATTTGAAAAAAAAAAATCAGTGAACAGTAATTAACGCAAGAAATGAACTGGCAATGCATATAATATCATTAATATATACCTTCGTACTTATATTATGATGTAGATAGCAGCAATATGACGTAGGCTCTTCTATCATTTTCTGTTTGTTATCTACAGTCAGACTTGTCCCTCTCCATGCATAGCTTCACAAAAGCAGAATTTTATAGAGCAAAAAGAAAAAACAATACAATATATAATGGCAAATCATGGAGGGAAGGGGGGCAGGTGCCCAGCTTCGCCTCTATGAAGCTCCGCCAGTGGCAGCAGTAGTGGCTCGATATTTCCACCCAGCAGCTTCCTATGAAACAGGGACAATTAAGGGCTGTGTGACAAGGATGACATGGAACTATAATATATTTCCCTTGACGAGTCTTCCGTGTACAAGACCCGGCTCTATTATTGCTTTTGTTGCGCTGCAATGGTGCGTATCCTCTCCATCATCCCTAGCATCTAGTAGTACGTACGAGTGATCTACCGGATTTTGGATCTCATGGTAAGGGAAGCGATGTCCAAGTCCAAGAGAAAGCAGTCTGTGTGTAGTAGCAGTAGCAGCCCATTTCTGCCTCCGGTTTGCAACGGTTGGTTGTGTGGGTCCATGCGTTGGCACATGGCAAGAGCTCCAAGGATAAGAAGAGAGAGAGAGAGGTACCTCCACCATACATCACACGGTTTGCCACATGCGATGCGGTGTGCTGGCCGTGGCGAGCGACCTGCGATACCCTTGCTATATATCCAAATACACTATATATCCCCTTGCTATATATCCTTAGTCCTGACCAGACGAGGCAAGGCAGAACAGTGACTAGTACGTAGCAAACAAACTAAACACGCCCTGACCTGTGTGAACGACGAAGACACATATATTAAGCCCGTAGGCAGTGGCGGAGCTGGGATGGAGGTAAAGGGGGGCTAAACAAGGAAGATTTAAGACTAAAGCTAAAAATTAATGGCAATTTCACATAAAGCAACAGTGATTTATTAAGTAATCAAGCTGATTAGGGGCTGTAGCCCCGGCAGCTCCTTTGGATCCGCCGCTGCCCGTAGGTACACCGCGCGCGCATGCATGCGCCGGGGTGAAAAGGGAAAAGGGACGGCCAGTGCGCGGGTGCGATGATGGCACACGCACCTTGCCCGGCAGCCGCCTGCTCGGCACAAACTCTCCGACTCGTCGAAGCGATAACGTTGGTGCGGTCCGCGCGCGCGTGGAGCTTGTTGTTGGCCGAGTGGAGGGGGCAGACCGGCCAGGTGCCGGGCCCCGCGCGTCGCTCGCTAGCTGCAGGCGTTTGCGTTTGCGGTTTGCCCTTGTTACGTGGTGGCTGGCGAGATGGAGCCGAGAGCGTACGCCTCGCGTCGTCCTGCCCCCGGGCCGCATCTTCCTGCCCCGGGATGCGGCCTCCCCCGGCCCCGCCGCAAACATGCCTGCGTCAGTGCGTGATGAGCGGGCGCGCGCGTCGTGACAAAGCGCCGCGCGCCAACAACCGCGGCGGCATGCTCCACGTCCACGACTCGGATGGCCTCGCGCGCAGGCGCAGCGACCGGTGCCACTGCGGAAACGAAGAAAAGCGACGGCTCCATCTATCGTCAGGGCTAACGCCAGGCGTATGGCTCCATGCTCCCCTAACTGGCTGGCCCTGAGCCCTGCTCCGTCCGTCCACCTGTCCAGGAGACGACGGAGATCATCGAGCTCCATCCCGCCAGGCTTATGTACACACGACATTTTAGTCTAGCTTTGCTTCACGTCCTCTTCGATCCACGCTCGACGGAGACGTAGCTTTAATATCGCGGTACCAACCTAGGCCGCGCGTAATATCTCTACGACTGGTATACAGAGCCACACCGCAGATCCGTGAGATGATCTGATCACAGACCTGTGCTTTGGATATAAGACAGATAAGAGAGTTTTTTTCCCCCTTTTTGGTCACTACGGCCGAAGCCACAAATAAAGAGTTAGTCCTTTAGGACTCGAACTCTGACCACCCCGAGAGGAGGTACTGAGTTTGTATTGACCACTCGGTCAGCCAAACTATTCCCATATCTCTACGACTGTTATGCGCTCAATGTGTACACGTAGCACGGTGAGCGCACGTACTCGTGCGTGGGAAAATGCCACATGTACAAGAAACACATACCTTTTTTTTCTTGCAAAAAGAATGCAAGAGCATGCACATACCCAGCACGACATGTGTATAAACTAAGGCGGCGCCCTTAGATGATCAGCGTGTAGTATTGGTTAACGTGGTGGTACGGTGTTGCCCAAGCTAATTAAGGTGCCACATGTTTCATTTTATGTATAGGCGCAGTGGGACCGGCCAGAGCAGAACCCTAGTTGAATTACGGTTCTCTACTATCCTATCACGGCAGCTGATTGTTGGTAGAGGTCAAACTGCTGTCGTCAGAGATCGCTACCATTCCAACAAAGATCAGTGGGACTGAAACAAGGACTACGGTCTCACGCTGAGTTCACGATTGATCGCGTCGGATCAGTCATCCAGGTCTGGTTTAGCTGAGTCACAAGAAAGCGACGTGCCCGAGTGCTAAGGCTAGTCGACCGCCGACTACGCAGCCGCGACGTACAACTGGAGAAAACTCTCAGCGCACGGGTCCGTCGATCCGTGCGTCAGTGCGTGCACCGGACCGCACCCGCACCTGACCCCGCGCCTTGCCGGCCAAGTTTTGGCTGGGCCAAGCCGATCCGAGCGGCGACGTGCCCCATCCGTCGTCGATCGCCGGGACAACAAGATCTCGATATTTCCGGACGCGTCGCCGCTGTATCAAAAACGGGAAAGTTTTCGCCCAGGGCCCCCGTACTAGTACTTGTGTACTACTCCAGTACGCGCCACGGCCTTTCTCTGCGCCTGCGCACGCCATCGCCTCCTTGGCACGGCACGCCACACGCCACGCCGACCAAAGTGGATTTGATTCGAGAGGCGGACGCGAGCGAGAGGGGAGGGGCGGCCGCGGCCTGCAGCCACGCGGCGTCCCGACGCCGACACGGTCCTGCCGCGCATCTCCGTGCGGATTCCGTGACGCATACAGCAGGGGCCAGGGCCAGGGCCAGGGCCAACTGGGATTCGCTGCATTCCAGAAGCGGACGACGGCGGCACGGCGCCGTCGCTTTTTGTCGATCGATCGGAAAAAGGCGCAGGGGAGAGCGGCAGTGCGGGACCGGGCCGTGGGCTTGGCCGGGCCCCCACGGCCTTGCAAGGGAACGAGGCCTGTTTTCCATGCACGTCCGGAGATGATGGGTACTGTGGTGCGCTTTTGAGTCCAGGCGCCTGTAATTTTGTTTTCCCGTTGGAGAAACTGAGCGCTTTGCTACAACTAGTAGTTTCCTTTTCCTCGTGCCGTCGTGCGCCCATGCGGAAGGAAACTGCCTCGGCACACAGCAGTCGTCGGTCAGCACACAAGAACCCTGTGGTCCGTACGTACGGCGTTTTCCTTACCTGTGGGCTGCACATCCTTTGGAACCCAAACGTTTTTGTTGGTACCCGTGGTTTCTGCGGATCCTAGCGCACGGATCCTCTTATGGTCGTGAAGGCGCACGAAACATAGCCCACACTCCACACATGTCCACCTTAGCCACAGGATGAACCGATGCAAACATCACATTGCTCAGGTCGGTCGGTCAAAGGTTCTCTGCGGTTGAGTCACTAGCCATTATTAGGCTCACCTACCAGTGACTCAACTGCGTGAGACGAAATATACAAAAGCCTCATGACAAACGACAATAGACGGAGAGTGGCATTGAAGTGGCTAGGAAATGGAGGTACGTGTGGTGGAGAGCGGTGGCACCACCGCCCAAGTCGACAGATATGAGGTAATTATTTTGTAAACGCTAGCCAACATGATAATAGTTGCGACAAATAGTGCATGACAATATCACCTAACACGTTGAGGACAAGATCGAACCACCTTGTACACGTACGATACCACTACCTCTATCTGACCTTAGAGTTTAGCGGCACTACCTGACGCCATGAAACAACAAACAATGAATACCAATCCACTCCAACACATGTGGATTGAGATGGATACAAGTACATCCAAACAAGGCCGAAGGACAGTTAAGGCAACTACCAACATGATAGTTGTCGATGCATGTTGATGCGAGTCTAGGGGTGTCTGTCAGGCCGGGGGTCCGTGACCCCGAGAAAAATTGTAAATCATTTAGCAAAATACTATTTGAACTTAACCTTGATAACACCGGTGATGTTCTCGGTTAGATCCGGTTCGATATGTATGAAATTAGTTTCTAACATGTTTCGTGTTGCGTGGTAAGTCACCGTGGTAAGTCACGAAATTGCATTCTCACTAAATATCTTCAGTAAATGAACACAGCGTCGAACTCCAAGCAATTGATGCCTACCACGAGCAGCCAAGGAACCGAAGGGTTGATGATAGTATTTATATTCTTTTGTTGAGGTTTCCATTAATCACAATTTTCTTTAAGCCATTCGTTTCTCCAACCAATCTATATCTCTTATAAAGCTAATCCCCGCTATATATTTTATCTCAACACGCAAGACATCGACACATTATCTTCCGATCCACTAATAGGCATGTCATGCCACTAACTTCCAACCTTTCTTAATGTAAGCTGTCCACGACATCTCAAGTTATATCTCAACATGCAAGACATCCACATCATCTTCCACCGATAGTCATGCCATACCACTAGCTTCCAACATCTTAATATAAGATATCCACGTCATCGCAAGTTCTATCTCAACATGCAAGACATCCAAATCATTTTCCACTAATAACCATGTCATGCCACTAACTTCCAACTTTTCTTAATGCAAGCTATCCACGTCATCTCAAGTTCCATCGCAACATGCAAGACATCCGTATCATCTTTCACTAAAAGCCACGTCATACCATTAACTCTCAACGTCTTAATGCAAGTTATCCACGTCATCTCAAGTTCTATCTCAACATGCAAGATATCCACATCATATTCTACTAACTATCCACATCATCTTTCACTAATAGACATGTCATACCACTAACTTTCAACCTTTTAATACAAGTTATCCATATCATGTCTACTTAATTTTATTTTTTCGCAATCTCCGTAGCAACGCGCGAAGTATCTTTTCTTGAGTACCACCGGTCCATGGCGGGAGCTCACAAAAAGATGATGTACATCAATGCTGTCGTGCGATGATCACGACTGGCAACGATAATATAGGCGTAGCGCCAGCGTGCGCACCCGTCCATGTGGAGAACGGATGGTATGCGGTGACCACGCCATGGTGCGGCACTGGTGTTAATGGTGAGGTCACCCCATTCGTGGCACCGTATATCCACTCTCGAGCTTCGCCATGCCATGGATAGGAAGCGACATGACAAGATCCCACATGTTTTATCCTAAAATCCCTCAAAACACACACAAAAAAAATGATTATACAATGTGAAACTTACGACGGATGTTGACTTAGGCCTCGATTAGTTCGCCAATTTTTTTTAAATGGTATTGTACCACTTTCGTTGTTATTTGATAATTAGTGTCTAATAATGGTCTAATTAGGCTTAAAAGATTTGTCTCGTGAATTTCGTCTAAACTGTGATGCAAGCTATCCACGTTATCTCAAGTTCTATCTCAACATGCAAGACATCCACATCATATATTCTACTAACTATCCATATCATCTTTCACTAATAGACATATCATGCCACTAACTTTCAACCTTTTAATATAAATTATCCATATCATCTCTACTTAATTTTATTTTTATTTTTTCGTAATCTCCGTAGCAACGCGCCAAGTATCTTTTCTTCAGTACCACCGGTCCATGGCGGAGCTCACAAAAAGATGATGTACATCAATGCTGTCGTGCGATGATCACGACTGGCAACGATAATATAGGCGTAGCGCCAGCGTGCGCACCCGTCCATGTGGAGAACGGATGGTATGCGGTGAGCCGGTGACCACGCCATGGTGCGGCACTGGTGTTAATGGTGAGGTCACACCATTCGTGGCACCGTATATCCACTCTCGAGCTTCGCCATGCCATGGATAGGAAGCGACATGACAAGATCCCACATGTTTTATCCTAAAATCCCTCAAAACACACAAAAAAATGATTATACAATGTGAAACTTACGACGGATGTTGACTTAGGCCTCGATTAGTTCGCCATTTTTTTAAATGGTACTGTATCACTTTCGTTGTTATTTGATAATTAGTGTCCAATAATGATCTAATTAGGCTTAAAAGATTCGTCTCGTGAATTTCGTCTAAACTGTGTAATTAATTTTATTTTTTTATCTATATTTATTGTTACATGCATGCGTCCAAAGATTATATATGACGGGGAATCTTAAAAAATTTTGGGAACTGAACAGCCCCTTAGTATAGAAGCAAATCGATCACCTCAAGCATATACCTTGAAAAATTAATTTTCTTTGATGAAGACATGTTCGCCAAATAACAATAAGCTTCTATTCTACTACTTTACTATTTGCTTCATTTTTCCGGTGCTCTTTGAAAATTGATCATAATTCCCACCTCGCATTCCATCCTATCACCGATTAATTTATTCCCTTTTATGATTCCACTATTTTTCACTCCATCAATCTCTCTTCCCGTCAATACTACAAATTTTCACAGTAACACGCACGGTATCATCTAGTTTACGTACACATCAGAGCTCTATTTCTATTTCCCACATAATTTCCCCCCTCTAAAAATCGAAGGACAAGTCCTCTCATCCACCAACCAATGGTTTTCTACTTTTCGTAGCCGATCCAAGACAGATAACGCGAGGATAAGGGCAAAAAAACGCGAGGAAAATGAGAAAAAAAACACGTAGATGATCGAAGCGAGGGAAAAAAAAAACACTCCCCGCAAGGCCGCAATTCAAAGCTCATCCTTATCCCGGCCTGATTCCTCCTCCTGGCCCGGGTAAACGAACGCCACGCAAATTTTCCCTTCCCTTCGCCCGCCCGTCCGCGGGGAAAAGCGCGCGGCGCGCGTGGGCCGAGCGGACGGCACCGCGCGCGGTCAAACGCAGCAGAATCCTGCCGCTGGGTTCCCCCTGGGTCTCGCCACGCCTCACTCACGCGGTCGTCGTGCGCCCGCGCCCCGGCCCCGGCCCCAGCAGCCGCCCCCGCCGCGCGTTTGAAACCCGGCGACCCCCGTCCAACCCCTGCAGCCACAGCAGGGCCGCAGCGAATCCCAGATGCGCGGGCGCATCAGTAAACTGCATACAAAACCAGGGAGAAGTCCGATCTCGCGCTCGCGGCCACTCCCCTCCGCGCGATGGCGGATCCAACGGCCTCCCTCGCTCGCGGGCGCGCAACGGAACAAGGGAGGGATCAAAGAGCGTGACCCCGGGATAGCCGCCCGCTACTAGCCTCCAACCCAACAACCGCCGCTGGCAAACGGTAACGCCACATGGGCCCAGGCGTCAGCGGCTGCCTGCGAGTGAGAGCCCAGGCGGCTAGGCCGAAGCCAAGCGGACCAGGCTCGCGATTAACGAACGGGCCCCGCGGTGCCAGCCACGAACAAACGACGGGAGGCTTCCTTCCCTGAACCAGCCCAGCCCAGCCACGGCCACTGACGACTAGGCCCGTTTCGTCGGGGTCAAACGCACACCTACCCCACAGACCAGGGGGGGAAGAATTCCGGCACGCCAGCCAGAGCCACCCACCCACGGGCCACGAGAAGGGGAGAGCCACACGCACCACCACCACCACCAACAAAAGGCAAGCGGGGGAGGGAGAGTGAGCGGCGAGCGGGCAAACGGGCCCACCGGAGGCAGTGGCCGCTATAAAAGAGGGCTCGGCGCGCCCCCGTAACCCTCGCCTCGGTCACGACGCGCAGTCGCCCATTCCACATCTCGCCCTCCCGCCCGCCGATCGGCCGCCGCCCGCCTCCGTCCGCTTATCCTCGTGAACGAGAGCCCACCGCGAGCGAGCGAGCGAGCCACCCCGCGACCGAACCGAGAGCCGCCCCCGTCGCCGCCCCACCCCGACTCCTCCTGACCGCCGGCGTGGGGTGCCCGGGCTCCTCCACCGGCGACGACACCCTCCCCGCCGCGCGCGCCCCCACCGCCTGCTCCGTTTGCGGGGGTAGCCGGGGCTCCGGCCTCGGCGGCTTTCAAAGCCCCCTTCCTCACAACAGGATCCAAAATCCCGTCCTAGAGTTCTTCTACCTCCCCTTCCAGAACTTCCTCTTTTGGCATCCCTGACGGTCGATCTCGATCCCCCTTCGATTTCGATTCCTCTCTCTTCTTATTGATTTGTTTTCTTTCATATATCATTTTGATTTTGATTTCTTCCTTGTTCCCGGTAGCTAATCCAATCCAAACCCCCGTTCCATTTCGTTCCTCCCTGTTCATCATCCGCACCCAGCTAACGCCACCCAAAACAGCAATTTTACAGCACAGGAAAAACAACCAAGTCCCACCCACCGCCCCAAAAAAGAAAGCCTAACTTTTTTCCCATCTGTGGAATTCTCCGGTTTTGTTTGACGAGATGCCTGCGCTCGCCGTCGACGCCGCAACACCCGTGGCGCACGCCTTCGCATCCTGCGACGCGGCGGCTCGCTTCCCTGCCCCGCCCGTGGTGGGCCCCGCCGCTGCCGAGACCGCCCCCTGGTCGGCCGACCTCTCCGCTGCGCTCTACAACGTGGACGGCTGGGGCGCGCCCTACTTCTTCGTCAACGACGACGGCGACGTGGCCGTGCGCCCGCACGGCGCCGCGACGCTCCCGGGCCAGGAGATCGACCTGGCCAAGGTCGTGGCCAAGGCCGCGGGCCCGCGCGCCGGCGGCGGGCTCGGCCTGCCGCTGCCCCTGCTCGTGCGCTTCCCCGACGTCCTGCGCCACCGCGTCGAGACCCTCAACGCCGCCTTCGGCTACGCCATCCGCTCCACCGGCTACGGCTCCAGGTACCAGGGCGTGTACCCGGTCAAGTGCAACCAGGACAGGTACGTCGTCGAGGACATTGTCGAGTTCGGCGCGCCCTATGGCTTCGGCCTCGAGGCCGGCTCCAAGCCCGAGCTGCTGCTCGCCATGAGCTGCCTCGCTGCGCGCGGCAACCCGGACGCGCTGCTCATCTGCAACGGCTACAAGGACGACGGCTACGTCTCGCTCGCGCTCATGGCGCGCTCCATGGGCCTCAACACCGTCATCGTGCTCGAGCAGGAGGAGGAGCTCGACATTGTCGTCGACGCCAGCCGCCGCCTCGGCGTGCGCCCCGTCGTCGGCATGCGCGCCAAGCTGCGCACCAAGCACGCCGGCCACTTCGGCTCCACGTCCGGGGAGAAGGGCAAGTTCGGCCTCAACGCCGCGCAGATACTGTCCGTGGTCACCAAGCTCAAGGCCATTGCTATGCTCGACTGCCTCCAGCTGCTGCACTTCCACATTGGCTCCCAGATCCCGACCACCGCCCTGCTCTCCGACGGCGTCGGCGAGGCCGCGCAGATCTACTGCGAGCTCGCCCGCCTCGGCGCGGGCATGCGCGTCATCGACGTCGGCGGCGGCCTCGGCATTGACTACGACGGAACCCACTCGGCGCAGACCGACATGTCGGTGGCGTACAGCCTGGAGGAGTACGCGGCGGCCGTGGTGGCCGCCGTCGGCCGCGTCTGTGACCGCAAGGGGGTGCAGCATCCCATCATCTGCAGCGAGAGCGGCCGCGCGCTGGTGTCCCACCACTCGGTCCTGGTGTTCGAGGCCTTCTCGGCTACGGCCCCCGGCCGCCTGGACGCGGCCACGGCCTACCTCCTCGACGAGCTCACCGACGACTGCCGCGCCGACTACCGCAACGTCATGGCCGCCGCCGTGCGCGGTGACTACGACACCTGCGCCCTGTACGCCGACCAGCTGAAGCGGCGCTCCGCCGAGCAGTTCAAGGAGGGGGTTCTTGGCCTGGAGCACCTCGCCGCGGTGGACGCCTTCTGCGAGCTCGTCGCCCGCGGCATGGGCGCGCCCGAGCCGCCGCGCACCTACCACATCAACCTGTCCGTGTTCACCTCCCTGCCGGACATGTGGGCCATCGGGCAGCAGTTCCCCATCATCCCGATCCAGCGCCTGCAGGAGCGCCCCGCGGTCGACGGCGTCCTCTCGGACCTCACCTGCGACAGCGACGGCAAGGTGAGCGAGTTCATCGGCGGGAGGCACAGCCTGCCGCTGCACGAGCTCCCCACCCACGCCACCCGCGGCTACTACCTGGGCATGTTCCTCGGGGGCGCCTACCAGGAGGCCCTCGGCGGGCTGCACAACCTCTTCGGCGGGCCCAGCGTGGTGCGCGTGTCGCAGTGCGACGGCCCCCACTGCTTCGCGGTGACGCGCGCGGCCGCGGGCCCATCCTGCGCCGACGTGCTCCGCGCGATGCAGCACGAGCCCGAGGTGATGTACGAGGTGCTGAAGCAGAGGACCGACGGCGCCACGGCCGCCGCCCTCGCCAGAGCCTTCGGCGCAATGCCGTACCTGGTGTTCGACCCGGAGGCCGCGGTGTTGTCCAGCGGCGAGAGCAGCGGGATGAGCAGCGACTCGGAAGGGTCGGCCGCCGGCGCCGCCGAGGAGGAAGACGATGAAGAGTGGGAGTTCATGCGCGGACTCACCGTCTGATGCCTGGTGCAGCAGCAGCGCCCCTGTTCCCGTGTCCGTCCTGGTGAAACAAGTCAGTCGCCAGCAAGTTGTCAGTCGCCGGCCGGCGTTGGTAATCTAACCCCACCGCCCGGTGTTGTATCGTGTCATGGGTAGCGTTTAGTTGCCAAAAATTTGGTAAAATAGCACTGTAGCTATTTTCGTTGTTATTTGGTAATTAGTGTCCAATTATGGTCTAATTAGACTTAAAAGATTTGTCTCGTCCATTTCGTCTAAACTGTGTAATTAGTTTTATTTTTTATCTATATTTAATGCTTTATGCATGTGTCTAAAGATTTGATGTGACGGAAAATCTGAAAAATTTTACAAAATCTCTTGGGAACTAAACAGCCCCATGGTCGTAGTCGTCGGGTGTCTCGTCGTCGCCGGAATTCATGGCGCCACCTTTTTATTTCGAATGCGTCAGTGTCCACTGTTCGCTTTTTTTTTTCTTCTCATCATGGGAATAACATGAAGGAACTAATAGCTAGTTTCTCTGCAACTGTTATCTAGCAGTTTCGTTTTTTCAAGAATTGAGCTTTGTCAATGGGATATCCATCCATTGTTGCTTTGCTTGTTTCTTTCTGTGATTGTTCCTCTCCTTTTGCTTTGAAAATGCTATCAGCAATCCACTCGAAACATCGAGCGGTGCTCCCATTTGTCCCTGTGCTTTCCCCGAGAGAAGAATAAGAAAAAAAAAGTCCGTTCCAAGATTCTGGGCTTTCTGGCTAGCCATGGGCAAGACAGACAAACTCGAAGGCAAGATGAGCACGGCGCCGACGTCTTCGTCCCGTCCTCGTCGGGACACAGTATCATCGGGGACGTGTACGGTGTACCGGTAAAGGAACGGCAAGTCGGCGACCCTGTCACCGTCGGCTCGGCCGCCCCACTCTGTCGTCCGCCTCGTGCGCTCTCGTTAGACGGAGCCAGCGGGTGGCACGGTTATGGTGAGCTAAAGATGGCAATAGGTATATACTACCTATTGCTATCCCATGTCCATACCGTTCCTTTTCCCAGACTCACTCGTGTGGGAGCCTCTGCCACCAGATCTGTTCTTTTTTTAAATTATCTGTACCTGTGTATGTGGGAGCCTCTGCCACCAGATCTGTTCTTTTTTTAAATTATCTGTACCTGTGTACGGGTAGAAGACTTTACCCATACATGTATCCGCATGGGTAAAAATACCCGACAGATAACTTGTACCCGAATGCATACCCGCTACAAACCAAAAGAATATGAATATATTATATTATTAGAATCATATATCGTCAATTCTTTATCAATAGAAATCAACAATTATAACATAGCAACAAAACTACACTAATTAGTAGTACAATAATCATAGATATATTAGATATATGTGTATTCTATAGTAATTAATGAATACATATGTGTTACTAAATTACCCGCGGGTACATAAGTGTGGGTATTATGTCCCCGTACCCATACCCGCACACCTGATGGGTAGAGATTTTTATCTATTAGTATACTCATGGGTAAAGAATTCTTTCCACACCCATCTCTTTATCGGCTAAAACCCATCGGCTAGTCGGGTTTCGTGTGCCCATTGCCGGTGCGGCATAGCCTGGCTGGTGCAAGCAATGAAGTAGCTACTGTGGGGTCTACTCATTTTGTTTCCTTAATTAAGAGACCAAGCAGCCAGCGTTGATCATTCAGCAATAGTACTATTAGGCACAAAAGCTCCAGACATAAGACACCTACTCCAGCAATATAGCCTTCCAAAAGCCATCCTTTTTTTTTTGCTCCAGTCCAATAGCGTGTTGTACCTTTATTTCATTTAAATAATATAATTTGTTTCTCTAAATTAAATTTACGTATTGACATAGCGATAAATATACTCTCTCCGTTCCTAAATAAGTGTCGTTCTTATTTCCTGATAAATAACTTTGACTAAATTTATATAAGAAATATTAATATTTATGATACATAATTAATATCATTAGATAGATCATTGTATTTATTTTCATAATAATTTGTTTAGAGATACAAATGTTGTTAAAATTTCTTCTACAAATATAGCCAAACTTCTGGCACGCAAACCAATAACGACAAATATTTAGGGACAAAGGGAGTATATAACTCACTACTGTTATATGTAAAATCAAATATGTTTTTGTTATATCAGTAATCACATAGTAGAAGCTAAGGATTATGTACTTTGATTATACATGCTTTGTTAGATTTAAGAATTATACGTATTTATATACTGTGCCGCAGGACAACTTTTGCTGCTTCGAATTACTAAATAGGTTTTGCTCAATTGTACATGAAAATTTTGGTGGAACATTTCCTGTGTCAAAATCTAGATCCGTCAATTCTCCGAATCTCTGGATAAACCCCGAAATATTCGGACGTCACGCGGTGGGCCGCGGCGGATTCCAACGCAGCTCTAGGACGCTACCTGTCGCGCGGCGCCGCGCACGTCAGCGTCATCGGCATGGTTGGTGTGTGGGGCTGGCCGGCTGGGCTTGCTTGCTCGAGTGCGTCTGCCCTGCACATGTGTTGCGAGACGACGAGGACGAAAAGGTCTTCCGGAATTTATGAGCAGTTTTTGGATTTGGCACAGATGCTGTGAGCTCGAGGACGACCGTCGCCCGGGCGTCGGTTATACTATGACTTCCTTGACGCCGCCGCCCGTCGCCGCGGCGCAGCGTTCGCGGACTCCGGACACTTGCCGTCGCATATGCCGCATGAACTGAACTGGGAAGAAACTTGCAGTATATACTAAAATATAATATGGCATTGTTGTTGCCACCGAATATGATGAGAACGCAATTGACCTAGCTAGGTGTTGGAAATTGCTCTGCGCATTCAGATCAGGCGCGCGCTGATATACACAAGGCCAGGGTTCATCCCCTGTTGTGGCCACAAGTGTCGCTGTCCTCTATGTGCCTGTGCTCTGTGCTGTGCGCATCTCTTTTAGGGCCCTTTGGATCGGGGATAGGAAAAGGATGGGAAAAGGAAAGTCTCAGGAACCGGAGATGACATCTCTCTCTACCCTACGGGAAATGAAAACATAGCAAGCACCTTTGGCAGGAGGCAGGTGAAACAAAGGAACGCAAACTCGCCGCTGCTCCCATTTTTTATTTCAAACATT
The DNA here is from genome assembly GCA_038087645.1 of Saccharum hybrid cultivar R570. Taxonomy (NCBI): domain Eukaryota; kingdom Viridiplantae; phylum Streptophyta; class Magnoliopsida; order Poales; family Poaceae; genus Saccharum; species Saccharum hybrid cultivar. The sequence goes on along the minus strand of JAQSUU010000254.1, from coordinate 5,157,298 downwards.
GAGCCCCTCGCGTCTCTCTCTTCCACTCTCTCCCATTTCTCACGTGGCGCTCTCACACGCGCCCCTCGCGTCTCTCTCAGCACCAGCGCCGCTCTCACGCGGTGGCCCTCCCCTCTCACCGCGCCCCCTCCCCTCTCCTCTCTCCCACGGGCGAGCTCCTCCTCTCGGCGGCCTGGCGGCGCGGGCGCGGGCGTGGCGAGCGAGGCGGGCCTGCTCCCTCAACTGGCGGTGGCGGCGCGCGGCGAGTCTGCTCCCTCCTCCGGCGCCTACAGCGGGTGGCGGCGCAGCCCCAGTGGAGGCGGATCCGCCCTCCCCCTTCCTCTCCGACGAGCGGGGTGCCCGGATCCGGTGGCTCGCTCGGCTGTCGGCTCCACGGCACCCGGCTCCGTGCTCCGCGCCGCTCCAGCCCTCCACGCGACCGCGCTGCGCCGCCGCGAACCTTCGCGGCTCCATCGACCACCGAGGAGGCCGAGCACGGCGGCCGCCGCGAGAAGGTACGAGGTGGAGGGCATCGGCGGCAGGGGGAGGTGCGTCAGATCCAGGTCATGCAGTGGCCAAGATGTGGCGCTTGTGCTGTGGTGCGCGCGAGAGAGCGAGGGAGTGGTGGCGTAGGGCGGATCTGGTATGCTTCCGCTCTGCTTCAGCTCTGGTCTGGCGCCAACAGCGCGCGCTAGCGCTCTCTTTTCGCGCCAGGAAAGTTATCGAGAGGTTTGAGCTCTTTGTACGTTTCCCGTGAAAATCCTATGGAATCACGCTCTGGATTGCCATCCTTTGGAAACGTTCCTACGAACCAAAGGCCACCGTAGGAAAATTTCCGTAGGAACTCGATTCCTGAACCTTTCCTGCGTTTCTCCCGTGAACCAAAGGGGGCTTAGCTTTACACATGCCATCTGGTTCGCTTCGCCTACAGATTTATCCATCTCCTACCATAGATGGATCATAGATAGGATGAGTAATAACCAGTGTAAAGCACAAGAACCTGAATTCCACAAGCATACACCCAAGGTGCGTTTGGTTGGAGGGCAAGACTGTATGGGATACTGTCATCCATGAATTTCTTTTTTTCTTCTTAAATTATCATCCATGGATTTCTAGGTATGGTTATCCATATTCTATGTTTAGTTAGATGGATGTGCCAAGTTGGTTTTTTTTTGTTTGGTTATTATAGATGGATGAGAATGAATGAGATGAGAATACTTGACTAATTGTATGTATATATTATTTAAAAATAACAACTAATTATACACTAACAAATATCCATTAACACTAATTTTGTCATGATAATTGCTAATTACAAACAAAATATGGAAATTAGCACCATTACTACCCTAATTAGCATGCAAAAAATACATTAATCAACATATTAGCACTTATCAAAATTAATCTTGCCATCAAAATTAATTACTAAGCAATAATATAACACACTAATAATTCTTAATTTTTTTGCTAATGATAAAGGTTATAAAATATGGATGAGCTATTGAGCTAGCCGTACAATTTTTTTTGGTGACAGGGATATCCAACGTCAACTCACCCGCGAACCAAACACCGCGTCATCTCTAATCCCTCAGCTTCCTACTGGCCACAAGTGAGAGATTCTCTGATTTGTTGAACACCAGAGCATCTTGCATGCTCCAGCTCCACTGAAACTCTGAATGAAAGTTGTAAAACTTGAGAGCGGCAGGAATCTCAAGGCCACCTGCTGGTGATCTAGGCCGTTGGTTCCACGATCAGGTCGGATGCAGCCGCTGGGGCGGGAGCATGTGGTGTGTTCCCATCCAAGCCGAGAAGGATCACTCGCTCAGATCTACTAGCTCCAGGAAGATGGTTGACAGTTGGGGTAGGCAGAGGCAGCCTTGCAGATGCAGGTGCAGGGTTGGGTATTGACTATTGAGGACGATGGATCAAGGATCATGGACGGATGGATGGATGGATAGGGGCTAGGTTTGGGGCCAGGAGACCTCTAGCTCGGCTCTGGCCTTTCGGCGTCCATCTCCATCTCCCCTCCCTCTTTCCCTCCCCACCTCCATGATTCCACGGGCCATTTGTTGCGTGCGCTGTGACCTGTGAGATTCCAGATCCAACACCTGCCGACCCCTGTCGTGATCCTGTCCAGGGCTCCAGACATAGGCACAAAACATGTCAAGCTCCCAGCCAGGAACCCAGGCACCTCCAAAGCTCTCTCTTTCTTTCAGCCCCAGCTGCTGCTGGCTGCGTCGTGTGGGAGCTGAGCTAGTGGCCGGGTGCCCAGCCACACTAGGCAGGCAGATGTTGTGCCCATATTCGCCGTGCCTTTCGGCATCTATCAGGGGTAAAGCTAAAGCCTGCCTGACTCCTGAATGACTTGGGGGATGGCTGACCATCTCAACTCTCAAGGACGAGATTACGAGAATCTTCTTTGCTCTTGTCGACATTTATACTGGTGTGTCCATCGCCGGCTCATCGTATCGCTGTAATGCTTCCGCTGTTGGAGGTCATGGCCATTATTCGGTTCCGTTCATCGCGGATCGGATCGTCTGTCGAGCACTATCAGTTTGGTTCATGGAATGCACCATTGACGCTGATCGAATAAGTTTACGCGTGATTTTGAATGCTGTCTCGTCTAATTCAGCGGTTACTGCAGAGGTAGTAGTTGCCAAGATGAGGGTCTGTAGAATTAAATTAAAAGAAAACGTGGAGGATTGAGTCTGGGAGCGATGTATATCTATCTCCAATAGAAGAGAAGATCAGAAAAAAGGCAGCGATGGGACCTGGTTAAAGTGCACGCACTGGAGGATCAGTTCAGACTTCAGAGGGATACAGTTGTTCACTTTGAAAGAACTCTAACAGAAATTCGTATCCCTCGTCGTGAAAAAGAGTGCAGTTTTAGATACAGTGTTCAATCAAACCATCTTCATTCTGATCAATTTTCTTACAGATAATATGACTAATTCCTTTTTAAAAAATAATAGTTATTATACAAAAAATATCACCATTATCACGAAATATATTCTTATAATGAGCTTAATCTGCCTTTGTTGCAGCAGAGGACTCAACAACGTACAGTAGCTAGAATGAAGAAATTTAACAGCCGGTAGCTGCAGCCACAGCTAGACAAGCACAGCGAGCTGGTTCCAGGAAGCGTTCCGTCGGACGGTTTGATGCGGTTGTTTCCCGAGTCGCGCTTATCGTTTATCATGTAATATACAACCACGTGCGAGCTGGTTCCAGAGTGCCCAAAGGTAATCTCTGGATTACTGTGTCGTTGTGTCAAAACTCTATTCCTCTGCTTAATGAAATACATGCCATGCATGTTCTCGAAAAAAAAAAGCACAGCGAAGCAGAGCGAGTATATCTATTTGTAACCATAATTGTTGATACTATTTCTATAAACTCAGTCGAGTTTATAATACCTTGGCTTTTGAAATTGCTTTTGACTGGATCTAAATATGCACTCTTTTAGATTGGAGGGAAGAATACGTAAGTACTTAACCTGTCATATTCTTCTCACTTTGTTTAGCAAAATTAGTACCACATCATCATACACCTATACCTTTGCATGCTTAGCTGAACAATCTTGTGCTTCTTTCCTTCGGAAAGAGGAACTCTACATCTACATGCAGTTGTTGCGTCAGACACCTGAATTCTTGCAACTTTTCCGTGACGGCCAAGTCCGGGTCCGTACAAGGAACCGGTCGTGTTGCACTCATACGTGAGACCTAGTACCGAGTAGTTGCAAATTGTAGTACTGCACGTCTGCACTGCTGATGGTGCATAGCAAGAAATTTCCTCTATCCACTTTGAGTTCGAGAGGATCGAAAAGTTCTTTCGTGAACAATTTGATGATGTGAAGAGCTCGTGCTGCGTGTTCATGAAAAGGAAAACAAGGATCAGATGTGGAAAAAGAACTGAACTTTAACCAGAGCGAAGATTGGTCAATGTGTTCATTTGCACTGTTCACTTTACTGAAAAGCCAGGCTGAAAAGTACTCGCTGATTTATTGTAAGAGAAAAACACTGTTGGCTTGGCTGATAGACTGAGATTGGTCAGACTGTGCCTTTTCAAGTCATGTTCAGGCTATCCGATGTAACAGTTTTCTGCATACCAAAGATAAAAGAAAAATTTTACAGAGTACTAGCCATTGCAGCTTCATCCAGGATGGTCGGGCTATGCAGGACCAAAGGAGCTGGGTTGAGCTCGTACAGGTGGTCGTGTTTGGTTGCTTTGGTGTTAGTCCGGTACGAAACGAGATTGTGTTTGATTGCATGTATGGATCAAAGTTCTAGGTGTCTGACACATGGGCCCCTGCATCCTGCATGAATCAAGTTGTCCTGTATGGAGAGGGAAGCTCGATTTCTGCTGATGCAAAGCCTGCATCATGGCGGCCTCAAATGCATGGTCACATGCATCGATTTGGTTCAGCTCAGGGAACCAAACAAAGCGTTGGAACGAAACCACCCAGCTAAACCGTGCGAGGACCGCCTCCTGCCGCCTACCAATCAGCCCCTTATGGATTGATCAGACAGGGACAGCCACTCTGCCACGGCATGCCAATGAGTGCTGAACCTGCTCATGTGTGTGTGATCCGCATACGAAATTCAGAACTGCAAATGCTGCAGGAAACCAGCTATACCAGCCAGTGTCGTCTCAGCTTTCATCTCCTCGGCAGGGAAATCAAAATTTGCTTTCTTTTGTCTGAATCCAAGCTTTCAAGCTTCACCGGTTGCTGAAAAAGCTCAGCATCCGGTCCAACTTGACGAACGGAGATGACACAAACCCAACCTGGACTACCAAGATCAGTACGTTTCCGGACAGAGGACATGCATGTCGCAATGGTTGGTAAGTAGTTTTTGCTGATGAGATTTCAGAATTCAGAAACGTTTGGTGGTGGTACTGTAAAACGCCGCTGTGCCATGTCTGAACCTGGACACACTGCTAGTAGTATGTCTGCGTGCCTCCACCAGTCACAGGCATATCAGATCACCAGTACTAGTTGTCGAGACATCGGAAACCAGAGACTTTTGAGCAGAAGTCGTCGGAGACGACAGCAGTGAATTTTCAGTCCCTGAGACGCTCCTATGCGACATTGCAGCAAACAGACTGTTGAGATTGCATTTGACCGTTTTCTGATTGGCCGGCTTCCTGAAATGGGACTTTTCCTACGGTAGTTCTACTTCTACACGAGTCCAGAGAAGTGGTTGGGCCAGTGAAGCTTCGCAGGCTGTACATCTCGTAGGCTTTGACTACCACGTGTGTGTGTGTGTGTTTACTAGGAGTAGATGGTTTGGTTTGGTAGCAATGGTGAGTTCAGGATAGTGACATCTGCTACTGAAAAGGACTGGTGGGTCTGTCTGACTGTAAGCGAGCCATGTATACTAGTGCCAGTTGTAGCTGAATGATCCATACTGAGGTTACAAGTTTTCAAAGTAGAAATGTGGCAAGTTTGGAAGAAGAAACACATTTATAAAACATGTATGCATCCTGTTGTTCTATTAAACATTAGTAACACTATATATAAAATGTGGTCATGTGGATGTTCCCTTGGAATAAAAGAACCTACAAGCAGGTAGGTACTCGCTCAGGCATTAATTAATTTAACACGAATTTAGTAGGCTAGGTGAAAGAATCACGTCGATCGTTCAAAAATGAGCCTATAATGCATTACCATGTCGTTAACAAGAGCAATACGACGCTTTGAAAAATACTTATATTGCATTATCCGTAGTATATGCTTTATAGGAGTAGGTAAGATTATCTGTGTTGGTCAGGACAAGAAACAGCAGCCGGATTTTTCAGAACTTCCTGTCTTTGTCGCACAGAGTGTTGTGCCTACCAACTGCTGAAGCGAGCAAATGCGAATTCAGAACTGGGAAGGTTCTGTCTGAATTTTATTTATCCATGCAATGCAACTCTGAGAAGGCGAAGATAAGGAAAGAGTGGAAAGTGTGAGCTCACAGTCTCACATGCGCATCCACTGACCAGAGAGATGTTGTGATGAGGCGAAAATGAAATGGACTGACATGTTCAAATGAACAGGGAGTCGAATGCTGTCTTGCGTTTGACCGATAACAGTGACTGTTTTATCTGCCTTTGCAGCATGTTTGAAAATCACACTTGACTGCGAGCTTATTTATTTATCAGGTATACACTTATATGGCTCTCTTTCTTTTTTGACGAACAAGAGCACTCCATTTGAGGCAGGCCACAGAAAACATTGCGGCAGAGATTGAGCTAAATTTCAGTCTCTCTCAACTCACAAGTGGATCATTTTTTTTCATCCTGAAAAAAAAGGAACACCAAATGGATTCCGTCGAAATTCGCGGCCACTTGAGAGTGCAAGTTGGAGTGGTTGCTAACAGGGGAAGAAGAGAAGCCTATGGATCATGGATGTGTCATTGTCAGTCACGGTGGAGAACTGTGTGCCGCTATTTTCGACGTCGCAACGCAGCGCAGCGCAGCGGAAGCAAGACCTCGCTCGTTCCTTTCATCTGACGACGAGATCTCTTAAACGGGAGAGCGACGATAATGTAATCAGTAATCTGGCCAGCTATATTACTCTCGTTCTTGTGCTGATGCAGTGCTTTTCTGTAGGAATTATGTGTTGCTGAGACTGAGATCTTGGTTGACCCTTACACTCTTCCTACATCTAAAAAGTACGTAGTATTTCTAGCTATGTACGTATTTGGACAAGTGCTTGTCTAGATACATAGCTCTAAATGATTTTATTTTAGAACGGGACTGAGTATATATTCTCGAATCTGCTAGACTGGGTACCTAAGGACTGGAAACCGAGTCCAATGCAAGTGGGTGAAAAAGAATAGTTTGACTCATAAGCTAGGATATTATAGCCATATGCATTAATGGATGTAGAAGCTGGGATATTAATATATTCCCTTTTTTTTAAAAAAAAGTGGGTGAAAAAGAATAGTTTGACTCGTGGTTTGAGCGGAGATTTTCTTTCAGAGATCGATGGTGACTGATGACTCGCATTGGGGCTGGGGATGACGTGTGCATGTAGGTTGTAGCAGATACGTACCCATCGTATATTATATATATGTACGATTTATTTATACGCGTATAGTAGTTTATTAATGCGCCACTGTACTAGTATTATGCATGGAATGACGGAACATTATTTGCGAAATAATGTTCATTTATGACGTCACGTAAGCAGGAACGAGTGAAGAGCGGGAGAGGCGGCTGAAGAAGCCCAAGGCAGGGTCAGATGGACCGACTATTGAGCCAAGGCAACGGCGGCAGCCTGCCAGCCTGAGCCCATACAGAATGGGCTGAGCGGGCTGACAGGCCGCCCTTCCTGGTTTCCGCCTTTCCATTTTCTTCTTTCAAAGAAATTGGAGAAATCATTTACTCTTCATTTTATATATTATACAGAAAGAATTTTAGGCTTCATCCTCTTCGAGTAGAAGAATCAATCCAAATTATCACACAGAGTGGCAAGTGCTACCGAAGCACAAACAATTTGGATGGCTCCATAGTTTCCAAGGTTGCCCTTGGCTAGGATATAACCTATTTCTTGGGAAAACAAACGAAGACTTTTTTTAACAAAAAAAAAAAAGCGGTACCTTCATCGATCTCTTGTGTGAGCCTAAATCTATTATTGACAAGGAATAATTCGCTTGTTCCGAACATGTGTGTTTCAAATAGCTAAGGAGCTGAAGCAGGCAAGCAGCTGACTGCTTACTGAACTAAGCATCAGTGATTCAGTGCCAAGCTTGGCACTGATTTGCCGAGCGATGTCATGAGTGACACTGACACGGCACAATTTTCAGAACTGGAGAGAAGGTAAAAATATCATCATGCTGAAATAATGCTACAGCTCAGCAGCTAATGACGCTCCATAAGAAAAAAATACTAAGGAAGATGCAGAAAACATGAGAAGAAGACTGGTGCAGGAAACACCCTAAGGCATTGTTTTTGTGTATCCACCTCAATCCACATGTGTTGGAGTAGAATGAAATTAAATTTAGTTCAATTCCACTCTAATTCACTTTAACTCATATGGATTGAGATGAATACATACGCACGCATCCATCTAAGCCCTAACAGGGACGTCCAAAGCTGCAAACAAAAAGCTACGCCAAACGAATGTTGCGCGCAGCAGGCCATTGGTGCGCTTGAGGCCTGCTAGGCTGCCAGGTGATGTGGGTTTGCCAGGAGGAGGAAGTGATACGCAGCCCACCTGCTCTGCTGGGCTAGGCCGGGCTTTGAGGGCTTGCTCAACGCTCCACCGTGTATATTAGCCCCAACAATCCATGTAGGTTCAGATGCCAGATGGAGGAGAGAACAAGAGAGATAGCAGCCTCGCAGTGTGTCATAGTCTCCTGCAGAGGTGCCGTTGGCTTCGGAGAAAAAGCAGAGACATGGGATAGAAAGTGGAGCAGGTGAAAGCGATGTATATGAGAGAATCTTGGACCCCAGAAATAAAGAACTAGATACTGCCTGCATTGGATAGTGTGGTAGTCTCAGACCTGTCCTGAGCCTACGTACCTATGTGGTCTTCAACTTTTTGCCAAGGCGAACACGCTTATGCGCCTGCGTTGGTGCTGCCCTGAGGCGGCTGAAGACACGAATTAGCATGTCTTGTCGCAAGAGACTTTTTTATTGGGTATAAGCACACAAAACCCACACAGTACGTAATACCTAAAACGCACGCGCACGTGTCCTAATTTTTCTTGAAAAATTCCAAAAAATAGGTACAACACCAGGGTTTGAACCCTGATGGGTAGGGTTCCACAAAATAGTGCTACCACTGGACCGCAGGCCCATTCACTCATTGCAAGAGACTTATATAATAACTGCTATTGTAGCCGAAGCACTAAGCAAAGCAAAAGATCAAAATTAAATGGTGGTAATTTACCTGCATACACTGAGATGAAGTGGTTAGCATGCTTGCCCAGATGGGTGCAACGTCGCCAAAGCCTTAGGTCGTCTTGCTCTGAGCTCTCCTTAATTAACATGCCTCAGTGTTGCATGTGTCTTGCATGCAGTCTATACACTGGGGTGCTTGTTTTGTAACAAAACTCTATTCTTCTTAATGAAATATAGCTAATGCTACGTTGATCGAAGAGGTTAGTAGAATGAGCATTTGCAAGAGAACCATAATTGGAGAAGCTTATGAATGATTTCTTGACCGTAGGCTTTTGGAGACTTCTCATGGTGATTCTATGCTACAGTGCTCATCTTGTCATCATCATTCTCGGAATAAGAGCTTTCCACCATCTTCGTGTTATCCTTCTTGGACCCATGGCTTATTTGGGGGTTTCTTCCCAAAGTCCTTGTTCTTGTTAGAGCAGATTCCCTTCTTGGTTCCAAGATCGGCTATTGTGTTTTTATCTTGTCTTCTTCATTTCCACTCCTTTCTACAACCACAACCGGTATTTCTTCAATCTCAATTGGACTTTCCCTCCGAGCTACCCAAGGAGAACTTCAATGATCGCTGTTGTTGAGCTCTGTAATAAATATAAGTTTTATTTTAAAGTTTGGCGTTATGTAATAAAGCATTGTTGCTGTTACGAATCATTTTTATCGGTATAGATATCTTAGGCATACATATCACAAGCGATTGGTTTTATTCATAAAACAGGGTGTGTGGCTATGAGAAGGGTGGGAGCACCAATACGTTCTCAGCCTCTCTTTCTCCATGTGGCACTTAATGCTAGCCTAGAACTAACTATCAGATGTGATCCAGCTCTAATAAATTTGGGTACGGCATTTTTCTGCACTGTCACTTAACCACCATCTGAACCAAATTGATTCCGTTGACTGAGCAACATACGCGCTACATTAGCATAGTGTCAATGCACAGATAAACAAAAATGAGCGAGCTCACTTTTGACTTTCGTCGATCCTAGGAAGAAATGATTGACAGACCATTTTTTTTTCAAAATTATCTTGCTCTAACCTTATTAGTTTGTCGATCGCTGACCCATGATAGAATCATGGAAGCATTTTTTTTTGGGTTATTAGCCGCTAGCTCTCATCAGCCAGGTATGTTTCTAAACTAAATTATGGATATGGTTGCACACAAATACGTAAAATACTAGAAATCTGCGCGGCTTTGCCGCGCATGGCCATTGTTATTTTTTTAAGTGTTGTTGATACTTCGTTATTTTGAAGGTACTATTTAATTGATATTTTGCTTTTGTTATTGAAATGGAACTTTCTTTTTTTTTGTGGAGAGAGAAGGGGTAAAAGTATTTAATAAGGAAGAAGATGGAGCTCATTGAGGGAGTGAAAGCATCAGAATATTGCCCTTTTTGAGAGAGATGGCAACTTTAATTAGATTTTCTGTTAGCAATGGATGAACATATGTGCTATATTAAGTTAGCAATGGCTTAATATATGTGCTGATTTTTTAAAATTAAAAATATTGAGCAGTGGAACCGTGCACATATTTGGTAATAGATGAAGCTATACTCTCAGAAAAGAACAGGCCATAATTCTCCATTTGCTTCTATGTTCTTTTAGTTCGAACAGAATTGGTCACAAAAAGCAGAAGTGTGTTTAGTTTAGTTTTGAAGGCAATGAATAAATGCAATACTTATAGCAAAATAATTTTGAACAATGATTAAGCCTTTGAACAAATATTGTATTTGCAATCTTGAAATTTTGAGAAGATGTATACCTAATATGAAATCTGAATATTGTTGAACGAAAACATCTTGTATATGAATATCCATAGTTGCTGATCCTTGTATTTGATAATACAAATTGACTTCAGAAACTAATGGATTGAACTTAGGAATAATGGGATTCATTTATATTATATCATGATGATATGGCCATTTTATCGAACACATGACATACAAACTCATAGGGAGTCGGGAGACTATCAGGGCAAGGCAGGAGGGCAAAGATCAAATTGGAACCACTTGACGCCAACCTCCTCTTCATCACAGCCACAGAACAAGCGCGGAGATTTGCTATCTTCTCCAAGATGTTGTGTGGGCATACTGAGCACGTATGGAGGCAGAGCCAATGGAATGGAGATGGGGTAGAGAAAGCCGACACACTTACAGCCTCATCTCTGTCGCCGTTGCCGGTAGGCCTTGTGCCAGCGTTAGTGGTTCTATGAGGCCACGTCCATGCCAGTGGCACGCAGTCGTGGCGATGTGCATCTCGTCGGGGAGCTACATCTGTGCTGTGGCATGCTCGGCTCATCACGTCACCTCGCTGCTGGGCCGACGAGGAGTAGCGAGCCCCTGTGCTCAAATCCAATCATCCCCAGGAAGATTTAGAGCGGGTAGAGGGGGCTGCATTGAGCAGGAGAGGGAAGAGGGTGGAGCTGTCAGCGGCCGGGCGTGGTGGATGGAGGGAGGCACCAGCGTGCGGCAAGCGGATACCGAGGGGCAGCAGCACAGCAGGTGGAGAAGGGAAGGAGGGGACGACGCCCGAGAGGCCGACAAGTCTCTCGACGTTTCCGGGTCCACGACCAGCAGAGACTCGACCCGAACCGCAATCGAACGGACCAGACTTTGTGTTCGCCTGATCCAACGGCTATCGGGCTAACGGGTGACGTGGCCCTATCCGTTAGCCCGCTTTTAGGTGCAGGATTCCTAGGTATAAATACGCGTAAATAAACAGAAGTAAGTTCTGGGTTTGACACGAAAGGCTATGTATCATGTGTGCACATCTGGTCTGTTGGCCAGAGACTGCATTGTTTTCATTCCCTTGGACGGCATCAACCACCATGCATGTAGTTTGACAACATAGACGCATGTATCTGCTCAGATTATGAATTACTTAGCTTGCTTTCTGCTTTGGCGATCGTAATTTTCTATCGCCATGGCCTCTAATTGTTAGACTGTCCGCACTCGTCATCCTCTAGATTCATCCTCTAAAAGAAAAATTTCAGTCTGGTCATCAAGATTCTCTTCTCTTCCACACATATCCATACTCTATATCATTCTCTATGCCCTGTGAAGTTCACACATTAGATTTTTTTCTCTTTTTTTCCTCCCTCCCCACTTGCTCTCTCCCCATTCACGTGAGCAGACAGGCGCAAGGACGAGCATGGCTCCGGACACTTTTCCTCCCTCCCTCCCCACTTCTCTCTCCCCATTCGCGCAAGCAGACAGGCACAAGGACGAGCGCGGCCCCAAGTAGCATTTTACCGGACGCACGCTAGCACGCCACATTTAGCGTTCGAGACACCGTCCGCTATTTTAGCGTAGCCTTTAGAGTATGCCGCTGCAGCCTTCGGTCCGGTAAAATACTACTGGAGTAAATTTTTACAGGACCCGGTGCGGATAGCCTTAGCAAGCTACACGATCTTTTTAACAGCAAATTAAACAAACCCTTAATTGGCGAAAAGTTGTCGAGTTGACATCCATATTTTGTAAGTGCGACGACACGCATATATGCCCGCACCGTACACTAGACACATTGGCATATGCAACCTTCTAGATGAGTCAAGACAATTTTATATGGTATGATCTGATAGTACAGGGCAACAACGGATAGTAAATTGGTAATGCCACTATTCTTCTTTTTTTATGTAAACAGGCAGGACCTGCCGTTTATATTAAAAATAAATAGAGGAATGCCACCTATATTCTATATCTATATGTACACAATAGTGAAGTGATCTTCCCATGTATCCTTTTTACTTCTCAAAGCGTACCATCGCGTTTCTCCTAATCACCTACGACCTGATTTGTTCAGTACCTCTAAAAACTGAACTTACTCTGTTTTGACCCCTTAAATTTGTTGTTTTTTATTTAAAAGCAAAAGAGAGTTGCTACCTTTCAGACGATGGTTATTACATATATTTTATATTAAAATTGCAGTTTTAGTTTATTGCAATTTATATAGGCATAATCTGCATTTTTTTATTCAGAGAATAAAATACAAGTTAGACAAAACCATAACCTGACAAAATCTAATCCGTGTTGGTATAAAGACAATTAGTATTTTATAATTGTTTCTATAGTCAGACAAAAACAATAATATGATATGTTATAATACAAAGACAAATAACAAATTATAAAAGTAACATTTTACTTATAGTAGTTGGTTTTACAAGAGTGTTGTCTGAAATCATCTTAAAATTTAGACACCTAAAATACAGGAGAAGAGTTTTAAAAAGCCTCAAACTCCAATAGGGAAAGTCTGAGCACATGCAACACTGTGCGACGAACAACACTACAATGTTTTGTTACTTACACCTATCTAGCTTGACAGAGTTGAGATTGTGTTTGGGTGCTCCTAAAAGATCATAATAAACATAATCATGGCATTTATTAAATGCAACTATTCTTATTACTCGTAATTTATCTTATTATTCTTTAAGATCATTAAAAATAAATTAATATCGCTAATTATGTATTAACAATGTTATTATCTAGATAATTGCTCGCATGTCGCGGTAATATGGTCCAAGCAAAACGCTCAACATCAGCAACTTCTCCATCGCATTTTCTCCATGGCGGCGCTATTGAAGATGAGGGCGACAACTATGGCGTCAGCGACTTCATCGGCACGACGGCATGGAGATTTTTCTTTTCGGACGGCGACATCAAGGCGGAGATGATGTTGCCGCCGTAGAATAATTTTCTTCGATCTCTTCTCCGTTTTGTTATGGTTAGATCTAGCTACGATGCAGGACTAGGGAGAATAAGTTTCAGATCAGTCTTCCTCATTTTTCGGTAGCAGAGAAAAGAAGAAAGACATAAGAAAGAAGAAGTTTCTCAACTCCACCTGCAAGAATGTTGGTCATCGTTCATCGGACATCTGTTCTTATGCCTTTTGCAAAGTGTTTGCCTGTACGGTCATTCATGCAAAATGTATTCTACAGTATTTTTAACGTGCCACCGATTATCGAATATAATTCTTCTTTTGTCTAGGAAAAACGCCCAAAATCCCCGTAAACTTGCATAAGAAACTTGAGTGAAGTCAATCTGAGAATAGCTTTTTTACATGAGTTGACAATTGAGCCGGACCCTGAATGTCATATATAAGGCCTGGTTTAGATACCCAAATTCACTCCCAAATTCCACTGTGCAAAAAGAAGATTCCTCATCACATCAAAATGTCGGCACATATATGGAGTACTAAATGTAGATGAAATCAAAAACTAATTGCACAGTTTTGTTGTACTTTACGAGACGAATATTTTAAGCCTAATTAATCAATATTTGGACAATTATTACCAAATAAAAACAAAATTGCTACAGTGTGACGGGACATTTACTATGCAAAGTTTGGATCCTAAATTTGGAATCTAAACAAGGCCATAGGCAACTAACTCAATCATCAGAAACTTGCATCGCATGATTATGGCTAGAATATAGGCAAACCACAATCACTCTGGCACGTCGTTTTACCACTGCCCTCCCTTCTCCAGCGTCCAGCCAGCGCACCCTCTAAACCTACCGTTGACGAAAACCATGAACTTTGGCTTCTCAACGCCATGCGTCTCCTCTCTTCTCCCCGTCCTCGTCATCCACCTATAAATATCTGTGTTTTGCCGTCCCCATCGACACCAAGCTTCTTGCTGTCCCTGCAGGCCTGCACACGCTTCTTCTCCCCATGGCTCACTGCAATCTCCTCGTCGCCATCGCCGCCGTCGTGTTTCTTGCAGTCGGAACCGAGGCGTCCGGCGGCAGCATAGGGTTCAACCTCCACCATCGGTTCTCGCCGGTGGTCCGGCAGTGGATGATGGAGGCGCGAGGCCATGGCGCCCCCGGCTCCAGCTGGTTGTTGCCAGAGGAGGTCTGCGGTAGGCTCGCCGGAGTACTACTCCGCGCTGCTCCGCCACGACTTCGCCCGCCGCCGTGGCCTCGCCAACGCCGACGGCCAGAGCACCCTCACCTTCGCCGACGGCAATGCCACTCGCCTCGATACCTACGGATAGTATGCGCTGATCCTGATCCCTCCTTTGTTTTCACGTAGTCTCCTGCCGCCGCCGCCATTGATTGATCTATCGAGCATTTGACCCTCTTGTTCATATAATGTCGTTCGCAGCTTGCACTACGCGGAGGTGGAGGTGGGCACGCCGAGCTCGAAGTTCCTGGTGGCGCTGGACACCGGCAGCGACCTCTTCTGGCTGCCCTGCGAATGCAAGCTGTGTGCGAAGACCGGCAACACCACGTACAGCCCGAGCCAGTCGTCCACGAGCAAGACGGTGCCGTGCGGCCACCCGCTCTGCGAGCGTCCGGACGCCTGCGCCGCCGCGGGCACGGGGAAGAGCAGCAGCTGCCCCTACGAGGTGAAGTACGTCTCCGCCAACACCGGCTCGTCCGGGGTGCTCGTGGAGGATGTGCTGCACCTCGTTGACGGCGGTGGAGGAAAGACAGTGCAGGCGCCGATCGTGTTCGGGTGCGGCCAGGTGCAGACGGGCGCCTTCCTGCGTGGCGCTGCCGCCGGCGGCCTGATGGGGCTGGGCATGGACAAGGTCTCCGTGCCCAGCGCGCTGGCCAGCAGCGGCCTCGTCGCATCCGACAGCTTCTCCATGTGCTTCAGCCGCGACGGCGTCGGCCGTATCAACTTCGGCGACGCCGGTAGCCCGGACCAGGCGGAGACGCCGTTCATCGTCGACGGGAGCTTGCAGTAGGGCCTCTATGATTAGCTAGCCGGGACAGACGAGGGCCGCCTACATGCATGCATGTCACTGATCTGATCGATGTCGTCGTCGTCGTCGACGACGACGTTGTGGTTTTCTTAATTTGCAGGCCTAGTTATTACAACATCAGTGTCGGAGCGATCACCGTGGACAGCAAGGCTATGGCGGTGGAGTTCACCGCCGTTGTGGACTCCGGCACGTCCTTTACGTACCTCAACGACCCGGCTTACACGTTGCTCACGACCAATGTAAGCCTCTGTCTCTGTTCACTGTCTATCATTCTTAATTTAGTTTCGACATTGCAGGGTGTTTGATTTGAGACTTCGTGGTAGTCCATCATCTTGTAACTAATTAACAATTAATAATCTTCAAGGGTGTTATTATTTTTTTGTATGATGTATGGAATGAAATAAGTTGATCACCATTTCATCCCTCACATACTAATGATTGCATTGTCATAAGTTTGAGGAATAAAGTTACTCTACCATATTTCATCCTATGAACTCATGATGTGCATGCGCCATGCCACCTCCTCACGTAGGATGGCCATACCTCCATGGTTCTTCAAGATAATAATTATATTGCCATAAGCTTGAGGTAGATTATCGCTCCACCAAATTTTATGTGATAACTCATGGTGTACCACGCCACTATTTTTTTGGCATTATTTTGTACTCTCTATTCACAAAAGGATACAATTTTTATTTTTTGAGGAGTCAATCCCTCCGTCCATAAAAGGATAGACTTTTACTTTTTGCGGAGTCAAACAATTAAATGTTTGACCAAAATTATATAAGAAAATGCTAACATTTATGATATAAAATAAGTATGCAATATATTTTTATAATAAACCTAGTTGGAGACATAAATATTAACATTATTTACTATATAAACTTGGTCAAATTTGAACAACTCCCTCCATCCCCAAATAACTGTCATTCTCGGTTTCCGAGAAATAACTTTGACTAATTATATATAAAAAATAATTAATGTTTATGGTACATAATTAATATCATTAGATATATCGTTGAATCTATTTTCATAATAAATTTATCTGAAGATACAAATGTTGTACCTATTTTTTATAAATTTAGTCAAACTTATAGCATGGAAATAAAAAACGACATTTATTTAGGGACGAAGGGAGTAGCATGAATTGCACAGATCTTATAGTCACAGTCACGTCCTTTTATAGACCGAGGGAGTATATATGTTTTTGTTTGTTTAACTAGCAGTTATATTTTTATGTTATTTTAGTTCAATTCGAGGGTTTCTGAGGCCAGAGACACTTACGGCAGCGGGTATGAAAAGTTCGAGTATTGCTACAGATTGAGGTAAATATATAGGATCACTTGCTTTGAAATAGAGAGTAAAACAGGCTACTACAGTTGCAATTGCAACAACAATAGCAGAAGACATATAGTTCTTACTTGCACTAACCGATCAAAACACATCATGCAGCCGAGGCCAAACAAGTATGAGGCGGCTGCCGGCGATGAGCCTGACTACCAAGGGAGGCGCCGTGTTCCCCGTGACGTGGCCCATCATCCCCGTCCTTGCCAGCACCAACGGCGGGCCGTACCAACCCATTGGCTACTGCTTGGGGGTCATCAAGAACAGCATCTTCAGCACCGAGGACGCCACCATTGGCCGTACGTTGTTCTCTCTCTCTAGCTATATCTTATCTCATTGCAAATTTAAATATACAGTTAGTTATATTGTTTCATGTATTCCTGCTTTCGTTTCTCATTGCAAAAACTATAGGAATATATGTTTGTATCCACCATTAATTCATAATTCTGAATCATTTGGCTCATGCATGATGCATATATGCATGCAGAAAACTTCATGACCGGGCTCAAGGTCGTCTTCGACCGTAGGAGATCTGTCCTGGGATGGGAGAAGTTCGACTGTGAGTGTTTTTATATACTTGACTTGATGAATGAATTAGATAAATGTGGGGAAAGAAACATGGAAAAATAGCTTACTAGTAGCACCACAAACTGTATTGTTGTTGTAGGTTACAAGGATGCTAAGATGGAAGACGACGGGAGCCCGGACACTTCCCTTGGGAGCCCTGCTGCTGCCGGTGACTACTCTACTCCGGGGAGCCCCGGCGGCGACTATGTTCCCTTCGTGCCAATGCCATGGGAGAACAACGCAACCGATGGACCGTACTACCCCGGCAGGGTGCCCCTGACGTGGCCAGCGAGGTCAGGTTCAGGTTCAGGCAGCAGCCGGGCGTCGTTTGGAGGCCTCCTCTCCTTGATACTCCTCCATGTGCTCCTTGTTACATCCATGGCTTGGTGACAATATGTCCCGAAATATATGCATGTGTGTTTTCAATCTAATCAAATCATGAAACATAATATCTTCCATGCCAATTATGTAAACCATCTAATCTATATTTTTATTATATTTCAAAGTGTTTAGCCTTTTTGGACCCAGTAATTCCATTAGCGAGACATTTCATCAAGCAAATAGCACCGATCTAACATAGGCACATAGTATGTACTGCTTACATGAAAATAAACAACTTTGTAATTTGGTACAAAACACAATAGCACCGATCTAACATATATTGATGCGGTGATGACTGATGACCCGGCCGAGAGGCAATGATACTCTTAACAGTATGCTCCACGTTACTTGAAGGCTGGAGCTCTTGTCATCAATTGCATGGATCAAGACATGTAACGCACGTGTCTGCTTGTTTGCCGTAAAACGTTGAATAACCCTGCCAAATCATAATTAATCACTCCTTTGGTCATCCTAGGGGATTATTGACAAGTTGAGAACAATGTAACCGTGCCAGCTTGTCAGCGTGCTGGGTGGCCGCACCTGCCGCTCGCACGGAATTTCGTCGTTGGGTTGCAGCAGCCGCCAGAGCCACGCCCCGCTTCTCGGGCTCGACTGTCGATTCTCACGCGGGAGCGGGACGCGGCGGTTGCCGAAGCCGCTGCGCCACCGCCACCTCGGCCCCGTGGGCCCGTCCCTGCGCAGGGCGGCAGCCGTCCCAGGTCCAAACAGGAGGCGATGCCGAGGCCGTGCGCCGCTGCGCAAGTCAGTTCTAGTACGTGATCAACACAAGAAAAAGGAAGTAATAACTAATAAGGCAAATCTGCCCCCTTCTCCTTGCATATGCGTGCATTTCCTCCATGCATGCACGGTGATTGTGCGTTTCCTTTCCTTGATTTCTTGACTCAACGCACGACGAATAAAAAGGAAAGGCATGATCTGCGTGAAGAATTAAAAACCGGGAGATGGCGTGGGGAGGGCCCGCCCGACAATGATCAGCGCCAGGCGGGTCAGAGGGCGAGGATGATCAGCGCTCTGCGCACCCGATCGAGGACGATGGTTGCGGCGCACACGGCGAGGATGGATGGATAGCAGTCGTAGAGATCAGTTATTATGCGCCTACTATATACTATCAACCTTCTTCCTGGCAGTGTAGAGTGACGATTGGAGCTTGAACAACTTTCATGACAGATTGCCAAAAAAAAATCAAACCGATGTGAAAACGTGCATGTGTAGAAATGTTGAAGATTCCTTATGTGAATCGCAATTTCGACGGGTGGCCCTAGCGTGTTAGAGCATCTTCAACAGTTTGACATTTTTTGTTTCCCAAATCATGGTGTTTACCAACTCCCAAAATAATATAGGGAAAGAAAAAAGAGCTCATCTCCAAAAGTTTGGCATATTTCACTTGCCAAAATAAAAAATTGGTCCTACGAGCCCGCGCTAGAACGCCACCGCCATCTCCTTCCCTTCGTCGTGCTCGCGGTTGGTTCATGGCGGTCCCAGGCAGTGTTCACACAGCAGCAGCAAAGCGAGGGTCAGGTCCAGCAGACAAAGCACTGAAGCACTCACGTCCTTTCGATCAGGTCGCGAGGGTGTCCAGCAGACAAAGCACTGAAGCAAGGTCAGGTCCTTTCGGTCTGGTCCTTTTGCCGGCCACGATCACCTCACTTCTCTTCACATCAACGTACACAGCAGTTGTCATACACAGCAACAGTAGACAGTGCAGGAGCAGCAGCACAGCCATGCACACAGCAGGCGCGGAGCGGATGCGCGCTCGTCGGCAGCGCGCATATATGCGCGTGGATGGCTGGATTTTGCCAAGTTGCCAAAGATGCCAACCTCTTTTGCCAAACTGTTGGAGTCTCTTTTTTCTCCTTTTGTCAAAAAAATAAGGATGCCAAAGCCCTTTGGCAAACTGTTGGAGTTGCTCTTAGAGGCCCCTCATTTGCACCAGATTCTCTACATAGTCTGTGACCGAACTGCTGTTTTGGCCCACTTGTTGGAAGCTTCCATCCTGTGGATCATCAAACTCCCCATCCTAGCTAGAACATGCCACCAGCCCACCAGGCTTCCCCAAAATCATGCTGCACCTACAGAACAAGCACTACTAAAGCCCTGTGCATCAGTCCACCCTCAACTGCTCATCTCAAGGTCATGATGTGAAGCATCTGATATATAGTTGAGTTCTCCTGAAAGTATATAAAAGAAAATTAGCAAATCAATAGGAAAAAAACACATTAGAAACTAGATAATAGATTAATACCCCGAACTGGATTTATGATCAGTAAGAAACATCCCCAACGCAGCCTTTATTCCTTCTGTACACTACGGGAGAAAGGAACTTCGCCGACAGCCCCACATTTTGCCGACAGCCTATCCCCGCTGTCGGCAAAGAATTCTTTGCCGACAGCCCATAGGCTCCCTGCTGTCGGTGAACAAACCCTGTCGGCAAAGGATATCTTTGCCGACAGTGTTGTTGTCGGCAAAGAAATCCTGTCGGCAAAGAACTGGCTGGGAAAACGGTGGACAGACGCCGTTAACTTCGCCGACAGCACATCTTTATGCTGTCGGCAAAGACAGCCTAGCCATGCTGTCGGCAAAGAGTTTGCATTTTTTTGAATTTTGACTTTAAACTTTTTATATGGCCTAATTATATTGTTTACAAGCATATGTTCTAATTTGGGCCCTTTTTATAACATTTTGCTATATTTTGTTAATTTATTTTGTTTACTTGAATTTTCTCGCATAATCCAAAATTGAACTGCAGGTGCATGAAATAATGAAACGTAGCCATTCGAAAAATGATATTCATGTTGGAGAGTGTGTTTTGAGGCGGTGTCCAAAAACTCACCTAAAAGTTCGAAGTCCATGTCCACGTAACACGACCATCCAGGAGTGGTAGAAGTGTTTTTTAATTATATAAAATCCAAACGAAGTCGGAAAATCACGAAACTTGTCGGGGTGTCTTGTTATCGCATGTGGAGGCTACGATAAAAATTTGAGAAAGTTTGGAGCAAGATGCGACGTCGGATGCTCAAAACCCTTTAATTATATAAAATTCAAACGAAGTCGGAAAATCACGAAACTTGTCGGGGTGTCTTGTTATCGCATGTGGAGGCTACGATAAAAATTTGAGAAAGTTTGGAGCAAGCTGCGACGTCGGATGCTCAAAACCCAGGTCGCAGCTTGCTCCAAACTTTCTCAAATTTTTATCGTAGCCTCCACATGCGATAACAAGACACCCCGACAAGTTTCATGATTTTCCGACTTCGTTTGGATTTTATATAATTAAAAAACACTTCTACCACTCCTGGATGGTCGTGTTACGTGGACATGGACTTCGAACTTTTGGGTGAGTTTTTGGACACCGCCTCAAAAGACACTCTCCAACATGAATATCATTTTTCGAATGGCTAATTTTCATTATTTCATGCACCTGCAGTTCAAATTTGGATTATGCGAGAAAATTCAAGTAAACAAAATAAATTAACAAAATATAGCAAAATGTTATAAAAAGGACCCAAATTAGAACATATGCTTGTAAACAATATAATTAGGCCATATAAAAAGTTTGAAGTCAAAATTAAAAAAAAATACAAACTCTTTGCCGACAGCATGGCTAGGCTGTCGGCAAAGCGATATCTTTGCCGACAGCATAATGAGGGCAGTCGGCAAAGGCGTCTTCGCCGACAGCCTTAGCTGCGGCTGTCGGCGAAGAATTTCCGCAAATAAAAAACCCTTTGCCGACAGCCTGCTCCGTGGGCTGTCGGCGAAGGGAATAACCCTAAAAGGTGTAGGTCTTGATATTGTTACTAATATAAATGGATTCATCCATATTTAGCCCCCATCCATCTCTACCCTGGGCCCTCCTCGCGCGAGGCAGCATGCTCGCAGCCGCTCTATCTCCGTCCTCTCCCTCTCGCGCAGTATCAGATGCCTCTCTACCTCTTCTGTGACGCCGTTGGCATGCCGCCGCCCACCCCACCTCCCTCGTGCTCTCTTTTTGCGTCTCACTCTGTTTTTCAATCTAGACCCAATCCCTGATGAATTCCATTAAGTGTGCTGTCTCGACTTGTCTTTTTTGTGCAAAGTTTACGCCTTTGGTTGCAAATCTCCAATTTTCTTGCTTAACGTATTGACGCACACTTCACTTGCATATTCTCGTGAAAGAAAAGCAATTCTGAACTGATCTACTAATTATATACTGGGTACTCGACTGCTGATGATGTGATTTGTGAATCGTTAGGGATACCTTTAGAGCCCACAGACATAAAATAGGCTGCGTTTGTTTTTGGCAATCTTCTGTATGAAATGATATGTTTCAAAATATATCGCAACATACAACCAAAGTTTTAAAATATGTTTCAAAATTTTGACAAGAAATGTGCCATCTTATGACGATTATGGTATGACATCTGATCAAAATGTCACTAAATCGATCATTTTATGACATTTTCTGTGAAGGCATCTCATCTTAGTGACTTATGTAACTAAATGTCACAAAAAAATGTCATCAAGGTAGTCAAATTCTATATCGTGACAATCTTTACCATGTCATAGAGGTCAAATATCTTGTACAAGGGACACGACCACCCGCGAGCTTGAGAGCGCTAGAGTCCAAACTCAGCAGCGCCAAAGTCCAAATTCATCCGCGAAACTTTGGTGACCAAAACCTGCGCGGGTCAAAATCCCTTTTACAAGCCCACCCCTACAGCCAAAAACGTGCCTCTCTCTCTCTCTTCTCTCTCTACATCTCTCACCCTCACCATCACCCAGATCGGAACAAGGGGCGGCGGCACGAGCGACACAAGGGCTCCTCGAGGGGTGGCGGCGCCGGTGTCCTAGGTGGTTGGAAGGGCGATAGCGCGGGCTATCTGGGCGTCTCGAGGCGCGGAGGCGTGAGCAGCCCAGGCCTCCCATCATCGACCCGTTACCCATGCGGAGGAGCCTGGCGGGCAGGGCGCATCCGCGCCTTCGATCCAGTGAGCCGACCCCTTCCCAATCCAGCCGCTGCTCTAGAGGCGGTGCGCGGCCCGGGCCTTCCTACTGACGGCGAGCTGGCCTCCGCTCTGTAGCCTCTCCCTCAGCGAGTTCGTGTGCGGGTCAAACTATGGCGCCCACGGCCGGAGACAGAGAGGAGAGTGCGGGATTCGGCAAGCACGGCCGGATCCGTCGAGGTGGATGGCGACCATGGCAGCCTCAGATCCAGGTTGTTTCTGGTAATCTTCACCTGTACATTCCTATTAGTCGCAATGCTCTACTCTCATCTCCCCCCGTCCCGTCTAAGCAGACCTGGAGGAAGCCCCCAACGCGATAGCCTCGGGCAGGGCAGACCGGCGCCCCTGCCCCCGCACGATGCGGAAGCCCCAGCATCGGTGAGGCTCTTCCTCCTTCAAATCAATCCGTTGGCGGCACTGGCGGGCGCAAGATACGCAGCAAGGTACGCTCGCTCCTCGCCTTTTCTCGATTCCTCTTCCTCTTCAGCCTCCCCCCTACATAGAAGCCACGTAGAAGGTACGCATGGATATTTCCAGCTGCTACACATTTCCTTCTTGGAGACAAGTTCTTCAGCTACGGTTCCAGATCGATTTTGTTCTACCTTTGTGTGTTCCATTACTCCCTACTTTTTTTTGTTATTAAAGTTTTAAGCCACTTCTCAATTTGCTTACATCAATTGTCTGATCATGCTTGGCTTTGAATGAATCCAGAGTTGCATACCATGTGCTCGATGGAATGCCCCTATCAGATATGGTCAGCACCAATTATTTTGCTAACCTGCGTTTGGACTGCAAAGGTACCTGCGTTGTGTAGTCTTACAAATGTAGGCTCTACTTACTCGATGATTTAATTTACAGATGCTGTTCTACCTGTGGATATGCTGCAGGAATATTTTCAGGGATTGTAGCTGCCTTCTGATAAGCATGGTACAAATCTTCTATCTTCCTCCATGTATTTTTTTTGGAAAGGTAAACATGATTGATTGAAATTATGTGCATTTCACCTGATGGAATGAATCACTAAGAAATTATATGCCTACTGCATATCCAGTCCTCCAAGTGTTCTTCTGTATATATTCATGGCCTCTTTCTTAGCAGTTTCTCTCCTCAATCCAGCGGTATGCTGAAATAAAGACTTTAGCTGCATTGCAGCAACCATAGGACTGCTCATTATTGAATTTGGGGAAAACTGGCAATTAGCAGGCAATATTTCCTCATCCCCTACCTTTCATCTTTGATTATTTGTCTCTTAATTTTTTTATTTCTTTTTCTGATGTTGATTTAGAGACTGGAGATTGCAGTTGTAGCCAAATTTCAGAAAGTGAGCAACTGACCTAGCACCAAGACCATGGCTGGGTCTTACCAAGGTTAGTCACAATGTGCATCCCTCAAGTTGTTTAATGTAAGGACTTGCAGCCTTGGTTGATTGATACATTGTGAATGCCATATATTATTTGCCTTTGTTTCCTCTTGCTTTAGCATGCACTCCCTAATTTCTATTTTCCAATCACAATTTATTTTTTTCCTTAACAACATTCATGATAAGATGCTAGATTCAGTATTACTTCACTATAATACATGCCTTTCCTCCCAGGCAGCCCCGGCGACCTCAGCACGAGCGGGGGTGCGGGCGTGGCGGCTCCGGCCACCTCGGAGCAGGCGGGGGGTGCGAGCACGGCAGCTGCAGCCACCCTGGCGCGGCGCGTGGGTCTCGGGCGCGACAGCCCCGGCGGGCCCTCTCCCACGGCGACCCCGGCGCGGCGTCCCTAGGCGGCGCTCTAGGAAGCGAAAGGCGCCAGCGGCGGGTCGCACGACCCTGATCCCCTCCGCTGCTGCAGCTTCCCCTCCATGCGGCCGCCTCCTACACCCGCGCGTCTTCCCACGCCTGGGGTTGCCTCGACGCTACTCCTGCCGCCGCCGGAGGGGCTACCGGACACGGCAGCTGCAGCCCACCACATCGTCATAGTGTTGAACACGTAAATTTTGGTTAACTAAAAGCAAAGGTAATTGGCAGTGTTCAAATGCAGCAGACCCTGCAGCAACACTGCCCCTGCCTGCAGTCATCTCCCATGCGTGGACTCTACATCATGTTGCAGATCGGCCTGCCGACCATCAAACTTAGGTATGCTATGCCTTCCCTTCCTATTTTGCATGTTTTTTCAGTTTTATATATGGAGCTGTGAATGTGTAAACTATCAGATCTGAATATCAATTACATAGCCTTCCGCATTTCCGTTCAACAATTTTTTTGGTCTGCTTCATGTCATCTAGAGAGCTACCAGGTTATGCTACTGATTTTCCAAGGTTTGTTGAAGAATGAGGACACCACTGTAAATTCGAAATGCGTGCACTCCTTTGATTGAGAATGTATATATGTACTCTACATGCTACTAATTTTTTCCCCAAATGCCACCTTTGTCAGGTTATGATAGCAACAAAATCTATTGATTTTCCAAGGTTTGTTCAACAATGAGGACACCAATGTAAATTCGAAGCGCCAAATGACAAATATGCGCACAGACATAATTTCAAAGGTCAGCTAAGCGTTCACCTATTGTCAATTTGTGATGTATTATATGTGTTACCACCTGTGTCGTTATGTATCTACAAGAACTCAAGTAGTGTGCCAAAAAATTGGTTGTAACTTATTTTAGCCCTGCTTTTTAGTCCAACTAATATGCTATACAAAAATGTTTTCTATTTTCTCAATGTAGTAGGAAATACAAGTAACAGCCATTTTCCATGCCATAAGAACACATTACCTCATCAGGTGATTAGGAGGTGATAGGTTCATTCTTTTTAATGGTACCCAACAGACCTTCATTTTATTGCTATCACTTTCTGCTGCAAGGATAATTTACGTCCACAACTCAAGAATCTATGATTTAGACTTCCTGCAAGTATACTCGAAGAAAACATTTCGGATTCTATCATTTAGACTTCCTGCAAGTACATTGGAGGAAAACATTTCAGTTTACTTTTATATGCTTAACCAGTTCACCTATTTGTCCTAGCGGACCAAATTGTCTAGAGTACATAAAACTTAAGGTATCTTTCTGCGCACTAGATGATTCTTCTTTAGTTTACACCCATTTGGTTTCATAGATAAAGTCTGACCACATGCTTTTCGCCTATAGACCTGTTAATAATTTGTTGTCTGAATAATTCACATCACTCTCTTAGGTTTAATGGCACTGCATCCTTTAAAATAGCAATTCAAAAATTTTGTTTTGCGGCATACTCAATGGAGTGCCTACAAGTGCCAAGGGAGATGGTACAACTCATCATCCTTCCTTCAACATAGTGTTCAGGAGATGCTATCAAGAACAAAATGGAAGAGGTAAACAATTGCAATAACCTACAAGAGACACAGAACTATATTCATGTATGCTGATGATTATTATAAGAAGTTTACATGATGCCATTACCTTTTCAGGTTGAGAATTTAGGCGATTCCCAAGGTGCAATTGAAGGCACTTTAGTTTATTTTCATAGATATCTACCTCTGGTTTTAAAAAAGGTTACAAAATTTTGAGCCATACTTGCTGGATTTTTCAGGTATGGCAATGGCTGCCCGCGCCAGTGTTCTCTCATGGCCAGTGCACACCTGGCCAGCGCACCCGACGTACCCCACGCAGCAGTACGTGTGGCCTCCTCCTCCACAGTCGCAGGGCTACTCCTCATGGCCGCAGGTGCCGACGCAGCAGGGGCCTCGGCCGCCCTACTGGCAGTACGAGGCGGCGCCGCAGTCAGGGTGGACACAGCTGCAGCCAGGGTGGACTCAGCCGCAGCCAGGGTGGTCTCCGTCGGACCAAGGTGGGGGCTCTGAGACTCCTGGGGACGGCGCCACGAGCTAGGTACCTTTGCCTCCCTCTTCTAGACTAGTAGCAATGATTGTTAGACCCCTGGACCAGTACTAATGAACATCCTATATGTATGTTGGACATGTATATACTCGTTTCGCGACGTTATGTGTATTCTGGACATGTATCGATGGATTTGACGGCGTTGATGTGTGGATTCACGTTGAGACCGAATTCGATGCACAAATGTGGTTCATATGTTATATTGTTGTGAATAAATGTGGTTTTGTGGTATATATATGCGATAAATGTGGTTTAAATGCAAGAAAACAGTAAAAACAAAAGAAAAAAAATTGCCCAGCTTTGCCGACAGCATAGGCCAATGCTGTCGGCAAAGCTGGGCATTTTCCCAGCGAGAATGCCAGCTTTGCCGACAGCCTTTCTTTGCCGACAGCATCTGCCATAGGCTTTGCCGACAGCCCCGGCAGGTACTGTCGGCAAAGCCTTTCCCGACAGCCCAGGAGTACTGTCGGCAAAGCCTTTGCCGACAGTAACAGAGGCTGTCGGCGAAGCCTTTGCCGACAGCCTACAGGTGGCTGTCGGCGAAGCAACGCTGACAGACCAAACATGCCTGTCGGGAAAGAGACCTTTGCCGACAACAACTTCGCCGACAGGGCTTTGCCGACAGGATTAAGGCCTTCGCCGACAGCTTCAAGCTGTCGGCAAAGAGGGCGTTCCCAGTAGTGGTAGTAATGGCAACAGTGTAGCCAGGTGCACCTTCAGTAAGGCCTTGTTTAGATGCGAAAAGTTTTCGGATACTAATAAAAAAACTAATTACATAGCTTGCCAGGAAACCGCGAGACGAATTTATTAAACCTAATTAATCCATCATTAGCACATTTGTACTGTAGCACTTTAGTGTCAAATCACGGACTAATTAGGCTTAAAACATTCATCTCGCGATTTTCAACCAAATTGTACAATTAGTTTTTTTCGTCTACATTTAATGCTCCATGCATGTGCCGCAAGATTTGTTATTGTAGTTTTTTGTGAAAAGTTTTTGATCTAAATAAGGCCTAAGCATTCGTGATACTCCTTTTCTACTTAATGTAGGACCCCCTTACATACCACTCCTCGACATAACAGCAACTCTCGGTCTAAATCCTCTTCAATTTTAAGAAGAAAATAAAAAAGTGTTACGACAGAATACAGGTTACACAACATGTGAATTTGCGTTGTAATGAATAAAATATACAAATTAAACTAGAAAGGTGACTAGAAAATTACTTGACAAGACCCGGACAAGATGCATGAAACTTTGGGATTGCCCAATCATCTTGCTCTTCCCACAGACTGGCTGGATGGCAATCAACATTTTAAGTTCTGAAAATCGGAGGGGGGCAAAGCTGACAACCCATCAACTGTAATAAACTCCACATCAGCCTCAGTTCTGAAACAAATAATATAGCTGTTGGTAGCTGTCTCACATCATCCTCCACGTCATATCTGATGCGCAAAATATCATTAGGTTTGAAACGTTCGTCGCAGTGCCTGCAGGTGATAATCTGCAGGTGATAATCACTGCTTCATCACCACTTCTTTTAATCACAAAAAGCTTGACACATACTCTAAATTAATAGACTTGTCTAGCTATTAATTAAAAACAAAAAAGGAAAATCGCTAACTGTGCGCAACACACGCGCCGAACAAAGATCGCTCCTGTCCGCGCCCTAATCGGAGGTGACGTGACGGTCCCCAGTTATGCAGCGCTATAGATAACGGGGACCAGTCTCTCACAGATTGACCCGTTCTCTCGAGAACCCTAAGGGTCTCAAGTATTGACCGTCGCCTCTCCCAAATTCCACAAAATTTCGTATCCCAAAACCCTACATGGTCAAGGGAGCATGCGCGGAGTAGAGTGTGAGCACTACTAGCCAGCCAAACTGGGTCGGTCATCGTTGTGAATTGTGATGACACATGCATAGCAAATTGTAGACCCCAAAATCCCAGTCGAGAATCCTATGCCGTGACCAGAACGTTGGCTGACAAATCATAACATCACGGCTAGAATCCAAACAACACTCCTCAACGACCGAATTTTGGTTAGATCTAATCCATTATTTAGTCCTAATCCATGACAATTTTAATTCATAAGAAGATAAAACTCAATTCGATTGTTTATCTATACATATCTATAAAAGTCGTGGCTCTGGAACGGGTCCGTCGCCCTCTCATGACACTGTTCCCGCAACAGTGATTTGGAATAGTAAAACCCGCAGCTACAGCACGAATCATGTGAACAGTCAGACCCGTTAAGAAACAGTAAGACCAGCTAAGAAACAGTACACCCGTTAAAAATAGTAAAACCCGCTAAAAAACAGTACAGCCGTTACTAATAGCAACCCGCTAACAAATATAAACAGAACACCCCTGCATTGCGCGGGCTCTCCTGCTAGTTTATATCATTTGTAATCACATTCTAAATGTCATCGCGGAATTGATGAAATCCATCATTTTCTCATAAATATTTATGCTGATAGTCAATATATGGTGTAAACTACACATTCTATGTCCTTAAAATGCAAACTTATGCTTCTACACATTCTATGTCCTTAAAATGCAAACTTATGCTTCTTAACTTGTTGACAAATTGGCTCCCTGATCACTGACTTCTTTAGAAGTGGCACCAAACCTGTGTGACTTACTTTGGACCCTATACCCACCAACACCAATATGGGAGATGTATTCTCTACATAAGGGCTCACACTTTTAATGGTGGCTACCCTACCACTCCCTACTTATCTAATGCCATCCTATGGCATGACACACTAATTATACACAGTGGTTACCAACACTATTCTTCCAATGGCTTCTCTTAAATTCGCTTTGTGTGGTGGAAGCAATCCTAATATTTAGTGTCACATAACCGTTGGATTGGTGCTAAGTGGCAACTATCCAAACACTCCAGAAAAATATAATAATTCTAGAATATTCTACACTTCAACATATTTCATGGTGAGCTAAATATCTACTTTATTCTTTTTCCAAACTTGCCATGATTTTATCCTTATGCATGACAACATAGATTTGTACGTAGCCTCCAAAGTCTTTTAGAATTTTTAGTCTCTTCTATCATTGGCATGAAGTAATTAGCTCTAAAATCATTTATAGTAAATATTGTCTCTCCTGTAATCTCAAGTTCTTCAAGAAGCTTTCAAGTATGCATTTCTATTTTTCATCAATAACTAAATTGGTAAAATTAATCATAAACACATCTTTGATATCAATTTTTTCTTGCACATCAAATACACAATCTAGACAACCATGTAAGTGTAGGATCAAGGCGGCTGACTAGATTAGGGGTGGTGAATAGTTATTTGTAAAACTTAATTGCAAATCCTAGCCGAAACAAATGCAGAATTAAACTAACGATCAGATAACAACTTCACCCCTTTATAACAACATTAGCACTCTATGCACAAGATAAGTGATGCAGCCTCTTGGGCAAGGTCAATCTGAAAGCATATAGGCCCCTAGTGGGTTTTGGTGATTAATGACGACATAATATTATTGTGACTAACATGTGTTTTGCAGAGGCAATTTGAGTTAGGTCACACTAATAGTGATTGATTGGGCAATCAATGGTTTTCATGCCCTATCAATGAAAATCATTTCAGTTTTCAAAGGATGGACGACAAGGTTTTAAGGATAGACAAGTTTTAAGTGTTGTTTGGTATTGAGAGACATTTAGAGTAGTTTAGGACTTCATTTTTTCCCTTGGTCATACTATAAAGGGGGTATAAACTAGTAGCTTGACCTAGGTGAGTCTAATGTGTTATGTGTGGTGCAATATTTGCTATAGGAGCACATAAAAAGCTTGTGCAGCGCAATGATCCTGTCGAGTGCAAGTTTTGACATATAAGGTCCCCTACCCTCATCCCTTGGCCCTTGCTCTGGTGTGCAACTAGGAGAATAACTAGTACTTCTTATATCTCATTCATTTTGGCCTTTTGTATTTTGGAGTTTGGTGCTAGGATATGCTTCGCCGTTTCTGCAAGCTTTGAACCTTTATCTTTTGATTAATGCAAATTTCTACTGTTGCATATCAGGTTGGATGGCATCAAGGGCTTCATAAGCTCACTCAAAATTCCCATCTACCGCAACAAGGAATAACATGTTGTTATTTTGTATTTGTGTTAAGCAGTTTCAGAATTTCGAAAGTGTAGCCGGCAACCGTGGCTGCAATTCTCACAACTCATGGGCCAATTCAAATTACATATAGTGCCATGATTTTGTATTTGAATAATTCATATATGTCTATCAGGATAATCCATCGACCTACTCACAACTCATGGGCCAGTTCAAATTACATATAGTGCTAGGATTTTGTATTTGAATAATTCATATATGTCTATCAGGATAATCCATCGACCTAATTCTATTTTTTTAGATTAAGGAACAAATGTATTCCGGTCTCCCACATTCATAATCGAATGGGTACAACCAAACTGAACCAATACAAAACCACGGTCTAAAGACCAAAGACTGCTAAGCAGATTAACCCCAACTCCAGACTACTGCTAACCAAACGGCACTTGCAATGTCTAAACACAACGCATAGGATGCAACCAAACCAAAGACCGCTAAACAGCTAAACCCCAACTCCAAACTGTAGCTAAACAGGCAACACTCGTAGTGTCCAAACACAGCACTCAGGATACAGCAAAAAGAAGCTAGTTAGTTTGAGAATTTTGTTTAGTGTATGTAATGCATAGAGCACCCATAGTAGACAATCTAAATTTGTTGAAGATTGGATCTTTCACATGCATGTGGTTTCGATCGCGGTCTCTCGCACTAAAGTTTACTCGAAAGTCTCAGTGTACAACTACATTTTACATATCTTGACATGTCTCAATGTTGCTAAGATTAGATAGATTGTAGTGCTGGGTGGTCTCTAAACACCCATACATTTTTCATGCCCTTTTATTGTGTATATTTTTATTATCTCCATAGCAATACCCAAGCATCAGTGAATGAAGCATTTTCGGTTGAGATAATTCATAATAGTATCATCTAAATATTACACGTGCATATATGATTATTATCCTGTTGCAGCGCACGTTGCAATGCATGAACATTCATCAACGCCATGGTCATTTGCATCAAGGAGTTTAATCGCACTAACAAACCTCCACCAGTGTTGTGTTGTCGACCTACGGTTTATATAGTACAATATAAATACCTATAGTATAGCAGAGAATGTCGCCCACGACTGGTGCGTGCTCTGGTCACTACAAGTTGTGAAGCACTGAAGCTCCTTCGCCAAGGGCGTGTTTGTTTGCCTGGACTAGGGTGGTCCGTCTGTCCCAGTTCAGCCTGGCCAGGTGGAGGCAGCCCCAAGTGGTGCAACTAGGGTTGTTTGTTTGCCTGGACGCAGTAGGGGCTGGCTGAGGGCGAGATGGTGTTTGTTTGCCTGACTCAATGTGTAAGGTTTTACCCTGCATCAAGAATCAGGTGACATTACCACCTCACCTTCTTCTTCCTTGCCTCATTGGCATTTCATCGAGCACCTCACTGGCGTGAACAGCTCCACCATATCTTCTTCTTCCTAGCTCCTTGCTACTGCCTGAGCCCAACCCAAGCTGGGGCTGCGTACTCGTGCAGCTACCTGAGCACAAGCCACGGCGGTCGTACCTGAGCCCAACCCACGCCGGAAGGAGGCAGGCAGCACCATAGCAGCCCAAGCCATGGCGGTGGACCTGATGTCCAGCGGCGGCAGGGCTGGGGCCTACGAGCAGCAGGCGTTCTAGGAGGCGGTCGCGGTGGGGCTCCGCAGCCTGGAGCTTCTGGCTTCATCGCTCTCGTTCTCGTGCGCCGCGGGGCAGCGGGTGGAGTCGCCGCCGCTCGGGCAGATCTCCGACCGGACAGCCTGTAGGGCAGTGTGAACCCCGCTTGCGGACTGCTCGCCAACGGTGGCCTGCGCGGCAGCGTGAACCGCGCCCGCGGCCTGCTCGCCAGCCGTGGGCTGCGCGGCGGCGGCGCCCTTGCCCGTGGCCTGCGACCGCAGCGACTCCGTGATGCTCCAGGTTCGCCGCGAGGCGGTCCGTGATGGTAGCGGTGGGCGCAGCCCTAGCGGCAGCCAAGCTCGAGGATGCCGACGCACTCATCGACTCCGTCAAGACCTTCATCTTCGACTGCGCCTGTGGCGTGCTCGCCACGGTGGCCTGGAGAAGACGACGCGAGGAGGAGGTGAGAGGCACGGAGGTGAGTAGGTGACAGAACGCTTCACCGCTGACTCCATCGCGCCCGTTCGGGCCGAGCCCGGGAGGAACGAATTTCATTTTCGTTCCCCGCGGCCTGGCTGAGGGGTGCTTAGATGGCCATGCAGGCCGGGCTGGGGAGGAGGTCCATGCAAACAAACACTCCGGATTGCAGCCCACGGGCGCAGTGGCCTGGCTGGGCCAGGCAAACAAACGCGCCCCAAGAGACCCAAGCGGGCGATGTCTCTGCCACGCACGGTTTGCAGGAGGACTCCGATTCAGACTAGAAATTTGCAGGGCTTTGCTGTGCATGGCCATTGATATTTTTTAAGTGTTGTTGATACTTCGTTATTTTGAAAGTACTATTTAAATGATATTTTGCTTTTGTTATTGAAATGGAACTTTCTTTTTTTTTGGTGGAGAGAGAAGGGGTAAAAGTATTTAATAAGGAGGGAGTAGCATAAGTAGCCGGAGAGCTGATGTAATTATGAGATGAGTAGAATTCGACCTCGAACTATGAGGAGTTTTGAACAATTCGATTTTATATTTTTTTATTTATTTGAATTTCAATTTTCCCATTAAAATCATAGGCAAAAAGGTACAGTAATAACTTTGTGCTAAAATATGTCATGTTATGGATTCATTGCATATATCTATTCATGAGGATTTTGAAACAATTTGATTTTCTATTTTACGATTTTTCTGTGATTTACTACACAATTTCAAAGCTTCAGCAAATTTATTTATAAAAGAAAAGGATTAATAGATATAAATGAAACCAGCGTTGGGCCGAATTCGGCCCACTAAGGTCCACGGAGCGGGTGGCAGGCCAGCCCATTGAAAGACCTGTATTGCGGGTCGATTTCGTAAAAGATCGAGGGGGTTTTTTTTAAAGAAAAGCTGAGAGAGGTGGCTGGACTGCGGGTTCTATTTTTTCAGAGTTTGAGGATTCTTTTATAAAAAGACCTGTGATCATCCGATCTGGGCTGTCCGCACGCCCGATCAGACGGCCGAGAAAAGTGAACGACGTGGCCACGCTGGTTGGCCCTCTTTCGCTGTCCAAATCGTAGTAAGAGATTCCGTTACGCCCCTCCCCTGCCTCTCTGCTTGTTTCCGACTAGACTCCGGCACGATCTCACAGCCTATGTCCGAGGCTCCGAGCGGGAAACCAAGTCGGCAAGCTACGGGCGCCCGTACCAATTGTCACCGACCTAATCCTCAACTCAACAATAGCACACACACAAATAGTATACGAGCCAGCATACAAGCTTTTGGAAGGTTCTAGAAGTTTCTATTGAGGGGAACCAGTAGGAGGAAGAAGAATTAAGGGAAGGAGATACAAATCTAGCTGAAGCTAGCCTCGAGCAATCGCTCGCCTCGACTCAAGCCTGCGCTTGCTGTCGCCGGTTCTGGGTCTGGTCCTTCGACAGTTCCTCTGCTTGACCTGCCTCTGTATTTGTATTGTGTTGTCTCCTGTGGTTTCCTTCTTGGGCCTGGACAAGTCTGGTGCTTCAGCACATTTGCTTCTCCGGCTTCTCCAATCTGGCCAGCCTGGTCGATAGCCCATGAGGTCCCTGACAATTTTCCAGCCGGAGGCCGTCGTGCGGCAGCGACTCGCTCTCCGGTGACAGGCTTGGCCAACTTAACATGTCGATCGGCAGCCATGCCCAATCCATCAGCTACACAACCGAGGGGATGCCGGCCGGTGCTCAGCATGCTGCCGACGCCGTACGCCGTCAGGGACATGGCCGTGTCGAGGTCCTTCATGTTATCGGGGCTGGTCGTAGAAGATGGTGAGCAGGACGAAGATGGTGAGTAGCAGCTCGCGCTCGCCGGCCGTGGTGTCGTGGCTCCTAACGAAGCTCAGCCTTCGACTCCCGACCGTCGCCGTGAAGCCGAGCGGCACGGGGAACGGGACCGAGGGAGAGGCAGGCGGAGGTGCCTAGCGGATTCGGACCTGTTTGGATGATTAATGTGATCCAAACAAAGTTTAGGTACCTAGATGAGCGTTTTGAGAATTTAGAGATCGGGACGACACAGTGACACAAGTTTAGGGACTGGCAGTAAACTTTACTCTTATTTTTATTATCTCCATGGCAACACAAAGCATTAGTGAATGAATACACCTATCTATCTATACTATAATGGAACACTTAAATTATTTTAGGTCAATCCAAAAAAAACAACCCACACTGAGAGAGCTCAATCATTGTACACTAAAAAAAATATACCCAGCAAATCGTTTTGATTAAAATAAAGAATTAAAAAACACTCCTCGCAGGCTGAACTCAATCTGATGGCCAGCGTTGTTTGTAAGTGATGAAGCAACCGAAGAGTGAGTGTGCTGCACAATTTTCAAAAAAAGAAGACGACATATGCTTAGAAAGGACAGGAGGCGACTACTACAAAAATTGAACTCAAGATGTGACAATATTTTCTTTTATCATTAATGATCTCCGTATTTTATGCTTTTCATCCGAGATGGGATGAAATCCGGTCCATGCAAAAAAAAAAATAGTTGTATGCAATGTCTTGTCGTATTAGCAAAACACTGAACTTTTCAATGCTATGGAATCAACTTTGATAAAGCACAATTAGTTAAGTACTTCAAATTTGATATAATTAACTTTAGATTTAATGTGGCCCGTAGCGTTAGCATGGGCAAATATACTAGTTGTATCAAAAGGACCACCGCAAATATGAATATGTTTTCAGTTGACATAATTCATAATTGTATCATCTAAATATTACATGTATATACATCATTATTATCGCGGTGCAACACACGCGTATTCATCTAGTGACCCTATGAGACGGACAGAGGTTCCTCTCCCTGACGCCATTGTAGAAAACAAGAATAGGAGCCAACGAGTATTTCGTGTTGATCTCGTATGAGTTTATACATGTTACAGCAGGGTGTTACAACATGATCTTGCGGCTGACACTCCACGCAGGGAGTCCATGACCGCTTCTACAGGCGCACGCTCGTGCATGAACGCCGAGCGCGTCCACTGTGAAGACTATGGTCGCGCGTGCATCGCGGGCGTCGTGGTGACTGAGGCCATTCCAGCTGGTGCAGACTTCGTCTCCTCAACACCCCCCCTCAGTCGGACGTTGGATCAGTACAACGCACAGACTGGATCGGAAAGCATCGAACGCGGCCGTCGGTAGCCCCTTGGTCATTACATCAGCGAACTGTTCGGCCGTTGGGACATGATGAACGCGGAGCTCGCCCAGCTGAACGCGTTCCCGGACGAAGTTAATGTCCAGCTCGATGTGCTTGGTGCGCTTATGATGAACTGGATTCGACGACATATAGACGGCGGAGACATTGTCGCAGAATATTACCGTGACCTTGGGGATGGCACAGTGGAGCTCGCCGAGGAGTTGTCGGAGCCAGATGCATTCGGCCGCGGCGTTCGCCACAGCGCGGTATTCTGCTTCCGCGCTCGATCGCGACACGGTGGGCTGTCGCCTGGACGACCAGGACACGAGGGAGTCGCCGAGGTACACACAGAAGCCGGACATCGATCGATGGGTCTCTGGGCAGCCCGCCCAGTCGGCATCCGAGTAAGCCGTCACGGAGAGCTCGGTGGAGGCGCTCAGGTGGAGGCCGAACGACGTCGTGCCGCGGCGTAGAATGCGCTTCAACAGCGCCAGATGTGGAGCTCGGGGGTCATGCATATGTAGGCACGCCTTCATGTTCTCGGGGCTGGTCAGGGACATGGCCGTGTCGAGGTCCATCATGTTCTCGGGGCTGGTCGTAGAAGATGGTGAGTAGCAGCTCGCGCTCGCCGGCCGTGGTGTCGTGGCTCCTAACGAAGCTCAGCCTTCGACTCCCGACCGTCGCCGTGGAGCCGAGCGGCACGGGGAACGGGACCGAGGGAGAGGCAGGCGGAGGTGCCTAGCGGATTCGGACCTGTTTGGATGATTAATGTGACCCAAACAAAGTTTAGGTACCTAGATGAGCGTTTTGAGAGTTTAGAGATCGGGCACAGTGACGCAAATTTAGGGACTGACATTAAACTTTCCTCTTATTTTTATTATCTCCATGGCAACACAAAGCATTAGTGAATGAATACACCTATCTATCTATACTATAATGGAACACTTAAATTATTTTAGGTCTATTAAAAAAAACAACCCACACTGAGAGAGCGCAATCATTGTACACCAAAAAAAAATATACCCAGCAAATCGTCTTGATTAAAATAAAGGATTAAAAAACACTCCTCGTATGCTTGAACTCAATCCAATGGCCAGCGTTGTTTGTTTGAAGCCTGGCTTCAAACGCAGGCTTCAACGCTCCTCCCCTGCACCCACCCCCTCACCGCACGACGCTTGGGCGGCCAGGGTTCGATTCCCATGATCCCATCCCGTGCGTCCCATTTTCTTCTCTTCCGAAAAAAAGAAACGCTGGGCTGCCTCCATCATGCCGCTGGCTCCACCTTGTGGCGTGGGCTCCTTCCCCGACGCGGGCTGCCGCATCCGCCCGCCGCCGTGGCCCTCGCCGCGTGCCACCGGCGCCGGCACTCACAGCCTCTCCGTCCGCCGCCATGGGCCCGCACGGACTGCCACATCCGCTAGCCGTCGCGGCCCTGGCCGCGCGTCCTTCGACCGGCCCCCACCGGCTGCATCTCCACCCATGAGGGAGGACGCGGTCATTGCTACCCTGCGCGGCCTCACGCTGGTGGAGCTCGCGACGGCGGCGTGGCCATGGAGGAAAAAGAGCACTGGAGATCCAATCGATGGCGAGGACGTAGATGTGAAGATGCAACCGGCCAGGCCCTGGGCGTGGGAGCCAATGGGAATGGAGTGGGCGCGACGGAATGTGGCGGTGGTTCGCCTGGATCTCCGTCCCGTTCTCTAAGTCCTGCTGTTCTTCGATTCGTTTTGTTCATTTCTGAAGTGGGAAATGTGTCTTGGGTAAGATTTGGTTGGTGGAAAGTTATTGAATTTTCTTTTACTTTTTTTTCGCAATTTCCTCTTTCGTAGACAAGAACTTTCTGGTTCAGTGGAATTGTAATGACGTAGAGTCTGGAATAAGCGTGTACTTATCCTTTTGGTTAGCATAATGTGGGTACTTTGTTGTCATATATGGGAGGTAGTGTAATACAAATCCTTGTGTTAATTATGGTTCAGGAATGCCTCGCTGTCCTACACATGGTTGCTGCGGCTGCTGGAGCCAGAGGGGAAGGGCACCATGGTTGAATAGACCATGCTCGGTGTGCCACGGGCCATGGTGAAGGACTGCTGGAGCCTCTCTATGAAGCACGAGTACCTCCCCGAGGTTCATGCATGTTCGTTCATTTCCCCCTGATCTGGATCTCTCGATTCATATTTGAGATATATGGTTGTCATCAAATATGATCCTAATCTGCTTACACTTTTTAGATGATTTATATTTCAAAAAAAACAAGCAGCGAAATGTATTTACCATTTTTTTGCAAGAGAATAAGCAACCAATTATCAGTTTCCTTTTGTATCAGTTATACCATCAAATTGTATTGTAGATATTAAAATTTGTTTGATTTACAGCTACTACTTGAAGGCTGGACTCTTAGTAACTACTTGGGCTACTATCAATCAATGGCGAATTTTGGTTTTTACTCTGGATGCCTTTCAAAATCTATTTGTACAGGGCTCTACATGTGAAGAAGGGCTCTGTAAATGTTCACGCTGGCAGCAAAGCAATCTCTTTCTTTGTCAAGGTCAGTGGGGTTTGCTGTTATTCCTGATTGAGCTCACATATTTGGCATATCAAGTGATGGAAGCCAAGAAATGTATCATTGTTATCTGTGACTTTATTTGAGGCATTGAAAGTATCATTTCAAACGGGTAAAAATTCTAGAAGGTCTTTCACTTGCAATATATATGTATGATGAGGAAGCATAGTAAAAAAATGGATCGACAAGAGCGAACAAGTGTTATCGTCATCTTGAGCAGCATGGCACTTTTGTATTAAGTGGCCAGCAAAAGGGGCATTGAAAGTATCACTTCAAACAGGTAAAAATTCTAGAAGGTCTTTCACTTGCAATATATGTATGATCAGGAAGCATAGTAAAAAAATGGATCGACAAGAGCGAACAAGTGTTATCGTCGTCTTGAGCAGCATGGCACTAAGATTTCTAATAGCGAAAAGCATTTTTTTCCATTGTCCGTATCGGAGGAAACCGATGCAATAGTATGTTTGGAAGGCATACGGCTGGCGCAGGGTTCATTATAGTCAGTTTTGCATATATAGTTTTTCATGCTTTTAGCTGAAATGATAAATTGACTCACAAGTGAAGGTTTGTATGATGAGAGATGGATTCATTGAATTGTAATGTGTATTGCTGAGTTTTGATATGATGTTTTTTTGTCCTTATTAAGTTTGTTTAAAAATCAATTAATCTGGTTTTCAGGTACCACAAACTTGCAGAAACGTGCAATGGTAGCAATAAGATGCTCAATTTGCATGGAAGTGCCACTGAGGCAGATTGACGAACTTGTTTCTCCGGAGTATGTCCAATACCTTGTTAGAATTGCCAACGGTAAAATGGAGGCAAATAAAAAGCGAATGGATGGATTTCTGGATCTCTTGCAGACTAAGGTATTGAGCTATGCTTGTCTTACTGTATTCCAACTTTTTTATTAGTGTGCATGACATACATGTTTGGAAACTTTGATTAATTATGGGATACATTTTCATACTATATCTATTTGAAGTCATAACCTGACATACGAATAGATGCAACAGAGATTGCTTCCCGGTTTGTCATCCAGCCAAAACTATGCAACGGCTCATTATAGTGTTGTTACTGGATTACGAACAACTACAGATGGGATGTACCTTCTTAGCTCAGGTAAGTGAATTTGAGTTATAGTATGTTCAGCACATTGTTGCTTGTTCAACTATAGACGGGAGTATCCCTTCGTTTAAGACTGGATAATGCATGTAGGCTTGTACCTATGAACATTAAGCCATTTATCTCTGGTTGTGCTCAGACCTGTATCTACATATTTCAATGATTCTCACCATTCAAAGATACTTGCGTTTGGGAAGTTTACATATTCTCTACCTGGGTTGACTGGATAATGCATTCCATATCGAGCTATCAGTTTTTCTTATACCATGTTTTGACTCTATGTCCGCTACCATTTCATGAGTTCCTGTAGCATTATTCGTTTCAAGCTTTATGTGTAATCACCAATACAACAACGTCCTGAACTGTTGCCTTTCACTTAGATGTAGCTAATATTCCATATGCCAAAAATGAAATGAACAATTAGCTTATTATCACCAACGGATTAACAAAGGTTTTACTTTTAAAACTAGACAAAAATCCATAATGCATTCTCAATTAGCCTGTTACGATAGTCTGACATTTTTTAGAAAATCAGGTATTGGGTTGATGTAAGTGATGAAGCAACCGAAGAGTGTCTGTGCTGCACAATTTTCAAAAAAAAAAGAAGACGACATATGCTTAGAAAGGACAGGAGGCGACTACTACAAAAATTGAACTCAAGATGTGACAATATTTTCTTTTATCATTAATGATCTCCGTATTTTATGCTTTTCATCCGAGATGGGATGAAATCCGGTCCATGCAAAAAAAATAGTTGTATGCAATGTATTGTCGTATTAACAAAACACTGAACTTTTCAATGCTATGGAATCAACTTTGATAAAGCACAATTAGCTAAGTACTTCAAATTTGATATAATTAACTTTAGACTTAATGTGGCTCGTAGCGTTAGCATGGGCAAATATACTAGTTGTATCAAAAGAACCACCGCAAATATGAATGTGTTTTCAGTTGACATAATTCATAATTGTATCATCTAAATATTACATGTATATACATCATTATTATCCCGTTGCAACACACGCGTATTCATCTAGTGACCCTATGAGACGGACAGAGGTTCCTCTCTCTGACGCCATGGTCATTTGCAGCTCAAGCGCACCAACAGAGAATGTCGACCGCGACTGGCGGTGCGTGCTCAATATAAGTAAGTTGTGATTTATGAATCTCCTTCGCCAAGAGACCCAAGCGGGTCATGGCTCCGCCGCGCACGGTTTGCAGGAGGACTCCGACTCAGATTCCCTTTACACAGTTACACCCTTCCCCTGCCAGGCTGCCTCTGCCTGTTTCCAACTCCGGCACGAGCTCGCGGTGTCCGAGCGGGAAACCAAGTCGGCATGCTACGGGCGCCCATACATATAAACGCCGCCTGCCGCCTGCCGCCTGCGTTTGATTCCCTACCAAAACCAATCGATCGAACTCGAACCAGCACACCGTAGCGGCGATGGAGAAGCTCGTGGCCATGATGGCCTTATGCGAGGCGCCGCTCGACGGCACCTTGGCTCCGTCGGGGGCTGCCGGGTACGGCGCCTCCGCAACCGGGGGCAGCAACGTGGTGGCATTGCTGGACGCAGCCGCGAAGGAGTGGCCGAAGATGGAGAAGCTCGTGGCCTCGATGGCCTTCTGCGAGGCGCCACTCGACGGCACCTTCGACGGCACCTCGGCACCGTCATCGGGTACCTCTGGGTACGGCTCCTCCGCAACCGGCGGCGGCAACGTGGTGGCGTTCCTGGCCGCGGCCGCGAAGAAGTGGCCGGTGGAGAGGCTCGTGGCCACGATGGCCTTCTGCGAGGCGCCGTTCGATGGCACCTTCGACGGTACCACCTCGACTCCGTCGTCGGGTGCCGCCGGGGGCAGCAGCGCCTCCGGAACCAACGTCCCCGAGGCCGGCGGCGGCGGCGAAGACGCGGCGGCGTTGAGGCGGGCGTGGCTGGCCGACGCCAAGAAGGAGTGGCCGTTGCGGGAGCACCGGCTGCTGTGCGAGAAGGCTGGGAACGTCGTCGATGGGCTGGCGATCTTCGAGACCGTCGCCTTGGAGTGAGCAAGATGATTTTCCCCCCTTTTGTTACGTTGATCTTCACGAGCAATTCATCCGCGAACAGTAGAAAACGTAGCTGTCTCCGTTTACCGATTACTCGTAGCATGTTGAAGCTTGTTATAAAAGCAGCAGTTACTAGACTTTTTGCTGTATAATTTTGTTCAAATAATCCCAGTATTCAAAGAGTTAATTGTTCAACTGCATTGTCATTATGTCAAATTCATGCTCGTGAGACTTGAGGATTGTGGCACGAAACCGATCTATCAGATTTGAATCGTTCCCAACAACGGTTTACCTCCATATCTCGAGTTCTTCCTTTGCCTCTGCCTCCTCCTCCTCTCTGCCTTCTGGCACGTAATAAGTTCATAACCTACTCGTTTCTTCCGCGAAAAGAATAAACCACTTCAAAATTCAGACACATGCAAGTTCAAAAAACTTCCGACGCATGCAAACAGGCCTAAAAGGAGGCCCAAACTACAAGAAACATTTCCGCTGACATACAAAATTAAAACCATAATGATACCCTTACAGCGTTCGGATGGACGAACGGACGGGACGGACACGCCTCGTGCCCGTGCCTATGTCAACTAGCCTCCATTGAACAGCAGCAAGTAGATGCGCGCATATTGCAATCGCATGTTTCATGCGTTTCAGATGTATATATTGCATACGTTTCATTTAGATATTGCAAAAGTAGATCTCATGTTGCATATGTTGCAATGGCTATATACGTATGTTGCAAATATTTTATCTCGATGTTGCATATGTTGCAATGGCATATACGTATGTTGCAAGTGTATATTTCAAAACGTTTCATCTGTTTTTTCAAGTGTTTTATCCAGATGTTACAGATGTTTCAGTGGCTATGCACATATGTTACAGGCGTCTATTCAAAATTCATCTGTTTCAGATGTATGCTGCAAATGCGTTTATTTGGATGTTGTAGTTGCTATACACATATGTTATAAACGTATGTTTATAAATGTTTCTCCTGTTTGAGACGTATGTTGCAGAAGTGCTTCATTTTGCAACATAAGCGGGCATAGGAAGCGGACGCGTGCAGAGGTGGCCCCACGGGCATAGCGGTCCCCATATGCGCGGCAAGCGAAGCAGGCGTGGGTGGTCCCCACCTGTATGTGCATCAATAGGCATGTGGCGCACAGCTACATGCATGCAGGCGCTGCGGCATGCAGGGGCAGGGTGTGCAGGCGTAACAATTGCATGCGAGGCAGACGCCATTCCATTTCTTCATGAGTAGAGGGCTCTAATTTCACGTGAAAACTGTGCATGCAGAGG
Organism: Saccharum hybrid cultivar R570; assembly: GCA_038087645.1. Taxonomy (NCBI): domain Eukaryota; kingdom Viridiplantae; phylum Streptophyta; class Magnoliopsida; order Poales; family Poaceae; genus Saccharum; species Saccharum hybrid cultivar. The sequence continues at coordinate 5,114,193 of JAQSUU010000254.1, read as the reverse complement.
AAAAAATTATTGCCACCCCAACGATAAGAGAGGGCACTGGAGCATGCAACATGTGAGACTGAGAAAACAGGAAGCACAAGTAGATGCTCGACGTTGGGACGAGCACACAAGAGCAGGCACAGCAATCCGCTGGGACGAGCACACAAGAGATGAGGCACAGCAATCAGAACCGACAGCAGTCATAGCACGGCCAAACAGGCGCAGACGTTTGAACAGGGGCTAACGTCCGGACCGGCGGCTAGCCACGCCCAAATCAAAAACTACATTCACTCTCAGAACCACCAGATCGAACAGTAGCAACTGTAGGTATCTCTGCTTACCAATTACAGTCCTACCATGAATTCGTAGCCGGTTGAAGCTTATCATAAAGGTAGCAGGTACAAGGTACTGGACTTTGGCTAAAGATTGTGCAAGCAATGCAAGTATTCAAAAAAAGAGTCGGTTCTTCAATTGCCTCACCTTTACATCAATTTCATGCTCTTGAGTCACGACGATTGTTCCACGAAACCGATCAGAATTTCGATTACATACATGTTCTTCCTCTGCGCCTTTTAGCACATCATAACTTACCTCTTTTCTTTTGTGAAAAAAGAATAGATCGCTTACTCAATTGCGGGGAAAAAAAGTTCAAACTTTTCACTGCTGCACGGACAAGTCCCAAATTCCGGACAGGAGAACAATGGGCCTTTAACAGGAGGCCCAAAATACATGAAGCACTGGGGATACGATACTCCGGATATACACAAGAAAGGAAAACCACATTCAGCACTGAAGGCCCAACTGAGCTAGCAGGAGGCCTCATCCCGTTTCTGTGATGTCGACTTTGCTTTGGGGTTTTGGGGGATAGAGGTCCCACAATGCAACCGTCGTATCAGCCGAGCAGGAAGCCATGAGCTTGCAGTCAGATGAGAAAGTCACTGCATTGCACTGCGAAGAGGAAGAAAGTATTACTATTAGATGCCTGCAGAAATTAACCGAGTGAACCTGAAGCGCTGCTTCAGTAACTGGGCACACCGGACACAGGACCAAACGCAAAGCATATATGAGAAGAAAATAAAGAACGCGATCAGATGAACAAGTTGCATACCGAAGCACTGTGATACTTTAACACGGCTAGAGCGTTTCCTTTGTTGTAGTTATACACTCGAATCCTGCAAGGGTAAAACCACCAAAAAGGTCACAGATGGAACAACTAGAAGAGACGACATTAGGAAGTCCTCCAAACTCTTCCAGGGCATCCAGGATCACCAGAACCACATTAACATTGATTTTAATTACTGACAGAGAAGTTTAGAAGTCATTTAAAATGGGTTAAATTGCTGCCACCAGTAATAAACAGTAAAAACATGAAAATGGAGAAAAACCTGTGATCCCAGCCAGCGGTTGCAGCGATCTTGTTGTCTGGCCGAATTGCTGTGCCAGCTATACCCGGTCGCTCAAGTTCTATTTCTTTCCTAAGAATAAATGCGCCCTGCAATCAGAAGGAAATGTCGTATCAACACAATGAGGCAACAGGACCTACAAACAAACTCAAAATTCGTAGTTCACCGCGCAATTCTAAGCACTCCTATATGGAATAAAAACACCACATCTTAAAATCAATAAGATGCTTGTGATAATCTGAAAAATATTTAAATTATTAACACAAGAATAGCAACACCACAACATGATCTATATGCCACTCGCAAACCTTGTATAAAGTCTATCACATAACTCACAGTATTGCACATTCATTAGATACAGAAAAATTAATCAATGTAAATTAGCTACCCCAAACTGAGTTTTTCCTTTGTAATGATAGGTTCTTATAAGCACTTCTTGTATGTATTATGGCATTTGCATGCACCTAGGAAAATTACTAATAATGCATTAACAAAGATATAACTTGGAAACCTGCAAGAAATACAAGGCACACTCAGGCTTGTAGTAAACAGGGGCAGACAAATATCATTATTCACAGCATGAACCTTCCATGACAAGGACAGAGATCGGCAAACCTTTGGATGATCAAGCGTGAACATGACTACTTTATCATCAGCGCCTCCTGAGATTCCACCATTGCAAAACCCATCAATAGCAATGGATAAAGCTGCACACCTGCAACTTATTAGATCATGCTTTGTTCCATTCCATCAAAGGAAGATAAATGTAACTATTATTGAAAAATAGAAGTTGAACTGTTGAACAGCTAATGATAAACTGAGAGGGGGCTGCATGAGACCTGATTCTGAATGATATTTCACTGAAGATAAAGGTAACCCAGGCTTTCGTACATCCCACCAAAGAGTGCTTCCATCTTCGTAACTAGTTTCAATAAATCCAGAGCTTTGTTACTAACCCATTATGTAAACTGGAAATGCTAGCATACTTCAGTGGGAACAATCAAACTGACGTTCAGCAACATATACAATAAGAAATGACTGCAGAAGAAGATTTCTAGTGAATCATATGTGATGCGATTCTTTCTTAGATCAAGTACTTAGCTGGCAGACAAGAATGAATAAAAAATGTGGTTACATTAGCGATCAAGGTACCATAATTAGGGAACAATCAAAATGACGTTCAGCAAAGATATACAATAAGAAATGACTGGAGAAGAAGATTTCTAGTGAATCATATGTGATGCGACTCTTTCTTAGATCAAGTAATTAGCTGGCAGACCAAGAATGAACAAAAGATGTGGTTAGATTAGAGATCAATGTGTCATATTTAGTCCTTAACTTTTGAAGGTACCATATTTAGTCCTTAACTTTTGAAGGTACCGTAGACAAGTAATTAGCTGGCAGACCAAGAATGAACAAAAGCTTGATATTGATATTAACCTTGACAAGATATTTACGTTGCCTGCAGATTCATGTGGGATGAAAGCTTGCACAGTCATGCATAGTCCTACAATAAACAGGATAAGTTTGTGTGCGTTACTTAAAGCACAAATAATGCCATCGCAGTTGAAAGGGAATTTAATTACTGCCCTGCAGATGCAGAGCACTACACCACATTCTAGTATCATATTATGGACCACATTGTATTGTCCTATTATGAAACAGGGATCCAACCTAAATGGCTAAACCATATCCGTAAATCCTAAAAGAGAAAAAGTCTTATCCTCCAAATCAATTCTATATACCAGCATAGTGCAGCTCTTAGTATGTCATGAAGGGGCTAGCCCTAGGAAATAGGAGTACAATGACTGAAGGATCTACAAAGAAAAGAGTACAAAATAGTACTTGATCAACGTACTAGACTTAACCTGCACTTGATGCTTTCTCATGAGACAAAATAGCTACAGCTGGAAAAGTGAAAACAAACCTTTTTTCTTAGTAGGATGATTTTTCATATTAGTGCTACATGTTTGGGGCAAGGTTACGATCTTTCTAGCACTTGTAATGTCCCAAAGCTCAACCTGCAGATTTTTTTCTCCTTTGAGTTACAGCATGAAAAAAAAAACTAAGGCATTAAATAAATAGAAAAAAGATCATACAGATTGCTGTATTTCACCAGCTCATCCAAGCATTCTCTACTATACCTAGTAACAGTGGTAGTGTGGTACTAATATCATTCATTTCATACAATAGGTCAATTTCAATCAAAAGGCTGCTTAATTAAGGACTAACCTGGGACGATTCTTCGCCAGCAATTGCCAACATATTATGCCCATTAGAGGTAGTGCCTAGCCAACCAAAACGTTATTAAGGTCAGTTACACCAAAAAAAAGTTATCTGACTTTACAAGAGCAATAAGTGTTGGCTCAATACATTGATCATGTTCTTGAGGGGCTACTGTAGGGTTTACACCATGGCATTCTGTATTTTCAGATGACACTCTTTTTGGCTCTACGTCACTAGCTGAGCAGGTTGAGCCGGATTTTGTGGCTTGTGTAAAAGAAGACTTCACCAGTGACATCTTGCAGAAATGATATGTGCTTGTTTTGACTGTAAATAGGGACTTCCTACAAAAAGTCAATAAGATGAACATAATTCTACACGGATCCATACAACACAAATCTCACATGAACCATAAAATCTACTAAGAACCAAACAGATCAATAAGATGGATGTGCCGATGCAGTAATTGATGATCAATGGATAGTTACAGAATATGATTTGCATAATAGCTGACACCAGAGGACTTGAGACTTGATGATAGTTGTTCTGGATTCAGAGTTAAGATTGGAAGTTGTCTTGTAAAAGTACTGAATTTGATCAGCTATATGGCAAGTTTAGCAATAGTTTCTGCCTATATATGTGTATAATATGACAAATATAGGTTTTCCCTTTGCATTTACATTCATGAGTTTATTTTACACTAGTCACATCCCAGATTATCCTTCAAATTTAAGGTCTCATTTTTCATTTGAAAAAAAAAAGTAGATGTGTACACCTGCCTCTCCTGAAGGAAAATAACTTTGGTTTTAAACTCTAATAGGGAGAGCAAACAAGGAGTCATACCTTGAAAGCCCAGCTTCTTCAATCGCCCAACATTTACAAGTCCCATCCCTGCCCTGGCTGCATCAACATGAGAAGCAAACACATTGATCAAAATCATCAGAAGGAGAAAATAATCTGGTCGAAATATGCTGCACCTGACAGCTCGTCCATCTACAGTCAACAATGTTCTGACACTGTCTACTTGTCTGGAGCACATAGTATGATACGTGGTCCAGTCATAGTCACTTTTCTCCTCAGGATCTAGTTAAATTAATCCTAAATTCACTGAGAAGTTGAAGAATCCCCCTTGAAGTACATTTCCAATTCTACATGTCAATGTTATTATTGTTATGTAATTGAAGTTCAGACTTGAATTATTACACTGAAATGGCCCTTCTTAGTTGCCAGCCTAATACATTACGAGTTTGTAGTACCAATACTACAGAAGAAACATGTCAAGTAGCCTGGTTACAAGAGCACCGTAGATTGATCAAGTAACTTCTGTGCAAACCTACAGAAAAGAACAAAATCAACTATCTGGCTCCTGTCCACTCACCTGATGATCTTATTCCCAAGTCCAGCACCAGCAGCGACAGAATACACTCCCGCCGACCCAGCATGAGCCCTACAAAAATCGCAAGCAATTTCCGTCACACCAAGTCAGCCCAAGACTGAATCGCCTATGGTTGCAGTCTTGCAGAGCGCAGAAGTGACGAACCACACAGAGGAAGCGGTGCGGTGGCTCGCGGTGTCCCAGGCCCTGAGCTCCCCGTCAGCCGCGCTGGATGAGTAGCAAAGAGCATGCGTCACACACAGGTGGTACAGAAAACAGGTTGTCGTGCGTGAGTGCGTGCTCGCTGCTGCAGAGGTTCGGGGAGGGGTTTGGAGATAGGGGAGCGGGGAGAGGGGGGATTACCCGGAGAAGAGGAGCGGAAGGGAGGGGTGGAAGCAGGCGTCGTTGACTGCGGCGCGGTGGCCGCGGAGCACGGCGACGGGGTCCGGGGGCGGGCGGCGGCGGGGCCGTTCGAGTTCGAGGCCTGCCATCTCGTCTTGCGCCTCAGCAAAGCGACGGTGGGTCGGTGGCTTCCGCGACCGCGAGTCAGTTCGAGAACGTACAGCACACGTGTACTCGCTCCCGCTGACCGACAAGGCCACGGATCCTAGAGCGGCTCCAGGAGCAGATCCGGGACCTCGCCAACCAAAGTTAAAATTTTTTCACTCTCTCCGTCACGTCGATCTTTAGATCATACATAAAGTAGTAAATGTAGGTAAAAAATAACTTATTACATAGTTTAGTTGGAAATCACGAGATGAATCTTTTGAGCCTAGTTGGTTCACGATTGGACAATATTTATCAAATAAGACGAAAGTGATACTATTCATCGGGTTGAATTTTTTTGCAATCTAAACGTTGCCTAGCTTCACGGTCGAAGCTCCTTGAATCACGCTGAGGGAGCGGCAGGGAAGAGAGTAGCTGAAAAAACTGGCTCCACCCAGCTTCACCTCCTGTGGGTCCCGAAAAGCCCTCCGGCATCACCTGGCTAGACGGTGGCAGTCAAGGCGGAGACTTGGGGTGGGCGGTGACAGACGGCCAGGGAGAGGCGTGACGGCGCCGGGGAGGCCCAGGCGAAGCTTCGGCGCGCGACGGCCGGTGGCCGAGAAGGCGCGACGACGCAGTGGAGGCTGAGGCGAAGCTTTGGAGGGCGATGGCTGGCGGCCAAGGCGAGGTGCGACCATGTGACGGGGCCGGGGAGGCTAGCGGCCTGGTGCGAAGCTTGGTGGGCAACGGGCCAACGGCCGGTTGCCGGTAAGCCTATGCAAAATTAACTGAGAACCGAAAACCGAACCGAAATAACTGGAACTGGAACCGAAATCGAATTAATCGAAACCGAAAAATCCGGTCCCTAATTCGATTCCTGGTAGTAAATAACCGAAATTAGTAACGTTAATTCGATTCTCACCCTTGGTTAACCGAAATAATCGAGATGTGTAAAAAGGCCGGCCCACCAGCGAATTCCATCCAAGGCCCAGCTAAGAAACCCTAAGTATATAAGCAGAAGCACTCCATTCGACACCTCCTATCCATCCATCCGAAGGGAGCGACGGCTCCTTCTCCCTGCTCCCGTATCCCGTATCCACTCCCCACTCCTCGTTCCTGATTCCTAAGGATGATGTCCGCTCCTTCTCCCGTGGTGGCGGCCGATGGCGCCTACTCCCTCTCTCGCGTTGGTAGCTAGCAGCGCCCATTCCCTCTCTCGCGGTCATTGTGACTTGGAGTGAAGGGGCACGGCGGTGACTACGAAGAAGGCGACGACAGATCTACTGTTTTTCTTTTTTCTTTGCCTGTAGACTAAACAATTTCGATTTTCTTGGTTAGAACCGGAACCAAACCGAATTACCTAAAACCGAAGTTCATCGATTCTGTGTTTCTGAAGGAACCGATCGGTCCCTACATCTTAGGTAACCGAATTTGCTTAAAAACCGAAGAACCAAACCGATCGGTTTCGGTTAATCGAATACCCAGGCTGAGCTGGCCGGAACGAGACGTGGCCCGCGCGGGTGGGAACCGAGAAGGAAATGAGGTGCGAACACGCGGTTAGACCGTCCGTGAGATTGCCAGATGGGAAGGAAAGAAAGAAAGAGATAAACGAGGTGGAATAATAAAAAAAGAAAAATTGTTTAAAAATGATAAAAAGGGGAAAAAAGAAAACCTCAAAACGAATTTCTTTAGAAACATAGAGGGAGTATACTTGAAGTTGTTTTCGATGGCACTACTTTTATGATACCACTCACTAGAGTATAAATAATTCATACGCATTTGTTTTAGAATTTGTGCAGTAGCTGCCACCAGCAAGGACGATCAACAAAAAGATATATATTCATACGGTTGCATCATGGATAAGAAGATCTCATCAAAGTGGTATTTGAGTTTTCAAGAGTCTTCTAAGCTCCTTTGCTTAAGGAAGCCAAGTATGCCATATTCATCTCAACATGCTCAACATAAAAGGCCAGACAAAAGATATAATGTGACCCCTTTCCTTATCGTAGCAAGTCTAAGAACCAAGTATATCCAACTAATGTTCTTTTTTTCCAGAACTACAAGGCCCATAGCTAGGCTATCATATTGTATCAGCACAAGGATAAGTGGTACAATAACACTCATACCGTGTCGGTACCTCATGCAGCAAAGCTCGATGTGAAAGCATGTTATTTGGCACAAGGAAGATCAAAACTAGATCAATTCAAAAGAGAGGAACCACAACTAGAGGCTAAGAGCTCGATTTAAGCAAACCCAAATTTCTTAGTGTCTGCCATTACGTGTCTATCGTAATGGATTGGAGCTCGAGAGCCAAGGAGAAGAACATAGATTTCAAGCAACAAGCAAAAAATTCATGCGTGGGAGAGTGGATATGGTTGCACAAGTAAATCATTATTGCTCCGCATGGGATAGCTGAGTTCCTTTAGTTAGCAAGGATTACCTCACGTGGCACAACAAACCTAGACAAAGAAGATCTCACGTGTCTTGCTCTTACCTTGCAAGCTCAACTATATCTTGTTTTTTTACAAAAATATTTATTATTCCCTTGTATCATCCTAGCAAGATAAAGAACCAAGTATGTGCCAAAAACAAGATTTGAGAGACACCATATATATATCTAGGAAAGCATTCAAGTTTTCTTGAGTGACGAAGGCCATGCTATGACTATTGTCTTGCAATTGCCATGGGATGAGGGTCACGTCAATTCATGGGCTAACGTGACCTTCATCTAGGGAGGAACCCCATCTAGTGATAGAAAGCTCCGTTAAGAGGACCTTAATATGACTATGATAGCGTTTCTATTGTTAGATTGGAGATCTAAAGCAAGGTCAACATAAACATAAAATCTTGAACCTTCAAACGAACTTTACCTGTACAGTAGAGTAAATTGTCTTTGCTTAGTGTGTGCATGACAAAAATCCTTGCTATCGACAAGATGAGAGCTCACTATTAAGAGGACACGCCCTCAAATGTGTGCATAAATTAAAAGTCAAAAACCATTTGGTTTGTGAGCATTCAAATGACAGAACATTTCTCCAATCTAAATTGTTCCTTTATTTGTGTGGCCAATCATGATAAGATTATCGATATTGAAGCTTTGCTATCCACATCAAAGGAGGAAAGCAGTTCATCGGTGTGATTTTGATATTGAGTACTCTTTGATATTAATAAGATTTCTAGTTCACCGAGCGTACTAAGAGACCATTTGGTTTTCATCCTCTATAAACTTTAGAGCTCTAAAAGTTGTAGAGCAATTTAGCTCATTTTTAAGCTCTAAATCTTTAACGTGAAGTGGTCTAAAGTTTAGAGCTAACTTTAGATCACTTGTTTGGAGCTTTAACTCTAAAGTTTGGAGGAGAAAATCTAAATATGTCCTAAAAATTTAAAAATTCACCTGTTTTGTAATTTGGAATCCGAAAACAAAAACAATCGAAACAGAAACAGTGCGCCGTCGAAAGCGGAGCGTGCTGGACGAGGTCCAAACCACAACGGCAGTTTCCGTCTCTCTCACACGGAGTCCAAAACCGACTCCACCACCACCAGGTGCGCGTTCCGCGGCCGTGCCCAGCCCAGCCCACGAGACGCGCAGCGCCACGCCGGCGGTCGCTGCAGCCCTGGCCCATCCCCACCTCCCCGTCACCGATCCGTGCCTCCCCTCCCGTCAACCAATCACCGCCTCGCGTCGACCCTCCCACGGATCGTGTGTTTTCTCCCGCCCGCCCCGCGCCGTCCGATCCCGCCTCGCATCCCGATCCACTTTCCCAACGGTCACATGAGACTGCCTTGGTCCACGCGTCTCCTGCCGCCCACGCCCGCCCCGCCCGTTCCCCTCTGTCTCCCGCGACTATATAATTCCCCCCGCGGCCCACCTGTCTCCCACTATTCGCATCCCCGCACCCGCCGCAGTTTCGTCGCCTTCGAGTTCGATCCGTCCAGGCAAGGCAAGCCAAGTCGCCGAGGAGAGGAAACCCGCCGAGAAGATGGCCCGTACGAAGCAGACCGCCCGCAAGTCCACCGGAGGCAAGGCCCCCCGCAAGCAGCTCGCCACCAAGGTTCGTTTGCCTGTTCCTCATCTCGTTCCGTTTCGTTTCGATCCGTTGTTCTCTAGGGTTCCGTTCTAAGACGTCGCCGCGGTTTCGTTGCAGGCGGCGAGGAAGTCGGCGCCGACGACGGGCGGCGTGAAGAAGCCGCACAGGTACAGGCCCGGGACGGTGGCGCTGCGTGAGATCCGCAAGTACCAGAAGAGCACGGAGCTGCTGATCCGGAAGCTGCCCTTCCAGCGCCTGGTCCGCGAGATCGCCCAGGACTTCAAGACGGACCTCCGGTTCCAGAGCCACGCCGTGCTGGCGCTCCAGGAGGCCGCCGAGGCCTACCTCGTGGGCCTCTTCGAGGACACCAACCTCTGCGCCATCCACGCCAAGCGCGTCACCATCATGCCCAAGGACATCCAGCTCGCCCGCCGCATCCGCGGCGAGCGCGCGTAAGCTTGTCACCACCATCAGCGTCCCGCCGGAGGTGGGGAGGAGGGAGGAGGTCAATTTGGAACCGTCGGCTTGTTGATCTACGCCCGCGTTTAGTGGACATGGTGAAGAACTTAATTAAAATCTGTATTAGCGTCGTTGGTTGAGTTGGTTAGTAGAGTAAAAACAGCTTTACAAGTTTATTTGTGCTGTGGTTACTTTGTTTGGGTCGCTTCGTGCCGAAGCGATCCTGTTAAAAGACTTAGTTAATTATATTATGTAGTTTGTGCTATGTATACTGTTTGTATTTGTGATGTGCCGTGGTTGGCACAGATGGTTTATTGTGGTTGTGGACTGGTGGGTCGCCCGAATCTGCGGACGGCGGGGGGGAACCGCGGTTTTACCGTGTCACGGGCGTCGCCATGGCTGTCCTTCGCTTTTGGTGACCGGCGACTAGTAAAGAAAACGATCTGTATTGCCCTCAGGCCTCAGCTGTATGGTGGGCAATTTACTGTCCGTCCTATCGTGTTGGTGACTCGGGATTGGGGGGACACCTCGCATTTTGTCCAAACGGGGAACCGGGAAGCACGTGCAACACGCTAATCCTTTTTGGTCGGTTTTCAAATCGGTTGGCAGCGGGTATCATCTGGTTTTTGGGCGCTTTGATGTGGCCTATACGACGACTCGTTTGGTCGAAGGGAAAGTAGATGGATTTGGGGCCGTTCGCTGCTCTTTTGGTAGAAGGGCCCAAGTATATAGATTTGGGCTAGTCTGCAGCTGACATGAAAATGTTTTTTTTTGTTAGCGTAAGCCCAGTTCGTTATTCCACGCTCATGGGTCGTTCAAGTAGCGTATTCTGAGCTTGTGGCCCAGGTTATTTCGCTCTAGCAAGCTTATCTGTTTTTTTGTGGCTGTCAATCATATCAATTTGTCCTGTAGTATAAACTTGTACGACATGCTCAGTCTTGCTACAGTTTATTAGAGATTAACTCTTTCTCCCTTTAAAAAAAGATTAACACAGTTTATTCGAGATTAACTCTTTTTTCTTTAAAAAAGATTAACAGTCTCTTCAACATCTCTTCGTTCTCTTTGTTTTCTCGTCTTTTCTTGCAGTTCTGACTTGCTGGACAACGGTCGTTAGTATGAAGGGCCTGTTTGATCACTTAGCCGGTGTTTACTTCCTTCGAAATTCCAAAAATTTTATAAGATTCTCCGTCACACCGAATCTTTGACGCATGCATAGAGTATTAAATATAGGTAAAAAAATAGTTAATAGCACAGTTTGTCTGTAAATGTCGAGACGAATCTTTTGAGCCTAGTTAATCCATGATTGGATAAATTTTACCAAATATCAACGAAAAGTGCTACAGGAACTTTACACTAACTTTTACACCATCTAAACACTACTTTAGTCTTGATGAAGTTTAGGTGAAGGTGGCTAAAATTTAGCCTAGTGTTGTTTAGATATATAGGCTGTGTTTAGTTCTAAATTTTGGAGCGCCAAAATTCACTGTAGCATTTCATTTGTATTTGATAATAATTGTTCAATCATTGACTAATTAGGCTCAAAACATTCGTCTCGCAAAGTACAACCAAACTGTATAATTAGTTTTTGATTTTATCCACATTTAGTACTCCATACATATATCGCAAGTTTGATGTGACGAGGAATTTTTTTTTTTGCATAGTGCACTTTTCAAGTGATCTAAACACAGCCATAGAGTGAAAATTAACTAAAAGTAACTTTGGTGGAACAAACACTCGTGTATATCTTTTAGTCCATGTTCATCCATATTTACCAAATAATAAACTAATTGCTAGTTGGATTAAAAACCAAAAAACGATTTACCTTAAGTCCACCTATTTAGGTTTAGATACCTAGTAAAAAATTTAGTTGACTAAAATTTAGGGTGTGTTCAGTTACTTCAAAATTCCAAAAATTTTACAAGATTTCTTGTCACATCAAATCTTTAGACGCATGCATGAAGCATTAAATATATGTAAAAAATAATTAATTACATAGTTTGGTTGTAAATCACGAGACGAATCTTTAGAACCTAATTAGTTCATGATTAGATACTAATTATCAAATATAAACGAAAAAGTTATTGTGCTCCCAAAAAATTTTACAGGCAACTAAACACAATTACTCCCTCCGTAAGAGAAAGAATGTAATTCTAGCACAGTGTCATGATTTTATATCTTAAATTCGATCAATTATAGATAAAAAAGTATCAATATTTATGATATCAAATAAATATCATTAGATTAATTACGAAATATATTTTTATAATAAATTATTTTGGAGCCGTAAATGTAAATAGTATTTGCTAGAAATTTAGTTAAACGTGAACTATATTTGCTGACACATAACACGTAGTTATATTCTTTTTTGAACGAGGAAGTATATGATATGATATTCACGATGGGACAAAACAGACAATGATGGACATAAACTCACAGGTATAAGCAGTCGAACACGACGTGGCTAAGGTAGTGTTTAGGTTATCCGCACTCATTGTCCTCTATATTCATCCTCTATACGTCCTAGTCAGCAAGATTCTCTCATCTATACTTAATTCTTCCGCACCCATCCATTCTCTATATCATCATCTATCCACTCTATCTACTGTGGGACCCACTTATCACTTTATCTAAATATATCCATAAGTGATCTAGTTTTGAAGGATTTATTGAGACGAATTTAATGGTGCAATCGAAATTTAATTTGGATTTTTGGTTTGTGAGTTATAGCATTTTTTTCCTTAGTTTAGCTAGTAGGGCCCGCCACTGCGCATTATAGAGTAAACACTGTACTACTCTAAATATAGAGTAAGAGAAAAGATAGAGTATCGTTTTAGAGTATCCAGTGCAGCAGTTTTTACTCTATATTCATACTCTAAAGCTTTACAGTATCATTTAGAGTATGCCACTGCGGACAGTCTTAGATGGTGTAAAAGTTGGTGTAAAGTTCCTGTAGCACTTTTCGTTGTTATTTGGTAAAATTTATCCAATCATGGACTAACTAGGCTCAAAAGATTCGTCTCGACATTTACAAATAAACTGTGTAATTAGTTATTTTTTGCCTATATTTAATACTCCATGCATGCATCCAAAAATTTGATGTAACAAGAAATCTTATAAAATTTTTGCAATTTTGAAGAAACTAAACACTGCCTAACGTCGAGTTGCGACCTCTAACCATCCCCAAACCGTACAAACCTTCAGCACTCATCCAGTCATCCCCAACACAAACACAAAAAACACACCCTTTCACAAACCTCCAAAATTCTCCCTCGAACCAAAACCGTTCTTCGAAATTCCAAATCCCCAGCACCCATCTGACTTTGAATTTCTCTGGAATTCGAAATCCCCTAACCAAACCCAAACGAATCATGCCAAATTCGTCCTCCAAACCACGCATCCAAAAACACACGAAAACACACCGTCGTCGAAGCGGAGGCGTCCACGCACGGTCGCGCGAAAAGTCGAGAACCATCCGAGGGGCAGGCGGCCGCATCGCGCGCCCACGTGTACGCCCCGGATGGTCCGTCCGAGGATCCCGATCCGCGTGCGGCCGCGGGCGGCCAATCGGAGCGCGCCGTCGCCGGCTATAAATAGCGCGCCATAGACCAGCGGCGGCTCGTCAAGCCACTGCAAGAATAGGCGTATCCGCTTGCGTCACACGCACGCTGGAAGAGAGAGTGGAGTGATCTCTGGTTTTTTTATCATGGCCACCGTGACTGAAGAAGTTACTCCGGCCGTCGCTGTCGCCGAGGAGCCGGCGCCGAAGGAGGCGAAGGAGGTGGTGGAGACGCCGGAGAAGGTGGAGGAGGGGAAGAAGCCCGATGAGGGCGAGGGGAAGAAGGCCGCCGAGAAGGAGAAGAAGGCGAGGAAGCCGCGGAGCAGGAAGCCCAAGTCCGCCGGGCCGCACCACCCGCCCTACTTCGAGGTGAGCGAAGATTCCCTCGTCTTATCTTCATGGTTCTCATGATCATGCGTGGTCTGTGGATGGATTCTGATTCTGACGGGTGGACTCTGTCGCTGTGCTGTGGTGGGCAATCATCAGATGATCAAGGAGGCGATCCTGTCGCAGGACGGCGGCAAAGTCGGGGCGAGCCCGTACGCGATCGCCAAGCACATGGGGGAGAAGCACCGGGACGTGCTCCCGCCCAACTACCGCAAGGTGCTGGCCGTGCAGCTGCGCGGGTTCGCCGCCAAGGGCCGCCTCGTCAAGGTCAAGGCCTCCTTCAAGCTCTCCGCTTTCGAGGAGAAGGCCTCCTCCGCGGCCGCCAAGACGAAGAAGAAGGCTGCGTCGGCGCCGACGCTGGCCAAACGCACGAGGCCCGCGGCGGCCGCCGCCGCGCCGGCCAAAAAGAAGACGGCGCCCGCCGCAGCGGCGCCCAGGGAGGCACGGAAAGCGCGCGCAAAGCGGGCGAGGATGGTGGCCCCGGCGCCCGTGCAGCCCAAGCCCAAGTCCGCCCGCGCCGCCGCCGCCGCTGGCAAGAAGGCCAACAAGGCCAGCGCCTGATAAGCAACCGACCAACCGTCCTTGTCCGCGCGCGCCGCCGCCGTGTACTATGTATTATACTAGCTGGTAGTGGTAGTAGTAGGAAGTACTAGCAGCGTGGCTCTCCCTGTGCTGTCATCGTCGTCTCCGCCGGCTCGATCGATCGGGCGCTCTGCTCCGCCGTGTGTGGCTGAGTGTTGTAAAAATACCCGGACCGTAACCAGTGTCAGTGTGGTGTGATGGCAATAAAGCGCGCGCTTTTAGCTTCCGGTGATGATGATGCTTGGGTTCATCCATTATCAGTGTGTATGAATGTGATGAGGATGAATAAGATGGTCGTGTAGTTCGATCAATCACTGGCGCTGGCTCGTCTCCCTCAGCCTTTGGACGATGATGTCAAGGTTGAGGATTCACCTCGTTAACAGTTTTTTTCTCACGTATTTTTGGTATGGTGGCTCGATCTTGCTGCTGCTTGGGAAGAAGAAAAGAACAGTACCACCTCGATCCGGTTCAGTGGTGAGTGTGTTCATGGTTGTACGGACTACGGACGGGACGAAATCGAGAAGCTTCTGGATTTCTTTGTTGCCAATGGATAAGCTTGAGCAGCAGCAGGACTGCAGGACGGAGGAAACAGGTTGGCGGGCAGCGGGGCCCGTAGTTAGGCTCACGACCCGGTGAGGCGGTGAGGTACCGAGTCCGTGAAAACATCTGAACTACGGGCCGGCCGTTCTGTAAACACTGTTTCCGCGTTCCGCCGAGTTTTGTTGATCCTCGACACGACACCAGTGGCTTTGCGTTCGGATTGGCGTTGTACCGTGTTTGCCATGTGCTATCCCGTGCAACGTGGGCTAGCATGCGATGCGAATTTGTAAGGGGTTGTTTGGTTGCCCTTGATTTTCTTTTAACACCTATCATATCGAATATTTGACATATGCATTTAGTGTTAAATATAGACTAATTACAAAACTAATTGTACTGGTACAGATTGAGATTAATTTACGAGATGAATCCATTAAACCTAATTAGTCTATTATTAGTATCCGAATACCTTATAATTAATCTTATGGTTAACCCTTATTAAAGTTTAACAGGCGAACCAAATACGCCGTGACACTTGACTCTGGATGGTGGAATTGAGACGGCAATGGGCCCGTTCCCGAATTCTTTGTGGGGAATGGAATCTTTTCTATGGATGAAACCAAATCATCCTCCGTATGAAATGATATGCTAGGGCTTGTCTGGTAACGCCAAATTTTTTTCATATTTCTGTTTTTTTAATTGCACTTAATCCTATAAAATTTCTATAGATTTCTAAGAAATACTGCGTTCTAAACAGGTCGCACGTGGACATTCTCCATGCAAAACTTTCCTACATCTAGAATACAGTTATCCTCGATAGGAATTCATACAATAAAAAAATAATATCGTGGCAAGGACAAGAGTGATTCTCTTGTCCCTATCTCCGTTTCCTGCTACCCCGCCACACTTCATACTCGTATGTATCAAGACATAATCCACCAAGAAAGCCCGTATAAAGACCCAATTATAGCCACCCGTATATATTACCATGAATGAACTTTAACCCTATTCGCTCCTCACTTCCAATCATTAGCCACTTCGTAAGCCAACTATCACCACTAGCCTCCGTCTCTCTTCTCTACCCTGAATTACTCTAACTCTATTTGCGTGCTCCTCCCTTCCTGGTCCCGTTCGTTTCGCTAAAATTTGATTTATGATGAAATGTTATGAGAGAGAAATAATGTTCATTCGTTAAAAAGTACTGCTGAAGAAGTACTGCAGAATGGACGCAGCTTGGGCAACCATTTGCCACTCCACCCGTATGTTGTCGCCACTAGCCACCGCCTCACTTCTCCCGCACACGGTACACTAACCATAGGTCCGCCACCATGAGATGCCAAGTTGTTGTGCCCACACGAGCTGCAGTGCAGTAGGTGCATGTGATGGCATGAGCCCCGAGCTCGATCACTGCTCATGCCGTCCTGTGCTAGACAAAGCTGATCACCATCAGCGGAGGTTCAGATCAGGACGATATGCTACTGCTTGGAGGCACATTTGTAGTCCCGTGCCTAGTGAGCCTTGCTGCAAAGGCACACAATAGCGGATTCGAAACATAAATCCACTTGTGGCAAAATGTTACTATTATTATTTGTTCGGTGAAGCTATTTGTATGTAAGACTAGTTCGGTATAGGAATCCAATACTGTATGACTTATATTTGAAATTTATATGTACGGTGATATGTTCTGCAGCAATGGACTACCTCAGTTCTGCAGCGCTACTCAGCAGTACTTTTCATTAAATGAACATTATTTTCCTTTTACGACGAATTAGCATAAGCCAAATTATTTCAGCGAAACGAACAGGTCCGACTTTAGGGCACATTAGTAATGAAGCAGAATGATCTAGACACTCCTTAAAAGTTAAAACATTGATGAGACGTATTAAACTGTATTACGTGATATCCATACATTGTTATTTAGTATATGGCTGTAATTAACAATGGAACTTACAGCCTTATTCGTTTCGCTGAAATTTGACTTATGCTGATGTTTATACTGAAATATTGTGAGAGGAAAAACAATGTTCATTCGCTGAAAAGTAATATTGAAGTAATGCTGTGGTAAAAGATATTAAGGTATCATAAATTGGCAGTCTATATCTATATATGGAAAAGAAGTGTTTTTCCTACGATATATCGTTTGGATCCCACCCTGAGGCGCCATGCGAGTCGCAGCCGTGCAGAAAATGACGTCGCGCTGTGGGTCTGTGTGGTCTGGGCATCGGTGAGACTGGCAAAGGCATGGTGCGTTCCACGTTCTCCCTCTCCTCCCTGTCTACCGGTAAGGATGGAAACGGTACGAAAATATTCTAAACCGACCGTTTTCGTTTTCTACATTATGATATCGTTTTCTATATTGTAATACCGTTTTCAAATTTCGCCAAGTATAAAAATTTATTATTTTTAATTGATTTCATAATTATTTTTTATAATCTTTAATTATTAAAATGTAAAAATATCTCGAACCGACCATTTTCATATTCTTTATCGTAATACCGTTTACGACCGTTTTTATCGACCAGTGGGTCATCCCGTCCCCACGCACTGACGCACCATTTCCTCCGACTCTACACGGACCGCAAGTCCGCACTGCACTCCCCCGGCCGCTCCCGCAACCCCCACCGCCCACCAGCGCCCCCTCACCCCCACAAAAAAAAAAAAACAGAGAGAACGAGAGAGAGAGGACAAGAGCGAGAGCCAGAGAGAGGCAGAGGCAGCCGCAGCAGGCCAGCAGCTATCCCGGAGCCTCGCCTCTCCTCGCCCAGACCCAGGGCCGCTTCCCCCGCTGGTGCTCGCTCGCCTGCGGCGAAGCGCCGGGGACGGTAGGCCGGTCGCCCGCGCCCGCCCGTCCTTCGGAAGCGTCTCTGCAAAGGAGCACAGGTTGCTGACAGTGTGCGTAACCGCCCCCTCCCCTCTTCCAACCCATGACTGATTGATGATTGATTCGTTTACCACCAGCGATTTCCCACCAATTTCCTCCGCGTCGCGCGGGGGAGGCCGCATTGGATTAGCCGCGGCTCCGCTCCCGGGACTCGCTCCCACCGGAGCCCCCCGCGGCGTTTGGGCCGATTGAGGTGATCTAGGGTTTAGCGCTTCGTCTGATTCGTGTCTCTGCGGTTCCCGCCCCGTTTCTGGTGCGGCCTCCTGGCCCGGTTTGAGGAGGGAGAGGATGGGGCCCGGTTGAGCTGCTCCTCGTCTGTGATGTGATGCCCCTGAGGTGTGACTGTGACTGTGTGAGTGTGCATGTGAGGGTTTGGCACTGTGAAGTGGCAGCAGGACAGTAGTGCTGCTGGTACCGTTGGAGTTGCTGGGGGATTTGGTGCTCGAGTAGTCCAAGCTAGCGCCGCTGCGGCTCCCTATGCCACGCCGGGTTGTTGATCCCAAAGGTGTTCGATTAGTGTAGTATTAGTATGAGCATTGAGGGATTTGAGGTTTGACTGTCTGGTAGGGTCGTCGGTTCCCGCCCTGAACTACCTGTCAAAGGTTCAACGCGGATGGAGATTGTGTGCCGCTGCTTTGTCTGGAGATTTTGCGGTGCTTTAGGTCCGTGACGTTCAGATTCAGGATCATGCCATTAATACTTCCGCAGACAGCCGTTGTTCGCAAGTTCATTGCTTTTAAACTTGCCCAATTCTCTCCTAATAATGATTACGGACAGGCAAAAGCTTTCACTGATTGATGATTGATTCAATGAGCACCAGCGATTTCCCACCAATTTCCTCCACGTCCCGCGGGGGAGGCCGCATTGGATTAGCCGCGGCTCCGGCTCCCGGGGCTCGCTCCCACCGAACCCCCCCCCCCCCCCCCCCCCCGCGGCGTTTGGGCCGATTGGGGGTGATCTAGGGTTTAGCGCTTCATCTGATTCGTGTCTTTGGGGTCCCACCCTGTTTCTGGTGTGGCCTCCTGGCCCGATTTGAGCAGGGATGGGATGGGGCCAAGTGAGCTGCTCCTTTTCTGTGATGTGATGCCCCTGAGGTGTGAGTGTGACTGTGTGAGTGAGGTGCATGTGGGGAGTTTGCATGGTGAAGTGGCAGCAGGACAGTAGTGCCGCTGGTATCGGCTGCTGCAGTTGGAGTTGCTAGGATGGGGATTTGGTGCTGGAGTAGTCAGCTAGCGCCGCTGCAGCTCCCGGTGCCATGCTAGGTTGTTGATCCCAAAGGTGTTCGGTTAGTGTAGTATTAGTATGAGCATTGACTGATCTGAGGTTTGACTGTCTGGTAGGGTTCTCGGTTCCCGCGCTGAACCACCTGTCAAAGGTTCAATGCAGATGGAGATTGTGTGCCGCTGCTTTGTCTGGAGGAGATATTGTGGTGCTTTAGGGCTGTGCCGTTCAGATTCCGAGTCATGCCATCAATACTTCCGCAGACAGCCGTTGTTCGCAAATTCATTGCTTTTAAACTTGCCCAATTATCTTCTAATAATATTACGGAAAGTCAAAAGCTTTTGCTGCCCTTTCGGGGGAAAAAAAACAAGTTTATCGGTTTCGCTTTGTTGACGTGTGTTTAGTTAACCTGCATGCCATTAGTCTGAGTGTATGCTTGCCATACGTGGTCGGTGCATTTATGAATTGCATTTGGAATGTTACTCCAGTCCATAAAGCTGGTTGCTGTTGCGATAGGATTTGCCAAAAAGCTTCAACGCCTTTGGTTACTCTTGTTAACTCAGCTATGTCGTGGACATGGTGTGCAATCTACTTAGCCACTGGAATTCCTGATGACCATTTGGAACAAAAACCCTTGTAGATATTGCATGCTGTTTTGCTGTCGGGACTTGGGAGTACACATTACATGCATTTATTCATGCCTGCTGTCACAAAGTGTATGCAACTGATGTTAGGTACTAGAATATTTTGCTGCTAAACTTTTGTGACCATCCAGATTAACTTTGAGGTCATGTTTCAGTTAATAGAGCTTTTAATCCAGTACATATTAATTCCAAGCATGTTTGGATAGTATAGTATGAGCATTGGCTGACTGTCTGGTAGGGTTGTTGGGCCCTGTGTTGAACCATCTGTGAAAGATTGAAAGCAGATTGTGATTGTTTGCCATTGCTTCGGCTGGAGAGTTTTCTGTGCTTTAGACCTGTGAAAGTTCAGATTCAGACTCATGCCTATAATACTTCCTCAGACAGCCATTGTTCACAGGTTAATGGCTTTGTTAGCAGGTGTTTGGTTAACGTGCATGCCATTAGTCTGAGTGTACACTTGCCATATGTGGCCGGTGCATGCATGGATTGCGTTTGTGGTACTGCGTAAAACCAGTTGCTTTTGGGGTAGGTTGTAAGAAGCTTCAATGTCTTTTAGGGGAAGACAATACATTTAATTCTCTTGTTTACTCAGCTTTGTTGAGGATATGGCGTGTGAGCCATTGGAATTCCTGGTGACCATTTGGAACAAGCCCTTGTAGATATTGCATGCTATTTTACTGTTGTGGGGAGTACACGTTACATGCATTTGTTCATTCCTCCTGTCACAGAGTATACAACTGATGTTAGGGATTAGTATAATTTGCTGCAATTTTTTTGCGACAATCCATATTGAGCTGATGTTTCAGTTAATAGAGTTCTCGATCCGGAGTCAATCCTTAACTCTCTTCTAATGTTTTGTAGTCATAACTCAACAATTAACGTGATATAAATGTTTTCTCACTCACCCATCGAACTATATCAATACCATACCCCTGGTGGTAGGTGGGCCTGGATCCATACACGTGTAGTTTCTTGTTTGTCCATATCCCTGTTTTGCTGTGGCCTTCTGTGCTCACAAATTTCCTTTTTTTGAACTTGCTGCCATTGAGATAATGTGTTCTTTATTCCTTTGTGCATTTCATCTCTTCCCTGTTCCAGATTGGCAGATTGCTATGGAGCTATAAACTTGCAACAAGATAATCTAGCTAGGTTTTTGTTTGGCAAACTTTTTTTTGGTCGTTGATTTTGTTCCTTGGCATTTTGCAGGTGATCCACTGATCCCATAGCTGCCCTATTTTCTGGCTGCAAGCAGATGCGATAATGGACAACCTTGGGCATAGAGAAAATGGCAGGCAACGGCCTGACCAATATAAAGCGGTTCATACTCAGGTTTGTGTAATTCGTCATCTAGAATTCTTATGCAGCATTTCATATTTACACTTGTTACTTCGACATATGAAAGACAGACTAAAGGTGGCCTACGACATCTATTCAACTGTTATCACCACTGGATGTTTTGGTGCATTGAACCTTGATTTTTAAGGATGTGTCCCAAACATTTCTATGAACATCCAAAAAGCTTAAATGCCTTTTCTGCACCAAAAGCATACGATTCCAGCTTTATTTGATAGCTTAAAGTCTGATTATACTAAGGCGGAGAAAGATGGAGACTAGTCTACCAGTTGTTCATCTTTACTGTTCATTTTTAAAAAGAAAAGTCAAAGTATATATATAAAAAAGGTCTACAGAAATATATAACTGAACTGCTCATAGGCTACAATTTCTACATGGGGAAGGTTGTTATGATGGTGCATCTTTATTGCTTTTATTGCTCTTTCTGTACAGCTAGTTATAGGCTCATAGTTCTTATGAGTATGAGGTTGCATCTGGGCCAATGTATCCAATCAGTTCTGCCATTTCTGTGTTGATCATATCTTGTAATGTACGTGGATATTTGGGGAATATTAGGGATAACTAGGCCTTATGCTTTGCCAAGAGCTTGAGAGATTATTCCTTTTTCCCTTTCCAAATGACAGACGTGCCTCTCTTTATATAGAGAGGGGACTAACCCTAGACCTAACTTGGTGGCTAAGCACCCTTAACCTAACTTGATGGCTAAGCTACTGACGCTTGGGCCTATTGGGCCGGCGGCAGCCTGTTGGCTGCCCATGACATCTCCCCCGCCCTTGGAGACCCAGCTCGCCCTCGAGCTGGATAGCTTGATGGCACCTTCTTCTGTGGCATAGTAGAGCAGATGTTGATCTTGATGGGAATCTGGTCCGTCGGCGATGGTGACCAGAGGCGGTGACGACAGCAATGGGATAGGTCGAGCCTCGGGCTCTGGCGGTCGACGGTGGAAGTGGTGCTGTACGTGGCGGTGGGGATTTTTTTCCCCCGATGGGGCAGGCAGCTGGTGGTGGTTTCTGTTGTGGTAGCGATGGATAGGGGATGAGGATCGACTGGATCTCTGATACCAGGTGTTATGTTGATGGATATTTGGGAGATAACTAGGCCTTATGCTTTGTCAAGAGCTTGAGAAATTGAGGGAGACTAGAATTGGCCTTATGCTTTGCCAAGAGCTTGAGAGATTGAGGAAGACTAGAATTGTTTCTTCATTATTTCTTTTTCCCCCTCCAAATGACAGACGTACCTCTCTTTATATAGAGAGGGGACTAACCCTACCTAACTTGGTGGCTAAGCACCCTTGACCTAACTTGACGGCTAAGCTACTGACACTTGGGCCTATTGGGCCGGCGGCAGCCTGTTGGCTGCCCATGACATATCTGCTATATTGTTTGCAACTTACTGTTAATGTGTCAATACGCATTTGCTGTTCCTCATTTTGGAATGAATTATTAGAGACGCAGTCATGCAACTACCTGTACCTTTATATTGCTGGAGCCTGGAGGGAAGTCTGAACTTACAAACACCTCTCATCCATTTTCTCTCTGTTCTCTAGATTAGACTTGTCTAGTAGTAACTTCTTTCTTCCAGTCATGTATCATACTTCAGTGCCTTTGGCTTCTCTCGTTGGGAGTGCCTTTTATCATGAGCCGTGTTTATTGTATCAACGAGTACTCAACCTCGATAGTGTAAATTTTATACAATCTAAATTTTGAAGTTATTCTGTGACAAGCAATATTACTGTTTTTTGCTGTTATAAAATATTTGGTTTCTTGTGCTATAAAACTTTATAGCAAGCGGTAGGGCTATATTTGCAGTGTGGAAATTTGTGTTAAATTTCAGCATAGATGACTATTGGTAACCTGCTAGCTATTTTTGTTTAATGCAAGCATATTTTCCTAAAGACAATGGACTTATGATTTATTTTCTGTGTTTCAGTGGATGATGCCTCAAAGGCAGCTAAAAGACCATCATAGTATGAATCTCCTGGCACTGATGAATGAGAAGGACAGTGCCATCCGAGAAAGAGACCATGCTCTCGCTGAGAAGAAAGCTGCTATAGCTGAGCGAGATATGGCATTTGCTCAGCGGGATGCTGCGATGGCTGAGCGGAATGCTGCAATTGTGGAGAGGGACAATGCCCTTGCTGCACTTGAACTTGCCCGTACAAATGGGTTTAATATGAATAATGGGAATGGATTTCACCAAGGACCTCCTCTCAATGGAACAAAGAACATCCACCACCATGACCAGATATCTCATGTCCAAACATCCGCACTGCAGCTGGCTGATTCTCCATATGACCATGTCAGGGAGATGCACATATCAGAAGCATACCCTATCACAACAGCTCCCGGAAGTATCGGGAAGGCTAAGAAGCCAAGGAAGAGCAATTCTCTAGCTTCTCCATTGAAGAGGCCATCAGGTGTACTCCGCAAAACCAAGAAAGCAACCGGTGATTGGAAGAATGGGGGGATGACTGGTGTAGCAGGAGATTCAGCCCGTGCTTCTGTGATGAAGAATGAGTGGAAGGACCAAGACCTTGGTCTGAACCAGGTCGCGTTCGACGAGTCAACCATGCCTGCACCTGCCTGTTCATGCACAGGGGAGCTCCATCAGTGCTACAAATGGGGCAATGGTGGGTGGCAGTCATCTTGCTGCACCACGAACATGTCCATGTACCCACTCCCAGTGATGCCCAACAGGCGCCATGCTCGCATGGGGGGAAGGAAGATGAGCGGCGGTGCGTTCACAAAGCTGCTCAGCCGGCTGGCAGCTGAAGGCCATGATCTCTCGATTCCGGTGGACCTCAAGGACCACTGGGCCAAGCACGGCACAAACAGGTACATCACCATCCGGTAGGCCCCGGCGGCCAACGCTGCTGTATCTGCCATTCAAGCTGGAAGGGGGAGATCATACAAGTGTCGCTTCTCCTGCATCCCCAAAAGCCTCACTTGTTCCATGTTCTGTAATGTCATTGGTTTGTAGTGGATGGAGGTAGAGTTTTGCTTTCAGGAAATCACAGCGCAGTAGGCCCCCCCTTTCTTTTTGCTGGACTAGTAAACTGTGCTCGCGAGGCTGGAACGCCGCGAGAATTGAAGTGTAATTGTAGCTCTCAAGAATTCGTCGTGAGATAGCTGTACAGTTTGACATCTGATTCGACTGGTGGTAGTGGAAGGTCTACTACGGGGCTGTTTAGATGGTGTAAAAGTTTGTATAAAGTTTTTGTAGCACTCTTCGTTGTTATTTGGTAAAATTTATCCAATTATGGACTGACTAGGCTCAAAAAATTCGTCTCGACATTTACAGACAAACTGTACAATTAGTTATTTTTTACCTACATTTAATGTTTCATGCACGTGTCTAAAGATTCGATGTGACGGAGAATCTTATAAAATTTTTGAAATTTTGAAGGAACTAAACACTGCCTATATATAATAGCTTCAGGATCATGGCCGTCGTTAATCTGAAGCTGTCGTTCCAGACAGGCACATTTTTTGGTGGCTCTGCTGAATTATTTGCAGAACTGACGAACTGCCGTCTTTTTTTTTCGGACAACAACTGCAGTCTTTATTAGGATGCAACCTATGCAAGCGGTGTCGAGAACCAGAACGCCAGGAGTGAGAACAGTCAAGACCAGTGCAAGTCTGAAAGTGCTGACACCGGTACAGTACTCATGCAATCACATACTGTATTGACATTCAGGTAGGTCCGATCAATGCTCAGAGATCACAAGCAAAACAAAGCACAACCTTCTCCGTCTCCAAACATTCTCGTTTTTCAGAAGTTAAACAACTTTAAATTTAACTAAATCTATAAGAAATACGAAATGAAGAAATATCATTAGATTAAATATATCTTCATAATAAACATATTTAGAGACATAAATATTGATAATATTTTCTATATGCCTGGTCCAAAATAAAATTTGACTTATTTCAAACCTAGAATTAAGTCTTTTTCAAATGATGAAGGGAGCACTAGGATTAGCTCCATTTAAGCCCTCTTTGGAAGGGCTTCTAGAGTGACTTCAACTTTGGCTTCCTGTGTAAAACCCTGCCAAATACTGCTCGTAAAACGGCTCGGCGGGAGAAGCTAGAGAGGTGAAAAGCCGTTTTTTTTTAATTATAGAAGGGTGAAGCTACCTAAACTTTGCTTCTTCAGCTTCTTATTAGGTGAAGCCTTTTGAAAAAAAAAGAAAAAAAGAAAATCCTGGCAAACAGACCGGTTAAGATTTTGATGATTCCGAAGCAAAAAAGAGGCAAAACAAAGCTAACCAATACCCAAAAGGTACAGCATCAGTAAATTAGAAAGCTACAGATCGATGTTTCAAAATTCGAGTGTCCTCGCGAAATTACTCTCCTCATCCGAATTTCACAAGGCAGTTACATGCCGTTGCATTCGCAGCGGAAAGCAATGTTGATGACAACCAACCAGATTCAGGCAGGTCTAACCATGAACAGATGCTGGTGGATGAGCCAACTACGACAGGAGCAAGTTTGGGGGGGCAAAGCAAGGCAGTAGCAGTACAGTTCAGAGGGCGAGCGGGTTGGCGTGGATGGTGACGCGGTTGAGCCTGATCTCGGCGAGCGGCCTGTCCCCGGGGCCGGTCTGCGCCTTCTCCATGAGGTCCAGCACCTCGAAGCCGTGGATGACCTTGGCGAAGACGGTGTAGTGGCCGTTGAGGTGCGGCTGCTTGGCGTAGGTGATGAAGAACTGGCTGCCGTTGGTGTTGGGTCCGCTGTTGGCCATCGACATGATCCCCCTCGCGTTGTGCTGCCCACCCAGCAAACCAATTTTTCGTCGTCAGAGTCAGAGCAGAGGATTCAATCGAGAAACCAACCAATCGAGAAGCCAACCAAACCACTAACCTTGAGGGACTCCCTGAACTCGTCGGCGAACTTGGTGCCCCAGATGGAGGTGCCGCCCTTGCCGGTGCCGGTGGGGTCGCCGCCCTGGATCATGAAGCCCTTGATGTTGCGGTGGAAGACGGTGCCGTCGTAGTAGCCGCTGGCGCAGAGGGCCAGGAAGTTCTCCGCCGTGCGGGGCACCTGGTCGCAGAACACCTCGCACTTGATGTCGCCCAGGTTCGTGTGCAGCGTCACCGACTGCCACATCCATCCATCCGTCGATTCAGGGAGTCAGCACGGGATAGGATAGGATACAGATCGAGCGGAAGAGCGAGAGGACGGGAGAGAAGGCTCACCATGGCGCCGGGCGGAGCTTGGGAGGAGGCGCGGAGAAGGCCGGTAAGGGGGAGGCGGCGAGCCGGCGAGGCAGGCGACGGGTGAAATTGTGGTCTATGCTATGCTCGGGCCGGAGAAGCGACGAATCTGGTGGAGTCTGGAAGAAGGCGACGTGGGCCGTGTTGGGCTCATGGGTTGTTGGGTCACACTATGTATGGGCCGGCCGGAATTCCTTTGCTTGTCAAACCGTCAAACGCTGGCTGTTCCCCCAACCTCGCAGTTGTGGGGGTCCAAGCGCGCTCCGTCGTCGGCGTGGATTTTCTTCCATGGCCCGCGGCACTGCCAGTCGCAGAAGCTCCCGGGCTAGCGTTGCGCAGCGGGATGGCGGGCAAGCAGGACTCTTCCTCGCTTATTCCTCCGCACTGGCCTATGTGGTCTTGTTGCTCTGTAAACTAGATGAATTCTCCGTGGGTTGCTGCGGGCAGTCAAGAGAAAATATAGAGGACAACAAACGGTTTAGCTTTTCCATTCCTAATAAATGCATTTTAGTGTTTATACGATAGTGGGGGTGGATCTCTCGTGATGACGTGGCTTCGTGAAATCACAGATAAATAGCTAGTGGGTTATACGATAGTGGGGGTGGGGCTCTCGTGATGACGTGGCTTCACGAAATCACAGATAAATAGCTAATAGGGTTTAGGATTATAAGAGTTATAGATGAGGCACCATAGCTCATGGTCACAACGTGTTTGACAAAATGCTCACTGCCTGTTTGGCAAGTGGCATGACATGAGCCAGAAGCAACCACGGGCCTCGAACGAAAGGTATGTGAAGTGTTTGCATATTTGCAGGCAAACGATAGGCACCAGGCATCATTGCATCAACAAAAAAAACATAACATGAGTTTTGCGTGGTAAACGGCATTGCCAGGCACATGCTTCTTGCTTGCAGTTGTGAAGGAGCCGGGCGAGCGACGGCGGGCATGTTCCTCAAGGCAACATCATCGTATGTGGATGGTCCCACAGTTGCAAGGCTCAGAGCAGCAGGTAGATGTGGAAAGTGGAATTGTAGTTCCAGCACCCATGGCAGCTGTTAGCATAAACCACGTCATGTATGTGCATGTGCATGGCGTGTGTGTCATGGTCTAGTGCATGTGTGTGCATGCATTCTATTTTTAGTTGCTCAGGTTAGTGGAGGCAGTGGCCGCGTTGTCCGGGCTTTTGGCGTTGGAGACGGTATGCAGCACGAGCTGGTTCGTGGCCAGATGAGACCGAGTCCCATGGACAAATGGATGGCTCCAAATGCGTGGAGAGCGTGTCGCCAGGAGGATGGGCATTCGTGCGTCGTTGAAGTTGTGCATGGCTGCCGTAGTGCTGTGGGCTATAAATAGCTCATGTAAACCTCATGTACCGCTGAGCCGAGAGAAGCAGAGAGTGCCGGTGTTGTGTCGCCGCTGCGGCGTTCGTCGCCCCGGCAGGCGTGGGTCGCCCGGCGAGTCTCCTCTCGTGTTCCAAGTGTGTCCCGAGTTGTATTATCATTAATAATAGCCAAGATACAGGCGTTCGTTGCCGCGGCGTTCGTCGCCGGAATTTTCTTGTCTATTGTTTATGTTACTATGATCGTTCGTCGATCCTCGGTTCCAACAATTGGTACCAGAGCCTAGGTTTGGGAGAGAAGAGCCAGCTGAAGATGTCGATGTCGGCACCACGTACGGTCGTGGTGGAGCGTGTCATCGGCGGCATGGCAAAGATCCGAAAGCCTCGTCGTGCGATTCGTTCATGCTGGTGGCGGCCGGCACGAGGTGGCAATCAACGGCGGTGGGGCGCTCAAGCTCCGGACCGTGTGGCGGTCTACGGAGGTGCGGAGCACAGCGTGCGTCGTCGGCCGCAGATCGGTGTGTGTCGCCGAGAAGAAGACGGTGGCGTTTGCGCGGAGATGGGGCATGCAGAGGTGGCCGCATCAGGTCGGAAGGCCGTGGCGGCGGCCGTGGCGATGATGATGGCAGCTGCAGAAACTCTGGCAACGCCAAGTCAAGATTAGGGGGAGGCGTTGTTTGGCGCCGCCATCGATGAACCGATGCTCCTGTGTGGCGGGACGCACGGTGATGTCGTGGTTTAGGGGGAGATTGTTAGCATAAACCACGTCATGTATGTGCATGGCGTGTGTGTCATGGTCTAGTGCATGTGTGTGCATGCGTTCTATTTATAGTTGCTCAGGTTAGTGGAGGTAGTGGCCGCGTTGTCCGGGCTTTTGGCGTTGGAGACGATATGCAGCACGAGCTGGTTCGTGGCCAGATGAGACCGAGTCCCATGGACAAATGGATGGCTCCAAATGCGTGGAGAGCGTGTCGCCAGGAGGATGGGCATTCGTGCGTCGTTGAAGTTGTGCATGGCTGCCGTAGTGCTGTGGGCTATAAATAGCTCATGTAAACCTCATGTACCGGTGAGCCGAGAGAAGCAGAGAGTGCCGGTGTTGTGTCGCCGCTGCGGCGTTCGTCGCCCCGGCAGGCGTGGGTCGCCCGGCGAGTCTCCTCTCGTGTTCCAAGTGTGTCCCGAGTTGTATTATCATTAATAATAGCCAAGATACAGGCGTTCGTTGCCGCGGCGTTCGTCGCCGGAATTTTCTTATCTATTGTTTATGTTACTATGATCGTTCGTCGATCCTCGGTTCCAACAGCAGCCGCGGCACCTTCAGCCGTGCTCCCCACTGTTACATCAGCCGTGCTTGGTGCTCCCAGTGGTCGTCCACTGTGTGGCAAAAGGGCATCAAGAATCAGGTGGGCAGGGCACAGAGCCAACATTTCGTTGGCCTCTTACGAAAGCAAAGAATTTGTGCTGTCCTTCAGCATGCGCCTTCCAGATCGAGTGCCCATCGAATCTGCTGAATGACCCCTTGCACCACTGTACTATGTTGTAAGCAGACTTTCCCCATTCTCCATCCATCTTATTCTCTAGCATGGACTAACTAGTTTGGAGAAGCCATAGACAGGGCACGAGTCATGGGGATCAAGAACTCTACCACAACATTTGCCCAGAGCTGGGGCAGCACTCAAGGCAAGCTGGTGCGCGTGGAGGTCCTCGTCCTCTTCAGCGCCTTCATCTGGATCCTTGTCGAGTTGTTTGGCTCAAGCCGTCGGCGGCATAGCAATGGTTTCTTCCGGTTCTTCGTGTGGGCGGTGCACACGCTCTTCTCCGTGCTGGGCCCCTACACCATCGGATTGCTGCAGGATGGTCCCTTCCGTGACCAGACATTCGTCCTTTGGGCCACCATCCTCCTCCTCATCCAAGTGAGTACCGATTCCATCTCAGTTTACAGCATCCAAGACATTGAGCAGTGGAAGAGGATGCTTGTGCAGCACGTGTTACAGATCATTCTCGTGCTATGGCTGATTCTGAATTGCAAAGGCCACAATAGAAGCTACGCTGCAACCATCTGGATAATCTGGATTCAGAGCATCATTTTGACATACAGAAGTTCCGGGATTTTGAGCAACACGAGCAAAAAAAGAGGCTTGCTGATGCAGTCTAAAGTAGTTGCTGATTACATGATGATTGAGCATGAGCAAATAACTCAGGACGTCACTCCGAATCCTGAAACCATGCAAGGATACAGGTACATATTCCACGGTGAAGAAGAATTAGCTTCCCTGCTTCCCACTGCACCTGAATATAGAGTTATATTGGAAGAGGTGACCAGAAGGTGCATCACTATTGATTCCGTATATCAATCGATCGAGACTACTTGGAGGATTGACACAAAGGAAGCTAAGGAAGGAACGAAGGAAATTGCACTCTCCTTCACATTGTTTAAATTGTTGAAGCGGAGATTGTGTGGATACCGGATTGGTGAAGCTGGCCTTGCGAAGACATTAGATTTCGTGCTTCATGGGCTTATCTCTGAAAAAGGTAACTATGTTCGTGCTTTTGGAGTTATAGAGACAGAGTTGGCATTCCTATATGATTTCCTCTATACAAGGTTTGATATAAACAGAGGTAACTATATGAGCTGGACACTTTACTTTGTTGTAGTATCTGTTACTGTTTGCAATAGTATCTCTGGAGCATTTAGCAGGCACTACCATCGCAGTAATTTGGAACATAAAGTTCACGAAACCGATGTTACTCACTGGGTAACCATTGTGCTACTTATTTGTGTGTTACCATTGTCCTTATTACCTACTGGCACGTTGAGTAGGTGGTTCATAATAGTGAACCTCCTACGTATCAATGGGAGCGGCATTTCTGAGCTGAGAAGCACCATTTCTTGGCTGACGAGCACCATTTCTTGGATAAGGAGGGTAGGAAGAACCATTTCTTGGCTGACGAGAACCATGTCTTGGATAAAAAGGTGGGCATTGAGTATAGAAATTTCTAGTATCCGTTCTGTAAAAAGTGAAGTACAAAAATCCTGGCAGAGAGCGCTTGGGCAGTACTCCGTGTTAGACAGCTTCGACCACCAGCCGTGGAAGGTGCTACCGCTTTTGAAACTTGGTTTGGTCGACGCAACGAGAGAAGGTCGGAAGGATGGGGAAAAGATCATGCTGACAGATGAAGTTATCGTGCGAGTCCTTTCTGGGTTCAAAGAGAGCAGCGGGCAATTACAAGATGGGCAGTCAGCTCTAGCCAGAAATCAGCTGGGCAGCCAGTTCTCGTGGGCCTGCACCCTGCCTACACACATCCACAAGATTCTCGTATGGCACATTGGCACAACCATTGCCATGGATGGTCACCAGGTTCCCCTAACTGGTGACGACGACTTCAGTGTTGCCAAGACCCTGTCGAACTACTGTGCCTACCTGGTAGCTTTTGTTCCGGACATGCTGCCCGGCCATGGCTATGACAACCAGCGCAGCTTCGATGCCGTGGTCATGGAAGCTCGGGAATGCCTCACTGGATGTGATACTATGAGCAGCAAATGCGAGAAGCTGATGATGATGGTCCTGCCGAGCACCAGCAGCTGCAACATCCTAGAGCTAGGGGGCAGGCTTGGGAGAGAGCTCAGAGGCGTGGTACCAGAGGCGCGGAGATGGAAGGTGCTGGCTGATTTCTGGGCCGACTTCATACTATTCCTCGCGCCGTCAAGCAATGCTGACATCCACGCTGAGAAGCTTGCCACCGGCGGGGAGTTCATGACCCACCTCTGGGCATTGCTCACACATGCCGGCATTCTGGAGCGCCCCTCTAACGCTGACGGTGTGGGAGGTAATCATGGTAACCCTGCACATGATTCTCCTGTTTGAGTAATCAGAGCATTCTGGTCTGAAGGATACTGCTTCGGCCTCTGCTGGAGTAACTGATCTATTATGAATGTTTGCTCGTCAGATTTGAAGTTCATTTGGGTACAGGGTGAATCTTGTTTTCACATGTCCTAGTGTAACATAGCAGTGTGCCTTTTTCTTCTGCTTCTTTTTTTTCTTCTTTTCTTTCCTTTGTTGCGGAAAGCAGTGTGCTGTTTGTGTAAGAATAAAGCAATTGTTGTTGTCTGATGTACTTTTATGTGGTTCCCTAGCTGAAGATGCATTCCCCAATTCATTGTCATGAAGCGTTGTAACTGTTAATTGGCTGGACAAGAGTTTGTGGTGGAATACAGCAGTTGCACAAAGACCTTGTTTTACTACAACTGTTGCACTAATACCTGATTGTCAGGTGATTATCAGAGTTTTGTTTGATGTCTGGAGGCCTGCGGATGCAGTCCTCATCACCAAGAGTTGAATGTTTGTCAGCACATCTGCTAGCTGTAGGTAAAGAATCAGTTATTTTGCCTAGACAAGTATCTTCTGAGGGCGTGTTTAGATGTGAAAATTTTTGGGGAAAAGTTCTGGTAGCATTTTTCGTTGTTATTTGGCAAAATTTATCTAATCATGGACGTCTCGATATTTACAGACAAACTGTGCAGTTAGTTATTTTTTACCTACATTTAATACTCTATACATGCGTCCAAAAATTCGATATGACAGTTACTATGCAAAAATTTTTGCCTCCTTTGCATCTAAACGGGGCCTGAGCAGTGTTCCTCTTTTAAATCAAGCTGCTGGCTCCCTTGAACTCCTAAAAAAATGTCTGCCCATTGGTCCCATAATAAGGGTGTGTTTAGTTCCCCATTTCCTCAAAAAAAATTTAAGTTTTGGTCTACCATTTTGCAAAATAGAACTAAACACCATGCAAAATTTTTGACAAAAAGGTATCCATTCTCCATTTTGGATTTTGGCCTCAAGAGACCCAAAAAAGCCAAAAAGCCAAAAATCTCTCACCCACCCCATGAAAAATTTGGCATTTTGGATGGAACTAAACACACCCATTAATATTTTGACATTTTACATTTCATCATTCCAAAGTAGTTGGCATTTTTCATTTTACGTTCCATTGGAACTAAACACAGCCTAAGTGCACTTCTAGAGTTCAAAATTTGTCCCAAAGGGAGTGAATGGTGTGAAGTGAAGGGTGAAAAGATCATTTTAGGATGGCTCCCTCTCCCTCCCCCTCCCCCTTTCCCACCGCCCCAGCCCCAGCCTGCCAGCGACCACCCCGGAACCGCCAGCCTCCTCACAAGCCCCTCAGTCCGCAGGTAAGGCCCCCGCCTCCTCCCTCTCCCCGGACGCCGAGCCCTTCATCCCCGGCCATCGGTCCGCGGGGAGGGGGAAATTGCTGCGCTGGGAGATGGACTCCTGCGACGGTGATTCGGACTTCGACATCGACTCGCCGGAGGCCTCGTCGTCGTACCTGGACGCCGCTCGTCGGGGACTCCAGTCTACGAGGCCGGCGCCGGTAGTGCCGCAGACTGACGACCAAGGCTCGGGGGAGACCGTGGCCAAGGCAGGTCATCATACGACTACCAAGACGCAGCGTCGCCGCCGTCGCAGGGCAAGGGCCACGGCTCCCCGGGAGGCCGACCGGGCACTGACGGCCACTCGGGTGCCTGCGCACCAGAGGCTCGGCCCGCAGGCGGCGGAGCGGGTGCACGCCCACCAACGCCTCGGCCTTCAGAGGCGGGCGACCATGCCTGACGCCAACGGCTGGCAATGGGTGCTTCCCCGCGACGAGGGTCGCCCGACTCCGAGGACGGCGCAGGAGAGGGCACCTGCCGCTCGACGCATCCCGCCGGAGTTCGACGGACGCTGCCTCAATTGCCTCTCCTACAACCACCGCGTCGCCACCTGCCGCCTGCCACGCCGTTGCGCTCGCTGCCACAGCCTGCACCATCTGGCAAAGGATTGCAAGCGCCCGAGGGAGGACCGCACCGGCGCCGGTGGCAGGCCGGCCGAGAGGAGGGTCGTCCGTGCGCGTCGTGTGGGGTCAGACGCCCCCCA
This sequence comes from Saccharum hybrid cultivar R570, assembly GCA_038087645.1. NCBI lineage: Eukaryota > Viridiplantae > Streptophyta > Magnoliopsida > Poales > Poaceae > Saccharum > Saccharum hybrid cultivar. The sequence continues at coordinate 5,080,596 of JAQSUU010000254.1, read as the reverse complement.
CACGAGCCGCCACCGCACCTCTTGGAGTCTTCCGACGACCCCATGTCCGACTACATCGACGGCGCACCTCCTGGCCACCCGGCTACTAGGCCGCGGGAGGCCGAGTGCATCATTCAGCGCGACGCCGTCATCGACGCTGCCGAGTCTGCGCTGCGGTTGGCCTTGGTGGCGCAGCCGAGCGGCATCGCTGAGCCTCGCTCTACTTCTGAGGTCCTACTGGCGATTGTCGCTGCCGCTGGGGTGGCTGAAAGTCCCTAGTTTGGTTTTGGCTAATTGATAAAACCTAGGACTAACCTTTGTATCTAAGTGGATGATTTAGATAAAGGTGGTCATTGAATATGAGACATGACATTGACTCATATGACCAAAATGGTGAAGACCAAGATGAGACTTGGCTCGATGGATCGGTTGTGAAGGTGAAGGGCAAGTCGAGGCTTCGAAGCGAAGGACCATGCGATGGTGAAGCTTGAGCAAGACTTGGCGCCGATGGACCGATGCAACGGAGAAGAGCAAGTGAAGTCAAGGTCGATGGATCGAGACGGTCATATGATGATATGAAGTGGATCATACCATTTGGAGAAACAAAATGGGCTCAAGGCAAAGGTATAACCATAGGGCCATTTTGTTTTACACTCAAGACACCATAGAGGGTGTGAGTGGTTTAGGGTCGATAGCCGAACTATTAAGAGGGGAAGTCTTATCGGTTACTCGATGCACGGGTGCCACTAGGTGAATTCATGAAGTGCATTGCATGTAGGGCCTAGTGAGCTAACTGGAAAACCTTTGAAAATGATTGAGAAAAAGCTAACACACAAGCACATGGAGATGTACACTTGATGGTGTTGGCACATTTGCAAAGGTGGCGTTGGTCGTGCTGTGGCTTGCGGGTAGAGAGGGGTTTGGGTTCCACTACGCCTATTTTCAGGGAAATGAAATGCCTATTTTCCACTACGCCGGAAGTCGGAAAAGAAACGGAGGCGAACGGAGGTCACAGAGGTGACCGGACGCTGCACCGGACGCGGTCACGGTTTGACCGGACGCGTCCGGTCAGTACAACGCTGCAGTGAGGCGCGCGGGCTAGGGTTTGTAACCGGCGCGTTCGGTCCTTCGCGAAACTAGAGCGTCCGGTCGGGCACCCAGAGGAACAGTGTGTGGCGAAGGGCTGAGCGGACGCGTGGCGCGTCCAGTCACACGCGATCGGACGCGTCCGGTCGCAAAGGGTGCTCACTGGACTCCGACCGGACGCTGACACTATCGCGTCCGGTCGTTGCGTGGAGCGCGTCCTATCGATGCGTCGTGGGTGCGCGACACTGTGCGTTCGGCGCGTCCAGTCGGTTGAGCAGTGGGTCCGGTCGCGCGGTGACCGTTGGTACACTGTGTCGACCATTGAAATCAGATGACCACGTTTGAATTCGAGGGACACGTGGACGGCGCAGGGCTACCGGACGTGGTGAAGCACGTCCGGTCAGTTTCGACTGGCGCGTCCGGTCGCTCGCGAAAAACGCCTAGTGGATTGCTAACGGTTCTATTTGTTTGGGGTGCTTATAAATACTTTTTGGCCGGCCCTTGGGGAGGTAACTTCGTATTTCTAACACTCTTGTGCATCCTTTGAGCTAAAGCTTTTTCTCCCACTCATCTCTCTTGCTTGATTGCAAATCAAAAGTGAGATTGAGTGATCCCAAAGTGCATTTGCATAGCTTGAGGGCATCTAGTGGCACTTGTGGGTGGTTTAGCCGGTGGATTTCTTGTTACTCTTGGAGAGTACCTCTCCTAGTTGGCTTGGAGATTGTTGGAGGCGTTGGCAAGAGAAGGTGTTTGTTCTTGGCCACCTCCGGTTGATTGTGAGAGGTTCTTGTGCTTTCCTCGGCAGGACGCCAAAAGCAACTCTAGTGGAATGCGCGTGTCATTTAGTTACCTCACTTGAGAGTGGTGTCTTGCGGTGCCTTACGGGGCATGCCTTGAGGGGCAAGTGACTTGAGGGTCACACCAGGAAACCATCTAAGTGTTGGTCGACACAACCGGTGACGTAGCTTGTCGGTGCACAAGTGAACACCGGGTGAATAAAAATATTGTGTCTCTTATCTCCCGGTGACTGGTCTTCATATTGTGTTGTTGTCAATATTGATTGATTGTATATCATCTTGGTGATTGGCAATATCTTCACTCCACCGTTGGTATAAGAATCACAATCCTCTCTCTTGCACTTACTTTTACTAGATTATCTTGTGTAGCTCTAGTGTAGCTTTGCTAGTAGTGTTGTTAGCTTGCTCTCTAGTGTAAAATTAGTGACATAGCTCTTGCGTGAACTAGAGATCATAATCTACTAGACTTGTGGATAGGAGGCTTGCATCACAACCCTTGGCTAAGCAAAACTCGCTTTACACCGTTTGTTATTCTAACAAGTTTGCTTAGTGTCATTTGTAGAATTTTTTATAGGCTATTCACCCCCCCTCTAGCCATCTAGGACCTTACAGTGGCGCCAGAGGACATCCGCGTCAAGAAGTTCTACCCGGAATAGTTCATCATATTGTGCGGCTCACCGGCGGTCAGGGATCGGGTGCTCGCCGCATCGCCGGTCCTATTCGGGTGCACGCCGTTGGTGCTTCTGCCATGGACATGCGTGGCGCACGCCGAGCTCTCAGCGCTGCAGTTAAAGCTCACCCTGGAGCTAGAGGGGGTACCGCCACACGTCTGGCGCGAGGACGCCACCGCCAAGCTGCTCGCCCCGTACTGCTGGATCCAGGGCGTTGAGCCGGCCATTGCGGCGAGCGACGACCTCTCTGCTTTTCGGCTAACGGCTTGGACGAGAAATCCTAGTGCTCTCCCGAAGGTCATCTGGCTCAGCATCGCCGAGAACGAGGTGGGATCGTCGTCGTCGGGCGGATTCCAGTTCAGGGGTGCCCAGCCATTCCTCTGGAAGAACCTGATGCGCTACAAGATCATCGTTCACCTGCGGTGCATCCACGACTACTCCCCGCAACCAAGCTACCGGGACGGCAGCTCCTCTTCCGATGACGCCGACAGCGGCCACGACGACAACCCCGACCACCACCATTTCCATCGGGGGACAGGCGCAGATATCTACCCCTACCCATGCCACCGCGGCATGCCAAACGGCGCCGGTCCGGGGAGAGGGGTGTAACATCCTAGTTTTTCCGAAACCCAAAAATCACAACTGAAATTTTTTTCGCAATTATACCCATGAATGGTGAGTGTCATGTAGGAAAACCCCTCTGTTTAGTTGCACAAGTAGCACCTACTTGTAGATGAGCATTAGCATTTTAATAATTAACCTGTGAGTTGGCTCTTTTTGATTTTCTTGGGTGTTAATAAAATCAACAACCTTGCTAAATAAATTAATTAGACAAATAACTATTTAACCTAAGCACCTACCCTTGGGTGGAACCCTACCACCCTAAACCCCTAGAGGACCACCCCTAAGGGTGTACACACACACACACACTTGGCACATTTGTACATACATGAAGAAAACCTTGGTATAGATAAGAGATAAAAGAAAAGATTAGAGGAGGCTTTAGGAGACCAGCTAGTTAGAAAAGGCCTGTCGGCCTGAGTAGCCACTGGCCCAGCAAGGCCCGCCACCTTGCCCTCCTGCAGGCCAAGCCCAATGGGCGAGCAGGCCTGGCTAGCTAGCCCGCCAAGCTGGCCCGTCGGCTACCCCACTCCTCTGCTTGGGTTGCCAAGCCAATGCCCAGTAGGCCGGCCCAGTTGCCTACCCGTCTCACCGCACCGGCCCAGCAGGCCTGGAATGAACTGGTCGGCCCACCCTTCGCGCGCCGCGGCCCAGCACCGTGATGCCAGTTGTGTCGCTGCCACTAACACGCGGGGCCCGGCTGTCATCTTCCACCTACGTTCTATCTGCTTTTCAGATGGAGGCAGAGCAAGGGCACCGCGGGAGCACCCCACGCGCCCGTGTCGCTCCTGGTTGTCCGCCCACGCCAACTGCCGCGCTTGTAACTGGACGGGGAAAAAGAAGGGGGAAAACCCACACCAGTAGCCGCCCGCCCTTGTCCCGTCCAAATTCGAAACCAACCGGAGTGACGTCGCCGCCGTGGGCCACGGCCGCTGATGCCATGCACGAGCCTCTTTTGACCGGCTGTTTTGGAATCGCGCTCGTGACCGTCGCCGCGCCGTGACAAGCCAGTGGAGCGCCCTAAGCCGAGGAGCATCGTGGCCATCCACGCACCCTGGCGCCCGATCCCACCGTTCGCTGTCGCCATGGGCAGCCTCGGCTATAAAAGCCAGGGGGAGAGCCTAGCCACCTCCCCATCATTCCACCTGACCGCCGCCACCCCGTGGCATACCGCCTTGTCTGAGCCGGAGAGGAGGGAAGGAGGCCGTGAAGAGGAAGCTGTTCATGTCGTGGCCTGCACGTCGGAGTTGGAGGCGGCGCTGTCATCTTCTTCCCGGAGCCGGGCGGCGAGGCGCGGCACTGCACTGCTTCACCATGACACGGCCCCAAATCGGCACTGCCCCGCTACCCAACCGCCCCGAGCCCAACGGTGAAGCTCCTCGCGCCATTTTCTCTTCTTCCCCGGTTTGCACTCTGCCACTCCAGTGAGCGGCATCGCCACGGCACCGCCACGCTAGAAGTGGCCAAGACCGGGCCTTGAGCCTCGGCACCACACAACCACGCACTCACCACCACGTTTGGGGTCATTGCTTGGCCAGCACAAAGGACCCCGCACGAGGCACTGGTGCCCGGTTCGTGCGCTCCATCGCCATGGCCGTGGCTCACGGAGGCGGGGCCGTTCCCGCTAGACGGGGATGGTAGAGCTCGGGAGGTCAACACCACGTGTTCGCCTTGACCCAGAACGTGCCATGCTCACGGAGTTGGGAGGGAAGGAGCCCCGAGGGCCGTGGAGCGCCGCTGCCGGCCGTAGTTGCCGTGCCCCGGGGCGTCGTGGAGGCGCAGCTGTTCCATCCGTTCCAATCCCCATCGGAGCCCCACGCCGCTACTATCTTTCCGCCCTAGCTCCCTGCACGCCGTAGAGCCACTTAGGATGCCCACCGAGCCACCGGTACGCCGCGTCGGGCGAGTGCGCCGCCGGCGGGAGCGCCACTGCGTGTGCAGGGGAGGCCTGGGGGGAAAGAAGAAAGCAAGGTAGCAGCTCGGTGGGCTCGGTCCACTGCGAGCCGAGAGCGGGAAAAGGGTGTGAGCACTCGGTCCACCGCGGACCATGCCTGTGGACCATAAGCCCACATCGTTCGGTCCACCATGAGCCACGTGCATGAGCCTGTAACCCGATGCTGACCGCCTAGAGATCCAGCCGGTGACGTGGCTGCACCGAACGCTGACACGTGTTCGGGCCTGGGCCGGCCCAACCCGGCCCAAGTCCGGGCCCTGACCCGGCCCGCTGGAGCCCAGACCCGGCCCGGTCAACTCTGACCGTTGACCATTGACCTGGTCAATGTTGACCGGTCCCACCTGTCAGTCTCTCTGATCACCGCAGCCAACCAGAAGCTGCCACGTGTCACCCCCAGAATAATCAACCTATTTTTCCTTTTTCAGAAATTATTTAAACCTTCAAAAATTCATAATTAATTAACCGTAGCTTAGAAAAATGCCAAACCAGAGTCTAAATTTTTCTAAAAATAAGCTCTACGTCATAGGCCTATATTTGAGTGCATTTAGATCTTTTGATTTTCAGTTGCTTCTTTGTGCATCTCTATAGGAGCCGCTAACGCGGCAAAATGTTACGTTTAACAGACCCGGAGGAGCCACTGACTGAGGAGTTCGACCCTGACTACACCGATGACTTGGGTGACGACCTGCCAGGTGCCACGCCCTACCCACTCGTAGATCCTATTACGCATTGCAAATGCTTAGAATAGCTAGTGCTTTACTTTCATGCAATAATATAACTGATAGGATGCATGGTAGTTTACTGCTTTCTGAGCCACTTGCCTTGTTGCAACCTCACACCTGCTCACCCTGCTGTTAGGCTAGACGCTGCTATATTACTTGTTACTTCTGCTTTACTCTTACTCGCATTATATCTGTGATGTGATGCTGGCGAGTGAGAGGCGTTTGAGATAAGGCATGAGGTGCCGTAAACTTGTTAATAACCTGGTAATGAACCTGGGGAGATCTTGGCATGAGTCTTGGGTGTGTTTGGTGAGAGTCGAGTCGACCGAGCAGGATCTACGACGAGTCGTGAGGACGAGTCTTGCCGGAGGATGCTACCTGGGCGTTCGCCATGTGAAGTGCCTGTGGCGGGTACATGTGACAGGGAGAGGTCCCGGGGTGGAGTGTCTTCGTGGGATGAAGCCCCGGGATGGGAGGTGCTGTGATGGCACGGGGTGTCGGGTGTTCCGTTGAGCGGAAAACAGTTTCCCCTTGTGAAGATATCCTGCTTAGTCACCTTAAGGACTATTATGTCTGTGGACCGGGTCTTAGGAATCCTTGCACATCCCCTCGCTTCTGTGGGGAGGAGATGGACGTTCGACTTGCTAGTGCGGTGCCACTACTATTGAGAGGTAGCGGATAGTGTAGGGAGGTACGGGCAAGAGGACCCACCCCCTTCCAAGACAGCGTAGTACCCAGGGGCTAGGTACTACATCTCACAGTCTCAGCGTGTCGGTGGTACTCCGACGTGGCCCTAGTTCTGAGTAATAGGGTGGTACCGTTTCTAGTCGGAAGGCGGCCCGAAATCATCTTAGACGAGGCATCGTCAAGGATAGCTATCTTGTGGGATGTGTAAACCTCTGCAGAGTTTCTGGTTGATCGATCGATACATATGCCGAACCTTTCGGCTATGGACCTTTCCTAAGTACAACTTCATTTGACTAGAGAGAGGAGTCCTTCTACCTTCCCCGGGATTTCAGTGTGTGATCCGGCCTTGGCCGTTGAGACATGGACGAGAGGGAGTTGTCCATGCCGATGAGAGAGTGAGATGAGATGTGATGTAGAGATGTGTGCTGGGATGGGATATCGTGTGTGTTTGAGATGGGATAATATTTGATGAACTTGTTACTAAAATAATGATTACTCGCATAGGAAACCACAGCCAAAGATAGGTTTCTCTTCTCAACCCCGACTGCATCCAGTTCCACAAAAGCAAATGCATCATAGGGTGGGCGATGCGTGGCCAGTACCAAGTGTACTGATAGATTTTTGGCAGGCTCGGAGCCCGAGTACGGCAAGGAGGATGACTGGGAGGAGTAGGGGTTCGCCCTGCGCTCAAGCTTGGTGCGAGGAGTCCTAGTTTTCGCTGCTATCTTCGAGAAGCTGTTCCGGATGCTATGTGTGAGCATGTTCCGTCCTACGTGGCGATGATAATAATTAATGTAACCCTTCTATTTGTACTCTGATCTTCATGTATGACTCTGTTATTCAACTGAGATTTGAGTAATGGCATGAACCTGTTCATCTATTACACGTCGAATCTGTGGCATTCCCTTCGCGGAATACAGGATCGTTTCAGTTGGTACCAGAGCCATGCTTGACCCTAGGACGAACCCTTAGGATTGGCCGATAGAAATAGGCACGAATCCAAACACCTTCGGTTATATTACCGACCATGCTGCATTTTCTTACATGGCTTACCTCATTTCACACGTCTTACCACAAATATTGCTTGCTTTCTTACCTATCATCGCTCTCCATCGCCCGACTTCACTTCACTTCAGGCTACTTTCCTCTACTTCGCTTTGCTTCACCCTGAGTTACTTGACTCACATAGTTGGATTTCCTATGTGATACCCCTGTATTGCCTTATCTTATCGTGTTGTGACTCAGACTTACTCTGTTCTACCTGGTTACCTTATGAGGAATAACCTGCTAACTCTGTTTTTACGGTTGTTTTGCAGATGGCTCCACTTGTTGAGCTTGCTGTTGACGCACGAGACTACCGTGGGTTCGCCATGATCCTGTACGGGGTGCTGGACTCGCTGGGCGTCCCCACTGGGAGGATCACGTGCGTGTGCTGAGGTGAGGCTGGACCGGACGGACTTCTTCAGGGTCACGTCGTCGTCCACCTCTGGGTCCCTGCCAGCGCATACGTACCCGTGCTTCACGCCTTCGAGGAGGTGGCTGTGGAGACTTCCATCGCTGCTTGCGTGTAGTCTGTTTCGTGCACGGCTCTCCGTAGCATGATGCGTGACGCGCACGACTACCTCCAGACTGGGCCCTACCGTCTGCTGCCCCATGCCCTCAACCTCAACCAGGTCACGATGTTGCAAGATGCTACTGCTGACTACGCTGCGCGTGTCGAGGTCGACCCCTGTCTAAGTGCCTCTGCGCAGTACATCCTTGCCCAGGACCACTACATCGTGGAGGTGGAGTCACAGAACCGCAGCCTTTGAGACTTCCAGTTCCAATGCGATGACATCTTAGCCCAGGAGGAGTGGAAGCGTGAGTTGGTGATTCGCGACCTCATGAAGGAGCGCGAGAACTCCCGCAAGATGGAGGTCCTCCACGAGTCCCATGAGAGGATACTCAAGGCAGAGATTGCCGAGCTCAAGGACAAGGTGCTGGAACACGAGCTCCGTAATGACTACCTGTCCTCCCAGCTGCTAGAGTACAAGGATCGCATCGAGCGTCAGAGGCGTATCTTAAAGGAGCTTCAGGAGAAGGAGAAGAAGCGAGCTCTCACTAGGTGTGGTCTGCAGGATCACTGCAATGCCCTGGAGGATGAGGCAGAGAGAGTTGTCGTTGCTTCCACCTACAACGAGCACCACCTTACCCACTACGTCAAGTGCACCGAGTTCCTCCAAGACAAGGTGAACCGTCTCCGTCAGGCCTAGGTCATCGCTGATGCTAAGTGTGTCCAGGAGATTGAGATGATACAGGACCCTCTTCCGCCTGCGACGCGCAGGAAGCCGCGCAGGCAGACTTTCCACATTGAGCCCACCAAGCTCAACCTGGCAGCATGTTCGTCCGTGGACTACCCTCAGATTCCACGGACTGAGATGCTGGAGCACGCTCTTGCCCACGTTGCGAGGATCCACCACACCGACAACGAGCTCCGTGCCATGGACCGCACTTCCAAGGCTTCCGCTTCCACCGATGGACTGTCTTCACCACCCGTCACTTTCGGACAGGAGTAGTTACCCTCTCGTGATCATGTAATAATGTAGTAGTAACCTTGATGAGCCCTGCGTGGCCATGAGTCATGACTCATCCCTCGGAGTAGAGTAGATTGTCCACTTTTGAGCTGCCTGCGAGTAGCACGATTCCCGCGAGTCTGCCATGTGTAGCTACTGGAGACGTCGCTTTGTAATAAAACCATGTATTGACTGTTGGATCTTATTGAGTATTATGGTTCTTATCGTCTTCTTGTATTGAGTGTTGGATAGCAATCTTTTAAAAATTATGATCAAATTGTGAAACCACTTAATAAACTATCATTTTTGACCTAACCATGCAGCGAGATGTCTTGCCGCCGCTCCGCTCGTCTAAACAACCGCTCGCCTTCCCCGGCGCCCATGGGACGTGGACGTGGTCATGGCCGTGGAGGAGGCCGTGGAGCTCCTTTTGCCGTTTTCGCTGCCATGGGGGAGCCTGTCCCCGTGGAACCCGCTGGAGAGGCAGGTGCCGCTCAGCCTGAAGGTGGGGCTGGAGCCACCCAGCCTGGGGAAGAGAATGCCACGCTTGGTGGAGATGTACCACCGCCGCCGCCACCGCCACAGCTGGCAGAGGTGATGGACCGCCAGACCCGCCTTCTAGAGACTTTGGCTGAGGGAATCCTACACCGCCACGGAGGGCAACCGAATGACTTCCAGAGGAAGTTGGAGGGTTTCCTCAAGCTGAGGCCCCCTACCTTCGACTACGCCGACGATGATCCCATCGCCGCCAAGGACTGGCTGCGGGAGATCGAGAAGAAGCTAGACCTCACTACCTGCACTGATGAGGAGTGTGTGGGAGTCGCCGCTCACCAGCTCACTGGTGCTGCGCGCGCATGGTGGGATGGCTACTGTGATGCCCATGATGACCCCGGGAGCATCTCGTGGGAGGAGTTCACTGAGGCCTTCCGCGAGCACCACGTGCCCGAGGGCGTCATGGATGCCAAGGTGGAGGAGTTCCGCAACTTCACCTAGGGAACTCTAAAGGTGTAGGAGTACACCACTCGCTTCATTCGCATGATGCAGTACGCTCCTGAGGAGACCAACACCGACAAGAAGAAGATGTACCACTACAAGAAGGGGCTGAACTCGCGCCTCAAGATCGCCCTCTCGGGTCATGAGTGTCGTACCCTCCGACAGATGATCAACAAGGTGCTGGAGATGGAGAGAGATCACCTGGACGCTGACGCTCAGAGGGAGCGCAAGGAGAAGAGGCGTCGGGGCGAGGGTTCCTCTCACACCCCGGCCCAGAGGCAGCGTGGTTCTGCTCCACCGTAGTCCCGCTCTCGCTTTGCCCAGGGAGCTGCTCCGAGTCGTGGTGGTGGTACCTACTCCGCCAACTACCACCGCCCCGCTCAGGGACGCCCTGCTCAGAGCCCGAGCCCAAGTACGTGGAAGGCACCTGCGCCCATCGCCGCAGGCAGTGTGCCCTTCGCGTGCTTCACCTGTGGCCAGCCGGGTCACAAGTCCGCGGTCTGTCCACAGAAGGCTACACCTGTGCAGACCCCTGCGAGGCAGGCACCGACCCTGGTAGTGCCACGCAAGCCCGCCGTGGGAGCCACCCGCGGCCGTCTCACCCATCTGACTGCGGAGGATGCTCAGGATGCCCCTGACGCGATGCACGGTATGTTTTTGGTACAGGGAGTTTTAGCATCGGTTCTTTTTTACTCTGGTGCTACATGTTCTTATATATCATCTAAGTTTGTACGAGAGCATCTCATACCTATTACACCACGAAGTGTACCCATAGACACCATATGCCCCTTAGGTACCACCAGATCCACCAGAATCTGTAAGGGAGTGAGTATCACTATAGAATGTTGCCCCTTTCTGGCCGATCTCACCTTACTTCCGTCAGAAGGTCTGGATGTTATCTTGGGTATGGATTGGTTGACTCTGCACAAGGGAGTAATATCTTGCTCACCCAGATATGTGGAGATTACACATCCGAGTGGCCGAGTAATCAGATGTGAGCCGCACCACAAGAGGACAGATGCCTTGATGAGTGCCTTGGAGGCCAAACAGTTGAGGAGGTTCCCGTCATGTGCGAATACCCTGATGTGTTCCCTGAGGAGTTACCGGCTATGCCACCTGACCGGGATGTTGAGTTTGTGATTGACTTTCTGTCTGGTACCGAGCCCATTGCTAAAAGGCCCTACCGCATGTTAGTTGATGAGCTGGAAGAGCTTAAGAAACAGCTCAGGGAGTTGTCTGACAAGGGGTACATTAGACCCAGTGCTTCACCCTGGGGTTCCCCTGTCTTGTTTGTGAAGAAGAAGGATGGCTCCATGAGGATGTGCATTGACTATCGGAATTTGAATGCCGTGACAGTCAAGAACAAGTACCCTCTGCCAAGGATAGATGACCTCCTAGATCAGTTGAAGGATGCCAAGTTCTTTTCCAAGATTGACCTTAGATCTGGGTGTCATCAGATGAAGATCAAACCGGAGGATATCCCTAAGACAGCCTTTGTCACTAGGTATGGGCAGTATGAGTTCACCGTTGTGTCTTTCAGTCTCACCAATGCCCCGACATATTTTATGAACATGATGAACAAGGCGTTCATGGAAGAATTGGATAAGTTCGTGGTGGTGTTTATTGATGACATCCTTGTCTACTCATCCACCGCCGAAGAGCATGAGCAACACTTGAGAGTGGTTCTGGAGAAGTTGAGGCGAAATCAGCTGTATGCTAAATTTAGCAAGTGCGAGTTTTGGCTCGAAGAAGTCGCTTTTCTCGGCCATGTACTCACAGCTGAGGGTGTTGCTATTGACCCTGCTAAAATAGAAGCCGTGAAGGAGTGGGAGCAACCCCGCAACCCGACAGATATCCACAGTTTCCTTGGATTAGCTGGTTACTATCGCAGATTCATCGAGAACTTCTCGAAGATAGCCAAGCCCATGACCAATATCCTGAAGAAGACCAATGAATTCGAGTGGACACCCGAGTGTGAGCTCAGTTTCTAGACTCTGAAACAGAAGCTTACCACCACTCCTGTTCTTGCCCTGCCTGATATTCGACAGGACTTCGTGGTCTACTGTGATGCCTCCAGACAGGGACTTGGTTGCGTTCTGATGCAGAATGGGAAAGTCATTGCCTATGCATCCCGCTAGTTGAAGGACCATGAACAGCGTTACCCGACTCATGATCTCGAGCTAGCGGCTGTTGTGCACGCTCTGAAGATTTGGAGGCACTACTTGATTGGGAACAAGTGCGACATCTATACCGATCATAAGAGCCTCAAGTACTTCTTCACCCAAGAGGATCTGAACATGAGACAACATCGATGGCTGGAGTTGATCAAAGACTACGACCTAGAAATTCACTATCATCCGGGGAAAGCCAACGTAGTTGCTGATGCCTTGAGCCATAAGAGCTATTGCCATAGTCTATCCATGGAAGTCGTACCATCCAAACTACGTCAGGAAATGGGCGAAATTCGCCTCGAGATCATACCCAAGGGCATGTTGAACGAGATACGAGTGCAATACGGCATAATGGACCGCATTCGTAAGGCTCAAAAGAAATGCCCTGAGATCTTGCAGCTTTGTGAGTGGATGGAAGCTGGTAAGTACCCTGAGTTCCGAGTAGATGAACGGGGAGTGTGTTGGTGCAATGACAGAATTTGTGTACCATTTGATAAGGCCATCCATAAGGAGATCTTGACAGAAGCACATGACTCTAAGTATTGTATCCATCCTGGCAGTACAAAGATGTATGCCGACGTGAGGAAGATATTCTGGTGGAAGGACATGAAGAAGGATATTGCAGGTCATGTAGCCAGATGTGATATATGCAACCGGGTTAAGGCCGAACATCAGAGACTAGCTGGTTTGTTGAAGCCACTAGATGTACCCGTGTGGAAGTGGGAATGCATATCTATGGACTTCATCGTGGGATTGCCTCAATCCCCGAAAGGACATGACTCCATTTGGGTTGTAGTGGACAGGTTGACCAAGGTAGCTCACTTTGTACCTGTCAAGGTTGACTATCATGTAGAGAAGCTGGCAGATCTGTATATCGAGCACATTCTTCGACTTCACGGAGCACCTGTTAGGATCGTATTTGATAGAGGAACACAGTGGACGTCTAGGTTTTGGCAAAGTTTGCACAAGTCGATTGGCACTCGTCTCGACTATAGCACCGCTTATCACCCTCAGACAGATGGGCAAACAGAGAGAGTGAATCAGATTCTCAAGGACATGCTATGAGCTTGCGTACTAAAGTATGGGACAGATTGGGAGAAAAGCTTACCGCATGCAGAGTTCTCGTACAACAACAGTTATCAGGCTAGTCTTCAGATGTCACCATTTGAGGCCCTGTACGGGAGGAAATGCAGAACCCCATTGATGTGGTCCGAGGTAGGTGAGTGAATGTTCTTTGGCCCTGCTAAGATCAAGGAGGCCGAGGAGGGAGTAGCTCAAGTGCGAGAAAATTTGAGGATTGCCCAAAGCCGACAAAAGAGCTATGCAGATAACCGTCGGAGAGACCTCGAGTTCCAGGTGGGAGACCATGTCTATCTCAAGGTCTCGCCTCTCCGCGGCACCTTCCAGTTCCATGTGAAAGGGAAGCTAGCCCCTCGTTACGTTGGTCCCTACCGTATCTGCAAAAGAGTTGGGAAGCTAGCGTACAAGCTTGAGTTGCCCGAGGAAATAGCAGGTGTACATCCCGTGTTCCATGTGTCACAGCTCCGCAAGTGTCTAAAGTTACCAGAGGAATAGGTTCACACAGATGCACTGGATATTCAGGACACGCTTGAGTATCGAGAGTACCCAGTTCAGATTCTTGACAGAGCAACCAAAGACACCCGCAGCACTACGATACCGATGTGCAAAGTTTTATGGAGCAATCACACTGAGAGAGAGGCAACATGGGAGAAAGAGTCAGAGTTATGGATCCGTTACCCCTACTTGTTCGAGAGGTATGTCACACTTTAAATCTCGGGACGAGATTCCAATGAGGGGGAGGACTGTAACATCCCAGTTTTTCCGAAACCCAAAAATCACAACTAAATTTTTTTTCGCAATTATACCCATAAATGGTGAGTGTCATGTAGGAAAAACCCCTCTGTTTAGTTGCACAAGTAGCACCTACTTGTAGATGAGCATTAGCATTTTAATAATTAACCTGTGAGTTGGCTCTTTTCGATTTTCTTGGGTGTTAATAAAATCAACAACCTTGCTAAATAAATTAATTAGACAAATAACTATTTAACCTAAGCACCTACCCTTGGGTGGAACCCTACCACCCTAAACCCCTAGAGGACCACCCCTAAGGGTGTACACACACACACACACACTTGGCACATTTGTACATACATGAAGAAAACCTTGGTATAGATAAGAGATAAAAGAAAAGATTAGAGGAGGCTTTAGGAAACCAACTAGTTAGAAAAGGCCCGTTGGCCTGAGTAGCCACTGGCCCAGCAAGTCCCGCCACCTTGCCCTCCGGCAGGCCAAGCCCAACGGGCAAGCAGGCCTGGCTAGCCAGCCCGCCAAGCCGGCCCGTCGGCTACCCCACTCCTCTGCTTGGGCTGCCAAGCCAATGCCCAGTAGGCCGGCCCAGTTGCCTACCCGTCTCACCGCACCGGCCCAGCAGGCCTGGAATGAACTGGCCGGCCCACCCTTCGCGCGCCGCGGCCCAGCACCGTGACGCTAGTTGTGTCGCTGCCACTAACACGCGGGGCCCGGCTGTCATCTTCCACCTACGTTCTCTCTGCTTTTCAGATGGAGGCAGAGCAAGGGCACCGCGGGAGCACCCCACGCGCCCGCGTTGCTCCTGGTTGTCCGCCCACGCCAACTGCCGCGCTTGTAACCAGACGGGGAAAAAGAAGGGGGAAAACCCACACCAGCAGCCGCCCGCCCTTGTGCCGTCCGAATTCGAAACCAACCGGAGTGACGTCGCCGCCGTGGGCCACGGTCGCTGATGCCATGCCCGAGCCTCTTTTGACCGGCTATTTTGGAATCACGCTCGTGACCGTCGCCACGCTGCGACAAGCCAGTGGAGCGGCCTAAGCCGAGGCGCATCGTGGCCATCCACGCACCCTGGCGCCTGATCCCACCGTTCGCCGTCGCCATGGGCGGCCTCGGCTATAAAAGCCAGGGGGAGAGCCTAGCCACCTCCCCATCATTCCACCTGACCGCCGCCACGCCGTGGCATACCGCCTTGTCTGAGCCGGAGAGGAGGGAAGGAGGCCGTGAAGAGGAAGCTGTTCATGTCGCGGCCTGCACGTCAGAGTTGGAGGCGGCGCTGTCATCTTCTTCCCGGAGCCAGGCGGCGAGGCGCGGCACTGCACTGCTTCACCACGACACGGCCCCAAATCGGCACTGCCTCGCTACTCGACCGCCCCGAGCCCAACGGTGAAGCTCCTCGCGCCATTTTCTCTTCATCCCTGGTTTGCGCTCTGCGACTCCGGTGAGCGGCATCGCCACGGCACTGCCACGCTAGAAGTGGCCAAGGCGGGGCCTTGAGCCTCGGCACCACACAACCACGCACTCACCACCACGTTTGGGGTCATTGCTTGGCCAGCACAAAGGACCCCGCACGAGGCACTGGTGCCCGGTTCGTGCGCTCCGTCGCCATGGCCGTGGCTCATGGAGGCGGGGCCGTTCCCGCTAGACGGGGACGGTAGGGCTCGGGAGGTCAACACCGCGTGTTCGCCTTGACCCGGAACGTGCCATGCTCACGGAGTTGGGAGGGAAGGAGCCCCGAGGGCCGTGGAGCGCCGCTGCCGGCTGTAGTCGCCGTGCCCCGGGGCGTCGTGGAGGCGCGGCTGTTCCATCCGTTCCAATCCCCATCGGAGCCCCACGCCACTACTATCTTTCCGCCCTAGCTCCCTGCACGCCGTAGAGCCACTTAGGATGCCCACCGAGCCACCGGTACGCCGCGTCGGGCGAGTGCGCCGCCGGCGGGAGCGCCACCGCGTGTGCAGGGGAGGCCTGGGGGGCAAAGAAGAAAGCAAGGTAGCAGCTCGGTGGGCTCGGTCCACCGCGAGCCGAGAGCGGGAAAAGGGTGCAAGGACTCGGTCCACCGCGGACCGTGCCTGTGGACCATAAGCCCACATCGTTCGGTCCACCATGAGCCGCGTGCATGAGCCTGTAACCCGGTGCTGACCGCCTGGAGATCCAGCCCGTGACGTGGCTGCACCGAACGCTGACACATGTCCGGGCCCGGGCCGGCCCAACCCGGCCCAAGTCCGGGCCCTGACCCGGCCCGCTGGAGCCCAGACCCGGCCCGGTCAACTCTGACCGTTGACCGTTGACCTGGTCAATGTTGACCGGTCCCACCTGTCAGTCTCTCTGATCACCGCAGCCAACCAAAAGCTGCCACGTGTCACCCCCAGAATAATCAACCTGTTTTTCCTTTTTCAGAAATTATTTAAACCTTCAAAAATTCATAATTAATTAACCGTAGCTCAGAAAAATGCCAAACCAGAGTCCAAATTTTTCTAAAAATAAGCTCTACGTCATAGGCCTATATTTGAGTACATTTAGATCTTTTGATTTTCAGTTGCTTCTTTGTGTATCTCTATAGGAGCCGCTAACGCGGCCATATGTTACGTTTAACAGACCCGGAGGAGCCACCGACTGAGGAGTTCGACCCCGACTACACCGACGACTTGGGTGACGACCTGCCAGGTGCCACGCCCTACCCACTCGTAGATCCTATTACGCATTGCAAATGCTTAGAATAGCTAGTGCTTTACTTTCATAGGAAACCACAGCCAAAGATAGGTTTCTCTTCTCAACCCCAACTGCATCCAGTTCCACAAAGCAAATGCATCATAGGGTGGGCGATGCGTGGCCAGTACCAAGTGTACTGATAGATTTTTGGCAGGCTCGGAGCCCGAGTACGGCAAGGAGGATGACTGGGAGGAGTAGGGGTTCGCCCTGTGCTCAAGCTTGGTGCGAGGAGTCCTAGTTTCCGTTGCTATCTTCGAGAAGCTGTTCCGGATGCTGTGTGTGAGCATGTTCCGCCCTGTGTGGCGATGATAATAATTAATGTAAACCTTCTATTTGTACTCTGATCTTCATGTATGACTGTTATTCGACTGAGATTTGGGTAATGGCATGAACCTGTTCATCTATTACACATCGAATCTGTGGCATTCCCTTCGCGGAATACAGGATCATTTCAAGGGGTGGCTGCCGGCGGTGGGGGCGGCGCGGGGCGTTCACGGGCTTGCCAATCCGGCCCAGCAAAATCGCCTGCATGGACGACGTCACCACGGTCAACAAAGCAAAAGGAAGGATTGCAAAAGAAGACCGCGCCGGGTATGGCATCCAAAACATACTACAAGACAAGAGGACGCGCAGCCACTGAAGGAGGACGCAGCGGCGGATAGGCCCACCAACGGCCCTGTCCCGGCCACTATGGAGGCAGCAGAGGTCGCTCAGGGAGGCCAGATGGCCACCTGTTGCAACCAGATGAGTAGAGGGGAAGGAAGCGTGGTCGCCTAGCTAGATGCGGTCGTGGAGGACCAGCCAACAGCGTTGCAGGCCACGGAGTGACAGACCTGCTGCGACTCCCACCACGAGCAATTCAAATTCTTCCAGAAAGACGACAATAATAATGAAGAAGCCGAGGATCCGATGGTGGTGGAAGCAACTCGGTTTTTCCACAACGGCATGCGGCCGCATACTCTATCTCACGTATGGTATTTCATCAGGATTCTGTAAGCAGAATTGCTAGAATAGAGCAAGGATCGAAAAGCACAGCAGGGGATAGTTCAGACGAATCTCGTAGTAGAGGAGTGCTTAACAATATTACAAGTTTCTGTTCTTTGTTATCCTCTCTCCTATGCCTCTTGGCTACTTAAGCGACTCGCTCATGTCTTCGTAGACAGCTATTTACATCCATTCTGGGCCCTGGGTGCGCACGTTGGGCCTTTTAACCTGAGTACCTTGCCTTGGCAAATGTGTGTTGTTCTCAGCGTTGGCGGCGTCGTGGTCACGTTCCAGCTCAATGTCACCGATCTTGCCACCATGTACAGCATGTGCTGAAGAAGTGCTGCTGACATCCCCTCCCTCATAAGAACCAGCTTGCCCCCAAGCTGGTGCACGCGGAAAGCGCTGACGAAGAGCTTCGACGTCTTCCCATGAAGCAAGTGCCGCCAGCAGGCCTGTCCACTAAATGAGAGCTTGGAGCCGCATGCCTGTAGTAGTGTTAGCGATGCGCTTCTGAAGGACGTGTCAGGAACCTGCAGGCCAATGAAAGAAACTGGTAATGGGGAAGCCGGAAGAGCCACAGGCACTGCACCTTTGAGTTGTGACACATGAAAGACTGGATGCACGGTGGACGTTGCAGGCAGTAAGAGCTTGTAAGCAACAGGGCCAACTTTCACCATAATTTGAAGTGGTCCAAAGAAGCGATAAGCTAACTTCTTATTTGCTCTTGGCGCCACTGAGGTTTGGATATAGGGCTGAAGCTTAGCATAGACCCAATCACCCATAGTGAAAGACCTCTCAGTGCGGTTCTTGTCTGCCTGAGCTTTCATACGAGTCTTAGCCCGGGCCAAATGCTGTTGGATCAGAGCTTGCATGGCTGACTTCTGCTGTATCCAGTCATCAAGAGATTCATCTTGACAGGTGGAAGTAGCGTCAATGCCCAGCTGCCTAGGCGACTGGCCATAGAGAACTTGGAATGGCGACTGTTGAATGGATGAATGCCAAGACGTGTTGTACCAAAACTCTGCCAAATGTAGCCAGTCAAACCACTTTGAAGGTACTACGTTGGCAAAACATCTGAGGAAGGTCTCCATGCACTGATTCACCCGTTCGGTCTACCCATCGGATTGAGGATGGTATGCTGAACTCATTCGCAGTTCCACCCCAGCCAGACGAAAGAGTTCACGCCACAACTGACTTGTGAAGATACGGTCACGGTCAGAAACCATGGCTGATGGCAGACCATGTAAATGATAAATGTTAATCATGAATGCTTTGGCCACGGAAAGAGCAGTGAAAGGATGCTTCATGGCGACGAAGTGACTGTACTTAGAGAACAGATCAACAACTACCAAAATGCAATTGTAGCCCTTGGATTGAGGCAGGCCTTCTACGAAGTCACGAGAAATCACTTGCCAGGCTGCCGAAGGCATCTGGAGCGGTTGAAGCAGACCAGGGTACTTGACACGCTTTGGTTTGGCCTGCTGGCAGTTGGGCAACTTTTCATAAAGGCATGGACATGCTTCCGAAGACCTAGCCATGCGAATAGAGCTTGCAAGTGGCTGGGATCTTGGAATGACCACCTAGGGGAGAGCTATGCATCTGTGTAATCAACTGTTGTTGCATGTTGTAGTTGTTGCCCACCCACAGTTTGTGCTTATAGTAGAGGAGGCCATCTACTAAAGAGAAGTAGGAAACTGAATCAGCCTTAGCAGTTAATTTGGCTAGAAGTGTTGTGGCCTGAGAGTCAGATTGGTAACCACTGCGGATATCCGAGTACCACTCTGGAGTTGGCAAAGAAATGGCAAAGCAGGAGGCAGAAGGATGCTGTCAGTGAGAAAGAGCATCAGCTGCACTGTTGTCAGAACCTCTTTTATAGACAATCTTGTAGCGCAAACCCAAAAGCTTGGTGAAAAGTTTCTGCTGCCATACAGTGTGAAGCCGTTGATCGTTGAGGTGTACCAAGGCCTGCTGGTCAGTGTGTATCTCAAACTTGGCCAGCTGTAAATAAGAGCGCCACTTTTCAACGGCCACCAGGATCCCTAGGTATTCTTTTTCATATGTTGAAAGACCCTGAGTTTTGATGCCAAGGGGATTGCTAACATAAGCCAATGGGTGTCCTGCCTGTAACAGAACAACGCCCACTCCATTATGACAAGCATCAGTTTCGATTGCAAATGGTTTTGTGAAGTCTGGGATAGCCAGCACTGGAGCAGTGCATAAAGCTTGCTTGAGAGCTTGAAACGCAGCTTGATGTTCATCTGTCCACACAAACAGCACATGTTTCTTGAGTAGGTTAGTCAGAGGCCGAGCTATGATGGCGAAGTGACGAACAAACTTCCTATAGAAACCGGCCAGCCCCAGAAAGCCGCACAATTCTTTGGTGGAGGTTGGCTGCGGCCAAGTGGACACGGCAGTGACCTTGTCGGGATCAGTATGAATGCCTTGGGCACTGAGAATATGTCCCAAATAGTGGATTTCTTGCTGAGCAAATCTGCACTTCTTAAGTTTGACAATCCATTGATCTTTTTCCAGTAAAGTCAGCACTACCTGAAGGTGTTCGATGTGTTCGTCATAGGTACGACTGTAGATCAGTATATCTTCAAAGAAAACCACAACACACTTTCTGAGAAGTGGTACCATAGTAGAGTTCATGGCACCTTGGAATGTACCAGGGGCGCCTGACAAGCCAGAAGGTACCACTGTAAATTCATAATGACCGACATGTGTAGAGAATGTTGTCTTGAACTCTTCATCGGACTGAAGTCTAATCTGATGATACCCAGAGTGTAGATCTAGAATGGAAAACCAGGCTGCGGACCCCAACTCGTCAACAAGTTGATCAAACACTAGTATTGGATATACTGACTTAATGGTAAGGGCATTAAGATATCGATAATCCACGCAAAAACGCCAGGTGCCGTCCTTTTTCTGAACCAACAGGACTGGGGAAGAGAATGGTGATGTACTTGGCTGAATGAACCCTTTATCAAGCATGTCACGAACTTGCCGCTCGATTTCATCCTTCAATGTTGGCGGATAGCGATAGGCCCTGATGTTTACCGGAGAAGCTCCACTGACCAGTGGTATGACATGGTCACAGGACCGAACCGGTGGCATAGAAGGAGTGGTAAACACTGAAGGAAAGTCACTGACTAATGCGGCCACCTCAGTGGCCAGAGAAGAAGCTCCTACAAATGGTTTGGGTCTGTCCTCAGTAAGGAGCTGAAACACCAGTTCAGAATCAAGAGATGTATTCATGCCTTGTAATAGAATGGTGGAGTCCTGATATGGTAGTGAAATCCATTTGGACTTCCAGTGGATATGCATCGAACTATATTTCTCAAGCCAATCCATCCCCAAGATGAGATCATAAGAATCAAGATGCAAGATCTTCAGATCATGTTGGAAATGATGACCGCCAATACTGAACTGACAACCGCGGACAGCAGCAGAACAACGCAATAACTGGCCGTTGGCAACCTTAACTGAAGCAGAAATTGGGTATTGTTGCAAGTGGGGCAACTGATCCACAATAGAAGCTGCCAGAAATGAAGATGAACTTCCAGAGTCCACAAGCACGACAATGGCCTTACTGAAAGTCCCTAGTTTGGTTTTGGCTAATTGATGAAACCTAGGACTAACCTTTATATCTAAGTGGATGATTTAGATAAAGGTGGTCATTGAATATGAGACATGACATTGACTCATGTGACCAAGTTGGTGAAGACCAAGATGAGGCTTCGAAGCGAAGGACCATGCGATGGTGAAGCTTGAGCAAGACTTGGCGCCGACGGACCGATGCAACAGTGAAGGGCAAGTGAAGTCAAGGTCGATGGATCAAGACGGTCATGTGATGATATGAAGTGGATCATATCATTTGGAGAAACAAAATGGGCTCAAGGCAAAGGTATAACCATAGGGCCATTTTGTTTCGCACTCAAGACACCATAGAGGGTGTGAGTGGTTTAGAGTCGATAGCCGAACTATTAAGAGGGGAAGTCTTATCGGTTATTCGACACACGGGTGCCACTAGGTGAATTCATGAAGTGCATTGCATGTAGGGCCTAGTGAGCTAACTGGAAAACCTTTGAAAATGATTGAGAAAAAGCTAACACACAAGCACATGGAGATGTACACTTGATGGTGTTGGCACATTTGCAAAGGTGACGTTGGTCGCGCTGTGGCATGCGGGTAGAGAGGGGTTTGGGTTCCTCTCTCCCTCCCACCGAGCGTGCGAGCGCGGGATTCAGGCGATTTCGGGGAAATGAAATGCCTATTTTCTACTACGCCGGAAGTCGGAAAAGTAACGGAGGCGAACGGAGGTCACCAGCGTGATCGGACGCTGGACTGGACGCGGTCACGGTTTGACCAGATGCGGTCACGGTTTGACCGAACGTGTCCGGTCAGTACAGCGCAGCAGTCAGGCGCGTCGGCTAGGGTTTGCAACCAGCGCGTCCGGTCACTCGCGGGACCGGAGCGTCCGGTCGGGCACCTAGAGAACAATGCGTGGCGAAGGGCTGAGCGAACGCGCGGCGCGTCCAGTCACACGTGATCGGACGCGTCCGGTCACAAAGGGAGCTTACTGGACTCCGATCGGACGCTGGCACTATCGCGTCCGGTCGTTGCGTGGAGCGCGTCCGGTCGTTGCGCCGTGGGTGCGCGGCACTGTGCGTTCGGCGCGTCCGGTCGTTTGAGCGGCGCGTCCGGTCATCGCGTTTGACCGTTGGCGCACAGTGACCGTTGGAGGTTCTGGCAGTCGTAGTTGAAATTCGAGGGACACATGGACGGCGCAGGGCGACCGGACGCGGTGAAGCGCGTCCGGTCAGTTTCGACCGGCGCGTCCGGTCGCTCGCGTAAAACGCTCAGTGGAGTAGCAACGGCTCTATTTGTTTGGGATGCTTATAAATACTCGTTGGCCGGCCCTTGTGGTCTCTTGGCATTTCTAACACTCTTGTGCATCCTTTGAGCTAAAGCTTCTCCTCCCACTCATCTCTCTTGCTTGATTGCAAATCAAAAGTGAGATTGAGTGATCCCAAAGTGCATTGCATAGCTTGAGGGCATCTAGTGGCACTTGTGGGTGGTTTAGCCAGTGGATTTCTTGTTACTCTTGGAGAGTACCGCTCCTAGCCGGCTTGGAGATTGTTGGAGGTGTTGGCAAGAGAAGGTGATTGTTCTTGGCCACCTCCGGTTGATTGTGAGAGGTTCTTGTGCTTTCCTCGGTGGGACGCCAAAAGCAATTCTAGTGGAATGCGCGTGTCATTGAGTTACCTCACTTGAGAGTGGTGTCTTGCGGTGCCTTGCGGGGCGTGCCTTGAGGGGCAAGTGACTTGAGGGTCACACCGAGAAACCATCTAAGTGTTGGTCAACACAACCGGTGACGTAGCTTGTCGGTGCACAAGTGAACACCGGGTGAACAAAAATATTGTGCCTCTTGTCTCTCGGTGATTGGTCTTCATATTGTGTTGTTGTCAATATTGATTGATTGTATATCATCTTGGTGATTAGCAACATCTTCTCTTCACCGTCAGTATAAGAATCACAATCCTCTCTCTTGCACTTACTTTTACTAGATTATCTTGTGTAGCTCTAGTGGTAGCTTTGCTAGTAGTGTTGTTAGCTTGTTCTCTAGTGTAAAATTAGTGACATAGCTCTTGTGTGAACTAGAGATCATAATCTACTAGACTTGTGGATAGGAGGCTTGCATCACAACCTTTGGCTAAGCAAAACTCGCTTTACGCCATTTGTTATTCTAACAAGTTTGCTTAGTGTCATTTGTAGAATTTTTTATAGGCTATTCACCCCCCTCTAGCCATCTAGGACCTTACACTTACCGTGGACAGTACCTTGGAATTGAATAGTGCGGACACTGTGAGACCCCATCTGTGCATCATGTGACAAGGCGAGCAAAATCTGCTCAGCTTGTTCTGCTTCTGGTGATTCCTGAAATTCTTCCAGGGCAAGCAAATCCCAGAGCTCTTGCATAGCGTGAAGTTGAATAGTTGCCGGGCATTTGTGTCCTCGGAACCATTTCTCAGCACAGCGGTCACACAAGCCTTGAGGGCGCCTGTATTGCCGCAACTCCAACAATTTTTCAGAGGTTGTGGAAGTAGCCAGCTCCCCAGCAGGACCTTGATTGAGCACCTTGTCAAGCTGTTGTGGCCGCAGCAAGGCCATTGTAGGCCTGAAATTGGGCTTGTATCCCTGAATGGCACCATGCCAGGGATATTCATATTTCTTCACGGGCTCCGCCACTTCCTCCTGTAATAAAGCCAAAGAGTACGCAGTATCGAGGTTTGGAGGATGTTGCATAGCAACAACAATGCGAATATCAGGACGGAGGCCATCAACAAAACGAGCAGTGAACGTATGCATGTCAGGATGGTTGGTGTAAGCCTTAAGCTGATCAACTATGGTGGAAAATTTCTCAACATAATTGGTGACATTGGATTGTTGCTGGATGTGGAACATTTGGCGAAGCAGGGTTTCATGTTGATCGTGAGCAAAACGATCCAACAGAAGTTTGCAAAATTCAGTCCAAGGAAGTGTACTAGGGCGATCTAGGGACTGGATCCAGCGTTTAGTTGCCCCATTGAAATGCATACCCGCAACCTTGACCCACAAATAATAAGGGACCCCATACATATCGAAGTAATCCTCCGCTTGGGAGATCCACAGTTTGGTAGTGTCACCATCATAGGTTGGAAAATTGAACTTGGGCAAGCGAGGGTTGCAAGGATTGGGAAGGGACTCCTCAGGAATATAACCAAGTGGAATTGCCATAGGAATAGGGGTATTGTCATGCGTACCATTGGCCGGGGAATGGGCTGGGAAGGTGAATTCCCCAGCACCATCCACCCATGTAGTCATGAAGACGCCGTGCCCGCTGGGCCGAGCAGCCGTGTGTTCCGCAGATGAGGCAGCGGCAGTATGCTCCACCTGAGGTGAGTTGATGGTGAGCAATCCACTCGACGCAGGAGGGTTGTCGAAGACGGATCGGTCGTAGTACTTAGTGAGCTTGGACATCTTCAATTTGAGATCATCGACAGCACCGTCTGACTCCTGCTTCCAGGACTGCAAGTCGCTCGTGGCCTGGAGCACTGAATCGATGCAGGTGTCCTGTCGCTTCTCAATGTGGGAGAGGAGATCCGACTGGCGAACCTCAGAATCCGTGATGCACTGTTCCCAATTGAGGTCGGACTCGGCGAATCGTTGGGCGAGGGATCCGGATAGGATCGACGCGTGCTGGGAATTACGGAGAATGGCGATCGATGGAATCGAACCAATCTCAACTACCCGAGGCGGTGCGAGGATCGACGAAACGGAGCAGGGACAGCTCGCTACCTGTGCACGAGATGTGGCGCCGCTCCGCCCGTGCAAGCAAGCCTCGAGTGGCGAGGCTCGAAGCTCGTCTCACGTGCAACATGTCTGTGCCCCTTGCTCACATCAGCGACGAGGCGTACACGGTTACGGTCGGTATCGGCACGCCGCCGACCTTCGGCAGCGCGGCACCGACCATCAGCAGGAACGGTGACAGCGCCGCGAGGCCCAGCGCCACGGCCGTCCAGCCGATGACGCTCAGCCCCATGTAGTTGAGCGTGAATCTCGGAGCAACACGGGCGGCAGGAGATACCGTATGCGGCCGCTACGATTCGTGGCTCTGACTTACCGTGGTGGAAGCCGCTCTGCATCAGAGCACTGGATGCCTGAGGACTATTACAAAGTGAATGGAATGAACAAGATTTTGGGAACAACTATCTGTTTCATTGATCTCTTTGGATTATATACAAGTGAAGGGTTGCGTCGTACGGACGCCGTACGGACATCGTACGGACGCAATAGTTTGGGGAATGGCAACTGTTCACTAGAACTATCTATTACCGAAGGGACATGCCCCTTCGTAGTGCTAACTGCTTATACTAACTAACTGCTAATCCTCTTCCTCTTGATGAGATCACCAGTACCGTTTCCTAACACTCCCCCTTGATCGAATCTTCTTTGAGATCAATGCAGCTGTAAGCTTGGATTCCTCGAAAAACCCTGTGGGAAAAATCTGAGGAATATACATGTATAGAGATGCCATAAAAACTCCTTTAAACCTTATAGGAAAATAAGGAGAAAATAGCATATATGAGTGTGATTTAAATAAACCACTATGTCATTGATATCCCATTAAAAACCCCAGTGGGGAAAAAAACATTGAAGATACGACATATAAATTGCTCCTCCAAAAACCTTTTAGGAAAAAATATGAGGATCAATGTAAAATGATATGTCGCTAAAACTCCCGTAAAACCCAGTGGGAAAATTAGGAGAAAATATGACGACATATTATTGATATTGCCTCTTGGATAACTCACATGAAAAACCTTTTCAGTGAAAAACCATGAATGAGTTATGAGGGCAATATGTGTCTTTGATATTTCCCACAAAAACCCTGGTGGGGAAAATAGGAAATATGACACATGCTTATGTTAATATTACCTCATTAAAAACTTTAACAAGAAACCTCGTGAGTAAAACTTGTCAAAGAAAAGAGTATAATATGATGCTGGTATAGGTCTACATCTAGGGGATGTCTCCCCCTGATTCTGACAAATCTCAAAGTCGGCGCATACCAATTCCATGTACCAATTTTTGTAACACAGAACTTGGTAAGGACTTAGTAAATAGGTCAGCGAGATTATCACATGACTTGATTTACAAGATGTTTATTTCCCCACTTTCTTGTAGTTCATGGGGATAAAACAATTTAGGAACAATATGCTTAGTGATATTGCTCTTTATGTAACCCGTTTGCATCTGTGTAACACAAGCAGAATTATCTTCATAGATAATTGTAGGTGATTCAATTGCACCTAGACCACATGACTGTTGTACGTGATTAATCATTCTGCGAAGCCATACACATTCTCGTGATGCCTCGTATAGGGCAATAATCTCAGAATTATTTGTAGAGGTCGCTGTCAGAGTCTGTTTAGAAGACTTCCATGAAATTGTTGTACCTCCATGTAGGAATACAAATCCTGTTTGGGATTTTCCGTTATGAGGATCAGATAAGTAACCAGCATCTGTATAACCAATCATATTGGGATCATGATTTTTCTTGAAGAATAAACCAAGATCCTTTGTGCCATTAAGGTATCTGAGGATACACTTTGCTCCCGTCCAATGACGGCGAGTTGGGTTCGCACTATGCCTAGCTAGTAAGTTTACTGCAAATGCGATATCAGGCCTGGTGCAATTTGCAAGATACATAAGTGCGCCAATGACACTGAGATATGGGATTTCCGGTCCCAATATCTTTTCCCCAATATCCCATGGTCTAAATGGATCTTTCCCTATTTCTAAGGTACGAACAACCATTGGGGTTTTAATAGGGTATGATTTATCCATATTGAATTTCTCCAATATTTTCTGGATATAGGCTGACTGATGCACTAAAATCCCTGAAGGACGGTGCTCAAGTTGTAAGCCTAGGCAATACTTGGTTTTACCCAAATCCTTCATCTCGAATTCCGTCTTCAGATGTTTGCGTGCTTCCTCTATATCCTTTGGGTTGCCAATGATATTTAAATCATCAACATACACGGATATAATACAAAATCCCGTTCGAGATTTCTTAATGAAAACACATGGACAATTATCATTGTTGGAGAATCCTTTCTTTAGAAGGAATTCACTCAGTCGGTTGTACCACATTCGTCCCGACTGCTTTAAGCCATATAATGACTTTTGTAGTTTTACACAATACATGTTGCGATTTGCGTTTGGATTCGGAATTTGGATTACATCGGGAACCTTCATATATATGTCTGAATCAAGTGACCCATATAGATATGCTGTCACCACATCCATCAACTGCATAGATAGATGATTTTGAACTGCCAATGATATTAAGTATCGGAAAGTAATTCCACTCATTACCGGAGAATAGGTTTCATTGTAATCAATGCCGGGTCTCTGCGTGAACCCTTGTGCTACTAGCCTTGCTTTATATCTCACCACCTCATTGTTTTCATTCTGTTTCCAGACGAAAACCTATTTAAAGCCTACAGGAAAGACTTTGGAAGGCGTAGGTATTGCAGATGTGAATACCCCTCTTCTCATGAGCGAGGCTATCTCAGCTTGGATTGCTTCTTTCATTGAGCCCAGTCCGAGCGCTTTTTGCACTCTGCCATGGTCTTAGGATCTGGATCATTGAGAAAGATTTCTGCAATTGCTGCGGAGAAGTACATGTCGACAACAGTAGTCTTACGATCGTATGATTCTCCAGAATCGATATAATTGATAGAAATTTCTTTTACCCTATTATTTGACTCAATATTTCCCAAAACTATGGAGTCATGGTGTTCCGATGTCCCAGGATCAGAATTTGGATGCACCGTTGATCTGGGTTGCGGACTTGGTCCTGGTGTTGGACTCTTATCCACTATTAGGTGTCTACCAACTTGAGGTTGGCTTGGATTTACTAATTTAGAGGATTTAGTCCTCGATTTCCTCGGACGCTTACTTGGAGCGTTATCCTTAGGAGCGGCCGTACTTCTCCCCCTCTTCTTTGGAGTGGGAGTTGAATGGTTTTTATTGGTACCTCCACTCTTTCGGGCGCATTGCGAGCAGGATAAGAGGATTTGATGACACCCTTATAATCAGTAAATGCTTCTAGCAGGTTATTTGCAATATGTTGCAAGTTTATGATTTTCTAAACTTGTTGTTCAGTCTCTAGAGTACGTGGATCTAAGGGGGAAATGCCTTGGGCATTCTAGTTGATTTCCCGGCATTCGCTTTGGTACTTGAAGTCTCCCCCTAATGCCGGAAAATGGTCCTCATTAAATATGCAATCAGCGTACCGGGCCGTGAATAAGTCCCCTGTAAGAGGCTCGAGGTACTTGATAATCGATGGAGATTGATATCCCACATAGATACCAAGTTTCCTATGTGGACCCATAGAGGTACGCTTAGGCAGTGAGATTGGTACGTATACAGCGCAACCAAATTTTTGCAGATGGGAAATACTTGGCATATTCCCACGTACTAATTGCAATGGGGAGACTGCGTGATATGCAGTTGGTCGCAATTGAATTAAGTCAGCAGCGTGTAAGACTGCATGACCCCAACATGAAGTTGGTAGATTGCAATTTTGTAATAATGGTCTTGCTATGAGTTTAATTCTCTTAATAAGAGATTCTGCTAAACCATTTTGTGTATGGACATATGGGACACAGTGCTGAACTTGAATTTCCAAAGCCATACAATAATCGTTGAAAGCCTTTGAGGAAAATTTAGCAGCATTGTCCATTCGAATGGATTGAATTTGATGTTCAGGATTATGTGCTCTAAGTCTAATAACTTGAGCAATAATTTTTGCAAATGCATGGTTACGTGTGGACAAAAGACACACATAAGACCATCTAGTAGATGCATCTATTAGGACCATGAAATACCTGAACGGTCTAGACATTGGTTGTATGGGGCCACAAATATCTCCTTGAATGCGTTCAAGAAATTTAAGTGGCTCATTTTGGATCTTAACGGGTGATGGTCGTACGATCAATTTCCCTGTAGCACATGAAGTGCACATAAAATCTGAAGATTTCGAGAATTTATTAGTGTTTAACTCATGACCATTCGAATTGCTGATAATTTTTTGCATCATCCCAACACCAGGATGGCCAAGGCGTTCATGCCAAGTTTTGAATGCGTCAACATTCTAGAAAATTACCTTATACGCAATATGCGGTACGGGTTTGATGTATGTGTAGTACAATCCGGATGAGAAAGAGGGAATTTTCTCAACAATTCTTTTGCCATATCCGTTATTTTTAGTAACAAGGAGAATTTCCTCATTATTGTCATCACTGGTTTCGATGTGAAAACCATTTTGACGGATATCTCTATAACTTAACAAGGTACGCTTTGAATCAGGATACAATAAAGCATCCTCAATTGTAATGTGGGTACCCATAGGGAGTACGATAGTGGCACGACCAGAGCCAACAATCGTAGCATCGCGCCCAGCGATTGTCAAAACATTTCCTTGTCTTTTAGTAAGAGTTTGGAAATATTTTGTTTCCCTAAGAATAGAATTAGTGGTACCGCTGTCCACTAGGCATAATTCCTCTTCCATCGGATCGACCCCCGTAGAAACTATATATAAATAAAGAATTCAATATGAAACTCTTTGATGATATATAGAATACATAATTTATTTATTGAATATCAAATGTGTACAATACATTTATTGGATATCCAAACTAAATAGTGATGACATTATTAAATATTTACAACACATAAGACATAAATTGTTTTAACTATTACAATCACTAGGACATAAATACACTAGAATCTAAGGGATTGGGAGCCTATTGGAAGTCTCCAAATATGTCGTTGGATGCATATTCCACGATCATATTCCCTGTATCAGCAAGATCCTCGCCTCCTCGTATGTTGTTGTTGCTTGGTTCCATTGGAACTTGTTGCGAACAACCAGCCTCTTCCCTGGTGGTGTCAGGTCAAAGATTGAAGTGAGCTTCATACTTCTGTCCTGGTGCAACTCGTCCGCGACCCACAGACTTTAAGTAGAGATCAACAAGATGACTTGGGGTACGACATTTCTTAGTGGTATGGCTATAACAACCACACTTTTGACATACAGGTTTGTTATCCCTGCGTTTGGAAATGTTGTTACCCTTGTTGGAAACAGGATTTTGGGATTTCTTGTTGCGTCTGCGTTTGTTTTTACCCTTCTTGGAGTTTCCTTGATGATAGTTCTTTTCAGATCTATCGTTAGATTTGGGTTTATTCTGAGTGTATGCATGTACTTCAGGCAATGGAGCAGACCCTACGGGGCGCTGCTGATTATTCTAAACCATAAGTTCAGAATGTTTTTCGGCCTCAAGTAGAGTTTGGATAACCTCTGAATAAACCTGAAAACGCCTTTCACGGTATTGTTGTTGAAGAATCCTTTCAGAGGGAAGCATAGTAGACAGAGTCTTTTCTATCTTATCTGCATCAGTAGGTTCTTTCTCGCAGAATTGCAACTTGGAGCAAATCCTATGAACAGCATGATTGTAATCACTCACAGTTTTGAAATCCTGTAAGCGAAGTTGCGTCCACTCATAGTTGGCCGCGGGCAGAACAAGTGCCTTTTGTTGTTCATAGCGTTGCTTAAGAGAATTCCATAAATTTCGTGGGTTCTCTTCCAACAAGTATTCAACCTTAAGGTCAGGATGAATATGGCTCCTAATGAGATATAGGGCCGTGTATACATGTTGATCATCAAGTGGTGCAACACACTCTTCGGGTGGTAACACAGCTCGATAAAGTCCACGGGACGCAAGACTAACTTTTACGTCCACAACCCATGTGGGATAATTGTGGCCGTCTAGAGCAAGTAAATCAAACTCTTTGACAGTCATTGATCATACACGAGACAAACCATCGAAAACATTTTAAGTTAATAAAATGTTGTGGTGTGTTGTAATTATGGGATGCAAAACAGAGACTTGGTAAATCTCGTATTATTAATGGTGTAAAGATCTCATGTGCATAATAAAATAATGGAGGTAGTCACCATGAAGGTGTAGACCTCAAATTGGGCATAGTCTATGTTAACAGTAGATGCCAAGTAATTTATGCAAGTTGTATGAACGCGTCTTAAGGTAGTCATCAAGAATGATGTAGACATTAGTTAATTCACAAACGAATTGGATACGCACGTTGAGGATAGTCACTAAGTTGTAGACTTAGTGTAGATCCCACAGTAGCAACTATGGTGCTACCTTGTGTATGGCCAACAGGAATGCGAATTAATGGTAGTCATCTTTGTGAAAAGATGTAGACCAAATGTTCTAATTTGTGATGTTGGGTACGCACGTTGAGGATAGTCACTAAGTATAGTGTAGATCCCGCAGTAGCAACTATGGTGCTACCTTGTGTATGGCCAACAAAACAAATATAGAACATGCGCGTTATACAATTTTAGAGAAAAAAAATACACATAAAATGTCGCATCCATTATTTAAGCGCGTTGTGCTTTAAAGTTGAAAAGCATAAAGGGGCTTAAATAAAATGATCAATTGCAAAATAAATAAATAATGATAAGATCATAGTCGTTAATAACAAGGATATTATTTATTGGATTTGCCATATATACAGGGACAAATACTTTGAATAATATCACAAACTGATATTTTACAATAATATAAAACATCACAGGTACAAATATGAAAGTCAGTGACCTAAACATAATAATACTATTTTTTACAGCACATAATTAATAGGACTAACAAGAGTCATGTTCGAATTATTGCTGGAAATCTAAATTGATGAAAACAGTAAATAACTTGATTTGCCAAACTTGAATCCATCGGCATACTGGACTGGGGCCCATGCAGGTCCATTCGGTCAGGAATAGTAGAAATGGAGGGGGTGGCAGGCACAGGCCTGTGGGCCGGCCTAGTTGCAGCAGCAGGCCTTTTAAAAGGGGGCTCAGCCGGTAGCCAGGGTAAACACCCGTCGCGTTGCCATCTGAAAAGCCGCCGCCGCCGCAAAACACCTCGCCATCACACTCCACTACACTGCCGCTGCCGTCGTACTTCAGTTCGAAGAGAACTCCCCCTCGTCGGGAGAGTAGAAGCCGTTGCCGCTGACTGCCATATTGAGGACCTCCGCGCTCGGGAGGCCAAGATCCGCCGGGTTCCAGGCGCCGGTGCGACGAAGGCCGGGGCGCCGGTCCACTGCCACCGTCTTGCGGCCGAGGAGGCACCGGAGCGTCGGAGTCGGCAGCGTCTCTGCCAGAGGAGGGTCCGGGAGGGCCTGTGCCTTCATGCGGGCAGCGGCCTCCGCGCGCGTCGTGGACGGAGGAGTCAGTGCTGTTGCCGGAGGAGGAGCCGATGGACCAGCGATGTCCATGACGTAGTACAGCGAGACGCCGGTCCTTGCCGCACGCGTGCCGCCTAGGTTGATGAGGTAGTCGATGCCGGGCCCGGTGACCACTTCCTCTTCTTCGACCTTCACAGCGTCGAGCGCGGGAGCAGCCTGCGTGGCAAGGAACCACGGATCGAGCGGGGTCGCCACTGGAGTCGGAGAGGCTGGTGTGGGCGACGGCAGCGAGTAGGCATACTCGAGCGTGTGCGGCATCAGGCTGAACTCCTTGCAAAAGTCGCACCAATACCGAGGCGGTGCTGGTGCCGGCGACATCGGCTCCATGGGGACGTACGCGGGCACGGCGACGGGCTCAGCAACGACTTCCTCAACAGGCGACACCGGGGCTTCAACGACCGGTGGCGCTGGGGCTTCAACAGCGAGCGGCACCACGGCTTCAACGACTAGAGGCACAACGTTGCTTGGGCCGGCACCGTCCGCGCTTAGGCGAGGAGACGGGGCCTGGCGGTCACGACGAACAGGGCTCCAGCGGTGGCCACGACGAGCGTCCTTCCTGATGCTGCGAACTGCAGAGGCAAAGATGCGGCCATAGCCTTCTCCATTGGCAGCGCTGCGGCGAACACGAGGCCCAAGGCGCTCGAATACGCTGCGACGCTGTCCATGGTGGCCACAGCGAACTCCACCGACGCGACGAAGGGCAAAGAACAAGCCACGAGCGACATGAGACGGTAAGTTGATCTTAGTCATGGCTTACCGTGGAAGGTTCCGTTGTCGTTCTCCTTTCTCTGTTCACGAGCAAAGTGCTGATGACGTATTACAAAGTGAATGGAATGAACAAGATTTTGGGAACAACTATCTGTTTCATTGATCTCTTTGGATTATATACAAGTGAAGGGTTGCGTCGTACGGACGCCGTACGGACATCGTACGGACGCAACAGTTTGGGGAATGGCAACTGTTCACTGGAACTATCTATTACCGAAGGGACATGCCCCTTCGTAGTGCTAACTGCTTATACTAACTAACTGCTAATCCTCTTCCTCTTGATGAGATCACCAGTACCGTTTCGTAACAAGGACGAACAGGCCTACGCCGCTTTCGCTTGGAGATGCCGTGGCTGAGGACAACCGCGGCCCACCGTATCAATGACGGGGCCGGCCCTCGGTACACCTCAGTTGGGCCTCATCCAAGCCACCACTGTGGACGCGCCTACAGCCCACGGAAAACAAAATCAGTAGTCTCCAGCCCACGGGCAACAAGAACACCAGCCCCTGTTCGAGCCTAGCGCTGTGCAAGCCCACACCTGCACCGCGCAGCGGGCGGAGCAACGGACACCGTCGCCAGCAAAGAACTCCGCGTCGGCTCAACGTCGCCTAAAATCCTTTGCTGACAAAGTGAAGAAGCCAAGGCCGCCACCACTACTACACCTGCCTTCGCCCGAACAGAACGTCGCCACGCCATGGCCGGGCCTGCCGACACGAAGCAAGCGGATTGCCGCACAAAGCCTGTCACGCATACCGGCTTCAAAACGCGGCGAGTACCTGGTGATGAAGAGGCTCGGCCAGACCATGGACATGGTTGAGGCAACTCCAACAAACACGACGAAATACGATGAACTCTTCAGGGGAAAGCAAGAACACATGGAGGCGTTACGGGAGCTTTTCCCCGATGGTAGCGATGTAATAGGCTAGCTGAGGTGTGGAGTTGGGATGCATGAGCTGCATGCAAATTATTTAAAGCATCCCGATTGTATTCAAACATTTCCTACTTAATACAAATACGCGCAAGTTTTTTGCGTGATTGAGAAAAAAAATTGTCCCAAAATAAGTACACATCTAAATATAAGACAAACAAACTTCACTTGTCTTTTTCTACTTTCTCTTACCTCAAGGTGCAATGATTACACTTTTATAGGGTCATAGATGTAATTTCTCACTAACCCTGATCTCCACACCTAAACTCTAGAAGTGCACTTATTTTGGGACGGATTGAGTAGCCAATACACATCAGATTTCAAGGTCAAATGTTCAAACAACATATGCTAATGATGACATTATGAGACTCCAACAAAGAGGGATGAGTCTTCTCTGCAGTATCGTGGAGGATCTGCTTGAAATCTTCGTGTTAGAGGGGAGCTAGCTACCAAACGGGAGCTAAAGCTTCTACCTAGTTATATGTTCACAGTAGGCCCTGTACGTACGCTATATATTGGCCCTGTTCGCTTGAGCTACTCTTCAGTCATGGAACAGTATTTTCCTCTCACAACATTTCAGCATAAGCATCACCATAAGCCAACAGGGTGATTCTTTTTTCATTTTGTTTTGTTAATGTCTCATTTCTTCATCTCAGAAAAACATTTCTTTTATTTCCTCCCCGGTTACTAAGCACAAAATCATTTTGACAAAATGACATTAGGATGCCAGGGGCATTTTTGTCAACCGGCAAGCAAACTACAGGGAAATGATGCAAAACAATGATGACTGCATGTTCTGTCCACAAACACAGTAGATGTCTCCCCCACAGAATTCTTCTCATTTCTCCGAACCTGAACCTGAACACTAGCTTATGTAACCAAAGAACAAAAAAGATGAAATGATCAGCTCAGCACATCAGACTCATCACCAGATGGGCAATTGGTCTTCTTTTTTTGAATCACCAACAGTGCTACAAAGGAAGCAAGTGAGACCAACAGGATATAATAACCATCCAGAGTGCTGCGTGTTGGGCTCGGGCCGGAGAGCGGAGAAGGCGTAGACGAATCTGTTGGGGTCTGCTGGAAGGCGGCGTGGGCCGTGTTGGGCTCGTAGGTTGTTGGGACACTGTATGGGCCTGGAAAGCCCTTTGCAGCGTCGCGGTTGGGTCAAACGCCCGGCGGTTCGTCGGTCGACCTTGTGGCGGTCAGGCCACCGCTCCCCACACCGACCGCCGCCGCCCGCCCACCCGCCGCTCGAGTCCAAGCGCGCTCTGTCGGCGCAGACTTCTCATGCTCCGCGGCCCTGCCAGCAGCAGCCGCGTGCCTCCCACGTACCGCCGCGCGGACCGCGTGCGTGGCCGCGGCAGCGGAGGAAACGACGCGGGATGGCGGGCAAGCAGGACATGCTGCGCTGGGCTTCGTCGCTGGCTCCTCCGCACTTGCTTATTATTATACTGACAGTGGGGAGATCAACGCCGTCATCACGAAATCTAAAGAGGTACCACAGCTGATGCTCACAAACGTGTTTGACAAAATGCTGCTCCCGCCTGTTCGACAAGGTTCTTTTCCACCCTTCAGTCTACGGCGTGAGATGGAGCCAGAGAGAGGCTGGCACATGCGAAGCTCAACAAATATGACCAATTCACCATGATCAGCAGGTGACAAGTGCTTGGGGCTGTCAGTGGCTCAACTAGCAGCACTGATGACTACAGTAGAAAATTGATGCAAAACATGATGACTGCATGTTCAATCCACAGCTACAGTAGATGTCTCCCCTTCTTGCTAGACACAAGTAAAGAACTGTCCCCCACAGAATTCTTCTCATTTCTCCGACCCTCCATTGGCCGACTTGTTCTGTTCAAATGAACCCCCCAAAAAAATAAATTACTTTCAGTGACAACGTCTGAACAGCGTCCAAAACCCTGGAACCATTGCTTTACAAAACCTGAACCTGAACACTACCTTACAACAACAACAACAACAACAGCATAGCCTTTTGTCCCAAGCAAGTTGGGATAGGCTAGAGATGAAACCCAAAAGAGACGAGAAACAGGGAGACACAAAAAAGGACATAAAGTGAGACAAAAAGAGGTCACGGTTCCGGCACGTTGATTGCCAATCTCCAAGCGCTCCTATCCATAGCTAAATCCTTGGAGATATTCCACTCCTTAAGATCTCTCTTAACGGACTCGTCCCAAGTTAGTTTAGGTCAACCTCTACCGCTCTTTACATTATCGGCCCGCTTTAGAACTCCACTACGCACCGGCGCCTCATGAGGCCTTCGTTGGACATGTCCAAACCATCTCAACCGATGTTGAATCAATTTCTCCTCAATTGGTGTCACCCCAACCCTATCCCGAATATCGTCGTTCCGGACTCTATCCCTCCTTGTGTGTCCACAACACCAACGCAACATACGCATCTCTGCTACACTCAATTGCTGGACATGTCGCCTTTTTGTAGGCCAACACTCAGCACCGTAAGAAGGGGACTGAACACTACCTTAAAAGAACAAAAAAAAAGAAGAATAAAAAGGAAAAGGAGAACATGGTCGGATCTAGGTGAGAAGATCAGGTCAGCACATCAGCCTCATCACCAGATGGGCAATTCGTCTTGTGAATCACCAACAGTGCTACAAAGGAAGCAAGTGAGACCAACAGGATATAACCATCCAGACTGCTGCGGCATCATAGCTCATAAGAAAAAGCAGACAGCTGACCAGCATGAACAAGTTTACCAAATCCTATTCATCCTTCCACCATCCCAGGGGCTTCCAGCAATTGTTGTGCAGCTGTAGCAAGAAGCCAACATCTATGAACTAAAATAAATGGATTGTCCAACTTTTTCCTGAGTGCCCCTACAATCCACTGTGGAGCACCTGGCGAGATATGGTTATTTCAATACCAAGGGGTTCGGAAAAAACTACTCTAGCATTTCAACGGTTTGATTTGTGGCTATCTGTGACCCTCCTCAGCCTTTCCACCAAGACAGGAATGTCCTCCTCACTCAATGCTGTGAAGCAACACCTGAACCATCCAGGCTCAATGCAATGACAAGAAGAACCTGGGGTGGCATTGACCTTTGCCTCCTCCAACAGCCTGTCCCAGAGCTTGCGCTCTCCTTTCTCACTGTAAGATCGGATGTACCTGCTCATGTCTGCCCAGCAATAGAACCCGCCGCTGCTCTTGAAGCATTCGATCCCAACTTGTTTCAAAGCATCGGCAAACAGAAGGTACATTTTCCGGAGCCTCTCTCCGTTAACCTTTATGTATTCTGAAATGAACTTTTGATCTGAAAGCATGGAAACAAGCAAATGTTGTGTTGGACTTGAGACAGATGAAAATCGAGCAATCTTAGCAGCAGCTGATACAATGTCTTCATTGTAGGAATATATCACTCCAACTCGAAACCCAGCAAGAGATAGGTCTTTTGAGAGCCCATATATGATGTGAACCCTGCCTTTATCAAAGTCCTTTAGTTCATCCACAACGT
Source organism: Saccharum hybrid cultivar R570 (assembly GCA_038087645.1). Taxonomy (NCBI): domain Eukaryota; kingdom Viridiplantae; phylum Streptophyta; class Magnoliopsida; order Poales; family Poaceae; genus Saccharum; species Saccharum hybrid cultivar. The sequence continues at coordinate 5,042,772 of JAQSUU010000254.1, read as the reverse complement.
CTGCCACGCTGACGAACTTGTCACTTCCATATATTGAACCAGCAAATATTTCATCAGAAATTAAGTGTATGTTCTTCTCTGCAGCAAACTGTAGAAGGTCATGCAGTGTTTCCCTTGGCACGATGCCTCCTGTTGGGTTGGACGGGTTAGATATGAGAACCCCACGAACTCTTACTCCTCGCTTTTTTGCCTGTTTGTAAGCTATTTCAAGAGCAGTGATACTGATGTTGAAGTTATCAGTGCTACGACAAGGAACAGGTATCAACTCCACACCAGTTCGCCATTTTATGTCCCTATCCCAACTGCAGAAACAAAGTGAAGTCAGTTCATCACTTTAAAATCAAAATCATGAATAGAAATGTATCAACAGAGCGAGAGAGAGAGAGAGAGACAAAATTACCCCGGGTAGTAAGGTGATGGCACAAGAAATGCATTTCCTGGATCAGCAATACAGAAACTCAGTATTTCCATTGCAGGAGTTGCCCCAGATGTAATCACCATTTGAGATGGATCAAAGGATACTGATCCATGCATGATTTGCTGCATGAATCCAGCAAGAGCCTGAAAGAGAAATTGAGTTCATATTTGGAAATTACCACACCATAAGATATACAAATTGGCATCCATGGAAGTTCAGCACTAAACCGCACATGTACTGGTTCCAGTTTTCCATGAAGCGTTCACAGAACAGGTCAATTAGTTCCCTGAAGGATCCAACTGGAATTAAGTTCACCAGATAAAAATGATAAAAAAATGGAAAATAAGCTAAAAGGGAAATATAAATGGTTCCAATACAGTAAGCGGAATTATATTGACCAGCCTCAGTTGGGAAGTACGTAGGTGTTTTAGCAGCATAGCACGCAACATTAGACAATTTCATATGAAGCAGAATAATACAATGTAAAATCTCATGTCAAAAGCAGTGGAAGCCACAGAACATGCAACTAGGACGCTTCAAATATTCACAGCTATAGGAACTAGCTCATCAAAACGAAAAGGTCTACTAAAGGAGATTCAAGATTTGACAACTGGTGCAATTCCAGACATCGTGGATCCATATGCCTAGAATGGTGACTCTTTGTCGTGTCTGCTTCAGATAACACATATATGGCTAGGAAAAATCAGGAGGCCGAAGAAACAAACAAAATTACACGATATTATGAGAGTTGAGTACAATAATACCCCACCTCGGGTTTAGATGCTGACTTCAGTTGTTTGATTTTTCAGCATCAGCAATTCAATTATTAACCGATACTATTATCTGATGGAAGTATCTGTGCCTAGGATAATCTGCTAAATGAACACAGTAGCCTAAAAAGTGCCAATACTACAGACACTGCTTGCAAAAGAGGAAAGAAACAATCCATCATGCTACTCCACAGGATGAATGAAGATGAAGCAGTATGGCATCCTAGGTTGCGATGCTACTCCACAGGATGAGTGAAGATGAAGCAGTATGGCATCCTAGGTTGCGAAGAAGATCGGCAGTTTTTTTCATGGTCGATGGAACCGAGGCGCCGGCAGCACAGCAATATTTTACCACACAACACACATGGAACGCTTGTATATTGCAGATAATAAAATCACAGAATAGGGGATGGATGCTTTATGGACGGAGGAACTCAGGAACACAAAAAAAAAGGAAAGGAGAATCAGAGCGGAATCTGTTAGCCCACCATCTTCAAGGCAAGTATCCCGTCGTAGGGCTGGTAGGTTGCGAGCCCCCTGATGGTCAGGTCCCTGACCTCCTCCCCGGCTCCCGCGAGGCCGTCCAGCATCGCCGCCCCCGCGTGCTCCTCCATCCACCGCCCCACCAAATCCAGCGATAGCTGCACGAGCGCGCGCGCACGGGGTCAGGTCATCCATGCATCCATCAGTACCTCTGTACAGATGTCATGAGAGGATCCGTACATGGTTTTCGGCGATGCCGAGGTTGATGACACCGCCGGGGTTGGACGCGGGGTGGTACGGGTCATCGGCGCACCGGCGGAGGCCGGCGTAGTAGAGCGAGTCCTCGTCGCCGGCCCGCACGACGGCGCCGCGCGCGGAGAGCGACGGCGTGAGGAGGCCCCGCGAGTGGGAGCGGCGGATCGGGAAGGCGCTGGAGGCCGGCGCGGGCGGGGAGCCCGGCGCCGGCGCGGGGCGGTTGCGCTTGATGTAGAGCTGGAAGAAGTAGAAGAGCGCGCAGGGGATGAGGGAGCCGAGCACCAGGCCGCCCCGGCCCTGCACCACCCCCTGCAGCGGCACGACGATGCGCATCCCGCCGTCGGCGCGCGGCCGCCGGTCGCGTGACGGCGACGTCGGCGGCGGCTTCCTCCTCCTCGTCGTCGCGGGGCCGTCGTCGTCGCCGCCGTCCCTCATGGGCGCGGCGTCGTCGTGGTGAGGAGTGCGCGCCGGCGCCGGGGCGGCAGCATAGGCGGCGGTGTGGTGGGAGGGAGACGGGATTGGGTTGGCGCGGGCGGGCGGGGGATTTGGGGGTTTGGGGGCCAACTGGCGCGGGGCTGGGTGGTGGTGGTGGTGGCCGAGGACGGACGGACGGAGGCAACGGGGGGACACGCCGGGTTTGGCGTCTTGCTTGCCGCTTCTGGCGGCCCGCGGCCGTGTGGTGGTGGTGGGGTGAAATGGGAAGGGATCCCGTCCCGTTGATTTGGGCAAAGCGCGAAACGGAAGGAAGCAGCGGCTCATAGAGTGGATTTTTCGCATCCTCTCGTGGCCGCAAGGGCTATCCTCGCCATACAAGCAGACCTGGCATCAAGATTAGCGCTGGGTAAGAAACGAGAAATAAGTCATGCTACCACTGCCGCGCACCGCTCCACCGTGTCGCGTTAGAGTCTGGCTGAAACTTCACGGCCGCGCTCAACAGCGCACCGCCCCGGCGGCTACGGAGCTCCAGCGAGATCCTACCGTGCTCGCGGCGACCACTTTCTTCTCCTACCCGTCCCGTCGCCATGACCATGGGCGCCCTTACCTCAACCCCGCCCGACCGCCTCCTTCGCTGCCCCACCTCACCCGAGAAGAAATGGCGACGGTGATGAGTTACGGAAAATATCAGTGAGGAACCAGCTTGAAGATGAGGGTAGTTTGTACATTTCCCACACCTTCTCTCTCCCTTGAAATATGAGAAATAATTAAAATAATTGGTGTGGTGTGTCTGGAAAAAACCACAATTTGCGGTGTCTTTGGGCAAATTCTCCATGTGGCGGTGTATTCTGGCCAATTACACGTTTTTCTAGTGTCCCACGGCAAAATTTCCCTATAAATAAAACCATCGAGGCATCCATATATTTCGCCGCTAGATCAAAACAAGACTTGGCCAATATTTTTTTAATGTTACTCATTCAACTAATAGTTAGCTCGCAAAATTAGCAATGAACAAATATATTACCTGCCTATGAGTACCTATTAGGTATTTAGGTGCAAGTGGATCTAAAGAGACTCCTACACTCAGCGGCGGATCTACAGGGGGGGCTGGGTGGGCTCCAGCCCCCCTAATGACTGGATTTAGCATTAAAAACACTGTAGCAAAAACCTCAAATCACCGTTAAATCTTCGTGCAAATCAACATCTCCATGGTTTTAGCCCCCCCTTGATTTTCATCCTGCATCCGCCACTGCCTACACTCGTCCACTATATTTCTCTGGAAAATCCCACGACGAACTCGGAGCCTTGTGCCCTGGAATCCTAAAACACGAAGAACTAGAACTGACACTCTATTTTAAGACCGTTCAATTCAATTATAGGATTTGTGGTCATCAAAAAGAAAAAAGAGAAAAGAAAGAAAGAAAAGTCTTCTTCAAACACCTCTATAATGGTGATTTTTTGCCGGTTTCGGCGCGCCCGATATTATCTAGGAAAGGAAGCAAAGTACTCCAAGTTACTAGTACCTCGATTCAGCCATTCAGGAAGCAAAGTGCTCCAAGTTACGGCAGTGCTTCTGAAGTTGCTTTAACCAGGGAAGCCGAGTGTGCGCCGTGTGCTGCCTTGCCTCGGCCGCCAACGTCGCCGTTTAGCGTGCACTGTGACTGTTACACGCCACGCGACAGCGAGCTGCGGGGCTGGCCGGCCGGGGCCAAAAAGGCGTCGAACTCTCGGCACCATCGGAACGGACGAACGAGGGACAACAAGGCCACAGCCCCAGCTGCCGCTCTTGTTCGCATCCGCCGCCGCGCCGCGCGCGCGTGAGTACTGGCCACAGCCGTCAGCGTGAGCGAGGTAGCCCCAGCCCCGGCACGAGGCCGAACTGTGTCTGTTGCGGAAAACGACGGGGGCGCGTTCGCCGTTCCTGACCGCCGAGAGCCGTGGCGGGCTCGGCAAGGAAAACGGCGGATCGGAGGCAGCTGGACGAGGACCTAGAGGAGCTGAGGTCCCAAAGCTGTGGCCCTTGGCCGCCTCTGGGACTGGGATGCGCTCCCACCGTTTTCTCGGTGGGCCACTCGTGATCTGTGGCGTCTCAGGTGGGACAATCAATCCGTGGACGACTGCTGAGGGCGCAAAGGATCCACACCGACCAAAATATAGGAGTGTTCCTCTCATCATGGGCCTTGTTTAGATTCTAAACTTTGGAGGCAAAGTTTGCATAGTAAGTGTTCCGTCATACTATAGCAATTTTGTTTTTATTTGGTAATAATTGTCCAAACATTGATTAATTAGGTTTAAAATATTCGTCTCGCAAAGTACAACAAAATTGTGCAATTAGTTTTTGATTTCATCTACATTTAGTCTCCATATATGTGTCGATATTTTGATGTGATGGAGAATCTTCTTTTTGCATATTGAATTTGTGGGTGAATTTAGGTATCTAAACAAAGCCATGGGTAGATTCGTTGAACCTGCTGCACTGTACGTACTCCCTTCGTATAAGAAAGAATGCAATTCTAGCACAGTATCATGATTTTGTATCTTAAGTTCGATCAATTATAGATAAAAAAATATTAATATTTATGATATCAAATAAATATCATTAGATTAATTACGAAATGTATTTTTATAATAAATTATTTTGGAGCCGTAAATGTGAATAGTATTTGCTAGAAATTTAGTCAAACGTGAACTACTTTTGCTTGCACGCAACACACAGTTGCATTCTTTTTTGAACTGAGGTAGTATCTTGTTTTTACCCCGCTGTACTGTACTCCCTCAAAAATCAATTCTCGTTTTGTGAGAAGCTAAATAATTTAAATTGCAACTAAAATTATAAAAATACTAACGTTATAATATAAAATGAGTACTATTAGATTAATTACGGAGCACATTTTCGTAATAAATTTATTTGGAGACATAAATGAACTATTCATTATAAATTTAGTTAAAATTGAGCTTATTTAACTGATACGAATTCCATAATTGTAATTTTTTTTGGATGAAGATAGTACTTGGGAGGGGAAAAAAAGAGACACAGAAGCTTACCCCTATTTCGTTGGCTGGTTCAACAGCACCAAAAAAACGCAAACTTCATGGGGTGCTCAAGTTTGTAAAATAAACTGAATAAATACTTCAAAGGTTACTTGTAGTGACTAATGAGAGTTTAAAAGCTTGTCTCCACAAAAATCTCTAAAATATTGAGAGGTTGTTTGGAACGCTGGAATTTTACTAGAATCAGCTCATTTTTCACATGCAAAATGCAAGAATATGAAAAATTCTTGTGTTCCAAATAGGACCTGAGTGTTTGAAAACCTAGGGTGTATTTCATCGGGTAAGCAATAAGCAGCTATTGGCGTAGCTGCATGAAGTTTTGACTAAGGTCTCATATGATGGAACTCCACTCGACTTCAACTCCTTTGTGCATATAGCAATAGCAATTAGATGAAGCCGGAGCCATGCTAAACGAGGTCTGGAATTCAACTGAACTTCCAATGCTTTGACTGTTAACATGAAAACATGAAAAGAAAAACCATATGTGTAGTGTTGTTTGGAAGAGCATTTTCGTGATCTCGTGTACTCACTCATCAAATCAAATATTGGTTTGGTTGGCTAGGTGATAAAACTGCAAAAGGAGACCCCACGCTCTGCGCGCCCTTTGGCCTGGCCCAATAAGCAAGCGCACGCGTGGAGATGGCTTCCTTCCTTTCATATTTAGGGCCTCGTTTAGATGCACTCAAAAAGTTGAAATTTTTTCACTCTCTCTCCATCACATCAATCTTTGGACCCATGTATGAAGTAATAAATATAGGTAAAAAAATAACTAATTACACAGTTTAGTTGGAAATCACGAGATGAATCTTTTGAGTCTAGTTGGTCCACGATTGGACAATATTTGTCAAATAAGACGAAAATGGTACTATTCATCGGGTTGAAATTTTTTCAGCATCTAAACGAGGCCTAAGTATGACAACTAGTAAGATGGAACTAAAGTTTCTTCACTTCCCCCATATGCACACACGAATGGGCTTTTGAAAAATTATTTGGGCAATTGAAAATTCTCTATTGGGACAAACCGATGTACATATTTCCTGTGCAAACCTGGGTTCTCTAATACGATCAAATCTGACGCGTTAGCTAATGTAGCATTGTGCTTGCTTTGATCATTGTGCAAGTATATATAACAATTTATCCAAACAATTAAACATAAGTAAACTGCACCTCACAAGCTTGAGTAGGAAGTTCATACATGTAACTAACCATTAATCTAGACTCTCTATGTTTCGGTAGAAAGTACTATAGGTCAAAGCTGTACTCCTACCACGGAGGCCCAAAAAAACGTGAACTTGACATGGAATAATTTGCTTGACAGGATATAATAGTATGAGTAGGGCAGCATTGCTGGTGCTGCTCCTCCACCTTACCGAGAAGAATGCTAGAATATAACTCATAGACAGCTGATGACTATTTGATGCCACATCACAGAGTGAACTCCACATGTAAATATTTTTTAATTCATAATATCTTCTCTTTCCTCTATGGTATGTAAAGAAGCAGCGTCCTTCTCTGCGCGAGACTAGCTACGCCACTTTTTTTTTTTGTGTGTGATTTCTCTCACGATCCGACGTCAGCTAGTATGTTCGCAGATACCTGTCGGGGACGTGCAAAGCGAAACACAACACGGCGGATCTTGATAGCGCCTATAGGACGGAGACGGAGTAGCACGGAAGGAATCCGAACCACCAGAAATGGGAAAACGAGACAAATATCTGCCCGTTTCTCTTGATTCTGATTCCACGAGGAATCCGGGTCACACGATCGGATTGCGCCCTTGTCCGCCGTCCGCGCCCTGTCTCGTCCATACACACGACTCCGACGGCCGTGGCCCTGCCCGGCTGCCCCACCGGCCACCGCCAGTCCTGGTCCGCACATGCCCCGGCCCCGATCTGCGATCTCCCATCATCCCCCGCTGCCGGACTCGGAGGGGCGGGCGGGCGCCCTCCGTCAGTGACCAGTGGTCAGTGTCCGCTGCCATCAGCAGCATGCATGCATCCGGTCTCCGGAGTCCGGAGGCAGGCAAGCGTCTGCATCGGCTTTTGCTGTCCGTGTCCACGGAAAGAAAGCCCTGGACCTGTCCGTCTCTCGGCGCTTATTTTCATTCGGTCAGCAGTATTTTTCTCTCACAATAAATTAGGTAACAGTATTTTCAACCGCTTATTTTCAGCCAAACAAAAACAGGCCGAAGTGTTTCGACTAGCGAAACCTGCTCTCTCCATTTGACTGGCAGAGGAAAAAAAAGGGGAGGGTCTCTTCTCCAGGAAGACGTTGAGCGGCAGTGCCGTGCAGGGGATGAAGTAGTGAACGAACGCAAAGCCGAAAGCCGAAAGTGTGCAGCAAATCCGCCTGCCATCGTCCACTGGCACGCTAACTAGGCACCTTTACTTTCCCTCTCTCTGCAAAAGCGAGCGAGAACAAACAAGCGAAACAAGAAGCATCTAATCGCGTCCCGTGCTTGATGACACGAGTCGCCTTTGCCTTGCCGCGTCGTCGATCGCCAACACGTACTCTATCTGCCACCGTGTCTGATTACTCATTAGACAGGGCATTTGAAGTCCATTTGAATCCTCTCGCAAAAAAAAAGTCCATTTGAATCCCATGATGAGATGGCTAGTAACCCAACCAATATATCTTCAAATAAACGATTTAGCTACTAGTATAGAAAAAACCACACAACACAGTACATGGCCCATCACTAGACATATACTGCATGGGCCTGCATTTATGTAACCACCAAGGTTTGGCCCAACCACCGCGCTTGACCGACGGGCCGTCGAACTCGCTTTCATGGGGTTCTGAGCCTCTCTCTCCCGCCGGCACATCCATCACAGATGATGGAGCTGCCGAGCTGGAGCCTGACCGAAGCAATCTCGAGCCCCGTGTCTGTCGCGGTGTCGCCTCCGGCTCCGGCTGCCGCCGGGCGCCGGTCCAGTGGCCACAGCTACGCTGGCGCTCCTCAGATTTGGTCCAGTCCAATCAGCTCTCAGGTTCATCAGCGCCAGCGGCTGGCCACGGCAGTCGGCACTGTAGGAGACGTTACGACCGCCGTGGGCACGTACTCCCTTCGTCTCAGAAAAAGTGTTTTTTTAGACATCGTGTTTGACCGTTCGTCTTATTTAAAAATTTTGTGTAAATTATAAAATAAATAAATCATTATTGAAGTATCTCTAATGATAAAATAAGTCATAACAAAATAAATAATATTTATTAAATTTTTTTGAATAAGACGAACGGTCAAACACGATGTCTGAAAAACCTAAAACGACATTTTTCTGGGACGGAGGGAGTACCTGCGGGTTTTTAGTTCCACTCAAAAAAATTTTATCCCATCACATCGAATGTTGGACACATGAATGAAGTATTAAATATAGATGAAAAAAATTAATTGCATAGTTTGGTTGAAAAATCAGGAGACAAATCTTTTAAGCCTACCTAGTCCATGATTAGCATTAAGTACTACAGTAACACATGTGCTAATGACGGCTTAATTAGGCTTAATAAATTCGTCTCGCGGTTTCCATGCGAGTTATGTAATTAGTTTTTTTATTAGTATCCGAAGACCCCTTCCGACATCCTATAAAATATCTGATGTGATACCAAAAACTTTTCACCTACCAACTAAACACCAAGTTGCTAGGCAGAGGGCTACTGCGACGCAGAGACGGGGCATCAATGGCGATCTGATCGTGGTGGACCGCCGATCTGCCCCCGCGTGAGTCCCTGACCGCCTCCCTCGGCGTCACGACGTCACGGATGGTACCTGGAGGCACAGCGCTAGCGCGCAGGTGGCCTGAATCCGCTCCAACGAATCGACCACCAGGGTGCAATTCAATCACAACCATGTCATGTTTCCTTTTGTACAGGAGTGTATTTTACCAATTGAATTGAATTGAATAATACTCAAATTAACGAGCTAGGGCCCCATTAAGCGAGCAAGATGAGCTAAGGACCTACTCCTCCATGGATTTAAAAAATGGAGATACTACACCCGGAGGCCGGATGTCCACATGCCCGGCCGCTTGCGCCATGCGTGCCCACGGAAAAGGCTGCGCTTGCCGCTCTTTCTCCCTTGGCCCCCTCCTCCCTCCATGACCGCGAGTCCGGACGCTCGCGCACCCGCGGGAAATGCCGTGCCCGCCGCTCCTTTCCCGTGACCCCTTTCTCTATCTCTATGCGGGCGGAGCTGGAATTAGGACGAGCACGCCCCGTCCGCAGGATCCTAGGTGCGGGCATGCCCTGAACGCTAGCCCACGGATCACCGCGCCCCATCCCACGGCACCTAGGTCGTGCCCCCCATGACGCTCTACCTCTGAAACACGAAACACTTGATGCAACAAATGATTGAAACATTTGGAACATACAAATTGCACCATGGGTGTGAAACATATGCAACATCCAAATAAAACACTTGCAAATTGCAACATGAAAACACTTATAGCAGCATAGTACTGAAAATAGCTGAAACATTTCGAACATACTCTTGCAACATAGGCATGAAATATGTGCAACATCTAGATAAAAAACGCTTGCAACATACGTCTGAAACAGATGAAACATTTTGAACCAACGCTTGCAACATGCCTCTGAAACACTTGCAACGTATGCAACATTCCGATCTACTTTTGCAACATCCATATGGAACACCCGCAACGCACTTCTGAAACATCTGAAACACTTAAAAACTTACATTTGCAACATATGAGAGGGGAGGTCGGGGCCGGTTGATTCCGGCCTCCCGGTGCGAGTACCACCAGCATGCCCCGCGCTCATGGGTTGGCTCGGCCGGGGACCGAACTGAGGCGCGCGACGGCACCACGAGCATCAGGAGAGGCAGGCGACGCACCCTACGACGTTGGAGCGAGTGGCGCGGGTGGAAGTGCGGCGGGTGGGACTGCGGGAGCAAGGAGCGAGAGCGCGGATGGGCGTGCGCGATGGGCAGGTGCGAGAAGCGAACAACACAGGGTGGGCGCGTGTGGGGAGATGGCTACAACAGCAAATGCGGAGTGAGGCGGACAGACGGCCGCACGGCGCCGTGAAGTGTGCGATGGCGAGCTAGTGGGTATATATTTTTTAGAGAGATGTGAGAGACGTAAAGAAGAGGAGGCATGCTTAGTGGGCCACGCATGCCCAGGAAGACGGCGTTCGATCAGACGGACGGCCACCTGTGAGCATTACCGTAAAAAAAGAATCCTTATATAATATGGAGTCAAAATATTTTGAATTTAACTAAAATGTACTGCCTCTGGCAACTGGCATGGAGTATTAGTTTACATAGGGGTATCTATTGTTATAAAATTTCAGCCTTCGGGCGTTTGCTGTGGAGAAGCCATAAAAAACATAAAGGCAGAGAGATTGATCTCAGTTCTTAGAAAGAAAAGCACACACACTCCTACTCCCTCTGTTTTCAGATCCCCTCTGTGCTATGCCATCCAATTGTAGCCACCCCACTGCTATTCAACAGTTAGCGCTTCAGGAAATCAGTTGCGCACGTTGAGATCCAACTAGAAGTAGAGCTATTCGAGCCGGCAGCTGAGCAGGCGTGAAGCAGCACGGTGGACGTTGAGCTACTCTAATATGGGTACATGGAGTGAAACTCACGATACCATCGTGCTAGGACTCACTCACTCATGTGACTCCACTCTCGCACGGCCGGTGCATGGCGGAGCCAGGAAGGATAGAAAAGAGATGCTACAAAGCATGGATTACACAAAAGGGTGTTGAATTATTGGTAATGAATTGAATTTAATCTATCTTTTTATCATAAATGCACGAGGTTCTAGTCTTCTAGAGACAATGCCGGTGCTGCATGGCCACCAGCCGCTGCATGCAGTCAGAGCTTGACGGTAAGTTGGTTATTTGAGAGCATACGCGCCCCTTCCCCCTCCAATTCATAGTTACAGTACAGTGTCTATGAATGGAAACATAACAATGCTCTAGATTAATGTAAAGTCTCGGGCCTATTTGTTTTCGCCTATAATCGGATTGTCGATGAAAAAAGCGAGAATTTCAACAAGCTTCGATTTCCTGATTCTTTTGACTATCACTTCGTAACTTTGAAGCAGTACGATCGAGAATCCAAAAGGTTCCTATGGTACGACGATTATAAACGAATCAGTTGTAAGTGAAAACAAATAGGGCCATGATGTGACATCCGACTTAGGACGTACGTGTTCGTTTTTAATTAAAATTGGATTTACAGACACCCCACCGCGAGAATACAAAAAAAAAAAATCATGTCCCAAACACACCCTTAGCGAAAAGGATAATATCGGCTAATAGACGAAAAAAACATATATTTTTTTATGCTTTTCACCGTTATGCTCGATTTGTAATACTCAACTATCACTCCAATACGAAAGAGAGCGCCACTGAATCTAGTAATCACATAACTCGAACAACCAACAACACAAAGTCAGAGATGGTTTACGCTCCTACTCCGAAATGAAGCTGCCCAATCTTTGCAACCGCCACGGACCCATACGTAAATAGCTTGACCTCGTGTCTTGTTCCAATACGCCATCGATTCCAACTTTCTAGAGCGGTGGCGGTCCTAATTTACTGTACCGACTGAATCGATCATTTCTCTCGTCATCAATTCAAAGAAAAGACGTACTCCAAAATAGAGTTTAATTTTTTTTCCAAAAATAAATGCACATCTACATAGAAGACAACATTACTATATTTGTCTTTTTCTACCTTCTCTTTTTCCAAAGCCTAATGATTGCAATTTGTAGAGGTATATTTGTAATTTTACACTAACATTGTTATCTTCAAGTATACTTATTTTAGGATTAGGACGAAGGGAGTAACTGCTCATACTACTCCGTCTCAGAAAGAAAGACGTTTTGGGTTTTCGTGCCACAAGTTTGACTCGATTTGTATAAAATGCGTGCAACATTTATATCTCTAAATAAATTTATTAAAAAACTAGACTTAAAGATCTTTCCGATGATACTAATTACTTAGCATAAATATTTATATATTTTAATATATAATTGCCGGCAGTTGTTTCTTGGGAAGCGAAAACGTCTTTCTTTCTGGGACGGAGGGAGTACGTGTAAGTGTACTGTATACAGTGAACTCTGCATGGGGCGCACGCACCACATAGTACATAGTACTGGGTCTGGTTCGGGTGAAAAGTTAAACTTTTCAAGATTTCTCATCACATTAAATTTTTACACATATGTATGAAGCATTAAATATAGGTAAAAAAACTAATTATATAATTTAACTGTAATTTAGAAGACGAATCTTTTAAACCTACTTAGACCATGGTAGGACAATAATTATCTACAGTAATACAAACGAAAACGTCAACCAATTTTTTTTCCATCTAAACCAGGCCTACGTACGTTACGCACGCTGCCGCCGGCAGGCCTGCCAACAGTGCCGGCCGTTTCCCGTGGCCGATCGAGCACGCGCAGCCGTACGTCCGCGGCAGAAGGATTTATACGCCCCTACTGTACCGCTGCCACCGGAATTTACGCCTCTGTCGTCTTCTCCGACGAGCCTGTCCTTGCCTCGTACTAGCGGGTAAAGGATCGGTCGTGTACGGCGAGATCGAGTCGAGGTGACACGGCCAGCAAGCGTGGCAGGTACAGGAGGAGAGGAGTTAAGGGTACGGTTGCTTGTGCGTTCTGCAGATACGCACGCGACTTGCGAGCGTCAAAGCTGCCAAAAGCAGCGCCAGCAGCAGACGGCGACGCTGGTTCAGCTCCGTCCGGTGTCGTGTCTGTCATCACTCATCAGTGCCTGGGCGCGCCGGCACGGCGTCAAAACGATCGCGATCAGTGCATGAATACTGCAGTACAGTACTACCAACGCGTTGTTTAGATGCACTCTAAAAGTTGGAATTTTTTCACTCTCTTCATCATATTAATTTTTGGACCATGAAGTAGTAAATATAGGTAAAAAAATAAGTAATTACACAGTTTAGTTGGAAATAACGAGATGAATTTTTTGAGCCTAGTTGGTCCACGATTAGATAATATTTGTCAAATAAGATAAAAGTAGTACTATTTATCGGGTTCATTTTTTTTCCAATCTAAACGAGGCCCCAGGTGAAGTTCAAAATTCTGGAGTAGTGCGTGTGAACGTGGCAGTGTCATCGGGTTCAAGTTTTGAATCCGAGCAAAATTTGTCCCGAACCGATGCGTTGGTGGTGCTGCGAGGGCGACCTCGAGAGAACCGGGATCTCATCTCGGTGCGTGCGTACTACTCGGTGCAGCCGGCAGCCGGCAGCCGGCAGCGCCACGGAATGGAAGATGAGAAGCCGACAAGCAACGCGCCTGTTCCTGCTCGCATCGGATTCCTGCGCGCGCCTTCCGAGGCGAGGCCGCCGAGCCGGGGGGAGGACCGGGAAATTACGCCCATGCCCCCGTCTCGGCCTCGCGGTCTACGGTCGGGCTCGCTCCAGGGCTCTCCGGCCACCGGCACCGGCCTCCAGCCAGCACGGCCCAGTCACCTGCTTGGACCCGTTGGATCTTCCGACGCGCCGCGACGTGGCCAGCCGATCCCACCGTACTGCCAGTGCCAGATGGAACAAGGGCACGCGACGACGTGGGTCCCGACGCCGAGAACAGGTGCAGGCAGGGCCTCAGCGCACTTTTCAGATAGCACCCTGGTTTTACTTTGGTGCCGGCCCAGCACGTTCTAGCTTGCGCTTGCCGATTACCTTCCGGATTTGGCCTGGTCAAGGTCCGATACGAGTTGTGCAGCAGGAGAGACTTGTTTGGACAGACTAAACTAACTTTACCTATGTTATTACTTATTAGTTGAGAGAAATGAGCTCATAGCTAATTAGATCTGTCTCAATGGGGCTTTTAAAAGAAGTTTGGTTATCATTAAATACAGTGACACGTCAGGAAATTTGCTGACTTGACAACTTATTTATGAAGAGAGATAGATAGATGAACACTTGTTGTCATAGAACCTGTTCGCTTATGCTGAAATTTAGCTTATACTGATGTTTATGCTGAAATGTTGTGAGAGGAAAACACGGTTACATGACTGAAAAGTAGCTCAAGCGAATAGGGCCATAGTTACCGACGCAAAAGCTGATGTGGTAGCCTTGGCAAGTGTGTCATGAAACTCTACACCGAGTCTGGTTTTATTAGCTGGGTGGTCGATAAGACATGAGCTGATTTATTAGCTCAGAATTTAAATAGGACTTCACCTAATTGTTAGCTGCATAAGACCTAAACAGGTCAAAAAAAAAAAACCAATGCCCCCTCAAAGACCTTGGGTTTGTTTGTATCGTGACCTGAAAGCTGCCTGGCCAGACAAGATTATCCGGACGCTAACCAAACAAGCTCCTGACTCGTACTCGGTCATCACAACTACTCTACATCTCATTTCGCAAAAAGTATACGTACTCCTATACGTCACTAAGAGCCGCCAATAAGATAGCTCATCACGAGAAGTAGTTTCCAGGTTTTTTACTACTGAAGTATAAACATCATAGAGCTATTGATAGAAAAATAGTTACATTTATAATTATGCCATACGATATAAGCTACTACTTTATTTGTATCATTCATTGATTTGTTTAGCTGCATAAAACAGCTGCTGTTTAGCTGCAGCAACAGAACGATTTGTATGGTAGTTGAATTATTTACCATGTATAGAGAGAAAAACAAACCAACCAACAATAACTTCTCAATACCTACCGCATCAGCTGCCACTTGTTTCCTTCACCGGCAACGGTACTGTGCACGATTCTATGGTACGTACCTGCATTCTCCTGCGCTGCCCCAAATCCACCGCCCAAGCGAGAAATCGGAAACCACAGGGACCCAGCCGTAAACTTGCTCTCCCAGCCCCAGGTCAAATCCCTGCACACGCCGAGGCCCGAGGCCCGTGCCGAACCCCGCATTTCAAATTCCCTCGGCTTTCCCTTCTCCCTTCGGCCAGGCCAGCCTTCAAACACCTCGCCGCCGCCGTCACCGCCGCGCCCGTCCCGGCGTGGACGGACGCTAGAGGCCGGTACCCCGTCCTCCCGGCATGGACAGCGACGACGAGGAGATGTGCGACGCCGCCTCCTCCGCCCCGTCCTCGCCCGGCGGTGGCGGCGGCGGGGCGGGAGAGGGAGAGGGGGAGGAGGAGGAGGCGGGGGCCATGGACGACGGCGGAGGCGGGCGCGAGGGGTTGATGATCATGGATGTCACGTGGTTCCAGGTGGACCTGGACTACGAGTTCGACGCGCCCAGGTGGTTCGACCTCACCCAGGAGGAGGCGCCGCGGGATGCCGCTGCGGCGCAGGAGTGGTTCGCCGCCGCCCCCAGCTACCCACCCTCTCGTGCGTGCTCTCTCCCCTTCCTCCTTCCCTCGCCTCGCGATTTCCAGCTTTGTGTCTCCGCGCGTGGAGGGCAGATTCGGGGTCATACGGGAATGGGGGTTGTCCCGTGCGATCGACTCTTGCGTTTGAAATGGGACGCTCCAGCATTCCTCCTCCGATGTGTCACCGCATTGATGGATTTAGGAAATGGACCATTTCGCGAGTTTTTTTTTTTGGTTCTCTTACTATTATTATTGTCCCGTCCGCCTCAATGCATAAATGATCGGAGATGGTTACGGAGTCGTCATTGGTGGTGTTGTCAGGGGTAGAATGGACAGATAGGCGCCATTTGATCTTTTCAGCGCTCGGAGAAATCTTGGTGCAAAGTTGAATTTGTCCCCATGTTAAGCCCATTGACCGTTAGGAAATTTGTGAGAAGCTGACTGTTTCTCAGTGTTGGAGTTGGGCTATGATGGTCAAACGTCACCCATCTAGGATAAATTTCCATGATTAGAATGTTTGCATGGAGGTCCCCAGTTTCTAGTTATTAAATAAAGTGGTGTAGACATATAGAGGAGCTTGAGATTGCCGGAAGCCCAGAACCAGAATATTACCTTACACAAGAAGAAGAAGAAGAAGAAAAAAGATACAGAGTGAATGCGAATGACAAAATAATAATAATAATTGGGGATCACATTTGCTTGTGGCCATATCACTTATTATTGTCACGATGTCATTTCATAATGTCATGAGAAAGCTCATGCACTTGCTGTTGCCAGCTGTGTGGTTGAGAAGTTGGCGGCTAGTTATCATGGAAGAAGCTCTTTAGATATCAGAGATAAAATGATATAGCTGAGGGGGTAGCAGTGTATCACCACGTTGGGCTTTTACGTGGTTTCATGAGTATAGCTGCTTTTCATTTTTCTGTAACAGTCTAATGGGAAGAATAGTGATGCCTACATCTTATAGAGAGGATTTCAAAATGACTAAGTTTTTTTTTCTTTTTTTCCGCGTGATTCAATACGGTGATGTTTTAAATGCAAAATCATGGAAACTTGCAATGATAATTGTTGATGGATTCCTTGTACAGAAATGTTTCGCATGTTACTTTATTTTTCTTTGTACTCCTAGTAAATATATCACTAACCTTTCATCTTTTTGTTTCTGCAGCCTTAATTACCAAGATGTTAGCTGAAGACCTTGGATTACAAACAATTAGAAGCATTGCAGATACAAATGCTTTGCATTGTTCTACAGCTTCTCATGAATGTTCCAGTGGCGTGGAGCAAAAAATCCATCGATTCGAAGGTCTTGAAAATCTAAATTCTAGCACTGAGTTTCCTGAAGTTCACTATTTCGTTTCTAATCTGTTAATCTGTTTGATGATTCAGTTATTATCTATATTACATTTTACTAAATAAGTGGTTGAATCAGTGTTTTTCATGCTTGGGTGTTACAGTTAATTCTGAGCATTGCTGTTTGACTTTTTAGAATTATTGGAATCGTAGTAGCAGAAAACACAAGGACCCCAAGCTTTCTTGAAAAAAAATGTTGATACCTAGATAAATCCTTTTATTGATGAAAAAGTGCTTGCTAGATTACAAATTGACATGTCTGACAATATGCCTATCCCTAGTTTGGCAATAGACAGAATTTCAGACACCTAAAAGGCCTGAAGAAACTCTTGAATCATTTTCCTAACACATAGGAACCCTTTCCTTGATTGCCTGAAATCGAGCCTGTTTGCCAGCCGTGTGCTCCTATATTTTCATTGATTTCTTATAGAAGTTTAAATTATTTATGGTTCTTTACTGCTAAAATAGGGCGAAAACAATGCAATGGTGCATCAGAAAATGAACGCCAATCTCGCTTTCGAACTACCATGAAGGGCACTTCCTTGAGAGGCTCCACACTGATGAAGCCTACAGCCAGTCATTTGGCGAGGCAAAACAGACAAGTGGAAGTAAAGAATCTGACACAGTAAGTAATATTAAACTTGCTGACTTTTGTGAATTTTATGTGGCCTGACTATAAAGTAATTTGAAATAGCATTATGATGGTTGATTCTGTGAGCCACCTTTCTAACTTAAATCCTTATATTTATGTAACCAACTTGCACTATACGTGCTGTTTGGTTTGTTCATGACTTCATGTAGATGAACCATAAGTTGTGAAATATGTGTCTTTAGCACCGAGCGTATTTCAATATTATAATTTCAAGTATTTTGTCTTCACATTATTTTTCACCTTTCCTTTTTCATTCACCTTTCACAGTGTCCCCAAACTCAAGCATCTCTTACTATTATCTGCTACTGAACTTTCAACGAATGTCAAATTTGTGGCATCTGTATTTTTTAGCTAACTAAACAAATACTTCATCATCAGGTTTGTGAATACCTTTTTTAGCCTCAATTTTATTTGTTTTCAGGAGTAAAAAGCTAGTGGGAGTTAGAAGCGAGAAAAGTACCATAAGCTCAAACGATTGCACTTACCAATCTGCTAAAAGACAGAGATTAGAGAATGGGCATCTCAACAAGGTATTGTACAATTTTCATGTGGAGATGTGACTTTTGCCAAATTTTCATGTTCTTGTTTCTTTTTTTTTTTGAACTCTGAACTAATTTACAATGTTTTAATGATGTCAAACACAACAGCTAGTGAACTTTCTAATGTCTTCTCTACCAAGTGGTAGTTTCATTTGTTTCCACTTGGAAGCAAGTATTTTTTTCACAAAAAGAGTAGGTAATGTTTTCGTCTACATGTGGCGTTGTCATTTGTTCTAGCTGTGCTCTCCAGTGTTGGCACCAAAATGAATATAACTTGAATCCTAAGTAGCATATCACATGTTTTGATGCTTGGTCAACATGCAAAATGTTATGGTTTCTCTGTTGCATTTATAAGTCATGCATATTATTCCTGTGTTTTGAAGGGAAATCCTAGTTTTCTTCCTGTAGAAACTGAGATTTATGTTACTGGAAGTAGCAACTATTTCAGAACTTGGAAATATGCAATAACTTCTAATTCTGGGAAAAAAAAATCATCTTAATGTGAACTACTCCCTCCATTCCAAAGTATAAGACTTTTTGCTTTTTTTCCTAGATACATTGTTTTTACTATGCATCTAGACATACTCTCTAAATACATAGCAAAAGCTACGTATCTAGAAAAGCCAAAACGTCTTATAATTTGGAATGGAGGGAGTAACATTCTTTGATACATTTAGTTAGATGTAGATACCGCATAATCCATTGCTATCTTGAGTTATTTTTGTGAGTCTAAAGGTACAAATTGATTAGTTGATACTATTTTATCGAATAACTTTGCTTCTTGCTCTTTACTGACGCTATTCGCTTGTGGTACAGGCTGCTGCTACTGCTACCCAGCATGAGTTTATTCATAAAAATCATGAAAAGGTAAAAGCTCCGAAAACCATCTGCTTAAATTGATTATAAATCGATATTTTATGCTGGTTCTCTTTCAGGTGTTGTAACGATGCAGTTCTCTGAGTCTCCTTAATTATATTTCTTTATAAAAGAAATAACACATACTTGCTAATTTTGCAACTAGTTGCTGCTGCTGTGCTGTCTTAAACTGCCTTCTGTAAAGATATTGCTGTTATGTTACAAAACATAATTTCAAGTTCTCTGCTCTCCCTCAAATCTTGCTTGACAAAATTCTTATGGATTCTACAGAATGTTATGAATCAAAACATGGATCGGCCCACTGGTCTGCCCAGAATGAAGATTACAATTCCTAGATCACCTAATTTGGCAACAAAGCTAAGAGCGGAGAGGTCAAAGGCTCTCAGATCAGTGTAAAGTCATTTTCTCTTGATTTCATGTTTTTATTTCCAAATATAAGGTACTTCCATTATGGTAGTTTTGAAACATTTACCTGTAACATGTCAGGCCAACTAATCCAAATCAGTTAAATCAACGGGTTGCACCATATGCTCCTACAGTCCAAGTGGCATCAACTAGAAAGGTTGGGAACATCATGCACTTCTTAGTCCTTTAATTGATTATGAATTGCATTTAAACTAATCTCACAACCTTGAGAAACAATGAGAAAATTGGCTCCCAGGAATATATGTTTAGTTGAGATATGCTTCCCAGTAGCATGATTTGTGGAATGCTGTTAATCTAAAATCCTAGGTGTGATTGTATTAAATCTACCTCCCAAGAAATGAATGATTTTATAATGTTCTGGACTATTGTGTTCAGGGAGCAATCTGACCGGGGTTGAACCCTGGTATTGCACCCAAAAAGACCCCCCTCACTGGCTTGTGCCTCTGGTGTGTTGCCAGCCTAGGTAACAATGTGCTGTGCGTCCTGGGTAACGGTGTAAGCCGGCCCAAGTTTGGTTTGGCCCTATAAATGGCCATGGGTCAGGGTTGGAGGCGGAGGGGGTGGGGGGGGGGGTGGGGGGGTGGGGGGGGGTCTTGACCAGGGTCATACGCTCCCTTAATTATGATGCCGTGGCCCGTGGGGGCGCTTCTTCCCTCACAGGCCGAGTATGCCATTCAGGGGAACCATACATTCGTACTTCACTGATTCACTGCCTGAATGTGCTTTTCCTTCTGTTATTTATCCCTGCACATCATTTAATCAGATTTCATAGTCAAAGATGTTCTATTTGCTCCTATTTTTTCCCTATAGAGTTCGTCTGCTTATTTGGAACAGTTGCTAAGTTTCTGGATTTACCATATGTGTAAATGCTGTACTCTCTTTCTTGTACAGCTGTAATGTTGTATGCTTAGTTTCTGGTTCAATTTGAAAAATTTGATCTCTAGCAGGTTGTTCAACCTCTTCGGGCTACTGGTCATCAGCATGCAAGCAAACAGCATGAGGTTGTTGGGTCAAATGTGCCAGCATGTACATCCAATCATGCAAGGCATCTTAAGAGGTAAGTCTGTTATGAGATGTTCTAGTACTGTTATGAGATGTTGAAATCACCTAATCTATTGATTGCATCTGTCAAGGCATGATTTGATGTAGCAAAAGGTGACCAATAAGATTCCTTTTTGTGATCACTCTATGCAGCACCTATGATTTTACCAAAACATCGGCAATTTGGGCATGATGTAACAAGACACATTTCTGCAACCTTTTTGTCTATTATTAACAAATGAACTTATGCATGTTTTCACTGTTGTATTGTAGCAGTGTAGATAACAAACCCGAAGATTGCAGAGATGATCTGTTTAAATTTAAGGCCCGGCCGTTGGATAGAAAGGTAGCTGACATTAATAATATCTTCTTTCTATTTGTGAGCTCATTTTATGAAGGTTCCTGTCCTGCAATATTCATAGAGCGAATGGTTCATCTTGTACCTTCTGTGAACAGATGTTAGCGAGCAAAGGTGACGGTGTATTTCAATGTGCAAAAAGGAATCCAACTGTGCCTAAGGTAATTTTGTAGTGATACTCATTTTCCCTTCAACATTTTCTTTGTTGCTTGTGACTGAAAGAATGTATACCCCCTCGATTTCTCAAAATATCTGCATCTTGTGATTTTAAACTGTAGGAATTTAACCTATCAACAGGCAGGAAAGTCAACCCAGCTCCATTGTCTGAACTATTTAACAAGGTTTGTATGTATATAATAGCACGAAAGGCTTGTTCACTACGTTGATTACACTGACATTTGCTTGAATAATTTTGGCAGCTTTCTTTAACTGCGGGAGCACACCAAAATCATGGAGTAGGGCGTCAGATCAGTGATCTGCCAAATTATATCACTACCAAGGTTGTCTTGTTTCCCATTCGGTTGTTTGTACTTGTTCTTGCATCTTAATTCGAAGCGCTCAAAGGACTCTTTTATTGTATTGCAAGGACTGCAAAGAGAACATGAACGCTAACATGCACCGCTAGTCTGGTAAGTACCTAGTAATGTTTATCTGCTTGATGAGATAACTGTCAACTGTCATGTTGTTTCACTAAGTCTCTTTTAATGCATGACAGACACCCTTCCATTTGTTTTCCCTTTCCAGACCCACTTTAATGAAGAAGTAGAGTATACAGGATTTCTCTTTTGATAGTTAGTGCCTGGTTCAGACTCAACGTCTCCCCACCGGCAGAAAGGTACATATTTACCGCATCAGCATTGTCATCGTCACCGATATAATTGCGTTGTCGTGTTTACAGTGCACCCCTTGAACTCTTGTGCAGGCCGAGCGTTGTTTTGGTGTTTTGGACAGTTCACTCAGAAGCAAGCTCACATCCTCTTCGTTTTGATTAACAAGATGAAGCCATACATTATTTGACATTAAAGGCACCATCGCCGAGGTGCGTCGTCCGGCGACATCTGGTGTGGAGCACTGTTTCTCGTCTCGGCCATAGAGTTGCTGCTGCTGCTGGGCAGGTTACCGTTGTCTCTCAGCTGCCCGGAGCCAATGAGCCTTGGCTGTGACGGGGTGGTTTTTGTACAGCAAGGGGTAAACCATAGCGCATAGTGTCAGTGTAGGGGCGGCTCACCCGGTGTATCTGCAGTCCTGCGGCGTTCCGCAGCGACTCCAAAGTGTAACATATTGCAATCGCCTTGGCAAGGCCGTGCCCTTCTTCGCCGTGCCCCCATGTTCTCCAAATGCATCCGACCTGAGCTCCCGAATCTCCAGATGCGCTGTGCGGTGCATGGCAAAAATCTCGTTGCTGCTGTCAACAGTACTGCCAGCGCCAGGAATCTCCTGGCTGGATCACAGTCGATGTGAGCAGTGCTGCCGCTGGTGCTGACTGGTGACTGCTGAGGCCTGAGGCCTCGGAGACCTGCCTAGTCCACGCATGGCCGGCTCTCCCTGTCCCCCTGAAGGATTAACGCCTTGAGAGAGCCACGAACAAAACGAAGTCCTGCAACGCTAACATGCTGCGATTACATGGCGAGGTTGCCGGATTCTTCGCCGTGCTTCTCATTCTCGAATCTCATGCGTGGTAACCGCCACAGACAAATCACCTGCATAGCCTACAGGCAAAATTTGCAGGTGCACTGGAGCAAGATTTCGCTGTTACTGTGGATGGTGGCAGCAGGAATCTGCCGGAGTACGTACTGGAGTCCCGGTCTCCTGGTTCACAGTTGTGCCAAGCAGTGCTAGCCGGCGCCGTGCGTGCCCGGTGGCAGTGCAGCTCAGGGTCAGGTCAGGGACCCAGCCACCCAGGAGTGGGTCGCCGGTCAAGTGCGCACATCGGTTTGTCCCATCACGGCCCCCAGCACCTGCTCACTCCTCCCACGTCGCGTCGGCCGCGGACCCCGCCCCGTCGGCTCGTCGCCGGCTGGCCGCCGTGATATTCCTCAGACTCGTTGCCTCATTGGACCGTGCCTCCGTTC
The DNA here is from genome assembly GCA_038087645.1 of Saccharum hybrid cultivar R570. Lineage (NCBI taxonomy): Eukaryota > Viridiplantae > Streptophyta > Magnoliopsida > Poales > Poaceae > Saccharum > Saccharum hybrid cultivar. The sequence goes on along the minus strand of JAQSUU010000254.1, from coordinate 5,019,762 downwards.
CGGGCCGCCGCCTCACGGGGCGCGCGAGTGTTCGTTCCTGTGGCGCGCACTGGTGCTCTGCGGCGCGATGCTCCTGTCGACCTGTCGCGCTCCGTTCCGGCATGAGGTGACACTGTTCGGGGGCCGCCTCGTCGTGAGCTGCATGGGTGGCGCACAGTGCAGTCACCATACTAGGTTCAAGTGACTGGCGCCAGGACCAGGAGACATGCCAGTGGCCAGTGGGCGGGCAGTGGCGCTCTGTGCGCGTCGATGCGTCACGCACGGCGCGTGCGCTGTCAGCTACATGGCTCTGCCCCTGTACCTGCTGCTCCACCTCAAAGCGAGCACGGCGTCTGCCGGATGCCGGCAGGTCGCATGGATGGGTCTAATCGGGGAAGGCCGAGAGGACAGTTGCTTCAGTTGCAGAACTGCCATTGACTAGCAGACTGAAGACGACATAGAGCTCGACCACTCGCGAAACGGCCGGTCCGGCCGGCCTGTGTGCAGTACTGTAAGCTGTAACAGCCAAGGGCTTCGACACGGCCTCCGGAGCAAGGATTCCAGCAGCAGTTGAAACTTGAAAGTAGAAACACACAGAAAAGGGTTCACCCTTTCAGTGCGAAGTTTTCACGAGTTCGCCTGTAAGTGCTGGCAGCTACTCACGTCAAGCAGCCAGGACGGTGAACCAGCCAAGCACAAGCAGGCATAAATTCAGTTGCAGCCATACCCATACACTGATACAACAGAAACGTACACAGCAGGGAAAGGGAGCCGCAGGGCAGCTCATAAATAGCAGCCAAAAAACGGTGATGCATTTCATTTACAGCGACCCTGTCCAATGCAGGTTGCATGGTTCGATTCAATGCTGTCCCTTCCAGGATCCAAGAAACTCACGTCCGGCTCTGCTGACGCATAATGGCTCAGATTCATGGCGTTCACGGGACACCTCGTGCCGTGTGATTACACCAAGGACAACCAAACCAACCACTGCAAATCCGTCCTAGCAGCAGCAGCAGAGTTACATCCTGCTTCTTCCATTTTGGACACTTCTAAACCAACAACCACAAGAACAATGGTGGCATCGATCGTCTCCATCTACCGCGATCTCATAATCCTACGTCTATTTGCTGCACTGTGCTACTATGCTTTTACTACCTTCTTGCTTCCATCTCTACTTGGGAGAAAATTTTCTGGGGAGTTAGGGGGACAGAGGGAGGGGGGATCATGACAGTGTGTGCTTGGATATGACCTCACCGAACCGCACGAACCACTGCTCGTCGGAGGAGCTGTTGTCGCCGATGTCATCGGACAAGCCGCCGTGCTTCATGTCAGCCGCCGTCGCGAGGAAGCGCGTGTAGTCGCCGGCCGCCGCCTTCGTCGCAGGAGGCTTTGCGGCAGGTGGCGCCGGCAGCAGGGAGAGCAGCACCCTCGCGACCTCGTGCATGGTCGGCCGGTCCACGGGGTGCCGTTTGGTGCACAGCAGGGCGAGCTGGAAGGCCTTCCGGACCAGGTTCATGTCCGTGCACGTCACTGACACCTCCGAGTCCACAGCCTCCATCACCGTGTTGTCGTCAGCTTTTGAGAGTATCTACACATGCAATGCAGCAAACATATTAGTATCACTCATATGCAAGGCAAACCATTCCAAGAAATCACAGTACTTTGAAATGTTATAATCACTAGTAGACTAGTTTGATCTACATCGCATCGCAATATTTTCATTGTTCAGCATTCACTAGCATGTGATCTGTATCTAACAATTAAAAGGAGAGAGCTGGTAAAGGAGTTCAGTATGGGGACGACTTACCAATTGATGCAAGTTGGATTCATTGTCTACGGCCTTCTTCCCAGTGAGCAGCTCCAGAAGGACGATGCCGAAGCTGTAGACATCTGATTTCTCATTGAGCCTTGACGTGCGGGCATACTCTGGATCAATGTAGCCAATGGTTCCAAGCACGTAGGTGGAGGCATGGGACTTGGCAGCCGGGACACATTTGGCGATGCCGAAGTCAGAGAGGTGCGCTTCGAAGTTCTCGTCGAGCAGGATGTTTGAGGACTTGACATCCCTGTGGATTATGCGAGGGTTGCAATCATGGTGAAGATAGGCCAGTCCTTGCGCAGCACCCACCGCAATCTTCAGCCTTGTGTCCCAATCAAGCTTCACCTTCTTTGATGGACCTGAAAATGGCCATGGGTTATCAGAGACCATGGGTTATCAGAAAATGACCATGGAAGGAAGCAACATGAATAAAAGCTCAGGAATCCTAACCATGGAGAAGATCCCACAGGGAACCATTTTCCATGTAATCGTAGAAAAGCAGGTTTCCATGAGGGGAAAGTGAGAATCCATGAAGGCTGACGAGATTCCTGTGTCGGATGCTACCGATCGTCTCCAGTTCTGTCTCAAACTCGCGGAGGCTGTGGTTATACTGACTGTAAAGCCGTTTGACAGCGATGGCCTTGCTGCCCTTGAGATCACATTTGTACACAGTACTTGATGCCCCATAACCAATGATGTATTTCTCGCTCAAATTCTCAGTCAACCTCATAATGTCTTCATAGGTATGGGTAGCCATATCCATTTGAAGAACTACTAGCTTTGGTGGTCCTGAAATATGATCAAGAAAAGTAATAGATGAGTGTTAACATATTTGGACATGGCTCTGGAATGGTATATTGCTATTCAAGGGGTGACTGGCATATGCACAAACCTTGCACTGGCTTGTCAGATCCTTTCACAGGTGGCTGTGGCTGATTGGTTTTGTATATTGCCAGCAGCATAATGCAGAGTAATATGATGAAGCCTAAGATAATGCAAGCAACCGCCGTCCGCGAAATATTAACTAGAGTAAAAGTTATGTAAAAGGTTGAGTTAGAACTTAGACATAAACAGACCATGGCTGCACAGGACTTGTTTGGTACCTTTTGTACCATGAGAATGTCCACAGCTGGAATCTTGGCAGTACACATGGAGCATTGGATTACCCTCGAAGCTGCATTTAGATATGGGTTCCTATGAGAAACTATGATTCAATAAGGGATATCAAAGACCACAGATAGAGCCATTTGTTTATACCTTTCCATTGGGAACTTTGAGAAGTTTTTTGCCGATGGGACATGTCCAGTGAAGTTGTTGTATGACAAATTTCTGAAATAAAAATAACACATGTTTTAATCCGGGGAATTAATTAACCATGCTGTTAGAACAAAGTTAGCACGAAAAACATACAAAGTAATTAAACTGAAGCAGTTAGCCAGCTGAGCAGGGATCTCCCCAACCAAATTGTTGTTGTTAAGAATCCTGTGCAATAAAATCACAGTTCAGTAGACTTCTAATGCAGTATGCAGTAGAAATTCAACATAATTGTACCATGACGGAGAACTCACAAGCTATCAAGGTTTTGCAGCTGTCCAAGTTCTTCAGGGAGATAACCAGACAAGTTGTTGCTGGAGATGTCACTGTACATTTAAAGAATAGTTCAGGTGAATCATATGGTTGCACATTACTAGAACACATCACAAAGGATGTTCACTTACATTACTTGGACACTTCTTAAGTTTCCAAATTCAGCAGGCACAGATCCAGTAAGATGGTTTTTACTCAAATTCCTGCATGAACGGTCGTGGACATTATGCAACAATCCACATAGATAATATAAGAATTGTAAAAGGTTGATTTCGACATACAATTCAAGAAGATGCTCGAGGTCACCAATAGTAGGAGGAACTGGTCCAGAGAATTCATTGTAGGAAAGATCTCTGTGCCACAATGAAGGTAGTTATCAAAATGAAGTGCTGCAAGCCTGCAACTTTACACGTAACTCAGAATTCGTATCACTAGGTAACAGATAAAATGGATCTCCTTACAGTGTGTCCAAGTTGACTATGTGACCAAGCTCAGAGGGAATCTGGCCTTTGAAATTGTTTGAAGAAAGGTTCCTGTAATTTATTTTAAGAAAATGAATTACATGTCAGGGTCTGGTAAAATGAAATAATATTGCATTGTGAACTGCAACAATTGTAAGCAAACTGCTGCAAATGTAACTACTCACAGGTATGTCAAACTCTCCAACTTCTGGAAACCAGCAGGGATAGAGCCATTCAGTCTATTGCCATACACATTGCTGAGAACGAAACACGATAAGCATGAGAAACATATGGCTGTTCTGTTGAATACTGTGACAAATGCATGCTTACAAACTTACAATTTGTTCAGTGCACTGCAAGAGCTGATGTTTGCAGGAATATGACCCTCAAGATTGTTGTTGGCAAGATTCCTAGAGAAATGTAGAACTTTCAGAAATTGCACTGCACAGACAAAATAAACACTAATTTGCATACTTCCATACAGGATAGGTTCTTACAATTCAAATAACTCTGTGAGTTTGCCAAGCTCATCTGGGATTGTGCCCACTAGTTCATTGTCATTCAGCTGCCTGGATGGAACAAATATTGCCCTTCATTAAGAATTTAAGATTATGCACAACAGCAGCACAAAATTATTTAGTTAACAGTAACTTACAGGTAGCTAAGTTTACTCATGTTCCCCAGTTCTGGTGGTATATGTCCAGTGAGTTTGTTGCCATGTAAATAGCTGAAACGAATGGTGATCAAACTATTAATAAAAAGAAAAGAAGATAGCTTTGGGAAAGAAGAACATTGTTGATGATACTAACAGTTTCCCTGTGTAGGACAGGTTGCCTAGTATCGGAGGAATCCGCCCAACCAGTTCATTCTCGCTAAGGTCACTGAGAAACAGTTTCAGAGAAAGAACTCATTATGGGCTAGTAAAGATAAAGAAACCAATAAGCATAGATTCAAGTGTCATTGTTTTTGTACTCACAGGACAGCAAGAGCCTGCATGAGGCCAATCACTTCTGGAATTTTGCCAATCAGTCTATTTCCTTGAAGTGACCTGTAAAACAACAATGCAAGGATCAAACTGAAGGACTGCATGGTAAATATGCATGAGGACATAAGTCTGCTGAAGTATAGAAGATTTCAAGACAACATGAAGACTTACAGTGTGGCTACTTGAAGGTAACCTATGTTGTAAGGTATTTCTCCAGAGATTTGGTTGTATGAAATATCCCTGCATGCCAAATACAAAGGAAGATGAGCATCATAGCATCCTAAACTAAGGAGAAACCAACAGAATCGCCAGAACCAGCATACAGAATCTCAAAGCTAGTGCAGTTCCCTATGCCCTCTGGAATTGTTCCTGTGAGATTGTTCCCCCTTACATCACTACATGTATGGAAGGCAACCAATGTCAATAAGATCAAGCTGCAGCTTATGCATCAGTGCATACAATGGAGCAGAGCAGTAAACTTACAAGTACCACAGGCCAGTCAGTTGGCACATATCAGGTGACAAAGTTCCAGTCAGTGAATTACCCCTCAAGCCTCTGAGGATCAAGATAACAGAAATGTTATCACCTGAAAACTTGTTCTCAAGTGGGCAAAACAAAATGATGTAGAGCTCTTACAGGTATTGCAGTACTTCATTCCAGTAGATGAGTCTGGGGATGTCGCCCGTAAGCTTGTTCTGCGCCAGATCCCTATTACAAAGGAACAAACGAACATTTCATTACCAAGACAGCATAATAAGTGGCAAAGAAAGTACACAAAAGGAAATTCCTTTGGTGTGCGCACTAAAGCACAAAAAAGTAGGTGAAACAAACGGAACATAAATCACCAAATGTGTCCAGCAATCACAAAAGAAGTAAAAGAGTCACGGATAGAGAAAGGTCCCAGGAAGCTCACAAGGTCTTGAGATTTGGAATCTGGGACAATGTGGAAGGGATGGGTCCCGTGAGTTGGTTGTTCTTCAAAATCCTGTCAAGAAAGGAGAGAAAAATGTCACAAAACCAGCAATCCTAGGGCACTAGAAAAGAGTAGGTAGCAACTAGCAAGACACAAACCACAAACAAGCAAATTTCTTGCACCATAACAAATGTCTGCATCACACGTTATAATCATGACTGCAGCATATGCAACTGCCTCCCATTTTTACTGTAACCACTAAGATACCCAAGTATAGGTGGGTGCAAAAGTGACCATGTCTTAATAGGAGTAGGTCTCGGTAAAAGGCAGTCAGGAAAGAGGAATAGAGAAAGGTAGTAGAGCTTACAGGTCCTCAAGCTGCTTGAGCTTGGAGATGGAGAAGGGGATGTCTCCATACAGCAAGTTTCCAGACAAATCCCTGTAGAGACCAGAAAAAACAGAAACCAATTTAAAAATAGCTAATCGACGGCGAAAAGATAGCAACACAATAAAAGAAGACTTGTTTGATCTAGGAACGTACAAATATTTTAAGGAGACACAATCCCCAATCTCATCTGGGATTTGGCCTGTGAGCTTGTTCAGCTTGAGATCCCTGCACGAGCAAATCATTAGCACACAAATAAACTAATCAGCAAGCCAAATCTATGATGTGTCGGCTTAAAGTAAATAAAATAGTACTAAAAAAACTGTGTCACATCATGGCGCAAGAGGTCAAATCAGATGAGGTCGTGGTAGGATTAATAGAAACAGAGATGCAGGTATAGTCTAAATGCACAGAATCTCAGGCGGACGCAGAAAATTGTACGGTTCTCCGAGTCATCCACTTACACGAACTGTAGGCTCTTGAGCTGCCCTATGGCCGGCGAGATCTCCCCTCCGAGGTTTAGATTTGACAGGTTCCTGTTTTTCCCCCACAGAAAACAATCTTATCAGAAGATTCTTCTTTTCTTTCAGCGAACAAATAAAAAAAACGACCCTTTACTTCTCCCCCAACAAAATGAGCAACAAAAACACAGCACCATAAAGATATGGTGTACTACGGCAAAGGAGTGTCTTGAGAACACAACTTCAATGGCCGAAACATGCTTCCGATGGCGAAAAAGAAAGAACAAATGCTGCAAGGTGTCATCTGCTCCTTGTTCCCCCCAAAAGCAGTGTTTCTTCCTGATCAAGAACGCAAGAAACACACGGCAAGAAGCCAAGCGGAGCAACAAATGAAGGAAGCGGGGCGAGAAGATTTCAAGAGCACGGGATGATGAGGAGGAGAGGTCGAGGGGAGCGCACGCACAGGCCGACGACGGCGAAGGAGGCGGCGTCGCAGGCGACGCCGCGCCAGGCGCAGTGGTCGCGGCCGCCGTCCCAGTCCGCCAGCGCGTTGGCCGCGTTCCCGAACCCCGCCTTGACCGCCATCAGCGCCTGCCCGTCCCCATCCCCGTCCCCTCCACCTCCTCCCGCCGCCGCCGACGCCGAAACCGCAGCCGCAATAAGCAGCACCGCCGCCGCCGCCGACACCGCAGCCGCCCTCGCTGCCATTCCCGTGCGCGAATCCGCAAGACCCTTTCGCAACCGTCGCTTTCTTCCCCAAAGCCACCGCCTTTCCGGCAACAGCGAACCCGGGCGGGCCAAGAAGTCCTTCCCACTGGCTGCTACGAGCTCACGTCGCAGCTAGCACCGGCGCAAGTGCCTCTGCTGCTGCTCCATGCCCATGTCCATGTGACGGGCCACCCAGGAGGGAGTGAGGCAGGGAGGGAGTAGGAGTGCGAGATGTTCTGCGTGCGATGCGTTTTTGTGGTGGCGCTGGCGATAGCGACGTGACTGTGGGTGCTTTCGGGGGGCAGCCGCTGCTCTGCGCGCAGCGAGGAGAGATAGCGAGAGCCGAGAGGAGGGGGAGATCGGACGCAGTCCGTGCATAGCATAGGGTGGTGGTAGGAGAGAGAAAGAAGACGGAGGGAGGGGGGTGTTAAGGCTGACGGTCCCGGGCCCACCGCGTCAGGGAGTGGGCCTCTGGCATAGTACGTGTAGCCTGTAGGGGCCCGTGGGCCGTGGCCTTCCTGTTTTCATTTTTCAAAAATCAAAACCCCTCCACGTCGTTTGGCTCGTTGCGGTCGTCCGCCTGGGACTTCAATGACATGTAGGCCCCACCTACCCGGATGCCACCTGTCAGTGGGCGAAGCCTGGCCGGCAGCACTATGCTGGGCCTACCTGTTAGCGGGGCTAGAGAGCGCGCGTAAAAAAGAGAGGCTTTTATCTGTATACCTCTAAAAAAGATGGTGGTCTCCTGCATACCCCTGAAAAGTTTGTTCTCACCTGTATACCTTCACGCCAACTTTTCATTACCCACATGCCCTTCCGTCGGTATTCTGTTATGTTTTCGACGTTAAGTGTGGGACCCAGGTGGAAAAATGACCTTTTTGCCCTCCAGTTTAATGAAACTTCTAAAATTTATAGTAATTCATAGAAAAATCATAAAATGAAAAATGAAGATGTTTCGGAATCCTTGTGAGTATATCTATGCAGTAGGTATGTAATATTGTATGTTTATATAGAAATTTTCTACGGTAAAAATACATCAAGTTCCGCGGCACTTGATATATTTTTACCGCAGAAACTTTCTATATAAACATACAATATTACATACCTACTGCATAGATATACTCACAAGGATTCCAAAACATCTTCATTTTTCATTTTATAATTTTTCTATGAATTACTATAAATTTTAGAAGTTTCATTAAACTGGAGGGCAAAAAGGTCATTTTTCCACCTGGGTCCCACACTTAACGTCGAAAACATAACAGAATACCGACGGAAGGGCATGTGGGTAATGAAAAGTTGGCGTGAGGATATACAGGTGAGAACAAACTTTTCAGAGGTACACAGGAGACCACCATCTTTTTTAGGGGTATACAGTTAAAAGCCTCTAAAAAAGAACCGCCCGCCAGTCGGTTGGGATCGTCCCCAGGCGCGGAACCCTGTGGCCTCCGGTGTGGTCCAGGGCCGGCGCGGCATCTCGCGCTGCGCGTACAGATCGGTACTGTACCGTGTAGCCACAGACAGGGTCACGCCGCGGCTGTGACTGTGAGAGAGTGGCGTCGCGTCGTGCCGGCGCCGGCGCCGGCGCCGGCGTGTCCTCGTCGTCGTTGTGGTCACCGGTCATCACCCCACCGGCCGGGCCTGACCACGAAGACCAGCCGTGCAGACGTGCAGTGCAGCCGTGCGAGCTGTCGCCCACGGGCCATGGCCGACGTACGGATAGCTCGTCAAGGGAGATGCTTGAGGGTTTAATGATTGAAGAAAGGGAGGTGCAAGCAGATGGTCGTGGCCGCAATTATTGGTTAATTAATCATGGTTGGAGGAGAGCCTGGCCGGTCTTACGCGTAGACCACACCATATGCATGCATGTGCTCGTGGCTCCATGGGATTAATCAGGGTTTGCACACAGAATGGTCCTTTTTTGTTTTTCTTGATGAGGAGAGAATTAATGGATCGGAGTGCTCGTGGAGATCCATGTGGCTTGAGGTTCGCAGGAGAGAAGACGCAAGATAGGCGGGTACATATCATCACGGGGTACTTGAGTGAAACATGTATTTTGCTACGTCTAACATAACAAAATACATGGTCCTATTCATCTGGCTTATAATCCGTTTTATTCAGCTTGTTTTTTCAGCTGGAACAGTATTTTTCTCTCACAAAAAATTAGTCAACATTGTTTTTCAGCCGACTTATAATTCTAGCTGAACGGGGCCATAAACGATGTTTTTGGTTAAAGATACAAATTCTCGTAAGATCCAAATCTTTTTTTTTTTGATGAATCAAAATCACTTTATGACTACGTGCAGCTGGCTAGTAGACTACATTCTGGTTAACAAGAAAATGTATTTTACTTAGAAAACCATATAAATGAAATTATGAATAACAAAATCTTAAACTTTTTGTTAGGTGAGCAACAACTTAAATACAAATGATTTTAACTTGTTTCACTAAATAAATATTAACAGAACAAATAGAATTGCTAGCACAGAGAGCAGGCAATAGGAAATAAAATAGGTATACAAACTACTCCAAGACCATTTCACACGCCCAATCTAAATAAGGAGAATGATCGGTGATTCATAGTTAAATATTTCGGTCCTTGCCTATTTGAGCGACTATAGCGTTTGTGGCTTTCTTTAGATGATCAAATGGGCTAGGCCCATTCAATGGCCCTACGCACTTCCTTAAAAAGCACAACACTAACACAGCCGACCCGTTGAACGATGGCTATAGTGCTAATGCTGGCATCCTGGTCCGTATTGATGGCCTAAGCACAACATGACTATGGGCCAGACATTATCCCTGCTCGATTTGTTCCTACCGTTATATGGCCGTAGAGTAGATTACGACCGTTAGATGAGTGAAGAGTGAAGTATATAAACACCCCTTCCAGAACCCTATCTCCCTGCTTTTGTATCTCATCTCCTTCCTTTCTCGCCAGTTCGCCTCCCTTTTGTGGACTTACATGTGGCGTGGTTGCATATGGCGCACGACAATGGTCGAGGCGGAGTGAGTGACATAGCCCCAGTGTGGCGAATGGCGATGACGGTGCTGACAGCACAACGACGGTGACGGCAAATCGAGTGATGTGTCGTCCCTAAGCGCGGCGACGATGACAATAGAGTGAGCGAGCTAGTCTGGTTGGCCTATAGTGTCCAGGTCAGCACGAGCACGCTGGACTACCATACCCATAGTGTCGGCATGGCTAAGAAATCGTACGACTATGTATAGGTCAAGATGTTGACACGACGTGTCGGTTGATATGGCACGAATAAGCAATAGTATCTATTAGTGTGGTGCCTAATATATAGTTCCAATAATAATGTGCTAGTGGCATGCCACCTATTTGGGCATCCATATGGCTACCATTGAAATCGTTTTGAGCTGCCAAATGAACCCCTAGAATGTATCATTCCTAGTCAATTGCTAAAGTACATTCATCCACTCACTCTCAAACCGTATTACACTTTTTTGGACGTATATATACTAGTTTGTAGCGTATGGCGAACCTTGTCTTCACACTTCTCCCTCATTTTTCCTGCACAAGTGGGGTTTTTTGAATGAATTACAACACTGCGCACAATAGTGTAGTACCAGTTTTATCGAACAAAGTAGTACCACATACAAGTACAAGAAAGGAGTATTTGGAGCTTTGCTTACATTACAGGGAAAAATAATGACAGCCTCATTGAACAACGCCAAGAAGCACTAGAAGTACACAACCAAGCGATTCAAATGAGTCTCACCTAAGTGTCTCGTAAGTCGTAATGATGACTCAAAAGCCCCACATAAGATTGAAGGCTGACAACCGAAATCGACTAAGGGGCATTTGGATGTTTTCATTTTTGAGGAATTGGAATCTACTTAGGCCTCGTTCGGTTCGTGTGGATAGGTTCCTGTCCTGGAACAGTTTCTGGCCAAGATCAAGTGGATCCTCTTCCTTCGCTCATTCCTGGTCTGATTCAAAACCTATCCTTATCCATTTCTGGTCTGATTAAAAATTAAGTTCAGCTGGACAAGAACACATACATAGAAGGAAGATAGGGAAAACCTTCTACTTGCAAGTGCTTGTTCGGTTGCTGCTGACTTTTGAACTGGCGTGAATCCACATGCAAGTTTCATTACATAAACATACGAACATATTTGAATCTTCATCGTACATACTCTCAAACAAACTAAGAATAAATGCCCAGCTACGAGTCTTTACATAAGAGACCTCTCAAACCAGCATCTGAACAAATATTGGAAGAGAATTGGCCCCGTGTCTTCAGTTCTTTTACTAGTTTTGTCACGTCATCACAGCAAACATTGGTTGCACGCCTGCAACAAAATAGATGGAAATGGTAAGTTCCAGAAGGGTTGAGTCTCGCGTCACTTCTGAATCTAATCACAACATTCAGTCATCATGAAGGTGTGGTGGACGAGCACCACGGTGGCTGGATCTAGGCCGATGGTGGAGACAGGGGGGCCATGACCCCCTCTCCCCCCCCCCCCCCCCTAACATATCATATCATAATAAAAAAAACTTTGCTAGTATAATTTTATAATATTTATTTATATTAAGAGGAAGAGTAGGTATATATGACAAAATTATTGTCATACATACCTATTAATATCTGCTACTCCCTCTGTCCAATAAAAAGGGTTATTTTCATTTCTCGAGAAGTCAAATATTTTCAACTTTGACCAAATATATATATATATATATATATATATATATATATATATATATATTATATTAGATAGGTCGTCGAATGTATTTTTATAATAAACTTATTTGAAGATATAAATGTTACTAATATTTTCTACAGACCTAGTTTGACTAGCACGAATGCCATAGAATTTTTAGAGTAGATAATAAAATCATACAAAACACAACTAGATAATAAATATCATCCCCATGAACACCTCCAGAAGACTAAGCGGTAGATATCGAGATTTATAAAGTCACCACAGAGTCTTGCTGCCAAAGGACATGTCGACTACAACTAAAAGAATAGCGCCTTAGATCCTAGAATACATATAAGAATGAGAGCAACCATGTCAAGTCGATGAATTAACCTAGACAATGACCATGAGGAATCTAACATGTTGAGCTACACGCACTTTTTACAAGTTGGCTCTTTTAGACCAGCCCCCTTATATATAATTCTTGGCTCCGCCCCTTATCTAGACTGACCGCATCCCGAGCCCACGTAGAGGCCATGATCATTGAGCAGGACACTACCACCAACAGCGCAATAAGGTCGCCATGTTGCACATTGAGAACGAGTGCCAGGTCCGCCTTGTCGCCGAGATGGCTAACCATGAGGAAGAGATGCATAAGGGTTTGCTACAAACCGCATAGTAAGAAAAAAAGTCATCGTTGAGGAGGATTTGATTCCTCTCACGGCTATGTCCTATGACACTTTCGGATAAGAGGATGGTCGAGAGGCAAACTAAAGAAGGGTGGCCAGAGGATGGGTGAGGGGAAGGATGAGGATGGGCGGCTGGCCATAAGAGGAGCGGTGGCCACTGCTTTGGCACTGGCGACAGTGGATTTGGCTCAAGAGATTAGAGAGATAAGGAGGGAGAGAGAAGAAAACACCGATGACATGTGGGTCCAGTGCCACTTGTTGTCCACGCCAACAAAATCACCTATCAAAACAGCTATATATGATAAAAAATGAGCGGTTTCAACCGTTGGATGGTCAAAGATTTATATGGTTTTTCGAGTTTTATGGCCAAAACTGAACTCGGACGATATAGTTGGATCATACAAAATGGGCTTGGATCTCCAAAGAAAAAATGAAGATAAACTTCAAGATTCACGGAACATCCATGTCATTTTTTACCTTTATCATTTCGGAAAAACAATCAATGAACCATTTCGTTTTCCCTCCAAAATCAAAATCCGAGTCGTCCTCTCATGCCGGCCGGCATGCGTACGTACACATAAGACAAGTACCAAAAGGGCCATTAACGCTGTGCACAACACATGCATAGGCCCTCTGCCGGCTCTTCAAGGCAAGCATCTACTTCTCCCTGCAGCCTGCACGCAGCATTCGGCCGTCCATATGCATGCTTCCCCTACATGCATGCATCCATCTCTGCAACTGCGCGCGTGTATCCCCACCAGGAATTCAGAAAAACGCATTGCACATGAGGATTCAGGCTTCGGGCTGCGTCTGCATTCTGCAAGCAGCCATCGCGCGCTCGCCTTGAATTGCATAGGCAGCTGCGATCGAAGTAACTCCGATCCTGCTGGCTGCTCCCTGCTGATGGATCAGCATGCATTGCATGCATGTGGCGTTCAGGGGCTCGATCACACTTGGTACATGATCGATTCGAGAGACGGGTTGCAGTGCAATGCGATGGCCTTTCTGCATCATCATCGTATTGACGTGCGGCACACACACATATGCACTGTTGTTACACTACGCAAGCAGAGAATTAACTCGTGCTACCTACGTACGTACGCTTGCTTGCATGCAGATAGATCAGAGTCTAGCTACTAGCTCTGTAGGAGTATATAATACTACTGTATGTATGGTAGCTGTACATTGCAGGGATGGAATTAATCCATCCTTTAATCTGTCAAGGCAAGCATGTGTTGTAGGATCCAAGATCAGTGGCATATATATCTATGATTTTGGGTAAAGGTGGTCCAATTTAACATCTTCTTTCAGTACCTATAATCTACACTACATACCATTTTTGTTGTATATTAATTCCCCATTCCATACCTACGTTGGTTCAACACATTGTAATGATCTTTGGGCCCATGGCCCACGTACGGCGTGCCACCAGCCACCCTACGAGCTAGCTGCGCCACTGTCCAACATGAAGCGAGTTAATAACCGTTGGACAATTGTCTTCCATGGAAATATATTGGGAATGGGTACCCAAGTGTGTCCCTCCCGTCACAAACAAGCACTCCCTCTTTATAAAAGAAAAAAAGAAAAAGAAAACAAATACTCCCTCAGTTCTAAATTATAAGATGTTTCAGCTTTTTAGATACATACATTGTTTTATTATATATGTATCTAGACATAGTGCATATCTAAATACATAACAAATGTTAGTATGTATCTAGAAAAAAGCCAAAACGTCTTATAGTTTAGAAAGATGGTTTAGTATAACTGCCTACAAAGATGGTTTAGTAAAAATTATATGTTTTCTATATTTTAACTAAAAAAATATTGGCTGGTCTACTCTCTCTGTCCTAAAATAGTGTGCATCTCGCTTATCAAGGATTCGATCAATTTAAAGTTTGACTAAATTTATAGAAAATAATATCGACATTTATATCTCAAATAGATTTACTATGAAAATTGTCGGTGTTCGGTCCCGAGGAGGTCCTAAACCGACGAGTAAATGCTGCGTGTCCCTTTCCTGGATGGTGATGCAAGGAGAACACACGAGGGTTTATCCTGGTTCGGGCAATAGAAAGCCCTACGTCCAGCGGGGGGAAGAGATTTGTATTTCCTTGCACCGAGGTGCTTGCGTAGGGGTTACAAGCTTGCGAGAGAGGGCGGCGAGCCCAGGTCTCAAAAAGGAAAAAGAGTACAAGGTGATTGCTTGAGATGTTGATCTCTATCTTGTGTCTGGTTCGTTGTCCGTCCTCTCTCCAGAGCCCTGGCCTACCCTTTTATAGGACGAGAGGAGGCCAGGACGATGGGAGCCTTGAGATGATGTTTTGTCGATCCCTGTTGAGGTGGCTGTAGCGACGTGTCCTAGAAATGGAGGGCCATCCCTGGACACCATGGTGTTGTAGAGGACGGGACGCTGAAATGACCCGGAGCGCCGCGCCATGCCGTCCTCCCTTCCCTGTTGAGCCGTGCTGGGCGTCGAGGCCGGGTCGAGGCCGGGTCGAGGGCGAACGGATAAGTCCGAATCCCTGGAATCGCGGTGTACGGACTTTGTCGTATCCTCCCTTGAGGGTAACTAGTGACGTACAGTGCGTGGTAAGGTGGGTACAGTGATGGTTTTCACCTCCCATCACGGAATGGGCGGTAAAACAGTGACGACTGATACTGGCATTGTTCCCACGTCGACCATGCTCGTAGCCATGCCGGTAGGTGGTAGCAGGTAATTGCATTAAATGCTAAGGCTTTTGTCCTGGGGTAGGTGAAGAGAGGGGGTCGAGCGCCTCGACCCGGGCTCACGCGAGTCGGAGTGCGGTCGAGGCGTTTTGTCGTGCGGGACGGGGTGCGGTCGAGGCCTCCCGTCGAGGGGGCCTCGTATGAGTCGGAAACGGGATGCGGTCGAGGCGTTCTATCGAGCCGGCCTCATACGAGGCGGACCTGACGCGCGTTTTGAAGTGGGCTGTGCTTCGCCGTGGCTTAGTCGTTTTGATTTTCATTATCGTAAAATGTGGGCAACCCGGTACTATTGGTACCGATAGTAGCCCCCGAGCCTTTGGGTGAGTGTGCGATCACTCTCCTAGAGGCTTTTTGCTGATGAACTGGAATCGTACCGCCGTTGACTTCTTCGGTGGGGGCGCGCGAGCGCACCCCCCGGGTGTAGCCCCTGAGGCCTCGGTGGAGTGTGGAAGACTCCTCCGAGGTCTTTTACGTGTTTTACCGGGGAGTAGTTTGATGCGGTCGAGCCCCCGAGCCTCGTGCGCACGAGGTCGATCGGAGTCCCAGCCGTCTTTTGTTGCGCGACCCTCACGCTCCTTCTAAGGAGAGGAGGGGTGGGGAACGCCGTACTACCCCATTTGGGCGAGTCCCGACGATCTCCGATGAGCTGCTAGCGGGGAGATTCGAGTGAGAGCCCGTGCTCCAGTCGTTAGGAGTCGGCTCGTGGCCCGGAGGCGCTCTTCAAAAAACGCCAAGGAGTGGTCGCGTGGATGTCGGTTCCCTGCGACAGGATCCGAGGGCTCGGTGCCTCCCCCGAGGGGATTCCTACATCGACCTCCTCCTTTGGCCTCGAATACGTCTTGGGGTGCCCCGAGAGCGTGGCTCGATCCCTGGCCATGTACGGGCGCATCCCTAGTCGTCCCTAACTCTGTTGCTTGAGGGCGGCTGTCGAACCCGGGTCGAGGGTCAGCTTCCGTTCCCTCGAGACTTATGACAGGTTCGGGACCCGTTTGCGAGGCATCTTGGAATATCCGTCCGTGGATCTCGCCCTGCCCGTTAGTCAGGCGCGCCTTTTTAGGGCGAAACCGGCACGGTAGTGGGCGACGTGGCGTTCGGTTATAGCGTGGGGGACGGCTACGTGCCCGGTTCCTGTAAGACGTGGGGGACGGTTAGGTGAGCGCATTTAATGTGGGAAACTGTTCCTACCTTTTCGCGCGGCCGTTGGGCTTCCTCCAGGCATATAAAAGCAAAAACCCGGGGGTCCGAGTCCCCCACCGGTTCCTTGTGCCCTTGCCATCTCCTTGCCATAGATAGCCCTTGCCTTCTTGTGCTCCCCGCCCACATCACCGCCGCCGCCGCATCCTCCCCGCTGCCCTTCTTCCCACAACACCTGATGGCTGGAAAGAGCCAGATCCTCCCCGCCGACGACTGGGCGGCCTCCTCGGTGACAGAGAGGAGGTTGGAGGAGCTGGTTGAGGACGGGCTGCTGCGGCCGAGGACGAGTCGGTCGCAGCCGGAGTGGATCGCGCCGCCGCCGGCCCACTGGGAGCCGGTGCCCCCTGAAGGGTACGTGGTGAGCTTCGTCTGCTTCCACGAGCGGGGGTTCGGCGTTCCTGCATCCACCTTCATGCGCGCGCTCCTCCACTACTACCGGGTGGAGCTTCACCACCTCGCCCCCAACGCCGTCGCGCAGGCCGCCATCTTCGCGACGGTCTACGAGGGCTACCTTGGGGTGGAGCCGTAGTGGAACCTGTGGCTTCACCTCTTCAAGGCTGAGCTCTTCGCCAGGAGGGCGGGGGAGAAGGGGGTCCTGGCCGCGGCTCGAGTAGGGAGCTGCGTCCTGCAGGTGAGGTCGAGCCGGGCAGATCTGTACATCCCGGCTCGCCTCATCTCCTCGAACAGCGGGTGGCACGAGGGCTGGTTTTACCTCCGCAACGATGATAATCAGTTGCCGAGGTACACCGGTGAAAGTCCCTAGTTTGGTTTTGGGTAATTGATGAAACCTAGGACTAACCTTTGTATCTAAGTGGATGATTTAGATAAAGGTGGTCATTGAATATGAGACATGACATTGACTCATATGACCAAGATGGTGAAGACCAAGATGAAGCTTGGCTCGATAGACCGGTTGTGAAGGTGAAGGGCAAGTCGAGGCTTCGAAGCGAAGGACCATGCGATGGTGAAGCTTGAGCAAGACTTGGCGCCGATGGACCAATGCAACGGTGAAGAGCAAGTGAAATCAAGGTCGATGGATCGAGATGGTCATGTGATGATATGAAGTGGAACATATCATTTGGAGAAACAAAATGGGCTCAAGGCAAAGGTATAACCATAGGGCCATTTTGTTTTACACTCAAGACACCATAGAGGGTGTGAGTGGTTTAGGATCGATAGCCGAACTATTAAGAGGGGAAGTCTTATCGGTTATTCGACGCATGAGTGCCACTAGGTGAATTCATGAAGTGCATTGCATGTAGGGCCTAGTGAGCTAACTGGAAAACCTTTGAAAATGATTGAGAAAAAGCTAACACACAAGCACATGGAGATGTACACTTGATGGTGTTGGCACATTTGCAAAGGTGGCGTTGGTCGCGCTGTGGTTTACGGGTAGAGAGGGGTTTGGGTTCCTCTCTCCTTCCCGCCGAGCGTGCGAGCGCGGGATTCAGGCATTTTCGGGGAAATGAAATGCCTATTTTCCACTACGCCGGAAGTCGGAAAAGAAACGGAGGCGAACGCGGTCACAGAGGTGACCGGACGCTGCACCGGACGCTGCACCGGACGCGATCACTCGCGGGACCGGCGCGTCCGGTCAGTACAGCGCGGGCGTCAGGCGCGCGGGCTAGGGTTTGCCACCGGCGCGTCCGGTGACTCGCGGGACCGGCGCGTCCGGTCAGGCGAACAGCGGTTCACAAGGATGATCGGACGCGGTGCGCGTCCGGTCACACACGATCGGACGCGTCCGGTCGTCAAAGGAGCTTACTGGACTCCGACCAGACGCGGTCACTGTCGCGTCCGGTCGTTGCGAGGAGCGCGTCCGGTCATGTCTTCGCGCGCGCGGGTACTGTGCGCACCGGCGTGTCCGGTCGTTTGCAGCAGCGCGTCCGGTCGCTCGTTTGACCGTTGGCGCGCAGTGACCGTTGGAGGATCTAACGGTCGCGTTTGAAATCGGTGGACACGTGGACGTCGCAGGGCGACCGGACGCGGTTGAGCGCGTCCGGTCAGTTACGACCGGCGCGTCCGGTCGTCCCGCGAAAAAACGGTCAGTGGAGTTGTAACGGCTCTATTTGTTTGGGATGCTTATAAATACTTGTTGTCCGGCCCTTGGGGAGGCCTCTTGGCATTTCTAACACTCTTGTGCATCCTTTGAGCTAGAGCTACTCCTCCCACTCATCTCTCTTGCTTGATTGCAAATCAAAAGTGAGATTGAGTGATCCCAAAGTGCATTACATAGCTTGAGGGCATCTAGTGGCACTTGTGGGTGGTTTAGCCGGTGGATTTCTTGTTACTCTTGGAGAGTACCGCTCCTAGCCGGCTTGGAGATTGTTGGAGGCGTTGGCAAGAGAAGGTGTTTGTTCTTGGCCACCTCCGGTTGATTGTGAGAGGTTCTTGTGCTTTCCTCGGCGGGACGCCAAAAGCAACTCTAGTGGATTCCGCGTGTCATTGAGTTACCTCACTTGAGAGTGGTGTCTTGCGGTGCCTTGCGGGGCGTGCCTTGAGGGGCAAGTGACTTGAGGGTCACACCGAGGAACCATCTAAGTGTTGGTCGACACAACCGGTGACGTAGCTTGTCGGTGCACAAGTGAACACCGGGTGAACAAATATTGTGTCTCTTGTCTCCCGGTGATTGGTCTTCATATTGTATTGTTGTCAATATTGATTGATTATATATCTCCTTGGTGATTGGCAACATCCTCTCTCCACCGTCGGTATAAGAATCATAATCCTTCCCTTGCATTTACTTTCACTAGTTTATCTTGTGTAGCTCTAGTAGTAGCTTTGCTAGTAGTGTTGTTAGCTTGTTCTCTAGTGTTTCTTTAGTGACATAGCTCTTGTGTGAACTAGAGATCATAATCTACTAGACTTGTGGATAGGAGGCTTGCATCACAACCTTTGGCTAAGAAAAACTCGCTTTACGCCGTTTGTTGTTCTAACAAGTTTGCTTAGTGGTATTTGTAGAATTTTTTTATAGGCTATTCACCCCCCCTCTAGCCATCTAGGACCTTACAAGTGGTATCGGAGCCGTGGTCACCGTTTTAATCAAGGCTTAACATCCTTCGGTGTGAAAAATGGCTCAAATTGTGTTCAATCATGTTGGGGGCAAGCCACCGTTCTTTGATGGTGTTAGTTCTTTTGCTCATTGGAAGAGAAAGATGACAATGTACCTTGGTTCTATTCATGAGAGAGTATTGCAAGTCACCGAGAATGATTTTGCTATCATTGATCCCGATCATCTCACCGATGAAGATAGAGCAAATAGAACATGCAATAGAATGGCTCTCAATACACTTTGCAATGGCATTGACACAAAAGTATTTGAGGGCATCAAGGATTTAGATTTGGCAAATGAAGTATGGACAAGGTTGAGTGAAACATATGAGGGCACTAAGGTTGTGAAGAGTGCCAAGCTATATGGGCTCAAGAGTGAGTTTGAGAACTTCAAGAAAAAGGATGATGAAACAATCATTGAAATGTTTCATAGATTGCAAGTGATAGTCAATGATCTCAAGAGCTTAGGGCACAAGACTCAAGATCAAGATTTTTGTCACAAGTTCTTATTGAGCTTACCTAGAAGATTCAAGATGTTGATCATGATGTTGCAAAGAGATGGGCTTGAAGCAATGAAGCCTAATGATTTGCTTGGTGAAGTATTGACTTTTGACAAATATGATCAAGATGTTGATGACAAGGAGAAGGTGGAAGATGAGAAAAAAAAGAAGACCGTAGCATTTAATGCCACCTCCTCCAAGGGCAAAACCATCATCATTGAAGAGGAAGAAGACAACAATGAAGATGGGGAATTTGAAATTGATGATGAGGCACTTGCTCTTGTAGTCAAGAAGATGGGTCACATGTTCATCAAGAGAAGAGGCTTTAAGAAGAGAAATGACAACTTCAAAAGAAATGAGCAACAAAGAAAGTGTTTCAATTGTGATAGCACCGAGCACCTTCAAGCGGAATGTCCTTATGATAAAAAGAAGAACAAAAAGGACAAGTTTGAGAAGAAGAAGAGAGAGGCCAAGATGACATTCAAGAAAGACAAAAATGGTGCCTATGTGATCACTTGAGAAAGTGAAGATAATGAAGAAGAAGAAGAATCATCCAACAAGGCTTTTGCTTCTATTGCTATCAACAAGAAGCCATCACTATTTGATTCATCCTCTTCATGCTTCATGGCTAAAGAAGCTAAGGTATTATATGATGAGAGTGATGATGAAAGTGAAATGGAATATGCTCATGATAGTGATAATGATAATGAAAATGATGATGATGAACCAACTAAAGAACAACTATATGACTTGATGCAACAAACTAGAGACATAGCTATTGCCAAGGACAAAGAGTGTAAGAAGCTTTCAATGAAAGTAGCAATACTTGAGAAAGTCCTTAGTGAGCTTAAGACCACTCATGAGAGTCTAGTGGAAGACCATGAGGATCTTGACAAGGCTCATTCCAAGCTTGAAAAAGCTCACTCATTGCTACTTGAGCAACAAGCAAAGAAGGAGGTTGTTGTATCATGTGATATAGGTGTTACATGTGATATAATTGATGAATTCTTTAATGAACCTATCATCATGTCAAATACTAACCCTTCTTGTAGCTCTTCATCCACCACCACTAACTCTACCTCCACTACTAGTGACGGTTTCACTTGTGATGCCTCACTAATGGTTGAGAATGAGACTCTCAAGAGAGAGGTGGATGAGCTCACTCACGCCCTAGGCAAAGCCTATGGTGGTGAGGCCCGCTTGCTTAAGTGCTTGGGTAGCCAAAGGTTCTCTCTTAACAAAGAGGGATTGGGCTACACCCCCAAGAAAGGCAAGTCGGCCTTTGCAACTCCAAAGCCTAGCTTTGTGAAGGGCAATGGTCGGTTTTGCAATAGATGCAAGCAAGTTGGGCACCTAGAGCATAATTGCAATAAAAGGAACCAAAGCAAGAACCTTGTTAATGCTATACCTTTTGATTCTTGCTATGTGCTTACCAAGGGTGTGAAGGGTGTGCAAGCTAAGTTTGTTAGTACACCAATTGTGGGCCCAAAGAAGAAGGCTATTTGGGTACCAAAGAGCTTAGTTACTAACTGTAACACCCCTGGTGTTACGAGCTTGCTTAGCACCAGGGTAAGGCCTAAGATAAATCATCGAAAACAAATTCCGTGGTTTTTAAAATTTCAACACACGAAAAATTATAAGCGAATTTCTATGAACAAAAAAAAATGTGATTTGTGTATGTCGCTTAAGTAAAGTGTGATGAACAAGTGGTGTTGATGAGAATGCAATTATTAACTTGTAAAAGAAAAGTGAGAAAAATACAACGCATGCCTTGATAACCATAAATAGATATACAACTCAAATTGTGTCAAATGTATTCGGGTATACATGCTTATATATATATAAATAAATATATATACTTGTAATCTCTCTGTTATCTTTATATGATTGATTGTATAGTGGAAAATTTTGCTTTTTAAATAAAGAATCAATAAAAAATAAAGAAAGGACGAAAAATATAACACTCACGTACACACAAGAATGACTCATGACTGGCCGCTTGCTCAGCTGCTCGCTGTTCACTGCCGTCGTTGGCCTGCTGCCGCCTTGTCGCTGCTACCTGCTCTGGCCAGTGCCATCACGTCATCTTGAATGGCCACGCTGCACGTAACCGTGGCTCCGGTCGCACTGATGATGGGATGCGTCGCTGTCTGGCCTTGCTCTGCCTCGCCTTGGCGTGCTTAAATGGAACACCTCGCCCTCCCCATCCGCATCTCGCTCGTGCTGCTGCTCGCGGCCACGGACGCTGCCATGGCCGCTAGGGTCGAGCAGAGCTTCGAGCTGCCACTCACCTCCCTCCAATTCTTGCATCCACTAGCTCGAGCGGTCATCCATGGCGGACGTGCCTCGCGAGCACGAAGCTCAGCTTCACGTACGTCTCTTTCAAAAGTTCGTGTTTATTTACCTACACAGCTATCTTGCGAATTTTATATCTCCATCATATCAACTCGGATTCCATGAATTCTTCTTCCTAAATTCATCTAAAATCAAACTCTATCTTCCATATTAATTTCATGATTTTTAGAGCTCATTTGAAATTATGTGATTAGTTAATTATGTCATTAGCTTCTTGTCTTTTCTTAAATGTATTGAACTTTTAGAAATTCATAGTAAATCATAGAAAATTTGTAAAATAGAAAATCAAGATGTTTTGGAACCCTTGCGTTTATCTGTATGCATTAGATATATAATATTGCATGTTTTAGTAGAAAAATATTGCACTATATTTTTCCTATGATTAATTATAGAGAAATTCATACCGGTAGATGCTATGCTTCAAATGAGATGAAAATTTTATGGCATGTTATTCATGTGATGCTTAATTTAGGATAAAAATTTGAGGTCCAGATCTTGTATAATTACTGAGTTATTAAATTATCTTTGTCACATGCTTTTATCGATATGAAATCTTTGTTAATTGCTAGTAAATAATATGCTTATCTGAAAATTATAAAACTTGTACAACATTTATAATTAGTCAAGATGTACCTTTCATAAAAGTTTCATGTACAACGGAGATGTTTGGACTGTCACCTTTTATTCCACGCTTACCAGTAATAATACCTTTATATACAGTAATTAGTGATCCTATGTCTTAAATATGTTGTCCGTGTTACTTGCTTCACATGTAGGTTAAACAGAATGTTATGCATCTCTGATGGTGATAGGTCTATGCTTAGTATGTTGCTTTACCTTACATGAATTTTATTAAATTGCAATGCGGTTGTATTGTTAATTTGTGTTTTCTTAATAATAACCAACTCACGAATAAATCTCTTTTAGAAAGGATGAGAGTCGGAGTGAGAGTGACGATGTGTTGTTTGTCTTTCAATAAGTATATCTATGCTATGCTTGTTCCGCTTAAGCAGGCATTGCATTTTTGCATATCATAATAGGAACGATGATGGTTGATGGGTCGATGGATCAACCAGATGACTTGGTGTTTAATCAAAGGTGGTGCCATGGCGAACAGGTCCCGGAGATGGAATACTAACTTTTGGTTATCTTTTACCCAGGCAAGCCCCGGTGCATAACCCCTATTATTCTGCACTTTATTATATCTATATTCTTGTGTATTAAGTTTTAAGGAGTTAGATGAAATCCACTTGCATAAATATCCTGATCCCATGAGTCTTACTAGTATGTCAGGATCGTGTAGATTGCTATGCTATAGGAATCCGGTAGAAGTCGAGTGATTTTCTGTCACTCGCGAGAGATAGGAATATCTTATTGTTACTATTATCATGTTGCTATCTCATGGAATATAAATGTATATGGATAATTGGAGACCGGGCGGAATGGGTTGGATGGACTTGAACCTGGTTGGGCAGCAGAGCAGGGCTCTGGTTGCATTTGTTCCGCCTGTGTCAATTAAGGACCGTTCGTTGCATGGACCCTGGTCAAGTCACAGATTTATTGTCCCGAGCATATACTTGCTTATGGGAGCGGGAAGGCTTGTTTCTCTCTTGTCATGGGTTCCGGCTCTTTCCGGACCGGCTTTTAGGGTGGTTATATATATTGGGTTGAGGAGGTCTAAGCACCATACTGAGGCCGGGCCTGCAGTGATGGGGGCTTAGAGTCCGAGCTTGGACGGGGACCTGGACCCCTTGACAGGAGTGGAACGGGTTGGTCTTGCTTGTGCCCGGGGTACGAGCAAGGCGTGTGTTTTCGGGGCACCCAGCTGGGCATATTGATTCGCGAATCGCCGTTTCTGCGTGACGGTACGGCTTGACTACGCTCCGGCATCGTAGTAAGAAGTGGAACAAGAAAGTTGTTGGAAGAGAAGATAAAATGGTTCTGATTGCTTACCACTTGCTTGAAAGTAGAACAGGTGCTTACCTAGAATGGATAGCTAATGAACTAATGACGACTGCTAATAAAAATAAATATAAGGATG
Organism: Saccharum hybrid cultivar R570; assembly: GCA_038087645.1. Taxonomy (NCBI): domain Eukaryota; kingdom Viridiplantae; phylum Streptophyta; class Magnoliopsida; order Poales; family Poaceae; genus Saccharum; species Saccharum hybrid cultivar. Next base: position 4,995,239 of record JAQSUU010000254.1, on the reverse strand, counting down.
CACAGGTAGTAATGCTTCCTGCAATGCAATAAACCAACAAGCCCGATAAGCCTTGCATATCCTTGGAGTCTTTTATTTTCTCCTGTCGGGTAAGTCTTGCTGAGTACAATTGAGTACTCAGGGTTTTATTCCCCCTGTTGCAGGTGACAGGTGGATGCTGATGAGCTGACAATTGTGTGTGGAAACCTCCTGGTGGGCTCAGCGAGGATTTCCTTTGCGAATGCGGAGTAGAGTTATTTATTAAAACTCTCACTAAAAGTTTTACAAGGAAAATACTATTAATCTGTTATCATTTCATGCATTTAAACGTTCTTCATGTTAATGTTTAAAATGGTTTCATTTCCGCTGAACTCTGATAATGTTTTAGATTCCGCTGTTATAATTACATAATGAATTACTCTGATGTTGTACTAAAAGTGAGGTAAGAAATGGTTAAGGACTTTATAAGCTTTACTCCCTCATTCACGATCCTGATGTAAAAATGTGGATCTTCGAGTTCTCCCTCGCGGTGTGCTCGACGGAACTGCTCAGTTTAGCGCTCTTTCGAATTACTTAGTGCCTAATGGAAGACAAGTACTCCGGAAGGGTGTTACATTAGGCGGTTCTGCCACACTAACCTACAAGGACCCAAACAAAAGTGGGTACCTAAGCTTCATTAATTTGCTTGTAGGTCAATTACAAAGCCGGAGGAAGGCATTGGATTATTGATAGTGGGTGCACTCAACACATGACCAGTACATCAAGAATGTTTGACTCAATCAATGACAATAATAGTGGTGTTGATTCTATCACATTTGGCAATAACAAGAAAGGCAAGGTTATTGGCTTGGGCAAGATTGCAATATCAAATGACATGAGTATCTCCAATGTGTTGCTAGTTGAAAGCTTGGATTTCAATCTTCTATCTGTGGCACAAATATGTGATCTAGGCTACAAATGTATCTTTGGGGTTGATGATGTGGAAGTTATTAGTGTGGATGGTTCAAATGTGGCATTCAAGGGCTTTAGATATGAGAATCTCTACCTAGTTGACTTCAATGCTAGAGAAACTTCTTTGACAACTTGCTTAGTCTCCAAATCAAGCATGGGTTGGCTTTGCATAGAAGGCTTGGTCATGTTGGCATGAAACAATTGAAGAAGCTTACAACTCACAATCTTGTCAATGGTTTGAAAGATGTTGAATTTGAGAAGAATAAGCTTTGTAGTGCATGTCAAGTCGGGAAACAAGTTGGAAGCTCACATCCAAAGAAGAGTACAATGAGCACATGCAAAGCATTTGAGTTGATGCACATGGATCTATTTGGACCAACAACATATACAAGCATAGGCGGCAACAAGTATGGATTTGTCATAGTGGATGACTTCACAAGATTCACATGGGTATTCTTTCTTAGTGACAAAAGTGAAGTGTTTGACACCTTCAAGACATTCCTCACTAGAGTTCACAATGAGTTTGAGATTAGAATCAAGAAAGTGAGAAGTGACAATGGAAGTGAGTTCAAGAATACAAGAATTGAAGAACTTTGTGATCATTATGGTATTGGACATCAATTCTCGGCCAAGTACACTCCACAATCAAATGGCCTAGTTGAGAGGAAGAATAGAACATTGCTTGATATGGCTAGATCAATGCTTCATGAGTACAATGTGAGTCAATCTTTTTGGGATGAAGCAATCAATACCGCTTGCTACTACATCAATAGACTATATTGTCATCCATTGCTAGAGAAGACCCCATATGAGCTACTTCATGGAAGAAAGCCCAATATTTCTTACTTTAGGGTGTTTGGTTGCAAATGCTATATCTTGAAGAAGGGCACTAGATTGGGGAAGTTTGACAAGAGATGTGATGAGGGGTTCCTACTTGGTTATTCAACTACAAGCAAAGCTTATAGAGTTTGGAACAACTCAAGTGGCATTCTAGAAGAAGTCCATGATGTGCAATTTGATGAAACCAATGGGTCACAAGATGAAGAAGAGAATCTAGATGATGTTGGTGGAACTCAATTAGTGGAAGCAATGAAGAACATGGATATTGGAAACATTAGAGCAAAGCAAGTAATTGATATTCAAGATGATGATAAAGATCAAGTGCTAAATTCTCCATTCAAGTTAGCTAGTGACTCTCAAGTGCAAGATCATGGTGCTAGTACATCTCATCAAGATACATCAAGTGATCAACCAAGCTCAAGCAATCAAGTGCAAGTACTTCAACCACAACATGTTGCAAGAGATCACCCCATTGATAGTGTTATTGGTGATATTAGAAGTGGTGTGCAAACAAGATCAAGATTGGCTATGTTTTGTGAGCATGCATCATTTGTGTCAACCATAGAACCAAAGAAGATAGAAGAAGCTTTGAGGGATGCCGATTGGATCATGGCTATGCAAGAAGAGCTTAACAATTTCACAAGAAATGATGTTTGGGAGTTGGTAGAAAGGCCAAATGACTACAATGTGATTGGAACCAAGTGGGTGTTCAAAAACAAGCAAGATCAAGATGGTATTGTAGTAAGAAACAAAGCAAGACTAGTTGCTCAAGGTTACACTCAAGTTGAAGGTCTTGACTATGATGAGACATATGCTCCCGTGGCAAGATTGGAGGCAATAAGGATTCTATTGGCTTATGCTTGTGCACACAACATCAAACTATATCAAATGGATGTCAAAAGTGCATTTCTCAATGGGATCATCAATGAGTTAGTCTTCGTTGAGCAACCGCCTGGATTTGAAGATGACAAGAAACCCAACCATGTGTACAAGTTAAGGAAGGCTTTATATGGCTTAAAGCAAGCACCTAGAGCATGGTATGAGAGGCTAAGGGATTTCCTTCTCTCTAAGGGATTCAAGATGGGCAAGGTTGATACAACTCTATTCACCAAGAAGATTGGAAATGATCTATTCATAGTGCAAATATATGTTGATGACATCATCTTTGGATCAACCAATCAAGCTTATTGTGAAGAATTTGGTGCTATGATGGCCAAAGAGTTTGAAATGTCTATGATTGGTGAACTTAGCTACTTCCTTGGTCTTCAAGTAAAGCAATTAAAGAATGGGACATTTGTGAGTCAAGGGAAATACATAAGGGACATGTTGAAAAAGTTTGGAATGCAAGATGCAAAGCCAATTTCAACTCCAATGGGTACAAATAGAAGTTTGGATAGTGATCTTGATGGCAAAATGGTGAATCAAAAGGAATATCGGTCTTTGATTGGAAGTCTACTCTATGTCACCGCATCAAGTCCGGATGTCATGTTTAGTGTTTGCATGTGTGCTAGATATCAAGCCTCACCTAGAGAGAGTCATCTCACGGCCGCAAAGAGAATATTGAGGTACTTAAAGCAAACAAGAGATGTTGGACTATGGTATCCCAAGGGGTCAAAGTTTGAATTGATTGGATATTCGGACTCCGACTATGGGGGTTGCAAGATCAATAGAAAGAGCACAAGTGGCACATGTCAATTACTTAGAAGATCACTTGTGTCATGGTCCTCAAAGAAACAAAATAGTGTGGCAATCTCTACCGCCGAAGCCAAATATGTGAGTGCGGGGAGTTGTTGTGCACAATTGCTATGGATGAAATCAACTTTGAAGGATTATGGCCTCAACTTCAAGAATGTGCCATTGCTATGTGATAATGAGAGTGCAATCAAGATGATACAAAACCCGGTTCAACATGGAAGAACAAAGCATATTGACATAAGGCATCATTTCATTAGAGATCATCAACAAAAGGGAGATATTGCCGTTGAGAGTGTTGGCACCGATGATCAACTTGCCGATATTCTCACTAAGCCACTTGATGAAAAGAGGTTTTGCAAGCTAAGGAATGAATTGAACATTCTTGATTTCTCAAACATGAGTTGAATGCACCCCACTCACTTATTGACATGCCTCTCCTTCAACATTGCAAGGTAAAGTTGATTGACATGTCATTCATCCTATGCTAAGGACTTGCTAGAGCATATAGACATAATAAGTGGTATGCATGAGCATTCATGATAAATCAAATGAATTTGATGGATATATGTTACCACTATTGCCTCTATGTTTGATTTGATCTAGTGGTGGCATATGACATGTTTGTGAGCTTGCACACCTAGTGTTGAATCTAGAAGATTTGCTATAAGTGTTTAATTCAACATAGGCAAGATAACCCTTATTATGAGGTGTGAAGAAGCTTGTCTTTGGTTCAAATCGAATTAAATATCTTTGGCAAGTGTTCTAGGTTGAACCAAAATTGATGAATTTTAACCTACTCCGTCGAACATTTTTCTTCTCTCCACAATTTGATCCCATTTTTGGGTAAGTTGTTGACAAAGGGGGAGAGAAAAAGATGATTCAACATGATAAAGGGGTAAAAGGGGGTAAATAAAATTTTTGATGCACACAAGTAGGGGGAGCAAGCTCATAAACAAAGTTGTTGCATTTGTTTGTGCATTTTCATATGACTTGCTCATTGCACATGTATTTAAATTCAATATACATGCTTGTGTGGTGCAATGCTAGTATAAAACTTGGATGATGAAATGATCTACTAGCATGCATAGGAATAGTTTTACATGTGGTATCTAGACTTGCCTAAAGTTTTTACAAGTGGTCCAAGAACCTTTATATATAATGTTGATCTCACGGGGTTCTTGAGTTTTGTTGGTTGTCTAGTTACTTCATGATGCTAAGGACGGTGTAAAAGGCAACTCCGATTGGTATCACGCTTCAAAGGTCCATTTCTTACACCTTAGCATCATTTTGGTAGAATTACTCTCCCAACACTTCTATCCATGCATATGTGCAGAGCTTTCAATCCAAACTCTATGCACATATGTAGGGGGAGCTAATGCTACCAAAACCGAGCTTGTGATAGTTGTCCAAACTTTACTTATGAGCAAAATGATTGGACAAGTATGACAAGTTCAAAACTTTTATTATCAAAATCATCTTTGTGAGGGTTGTCATCAATTACCAAAAAGGGGGAGATTGAAAGTCCCTAGTTTGGTTTTGGGTAATTGATGAAACCTAGGACTAACCTTTGTATCTAAGTGGATGATTTAGATAAAGGTGGTCATTGAATATGAGACATGACATTGACTCATATGACCAAGATGGTGAAGACCAAGATGAAGCTTGGCTCGATAGACCGGTTGTGAAGGTGAAGGGCAAGTCGATGCTTCGAAGCGAAGGACCATACGATGGTGAAGCTTGAGCAAGACTTGGCGCCGATGGACCAATGCAACGGTGAAGAGCAAGTGAAATCAAGGTCGATGGATCGAGACGGTCATGTGATGATATGAAGTGGAACATATCATTTGGAGAAACAAAATGGGCTCAAGGCAAAGGTATAACCATAGGGCCATTTTGTTTTACACTCAAGACACCATAGAGGGTGTGAGTGGTTTAGGATCGATAGCCGAACTATTAAGAGGGGAAGTCTTATCGGTTATTCGACGCATGGGTGCCACTAGGTGAATTCATGAAGTGCATTGCATGTAGGGCCTAGTGAGCTAACTGGAAAACCTTTGAAAATGATTGAGAAAAAGCTAACACACAAGCACATGGAGATGTACACTTGATGGTGTTGGCACATTTGCAAAGGTGGCGTTGGTCGCGCTGTGGGTTGCGGGTAGAGAGGGGTTTGGGTTCCTCTCTCCTTCCCGCCGAGCGTGCGAGCGCGGGATTCAGGCATTTTCGGGGAAATGAAATGCCTATTTTCCACTACGCCGGAAGTCGGAAAAGAAACGGAGGCGAACGCGATCACAGAGGTGACCGGACGCTGCACTGGACGCTGCACCGGACGCGATCACTCGCGGGACCGGCGCGTCCGGTCAGTACAGTGCGGGCGTCAGGCGCGCGGGCTAGGGTTTGCCACCGGCGCGTCCGGTGACTCGCGGGACCGGCGCGTCCGGTCAGGCGAATAGCGGTTCACAAGGATGATCGGACGCGGTGCGCGTCCGGTCACACACGATCGGACGCGTCCGGTCGTCAAAGGAGCTTACTGGACTCCGACCGGACGCGGTCACTGTCGCGTCCGGTCGTTGCGAGGAGCGCGTCCGGTCATGTCTTCGCGTGCGCGGGTACTGTACGCACCGGCGTGTCCGGTCGTTTGCAGCAGCGCGTCCGGTCGCTCGTTTGACCGTTGGCGCGCAGTGACCGTTGGAGGATCTAACGGTCGCGTTTGAAATCGGTGGACACGTGGACGTCGCAGGGCGACCGGACGCGGTTGAGCGCGTCCGGTCAGTTACGACCGGCGCGTCCGGTCGTCCCGCGAAAAAACGGTCAGTGGAGTTGTAACGGCTCTATTTGTTTGGGATGCTTATAAATACTTGTTGGCCGGCCCTTGGGGAGGCCTCTTGGCATTTCTAACACTCTTGTGCATCCTTTGAGCTAGAGCTACTCCTCCCACTCATCTCTCTTGCTTGATTGCAAATCAAAAGTGAGATTGAGTGATCCCAAAGTGCATTGCATAGCTTGAGGGCATCTAGTGGCACTTGTGGGTGGTTTAGCCGGTGGATTTCTTGTTACTCTTGGAGAGTACCGCTCCTAGCCGGCTTGGAGATTGTTGGAGGCGTTGGCAAGAGAAGGTGTTTGTTCTTGGCCACCTCCGGTTGATTGTGAGAGGTTCTTGTGCTTTCCTCGGCGGGACGCCAAAAGCAACTCTAGTGGATTCCGCGTGTCATTGAGTTACCTCACTTGAGAGTGGTGTCTTGCGGTGCCTTGCGGGGCGTGCCTTGAGGGGCAAGTGACTTGAGGGTCACACCGAGGAACCATCTAAGTGTTGGTCGACACAACCGGTGACGTAGCTTGTCGGTGCACAAGTGAACACCGAGTGAACAAATATTGTGTCTCTTGTCTCCCGGTGATTGGTCTTCATATTGTATTGTTGTCAATATTGATTGATTATATATCTCCTTGGTGATTGACAACATCCTCTCTCCACCGTCGGTATAAGAATCATAATCCTTCCCTTGCATTTACTTTCACTAGTTTATCTTGTGTAGCTCTAGTAGTAGCTTTGCTAGTAGTGTTGTTAGCTTGTTCTCTAGTGTTTCTTTAGTGACATAGCTCTTGTGTGAACTAGAGATCATAATCTACTAGACTTGTGGATAGGAGGCTTGCATCACAACCTTTGGCTAAGCAAAACTCGCTTTACGTCGTTTGTTGTTCTAACAAGTTTGCTTAGTGGTATTTGTAGAATTTTTTATAGGCTATTCACCCCCCTCTAGCCATCTAGGACCTTACAACCGGCCGCGTGCTGACCGCTCGGGAGGACCGCTGGACGTATGGAGTGCCGGAGGCTGAGAAGCCGCGCCTGGACCCGCTGCTGGCGGTGCTGCAGCAGCTTCGCCTTCGGGGCTTGACGGCAGCGGCGGTGGCTACGGCCTTCCACCGCCGCAGAGCGATGCCGCTGTGTCGGCGTCGTCTGCGCCTCGACCAGATGACTCCGGAGGCATCTCTGGAGGGGACCCGGATGTCCCATGAGTCCCTCACCCTCGAGGAGGTTCTCCGGCGAGCGCGCCGGATGGTTGGGACCTTCAAGGTGGAGGAGGTCGACCGGGTCCCCATGAGGCCCACCCAGGGGTTCGAGCCCGTGGTAAGTATCTTTGGGTTGATATGTTTGCTAGTTTTGTTCGTTTTTGGATTCCCCTAATTTGGTCGAGGCCGGTGCGTAAGACTTGTCGGCGCTGCGGGAGACGCGTCCGCCTGTCCCAGAGGATCGGCCCGCCCGGGAGGCTCGACGCCTTCATGCTTCCAAGAAGAAGAACACCAAGGAGACGACCAAGAAGCGGGCAATCCGCAAGGCCAAGGAGGCGGAGGCGCTGAAGAAGCTCCGGCGTCAGCAAACCATCGAAGGGGTTCCTCTGGCACCGTCGCCTTCCGAGACGATCTCGGGGGAGGACGACGACAGCAGCGGCGAGGACGACGACGCTCTGCCGCGGTATGATGCCGCGACCGGGCTGGGGGGCCTCCCCGACATCCGCCCCCTGCTGGAGCCCATCGGGGGGTCATCCTCCTCCGTCGTCGTGGTCAAGGAGACCGAGGAGGAGGAAGAGGAAGAGGAGAAGGAGAAGAAGAAGAAGGAGAAGGAGAAGGAAGAGGCGGGCCCCTCGACGGGAGGGGCCGCTTTGCCCCGGACCCAGCAAGAGGGGTCGATGGGGATGCCCGTACCGGCCCGGGCCCCGCAAACTCGGGCGGGGGCCGGGACGGTGGTGCCGGCGTCGTCATCGGCGGCGCCGCCGGCAGGCGTAAGAACCCGAGGCCAGCTGGCCTTGGAGGCACAGAAAGCGCAAGGTAGTGCACCGGCGAGGGCCCCACGGAGTGCCCGGCCTGCTGGCGGGGCCGCTGCGAGGCCACCGCCCGCCGCCTCGGGAGGTTCGGACTGTGCGGGGTCGAGGCCCTTGGTGCCAATTTCCGGGTGAGTATTCGTGCTTAGTGGTTTCGCCTCTCTCTGGATCCGTCGACTGATCTTGTTCCTTATTTCACAGGTTAAAGCGGAAGGCGGAGCTAATGGGGCTTACCCCGGTGAAGTCGCTGCGGGCGAGCGCCTCCGTTCTCAACCGGACGGCGGAGCAGGACGCGGCCTGGGTTCGCCAGGTCGAGGCCGCGAAGGGGCATCTTCGACAGCAGCAGGAGGCGGCAGCTGCTACGGGGGTCGCGGGCCCCGATGCCGCCGCGGAGAGGTCCGACCCGGCGAGGGCGGTGGCGCCCAGTTCGGTCGAGGCGGAGCCCAGGCCGTTGCCGACGGCCGAGGGTGCCATTGAGGCCGTGACGGGTGAAGCATCCGCCCGTGGCGCGGAGCGGGCGGGTGCCGACGTGACCATGGAGGAGGTCGCCTCAGCACCCGGACATGAGGTGGCATCGGCGAGGGGGCCGCAGCCGCAGCAAGACCTGCCGGCGCGACCAGTGGGCACGGTGGAGGGCGAGGCCGTCGAGCTCCCTACCGGAGCCCCAGAAGGAGGGGCGCCGGAGGCTGAGGTGCCGGCTGCGGGAGTGCCGTCGGTCGAGGCGCCGGCTCCTGAGCCGCCGTCGGGCGAGGCGCCGGCTCCGGAGGCGTCGACGGTCGAGGTGCCGGCTCCGAAAGTGCCGGTGACCGAGGGGCCGGCCACCGCAGAAGGGCGGGTGCCCGTGGTCCTTACCCTCGACGACACCCCCTGGACAAGGGGAAACAAGTGATGGGGGTCGAGGGGGGTGAGGCCACGGATCAGGCCGGTGCCTCGACGGCCGCTGGAGCCGCGGGAGCTGTGGGCGAGCCGGCCCTTCGGCGGGACCGGGAGACGCCCCGGCCGGGTCGTCGTTGTCATGGCCTGACATCGCCGCGCTGGTGATAGCACGGGCCGAGGCGGAGATTCCGAGGTGGGGGGGCCGTCCCTTCAGTTCAGGGACGCCGCGAACCCCGACGCCGAGCCCATCTTCACCCTGAACGACAGGGATGAGGTGCACCGCTGGGAGTACCTCGAGGGTGTCCGCCGGCACCTTGATCGGATACTCAATGTGGCGTCCGACGCCGTCTCGCGGGGTATACGGGATGCCACCGAGGTACAAACGATCCGTCGGCTTTTTTCGTGGCTCTTAGTGTCTTTTTCCCTCGGTTTCTTTATCTTCTTAGTTTCTTCGAATCGTGACCAGGAGCTGAAGGAGTACTCCCGCCGCAAGTCGCTCTTCATCCGGGATGAGAGTGACGTGTGGGCCGCGCTGGCGCAGCAACGAGCCCTGGTCGAGGAGGCCTAGAAAAGGCTTTCCGATCGGAACGCCGAGATGGCTGAGCTGCGTACCGCCTACTCGACGGTGAAGGAGGAGGCGATACAGGCTTGGGCGGCCGAAGCCGTGATGCGCACCGAGGTGGACAAGGCCCAGGAAGAGGCTGCCCAGGCTCGCAGGGACCTCGAGCCCCTGTCGGCACGGGTGAAGGAGCTCGAGGAGGACGTCTCCCAGGTCGGCCGTCAACGTGACCTCCTCAACGTCCAAATCGGGTAGGTCACAACCCGTTTCAGTGCGCTGATGGACGAGGTCACTGTGCTGAACGGGGCCGTCCAAGAGAAGGACGCGGCACTCCAGACCGCCCGTCAGGAGATCGAGGCGCTGAAGGCGACCGTCCGTGACAAGGACAGCGCCCTCCTAGGGCTCGAGCAGTCGTGCGGGGGGCTCCGTGACGAGGTTGTGGGCTTGAAGACCCATATCGAGGGTAAGTATGACTGTTGCAGTCATGACGTCGAGGCCTTGTGTTAGGTACTAATTTTATTTTATCATGTTTCAGAGCTGGAGAGCGAGAATCGGAAGGCTCATTCCTCCGCCAACTCCTTCCAGAGCCTCCTCGAAGCCGAGACCCGGAGGACCCAGCTGCTCGAGGGCGCGATCACCACCGTGTGTGACGGTCTGGGGGTCGAGCCCGACGCCGACACCGGAGAAGACATTCCGGGGAACTCCTTCATCCGTCGGATGGCTGCGCTGGGCCACCTTGCCCGGGAGAAGATACGGGATAGCCTCCACCACGGTGTGAAGAGGGCGCTGGCCGTCGTCCGTTCAGGGTTTGTGTTCGACATGGAGCTCGTCGCTGACGGCTTCATCACAGACCTGGATCGGATGGACGAGGACAATGAGAACGCCTGCCTGGAGCTGATTGAAGCCGCGGAGGGGCCTGGGAGTCGTCTGGCCTCGCTCTTTGAAGCCGAGGTGGTCCCGCCTGCTGATGATGAAGGCCTGTGAGCCAGATCTAGGCGCAAAGGCCCGTGTAATAAGTTAGTACTTTAGATTTTGGTCGTGGTGGCCTTGGAGGCCCTAAAAACTTGAAGCACAAACCGGTTCGTAGTTAATTCAGTTTTATTCGAGCCTTTCTTCCCCCTTATTGCTTGGATTGTGTTCTCGTGTGATTTACTTAGCGCGCAGTTGCGTCCTTTGGCGTAAGGGAGCGAGTGGAGGTACCGTAGCCTTGGAGGCGTAAGTAATCTCGCGGCTCGACTGCCTTCGAGCTTCAGGGTGCTCTTGCGGCCTCGCAGATCGCGTGAGAACCTGATCTAAGCGGCAGGGAGTGTGCTCTCTTTCAAAGTTAGGAACCGTCATTTAGACCTTCCTAGCGTGAAGTTGCACCTCTAGAAGGCATAAGGGGTGAGTGGAGGCACCATAGCCTCGGAGGCGTAGGTGATACTCCTGGCTCGGGAGTCCTTTCGAACCTTAGGGTGCTCTTACAGCGCCGTTGATCTAAGAAGCGGTTCTTAAAATTAAAAAAGAGTGTAAGTTTTTTCGGGGACTGGGGGGGTTCCCCCCTTGTGTAGCCCCCGAGGGAGGGTCGAGTCTTGGGAGTGCAGAGTTGATCCTTTCTCATTGTGGGACGAAAGTTTGGACATTGCTGTATTCTTTATTGATGAAAAAGAAATTACAAAGCCTCGAGGCTTTTTAAGGAAAAAAGCGACGTAGCTGTTCAATGTTCCAGGCGTTGGTGAAGATTTCGCCCTTCTCGTTAGATAGCTTGTAGGTGCCCGGCTTTAGCACTTCTGCGATGATGTATGGTCCTTCCCACGGTGGCGTGAGCTTGTGCCGTCCCTTGGTGTTTTGGTTCCGCCGTAGCACCAGGTCGCCGACGTTGAGGTCACGCTTGCGGACATGTCTGTCGTGGTAGCGTCGGAGACCCTGCTGGTACCTGGCAGAATGCAACAGAGCCACATCTCGGGCCTCCTCGAGCTGGTCGAGGGCGTCCTCTCTTGCGGCGTCGTTGTTTCTTTCGCTGTAGGCCTTCAACCTTGGGGATCCGTATTCTATATCAGTCGGGAGCATTGCCTCAGAACCGTAGACTAAGAAGAACGGAGTGAACCCCGTGGCTCGACTCGGCGTTGTTCTTAAGCTCCACAGGACCGAGGGTAGCTCGGCAGCCCATCTTTTGCCATGTTTGTTTAGCTTGTCAAAGATTCTGGGTTTCAGGCCTTGTAGGAGCATGCCATTGGCACGTTCCACTTGGCCGTTTGTTTTTGGATGAGCCACGGCTGACCAGAGCACACGAATGTGATGGCAGTCGCAGAAATCCAGAAACTTTTTACCAGTGAACTGAGTGCCGTTGTCCGTGATGATACAGTTGGGGATCCCAAAGCGATGAATGATGTCGGTGAAGAAGAGCACAGCTTGCTCGGACCTGATGCTGGTGATAGGGCGAGCCTCGATCCACTTGGAGAATTTATCGATGGCAATTAGCAAGTGGGTGAAGCCGCCAGTTGTCCTCTTTAGAGGTCCGACAAGGTCGAGCCCCCAAACGGCAAACGGCCATGTGATGGGGATCGTTTGTAGAGCATGTGCCGGAAGATGGGTCTGTCTCGCATAGTACTGACAACCTTTACAGGAGCGTACTAGCTTGACGGCATCAGAGACTGCGGTCGGCCAGTAGAATCCTTGTCGAAAGGCATTTCCGACAAGGGTTCGAGGTGCCGCGTGGTGACAGCAAGCCCCCGAGTGCAGATCGCTGAGCAGGTCCCTGCCTTGCTCATTCGTGACATAGCGTTGGAGAATGCCAGTAGGGCTGCGGCGGTACAGCTCCCTACTGTCGCCAATGATCACAAAGGTTTTGGCCCGGCGAGCGATCCATCGAGCCTTGGTCTTATCCGAGGGGAGGACCCCTCGGGTAAGGTAGTCGAGGTACGAGATGCGCCAGTCAGGCTCGAGGCCAGATGGTGGGGTCGAGCCTTCCACCTGCATGGCTTCAGCCCCGGTCGAGGGGGCTTCGGCCTCAGGTGGGGGGTCGAGTGACGTCCCGTCGATCCCCTCATTTGGCCCGAGGTCGACGGATGGCCGCTGAAGATCTTTTGCGAAAACGTCTGGTGGAACCGTAGTTCGACTGGACGCGATTTTTGCCAGTTCATCGGCGGCCTCATTATACCTGCGTGCGATGTGGTTGAGCTCGAGGCCATGAAACTTGTCCTCGAGGCGCCGCACCTCTTGGCAATAAGCTTCCATCTTGGGCTCGCGGCAGCTCGAGCTCTTCATGACTTGATCGATCACGAGCTGGGAGTCGCCTCGAACGTCAAGGTGCCGGACCCCGAGCTCGACGGCGATTCTCAGCCCCGTGACGAGTGCCTCGTATTCGGCGACGTTGTTTGACGCAGGAAAATGAAGCCGGACGACGTAGCGCATGTGAACCCTGAGGGGTGAGATGAAGAGCAAACCCGCGCCTGCTCCTGTTTTCATTAACGACCCATCGAAGTACATGGTCCACAGCTCAGCCTGGAGCTGTGCGGGGGGAGTTGGGTGTCGGTCCATTCAGCTAGGAAGTCTGCTAACACCTGTGACTTGATAGCCTTACGCGGCCCATAGGACAGGGTCTCGCCCATGAGTTCGACCGCCCATTTAGCAATCCTACCCGAGGCTTCCCGGTTTCGGGCTATCTCTCCCAAGGGAAAAGAAGAAACCACAGTAACCGGGTGGCCCTCGAAGTAGTGTCGGAGCTTGCGCCATGTCAGGACGACGGCATATAGCAGTTTCTGAATTTATGGGTATCGGACCTTGGTTTCCGAGAGCACCTCACTGATGAAATAGACCGGCCTCTGGACGAGCAAGGTATGCGCCTCCTCGGCCCGTTCGACAACCAGGATCGAACTGACTACTTGTGACGTTGCAGCGACATAAAGTAGGAGCGGTTCCCTGAGGGTCGGAGGGACGAGGATTGGTGAGTTAGAGAGTGTGGCCTTGAGTTTTGTGAGAGCCTCCTCAGCCTCGAGGGTCCAGGAAAAGTGCTCCGATTTCTTCAAGAGATGGTACAGAGGGAGCGCTTTCTCGCCGAGGCGCGAAATGAAACGGCTGAGCGCTGCTAGGCAACCCGTGACCCTTTGTACACCCTTCAGATCTCAGATGGGGCCCATCTTAGTTATGACAGAGATTTTTTCGGGGTTGGCCTCGATGCCGCGTTTGGATACGATGAATCCTAAAAGCATGCCTCGAGGGACGCCAAAGACGCATTTCTCTGGGTTGAGCTTGATATTCTTTGCCCGAAGGCATTTAAACGCAACGTCGAGGTCGCTGACCAGATCGTCGGCTTGTTTTGTATTGACAACGATGTCGTCGACATAAGCCTCGACGGTCGACCCGATGTGTTCCCCCAAAAACGTGCTGCATGCACCGCTGGTACGTAGCCCCTGCGTTCCGGAGACCAAAGGGCATCGTAACATAGCAATACATGCCGAAGGGGGTAATGAATGAAGTCGCGAGCTGGTCGGACTCCTTCATTTTAATCTGATGGTAACCGGAGTAGGCGTCTAAGAACGAAAGAGTTTCACATCCCGCAGTGGAATCAACGATTTGATCAATGCGTGGCAAAGGGAAAGGAACTTTCGGACATGCTTTATTCAAACTAGTATAGTCTACACACATCCTCCACTTCCCGCTCTTTTTCTTAACTAATACAGGATTAGCTAGCCACTCGGGATGATGAACTTCCTTGATGAATCCGACCTCCAGTAGCTTGTGGATCTCCTCGCCGATGACCCTGCGCTTCTCCTCGTCGAAGCGACGCAGGCATTGCTTCACCGGTTTGGACCCGGCCCAGATCTCCAAGGCGTGCTCGGCGACTTCCCTGGGTATGCCCGGCATATCCGAGGGTCTCCACGCAAAGATGTCGATGTTTGCGTGGAGAAAGTCGACGAGCACGGCTTCCTATTTCGGATTGAGGGTGGCGCTGACGTTCAGCGCCTTCCCGTTGGGATCAGCGGGGTCGAGGGGCGTGAGCTTGACGTTTTCCGCGGGCTCGAAGCTGCCGGCGTGGCGCTTTGGGTCGGGAATCTCGTTGGCGAGACTGTCGAGGTCCGCAGCCAAGGTCGCCGACTCCAAAACCATCTCGCTGTGCTCGACGCACTCGACGTCGCACTCGTAGGCATGTTCATACGAGGGCCCCATAGTGATGACGCCGTTTGGGCCTGGCATTTTGAGCTTGAGATAGGTGTAGTTCGGCACAGCCATGAACTTGGCATAGCACGGGCGCCCGAGGATAGCGTGGTATGTTCCACGGAACCCGACCACTTCAAAGGTGAGGGTCTCCTTTCTGAAGTTGGCCGGTGTGCCAAAACAAATAGGCAGATCAACCCGTCCGAGGGGTTCCGCCCGTTTCCCTGGCACGACTCCGTGGAAGCCCCCGACGCTAGGTTGGAGGCGCGCTCTCTCGACCCCCAGAAGGTCGAGGGTCTGGGAGTAGATGATGTTGAGGCTGCTCCCGCCGTCCATGAGCACTTTGGTGAGGCGCGTGTTGGCGATGACGGGATCAACAACAAGAGGGTAGACCCCCGGATTGGGGACGTAGTCAGGATGATCATCACGGTCGAAAGTGATGGCCACCGCAGACCAGTCGAGGAAACGAGGGACCGCCGTTTGTACGGAGAAAACCTCACGCCGCTCTCGCTTGCGTTGGCGAGCGGAGAGGCGGGTCGAGGGTCCTCCGTAGATCATGAAGCAGTCGTGGATCTCGGGGAATCCCTCATCCTTGTCGTCACCCTTGCTGTCTTCCTTCTTGTCGGTGTTTTTGCCGCCTGCACCCTCGAAGTACCTGCGGAGCATGTGACAATCCTCGAGGTTATGGTTAGTGGGTCCCTTGTGGTAAGGACACGGTTCTTTGAGCATTTTGTCGAAGATGCCCCCACCTGGGGGGCCTCGAGGCTTCTTGCGCTCTGTAGCGGCGACAAGCTCGTCGGCCGGGGCCTCGAGCTTGCCCTGCTGGCCTTTCTTCTTCTTACGGTTGTTCCTCTTGGAGCCCCGGGTGGAGCTCGCGGGATCGTCGGCCTTCTGCTTCCCTTTGTCCTGCTCACCGCCGAAGATGGCACCAACTGCCTCCTCGCCGGCGGCAAAGTTGGTGACGATGTCCATCAATCCGTTGGCAGTGAGTGGGGTGTGGCGGCCCAACTCTCGGACCAGCTCTTTGCAAGTGGTGCCAGAGAGGAAGGCCATAATTACGTCGAAGTCGGTGACGTTGGGGAGCTCAGTACGTTGCCTGGAGAAACGCCGGATGTAATCTCGGAGGGATTCACCTTGTTTCTGCTTGCAACTCTGGAGGTCCCACGAGTTACCGGGGCGTATGTAAGTTCCCTTGAAGTTTCCCTCGAACACCCTCACGAGATCATCCCAGTCGTGGATCTGTTGGGGCGGGAAATCCTCGAGCCAGGCTCGAGCGGTGTCGGAGAGGAACAGGGGGAGCTGTCGGATGATGACCCGGTCGTCGGTGGCCCCGCCCAGTTGACATGCCAAGCGGAAATCGGCGAGCCAAAGCTCTGGTTTGGTCTCGCCATTGTACTTGGCAAGAGTCGTGGGAGGGCGAAACCGCGCCGGGAGTATGGTTTTGCGGATAGCCTTACTGAAGACCCGAGGGCCCGGAGGCTCGGGTGAAGGGCTACGATCCTCCGAGCTATCGTAACGCCCGCCCCTGTGCACGTGGTAACCTCGAGCCACGCCGTCACCGTGCTTGCGCGTGCGGCGCTCGACGATGTTGCCACGGGTGTCTCGAGGCCCACGGTCGTGAGTGATGGGCTCAGGGGCGAGAGCCATCCGGATCCGTCGGGCAGGTTTGGGATGAACCAAGGCCTCTCTCTCTTGTCGGGAGGGCTCTGCGAGCCGCTCCGAGGCGGG
Organism: Saccharum hybrid cultivar R570; assembly: GCA_038087645.1. Classification (NCBI taxonomy): domain Eukaryota; kingdom Viridiplantae; phylum Streptophyta; class Magnoliopsida; order Poales; family Poaceae; genus Saccharum; species Saccharum hybrid cultivar. The sequence continues at coordinate 4,978,658 of JAQSUU010000254.1, read as the reverse complement.
CTCGCGTCGCCTCGAGGCAGAGCTCTCGACCTGCTGCAGGGCAGCGGTCTCGAGGAGTTCTCGGATCTCATCTCGAGCCCAGCGGGCGTTGAGGTTTGATGGCTCGGGCATGTTGCGGAGGAGCATGGTGGCGGCGACGACGTTCTGGCTGGCTCGAGCGAAAACCGGGGGGTCGGCCGCCCGGTCCTCGTCGATGCGACGGTTGACGTCGCGAGCTCTCTCGCGAGCTCTTCCGCCAAGTGCGCGTTCCGCACGCTCACGCTCGAGGGTTTGTTGAAATAGATGCAGGTTCTCTCGTTCCTCGTTGAGCCTCTCCTGCAACTCGTGGATTTGCTCGAGCTGCATTCCTTGGTCCGCAAGGAATTGAGCCTCGTCCCGCTCGGCAGGGAGCTCGACATGAGGGGGCGTGTGCCTTCCTTCGACCGGCTCTTCTTCCTGCGATTCCGACGTGCTTTCAACGTCGACGTTGAAGCACTCGCGGGTCGGATCATAGGTGTCATCAGCCGAGTCGGAGTCAGGAGTGCCAAAGTAATAGTATGATGGGGGAATGTGTGGCCGTTGCAAATCGTTACTGGGGTTGCGATGTTGGAAAGTTGTCGCACGGGGTTCTGTTTCTGGTGTCTCCGTAGAGTCCCGATAATCAGAAGCCGGTGTGGACGCAACGAGGTCCAGAGTGGAGCGTAGATGGTGCCCGGGGAGTTCCTCATAAGCACTCATGCAAGTGCTCACGGAAGAAGCGTACACCCGGGCAGCCGAATCTAGCCCAAACGGGAACGGCGAAGGAGATGTTGCTGTCCACGCCGGAGCGGGTGCTCCGGGCAACGGTGTCTCACCGGACGGGGGAGCGGCGGGATTCTCTGTCGGCACGTTACCCTCAGCCAAGCTTATCCTCCCCAGACCTTCAATGAGGAAGTCTGGGTCGGCGTCCGGCTGGGGGTGCCGGACCTGGGAAACCCATCACCCTCTGCGAGATGAAGACGGTGGTTGCGCTGGGCTCGTCATCGTCGGGCGGCTCGCGCCTGCCTGGAGCGACGGTACCGGCGGATTGCTCCCCCAGGCTGGGAGAGCTCGTAATCCTCGTCGGTTGGGTGCCTGGGTGGGAGTAGGACCATATCGTAACCATAGCCAAGTGACATGAACTCCAAACTCCCGAACCAGATCACCGTGGCCAACGGGATAGGACGGTCGGGGTCAGCCATCCAGGAAAAAGGCGGGAAAGCGACGTTGGCACGCAGCGATCCCCTACCTGGCGCGCCAACTGTCGGTGTTCGGTCCCGAGGGGGTCCTAAACCGACGAGTAAATGCTGCGTGTCCCTTTCCTGGATGGTGATGCAAGGAGAACACACGAGGGTTTATCCTAGTTCGGGCAATAGAAAGCCCTACGTCCAGCGGGGGGGAGAGATTTGTATTTCCTTGCACCGAGGTGCTTGCGTAGGGGTTACAAGCTTGCGAGAGAGGGCGGCGAGCCCAGGTCTCAAAAAGGAAAAAGAGTACAAGGTGATTGCTTGAGATGTTGATCTCTATCTTGTGTCTGGTTCGTTGTCCGTCCCCTCTCCAGAGCCCTGGCCTACCCTTTTATAGGACGAGAGGAGGCCAGGACGACGGGAGCCTTGAGATGATGTTTTGTCGATCCCTGTTGAGGTGGCTGTAGCGACGTGTCCTAGAAATGGAGGGCCATCCCTGGACACCATGGTGTTGTAGAGGACGGGACGCTGAAATGACCCGGAGCGCCGCGCCATGCCGTCCTCCCTTCCCTGTTGAGCCGTGCTGGGCGTCGAGGCCGGGTCGAGGCCGGGTCGAGGGCGAACGGATAAGTCCGAATCCCTGGAATCGCGGTGTACGGACTTTGTCGTATCCTCCCTCGAGGGTAACTAGTGACGTACAGTGCGTGGTAAGGTGGGTACAGTGACGGTTTTCACCTCCCATCACGGAATGGGCGGTAAAACAGTGACGACTGATATTGGCATTGTTCCCACGTCGACCATGCTCGTAGCCATGCCGGTAGGTGGTAGCAGGTAATTGCATTAAATGCTAAGGCTTTTGTCCTGGGGTAGGTGAAGAGAGGGGGTCGAGCGCCTCGACCCGGGCTCACGCGAGTCGGAGTGCGGTCGAGGCGTTTTGTCATGCGGGACGGGGTGCGGTCGAGGCCTCCCGTCGAGGGGGCCTCGTACGAGTCGGAAACGGGATGCGGTCGAGGCGTTCTGTCGAGCCGGCCTCATACGAGGCGGACCTGACGCGCGTTTTGAAGTGGGCTGTGCTTCGCCGTGGCTTAGTCGTTTTGATTTTCATTATCGTAAAATGTGGGCAACCCGGTACTATTGGTACCGACAAAAATATATTACATAATCAATCTAACAATACCTATTTGGTAATATAAAAATTATTTTTTTGTATATATTTAATTAAATTTGAGATTCGTTGGAAAAACGAGACATCCACTCTTTTTTAACCGAGGGAGTATGTTTGGAAGAGCTGACTTCGGACAACCAAAACGTTAGTTTAGTTAGAGCATCTCACATATAGGTTTGGCATCCTAAAATTTTTAGTAAAATGAGAAAAATACTTCTCCAATAGTTTGGTATCTGGGTTTGTCATCTTTGGCAAGTTGGCAAATCTCAGTCAATTGCGCGCATATATGCACGCATCGTAGTTTCCTCGTGCTTAGCTGGGCTCTTCGTTCGCTTAACGGGGCTCTTCGTTCGCTTAGCGAGTCTTTTCGTTTCGTTAACGGGTTTTGGGTTTTTGGAAACAAAATTTGTCAAACTATTGGAGATGAGATCTTTTTTTCCTCCCCATATTATTTTGGGAGTTGACAAACAACGAGATTTGGGAAACAAAATCTGCCAAACTGTTGGAGATGCTCTAACGTTGTGGCTCTACATTTAGTGCGTATTTTGATTTGAAAAAATGTCAAACTTTGTAAGCTTCAACCAACAGGTAGTACGTCAAATCGTATGCTTGCAAATTCATAAATTACTCCGTTTCAAATTGTAGGTCATCTTATGTATCTAGAAAAAATAAAATGACTTATAGTTTGAACCAGAGAGTGCGCGTACCATTCTTTTCCCAAAAAAAAAATGCATGGCCGTTATTTTCCATGGATTCAACATCTCGTGCAGTGCTATAAACGCATGCTATATATAATTTTTGGCATATCAGTTAACCTATATCTAAGGGGGAAGACATCATCAGAGATTTGATCGTAGTACAATATGCTTGCAGTAGTTTGCAACTCGCACGTACAAACAATTGCTACAGCCTTTGCGCATGATGCCCAGATGTGCCAAAACATATAAACATGTATGCGTCGTCTCAAATGAAATCTTTGCCCTGGTTTAGTTCACCGATTCGGTGAACAAAACACTGTGCCGAATCACTGTTCCTTTTTTGTTTTTATTTGGTAATAATTGTCCAAACATTGATTAATTAGGATCAAAATGTTCATCTCGCAAAGTACAACCAAACTGTGCAATTAGTTTTTGATTTCATCTACATTTAGTACTCCATGCATGTGTCGACATTTTGATGTGATGAGGAATCTTCTTTTTATATAGTGGAATTTGGGGTGAATTCGGGAGAACTAAACAAGGGCTTTGTCTCTTTTTCTCAGTTTGCTCTAAACATGTGCCCTGACAAAGCTGATCCATATGATGCTCTGCTCACTGGTTCAATCGTCGGCTGTGTTTAGATCTAAATTTTGGAGTGCCAAAATATATTGTAGCATTTCATTTGTATTTAGTAATAATTGTCCAACCATTGACTAATTAGGCTCAAAACGTTCGTCTCGTAAAGTACAACCAAACTGTGCAATTAGTTTTTGATTTTATCCACATTTAGTACTCCATATATGTATCGCAAGTTTGATGTGATGGAAAATCTTTTTTTTTTGTATAGTGCACTTTTTAATGGATCACACAGCCTTCGTTTTCCTTCGAGCTGCCCAATGCATGCATACATTGTCTGCTGCCTCTGCAGGCTCCTTGCATGCAGTTGTAGGCTAGAGGCGAGACAAAGCAAGAAAGTACTGGCTCGATCAATGATCTGATCGAGCAACACAACACGGCAGAGCAGAAATATTAGCATGCAGAGGCTAGACGAGAGATGCCTTAATTATATTAGCCTGATGCGTGTACTGTAGTATGCATGCATGATCCACCCAAAGTGCAAGTATAGCCTCAGGCTTTGCAGCAGCCTTCATCACCACCGCTAGGATCTGCATCGATCACAAGGCCTGCACAGCCCTCATCACCCACCTAGCTCCCTCTAGCATGTGTGTGTTTGTGTGACAACACGAGGCGGCAGGCCAAGCAGAGTACACAACACAGGTGGCAGAGAGAGATGTTGGCAGTTGGGTAGGCTACACAGTAGTACAGTATTCGTTGGTACCACATACGAACAAATATGAACATTCCAAAACCCCTCTTTCTCTCACTCAGGGCCTGTTTAGTTGCACCTCAAAATATCAAATTTTTTAAGATTCCCCGTCACATCGAATCTTTAGACGCATGTATGAAGCATCAAATATAGATAAAAAATAAAACTAATTACACAGTTTAGACGAAATGGACGAAACAAATCTTTTAAGCCTAATTAGACCATGATTGAACAATATTTGCCAAATAACAACGAAAATGCTACAGTAGGGTTTTGCCAAAAATTTTGGCATCCAAACGGTGCCTCACTCTCTGAGCGCCTGTTTGGATCGCGGAAAAAATTCCTATTCCTACGTTTTTCCTTCAACGAACATGAACCAGCCAATGGCGTCGCTCGCTTTTCTTCTGGCCTGCCCGAAAGCCTAGCTGAGCCGCAAGCCCACAACGGCGACGGCTGTGTAGTGTGCACTGTGCCGCGCAAAGGCGTTGCACCTTTGTACCTGCCGAGCAATAACTGGCTGCATGCATGGCGGGCAGGCAGAGCTTGAGCTGGGCAAGGCCAAGCAGCCGCAGCAAGCCAGCCAAGCTCACTGCTGCACTCGTTGCCTGCCTTGCAAGTCGCAAGTCGCAACGCATCGCAAGGTCAGCTGCGGCCGGCCATGCCCATGCCTGAGTGCATGACACATGGGACTGGCTGCGTGCCTAGTTTTGGACTAGGCCTTGTTTAGATCCCAAATCTAGGAACCAAATTCTGCATAGTAAATGTCCCGTCACACCGTAGCAATTTTGTTTTTATTTGGTAATAATTGTCCAAATATTGATTAATTAGGCTTAAAATATTCGTCTCGCAAAGTACAACAAAACTGTGCAATTAGTTTTTGATTTTATCTATATTTAGTACTCCATATATGTGCCGACATTTTGATGTAATGGGGAATCTTCTTTTTGCATAGTGAAATTTTAGGATGAATTTGAGTATCTAAACAAGGCCAGTCAAAACTCAAAAGGTTGCTACTACCTGCTTCCATGGCTCCATCTCCATGCCATGCATGCCATTGCCAGTGTGGATAGGGATAGACCCTGCGTTTCCCATCCCTGTAGCAGCAATGCTGGATGCACGTGTCATGTGTGCCGTGTAATCTCTCCGTCTCTGAATAACTGTCATCGTTGGTGCGCGTGTCGTAAGTTCAACTCGATTTATAGAAAATTTGTACAATATTTATATTTCTAAATAATTTTATTAAAAAATTAGATTTAAAGACCTTTCTAATGATACTAATTATGTACTATAAATATTAATATTTTTAGTATATATTTAGTTAAAGTTGTTTATTAAGAAACAAAATGACAAATATTTAGGGACAGATGGGTATGTATACGAGTAGCCAGCCAGCTCTTGGCAAAAAAAAAAAAGTTTCTCCATCGCATCCATGCATTTCCTGTTCTTGCTTGCTCGGTTTCAGTTCTGTTCCGGTAATCTCAACAACTGTACAGTCAGGGTGAACCGGTGAAAGCAGAGAGAGAGGTGTTTTGCTTTTGCGTGGCAGGGGACCAACGCGGCAACAGTATAGCAACGAGCATGAGCTGTTCCCATCTTCTCCGGGTCTGGTGCCAATTCTCTGGAAGGTTTCGTTTTCAGGTTTCATTTCACTGCAATGCTCAGAACAAGTCATTAGCTCTTTCATTTTATTTTAAGCAGCATGCAGATTAAAATGCAGTCTCTGTATAGTAGCATCTCCAACAAATCCCCAATACAACCCCTCATCCCCATAAAAACAGAATTATTGGGAGAGATAGATCAATTTTCATGCTCCAACAGTGCCCCAATACCTCCCCCAATTTTTGGTGGCCACCAAAAAAACACCCATCTCCCCTCAAATAAAGGGGCACTTGCAACCTCCCCCAATCCTCTGTTCTTTTGGCGCAAACACACACATTGGTGATTCTACACTTGAAAACAATGACATGCCATCTCTCTTTATATCTTGTTTATGATATATCCTTGTGTGAGTATGTTTAATTTCATTTTCTTATTATTGAACAAACTGTTATTGCATTTTCGATCTTTGGTCTTAAGTATGCGACAAACAAGACATCAACAACTTATTTTGACGTAAAGAATATCCATGGGTCAATTTGCTCCAACATAGTCCAGAATTTGCAATATGGGCCAAAATCACATATTGGGGATGATATATTGGGGAACTGCAAAAGCATCTCCCCCAATAACGCAAAAAGTAAATATTGGGCTATCCCAATACTAAGTTATTAAGGGAGTTTTATTGGGGACCGGTGGAGATGCATATTTTATGTCCCATCCCATCAGTTGGATCGGCAGCAACAACATGCAGCTTTTATCTCTTTCTCCTTCCTGTGCCTCTGTGCACACAAAACCACGGCCGGTGGATGAGCAACAAACAGTGATGCATGGTTTCTCTTCTCATTATTTCATTTCTCTTTCGGTTCAATTTTAACTGAAACTGAAATAAATGGCCAGCAGGCAGGCCTGCGAGTTGTTGCAGTCCAGCGTACAGTGGAGTAGAGTACTGCAGTATGTGTATCTGTACATGGTTAGGGTCATGCATATGGATATGGGATAGATTGATTGAACCCATCATAGAATCCGTGATGGGTATCTGCTACTACTACCTCTTCCTCTTTCTCTCTCTGTCCTAACGAAGAAGGCATGATGGAAGGAACATATGGCGTCCAAAAAGTGTAGTAGTGTGTGTGTACAATGTGGCTATGGCACATATTTGTATGTGCCCATGCATGGGCATGGAACTCTAAAAATATTGATGGCATTGACCAAGCAAGATATGAGAGGATGTGGCACACACCGGCCTTGTTTAGTTCACGGATTCGGTGAACAAAACACTATACCAAATCACTGTTCCTTTTTTTGTTTTTATTTGGTAATAATTGTTCAAACATTGATTAATTAGGATCAAAATGTTCATCTCGCAAAGTACAACAAAACTGTGCAATTAGTTTTTGATTTCATCTACATTTAGTACTCCATGCATGTACCGACATTTTGATGTGATGGGGAATCTTCTTTTTGCATAGTGAAATTTAGGGTGAATTTGAGGGAACTAAACAAGGCCACTACTACATACCGGTATATGTGATGTATCTACAGGAGCAAGGGCCCATCCATCCTTGGTTCTTGACTTTTGCTATATATAATTTATTTGTGACCACTGCAACTTGGCAGCATCCCATTATTTATTACAATATCCTTATATTATCCATAATAACTAAGACAGAAATAAGCAAGCAAGCTGCTGACGTGCTGTTGTTGTAGCTAGTTGTGTACAGAGAGAATGAGCCACAACATGGACCACACCTGCATTGCATGCACCAGCCCCCCACATCTGATCCAGCCATGCACACACAATGATACTAGTACAATGCAGGCTGCCCCCCAGGTATAAGAAGAAATTAAAAGAGAGCTAAGCCCTGCACTACACCCAGCAAAGCATGCAGTGAGGGAAAGAGGAACCATCTGCTATATCCCAGCTTGTGAGGGGGTGATCTGCAAAAGGCAGTGTGCCTTCCAGCCAAACGAAAAGGAGGGCAAGGGCGCAGTGGTACTGTGATGGCCCATTACTGGGTCCAGTGGGCATATTATTGCTGGCACAGACCATGTGATGTGAGGGAAGGAAGGGCAGTGGGGACTCAGGCCCAGCCAGCATGATGATGACAGCCCCAGAACTGGGGGGAGCTAGAGGAGACGAAAAGTTTGTTACTCTTACTCGCTTGCACGGCTGTGAGCAGGATAAAGAGAGAGAGATGAGGCTACTGTTTCCGCTGTGGTTTGGATTGGAGTGCTCTCCTTTTTCTTTTCTAATAGTAGAAGTTACAGCTAGCAAATTTGTGAAATGGTTGTTTTGTTTGTATTCCTACTACAAATTGTTGTATGTGACCACGGGATCATATATATATATATATATAGAACTAATACCCTGTAGCTGGCTACAGAATAATTTATTCTGTAGGCAGACCCAACGCCCTTGTCTGATGCGGCCCAAAGAGACCGTTCCACCAAACCGACGCGCATGCACTCCATTATCATAGGACCAGGCTCACGCTCATCATCGCCTGGCCACAAAGGCGCATGTACACCATTGTTAGCATTAATGACTTGACCCAAATTACGCTTACATATAGTTGCCTTCAGAAATCTGAGACCGCTTTGATCGTGGCCGGAGACGCAGATAGCATCGCAATTTCTGTGGCCGTCGGACACCGCTCCCGCCGGCGTGGCCAGATGTGCCCTCGATCCAGCCTAATTGTCTTCCATGCGATTCAGCTTTGCCTGTTTGATGAAGTGCGACGGCTTGAGTGCATTTTCTGGCGGACGAGCAGATTCTGCTGATCCAATTCATGGTAAGTTATAGATGATCCCTACCTTGTTTATCTTCAAAGTGGTTTACTGCTTTTTATGTTTTGAGTAGATCGAGATGAAAATTCGTCGCTCCCTGTGTGCGAGTCTCGAAACATCTGGGCTGCATGCATCTATGACATATCCCAATTTGCTTGCTCTACCTGCATGCAAATTGAAACAGGCAAATCCTTAATTTTTGTTGGTGAGTCCTCAATTTCTTGGAGTTATTTACTATTTCGCACACTTCTTGCGGATTGAAAATTGATTTGGTCTTGCAGATCTATTCTATAAAGGAGCTTCGGGAGATCAAAGAGATATATACTAGTTTCCGTTTTGTTATCTTCAATCTTTTGACGTTATAGTAATTTAATACAGTATTTTTTTCAAGAGATGAAGCCTCTCACAGTGAGTAGGGGAGATTAAAATCGTGTATCCTCTCAACACATTGTTATCGTAATTTCGTAGAAACATGAGATTTTTCTGTAAGATGTAGCTGCAAGTAAATGTGTACTGGTTATCGTAATTTCTTATATATATTTTTTTTATTACATGGTTCATCGCTCGCCGTTTTGATTATTACTGAGCTAATTTTTTTTAATTTTTTTCCCACAACGGACGAACCAAATTTATGGTAAAGGACGTCAAATTATAGTAACTACATGGTACCAATTATATATACAATGCCTCGATGCGAAACAAAGGACGACGTCAAATTACGGTAACTCATATTTTAAATAGTAACTACAAAAAATTATAGTGACTACACTATAACATCATGCCAGATTATAGTAACCTATCCGAATTATCTAACCACTAGAATTCTCGTAACTATCTTTTTCTTTGAAAGGAAAATTCTCGTAACTATCTTAATCTTAATAATACAGCAACTTCGCTTCCTGATTATATTACGTCACATAATATTTAAACTACTATAATGATTCAATATAAACTTATCGTCAATGTGATTCTATTTTGAAATTTGATGTCTAATTGTGGTAACTCATAAATTTGAATTACCGGAAAATTTTCATGGTACAGTTGTGCAGGCTGTATTCTGGTAACCACCTAAATATCTTATCTATTTACCATAGTCCATATACAATAGTTTACTGCTTTGTGCATGCATGCACACGCTAATTCACCTGTATGCTCTCGGTATGGTAATTCATGTATTATCGTAACCACTCATTCCACTATATATCTTGCATGCATGCACACGGCAGCAGCTCGCCAGATCCAAAATCACGCCGTGATCATAGAGCCAGCATTAACTCGGCTCATGCAGCCAGGGGTCCCATCTACCCGGCAGTAACTCCCGATCCGGTAAAGGCTCGTGCTTGCGCGTGTGGTAACCTGGTCTGGCTACAGAATAAGGTATTATGTAGCCAGCTATAGAGTATACCCTCCCTATATATATATATATACACACTGGCGGAGCCAGGGGGGCAGGCAGGGGCCATGGCCCCCCCAACATCACAGCAAAAAAATTTTAGATAGTATATAATTCAATAATCCATATTAGAAAGATATAATAAAAGCTTTGTCATATACTTTTTGATGACTTTTGGACAACAAAATCACACAAATTTGTATTTTATCTTTAGATGAGTTCATCCATAGTGTAAAAAAACAAACAAATAAGCTACACTCAGTTATTTTACGGTTGAAACTCTTCGACCGGCCCCCCTATCCATAGTTTCTGGCTCCGCCACTATATATATATATATATATATATATATATATATATATAGATATTCTATGTATTACCTGGGTACTGAATAATACTCAGTACCCGAGTCCAGATCACCGAGCCAAACACGGCCGCTCCCCGCCCCGGTTTCCCCGCTCCCACCTCTTTTATCATATCGAGTTTTTTTTCGTTCTATAATTTCCGATTTCTGAGATCGTGGGAGGCTCCGCCGGTTCCCCCCAGCTCGCCGCCCCCTCCTCCGATCGAGCCAGCTCGCCGCCACCTCCGCCGCATGAGCCCAGCTCGCTCCCTCCCCATCGTATCAGCAGGCTCCGAGGCGGTTTCCGCGGCCTCCGACCCCTCCGAAGCCTTCCACCGTTGCATCCCCTTCCCTGGTGGATCTAGCGCCTCGTACCGGCGCTCCTGGCGCCACCGGCTCGGCTAGGGCAGCGGCGCCCTCCACGGCCCCCTGTGGCGGCGGCCCCTGGCCGCAACGTCCCTTCCCCTCCGCCGGTGGATCAGATCGCGACTCGCCTTCTCCATGCCCCTGTGGTGGTGGCCGCGGCAGCAGGTCCCCTCCCATGCATCCGGCCGCAGCATGGCCATCCCACGCGGACGGTGTGGTGTTCCCCCGCGACGACAGTGGCCGCGACCCATCTCCCCTTCACCAACAGCGGCGGCGCCCCATCTCTGCTTCACCGGCATGGTCGTGCCATCGTGGAAGCCCGGCGGCGGCGTCTCTTGGCCCGTTCCCCAGCGGCAGCGGCACCCTCCAGGTTGCGATCTCCATCCCCATAGTGGCGGCGCCTCCGGGTGTGGCGCGTCACCATGAGCACAACGCCGTCACGCCCCATGGCCTCGTCGACGATGGAGGGCATTGCCAGGCCCTCCGAAGGTTCGTTTCATACATGGATTTGTTTTGATTTTTCTGAGGTAAACCATCTCACACGCATGTAGCTTGCCATTGTTAGGACCATGCAGGAGGGGCATGGGACAATCGACATCCAATCCATGAACATGCACAACTGATTTGAAGGTTCTCCAGGTTAATTAGTCCACACTTGCTACAGCCAAACCAAAATGCATCAAATGTGCTCTTAGTTTTCAAGTGTCAGCCTCCTGGATTCTTTCTTTGTTATCATGCTCCAGCCACGTGTTTCTTTATTTAGTTTGACATTGATTTAGCAACAATATGGCATTTTTCAGATTTATGATGACAGGCATAGAAATAGATCAAGGAGACTATTTTGATCTTGTCACTTTATTTGCGGTCTTGTGTACTTATGAGCTTGCTGAACTGGTCGTAATAATGAATCACACCTAAGGAGACACTCACCTAAGAAATTATCGTGCATTTGATTCCTATTAATTATTTTTGGTAGAACACATATTTTCACATTTGAAAAATTACCTAATCAGTGTGGTGTGTCATTATGCGCAATAGCTGATAGGTACTGCCTCTTGTGCCAGTTAGATCAAGTTTCTGGTGAACAAGCGTAAATTATTTTTCTTAACCACAGTTCCCTGCAACTGAACTGAATCTTCTTAGCTTAAGGAATATATCAGTTTTTTTTTTTATCTCAGAAGAGCTAAAATGTTTGTTCTTAAGACCTAATCAGCTACACAATGCAATATTCAAATTTCATATCATGAAAATTTTTTATATGGCAATTTGCTTTCACATAAACTCTCAGCTTATACATAATGTTTGTCTGGATGTAATCCCAGATGGGAAGCTATATTGCAATATATATTATTCCACATCTGATGTTTTTTTAAAAAAATTCTTGTCAGGGTCCGGAGGCCAGGAGTTCCCTAATGGTAAACTTCTGCTTCTTACCATTTCCTTTTCAGCATGATATTTTGTTTGCTCGATGGGTGGCAAAGCATTTCATGTTGCTTTGGAGTGCACACTTCAGAGTTAGTCAGACCCTAAAGTCTGATCAAGTGAAACTATTACATTTTTAGCTAGCACTCTCTTTGCATTTACTAATTTTCTGCATTGATCATATTCGCAGATTCATAAGCCTTTGTGCTATCTGACATACTCTTTAATTTTGCTATGACAAATTATGTAGGTTAGCATTCTTTTACATGCACAATGATCCACATCTTCTAATGGCACTTTTCAATGAAAACTTGCAAATGTGGGAATTAGAGCACTTTCTCCTGCTTGTCTGCATCCCTAGATTCACCATTATTGAGTTATGCATTGTTTACTACAATTAACAGTTATGTCTAAAGCTAGTTTGTAAAGCTTTCAAATTCGTGTGAGTTCATCCAGTGCATTCATATAAATATTGGATCTAGCTCAGTTAATAAGGTAGTCGACAGCGGTAGACTGTTTTGTGTTTTAACAACTTGCGTGTCAAATGTTTAACTGAATTTATGCTACCTTTTATATCAGGAATTACATAACCTGCTCGCTATCTTGTGCTCGTATATTCAGGTCAAAATTGTCAGTTTGAAGCATATTTGAGCCACATCAGATGTTAAATTCATGAATTGACAGAAAAAATAGTATGGATCTTATAAGGTGTTCAAGTATAATTGATTTGCCAACCTTTGCCATCAGTTTCATTTTTTTTTGGTTTTGGGGGTCAGCTAATTGGCACATAGCAGCCACCAGATAGAGCTTTTAGGTTGATGCATATACCATTAGATAGAGGTCAGCTAATCGACACATCTATCATTTTGATTTTTTTAACAGATTTGGAGAGCTAAGATGTTGTATACGCAACACCTGATGAAGTACATCTTTCGTGGTCTTCTTGGTTCTCAATCTTGCCTTTCTTTATCGGCTTTACTTTTACACTTGCTTTTCTTTTTTTTTTTTTAACTAAAACAATCTTGTTCTGCTTACATGCTCAGCTACTTCGCACTTGCGATTGACTGACACAGGTACATTTTCGCCCCCCCCCCTGTTATTCAGCTGGGTGAGTGCTTCTTTTTGTTATGCCAGCAGATTATGTTTTGGTTTCAGTACAAGAATAGTGAAGGTATAAGGCTGACGCTCTTGTCTTTATATTTTGCTCAAGGTTACAAATCATTAATACATCCAATTAGAGCAGTGCTGCTAGCTGAAATATTTGGTGTCAGCTTATACATTCAACTTGCTGTACGACATCTTAGTTTAATAGCACTTTCTTTGCTGTGTCTTCACTGACTCTTATAGCAGAACATTAAGGATTTTTTTTATTGATCCTCTAATGTCGTTCTACTTTGGAAATCGTTCTCCACGGCTACTCTTCCAAGCGATTTATGAATGTGACTTTGAAATATTCAATTCCATGAGCAATGCTTCATACATATATGCTCCTGTCTGATTTTTTAAGGCAACACCAATGTTTATGTTGATCCATGCGTATTTTTTTCCTGATATCTATGCAGCTTAGCAATGTGTTTGTCTTGTTTCCCAACAATTCTGAGCTTAAGTCTTCGTCCATTTAGTTGTGTGCACCTTTTTTCGGATTAGCTGCATGGGAATACTATGGGGTTCAAGATAAAGATAGTAGATTCACCTGTGTAGGAAATGTTCTGCATTGCCATGTTGGGGGTCAGGGGATCCCGTGCTTCTGATCTAGCCCGTGAAGCAAACATCAACACGAAGGTTCCGAGACCTAACAGTGCATACATCAAGATGAAGGTTAGCTGCTCTGCAGTGCCAAAATATGAAGTTCCTCATATTGTCCCATTCCATCCTTTGTTTTATTCATTTCTTTCCCTTTCAAATCCCATATGCTTAATTAAAGTTGATTGTTAGTGAAAAGATGAAGGAGCTTCATTGCTTTACTTATGCGATAGGCAGACATCTTATACCATCTGTTACAATGTCATCAGCTAATTGTATCATAGTAGGAAAATTAATGAGGCCAACTTGGAAATAGATGGCAGTTTGGAGATCTTATACCATCTCTTACCCATATATTTGTGCTTTCCTTTGTTTCCTGTGTTCAAATAAGGTTTTGATCTGTTCAGATGCTAGGAAAATACTTAGAATCAGAAAGGTTAACAAACATTTGTGTGACCTATCTTTGTTCGGATCACTGGACTAAGAAACATTAGGTCGCTTATTAGTTATGTGTTTTAAATCAAGTTTAAATTGTCTGAATGCCGATGATTTTTGCTAGACATTTTATTATTGCCACCGCAACACTGTCTCTACAGTGTTCCAGTTAGCCGGCGACGACATGTCTACATCTTACTGCCTCTTTTAACTTCAACCATGTATGAACACCGTTACTTATAGTTTTATTAGTACTACACATCTGTGCAGATTCTACAACATAATAGATACCGTCCACTTTCAGTTTTTTTAAACATAGGTATTTCCTCTCAAATCACCAATTTAGTCTTCATTTACACTTTGTCTCACTACATTTTATTCAGACACAAGATAGATGGAATCACAGCTGAACTTGCATTTCAGCGAAGGAAAAATCACACTCCACTCTCTCGTTCTAATATCTGATGCCCACAGATTCCATAGCGTAACATGTCAAGAAATATAACATTCAACATATGAATTGGTGTCAACTTTTCAGGTTTGCCTTCCTAGGTCACAAGATCAAGATGACAGTCAATATATCGGAGGCTGCTTGCTCACTGTAGCAGCATGAAAAATGGTTAGCCTTCATACCTTCCCTTCACATAGCTCATTCAAAATCCCCCTTTTTTCCCAGAATGAATTTGTCCGACTCGTTCTTAAAACCAGCATTCTTAAGTTAAGATCAAAGAGTCGGGCGGAAAAAGGCTGAGTTGAGAAAGAGATGCTTGAATCAAAAGAATTCCTTTTTTGAATTTCAATTTTTTTCTCTATACATGGTTTCCATTTCTGCCTCTGACTAACAATGGCATATAATATTCTTATATTCTATATAAAATTTCTATTTGAAAGATATCTTTTCTCACTGTCCACTAAAAAACTGGGCATGTATTAGTTGCTACATGCTAATGGGCATGTATTAGTTGCTGCGTGATTATGAACATGTATTAGTTGATGCTGTGATAATTGCTCAAAATATACATGCCTCCTAATCTGTATTTCTTCATCTTTGTCAGCTTTTTCCTTCTTTGGTATAATATAAGATCTGCTACTTTGCTTCAAACAGTTTGGATTCGCTTTCTTAATTACTTCATGCCTTATTTGTGATACGAATTTTTTCAGTGCATAGTGTGCAAATTGGTAAATTCAGAAAATTCAGTCCCAGGTGATACTTAAACTTAGCCACTATATTGTTGGATGATGATGTGCTACACCTGATGAACTGTGTCTTGCTCTGTAAAGCAAATTCCAATTCGCATCGGCACTTGCACTTTAAGTACAAATCCTATTCATTTTTTACATTTATCTCAGTAATTAGCTTTTATGTATTACTTCATTCTGCAGGAACACCATAATACAAATTCAGAAAAATGGAAACCTACCGTTATCCCCGCATACACACGCCCTGCGCTAGTGTACTAGATATGTTGTTCCTTTCATTACTCATTAGGCATTAGCTAGGATTAGGATTATATTTTTTTATACAAGATAGTCATTGGTTTCTGCACCATAGTCAAATGTTAACAATGACCTGATTTGGTACTCATTCTGCAGAAATTGATCTTTCTAAGAAACAAGAGTTTTAGTTTGCTTATATGTGTACCAAATCTGTTTGCTCATATTTATTTGACAAATATAATTGCTTGGTCCGTTTGGTGCCTGCTTACAAGTATTGTAGTTTGTCCAGTAGAGATCTTTAGTTGGTTATTTCTGTTCATTGTAGCTCAAAGGTTGCAGTGATTGTAAGTAGCCTTCACCAAGTGGGTGTATTTTGGAATCAGAATCAGAAGGGACTGATAGTTTTTTATGCTCACGCTACAACCAATACATAGAAGGGATTGATTGTCTAGCTGCACTACAGAACTCTCATTACTGTGTTGAAATTAATTGATTGCTCTATCACTCTTTTTTTTTTTGGGGGGGGGGGGGGGGGGGGGGTTAGAGCAAATATATGGTCCAGCTTTTGAAAAACAAGATGATTGTTGAGGGTTTCCCAGTGGTAAAGTGAAAATCCTGAATTGAAGTGTCTGCTTCTCTGCATAATTAGTGAAATTTCCATTCTGATTTTACTTAATTGGATCAAGGTGTCCATCTTGTATATCATCAGTATTTAATCTTCTAGCTTTTTGGATGTCATTTTTCATATTTGTTGTCTGCACATCTGCAGTGGTTCTGCTAATGAACAAAATTAGTTTTATTTTTTTTTCCTGCCATGAGCACGAACTACTGAAGTAGGCACTTGTTTGTTCATAAGGTTCTCAGATTGAAATTGCCATTGTGTCAGTATACTAGATATTTGATCTAAAACTCTCGTACCATAATGGTCATCGAGGTTGGTTGATATGGTGGGAAAAAAACATTTTTGCGTTCGACTTTTCGTTGCATCTAGGATCATTACATACTACAGCGCTCCACTTTTTGTTGGATCAATCTAGGATTTACTTCAATAAAAAAATCTGTAATTTACTGTGAACTAAGTTATGCTATCACCATACTTCTCTCATAAAAATATGTTACTGCTATACAGTTTTACACTTCAGATATTTACCATCTTTCGCCGATTGATATGCATGACCTGTACAAACAAGCATGCTGCTGGGACACATGAGGTCTGAGGGAAGATTATTTGAGATAGCATGTATGACACTCATTTAAGATATACTCAACTGAAAGAGATATTTTATATATATATTCTTATCTCTGAAAAGACAAGACACTCTCCATGAATGGCGTGCATTTTTACCATATTCATCTGAAAGAAAAAAGTATAAAGATTTGTAGTTATCAGCTGGCTAAACCTCTTAAGCAAAAATATATTAGGTGGAGATTGCTCTACAATGTTTTTAGGTAAATAGTTTATATTTTGTCTTATTTTTTGTACTTAACTAATTGTACTATTACTTTTAATGGTTTTGATCAAGCAGGATGCATTCGGGGTTTGTCTAACCTGCTTTCAGTATGGTGGTTCATCTTGTTTCCTGCCCTGCTCTGCTTCTGCTCCCTATACAGAGCTACTGCTGCAACATGACCTCATGGTGCTCTTGGATACCGATAATGGTGCTTGCAGCTGTATATTCTTCATACATGGGCATGTTACAAAGATCAATCAAGTAGCCACTAGAATTGTATTAAATTTACAAATTTCCAAGTTACTTTTGGTAACAAATAATGTTTGTCACTTACTTTTATGCTTTAATCCTAGACGAGCAAAAAAATTGCTGCACATACATTGATGAACAAATAGTTAACAATTTTATATTTACCTATAAAAAGTCATTGTTGACGGGGATTAATAATTGAAAACATAGCATGATTTTGTACTTATAACAATTTTACACCTAATTATAAAAATTCATTGTTCCTGATGGCAATATAGGGTGAGCACTGCCAAGAAAAATGCAAAAAAAAAGTCAGAAAGAACATGAAACTCCACGCAAAAAGCAAAAAAAGATCGTGAAAAATCTACGCAAAAAAGAGAAGAAACGCAGTCAACGCAGAAGGAAATAAAAAACCAGATTTATTAACCACGGAAAAAGAAACACGTCTGCGGAAGAAAACCACGGAAAAAAAAGCACGCCTGGGCACGTGCGTGAGATGCGACGCTGTGGAGTGGAGGGGCTCGGGTACCAAATAATATTTAGTACCCTGGGTACTGTTTAGCGCAGTCCTATATATATATATATATATATATATATATATATATATATATATATATATATATATATATATTTGTTTGTTTTTCTGACAGTGGGAACAAATGGATGTGTTGAACAGGGGGAAAAAAGGCAAAACCTGTACTGCGTATTGCTTTGGTCCATGAAAAGTTGCAAGAACACATGCATGCCCATTTGCAAATGGAACCTTTACCAAACTCCAGCAAAAGATCCTGTATATGATTACAGTTACGAATTCTGGCCTTGTTTAGATTGTAATTTTTTTAACTTTGGCTACTGTAGCACTTTCGTTTGTATTTGTCAATTAGTGTCCAATCATGGACTAATTAGGCTCAAAAGATTTGTCTCGTGATTTACAACCAAACTGTGTAATTAGTTATTTTTTATCTATATTTAATTCGCCATACATGTGTTCAAAATTTGATGTGATGGAGAGTGTAAAAATTTAGAATTTAGAGTATATCTAAACAAGGCCTCTGTGTCAGTTTGTCCTATACATACAACACACGCAAGAGTCAAGACAGAACTGCTGCTAGCTGCTCTGCTGTGCATCTCTCTCTCTCATTAACACACGGAGCCTTAATCAAACCGTCTCGTCCCTAATGGAATGAACCCTACCGATTCAGCCAAATTAAAAGACCCTGTGTGCGTTTGGTTAGCGCACAGCACACACTCTTCTCTCTGTCTGTCTCGCTAGCATAGCTGTTACTGTTCATCTCCCTAGTCTCCACCTTTGCCGCCTTGGCCCTACAGCATGTACGGTGTACTGTCCCTCTCCTACCGATCGATTCTCCACTCTCCCTAGCAACTACAGTCTCCTGCTTTTTTTTTATCAAAAACTAGTCCTCCTAGTACTCCAGTACAGGATGAGGATGTTTCAACACGTCTAGGTAGAGCACTGCGTACTGTAGCGTCCATCAGTGCCCTGCCTGCCTCGCGCCACGCTTAAAACTAGCTTCTGGAGTCGCAGTCGCAGCAGGATGAGCAGTAGGGCGAGGCACACAGGCACACACAGATCTGGATGCGTGCAAGGGTGACTAGTAGAGGAGGGCACTCACTCGGTTGCGTAGCCGGCCGCGCCCCAATTCGAAGAGTCGATGAGAGGTGTCGTTTCGAAAATTGGAGTGCCAGATTCACTGTAGCGATACTGCAGCATTTCGTTTGTATTTGGTAATAATTGTTCAACCGTTGACTAATTAGGCTTAAAACGTTCGTCTCGTAAAATACAACCAAACTGTGCAATTAGTTTTTAATTTTATCCACATTTAGTACTCCATGCATGTATCATAAATTTGATGTGACGGAGAATTTTTTTTATATAGTGCACTTTTTAATGAAACTAAACACAGCCGAAGAAGAAAAAAAAGATGAGTGCAGCAGCGGCCATGGCCGGCCGGATCGTCGTCGTCACCGACGGGCGATGGCCCTGACGGGACGTGAAGGTGAAGCACTACCCATCGGTGCCTCCGGAGCCGAGGCAATGAATTGCTACGCTGTACTAGTACGCTCGACCGGCCCATCATGGCTGGGGATCGAGGCCGGGCCGGCAGCCGGCTCCATGCCTGGGGGCTGGGGGCCTCCATGGATGGCGGATGGTGCAGCAGCAGCAGCATGTGAACGATGGACGTGAGACATGTGACATGTGCTCGCCCGGGCGTAGCCTCCGATCCTAGGAGTAGCTGTGGGATGTGAGGTTTTCAGGTACAGTACGTACTAGAGTACTATAGACAGTAGAGCAAGTACAACAATTGGCTTATAGCCAAGCTAATTAATATTTTTGCTGATGTGGAAGATAGAAGTAAGGAGAGAGAAAAGAGCTTGGCTCCCATGCAAGTACCAAGCTGGACACGGAAGCATAGGCAGTAGTGGGTCCCAATAGAGATGTATGTGAGGAGGAATAGAAAAGAGAATGAAGACATATAATAATAAAAAAATTTTATAGATAAATAGAAGACTAACTATTGTATAGCTTGGCTCTTATAACTTGACTTATAGCCAAGCACTTGGCTCTATTATTGACCTTGCTCGTAGTGGCTAGGGTGCGTAGAGGAAAGCGGCGTCACCTCGGCCTGCGCCACGGTCGGCGCCGTATCCGCCGGCGGCCCCATGGGCACGCCAACAATCTCATCTCCCTCCCTATGGGTTATGGGCTACTACTATGGGCTATGGGGCCTATGACCACGATATCACACCAGTAGTACACGTGATGATTGGCGACAAGGAGATGCACACACTTCACCCTTCTACTAGTACTCGTTTCAGCATAATAATGCATTTGTCCAGTGTTGAGTGTTCTGCGTTCCAAGTTCCTCTTGGGTTCTTCTTCTTTTTTTTCCCCTTCCTAATTAATGATATTATATATATAACTAAACTATAAGGAAATTGAATCAATCATTTCAAGGTAGGATATTTGATGAGTCGTGTTATCCTACTAGTAGCAGCAGCCCATGTTGTCTGCTGCTCAAGTAAGCTAGTCCAACTGAAGTGAGTTTAGAGCGATGTTAATAATTCAGTCAGCTGGAGGCTGTGTGAAAACTGACGGCAAATCTAGCAGTCCACCCATATAATAATCAGTCAACTTATAGCTCATTTATCAGACTCGTAAAATTTGTTAATTCTTGTGCATAAGCTGACTGTAAGCTTATAGCTCGCTTTGGCTGCAAACTCTGACGAGTGATGAGCTAACGCTAAGCGATGGATCGGAGCATGCACAAATCACAAATCCGAGATCCGATTGGCGGTGAGGGCGAGCCTGCCCTGCCCCGATGAATCCACCCACCGGGCCACCACTCGGGTCCCGGGATCGGGCACTCGACGGCGAGCAGGGCCGTGCTCCGGCACGGCATGTGTGTAGCACTAGCAGGCCAAGGCTAGGGCCAGGGCCAGCAGCAGCAGATCACGTCGCAGGAAGAAAAGAACATTCGGGGACCCAATGCCGGGGCCCACCCACCACACCACATGCCACACTGCCAATGCCGACTGCCAATGCCGTACACTACGTACCGATGCATTGCAGCCGAGCTCATCAATCACACCCCAGTACCCGACACCCCTCAAATACTGATCGATCTATATTACTCCCTCCGTCGCAGAGAAAATATCGTTTTAGATTTTTCAGACATCGTGTTTAATCGTTCGTTTTATTCAAAAATTTTGTGCAAATTATAAAATAAATAAATCATTATTGAAGTATCTCTAATGATAAAATAAGTCATAACAAAATAAATAATATTTATTAAAATTTTTTGAATAAGATAAACGGTCAAACATGATGTCTGAAAAACCTAAAACGACACTTTTTCTGGGACGGAGGGAGCAGTCCGTTTCACCTAAACGAGAATCGTAATTTTTCCAAAAAAAAAAAACGAGAAGCCCTGTTCGTCGCTTGTCTTTTGGGCCGTATTTTTTCAGCGATGGAACAGTGTTTTTCTCTCACAACAAATTAGCTATTAGTACTCCCTCCGTCCAAGAAAACATATAATTATAGCACAGTGTCATGTTTTAGTACGTCAAATTTAACCAATTATAGATAAAAACTATAAATAATTATGATATCAAATAAATACCATTAGATTAATTATAAAATGTATTTTCATAATAAATTAATTTAAAGCCATAATTATAAATACTATTTAGTGAAACATTTTGTCAAATGCAAACTACTTTAGATGTAAACTACTTTAGCTGCCACGGAACCCACGGTTGCATCTTTTCTTGACAGAGGTAGTACTTTTCAGCTTCAACTTATCTTTTCTAGCGAAGCGAAAGCCGTGACTCGTGACTGCATTCACGCTGGTGATATGCTGACAGAGCATTGCTCTAGCTTCGACGTTGACTCGTCGCTTAGCACTTGTATCGTCACCGTGCGATCCAATTGGATGCCCGTCGCTCGTAACTCCGGCGACCTGCTCCGTCCTCCGAGGCACTGCCGGCAGTTGTCTGTCATGTCACTTGTTGCATTGCCGGTTGCCGTGCTCTTTTTGTCGTCACGATTTACGTGCCAATAACTTTAACTCGATTTATAAAAAATACGTGTAACATTTTTATTTCTAAATAAATTTATTAAAAAACTATATTCAAATATCTATTAAATGATACTAATTATATATCATAAATATTAATATTTTTTATTATATATTTAGTTTAAATTGTTTCTTAGAAAACGAAAACGAAGAACGGAGGGAGTAGTCGGATCACAGCCAGAGCCAGGATCAGGAAGCCTGGCTGGCCAATTGGCCATGGCCAACGCGAGGAAAGCCTTGGACTTGGACCACCCGGCCCGGTGTCCGCTGGCGGGCCGCTCGATTATCATCGTCAGCATTCATCAGGCAGGCTCGAATCGAATTCCTCGTTCATTTCTCCGGCCCGTCCCATTCGCTCTTCGATATTCAAGCGTGGCCTCATCACCGCCATCGTGTTCTTGAAATCCTCGCTCCTACTCAAAAGGTCGCAGCTGAAGATATAATGAGGTTAGAAACGGGGTCAAACTGCTTTGTATATATGACGACGACATTCTCAAGTTTCACTGGGAATTACAGCAACTATTGAAAGTCTGTTTATGCTGCTATTTTAACAGCGACAAAATTCAGAACAAATGAATCTAAAGTTCAGGCTGTTTAAAACGTACCTACCTGATTTGCTTTAATAGTAAGAATATTCTTCTATGCTACATATACAACCACCGCGATCAGATCAAGTGTAGTACTCCTGGTTTTTCTAGATACGTTGTATTTATTATACACATGTACACATAGATATACACTATATCTAGATACATAGTAAAGTCAATGTATCTAAAAAAGACAAAACCTCTTATAATTTAGGACGGATTTAATAGTTATCAAGAGAAACCCTGGGGCAACTTACTCGACAATTTGAATGCTTGTCATTTGAGCTGAGCCTGACTTTTCACAAGTAGTCTCCGCACATTTGGATCAGGTACAGGCACATATATTTTTTTCACCTGTTTATTTATCGGATAGCAAAAACAGTGGCATTCAAGATATACTCCCTCCGTCCAGAAAAACATGTAATTCTAGCACAGTGTCACGTTTTAGTATCTTAACTTTGACCAATTATAGATAAAAAAGTATCAATATTTATGATATCAAATAAATATCATTAGATTAATTATGAAATATATTTTTATAATAAATTAATTTGGAGCCATAGATATGAATACTATTTACTATAAACTTGGTTAAATATAAACTACTTTTTCTGGCACGCAACCCATAGTTGCTTGTTTTTACGGACGACGGAGGAAGTACATAGAGAAACAAGGCAGCATAGTAAGGTGTATGATGAGAAAATAAGTGCTCAGCACTCCGATCCACCAATGATCCCAAGGCCCATCTACCGACTCCTGACTCATCATTAACTGACTACTAATAGAGTAACAGAACAGAGTAATAATGATACTACATTATCAATGAATTACATGTTCAGTTTTTTACTTTATTTTATTTTAAGCAGTAGGTTAAAATGCAGTCTCTAAGATTTTGTAGTAACGAGGATAATGTACTGTCTGAACAATGCTGGTTAAAGAGTTGGGAGTACTCCTGAAGCGCAACAACAGCTACAGTGCGCTGCGCACAACCAAGGAACGAATACTGCTGTCCTGCAGCTGTGATGTGCAGATGCACAGAAGCCTTATTTTGTGTAAGATCACAGGTCCCATCCCAATCCGATCAGTTGTATTGGATCGGCACTAATTTATTAAGGCCTTGTTTAGATCCGGATTCCGGATGCCGGAATCGGGAGCTGCTGCTACAGTGTTCCGAGTAGCAGCTTTTGTTTTGTAGTGTAAAAAATTGTCCAAATATTGATTAATTAGACTCAAAATGTTCGTCTCGCAATGTACAACAAAACTGTGCAATTAGTTTTTGATTTCATCTACATTTAGTACTCCATGCATTTGCCGACATTTTGATGTGATGGGAATCTTCTTTTTGCATAGTGAATTTTGAGGGTTGGATTTGGGAACTAAACAAGGGCTAACTGAAAAAATACTGTTTATTAATTGAAAAAATACGGCTCACGAGACGGATCCTTCCTGAAGCACACATCCTTCCTGTGGCTGTGCCTGGCATGCACACAAAACCACGGCCGGGGAGATCTTCAACAACTCATGAGACTGAAACTGAAATAAATGGCCGGCAGGACTGTTGCAGTCCAGTAGTGTACACTGTACAGTGATAATGCAGAGGCGCAGTAGAGAGTGGTGAGCAGGTGAACAGTACGGAAGAAGCTGTGTATTAGTGACCAAAGTGGTCGAAGACGATCATGCGTTGGAAAATGAACTAGCAACGAATGAACTATGTAGTGCTCAACTACTTGAGAGAATCTCTTAGCGGTGTTTAGTTTCTCCTTAAAAAATTTTCAACCCATCACATCAAATATCTAGACACATGCATAGATTACGATAAATTTATAAGACAATTTTTTAAGCCTAATTAATCCATAATTTAACAGTCATGCTACGATAACATATGCTAAGAACAGCTTAATTAGACTTAATAAATTCATCTCGCAGTTTCCAAACAAGTTATGTAATTAGTTTTTTTTAATAATATCTAAACACCCCTTCTAACATCCCTTAAAACATCCGATATAACAGCCCAAATTTTTTCACCCAGCAGCTAAACACCCCTTCTAACATCCCTTAAAACATCCGATATAACAGCCCAAATTTTTTCACCCAGCAGCTAAACACCCCCTAAAGTGCCAGGCTCAAGCATCAAACTGGAAAGACAGTAAAGTTCAATCTGCCATGTAAACACACATAGTAACGTGTTGTATTGCTCAATTATACAACATCAATAACACAACGAACAAGGGATCAGGACCGTCCATTTATCAGCATGGCAGTGTTGATCTGTTACTGAGGCTAGACGGAACTCTTCTTCAATCTAAAGGCCAAATTACAGGTAATCCAAAATTGGACTATGGAACATCAAACTCTAAATACTTAACACAAGACTAGTTAGCTTGACACCATCATTTGATCGCACGCCTGCAGTGCCTGATTTGCATAGTATCTTACATCGACATCAGGGTCCTCGCTGAGCTCAACAAGGCACGGTTTCACGGTCTTCTCCACAACCTGCAGAGTAAGAATTGATGATATTCCCCAATAACACGAAATACAAACGTAGCACTTTAAAAATGGCGACATGCAAAATAACCAGAGGAACTCACAGATTGATCGAGGATCGGTACAAGTGACTGTAGTACTTTTGCAACGTTGAACTTGATGTTAGGAACCCTGAAAAATTTAGACAGTGTTATTGAGACCTGGAATAGATAAGATTTTTCTGAACATTCTACTCACTCACCTGTCCTTTGAAGAATTAATGACGACTGGAAGCAGCTTTTGACAAGTGATTTCTGCACCCATGACAGGAGCTAGCAAGGAGATAGCCTGCAGAATCGTCATGCGGTACAAATAGTGTGGATTGTTGATCTTCTCCAGCACCTGGGAAAACAAACGAGTTTGTAAACACTAGCAGAACCTCCATGCCATCACAACAATGAGAACTTTTTAAGCGCATTTCCTAATTTTTAGCTACTCGTCACTGGATACCAGGATAATACGCAGCAGCATGTAATTTTGGAAGTGGACAATTCTTTTTGGAGATAATATTGAATTTTACTCGTCTTGCATGATCAAATTTAATTAACATTTACAAAGGTTGTAGCCGTGGTAGATAAATTAGCATCAAGGATTATATTATGCACAGTTGTAGGAAATAGAATGTATTGAGATAGTAGAAAAATAACCTGAGGAATTATATGCTGCATTGCCCACTCTGGACCAAACTCTTCTGCAAGGCGCTTCAAGTTGTTAGCGGCAGCATCTCTGATTGAGAAGACCTGAAATCCAAATTTTGGTCAGTTAATCTAACCATTAGTCAATACATCACAATGTCCTATATGCACTCAAGGATAAGATAGAGGGAAAGATGCTTTTGACATAACCCTAATGACACAAACCTTATCTTCCAACCATTGCATGCAGAGTGCCCCCAGCTTGTCATCAAAAAACCCAACACCTAACTGACTCGCCAACAATGGGATGTACTCAATTATTGCAAGACGGACTCTCCAGTGCCTATCCTCTGCAAGTTCTACAATGGCTGGTAGCAGTGACTGAGATAGCAAGTCAATTCCAATAACCTGAAAGATCAAAACAAAATTCACCAATTGTCAGATAATTTTGAAGAGAAAGGCAAGGCTTTCAAGGACAGCGACTTAAAAAAATTCCAACATACCAATAGCTGGTAAAAAAAGTCTTTAAAGATCCAAAACAGAAAGGAAAAGGCAAATAAATCTAGTAACAAAAAATAGTACTGACCTGATTAACTTGATCAAGTTTGCTGATTATGTTAAGTCGAACATCAGGAAATTCATCCTTCAGCAAAGAGAGGAAAATTGGAAGAAGCTGTTCAATGGTAGCATCCTGCCAAAAAAGAACAGGTATTAAGATGATCAGCATACATGGAATGCCAACAGTTGTCAACACCATATTCTGGAAACATATGTCTGCATCACTGATATCACCTTTCCCAGTACAGGAGCCATTCCCATAATAACTGAGGCTAAAGCTGAACGAACATGCTGGGATGAATCTGATGACAATTCCTGTAAATGCAATTGGCATGAGTTAATTCACTCAACAAAAATAGCAACAAAATGGTGTTCAATAATTGCTTTGCCCCCACCTTAACGCACGGAAGAATATGCTGGATTGAAATCTGTGGATTTAATATGCGACAGAACTTAGTTACTTTTCCAGCAGCTGCTATCCGCACTTCAGCCTCATTATCGCGAAGGAGACGAACATATGCAGGCACCAAATCAGCTCTAATCCCAAAACCAGAGAAATACGGTTAATCCATTTGAAAAGGTTATGGGTTTACATGATACTCAAGAATTCAGATACATGTTTTACAACCCTGCAATAATAGGTTGAATTCAGCTAGGACAAATAATACCTTGTAGGCTCAGGGCCAACAGCCTCACAGAGCTCATATAATTGATTGGCGACCATATAACGAACACGCCATGACTTATCCTAAACAAAGCAAGTATAATCAAGTAGCATTTATCAGTGGTGATGCACTGAACTGCAACAAGTTGAAAAACTAAAAGGTGACTCCAAGAAATTATCAACCTCTAGCAACTACAAACATGTCTTCCAATAATATATCCAGACAAAGAAAGCAAATTACTTGCTGCAAAATGTATGGGTCCAACATGGGAGCAATATATACCTGGGAGAAATTGACAATGACTGGAAGAATGTGTGCTACACAATCTTGTGGTTCCAACAATTTACCAAGAGCAGCACAACCTTCAACAGCCAACAAACGCACAGAATCTTGATCTGAAAATAAAAACCACAATGTTTTAGACATAGTCCTGATGGTGTCCCAAATGTGTATCGGGGTTGATTAAAACCCACTGAGTTCTGCGAGCACCACAGAATTCGTAGCATTGGTGGCTCATCTGTGGGTCGACATGTCGCGCTACATGTTTTGCAAAAAAACCCTCTAGCTTTTCATAAACCAACCCGCAGTCCAGATCTCTCCCGCACGGGCGGCTTGGGTGGCGCCCGAAACCCTAGCTTCCCTCATCTCTTCCCTCTTCTCGCTTCCACTCATGGTGACGGAGGAGCGCACAGATCTGCGGGGACCTCCTCTCCCCTCCCCTATGCTCGCGGTGCGGGGCAGCACACGGATTTGCGAGGACCTCCTCTCCCCTCTACTCATGGTGACGGCACAGATCTACGGGTCAGTGGCATCTCTCCTCCCCCCCGTCGCCACCGCCGCTGCCGCCGCTCGATGCTGGCCACCATCGCTCCTCCACCTAAGGCTCTCGTCTGGAACCACATCGAGCCCGAGGCGCTGATGCAGCACGTGGTCTGGTGATGCGCAGATCTGCAGTTGGCGGCGGCGGCTAGGTCTCCACGTCAAGCTGGTCAACACTGGTGACGAGGGCCAGTCGCTTCCCTCTTGGACTCCACCGGTACGTTCCCTTCCCAAATATGCTTAGTTGAATGCCATTAGATTTATAGAAAAGTTTCTGCAATGAAGTATCAGAAGGAACTGACTGATTGGTAGATTTTCACGCATTTCCATTCCACCATTTAGCTATATCTGAGCCTTTTGACAGGGTAGTACCAGTTTTTTTATGTACTTAAAGATCCAATCTATGGTGCCTTTCTTCATATTCTGCGCACCCCCCTCTCTCTCCTTAGTGTTTTTATTTTGCAGGGACAATGAGCTTGGCATATTTATTCAAAGTTTGGTTATACCGTGGGTGCAAGAATGGAATAAGATGAAAATAGCTAGAACTGAAAAGAAAAACCCACAACTCCATAAACATTAAACTTCTGTCTGAATGAAAATATGTCAGCAACAACTATGCTGCAAGCCTGCAAGTTACACAACCTGCTGTGCTTTGATTGAAATGGTTTTATTGATGTCACTATTTATCTTTTAGCATTTTTATCTTTCTGTAATTATTTGTTTAGGACTGAATTTCCAACAGTTAATCCTTCTATGTGAGTTGTGAGCAGAATTTCTTTTTGTTCTTATTGGTAACTTTTGCAAGAGATTACTATTTCTGGTGGCGATGCAGATGCGGATCCCCTCTCTCACGGCCTGCTTTCTAGAGTTTAAGGTCAGTGCCTCCTTTTTTGTATATCTTCTCTTTTTTTTTTGCTTGATGTGCTCATGTGTTCTGTGTACCAAAACTCCAGGTTCTTTGTTGTTGACATTCTGGTGGTGATGCAGATGGGCTGGTAAACTGACATTTTCAAAGTCACTTCCGAGAACCTGGTATGTGGTAGGAGATATAATGTCGTTGATTTTTCATGCGTGTGCGAGGACCTGCTTCCACTAGCCTAAAGCATTATGTGTAGACAGATGGGGATTGTTTAATATAGCTAAAAATTAATCCTTGACTCAGGTCACTAAAGTTAAAAGCTCTGCCTTTTTTCTGTTATGGTCTGTTGCTATGTAGAGACTATCCAGTATGGGGCTTTGTAATAGTTTCCCTCCTAATTTAAGTTGAACATAGTTGCATGCGTCTAGTGATTGGCTTGGCTCGCTGCTATGGGTTAGTCTGATTAGGGGTCCGTTTGGGAGCGCTCCGCGGAGTAGATTCTCATGGAGAATCGCTCTCTGTCTGCCAAATGCATTTTTCAGCGAGAAGTGATTCTCTGCTGATTCTGTGAAGTGATTCTCTGAAATGAACTAAGAGGCTGAGAGCTGAAAAAAATAGCCTCACCTGATTCTGTGAAGTGATTCTCCATGCTGATTTTGAGAGTTTATGCTAAACAATCAAAGAGAATCACTTTTAGCCACAGAATCACTTCACCAGTAAATCAGGGAGCACAGCTCTGCCAAACGGACCCTAGATATCTTGATCATGGATTCTTTTGGTATATCTAGATATATATGATATGCTTCGCTGACAGAGAACTGACCAGAAATCTTTTTGTATTTTGAAATGGATACACGTTCTTCTTGATTGGTTCATTCTTATAAGAATCTATGCATTTTTTCCTTCAATCCAGTATGTGCAGTTACATGCATTTTTTCCTGCACCACACTGATAACTTTTGTTCGTTCATATTTTTCTTGCACTCAATACTTGCAAGCATTATTCTGGCAGAGCAGGGCTACACATCAACTAGCAGGATCACTTCTCCTTTCATGCAGAACTGCACAAGATGTGAATCGGAGTAATATGGTTTAATTGATTTCGCCCCAAGCCCCTTCAAATAGACTCGCTAAAAAATTGCAGAGCTTCTGGAACATTTCCTTTCTGGTAAAGCGTCGCTATGAAATTATTTAACATAATGACATGTTAGGTTGTGAGCTTATATTGTTCAGGATAATAATAGTAAGAGTAGCAGACAGGCCATGGTGGCTACATTACAGGTGAGCAATTAGTTGTGCTGATGGTGATAGTATATTTAGTAGTGGGTCATGGAACGTTCCAAAACATCTTAGACTATTGATATGATATATCTGTCATTCTTTTGTGCTCTTTTACCATTTGCCTACATTTGTTCTGTTTTATTCTAAGGCCACCATTAGAAAGCTGTGCCCAATGATTTCCACGAGCCCTTAACGCAGAGCCTTGTAGCTGCACATTGCCCTTGTATGACTGAAAATTTTGTTAGTGTACAGAAGGCTTAGTTCCTTTTTGAGTTGAATAGATAGGTACACTGTAATCATAAGGTTAATAGCTTCAAGGGTATATAATTTAAAAAAAAATTGCGAGGCTATGGTTCTGTACATCATGGCCAGGTTCATTCTGCATGTTTTTGTATGTTTAATAACACTTAGGCAACCACGTGACTTGCAGTTCTTGCTCTTTTGTGATCGTTTTTTTTTTACTCTCAAAAAAACAGAAACAGTCACAACAGTGTACTCGACATTTGTTTTCTCTATGGAATTGCTCTGGGTCTCAAAGTGCTTGAGCTAGACCACAACTACTTAATTCTGCTCTTTGTTTCAGAAAACTTATGGCTTCACCGAAAAAATTAAGGACTCAAAGGAAGCGTGGAAGGAGAGATGTTTTGTTGTGTTCCAATTCACTTTTATAGAATATAAATTCGTGGCTGATATATTAACTTTGATTTAGCCACTAAACCATTCTATTTAGGGAGGCAGGATGCCACTGCCTGGCAGCAATGACGTGGCATTGCGGATGCTCGACGGCATGGCAGGGCTGCCAGGGCCACTCTTTGCCAGGGAGGATGATGTCACCATACTGCAGGAAGTTGGATTTACCCGGTTTCAAAAGAAAGGAAGTGGGATTTATACATTTAGTTGATTATATATGTGCTAACTTCATGTATATATATGACAATTTTAATTAAAGTGTTGTCTGATGCAAAAGTCTTAAAAAATGTATGATGAAGTTAGTGATTTCTAGCTTAAGTTGTTTTAGATTGTGCAAGAATCTTACTGTTTTACGTAAAAAGGAGAATTGTTAGTTCCGTTATATTAAGCAATAAAGTCATTGCCATAACTTTGGCTAAATAGCTAAAGTAGTGTAAATGATCAAGATAGGGCACCCGAAGGGCGCCTAATGTTCTAGTGACTATGCAAACACTAACACAATGTTTCAAGCATGAATAAATTGTTCCAAAAACACAGGTAGATTTTAGGTCTGCTGTAGTGCACCTTTCAGAGAAAATTCTGGCTTTAAGATTCAAGCATTACAAAAAAGCTTTCAAGTTCATAAATCCTTTTTTGCCATGAAAGAGAAAAATGTTTAAAATTCTCTTTCAACTTTCAGGCCCCAAGGATGATCAGAGAAGCATACGGAAAACAATTTAGAGAAAAATGATACACAAACAGTTATGTCAAACAAGAAAGACAAGAAACAGGACAAAATCACTGCAAGAACCAAGAAACAAATGAAGTAACACAGCAGAACACATTTCAGTGAAACTGTATAGAAAATGTACCATCTTGGGTTAAGTCATCAAATATTGACATTATTTCTGTCTTCAAATGATTCTGTTCGACTGTGGCAGCAAACTTTCCAAGATTTGATGCAGCTGCTCTTCTGACCATAGGCATGTCATCCTGACATAACTGACCATAGATAGTCCTCAATTCTGTTTTCAATTGGTCCGACGCACTTGGATAGGCTATGTGGAAAAGACCACAGGACGATACACGAGCTGTAAACCACTCACCAGCTGCTAGCCTCTGAACAGAGTAAAACATGGATAATTAAAATTGATGGATGGACATATTATAGGTACTAGTACAACATAACATGAAATAAAATGCACGAATTACTTCTAATAATAAACACTGAATGTTAAACAAAATGAATTGGTAAAACCGTGTTAGTATGAAAATCTGCACAAATAAGAGATCAAATAGAAAGTAGCACAAAGGCATGTAGTATGGCATCGTGTGGTACCATAGCAGGAGATGCTATACTCAGAAAATGATGCATCTTAATCAATCAATGTTTTTGTTTTGCATGTATAATTTGGCATTTGAAGTTCAAGCAGTTGCAAAGCTACAACAGAGAAATATTAGAGATACAGAAAGCAAAGCACTGACTGCATGTAGAAAAATGCTCCTTGACTCAACAGTTAGTAGGTCTAATTTCACATCCTGGATTAGGGAGACGAGCAGAACATGAGGGTTTGATGGTACGAGAGTGAATGGACGCCAAACCAAACACTTGATATTTGGCACACCAGGGATGGTGACGTCCAATCTCAAGGACCAAGAGTAGATGAGGATCTCTAAAGATAATTCTTGATTGCCTTTGATTGATACATCTCATATCCTTATATAGAGAGGCTTACTTGATGCCTAAGCGAGGTGGCAACTTATTTGTAATCCTAAACCCAATGAGCCTCTCATACTGCCAATCTGACCTATGTGGCCTAGCTGACTGCCTATGACATCTAACAAATTGATGAAGCCTATCAGTACAATACATTAAATTACTAAAGCATGGGAAGTGGGAAAAATAAATGCCACATCTAAGCAGTGCACTAGCCATGTAAGGTAAAGGAAAATTAGATGAACAGTGCATGCGACATGAAATATAATGTTGATTGTTTGAGCCAACAAAAACACATCCATCAGTAACAACGGAAGCATATTTATTTACAATATCATTACACCAAATACTTTCTATAAATGAACCTCTTACCTTTACTACTGGAATGAACCAGTCGACAATGTCACTTTCCTTCATTTGTGCACCAATACGGCACAGAGATTCAACTGCCTTATCACGGACACAAGTTTCCTCCACTGTGCACAATGTCTCCAAAGGTGGAAGCAAAACATGAGCATGTTCTACACCCCCAACATAAGGAATGAACACACCCAATTCCTCAGCCATTGCAAGAAGCACCTCATCTTCATCGTCATTGTTTTCACTAAGAAAGGGAATCAGTTCCTTCCTGGTTCTTTCTTCTCCAAGAGCCCGTGCAATTGTCGAAAGTCTTCTAATGGAATTTAGACGCAACTGAATGTCCTCATTCTTAAGCTCGTCAATCAGTACAGCAATTGGATACAGAGGCTCATCAATCATAGCCATTAGGTATATATCAAGGATTTCTGAATTGGTAAATGAGGAAACAACATTAGGAGCTTTGTAGTTGTATAAAATTCTTAATAAGAAAAAAAAACTTTAAGACAACTTTGGGCATAAAATAGAAGCAAATTAGAAAGGAACATTTGAAATAAATATGCAAAAATCAGATCTCTGATGGCATAACCAAAGAATAGATGAACCAAACTGTCGCAAATTTGCAACTAAAAGCTCCCTGGCATTGACTTGTTTGAACAACACAAGAATACTACAGTGATGCACATGATCAAAATAAAACTAACCAATTCATGTTGACAAGTAGAACATTACAAATTGCTTCTATTGAGGTGAGTCTGAACTACCCGATTAAAAATGGCATGGGCTTCAGTTCAATCAATAATAATTGGTTGATCCGGGAAAAAAAATGCCACACAAAGATGCCTATTTATATTGCCTATAAACAGGATTTCTGGAAAGAAACATCATTATGGCATCCAAACATTCTGAGGAATCGAATCGAGTGCAGGCAAATGATCCGAGACAGTAAAATTTGGCTTGAATAGATCTGGTCATTTGGTCCCCAGGAGTATTTATTTATAGCTTTCTACTTCTTTGGTTGCTTTTTCTTCTCACTCAAGCGGCATGGAGAAAATTCTCGGAATCAAAAGTTTTACCTGATGTTGTTCCTGAAATCTGATTTAAACGATATATTCAACTCCTAAATTAAATTGCATGTTCGCAGATCCTGAATAAATGAGCGAATTTCGATACGACGAGATGAATAGCTGATGCACACAACGTGATGGACAACAGACGCACACGCGATCTACTCGTCTACAACACATCACGAGCAATGATTGATCCAATCCGCGAGAAGAGAAATCAAACTAGGGCAACCATTCGAAAACCAGCGCAATCGACCAAAAACAACCCAGATCTGGCAGGGGAACCACACGTAGACGCGCGAACGAAGGAGGCTTGAGCTCCAGAACGACGGCAGCAGCGGGCGGTATCGAGGGCCGGGCGCGGCGATTGGAGGTGGTCGAGCGGTGTGGTGAGGTTCGCAGATCTAGCGGTGGAAGGAGGAGGAGGGAGAAGACAAGCGGGATCTCACCTGACCTCGCGGGGTCCGGATCGGGCTTTTGCGACGGCCGGCTTCTTCGCCTACGGCGGGGGAGACCGGAGAGGGGGCAGGTAGGAGCGCCCCGAGGCGTCGCCGCTGAGAGAAGGGGACGAGGAGGAGCAGGTGTTGCGGAATGCGACGAGGGAATTGAGACGGACGAGAGGCAGTGGATGTTGGGAGGCCTGGCTGGGCGTGCAAGGGCGATGTGGGACTAGGGGCCCCCTGCAAGGGCGGGTCGACCCGTTCTCAAACACGATCCGCTCCTATGGACGGGAGGCTTCGCTTGGAATGTGATTTCGACGACATATCTCGATTTATATATGATGTGCCTGTATATAAATTAGTAACTAGTAATGTTAAAATAAAAGTTATCATTTGAAACGTTTATAAATTTCCTTTTAATTTTATAACCAAATTTTAAATACATATGACGCAATGTTTTAAAGTAGCATGATTAGTTTTATAAGACTCATCACATTTCGTGAACCATATTCTCAACTTGGTAAATACTAAACATCTTATTTGTAGATAATTCAATTACTAAGGGTCTGTTTGATCCACCCACTAAACTTTAGATGGCTAAATTTAGCTGCTAGAGATCCAAACGGCCCAGTTAGAAAACCAGCTAATAGCTGAGTTTACTAGCTGGAGGATCAAACACCCCTAAATCATAAAAGGTTGAACATCATGTTATCTATAAATAAGGTTGATATGAAAGGGGAGAGGGGGTGGAAATTTTGTTAGTGAAGACAACCTCTTCCTAGTACTACTTTTCTGTGTTTTCTTGCATCAACTTTAAGATCTGTAGAAATCTATCATAAGGCACCCCTAATATGCGTCTGTAAGTATTCCATCGCATTTTCATGACAAGTAACATGTGAACAAGCTCGAACAAACTTGTTGTATGTAACGTACATTGGCTAATGAAGAATCTACTTGAAGATGACCGCTACACGAAACAGACAAAAACAAAATAGATTTAAGAGAGTTTACCCTATGCACATCAGTATCATTGTCTTGCGGTGCTTCTTTATGGCTGCTCCGCGGGTCTTGGTGGAGAAATGACAGGTTACGACGTTAACCCTGGTGAGAGCAAAGATCGGTTGGTGCTGAGTGATATGCATATCATATAAGACTATCTTCAACAACATTACCCAAAATACAAGACCCATTCTATATTTGGGTAGCGCTACAAATGGTTCAATATCTATTTTTTTTCTTCTCTGACAACAAGACTCAAAAGAGAACTCTTTCTGCAAATGAGTCTCTAGGAGAAATGATACTTATATTTGGGTTGTGCCTCTGCAGCAACTCAAAATAGATCTCATATATAGGTACTCTGTTGGAAGCTGATACAGTAACATCCGAGACCCATTTTGGGTTTAGATGCCCATACAGGTCATTCGTTGGAGACAGTCTAAATAATGCTACAGTAGGTCTCTTGTATGAAAATATGGACGTGAATTGTTGACGCATATGAGAAACGATTTACATTATCTTCTGTAGCACCCTTGCCACTTTTGTGGTGTGAGTGGTGGCAGGGTAGGGCGTGACACCCGGCCCCCTGACCCCACACACAGTGACATAGGCACACACACTAGCTGAGCTAGGTGCCTAGGTGACTAGAGGAGGGTACTCACTCGGTTGCATTGCATGCCCCCCCGCGAGCAACCATCTGTGCCTCCGGAGCCGAGGCATGCTTTCACTCTAAACGTTTGTCGTTATAATTTACGTGCACATAATTTTAACTTGATTTATAGAAAATATGTGTAACATTTCTATCTCTAAATAAATTTATTAAAAAATAGATTTATATATATATATCTAATGATACTAATTATATATCATAAATATTAATAATTTTTAATATATATTTAGTTAAAGTTACAGTACACTCGTCCCATCATGGTTGGGGTCCGGCTGGACGTGAGTCGCATGTGTATAGCAGCAGCAGCAGCAGATCACAGGAAGAAAAGAACACTCGGGTAC
The DNA here is from genome assembly GCA_038087645.1 of Saccharum hybrid cultivar R570. NCBI lineage: Eukaryota > Viridiplantae > Streptophyta > Magnoliopsida > Poales > Poaceae > Saccharum > Saccharum hybrid cultivar. Next base: position 4,942,278 of record JAQSUU010000254.1, on the reverse strand, counting down.
CCACATGACACACTGCGAAATACCGTATCGTACCGTTCACGGTTCACCGATACACTACATACGCGGTACACTCCGAGCACCGGCACATGATATGCGGCATGCGCCCGTGCCGCTGCTGCTGTTGCCCGTGGCTCGGATCGGATCCGGCACGTTGCAGCGGCACCACCCTAAACTAACTGTTTGTTAAACTAGTGGACTACCGCGCGCGTGGGTGCGGGAACTGTAGATTAATGGGTTGCGTGGTATGATGATGTTGACAATAAAATGTTTATGTGTCTTTTTGACATACATTACACTTGCATGTGTTAGTGGATTTTAATTGTATGTGATAATATATTGTTGAGATAAATAGTTAGTGAAGTTTTACTTAGTGAATATTAATTGTATGTGATAGTGCATTGTCTAGTTAGATAGCTTGCATGTTAAGAGAAATTGACGTGAACAATAAAATACTTATGTGTCTTCCTAACATAAATTACAGTTACATGTGCTAGTAGATTTTAATTGTCCGTGATAGTGTATTATTGAGATAAATAGGTAGTAGAGTTTTGCTCAGTAGATATTACTCCCTCCATTCATTAATCTCCTTCATCTAAGCAAAACATTTTTATTCAAAAATCTCCTTCATATTAGTTTAAAACTTGCTCGTATTTATTGTCCGTTTGCTGCTCATTGGCTATCACCCGACTGCATTTATTGTTTCTTTGCTGCTCATTGGTTGTTCCTAGCCTGTGACTCCTCGTATGCGCTCAGCACGCGATGATTAAATACAAATTGAGTGGTTTTGTTCTGCTCCTTGGTCACCGCGCCGAAGGCTAAAATGATAGAGATAAATGAACGGAGGGAGTAATTATATGTGATAGTGCATTGCCTAATTGGATAACTTGTATGTTAAGAGAAATAACAAGTAGGATTTTGTTTTATAAGAGTATTCGATGTTAAAATATACTTATATAAACCATTAATTAATCCTTTAGTTTTTGTGTTCGTCTTTTTACACAACGACGACACTTCGATTTCGCCCTCGGCGGCCCAAGCAGCTCATCGACTAACAACACACACACGAGGTTTTTTTTTTTTCCAATAACTTGGGCAGCAGCATTTCAATGGCTCTACTATATAGGGGCTCTTCCCAGCAATATACCTTCTGCTTCTGTTGATGTTGTGCTGCCCAGCCCCAACGAGGACGCTTCAATGGGCGTGTGTGTGACCACTTATGTTGTGAGCCACCATGTGGGAGACATAAATCATGTACAGATGGAAATAGGGCCGCTTGATCATCACCATCATCAGGCAGCATGCGTCACCGTCAGCTTGAACCGAATTCCTCGTTCCATTTCTCCAGCTCGTCCCATTTGCTCTTCTGCAAGCTTGGCCTGATCACCGTCATTGCGTTCTTGAAATCCTCGTATCTCAAAGGTCGCAACTGAAGATATAAGATTAGAAACAGCGTTAACTGCTTTGTATGCTGACATTCCAAAGTTTCAGGACACAACTACAAAGGCTATGTTATCTGTAAAGATACTACAACGAAAAGTCTGTTTAAGCTGCTATTTTAACAGTGATAAAATTCAGAACAAATGAATCTAAGTTCAAACTGTTTAAAAACGTACCTGATTTGCTTTAATAGTAAGAATATTCTGTGGACCAAGCTCTCTTATTGGCATCATTGCAGCTTCTTCGCACAAGGCTCTCAGATCACTTCCAGAATATCCTACAAACAGGACTGTCAGGAACAACATAGCCCATGTTTTCAAAACAACCATATACTAACTAGAATATACAATACCTTCAGTCTCCACAGCAAGTCTTTCAAAATCATTGTCTGTCAGGAACCAGTTCCAGGTTAGCTACTGTGCCAAACGTAAAAAAAATGCTATATATACAACCACTACGATCAAGTAGTTATCAAGAGACCTTGGAGCACTTACTCGACAATTTGAATGCTTGTCCTTTGAGCTGATTTTTCAGAAGTAGCTTCCGTACATTTGGATCAGGTAGTGGCACATATATTCTTTTTACCTATTTATCGGATAAAAAAAAGTGGCATTCAATATATAGAAAAACAAGACAGCATAGTATGGTATTAATGAGAAAATAAGTGCACAACACTTCAACAATGATCCTAAGGCCCAACTCCTAACTGACTCACTGACTAATACAGTAACAGAACACAATAATGATACTACAGTATCAATGAATTACATGTTGCGTCATCAATCATGCTTTATAGTAGCCATCTACTTTACTAAAAGATATTGACAAACACAAGTTGCTACTGTAACTAGTTCAAACTGTCGTTTTTCCATTTTTAGTTCCAGAAATTCTTTCTCACAGGCTAATCCGCTAATGCAATAGAGATTGAGGCACAAGTATCTCTGGAATCAGGTGTAAAGCTTCCATGCTGCACAAACTCTGAAACCAACAAAAAACAGTACCACACCACATATATATTATAATAGATCTTACCAGTCTTCGAAGAACAGCATCATCCAACTCTTGAGGTTTATTAGTAGCCCCTGGACAGAGAATTGGAATCAACAAAATATAGATAACACAAGAAAAGATAATTCAGCATTAAAAAAACACATGTAATCCTGTATACAGATAATTTCATGTCAAATATGATCCACATACATAGTGCACACAGCTAATCTAGAGTTGCCTTCTATAAAACCAGCCGCTATATAAAGATGACAAAAATAAAGGTCATACTTTGGTAATGCAAAGAACGATCATTAGTTTCAAGGCTCCTTTTTCTTTACTAAAAAAAATAATCATGAGAAAATGTGGTCACTAAAAGCTGAGAAGGTAAAGTGGAATATTAATTAGACTAATTTAGTGATGACAGCTCCTGCCCTATAAGGCTGAAAACTGTTTCAGAAATGACGGAGCACAGAATTGACACCCCAAGAAGCAAAAATACAAAGCAAAATTCCTAACATGTCCTAGCCAAAGGTTACTTAAGTAATGGAAACCAAATACTATGAGTTGAAGTTAAGGGTCATTTACATTGAAATTGAAGTGACTACCAAATACTGGATATCAAATCTAAAACAGCAGAACTGAAGCAAATAAATATTTTAGTATGGGGTTTCAGGACTATCTAGTTGTAACTTACAATTGCACATGTAATATGTATGGAAAAAGTCTAATTGACCCCCCCAACTATAAGGGGTGGTCTAGTTTACCCCCTGAACTATGAAATGGTCTAATTTACCCCCTGAACTTTGCAAAACCGGCCAAATCACCCCCTCGGGCGGTTTTGGACGGTGGTTTTGCTACAGTGTCAGCGGTTTTGCTACAGTAACAGCGGTTTTGTATTTTCTTTTTAATTTATTTCGTCTGAATCTTTGAAAAATCATAGTAAATCACAGAAAAATCATAAAATGGAAAATCTAATTTTGTTGGACTCCACATGAGTAGATCTACACAGTGAATATATAATATAGTATGCTTTAGTACAAAATTTTTGTTGTATGAATTATTCAAATTAATTACAGAAAAAAAATAGATCAAAATTTACAGCAAAAACTTTGTACTAAAGCATACTATATTATATATTCACTGTGTAGATCTACTCATGTGGAGTCCAACAAAATTGGATTTTCCATTTTATGATTTTTCTATGAGTTACTATGATTTTTCAAAGATTCAGACGAAATAAATAAAAAAGAAAAAGACAAAACCGCTGTTACTGTAGCAAAACCGCTGACACTGTAGCAAAACCACCGTCCAAAACCGCCCGATGGGGTGATTTGGCCGGTTTTGCAAAGTTCAGGGGGTAAATTAGACCATTTCATAGTTCAGGGGGTAAACTAGACCACCCCTTATAGTTGGGGGGGTCAATTAGACTTTTTTCTAATATGTATCAAATATTTAGCTAGAATTACAATTGCACATGTAAGATGTATCATATATTTAGCTAGATCCAAACATAATTAAACAACTAGAGGAAGATAAAGATGCTAACCTATAACAATTACTAAATCATCTGGGTTTGAGGACACCCCATCAAACTGGATAAGGAATTCAGATTTCAGTCGCCTGCTAGAGTCATTCTCATTAGCCAACCTTGTAGACATGACACTATCAATCTGCAGGGTAAAAACCAGCCACCATAAAGAAGCCTCAGCCTCCAATATTACAAGAAATCAACTAAAATATGATAAATCTATGAAATCACCTAAGTAATGCAATTCAATACTGTAAGAATAGCATATGGCAACTGAACTAACAGAAAATACACACATCCTTTTGCTCACCAGAACTTCTAATATCAGAAAGATTTTACTTGCAAAATCACAAAATAAAAACAAAATAATCTATGTATATCAAATAGATTTCTGGAACAGGCCACAGAAAAAATGTCAAACTAAAAAACAACGGAGTTACAGGACAACCAAAAGAAGTGAAATGCTAACAAAAACATGTCGCATAAATCTAAGGGCAGAATGCAATGTTTAATGAAATCAACTGTTTTGTGGAGAGCATACAGAAAACAAGTGGATGGAAATTATATCTTTTCCATGTCTAATAATTATACTTTTTCAAATGATTAAACCTTTCTGTTTTTAATGATACATCACCATTCTAAGTTTCTAACAAATAGGTAGGGAGTACTTTTAAATCACGCAATTCCATCAATAAAAAAATTCTAGAGAAACGGAAGCAAAGCAAACCTGAATAGAAATATAGAATTCTGTTACATAAGTTTCAGAAAGAATATAAATCGAGAAGCTCACTACAAATGATTACTGTACAAAGAGCATGCAACACAAACCTCGTCCATAAAAATAACAGATGGTTGTCTATCAATTGCAACCATGAAAAGTGTCCTGACAAGTTTTTCAGCTTCTCCTACCTGTTCTCCAATTAAAAACGAATTAATTTAGACTATTCACAAATCACAACGAAAATTGTCACAAAGGAAAGGATAAGCACATACCCACTTTGATGTCAATGAAGAAGCCGAAACATTAAAAAATGTTGCTTCAGATTCTGATGCAACAGCTTTGGCAAGCATTGTTTTTCCATTCCCAGGTGGACCAAAGAGAAGCAAACCTAAAAGATGATGTGAATTTTAATCAGATCTTCCTATTAATAGAACAAGTGTGCAAAACAGGACAGTTTCAGAATGCTCTTACCCCTAGCAGGCCTCCTAAGCCCAGTGAACAAATCCCTTCGTTTAGTAGGCAAAATAACCATTTCCATGAGTGCTTGCTTTGCCTTGTCAAGACCAGCTACAAATCAAACGTCTGGTCAAGGATACTGTAACAAATGTTTTACTGGACTATGGAGGACTCAGCAGCATACCAACGTCATCCCATTTAACAGCAGGGCTTCTGTCCACAATTGTTGTATTAATCATTTCAACAAGCTTGTCATCATAGCTTCCACCATCCTTTTGAACAGGTCTGGAAGCTCCGCTTCCTATCTTCTGATGTCCAGATGCTTGGCCACCTCTGTTGAAGGTAGGACTATTTTGCAAAGGAGATCTTTGGATGCTATTTGGCGCTGTTCTTGCAGTCCTACCGATAGGATTGCTTGCAGCAACCTACATTAACGATACTTGTAACTTTTCTAGTGTTTGACATTTTGATATCAAAACTGAAAAAATTATACCACAGGAGCACAAGAGGGTGGCTCCCCGACCACCCCCAACAAGAACATAGCTTAACAAGTAGTCCGTTGCACTATTTCAACATATCACCGAAATAGTGCTAGTCAGGCAAGGAGGAAAAGTTTGCATAGAATATAGTCCTGTTTTAATTTCACTAAAAAAAACTAGGTACATTATATCACATTCCTATGTCAAATAACCTAGATGAAGACATTAAAATTCAGAAGGTAACAAATATTTAAGCTATGAAACAAAAGTTCGATGCAAGATACACACCCACATGCAGCTAGAAGTCGAGAAACTGTACCTTCTTAGGCACTACTGCAGCAGTGGCCCCTGAAAATCACAGACAAGATAACACAATTAACTCCCAAGGAAGTACAATGAACAAGGAAACCAGGAAAAAAAAATCCATATGTTGAAACAAAATAATATTTGAAGCCCTTACTCAACAACACTGCTGACTAATAATCAGATAACAAAATACCAAACTTTTGAACAGCTGTCTAAGTGAATGTCTAGATGATAGCACATACTTTCAGCAGACAACAGAGTGAACAATGGCTGTAGGACAGATTATCCTAGATGCAAAGCGCACATAGCTGATCACATTTCACGAACTTTGCAGTGGATTATCATAGTGGAACTGAAGTGACAAGAAAAAGGACTGCACACCTTCACCACTTCTCTGACCAAGCACTCTGAGCCGCTCCTCGACCTGCGCCTGCCACTTGGCGATCTTCTCCTGGTACACCCTAACCTGCCCCCTCTCGCTGCAAGCTCCACAGGCCATCCACTAGTCAGTCACCAACCATTCCAGAAGCTCTAGCCGCGACGGGCACGAGGAAGCGAACGCGGGCGCACCTGGAAGAGACTGCGTCGGGGACGCGCGCGGCCTTGGCCTCGAGCATGACGCGCATCGCGTTGCGGTAGTGCGCGGTGGCCTCGTCGGGGAGCCCCCACTCCTCGGCGCGCACGGCCTTGTCGATCTCCTCCTTGGCGAGGTCGAAGTAGCCCCTGAGCTTCACCGCCACGCGCTCCCCCACCACAGCCGCCGGCGAAGGCGCCGCCCCCGCCGCGTCCATGGGCGCCGCCTCGCCCCCCGACGAGAAGAGCAGCGACGAGAAGGAGTCCGCTAGTGAGCGGAGGAAGCTCATGCGCTGGTGACGACCGCCAGGGAGTCGGTGGAGGCTGGGAGCATCGGGATTCGAGATTTCTGGGGGCTGGGGGTTGTGAAATTTGGGAGAATTTTTGTGGTTTTTTTCGTCCGCGGTTTGATCGAGTTGGGGAGAGGTTTGCGTGGGCGATCGGGTTGTTGGGGAAAAGTCGTGTGCCCGCGGCAAGAGACGGCAAAGCAGGCGCAAGCGTGGTTGGATTCGTGGGCCGACACTACGTTTACTGGGTTTACGCGTTATTGGGCTTGATGGGCCAGGAATAGAGATTTTCTTGGGCTGGACGTGGTTGCTCTTGACCTGAAAAAATAATAAAAACTAGCAGGGGATCCCGCGCATTGCGCGGGTGGTCTGTTTCTTAGCGGGTTTTACTGTTTTCTAACGGGTTTACTGTTTTCTTAACGGGTGTACTGTTTGGTAGCGGGTTTTACTGTTTCTTAACGGGTCTGACTGTTCACATGATCCGTTACTATGCGTTGCGGGTTTACTGTTCTAAATCACTGTTGCGGTGGGGATCCCGCGTATTGCGCGGGTGGTCTGTTTCTTAGCGGGTTTTACTGTTTTTTACGGATTGCACGAGTAATTGCTATACTGTTTATTAGCGGGTTTTACTGTTTTCTAACGGGTTTACTGTTTTCTTAACAGATGTACTGTTCGGTAGCGGGTTTACTGTTTCTTAACGGGTCTGACTGTTCACATGATCCGTTACTGTACCTTGCGGGTTTACTGTTCTAAATCACTGTTGCGGGAACAGTGTCATCAGCGTGTGACGGACCCGTTCCAAAGCCACGACTTTTATAGATATGTATAGATAAAAAGTTGTCTCGCTCCATCAACTTTTGCGGTAATCCAATTTACCTCCTTCGTTTACAAAACCTATTTTTTTTACACCTCTTAACTTTTAAAATCGTTTGGTTTTGACAATAGTTTTGCTAATGTGGCCCACGCCAGAGGGATGTATAATCGGACTAGTTAAAAGTTTAGGGAGGTAAAACATACTAGAAATATTTTTTTTAAATATACTAAAAATTCATAAAAATGAATTTTCAAAAAAAATATCCAAAATTTTTACATGAGAAATAATGCAATTAAAAATCATAAAATTTGTTTTACCTTAGTTTGGAAAATTATAAAATTTTTACTAGCGGTTCTTTAATAGACACTAGTGAAGATCTCGATTTTTATTAACATTTCACATTGGCGGTAACCATAAACGCCAGTGAAAATGTCAAAGCATGTAGAAAGCATCTCTGTACTAGTGGTAACCTGGTAGCTAGGTACGACTAGTATAGGAGGAATCAAAAAACTTGTAAATAAAACGAACCTCTTTATTGATTACTACTATAGATATTCAACTCAAAGATGGCCGTTTATTTATTATAATAAAATCTTATTCATATGGAAAGTCATGCGGTGCATGCATGCACACGGACGTGTCCATATATATATCAGCCGTCGATCACAGGCACAATCAGTAGGGCTTCTGTCCCACGATGTTGCCGCGGGGCTCGTAGTTGCAGATGATGAAGACGCCGCGGTTGTCGCGGCAGACGACGCGCGCGCAGCCGATGCTGGTGGTGGCGCGCCACACTACCTGCGTGTAGTGGCCGCACACCTTGCCGGCGGCGCAGCTGTTGGTGGCGTAGTTGTACCACTGCTTCTCGTCCACCCACGACCGCACCGCGTCCGCCGCCTTCCAGTCGGCGCCGGCGGAGCCCCAGAAGATGTTCTCCCCATAGGGCCCGCCCGAATGCTGGAGGCGGCAATCGCCGGCCCTCTGCGCAGCGTAGCTCTCAGCGAACTGCTGCAGCTTCGTGCTCCAGGTCACCGGCCCAACGCCGACGGCGGCACGGGCGTTGTTGTGGGGAGTGAGGTAGTCTTGAGGCGAGTTCTGAGCGTAGCAAGGGTGCACGGCTGTGGCAGCAGCCATGGCCAACGACACGAGCAAGACAGCGAGCTTGTTGGATGGCTCCATAGTAGAAGCTGCTATCTAGAGGCAGCAGGGGTGTGTGTATGCGACCTAGTTGTGTGTGTGTTTTGTGGGAGATATATTGCAAGCATGTGGGGGTATTTATAGTGGGAGAAGCATGTGGATTTTCTACGGTTTGCTTGGAAAAAAAAGCTCCTATTGCACACGTACCTAAATTATGGCCGGCGTGCTAATCTTTTCTACGTACGAATTCAAGGGGCGTAGAATTCCACGAACAGGACATGCATATCGTTGAGGCAACTTTGATTCTGTTACAGCATGCATTGTACAAATCAAAGGACCTCTTGGAATAATGGTCAAGTCATGCATGCTGTCTAGTCTAGAACGTAGTAAAAGCCAAACGTATGTATAGGATGCATGCTTATCTATTTCAGTTACAAGCATGCAAAGTTTGGACTTTATTCGCTAGTGTATATACATATCTAAAATACTCCTCCGGTCTTGCATGCCTTCTAAAAATGAATTGTAATTACGACAAAAATACACACCACTAATAAAGGATTTGAACTTGTATCCCACTACTACGAAACCAAAGCGACAGTGTGGTGATTTGAACCGGCACAACCAAAGCAGCAGTGACGAGGAGAAAAATAAGTTTTTTTTCACATTTTAGGAGAGACCCACAGAGTAGCCAAATGCATGCTTCGCGGCACCGGCACTCAACCCATGACCTCAGGCTTCACACATTGATCCTCTAACCGCTCCACCTGCAAGACACTTGTGTCCAAATCAGATATCCGTCATCCTCATTCTATCTTCATCTGGATTTAAAATGAGTATTTAAGACCTTAACACTACTACACAAAATCTTTTGCGCAACGTTTGCAAATAGGTTTCAGAGGCAGGTAGACTTTTTAACTGCCTTAATGCCTGGATTAACCGAGACGGTTATTTTTTATTAACCGAGGCAGTTAAAAATAACTGCCTCCTAAAATATATTAACCGAGACGGGCCTTATAAGAGGCCCGTTTGAGAAAATTAGGCCATTTTTCCAGGCGGGCCTCTTATAAGGCCCGCCTCGGTTAATATGGTTGAGGTTCAATAGGCCCAGACAGGGCCTGATAAGCGCGACAAGTATGAAACCAGGAGTTAGCGTTTAACCCACATGGGCTCCCTCTCCTTTCCCTCCGTCTCCCGAGTGGCGCCCTCGCTCCCTCCGTCCCGTGTCTCCCTCTCTCCCTCACCTGTGTCACTCTCTTCGTCTCCCTCTCTCCCTCACCTCTCTCACTCTCTCTGTCCCTCTCTCTCTGTCACCTCTCTCGGCTGCCGGCGCGGGAAGGCCCGGCCTCACAGGCCGAGCGCGACGCGACCGCTTGAGGTCTCTAGGCGCGGTGTGGTAGCGCGGCCTCGGGGTCTCTAGGGCGCGGCCTACCAACACAGACTCCAGCGACGGCGGGGAGGCCGGATCCGGTGGCGTGGAGGCCGGATCCGGCCCTCCTACATCAACCCCGGTGCCGGTGTGGGTCTCCTTGTGGTGGCGCTCCTCCTCCTCGACGTCAACTCTGGCTGCGGCGGTAGGCCGGATCCGGTGGCGTGGAGGCCAGATCCGGCCTCCCCGCGGCGACGCTCAACTCTGTCATCAGTCCCCTGGGCGGCGGCCCTCCTCCACCTCTGTGTCAACTCCGGCTACGGGGAGGTCGGATCCGGCTAGGGGGAGGCTGGATCTGGCTCGATGGTGGAGGACGCTCCCCGGCAACGGATCCAGCGAGCGACGGTGGCGGCGGCGCATGGATGGGCTCGCCGGGCTTATCCACGGTTTATTTTTTATTTTTTTATTCGATTAACCGAGACGGGCTGGGCAACCGCCTCGGTTAAGGCCACAATTAACTGTGACCTTTGTGCCGAGGCGGTTGCAAAAACCGCCTCGGTTAACCCTTTTTGTCCATCTCGATTAAAATTCTTGTAGTAGTGTAAACGAATTTAAATGAAAAGGTTGTCAACTACAATGTTTTATAACTTTTTGAGATCTATAACTTTGATTTAGTCATTTGTCCATCTGAGATCATTTGTAAAATTTGAATTTCAAATGTGAGGAAATTCGACAATATTTTTCCTTGGATAAATGATTTCTAATTAAAAAAAGTTGTCAATTTTATAGTTGCATAACTTTTCCACTACTACAGAACAGGGCTTTAGCCTCGGGCCGTAAGGGCCTTTAGTCCCGGTTATGAAGCCGGGACTAAGGTTTCGGGACTAAATGTCCCACCTTTAGTCCCGGTTCCGTGGCCCGGGACTAAAGGAGGGTGTGCCAGGGTGCGCCACCTGGCCGCCCCTTTTAGTTCCGGTTGGTGTTACCAACCGGGACTAAAGATTTTTTTTCTTTTTCCTTTTCCTTTTTCTTTTCCTTTTCTTTTCTTTTGGTTTTCCATTTTTGGTTTATAATTATATTATTACTATTTTTGAATGCGTATTGTTCGCTGCTTGTTTATGTAGACGCGCACCTATAATTTATATAATTGACAACATTACATATAAATATACTATATAACACTATTTATATATTATACATGTCTATAGGTCCATAATATAATATTTACACATATCCATCACGGATAAAGTATTTACAACTTAATTGTTCTCCGCCACTCAAGCGTCGTACAAATGATCATCTTAGTTTGGTTTCGTTGGCTCGTCAGGGTTGAAGTAGTACTCGCCGGCGGGATTCAGGACTTGGTCGTTAAGAAACCCTGCGATTGTCTCCTGAATTCCTTTTAGGCGGACTTCATCCAACACCTTCTGCCACAACCACGTCTCCTTCAATAGACATTAAAGAAAAAAGTTAGAGGTCTGAATAAGATTTATTAACTAGCAACAAATAAATGAAATGAACTTATTATATATACATGTTACATACTTTTGCGTGCTCAAGATTTGTTCTTTTTTCATAGACCGTTAGAAATTCGCAGACATAGTAGCCACATAAATTTTTGCCCGGTGGCTGCCATAGAATTCACTGAAGTAGGATAGGCTTTCAAATCTAGACGGTGTTTCTGCACGAACCCAGTCCAAACCCTAGCAATAAAATGATCATTATTAATTATCTATTACCGAGTTAAAGAGCTGAAATTAATATTTAGAGATCGAAGTTACCCTTGGATAATATCTATCATTTCTTGGTAATCTTCTAGTGGTTTTCTCAACGAGTCATAGATTTGCAAATGACATTGCCAGAGATCAATCATAATTAGTATCCAATGAAAGCTGCATTTGTGTGTAGGCAAAATAATTATATATCTTCAAACTGATCTGATTAATTGGTTTAATAGAATATACACACGATAACAATACTTACTTAAAGTTATAGGGAAAGAGTATATATCTTTTATCCTTTTTGATTGATCAAGTACCTCCGTAGATTTCTCTCCGTTTGAACTCTCCATAAGGCATACGGAGTCTTGGGGTTTTTGAATATAATATAAGGATCTATAAATCCAATCTCTTTGTCATTTCTAGCTCTGAGGTCCCTTATCATGTTTCTGCATATGTATAGCCGGTTTCTGTTATTAGTTATACATATATATATGATAAGTTACAGTGACATTATTAAAAGAAAGAATCACTTACAGGCAGAAGCAGCTGATTAGAGCTTTGTCCAGAGCGTCCATGTGACATAGCTGGTGTAGCTCATTAAATTGAACATAAATAACATCATCACCACGGAAGTACTGGTGGTTTCTAATTCGGACGCAAATATAGTCATCTGCTCTTCTGCCACACGCCGCTAGGTACCACTGGTTTAGCAAGTACATCTATGTGCCAAGTTTGCTGAGGGCCGCAGGGTTGAACAGACTCTTGCCGTATTCATATGTCTTCTGCCAATGATCAATTTTTTTACACTTTCAATTGCTGCCCCAGCTATCATTTGGGATAAGGTAAGACCAGTGTCCGCAAAAAAATTTCAAGATCCTCATAGTTCAAACCTGGAGGTATCTGCTGGTCTAGCACGTCCAGGGTTTTTTTTACCAACCGGACGGCTCAAACCGCCAGCCTCCGGTTCCGGTTTACCGGTCCGGTTTGCCGGTAATCGGTCGGTAACCGGTCGAATTTGAATTTGAATTCAAACGCGCCTTCGGTTCGGTTTGCGATCGGTTTACCGGGCGGTTTGCCGTTTAGATTTTTTTGCATGAATAAAAAGAATTTTTAGTACTTCCTTTGCACAAATTAATGTAAAAAGACCACACAATGTGGTAATAAATAGCATAAGTCACTAAAGCAACGATATGTAGTCGCATACAAATACATATTCGCTTACACAAACAAATAGTCGCATGGTCAACTACGTAGGATGTATGGGAAGACCCCTTGTTGGCACGACATTTCATATTCGGCGGTGGACATAAGAGAGATACCTTGCTATCTAAGCAGGGCAGCCTTGTAATCTTGCCAAGTTTGACCTGTCCATGCTGCTGTTATCTCCTATTCTTGAACTAACATATTATAAAAACTAGGGTCTTCCCATTCATACACCCATCTAGTCTGAGTCTGCATGGTTATGTCAGAAATGTGATAGCTATAAGTAGGCTGTGAGGTATCGCTGTAGGAGGAAGAAGAGTATTGTGGAGTGTCGTAGTCCGTCGGTGCATATGCTCTCCTCTGCGATGTCGGTTGTCCATGGTCACGGTCTTGAGTAGCATGTGTGAATTGGGTCTCGCCTGCAATCAACCATAATTAGTAGGCATAGATAGAAACAATTGTGTATGTAGGTGCAATGGATACCTGTGAAATGAAGACCTACATAACTACTACCACCAGCACCAATAGTACCTGCCCCACTCCCACCACCACCACCGTATGTCCCACCACCACCGTATGTCCCACCACCACCGCCACCGTCACTCCCACCAGCACCGTCATTGTCACCGTCATCGTCACTACTGTTATCGTCACCACTATCCTGGGACTGGTATTCCTCATCCTCAGTCTCTGTGTCGCTGGTCACAACTTTTCCTTTTCCTCGATGACGCTTGCCGTAACCCTTCGGAGGCACCATCTGCATCTTCCTCTTCCCGAGGTGACTTTCACCCACATTTCTACGGGCCCAATCACTGATGCAATCATGCCTCGTAGCCTGACATAGATCCTCGGGGTCTATTTGATCACTGCCAACATAAACAAATGAATCACATAAATAAAATCAATCACATAATACAGGGTGAGACATACACACACATTTGTATATATATAAATATAATGTACCTGACAAGATGTGATGGTAGAGGGACGTCCACTTCGTCAGAATCCTCATCAAGAATTGGAGGCAGGTTAGATCTACCGTACTCCATCCATTCCCTAACCGGATTACTCCGGTCATAGAATGAGACTTCGGCGAACCGGTCGATAAAATCTTCTTCATCATGCCTTGGTGGGTTCACATCCGCAAGTCGCAGCCGAAGGTTGTAATTGACATAAACAAGACTGTTTAGTTTCTTGTGCGACAACCGATTGCGAACCTTCGTATGCAGCAAGGCAAAAGTACTCCAGTTCCGCTCGCATCCACTGGAGGAGATATATTGTGAAACAAGCCGCAAAGCAAGGCGCTGCAAATTTAGAGTATCTCTACCAAATATCATCCATCAGGCCACTACAAGTGGAACATATTATGTTAGCTATATGTTCCAATATAGGAAACCAAATGGGTGTAGAAAGTACTCTTACATGGGGTTGTCCTTGGATCCGCGCCATTTTCATCGCCAGTTCGGAGCCAAACTCACCAAGCTTCTGTCGAAAAATCTTAGCCTCCTGCAATGCCTGCACGGCGCACTGCACATCCGTCATTTGTTGAAATGTCTCCTTCAGGCCACCGAACATTGTTGGAGTTGGATCCAAACTATATGTAAGCTTTGAATTTAGAACAGCAGCTGCAACATATGATTCAAATAAGCATACGGTAAATATTCAATATATAGAGCTTGCTAAATCAACATAAGTCATTATCATACCTGCACCCACATACGTCCCTATGTACACGTCACGAATCCTTGCGTCCATAATCTGTCTATACTCATTCTATGTTTGCGCATTCCTTCCAAAGAACGACTCCAACTCCTGTTTGCAATTCTGGTACTCGTACACCATGTCACACATGTTGGGCCGCTTGTCTTGATCAGCGAAACGAAGGAACTTGTAAATTGGTTGAACTGTGTTGATGATGTATTCCAATCCCTCCCACCACTGAATATTTGACAACCTTACATGAGCATATCGACCTTCTTCAGTGCGTGCCCAGTTGCTCTCCAAAAACTCAGGAGATCCCATTCACTGCATGAACTTTTCACGTTTTCGATGAAAGCTCTCTAGAAACATGTAGTTGGTTCCAAATCTAGTGCCATTCCACTTGACCAACTCACCACCAATTGCTTTCTTCATCATATGATTCAACTGAGAATGGTTGTGCAACCAAGTTGAAATTTGCTTGCATACTTGCAACATACCTGCATGATCGGGCCTGTTACCAATATCCTTCAACATCAAGTTGATGGTGTGTGCCAGACAAGGTGTGCAAACAATGTGACCATACTCCTCTTTCAGTGAGTTGGAAGCTTTCTTGTAGTTGGCGCCATTGTCGGTGACCACATGGACAATATGCTCGACACCAATCTCCTCCACCACCTTCCGAATCTCCTGAAAAAAGTAGAACATATTATATATACACACATATATATAAATAAAAAGAACCACATGACAACTATATTTAGGAGGTACCTTGTACAAATAGTTAGCATCTTGACTTTTTCCAGATGCATCAATGGATTTGTGAAACCATGTGACCCCATTGCAATAAATCAGAAAGTTTATGACACTCATTTTAGTGGGGCCAGTCCATGAATCACACATCAACGTGACGCCAAAGTTGGGCCACTCCTTCTGAAACTTTCCATACCTATCCTTCAAGTCTTTCTCATTCTGATCTATGTACTTGCCATCAATATCCCTTCCAGTGGGTGACGCGATGCCTTCACCTGAAACCATAAGCAAAGAATGAGAATATGGAAAGATACATAAGACCATAGGTCTCCAAGTATAGGTACTTACCCCACTTCTGTGTCTCTCGGACCACACTGACAAAGTACGGATTGTCGGCATTTCGTCCTGGGATTCCTACATAATGGAAAAACTTTCCCCAAGCTTTACCAATAGCTTCCTTTGCATTTTCCCCTTCTGCGTCTAAGACCCTGTATCAATCCTTTGTTGGTGCATTCCTCTCGTCCCACCGGCTGCCACATGATAGTCCTCCACCTCCACTGGAGTCTCCCTCCGTGATCCTGCTCTTCTAAACAACCTCTCAATAGGATTTCCACCATGCGAACCACCACCACCACTACCCCTTCCACGGTCGTAATTACCTCCTCTCTGTTGCACCCTCTGCTCGTAGTCATATTCTGCTCTCGACTGGTTTAGTGCTTCCTTCATCTAAGCCTCATATTCATCATCACCGAGGGGATGGTTTCCCTCCGCTACAGCTTTTTCTCGTGCCAACCTTTGTCGGGCCCGGTCAGCAGTCGTCTTCTTAGCTATGTCAAGATCTCGCCAAAAGTACGCACGCACATCTGGTGGCACACGGTCGCAATGCAAGGTGTCCGCCCCGTGCCCAGCCAAATACTGTTTAAATCTAGTGCAACCACCGCCTGCTTTTGTCACATGACAATAATTGCATCTCCATCCAGGAGCAAGATTTTTACCATGCTCCCATACAACGTCTCTGTTTCTGCCTGACATTGTCTACCTGCATAAACGGACAACACATAAATAAAATGTATCCTAAATCCTACCACAAATCCTACCACAATATATACCTAAAATATATACCTAAAATACACAAAGTCACACAAAGTCACACAATATATACCTAAAATATACATCCTACCACAAATCCTACCTCTAATCCTAAATCCTAAAAAAACATCCTAAAGTAAATCCTACCTAAAACCTAACCAAAAACCTATCCTAAATCCTAACACAAATTCTACCTAAATCCTAGATCTTTCCTAAATCCTAACACATAAACCATACCTAAATCCTAAAGCTAATACTACTCTAAAGAAAAAAACAAAAAAACTTACCTGGCGGTCGCCCGGCGAACCGCGCGGTAAACCGCTCCTCCCGGGCGGTTAGCCGCGGATCCGGGCCGGCTAACCGACGGCGCGGCGGGCGCGCGATAAACCGCCCGGACCGGGCGGTAAGCCGGCGATCCGGGGCGGTCGAGCGGTGGCGGCGGGCGGACGGAGCGGGGGGGGGGGGGGGGGGCGGACGGGGGGCGGACGGGAGCGGATAAGGTGCTGGGCGCGTTAACCCCCCCCCCCCCCCCCCCCCCCCCCCCCCCGCAGCTCCTGACGCGTTTTGTGCCCGTGGCGGCCTAATGGGCCTCATGGGCCTTAACGGGCCGGGACCAGGATTTTTTTTTCTTTTTTTTTTCAAACATCTATACGTATAAATAAATACTAAATGAACTCGAATTTGAAAAAAATTTACACCATTGGCTTCTATAAATCATGAACTATTTTTAGGAATTTTTTCAGCATTTTTTTAAATTTTAAATTTGAATTTGGGGAATACCTAACCGGACCGGACCGGAACCGGTCCGGCCCGGTTAGCCCGGTAACCGCGGTAAACCGCGGTTTACCGAGCATGATTTTTAACCCTGAGCACGTCGATGTTTGAACCATATTCATTCCCAACGACTAGCGGGGGCACTGATTGCTTTGATTGTTCCCCGAGCTGTGCTACACCCTTGCGTGCTCTTTTCTCTTTCTTCTTCTCTTCTTCTAGGGATTTGGTTAGAGTGCGAGTACGGCCGGCCGGAGAAGCTCTAGGCGCGCGACCGGAGAAGGACGAGGACGGGGAGGAGAGGCGGCGGCGCCTCTGGCGCGGGGGCGGGGGGAGTGGCGAGGACGGCCAGAGAAGGACGAGGAGGCGGCGACGCGCGTGGCTCGGGGAAGATCGGAGAGGCGCGGGCGGCGGCTGCTCGGGGCGGAGGAGAACGGTGACGCTGGAGACGGCGGCGCGCGAGACGGCGGCGAGGTGACGGCGGCGGCTAGGGCTACATGGTTGAGGGCGGGGTGGATCGGAGGAGGAAGACGACACGGCCTTAAATATGTGCGGGGAACTTTAGTCCCGGGTGGTGGCACGCACCGGGACTAAAAGCCCTTTAGTCCCGGGCGGTGGAACGCACCGGGACTAAAGATCGAACATTTAGTCCCGGTTGGTATCACGGCCCGGGACTAAAGGTGACCTTTAGCCCCGGTCGTTGTTACCAACCGGGACTAAAGGTTTTTTCAACCGCCTATTTATACATAAGATTATTTGTTTATCTATGCTATTTCTAAATAGATTATTTTTGATAAATGCATAGTAAATAAAATAATGAGTATTAATTTCTTAAAAAACAACAGTTCTATTTTATTTTATGTAATTACTTATTTATAAAATTAGGAGCATAAAATCTTTTCATCCCTTCTAATAGTAAACATAAATATTAAAAATAATTAGTATTTTGTTAATGCAAAAATGTTTAACTTAATTAAAATACTTTTAACGTGTCATTGTCTGCATTGCAACATAAAGTATGATAAGTTTCTAATTTTTACTACAAAAATAAAAGTTTCTAATTTGGTAGGCATACTAATTATAATTAACTAATTAACCCGGTCACAAATTGCAAATTCATGTATGATTAGTTTCTAATTTTTTATAAAGAAATGAAAGTAATAAATAACCTAAAATTCTCTATTTCTTCATTTTCTAAACAAGCAAAATTAAAAACACCAAAGTTCTCTATTTCTCTAAATAATCAAGAAATTTGGTACTAGTTATAATTAACTAATTAACCCGGTCAAAAATTGTAAATTAAAGTATTATAACCTAAAATTCTCTATTTCTATTTTTTCTAAACAAGCAAAACTAAAAAACACTAAAGTTATTTATTTTTTCTAACTAATCATGAAATGTGGTATGCATACTAGTTTAAATTAAATAATAAACCCGATCACAAATTGCAAAAATAAAGTATTCTAAGTAACTAACTAATACATAACCTAAAATTCCCCATTCTTATTTTTTCTAAATAAATTTTATATTCATACTTAGTTATAATTAAATAATCCTTCAAACGTATTATTTATACTTAGTTACAATTAACTAATTAACCAGATCACAAATTATAAACTAAAGTATTATCAAATGTTATTTTTTTAAAAAACTAATTATAATGAGAAACCATAAATTTAGTATTTTTCTAACTAAACCAAAAAATATGGTAGACATAATAGTAATAAATGGTGCATACTAATTTTTAGGGTCTTAATTGTAGTTATCTACATTAAAATATTTAAACGATGAAGTGATTGAAGTTTTAAAATAGTGTAGAAATCAAAAAATAAAAAACCACATGTACAACACCACAAAATGAGATAACCTGCAGCTAAAACTTGAGAAGATGAAGTTAGTAACCTCTAAACAAGTAAATGACGACGTAGAAGTGATGAAATGAATCAATAGCCGGAGATGTGAGCACAAATCAATCAAGAACACATGAAGAACATGAAGAACAAAGAAGAAAGTGAGCTCGGACAGCTCGACCAGGGGAGGAAGAAGGATTCAAATATGGGGGGAAGGATTTAATCCTGGTCTCTAACACCCACCGGGACTAAAATCTCATCTTTAGTCCCGGCTGGTGTCACAGCAAAACCTTTAATCCCGGCTGGTGTCACAGACCGGGACTAAAGATGAACCTTTAGTCCCGGTTGGTAACACCAACCGGGACTAAAAGTCCCCATCTGCAGGGGGACTTTTAGTCCCGGTTCGTGTTACCACCTTTAGTCCCGGGCACCATTTTTTTCGTAGGTATTGCTCATTTTGCCCAAGTGACCAAAGGCCTGTTCTGTAGTAGTGTTGGAAATCTACAATTTTTGTGAGGATCCTCGTACCTCAGGGCACAACACAAGGCTATTCCCTGTTAAGCAACCAAGCAACTAGTCTTATGTGCTACTGTTTGCCTCACAAATTTACTTAAAATTTTTAATAAGACGGATGCAAAAAATATATAGCCCTACGGCCCCTGTCCTGTATGCAGCCTAACCGGTAAATAACCACGACGCCCGCCGCCTGCGTTTTTTGGTGCAAGATTTCAAATCATGACCTTTAACACATAAAACACCTCTATACCACAACACTACATACTCCGTACTTAATTGTGAATATAGAGAGAACTCTATTTTTATGAACATTTCGTAATCTTGAATCAATGTGTTGAGCCAGTAAATGATTCTAAATAAAAAACATTTCAGCTATAAAGTCTTAGATCTTGTCCTGCTCTACAATTTTGATTTAGGATGTCTCCATACAAGGTAGTTTGAAAATTCAAAAATTTGAATCTCAAATATGTTAAATATGTTAATAGTCATTCAGAGGCGGACATCTTAAGAAGTTGCTTCTGTTAAGCGATGGATATCGATAGAGATGGGGTTTTGCCTAGAGCCGTCCTGACCATTACAAAGGTAGTACTACAAAATGCCTGTTAGTGAGCTTGTCTACTATTTTTTCTGTAGTAGTGTTATTGACTATACGTTAATTAATTATATAATATAAAGAACTTTGAATACATAATTAGATACCTTAACTTACCAAAGGTTATTTTAAGGGCATATTTGGTTCCTTGCTGAATGTTTCCATGCCACGGTTTATGTGCGGCGTGGCTTGTTATCCTAATGAGCTAGAAGTCTGGCTCATTCGGTTTGTGAGCCAAAGAAAAAACAGCGTTGCCGTTGCTGGTGCCTCAATAGCATCTTGCCGTCGCGAAAGATATATAGCCTAGGTTAAGAGGGAGTGCAACAACGTTGCACAAGAATTAGCATTATTTTTTTTGAAACACACGAAAGAGCTTATATTTCAACCATAAGCGTGATTACAATCATATTCCAAGGCTTCCAATGCGCAGGTCGGGACACCTTCAAACAGAAAACAAGAAGAAAACACTCTCCTGCTAAATTGCCTTAAAGCATGAGCCACTCCATTAGCACTCCTATGACATTTTGTGACTTTGAAGTCCTGAAAAAGTCTCAATGTTTCTTTTGTCTACTCGATGATGATGCAACTTTGGGAGCGATTTGGAATATTGCTATTGAGTGCTTGTACTGTAGCAAGACAATCAGATTCCAGCCATATAGGTCCCGTAGAGGTCGAGAGAGCCATCTTAATTCCTGTCAAAGCCGCTAAATTTTCAGCTTCTTCAACTGAGCAACATAAGCGGTCACTAGTCCAGCCCGAGAAAACCACCCCACTCAAATGATTCCTGGCAACAAAACCCAAGCCTGCCTGTTGCGGTCACTAGTTCAGAGCACTTAGCCGACATGGGTTTACATGAAAGCCTATGATTCCTGAACAATAAGGGCCTAGTTGAGAATCTGTTTCAAAACAGAGAGGTGTATGGTAGCTGTTAATCTAATGGCAACTGACTGTGACGATGAGGCACGCTCTATGCACTGATTTGTGATGGAATGAAAAAAAGAAACGAGTGTTAAGTTCAAGTATAAAGTTTAAAGTATAAGATGAGATCAATGGAGAGATTGTTAGTGTTAATCTCGTCTAGCTCAGCCCAACGGCCGAGTTGGGCCTTAAACTCGTGCCCTGATCGAGGGCGCCACACCCTACATGGTTAGTGGGCCCCGTCGCACTAGTTCACCCACAACCACTGTTCCTACCGATAAACCCTAACCCGATCTGAGAGGGGGCCGATGGCTCACAGTACGAGGTTCACCCACAACCACTGTTCTCACTGACAAACTCTAACCCGATCTGAGAAGGGGCGCAGCTAGCGACGGAAAGCACCACCCCCGCCACTGCACTGTGCCGTCACTGGACTTCACCGCCGGTCATCACTGCTGCTCCTCACCGTCATCTCCTCGACCTCAACCGACGCCATGGCGGAATCGAACTCCTCCACCAAGGCGTCCGATGGTCGGTAACCTACACACTCCTCTTCCTCCCTCTACCTCTCGTAGTTCATGTACTAGGACATGTTTATCCCGTTTACAAGAAGAGTACACCCACTAGATCTATTCACAGTGATCCTATTTTCTACCACTCTAAACTTCTCTGATATAAATAGAGTAAGTTTGTTAAATAATGATATAATAAACAGACAAAATATCTATTGTGAAAAGAATGTATTTTCTGCTAGTGTTGGAAGCTGGATCCCAGGCCTTGATGTCCATCCTTCGATATTTCTGTAATTCTCAATCACCTCTTTCCTTAGCATCTCACAAGAAGCATCTAAAGCACTCTTCACCTAGAAAAGTATAGAACCATCAATGTGTAATCCAGAATATAGATCGCACAAAAGGAGTTCATATAGAGCGACGTGGAGAAGTAAGTACCTTCGGGAATGACAACTTTGGTGGAGCCTCAACAACTTCACCAAATTTGAAGTTCTCACGCCCAGGGAAGTCTGGAACAGTTTCTGCCTTATTGCCCTTGCGCTTCTTTTTCTTCTCATCCAGATGTTTGAAATTAATGGTAAGGTAATATGACCACTGTTTACACCTTCTAATAATAACATAACAGCGGAGTTTAGACAGATTCATAGGGCAGTACTAGAGAACTCAATTATTCCATCTTTGCTTGTTCGAAACAAAGATGTTCTTGTCCAGTTCATCGAAACGATGGTCCTTGGCCTTTCCCCTCTTTCGCTTCCCCTTACTTCCCTCTGCATACACATTCTCATTGGCAGCTGAACCATCTTCACTGCCTTTAATCTCTGATGCTTTGCTATCAGCAGGAGCCTCCAATATCTGCTTCTTCTTGGTTTTCTACATGAACACCATAAAAATTGAATTGAAGAGAGGAAATGCGAAGAAGTTAACACATCGCATTCTTTTAGTGATTTTTTTATTTCATCATATTACACAAGCAACTGGCAGGCAACCACGAACCAAAACAACACACGGTGTGAATCAGCTGAACTCGGGATTGGGGACAAGCAGGGCCGGGCTCTACTCTACTCTACTCTACTCTACTCTGGAAGGCTGCAAGTACCTTGTCTTTCGCCTTGTCTGTTGCTGGCTTGTTCTTCCTTAATCCATCCTCTTGCTTCCCGGGAGCACCTCCTGTGCAGCCACCACCAGCAGCAGCAGCACGCGCACAATGTCCAGTCAGGGAGTAGAACATGAGATTGAGCAGATCATCTATCTATACTCTAATTGCGGCGCCGGGTAGAGGCTAGGAGAATAGGCACCTGAGGACGCGTCAGCGTTGGCGTTGTGCTTGTTCTGGAAGGCGATGAGGCGGCGGAGTTTGGACGGGATGGTCTCGAGCTCCCGGTGCTTCAGCGGCGGGGGCACGCGCGTGTCCCTGCCGTGCGCCGCCCGGAAGTTCTTCTCCCTCCGCCGCTGCCCCTTTCCCGGCATCTCCGCCGCCGCCCCTTTCCCGGCATCTCCGCCGCCGCTCGCTCGGTAGCTCGCTGTTTTTTTTTTTTTGACAAGCTAGCTCGCTGTCGCTGGTTAGTTGCCTGGTTGCAGCCGCCGCCCTCTGCGCCGTGGTGTGGCTCGGTACACGAGACAAAACAAGGACAGTAGCCTACTCATGGGCCTGCGTCGGTCTCAGGGCCTGTTTAGTTGCCCAAGCAACCCAAAAAAGTTTGCACAGTACCCGTCACATTAAATTTTGCGGCACGTGCATGGAGTACTAAATATAGACGAAAGAAAAAACTAATTACACAGTTTAGTTGTAAATCACGAGACAAATCTTTTGAGTCTAATTAGTCCATGATTGGACACAAATTGCCAAATAAAATGAAAAGTGCTACAGTAGCCGAACCCAAAATTTTTCACCAACTAAACAACCCCTTAGGCGCATTGATCGTTGTGCTGAAGCCTAGCATGATAGGCCTATAACCCTTTTGTATTAACGAGTTGAGTGCTCCTACATTGCTACAGGTTTATATACAATTGCCTAATATGCAGCTATATATACATAAGTAGAACATATGTAACATCTCATGACATGATGCAATAAATATTGAAATTGAAGAAGGAGGCCGCCGCAGACGCGGTAGGGTCTGGCCAGAGCTCCGCGGCTATGGCGGTGGAGCTTCGGCAAGACCCTACCGCACCACGCGGGGCGGTGGATGAGGTGGAAGACGACCATCATGCGGGGAGTAAGAGGGGCGGAGGGACCACCGGCAGCGGACTGCGAGGGAGGGGCAGTCAGGCGTGGGGAAGAAGAGGGCAGAGAGGAGGAGGACGTGCAGACGCGGGGGTGAAGGAGCTGCGTCGGGAGCGGGAGAGGAAGCTAGGTCGGGCGCGGAAAGAGTGAGTGGGAGCAGGCGCGGGCGTCAGGTCCGTGCGCTGCCATCCCCGTGGCTTCCATACATGCACATAGCCGAACGCCCGAACCCAGGTCGAATCAGCCTTTTGGTCCTTGTTATTAGTTATTACTATTCCATAAGTACATACATGCAGAACCCGAGCCCGAATCGAAATCAGCCTTTTACGTCCTTGTTATTAGTTATTACTATTCCATAAGTACATACATGCAGAACCCGAACCCGAATCGAAATCAGCCTTTTGGGTCCTTGTTATTAGTTATTACTATTCCATAAGTACATGCATGCACAACCTGAACTGAACCCAGGTCGAAATCAGCCTTTTTAGTCCTTGTTATTAGTTATTACTATTCCATAAGTACATACATGCAGAACCCGAACCCGAATCGAAATCAGCCTTTTGGGTCCTTGTTATTAGTTATTACTATTCCATAAGTACATGCATGCACAACCTGAACTGAACCCAGGTCGAAATCAGCCTTTTTAGTCCTTGTTATTGATTATTACTATTCCATAAGTACAGAACCCGAACCCGAGTCGAAGAAATCGGCGCTTTTGGTCCTTGTCGCAACAAATATATATAGCTGTCTTCCCTCCTGGCTCCTGCACACACAAATTACTCGCTAGCAACGTACGTGGGGAGGAAGAATTAATATCGATCCATCATGGCGCCGACGCCGACGCCGACGCCGACGAAGCCGGTGGCGCTGACGGTCGGGCAGTCGCTTGCACACATGTCCCGTGCTAAGATCTGGGCCACTGCTATCTTGGCCCAGCTCATGTTTCCTGTCTTCGCCGGCGTCAGCGTGTATGTGAACCTGTTGTACGCCTTCCCCAGCGGTCCGTGTTCCTTCCTTGCCGGCGTGCCGTGGCGGCTGGCGCTGGTGCTCGCATGCTGCGCCTACCTGAGCGTGCTCTTCCTCGTCAAGTCCTACGCGGAGCTGTACCTGCCGCGCACGCCCATGGCCGTCGCCGAGAAGATGATGAACGTAGGCTTTTGGGGCGTTGGCGTGGCCGTCCTCGGTCTGATGGTGAGCACCGTCCTGGCCCTCCAGGTCAACGACAGCCGTGTCCTGGCGGCCTGCACCGCCGTTCCCGCCGCATTCGTCGTCGGCCTCGTCGCCTTTTGGGTTTGGCTCGCTAGTACCTACGGCGGCGCATCGGAGTCGGAGTCGGAGTCGGAGTCGAGTGGTGTTGCACGTCTGCCCGTCTAAATTGATTTCTCTGGTTTAAGTAATTTGTAGTGTATGGGATATATATTTTTTTTCTCGCTGCTACCTATAATCTTCATTTTTGTGCTTTGCGTCATTATATCTTTCCACTAGCTCTTTGCCCATATATGATCAGAACATTAACAATTTGCTTTCAAGGAAAACAAATTGTTATAACATGCACTTTTACATGTCAACAGGTGACATCGATGTGCTAAAATCCCAAACAAACTACTGACCTATATAACCTATTAGAAGAAGATAGTTGAAGCATCTCATTTTCAGTATTTTTAACATGCAAAAGAAAACATACACTACTACAGTCGAGCTCGTAGAAGAATCTAGGCCTATTCCGTCTCTACAAATAAGTGATTTGACAAATCAATGATTTGTAAAGATGGTTGCCAAATGACATTTATAGAGGTGGCTAGGACTACAAAGTGATTTGTAGAGGCGGCCGGAAGCTTTACATCTCTACCAATAGAAGCTCGAGTTGGAGAGTCGAGTAAATGAGTTTGAAGTTGTTTTGTCTCGTGCTAGGTGGTGAGAGGTCTGGGCTTTACCATGAATTCAAGAATTTCTTTTTTCAATTTGGGGTTTCCACGAGAAATCACAAAACATGGAACTGAAGGTGCTCGTAGGAAATCTTTTGAAGGGTACACCTTGATATATTCCCATGATCTCATAGCACCTAGAGAATCGTTAATAAATCTTCAAAAACCTGCTCAAACAACTTTAAGAATTCCCCCAAAAGAGGCAAGAAAATAGGAGGTTTTTGGAGGGAAGAACTTATGGGATAATTGTTGGGCTTTGAACCATGGTACAGACAAGTTTCAGGGTTCCCAAGTGAATTGAGTGTAGCTCGGTTGGTTGGGTTTCTTGTGGTCAAACCTATCCACCCATGGTTCTAAGTGCTCAACTTGACAGGTGCTTGTATTTTCTGGATTTATATTCAAGATTTAACGGCATTATTATTTCAGTGGTAGGCGATGTGCCTGTCGACACTAAGGCGTATGTGGAGACTTCATCAATCTCGATATCTGCTGGCTCAGTCTTTCGAAAATGCTCATAGGGATAGGGATTGAAGCATGAAATTGAATCTTTGATTAGTTCTAGATGTTGGGATATAGGCAACTAGCAAAATTCGACCTGCAGGGGAAAGATCATCTCTGTGGCATTGTAGTAAGAAAAAAACACTCCTAATAAATTAAAGTTTTCTTTAAAGGAAGTTTTGTTGGCTAACATCTCTGTGTAATCGGTTTGTTGGCTAACATGCTAGCAATACTGGCTATTGCCAATGGGAGACCACCACACTTCTTCAATATTTGATCAGAGATGTTTTCCAGATGAAGTGGCCATCTATCATTTGGTCCAAATATTCTTCTCATAAACAATGTGTTGGAATTTATATGGGCTTGGCCCAATAACCAATTGTGAAATTCCTAATAAATCTCAAAGGCCCATTCATGTGAGCAAGAGGGGATGTGGGAACTCTTTAGTACCACCTTGCTTGTGGAAGTGGAGGTAGTCATACTTAAATATGGAAGTCCTCCCCATTTCCTCAAGTCTAGTGTGAGGAGGAGTAAGAGAAGTCCACATGCGCGCGCTCGCTCGCCTCGCCTCGCCGGGCCGGGCCGGGCGGGGCGAAGGGCGCGGGTGCGCGGCACCTGCGTGAATGGTCCGCCGAAATCCGGCTCCTCGCCTTACGGGAGCGCGGTCTCCTTTTGCTGTTTTCGTTTTTTGGTTTCTTGGCCTTCAAGTTGCATGAGTCCTAACCGGTTACAAATTAAGAGTCCTAAATCAATTTAGATCGTGATCGCGACACGAGATTGGTTGGACAGGACTATATAAGCAACCTGCTGGCCACGCCAAAACGCATCCAGTTAATCCTAGGGTTTTTGCCTCTACTCGCTATTGCGCCGCCGCTGTAGCTACTCCAGTCCGATCGCTTGCGTGCACCAGCGACCGGGTGAGCAGGTCTCCGGAACCCTCGTCTTTGCGATCCTGCACCGGGAGAAGACGAATAAGGTTTTTGGGAAGCGTTCTTCGCGCGACTGCTCCCAAAGCTTCCACAACGGCTCGACTTCCGAAGGGTGCATCGGCGCGTCGGCTTCGTCGTGCTAGAGCTCGCGGGGTCGTCATCAAGAATACTCCTCCGCCTCTCATCGACGACTTTGACGACGACTTCAACATCGACGACATCGACATCAGCGATCTCGCTCCATCATCACCGCCAGCAACATCTTCAACACCATCTACTACTACAACTGAAAGATATAATTCTCTTGATCTAATTTTGACGTTCGTACAATCTAATCTATCTGCTGGACTATCAATGCTTGTCATGTTAATGCTGTGGAATATGCTGATCTGCTATACTAGTATGCCATACATGTTTAATCTAGTTTTTATATTTATCATGATTTATGTTCTAGATTTAATCATGCTTTTAATCTGGAAATTGCCTAATTCGTTAACAATCCAAAAACCTTATTATAGGCTGTTTTCAGAATTATCTATGGCTAGTTTTGTTGACGCGCTGAGGCCGGAAAAGTTTTCTGGTGCGCATTTTAAAAGGTGGTCTGTCAAGGTCACTGATTGGCTTACTGCCATGAAAGTTTTTTGGGTCAAAGATGGCATGCCTGAGGGAAACATCTCTGATGAAGATCAGAGAAAATTCCAGGAAGCTAATGATATCTTTGTGGGAGCTGTGCGTAATGTGCTTTCAGATTATCTATTTGATACTATGATGCACTTAAGAGACGCAAAGGCTTTATGGGATCATCTGAATGCTACTTATGGTGCTTCAGATGCAGGCAAAGAGCTGTATACCATGGAGAGCTTTAATGACTACAAGATGGTTGCTAACAAATCAGTAGTCGAGCAAGCTCATGAGATCCAGCGCCTGGCTAAGGAACTTGAACTCCTTAAATGTGTCTTACCCGATGAGTTTGTGGCTGGGTGCATTATTGCTAAATTGCCTTCTTCATGGAGGAATTTCGCCACAAGTCTCAAACACAAGAGACAGAAAATATCAGTTGAAAACCTGATAGCATCTCTTGATGTCGAGGAAAAAGCTCGGGCTAAAGATAGCATTGAGAAGGGGAACGAGGAAAAATCTAGCGCCCACTTTGTCCAGAGAAACCATGGCAAGAACAAGGGAAAGCCTAAGCAACCTGCTTTCAATGTCAAACAAAATACTGCCTTCAAGAAGAAGAAGAAAGACAAAGCAGAGCTACCTTGCTTCGCGTGTGGAGAGCTTGGTCATTTTGCTAAAGATTGTCCGGAGCGAGCGGACAAGAAAGAGAAAAAGAAAATTCACCTCGTGACTGCTAGCAGTGCTGATGACGGGTATGGTAATTTTCCTACTGTACTTTCAGTGTTTCAATCTCTAAGTTGGTGGGTTGATACAGGTGCTAATATTCACGTGTGTGCTGATATCTCTTTGTTTTCTTCTTACCAGGGGCTCCAAGGTTCCTCCGTCCTGATGGGGAATGGGTCACATGCTTCTGTTCGTGGTGTTGGTACGGTAGATCTGAAGTTTACTTCGGGAAAGATCGTGCAGCTGAAGAACGTACAGCATGTCCCTACTATTCGCAAGAACCTTGTTAGCGTCTCCCTTCTATTGAGAGATGGGTTTAAGGTAGTGTTAGAGTCTAATAAAGTAGTCATGTCTAAGCATGGACAATTTATTGGTAAAGGCTATGATTGCGGAGGCTTGTTCCGCCTATCTTTAGCAGATTTTTGTAATAAGTCAGTGAATCATATTTGTGGCACGATTAATGATAATTCGAGTGTTTGGCATTCTCGCTTATGTCATGTTAACTTTGGATTGATGTTACGTTTGTCTAGTCTGAATTTAATTCCAGATCTCACTATTGTCAAAGGTTCTAAGTGTCATAGCTGTGTGCAATCTAAGCAACCTCGAAAGCCTCATAGGGCAGCAGAGGAGAGAAACTTGGCACCTCTAGAACTCATACATTCTGATCTTTGCGAGATGAATGGTGTGTTGACAAAAGGTGGAAAGAAATATTTCATGACTTTAATTGATGATGCAACTAGATTTTGCTATGTTTACTTGCTTAAAACTAAAGATGAAACGCTAGACTACTTTAAAATCTATAAGGCTGAAGTTGAAAATCAACTAGAGAGAAAAATTAAACATCTAAGGTCAGATCGTGGTGGTGAATATTTTTCTATATTATTTGATGAGTTCTGTGCGGAACATGGTATTATTCATGAGAGGACAGCTCCTTATTCTCCCGAATCTAACGGGATTGCCGAGAGGAAAAACCGCACGCTGACTGACTTGGTGAACGCCATGTTAGACACTGCTGGTCTATCTAAGGCATGGTGGGGGGAAGCTCTATTGACTGCGAGTCATGTCCTGAATAGAATTCCAAACAGAAATAAAGAGACAACTCCATATGAGAATTGGATTGGAAGGAAACCATCACTTTCATACTTGCGCACGTGGGGATGTTTGGCGAAAGTCAATGTTCCAATTTCTAAGAAGCGTAAGCTTGGACCGAAGACTGTGGATTGTGTCTTTCTAGGATATGCTCACCATAGCATTGCCTATAGATTTTTAGTAGTAAAATCTGAAGTTCCTGATATGCATGTTGATACAATATTTGAATCTCGTGATGCTACATTTTTTGAAAATATATTCCCTATGAAAGATATGTGTAGCAATGCTAGATTTTCCTCTGAGATAGCTCCTGATTTTACGGTACCTATTGAGTCTTCTATTGAATCATTTGAGCAACCACCTGAAGAAGTCTTTGAGGAGAATGACAATGAAGTTCCTGCGAGGAACAAGAGACGAAGGATTGCAAAATCCTTTGGTGATGATTTCATTGTGTATCTTGTGGACGATATTCCTACTTCTATTACAGAGGCATATGCATCTCCAGATGCAGATGATTGGAAAGAAGCTGTTCGTAGTGAGATGGACTCAATTCTTTCTAATAGAACTTGGGAGTTATCTGAGCTACCTTTTGGTTGTAAACCAATTGGATGTAAGTGGGTGTTCAAAAAGAAGCTTAGGCCTGATGGTACTATTGATAAGTACAAGGCTCGGCTTGTGGCTAAGGGTTATACCCAGAAGGAAGGCGAGGATTTCTTTGATACTTATTCACCTGTTGCTAGAATGACCACTATTCGAGTGCTACTTTCTCTGGCTGCCTCGTATGGTCTTCTCGTTCATCAAATGGACGTGAAGACAGCTTTCCTTAATGGAGAGTTGGATGAGGAGATTTATATGGATCAGCCAGATGGATTTGTGGTAAAAGGTGAAGAGCAGAAGGTGTGTAAATTACTGAAGTCTTTGTATGGCTTAAAACAAGCACCTAAACAATGGCATGAGAAGTTTGACACTACTTTAACTGGTGCGGGCTTTGCTGTTAATGAAGCTGATAGGTGTGTGTATTATCGACATGGTGGGGGCCAATCTGTTATATTATGTTTATATGTTGATGATATTCTAATCTTTGGAACAAACATTGATATTATTAATGAGGTCAAGTCTTTTTTGTCAAAGAGTTTTGACATGAAAGATCTAGGAGAAGCTGATGTAATTCTAAATATTAAGCTGATTAAGGAAGATAGTGGGATTACCTTGTCACAATCTCATTATGTTGAGAAGGTCTTGAGCCGTTTTGGCTTTATGGATAGCAAGCCTACTTCAACACCTTATGATCCTAGTGTGACATTGAGAAAGAATAAGAAGATTGCTAGAGATCAATTGAGATATTCTCAGATAATTGGTTCACTCATGTATCTAGCTAGTGCAACCAGACCAGATATCTCTTTTGCCGTGTGCAAGTTGAGTAGGTACATGTCCAATCCGGGTGAAAATCATTGGCATGCACTTGAGAGGGTCTTGCGTTATCTCAAAGGTACAATGAGTTTTGGGATTCACTATTCTGGGCACCCAGCTGTGCTAGAGGGATATAGTGATGCGAACTGGATTTCTGATATTGATCAAATCTATGCTACTAGTGGGTATGTGTTTACTCTTGGAGGTGGCGTAGTGTCATGGAGGTCTAGTAAACAGACTATTTTGACTAAATCTACCATGGAAGCAGAACTTACTGCTTTGGATACAGCTTCTGCAGAGGCAGAGTGGCTGCGTGAGCTCTTGTCAGACTTGCCGGTGGTTGAAAAACCAATACCGGCTATCCTTATGAACTGTGATAACCAAACAGTGATCACTAAAGTAAATAGTGCTAAGGATAATGCGAAGTCAACAAGACACGTTAAAAGACGTTTGAAGTCTGTCAGGAAGTTGAGAAACTCCGGAGTAATCACTGTGGCTTATGTGCAAACAGACAAGAACCTGGCAGATCCTTTTACCAAAGGACTATCACGGAATGTGATAGAAATAGCATCAAGGGAGATGGGTTTGAGACCCATATGAGTTTACAGTAGTAGTAACCCAACCTTTTTGATCGGAGATCCCGTGACTTAGGATCTGGGAAGAACAAACTATTGGTAAACTGAGGAGAGTATAATTATAACCCTCTCTATGTGAAGATGCAATACTCTCAAAGCGTTGAGGCACTGTATGGTAGGTTGGCTAATGCCTTAACATGTTTTATTGGCTTTAACAAGCGAAGATGCTGTCCTACAGAGCATTCTTGAAAGAACATGCCTATATGATTTTGATTGTAGAACGTCGCAGTCTATGAGACTTGGGTGGTCTCTAGTAAGATCATGAAGAGACCAGGGAGTACGACGTATATGCTCCACCCACGGAGTAAGGCTATTAGTAGCCAAGTACTAGTTTGATTTTGAGCAAAGCTTATTCACACAAAACTTGCAATTCAAGGCATAGTCCATTGTTCAAGTTGTGGATGAGTGTAGCTTGAGATT
This sequence comes from Saccharum hybrid cultivar R570, assembly GCA_038087645.1. NCBI lineage: Eukaryota > Viridiplantae > Streptophyta > Magnoliopsida > Poales > Poaceae > Saccharum > Saccharum hybrid cultivar. The sequence goes on along the minus strand of JAQSUU010000254.1, from coordinate 4,910,090 downwards.
CTAGGCGGAAGTTCAACTTCACAGTCTCTGCCGAAACACTGGTATATCAAACAGTAGTGAGAACAGGCAAATCTCTAAATGGGTATTTGAGATCTGGTGGGGGATTGTTGGAATTTATATGGGCTTGGCCCAATAACCAATTGTGAAATTCCTAATAAATCTCAAAGGCCCATTCATGTGAGCAAGAGGGGATGTGGGAACTCTTTAGTACCACCTTGCTTGTGGAAGTGGAGGTAGTCATACTTAAATATGGAAGTCCTCCCCACTTCCTCAAGTCTAGTGTGAGGAGGAGTAAGAGAAGTCCACACGCGCGCGCTCGCTCGCCTCGCCTCGCCTCGCCTCGCCGGGCCGGGCGGGGCGAAGGGCGCGGGTGCGCGGCACCTGCGTGAATGGTCCGTCGAAATCCGGCTCCTCGCCTTGCGGGAGCGCGGTCTCCTTTTGCTGTTTTCGTTTTTTGGTTTCTTGGCCTTCAAGTTGCATGAGTCCTAACCGGTTACAAATTAAGAGTCCTAAATCAATTTAGATCGTGATCGCGACACGAGATTGGTTGGACAGGACTATATAAGCAACCTGCTGGCCACGCCAAAACGCATCCAGTTAATCCTAGGGTTTTTGCCTCTACTCGCTATTGCGCCGCCGCTGTAGCTACTCCAGTCCGATCGCTTGCGTGCACCAGCGACCGGGTGAGCAGGTCTCCAGAACCCTCGTCTTTGCGATCCTGCACCGGGAGAAGACGAATAAGGTTTTTGGGAAGCGTTCTTCGCGCGACTGCTCCCAAAGCTTCCACAACGGCTCGACTTCCGAAGGGTGCATCGGCGCGTCGGCTTCGTCGTGCTAGAGCTCGCGGGGTCGTCATCAAGAATACTCCTCCGCCTCTCATCGACGACTTTGACGACGACTTCAACATCGACGACATCGACATCAGCGATCTCGCTCCATCATCACCGCCAGCAACATCTTCAACACCATCTACTACTACAACTGAAAGGTATAATTCTCTTGATCTAATTTTGACGTTCGTACAATCTAATCTATCTGCTGGACTATCAATGCTTGTCATGTTAATGCTGTGGAATATGCTGATCTGCTATACTAGTATGCCATACATGTTTAATCTAGTTCTTATATTTATCATGATTTATGTTCTAGATTTAATCATGCTTTTAATCTGGAAATTGCCTAATTCGTTAACACAATGTTTTGGAGTCATCTCTGCTAAGCGGTTTAACTTCATAGACAAGGTCTCCATGTGACGAACAGCAGAAATTAGCAACTATAGCACTCCGTGTAGTTGCTATCACTCTATTGGCACGATTGCTATGATCAGGAAACGCACACTGAATCGTATTCCATGCCGATGTACTCCATATATCATCAATTATGATCAAGTACCTGTTATGCAATGTTGCAGAACATCAAATTTGGACAGTAGTAAGATAGTATAATCCAGGGTTGCAAAAATAATAAATGCAAACAAATAGCAGATAGTTATATTCAAACATAAGCTAGCATAGTGTTGAACTCTTGATAACTAAATCCATAAAAGAGACACGGCTTTATTTGTGGACAAGAACGAAAGATAAAAACCATGGGAGTTGATAAGCACACCTCTTGTGTTCGAGGTGATGCCTGATACAGCCGATGAGCTTTTGTTGATCGGGGAATGTTTTTTCACAATCAGGTCCAGCACTCGAGTGTATACCCTCCAGGATCTTGTTTATGTCAGGATTTTGTGAAAGTGACACGAACTCCGCCCAATTAAATTGGATCTTTATTTTTTTTTACACCTGATTGGCAAGAGTAGTCTTACCACACTCTCCAAATCCAACCATGGCGACAACCTGACGCCTTGGCAAGCAATCGGCCGGTCCTCCCCTGAGAAGGAATTCCTACACGAAATTTCCTTATACATGGCGGTTTAATTTGGTCATAGATAAGCGAAAATGTGTCACAGTTAACTTATGATGACGATCGAGAAAAACGTCATGTATCCCGCGTCATACATTTGTTGCACCGAAATGAACCGTCACATGTTGGTTTTTTAGATCGTCACGGATGAACTGATCGGCAACAATAGGAAGAGGCTATAGTGATGAAATAAACCGCTGTTGCCATGTCAGCGGTTACCATGTCATTGGTGATTTGGATTTGACGTGGCGGCTACCTTGCCACGTCATCAGTAGGCTGTATGTGGCCCATTTTCACCGATTAGACCCATGTTCTATGTAGTTTTTTTAATTTTAGCTAGGCCCATAATGTAGCAGGTGATGTTAGATTAGCCCATTTGCATAGCAGAATTGGCCCATTGTGGACCATAACATATTAGCAGACATTTAAATTTAAATTGCACCAAATTCAAATTCAAATCGAGACCAAATTCAAATTTAAATTGACAGCACATTAAAATTTAAGTTCACACCATTCAGGTCGTCACAGATCACCACAGATACATATAAATATGCCATCACATATAAATAGGTACATGTCCCATTATCACAGATACATCTAAATATCCAACATAGCTATCGGTTACATATAAAGTTTGGCACACCACAGGCATGCATCAGACCTTACATCAGTTCACAGAACTGCGCAGGACGAAGACCATGCATCAGTTCGAACCTGACAATCTCATCCCTTGGGCCATCCACACCCACCAGCCTGCTCTCCTCCACGAAGAGAGCTGGTAGCCTCGGGTCAATGGCTGCTGGGGTGGGGACAAGCGTGGCATCACCATCACTGAGACTGTACCTGGCGCGCCGCTCGCTGGCCTCAGTTACGAGGCTCTCGAGCTCTTGGATGTGGTCCGCGATCTCACTGCGAGATCCAAGTTTCTTTAGTTTGTTGATGCAGTTGCTGAAGAAGCCGAAGACACCGACACCCTGCGGGGTTTCTTGATGCTCCATTTCCACGCGGTGTACAAAGTCGTTGATGCAGTCTTCCATGTCGTAGGATAGCTAAGTCAACAACCGAAGAAGAAGCAACGCCGCCACAACAACCGAAGAAGAAGCAAGGCTATGGAGGAGAAGAAAGGTGCTGTTGAGAAGGATGGGAAGAATGATCAAGACACTGCAGCAACAAAAGCTAATGACATTTCAGTCCAAGCCCATGGGCCACGGCAACCACGCCAGGTTCGGCCCAACCCTTGCTACTACGGCCCGGCCTGGAAGAACGGAGATCGAAAGCTCAAGAAGTCTTAGATGAATTTTTTATTTTTAGTCTTTTTAAAAGAATTTCTAAAAATAATCTCACTGAAAAACTATTGCTGGAACTAGCCCGTTTGGCCACGCCAATTTCCCCCGATGCGGCCAAACTGCTCTATCACCCTAGATAGATTGGCGCGGCAGGCCTATCATTAGGATCTTGTTTTGACCCTGATGCCTATGCACACATGGTTGGCTTAATGTGGCTTTGCCCTCTGTGATAACCCTTCAGCATTCACTGCCGGTTCGTGGCTTGAACCGGCAATGATAGGCCACATGACAGGACATTGGGGTCTTCACTGCTGGTTCATGGCTTGAACCGGCAGTGAATGCTAGTAGTGATAGGCTGCACGAAACTTCATAACTTTCTCGTGTGATGACTGATGATGACGAGCTTTATACAAAAGTTGTAGTACTTGATGAGATCTCTGTAACTTCGTAGTTCATAACTTTTTTTATTTAAAGTCATTTTAATGTTAAAATATTTGATTCACAAGATTTTATAGAGTTAATACCAAAGGAATTCATATACTCTGTAGTCACAAATGAGTGTGTAGTGGTAGGAAAGGATCTCAGATGGAGAAACGACAAAAGTTGTACATCTCGAAAAAGTTATACAACTTTGTAGTTCACAACTTTTTTATTTAAGGCCGTTTTGATGACAAAATATTTGATTCACAAGATTTTATAGAGTTAATATCAGAGGAATCCATATGCTCTATAGTCACAAGTGAATATATAAGTGTAGTGGTAGTGGTAGCGAAGAATCTCAGATAGAGAAATGACCAAAACAAAAGCTATAAATTTCAAAAAGTTATGTAATTTTGTAGTTCACAACTTTTTTTATTTAAAATCATCGAAATTATGTTTGAATTTCTCACATTTGAAATTCGAACTTTTTAAACGATCTTGGATGGAGAAACGACCGAAACGAAAGTTGTAGACCTCGAAAAGTTATTCAACTTTATAGTTGACAACTTTTTCATTTGAAATTATATATCCAAGGAAAATTACGTTTGTATTTTCTCACAATTGAAATTCAAATTCTTCATGCGACCTTGTATGGAGAAACCACAAAAAATGAAAGCCGTAGATCTTGAAAACTTATAAAACTTTGTAGCCGACAAACTTTTTATTTGAATTCGTTTAGGGTCCCAAATACTCATTTCAAAACCTGATCAACATAAAATGGGGAGGACGATATCCCAAATGGACACAAGTATCTTATGGGTGGAGTGTTTAGGGGACGAACGCCCGAAGTATGAGGTCGTGCATTCGAGCGCCAGCGGCCGCATGGCTTGTGACTTAAATACGATGCCTGTGAAAATCGATTAACAGAGGCGGGTTTTTTAGAATTCTAGAGCGATGCCCCTGTCTTAGCATTAGCAAAGACACCATCATCTATTTTTACAACATTCAGGTGGAATGCACCCGTCCATATAGTTTATAGCGATACCACAACAGAAACTACTTAAAATCTCATAAAGTTCTCCACGCTCACCACAAGAACCCAAGACTTCAAAACTCACTCTCATCACCCAGGCTCATCAGGCTAACCCAGGACTTTCCACCACCATCAGCTTCAGACTCGGTGTCACCAGATAACTTCTTCACTTCTTCAGGTAAAGGATGATCCTCCCAGTTATATGTGCCTACTTGAACATGAAGATATCCCACTCATCATTCACTTGGTTCATCCAGGGAGTCTTGGCTGTCTTGAAGCAAAGATTTTTCAACTTCTCCAATCTCCCAGAGAACTCCTGTCTCTTCTCTTGTGGGCAAAAATGACCCAGGTTTGAAGCAAACTGCAATTCTCAAAAGCAGTTGCCTCAAGTCCACCCAAATAGACACTATGGGAAACCCGCTCTTTGTCGAGTGCGAGGGTCTTTGCCGAGTGCCAAATTTCGGGCACTCGGTAAAGACCTGCTTTGCCGAGTGCCGCACTCGGCAAAACCTAGCACTCAACAAAGCCTGACACTCGGCAAAGATTGGCAGGGGGCAGACGACATCCAGCGTCGTCCTCTTTTTGCCGAGTGCCTGTCGTTTGGCACTCGGCAATTTTTTTTTTTGTTTTTTGGCACCAATTTTTTTTGAAACTTTACTACACTATCACAAACAACATGTTAAAATTTGGCATATTTTCATTGCTTTTTGGTATATTTCTTTAGTTTATTTTGTTTTGTTGAATTTTTTCGGATAATGTAAGTTTGAACTGCAGGTGCATCGAATAATAGATTTTATTCGTTCAAAAAATGTTATCTTCTTTTCTTAGTGTAAATTTAGGCTAAATCCAGAAACTATCTCGAAATTTTGATCAACGTGTTCACGGGGCAACGCCGCCAACTTGTGTGCGAGTGGTTTTTTAGTTATATAAAATGCGAACGAATTCCAAAAATCATGAAACTTGTCGAGTTGTCGTCATATCGTATGCGTATGCCGTGGTAAAAATTTGAAAAAGTTTCGAACACGTTGGCACGTACGATGCTCACAATCTAGGACATCTCCACATGTGTAGTTGAGTTGTCGTCATATCGTATGTGTATGCCGTGGTAAAAATTTGAAAAAGTTTCGAGCACATTGGCACGTACGATGCTCACAAACCAGGACATCTTCAAATCTCCACATGTGGAGATGTCCTGGTTTGTGAGCATCGTACGTGCCAACGTGCTCGAAACTTTTTTAAATTTTTACCACGGCATACGCATACGATATGACGACAACTTGACAAGTTTTATAATTTTTGAATTTCGTTCGCATTTTATATAACTAAAAAACCACTCGCACACAAGTTGGCGGTGTTGCCCCCACGTTGATCAAAATTTCGAGATAGTTCCTGAATTTAGCCTAAATTTACACTAAGAAATGAAGATAACCTTTTTTGAACGAATAAAATCTATTATTCGATGCACCTGCAGTTCAAACTTACATTATCAGGAAAATTCAACAAAACAAAATAAACTAAAGAAATATACCAAAAAGCAATGAAAATGTGCCAAATTTTAACATGTTGTTCGTGATAGTGTAGTAAAGCTTCAAAAAAATTTGGTGCCAAAAAACAAAAAAAAATTTATTTTGCCGAGTGCCTAGTTATTACTTTGCCGAGTGTCGTCCAGCTGACACTCGGCAAAGGCTCCTGCGTTTTTTAAACTTCGCTGAGTGCCAGATCACGGTACTCGGTGAAGAATATTGGCTTTGCCGAGTGTCCGCGATCTAGCACTCGGCGAAGCCGGCTGCCACATAAAAAAAGGGCCGAACCGGCCCTCTCTCTCTCACGCCGGCCGCCGCCGCCTCCTGTTGTCGCCGCGGCCGCCTCCCCGCGCCCGCCCCCAGCCGGCGGTGCCCGCGCCCGCCGAACCCGCCCCCACCCGCGCCTGCGTCCTCGCCCGCGGCCGGCTGCCGCGCCCGCCCCTACCCGTGGCGGCGCCCTCGCCCGCCTGTCAAACGCCGGGCCCGCTGGCGGCCCGAGGCGGTCGCCTCTGCCCCGCGCCGACAGCCAGCGCCGCCCGCCCCACTCCGTCCCCGGCCGTCGCCGGTGGCCCCCGGCCACACCTCCGGCCGGCCAGTAGGGAGGAGGAGGTAGGAGGAAGAGGAGGGAGGAAAGGAGGAAGAAGAAGGGGAGAAGGAAGAAGAAGAAGGTGAAGGAGAAAGAAGAAGAAAGAGAAGGGAGGAGAAGGAGGAGAGGAAGGAGAAGGGAGGAGAAGGACCTCGGTTCGATAACCGTCCACGTCATCCACGTCGTTCGTCCACGCCATCGTCCCCGCCCCTCGCCGGAGAAGAAGGTAAAGCCCCCGGTTGTCGGCCGTCGTGTCGTTTATGTTGTTGACGGCCTTCGTGCCTGAATTGTTGATGTGTGGGCCATCGTGCCCGAAATGTGGATGTCGGCCATCGTGCCGGTGTTTTTCTTGCAGGTTTTGGAAACTTACCGAAATTTTCAATTTATAGTGTTGTGTTTCTTCTTTTGCAGAGCAGGACTCGTCGGAGGCGAGCCGGAGTACCTCGGCCGCCCCGATCGTCTTCGCCGGTGCCACGGTCCTGCCTGCACTGCGTCGCCTCACCACTGCACCAACTCGCCACTGCGCCGCTAGCCTGTCTCCACCGCCACCCTAGGTATAAATAACCTCTCTTTCTTATCATGGTCATAGATCGCGTAGTCCAGTTAGGCGTCTCCCGTTCGAAAGAGATACGGTCGGAGGTATGCAGATCTTTGCATATCTGCGACCGTATCTCTTTCAGATTGTCCACGTATTTTGGACAGCCCGCAGATGCATAGATGAGGTTAGTTTCTATGGTTCGCTCCGGTTCGAGATAGACTTTCAACATCACCTCCCTATTGTTCTTCGGATACACACTCTCCCTTGTAGGATGTGTATCAGGAGAATAGCAGGGAGGTGCTGCTGAAATTCTATCTCAGATAGGAGCGGAGCATTGAAACTAACCTCATCTATGCATCCGTGGGTGTGATTAGGACCTATCCTCACCTATTAGATGGTAGGAACGCCGTGTAGATGCAATTGTTGGTTATATTACTCGCTTACATATGTATATGCTAGAGGATGGAGAACCGTGATTGGATGTACACGGGCCACGCAAGTATGACCCCAGAATGGATGACTAAGACTAATGCTTTCTTGGAGCATTCATTTGGCGAGGCTGCTAGAGGGTCGAGTCGGATGCTGTGTCCCTGCAGCAAATGTGACAACCGTGTAAGAAAGAATAGGAAGAACGTGGGGAAAGATCTTTGCAAGTATGGATTCACGCCAAACTATACCTGCTGGATCCACCATGGTGAAGTCGATCGTATTAGAGAGGAGGTGGTGAGACCACGCCTCGAGGCTTTTGATGGAGATGCTAGGGTAGCAGACTGGATGGATGACTTTTAGGAGGCACGGTTCGGTGAAGGATTAGAGGATGAGCCCGAGGAATCTGCAAAGGCGTACTACGATATGCTGTCTCCGGCACAGAAGCCCCTTCACAAAAAGACAATGGTTTCGCAACTAGATGCCATTGGACGCCTAATGACGTTCAAGTCGTAGTGTAGCATGAGTCAAGACAACTTCGATGGTTGGCAGTTGTTGGATCCTTGCTTTCGGAGGGTCACATTCTGCTGAAGAACTTGTACGAGTCACAGAAACTTCTTTGTGCCCTTAAGATACCGTATGAGCACATCCATGCTTGTCCGAATGGTTGCGTCCTATTTAGGAAAGATCACGAGAAAGCAACGCACTGTCCAAAGTGCAAATCCTCTAGGTATCTAGAGGTCGACACTAGTGATGGCAAGAAGGAACAGCTTGGTATCCTCGCGAAGGTCCTATGGTACCTTCCTGTCATACCAAGGATCCAACGGCTGTACATGATAGAGGAGTCCGCGAAACAGATGACATGGCATAACACATGGCAAAAGATACAATGCTGACAAGATGGTACACCCATCGGATGGCGATGAATGGACCCATTTCGATGGCATACATCATGGTAAAGCTGAGGAGGCTCAGAATGTACGTGTAGCGCTGGCAACAGATGAGTTCAACCCCTATGGATTGCTGGTGGCCCCATACACTTATTGGCCCATGTTCGTGATCCCTCTCAATCTCCTCCCTAGCGTCATGTTTCAACCCAAGAACGTATTCTTGTCACTGATAATTCCTGGACACCCAGGGAACAAGATGGGTGTGTTCATAGAGCCTCTCATTGACGAATTGATCCTTGCTTGGGAAAAGGGGGTACTGACATATGACTGAGCTACAAAGAAGAACTTCACAATGCATGTGTGGTACCACTACTCCCTACATGACTTCCTGGCGTATGACATATTTTGCGCGTGGTGTGTTCACGGGAAGTTCCCATGCCCAATATGCAAGACAGCTGTGAGGTTCACTTGGCTGAAGAGGGGTGGCAAGTTTTCTTTGTTTGACCAACATCATCAATTCCTCCCTCTTGACCATCCATTCAGACGAGACGTCAAGAACTTCAGGAAAGAGGTTCAAGTCACCGACCCTGCACCTCAGATGATAACTGGTGCCGAGGTCCGTGCTGAGATAGAGGCTCTCAAAGATGATAAAGAGAAAGGTGGTTTTATTGGATATGGTGAGGAACACCAGTGGACTCATAAATCAGGCTTGACTAGGCTCCCCTATTTCACTGACCTTCTTCTTCCACACAACATTGATGTAATGCACACAGAAAAGAATATCGCCGAGGCGCTTTTTGTAACACTCATGGACATTCCTGATAAGTCAAAGGACAACGTTAAGGCTAGACTAGACCTGGCAACAATGTGCGATAGGCCAAAGCAAGTGATGAAACCTCCCGCGCCCGACAAGAAATGGAGAAGGACTCCGATCAATTTTGTCTTGAAAAAGAACCAAAGGAAGGAAGTACTACAGTGGATCCAGATGTTAATGTTCCCTGATGGGCATGCGGTGAATTTGAGTAGGGGAGTAAACTTGTCCACTATGCGAGTCTTAGGGATGAAGAGTCATGACTACCACATATGGATTGAGCGGCTCCTTCCTGCGATGACCCGGGGATGCGTCCATGAGCATGTGTGGCGGGTGCTGGCAGAGTTGAGCTATTTCTTCCGCCAGTTTTATACCAAGGAGTTATCTCGGGACGTGATTGATGACTTGGAGAAAGTGACACCTGTGTTGCTCTACAAGTTGGAGAAGATCTTTCCACCCGGCTTCTTCCTGGTGATGTAGCATCTGATTTTGCACCTACCGTACGAGGCACGAATGGGAAGGGCCGTGCAGGCCCGTTGGTGCTATACAATCGAGACATGTCTAAAGATTCTTCGAAAAAAGTGTAGAAATAAAGCCAAAATTGAGGCTTCTGTGGCAGAGGCATTCATTCTGGAGGAGGTGTCAAACTTCACAACAGCATACTATAAGGATGGCCTTCCCAGCGTGCACAATCGTCCCCCTCGTTACAACGCGGACAAGAGTTCATCGAACCTCAGCCTTTTCAAAGGGCAACTCGGAAAGGCAAGCGCATCGGGCACCAAGACCTTGTGGCATGATGAGTGGCGCACTATCAGGCTCTATGTGTTGTTGAACCTTGACGAAGTGAAGCCTTATATGCAATAAGTTCTCAATGAGCTTGTTACATACACCCTTGTCACTATCCTCCATCTATCCAACCCCCTTGTCTCTTGTTTTTTCAGGGAATTTCTAAATAAATACTAGAGAGGGAATAGGGCTCCTTCCCCTCAAGAAGAAGATAGTCTTCTCAAAGATGGTGTGCCTGATTTCATATCCTAGTTCGATACGAAGGTACCGTCCAATTTAACTCGTTCAATCTTTTACATCCCACTTTGCTCTTACGAGCGAGTAATGTAATGATCTATCCGACCTCACCTTGCAGGCTCGCAAGGATGCGGAAATGGATGCTGAGTTGAAAGGGCTCGCCAAAGGCTTCGTCTACAAGGTCAAGTCATTCACCATTTATGATGTGAATGGCTATCGCTTTCACATAAGAAACTACGAGCAGAGTCGGCCCAATCGAAAAACCACGAATACCGGAGTTCGTACGCCCAACACCAATGAGCGCGTCTACTACATCATAGTAGAAGAAATATACGAGCTCAATTTTGAGTGTCGCAAAGTTCCTAATCCAGTCGTATTCAAATGCCATTGGTTCGATCCTAATGTCACGAGAACAACCCCTAAGATTGGACAAGTCGAAATTCAACAAGATTATGTCTATCAAGGAGAGGATGTCTATATTGTGGCTCAACAGGCCACGCAAGTTTATTATCTCCCATGAGAGTGCCAAAAAGACCCCAATCTTATCGGTTGGTACCTTATGCAGTTGGTATCGCCGCACGGTCAACTGCCTGTCCCAAACGATGAGGATTACAACTTTGACCCAAACACACGGGAGTTCTATCAACCGGAGGGGCTAGAAGGGAGGTTTGACATAGACATGTTTTCGCTAATGGGCATGGAAGTAGACAATGACATTGATCAGGACGATGGAGATGAGGACGAGGGAGAAGAGGTGCAAAATGCTAAGGACTTACAAATGCTTGAGCAATTACAGTTAGGCGATGACAATGATGACAACGATGGAGATGAGCCCGATTTACTCGACAATATTGATAGTGATGATGACACCTATGATCAAGCCGCTGCCGATCGTGAGGAATATTTCTAATTCATGTAATACTATATTATTATTATTGCAATTATGTTTCGTTCATTTTGCATCTCTTTATAAGCACTTGTAATTTAATTGTGCTAATTGGTTTACTCTTTGAAATTGCAGGCACTCGACAAAATGTCAGGCAGAAGGCAGGCCCATCGGGGGGTCAACTCCCTCTACATGAGGGAGCGCTCACCACCCCACGCTAAGGAGGACCCCTTGCCGGAGCCGACGACGAGGAGGGCGAGGAGCGGCCGCCCCCGCGGCTATCTGAGGACGAGGGTGCTGCCGACTCCCACCCCGTCGGTGGACGAGGACGACCAGGCGGTGGGCCTCTACACAGGAGGGGGTGACACTTCCTCTGACTCATCGAACCACGGGCAGGCGGCGATAGCGACAGCAGGGGGTTCCACTTCCACTGCCTCTGGCTCTACCTCGTCGGGAGTCTACTTGTGCGGGCCCTCGCAGCTCCCGGATCGGCCGATCCCACTTCACCGGTGCCTGGTGATTCAACCTAGGGGTGACAAGTAAGTATTATTTCACTACTATTTCATATGACATGTTGAAAATCGAACTGGAGACTAACAATTCTTCTTAATGACTCTTGCAGCAATTAGGAAGTTGTGTCCAGAACGGGCTGGCACATCAATGGCACCCTGGGCCTTTTGATTCGGCAGCACTACCCTGGCATGGTCACCTACGCCGGGGTGACTTCGCCACCCTGGATGTGGGACCACTTCTACGCCGCCGAGGACAGCGAGTTCGGCACCGTTGCGGCGCGGATCAAGGCCGAGTTCTGGGTGAGTCTTCATCGCACTGAATTGGTCAATACTACACATTCATTGGTCGTTCTTGAAATAATAAAATGATACATGATGTCTATATGTAGGACTTCTTCAGGTGCGACGAAGGGTTTGAGGACCGGGCGGTGCGAGTGCAAGACAAGGTCTGTAGGTCCCGACTCTCGGACCTGTACCACGAGACACGGCTCTAGTGCATCATCAACTATAGCGCCGACGTCCTTGGTCAGGTGGTGAGGAATCCCGATGCCAGAACCAGGACGCTCACCAGGGAGCAGTACCTCTCGATAAGTACGAAACATTAATACTGACTCCTTCTATGAAGAATAGGTAGGCTTCATTTCATCTTCTGACATATCAATAACTTGATGGTATGCAGCAATGTCCTGTTTGGTGCACCAGGCATCGCCTCTGTTGGGAGGCCATTGTGGATAGGTGGCTCTCGGAGGAGTGGGCGGAGAAGCACAACATCCGTCGAGACTACCGCCTGCAGATGGCTGGGGCGCCACACCACCAAGGCAACCGGAGCCTCAGCGCGTACGCCCAGACATGGGTAATCTTCTTTGTGTTTTTATCTTTATTTATTTATTCTAACGCTCAATTCTCATTACTTGTAATCATCTTTGTGTTTTCCTCGTAGTCCTAGGTACACCAAGGCCAGGAATGCAACGAGTTCATGGCATACGCCCTAGCACACAAGGGCAAGGCGACGGCCCCGAAAGTCACCTATAACTCGGTGGACAGGCCCGAGGCGTATACCAACGCGAGCGTCCATAGCAAGCTTAGCGAGTACACCTCGGCGGCCCACCAGCGCCATGGGGAGGACTTCGATCCAGCCACCCAGCCCCTAGACACAGACCTCCTGATGAGGCTGCGAGGAGGGAAGCAGCACGGCTGGTATTGGATGGCGGACAGCACAGTCGATTCCGCCTCTGTTCCCAACCTCGCCGAGATTCAAGCAAGGAGCACGAGCTCCTCCCTCCCCATACGCTCTCGGCAGTAGAGCTCACAGCAGCAGATGGCGGAACTCCAGGTTAGTACCGTTTTATTCATCGTTCATTACTTTTACACATCTACCTTGCTTTTGCATTGTTTAAACATTGCGGATGGAATGTTGCAGGCCGACTTGCGGAGGTTGGAGGCCCAGCAGGCGGCCTAGGTGGAGGCTCATCGGCTGGAGATGGAGGTTGTACAAGCCCAGAGGGCGGCCGAGGCGCAGAGGATGCAGGACATGTTTAGCTTCATGGCGAGCCTTCATGCCTAGCTAGGTGTGGTCGTGCCCCAGTCGCTGCTCGCTCCAGTTGTGGCTCCTCCTCGTCCTGTAGGGACTCCGGTGAGTATATATGGTTGTTTATTCCTTTAGCTTGTGCGGCCCTCCTGCAGATATTCATGAATTCGCTTCTCCTTTGTGCAGCCACAGTCGGCGGGTTCAAACCTGACTCCTCAAGGTGGCCCTTCTCCACAGGCCGGGTGGCCAAGTGGCCCTCCTCAAGGTGGCAGTTCACACTCGGGGTGGGGAGGGTGGTTGTAGGTACCGTTTATTTTTGTTTCTTTTCATGTTGCATGGACTTGTGTTAGACTTAGCCTTATGGTGGACTACTATATATATATTGTGATGGATATTGTCATGGATGATGCGAATGTATGTGGTGGATTATGGACAATGGATTTGTATGTGATGGAATATGGATGTGTATGTGATATATCCTGTGCTGTGTGTTGATATATATGTGATTTCTTTGTTTGTGCTGATGGAAAGCAAAAAACCAAAAAAACATTTTCCCCCTCTTTGCCGAGTGCCATGACCATGGCACTCGGCAAAGCTGGGAAGCAGAGACCCAATTTCCCAGCTTTGCCGAGTGCCAGAGCCATGACACTCGGCAAAGATTTAAAAAAAATAAAAAATTTCTTTGCCGAGTGCAAGACTATGGCACTCGGCAAAGAATTTTTTTAAAAAAGAAAGAATTCTTTGCCGAGTGCCGCTGACGTGGCACTCGACAAAGAGGCCATCAAAGTTGACGGCTGATTTTTTTTGCCGAGTGCTGACGTGGCACTCGGCAAAGGCTTTGTCGAGTGCCCAATATATGGCACTCGGCAAAGAAACCTTTGTCGCCGGGTTCTTTGCTGAGTGCTCTTTGCCGAGTGCGGCACTCGGCAAAGCCTTTGTCGAGTGCAATAGGGGCTTTGCCGAGTGACCCAGGCACTCGGCAAAGAACCCGTTTGCAGTAGTGAGAGGCGGTTTTCTTAAGCCAAACGTGAAGATCTCGATTTTCACTGGCCTTTCACGTTGGCGGGTAGCAAGAAACGCCAATGAAAAGCATCGATGTACTAGTGGTAGGTTACGAGTGGTATAGGAGGAACCAAACAACTTGTAAATAAGAAACCTCTTTATTGATGACTGCATAGGTATTTCACTCAAAGATGGTCGCTTATTTACTGATAAAATCTTATTCATATGGAAAGTCATGCGGTGCATGCATGCACACGGACGTGTCTATAATTCTATATGGCTATATATGTATCAGCCGTCGATCATAGAGGCAGGCCGGCACAATCAGTAGGGCTTCTGTCCCACGATGTTGCCGCGGGGCTCGTAGTTGCAGATGATGAAGACGCCGCGGTTGTTGCGGCAGACGACGCGCGCGCAGCCGATGCTAGTGGTGGCGTGCCACACCACCTGCGTGTAGTGGCCGCACACCTTGCCGGCGGCGCAGCTGTTGGTGGCGTAGTTGTACCACTGCTTCTCGTCCACCCACGACCGCACCGCGTCTGCCGCCTTCCAGTCGGCGCCGGCGGAGCCCCAGAAGATGTTCTCCCCATAGGGCCCGCCCGAGTGCTGGAGGCGGCAGTCGCCGGCCCTCTGCGCGGCGTAGCTCTCCGCGAACTGCTGCAGCTTCGTGCTCCAGGTCACCGGCCCAACGCCGACGGCGGCACGGGCGTTGTTGTGGGGAGTGAGGTAGTCTTGAGGCGAGTTCTGAGCGTAGCAAGGGTGCACGGCTGTGGCAGCAGCCATGGCCAACGACACGAGCAAGACAGCGAGCTTGTTGGATGGCTCCATAGTAGAAGCTGCAGCAGCAGGGATCTGTGTGTGTTTTGTGGAAGCTATATTGCAAGTATGTGGATGTGGGGATATTTATAGTGGGAGAAGCATGTGAATTTTCTCCGGTTTGCTTGGAAAAAAATGCTCCTATTGCACACGTACTGGCCGGCGTGCCAATCTTTTCTACGTACGAATTCAAGGGGCATAGAATTCCACGTACATGCATAGCGTTGAGGCAACTTTGATTCTGTTACATGCATTGTACAAATCAAAGGACCTTTTGGAATAATGGTCAAGTCATGCATGCTGTCTAGTCTAGAACGTAGTAAATGCCAAACGCACGTATAGGATGCATGCTTATCTATTTCTGTTACGAGCATGCAAAGTTTGGACTTGGGATATTTAGCGTATATACAGGGGTGTTTGGGACTGCTCTGCTCTTGTTTTTGCAGCTCTGCTTTACTAACTTTATCATGGAGCAGCTTCACCGTTAAGTTTGTGGAGCAGTGTTTGACAGACGGCCTAGCTCCAACTCCAGCTCTAGGAATGTTTTGTTTTACATGCAAATGGTCCATTACGCCTCTGACTGAAATTGCTTTTTCAAAAAAAAAAGAAAACAAATGATAGAAAATTAAACAAATGCCATAATTCCTAATGAATTCAGGTGAACTAGGTATTATAATTTTACTGCTACTTTTCTATCTTATTTGTGTTTTGTGATTTTGTCTTCATGATTAAAAGGCACAAAGATACAAATTAAAATCGACAAATGACCCTTACCTTTCGCTAACAACGTTTGACTCTTTATCCCGATCAAACAGAAGGCTCGGTGCTGCGCAGGCTGCGGCACCTCAGCATACTGCATACTGCATACCGTGATGTGTGCGTATACGAGTAAAAGAAGTCGAACGGATGGACGGGACTAATAATTAATGAGTGGCAAGGTAGGTAATTATCTCTCGACTCCACGTGGGAGTACAAAACCAAAAAACTGGACTACCACTTGAGATGAACGTGGAGTTGGCCTTCAGCTTCATCTTTTTCATGGAGCGGTGTTCTTGGAGCTGAGGGTGTTTGGCTACGCGGAGGTGGAGCGGAGTTATAAAAACAGGAGCAGAACAGTGCCACACACACACCCATACATATCGATCTATTCGATCGCGTGGACCTAACGCGGAGCTGCTCTAAAAATACTCCTTCGGTCCTGCCTTCTAAAAATGAATTGTAATTAGGACAAAAATACATCATTAAAGGATTCGAACCTCAGGCTACTACTCTGAAACCGGCAGTGATAAATAGGTGTGACTTTACGCGGAGGTGCTATAAAAATACTTCTCCGGTCCTGCCTTCTTAAAATAAATTGTAATTGCGACAAAAATACACTACTAAAGAACTTGAACCTGTGTCCTCAGACCTCAGGGCACAGAACCAGCTTTGTTCCCTGTTAATTAAGCAACCAACCGTCAGGGTGGTTCAAGATCCATGTAGATGGCTCCTTTGTAGTGCAATCTGGTGAAGGTGGTGTTGGGGTTATTGTTAGAGATTGTAATGGATCCATGATTCTTACAACCTGGTGTGTTCTTTTCAGATGTGCAAGTGCAGTCGATGTGAAGTTCACCGCAATGCTTCGAAGGCCTTCTTCTGGCCTCAAAGTGGTGTTGCGGATTGGTGATTATCGAGTTGGACTGCTCCAGAGTAGTTTCAGCCATGCAAAGCACTAGGAAGGGTGTGTCAGAGTATAGTTTTGCTATCCAAGAAGCGAAAAGAGTACGCCCCATAGTTTCAGCCACGCAGAGCACCAAGAAGGATGCGTCAGCGTATATATTTTACTATCCAAGAAGCAAAAGAGTACGGCTAGATGTTGCAAGAGTGTAGTGGCGGATCTAGAAAAATAAATAAGGAGGGGCTTATATTATTATCTTCCATCTCTAGCCCCTTCTTTCAAGCTTCAATAGGTGCAAATTTTTAGGGGGCTTAGGAGGGGCTCTATTGTCCGAGTAGCGGTAGCGGGGGCTTGAGCCCACCCCACCTCGGTGGTGGATCTGACCCTGCAAGAGTGGAAGATATAGCCTAGGTTAAGAGGGAGTGCAACAGTGTTACACATGAATTAGCATTATTAGCTAGACGAAATACACATACATCGACTTAGTTAGGTCGGGTGCGCGCGCTGATGGCCTAATCCAAATGGATTGTAAGTCTGCCTCACTGTCTAGTTGATAAAACTCCCTCCTAGTCCACAAAAAATGTCAATATAGGGAATCTATATTTTTGAATGACATGTAAGAAATGTCTATAGAATTTGATGGCATATGACATATAAGAAATGTCCATAGATTGTGATGGCATATAAGGGTTTTCTCGTAACTTGTCAACTTATGAACTCCACACTCTCTCCATCGAAAGCCGATCACCTGCTCTGCTCCACAAGCTGATACGAACGGTCACTCGCGCTGGCCACCACTGTCACTGTCAGTGGCAGTACCACTACCAGTAGCAGCAGCCGAACCCGAACCCGGCGTCCCCGTCCCCGACGACGCTGCCGCGGGCCCACGGCTGTGCAGCCACCACAGCAGATTGGTCAGCGAGTTGCCATTGTCATGCGCGGTGAGCGCGCGGATCTTGGCCAGCGCCGCCTCCGTGTCGTAGATCCCCTCCAGCGCGTACACGAAGCCCTTCCACCAGTCGCCGACGCCGTCCCTCGCCAGCGCCGGGAGCGTCCACGCCACCAGGTCCCTGACGAACGCCACGTCCGGGAACAGCGCCTCGCTGACGGGCAGCAGGGGCAGCAGCTGGATCCCGAGCCGGCACTCCCTCCACTCGGCCGGCGCGAACCACAGCACGCTGTCGCGCTTGTTCGCCCACAGCACCCCGACGACGCGGTTGCTCCCGCTGAAGTCCTCCTCGTACATGCCTTCCCCGTCCCGGACGTGCCACCACGTCTGCGCCGCCAGCATCTCCAGCGCCGCCAGCGTCGCGCCCAGGGAGGCGAGCCGCGCGTCCCCGTAGGTGAGCCCCACCAGCGCCGCCGAGTAGTAGGCGTTCACTGCCTCGCTGGTGCTCTCCTGGTTGCGCCCGTCGGGGATCGCCGCCAGTCCCCCCGCCCACGAGTGCAGCGTCCAGAGGTCGAACATCCGCAGCCGCGTGAAGAAGCCGCCGCCGGACTTGTCGCACGACGGCGGCGACACCGTCATGAAGTCGGCCACCATGGCGTAGGCCTGCGGCGCGTACTGGCGGCCCCAGGTCGGGTCCAACCTCGCCAGCACCGCGATGGCGTACAGGAAGTAGCCCAGGTGGTAGTGGTGGTCGTTGTAGATGCCGAACCCGAAGTCGGCGCCGGAGTCGGTGAGCCCCTGCAGCGTCACCAGCCCGCCCCACGTGGCGTCGTACAGGAAGCCGTTCCCCTGGAAGCTGCCGTCCAGCCACGGCGTGACGGTGGCCGTGAGAAACTCCCGCACCTCCGGGATCACGTCGGCGCACCCGACCTCCTCCGCGATCACCGCCAGCCGCGCCGCGCGCGCGACCGCCTTCCCGTAGAAGTAGGACGAGGTGGTGGTGACCGCGGCGGGAGCGAGCGCGCCCACGTCGGCGCGCAGCGCGGCCACCACCTCGGCCACGCCGTCCGCGCTGACGCCGCGGGTGGAGTGCCACGTCGGGGGCACCGGGTCGGCGCGCAGCGCCCAGGAGCCGCTGACGACGCCGACCATGTCGCCGTCGATGCTCCGGTACCGGAAGCCGTCGAGCACACGCACGGCACGGTTCTCGTCGTCGTCGGCGGCGGCGGGGAGTGCGAGTAGGCGGACATGGAGCGGGTGCGCGAGCATCAGCAGCTCCCCGTGCCCCTCCTTGCGCCAGGAGTAGTCGACGGAGAAGGGCCGGTCGTTTGGGTTCAGCGTGGCGTGCCCGGCCGTCGGGAAGCAGCGGCTGTAGCGGTCGAGGACCGGCTCCATGGCCGCGTCCGGGAGGTAGGCGACCCGGATGGCGCCCGCAAAGGCGGCCGCCGAGAGCTGCGTGGGTCCGGCCTGCGTGAGGTGGATCGGGGCTGAGGCGTAGAGGAGGAAGGTCTGGCCGCTGTCCATCCGGAGGCGCCACTTGGTGCCGGAGGAGCCGTGGTGGCAGTGGCAGGAGCTTGAGCCGACCTCGACGAAGGCGTGGACGGACGCGACGGAGATGTCGATCGAGCCGGTGGCGGTGGTGGTGATGGTGACGTAGGGGCAGCCGCGGACGAGGTGCGCGCGGAGGGACGGGGACACGTCGAGCGTGACGGAGAGGTCGTCGAAGGCCGACACGACGTGGCGCTGCGGGCTTCCAGCGGCTGCGGTGGCGGCGTCGGAGACGGTGAGGTCGGCGACGAACGTCTGGGTGACGGACGACGTCGAGTGGCTCCGCGACGGGTAGCAGACATCGAGATCGCCGCCGCCGGGGGAGCGGATTGAGTAGGGGTGGATGTACTCCGGCATGTCCCCGTCCTTGAGCACGAAGTTCTGGAAGAAGGAGTTAGTGGGCAGCGGCGCGGCGAGGAGCGCCGGAGCGAAGAAGCGGGACGGGTCCGGCACCACCGTCGAAGTGGCGCGCGGGAACACGGGGCCATCCTGGACCGCGGCGCCCTGGCGGTGACTGCCGTCGTGCGGCATGGTGGGAAGGTGGAAGGGAAGGTCCGGCGGGATCGGAAGCCGTGGGGAGGGCCTGGCGGGCCGGGAGATAGCGCGCGAACGGGTGGCTGGCCCAGCGTCTTCGAATCTTCGGCCACTACTGCATCTTGCCTGCAGCTGCTTTTATACTAGTAGTACTGTGTGTGATCTTGGTTGGGCTGGGCTTTTGAAACTCTGTTTTTTTTTCAAACAAATAGAGCGATTTTAAAGTCTTGGCGATGAGTTCAAAAATAAAAAAAAAATCTTGGCAATGGTAACTTTCGATGGATGGATAGTCACTGCATCTGCATGCTTTGTTACAAGCACTGGAACAGTGGAACCACGAGGACCGAGTGACCGACAACATCAAAGCTGCAAGCACGACGATACTAGTACGAAAAAATAAGATAGGTGGTGGTGTCTAAGTTTACTGATCGATGGACAGGGATGGTTAGCGACTAAGCGTCGAAGGATTGTACTACATTTTTCTTAGCACGATGATGATTGTAGTGGTGGCAATTGTAATTAGTTGAGTAGAAGCAAATAAAGAGGCCGGGGCGTGAGACGTGCGAGAATGAACAGACCACGGATCGGGAAAAAGGCTTGCCGTGGCGGCGAATGCTTTGCCCGCGAGGCGAGCTAGCGGCAGAGCGAAGCGAAGACGGCCGGCAACGGCAAGAGGGTCGTCGGTGCTCGTTGTTTCCTGGTTCCGGGGCGCCACTCGGAGCCCACGACGTTTTGTCTTTGGTTGGACACGGCCGCAAGGAAGAAATAACCCGTCACGTACCAACCCACGTTGCTGCTCCTGCTCTGCATGTTTATCACTATCATCGCAAGGAAATACTAGCAAGACAGGCGATTTCCCATGCCACATTGGTGGAGGCAGCTGGCCACTACTATTGCACGGCACGGATATGCCCTTCGGCTTATCCGGTGCATGGTGCAGCAGGTCGTGTTTCATTATTGAGACAAGTTCTTTAGAAACATGTTCCCGTGGATAGGGTAACAATCTTAGAGCAATATTACTCTTTCCTTGTGTCATATCATCTGGACTGTAATATTTAACATATGGTAAGTCATACTCCCTCTGTCCCAAAATAGAGGTCGTTCTCGCTTCTCGTGAAGTCAGTTTTTTTTACTTTGACTAATTATATATAAACAAAATTAATATTTATAATACATAATTAGTATCATTAGATAGATTGTTGAATATACTTCCATAATAAACTTATTTGAAGATATAAATGTTACACGTGTTTTCTAAAAATCTAGTTAAAATTGAGAAAGTTTGACCTGCATGTATCACATAACGACTTCTATTAAGGGACAGGGAGTAGCATGCTTGTTATTACCAACTATAATGGCAAGCCAAACGAAATCAGCACACAAACACAGTTGGATCATGCCTGGCAGTGCATGTCCATATACTGAAAATTTCTTCTTGTATAAAACAATAATAATACAAAGTTTAGCAGCATATATTTCAGGACGGCATCTATTCTGGGTCCAAGGCTAATCCATTTCGATTCGTCAAAAAAAAAAATCCATTTGGATAGATAGCAGGACCATGCATTGCATTTGCATACCTCGGACCTCCTCGAATCTGCAGAGACCTCACTCAAGACAAACGATTACTCTATAGAAAACACAGGATTACAAACGAGAAGACACGAAGGGCATATCTCATCTGTGACGACGGCAAAACTTGGATTGTTTCCCGTGTCTGTGGCGCAGTACACAACTTACAGATAAACCAATGCAAACTGGATGGCCGTTGCCGACGAACCTGAACTGACATTTGATTTTAATTTCATGTCACTCACTGCTTGATTTGACATCCTTTTTGTTAGCTAGGCTTTACACGGACACAGGACCAATAGAAAAAGCACACGTCGCCCGTGTGATAAAACTAATCCGAATCACAGTGCTAATCTTGGCCAAACACAAACGAATGGTAAATCCCTCTCCTTCTCTGAGTAAGCAGCGGCAACAGCTCCAATGGCTTCGCAGCTATCCTCCATCGCTGCATCTTCAGGCCTGTGCTTGCTTTCAGTTCTTGCCATAGCCCTGCTGGCGGTGACCATCTACATGCTGGGTGTCGTTGCGTCCTTTGCTGCCTTCTGCATCAGAGAGTTTGTGGTTAGAGCCAAGGACCGCCCTCCTCTCATCGGGACCATGTTCCGGATGCTCAAGAACTTCGACAGGCTCTTCGATGATCATGTGGAGTACGCGCTCGCCCATCGCACCAGCAGGCTGGTCTTCCCAGGGCACAGTGAGATCTTAACATCTGACCCAGAAGTCATTGAGCATGTCCTAAAGACCAGCTTCGGTAAATACATAAAGGTGGTTTTCCATGCTGACCATGTTATCTCCCCTCCATCAACTAGATATAGCATGTCCTAAAGACCAGCTTCGGTAAATACATAAAAGTGGTTTTCCATGCTGACCATGTTATTTCCCCTCCATCAACTAGATATAGTTCAGTCTATATTCATCAGACCTGTAAAGCCTGCAAGATTTAATATATCAGCGCCTTTTTCATGAAAGTACTATTATTAGGAAGAAAAGTACAAAGTTGAGACTACACTATTATTGTGTCTTCATGTTCAAGTTAGTCAGAATAATTACTTGTGATAAAACCTGGTTTCTGTTGTGTCAAACATTTGTAATAATTAGTCTGCCTCCATTGCTTGCAAGGGATGAAGCCAGATTTGTTTCCTTTATCTAAAAAAGTCAGATTACTTGTATTTATCAACCTTATAGGCAATTACTTGTATTTATCAACCTTATAGGCAAGGTGGTAAATTAAGTATGTCCTAAAAATTTGAGCCTGTCCACAGTTTTGACGATGTTTGAACCGTACCTTACTCACAGGGGGGCTTCAAAACTGAAGCTATGAAGGATCTTTTTGGAGAAGGGATTTTCGCAACAGATGGGGAGAAGTGGCGGCACCAAAGGAAGTTAGCAAGCCATGAGTTTTCAACCAAAGTGCTCCGTGACTTCAGTAGTGGTGTGTTCAGAATAAATGCTGCAAAACTGGCAGAGAAGATCTCATCTGCAGCAGCCAATGGAACTACCATAGACATGCAGGTGTTTTCATAAGTACTAGAACATTAGGCGCCCTTCAGGCACCCTACCTTGACCATTTGGTCAAATTTATAGATACTAAAGTATTTTGCCAAATTCTTAACAATAACTTTCTTGTTTCATAAAGGCTAAGATTCCTGCACAAATAAAAGATAAATTAAAGCATGAATGTCATCTGACATCTCCGAAGACTCCTAAATCAGACAACTCTTTGAAGGGACATTGTACAATCTCAGATGAATTTTAGGGGTGAGATTTGAAAAATGAAACATATATTTTAGTAGGAATTATACATGCAACCACAACGAACTTCATAGGAGTTAGTCTTGAAATTAGTCCAAAACAGAAAAGTCCTCCTAGAATCTCTGATTGACGTGCACTTAACATCAATTTATACTCCTAGCTAAACCCCTCAACGCCGGTAGGGTGGAGTTGTTGATGGTGATGGTGACGACAGCAGGTCTTACCACATCTTTGTGTACCTGCTTCACAACTCATGAGCAAGACTGCTAAAGAAAATTTAACTCATAGCCAAACTTGAAAAGAAACATCTTACAAGCTGTCTAGCAAAATTAGCTTTTCTGCTAGGTAGCCCAAAATCAGGGTAATAAGGCCACTGAAATGCTATACATGTTATACAGAGATACAGGCTGAGTAGCTCGTTTTGCCAACATAATGAATGCTAATAATCAGGGGTATAATTGTAGTGAGCATGTAATCACTAATTGTAAAATTAGAAATAGAAGCAGCGGGCCAAATACATGGTAACAGTCACTCAAATATTGTGCAAAAAAATAGCAAATCTTATAACACTATGATATATACTCCACCAAAGACACACCTATTCTGCTGTAAGCTAGCATTGGCTCAACTAAAGTGAAAACCATCGATTAAGGAATAAATATGTGCGCTATTTTCTTCAATCAACAGTAATGTGGGATTATGTCCAGGTCAATGATCAATCTATTGTACGCTTCTGAGCGGGTGCAAAAAATAAGTCAATTCATTATAATTGTAATTTTAGAATTGCTCAGACTTCAGAAATGCCAGCAAACACGAAAGAGAATAAAAGTACTAAAAATATTTACATAATGATTTCTGGACCAATAGAATGCCAAAAAATAAATTCCGAGCAAATAAATAAATTTACACAAAAATGTGACATATGCTAGCTAAACATGCATTTGAGAAGGCCATTACCAATCACCATGGTTTGGCTGTTTCATTGTGAGAGCTTCCAAATAATTTGACCTAGTATGTAAAAAGGGTGAATTGAGATTCAGTCTACTGAGCACGGTAAGATTCAAAAAGAGATGAGATATTTACCCATGTGCTAGCAATATGGCCTTGCTGAGCCAACCCTCAGACTATACTGCACAGATGAGAGGAGGACAGTCAAACATGTGATTCAGAGACCTAGTTCCTTGAAATTTGCCGTCACTTTGGCACAAGCAGAAATGAGAAAATTACGAAACCTGTGCTCACCTTGGTGTAGAAGATACAGGATAGTGAGCTTCTTGCACTCGAGGGCAAGGAGCTGAAGCCCCAGATATGTGAAGGCACAAATTGAGCAAGAGCTTTGTCAGGCCGAGGCAGTTGACGGCGAGGCAGCCAGGCCCCAGGTTGGCGACGGCCTTCTAGTGCGAGAGGAATATCATCTAGAGGAAGCACATAGGCACCTCAACCCGTTCTAGTCCATGTCAAATATTAACAAATTAGGAAAATATTTCATTCTAAGATACTTAACCTGATTTTTTGTACCAATTGGAGCCATTCTAAGATATTTTATTCCTCAAAGGCATTGCATCAGACACCTTGAATGTGGCACTTGGTCCAAGCATGTGAAGCATTAGAAATGTCCACCAGAAAGACATCGACCCCCCATTGTTGAATCATCATATCTAGTTGTCTAATCATTTCAATAGTAAATAATTAAATCACACTATCTAATATGGGGCTTGAAATTAATTTTAGTATGCTAGTAGTTGGTATTTTTGGTTTGGATTGTATTAGATAGAAAACCTACTCATAGCCTAGCACGCATCTGATTGGAGCGGTGCCGGCTGGAGATACGGCAGATGGTGGCAACGACATCCTCAAATCTAGACATATCCTGTATGGGCACAGGATTGGCCATGATTTTGTCAAGCGGGAGGTAGAGGTAGCGAGGAAGACAGGGGAAAGAAGGATTGAGTTTAGGCTCACCAAGGATGAAGGCCAGCAAAGACAGTTGCTTGGGCTGGTACCGCCGAAGAGCACTCGTGCCGCCTTGACTGGAGCTGTGCTCCACATCAGATCTGGAGGAGGAGGAGGTTCCAACGGGATCTAGAGGAAGGAGACAAGGGGAAAAAAGAACGTGAGATAGAAGCAAGCTGAATCCAGGAGCTCGAGCTCAGTCCCCCACTCACCTGCTAGCTAGAGCTCGCGGCGCGCGCACCACGGGCTTCTGGAGACTTGTTCGTCCGGAAAGTGCGCAGGGCCTTCGGGAGCGGGAACCCTCCTCCGGTCCTCCGCGGCATGGAGGCGATGCGCCGAGGAGAGGGCATGGAGGCGGCGGCGGCGGAAAGGAGGGAGAGAGGAAAGAGAGACCGAGAAACAGACGAGGGATGGAGGGCTGCGGTAGGGTTCGGCTGCGGGGGGCTCTCCGCAATGCTTTCAGGGGTGGTTTGCAAAATGGTGAGCCTACCAAATTTTCTCTTCTTCGAGGGACGTCGGGTTGGTTATCTAAAAGCTAAAGAGTCTTTTTGCAAAAGGTACAAAGACACGTGTCGCGGCGCCGAGGAGCCACCAATGCCTCGAACGCTCTCGTGCGAGCAGGAGGCAGGAGGTTTTAATCAACCCCGATTATCAGTGAAAAATACGATAGTAACGATAAGATCATATTTCTGGCTGTAGCCTATTCTCCGTTTCCTTATTAACTTAGCAAGTTGACTTGCAGAAAGAAAAGCAAATCAAAGTGTACATAAACAATTCTTAATTCAAACATCCCAGAAGAGTGGAGCAAACATATAGACATTGCTGGACTGAGATAGCATATACCAGTTCTTTGAACAAGCAAACAAACATAATGATTATCTTGAAGCAGAGTTACAGAGTTCTACGAACAAAGCTTGATCTGAAAATTGAGTACCTTGAACAAGGTCCTCAACTGCATGTACTTAAGAAAACTAAAAATAGTTTGATTAGAAATTTCTGCCCTTTTAATTACATGTTCTCTTATTTTTACCCTTTTGATTCCAAGCCAACTCACTGCAATGCAATTTTCCTCAGGATCTTTTGATGAAAACAACTATGGATTCAATCTTCAAAGTGGGATTCGGTTTTGAGCTCAACACACTATTTGGCTTAGATGAATCTAGCATTCAATTCAGTGAGGCCTTTGATGAGGCAAACTCTCTTGTTTACCACCGATATCTTGATATATTCTGGCAACTGAAACGGCTACTTAATGTTGGATCAGAAGCCAAACTAAAGAGGAGCATTCAGATCATTGACAACTTTGTAACGCATTTGATCCATCAAAAGAGAGAGCAATTGAAGAGTGAACGTGACTGTGTAAGAAACTGTATCTATCCATTCCATACTATAGTCTGTTATAGTATGAACAGACAGACATCATCAGATTTGCAAATAATATAGTACAAGATGGAAAATATAGTTGGTAATTCGTTTTTTTTTGGGCGAGGGTGGGGGGGGGGGGGAGGTCTACTCTGCATCATGTGTCTTTGAAAATTTTGGAATAAGTTGTGAATTTGCTCATGTAGAATAGTAGATTTTCTCAAGGTAAACAATATACCACACTGTTTTAGTTGTAATAACATTTTCCTTTTGACACATGCAGAAAGCTAGAGAGGATATACTATCAAGGTTCATATTAGAAAGCGAGAGGGACCCTGAAACAATGAATGATCGTTACCTGCGTGACATAGTCCTTAACTTCCTAATTGCTGGCAAAGACACCACAGCAAACACTCTCTCCTAGTTCTTCTATATGCTGTGCAAGAACCCCTTAGTGCAGGATAAGGTTGCCCACGAAATCATTGAGTTACTTGAGTGGGCCAAGGAAGATAATAACATTGAACATTTTGCTGCAAGATTGACTGAAGGTGCCATTGAAAAAATGCACTATCTCCATGCTGCAATCTCCGAGACACTCCGCCTGTATCCTGCTGTTCCAGTGGTATGAATAATTTCAAGAGCCCTATTCATGTCATTCTGCGCAAAGTAGAGCCCAACTGAAATCGAATTGTGCACACTTTGGTTTATTTGGATGTGGGCATGTGGCATTGAGCAACTAGTTACACAGTAACTTATGATAACCATGTAGTGTTAGATATTAGATTAGATAATGACAGCACCAAAGAACAAGCTTGATTTGTAACTTTAGCATACTCAGTATGGTAACCTAACTTTAAGCATACTTATATTAAAACTTGTTAGTCTAAGAAAGTCAATGGGAAGGTTTCAAGAGTTGTAGGAAGCCATCTCAAAATTTGCAGACAAGTTTTGCATAAGAATCGATGACAGAAATCAATAGCTCAACTTGATGCTAAGCCACTATTTAATTCTTGCAATAAAACATATTATGGAAAAAATGGCATTGCCTTGGTAATAACTTTCTGTGGCGTCCATGCAGGATGGTAAGTTGGCAGATGAAGATGATGTACTACCAAATGGCTATAGAGTGATAAAAGGAGATGGAATGAACTACATCATTTATGCAATGGGGAGGATGACATACCTCTGGGGTCAAGATGCCGAAGAATTCAGGACTGAAAGATGGCCTGTGAATGGAGTCTTCCAGCTGGAGAGCCCTTATAAATTTGTATGTTTTAATGTAAGTATTACCAGGGACAGATCCCTTCAAGTGTTCAATGGGCATGTATTTTTACTAGTACAAAGCATGCCCAGATTTTAGTCCATGCCAAGCAAATACATATCCCAAATCATCACTAAAAATTGGATAGGACATAAACATAAAACAGTAAACTGTGCCACCTCACTGTCAGTACTGATAAAGCATGGCTTCAGATTTAGAAGCAAACATCAAGTTGCTATAAGTGACACCTACAATATAATAGGAAAGACGGCAACATTTGTTCACTAATTTCCTAAGACGATGGTCGGTGATTTCATTGATTTTTGGACAATCATTAGCATCTAACCAGTCTTCCTTCTTCCATGATAATAGGCAGGCCCCTGCATCTGCTTGGGGAAGGAATTTGCTTACAGGCAGAGGAAGATCATGGCTGCTACCCTGGTGCATTTCTTCAGGTTCAAACTAGCAGATGAATCCAAGGAACCAACATACGAAACAATGTTTACCCTCCACATGGATAAGGGCCTTCATCTGTATGCATACCCACGTTCTGCATGAACTGGGCAAGCAAGTTGCTGCATCCTTTTCTTTTATGCACTGAACCCGAAAGTATTTATAGAGTATAAAAGAGTAATGAAGGAAAACATGTGACAATTTTTTCGGTAAATGTAAGGTGAGCGATGATTTTCTGTGCCCTAATTACCAACTCAGAAGCATTGAACGAAGCATGGTAAAGAACCAAAATGCATGGCAGACTGGGCAAACAATTGCAAGACTCCACTGAGGAAAGAAACAGAATCGAAAGGAGCTCATGCGCCGATGAGTGTATACAATAGTAATTGCCAATACTTATGTTTGCACGCCAGCGTAGCGTACCACATTCCCTAGTACATTTTACAATCACACTTTTAACTATTATTACAAAATTCAGTTTGCTACTCATGGTAAATGCTCTTGATAAAAATACACATTGTTATTCATTGAACCAGTGGTTTTAACCTTCAAGCTACTCATGGTAACTACTCTTGATACAAAACAAGGCATGCAACACACACTAAGTACCAAACATCATAGCTCACAATAAGGCAAGCATCATATGGATGCTTTTGCGAAGTGCACCTGAGCATCTTCTGCAGTCCGACAGTTTGGAGATACAGCAATTTGACGGTGATAGAGTTGAAGATACCAGATTAGCTACTCAGATTTCCATGAAGACAATGGCGGGGTCTCAGAGTCCTTCCAGGTGTTGGCCATTTGAGGATAACGGTCACCCAAGACTTGACCTGCAGCAGCACACGACTCGAGTTCGGCCATCTCATCTGGTGTCAACTTCACAGACAGTGCCCCCACGTTCTGGTTGAAGTTCTCGATCTTTGTTGTGCCAGGTATGGGGCAAACATCGTTTCCCTGATGGTGAACCCAAGCCAATGCTAGTTGTGATGGTGTGCATCCTTTTTTAGCTGCCATTGCATTCACTTGCTCGAATATCTTAGCATTCTTGTGAATATTCTCCGGTTGAAATCTAGGCATATACTGCAGAAGTTTGAAATCCTTGTTACAAAGAGGCATTAGACAATTATTTCTAATTTTTTCTTCAAGCATTGTGTATGGGACCCTTGTATATATCAAATACATGAGCAGAATCCAAAAAATGTATCTAAGATCAAGGAAACGTTTAAAATTAAGGATAGCTGAACCATGTATTATGCATATATAGGTAATAGTTTGAGTTCACCTTGCGGAAGTCCTGCTCTGACAGTGAGTCAACTAGTTTTGCTCCACTACACAAGAACCCTCTGCCTAGTGGACTGTAAGCTACAATTCCAATTCCAAGTTCTCTGAAATAGAAAGGTGATAATTCAGAAATAAGCTTCCTACTTATCGACTGCACAACTCCATTGTTTGACTGTTCATGAAAGTACCTGCAAGTGGGAATTATATCTTCTTCCACATCTCTAGACCATAATGACCATTCAAGCTGTACTGCCGTGATAGGATGGACTGCGTGAGCTCTTCGGATTGTTGATGCAGATGCTTCGGATAACCCAATGTACTTTATCTTTCCTTCTTCCACTAGCTTCTTGAGTTCACCAATCTAGCAACAGAGAAAGAAGACAAACTCAATTATCTAAAAGGAAATAGCTTTTTTTGAAGAAAACTAAAAGGAAATAGCTCATGGCTTACAAGGTGCAGTGTGGATCGTGAGAGAAATACTGAACTGACAGTAATATAAATATGAATGGCAGAATGGGCCAAAAATGACAGCAACTAGTGTTTGCTAGGACATGGGTAAAGCATCCAATATGATTGATCCAGTTGCTGGTATATGTAATATGCAATTGCACCTCAGAAAACTCCTACAAGTTCCTGCAAGAAAGAGGTGTGTCTACATCCAATTAGTTTTTATCTCCACTAGTTGTTGGGGTTTGAGCTCTAAACAGGGTGGGAGGGAGGTCTGCTAGAACACGCCCTTCTCACAATAGATAAGATGGATCCAAAATGAGGTTTCTTTGTTTTTAGGTTAAATTCAGGATGGTGATTGAGATTATATAAGAGAAACCTTGCATCATATGCCAGTATGCCGTCTTTGCCAAATTTACACAAGGGCCCTTATGTTAGTACAACCACTCATACGTTGCAGACACCAACCTCACCAACCACCATCACTAACTGTCATGAAAGAATATGCCCCGGCAAGAACACCAACCTCCACTTGTATGTTCACATCGACCATCCACTGGTGACAAGCCACACCAACCAAACAACGGAATCAAGTGGGGAAGGTACACTGCACTCACCGTGACCTCGATCGGCACCTTCTTGTCGATGCGGTGCTGGTAGTAGAGGTCGATGCAGTCGATGCCGAGCCGCTTGAGGCTGCCCTCGCACGCCGCCCGCACGTATGCTGGGTCACCGCGGATCTCTCGCTTGCCGTCGGCGAAGGAGACGGCAAACTTGGTGGCCAGCTCAACCTTCTCCCTTACCCCGCCTTGAAGCGCCTTCTCAGAATTCAGAGGCATTACACCGAACATCTTCAGTACAGACTGATAAAGGCCGATAAATCTACAACAACTCAACAAGGATCTAAAGCTCGAGCAGACCGACCTTGCCCAGCAGGATCTCGTTGGTGTACGGGCCGTAAATGTCGGAGGTGTCGAGGAGGGTAACCCCGGAGGCGACGGCGTGGTGGATGAGCTTGATCATGTCGGGCTCAGGCTTGGGCGGACCGTAGAAGGCGGACATGCCCATGCAGCCGAGGCCCTGCGCGGAGACCTCTAGCCCCTGCGAGCCCAGCTTGATGCGGGGGACGGACACGGAAGCGGAAGCCATGGCAGGTGCTGGAAGATGCTAGTCGACGTCGATGCTCTCGGGTAGTTGGTGCCTTGGTGGTGCCTGGTGCGATCGCCCACCGCCCTGCCGTGGGAGGTCCTTTATGCCCGCGGCAGCGGGGCAGTGGACTGGATGTCATGACGTCACTGCACATGTCAGTAAGTCAGTTGCAGTTTCACAAATAAAAAAAAGTCTTTTTTTTTAATATCTGACTATCATCAGACTTTAGATTTCTTCTTTGAATTCCAAAACCAAAAAGAAATTTCCTCCTAAAGCTGATGTCTTGTCAATTGCAGTTCAAATAAGAAAAAAAAGTCTTTTTTATCTTTGACTATCATCAGGCTTTAGATTTCTTCTTTGAACTCCAAAACAAAAAGAAATTGTCTTCCTAAACCGTTTAGATCTTTTGTCTTTCTAAAAATATAAGCACGTGCCTAAATATGTAGTAAAACTGATGTTAGATGCAGTTTCAACTAAGAAAAAAGTCTTTTTTTTATCTCTAACTATCATTAGACTTTAGATTTATTCTTTGAACTCCAAAACAATAAAAAGATAAACTTTGGTACATGATTAATAGGTCCCTTAAATTTTGTATTATTTTTTTAACATCTTAATGATTTCAAATGAAAAACAGTAAAACTAAAGACTTGTTGATCTCATCGATAGCTAAAACTTTGATATAAAAAGTATTTGACACCATACAAGAAAAATATAATTTTCACGAGGCAACAAACTCTGGTACACGATTAATATGCTGTTAAAATTTTATATTTTTTGAGCGTCTTAATATTCTCAAATGCAAAAACTCAAAACTAAAAAGTTGTAGATATCATCGAGATCTACAATTTTCATATAAAAGTAGACTTCATCCAACGTCGTATCGAAGAGTTATGATTTTTCTAAGGTGGGTATTGTCACGTCATTCCCCGTGGCATGACAAAACAATACTGTCACGCTAATAGAAGCGGCGTGACAAGGTTTTCCACGTGAAAAACGCCGTTCAATGTGGTAGATCTTGCCATGGCAACACATGTGACGTGACAGCGTGATTTTGTCGCGCCAGCTTTACTGAAAATATAAAAATAGTAGTGATTATTATTAAAATATCAAATAAAAAGATTAAAAAATAAAAATCTCAAATAGTTCTCAAGGTGCTTCTTTTTTAATTAGAATCCTAAAGATAGATTCAAATACGAAAAATCCAAATATAATATTTAGATCTCGTAAAAATATATCTAGAAGCTTTTTAGGTCCGAAAAATGAGAAAAATGTCCAAAAAAATTTGCAAATTTTCTATAACTTTGTAATCAATGTCTAAATATGTTTCTAAGGCTTTCTAAAATATGATATGCAACCAACATGAATGCAACACAGATTAATATTGAACTCATTCATGCGGGACACATCTCATGTTTTTATCAATGGAAGTTTTTAAATGCGCTATTCATTTATTAGAATGCTTTGAGAATTTTATAGATATTTTCTCATTTTCCTACATCTAAATATAATTTCTAGAAGCTTCTAGATATATGGTCATTCTTATTTGGCTATCTCATGTCTCTATATTCATTAGGATTTTTCTCAAAATTTTAGTAGTAAGCTTAAAGATATTTGTCATGGTTTAGAAAATATTATCTGGTATTTATTGGATTTTTAGTGTCTTGAAACCATCTCTAACGGGATAAAGAGGTAATTTAAATAATTTTAGAAGTTGGGAGAGAAAAAACTAAACTACAACGGTAGTTCAAGAAAACTAAAAAAACTAATTTAATTATTACTTAGATAGTTTATTATTACTCCGACCTTGGCAACTGTGCCCAGCTTATAGCCAAAGTACAAAATCGAGAAGGGTCATGTTTAGTTCCAAAAAATTTTCAAGATTCTCCGTTACATCGAATGTTTAGACATATGTATGGAGTATTAAATGTAGACGAAAAAAACTAATTACACAATTTGGTAGAAAATTACGAGACGAATCTTTTGAACCTAATTAGTCCATGATTGGACACTAATTGATAAATACAAACGAAAATGCTACATTAGCCAAAGCCAAAAATTTTCGCAAACTAAACACACCCAACGATCAGGCCCGGTATAGGTTTGCCCAGGCTTGGGCAGCCGGGGTTCTCAAGAAACGAAACCGAGCTAGTGTGGCCCGCAATGCTTATTCTCTACCTTATTTGTAATATATATATATATATATATATATATATATATATATATATATATATATATATATATAACAAAATGTATTTCTTCCAAGTAATAGTGTTCAAACATATGTTGACCTTTCGTTTCTGTTGCAATATACTGTATATCGCTATTAAATCAATACCATCTTTTAATGTAAGATGGCTTGTGAATGAAGTCTTCCAGCAGGAGAGCCTTATAAGTTTCTTTTAACGTAAGGGCAGTCTCATTGGAGGTTGCATGTCTCAGCTTCCAACATATCCGTATTTTGAAAACAGTGCAGAATAGTTTCATCCCCATGAAACTCTCTCTACTCTTATAAAACTTTTATCATCTCTCTTCATCAATATGGTGCCACATCAGTATATTTAATGCCTATAAAACTATGATGAAACGCCATTGAAATTGGCCTAAGTACTAGTCTAGTGCACGCCCCTGCGCGCGCGTGGGAATTAGACGGTTGACGGTGCCATGAAAAACGGATGTTAAATGTTTGGATTGCCGGAAGATTAATAGTAGGTTGAGCTAAGAATTATCTTATTTGTGTGGTAACAATTAATTATCCCGCGCGTAGGCTTAAACAGGCTTTAGAAATGTCGTTCACAGGTATGGCATAATGGCAAAGATATACAAGTAGCCTAGTGCAAATACTTGAACATGTGAGCCTAAACATTTTTTCTCAAACGCTGGAGATCTGCGTGTCATTTCTTTAAGGTAGAAATAAAATAAAGACGAGTCTGGTTAGACCCTACTGAAAGCTTTGGTTTTGGTTAATTGATGAAACCTATTTAGACTAACCCTATGCTCTAAGTGTGGATTTGAGATAGGTTGGTCCAACCCAAATGAAGGAGCTAGGTGGCACTCATGGATGTAGATGGCTACATGAAATAAAGATCATGGTAATGGTGTGAACACATGTAATGATCAAGCTCAAGACTTTGGAAAAAAAGAAAGAGAAAAACAAAATGGGCTCAAGGCAAATGTGATAAACATAGGGCCATTTTGTGTTCGGTGATCAAAACATTATAGAGAGTGTGATCACATTTAGGATAGATGGTCGTACTATTAAGAGGGGAGCTCTTATCGGACAACTCGATCATCTAGTGCCACTCAGTGTTGGAATACTTGCATTGCATTTTAGGCCTAGTGCACAATCGGTGAGAAAGTGATTATCCTTTGAAAAATGATTGTGAAAATGCTAACACACTTGCACGTGATGGTCAAACACTTGGAGTGTTAGCACATTTGCAAAGTTGGTGAAAAAGGTGAAGAAAAGGAAGCGTAGCTGGGCTTGGGGTGCTGCCCGAGGGCATCGCCACCCCTGTGGTGGTGACGGCTGAGGAGGCCGAGAGGGAGGTGTTCTGGTGGGGCACCGCCACCCCTAGGGCGGTGCCTACCTGACCCCGGCCGAGCAGCAGCAGAGTGAGCGTGGGCACTGGTGCGTTCGGTGTACATCGCCATTGTGAGGGCGATGCACCACGGTGCCACCATCGCTGGTGGGGCGGTGCCACCGCCATTTTTATCTAGAGAGTGGGGAAAACTGGCCTTGTCACCGCCGCGGGCACCGCCACTTTTTCCCAGAGACTGGTATTTTCAGGCAGCTGGCCGGGTGGTCACCGCCACTCCAGGGGCGGTGCCACCATCGCTTGTTCGGTGCCTGCCTGGCTAGTCAAACTAGCGACCATTGGGGGGCACCACCACCCCTAGGGCGGTGCCACCACCGCCGTGTCCAGTGACCTCGCAGAAGCTAGCTCCAAGGGGTAACAGCTCTATTTGCTTGTGGGCTTATAAATAGAGGTGGTGGCCAGCCTTGGCCACTCTCTTGGCACTTCCCACACCTGCAGACACCCTTTGGGAGCTGAGCACACCACTCACTCACTTACACACTTGATTTCATCATCTTGAGTGAGATTGGAGAGCCTCTAGTGCATTGCTTAGTGTTCTAGCATCTTGTGGCACTAGTTGGGTGATTTGGGCTGGTGGAGATCTTGTTACTCTTAGTGTTTGCTGACACCTAAACGGCCCAGTAATTGGTGGATCATCGAGCGGAGGAAGGTGATTGTCTCCGGCTCCGATCATTGTGATTGTGAGGGGTTCTTGCGCGTTCCCCGGATAAGCGTCAAAGGCAACTCTAGTGGATTACGCGTGACTTGTGGATCCTCATCTTGTGTTGGTTATGTGACACCCGGTTGCGGGTTAGGCGTGTGATGCCTATTAGCATGTGAACCTCCAAGTGAGTGAGTTGCCACAACGGGGAGTAGCTTGCTAGCAAGCAAGTGAACCTCGGAGGAAAAATTAATTGTGTCATTATTGTCTCCTTGGTATTCTTGGTATTTATTATGATTGATCATTTGCCACGGTGGTATATCATCTCTACCTCTCTTGCATTACTTTCCTAGTGTAGCTAAGCTCTTTAGTGTAATTAGTTTTGAGAGCTAGCTTGTGTCTTTGTCTAGTGGTTAGTGAGGCTCTTTAGTTAGTCTTTGAGAGCTCACTAACTTAGAGGTAGTGACCTAGATTTGTGTGCTCAGAGACTATAGCAACTAGAATTATGGTAGGTTGCTTGCATTTTTAGTAGGTTAGCGCATTGCTTCGCCTCTTAGTGTTGTTTAGATTTTTAATAGGCTATTGTTGGTGGTCCTTAACTTGCACTTTTAACCACCAACTATCACATAAAATGAAACAATATGGATACCAAACATAGAATTAGGGCTTACAACTGACAAGTTCCATAAAGTTTTGGTGATTATCCATTTGCAGGAGGACATGTCAGAATTACACATAAAATGGGCCTGAAGTGTATAAAAAACCTAGTAAAATATATACCTGACATGAGCCTAAGGGAGACAAGGCCCACAACCAAGGAAGACAATGCCACATCAAACCACGCCATCTTCGCAGAACACCACCATGGGCCAAGTCCAAGAGAACACAGGAGGCAGCCCGATGAAGATGGGCCAAATCAGAGCAGCCCAGGGTGCACCTCACTGGCCCCGTTTGGCCCGAGACTTGGTCGGTTGATGCTAACCGCCTTGCCCAATGTCGGTATGGTGGTGTCGCCCAGGTTTAATGTACTTGGAGGCCAGTTTGGTACCTTCCATATAAGGACGAAGCATTTTCTAAATTCCTTCCTCCTCTCCACCTATAAGAGGAGGCTCCCTCCTCATTTGAACAACACACAAAGGAACAAGAGCTACACCACTAGAGCACCATTCCAAAGGGCCTAGGCCCTAGCTAGCTAGTAGAGTTGGTTTGGGAGAGATGTGAGGAAAGAGTTCGGGGGAAGAGCCGGGCTTGTCGGTGTCTCCCCGCCTTGTACCTCAACGGATACTTGTGCCTCAACAGATTTTCTCGCTAAGTGAGTATTCGTGATTCTTGTGGTTCAAAGTCTTTGAATAGTTAAGCTATACTTTTACTTGTTTACGGGTTCGTCGTCTGTCCTCATGGCGGATACTCTAGTAGAGGGCCCTGAAAACGACGGATAACCCTTCACGAATGCTAGAGTAGTAGTCGATAGCGTAGATGTGGTGTCTAGGCTACAGACTACCTTCGTTTGCCTCGTGCCCCACGGTTGAGGGGTAGGCGGCAGGTGGTGACAGCCCTGTTCGTCCCTTGTAATCCCCCATGTTTGAGTACGACGTAGAGCCGTAGGCCGGTAATGCTTGGCAGACCAGTATTCACCGGTGCCTGTAGTAAGCAAGTAAAAGTAAAGTTTATCTGTCCTTAGACCCAAAAGCTATAGGAATCCATCTCTACCATTTCCAATTTTACCCTTGTGTTGTTCTTGGATGAACTAGCTAGAAGAAGTACATCCATTCCCCGTAAAAAATACGATACCCTGAATACTTCCAGGTGAAGGCTACAATGATAATTCCATGTGCTTGCGTATTCTTTATGTTTGCGTTAAGAAATACCAACAAGTTTTCTGGCACCGTTGCTGAGGAACGGTTGCTATTTTCTTCGAACCTAATTCGCCCTCGTATCTGTATCCTTTTATTTTTATAAAAACAAAATAGTTTTCTTTTTATCTTTTTCACCGTGAACTCAACTCTTATCCAAAACTGTCCCACTTCAAAGGGGGAGTTCCCTGAGCCACCTTCAAAACCTAACCGTCCATCTGGCTGTGAACTCCACCCTAGTCTAAAAGCCATGGTTCGGGCACAACCCTTCTCTGGGCTAGAAAATGAAAACCCATGCCATCCTGCACGAATTCAAGGAAATGTGTTCGTGCCTGAGCATCTCGGGCATGACACAAGAAACTCTAAGGTGAAAATTGTTTCCCTTCTCCCTCACAGGGAAGGCAAAACAGTGGTACATATGTGCCATAGGAAGTACGGATGCGGATTGGGATGAACTTAAAGACAAGTTTTGTCTTGTATTTTTTCCTATGTCCCGTATCGGCTCTCTACCAAGGGCAATCCTTGACTTCGAGCAGAATAAGGAGTCTATTGGTGTAGCCTGGGCTAGATTTTCAATGTTAATACATGTCGGCCTAGATTTGTCATTACCCGATGGCATGATTTTGCGTCTCTTTTGTTTGGGTCTTGACATAGATGCTGACCTATGCCTAGACGTGACTGCCGGAGGTCATTTCACACACGAAACAAGTAGAATTCCTTGAAAACTTCATAGACAGACACACTTCTTCCGTCATAAGAACCAAACCCCTCCAGGCAAAAGTCATGTCAAGTGTGGAGGAGTCCTCATCAGTCGAAACCAAGCACATACCATCCCTAGGTTCGACTTATGAGCCCCCACCCGAACCACGAACACTGAAGGAACAAGTAATTCATCCTTCAGAGTTCCCTATCGAATTCAAAGATTATGGCAATACCTCGAAACTCTTAAGGCACGAAAAGCTTACACATCCTCCTGAGGAAGTTTCCCCCAGGGTAAATTTGTCAAAGGAATGGTTAATGGAAGTGAAATGTTCTTTTGAAGCAATTCAGATTCTTTCACCTTCCACAGTCATGTCTTGCTCATTAAGGGGAATAGTTGTAGAAGCCCTGCACAACCCCACGGTCGAGACCAACATCATGTCAGAACTTCTTACGAAAACCCTTTTAGGCAAAATATCGCTGGTCTCAACCAATAAACTCTTCAAAAGTCATTTGGGATTAATCTTTGAGTGTCGTGGGATTGCTAAAGCCGTGCCAATCATATTGAACGAGACCGAGGTTTTCATAGATTTCCACATCTTTGCCATCCTTGAGTTTGATCTACTCATAGGCTACCCTCTAGAAAAACTTTTTCAAGAAAAAACATCCCAGTGGAGCCTTAAGGAAAAGTTAGGAAAAACTGTTGTCTCCACTCCTATCTCTTGCCCCAAAAGCCCCATGGCGAAGCGTAATCCCAACCATGACCCGTTTGAGAAGGCGAAGTACATTTCTCCGTTCATTTCACCTAGGCTTTCTAGTGAAACCGGACGTCCATCATCACCCTCGCTCGAACCCAAGCCATGTCCCTCTGGCCATCCAAATATTATTCTCGATGATGGTCGAGATTCAATGTTGATCATACATGATGGATCTTTTGAAAAAGAAAACTTTTGTGCCACAGACATACCCAAAGCACTGACTCTGGAGACCAAGAAGAATTTCGCTAACGAGCATGAACACTTCTCTTTTGAGATCCCTCACGTTTCATGTTCACTTTCGGAGTCTCCAAAGTTCGTTTTGCTTAGTACCACTTGTACCTATGAGAACCACAACCTCCTTCTCATTCTTGCTCAAAAGCTTTTTAGAAAGATAGTTGTGTATACCTACGTTTATCACAAGTATTGCAAATCTCGTGGATGCACTATGGTACACCTTGCAGCGTGAACAAAAATGCTAAATGCTTTGTGACGAAGCGGGGAACTACATTGTCAGCTACAAGATGAGTTCCTGCGGTCAACCTTAAGACCATAAATTAAGCATTGCCTAGAGATACCCCGGATTATCATAAAAAATTATGATTATCATAAAAACCTAACTTTTCTTTTTCAATAAAAACAAGAACATGTTGTCAAGTTAGTATGCACCTTCGGGTATTCTTGTCACAAACCATTTTAGGTTGAGACAAAGAAGAACAAGGGGCATATGATGCTAGAAAACATGAGAGCTGCATCAACTAAACACCGTGATGGAACACACTCAAGAGGAGAGCCTGACACTACACACTTGACTTTTACACAAAAGTCCAAGTGTGGGGGAGGATGGTGCAAACCTCGCCACATGTTCCATTCACACCAAAAGACCATCTTGGTTAAAAAATGATGATGTCAGCTCTGTCTTTCTAAAAAATGAATGAGAAAAAAAGAGAGAAAGAGAACAAATAAATAAAAAATAGAGAGAGAAGGAGCTGGAAGATGAATGCTGCTCCTCTAGACCTTTGCTGCTTACCACCAAGGTCCATGGTCCATACACACTAAGCCATGTGTGTAGCCTAGCCTTGTTGCTCGCCTAAGTTGGGAACACATGCAATCACACAACCACTGCAGCATACCTCGAAGCCACATCCACATATGCTGCCAGTAAGTATACTTAGGTATGCAAAGGTCACTCATTGTTCGCCAACTCCTTTACACATATTTGTCTCCAAAGAAAATAACTTGCTCATACAAATCCATGCTCCAATATTTATGTCATAGGCTCTGGTTTGGATGTATTCATATGGTACATCCATAGGTCCTTTTAAATTAAACAAGATGCTTAGGTTACAATGACTTTCTTTACTCAAAATTAGACATGGGGTTTAATCTTAGTTAATGAACTTTGAGTTATTATTTTCATAAGTAATGAAGGTAATTTATGATGGAGATAAATTAAGACTATGTTTATTTTTGCAAACTTTACATTAGCCTTGTTTATGCTGAATGATAAAAAGTTGGATGAACACACACAAAAATATATATTTATAGTAGTAGTAGTAATAATAATAAATAATAAAAATAAAAGTAATAATAATTATAATAATTTAGGGCTCCCCAATGTTTTAGCTGGTAGAGCCCTTATCCGTTTATTCTTATTTTTCTTTGTTATTAAATAAAATCTGGTACAATAATAAGTGTGGGGAGATCTCTTAAGCATGACGAGCACATATTCGAGATCTCCCACTAACAAATTGCACAAATATCGACGAATCCAACATGCAAGAAGGACAGGACAAATAACTTCAGAGAGGATTGGCTGAACCTCTGGTTGAGCCAAACCATATCTGAATCATTTAACTCTTTCCTCTACAACGATGGTTTGTGCAATAATACCCTCAACTCTCCCAAATTTTAAAATTAAAAATTGAACAAATTCAAAAATGCAAAACAATGACGCTCCATCTCCATGCCATCCTTTGATAAAATTTGCATACTTTTTATTCCCTGCTAATATTCCTATAACTTATGAACAACTATCATAGAGACCCCATGTTATCTAAGTAATTGAAATATGAGATATAGTGGGATGAAAATGAACCTTCTCTCATGTGAAGAACTTGGGATTTATTTTATAAAATCAAAATTCAAATAGCATGCTCCTCAATGATGTTCAAATTCCTACCAAAGCCATACCTAGTGTTTAGAACTTAAAATGTCTAAAATTATGCTACTTATTCCTACATTGAGTTTTGTCAAATCTTGTTGACCCTTATTGATAAAGTTATCATGCCCTCAAGATCAAGAACACGTACACCCACATCATAAGCTATTCCTATAGTGGGAATACGCTAAAACATGCCTCCATCCACCCAAAACTCTACTCCTACGCTGGGAGTAGACAAAAAAATGTTTGTTAGAAAAAATACTCCATGTTTTAAAAAAGGTAATGATCTCTCTCAATATGTGGTTTAAGAGACATGGGCTATGCAAAAGTATAAAAAAGAAAAAAAATATTTGGACACATGAAGGTCCAAGAAAAAAAATAGGGACACATGAAGGTCCCAAGGTATTGAAAAAAATGAGATGAGCACACGAAGGCTCATAAAAAATGATGATAGCCATATCTCAAAATAAAAAGTTAGAGAGAGGTCATAGCTACAAAAGGAGTATAGTATAGATTTATGATTGCTTTATCCACACACTTGCACTTCTTGATTTAAGGGTATGACATCTTTTCTCCTTAGATCCAAGCTTTGACTTAACAAAATATGTAGAGTAAGTATGCCTTCATATCTTTTCCTACCTAAATATCTAGATAAGTTTTTTAGAAGTAGGAAAGAAAGAAGGCAACACTATGATATGCCTTGATGAGGAACCAAACACATATATGAGAAATTTGAGAGAATCATTTGAGGAGCTAAGCTATGTTTACATTTTCAAATTTGAATGAAAACTCATGTTTCTGAACTGATTGATGCAAGGGGTTTGAATCCATGCTATTC
This sequence comes from Saccharum hybrid cultivar R570, assembly GCA_038087645.1. Lineage (NCBI taxonomy): Eukaryota > Viridiplantae > Streptophyta > Magnoliopsida > Poales > Poaceae > Saccharum > Saccharum hybrid cultivar. Next base: position 4,868,499 of record JAQSUU010000254.1, on the reverse strand, counting down.
CATTATTCAATTACCCAAGATAATGTGGTAGACACTTCAAAGTTCACAAGTGCAGGTGAAGCTTGGAATAACTTATATGCAGATATCGTATCAAGGAGACAACCTATCTTAGTCCTTACCTTTACTCGAGGACAACCAAATGGCTAAGTGTGGGGGAGTTGTTGGCGGTCCTTAACTCACACTTTTAACCGCCAACTATCACATAAAATGAACCAATATGGACACCAAACATAGAATTAGGGCTTACAACTAACAAGTTCCACAAAGTTTTGGTGATTATCCATTTACAGGAGGACATGTTAGGATTACACATAAAATGAGCCTAAAGTGAATAAGAATCTTAGTAAAATATATACCTGACATGAGCCCTAGGGAGACAAGGCCCACAACCAAGGAAAACAAGGCCCAAAAGAGATAAATCTGCATCAAACCACGTCATCTTCGCAGAACACCACCATAGACCAAGTCCAGGAGAACACAGGAGGCAGCTCGATGAAGATGGGCCAAATTGGAGCAGCCCAGTGTGCGGCCATTGGCCCGAGACTTGGTGGTTGATGTTAACCGCCTTGCCCAACATCGGTATGGTGGTGTCGCCCAGGTTCAATGTACTTGGAGGTCGGTTTGGTACCTTCTATATGGGGATGAAGCATTTTCCAAATGCCCCCCCTCCTCTTCACCTATAAGAGGAGGCTCCCTCCTCTTCATTTGAACAACACACAAAGGAATAAGGGCTACACCACTAGAGCATCATTCCAAAGGGCCTAGGCCCTAGCTAGCTAGTAGAGTTGGTTTGGGAGAGATGTGAGGCAAGAGTTCGGGGAAGAGTTGGGCTTGTCGATGTCTCTCTGCCTTGTACCTCAATGGATACTTGTGCCTCAATGGGTTTTCCCACTGAGTATTCGTGATTCTTATGGTTCAAAGTCTTTGAATAGTTAAACTATACTTTTTACTTGTTTGCGCGTTCGTCATTCATCCTTGTGGCGGATACTCTAGTAGAAGGCCCTAATAAAGACGGATATAACCCTTCATGAACGCTAGAGTAGTAGTCAATAGCATAGACGTGGTGTCTAGACTAGAGGCTAGCTTCGTTTGCCTCGTGCCCCACGGTTGAGGGGTAGGCGGCATGTGGTGATAGCCCTGTCCGTCCCTTGTAATCCCCCACATTTGGGTACAACGTAGAGCCATAGGCCGACAACGCTTGGCAGGCCAGTGTTCATTGATGCCCGAAGTAAGCAAGTAAAAGTAAAGTTTATTTGTCCTTGGACCCAAATGTCATAAGAATCCATCTCTACCTTTTTCAATTTTACCCTTGTGTTATCCTTGGACAAACTAGCTAGAAGAAGTACCTCCATTCCCTGTAGAAAATACGATACCCTGAATACTTCTGGGTGAAGACTACAACGGTAATTCCGTGCGCTTGCGAATTCTTTCTGTTTGCGTTAAGAATTACCAACAAACTATTCACCCCCTCTAGCCATTAGGACCTTCACCTACCCAAATACAAAATCACCACAAACACACACCCACTTAACTAAAACAGGTGTGCCACAAAATATATCGATGTCGACCAGACAAAACAGGAGATTTATACCCCAAGGCTGGCTCCCTAACCAAGAGTTCCTAGAGCTTTCTTGCTCCAGCACTGCACCAAATATGTAGTAAGAGCTGTCGGTTGCAATTTTAGATAGGAAAAAGTCTTTTTTTAATCCTGGACTATCATCGGACTTAAGATTTCTTCTTTGAACTAAAAAAGGCTGTATATCTAATTCTTAAAACCATTTAAAATTATTATCTTTTGTCCTGGTTAAAAATGGTTTTCAAGTTGATTTCAATATTTTTAATTAAAATTGAGGTAAGCACCTGATGAGATTGATATAGAAATCATTTCTAAGTTGCTAAAAATTCTGAGATAGATTGGGACATAAAAAACTAAAATACAGAAGCTTTCAACACTCTAATCAATGTCTAATTTGTTTTTAAAACTTTCTACAACTAAAATATACAACCAACATGAAATGCAACGTACGTTAATGCTGATCTCATTCATGCTAGACAAATCTCTTGTTTTTATTATGAGAAGTTTTTTAAATTACGATTTTGTTGAATTTTTATAAGCTTATAGATATTTTTCATGGTTTAAGAAGAATCTTATATGGAATTTATTGGATTTTTACTGTCTCGAAAACGACTTCTAATTGGGACTGAGAGATAATTAAACAATTAAAAGTTATAGGAGAAAAAAAACTGGACTATAACGATAGTTAAAGAAAACCAAAAGGACTAATTTAATTATTAGTTTAGAATTTTTATTATTACTAGGACCTTGGCAAATGGGCCTAGCCGCCTAAGTTGAAAATCAAGAATGATCAGGCCCGGTCTAGCTCAGCTGCCCAGGCTTGGGCAGCGTGGGTTCTCAACAGAAACGAAACCGGGCATGTAGTGTGCTCTGCAAGGCCGCAATGATTATTCTCTACCTCATCTGTAATGTATAAAATGTATTTCTTCTAAGTAATAGTGTTCAAGCAGATTTTGACCATTCCTTTCTGTTGCAATATATTGTTAATTGCTTTTAAATGGAGTCTTCCAGCGGGAGAGCCCTTTTTTTTTAATGTAAGAGAGCCCTTATAAGTTTGTATATATGTTTTAACGTATTTCTAAAAAAAAAGTATTTTCGGGGACAGATCCTTTCACACTATCAAAGGGCCTATAGTTTTAGTAGTGAAAATCATGTTCAGCTTTTCAAGCAAAGACACATCCCAGATCATCACTAGAAATTGGAAAGGATAAAATATATAACAGTAAACTGTGCTACCTCTTTTCATAAAAAAAAGTGCTACCTCACTGTCAGTACAGATAAATCATGGCTTCAGATTCAAAATGAGTACTGCAGCTGCAGGCTGCAGCTAACATCGAGTTCCTAACACCCACAATAGGAAAGACGTCGGGTAGCATTCAATGATTTGCTGAGACAATCGATGGTAATTTCACTGATTTTTTGGAAAACAATTTGCATCTAATAAACAGTCTTAATTCCTTCCATGATTATAGGTGGCCCCCCGCATCTGTGCTTGGGGAAGGAATTTGCATACATGGCAGATGAAGATCATGGCTGTTACATACAACATATTATCCTGGTGCATTTCTTCGGGTTCAAACCGGCACATCAATTCATGAATACAAGGAACCAACATACAAAACAATGTTTACCCTCCACATGGATAAGGGCCTTCATCTGTATGCACACCCACGTTCTGCATGAACTTGGGCAAGCAAGTTGCTGCATCCTTTTCTTTTATGCATTGAACCCGAAAGTATTTACATAGTATAAAAGAATAATGAAAGAAAGCATGTGACAATTTTTTCAGTAAATGCAAGGTGAGCAACGATTTTCTGTGCCCTAATTACCATCCCAGAAGCATTGAATGAAGCATGTTAAAGAACCAAAATGCATGGCCGACTGGGCAAACAACTGCAAGATACCATTGGAAAGAAACAGAACCGAAAGGAGCTCATGCGCAGATGGGTGTATACCTGCCTATAAATATGTTTGCACACTAGCGTAGCGTACCACATTCCCTAATAACATTTTACAATCACACTTTTGACTATTATTACAAAATTCACTTTCTACTCATGGTATATATATACTCTTCATACAAATACACATGGTTATTCATCGAACCAGTAGTTTTAACCTTCAAGCTACTTATGGTAAATACTCTTGATACAAAACAAGGCATGCAATACACACTAAAGTACCAAATATCATAGCTCGCAATAAGGCAAGCATCATGTGGATGCTTTTGCAAAGCGCACCTGAGCATCTTCTGCAGTCCGACAGTTTGGAGATACAGCAATGTGACGGTAATAGAGTTGAAGATACCAGATTGGCTACTCAGATTTCCAAGAAGACAATGGCGGGGTCTCAGAGTCCTTCCAGGTGTTGGTAATTTCAGCATAACGGTCACCCAAGACTTCACCTGCAGCAGCACACGACTCGAGTTCGGCCATCTCATCTGGTGTCAACTTCACAGACAGTGCCCCCACGTTCTGGTTGAAGTTCTCAACTTTTGTTGTGCCAGGTATGGGGCAAACATCGTTTCCCTGATGGTGAACCCAAGCCAATGCTAGTTGTGATGGTGTGCATCCTTTTTTTGCTGCCATTGCGTTCACACGCTCGAATATCTTAGCATTCTTGTCAATATTCTCTGGTTGAAATCTAGGCATATACTGCAGAAGTTTGAAATCCTTGTTACAAAGAGGCATTAGACAATTATTTCTAATTCTTTTTCTTCAAGCATTGTGTATGGGACCCTTGTATATATCAAATACATGAGCAGAATCCAAAAAATGTATCTAAGATCAAGGAAACGTTTAAAATTAAGGATAGCTGAACCATGTATTATGCATATATAGGTAATAGTTTGAGTTCACCTTGCGGAAGTCCTGCTCCGACAGTGAGTCAACTAGTTTTGCTCCACTACACAAGAACCCTCTGCCTAGTGGACTGTAAGCTACAATTCCAATTCCAAGTTCTCTGAAATAGAAAGGTGATAATTCAGAAATAAGCTTCCTACTTATCGACTGCACAACTCCATTGTTTGACTGTTCATGAAAGTACCTGCAAGTGGGAATTATATCTTCTTCCACATCTCTAGACCATAATGACCATTCAAGCTGTACAGCCGTGATAGGATGGACTGCGTGAGCTCTTCGGATTGTTGATGCAGATGCTTCGGATAACCCAATGTACTTTATCTTTCCTTCTTCCACAAGCTTCTTGAGTTCACCAATCTAGCAACAGAAAAAGAAGACAAAATTATCTAAAAGGAAATGGTTCATGGCTTACAGAGTGCAGTGTGGATTGTAAGAGATAGGAGAACTAAAAACAGAACATTATATGCGGACTGCCAGTAATGTGAATGGGCCAAAAACGACAGCAACTAGTGTTTGATCCAGTTGCATGGTACATCCATTAGTACCTCAGACAACTCCTAGAAGTTACTGCAAGAAAGAGGTGTCTACACCAGATTAGTTTTATTATCTCCACCAGTTCTTGGGGTTTGAGCTCTGCTAAGCAGGGTGGGAGGGAGGTCTGCTAGACACGCCCTTCTCACAAGAATACGATGGATCCAAAATGAGGTTTCTTTTGTTTCTGGGTTAAATTCAGGGTGGTGAATGGTGATTGAGATTATATATAGGAGAGACCTTGCATCATATGTCAGCACACCTTCCTCGCATCATATATAGGTAATTAGGTACACTGCACTCACCGTGACCTCGATTGGCACCTTCTTGTCGATGCGGTGCTGGTAGTAGAGGTCGATGCAGTCAACGCCGAGCCGCTTGAGGCTGCCCTCGCACGCCGCCCGCACGTATGCTGGGTCACCGCGGATCTCCCACTTGCCGTCGGCGTAGGAGACGGCAAACTTGGTGGCCAGCTCGACCTTCTCTCTTACCCCGCCTTGAAGCGCCTTCTCAGAATTCAGAAGCATTACATCGGACATCTTCAGTGCAAACTTGAAAAAGGCCAAAGAATTCGATACCAACAAGGATCTAAAACCGACCTTGCCCAGCAGGATCTCGTTAGTGTGCGGGCCGTACATGTCGGCGGTGTCGAGGAGGGTGACCCCGGCGGCGACAGCGTGGTGGATGAGCTTGATCATGTCGGGCTCGGGCTTGGGCGGACCGTAGAAGAAGGACATGCCCAAGCAGCCGAGGCCCTGCGCGGAGACCTCTAGCCCCTGCGAGCCCAGCTTGATGCGGGGGACGGACACGGAAGCGGCAGCCATGGCAGGTGCTGAAAGATGCTCGTCGGCCGTCGATGCTCTCGATCTCGCCGCCGCCCGGCCGTGACTATAAAGAGTGAGAGGCCCTCTGTGGCAGCGGGGCCAGTGGGACCGGATGTCATTACGTCCACACATGTGAGCTGATGTCAGTTGCAGTTTCAAATTGGCAAAATTCTTTTTTTTCTCTGACTATCATCAGACTTCAGATTTCTTGTTTGAACTGCAAAACAAGAAAAGTCTTCCTAAACCGTTTAAACTACATTTTGTCCCCGTTAGAAATGGTTTTCAAGTTGGTTTCATTGCTTTTTTGAATAAAAACCCTAAAGATATATTCGGATATGAACAATTCAAATAGAGTATTTAGATCTCGTAAAAATATATCTAGAAGATTTTTACGTCTAAGAAAATGAGAAAAATACCCAAAAAATCAGAAATTTTTCATAACATTCCAAATCAATGTCTAAATATGTTTTTAAAAACTTTCTAAAATATGATATGCGACCAACATGAATGCAACAAATACTGATAATATTGAACTCATTCATGCTGAATGCATTTCATGTTTTTATCAATAGAAGTTTTTAAATGTGATATTCGTTATTAGAATGTTTTGATAATTATATATATATTTTCTCATTTCCTAGAGCTAAATATAATTACTAGAAGCTTCTAGATATATTTTCATTCTTATTTAGGTATCTCATGTCTCAATATTCTTTAGGATTTTTCTCAAAGTTTTAGTAGCAAGCTTAAAGATATTTGTCTTGGTTTAGAAAATCTTATCTGGTGTTTTATTGGATTTTTAGTGTCTTGAAAACCACCTCTAACTGGTTAAAGAGGCAATTTTTAAATATTTTTAGAAGTTGAGAGAGAGAAAACTAGGCTACAATGATAGTTCAAGAAAACTAAAATACTAATTTAATTATTAGTTTAGAAAGTTTATTATTACTAGGACCTTGGAAAATGGGCCCAACCTAGCCAAAGTACAAAATCGAGAATGATCAGGCTTGGTATAGCTTTGCTCAGGCTTGAGGGCAGCGGGGGTTCTCAACAGAAACGAAACCGGACCTGTATTGTGTAGCATCCGGTTTTAAGAACAAAACCAGATACACACCATATGTGCCCGGATTCTTTCGAGGAGCAGCAGGACCAGCGGGACTTTGTGAACCAAGGCAAGTATAGCATGGGTCTACCTTGATGTCCTATTCACCTTAATCATCTACTCATTTTGCATGTGTCTAATTTTGACAACCATAAGGACTTCCTAGTAATTGTTGACATGCTCCTGGACTCCTACGGATTAATTGCACATGGGTATATTGCTAGTGCTCTAACTAAACATGATCTATACAATGGTTAATGGTTCTATGGAACCAAAGGTAAAACATGCTTTATGACAACTGATCTATAGGGTGAAGGTGCAAATGACTTTGTTCATGTTGCCATAAACCCTCCATAAGGACTTATCTGTCGGCAAAAATTGAGATTGAAAGTGCAACCGTGAGAGTCACATGGCTCTGGCTTTAGCTCAGTAATAGGATCTTTTCTAACTTGTTAGATGTTATCTTTATGGCGCAAGAGGGGCCTGCCACTTTGGGTATAGGACTACCCCTGTTCTTATGTGTATAGCCGCGAAGGATTTGTGCCATAGAAAGGGGTTTCCTACATCTACCTGCCAAGGAAATCTCACGGCCCTAACATGTTAGAGAGACCCATGGAAGGCTTCACAGTGTACCCTGCCTGTTCACCTTGGGAGTGTTAGGGGTTGACGGGCCTCGGGCATTTGGGCAATATGACTCATGGGTAAAGATGAACAACCTCTGTAGAGTGTTAAAAACTATTATAACAGCCATCCTCACGGTCACGAGCGGCCCGAAAAACTCATAGAATAAATGGATACTTGTTATGTTGTTAACTTATGATGATGATGATGTTATAATGATGTTCAAATGATTCTATTTGTTTCCAATATATGATCATGTGGGTTAATTTGGGAGCTTAAGCATAACTTGATATTAATCAATGATAAAATTTTGACTTACGGGGGTGCAGGGTGGGGTGGCGGGAGGGCCAGGTGGACTTGCACCAGCACTCCATGTGGCCGGAGACGCCGCAGCGACAGCACTTGACAGGGTCGTGATAGTCGACAACGAAGTGGTCCATGCGAGGCACCTGAAGCAGGCAATTGGTGGTGGTTTGAAAACCCAAGGGGGCGAGGTGGCTTTAGGGCCTTTGGCTGGGTTGAGGGCAGCGTCCCAAAAGGACATCCTCCTAGCAATGAAGGCGTCGTTGGGTTCGAGGGGGTCGCTATCAGTCTCATTGCCATTACTGCGGCCAAAATCAACGCCATGCTACGGAGTGGGGAGCAGAGGGGGAGAGAAGGGTTGTCAGGGGATGGCAGCGCTAGGAGGTACGTGGCTCGCCGACCCATAGATTTGTTAGGGTACGGAGGGGACTTGCTTTGGTTATGGGAGCACGCTTCCACTCTGGCTGGTAGAGGGCGCAGGTGGACAATTGAATTGCCAGGTACTTCGGTCATTGAAGGGGGAGCGAGTGGAGTAAAGTCATGGGCCCTAGCACTTCGATCAGCGGGGCTGCCATGGACGCATCAAGGTAAAGCTCTATGCCCATACTGTGAATGGCACGCTTGAGAACGATGAAGTTAGCAATCGACTCCGAGGCAATGGCCACAGTGAAGATCCGTGGGGCGACCTCAGATGCCCGCAAGACCGTCAGCGGCGCTGTGAGGTGGACCGACAACACGTTACCCACTTGCGAGCTGGTGGGACCATGGGCGGAGGAAACAGTGATCCAAAACAGCCTCCGCTTAGGGACAACGGCTCCAAGGAAGAGAGGGGAGGCGGTGTAGTAGAAATTTTGCAGGAGGTGTTGCTGGAAACCTATACCTGGTCTGGCAGGAGATGCAGCAGGGCCACGGGCGTCGACCTTTACTGGCTCGGGGCAAGGCACCTTCAAGCTTTGGTCATCGGTGCGGTCCCGAGCGACGCAGGCAGCTTCCTCTGGCTGTGGGTTTTGGCATATCTAGGCTTTGGCGCGGAGGGATTCCAGTGGCGCAGGGGCCACTGGGATCGAGAGAGGGGGCGACAATGGTCATAGGGCCACCGGTGCGGGGGCTGGAGTGGGCTCACCGGGCGTTGCAGCTGGGGGCGGCACTGCCGCGGGGAGAGGGGGGTCCTCACCGGGGGGAGGGGTCACTTAGAGTCTCTCCCACTCCGCTGATAGGTGGCGTATTCAACGCGGCACCGCCAATGCCGCCCATGATGCCTAAACGACATGTGTTACCTTTGTCACTTTCACGGGGGAGGTCTTTAAGCCTTTAACAGTTTCAACTCTTCCCATTTTGTTATAGCCTAATGTAGTCCCCAAAAGCTCAGCATGCTTTGCACTAGTAAAAACATAGGGCCTATATTTTTACTAGTACAAAGCATGCCCAGCTATTACTCCATGCCAAGAAAGGACACATCCCAGATCATCACTAAAAATTGGATATAGTAAAGTGTGCTACCTCACGGTCGGTACTGATTACAAAAGATGGCAACATGTGTTCACTAATTTCCTAAGACAATGGCCGGTAATTTCATTGATTTTTGGACAGCCATTAGCATCTAACCAGTCTTCCTTCTTCCAAGATAATAGGCAGGCCCCCACATCTGCTTGGGGAAGGAATTTGCATACAGGCAGATGAAGATTATGGCTGCTACCCTGGTGCATTTCTTTAGGTTCAAACTGGCAGATGAATCCATGGAACCAACATACAAAACAATGTTTACCCTCCACATGGATAAGGGCCTTCATCTGTATGCACACCCACGTTCTGCATGAACCGGGCAAGAAGTTGCTGCATCCTTTTCTTTTATGGACAATGGACTGAACCCGAAAGTATTTACCTAGTACAAAGAATAATGAAGGAAAGCATGTGATAATTTTTTCTGTAAATGTAAGATGAGCAATGATTTTCTGTGCCCTACTTACGATCCCAGAAGCAATGAATGAAGCATGGTAAAGGACCAAAATGCATGGCACACTGGCCAAAAAATAGTAATTGCCTATACTTATATTTGCACGCTAGCCAAGCGTATCACATTCCCTAGTACATTTTACAATCACACTTTTCACTATTATTACAAAATTCAGTTTCTACTTATGGTATATACTCTTGATACAAATACACATGGTTATTCATCGAACCAGTGGTTTTTGTTAGAGTGGAGAAATGAACTCTGTATTCAATAGATGGGGTTGAACCCCTATACGAATATGTAAAATATGCAGAAGAGCCCCTGTACATATGGGAATATACAAACGTACACACATATCTCTAATAGTTTTAACCTTCAAGCTACTTATGGTAAATACTCTTCATAATCCGTACTTTTCAACTTATTTTTTTGATCAAAATAATATTTTTCTCTAAAAAAAATCAGCTAGAACAATATTTCATCTTGTTTTTCAGCATGAGCGAGCCGAACACGGAAGCGACTGCCATGGCAGCTGCTGGAAGATGCTCGTCGGCCGTCGCTGCTCTCAGGTACTTTGCTTGGTGGTGTGGTGGCCCGCTGCCTGGCCGTGGCTATAAAGAGCGTGAGAGGCCGGCCGGGGCGGCGAGGCAGTGGACTGGGTGTCATGACGTCACTGCACATGTGAGCCGAAACATGTACTGTAGTAAGCGCTGATGTCAGTTGCAGTTTCAAATAGGGAAAAGTCTTTTTTATCTCTAACTATCATCAGACTTAAGATTTCTTCTTTGAACTCCAAAACAAGAAAAGTCTTCCTAAACCGTTTAAACTTTCAAATAGGGAAAAGTCTTTTTTGTTTATCTCTAAATATCATCAGATTTTAGATTTCTTCTTTGAACTCCAAAACAAGAAAAGTCTTCTTAAACCATTTAAACTATCTCTTGTCCCGTTACAAATAGTTTTCAAGTTGGTTTCGTTTTTTAATTAGAATCCTAAAATCAGATTCGGATATGGAAAATCCAAATAAAGTATATAGATCTCGTCTGGGAAAATGGGAAACATATCCAAAAAAATCTGAAATTTTTCCATAACATTCTAATCAATGTCTAAATATGTTTTTTAAAACTGTCTAAAATATGATATGCAACCAACATGAATGCAACATATATTAACATTGAACTCATTCGTGTTGGACGCATTTCATGTTTTTATTGATGGAAGTTTTTAAATGCGCTATTTGTCGGTGTTCGGACCCGAGGGGGTCCTAGACCAACGAGTAAATGCTGCGTGTCCCTTTCCTGGATGGTGATGCAAGGAGAACACACGGGGATTTATCCTGGTTCGGGCAAGAGAAGGCCCTACGTCCAGCGGGGGAGAGGAGATGTTGTATTTCCTTGCACCGAGGTGCTTGCGTAGGGGTTACAAGCTTGCGAGAGAGGGTGATGAGCCCAGGTCTCAAAAGAGGAAAAAGAAATACAAGATGATTGCTTGAGATGTTGATCGCTATCTCGTGCTTGGCTTGTTGTCCGTCGTCTTCTCCAGAGCCCTGGCCTACCCTTTTATAGGACGAGAGGAGGCCGGGGCAACGGATATATTGAGATGATGTTTTGTCGATCACTGTTGAGGTGACTGTAGCGACGTGCTCTAGAAATGGGAGGCCATCCCTGGACGCCATGGAGTTACAGCGGACGAGACGCCGAAATGACCCGGAGCGCCGTGCCATGCCGTCCTTCTGTCCTTGTTGTGTTGTGTTAGGTGTCGAGGCCGGGTCGAGACCGGGTCGAGACCGGGTCGAGGCCGATCAGATGAGTCCGAATCCCTGGAATCGCGGCGTACGGGCTTTGTCGTATCCTCCCTCGAGGGTAACTAGTGACGTACAGTGTGCGGTAAGGTGGATACAGTGACGTTTTTCACCTCCCATCACGGGATGGGCGGTGAAAAAGTGAGGACTGACACTGGTATTGTTCCCACGTCGACCACGCGCGCAGCCATGCCGGTAGGTGGTAGTAGGTAATTGCATTAAATGCTAAGGCTTTTGTCCGGGGGTAGGTAAAGAGAGGGGGTCGAGCGCCTCGACCCGGGCTCACGCGAGTCGGAGTTCGGTCGAGGTGCCTTGTCGTGCGGGACGCGGTCGAGGTCTCCCGTCGAGGGGGCCTCGTACGAGGCAGAGATGGGACGCAGTCGAGGCATCCCGTCGAGGGGGCCTCGTACGAGTTGGAGATGGGATGCGGTCGAGGCATCCCGTCGAGCCGGTCTCGTACGGGGCGGACCTGTCGTGCATTTTGAAGTGGGCGGTGTTTTGTCGTGGCTAGGTTGTTTTGATCTTTATTATTGTTAAACGTGGGTACCCTATTTTATTGGTACCGACAGTAGCCCCCGAGCCTTTAGGTGAGTGTATGATCACTCTCCTAGAGGCTTTTTACCGATGAACTGGAGTCGTAGCGCCGTTGACTTTTCCAGCGGGGGCGTCCGAACGTTCACGGGACTTCTCCGGTGGGGGCGCGCGAGCGCACCCGCCGGGTGTAGCCCCCGAGGCCTCGGTGGAGTATTGAGAAAATCTCCTCCGAGGTCTTATTCGTGGTTTATCAGGGAGTAGTTGATGCGGCCGAGCCCCCGAGCCTCGCGCGCACGAGGTCGATCGGAGTCCCTGCCGTCTTTCGTTGTCCGGCCCTCACGCTCTTCCTTCGGAGAGGAGGAGGAGGGGTGGGGAACGTCGTACTACCCCGTTTGGGCGAGTGCGGCGATCTCCGGTGAGCTGCTAGCGGGGAGATTCGAGTGAGAGTCCGTGCTCCAGTCGTTAGGAGTCGGCTTGTGGCCCGGAGGCGCTCTTCAAAGCTGCCAGGGAGTGGTCGTGCGGATGTCGGTTCCCTGCGGCAGGATCCGAGGGCTTGATGCCTCCCCCGAGGGGATTCCTGCTTCGACCTCATCCTTTGGCCTCGAATACGTCTTGGGATGCCTCGAGAGCGTGGCTCGAGCCCTGGCCATGTACGGGCGCATCCCTGGTCGTCCCTTGCTCTGTTGCTCGAGGGTAGCTGTCGAACCCGGGTCGAGGGCCAGCTTTCGTTCCCTTGAGACTTAAAGTGGGCTCGGAGCCCGTTATAGGAATCTAGAAATATCCGTCCGTGGATCTTGCCCCGCCCGTTAGCCAGGCGCGCCTTTTTAGGGCGAGATCGGCGCGGTAGTGGGCGACGTGGCGTTCGGTTACTGCATGGGGGACGGCCACGTGCCTTGCTCCTGTAAGGCGTGGGGGACGGTTAGGTGAGCGCATTTATTGCGGGAAACTGTTCCTACCTTTTCGCGTGGCCGTTAGGCTTCTTCCTGGCCTATAAAGGCGAGACCCGGGGGTCTGTGTTCCCCTCCGGTTCTTTGCGCTCCTGCTATCCTTAGCCTCAGGAAACCCTAGCCTTCTTGCACCTTCCGCCCGCACTGCTGCTACCGTCGCCGCCTTCCCTTCCGCTCATCCCCCTCCCGACAGCACCAATGGCCGGAAAGAGCCAAATCCTCCCCGCCGAAGACTGGGCCACTTCCTCGGTGATGGAGAGGAGGCTGGAGGAGCTGGTTGAAGACGGGTTGCTGCGGCCGAGGACGAACCGGTCGCGGCCGGAGTGGATAGCGCCGCCGCCGGCCCACCGGGAGCCGGCGCCCCCGGAAGGATACGTGGTGAGCTTCGTGTGCTTCCACGAGCGGGGGTTCGGCATTCCTTCGTCGGTCTTCATGCGAGCGCTTCTCCACTACTACCGGGTGGAACTCCATCACCTTGCCCCCAACGCCGTCGCACAGGCCGCCATCTTCGCGGCGGTCTGTGAGGGGTACCTCGGGGTGGAGCCGCAGTGGAACCTGTGGCTTCACCTCTTCAAGGGCGAACTCTTCGCGAGGAGAGCGGGGGAGAAGGGAGTTCTCTACGCGGCGCGGGTGGGGAGCTGCGTCCTACAGTTGAGGTCGAGCCGGGCGGATCAGTACATCCCGGCTCACCTCATCTCCTCGAACAGCGGGTGGCACGAGGGCTGGTTCTACCTCCGCAACGACGACAACCAGTTGCCGAGGTACACCGGCCGCGTGCTGACCGCCCGGGAGGACCGCTGGATATACGGAGTGCCGGATGCCGAGAAGCCGCGCCTAGACCCGTTGCTGGCGGCGCTGCAGCAGCTTCGCGCTCGAGGCTTGACGGCGGCGGCGGTAGCGACGGCGTTCCATCGCCGCCGGGTAATGCCGCTGTGCCGACGTCGCCTGCGCCTCGACCAGATGACTCCGGAGGCGCCTCTGGAGGGGAGCCGGATGTCTCACAAGGCCCTCACCCTCGAGGAGGGACTTCGTCGAGCCCGCCGGATGGTCGGGACCTTCAAGGCGGAGGAAGCTGACCGGCTCCCCATGAGGCCCACTGAGGGGTTCGAGCCTGTGGTAAGTTCTTTGAGTTGGTACGCTCATTTTGGTTTCGTTTGTTTCTCGGACCCCCTTAACCCGGTCGACGCCGGTGTGCAGGACTTGTCGGCGCTGCGGGAGATGCGACCGCCGGTCCCGGAGGACCAGCCTGCCCGAGAGGCTCGACGGCAGCACGCCTCGAAGCAGAAGGAGGTCAAGGAGTCGACCAAGAAGCGGGCGGCCCGCAAGGCCAAGGAGGCGGAGGCGCGGAAAAAACGCCGGCGCCAGCAGGCCCTCGACGGGCTTCCTTTGGAGCCGTCGCCCTCCGAGACCATGTCGGGGGGGGGGGGACGATGACAGCAGCGGCGAGGATGATGACGCCTTGTCGCGGTACGAGGCCGCGACCGGGCTGGGGAGCCTCCCCGATATCCGCCCCCTGCTGGAGCCCATCGCAGGGTCATCCTCCTCAGTCGTCGTGGTCGAGGAGGTTGAGGAGGACGACGAGGAAGAGGAGAGGAAGAAGAAGAAGGAAGAGAAGAAGGAGGCGGGCCCTTCGGCGGGAGGGGCTGCCTTGCCCCAGACCCAGCAAGTGGGGTCGACGGGGGTGCCTGCCCCAGCCCAGGCCCCGCAAGCCTGGGAGGGGACCGGGGCGGTGGCGCCGACATCGTCGTCGGCGGCGCCACCGTCGGGCGTGAGGACCCGAGGCCAGCTGGCCTCGGAAGCGCAGAAGACGCGCAGTGGTGCGCCGGCGAGGGCCCCGCGGAGCGCCCGGTCTGCGGGTGGGGCTGTCGCGAGGCCGCCGCCTGCCGCCTCGGGCGGCTCGGACCGTGCGGGGTCGAGGCCTCTGGTGCCGATCTCCGGGTGAGTTTTCGAGCTAAGGGGATTTGTCTGTTTTCGAATTCGTCGGCCGACCTCATTTTTTACTTTACAGGCTGAAGCGGAAGGCGGAGCACATGGGGCCCACCCCCGTGAAGTCTCTTCGGGCCAGCGCCGTCGTCCTCAACCGGTCGGCGGAGCAGGACGCGGCCTGGGTCCGCGAGGTCGAGGCCGCGAAGGAGCGCCGTCGACAGCAGGAGGCTGCAGGCGCTTCGACGGTCGCCGGCCCCGACCCTGCCGCGGCGAGGTCAGACCCGGCGAGGGTAGTGGCGCCTGGCCCGGTCGAGGCGGAGCCCAGGGCACTGCCCTCGGCCGAGGCCACCGTTGAAGCGGCCGCGGGAAGGGCGGGCGCCGATGCGACCGTGGAGGGGGCCGCACCGGCACCGGAGCAAGAGGTGGCACCGGCGAGGGGGCCGCAGCCACAGCAAGACCTGCCGGCGCGGCCGGTGGGCACGGCGGAGGGCGAGGTCGTCGAGCCCTCTACCGGAGCCCCGGAAGAAGTGGCGCCGGAGGTCGAGGTGCCGGTTGTGGGGGCACCGTTGGCCGGAGCGCCGGTTCCCGAGCCGCCAACGGGCGAGGTACCGGCCCCAGAGGCGTCGACGGCGGAGGCGCCAGCTCCAGAGGAACTGGTTGTCGAGGGGCCGGTCACCGCCGAGGGGCGGGTGCCCGTGGTCATTGCCCTCGACGACACTCCCCTAGACAGAGGAAAACAAATAATGGGGGCCGAGGGGGGCGAGGCCACGAGTCGAGCTGATGCCTCGACCTCCGCTGGGGCCGCGGGAGCTGAGGGCGAGGCCAACGAGGCCGGTCCTTCGACGGGGCCAGGAGGCGCCCCGGCCGCGTCGTCATCGTCGTGGCCTGACTTCGCCGCGCTGGCGATAGCGCGGGCTGAGGAGGAGATCCCGAGGTGGGGGGGGCCGCCCCTTCAGTTCAGGGACGCCGCGAACCCCGACGCCGAGCCTATCCTCACTCTGAATGACAGAGATGAGGTGCATCGCTGGCAGTACCTCGAGGGCGTCCGCCAGCATCTCGATCGGCTACTCCGCGTGGCGTCCAACGCCGTCTCGCGGGGTATGCGGGATGCCACCGAGGTATGATTAATCTGTTAGCTTATTTCGTGGCTCTCAGTGTCTTTTTTCCTTGGTTTCATTATCTTTTTTGGTCTTTTTTGGATTAGGAACTGAAAGAGTGCTCCCATCGTAAGTCGCTCTTTATCCGGGGTGAGAGTGGCGTGTGGGCGTCGCTGTCCCGGCAACGGACCCTGGTCGAGGAGACCCAGAAGAGGCTCGCCGATCGGACCGCTGAGATGGCGGAGCTGCGCACCGCCTTCTCGACGGTGAAGGAGGAGGCGATCCAGGCCTGGGCGGCTGAAGCCACAATGCGCACCGAGGTGGAGAAGGTCCGGGAAGAGGCTGCCCAGGCTCACAGGGACCTCGAGCCCCTGGCGGCGTGGGTCAAGGAGCTCGAGGAGGATGTCTCCCAGGTCAGCCGTCAACGTGACCTCCTCAACGTCCAAATCGGGCAGGTCACGGCCCGGTTTAGTGCGCTGAAGGACGAGATCTCGGGGCTGAACGGGGCCGTCCAAGAGAAGGACACGGCGCTCCAAACCGCCCGCCAGGAGATCGAGGCACTGAAGGCGATCGTTCGTGAGAAGGACAGTGCCCTCCTGGGGCTCGAGCAGACGTGCGGGGGGCTCCGCGACGAGGTTGTGGGTTTAAAGACCCACGTCGAGGGTAAGTAACCTGTTATGGCCATAGAGTTGAGGCATCGCTTTAGGTGCTAATTTGCCTTGTCGTGTTTCAGAGCTGGAAAGTGAGAACCGGGAGGCCCACTCGACCGCCAACTCCCTGCAGAGCCTCCTCGAAGCCGAGACCCGGAGGACCCAGCTGCTCGAGGGCGCGGTTACCACGGTGTGCGACAGTCTGGGGGTCGAGCCCGACGCCGACACCGGAGAAGACGCTCCAGGGAACTCCTTCATCCGTCGGATGGCGGCGCTAGGTCACCTTGCCCGGGAGAAGATACGGGACAGCCTCCACCACGGCATGAAGAGGGCGCTGGCCGTCGTCCGCTCGGGGTTTGTATTCGACATGGAGCTCGTTGCCGACGGCTTCATCACAGACCCGGAGCGGACGGACGAGGAGAATGAAGACGCCTGCCTAGAGCTGATTGAAGCCGCGGAGGGGCCTGGGAGCCGTCTGGCCTCGCTCTTTGAACCTGAGGTGGTCCCGCCTGCTGACGACGAAGGCCTGTGAGCCAAATCTGGGCATGGAGGTCCATGTAATAAGTTAGTTACTTTTGAATTTTGGTTGTGGTGGCCTCAGGGGCCTTAAGAACTCAAAACATAAACTAGCTCATGGTGAATCTAGTTTTATTCGAGCTTTTCTTCCCCTAATGGCTTGGATCGTGTTCTCGTACAATTTACTTGACACGCAGCCGCGCCCTTTGGCGTGGGGGAGCGAGTGGAGGTACCGTAGCCCCGGAGGCGTAAGTGATCTCGCGGCTCGACTGCCCTCGAGTTTCAGGGTGCTTTTGCGGCCTCGCGGATTGTGTGAGAACCTGATTTAAGCGGCAGGGAGTGTAATCTCTTTCAAAGTTAGGAACCGTCATTTAGGTCTCCCTAGCGTGAAGTTGCACCTCTAGAAGGCGTAAGGACAGAGTGGAGGCACCGTAGCCCCGGAGGCGTAGGTGATACTCCCGGCCCGAGGGTCCTTTCGATCCTTAGAGTGGTCTTACAGCGCCGTTGATCTAAGAAGCAGTTCTTAAGATTTAAAAAAGAGTGTAAGTTTTTTCGGGGACTGAGGGGTTCCCCCTGTGTAGCCCCCGAGGGAGGGTCGATTCTGGTGGTACAGAGTCGATCCTCTCTTATTGTGAGACGAAAATTTTAACACTGTTGTATTCTTTATTGATGAAGAAAGAAATTACAGAGCCTCGAGGCTTTCTAAGGAAAGAAGCGACGTAGCTGTTCAATGTTCCAAGCGCTGGTGAAGATTTCGCCCTTCTCGTTGGATAGCTTGTAGGTGCCCGGCTTTAGTACTTCTGCGATGATATACGGTCCTTCCCATGGTGGCGTGAGCTTATGCCGTCCCTTGGTGTTTTGGTTCCGCCGTAGCACCAGGTCGCCGACGTTGAAGTCACGCTTGTGGATGTGTCTGTCGTGGTAACGTCGGAGACCTTGTTGGTACCTGGCAGAATGCAATAGAGCCACATCTCGGGCCTCCTCGAGCTGGTCGAGGGCGTCTTCTCTTGCGGCGTCGTTATTTCTTTCGTTGTAGGCCTTCAACCTTGGGGATCCGTATTCTATATCAGTTGGGAGCATGGCCTCGGATTCGTAGACTAAGAAGAATGGAGTGAACCCCGTGGCTCGGCTCGGCGTTGTTCTTAGGCTCCACAGGACCGAGGGTAGCTCGGCAGCCCATCTTTTGCCATGTTTGTTTAGTTTGTCAAAGATTCTGGGTTTCAGGCCTTGTAGGAGCATGCCGTTGGCACGTTCCACTTGGCCGTTTGTTTTCGGATGAGCCACGGCCGACCAGAGCACGCGAATGTGATGGTGGTCGCAGAAGTCCAGAAACTTTTTCCCAGTGAACTGGGTGCCGTTGTCAGTGATAATACAGTTTGGAATTCCAAAACGATGGACGATGTCGGTGAAGAAAAGCACAGCTTGTTCGGACCTAATACTGGCTATGGGGCGAGCCTCGATCCACTTGGAGAATTTGTCGATAGCGACGAGCAAGTGGGTGAAGCCGCCAGTTGTCCTCTTTAGAGGTCCAACAAGGTCGAGGCCCCAAACGGCAAACGGCCATGTGATGGGAATGGTTTGCAGAGCATGTGCCGGGAGATGAGTCTGTCTCGCATAGTACTGACAACCTTTACAGGAGCGTACTAGCTTGACAGCGTCGGAGACCGCGGTCGGCCAATAGAATCCTTGTCGAAAGGCGTTCCCGACGAGGGTTCGAGGCGCTGCGTGGTGACCACAAGCCCCCGAGTGCAGGTCGCTGAGCAGGTCCCTGCCTTCCTCGTTCTTGATGCAACGTTGGAGGACGCCAGTAGGGCTGCGTCGGTACAGCTCCCTACTGTCGCCAACGATCACAAAGGTTTTGGCCCGGCGAGCGATCCGTCGAGCCTCGGTCTTACTCGAGGGGAGGTCCCCTTGGATAAGGTAGTTGAGGTACGGAGCGCGCCAATCAGGCTCGAGGCCAGATGGTAGGGTCAAGCCTTCCACCTGCATGGCCTCAGCCCCGGTCGAGGGGGCTTTGGTCTTAGGTGGGGGGTCGAGTGACGTCCCGTTGACCCCTCCGTCTGGCCCAAGGTCGACGGATGGGCGCTGGAGATCTTTTGCGAAAACGTCTGGCGGAACCGTAGTTCGACTGGACGCGATTTTTGCGAGTTCATCGGCAGCCTCATTATACCTGCGTGCGATGTGGTTGAGCTCGAGGCCGTGAAACTTGTCCTCGAGGCGCCGTACTTCTTGGCAGTAGGCTTCCATCTTGGGGTCGCGGCAGCTCGAGTTCTTCATGACCTGATCGATCACGAGCTGGGAGTCGCCTCGAACGTCAAGGTGTCGGACCCCGAGCTCGATGGCAATTCTCAGCCCCGTGACGAGTGCCTCGTATTCAGCGACGTTGTTTGACGCAGGAAAATGAAGTCGGATGACATAGCGCATGTGAACCCCGAGGGGCGAGATGAAGAGCAGGCCCGCGCCTGCTCCTGTTTTCATCAACGACCCGTCGAAGTACATGGTCCAGAGCTCGGCCTGGAGCTGTGCGGGAGGGAGTTGGGTGTCGGTCCATTCAGCCAGGAAGTCTGCCAATACCTGTGACTTGATAGCCTTGCGTGGTGCGTAGGATAGGGTCTCGCCCATGAGTTCAACCGCCCATTTGGCAATCCTACCCGAGGCCTCCCGGTTCCGGGCTATCTCTCCCAAGGGGAAAGAAGAAACCACAGTAACCGGGTGGCCCTCGAAGTAGTGTCGGAGCTTGCGCCGTGTCAGGACGACGGCGTACAGCAGTTTCTGAATTTGTGGGTATCGAGCCTTGGTCTCAGAGAGTACCTCGCTGATGAAGTAGACCGGCCTCTGGACAAGCAAGGTATGTGCCTCCTCGGTCCGTTCGACCACCAGGACCGAACTGACTACCTGTGACGTCGCAGCGACGTACAGTAGGAGTGGTTCTCCTGGGGTCGGAGGGACGAGAATTGGTGAGTTAGAGAGGGTGACCTTGAGTTTTGTGAGGGCTTCCTCGGCCTCGAGGGTCCAGGAAAAATGCTCCGATTTCTTCAAGAGGCGGTACAGAGGGAGTGCTTTTTCGCCGAGGCGCGAAATGAAATGGCTGAGTGCCGCCAAGCAGCCCGTGACCCTCTGCACGCCTTTCAGATCTCGGATGGGGCCCATCTTGGTTATCGCAGAGATTTTTTCTGGATTGGCCTCGATGCCCCGCTTAGACACGATGAACCCTAAAAGCATACCTCGAGGGACGCCAAAAACGCATTTTTCTGGATTGAGCTTGATATTCTTTGCCCGGAGGCATTTGAAGGCAACGTCGAGGTCGTTCACTAGATTATCGGCTTGTCTGGTCTTGACCACGATGTCATCGACGTATGCCTCGACGGTTGGTCCGATGTGTTCTCCGAAAACGTGCTGCATGCATCGCTGGTACGTTGCCCCTGCGTTCCGGAGACCGAAGGGCATCGTAACGTAGCAATACATGCCGAACGGGGTAATGAACGAAGTCGCAAGTTGGTCGGACTCCTTCATTTTTATCTGATGGTAACCGGAGTAAGCGTCTAAGAACGAAAGAGTTTCACATCCCGCAGTTGAATCAACGATTTGATCAATGCATGGCAAAGGAAAGGGAACCTTTGGACATGCTTTATTCAAACTAGTATAGTCTACACACATCCTCCATTTCCCACTCTTTTTCTTAACTAATACAGGATTAGCTAGCCACTCGGGATGGTGAACTTCCTTGATGAACCCGGCCTCCAGTAGCTTGTGGATCTCTTCGCCAATGACCCTGCGCTTCTCCTCGTCGAAGCGGTGCCGGCGTTGCTTCACCGGTTTTGATCCGGCCCGGATCTCCAAGGCGTGCTCGGCGACTTCCCTGGGTATGCCCGGCATATCCGAGGGACTCCACGCAAAAATGTCGATATTTGCGTGGAGAAAGTCAACGAGCACGGCTTCCTATTTCGGGTCGAGGGTGGCGCTGACGTTCAGCGCCTTCCCGTTGGGATCAGCGGGGTCGAGGGGCACGAGTTTGACGTCCTCCGCGGGCTCGAAGCTGCCGGCGTGGCGTTTTGGGTCGGGAATCTCGTTGGCGAGACCGTCGAGGTCTGCGGCCAAAGTCGCCGACTCCAAAACCGCCTCACCGTGTTCGACGCATTCGACGTCGCACTCGTAGGCATGTTCGTACGAGGGCCCCACGGTGATGACGCCGTTTGGACCCGGCATCTTGAGCTTGAGGTAGGTGTAATTTGGCACAGCCATGAACTTGGCGTAGCACGGGCGCCCGAGGATGGCGTGGTACGTCCCACGGAACCTGACCACCTCGAAGGTGAGGGTCTCCTTTCTGAAGTTGGCCGGTGTGCCAAAGCAAACGGGCAGATCGACCCGTCCGAGGGGTTCCGCCCGCTTCCCTGGCACAACTCCGTCGAAGTACCTGCGGAGCATATGACAATCTTCGAGGTTATGGTTAGTGGGTCCCTTGTGGTAAGGGCATGGCTCTTTCAGCATTTTGTCGAAGATGCCCCCGCCGGGGGGGCCTCGAGGCTTCTTGCGTTCGGTAGCGGCGACAAGCTCGTCGGCCGGGGCCTCGAGCTTGCCCTGCTGGCCTTTCTTCTTCTTGCGGTTGTTCCTCTTGGAGCCCCGGGTGGAGCTCGCGGGATCGTCGGTCTTCTGCTTCCCCGTGTCCTTCTCGCCGCCGAAGATGGCACCAACTGCCTCCTCGCCGGCGGCGAAGTTGGTGACGATGTCCATCAATCCGTTGGCAGTGAGCGGGGTGTGACGGCCTAACTCTCGGACCAACTCCTTGCAAGTGGTGCCCGAGAGGAAATCCATGATCACGTCAGAGTCGGTGACGTTGGGGAGCTCGGTGCGTTGCCTGGAGAAGCGCCGGATGTAATCCCGGAGGGATTCACCTGGCTTCTACTTGCAACTCCGGAGGTCCCACGAGTTGCCGGGGCGCATGTAAGTTCCCTTGAAGTTTCTCTCGAACACCCTCACGAGATCACCCCAGTCGTGGATCTGCTGGGGCGGAAGATCCTCGAGCCAGGCTCGAGCGGTGTCGGAGAGGAACAGGGGGAGCTGTCGGATGATGACTCGATCGTCGGTGGCCCCGCCCAGCTGACATGCCAAGCGGAAGTCGGTGAGCCAAAGTTCGGGTTTGGTCTCGCCGTTGTACTTGGCGAGAGTCGTGGGAGGGCGAAACCGTGCCGGGAGTATCGTTTCACGGATAGCCTTACTGAAGACCCGAGGGCCCGGAGGCTCGGGTGAAGGGCTACGATCTTCCGAGCTGTCATAACGCCCGCCCCTGTGCACGTGGTAACCTCGAGCCACGCCGTCACCGTGCTTGCGCGTGCGGCGCTCGACGATGTTGCCACGGGTGTCTCGAGGTCCGTGGTCGTGAGTGACGGGCTCAGGGGCGGGAGCCATCCGGATCCGTCGGGCAGGTTTGGGATGAACCGAGGCCTCTCTTTCTTGCCGAGAGGGCTCTGCGAGCCACTCCGAGGCGGGCTCGCGTCGCCTCGAGGCAGAGCTCTCGGCCTGCTGCAGGGCAGCGGTCTCGAGGAGTTCTCGGATCTCATCTCGAGCCCGGCGAGCATCGGGATTTGACGGCTCGGGCATATTGCGTAGGAGCATGGCGGCGGCGACGACGTTCTGGATGGCTCGAGCGAAGACCGGGGGGTCGGTTACCCGGTCCTCGTCGATGCGACGGTTGACGTCGCGAGCTCTTCCGCGAGCTCTCCCGCCAAGTGCGCGTTCCGCACGCTCATGCTCGAGAGTTTGTTGGAGTAGACGCAGGTTTTCTCATTCCTCGTCGAGCCTTTCCTGTAACTCGTGGATTTGCTCGAGCTGCACCCCTTGATTCGCAAGGAGTTGAGCTTCGTCCCGTTCGGCAGGGAGCTCGACGTGTGGAGGCGTGTGCCTTCCTCCGACCGGCTCTTCTTCCTGCGGATCCGACGCGCTTTCAACATCGACGTTGAAGCACTCACGGGTCGGATCGTAGGTGTCATCAGCTGAGTCGGAGTCAGGGGCGCCGAAATAATAATATGGCAGGGGAATGTATGGCCGTTGTGGGTCGCTATTGGGGTTGCAGCGTGGGGAAGCGGTCGCACGGGGTTCTGTTTCTGGCGCCTCAGTAGAGTCCAGATAATCAGAAGCCGGCGTGGACGCGACGAGGTCCAGAGCGGAGCGTAGATGGTGCCCGGGGAGTTCCTCATAAGCACTCATGCAAGTGCTCACGGAAGAAGCGTACACCTGGGCAGCCGAAACTAGCCCAAACGGGAACGGTGAAGGAGATGTGGCTGTCCACGCCGGAACGGGTGCTCCGGGTAGCGGTGTTTCACCGGACGGAGGAGCGGCAGGATTCCCCGTTGGCATGTCACCCTCGGCTAAGCTGATCCTCCCCAGACCTTCAATGAGGGAGTCTGGGTTGGCGTCCGGCTGAGGGGCGCCGAACCGGGGGATCCCGTCACCCTCCGCGAGGTGAAGACGGTGGTTACGCCGGGCTCGTCGTCATCGGGCGGCTCGCGCCTGCCTTGAACGACGGTACCGGCGGATCGCTCCCCCAGGCTGGGAGAGCTCGTAATCCTCGTCAGTTGGGTGCCTGGGTGGGAGCAGGACCATGTCGTAGCCGTAGCCAAGTGACATGAACTCCAAACTCCCGAACCAGATCACCGTGGCCAACGAGATAGGACGATTGGGGTCAGCCATCCAGGAAGAAGGCGGGAAAACGACGTTGGCACGCAGCGATCCCCTACCTGGCGCGCCAACTGTCGGTGTTCGGACCCGAGGGGGTCCTAGACCAACGAGTAAATGCTGCGTGTCCCTTTCCTGGATGGTGATGCAAGGAGAACACACGGGGATTTATCCTGGTTCGGGCAAGAGAAGGCCCTACGTCCAGCGGGGGAGAGGAGATGTTGTATTTCCTTGCACCGAGGTGCTTGCGTAGGGGTTACAAGCTTGCGAGAGAGGGTGATGAGCCCAGGTCTCAAAAGAGAAAAAAGAAATACAAGATGATTGCTTGAGATGTTGATCGCTATCTCGTGCTTGGCTTGTTGTCCGTCGTCTTCTCCAGAGCCCTGGCCTACCCTTTTATAGGACGAGAGGAGGCCGGGGCAACGGATATATTGAGATGATGTTTTGTCGATCACTGTTGAGGTGACTGTAGCGACGTGCTCTAGAAATGGGAGGCCATCCCTGGACGCCATGGAGTTACAGCGGACGAGACGCCGAAATGACCCGGAGCGCCGTGCCATGCCGTCCTTCTGTCCCTGTTGTGTTGTGTTAGGCGTCGAGGCCGGGTCGAGACCGGGTCGAGACCGGGTCGAGGCCGATCAGATGAGTCCGAATCCCTGGAATCGCGACGTACGGGCTTTGTCGTATCCTCCCTCGAGGGTAACTAGTGACGTACAGTGTGCGGTAAGGTGGATACAGTGACGTTTTTCACCTCCCATCACGGGATGGGCGGTGAAACAGTGAGGACTGACACTGGTATTGTTCCCACGTCGACCACGCGCGTAGCCATGCCGGCAGGTGGTAGTAGGTAATTGCATTAAATGCTAAGGCTTTTGTCCGGGGGTAGGTAAAGAGAGGGGGTCGAGCGCCTCGACCCGGGCTCACGCGAGTCAGAGTTCGGTCGAGGTGCCTTGTCGTGCGGGACGCGGTCGAGGTCTCCCGTCGAGGGGGCCTCGTACGAGGCGGAGATGGGACGCGGTCGAGGCATCCCGTCGAGGGGGCCTCGTACGAGTTGGAGATGGGATGCGGTCGAGGCATCCCGTCGAGCCGGTCTCGTACGGGGCGGACCTGTCGTGCATTTTGAAGTGGGCGGTGTTTTGTCGTGGCTAGGTTGTTTTGATCTTTATTATTGTTAAACGTGGGTACCCTATTTTATTGGTACTGACACTATTCATTATTAGAATGTTTTGAGAATTTTATAGATATTTTCTCATTTTCCTAGAGCTAAATATAATTTCTAGAAGCTTCTAGATATACTTTCGTTCTTATTTGGGTATCTCATGCCTCAATATTTTTTAGATTATTTCTCAAAATTTTAGTAGTAGGCTTAAAGATATTTTTCATGGTTTAGAAAATCTTATCTGGTGTTTATTAGATTTTTAGTTTCTTGAAACCCACCTCTAACCAGGATAAAGAGGTAATTTAAAAGAAAGGACGACCTACAGAAGGAAAGTCAGTCTCATTCATTCCTGCCGCCCTAAGGAATTTCATAAGCAAGGTAAGATGAAGTAGTGATCCGGGCGGGCATGCAAGGAGTAATTAAGTCTAAAAACCATAAACCCCTAATTTCTCGTATTTAGTCAAGTTAGAGCCTCGGGTGAATGAAGCACAACTCCTGCAAAACTATTATCGTCACTAGCTAATCTAGTTGAGTTGGCGTAATCTCTAGGTTGGGAAGCCTATCTTCTTTCTTTGTATCGAGACCAGCAAGAGCAAAGAAAGCAATAAATAGAATAGAAGTTCCTTAGTCAAGAAAGTATAGCCTAAGAAGGCAATTATGACTACACCTCAAAAGGATCCTATCGATCAGTCTAGCGTGGGGAGCAATCTATCGCCAGAAGTGGTGGTGACATGTTGGTCGCACTTCAGCTGAATGAACTTTCGGTGGCAAGAAATAATTTTAGAAGTTGAGAGAGAAAAAACTAGGCTACAACGATAGTTCAAGAAAACTAAAAAGACTAATTTAATTATTAGTTTAGAAAGTTTATTATCCCTAGGACCTTGGCAAATGGGCCCAACCTAGCCAAAGTACAAAATCAAGAATGATTAGGCCCGGTATAGCTTTGCTCAGGCTTGGGTGCAGCGGGGGGTTCTCAACTGAAACAAAACAGGGCCTGTAGTGTGGGGTTTAGTTTTGTTCACCTTGCCACGTCGAACGTACCGATGCATATGGAATTGAAAATAGATACACCTTTCAAAAGTTATAACATCTTAAAGTAAATATTTTGATTTTTCCTAGCCTGTGTCGGCCTGACGTCACACAGCAAGGGAGATGGCGGTGGCTGTCTAACTGCCAATGGATAGTTGGGTCAGCCAAAAACGGAAAGGGGCGGGCAAAGGAGGGGAGCTAGTCACGCGTGTGCTGAGGTGTCATGCACGTGGCATGGAGGTGGGTCGCGCTCTCTCCAATAGCGTGACGGTCGCGCGTTAACCTGGTCCAATACTTATTCTCCACCTCATTTGTAATGTAATAATATAAAATGTATATTTCTTATAAGTAATAGTGTTCAAACAGATGTTGACCTTTCATTTCTATCGCAATATATTGTTAATTTCTACTAAATCAATATCATCTTTTAATGTAAAGATGGCTGGTGAACGGAGTCTTCCAGCAGGAGAGCCTTATAAGTCTTTTAATGTAATAAGTATTACGAGGGACATATGTAACCTTCAACTCTTCGTGTGTTCAAAGGCCCTATGTTTTTACTAGTGCAATGCATGTTGAGCTTTTAGTCCATGCCAAGCAAACAGATTTCACATCATCATCACTAAAAATTGGAAAAGATGAAATACAAAACAGTAAACTGTGCTACCTGTGTCAACAGGGGCGAAGCTAGCTAGGTAGCCATTAGTGGGGTGCAAATGTACCCCCCCCCAAATTTAATGAAAACAGCGATTTTTTTTAGATTTTCACCATATATGCACTCCTAATAGCATAACTCCGTACACTCACAAGGCACGTGCATCACCCTCTAATTTTCTTTAGCTTCGTCACTGTCTATCAATACTGATAAACTTCAAATTCAGAATGAGCACTGCATGGAGCTAAATATCGAGTTGCTAGACGTGACA
The DNA here is from genome assembly GCA_038087645.1 of Saccharum hybrid cultivar R570. Taxonomy (NCBI): domain Eukaryota; kingdom Viridiplantae; phylum Streptophyta; class Magnoliopsida; order Poales; family Poaceae; genus Saccharum; species Saccharum hybrid cultivar. Next base: position 4,841,479 of record JAQSUU010000254.1, on the reverse strand, counting down.
CCCACGATAGGAAAGACGTCGGCATGCATTCACTAATTTGCTGACACAATCGATGGTAATTGTCACTGATTTTTGGACAACAATTTGCATCCAATCAGCCTTATTAATTCCTTCCCATGATTATAGGCGCTCCCCATCGGCATGGAAAAAATGGCATTGCCTTGGTAATAACTTTCTGTGGCGTCCATGCAGGATGGTAAGTTGGCAGGTGAAGCTGATGTACTACCAAATGGCTATAGAGTGATAAAAGGAGACGGAATTAACTACATGATTTATGCAATGGGGAGGATGACATACCTCTGGGGTCAAGATGCCGAAGAATTCAGGCCTGAAAGATGGCTTGCGAGTAGAGTCTTCCAGCAGGAGAGCCCTTATAAGTTTGTATGTTTTAATGTAAGTATTACCAAGGACAGATCTCTTCAAGTGTTCAAAGGGCCTATATTTTTCACTAGTACAAAGCATGCCCAGCTTTTACTCCATGCCAAGAAAAGACACATCCCAGATCATCACTAAAAATTGGATAGGACATATAAATATAATAAAACAGTAAATTGTGCTACCTCACTGTCAGTACTGATTACAAAAGATGGCAACATGTGTTCACTAATTTCCTAGGACAATGGTCGGTAATTTCAATTGATTTTGGACAGCCATTAGCATCTTACCAGTCTTCCTTCTTCCATGATAATAGGCGGGCCCTCGCATTTGCTTGGGGAAGGAATTTGCATACAGGCAGATGAAGATCAAGGCTGCTACCCCAATGTATTTCTGTTGGAATATAAGTGAATTGTCCACCTCTCCTCATCATCTTAAGCTTTTAGGTTGAATTGGTTGGTGCATGCAATTTAATATGGTATCAAAGCCAGAGGTCTCGAGTTCGAATCCTGATTAGCGCAATTAAATAAAATAATAATTGCTTGCTCCTATTCAACGTCCGAGGCCTGAGGGAGCCTCCACGTGAGGGAGAGTGCTGAAATATAAGTGAATTGTTCACCTCTCCCCATCAGCTTAAGCTTTTGGGTGAATTGATCGGTGTATGCAACTTAATAATTTCTCCAAGTTCATAGGCATACGAGTCCAAGGAACTGACATGCAAAACCATGTTTACCCTCCACATGGATAAGGGCCTTTATCTGTATGCACCGAACCTGAAAGTATTTACATAGTATAAAAGAATAATGAAAGAAATCATGTGACAATTTTTTAGTAAATGCAAGGTGAGCAATGATTTTCTATGCCCTACTTACCATCATAGAAGCATTGAATGAAGCATGGCAAAGAACCAAAATGCATGGCACACTGGGCAAACAATTGCAGGATATACCATTGAGGAAAGAAATAGAATCGAAAAGAGCTCATGCACCGATCGATGGAGCATACAATAGTAATTGCCTATACTTATGTTTGCACACTAGCGTAGCGTACCACATTCCCTAGTACATTTTACAATCACACTTTTGACTATTATTACAAAATTTAGTTTCTACTTATGGTATATACTCTTGATACAAATACACATGGTTATTCATCGAACCAGTGATTTTTGTTAGAGTGGAGAAATGAACTCTGTATTCAATAGAAGGGGTTGAATCCCAATATGAGTACATGCACAATATGCAGAAGAGCCCTTACACATATGGGAATATACAAACATACACACATATCTCTAACAGTTTTAACCTTCAAGCTACTTATGGTAAATACTCTTCATAAAAAACAAGTCATGCAATACACACTAAGTACCAAACATCATAGCTCGCAATAAGGCAAGCATCATATGGATGCTTTTGCAAAGTGCACCTGAGCATCTTCTGTAGTCCGACAATTTAGAGATACAGCAATGTGACGGCGACAGAGTTGAAGATACCAGATTGGTTACTCAGATTTCCAAGAAGACAATGGCGGGGTCTCAGAGTCCTTCCAGGTGATGGCCATTTGAGGAGGATAACGGTCACCCAAGACTTCACCTGCAGCAGCACAAGACTCGAGTTCGGCCATCTCATCTGGTGTCAACTTCACAGACAGTGCCCCCACGTTCTGGTTAAAGTTCTCGATTTTTGTTGTGCCAGGTATGGGGCAAACATCGTTTCCCTGATGGTGAACCCAAGCCAATGCTAGTTGTGATGGTGTGCATCCTTTTTTTGCTGCCATTGCGTTCACATGCTCGAATATCTTATCATTCTTCTCAATATTCTCTGGTTGAAATCTAGGCATATACTGCAGAAGTTTGAAATCCTTGTTACAAAGAGGCATTAGACAATTATTTCTAATTCTTTTTCTTCAAGCTTTGTGTATGGGAACCTTGTATATATCAAATACATGAGCAAAATGCAAAAATGTATCTAAGATCAAGGAAATGTTTAAAATTAAGGATAGCTGAACCATGTATTATGCATATGTAGGTAATAGTTTGAGTTCACCTTGCGGCCGTCCTGCTCTGAAAGTGAGTCAACTAGTTTTGCTCCACTACACAAGAACCCTCTTCCTAGTGGACTGTAAGCTACAATTCCAATTCCAAGTTCTCTGAAATAATAGTCATAGAAAGGTAATAATTCAGAAATTAGCTTCCTACTTATTGATTGCACAACTCCAGTGGTTGACTGTTCCAGAAAGTACCTGCAAGTGGGAATTATATCTTCTTCCACATCTCTAGACCATAATGACCATTCAAGCTGTACTGCGGTGATAGGATGGACTGCATGAGCTCTTCGGATTGTTGATGCAGATGCTTCGGATAACCCAATGTACTTTATCTTTCCTTCTTCCACTAGCTTCTTGAGTTCACCAATCTAGCAACAGAAAAAGAAGACAAACTCGATTATCTAAAAGGAAATGGTTCATGGCTTACACAGGGTGCAGTGTGGATTGTAAGAGAAAGGAAAACTACGAACAGAACATTATATATGCGGACTGTGTTTTCCAGGGCATGGATACAGCATCTGATATGATTGATCCAGTTGCTGGACTTGGTACATGCAATGGTATGGTACCATAGAAAAGTCCTAGAAGTTACTGCAAGGAAGAGGTGTCTACAGTCTTACACCAGATTTGTTTTATTATCTCCACCAGTTCTTGGGGTTTGAGCTCTTCTAAACAGGGTGGGAGGGAGGTCTGCTAGACACGCCCTTGTCACAAGAATACGATGGATCCAAAAAGAGGTTTCTTTTGTTTCTGGGTTAAATTTGGGGTGGTGACTGGTGATTAAGATTATATATAAGAGAGACCTTGCATCATATGCCAGCACCCCATCTTTGCCAAATTTACGCAAGGGTCTTATTTTTTTTAGTATAACCACGTACCCATATTACGTTATAGACGCCGTTGAAAGGTATGGGTACATATCCCCTGGGGTATCAAAAACACTCCCCCATCACTCACTGTCGTGCAGGAAGGCACACTTCACTCACCGTGACCTCTATCGGCACCTTCTTGTCTATGCGGGAGTAGTAGTAGAGGTCGATGCAGTCAATGCCGAGCCGCTTGAGGCTGCCCTCGCACGCTGCGCGCACGTATGCTGGGTCACCGCGGACCTCCATCTTGCCGTCGGCGAAGAAGACGGCAAACTTGGTGGCCAGCTCGACCTTCTCTCTTACCCCGCCTTGAAGCGCCTTCTCAGAATTCAGAAGCATTATTACATCGGACATCTTCAGTGCAAACTTGAAAAACAAGGATCTAAAACCGACCTTGCCCAGCAGGATCTCGTTGGTGTGAGGGCCGTACATGTCGGCGGTGTCGAGGAGGGTGACCCCGGCGGCGACGGCGTGGTGCATGAGCTTGATCAAGTCAAGCTCGGGCTTGGGCGGACCGTAGAAAGCGGACATGCCCATGCAGCCGAGGCCCTGCGCGGAAACCTCTAGTCCCTGCGAGCCCAGCTTGATGCGGGGGACGAACACGGAAGCGGCAGCCATATGGCAGGTGCTGGAAGATGCTCGTCGGCCGTCGCTGCTCTCGGGTAGTTTGCTTGGTGGTGCGGTGGCCTGCCGCCCGGCCGTGGCTATAAACAGTGAGAGGCCGGGCGGGGCAGCGGGTCAGTGGACTGGATGTCATGACGTCACTGCGCATGTCAGTTGCAGTTTCAATCAAATAGGGAAAAGTCTTTTCTTATCTCTTCAGATTTTAGCTTTCTTCTCGAACTCCGAAAAGTCTTCCTAAACCGTTTAATAAACTTTCAAATAGGGAAAAGTCTTTTTTTTTATCTCGGACTACCATCAAATTTTAGATTTCATTCTTTGGCTCCAAAACAAACCGTTTAAACTATCTCTTGTCCCCGTTAGAGTAGTTTTCAAGCTGGTGTGGGACCTAGTGCCCCAGTACTCCGCAACGAAGGGAGAAGATATAGTCCGACTAGAATTCTCTACATGTAATCCTAAGGGCATCTTCAAGAGTACCTAATATTTTCTTCCCCAAAACAAGGAGTTTTGCAACTTCAAAAAAAATATTACAAGAAATAAAGAAGGTCATCTCTAAGAGTTCCAATAATCCACTCCCAAAATATAGAAGACAGTTTTACATTAGAAATTCTATACTATTTCTAAATTATCGTCCTAACAATTTTTATATATTCTTTCTCTCTTATACATTTGCATCAGAAACCTTTTCCTATTCTTTATTCATTTTCACGCTCTTCCACCTTTAGATCTGTACAAAGTTTTTGTTGTAGCTTTAAATCTATGTTTTTCTATAATTAATTCAAAGCTACAATTTCTATGGACCAGTTGTGGTGAAATTTTTATGGTGAGCTAATTATTATATGATTGAACTGTATTAGAAATTTCATGCTCATTGGATCATGTATAACTGAGTTATAGATTTATTTTGTTTTATGCTTGTTAAATAGTTTTGAAATAGTTAAAAGTGTGTAAAAATAAAAATGAGTATGAAATTTTTACTACAGTTAAAGCATACAATAATTAGACCACAATAAAAATTTCACCACAATTGGACCATAAAAAGTACAACTATAAATTAATTACAGAAAACTATACATCTAAAGCTACAGCAAAAACTTTGTACTAAAGTATACTATATTATATGTTTACTGTGTAGATCTACTCGTGTGGTGTCTAAAGAAATTGGATTTTCTATTTTATGATTTTTCTGTGATTTACTATGCTTTTTCAAATATTCAGTCCAAATAAATAGAAAAGAAAATGACAAAACCGTCTTTGAAAACCACCTATAATCGGGTCAAGGAGATAAAATGAACGGTTTTAAAAGTTGAGAGATGTGGTTTACCCGGGTTTTAAGTTTAGGGAGGAAAACTAAACTTTAAAAATAGTTTGGGGAGATAAAATAAACTTTTTCCAAAGTAACTAGGTTTCCCTGGGGAAACATTTGGGCTCTGCCGCAGTTAGTCCAGATGGGCCACGGCAGCTGCCTCTTGGTTTTGAGATTTGAGAGGTCCAAACTGTTGGTGTGCGTTTTTGTGCGATACATAAGTACTATTGGCGATGAGTCCGATAATACCATTTTGCTGTATATACAATAGAAACAATTGTGCAAAACGGTTCAGAGCTAAAGTCATAAGAGCACGCACTGCATGACGGCATCTTCTTTGGACCCAAAGGAAACGTGCTGCCCCTGCACAGACAAACCCAACTGCTGCCACGGACATGCTGACGATTTTCCAAGACAGCATTTCGCTGTCCTGGTCTTCATCTTGTACACAACTACACGAGACAGCAATAATTTAATCCTAATATTATTATCAACCGCCTTCTTGCAAAAAAAAGTAGCATACTTGTATATACATACTCCCTCTGTGCTAAATTACAAGTCATTTCAATTTTCTTAGAAAGTCGAAGCTTCTCAAATTTGACCAAAATTATACTCCATATATTCTAAATTATAAGGCATTTCAAGAATTTTGAAGAGTCAAAGTATCTTAAGTTTGACCAAAATTATAGGAAAAATTATAAAAAATTATAATATCAAATAGGTATACTATGAAAATATAATTAATGAAGAATCTAATGATATTTAATTGGTGTCATAAATATTATTATCTTATCATATAAATTTGGTCAAACTTGAGATCCTTTAACTCTCCAAGATTCTTGGAATGCCTTATAATTTGGGATAGAGGGAGTAGAAAAAATCATAAAGATTTATGACATCAAATATGTATACTATAAAAATATAATTAATTAAAATCTAATGATACTTATTTGGTATCATAAATGTTATTATTTTGTTATATAAATTTGATCCAACGTAAGATACTTTGACTCTCAAAAAAATTGAAATGACTTATAATTAGATTCGAGTACAACAAAGAGCATACTTCTTCCCCTCACATTGGTCTTCCAAATCTAGTTTGGAAAGCTTGCTGCTCGGAAACCTCCAGGTCAAAGAGATTCACCTCATTCTTCAGTCACCAAGGCCTTCTTTAGATTGCAAATTTTTTTAACTCTAGCTACTGTAGCACTTTCGTTTGTATTTGGTAATTAGTGTCCAATCATGAACTAATTAGGCTCAAAAGATTGGTCTCGTGATTTACTACCAAACTGTGCAATTAGTTATTTTTTTACCAATATTTAATGTTCCATGTATGCATCCAAAAATTGATGCGATGGAGAGAGTGAAAAAACTTGGAATTTGGAAGGGAAGAGAACAAGGCCCAAACCTCGATGCAGATATCATTTTATAGTTGTCTTGAGATCACCGCACTGCAGATGGAAATTGCTTGAGCCATTGCAGAGTTTCAAGTTTGAACACGGCATATATAGGCCATTTGGTACGACACGGTATCATCAACAGAGCAACACGGGCTGGGTCATCTTCCTCTGAGTGAGCAAGCACCTCCTGCACCACAGCAGCTCCAACTCCAATGGCTTCCCTCCAGCTATCATCCCTCGCCGCACCGGCAGGCCTGTGCCTGCTGTCAGCTCTTGCCGCAGCCTTGCTGGTGCTCACCCTCTACGTCCTGGGAGTCGTCGCGTCCTTCGCCGTCTTCTGCGCCAGAGAGTTCGCCCGGAGAGACCCGGACCGTCCGCCGCTCATGGGGACGGTGTTCCGGCAGCTCAAGAACTTCGACAGGCTGTTCGACGAGCATGTCAAGTACGCGCTGGCGCATCGCACCTGCAGGCTGGTCTACCCTGGACACAACGAGCTCTTCACGGCCGACCCAGCCGTCGTTGAGCATGTCCTCAAGACCAGTTTCAGCAAATACAGCAAGGTGGTTTTCCAAGCCCACCAAATTCTTTTATCCCCCCTCCATCCGTCATAGATCAGCACATATATAGTTCAATTTATCATTTATGTGCCAGGTGCCTAAATCCTGCATCAAATGGTGTCAAAACTTCATTAATCTGAAATTACCTTGAAACAACACTTAACTTCATTCAGCGAGAACACTGCAGTAAACTGCAAGCAAAAATAGTCAATACTCAATATATCGTCATGCATAAGAAATGTAGATTATCCTCAGACTTAAACTTTTTTATTTTAAGTAGATTATCATCAGCCTTAAACTTATTTTAAAGTGTATCTTCATTCTTACCTGTCAGATCATTTAGCCACTTAACCATACAAACAATTGATTTACTTAGATAGATATGACAGGGTACCACAATATGACCATATGAACATGATTTTGAACTGATTTGAGGCCGAAACAATTGCAGGATACTATTGAGGAAAGAAACAGAATCGAAAGGTGCTCATGCGCCGATCGATGGAGTATATATATATACAATAGTAATTGCCTATACTTATGTTTGCACGCTAGCGTAGTGTACCACATTCCCTAGTTTTTTTTCGGGAGCGTGTCGTGTTGACACGTGTTTCATTAAGCAGAAGTGGAATGTCAAAGGTTACAACGTTCCTCGGCAATCCTAGGATTACTTAGGAACGGCGGAACCCCGACAAGGACTGAAGAAGTGTAGCAAGCTAATTTACATGAAAACAAAAGTGCGACAGATTAGTAAACACCGCTAAGCTATGCAGCTGCTTGAAACCGGCTAGCATCCAAAGGTTTGCTTCATCGGCAATAGCGCAAAGCACCTCAGCCGAACTATAGGTGATGTCGTCGAAGGTTCTTGAGTTCCTTTCCTTCCGACTAAGGTGTTGTCGCCCGACGTTGTTCAGTAAGCTGGGGGCGACATCCCGCACGGAGCAGCCATCCGGCATCCAGCGATCGAGCCAAAAAATAGCAGGCCTTCCGTCGCCGCCTAGAACGCCGATAGCACCAGCATGTTCTCCACCGCGGGCAACGGCAGCCATGGCCGGTTGGATCGGAGCCTGCAGTGCCGTTCCCACCTCTGCAGCGCCACTCCAAAGCGGCGTAGATCAATTAGCCCCACCCTGACCGATTTGCGACGGGAACGCGTGTTCAAGCCGCGTACGTTCCAGATCATAATATTTTCACTTGACATCGATAAACTCTGTTGCGACTAGCGATGGCAACGGGAAATTCCCCGTCGGGGGTTGGCACCTCATCCCCATCCCCGCGGGGACAAAATCCGCCCCATCCCCGTCCCCGTGAACATTGTCGGGGAGAGTTCTTTCCCCATCCCCATACCCGAGCGGGGAATTTATCCCCGCGGGTCCCCATCCCCGCTTTACAGAGCGAGCCAAAATCCAATCTATGGCATCAAAAATTCAAGGAATAAATCAACTGTGCAAATATTTCTCAAACATTGCTAATTCATGTCACACAAAAAAGAGAAAATACAAGGAATAAATACATTATAAATACCAAAGCCACATTCAAGAAAAAAAACCAAAGCCACGGATCTCCATAACGAAGCATATTTGCCCTTGTCTTCGGCAACTAAACTCACTGACAAGACCTGACGCTATTTGCAGCACGCACAGATATCGTGGTTGTAGCGGCCGCGTCAAGCAAAGACATGGCGTCATCTCATCTCCACGCCGAGCTTGAGCAGCCGATTCTTCATATGAAGCATACGTGGAGATCGGCTACCTGACATCTCGAGGGAGCATGGCACGGCTGCACGGCGCTGCGAACCGCATGGTTGGAGCGCGATTGCCCCGCTGCGCGAGGATGCGTGATGGCGGGAGGGACGAGAGAACGTGGGGCACCGCGTGTGGGATCGCAGAAGGGCAGCGGCGCCGTGCATAGCTCAGCTAGGTGAGCGGCGGCGAGTGAGGGTTGGAAAGGGGAGCAGATAAGATGGACAATTAGGTTTTCCTGCTTTTATATGCTTCGTTTCTATGTGGGCTATGACGGGCCATTGGGCCGAGCTAATGAGGCCGTGCGCAGAGTGCTCTGTGCGAAGCGGGGATCGGGGAATCGGGGACGGGGGATGCTGTACCGTCCCCGTCCCCGCCGGACCCGACGGGGACAAGTTTTTCCCCGTTTTCTTCCCCGTGGGGATCAAATTCTCCCCATCCCCATCCCCTAATAGGGGAATTCCTCGCGGGGAATCGGGGATCGGGTCCCCGTTGCCATCCTTAGTTGCGACTCACGGCGTCTAGCATGCCTCTTCGAACATGCATTTGATCCCAGATAGGTCAAACTTTAGCAGCTCACGCAGCGCCTCCCTCTTGACGGTGTCCCGGGGGCTCTTGAACGTCGTCTTGCAAGCCGCGATGATTTCCTTGGAACGCTACGGACGAGCGGCCGAGCTCAGGTCCCACTTGGAGGTCAGCACCTTCTGGGCCTGGAGCGTCGCATTTGAAGCACGCGAACCACATTTTGCCGCGAGGCGGCCGCTGCGCCGGATGGAGGACGGCGGCGAACGACGCTTGCAGCGTCGAGGCAATGCCTTGATCAGCGGCGTCTTGAGTGGCGCCGAGACCTGGCAGGCAAACTCTGCTGCCAACGTGGATGGACTCCGTGCAATCACCGTTCCCCCGGCGGCGTCGCGGTCCAGGGCGTCGACAGCCTGCATCGCGGGTAGTGAGTCGATGAACGCAGGCAGCGACGTTGTCTCGTTAGCGGCAGGCGTCGTCGCCTGTGCGCCCAGAGTCGGATCCACCAGGTGCCCAGGCGAAGCAGGCCCCCTGCCTCCAGCCCAGCCATCCCAACCGCAGAGGCGACATCGAAGTTAGGCTCCCAAGGCCCATCAGGTACCACAGAATCCGGGACAGAGACAGGTCGAGCGGGAGATTCGCGCTCGAGGCCCAAGCGACATTCCTGTCCAGTAGTAGCCCAACCAGAAGGAGGCTCACAAACGGGATCCCAGAAGGGTGGCTGGTCCAACTCAACTGCATCCAAGCTGGGCTGCAAGAGAAAGCACGGCCCATCACGGTCCAGGGTCCGCCCACACTTGGAGCCCGCGAATAGCGACACGTCTTCACACAGGAACCGCTGCCTGCGCCACCCAGTGGGAGGGATGTCCACCTGGGCCGAGGGACGCGGGCCGCAATCAGGCGAGCGGAGGTCGACACAACGGACCTGCCCCAGGCATGGAGTCCGAGCGCCCAGCTCCGCTTCCAGCTCCATCGGATCCGCGCGCGGCGGGTAGGGCCCCTCTCGACGAGGCAGCAGAGCCTCAAGCTGCATCGAATCCAAATCCAGTCCCCTGCCGCAGGCTACGACTGGCCTCTCCCTCAAGTCAACTTCGTAGACCTGCTGCGCCGCGCACCTGCGCGGAGGCGTGCCTGGCAACTCCCGCTCCGCAATGTCAGACACAGGCGTGGACATGGGAAGCGGCGCCACGACGTCTCAGGTCTTCCTCCTGGATGTGACATCCGGGATGTCACTCTCACGGCCGACGACGCCCACTCCAGGACCATGCCCTACCACCGAGCGAGCATTGGCCCTCGCGCACCATCCTGTACGGATCCGGAGACCACCTGATGGCCGAAGCATCGGACATCACGTTGGTCGAAGCAGCGATGGCAAGCACCGCCCGTTGCCGCGGCAGGAATGCCGGGCTGGAGACGTGCCCAAGCGACGGACCACCACCACCACCCGGACGAAAAGTTGCCGGACCGAAAGACGACTGCCGCGACGGCCCATCCAAGCCAGGGTGATAGCCGTTGAAATTGTACGTGCTATCGCCACTATCATCAGAATCATATGCGCCGGGGAAGCCATCGTCATCAGAGCTCGAAGACTTGACCTCGAGCTATCGCCCTAGTACATTTTACAATCACACTTTTGACTATTATTACAAAATTCAGTTTCTACTTATGGTATATACTCTTAATACAGATACACATGGTTATTCATCGAACCAGTGGTTTTAGTTAGAGTGGAGAAATGAACTCTCTGTATTCAATAGAAAGGGTTGAACCCCAACATGAGTACATGCACAATATGGAGAAGAGCCCTTATACATATGGGAATATACATACATACACACATATCTCTAACAGTTTTAACCTTCAAGCTACTTATGGTAAATACTCTTCATACAAAACAAGGCGCAATACACACTAAGTACCAAACATCATAGCTCGCAATAAGGCAAGCATCATATGGATGCTTTTGCAAAGTCCACCTGAGCATCTTCTGTAGTCCGACAATTTAGAGATACAGCAATGTGACGGCGATAGAGTTGAAGATACCAGATTGGTTACTCAGATTTCCAAGAAGACAATGGCGGGGTCTCAGAGTCCTTCCAGGTGTGGGCGACTTGAGGAGGATAACGGTCACTCAAGACTTGACCTGCAGCAGCACACGACTCGAGTTCGGTCATCTCATCTAGTGTCAACTTCACAGACAGTGCCCCCACATTCTGATTGAAGTTTTCGATTTTTGTTGTGCCAGGTATGGGGCAAACATCGTTTCCCTGATGGTGAACCCAAGCCAATGCTAGTTGTGATGGTGTGCATCCTTTTTTTGCTGCCATTGCATTCACATGCTCGAATATCTTAGCATTCTTCTCAATATTCTCTGGTTGAAATCTAGGCATATACTGCAGAAGTTTGAAATCCTTGTTACAAAGAGGCATTAGACAATTATTTTTAATTCTTTTTCTTCAAGCCTTGTGTATATCAAATACGTGAGCCGAATCCAAAAATGTATCTATGATCAAGGAAATGTTTAAAATTAAGGATAGCTGAACCATGTATTATGCATATGTAGGTAATAGTTTGAGTTCAACTTGCGGTAGTCCTGCTCTGACATTGAGTCAACTAGTTTTGCTCCATTACACAAGAACCCTCTGCCTAGTGGACAAGCTACAATTCCAATTCCAAGTTCTCTGAAATTGTCAGAGAAAGTTGATAATTCAGAAATAAGCTTCCTACTTATCGACTGCACAACTTCAGTGTTTGACTGTTCATGAAAGTACCTGCAAGTGGGAATTATATCTTCTTCCACATCTCTAGACCATAATGACCATTCAAGCTGTACTGCAGTGATAGGATGGACTGCGTGAGCTCTTCGGATTGTTGATGCAGATGCTTCGGATAACCCAATGTACTTTATCTTTCATTCTTCCACCAGCTTCTTGAGTTCACCAATCTAGCATCAGAAAAAGAAGACAAACTCAATTATCTAAAAGGAAATGGTTCATGGCTTACAGGGTACAGTGTGGATTGTAAGAGAAAGGAAAACTACAAACGGAATATTAATATATGCAGACTGTCAGAGTAATGTGAGGCCAAAAACGACCGCAAGTAGTGTTTGTCAAAATCATTAAAGTTCAAAATCTATAATTTATTTTATTTTTAACTATGACACCCATGGTATTATTAGTTAATATTTTCGATAATAACCCACCACAGGCGTCCGTCTGTGACTCTCATCCTGACGCGGCTTCATGGGTGCGGACCCCATCTCTCTCAAAAAGAAAAACAAATCCCCACTCCCTCGTATGCTTATCCACCCAGCCCCAAAGCAGCGTGGCCGCTCATCCGTCTGCCCCCTTTCCCACCATGCACTGTCGGATTGCTGTGCTATGCCCATCCCCTATCACCGGCCACGCTGTGCGCCCTCGCTCCCTACGCCGCTCACCTACGTCCCAATCACCTGCGTTGCTCACCTACGTCCCAGTCACCTGCGTTGCTCACCTACATCCTCCTAGCAATGAAGGCGTCGTTGGGTTCGAGGGGGTCGCTATCGGTCTCATTGCCATTACTGCGGCCAAAATCAACGCCATGCTACGGAGTGGGGAGTAGAGGGGGAGAGAAGGGTTGTCAGGGGATGGCAGTGCTAGGAGGTACGTGGCTCGCCGACCCATAGATTTGTTAGGGTACGGAGGGGACTTGCTTTGGTTATGGGAGCACGCTTCCACTCTGGCTGGTAGAGGGCGCAGGTGGACACTTGAATTGCCAGGTACTTCGGTCGTTGAAGGGGGAGCGAGTGGAGTAAAGTCATGGGCCCTAGCACTTCGGTCAGCGGGGCCGCCATGGACGCATCAAGGTGAAGCTCTATGCCCATACTGCGAATGGCACGCTTGAGAACGATGAAGTTAGCAATCGACTCCGAGGCAATGGCTACAATGAAGATCCGTGGGGCGACCTCAGATGCCCACAAGACCGTCAGCGGCGCTGTGAGGTGGACCGACAACACGTTACCCACTTGCGAGCTGGTGGGACCATGGGCGGAGGAAACAGTGATCCAAAACAGCCTCCGCTTAGGGACAACGGCTCCAAGGAAGAGAGGGGATGCGGTGTGGTAGAAATTTTGCAGGAGGTGTCCCTGGAAACCTATACCTGGTCTGGCAGGAGATGCAGCAGGGCCACGGGCGTCGGCCTTTACTGGCTCGGGGCAAGGCACCTTCAAGCTTTGGTCATCGGTGCGGTCCCGAGCGACGCAGGCAGCTTCCTCTGGCTTTGGGTTTTGGCATATCTAGGCTTTGGCGCGGAGGGATTCCAGTGGCGCAGGGGCCACTGGGATCGAGAGAGGGGGCGACAGTGGTCGTAGGGCCACCGGTGCGGGGGCTGGAGTGGGCTCACCGGGCGTTGCAGCTGGGGGCGGCGCCGCCGCGGGGAGAGGGGGGTCCTCACCGGGGGGAGGGGTCACTTAGAGTCTCTCCCACTCCGCTGATAGGCGGCGTATTCAACGCGGCACCGCCCATGCCGCCCATGATGCCTAAACGACATGTGTTACCTTTGGTCACTATCACGGGGAGGTCTTTAAGCCTTTAACAGTTTCAACTCTTCCCATTTTCTTATAGCCTAATGTAGTCCCCAAAAGCTCAGCATGCTTTGCACTAGTAAAAACATAGAGCCTATATTTTTACTAGTACAAAGCGTGCCCAGCTATTACTCCATGCCAAGAAGGGACACATCCCAGATCATCACTAAAAATTGGATATAGTAAAGTGTGCTACCTCACGGTCGGTACTGATTACAAAAGATGGCAACATGTGTTCACTAATTTCCTAAGACAATGGCCGGTAATTTCATTGATTTTTGGACAGCCATTAGCATCTAACCAGTCTTCCTTCTTCCATGATAATAGGCAGGCCCCCACATCTGCTTGGGGAAGGAATTTGCATACAGGCAGATGAAGATTATGGCTGCTACCCTGGTGCATTTCTTTAGGTTCAAACTGGCAGACGAATCCAAGGAACCAACATACAAAACAATGTTTACCCTCCACATGGATAAAGGGCCTTCATCTGTATGCACACCCACGTTCTGCATGAACCGGGCAAGAAGTTGCTCATCCTTTTCTTTTACGGACAATGGACTGAACCCGAAAGTATTTACCTAGTATAAAGAATAATGAAGGAAAGCATGTGATAATTTTTTCTGTAAATGTAAGATGAGCAATGATTTTCTGTGCCCTACTTACGATCCCAGAAGCAATGAATGAAGCATGGTAAAGGACCAAAATGCATGGCACACTGGCCAAAAAATAGTAATCGCCTATACTTATATTTGCACGCTAGCGTAGCGAATCACATTCCTAGTTACATTTTACAATCACACTTTTCACTATTATTACAAAATTCAGTTTCTACTTATGGTATATACTCTTGATACAAATACACATGGTTATTCATCGAACCAGTGGTTTTTGTTAGAGTGGAGAAATGAACTCTGTATTCAATAGAAGGGGTTGAACCCCAATACGAGTACGTACAATATGCAGAAGAGCCCTTATACATATGGGAATATACAAACGTATACACATCTCTAACAGTTTTAACCTTCAAGGTACTCATGATAAATACTCTTCATAATCCGTACTTTTCAACTTATTTTTTTGACCGAAATAATATTTTTCTCTAAAAAAATTAGCAACTTATTTTTCAGCACAAGGCGAACGAACCGAACACGGAAGCGACTGCCATGGCAGCTGCTGGAAGATGCTCGTCGGCCGTCGCTGCTCTCAGGTACTTTGCTTGGTGGTGTGGTGGCCCGCCGCCTGGCCGTGGCTATAAAGAGCGTGAGAGGCCGGCCGGGGCGGCGAGGCAGTGGACTGGGTGTCATGACGTCACTGCACATGTGAGCCGAAACATGTACTGTAGTAAGCGCTGATGTCAGTTGCAGTTTCAAATAGGGAAAAGTCTTTTTTTTTAATCTCTAACTATCATGAGACTTAAGATTTCTTCTTTGAACTCCAAAACAAGAAAAGTCTTCCTAAACCGTTTAAACTTTCAAATAGGGAAAAGTCTTTTTTGTTTATCTCTAAATATCATCAGATTTTAGATTTCTTCTTTGAACTCCAAAACAAGAAAAGTCTTCTTAAACCATTTAAACTATCTCTTGTCCCGTTACAAATAGTTTTCAAGTTGGTTTCGTTTTTTAATTAGAATCCTAAAAACAGATTCGGATATGGAAAATCCAAATAAAGTATATAGATCTCGTCTGGGAAAATGAGAAACATATCCAAAAAAATCTGAAAATTTTCCATAACATTCTAATCAATGTCTAAATATGTTTTTTAAAACTGTCTAAAATATGATATGCAACCAACATGAATGCAACATATATTAACATTGAACTCATTCGTGTAGGACGCATTTCATGTTTTTATTGATGGAAGTTTTTAAATGCGCTATTCATTATTAGAATGTTTTGAGAATTTTATAGATATTTTCTCATTTTCCTAGATCTAAATATAATTTCTAGAAGCTTCTAGATATACTTTCGTTCTTATTTGGGTATCTCATGCCTCAATATTCTTTAGATTTTTTCTCAAAATTTTAGTAGTAGGCTTAAAGATATTTTTCATGGTTTAGAAAATCTTATCTGGTGTTTATTAGATTTTTAGTTTCTTGAAACCCACCTCTAACCAGGATAAAGAGGTAATTTAAAAGAAAGGACGACCTACAGAAGGAAAGTCAGTCTCATTCATTCCTACCGCCCTAAGGAATTTCATAAGCAAGGTAAGATGAAGTAGTGATCCGGGCGGGCATGCAAGGAGTAATTAAGTCTAAAAACCATAAACCCCTAATTTCTCGTATTTAGTCAAGTTAGAGCCTCGGGTGAATGAAGCACAACTCCTGCAAAACTATTATCGTCACTAGCTAATCTAGTTGAGTTGGCGTAATCTCTAGGTTGGGAAGCCTATCTTCTTTCTTTGTATCGAGACCAGCAAGAGCAAAGAAAGCAATAAATAGAATAGAAGTTCCTTAGTCAAGAAAGTATAGCCTAAGAAGGCAATTATGACTACACCTCAAAAGGATCCTATCGATCAGTCTAGCGTGGGGAGCAATCTATCGCCAGAAGTGGTGGTGACATGTTGGTCGCACTTCAGCTGAATGAACTTTCGGTGGCAAGAAATAATTTTAGAAGTTGAGAGAGAAAAAACTAGGCTACAACGATAGTTCAAGAAAACTAAAAAGACTAATTTAATTATTAGTTTAGAAAGTTTATTATCCCTAGGACCTTAACAAATGGGCCCAACCTAGCCAAAGTACAAAATCAAGAATGATTAGGCCCGGTATAGCTTTGCTCAGGCTTGGGTGCAGCGGGGGGTTCTCAACTGAAACAAAACAGGGCCTGTACTGTGGGGTTTAGTTTTGTTCGCCTTGCCACGTCGAACGTACCGATGCATATGGAATTGAAAATAGATACACCTTTCAAAAGTTATAACATCTTAAAGTAAATATTTTGATTTTTCCTAGCCTGTGTCGGCCTGACGTCACACAGCAAGGGAGATGGCGGTGGCTGTCTAGCTGCCAATGGATAGTTGGGTCGGCCAAAAACGGAAAGGGGCGGGCAAAGGAGGGGAGCTAGTCACGCGTGTGCTGAGGTGTCATGCACGTGGCATGGAGGTGGGTCGCGCTCTCTCCAATAGCATGACGGTCGCGCGTTAACCTGGTCCAATACTTATTCTCCACCTCATTTGTAATGTAATAATATAAAATGTATATTTCTTATAAGTAATAGTGTTCAAACAGATGTTGACCTTTCATTTCTATCGCAATATATTGTTAATTTCTACTAAATCAATATCATCTTTTAATGTAAAGATGGCTGGTGAATGGAGTCTTCCAGCAGGAGAGCCTTATAAGTTTGTATCTTTTAATGTAACTAGCAAATATGCCCGTGCGTTGCAACGGGAGAAAAAAATTCTACCTTTCATAGTTGACATCTTGTATAGGATGGTACACGTGATTTCGAGGAGAGGGCCACTGTCGTTGATCATGGCTTTACCCATGTTTACGGCACCTTTGTTGAGTAGGGCTTAATACTCCAGAGATCATTCCAAATAGTTTATTTGATGAGATATTTTGGCATTAAGTACGTGTGTAGTTGTGGAATACAATACAACATGATGAATGTAACATCCCGTGTTCTTTGTAATATAAAATTGCCAATATTTTAAATTTTTTCTAGTGCTGTGTGTTCCGTGTACTTGTTAGGATAAACTTAAGTCAAATATTTTTCTCCTTTTGTTCCAATTCAAAATTCACAACTTCAAAACTTTTCGCAATGAACCATGTGTGATAGAGTTGATCAAGTCAACATTATAATGAGAAGTATTTTTAATGAATTGATTTTTTTTAAATAAAATTTGGTTGAATCCGAGCTCACTCGAATTCAAGGTGAACCACCTGAATGTTTTCGGATGATTTTAAAAATTGAAACCCTGACTCAGTTTGACCTCGTCAAAAGGAATTTTAAGTTTTGTGCATACATGTAGTACTACGACATGCATGTGTGAGCTTGAGTTTTTTTTTATCCGATTTCTTTGCTGTTTAAATGCAACCAAGAAGAGGAGCAGTGGGCCCTAGTCCTATGACCATCCTGTCACTTGGCCCTTTCGTCATTGCGTGAAGCTAGCAGCAGGATCTGGGCCTTGGGCCTTGGCCTGTTCCAGGTCGATAGCTCAGCGCACGCCTGCTGAGAACCGATGTGTTTCCCTATGACCACGGACGGACAGCGGGCAGACAGAAATTATAGGCGGAAACAAAAAGAAGTGCAGAAATTTTCACAATTAAATATTAGGTATAGATAAGTATTACGAGGGACATATGTAACCTTCAACTCTTCGTGTGTTCAAAGGCCCTATGTTTTTACTAGTGCAATGCATGTTGAGCTTTTAGTCCATGCCAAGCAAACAGATTTCACATCATCATCACTAAAAATTGGAAAAGATAAAATACAAAACAGTAAACTGTGCTACCTGTGTCAACAGGGGCGAAGCTAGCTAGGTAGCCATTAGTGGGGTGCAAATGCACCCCCAAATTTTATGAAAACAGCGATTTTTTTAGATTTTCACCATATATGCACTCTCAATAGCATAACTCCGTACACTCACAAGGCACGTGCATCACCCTCTAATTTTCTTTAGCTTCGTCACTGTCTATCAATACTGATAAACTTCAAATTCAGAATGAGCACTGCATGGAGCTAAATATCGAGTTGCTAGACGTGACACCCACGATAGGAAAGACGTCGGCATGCATTCACTAATTTGCTGACACAATCGATGGTAATTGTCACTGATTTTTGGACAACAATTTGCATCCAATCAGCCTTATTAATTCCTTCCCATGATTATAGGCGCTCCCCATCAGCATGGAAAAAATGGCATTGCCTTGGTAATAACTTTCTGTGGCGTCCATGCAGGATGGTAAGTTGGCAGGTGAAGCTGATGTACTACCAAATGGCTATAGAGTGATAAAAGGAGACGGAATTAACTACATGATTTATGCAATGGGGAGGATGACATACCTCTGGGGTCAAGATGCCGAAGAATTCAGGCCTGAAAGATGGCTTGCGAGTAGAGTCTTCCAGCAGGAGAGCCCTTATAAGTTTGTATGTTTTAATGTAAGTATTACCAAGGACAGATCTCTTCAAGTGTTCAAAGGGCCTATATTTTTCACTAGTACAAAGCATGCCCAGCTTTTACTCCATGCCAAGAAAAGACACATTCCAGATCATCACTAAAAATTGGATAGGACATATAAATATAATAAAACAGTAAACTGTGCTACCTCACTGTCAGTACTGATTACAAAAGATGGCAACGTGTGTTCACTAATTTCCTAGGACAATGGCCGGTAATTTCATTGATTTTGGACAGCCATTAGCATCTTACCAGTCTTCCTTTTTCCATGATAATAGGCGGGCCCTCGCATTTGCTTGGGGAAGGAATTTGCATACAGGCAGATGAAGATCAAGGCTGCTACCCCAATGTATTTCTGTTGGAATATAAGTGAATTGTCCACCTTTCCCCATCATCTTAAGCTTTTAGGTTGAATTGGTTGGTGCATGCAATTTAATATGGTATCAAAGCCAGAGGTCTCGAGTTCGAATCCTGGTTAGCGCATTTAAATAAAATAATAACAGCTCGCTCCTATTCAACGTCTGAAGCCTGAGGGAGCCTCCACGTGAGGGGGAGTGTTGAAATATAAGTGAATTGTTCACATCTCCCCATCAGCTTAAGCTTTTGGGTGAATTGGTCGTGTATGCAACTTAATAATTTCTCCAAGTTCATAGGCATATGAGTCCAAGGAACTGACATGCAAAACCATGTTTACCCTCCAGGATAAGGGCCTTTATCTGTATGCACCGAACCCGCAAGTATTTACATAGTATAAAAGAATAATGAAAGAAAGCATGTGACAATTTTTTAGTAAATGCAAGGTGAGCAATGATTTTCTATGCCCTACTTACCATCATAGAAGCATTGAATGAAGCATGGCAAAGAACCAAAATGCATGGCACACTGGGCAAACAATTGCAGGATATACCATTGAGGAAAGAAATAGAATCGAAAAGAGCTTATGCGCCGATCGATGGAGCATACAATAGTAATTGCCTATACTTATGTTTGCACACTAGCGTAGCGTACCACATTCCCTAGTACATTTTACGATCACACTTTTGACTATTATTACAAAATTTAGTTTCTACTTATGGTATATACTCTTGATACAAATACACATGGTTATTCATCGAACCAGTGATTTTTGTTAGAGTGGAGAAATGAACTCTGTATTCAATAGAAGGGGTTGAATCCCAATATGAGTACATGCACAATATGCAGAAGAGCCCTTACACATATGGGAATATACAAACATACACACATATCTCTAACAGTTTTAACCTTCAAGCTACTTATGGTAAATACTCTTCATAAAAAACAAGTCATGCAATACACACTAAGTACCAAACATCATAGCTCGCAATAAGGCAAGCATCATATGGATGCTTTTGCAAAGTGCACCTGAGCATCTTCTGTAGTCCGACAATTTAGAGATACAGCAATGTGACGGCGACAGAGTTGAAGATACCAGATTGGTTACTCAGATTTCCAAGAAGACAATGGCGGGGTCTCAGAGTCCTTCCAGGTGATGGCCATTTGAGGAGGATAACGGTCACCCAAGACTTCACCTGCAGCAGCACACGACTCGAGTTCGGCCATCTCATCTGGTGTCAACTTCACAGACAGTGCCCCCACGTTCTGGTTAAAGTTCTCGATTTTTGTTGTGCCAGGTATGGGGCAAACATCGTTTCCCTGATGGTGAACCCAAGCCAATGCTAGTTGTGATGGTGTGCATCCTTTTTTTGCTGCCATTGCGTTCACATGCTCGAATATCTTATCATTCTTCTCAATATTCTCTGGTTGAAATCTAGGCATATACTGCAGAAGTTTGAAATCCTTGTTACAAAGAGGCATTAGACAATTATTTCTAATTCTTTTTCTTCAAGCCTTGTGTATGGGAACCTTGTATATATCAAATACATGAGCAAAATGCAAAAATGTATCTAAGATCAAGGAAATGTTTAAAATTAAGGATAGCTGAACCATGTATTATGCATATGTAGGTAATAGTTTGAGTTCACCTTGCGGCCGTCCTGCTCTGAAAGTGAGTCAACTAGTTTTGCTCCACTACACAAGAACCCTCTTCCTAGTGGACTGTAAGCTACAATTCCAATTCCAAGTTCTCTGAAATAATAGTCATAGAAAGGTGATAATTCTGAAATTAGCTTCCTACTTATTGATTGCACAACTCCAGTGGTTGACTGTTCCAGAAAGTACCTGCAAGTGGGAATTATATCTTCTTCCACATCTCTAGACCATAATGACCATTCAAGCTGTACTGCGGTGATAGGATGGACTGCATGAGCTCTTCGGATTGTTGATGCAGATGCTTCGGATAACCCAATGTACTTTATCTTTCCTTCTTCCACTAGCTTCTTGAGTTCACCAATCTAGCAACAGAAAAAGAAGACAAACTCGATTATCTTAAAGGAAATGGTTCATGGCTTACACAGGGTGCAGTGTGGATTGTAAGAGAAAGGAAAACTACGAACAGAACATTATATATGCGGACTGTGTTTTCCAGGGCATGGATACAGCATCTGATATGATTGATCCAGTTGCTGGACTTGGTACATGCAATGGTATGGTACCTTAGAAAAGTCCTAGAAGTTACTGCAAGGAAGAGGTGTCTACAGTCTTACACCAGATTAGTTTTATTATCTCCACCAGTTCTTGGGGTTTGAGCTCTTCTAAACAGGGTGGGAGGGAGGTCTGCTAGACACGCCCTTGTCACAAGAATACGATGGATCCAAAAAGAGGTTTCTTTTGTTTCTGGGTTAAATTTGGGGTGGTGACTGGTGATTGAGATTATATATAAGAGAGACCTTGCATCATATGCCAGCACACCATCTTTGCCAAATTTACGCAAGGGTCTTATTTTTTTAGTATAACCACGTACCCATATTACGTTATAGACGCCGTTGAAAGGTATGGGTACATATCCCCTGGGGTATCAAAAACACTCCCCCATCACTCACTGTCGTGCAGGAAGGCACACTTCACTCACCGTGACCTCGATCGGCACCTTCTTGTCTATGCGGGAGTAGTAGTAGAGGTCGATGCAGTCAATGCCGAGCCGCTTGAGGCTGCCCTCGCACGCTGCGCGCACGTATGCTGGGTCACCGCGGACCTCCATCTTGCCGTCGGCGAAGAAGACGGCAAACTTGGTGGCCAGCTCGACCTTCTCTCTTACCCCGCCTTGAAGCGCCTTCTCAGAATTCAGAAGCATTATTACATCGGACATCTTCAGTGCAAACTTGAAAAACAAGGATCTAAAACCGACCTTGCCCAGCAGGATCTCGTTGGTGTGAGGGCCGTACATGTCGGCGGTGTCGAGGAGGGTGACCCCGGCGGCGACGGCGTGGTGCATGAGCTTGATCAAGTCAAGCTCGGGCTTGGGCGGACCGTAGAAAGCGGACATGCCCATGCAGCCGAGGCCCTGCGCGGAAACCTCTAGTCCCTGCGAGCCCAGCTTGATGCGGGGGACGAACACGGAAGCGGCAGCCATATGGCAGGTGCTGGAAGATGCTCGTCGGCCGTCGCTGCTCTCGGGTAGTTTGCTTGGTGGTGCGGTGGCCTGCCGCCCGGCCGTGGCTATAAACAGTGAGAGGCCGGGCGGGGCAGCGGGTCAGTGGACTGGATGTCATGACGTCACTGCGCATGTCAGTTGCAGTTTCAATCAAATAGGGAAAAGTCTTTTCTTATCTCTTCAGACTTTAGCTTTCTTCTCGAACTCCGAAAAGTCTTCCTAAACCGTTTAATAAACTTTCAAATAGGGAAAAGTCTTTTTTTTTTATCTCGGACTACCATCAAATTTTAGATTTCATTCTTTGAGCTCCAAAACAAGAGAAGTCTTCCTAAACCGTTTAAACTATCTCTTGTCCCCGTTAGAGTAGTTTTCAAGCTGGTGTGGGACCCAGTGCCCGGTACTTCGCAAGGAAGGGAGAAGATATAGTCCGACTAAAATTCTCTACATGTAATCCTAAGAGCATCTTCAAGAGTACCTAATATTTTCTTCCCCAAAACAAGGAGTTTTGCAACTTTAAAAAAAATATTACAAGAAATAAAGAAGGTCATCTCCAAGAGTTCCAATAATCCACTCCCAAAATATAGAAGACAGTTTTACATTAGAAATTTTATACTATTTCTAAATTATCGTCCTAATAATTTTTATATATTCTTTCTCTCTTATACATTTGCATCAGAAACCTTTTCCTATTCTTTATTCATTTTCACGCTCTTCCACCTTTAGATCTGTACAAAGTTTTTGTTGTAGCTTTAAATCTATGTTTTTCTATAATTAATTCAAAGCTACAGTTTCTATGGACCAGTTGTGGTGAAATTTTTATGGTGAGCTAATTATTATATGATTGAACTGTATTAGAAATTTCATGCTCATTGGATCATGTATAACTGAGTTATAGATTTATTTTGTTTTATGCTTGTTGAATAGTTTTGAAATAGTTAAAAGTGTGTAAAAATAAAAACGAGTATGAAATTTTTACTACAGTTAAAGCATACAATAATTAGACCACAATAAAATTTTCACCATAATTGGACCATAAAAAGTACAGCTATAAATTAATTACAGAAAAGTATAGATCTAAAGCTACAACAAAAACTTTGTACTAAAGTATACTATATTATATGTTTACTGTGTAGATCTACTCGTGTGGTGTCTAAAGAAATTGGATTTTCTATTTTATGATTTTTCTGTGATTTACTATTCTTTTTCAAATGTTCAGTCCAAATAAATAGAAAAGAAAATGACAAAACCGCCTTTGAAAACCACCTATAATCGGGTCAAGGAGATAAAATGAACGGTTTTAAAAGTTGAGAGATGTGGTTTACCCGGATTTTAAGTTTAGGGAGGAAAACTAAACTTTAAAAATAGTTTGGGGAGATAAAATAAACTTTTTCCAAAGTAACTAGGTTTCCCTGGGGAAACATTTGGGCTCTGCCGCAGTTAGTCCAGATGGGCCACGGCAGCTGCCTCTTGGTTTTGAGATTTGAGAGGTCCAAACTGTTGGTGTGCGTTTTTGTGCGATACATAAGTACTATTGGCGATGAGTCCGATAATACCTTTTTTCTGTATATACAGTAGAAACAATTGTGCAAAACGGTTCAGAGCTAAAGTCATAAGAGCACGCACTGCATGACGGCATCTTCTTTGGACCCAAAGGAAACGTGCTGCCCCTGCACAGACAAACCCAACTGCTGCCACGGACATGCTGACGATTTTCCAAGACAGCATTTCGCTGTCCTGGTCTTCATCTTGTACACAACTACACGAGACAGCAATAATTTAATCCTAATATTATTATCAACAGCCTTCTTGCAAAAAAAAAGTAGCATACTTGTATATACATACTCTCTCCGTCTTAAATTACAAGTGATTTCAATTTTCTTGAAAAGTCAAAACTTCTCAAATTTGACCAAAATTATAGAAAAAATTACAAAGATTTATGACATCAAATATGTATACTATAAAACATAATTAATTAAAATCTAATTATACTTATTTGGTATTATAAATGTTATTATTTTGTTATATAAATTTGATCAAAGTTAAGATACTTTAACTCTAAAAAAAAATAGAATGCTGCAAGAGAGGATGTTCATCTATAGTGTTGTGAGGGGGGGGAGGGATCTCAGCTTCAGCAGTATAGTATAGATTTTGCCGTACCTCATTGCCGCCACGGATTCATCACGTCCTCCTCCTACCTCTGGCTGGGCGCAGCGCAGAGCCATGGGCGCCTGGCAACCTGAGGCCTGGGCACTGGCCGGTGACTGTGAGAGTTGGCGGAGCCGGCAGCCGCGGAGGCCGACGGCGCTGGTGCCGAGTAGGAGGGAGATGGCGTCGCCGCCCTCTCTCCAGCCTCGTGTGGCCGGCGCGCAGCCCCTCCAGGCCTCACGCGGCGGCGACGCGAGCTCCCTGGCTGCGGTACGCGGTGGCGCAGTAAGCCAGTAGTCCAGTACACGTCGACGGGCAGCGTCGGAATCGGCACAGACGCCAACACAACTCGTGTCGAGAAGCCACATCTTAAACATGTCAAATCGAATTCGTCAGTCACTTCACAAGCGGGCACTGAGCTACAGACTTGCAGAGTTGGACCTGCAGCTGCCATCTCGCGTCGCTACTTGTTGAAGCGTCCTTCTCAGCGAGTCCATGACACCCATCTGACCGGCCCCCAGTACCCCACCCACTCGGCACCCACGCAAGCGAGGGAGCGAGCAATAGTCGTTTCTCCCGTCTTCTCTCTCGGCGAATACGAGAAATGAATAAAATAATAGACGTGGTGTGTTACGGTAAATGAACGTGATTTTACAATGGTATTTGACAAATTTCACTTCTGGCGGTGTCCATCAGCATATTAGGTATTTTAACGGTGTCCCATGGCAAAATTTCCCTAGAAACAATTGATTTACTTAGATAGATATGACCGAGTACCACAATATGACCATATGAACATGATTTTGAACTCATTTGAGGCCGAAACACAGGGAGTATACAATATTGGAATTACGAAGGATCTCTTCATAGATGGAATTTTTGCAATAGACGGGGATAAGTGGAGGCACAAGGCCCTTGTTTAGTTCCTAAAATATTTTCCAAAATATTTCAAATTCCCGTCACATCGAATCTTTAGACACATGCATGAAGCATTAAATATAGATAAAAAAATAAAACTAATTACACAGTTTAGACAAAATGGACGAGACGAATCTTTTAAGCCTAGTTAGACCATCATCGGACAATAATTGCCAAATAACAACGAAAGTGCTACAGTAGTGCTACAGTACATTTCCCAAAATATTTCGGGAACTAACCAAGGGCAGAGGTAGCTCGCAAGTCATGAATTCTCAACCGAAGTGCTACGTGAATTCAGCAGCATTGTCTTCAGAGCGAATGCTACAAGACTGACAGATAAGATATCATCTGCAGCAGCTAAGAGCAACTCCAACGGTTTTGCATTTTTTGTTTGACAAAAGATGGAGTTTGCCAACTCTCAAATCAATATAGAGAGGAGAAAAAAGTTTATCTCCAACGGTTTGACAAAATTGACTTGCCAAAATCCAAAAAATGAAACCCGACGGCGCGGGAGGGAAGAGCGCACGCGGGAGTAGTGCGTGAGACGGAATGCCAAGCCGATCGCGAGCTTGTATATATGCCAATCCATCCCAGAATTTTGCCAAGTTAACAAAAATGCAAAGCCCATTTGCCAAACCGTTGGATATGAGTTTTGTAGACTTTTTTGCAAAAACAGAAATGCAAAACCCATTTGCAAAACTATTGGAGTTGCTCTGACAGAACTATTCTAAACATGCAGGTACCTACATGACTAACATGAAAGTGCATATCTATCCTTTACTTTTATGGCTGTATACCAAAAACGTTCACCGGGAAGGCCACGTCGCCTTTTCACTGTTCACCGTCTCACAGAACACTGTTCCTCATAACAGTATCGGAGCACAAAACATTGTTCGTACCCGTTAGCAACAGTAACTGATAATAAAATACTGTTCATACCCTTTATGAACAGTGACGGATCACAAAACTACCTACTATGAACAGTGCATGCCCGGGTTTGACACTGTATCAAGGACCCGTTAAAAAAAAACCCGTGCGAACGCACGGTATATTATTAATTCGTAAATACAATCATATTGGTAGGTGTTAGTTAAGTGATACATAATATTTGTATTTGATAGAACAATTGGATCACATTAATGCACTCATTTTCTTTTCTTTTTTTTGAAACGAATTAGGCAGGAGAGCTGCCGATTATATTAATAAGAAGAAGGCCCAGACAAGGCAAACAACGACGCTTCAAGAGTTTACAACGTAAAAACAACAACTACAAGGCTAAGACAACTCTACCAAGACGATGAACTGCTTTCAACAAGAGCAAACAAGACACCCCCAACGTAGAAGCCACCCATGTCAGATTACATGCCCCAGTAGTGGCCGCGCCGTGCCCCGCCCGATGCCTCCGCACACGTTGAGCGGGAAGTTGACGACCTCCAGCAGCGCCATCACCTTCATGGCCCGCCCCATGCCAGCCTCGCGCCTGCCAGAGCCCGCCAGCCACATCCGCCGGAACAGCACCCACACAGAAAGGTCGCGCCCACCAAAGCAGTGTTGTGCTGCCCGCTGCTGCCTGTGCCATGTTGTGCCATCGTTGTGTTGCGCCCGTGTTGTGCCTGCATCTCTCGCTCACTCTCCCTGCCTGCTCTCTCTGTTCATTGCTTCCATGGAGACCAACAGCCGCTGGCGGCCAGAACTTAATGCGACACAACTAAAAAGTTACAACATGATTATAGAAAACTTTACATGATTCAAAGTAAAACTTCTAACAGCGGCCACAATGGCGTCCCGGTGGCCACAAATTTTCTAAAATTTGTTGACGACAGGGCGCGGCTGGCTCTCGTTGTGGGTTCATTAGCTAGGCAACTTCCATAGCTACCCACTGGTGCAAGGAATTGAACTAGGAGGCTTGAGCTGGGCCGAATTTGGTAGGCAAAGGGAGCTCTGTTTTTAGCTCGTGTATGGCGACGGCGATGCGAAAAACGCCCACAATAGCATTTACCTTGGACGAAACTCAACGAGGCTAGGCCTGGGATGTAGAGAGGCTCAAGGTGAAGCTACGGTTGCGACTAATTTAGGGATGGTGCATTGGAGCTTGTGAATTTTGGCCCTGGCAGCTACTGCTCTCCATGGAAGTGACAAACAGAGAGAGTAGGCAGGGAGAGTGAGCGAGAGCTGGAGAGCTTGAGACATGGTAGAGAGAGGGAGAATGAGCGAGACATGGCGGCTGCTGCTCCCCTGGCCGCCATGGCCGCTGCCCCTACTCAGTCCAGTGCCGGCCCTGCTCCATCCGCCACGTTGTAGGGTCGAGATGGCAGATTAAAGGGGGATGAATAGTCCTTTCTAAAACTTAATTGCACTGGCTAACCGAAACTTATGCGGAATTAAAACTATCGGTCTAGCCAAGACTACACCCCTCTATCTATGTTTTCTAGCACCTTACAAAGATCCTAATTAAGCAACTAAGGTGCCGGACTAGCAAGAGCTCACCTAACCAATTCTAGGAGCAAGGTCACACAAACCTATGTCACTAGTATTTTGCACACCAGGAAGCTCCTACACAACTAGCAAGCAAAAGTACAAAGCTCCTAAGTTCACTAGCAATGCTCAATAACAAGACACTCAATGTCAAATTAGAGAGTGCAAATTACTTAGCTACACAAACTAAGCAATGTGACTAACAAGATTACACAAACCAAATTAGTCACGCAATGGGAGCTACTTCTATGCTACACAAGCAAGAAGGTAATTAGTAAGCTACACAAGCTAAGCTAGCTACTAGCAAGCTAATCAAGCAAACTAGTACTGCTAGAGCAACAATACAAGCACAAGTATGGACAAGTAAACAAGCTTGTGTCGAAGGATGCAAACCACCGAGAAGATGTACAAGGTTGATACGGTGATTTTTATCTCGAGGTTTACTTGGTTGCCACCAAGCTAGTCTCTGTTGAGACAATCTCTAAGGTTGCCGCCGGTCCTCTTGCTAGCGGTGACTCACTAGTCATGCCTCTCCCACGTGGAGCGCTCACCACGAGCTCTAGCACTTGACCCGTCGGACCACTTGTCGCCCTTCGCGTCTCGTTCAACTAGAGTTGCTCTTCGCGATCCCCGTGGGACGAGCATAATGCCCCTCACAATGCCTTCTCCAGAGCCACGCACAATTCTTTTGCGTGCTTCAACGGAGCCACAAGCCAACAAGCCGTCTAGAAGGTGGTAACCTCTAAGAGTAACAAGTACCACCGGCTTGCAACACGCACACCTAGTGCCACTCTGTCACAGAACCTCCTAATTATGATGGCCCACAAGTACACATCATTGTCGTAATGACCGCTGACAGTCGTACTTATGTTCACCATAACTTAAAAGGCCTGCTTTCCTTCGAACAGGATCCAATCACAGGAGTATTGCAATATTACAACAGTTTATTCAAAATATTCAACAGAGTAAAGTAGCGGAAGTCTTACAATAACATAGGTTTACAAACCAGTTTTCAAAGCTCAAACCTTATGTACATTATTACAAACCATTAGTAGAGAAGTATCGGTAGTAACTTTATTACAACATCCAAACGAGATGCCTTGCCCAAAGGCCACACAGTCTACTCGTCGTCGCTTTCTTCAACCACGACGGTCATGCAACAAGGCTCGAAGCAGACTTGTTCATGAACCGCACCTGCAACAAGGGGTTCAACAAACCCTGAGTACGAGAGTACTCAACAAGACTTACCCGACTAAGACAAAGACTCCAAGGGCATGCTAGCTTTAGGGAATCAAGGTACGGGTAAATCAGAATCAAGATTTTCTTTTGCAGAAAAGCTTACTAAGGTAAGTCCTTATCTTCAACATTTTACTTTTACCATTGATGGTTCATTAACCAAATCTAGGTGATCCTAATCTAGATCAAAGTAATTATCATCAAAACCTTTCTTATTCTTTCTTTCAATTCCAGTTCTTAGCTACGATGTTGGTGCAAGGCCAAGACTCCTTTCTCGTGGAGTAACGACGATTCGAACCGCTTCATATATACCCAGCTGGGGATTCCTAACCACCCGACATATGTAGAACCGAATCTAACATATATCAACTCTTACCCGAATAACCCAAAACCAGAACGTGTCCATCGCCACCCGAGAGCACAGTACTCCTCGAACCCGGCCACATTCTAGCCCCGAGGGTACACGTTACTCTCGCCATCTCTCCACTCCCAGTGCGAGGTTAGACGTTCTCGTAATGGACTAGCCAAAGTAAGGCTTACCCGACATGGGCACATGGCTAGTACTAATAAAAACTCCATGACACGAGGGCCAACAACGTACGGTCCTTAACTGATAAGGCGGAAACAATACATTGGGACTCCTCTCCCAATGCACGTTAGCAGTGGCCAAACCACCCGCCCGATCTTACAAGTTCATTCACATATTTCAATATTCATTAAGGATGCCGTCATGGCTATGTAAACATTTCATTTAAAAGCTTAACTTCTAAGCATAGCGAAGCATACTACGCATTTTCCGTAAAACAGGTATCAAGGGTAGTATTGCAATAATCAAGGATGATAATGCAGCAATTAGGTTATCACGCAACTCCTAATTACTTAATGCAATAAACCATAATATAAATAATAAAACATTTATAAAATTCAAGGTAGTGTTTAAATGCACCGGGGCTTGCCTTGCTCGGACACGACGACTGACTCAGACTCGGAGACTCCAACGTCTGGTCCGGAACCCACTGACGATCGCTCTTCTCCGGAAACTTGCTCGACGACTTCGGCTTCTTCGAAAGCGGTGACTACACGAATACATAACATGCTTTAATATGATGCTCAATAATAAACATGATGCTTGATGATAACATGCCACGCTTACGATTCGAGTACAACTTCCCTTCACGGTACAGTCGTAAACAGAGAATCTACTAACTAGTAGCAACGAGTTTCCGCGATACCAGCTTTTAACCTAACAAGTTACTAACGAGCTCAATCATGAAATTAAAGTGCCAGAGATCACAAAAGAATAGTGACCTAAGGACATCACTCAATCAAAAGGCACACAACACTTAAAGTTCTCAAATTAACATTTATTTTCTATTTAAATAATTAGGGCATAATTAGAAATTAATCAAACTTTAACTAAACAAGCTCAAACTTTTTCTATGGGTTAACAATGATTTATAACAGTGCCACAATTAATTTCATAATTTTTGGATAAATAAATTAATTATTAAAATTACTGGAAGTTGCATTTAATCTTTATTGGAACCAATTATTTCTACTGCATAAAGTATTCAAATTTATGATTTAACATTTTTCCTAGATAGTTTATACATTGAGAAGCTTATACAAAAATTTTCATGAATTTTGGAACTCTACACAATTTTTAAACAAATAAACAAATAACAACACTATTCATTTATTTGAAAAAGAAAAACAAAAACAAAAACAAAAACTGAACTCGGGCTGCTTCTCCTCGGTCCGGCCCAACTCGGCGGCCCGTTAACGCGCCCGCACGCGACGGCCCAGCCGCGGCCCAGCCCAGCCAGCTCCGCCCGCGCCCGCGCTCTCTCTCTCGCGCTCGCTGACAGCACGGTCCCACATGTCATCACCTTCCTCTCGCTCTCCCGCGCGTTCGCTTGCTTCCCCGCGGTGGCCGGCCGACGACCGGTGACCCAAACGATCAACCGAGCTGACCAACATCTTCTACACGGCCTAACGAACCCGTTTTGCTACTAAACGCCCTAGCGCAAGCTCCGGCAACTGCTCACCGACGACGGTGGCGGCTCGACGGGGACGGTGACCGGCGACTCGACGATACAAAGCGGTAGCGGTTAAAGCGAGGGGTCAGGGAGCATCAGGGGCATACCACGATCATGATGGAGTGATCGGTTGGAGCGGGGAGGCACTGGAGGCGGCTGGCGACGGTGGCGGAGCTCGACTGGAGCGGCGGCGACCCGAGGTGGAAGACGACGGCTCCCCGGCGATCCAGGCGGAATTGGGCTAGCTCAGCTGGGTCACGAGATGCGCAAGGATGAGGCGGAGCTAAGGGTGCTGTTAGCGTGGCCGGAGACGGCTTGGTGGCGGCAGCGGCGAGCGGCGGAGCTGCGGTGGCGGCGATGGCGAAACCAACGAACGCCACTGTGAACTACGGTATTTATAGAAGGAAAACTCGTCTACAGAGCCGCACTGCAGTGCCATCACGCTGGCGATCTCAGCGCGCTCGAGAAGGTCGTGGAAACGGCCACGGCGGTGATCGGCCGGCGCCCATACCGCGCGGTGGCCGGCGGTGATACGCCGAGCACTGTAGATGTCCCCCCCCCCAAATTTTGAAATTCAACTGTTTTTCTCAAATTACTTTCAAATTTGTATAACAACTTGAAAATCTTCCAATGTATGAAATCTTCAGAATTTCAAGCTCTACAAGTTTGGTATTGAACACTTTTTTAAATTCTGCTTGGATTTTGAAATTTGAGTTTAAATTCAAAAAGGGACACATTTTTCAAATTGGTAATTTAGAAATTACTTTTGATTTTATATTGAAACTTCAAAATCTCCAAACATCAAAGTTGTTTATCTTGACCAGATCTACAACTTTGCTGTTCAAAACTTTTTCAAATTCAGCCTCCATTTTAAAATCTTAGTTTGGGGACAAAAATGATTTAAAACTGAAATTTGCTTATTTTCAAAATTACTCCACATTTTATACTAAAACTTTGAAAACTCAAAACACCAAAGTTGTAGCCCTTGAAAAGTTCTACAAACTTGGTTTTGAACTTTTTTCCAAATTTTGCTTAGATTTTGAATTATTTTAAAAGGGGTAAAACAGGGTTTTGAAATTTAGGGTTTTTGGAGGGATTTCAAATTGGAATTTGTTTCTACTTTGATTTGTGATTACTTAGTGATCAAAACCTCACCCAAGGGCATCATTTGGACCAACATGACATAGTTGACCAAATGTCACTCTTGGTTGACCAATTTATTCTCGAAATTGTTTTACAGTCTCCCCAGATTTGAATTCGAATTCGAATCGGAAAACTCGCGACAAGTTTTGGGACTCCAATTCAAACTCAAATTTGGAGCTTCATTTTAGATGTTGTACTTGAGCTCATACCCTACACTTGACACTAGT
This sequence comes from Saccharum hybrid cultivar R570, assembly GCA_038087645.1. Lineage (NCBI taxonomy): Eukaryota > Viridiplantae > Streptophyta > Magnoliopsida > Poales > Poaceae > Saccharum > Saccharum hybrid cultivar. The sequence continues at coordinate 4,808,671 of JAQSUU010000254.1, read as the reverse complement.
GTGCAACACAGTCGCGCACTTCAAATTACGCAGGGCATGGACTAAGTATTTGCGGTGGTATTCGAAATTAGGGTTTTCGATTTCGGAGCACACCACAGAGAAACACATTCAACCTAATGAAGTAAACTCGTTTTAGTTGATGCATAACAATGTTAACTTAACAAGGATGCTTTGCGATGCATTATGATGACATGGCAGATTAATTAGCACTATAACACCCGGGGTGTTACACACTCGATGCAATCTCTCAAAGCAACACACTAGAGTCACTCACTCGCAATCGATTTGCACTCTTGCAAGCACAAGTAAGTTAGAGGGCATCCAAGCACATCTACACAAGCCACCAAGGCTTAAGGGTGCTCAGCAACCAGCCCAAGGCCGGCTATCATTTCTATTTATAGCCCCACGGGCTAAACTAGTCGTTACTCCTTCACTGGGCCAGCGTCCGGTCGCTCTACGACTGCCACGTGTACTAGCCGTTTGAATTAAACCATTGCCGCCAACAGCTAACTCACCCGCACACAGTACACGGCTTGACCAGATGCACTGCTCAGTGTAATCGGACTCACCACGCCTTAGCGTCCGGTCAACAACAAAGAGCTCCCCGAGCCTCCAAAATGCGACCGGACACGTCCGATTAGACGCGATCGGACGCACCACCTGCGTCCGGTCCTTCACCGCCTGCCACGAGTCAAAGCCACGCCCGTGCCACTGCGTCACCGTATGTCACCACTAACCGGACGCAGACCCTGTGCATCCGGTCACTTTTACTGTGCAGTGTCCGGTCGTGCCACAGAGGCAGACCGAGAGCGCCACCAACTAACCGGACGCACAGGTCCAGCCAAGGCCTACATCCGGTCACGTCCAGTGACCTGTTTCACCTCCGTTTCTTCGCCGAGTTGATCCACTTCAACTCCAAACACTTCTCCTTCGTACATGTGCCAACACCACCAAGTGTATACCACCATGTATATGTGTGTTAGCATTTTCACAAATATTTTCTCAAAGGAGTTAGCCACTCAACTTGCCATGCCACTCGATCCTAGCAACGATGCAAAGTTAGATCACTCGAGTGGCACTAGATGACCGATATACAAACAACTTTGTCCCTCTTGATAGTACGACCATCTATCCTAAACTCGATCATGCATTTCTCTACATAACCTTTGACCGGTGAAATAAAATGCCCTAGGTTATACCTTTACCTTGCGTATTTCCATTTCAACTCCTCCGATGGTGATGCAACACATGCACCAACATGCAACAATGATATGATCCACTTTATATCATCACATGATCGTATTGGTTCATCGATCTTGACTCCACTTGCTCTTCACCGTTGCATCAGTTTATCGGCGCCAAGTCTTGCTCAAGCTTCGCCGTCACACGCGGTCCCTCGCTTCGAAGCCTCCGACTTGCCCTTCACACTTGCAACCGGTCCGTCGAGCCAAGTTATGTCTTGATCTTCTCCACCTTGATCACATGACTCAATATCATGTCTCATGTGCAATGAGCTCCTTCATCAACACATGTGTAAGCATTGCAACATCTCCGAGCCATCTTTACCGTCATGGCATATGTTGCCAGGCAGGGTGTAGATGGAGAGATGGGCGGCCTCAGGGCGTAGAGAGGCGGGCATGGACGGATGCGGTCAACGATGCCAGTGCCCCGCAAGGCGGCGCTCACGGCCGCCGCATCTCGCGCCCAGGGACGAGGATGAGCGGCGAGCGAGCGGAAACCCTCGGTGCGATGGGGAAAGGATGAGGGAGGGAGCCGAACACTGTGGCTGGGGGCGCTTTTGTTCAGCCATTCGGTTGGGCTGATCAGCCCAGCCAAAATCCAGCCCAGCAAGCGGTTTCAGCCCAGCCGAACAAGTTGTGAAACGATGAAATGACCGTAACCTGCATGAGTGCGTGACTGTAGTCCTCAGCTTCATAATCGCTGGGAAAGACACCACAGCAAAAACCCTCAACTGGTTCTTCTATATGCTATGCAAGAATCCCGTGCTGCAAGATATAGCTAGTGGTAACCATGTGTTGCCTTGTGCTGCTTGAGTAGAAATAACAAGTGCACAACATTGCATTATTGCTACTGAAGTACTGTAGATGACATGGTACCCCAAGTCCCCATTGTCAATAGTGACAAACGAGTAGGGTGCTAAAAAGACCACCAACAATACAAAATCATGGAATTTGTTCATTAGTTATCAATCTACTACTAAGACGACCAAAGACAATTTTATTTGCTTTTAGACCACCATTATTTGCATCTAACCAAGCTTCTTCCTTCCATGATCAGGCGGGCCCCGCGTCTGCTTGGGGAATGAATTTGCGTTAAGGCAAATGAAGATCATGGCTGCTACCCTGTTACATTTCTTTAGGTTCGAACTAGAAGATGAATGCAAGGAGTCGACATACAAAGTCATGTTTACCCTCCACATCGACAAAGGTCTTCACCTGTATGCATAACCACGTTCAGCATGAACCCCCAAACAAGACGCCCTTTGTTGATGTACATACTTCAGAACCAATAGTGTTTTGGCACGTCATGGTTAGTGCATAGGAGAGCAATGAGTCAATGACAATGAAGCAGCATCAGCATGGAACATTTTTATGTAAATGTAAGGAATTTAGCGAATTGTTGTACTCTAATTACCATCCCACAAAAGCATAGAACTAAACATGGTCAGGTGGATGTTCGCAAAAAAAACATGGTCAGGTGAACACATTTTATTATAAATAAAACTACCCATCGAATGATCATCCAAACGGCCTCTACAAATGAACATCACAGTATAATAAAGGAAACAAATTGCAAAACACAAGATGTATCTGTACGCTTATACGCAGCTCCACGTGCTCCCCCACCGCCCGCCGCCGCCAACGATTCGAGGAGGGGAACTATTTTGCAGCGATTTTGATGGGTTTTTTCGTGCGCGGAGGCTTTCGTGGACGGATCGGGTTTGCGTCCATCATTGGGCTCCTGTGTGCATGGGCCGACACTGATATTCGTTGGGCTGAAAGTGATTAGGTTTCCCCGGGCCGCTTTGCCGTAGTTAATCCAGATGGGCCACGACAGCTGCCTCTTGGTGGTATGGAGAGGCCCAAACTGTTGGTGTGTATTTTGTGCGATATATAAGTACTTTTGGCGATGAGTCCGATAATACCATTTTTCTGTATATACAGTAGAAACAGTTGTGCAAAAAGTTTCAGCGCTAAAGTCATAAGAGCACGCACTGCATGACGGCATCTTCTTTGGACCCAAAGGAAACGTGCCGCCCCTGCACAGACAAACCCAATTGCTGCCACGGCCATGCTGACGATTTTCCAAGCCGACTGATCCTTGACTCAATGTTATACTATCCATTTCGCTGTCCTAGTCTTTATCTTGTACACAAGGCAGCAATAATTTAATTCTAATTTTTATTATCCATCGCCTTCTTGCAAAAGGAGTAGCATGCTTATTATCATATATACATACAAGAAAGAGCATACTTCTTCCCATCACAAATTCACAATGGTCTTCCAAATCTAGTTCTTTATAAATCTCCAAGCCAAACAGATTCACCTCATTCTTCAGTCTCAACAAACCACGATGCAGATATCATTTTGTAGTTGTTTTGAGATCACCGCACTGCAGACTGGAAATTGCTTGAGCCATTGCAGAGTTTTAGGTTTGAACACGGCATAGTATAGTCCATCCATTTGGTACGGCACGGTACCATCAATAGAGCAACACGGGCTGGGTCATCTTGCTCTGACTCTTGAGTGAGAGCAAGCACCTCCTGCACCAGAGCAGCTCCAGCTCCAACTCCAATGGCTTTCCAGCTATCCTCCCTCGCCGCATCGGCAGGCCTGTGCCTGCTGTCAGCTCTTGCCGCAGCCTTGCTGGTGCTCACCCTCTACGTCCTAGGTGTCGTCGCGTCCTTCGCCGTCTTCTGCGCCAGAGAGTTCGCCCGGAGGGATCCGGACCGGCCGCCGCTCATGGGGACGGCATTCCGGCAGCTCAAGAACTTCGACAGGCTGTTCGACGAGCATGTCAAGTACGCGCTGGCGCATCGCACCTGCAGGCTGGCCTACCATGGACACAGCGAGCTCTTCACGGCCGACCCGGCCGTCGTTGAGCATGTCCTCAAGACCAGTTTCAGCAAATACAGCAAGGTGGTTGTGGTTTCCCAAGCCCATCAGTTTTTTTTAATCTCCCTCCATATTCTCCACCTCTCTCGGATCAACACAGTTCAATTTATGTGCCAGGTGCCACAATCCTGCAATAAATGGTGTCAAAACTTGAGTAATCTGCAGTTGTGTTCAAAGAACATTTACTTTAAACTTATTACACTAAACTGAAAGGAAAAATGTAGATTATCCTCAGACAAACTTATTTCAATGTAGACTGTCATCAGCCTTAAACTTATTATAAAGTGTATCTTCATTCCTATCTGTCGGATCATTTAGCTAGTTGCTACTTAACCATACAAACAATTGATTTACTTAGATATGACAGGCTACCACAATATGATCTTTTATGAACATGATTCTGAACTTGTTTGAGGCTCAAACACAGGGAGCCTACAATATTGGAATTATGAAGGATCTCTTTGGGGATGGAATTTTTGCAATAGACGGGGATAAGTGGAGGCACCAGAGGAAACTGGCAAGTTTTGAATTCTCAACCAAAGTGCTACGTGAATTCAGCAGTGTTGTCTTCAGAGCAAATGCTACAAGACTGACAGACAAGATATCATCTGCAGCAGCTAACAGAACAATTATAAACATGCAGGTACCTACATGACTAACATGAAAGTGCATATATATTATTAATTGGTAAATACCTTCATATTGGTAGATGTTAGTTAAGTGATACACAATATTTGTATTTGATAGAAAAATTGGATCATATTAATGCATCCTTTTTCAGGATCTTTTGATGAAAACAACTATGGATTCAATCTTCAAAGTGGGATTTGGTTTCGAGCTGAACACGCTATCTGGATCAGATGAATCTAGTGTTCAGTTCAGCAATGCCTTTGATGAGGCAAACTCTATTGTCTACCACCGATATGTCGATCTGTTCTGGCAGCTGAAACGATATTTCAATATTGGATCAGAAGCGAAGCTTAAAAAGAACATTCAGATCATTGATGACTTCGTGATAAAGTTGATCCACCAAAAGAGAGAGCAAATGAATGGGCAAGATCATGTAAGGGCTGCAAAACTCTAACCTGAAAATAAGCTTGTCAACATGTATATGCTGCCTTCTGTGTTGGTATATGCTTTTTAGTAACAACCTGATGAAGAAAACTCAATCTGGCACTAAAATAAGAGATCTTTGTGTCTAGCCATGAGATATTTTCATCCTAACAAGATGGACAATTTTAGATCTGTTTAAGGATCAATATGTCATGCATCATATGCAATCCACCTAAATTTTCATGTAAATCATATCTGAAGGGTGGTGTGATTCTGTTTATCAGCTCTTATGTCTTGTGGAGCATGTACTCTCCAGAAAGTCTGAGCAGCTTTTGAATCTAGTGTTAGTATCCAGAGTAGATATACTGCATACTTCTGTAACATCTTCTCTTAATTCAACTCTATCTTCACCTTTATGATGCATGCAGAAAGCCAGAGAGGACATACTATCAAGATTCATAATAGCAAGCAAGGAGGACCCTGAAACGATCAATGATCGTTACCTGCGTGACATAGTCCTCAATTTTCTGATTGCTGGGAAAGACACAACTGGGAACACACTCTCCTGGTTCTTCTACATGCTTTGCAAGAATCCTATAGTGCAGGATAAAGTTGCCCTCGAAATCAAGGAGTTCGTTAAGTGGGCTGAGGAAGATAACAACACAGAAGACTTCACTGCAAGATTGAATGATGGAGCCATTGACAAAATGCACTACCTCCACGCTGCAATCTCTGAGACACTACGGCTGTATCCAGCTGTTCCAGTGGTACAAATAAATCCTCTGTAGGCTATTCCTTGACTAGGGTCCATGCCAACAAATTCGATCATGATTTAGCTTAATTACAATGTGTTATTAACATATCCATCATAATGAAATATGAAAGTCCTTTGTTAGTTCTGGTTTGGGGTGAAAATACTATAACTATTACAAATATACATGAAAGTAGTCTTCAGAAATCTGCATGAATTTTTAAAAAGACTACTAGAGATAGGAAATGGCATGGTCTATTTCCATGTAAAATTACTAGAAGTTAGATATTGTAAACCACCTTTAACTTGCTACTAGCTGTTGTCAAGTTGAATTTGCATTTGGAATGATTTTATCCACAAAACAGACAAATCGGTATCAAAGGACAATTACAGGAATAACCTTTCAAAAAGTTTAAGGAAAGGCTATTCCTTGACTAGGGTCCATGCCAACAAATTCGATCATGATTTAGCTTAATTACAATGTGTTATTAACATATCCATCATAATGAAATATGAAAGTCCTTTGTTAGTTCTGGTTTGGGGTGAAAATACTATAACTATTACAAATATACATGAAAGTAGTCTTCAGAAATCTGCATGAATTTTTAAAAAGACTACTAGAGATAGGAAATGGCATGGTCTATTTCCATGTAAAATTACTAGAAGTTAGATATTGTAAACCACCTTTAACTTGCTACTAGCTGTTGTCAAGTTGAATTTGCATTTGGAATGATTTTATCCACAAAACAGACAAATCGGTATCAAAGGACAATTACAGGAATAACCTTTCAAAAAGTTTAAGGAAATTTGTACTCAAGAATATATGGAAGCAGAAAATTAATTAGCCAATTATAAGTATGTCGCTATGCAGGAAATAATAATAATAAAGCTCTACGCAACACCATGTTTCTGTTATTTACATAGACTTGCATTTTCCAAATTTCGTTCGTGAAATTTTCTGTGGCACTCTTACAGGATGGTAAGATGGTGGAAGAAGATGATGTACTACCTAATGGCTATAAAGCGATAAAAGGAGATGGCATGAACTACATGATATATGCAATGGGGAGGATGACATACCTCTGGGGTGAAGATGCTGAAGATTTCAAGCCAGAAAGATGGATTGCGAATGGAGTCTTCCAACAAGAGAGTCCTTACAAGTTTGTGTCCTTCAATGTAAGTATAACTCACTAGTCATCTCTCACATGTTCAGAGAGAACATAGATCCAACTATAATCACATGTCCATTCTAGGTTCTAGGTACTACCTAGATTCTCATAGAGAATTAGAAAGGAACAGATAAAGTTTAGAATATTAGCAGATAGTGGCATTCAAATTGTGTTCTCTTGCTATAGGCCAATGCTAAGGCCAAGCTAGAAGCTACTATCAGCTCTCAAGCTACCTAAACAACCGAAGCTAATTTCATTAGCCTTCACCCAGGGGGGAGTCTGTCATTTCCCCGTGTTCAAAATTTTTTAAGGCAACCATTTGCATTTAACAAAGCTTTCTTCAATGATCAGGCGGGGCCCCGCATCTGCTTGGGGAAGGAGTTTGCATATAGGCAGATGAAGATCATGGCAGCCACCCTGATACACTTCTTCAGGTTCAAACTGGCAGATGAATCCAAGGATGCTACATACAAAACAATGTTTACCCTTCACATGGATAAAGGACTCCAGTTATATGCATACCCACGTTCAACTTGAAATGCCAAAACAAGTATTTTTAATCCTTTGTTACTGTTGGAGACATGTACATATTCCACAACTGTAATTTGGGGAGGTTTGCATATTCCACAACTGTAATTTGGGGAGGTTTGAAAAAAACTGAGTATAGGAAATGCCGAATAATGAGTTTATTATGCTTTGCCATCTCAAAGAATGGACTGGAACCAAATAATGACAAATTTCCAAAATCCAGGCCACTGATCAAACAGTCAGTATCTGCTTTCTTAGTCACATAATACCCTGTTGGCAAGAACACATCATTGATCCAATTGGATAAACAAACACACAAAAGAAGAGAGGAATCCAGACAGGAATATTTGCTTCAGAATTGCCTACATGAGAGTACAGACTACAAAATTGATACTCTAAGCTTCTCTGTATAAGCAGAGTAAGCTTGTTAAGTGATGATATAATAAACAGACAAAAATATCTATTGTGATAAGAATGTATTCTCTGCTAGTGTCGGAAGCTGGAGTCCAGGCCTTGATGTCCATCCTTTGATATTCCTGTAATTCTCAATCGCCTCTTTCCTTAGCATCTCACGGGAAGCATCTAAAGCACTCTTCACCTAGAAAAGTATAGAACCAACGATGTGTAATCCAGAATATAGATCACACAAAAGGAGTTCATATAGGGCGACGTGGAGAAGTAAGTACCTTCGGGAATGACAACTTTGGTGGAGCCTCAACAACTTCACCAAATTTGACTTTCTCACGCCCAGGGAAGTCTGGAACAGTTTCTGCCTTATTGCCCTTGCGCTTCTTTTTCTTCTCATCTAGATGTCTGAAATTCATGGAAGGGCATGTCACTATTGTCTAAACCTTCTGAGAATAACATAACAGCAGAGTTTAGATCAGATGCATAGGGCAACTAGAGAACTCACTTCTTCCTTCTTTGCTTCTTCGAGACTGAGATGTTCTTGTCCAGTTCCTCGAAACGAAGGTCCTTAGCCTTTCCCCTCTTTCTCTTCCGCTTACTTCCCTCTGCATTCACATTCTCATTGGCAGCTGAACCATCTTCACTGCCTTTAATCTCTGATGCTTTGCTATCAGCAGGAGCCTCCAATGTCTGCTTCTTAGTTTTCTACACGAACACCATAAAAATTGAAGAGAGAAAATGAGAAGTTAACACACCACATTCTTAACAGCATCATATTGCACACGCAACTGGCAGTCAACCGTGAACCAAAGAGATCTCTGAACCAAAACAACACATCGTGTGAATCAGGTGAACTGGAGTGAAGTGCGGGGCTGAGGACAAGCAGGGCCGAATTTTACTCTTACTCTACCCCGGGATTACCTTGTCCTTCGCCTTGTCTGTTGGCTGCTTGTTCTTCCTTAACCCATCGTCTTGCTTCCGGGGAGCACCTCCTGTGCAGCCACCAGCAGCAGCAGCACGCGCACAATGTAAGTCAGGGAGTAGAACAGGAGATTGGGCAGATCATCTATATTCTAATTGCGGCGCCTGGTAGAGGCTAGGAGAATAGGCACCTGAGGACGCGTCAGCGTTGGCGTTGTGCTTGTTCTGGAAGGCGATGAGGCGGCGGAGTTTGGACGGGATGGCCTCGAGCTCCCGGTGCTTCGGCGGCGGGGGCAGGCGCGTGTCCCCGCCGTGCGCCGCCAGGAAGTTCTTCTCCCTCCGCCGCTGCCCCTTTCCTGGCATCTCGCCCTCCTCCTCCTCCGCCGCCGCCGCCCGCTCGCTAGCTCACTGGTTAGTTCGTTGCAGCCGCCGCCGTCTGCGCCGTGGTGCGGCTCGGTGCACGAGACGAAACGAGGGCAGAGCGTACTCATGGGCCTGTAGTGGGCCTGCGTCGGTATTGGGCCCATTGATTGTTCTCAAGTAAACCCAACATGATTCTTCGGTGAGGGCGTTCGTCCGAGCGTGTCCGCGCCGGACGTCTGAGCCTGCACGGCGATCGGCTCAACATCAACGGGCTTGCGGTCTCTCGAAACGTCCGCTACCAACTCACCTCACTCGTTCACTCCCACACCGAGTTCCTCGCTTCCTCCTCCCTTTCACACTCACGCCCTGCGCGCTACCCGGCGCACGACCACAGCTGCCTCCTTGCCCGGCGGCGATGCGCTCCCCCACCCCGGCGTTCTCCTCCTCACCTCGACAACCTCCTCCCCCACCCCGGCGGCCTCTTCCTCCACTCCGGCGTCCTCACCCACCGGGAGCGTCCAACGCCCGCGGATCTAGTGGCCCTCTCCCACCCTGGCGAGATCCATGGATATGGCGCGGTGGTGTTGCAGAGGAGTGGGCAGCTCTGCCCCACCCCGGCACGGCGTCCTTCTCAAACCCTGCAGCCGAAATCGATTGACCCAGCTTTTCCCTCTCCTATGTTGCATATGTGTGTTTCAAGTGTTTCAGATCTATGTTGCATTTGTTTCATATGAACGTTGCAAAAGTAGAGCAGGGGATGTTACACATGTTGCATATGTTGCAATTTGTTTCAGAGGCATGTTGCAAGCATATGTTTTGTGTGTTTCAGATGTTTCAGAGGTATATTTTATTTGTGTTCTGAACGCATGCTGCAAGTGTGTTTATCTAAATATTGCATATGTTTCACACATACGTCGTATGTGTTTTATTTGGATATTGCGTATGGTTACAATGGTTTTCAAATGTGTTTCATGTGTTTTTCAAGTGTTTCAGAAGTATGTTTCAAGTGTTTTAACTGCCTTCAGACGTATGTTGCAACTGTTCTATTTGGATGTTTCAAAAGTAGATCAGGTGTTACATCTCTCCTCCCCACCTTCTGCTGCATCATCTCTCCCGGAGCCGGCAAGGCACCCATATGACACCGCAGTCGGGTCTTTCCGAATCGGAGGCGCCACGCGTCCTTCCCCTCTGGTCACTCGGGCGCGCGGGGGTTCCGCGTGCAGTGCGAAACGGGCACGGCACGGCAGGGGCATGCAGAGGGGAGCGTGCCTTAGATGGCAACGCGGTGGCGGGATGGAAGTGTGGAGGAGATAGGCTGCGGATGGGGACGCGCGCACGGATGTTGGCACTGTTTTTTTACGCGGGTACCGTTTTCTGAGATGTGTCCTGGCGCCGGACGTCCGGGCGCTAAGCGTACCAAAAAATTGAACCCAACATGATGGGCCTATAGCCCTTTTGCATCAACTTATGCATTTTCAGCGGGTCAATTAGTGTGGATTTTTTTCCATTCTTCAAACACGATGACCAAAATGGCGACAAAAAGGCCCAGAAGAGCAAGATCCTATTTGGGAGTACTCCAAGTTTTAGAGCTCCACTAGAAAAATGTTCACCATGTGGCTATAGGAAAGGTTTTTAGTCCATGGAGCTAGAGGAGGAATTTTTTTAGATAATGAAGACAAATGCGGCTTTATCTTTCCTCAAGGAGGAAGAATTTGACCAATTATTACAAGCTCACACTAAAGCGAAAAACGAAGGAACCACTCCTAATGTCCAAGACGATAAATGAAACTCCAACCACGAAAAGCAAACAAAAACATGACACTAGACTCTAAAAGCTTGCATGCCTCCACAATAGATGTCTTGCACTCATCCAAGCGTTGTAATTGAGTCTAAAACCAGAGCCAATATGCCCCCCTCCCCCAGAAGAGTACCTGCAAAAAAGCTAGAGGAGGAAATATAGGTGTTGGGCTTAGGACTTGGCTCCAACTTTGAGAATGAAAGGGTTTGTTTGGAATGGTTCTTTCATCCCTTGTATATATTTTGTTCTGTAACTTTGCATTTGTAGTGATTCCTAATAGATAAAACATGTTTGCAGGTTTCTTTTAACGGTTTATGTTCATGTGGCTCATCATACATCTGCACAAACTACATAGATAATAATGGATAACAAATGAGTGCAACGTGCCACATAGTTAACGAATACCATCATTGGTGGCATCATAGACCTCATTTCCATCTCCAGCCATGTTACCAAGATCAATATAGGTTTTTCTTTTGCCTTCGGGGTCTTGTGGTGTTCATACTTATAGGATGCCAACGATCAGCTTCATCGTTGCATATGCCACCAAACATCGCCAAAAAGACCATTTTCATTTTCAACTGTTTGTTTCTTAAACTTTCCATCAACGGATCAAAACTAGAAGACTAGTACTACATAGTTGTACATGTACTTTTAGGAGTATGTATTTACTACCTGATCGCTCCATTTGGTAGAGCTTCTTTTTTTTTAATTAAGAGAGGAAGCTGATTGTCTGACTGAAAATGTTTTTCTAGGATAAACTCTATACATATAGTGATCAGAAAAAGCTATTTTTTTTGTTCGGAGCTCTCTAATTCATTTCATCATAGAGTTAATTCACAGAATCAGCGTATTCACGGTAAAAAATTACGGACAAACAGGCCCTGAGCCGAAGTCCGCCGCTAGGACGCCTGGGAACAACCTGGGTAGAAAGCCCTTGTGGGCTTAGCCTCCATGCTCTTTCGGGCGGCCCATCGAGATTTGCAACTGCTCCACGTGCGGAAGCTTCCGGAAACTCGCTGGGCCCCCATGGCATCGGCGGCCGCGAGTGCGCGTGCGCTTCGCTTCTGCCGCTGGTCGCCGTTGCCGCGTCTCCCTCACCCTTCCCCTCCCGCGGCATCACGAGCAGCGTCCCGCCGCCGCGGCGTACGGATGGCCTCCTCGGACGCCTCTGCCGCTGCGCCGCCCAGCGCTACCGTCGAGGTGCCCGGCGCCGCGGGCCCCGTCCTCGTCGTGGGCGCGCCGGGACTCCCCGAGGCGGACTTCAGGTCAGCGTCTGGGATCCACTTCTCCGGTTCCGTCTGGTGGAATTGGAAAGCTCGCTGATGTTTGTTGGCTGCGGGCTCTGGTAACCGCAGGAACGCGGTGGAGTCGTCGTTGTTCAAGCAGTGGCTGCGGAACCTGCAGTCGGAGAAGGGCGTCCTCACCTACGGGAGGCTGAACCTCACGCGGGTCCTCATCCAGGTGATGTGCATTTGTGCAGCTGGCTCGGTCGAATTGATTGATTGTATGACATTGCTCAATTTGCTCTCGTTTGCCTCTGGATTTGCGATGCAGGGAGTTGACATGTTCGGGAAACGGGTGGGCTTTCTCAAGTTCAAAGCTGACATCGTGGACGAGGAAACCAAAACCAAGGTAATTGGTTGGAATGTTCCTGCTGGTATTGTTGTACATTTGTTTGGATCCTAGAATGGTCATTAAGGACTAACAATGATGGTCTACGCAGTCCAAATTTCTCATCAGAGTTTGATTGATAGTAATGTGAGGTGTTTCTCCTAGTAAACATATGCATATGTGATTGTACTTTTCCTTTCTTTTCCCCTTTACGATTGATAATGAATAGAGATAGATGGGCGCAGCAAATGAGTAGAGATAGATGGTTGCTTAGGTGGATGTGGCTCAGCCTTTGCTTATACTGAATATATAGGCTGAAGCACACTTTAGACATGTGTATTTTCAATTTTGTGATGACTTTGCTTTTTAGCCTTGACTATGGCACTTAATGTTATGTGTACCATGATAGTCTGATGTATGTTTTCCGGTGTGTGCTTATTAAAATCTTCGTGTGATATACTAATATCTTTCCTGCATCCACTGATGAATTTTTCGCCTTTAAACCGATTTGTGGGGTCTCTACTCTCTAGCGCTAGCAGGACGACGGTAGTTCATACTATCTTTTGACAGTATATATAGGTTCCAGGAATTGTCTTTGCAAGAGGGCCCGCGGTTGCCGTGTTGATTCTTTTGGAGTCTAAGGGGGAAACATATGCTGTGCTAACTGAGCAGGTATAGTATACCATGATTCAGAGCACATGGATTGATTCAGTAAGCAAATTCACCTATTGACTGCTATCGAACTTCTAGGTTAGAGTTCCTGTTGGAAAATTCCTGTTGGAGCTGCCAGCTGGGATGCTAGATGATGAAAAAGGTGATTTTGTTGGCACTGCGGTCCGTGAGGTTAGTATCTTGGCTTCTGAATACAGCATGCACTGAAATCTGCATAGTACTGCAGGGTATTAGCTAGCCTTGCATTGATCCTGTTTCTGCTTGGTTTTGGTTGCAAAGCAATAATGCATTGCTGTTGTGGTCAGAATTTCGTATGAATCTGTAAAGTACTAATTACTGTATACAATATTCTTGTAGCGGTGATCCTTATATTCCTTAATTGCTGGCAGGTGGAAGAAGAGACTGGTATAAAGCTGAATATAGAAGACATGGTTGATCTTACAGCACTGCTGGACCCTGCTACCGGAGGTCGAATACTGCCATCACCGGTAACTGGCCATCATTTCCCTTAGTTTGCTTCTTTTTGCATAACTTCTACTCACCTGGTTAATCACTATTTTCCCCCCTGAGACTTATGTACACATAAAAAGCATCTAAATCAACTTAATTGATGATAAAAGCTTCACAGAGATCTAAACCAGCGCTAGCTATTAGTACATGATTGCAGTCTTTTTGACAAATCAAGAGCAGGGCTGGCTGGGAAATAGAATAAAGTATGCAGCAACCTGGTACATGCTGGTGTTCTGAACTCTGCTGTTGCAAACACTGCATTCTAATTCCTGCTAATTCAGACTGACGCCTCTGTATGTGTTCCTAGGGTGGCTGCGACGAAGAGATCGGCCTGTTCCTGTACAGGGGCCACGTCGATGAGGAGACCATAAGATCGCTCCAGGGGAAGGAAACCGGGCTGCGCGACCACGGCGAGCTGATCAAGCTGCGCGTGGTTCCGTACAGCCAGCTCTGGCGGTCGACGGGCGACGCGAAAGCACTCTCCGCAATAGCCCTGTACGAGATGGCCAAGAGGGAAGACCTGCTGCCGACGCCATCGCCGTCGGCCAACTTGTAAAGACCTGCTTGCTAGCACTGCACTGTGCTGTGCTGTAACAGATGGGCAGTTGCCTATAACATTGAAGGAACGACACTTGTGAAACAAAATCATATATATACGTAAACATTGAGTTTGGAGTTTGGAGTATGGAGTAGCGTGGGAATATGGGCGTACGTTTGTGCATTGTTGCTGTAGCCTGTAGCGGCGGTGTGGCTGATTCACTGGTCATTCCGGGCTCGCACTTCGCCGGTCGTCTTTTATCTTGGTCTGTACGACTCAAACCACCACTCGGCAGCTGCCCATGGCCGGGCGTGAAGCTGTGGCCGGTGGCCGGCAACTGGAGCGGCGTTGCTCGCCCGGGCGTCGATGCTTGTGCCAGGGCTGGGCTAGGCTTCTGCGTTGGCTTGGCTGGAGCGAAGAGACCGGGCCGCGGAACACGGCGTCCTGTCAGACATGTGCATTGGGGCATCCCTCGCCGCCGGGCGCCGGCAGCGCCTCACAGAAACAGCAACACCCTCCTCCGTCACAAAGTATAAGGCGCAATCTTTAAATTTATTTCTTTTATAATATATATAGTTTACGACAACAAAAGTTTGATAATTAATTAGTTAGTATAGAAAAGTGTATCTAATTAATTACAAATTAATCTAATGTCGCCATTTTTATAGTATGAACTTTTCATATAACCAGACTAACGGTTGGTCAAAGATAACAAATTTGGATTTTCAAACCGTGCATATTCTATATGATGGAGTGGTATTAGTAACCTACTTAGCTCTTTAAGCTCAAATTAAAAAAGAGTTTTGAGTATGCAGACACAAATCGGTAGCGACTAGCGATGGACTCTATGCCATTGCAGATTGTTTGATGCAACAATAGGCAATGATACGGAGGATAACCACCATCACTTGGTTGCCCTCAACAAAAGGCTAGAAGTTTCAGTAGCATAGCAGACATGTGTACTTTGCTACTAGCTTTCAAAGAAGTTTCAGTAGCAGACACGTGTACTTTGCTAGTAGCTTTCTATGAAGTTTTTTTTTTTTTTGAAACGGCTTTCTATGAAGTTTTCAGTAGCAGGCATGTGTACTTTGCTACTAGCTTTCGAAGAACTGAAGCAACAACGTAGAAGTAGTGTTGTACGTACTCTTACCTGATGACTACGTACGCCCAACATAATGGAGGTCGATCATTCCTGTCCGGGCCAGGGTTCCTCACCACGTCGGCCGGCCGGCCGGTTGGTCTTGTTTGAGTGAACGAAGCTGAAGACAGTAGCAGGGCAACTCTCCTTTGGCAGGACGACGACGTACGTGCGTGCATGCATGCATGTAATCGAATATTACTGCATGCACGGCTACAGCTAGGACGATGGATCCGGATGAACACAGAAGACAGAACCAGCCGTCGATGACGACGACGATGACCGCCTGCCAGAGGAGAGCTGCCTACAACTGTCTTCAGCTGCATGCTAGATTGCTAGTCCTGCAAGCGTCGTCAGAAAACCAGCTAGCTGCTCCATGGACAATGGATCTAGCTAGCTATAGCACCTCTTCCTAGCTCCGATCCTCTGCTTCTTCCTCGTGTGGCATCCGCGCTCCTCTTATAGAGGTCCAGGACCAGGACTGAGAGATCAGGTCGGCGGCGGCATATGCCGTGCTGCAGGATGGGATATGAGACTGAGAGATCGACCCTATCGATCGACGCAGGATGCGCTGCGACTTTAGTGCCATGGTTTGTACCATGGATATCCCTCGTCCGGATTCCTCCGCACCCATCAACTTTATCCTATTCCCCGGCCACGATGAGGCCTCCGTCGTTATGGAGAATCCCGGGGCCAATCGGGCCGGTCGCGCTCAGCGTCCAGCCACTGTCGACCGGGAAGCCGATTGAGATGGCCTCCTTGCTAGCTGCTGCATCGCTCGTTGCCTGTCAAGCATCTTGCCTCCAATTCCAATTGCCGCTAAGCTACCTGTCGTTGTTGTGTACATTTGTCGTCTATCTTTCCATGGTTGCGTTCAACCGGTTCTGTTCGTGCATTGCGTGGTCTCCTGGCCTCCCCCCTAGCTTGCTAGTAATAATAACACCGAAAAATCTTGCATAATGGCTCTCGCGCGCTGGACGGACGCCTCCTGCTGTCCTGCTCCTGCATGCATTTCCCCGGCGAAACTCGGACAGGCATTCAGAATTCCTTGTCTGAATGCGAAGCTAATGTTCTGTTTTCAGTGTTAAAAACCATAATATAGATCACGTAACGTCAGTCAGAACTCAGAACTCAGAAGTGCCATGCATCTGATGACTCATGTCCCTGTTTGAAGGTTCTGAAAGAACGTTGCAAACTTACAAACATCCACTTAATCTTACTAGCGCTCCGCATTCCTGTCTACATAGTCTAATTGGGCAGCCTTTTTGTTGCATGCAATTATTACTAGCGCTCTGCTTAATCTTACAGACCAATGCAAGGAATGCGTTGTTGGCCGGCCCTGGAGTTTGACAGATTAGACGCTATTTTGGATGACAACTATTATCACGGTGCCAATTAAGAGTTTAATGCAAATTACGGTCGAAAAAAAAAGAGTTTAATTCAAATTACGGGCTTGGATAATTTCATAGCGCACCCGCACAATTTGGATAGCAATTAACAACTGCCACAGAAGACTTTTTTTTCCAAAAAGTGACAGGCATTTTAATTTGTTTTCAGTCAAATACATACAACTTTAAAACTAGAAACTTTTTACCACCGAACTATAAACAGTGGACAACCGGACAAATGGGGCCATATAGCTGGTTTCAAAGGTGATTTTGTATTTTCTAAAAATAATAAAATCTTGTTGTTTTTTCTTAAAAATTATAATTAATTCGTTTTATAAATTAGAAAAACATGAAACTAGTACCAAAATAATTTTAGAAATATATAACTTATTTGTTGGTTCTCTATTTCGAGCTACTGGTATATTTTATCAATTCCTATTCCTAGCGCGTTATTGCTGCTCATAGTCTTGTCCGTTACTTATTTGGATTATCATTTTGCATTGTATTGTAGTTGTGGTTGACCAAAAGAATCTATAGCAAACTACGATAAACAGAAGATTTGGGAGATGACACCAACAGTGTAGGTGGCATGCTCCACCACACATAAATTTCACCACGTTCGGCTAGCTATAAAAGCATTGTTGAACGGCTGATGCTGATGCTGATTTGTTGTGAGAGAAATACACTGTTGAACGGCTGATGCTAATGTTGATCCCATTCCAACTAATATGACTCGTATTTAGTACTCCATTTTGAGTATGCGTTCCCATGATCACTCTCTTGGTTTAATATGCCACAAAATTATGATTTCAATAAATAATAGGCATGATCATGAGAAATAACACACTAGTAACAACTACAAATAAGATCCAAATATAGCACCAATAGGCACATTATATTTTCTTTAGGAAAATTCTGACTGGTTTCATATTTTTTTGATTTAAATAAATTTGTTATTATTTTTATAAAATAAAACCATTTTTTATTTTTTAGAAAATAGAAAAGTACCTTTCAATCTAACTAGACACTAGTAGAGAACCTACCTTTAGTCCTGGTTCCTAACCCCCTTCTCAATTTTTAGTCCCGGTTGGGACTAAAGGTGTTTATTGGGTAAAAAAAGATGCATCTGTGGAGATTCGAACCCAAAACCTCCCACTTCAACTCTTGCACGTGTTGCCATCTTAACTCCCACCACATATCTAACTTAGATAAGATACACTCTCCTTTTAAATTCACTCTGGGGACACCTTTAGTCCCGATTTGAGACACAAACCGGGACTAAAGGTACCTTTAGTCCGGGTTCGTGTCTAAAACCGGGACTAAAAGTTTCTCGCACTGACATGCCATGGTAAACCGGGACTAAAGATCCAGTCATCTTTTTAGTCCCGGTCTGGGTTACCAACCAGGACTAAATATCTTTTTGTCCCGGACGCAGATTTCGCTGAGACTATTGAAATTTTGGACATCGACCAAAGGCCTGTTCTCTAGTAGTGTAGATGACCAAAGTTGTCTGGTATTGATAACTTGATGGTCAAAGATGTATAGTCTAGAGTTACGTAGCAAAAAAATTCAAACAAAAGTTGGGTGGTCAAAAAACGTTTTTTTCCCTTTTTTTCGGCATAAAGATCCTTATTTCGCGTCATGATTGATAATCACCATCTACTAGTATTTGTAGATAATAAGCCCTTCTTCCCTCCTTCCTGCGATTGGCTTCTCAATTCTTCCCCGACACTGATGGCGGTTGCGTCTTTCGCATCATGGCAGACAAGATTCTCAGTTGTTGCATTTGTTCTTGAACCATACCTTATTTAATTCAAAATGTGTTTGCAGCAATCAACAACATTTCTCCTTATTGGGCGATGAAAATATGATGCATTGATAAAGGATAACTGAGGGCAAGCTCGCTATACCAGCAAGCGATACGGTGATAGATTCGTTGTGGATATGTGAGGACAATCGTGCTCGTCACCCCGCTTCCGTCGTTGGCTCTTTGGTCTTTGGTGAGAGGTGTTCACTAGCCTAGGATGCTACACATTAATCACTATTATAAATCATGATTTATCTTTTTTAACCTGTTAAGTATTAACATGGAAGCTCCGTTGAGGCTTATAATTAGTAATAATAATAGTATTGAAAATTATGGTATTCTTTTAGTTGGGAGATAAGATTGTGCATGCTTCATGTCAAAAAAACATTGGATCCTCAAACCAAATGAAATATTTTATTGAAACCAAAATTTTAACAATTACATATTGAAAGAATATACTACACCAACTATGCAATATAATGATCTTTTTTTTGTCAAGAATACACAGTAGAGATGCATATCTTTATATTTACTAAAAAATAATGCAACAAAATGAGACTCCCCGAGGACTAGTTTGTGTATCACAACATTCATGTAGCTAGTTTGTGTGTTTATCATGCTTTTCTCATGATGATACGTACTACATTATTTATTTAACTGAACTTTTGGCCTCTGTCTAGTTTCGAATGCTTTTACTTGTGTCTTATGTATTGTTTACTTCCAACAGCTCTGCCCCTAATGAATTGTGTTGAGTTTCCCCTAATTAATCATGTTGAGATTCTATTTTTCCTACCCAAAAACAAAATTATGCTAATGCTGAGATTTTAGAGTGAACTGAAATAATTGGGTAATGCAAATGTGTTTGTTGTGTTGATTGTCACAATTTGATTACATCCATAGACATGAGAGTTCCAGAAGATATATATGTCCTTAACTCCCAGTTGCTATTTCTTGTCCTGATGACTACACAGTGAAAGACACTCTTCTGGTGAGGGACTACTATTATGAAAATCTCTAATTTTCTGTACAATGTGGATATGATGTACAAGAGAATAATGCATTATTAAGCAACATGATACAATGTTTAGGAGTGTTTGATCTATGTAATTCTGTATCAAAATGAAACTAATATACATAGCCAAAATTTTATCAATTTTGGATAGTTGAATGCATTGGATGGTTGCTTTTAGAAGAGGTAAGTTACTAGATTAACAACGGCCCATCTAACTTGGCAGCCAAGTGGAAATGGAGGTCGATGGTGGCCATGAGCTGCTGCTCGATGACGTCCTCGAGACAGGTCCTGCTGCACGCCTGCACGCGGTGAGCCTGAGGAGACAGTCCCGGGAGAAAGGAAAGTAGAGGAGAGATAAATGAGGATAGAAGTGACTTTTTGGAAGCTACAGGCACTCTAAGCCACAATTGAGGAGCACATGCATGGACTAATAGCTAGTTAGGGTGATAGCTAAAAATTAGCCCATCTTTTACCCTACCTGTTTGGATCAATTAGCAGCCAATTTTTAGCTTGTTGGATCCAAACAGACCCTGTATTATGCCCATCCCCTAGTATGATAGTAGCCATAGGATAAAGCAAATTTTGTTGTCCTTATCTATTCTCCCAAACGATCTCATTCATTTCCTTGTAGAAAACAAACATGTGTTTAGTGTTGAAGAGTCGCAGCTGCTGGTTCATGGTGGATCATCAGCGCTGAAGACATTGAAATGCCTTTTGGACAAGCAAGGAAGGATGGGAGAAGAATCGGACATGTTGTTGGCATAGTAAGCTGGTTTCTTTTTCACATTTGAAATTCAAATTTTTCAAATGACCTCCGTTGGAGAAACATTTTCAAATTTTTTTTATAGCTTCTACATGCGCCAACAACATTTGGAGGCTTAGTAAGCTGGTTTCTTTTTCAACAGCTTCTACATGCGCCAACAACATGCGCCAACAGCTTCTACATGCGCCTAAGACCTCCAAATGTTTCTTTTTCACATTTGAAATTCAAATGACCTCCAAATGGAGGCATAGTAAGCTGGTTTCTTTTTCACATTTGAAATTCAAATTTTTCAAATGACCTCCGTTGGAAAATTTTTCAAATGTTGTTGGCATAAGACCTCCAAATGTTGTTGGCATAATATCACATGTGGAGGTCTTAGGGTTTCAACCATCTTGTGTCACAACTTGCTTGAAACATTTTCAAATTTTTTTATAGCTTCTACATGCGATGTCAAGGCCTCCCGTCTATTTTCATGATTTTCCGACCCCGTTCACATTTTATATATTTTTAAATCAAATCTCACGCAACTTGGTCGCCATGTCGCGTGCACGAGATGGTCGAGTTTCTGCGTCTGTCCCTAGATACGGCGTCGAAATACCCTCGGAAGCATGAATATCATTTTTTTAATCGCTGAGATTCATTATTTCATGCACCTGCAGTACAAATGTGCGTCTTGCGGGAAAAATCAAGAAAATGAAAAAAATACATGAAATATAGCAAGATGCATGGAAAATACACCAAATTTCAAATATGGCCACCTAGTACTATATCAAGGCTGCAGGAAAAAATTAGGAGCAAAAATCAAAATATATATATATATATTTTGCCGAGAGCCTCCTAAAGCTCTCGGCAAAGATCCTCTTTGCCAAGAGCCTGGCCTTGGGGGCTCTCGGCACAGAAAATCAAAAAAATAAAAACTCTTTGCCGAGAGCCGCCTGACCTAGCTCTCGGCAAAGAACGCCGGCAAATAAAATATAAAAAAAGAGCCTCTTTGCCGAGAGCCAGGGCTGGGGCTCTCGGCAAAGAAAATAAAAAAAAAAAACTCTTTGCCGAGAGCCGTATGATCTAGCTCTCGGCAAAGGGGTTCGTACATTTAAAAAAAACCCGCCCCGGCCTCTCACCCCTCACAAACGCCCCTCTTCGACCCGCTGCCGCCCCTCACCCGACCCGCTGCGCGCCGCCCCTCACTCGACCCGCCGCCGCCCGGCCGCGCCCCCGCCCCTGCCCCCGCGCCGGCGCCACCGCCCGGCCACGTCCTCGCCCCGGCCGCGTCCTCGCCCCGGCCCGACCGCGCCCCCGCCCCCGCCCGAGCGCGCCCTGGCCCCTGGCCGTCCCCCGCCCGGCCACGCCGCGGCTGTGCAGCCGGCTCCGCGCCGCCGCTCCACCGCCCGCCCGACCGGTTGGAGAGGAGGCCGAGAGGGGGAGTAGGTGGAGGAGAAGGAGAACGGGAGGTGGAAGAAGAGGGGGAGGAGGAGGTCGCCCCGGCCGTCCAAGATCCGGTGGAGGAAGGAGGAGGAGCTCGCCGCGGACCTCGCGTCGTCCCCGCAGCCGTCACCGTCCGTTCACCGGCAAAGGTATAGCCTTCCCTGCGGCTGTCTAGGCTTCCTTCGTAGCAATTACTTAGATATATATGACCATGGCAGTTGTCTGTAAGCTATTTTAACTGCTACTAGTGCAAAGATCCCAAGCCATTTCTATGGATAGAGATGTGTGTTCGTGTGTGCGCTTGAGATCTTGTATGCCTTTGACACCTTCAGTCGCAGTGTCGGTATGTATGTGTCTCCTAGTATGTCCGCTGATCTGCAGTTGCAGGCCGCTGCAAAATACTACTATATGATCATATTGTTCTGCCTTTGTTCCCATCTGGTTGAGTGGATCTAGTGTAGTTGACACCTCTACAGAAAGAATGAAAGTAAAGTGAGAAAGAAAGCTTGTACAAGTGCTTTGCCCCTCCATTTATCTCTCAATCTTTCGAAACATTGAAAGGGATTGGGATCAGGTGTTGTTGTTGTTGCGAGATGGCTGTCAGGATCTTGACTAATGATTGGTGGTGCTAAATCAATGAGTGAATTAACGATTCCTAGTTCTTATTGTCACTAGGATCTTTTTATGATTTGTGATCCTACTACATTCCTACCAACAAAATTCAGGTCTGTTTTGTTTTGTTAAGCTTAGTCGCTGATCCGTGACCCTAGAACACTGTATCAAGGACAGTCCTGTTTGTCCAAACGTATCTTTGTCTACCTGATTATGCAAAGCCTGATGCAGCAACACCAGCATGAACGTTCACATCAGTGCATGTGGCGGAATTAATGCTTTTTTGAAACCAATCCGGCCAGTAGTGACTTGTTTTCCTGATTTATAGCTAAGCGCGAGTGCACTGGTGCCTCGTAGAGTGAAGGGTGGTGCCCGGCGTCCATACCGTCCCATTTCAGTGCATCCCACACATCCTTCCCCACCTCCACAGTTGGCCGCTTCATGCCTGGTTTGCGGCCTTTCAAGGCTGGCAGCCGGCGCAGGTTCGGGCAACCTCTGATCTTGATGGTCTCGAGCACTGGTACTGGCATCTTGGTGGCCTCGCATATCTGCTGCAGTGCTGGCAGGTCATGCAAGTGGATGGTGGTCAGCCTCGGGAACTCGACACTTGTCTGGCTCTTTTTTTCCAGTACAAAGATGTGCCTGAGGTCACCACAATGCGTGATGTGGAGGGACTCCAAGCTAGGGAAGGAGGGGCGAAACACTGGGATTGCAAAGCGGAGGCTGGGGCAAGAGCGCAGATGAAGCTGCCGCAGGCCACGGAAGTACCAAAACCGATGCAAACCTTGGCTCCAGATGCAGTGGGCCTTTAAGAGATCTAATGCCCAGATGGTCTCAAGGTTATCGCACTCATCTGCTCCTGGAGGGAAGACGGCGTCCAAGTTGGAGCACCTCTCTACACGGCACCACTTGAGGGCATACCATGTTCCCTTAGCCATGGTATTGCTGCAGGTTGAGACATCATGCACATACAAGGATTGGGTATACTGTGTCATCAGACCAGATAAACTGTAATCTTTGTACTTTACGTCCTCAACTTCACTCTGCACACTGCAGCTCCCATTGCCAATCTCGATATGGCGATCCAGTTGTGGAGTTGGAGGAAGCGGGAAGGCCTGCATCGGGGTCGGGCCATCACTAACCTTCCAATATGCATCACCATATTTTTCTTCTCTTCTGTAATTCTGGAACTAGGGGTTCAGATTTGTTCTTTCCCAATGCCTCCCATGCCTATTGTTCTTAGTTTCTCCTTCTCCTTCCTTTTGGCTTACATGACTGTTTCAGTAGATAAAACAAAACACATGCATACATGAACACATGTTGTGAAGAGAAGGAAACAAAGAACCTAAGAACATTGTCCATGGAAACATTGTCCATGAACCTAATGTGCAATAGCTCACTAATGTAGACATCAAAATTGCCCAAGAATGGAATCCTAATTCCAATTAGGTTAAAAAAACTTAACACTACTGGCAGAACAGTGTGGTGATTCAACCTAAGCCACATCCTTGATGAACACGATCTGTAGCTCCATTGTGAACTGAAATCCAAAGTATCAGACAAGGGTGGACCATCCTTGATTCAAGGGCATTCATCTATGCCAAAATTTTTTGCACATAAGCAAACATACAATGTATATGCTAGATAGATATATAAGTATACAGCATGCTGGAGCCACTGTTCACCTAAAGAAGGCTTTTGATTCATTTCCTGTCATCCATATCCTACATCTTATGCAGTGTCAATCCACCAATGACCTAGGCTGCTTAAAACTCGATTTCATCTCACTTGTTTTGCTACATTATATGTAGGATGTAAGTACTTGGATGTAGATGCAAGTACTCGGATGGATGACAGTAGGATGGATGACCGTCAGTGGATGTACTCGGGCCGCAGAAGCAAGAGTGATTTCAGTGATGAATGGTTGCACAAGACAGATACTTTCTTGAACCATGCATTTGGCCCCGCTCGGCGAGGAGAGATGAAAGTATTGTGCCCGTGCAGCAGATGTGGGAACCGGCGAAGGCAAGACAAGGAGAACATGGGTAAACATCTTCTGAACCATGGATTCACGCCGGACTACACCCGGTGGATCTACCATGGTGAAGTACATCATTTGAGAGAGGAGGCGATGCGACCACGTCTGCAGGACTTTGATGCTGATGCTGGGGTAGCAGACCTGTTAGATGACTTCCAACAAGCATAGTACGCTGCAGGACGTATGGAGGAGGAGATGGAGAAGACCGCAAAGGCGTTCTACGACAGATGTCTTCAGCACAGAAACCCCTTCATGATCGGACATCAGTTTCTCAACTGGATGCCATTGGCCGTGTGATGGGGTTCAAGTCCCAATTCAACCTGAGTCGAGAAGCGTTCGATGCTATGTTGGCCCTATTTGGTAGCATGCTTCCGGACGGCCACATATTGCCAAAGAGCCTGTACGAGTCACAGAAACTGCTTCGTGCACTGAAGATGCCGTATGAGCAGATACATGCATGTCCAAATGGGTGCGTCCTCTTCAGAAAAGATCTCAAGGATGCAGGTTACTGTCCGAGGTGTAAAGCGTCGAGATACATGGAGGTAGACGATGGTGAAGGCCTGAAGAGACAACTTTCTATCCCCATGAAAGTCCTACGTTACCTGCCGTTCACACCGAGGATCCAACGTCTCTACATGACCGAGGAATCCGCGAAACAGATGAGATGGCACAAACAGGGTACACGATACAATCCTGAGAAGATGGTACATCCCACCGATGGTGAAGCATGGGTCCACTTTGATCGCATTCATCATGACAAAAGTAGAGAGGCTCGTAATGTTCGTGTTGCGTTTGCTACAGACGGTTTCAACCCCTATGGACTCATGGCTGCCCCCTACACCTGTTGGCCCGTCTTCGTTATCCCCCTCAATCTTCCCCCCGGTGTCCTATTTCAACGTCATACTGTCTTCTTGTCGTTGATAATTCCTGGACACCCGGGGAATAACATGGGTGTGTACATGGAGCCTCTGATTGATGAATTGGAAACTGCTTGGAACGAAGGGGTATTGACATACGACCGAGCTTCAAGGTCAAACTTCACAATGCATATCTGGTACCAGTACTCACTGCATGACTACCTGGCATATGGGATATTCTGTGCCTGGTGTGTCCACGGCAAGTTCTCATGCCCGGTTTGCAAGACAGCTATGAGATTTATCTGGTTGAAGAAGGGTGGCAAGTATTCGGCGTTCGACCAACATCGACAATTCCTGCCTCTTGACCATCCTTTCAGACAAGACACCAAGAACTTCACTAAAGGGCTCGTGGTGACAGATCCTCCACCCCGGATGCTGACCGGTGCCGAGGTTCATGCTCAAATAGATGCTCTCAAGTTCAATGAAAGAGACGGTCGTTTTGCGGGGTATGGTAAGGAACATATGTGGACGCATAAGTCAGGCTTGGAAAGGCTCCCCTATTACGATGACCTTCTTCTGCCACATAATATTGATGTAATGCACACTGAAAAGAACATCGCCGAGGCACTTTGGGGAACACTCATGGACACTGAAAAGTCCAAGGACAACCCTAAGGCTAGATTAGACCTGGCACTCTTGTGCGATAGACCAAAGCAAGAGATGCGGTCTCCTCAACCCAGCAGGAGATGGACACGGCCCAAGGCCGATTTCGTCTTGAGCAGGACACAAAGGAAAGAAATACTTCAATGGATCCAGACATTGACGTTCCCTGATGGATATGCAGCGAATCTGAGGAGAGGAGTCAACTTATCTAGTCTACGAGTCCTAGGAATGAAGAGTCATGACTTCCACGTATGGATCGAGCGCCTTCTTCCGGCGATGGTTCGAGGCTATGTTCCTGAGCCTATGTGGGTTGTCCTGGCAGAGTTGAGCTATTTGTTCCGCCAACTTTGTGCCAAGGAGATATCTCGGTCCATCATTGCTGACTTGGAGAAAGTTGCACCTGTGTTGATCTGTAAGCTGGAGAAGATCTTTCCACCAGGCTTCTTCACTCCGATGTTGCATTTGATCGTACACCTCCATAATGAGGTTCGAATGGGAGGGCCTGTGCATTGCCGTTGGTGCTATCCAGTAGAGAGAAATCTGAAGACTCTTCGCAAGAAATGTAGAAACAAAGCCAAAATTGAGGCTTCCATTGCAGAGGCATTCATTCTAGAGGAGGTGTCAAACTTCACTGAACAATACTACTCCGAGAACCTTCCTAGCGTGCATAATGCGCCCCCTCGTTACAATGCTGGAGAAAATGAATCGAGTCTTAGCCTTTTCCGAGGCCAGCAAGGCGCGACAAGTGGATCCACAGTTAAGCAGTTGAACTATGAAGAGTGGCGAAAGATCATGCTATACGTGCTTAACAACCTTGATGAGGTGCAGCCGTACATGGGGTAAGTTCTCAACTATGTTCACTCAATTCACCGACACTATTCTGCATCAAACACCCTTATTTTTCTTTCGTACAGGGAATTTCTTCATCAATTCTGGAATGGGCCAAGGCCTCCTTCTGACCCGATAGCCGAAACCCTAATTGCGAACGGGGCAGGGCAAGGGAGGCCCGATTTCATTTCTTGGTTCCGACAGAAGGTCCTGTCCAACCGAGGTCATACTTAGTCCGATATTCCAACTGGCTCCTACGTTCGGACTTAATAACGTTATACCTTTCTTCACCTTGCAGGCTTAGACCGATGCGTCTATGAGTCAACAGCTGAGACAGGTTGCAAACGGCTTTGACCGTAGGGTCAAGTCATTTAACGGTTACGACGTGAATGGATATCGCTTCCACACAGCGATATACGAGCAGAGTCGGCCCAATCGGAAAACCACAAACAGCGGAGTTTGTACTCCAGGCAATGACAACCGTGACTACTATGGAAGAATTGAAGAAATATATGAACTTTCATTTCACGGTGACAAGCCTCTGAATCCTGTAATATTCAAATGCCATTGGTTCGACCCTGGAGTAACGAGGCTCACACCAAATCTTGGGCTAGTTGAAATTCGACAGGATTCTGTCTATCCAGGAGCCGATGTGTATATTGTGGCTCAACAGGCCACGCAGGTTTATTACACACCATATGCGTGCAAAAGCAAAGAGCATATCTTAGGTTGGTATATTGTGCACAAGATATCGCCACATGCTAAACTACCTCTCCCCAACGATGAGGATTATAACTTCAACACAAACACGTATGATGGGGAGTTCTTTCAAGAAGCTGGGCTACAAGGGACGTTCACGATAGACTTAACCGAAGCGATGGAAATGGAAGTAGAGAATGATGACGAGGACGCTGGGGATGAGGTGGTAAATGAGAAGGACATACAAATGCTAGAACGATTCCTTTTAGGCGAAGCAAATGAAAACAACCTCCCGTCTTCGGATACTGAGGAGTACTTAGATATGGTTGACAGCGATGATGACACTTATGCTCCGGCTAATCCCGATGATGCAGATTATTTCTAATTCACGTAATATTATGTTATATTCTACTCCTGTTATGTTTTTTCTTAGGATCTAGGGTTTTATTTATTTTGCATATATTTCATTATGTTATTTCTAATACAATATTGTTTGTTCTGTTTAAATGCAGGAGGTCGAGCCAAGATGCCAGGCGGACGTCAGAGGTCGATGACCTCCCTGTACCGGGCCTCGCAGGACGACGGGCCATCTCAGCAAAGGAGGAGTCGCCGTCGGAGGGAGCCGACTCCACCGGAGGACGAGGTGCCGGCCACGCCCGAGGCCGAGGCTCAGGCGGACGAGGGGCAGGAGGACCCCGAGCAGGAGGATGAGCCGTCGGCCGAGGCAAACGAGGGTTCGGCTGCCTCAGGGGGGTCCATACCCTACTTGCGAGGTCCCGCCAGCCTCCCGGCCCGACCGATACCACTTCACCAACGCCCAGTGATCCGCCCCGTTGGACAAAGGTACATGTTTTAACTACTCGTTCATATGATATGTTTAAAATTGAAATAGAAACTAATAATCTTTCTGTATCACTTGTGCAGGCATTGGGAGTTTGTGGAGGGTCGCGGCCGCAAACCCAATGGCATCCTGGGTCTCCTGTGCCGCGAGCACTACCCCGGCATAGTACAGTATGCCGGGAAGAGAGAGCCGGCCTATACATTTGACCACTACACCGTCGTCCCAGACCCGAACTACCCAAACAAGGCGGCAAGGGTCAGAGCGGAGCTGTGGGTAAGTCTTCGTCACACAACATCGCATTCATCGTACTTTTCTTGAATTTCTTACAGTTTGTATTGCATCTGTATGCAGGACTTCTATAGGTGTGAGCAGGGGAAGGAGGCCGAGGCGGAGGTGGTGAGTACAAGGTCCTGCAGGAAGCTCGTCACCGACATCATCTACGAGGCGAGAATTCAGGCCATCGTCAACTACAACGCCACGGTCGAAGGACGGAGGGTCTCGAAGGTCGAGGCGAGAGGCATGACGCTGAGCCGGGCGCAGTACATTCAGGTAAGTGATTCCTTTTGAGATTAAGCTATTCTCATTTCATCTGACGCTTATATGTGAAATACTTTGATGTGTAGATGGTCCCCCAATGGTGCCAGTCGTTTCCCGAGTGCTGGGAGATGATCGTGGACCGGTGGCTCTCTGAAGAGTGGACCGCCCAGCACGCCGAGGCCCGGGAGGCGCGTCTGCAGATGCCAGGTGTACCACACCACCAGGGCAACCGCAACCTAGCCGAGTACGCACAAGCTTGGGTACGTGAAACACTTTATGTATTGTAACACTCAAATGTTGCCTAATTACTAATCATCTTGTTGTCTTCCTCGCAGACGGCGTCACACGGTGGCCAGCCTTGCAGCACGTTCATGGCATACGCCATGTCCCACAAGGGCAAGGCCACCGCACCGGAGACCTCCTACAACCCCGACGACCCCCCCGAGGCATACTCCAACTCCAGCGTCCACACCCGCCTCACTGACTACACAGAGGCGGCAAGGGCGGTCCATGGGCCCGACTTTGATCCGGCCAGCGAGGACCTGGACGGAAGCCTCGTGATGACGGTCGGAGGAGGGAAGAAGCACGGGCGGTATTGGCTTGGCGACGGCGTCATCGACTCGTCCTCCACTCCCACTCTGTCCCAGCTCCGAGCACAGGCCACGAGCGGGAGCGTCCCCATACGCCCACGCCCGTCGCCTTCGCAGTCGCGGGTCGCCGAGCTCGAGGTTATTTTTGTTTTACTCGTCGTACATTGATGTTTAAATGTTTGCATTGTTCTAACATTTCCTTTGTATTATCGCAGGCCCGCCTGGAAAGAGAAAGGGAGGAGCGCAAGCTCGCCGAGTCCCAGATGCGGTCCCAGATGGAGGCCCGGTTGGAGGCCCAAGCTAAGCAGATGCAAGATCTCATCACGTTCATGGCCTCCCAGGGCATGCAGGTGCCCGCGACGCTCATGGCTCCTCCACCGCCGTCTCAGAACGCGGATTCTACTCCTGTGAGTATCGATTCCTCAGTGTTTTGTTTATGCATTTGCTTGTCTGACATAGACATATAATTTTTGCAGCCTCCGTCGGCGGGTTCGAACAACCCGCAAGCGCCTAGATGGAACACGCCCGGGGGTCAAGGCGGGACTCCTTCTCCGGGGTGGCCAGGGCAAGGTTGGCCATGACTGTGTCTAAAGTGTCATCTCTAGTAGATTGTGAACTTTAGAATGCAAATTTATTATGTTTCGATGATAACTTGTAATGGTTAACTTTCGTTTAGTTCAAATATTGTGATGAATGTGCTATATGCGTGGTGTATGTGAACGTGACATATGTGATGAATGTGATATATGTGTTTATACGTGATGAATGTGATTCATATGTGATAAATGTGATTTATATATGATGAATGCGATTTATATGTGTAATGAAGTGGAAAATCTAAAAAAAACCAAAATTTCTCTACCTTTGCCGAGTGCAATGGTCATTGCACTCGGCAAAGCTGGGAAACATGACTGTAAAAAATACCCATTTCCCAGCTTTGCCGAGGGCAATGACCGTTGCACTCGGCAAAGGACAGGCTTTGCCGAGAGCCTGGCCAGAGTGGCCCTCGGCAAAGAGTTTTTTTTAAAAAAAAGGAAATTCTTTGCCGAGAGCATTTTTCTTTTTTTTTTAAAAAAAATGTGTGCCGAGAGCCTGGCCAGACTGGCTCTCGGCAAAGATATTTCTTTTTTTTTTTTGGAAAACTCTTTGCCGAGAGCCAATATGGCCAGGCTCTCGGCAAACAATTTTTTTTAAAAAAAAACAAAAATGTTTGCCGAGAGCCCATTTGGCTAGCTCTCGGCAAAGATTTTTTTTCAAAAAAAAATAAAAACTCTTTGCCGAGAGCCAGCCAAATGGGCTCTCGGCAAAGAAAGCGGGCGTTAACGGCGTCTTTTCTTTGCCGAGGGCCGCGTTGGCTCTCGGCAAAGCCTTTGCCGAGAGCCCGATAAATGGCTCTCGGCAAATAAGGCTTTGCCGATCGGGTTTTTGCCGAGTCAGCTTTGCCGAGAGCTGCTCTCGGCAAAGCCTTTGCCGAGGGTCTGAGAGGCTTTGCCGAGAGCCTGGAGCCCTCGGCAAAGCCGCCACCTCCAGTAGTGTAAAGAGAGGTTGTAGGCACCCTCGTAGAAGAGACGATACAACACATTCAATCTAACGCAAAGGCTAACTCCGACAGGACGTAGGGTTATTACTCGATTATCGATCGAGGGCCCGAACTAGTATAAATCGACCGTCTCTGTGTTCACTGTCGAGTTCTAGCACACACCGAAGTCCGAACAACTGTTCCGCGTACCCCCGTGGTAGGCTATCGGTGGTTAAACATCGATAGTTGGCGCGTCAGGTAGGGGCTTCGGCGCAATCGCGTTCGAAAGCTCGACGGACTTCGAGAACAACGCCGTTCGCGGCAACCTATCTTCCCGCGATGATGTCCTTCAACAACCCGCGACGATACACGGAGTCGCGGCGGAACTCGCTGCAAAACCTGTCGCAAGTCGCGGCGGCATGTTTCGAGAGTGGAGTCACGTGGCAACCCCTGTGAGGCGGCGCTGCTCTACATCTCGCATAATGCGTTCGATCAGGCTCTATGACCCGTATCTTCTAGTCGGTCCGAGTACTGGCTCCTGAGACTGGCGGCGGCACCACGCGTGCAGTCGTGCACCCAGCTGATAAAGTCTCGGTTGAGCTCTCGGCGATTCAAGATCTAGATGCGTCCATGTCCATCATAAAGCTAGAGCTCTGACCGGGCGTATCCATCTACTTCAACAAATCAGCCGGACGACAACTAGCCAGCAAGGAGGTCATACAAGCCAATCATGCATGTACGAGTGCATTCATCACGTACAGAATCATCACCGGGATCAACGATTTATCTTCAGCGTCGCCCGTGGCAGCTCGGCTGATCACGGCGGCGTCCTTCGACAACCCGTGCCAAGACTCAACGTTAACACGGCCAGCCATGACACCGTGATGCAATCTTGCAGCAGCAGTTTATTCCAAATTAATTAATCTATCAGCTACGGCGCCCTGGAGTTCGCTGGATTAATATCGACAAGTAACTCGACAAAGACTCTCTGCGACTTCGGCTGCAGAAGCGTTTTTTTCAGATCCACGACGGTTACTGGCACGGCGAACAGCATGTTTCCGGGTCTCGTGGCCGCTTTGCGGTGATTAGCCAGATCGGCGCACCACCGTCTGATCCAGCAATCTGGCGACAATCGACGGAGGAAGCCTCCACACATGATCTCCTAGCAGTATTGCAGCAGCTCGGTTCGGAGTCCACCTCGTTGATGAGCAGGACACGGACTATGACAACATCCAGTTGATTCAATCAATCCAGGACGGCCATGCAAGTCCTATGGTCGTGCGACGTTCCCTCCAATCAACAACAAGCAAATAAGGAAGGCGTATGTACATGAAAGGCCTTGTTTAGATACACAAATTCACCCTAAATTCTTCTATACAAAAAGAAGATTCATCATCACATCAAAATGTCGGCACATATATGGAGTACTAAATGGAGATGAAATTAAAAACTAATTGCACAGTTTTGTTGTACTTTGCGAGACGAATATTTTAAGCCTAATTAATCAATATTTGGACAATTATTACCAAATAAAAATAAAATCACTATAGTGTGATGAGACATTTACTATGCAAAGTTTAGATTCCAAATTTAGAATCTAAACAAGGCCAAAGCCAATTACAGAAAGCTAAGGCACTTACACGTTACGTGTGCACGCACGCATCCATCAAAGTTCAGCATGCTAATGCCACAGCAAGTCTTGAAGCCATACATCTACAGTACGGCCAACCATCTAGCAAACAAAGGATCAACTCGCATATACATGGATATCTCCATGAGGGCATGCAAGTGGTCGAAGATGCAAGTACCCTGTTGGCGGACCAAGTACTCAGTGCACCCGTTTCCGACTACTCGGCCGGGCGTCCGAGTACTCGCTGCAATTTCCAACTACTCGGTTGTGGTATTTGGACACGAAGGATAACCTGACGCTCGGGGGCTCCTAATCCTAAAAGCACCAGGATCACATGCCAATGGACCATGAATCAAGCTAAGTCAAGCATTAATATTTTTTCTAAATATTCTTTAATATTTATATATCTCCGGATGTTATTTATGTGCCTCCGCGGACAAAACTTATGTTCGCAACTGCTCACAGCTCCGCGCTTGAAGTCAGAACAGCTTCCGGGTACTCGACGACGGCTTCCAAGTACTTGACGTGGCTTCCGGGTCGACGATGGATTCCGGGTACTCGATCACGACTTTCAAATGTTCGATGACGACTTCCGGATGTTCGACGGCAACTTCAGGCTAAAATTCTTGAAAGGAAAATTCACCTGCCGGCTTAATACGTTTCGGCAACATTGCATGCCACGTGTGCTATCAAGCTACTCCATGCCCTTTGGATCAGGGTGTTGATTTTGGGCGACACGTCGGGGACCTTGATAAGTACATGATAGTTGACTATTTGTAAGTCATAGAGGATGTGCACGTAATTACAGACAATCTTGCTCGACGATTAGTATCAAAGAAATCAGACCGTACAGGGGAAGGTCGCGTGCGATAACCCCTGTACTCCTAACTCTAACAACTCAGATCCTTATTGTTGCTCAAGCTCGGATCGTACAGGGGAAGGTCGCGTACGATAACCCATGTACTCCTAGCACCAACCACTCAGATCCTGGTCGTCGCTCAAGCTCAGATCGTACAGGGGAAGGTCGCGTGCGATAACCCCTATACTCCTAGCCCCAACAACTCAGATCATGGTCGTCGCTCTAGCTCAGATCGGACAGGGGAAGGTTGCTCCCGGTGTATTCGTCAAACAACCCGGTACAATCTAGTGTGATAACCCCCTGAACTTCTAGTTCCAACCTACAAAGCGTCAACGAGCAACAACATGGAAGATGTCCTTGAAGCTCAAGATGAGTACTACAACAATACGCAAGATAGAAGATTATATACATATACATGGAAGATGCACATGCAGCAACACTCAGGAAGACACATATATATACATGAATACAAGGCAAAGACGTACCAGAACCGTGCAAGATGATAAGATTTTCCACCCTGCAAAACTAGTTCGGACTTATTCAAAGAAACAAGAGTTGAGAAGGTGCAAGACACACAGGTCGATCGAGATGACAAGCACGCATACACCTTGCAAGCTAATCAATCAAAGAGGGTCATGCAAAATTCACGACAAATGCAAGCCATGATGTACAAACAAGGAAAATTATATTACTCAGCGAGCAACCGAGCCATCCAAGTATCATCAACTCGTCAAGATATGTCAGGCTAAGAATCCTAGGTTGTTTTCACGACCTGGATAAGAGTAAGGCTGGACGAAAAACTCGAAGCTCGTTAGCTCGCTCGGCTCGTGGCTAGCTCGGCTCGGCTCGTTACCGTAACGAGCCGGGTTGAGCCAAGATTTTAGCTCGTTAGCTATAACGAGCCAACTCGAGCTAGCTCGTGAGCCAAACGAGCCATAATTTTAAGAAAAAAGTCATCATAACTTATATTATGTTTGTATTATTTCATATCTTGCACTCTGCAAATGGTTGATATGTTAGCTCATACAAATATTTTATTCAATTTAAGACTATTGGATATATTATTTTTGTATTATTACTATTTTCAAGCTTTTGATAAATGCAAATATTAAATTTTGTATATTTTTATAACTGGCTCGCGAGCCTAATGAGCTAGCTCGAGCTTTTAACGAGTCGAGCCGAGCTGACTTTCTGGCTCGTTAAGATAACGAGACGAGCCGAGCCAAGCTGGCTCGTTATCCAGCCTTAGATAAGAGCCAGAAGGTGTTTGCCCTATCCCGAGTTGTTTTTACAACTCGGATGAGAGCAAAAGAGCTGAAAAGATGCTTGAGCTCGCTATCCTAAGTCTTTTCAGGCTTAGATGAGAGTAAGGCTGATAAGCTGACACTCGAACCTATCCTGGGTTGTTTTCACGGTCTAGATGAGAGCCAGATAGCGCTCGTCCTATCCCGGAGCTGTTCAACCCGGATGAGAGCAAAAGAGCTGAAAAGATACTTGAGCTCGCTATCCTAAGTCTTTTCTGGTTTAGATGAGAGTAAGGCTAATAAGCTGACACTCAAACCTATCCTGAGTTATTTTCACGGTCTGGATGAGAGCCAGAGGGTGCTCGCCCTATCCCGAGTTATTTTCACAACCGGATGAGAGCAAAAGAGCTGAAAAGATGTTTGAGCTCGCTATCCTAAATCTTTTCAGGCTTAGATGAGAGTAAGGCTGATAAGCTGACACTCGAATCTATCCTGGGTTGTTTTCACGGCCTAGATGAGAGCCAGATAGCGCTCGCCCTATCCTGGAGTTGTTCAACCTGGATGAGAGCAAAAGAGCTGAAAAGATACTTGAGCTCGCCTATCCCAAGTCTTTACCGGCTTGGATGAGAATAAGAAGGCTAACAAGCCAACACTCGACCTATCCTGGGTTGTTTCCACGGTCTGGATGGGAGCCAGAAAGAGCTCGATCAACCCCTAATTTATTACAGCTCGTGCTACTCAGAAAGAACTCGAAAATTACAAGACACGTAGAAGAGAGAACATAGGGCTGCCAAAGAATCCGGATTTTCCACAAACAACGCGGATGATACTCAAAGCCACTCAAATAATAAAAAAAAGAGACAATAACTCAGAAGACAAAGTTCTTTTTCATTACAAATACTAATGCATGCAGGGGCCTCATCTGGACCATGCCGTTGGGTAGGGCACACTCCTGAGAGCTACCTTACTCAGCCAACGCGTTAAGAAAATTCAGAAACAACCCGGTTGATCAAAACAACCCAGACGGAGAGCGTTAAGAACCAGACAAGTTCAGAAATAACTCGGATTGATCAAGAACAATCCGGATGAAGTGCATCAAGGATCATGCATATTCAGAAACAATTCGGACCGGCATACAAACAACTTGACACCACGCCGCTAAGCTCGGGGGCTCGCCATTGTCTCGACTTATTTGTTTTGACTCTGATGCTACGTCTGGGGGCTCGGATTCAAGAACAAAGAACCAAGAATACAAGCATTCAAGACTACAACAACCCCATGACTACACATCAAGACCCTTCATCCGAGTTCTTTTCTGAAGAAAAGAACCCGGAGAAGGTTTGAGGGCTGCAGGGTACATACCCTCAAAGAAGACTTTCAAACTTTTTCTACAAGAGACCCTCCGGCTTTTTATCCCAAATAGCAAGAGGCTCGGGGGCTACATTCAGTGAGTGCAATTTTTGCAAAAGTTGCACTCACTTGAGAGAGAAAACTCAGAGCAACCAAGAAGACTAAGAGGACTAAGAGGACCCTCTGGCTTCTTGTCCCAATAAACAAGAGGCTCGGGGGATACACTCACTGAGTATAGTTTTTTCTAGAAGAAAGTGCATATCAGTCAAGACGAATCAACAAAAAGAGACCATCTCAAGGTTTCCCTTCAGAAGAACCCAGAACAGATTTGCGACAACTCAACAAGACCAAGAAGAATAGAAGAAGGCTTCCGAAGCTCAACCATAAAATGCTCTGAGGCTTGTCGATGCGGGACCCATAGGGTACCCCGCGGAGAAGAGAGAAGAAAAACTAGTTCAACTAGGATTGCCCACACGTAATCCTACTAGGACCTCTGTAATGTAACCGACTAGGACTCCCATCTTCTGGACTATATAAAGGAGGGTAGAGCTCCCTAGATCGGCACCTCACCTCATCTCAGATAATAGGAATAGACCTTACGGTCTAGATGCCCTACAACCATCTCTACCGATATAGAGAGGTTGTAGGCACCCTTGTAGAAGAGATGATACAACACAATCAATCCAACGCAAAGGCTAACGCCGACTGGACGTAGAGTTATTACTCGATCAACGATCGAGGGCCCGAACCAGTATAAATCGACTGTCTCTGCGTTCACCGTCGAGTTCTAGCACACACCGAAGCCTGAATAACTATCCCGGGTACCCCCGTGGCAGGCTGTCGGTGGTCAAACACCAACAAGATGATTCCATAAAACGATTTGTAGTGACAGGTCTCTAAAAATCGAGTTTTAGAGATAGTTGTTGTTGCCACTTGCCAACCACCTCTACAAATCTCATTTCTAGGAGCAGCCTACCTCTGCAAATCGCTTATTTGTAGCAACATAAGCTTAAAGGCTGCTGCCTAGCGTATAGAGCATCTACAACCGCCTCTAAAAAGGCTAGTTGTAGTAGTGCATTTTCTCACTTACCACCTATAACCTATCTTTGCTGCCTGTGCAACCCACATCAAATCTTCGAAGAAAGTAGATAAAATATGCACGCGTACATACACATATAAGTATATTGAGTTAGCAAGAGTATAAATAATAACTAAATCAATATTTGTTTCGCGATACAAAAGAAAGCTAAAAGTATAAAATGATACTGAAAATTATAGCAAAAGAAAAATTAAATAGCCCTAAGTCTCTAATCTCTACCCAGCTAATATAATTCATAGAAAAAATTATTTTAATAACTGGAATAAAAGATAAAGAAAAGATAAAGCACTAATAATTAACGTCATAACTAGCTAATTGCTCATATATTGCAGATCAACTAAGATATTGTGTAGGAAAAACTACAACAATAATAACAAGAGCAAAATAGAGGGAGAAGATAACATAAATATTAGACATAAATCATATAGATACCAATAAAGACTAACACAAAGAAGAGATGATAAATAAATACAACACTAATTAGTAATTTTTATTAGCTAATTAAGTGGTTATATAATGTGGCACTATAGGAAGGGTTGGGGGGTGTTCCCCCCTCTCCATCCGTTCCTGACTGAAATATTAGTCCTCGGGTAATTGTATTTCTTCACCCTTTTGTTGCTTCCTTTTGTGAAAATGTCATGTAGATTGTTGGGCATTCTTAACGTCATTACCAAAAGTAGACTTAGTTTTCTAATTCTAATAACGGCGCCAAAAATGCCGAACCTATCCCTCATGCCACTTAAGCCAAGTTGTCATCCCCAGCATGACATGAGAGACGCGGTATTGAAATATGCAACTGCTCTTCTAAATAAATAATAAATAAGATCTGCAAGCGCACAGATTAATACCGATGTAGCATTTTAACCGGGAAGTATTTCAGGTATCGTTATTTATATTTTTACCACTGGGAAGGGATTACTAACATCAATGTTGATGATGGAATGGAATATAGGAATGAGTATCAATCATTGCATGTATAAGTGAGAGCATTCATCTATCTCTTGCATACAGGGGTAAGTGTCACATAAAATATAGATAAAGTATGAATGGTGACAAAGA
The DNA here is from genome assembly GCA_038087645.1 of Saccharum hybrid cultivar R570. NCBI lineage: Eukaryota > Viridiplantae > Streptophyta > Magnoliopsida > Poales > Poaceae > Saccharum > Saccharum hybrid cultivar. The sequence goes on along the minus strand of JAQSUU010000254.1, from coordinate 4,770,252 downwards.
TAATTAATCTGATCAGCTAGCCACATATAATAATGATAAGCACCTCAACAGATATTCTAGCAAGTCATTAGCATGGTATTAGGACGAACTACAAGGATATTTCCTAAGTTATTCTTAACTATAAAGTCTAGCATATCATAGTTAGTGCAAGTACACTTGGCAATCATTGCGAGAAAGGACTACGCCCATGCATAGTGATATTATCAAGGAAGATGAGAAACATAGCAATCACTCCCCCGTAATAATGTTGCTCTGCCTGCCTTACACACGGGAGGGGGACTATATAAGAACCAACGAAGCTGTCACCATCGCGGACCACCTCACGATCCGGCATATAAGGTGCAATCGCAGATAAATATGGTCTAAGCACCACGCCTACACAATATTTATCATTTACCCATGGATCCGATGGATAAACGCTATACGATCCTAAACATGTATATAATTCCAATCTAACTAAGCCAAGCGTATAACTACGATAAACTAAGAACAATATAATCGCAAACATAAACAAGTAGAGCATAGTCATAATCAATATATTGAAATAGAACAAAGTTGTATTCATAATATTGAAGAACAATGATGAACAATGAAGAACAGTAGAGGAATTACCAAGAATCCTCTTGACAGATCCGGAAACCAATCGAAGATTGACTCCTTCTAGTTCTAATCCTATGTAGCTATGCTATACTAGAGATCTAGTTGATGTGGTGGCTCTAGGGCTTGATCAGAGACTCTCCTCCTGAGATTAGGGTTTGAGGAATTGAGAATAAGGGAGTGCCTCCTCCAGGGGCCAGGGGTCCTGCTTATATAGCCCCCTCAAGTGAACGTGGGCCGTCGGATCAAACCGACATTAATCGCACGGTTTTCCTTGATCCCTTAGGTCGGTGGAGCATAATCCGCGAGACGGAGCCTGATTGGCTCTCAGGCCAGGGCGGGCGCCCTAGGGAGCAGGGCGGGCGCCCTGACTCCGGGCCCGTTCGGCCTCCCGTTCGATCTCGTGACTTCTGGAGTCTTCTAGATGATAGAAAATCGGTGAACACGTTATTATCTCTATGTAAACCCGACGTGTGGGCCTTTCCTCCGTATTTTCTGATAACCCCCTGCAGAAACAGACAAACACCAAAACTCATGGAATTCTGTCAGATAAAACCCTAAGTCTAGGTGTTGGTTGCATTTGGATCCTTTTCTTTATTTATTTGATAACTATATTTGGTACTTAAGGACCGTCAACAAACTCCCCCAAGCTTACCTCTTGCTCGTCCCTGAGCAAGGATAGACTCATTATGGATCAGAAGTTGCTGCAACGCCTTTGAACGTTGACGGTACATATGCTTTCAAATAAGGTCTCATCCCTGAGTTAGAGTAAACTGTCAAGACTTAAAACTTACTCATTTTACCTTTCACCATGGGGCTTGCAACCGTCACCTGCATCTTGAGTGGTTAAAAGATAGAACGGTCTAGTCAAATGCCATGTCTCTTATTCTTGATCAGCTATAGCTCTGGAGTTTTTTTTTTGCAGATTTTTCAAATAAAACTCAGAGATTCCTTGTATGACTTTCTCGGGTCTCTCTTTTGTGGTATTTCTGGATCCTTACCAAGGCAGTAATGGTATATGCCTTCTCTCTTAAAGTATGTGGTATTTATGGTATAAGGCGTAGTGACATTGCCTTCTCTCTCACCCTACTCTAATAAGGCTTTGATATCTGGAGCTCATAGGTGGGAGATACAGTATACATACTCATAGAACATTTATTGCATAGTTAAACCATGGATCCAGAGAAACAAGTCAATAAGTCAAATCAAGATGTGCATGTGTGGTGAATGAGTGGTGTATGGTGATGATGGTGATAACAAAAGTCTAATGCTCTTTTTGAGGGAATACATACCTTTCTTACTTTTTAAAACTTTTGAGGGGAATGAGATGCTCTATTATTTTTTTTCTCTTTTTTTTCTCTCAGGTGGGTACCTTGTACCCCTAATTCTACTGTCGGACACTTGTCCATTTTTACCTCTCGTCTCACTTTTTCTTTCTTCGAGGTTCCGAGCACTTGCTCCTTTTTATTTCCTCGTTTTTTTAGAGCAATCTCCCTCTTTTGAAAATATAGCAAGTGGTAGTAGAAATGACTTGAGCATTAACTTCACAGGGAATAACAGGAATGGGATAATGTTTTTGGCTATTCTCTCCCGGGTCAGGAGTAGAATAATTTTGGGTGAATCTGGAGATGGAAATGAGTGGATATATGTGGATGCGTACTTCCAGAGTAGAAGCAGCATGTATGAGTGAACGTGCAAGTGAATCTTGATTTTAACCACATGACAAGTTCCTAAGGGTCTACACAGCTTGACCACACTCAATGCCCATAAGCAGTAAGTAGTAAAAGTGCGGCTCTTAATCTAACAAGCATGTATATATGGCTGTGGTAGGAATTTAAACTCTCATCATACAGGAACTCATCATGCAACATTTTAAAGATTTTTAAAGATAAAATTCTCCATAATTGTAGCATCTCTAGGAACAGATAAACAACAGCTCAACCTTCCCATATCATATCCGCTAACAACTTAGACTTCAGATCAAGTTCTCTTCCCACTAGTTCAGGTTTAGAGCCAGTTTTAAATTATAACAGTTATGTCTAAACTAGAGAGAGAACAAATTTGAAAATTAGGCAGAGCAACTATTCATCATATCCATGCTAGAGTTTTATTTTCAAGATTCAGTTTAGCATAGCTACTTTATTTATTTATTAAACTAAGCAAATATATATAAACACAAAATATTTATTTGGGTTTTCATGATTATGCATCTTTTTATTTTAATAAAGCATAGGTATAACTGTAGATAAAAATACTTATCGGGATAAATGGGGGTGCTCTCCCCCAAGCTGGATCTTGACGTAATTTCTTCTGATGTAGCTAGCAGGTGCAGAGGTGTATTTGAATGTCGGCAGCACCCTGACAACGATTAGGATGTCCTCCATCTGCTAGTCTTCCTGAATTCTGTGGAGCTCAAATAGACAACAAAGCTTCGGGGAACTTGATTAAGCGTTAGCATAAATATCTAGCCTTTATCATGTTTGAGCTTCCTTGATAAATGTCACTCTCTATTTTTATTTTCATTTTTATAGAACAGAAAAAATATATTATTATTATTATTATTATTATTATTTTATGCCACCACAGTGAATGTACTTATGGGTTTTATGCCACTCGCATACTCACATGGGGCTTACTGTTTTCAACATTTTTTTAGACAGAATGAACATGATTAACTAAGCAATAATTAAAGGGAAAATGATAACTACCAAGTTTACCTCTTGGCACGGCGTTCGGTGTTTTTAAGTCCTCCGAACAGGACTTCTTTTCTTCTTAGTTGTCCTGGGATTTGGGTGGCGTAGACGGTGGTTCCGGCAGCGCCTCCTCTTCTTGTGTAACTGTCTTCACTTTCCATACCCGACTTGGTGCTTCGGTCTCCTGTTGTGTATCCTCGGGCCTTATGACCTCTCCTTCATAGTCTGCCCATACGTCCTTGATGGTTTGCCTCCTTTGGTTACGGTTACGTCGCCTTCTTCTTGTCCTGACCTGCTTAGAATCTTCAACTATATAGTTAGGGTCATTAAAGTAGCGGCGTACCTTCTCAGAGGGGAAATGCATATGGACTTCTCCGGTTCCAATGTAGATGATTGCTTTGACGGTGCCTAGGAACGGTCTTCCTAGGATGATGGGTGGATCATACTCGTCGTCTCCCATGTCAATGACCTGAAAGTCTGTATGGACAAAATGATCGTTAATTTTAACAGGGACATCGGTTACTATACCTTCGATCTTTCGGGATGTCTGATCTGCCATCTGGAGCTGAGTGTATGTTGGTTTTAAGGGCATGGTCCCGTACAAGAGCTGATAGGTGACTGTGGCCATTATGTTGACGCCTGATCCAGTGTCGCAGAGCGCCTTCTGAAAGGAGTATCCATTGATTGAGCACTCAATGCTTGGCATACCTGGGTCGTCCTTCTTGATTAGGAACGGCGACTTGGGTCGTCGGTCTTGACCTCCTTGAACTGCAGTGACCATCTTAGTTGATTCGGTCCATTCTTAGTTGTTCTTGTTCTGCTTGTTCCTCCTGTTGGTCCTCTTCCTTGGTTCATGTTGGGGTTGCTCTAGGATTTGTGTAATCTTGTTCTTGAAGGAAAACGTCTCCTTCCTCCCCTTGATGTTGAAGTTGATCTTCGCAGCGCTGGCGTAGATGACAGCTCCAGAGGTGTTCAGGAATGGCCTTCCCAGAATAACTGGTGACCTCTCATCGGACCCGGTCTCTATCACCACGAAGTCAGCTGGAGCATACGAGGTACCAACTCGGACACACATGTTCTTTAATATTCCTTTAGGAAAGCTTAGTGTCCGATCTGCAAGCTGCAAACACATAGTTGTTTCTGATAAAGGATATGTAAAGAATTTTTCATAGAGTACCCTGGGCATAATGTTGACGCTAGAGCCAAAGTCACAGAGTGCTTCTGGGAAGTCCACCATGCCAATGGAGATCAGGATGACGGGGCGTCCTGGATCGCCTCTCTTGACTGGCAGAAGGTCATTATGTACTCCGACAGCGGGATTACTCCAATAGTTACCTGCATCAAACATGTCTACAAGATTTGCAGATTCTAATCCTTCCGGTTGTGATGGTATACCGGGGTTAGTAGCAGAAACAGCAGCAGCTATTTGATTTAACTGAGATTCAATCATTTTATTAAAGCTAATTTGGTTTTTGATGGCAGTAGAGAAATTATCCATTCTATTATTTATGTTTTCTAGTATTTTATCATTGGATGCCAATTTCTTAGACAAGTTATCCATTAGTTTTCCTTGATTAGACACTAACTCTCTTAGGGGTGGAAAATTATTATTGTTGTTGTAAGAGTTATTACCTTGATAATTACCTGAGTAGTTACCTGAGTAGTTAGGCCTCTGTTGATTCCAACCTTGATTTTGTTGAGGACGGTTGTAGTTGTTGTTGTTGTTGATGTACCTTGCATCCTCAAGCATCTCAGGGCAGTGATTGCCTGAGTGTCCAGTGTCTCCACATTCCTCACAAGTCATGTGAGAGTCGTAGACGTTCATGACTTCTCTTTTGTCTCTAGCTTTGTCATCGAGCTTTTTCATGAGTAGGTCTAACTTTGCAGACAGCATGTCTACCTTCTTGAGCTGGTGCATACCTCCACCCTTCTTGCGTGTTTGAGTCCTCTCTTCGTTCCAACCTTGGTTGGACGCCATCTTCTCCACAAGGGCTGTAGCTTGTGGTATGGTGAGTGATAGAAATGCGCCTCCAGCTGCAGCATCCATGGTCTCACGAGCACTAGTGATGAGCCCATGATAGAAAGTCTGCATAAGTAGCCAGCTTTCCATTCCATGATGGGGACATTCTAGGATGTAATCTTGAAAGCGCTCCCATGCTTCTGGAACGGATTCATCATGTTGTTGCTGAAAACTTGTAATCTTCCCACGGAGAGCATTGGTCTTGCCCATGGGAAAGAACTTAGCCAGAAAGTTCGTAGAGCAGAGTGCCCACGTAGTGTTCTTATCCTTTGTCGCGTAGAACCACTGCTTCGCTCTCCCCAATAGTGAGAATGGGAAAAGACGAAGTAGTATGGCGTCTCTGGGAACATCTAATATAGTGAATGTACTGCAAATCTCTAGGAAGTGTTGGAGATGAGCACTTGCATCTTCGTGCGGCTTCCCACAAAACTGGTTGGCTTGTACCATGTTGATGAGCCCTGGCTTGAGCTCAAAGTTCTTGTCGATGGCCGCGGCAGGTCCAGTGCGGATGTTGTCCGTAGTGGGAGCTGAGAACTCGCGGATCGTCTTGTTCGCTATGGCTGCGAACTCTGTTGACAAATTCCGGATGAAACTTCGGCGGTCTTCTGGATTGGATGAAGTGTTGCGTCGAAGTGTTGACTTCTTGAGCTTGGCTCTTGCCTCTCTGATTAATGCTTCGGGGTTGTCAACAAAATTTTCTGGAAGATGTCCTCTATTCATACATCTCCCTGCAAAACAATAAGAATGGAAAAATACAGGGGTAAATCTGTATGGGAGAATTGATGATCTCAATCACTTAATGATGCGAATGATGACTCAAATTCCGTATTCATTCCTTGTTAGTAAATCAACCTTCCCCGGCAACGGCGCCAAAAATGCTTGTTGGACATTCTTAACGTCATTACCAAAAGTAGACTTAGTTTTCTAATTCTGATAACGGCTCCAAAAATGCCGAACCTATCCCTCATGCCACTTAAGCCAAGTTGTCATCCCCAGCATGACATGAGAGACGCGGTATTGAAATATGCAACTGCTCTTCTAAATAAATAATAAATAAGATCTGCAAGCGCACAGATTAATACCGATGTAGCATTTTAACCGGGAAGTATTCCAGGTATCGTTATTTATATTTTTACCACTGGGAAGGGATTACTAACATCAATGTTGATTATGGAATGGAATATAGGAATGAGTATCAATCATTGCATGTATAAGTGAGAGCATTCATCTATCTCTTGCATACAGGGGTAAGTGTCACATAAAATATAGATAAAGTATGAATGGTGACAAAGATAATTAATCTGATCAGCTAGCCACATATAATAATGATAAGCACCTCAACAGATATTCTAGCAAGTCATTAGCATGGTATTAGGACGAACTACAAGGATATTTCCTAAGTTATTCTTAACTATAAAGTCTAGCATATCATAGTTAGTGCAAGTACACTTGGCAATCATTGCGAGAAAGGACTACGCCCATGCATAGTGATATTATCAAGGAAGATGAGAAACATAGCAATCACTCCCCCGTAATAATGTTGCTCTGCCTGCCTTACACACGGGAGGGGGACTATATAAGAACCAACGAAGCTGTCACCATCGCGGACCACCCCACGATCCGGCATATAAGGTGCAATCGCAGATAAATATGGTCTAAGCACCACGCCTACACAATATTTATCATTTACCCATGGATCCGATGGATAAACGCTATACGATCCTAAACATGTATATAATTCCAATCTAACTAAACCAAGCGTATAACTACGATAAACTAAGAATAATATAATCGCAAACATAAACAAGTAGAGCATAGTCATAATCAATATATTGAAATAGAACAAAGTTGTATTCATAATATTGAAGAACAATGATGAACAATGAAGAACAGTAGAGGAATTACCAAGAATCCTCTTGACAGATCCGGAAACCAATCGAAGATTGACTCCTTCTAGTTCTAATCCTATGTAGCTATGCTATACTAGAGATCTAGTTGATGTGGTGGCTCTAGGGCTTGATCAGAGACTCTCCTCCTGAGATTAGGGTTTGAGGAATTGAGAATGAGGGAGTGCCTCCTCCAGGGGCCAGGGGTCCTGCTTATATAGCCCCCTCAAGTGAACGTGGGCCGTCGGATCAAACCGATATTAATCGCACGGTTTTCCTTGATCCCTTAGGTCGGTGGAGCATAATCCGCGAGACGGAGCCTGATTGGCTCTCAGGCCAGGGCGGGCGCCCTAGGGAGCAGGGCGGGCGCCCTGCCTCCGGGCCCGTTCGGCCTCCCGTTCGATCTCGTGGCTTCTGGAGTCTTCTAGATGATAGAAAATCGGTGAACACGTTATTATCTCTATGTAAACCCGACGTGTGGGCCTTTCCTCCGTATTTTCTGATAACCCCCTGCAGAAACAGACAAACACCAAAACTCGTGGAATTCTGTCAGATAAAACCCTAAGTCTAGGTGTTGGTTGCATTTGGATCCTTTTCTTTATTTATTTGATAACTATATTTGGTACTTAAGGACCGTCAACATAGATTGCGTGTTTGTCATGTTTTTCTTAGGATGATACCTGCATGATATGGTGTTTATTTAACTGAACTTTTAGTCTCTGTCTAATTTCAAATGCTTGTACCTTGTGTGTTTTATGTATTTGCAAAGGGCTTCACCCAAGGGGTCACATTGAGCTTCTATTTCATCTACTCCTATAACAAAATTAAGCTATTCTCATGGCTTGAGAGTTTAGAGGCAACTAAAATCAGGGCGGCTACTATCCATTTTACGTGGAGCCACTGACGCCATCAATGGAGGATATCAAAACATAGTACACATGAGACATGTTGGGATGAGCAAACATACCTTGCCCTCGACCTCTTCCAGAGGACACGGCTACTATCCATTTTACATGGAGCTACTGATGCCATCAATGGAGGATATCAAAACATAGTACACATGAGACATGTTGGGATGAGCAAACATACCTTGCCTTCGACCTCTTCCAGAGGACACCATTCTCAATCTCCTTGTATGGAAATGATTCTGACAACATCTCATCAATCGCAAGACATGGACACCAGAGCACAACGAATTAGCTAGATAGCACAACAACTTAGCGAAGAACCAACTTAAAAGACCCGATCGGAGATGTAGCCACCCAAGCCACAACAAAGCGACAAAATCGGTTCTCGCAATGGGTTTGTACCCAATGGGTATCACCCACCCATATCCGTACCCATCATAAAATGTTTTGTACCCACGAAAAACCCATATCCATGTGCGGATACAATATTGTGCCCATACCCATGCCCATGTGGGTAGCGTGTGTATCCATGGGTTGCCCATGTCTGAGAAGAAATGTAACACATGCATTTAACTAGTGACTAGTGAGCATGCAGTTATTATGATTGCGCGCAAGAACCAGTGAGCATGACTTGCATTGTGGTGGTTCCGTGGTTTGTGACAAATCATGTTTGCATGTCGCTGAGAAGCGGCCAGTAGCCGCCGAGCGCGTTGAGCGCCTGGGTGTGTCACCATGTACTCCTTCAAGAAGATCATCGTGACCACCTCACTCGGCAGGGTTCCATGACACGAAACGCTCCACCATCAGTTGAGCACCTAGGTGTCTCCATGCGGTTTTTTATGCCCTATATCTACCTGTCCCATTAACTTTCTTGCCCTTTCTGCCACTTCCATCCAAACGTTCACTTTGGGTCCACATGACAGGTTCAAAAGTAAAAGTTACCCCAAAACTGTCTTGGGTTTTCTAAATGGGCTTTGCTATGGTATACCCAAATAACTGTGAGCCGTTTATTTAGTGAGATCGAATGGTTGAAATCATCTATTACTTTCTAGGAGGTAATAAGTGAAATAAGGAAAATTGTATATATAAAGATCTTCTTTTAGATCTAATTGATGCACACATGATCTATTAATTAAATACGGTGAATCTTTTATTTTTGCAACTTTGAATAATTTAATTTAATTAGAGTAAACTAACTATTTCTTGATGCAGTTGTAACTCGTGCCAGACATACATGCGTACATGAATTTTTATGTGCATCTATGGAACTTTACAATAGCTACATGTTTCATTGGCCCTCTCAGTTATGTAATATATAGTTTTAATTGAATTAGTATAATGTACACACTTGATTATGTAACGTGTTGACGTGTAATATATTTTAAATCATTAAAGTTCACAGCTGAACTAACGCCTTATAATTTGGAACGAAGAAAGTATATCATTAGTTGTTCCAATCTACTTAGTATCAGCCAATTGATTATAAAATAGTATTTTTACCCTTCTACCTACCCTTAGTCCACGTACCCTACCAATAGCAATTAGAAAAATCATTCCACCGATTCAAACAACACTGAACTAGAGTAATAAGTAGCCAGCAAATAGTTAGCTAGTTGAAATTAGCTGGCTACTTATTAATTAACTGTGAATGTACTAGCTTAGCCAGCTAATTTTTATCACTAAGTAACCGACCGGCCGCAGCCAGCGGCAGCATGCACGGCTGCAGCAACCACGTACCCGGCCCTCTCGCGCTATATAAACCCTCCCTACGTCCCCTCGAAATTCTCCCACACGAGCTCGCGCTGCCTTGGACCAAGAAAAACACGCACGCTCAGAGTTCTCGTGAGAGATAAAGAAGATACGATCCGCGAGCAAGCAAGAGAGACAGATCGAGAGATGGCCGCGTGCAGCTGCAGAGTGGCGGTGCTCGCCGTTCTCTTCTTCACGCTCGCTGTGATGCTTCTGGCGTCGGCTCCGTGCGCAGCCGGAGCGGCGCCGTCAACGGTGCTGCCAGTTACCGACCAACCACGCGCCGGCGGGGAGGTGCCACCGTACTACGCCGAGGGTGCAGGCAACAAAGGAGATGATTCCACGGCAGCGGCGACATTGACGGAGACGACGACCGGGCTCCGAGGCCGAGGATCGCTGGAGTTCGGCGGCAGGAGGATGGCGGCGCGTTGGAATGCGGCGTCGCGGGTGTTGGGCTCCGTACCAAGCCCCGGGCAGGGGAACTAGCTTAGCTAGCTGCACGACGACCTAGCTACTAGCTTAGCTACCTACATATGATGCATGCACATCAATAATGGCGGTGGTCGACATGATTTTACCGCCGTATGTACGTGTTTGTTGGTTGATTATTGATTTGGTTTTCTGTGTGTTGTGTTCTCTTCTTCTTGCCGACGCGGGACGCCATCCTGGTCAGCCCCTCTTGGTAAAGCATCCATGCATTGATCTTGAGAGCCTTCGGTGTTCTGGAACATGTTCGAGCGAAATCATGTAGAGATTTATGACGCATATGACCAGATTGTTATTAGCATATTACTGATGCCATCCATTCCTAGTGTTGCAACCCCATAATATATGCATGGAGTAGTGATAACAGACGATGGATGTCAGCAGCGAACAAGAAGGATTTTATAAGATGAATGGTTGGTCGAGTTGATTGATTAGCTGGAGGGGAGAAGTTAGATGCAATTAATCGACAGGAAAGTCGAGTATATATATTGGTGGTAGATGAGGTTAGTCTTGGAGCTGGGAATCGATAATAGTAAAACTACACCAGATGGCTAGAACAAACCTACACAGCAAGAAATACTACATAGGGACGACAAAATAAGCATACTGCATCAAAGACATCAATGGTCGCAGAAGTATTTTCTTGCTTCCTTGACTTGCTCTAACATGTGGCCTCGATGCGCCAGTTACACTGCTGCAACTCCCATGCCCTAGTGGTCACCTGTGCTGCATGGAGCGACTTCACTGAATGTTGACACGTGTGTGGAACTGCGTCAACCACAACAAATTCCAAATACCACACACCTAACCTTAGAATGGACACAACCTGGTGGATCGACTGTATCGCTGTTGCTGCCAAGCCACACACGGCCTCTTGGCAGACTGTGTTTTTGCAGGACACATTGTGCACTATAAGAACGATACCCAGACCGATTGTGCTGCTGTTGCTGCTTCTGAGCCACATGCATGGTCACACGTGAGTGTTTAGTCTGTGGTAGGAGGGTTCGCACGGGACAAGAGGTTCTAGGTTCGAATCGCAGGAACCGCATGTACTTGTATTTTGTGTGGAAAAACATGTGACGACTTGGGGTACGCAACTATGGTGCTTCACCAGTGAGGTTCTCTCATGATTAATTAAAACCTTTTCTGCCATTTTTATGACTGAATTACAATTGTAGACATTATGAGTTTTAGAGGTGAGCCAAGCCGCCTCAACAAATCGATTTTTGGCAGTGGCAACTTAGACCTCCTCTGGAAATCAATTTCTATGGATGTTTACATACCTGACTCAAGAATTGATTATTCAGATGGAACATAGAGTGGAGGCTGTTGCAAAAACGGCGCCTAAAAAGAATTTTTTTGGTAGCACCTCTGCAAATGTTGTGTACTAGGTGGTAGTATGTATGTATACAAATACACGCTAGGGTAAAAGAATCAATTTGGCTTTCTCGTTTCTGCCACGAATTAATTAAGGCATAAGGCCTCGCACTGAGTTAAGAAAGCATCCTTTTTTTGGCCTTCTGATAGGAGCGCATCAGTGTCCAACATCAACACAAAAAGCAAAGTGATTATGTTTTCAGTGTAACTGATGTTAATACATAAACTACGTAGTTATCCTGGCCAAATTAAGTGTAAAATAGTTGTAATCATATTATAGGTTAATTAGAGCTAGTGCACATCCTAACAGAAACAGGGCATGAGGCACCATAGGCCACTCCAGTCGACATCTCCCTTTCTGTTTCAATCTAAATTTGAATTCAACGTACACATCTAAGCATAAAAAACCTCCAATAATGCACCCACATAAATGCATGCCATGTTCCTAAGCCAGGGGTCATTCTGAGGCGGAGATGCCCCCTTGCCATGCAAGAAGGAACCTAGACAGCCAGTAATACTGCACAGAGACGATCGACAACAGAAGGACAGCAGTAACTGACGCACAAGTATTTTTATCGTTGTACCACTAATACATGGGCCCGATCGATGCGCTGCCTTGTGATCACCACCAACGTATGAGGTAACAGTACTGAACCTTGACGTGCTTTTGCAAAAGTATCGACTAACAGCGTGTTTGGTTTGCGTAGTGGATCCGTGCAGAACTATCCCGACCTGTGTCCGAGCCTAGACACAATGTTTGGTCTGCCGCATGGAGTCAAGTCGTCCGCCACCAGATGATTCCCTGCGCTAGTACAAGTGCATGGTCGACCGCTTCCTTCGAAAACCATCGGATGACTCCTCGTCCGTCCGAGCAAGCTGGTTCCTTTTTTTAGATAATGAGCAAGCTGGTTCCTAATCCCAACAACGTAAAGTCCGGTGTTCAATCCTAGCAAGAGTGGATCCATGCCGGACGTACTAATTCTGGAATGGACCGACTCCTGAACCAAACACGCTGTAAATGACCACACCGAATTCCAGATGTCTCTCATCCTTATAATGTTTGTGTGCTGCAACCTGAAATTTTTTCTCGAATACGCAGGAGAGCTGCGTATCATTGCATTAAGAAGAAGAGTTGTAAAATACAACACAGAAGTTCAAATAAAATACAAGAGCAGCCGTTCCCGGCCCGACCGACACCACAATGGGGCTACGAAAATGACAACCTTGATATCCACTGGGATCGGCCAACTACATGCGCAACCCTCTACAAGTTTGGAATAGCTCGTCGAGGGCCTCAACGTCTGCAGTCGAAAGCTCGCCCTTGACTGCAACCTGAAATGAGTGTGTGTGAGGTTCCAGCCGTGTGAAAACTAAGGAGCAAATAGTCCAGGAGCCAAGGAACAATAGATATGAATTGTGAGTCCGTCTCTCTAAAGAAGGTATTATATATACTGGGAGTTGAGATGGGGGAGAAGAAGAATAATAAAGTAAGAATGCCTTAGTAGAAGAGGATAAGGATGGGGTACCATTGGCACATTCAAGGCATTTATAATGTGTACCAATCAAGTTCCTTTTGTAAATTTTTAATTATGTCTTTGACTCAAATTAATTTTCTAATTTGGCTATTCTAAAAATCTCAGGCCCCAGCACTGGTTAAATAATGATGTGTTACAAGTAAGTGTTAATCCACAGATCAAGTAGTAATTAATCAGTCCATTTTGTTGTTTTTCTCAAAAATGATATACGTCTCAGCTTCTATTAGTTTTTATCACATTTATGTAGTCTATAAATCTTTGAATACAATCCTACATATACATGATTCAGCCCACTTACTTTTCATCTCACTTGAGAAAACATCGTCAATACCAACACAAGCCAGGAGCCCAGGAACAGTGCCAATAGCGAGCTTGGGGTACTGGATTTAGTATGGTGCAGTAATGTGGAAATTCCTAGTTTGATGGAAACGCAGTTTCATTAGATCATTTTATATGTTCCATAGTAGTATGTCTGTTGGGTTAATCTGGAGTTTAGTCTCTTGAACAAATATGGTGGACAGTGAGGCAGTGTCAAGTTCATCACGCACCATGGTGTCTTGTTGGCGTTGCTTATCAGGTGTTCTTTTTTTAAAACAAACTGGCAAGAGAGCTTCCTCTTATATTAAAAAAGGGGAAAGCCAAAGATAGATGGCAACAACAGCACCGTACATGATGCTTTAGCAATAGAACAACAAGTTAGTCCACACTCCCAAAGCTAAGATATGTATGTATGTACACAATTGGATCAAGAAAATTGCAAAAGAGTAGACAGGTATTTTGCTCTGGCCACTTTCCAAAGCTTCGCTTCACCTCTAATCATATTTAGTACATGTTGATTCATTAGCAAATGAAATCAATTAACTATGGAAATAATCATAGCAAAGAGGAGACATGGCAGGTCCAATGACAAAAGGTAATGCAGATTGCATTTTTCAAAAAGAAGGGAATATGCATAAGCCATATGCATGACACACATGGAAGGACATAAACTTCATTGAATGATCAGTTTATAGTATATTCCCATAATCCATATAAGACTAACACTTCAACCAACTATCAGTATGGAATTTTTGAGCATTGGTTTCATGATAACACAGCTTTACAGCACAAGCATTATAGCACTTTAGCAGAGATGCATAATACAGAAAATAAAAAGCTTTTTAGTGTACAGGAAGGTGGCATATAACTTCAGACCTGTAAACAGGCTGAAAAATCTGTGCTGCCATTCTTTCCCTTTCACTGGATAGGCCCCGACCAACAAGGCTTGCAGGTCCGAATATCTGTTTGTGCTCACAAGCAAATGCATTCCTGTCCTGAAAAAGTGGAAATGTTACAACAGGCAATTTATCTGTTAACAGAAGAAGCTAATGTTATTCCAGTTCTGCAGCTACTGTTATTCCAGTTTTCTCTATGCAAGACAATCACTAATCAATGGAGCCAAACTAAATCTTGGACACATACAAATTATCAACCAATTTAACAGAAATATTAACTTAGCCAATAGAAAGAGATACAGCAGCAAAGAAGGGTAAAAGTAGTGTTAAATTTGAAGGCATTTATAAACTTACACTCAGAAGCCAACCTGAAATAGTGCTTCTTAACTCAGTTGTATAAACAAATTTACTATAAGAGATGCATTTGTAAAAGAGAAAGCGAGAATAGCAGATGTGAGATGTCTAGGTTTCTAACTAACTTACGTGACAACGTGCACGAAACTTTACCAAATTTTGACCATAGCCTCCACATGTGCTCCAAAGACGTTTCGCTAAGTTTCGTGATTTTCGAACTTTGTTTGCTTTTTTTTAATTTAATAGCACTTCACGCGCAACTTGGTCGCCGTGTTCCGTGCACTAGATGTTTGATATTTCATGCGTGCTCCAGGATACGGCCTTAACATACGCTAAGTAATGCGAATATCAATTTTCGAACCGTCCAATTCGGAGATTCGATGCACCTACAGTTCAAACACGCGTTTATCGGAGAAATTCAATTAAATCAAATAAACTAACGATAAATAGTAAAAAGATTTAAAAAAGTACCAAAACTTAACATATACTTTTAAATAATGTGTAATGCATGACAAAAAAGTTTGAAACAAAAAAACAAAAAAGAAAATTCTTTGCCGAGCGCCAAATGTCAGCGCTCGGCAAATAGGTGCCTTTGCCGAGCGCCAAGGTTGGCACTCGGCAAAGAGCCACCTTTGCCGAGCGCCTAACGGAGGGCGCTCGGCAAAGAACGACGGTATATTCCGCGATGGCTCTTTGCCGAGTGTTCGGTTGAATTTATTAGCCTAATTTATCAGTCATGATATAGTATTTTTCTCTCATAATAAATCAGCCAAGAGTACATTTTAGTTTGACTTTTAAGTGAAGCGAACAGAGCAGCGGAGCAGCAGCAACGAGGTGCATGCTGCAGCAGTATTATAGCTGGCCGCCTGCATGCATGCCACGCCACAACGTGTTCCTATTTTGCCGCCACGATTTGCAACACATGCAGCTCATAAACGCTACAATATTCATTCCAAATTATACAAGTTGTTTTGATTTTTTTAACATATAGTTTTTATTATATTATATCTATCTAAATAAGAACGATTTGTAATTTAAAACGGAGGACACTTTAGATGCTAACAAGCTAGCTAGCCTTCTTGATATAGTATGACCAAGAAACGACGTGCCTAACGTGCCATATGAAATTAGTTTTACTAAATCATTCATAAAATATTTTGAAAGCGTATTTATTTTAAATAAACTATAAATGTTATTATATTCATTTTCTTAGAAACTTAGTCAAACTCTGAGAAGTTTGACTTGGAATGAAACCAAAGTAAACTATAATTTGAAATGAAAGAATTACAACATACACATATGTACAAGGACCTTCTAATGCAACAACTTAATTAAAACTCATAAAGTCAAGGTCGAGTCTGAGCATACACTCAGTCCATACATACATATTATTCCACTATTAGTGTGTGTTACCTTAGAGCTCCAAACAGTGTAACATACAAGCGATTTTTTTTTAGGCAACAGGAGGGGTTACCCCCTACTGGTTAAAATTTTTTATTAAAAAAGTGATTTATTTATGATGTCATAAATCACTAGTTGAAACCATTGGTCACAGCCTGCCCATGAGTATAACTATTCAATCATTTTTATTTTTATTTTTATTTTTTTGGTTGAGTCCAAAGCAGAAAAACTAGGTTTTTTTTTACCCTTTGCTGGATAAAGGATAATGCTTAAAAGTACAAATCTTAGCTTGATTGCCATGACAGTGAATCTGAGGTCTGAGGTCTGAGTCTTTGAATTGATTTGCAAGCTAGGGAGATTATGTTCTGTCCATTTTCTCCATGCTATTGTTAAGTTTCTTTATTATCTAATAGCATTGCTCACAACCCGTCTGAGTTATAGCATTCAGCATCACACTTTTCTAGGTTCAACTCACATTTTAATCCTTGTTCAACTGAATGTAATTTTCTTCATCCTTTTGGTTGATTTTCTTTTGTGAAATGTCATGCTCTTCTAGTTCAGTTTGTCATGATAGTGTACCACAACATTCATGTAGTTTGCGTGTTTATCGTGCTTTTCTCACGGCGATACCTACTACATTATTTATTTAACTGAACTTTTGGCCTCTCTCTAGTTTCGAATGCCTTTACTTGTGTCTTATTACTCCTTATATCCAACAGCTCTGCCCATAATGAATCGTGTTACCCTAATCAATCATGTTGAGCTTCAATTTTCCCTACCCAGAACAAAATTACACTAGTGATGAGATTTTAGAGTGAACTGAAATTGTTTGCTGCAAATGGGTTTGTTGCGTTGATTGTCAAAATTTGACTACATCCATAGGCATGATCAGAGTTCCAGAAGATATATATCCTTACCTCCTAGTGTTTATTTCTTGTACTGATGACTACACACTGAAAGGCACTGTTCATTATCAAAATCTCTAATTCTCTGCATAATGTGGATATGATGTACAAGAGAATAATGCATTATTAAGCTAGATGGCTCAAAATTCAATGCTTATGAGTGTTTGATCTATGTAACTCTATCAAAATGAAACTAATAATATTCATAGCCAAAATTTTATCAATTTTGAATAGTTGAATGCATTGGATGGTTGTATTTAGCAGAGATATGCTACCAGCTTAACTAGCACCAATTTTTCATTTTTTGATACTTGAACGCATTGGATGGTTGCATTTAGCAAAGGTATGTTACCCGCAGATTACCAGCGGGCCGCCTAACTTGGCGACCAAGTGGAGAGATGGAGGTTGACGACGACCATGAGTCGCTGCTCAACGCTTATGTTAAAGTCTGCTAGCTTCTTGCGTTTCGATCAGCAAGGGGTAGAATGAAGGCAAACGGATGATGGAACTGTGGGTAAAGGAGGTGAACAATGTTAGTTGATCAGACGATTAATCACGATTAATCGCCCTTATCAGTACCTAGCACTCGACTAGGCTCTCCGATTTGATCATCGATCAAAAACTTAACCGTCTGATTTATCGTCGACTAATCATGATAAATCGTCCGATTAACCCTACCCAATGGAATGTTCCGCGTTCGCCCAGAGAATGACACGATCATCCTGGGCTATATTTTAGGAAAGATCCGGTCTAGCTCTATATGAATACTGATGGGGGATAGGATCAAAATTGAAGTAAGTCTTATGATTCTAGCAAAGGTCGTATAATTTATAGACTTCCCATAAGGATTCGAAGCGATGTCTTGACCGATCAGCACCAAATAGACAGATGGGCTGCTTAACTTGCTAGGCTATATTTGTTTGGGCTAGGCCCATTATGGTTTCTCTTTTATACCTCTCCCTCACTCTCTCTCACCTCCTCACTCTTTCTCTCACCTCCTCAGTCCTCACCCCCACTCTCTGTGCAGCTGCTGAGCTGCATCTCTTCCCCTCCATCCTCACTCCCTCCTCTCTCCCTTCCGGTTCCAATCCAAGCTGTCCATCCGTGCATATATACAGGACGATTATATGGACGACTAGACCGATAGAAAGTCAATTCTCTCCCTTCCGGTTCCAATCCAAGCTGTCCATCCGTGCATATATACAGGACGATTATATGGACGACTAGACCGATAGAAAGTCAATTAATCGTTTTTATCGTCGTCGTCCTGATCGTCCATATCTGTACCAGGGCGATTAGCGACGAATAACCGATTTAATAGCATTGGAGGTGAAAGGATAACGTCGTCCAACAACGCATTTTCTTGGTCACAGTTCTACAGACAGTGGTATGATGTAATGGGTGTTGCGCCCAAGGTTCAATTTATCGGTAGAAAAAAAATACCAGAGGTCACCGATAAACGGGTTTATCGGATTTATCGGAAAATTTCTCGGTTAAAAATAAAACAAAATAATACCTAATTTCACTGGAAAATTATATAAGTTGTATGTAAAGCATTTAACATCAAGAGCTAACACATACTAGTATTGGTATAATAGAGTATCATACTTTTATGTAGGTCGACTAGTGAAAATTGGAATCTCGGCGATAAATAAATTTTATCGGACCTCAGCGATAAGCTAGATTATCGGGTTTATCGAAATTTTATCGCCGATAAAATTTTCCCTGGTTGCGCCACCCTTGTTCATGTGCTGCATTAAAGAAAGTACGTGTTGACCATGTAAAGGAATGTGTTCACCAGATTCAGCATAAGGGAAATGAAATGGTATTTCTGATCTTCTATGTCTTCCTCTCCTGCAGTGCTAGGAGACTCATCATGCTCCATTACCAGGTTATCAATTTGTTCAGTAAATGCACGTATAAGATAATTTAAATTCGAAAAGAAAAAGGTAAGCCACTGAATGAATTGGAAGTTGATAACGAGGAGTCATTGAGTGCCTGCTGTTCAATCCATTGCCAATTTGATTACTTGGTACGTGTGGAGTACATCTTAACAGGGCACGGTTTACAGGTTTTACAAACAAGTTCACTTTGAAATGCAAGAGTAGTATCAGTTGGAAAAGACATAGTAAGACTGAGCACTGGGAAATGTACAAGGAATTTATCCTACCAACTGTAGGAGAACAGAATATCAGAAAACATACTCACAATTTTGTGCTGATCTAGGTAGCAACAGAATATGTATTATTTAGCTGATAATTATGAACCAATAAACAACATTGATTTCATTCCTATCGTGTTTATCCAGTCTATACAAGAACAACTTAACTGCTTCAGCTACCACTGATTTGGAAACGCTTCCCTATAGCTCATATCTTCATTATGAGAAACCTCCCTTATTGTGGCATCTGTGGCTCGAGTGTTCAGAAGCCTCTCTGCAATTCTGTCTTTGGTGGTAACTTTCTTTTTCAGCATTGATGCCAGCGTTGGTGCCTTTGCCTTACCTCGGCGTCCTCGTCGACCCTGTGCTCCTGGAGGCTGCTCATAGGCTGCCGCAGAACGTGAAGTTGAAGCAAGAGCTGCATCTCGCAGAACATCTTCATTGTGCTGACGGATTCTTGCGCGTTGGGCCCTTTCCAGTGCCTTGCGATCCATTTCTCTTTTCCGGACATTTTTAATTGCTTGTCTTGCTAACTGCTCTGCAGTAATTTTACCTAGATCACGAGTTCCAGCTATGTCACCATAATCATTATTGACACCTGTCATTCTTGAAGAGGTTTCCTCCATATAATCACCATCACTGTTTCCATTAAGATCATTTGAATGTCCTCCTATGTCTAAGTGCTCAACAGGATTTACTTCTGCATCAGAACTACCACTGTTCTGCTCAATTGGATTTCCTTCTGCGTCACGTGGGACAATCGGTCCATGGAAAGGACATACCTTAAGATCCCTTCTCTGGCAAAGTCCTCCTTTTTTTAGAGGGGCATGACATGGTAGGATCTCAACTGGGGCTTCTCTATAAATTGAGCAATGAACATTCAACTCTGCAATCTTTGCTGCAGGTATAGTGGCATCATTATCCACTCTTCCCCAATGACTCTCGACCTCAAGTCCCCTCTGGTTTACATGCACATCCCCACTTGAGCCCCAGCAATCCAAGAAAGAGCTCCATGGCAGCACAGGGGCTTTAGCAAAGAGCTCTGATTTTTCTGGATCAAGATTTCTCGTTCCATTAGCTGCAACTGGTGCCTTGCCAATGTCAGACACTGCACCCACCACCCCCTTTCCCTTCCCGATGTCCTTGCTAGTGCTCGCAACATCTAAGCTGCTCTGGACTCCGGCACGATTTGGTGCCTCTATGTTTCCCTCTACCCAAAACTCATTGTCCTCTTCCTCTTGGTCACCCTTCCGCCTATGAACATTATCAAGGTCAAGACCAAGCTCATTGCAACGATCTCTCACAGCCCTTATCTCATTCTTAACATCAATGAAATCCTTCAACGCAGAATCTCGGAAACGGTTGTCTGGAAGGTTGACCCTCACAAGCACAGTTATCCACTCCTGTACTGTGACCAAATGCTTTGACACAAGCAACCGGTGTGCTTCCCTCAGTGCATCAAAAACTGCCTCATTCTCTTGAGTCTCGGGCACCCACTCACCAGCCATTAAAGATGCCATTCTAATGCTCCGCATTGATAAGGATGCAATCTCCTCCTCTGCATCCTCGTCATTCACATAACCCTCAAATTTCTTATATTCGGCACGGATGATCTCCAATCCATTGCGAATCTCATCCATCGTGGACCGAATTTCCCCCTTGATTGACGCAAGATTCTCACGCAATTGCTCAACCTTGGCAGCATAGATCTCCTGCATGCGAGCCTCACGAGCTGCACGAGCATCAACGGTAGCCCGCAGACCAGAGAAATGGACGCGTGCGGACTCCTTGAGGTACTCGACGGCCAGGCGGAGCTGTCGGTAGTGCGCACCAAAGAGATGGTGCCAGCGCTCAAGCGCCTGGACGGCGGCCTTCCGGAGTAAGGCAGCGGACGCGGTCGGCGGCGGGAGCGGGTTTGCTCGGCGGAACCCGACGGCGAGCGGGAGGAAGCCGTCGAGCGAGTCAGCAAGGAGGGAGCGGAAGAGCTTGGAGCGCATGAAGAGCTCGTCGGCGATGCTGAAGGCGAGCAGCCGCACCTGCACCGGGGAGGGGATCAGAGCGTTAGGGTTTGGTGAAATTGGGGACTGGTGCAGGGGAAGAGGGAGGTGTCGGAAGGCTTACGCACGTGGGAGTGGGGCTTGGACATGAGGGAGAGGATGAGGCGGAACGCGTCCCGGATGGCGGCATCGGAGGCACGGGCCGAGGATTTGATGGCGCGGAGGAGGACAGGGTCGACGGCGGGCGCCGTGGTGGAGGTGGCGCGCTCGATTAGGGACGCCATGGAGGAATCCGCCGCTGCCGAGGATGAGGAGGGGTCGGAGCCCAGCTCAGATTCGGCCGCTGGCCGTGGCTGCGACCGGCGCCTGGCGAAGGAGGAGGAGGCCGTCGGGCGCGGCATGGCGGCGATTCGCTGGGACAGGCGGACAAGAGGAAATCGATCGCCGTGCTGGGTGCGACTTCTGGGCAACGATGCAGCCGGGATTTTGGACTAGATTTCCTCTCTGGCTTGTGGGCCCGAGCCGGATTGATGTCGGTTCGTTTGCATATGCCATCTTCAGAGGGACTTCAACGTTTGCATAAGCCATCTTCAGCGTGACTTCAATCGCGCAAGGCCTTGTTAGATGCGAATTCAGCCCAATCCATATGTATTAGGAATTAAGATGGATTGAAGTGAAATTTAGTTCAAGTTTCACTTCAATCCAACGCATCATATATGTATTGATGCAAATTCGATAATATCCAAATAAGGCCTAGAGTTTTAACATTTAAGCCATTTTCAGAGTGACTTCAATCGTCTAAGAGAAAAATCTTTTTTCAAGGTTTTAAGTTGATATATCCTTGCTCTTCATAAATTTTAGGTTTAGTTTAGTTCTGTTCATACATATCTAACATAAAGTCATCAAAAGATACCACGTCTACGGGCCTGTGTTGAGACTGTTGATAGGGAAAAAAAAGGTCAGAGGAGGTTTGGATGTGGACTTAGGAATTTGTTAGACCATCAGAAGTGTCGGAAGTTTCGATTCCTATCGGTTGCCCTAGATCAAAAGTACCCTGTGTTTCGGAGGTTGCCTGGTGCAGGGGCGGAGCTGGATTAAAAAAATGCTTTTTTGTCCAAATTTGTGGTTTCTACACAACGATTTGTAGAGGCGGTTGTATTCTGAACCGCCTTTAAAAATCAATTTTCCAAAGAAGACTATTGTTTTCAGCCGTCTCTAAAAATCCGATTTGTACAAGTGAAAAATTAGAAACGGCTGGGCCATCCACCTCTATAGAACCTTTTTATAGTAGTTATGCATGTTGTTTGAGATTTTAGAGGCAAGTGAAACTAGATATTGTTGATGATGATCATTGGCTTATTGTGTGGCAGTAAGGGTGCTTATCATATGGCAATAAGGAGATTCTATTAACCAAAACTCACATATGTAGAGTCAATCACCATGTTACTCCAATACGAACTTGTCTATGAAGTCATTGTTTGAATTACTGAATGCTACTTCAATACGAATTTGTTCACGGGTCATTGTTTGAATTATTGTAATTTTAATATGACATATTTCAAAAGGATGGACCTTTGTCTAAACTGTTGAAATTTAAATTTTAATAGGACATATTTCAAAAGGTGTGACGGGCCATTGTTTAAATTGTTAAAATTTAAATAGCGAAAAATTGAAGTGGAGTCATTGTCTAAATTATTAAAAATTCTATAAGACAGCTAACTATTTGCTTGCTATAAATTGCAATTTTCAATAAGACAGCTAACTATTTGCTTGGTATAAATCGCAATTCTCCACTAGTGCTAATTATTATATCAGTGTTCTAAATTATTCAATTTTTCCATGACTATTGGAATAACACTTCAATTTCTTTATTTTTTTTCCATGCATGGTTGAAGTTTTAGCTGGCTTTTGCCCTGATTTAAACCAATTCATACTCTAGTAACGGTGATACCAGACTCCGTTCTCATAATTTGGACATATATTCATGACAAGAAACACCTTACGCTGAAGATAACGGCAAGGATAAAAGCGATCAAAATTTTGCAGGGCAAGGCCCGGTTCAGTAGCTGCAATCAATTTATCAATTTACAGCAATCAAATCGGCGCACATATATATAAAATATTAATAAATAATACAACAGCCCCTTCGGGCAATGGCAATGGCGGTCTCCCAGTCCCAACTGCCTTCATTTGCGCTAATATGGAACGAATCATGATGACACAAATACATCGTGAAACTCCATCAGAAAAGCGAGTTATACGTAAGGAAGGTGCAGGCAATGGACGCGACACATATCACCAGGGATGGTAGCAGGGTGATGTTAAGGAGCATCCCCACGCCCAGGTACCCCGCCGCAGTGATGGTGCAGTCAGCGACCACCCTCGCCAGGGTCCCAGCCTCCGTTGAGAGGAGACCACCGTTGTATGTGCCACGGGAGAGCCGGGACGACATCACGCTTGATAAGAGGGAAAGGTTCACGCCTGTGTTTGCCAATAAGATCAGAGATTTGGTTCAATGCCAAGGAGAAACATACTTGAAAAAATGGAGTCTTGTTTACCTTCAAGAACTTCGGCAGAAACAAATGTGACAAGTGCTGAGACAACATACTGGACAACAGAGTATGTACTCGTAACTTTGAAACTGAAAATAATGCCTACTAGCAACGTAATTTGAGATACCATGAGGAGTTGCCTGGCAAAAACATCAACAAATTTGTTAAGGCAGAGCTGTAGGTTTCCCTCCAAAATACAAAAAAGGGCAGAGTTCTAGGTGTCTATATAACAGTAATGAGCGAATTGTCCGTTGGTCACTGACCAATAGTAATATACCCAATAAAACGAAAAGGAAAAGGTCGTAAGCCATGCTTGTGCTGAGGCATGAAAAATCCACAAACCTGTCTTCAAACATATTGCTGATGTATGTTCCAACAACAGCATTAACAGGAAGGACTGTCAACCCAAGGATTGCTAGAAATATTGCCACTGCGCTTGTATTCCAACTGAAATAGTGATTGGTGATAACACTTGACTCTGAAAGCAAAACCTCCATTGCGTATTTAAGCATGAAGTATATCAACAACTGGACCTGTATGAGCAAAATACAACTGAGTCAAGACGTCCAGAAGTAGACGATTACAACAGCATACCATCGTGCTTTGCTTGAATGAGGTGGTCGAAATTCGAAAACCCTCACATGGGTATGGGGAAGACAAAAAGGTTTTTCTTTGATCCTCAAATATAGCATATAACCTCAATTTTCTAGTGGCTTTAGTTTCTTTTTGAAACAAATTAGAGTTCCCAATCCCTTTGCCATTATCTAATGTAAGAAAAACTTGTTTAGGGAACCTGTAGAAAATCATAAGCTATATAGGCCGTCTAAAGTGCAAGAACTAGTGAAACTGAAACATATCTAGCTTATTTCCAATCCCTCAGTAATTTACTGGGATTCAAATAAACACTCAGGAAAATAAGTAAAGTAGCTAATCAAGAGAAGTGGTTATTTGGCGTAACAACACCCTGATACCTTTACTGACGGGGTAAGCAATCGGTATGCTGAGCCAATTGATGTTGCAGGTTTGCGAGAATCATCTGCAGCTTCTTCACTATCATCAACTTCTTCATCTTCATCTTCATTTTGTTTATCTACGGAATCCGTGAGCAGAGGCTGTGCAAGTCCATTCTCTAGTCGTCCAATATCAACCGTTTGTCCTGTAATCATGATAAACATACAATTAAATCACAGAGAATGGCATATCATCAGACACCTTCCTGAATTAGTGGATAAGAAAATTCTACTTAAAAGTGAACAACATAGAGTAATGAAAGGCAATTAACACATCACATTTTAGACTTACCAGGAGCAGGATTTTGTGGGGGTTCATTCATCTCGGTAGCACGGTTCGGTTCTTTGAATGAGACCCATAGCCAAATCAAATACAATAACCATGCAACTGCCATCACCCAACCAGGTAGAGTAGATTGATTGAAAGTAACCATGTAGACCTTGAATTTCCACTGCAGTAAACCAGCTAGCGCTGGCCCACAGGCCATGCCAAGTGCACTTGCGCTAACAAATCCTGCCGAAGCTTGCATGCGTATTCTTGCAGGGACACAATCACTAATGTATCGGCGATTGACAGCTCTTGCCGAACCCATCCTGTATCAAAATATTGAACACATTAGAACATGAAAACATGAGCATTTCTGAAATGATGTAACGCAAAATCAGGGTTGAAAGTCAAGTGAATTTAGTGCAAGATTCTTTTTTTTCATTAAAAAAGGTCATAAGAAATCACATTACTTGAGATCTTTGCAATTGTATCCTAGTGTTCAGCACTAGTATGAAAGAGTACACTTGCTACTTAAGAACTCAATTCTGAATATGAAGGACACTAGCTACTGAAGAGAGAAGAAACCATTTTCCTTCTGTTCCATCTTCCACTACAATTTACAATTAACCATTAAACCAAAGCCCTTATGCAAGAAAGGATATAGCCAAATAATCAGAAGCCAGTAAACTGTATAGTTGAAGTTCTCAACTGTGATTCTGTGTCAGGATACTTACCCACAGAGTAAACGGCCGATAATAAGGACTGTTAGGGACTTCATATCATATGCCATAGCATAGCATACATTCCCCAAGAACAAAACAATGCTACTGAAAACAAGCGGTTTGAAATATGACTTGTTGGACCACGCACTGAAGTAAACAGAGGAAAATATTTGCGCGACAGCCATTGAACCAATGACCACACCACAAACAGTAGAAGCTGCCCCAAGGCTCACTGAATAGTCATCTGCAGTTGGCACAATGATGTACGTGTTGACCATGTAAAGGAACGTGTTCACCAGGTTCAGCATAAGGGACATGAAATGGTATTTCTGATCTTCTATTTCTTCCTCTCCTGCAGTGCTAGGAGACTCCTCATCCGCAATCATGGCATGTTGCCCCAAAAAGCGAAGAAAATTAGTTGACCTTGTCAACTTATCAACTGAGGAATTTATCATATCAATGATGGGGTCCTGCAGGGGATCAAAACCAAAAATGGTCAGCTGCAAGTCTCGAGTATAGCACCTACTCTACCAGGAAAATAATCTTAAAATGGTATCACATCAGTAGTTTACAAGAGAAATAAACCTTAAGAGCAGAAGATGGCTGATCATAAATAGATAAGTAGCTTCCTTGACGTTCTTGGAGTTCAGCAAGGTTACGTGACAAAGCTCCTACAACAGCTCCTACACCCTGGTTACATAGAACAGGTAAGGTATACTAACGAGTTTCCATGGATTGTAAAGGCAAGGACATAGCAAGAGGAGAACATATCAAGTACAAATAAACTTGCAACAGATTTGAATGATACTAAATGTGGAGTTAGTGCATTACCACATGCTTAAAGACCTGTTGCAGCTGAGAGTACGGGTGATTTGATCTACTTGTCACATAGTAATCAGTAAATCTATAGCCAAAACGCTTATCAAACTTCTTCAAAATTTTCCGAATACCAGTTGCATTAAGATCAACAAACTTGAGAAGTTTGATGAGGTCGATACCAACTTCCCTATAAGCTTCTCGTAACTTAGCAATGCCAGATATATCTGGCTGCTCTTGTAGTATTGCCCTTTGCTTTCCTAACTTCTCAATCCTGCTTGCCAACATTCCTTGTTGTTCCAACAGAAACAGGACAATCTTCTCTATCTGAGTAAACAGAGAGTAAGAGATTAACACACTGACCCCAGTAGGAACAATTGGATATAATTACTCACACCAATATCAACCCAAGAATGATGCCAGCTGAACTACAAATTAGTGTACATGAATTATGTATCAAAGCTGCAACTTCCAAAAAAAAAAGTACACAAAGTAAGTTTCTGAAGAAATTGTCAACTCTTCTTATAGTATTTATGTAGCATTGTATTTCTGAACTAGATATTTACATAAATAGCACCGTCTGGCTGAACATGCAAGTGTATACGGAGGTCAGATATGGATAATGCATGCTCACCATGTCGATACTACAATCAGCAAGTTAAATATCCAGAGAGAAGCTAAAGTCTGCAAGTTAAAGCAGATCAGGAAGTTTGAACTGATGACTTTGCACAGATTTCTATTTAATAGCATTACCTGATCATCAAGCATCTTCGAGAAATCCTTCAAAACCCGACGACGATCTTTCTCACCCTGCTGGAGCTGCTGGCCATACTGTTTAACTTTCTTCTTCATCAACTTGTAATTGATATAATATCTGAAAACATTGGCATGGAGACAACGGTCAAGCTTGGTAACTAAGGATGCCAACATGAAATCTTTTACTCTTAAGGAGTACACTAAGCAGAGACCAACAAAGCACGATGTGTCAAAACTACAAGGCAGCATGGCAATGAATGCCATTACAAGGCACAATCAAGGTTGAACAATGCCAATGCTTCATTACAAGTTGAATTGGAAGTTATCAATTTGTTCAGTAAATGCACGTAAGATAATTTAAATTCAAAAAGAAAAGGTAAGCCACTGAATGAACTGGAAGTTGATGCTATTCAGAGAACCCATAACTTTATAGTAATATAGATTGGTTCACTGTAAAGCATAAACAGAATATTATACAAATGTGAATAGTAGTACCCTTTCCATTCTGGAATTTGATCTGCCATCAATTTCTTCCCGAAGTTAACCATCTTGATTTTTAAATACTAATCTGCCAATGAAATTAGCATTGTGTCAGCAGCACAAACGGGAAAAGGAAAAATATACTAGTGATAGTTGCTGAGATGTGAGTGCCATAAATAAAAAGAAATAAAATGTCAACGAGCAAGGTTCTCTATCTGGACATACGGTTTCAGTTTAGCGTAAATTCAGCTGTAAAACTCAGTACCGCTTTACATGGGACAAAGTAACAGACATAATAAGGCAACACAAGGAACCTCCACCCTAAGATGAGAAACACCCCAACACAAAAGCTACCAATGATCCCACGACAATATGAGTACAATCCATCTTGACATGATCACATCTGTGCATGCTACTCCACGTGCGAATAACCTAAAGCACCATCTATATCTATAGCAATAGAGCACTTAGATATCATTACCAACCAAAACAAGGCACAGCCACAGCCTTATTATCTAGTCCTTTTGAAGAGAGAACCAATTATAGAGAACCACAAATAAACTTTGGCAACCACTACTTGATTTTTGTGTCACAATCTCTCAGTGCAAAAGACGACAACGAGTCACCAAAGTCCATTTTTTGTCTTACTGAATGACAACCAATCATGCGATCGGTTACTCTTAATCTTTTTATTTGCATCAACTTGTGATGCACATGCAGCTGACAGTAGAAGAGTGAGCATAAAGGTCTCATGCAGCCATATTAAAATCTATAATCTGGAAACTACCCAAAGAATTTTGGGCACACTGAAGGCTAGAACTACTGAAAAACTACAGCCTTGATAATTGAAGTTGAAGTTCAGACCAGATCTAAATTGGGTCCAAGCTACAGCTCCCATATAATCGCAGACCCCATCCTGAGACACCTGAGACACCCTACCTCAAAATTCAATCAAATTGGCACTTGGGAGTGATAGTCAGGGACCTCTCGTAACAGTAAACAACATCCTACCAAAAGAAACAAACCTGAAGTTGAAGCTGAAATTAAGGATAGAGTCAAAAACGAAATTCACAACTGGTTTCAGCTCTGGAACACACATAACAGGAAATCTCGCTCAAACTGAAGTTGGAGCAATGTCTAACAACAGGGGATGGAATCTCCATACCAAGTCTAACCCCAGACCCAACCCGAAAGCATAACACAGGAACAGGCTTTGTTTGCTGTTGTTCGCCAACAAAGCAGCCTGCCGCCCCTTCGCCGGACCCATGTGGTAGCAGACGATCCGCACAGAAATCATCCCGGAGGCAATGAAACTCTCCAGGGCGGGACGAATCCATCCGGTACGGTGCCCTCGAGATCCACGCTCCTCAACACATGAAGGCAGGTCGTTGTCGTCTAAATCATCCACAGAAGCTCACCGGCATCAAAGCGCAACCCACCCCGCCCAAATTGAAGTATCGAACGAACCCAACGGCATACCAAAAAGGACGGCGAGAGATCAACGATTCACGGGCGAGCGGTCTGAAAGGAAGGTGGGAAATCAGGAATTCACGGGTGGGGCGAGTGAGCGGTGAGCCTCGTCGTTACCTAGGAAGATCGGAGCGGAGAGCCGCGGGCAGGCGCGCTGGGCCAGAGGCGGGATGTGGAGGCGAGTGGCAGGGGAAGGGAAGGGGAGGCCGTCGGCAGGGATGGAGGGCGCGCGAGAGCCACGGGAGGCGGGTAATTTATAGCGAGGCGAGCGAGCTGGACGCGGGGCCCGTAGCCCACGTCAGCGCGCCGCGTGGCTGAAGACCGTCCCGTGCCGTTGCACGGCGGCGGCTAGCCCGTGCGCACTACTGCTTAGGTATGAAAACGGATCGGATACAGACGGATATCACTGATATCGTATTTGTTTTCATATTTATGTCTGGATTCGGATTTGAATACGGATAGTATAAAAAATATCGGATAGGATACAATTGGATATCGATATCATAAATATGTGATTTAAATATTCGGATACGAATACGGTATCGGATGTTAAATATTTGGATTCGGATACGGACGGATTAAAACCCCTCTAAACAGATTTAGTCTCGAATACGGTCGGAAAATATCCGTACCATTTTCATCCCTACTACTGCTGCTACCAGTGGTCCGCATTATTTCACCTTTTTTCCACGCTTTGCTGCTCATCTTTATGGCACCGCTTTGTCACCAATATACTCTCCTGCCACTAGCAGCTTCGAGCTTCCTCACTCAAAAGTGAAGCTTCTTTTGTCCTTGATTGAAGTATTTGTTGACAAACAAATCGAAGCTTAGCTTCTTTTTTTTGTCAAAAAAATTTGATCGCAAAATTGTTCGTGTAAATTTTTGTTTGGACAAAGAAAGCTTAGTTTTACTAAAATCACTCACCAAAGACTAAACACAGCTGAACTTTGTTAGGCTGATCTATGGAACGCCAGAATGTTTCTCTGTCTCTGTATTTTTTTCTGATGAAACGTCCGAACCGTCTCTCTAACAGTCGCGGCCGATTCTAGTCTGGCGTGGCAATGACGTGGCTCTCCTCATTTTCTTTTCGTTCTATTTCTTCTCTTTTTGTTTGGTGGGATGAATGATTGTTTCAATTGGGTTTTAGAAACTGAGCACGTCCAAGCTTAGCAGCTCGTTTTGAGAAAAAAAAACATAGAAACTGCACATCTCGGTTTCGTTTCGTTCCTCCAGCTTTGGTGTGGGTGAAGAAGCTATCCCGCATGCTACAGTAGAGTACATTTGTGATTTTGTCTCTCTGTGCCTCTGGCCCGTTCACTTTCCATGCAAACCCAAAATATTTCCTCTTCCACCTATTACATCAAATATTTGGACGCATGTATAGAGTATTAAATATAGATAAAAAAATAACTAATTATTAAGTTTGTCTGGTTTTTGCGAGACGAATCTTTTAAGCCTAGTTACTTCATAGTTAGATAATATTTGTCAAATAAAAACAAAAGGTGCTACAGTAACTTTTCACCCACTTTTCACCGACCAGACGCATCCTCTGTCGCAAGGGTCCAATGGCACGGCACACGTCACGTCACCTTTTTATGTCATCCTGCTACAGTTGTGAATGCTGTCGTCTGTCTCTTGTGGTCTTGACTTTTGACAGAGGGTCTAAGGGCTCGTTTAGATTGCAAATTTTTGCAACTCTTGTAACTATAGCATTTTCATTTGTATTTGGTAATTATTGTCCAATCGTGGACTAACTAGGCTTAAAAGATTTGTCTCGTGATTTACTATTAAACTGTGCAATTAGTTATTTTTTACCAACATTTACTACTCCATGTATCCAAAGATTTGATGTGATGGAGAGAGTGAAAAAATTTAGAATCTAAACAAGGTCTAACATAAGTTTACTTCCTCCATTCTAAATTATAAGGCATTTCAAGAATCTTGGAGAGTCAAAGCATCTTAAGTTTGATCAAAATTATAGAGAAAATTACAAAAATTTATAACATCAAATAGGATGAAAATATAATTAATGAAGAATCTAATGATACTTAATTGGTGTCATAAATATTATTATCTTATCATATAAATTTGGTCAAACTTGAGATCCTTTGACTCTCCAACATTCTTGAATGCCTTATAATTTGGGATAAAGGGAGTGGCTAGCTAAAATTTTAAATTAAACTCTAGCCAGCTATAAGTTTCTTAGGTAAACTTTAGCTGGTGTGTTTGAATGCGTCATTTAATAGATTCAATTAAATTTTAGCTGGGTTAAAATAGCTAAACCAGTTAAACTTTAGCTAGTCTTTTAGCTGGGCCGTTGGAATGCCTAGCAGCTAAATTCACCCGCTAAAGTTTGGCCGGTGCATCTAAACAAGCCCAGAGACTAATCGTGGACCCCCTACACACTGAAGAGTTTAGTTAATTATTACTAAGCGGCTGCATTTATCGATCTGTGGTGGTGCGCTCAT
The DNA here is from genome assembly GCA_038087645.1 of Saccharum hybrid cultivar R570. Taxonomy (NCBI): domain Eukaryota; kingdom Viridiplantae; phylum Streptophyta; class Magnoliopsida; order Poales; family Poaceae; genus Saccharum; species Saccharum hybrid cultivar. The sequence continues at coordinate 4,738,427 of JAQSUU010000254.1, read as the reverse complement.
GTTTTCGATTTACTATTATTATGTATTACTATACTATTATGTGGTCAGGAGGAGTATGTACAAAAGTACAGTACAGTCTTTGTCAGTGATTTTTTTGGCCGTGGAGTGGAGGGTCCTGGTACACCGTACACGTGGCTGGTGGCGCCGCCCCGTGTTTGTCGTTGCAGGTGAGTCTCCCCCGCCTCGATCACCTCCCGCCTCCCGCTCCATCCCTCGTCACCCACCCAGGTGCCGACATGCATGGAGGATTAGCATAGCTAGACGAGGAGCCTCGAGCAGCACGGCGAGGCAGGCGTTGTTGGGTGCTGCCCGCCTCCCCCTGGTTCGGCGGTGGCCGCGCGCGGCAGGCAGAGGCAGAGCAACGTCGTCGGCGAGCGGTGGACTGGGGGACCCAACCAAGTGCCGACTTGGAAGGAAATGGAACGAAGCGGCACGCACGCCAGCACGGACGGGACAGCGACAGCAAATGGCGATCAATTCAGTCCCCGGCACTCGAGAGCGAGTGGCCTAATGGAAAACGGAAGCAACATTACGAGCTTCTTCTCTGTCACTGTCAGCGGCAAATCTACCACTCGTGAGACACGATCATGGACTCGATCGAGCAGGCCGACGATTCTGCCCCTAATTAACCACGCGCTCGTTGATTAGTCGCCGCCGGCGTTGCAGCACGCCTTAACAAATGCCATGATTTTGTCAGTCGTCCACGGGACGGATCTCGGAACGTGAACCGCACACTGCACTGCCCGCGGCCCGCGTCAGCAGCTGCCTCGCCTCCCTCGCCGGCAAACTTGTGACCGCAGCTTGCTCCCGGTCGACCGGAGAAATAATTGCCGGGTCCGGAGATTAACGCATGGGTAGATGCATGGGGGGTTTTCGGGTTCGGCCGCGATGCCGGCGCTCACGGTGGTCGTTGTCGGAAAGCGATGGCGGGCGGGCGGCAAACCAAAAGCAAAGCACCGTGCGGCGTTCGGCGGCTGGGTGGGTCCATCTCCCTCCGTTCCGTCGGTGGCGTTCGGCGAGATGGGATCGGGGCACTGGCTGGACGCTCCAAGTGGCCTGCCCTGCCGCGCACGGAGTCCGGCGCCTACTGGCTATACATGCCTCACGCCCTCGCAACCGTGCGTAGCGGGCCTTTTCGGGGATAGGGGTGCCACGCCTCGATGCAAATCATTGCACTGCCAGCCTCCAATCATTCAGAATTGAGCTTGAGGGGGTGTTTAGTTTCTGGAGCGAAATTTTTTTTTCTATCACATCGGATATTTCAAGTGATGTCGGAAGAGGTGTTCAGATACTAATAAAAAACCTAATTACATAACTCGTCTGGAAACCGCGAGACGAATTTATTAAGCCTGATTAATCTGTCATTAGTATATGTCTACTGTAGTAAGACGTTGTCAAATCATAAATTAATTAGGCTCAAAAAATTCGTTTAGAAAATTTATCGCAATCTGTGAAATTAGTTATTTTTTCGTCTATATTCAATACTCCATGTATGTGTCAAACATCTTATGTGATGGGTTGAAATTTTTTTTTGAGAGAAACTAAGCACCTGAAAGCCCAAGTTTGGTTTTGGTAATTAATGACACCAAGTTGCTAATGTCATGTGTTAATTGTTTTGAGTTAGGCATAAGCAACACATGTGATGAAGGTGTACGTGGCAAGGAGTGGTGGCCATAAGATCACAAAGAGATGGTGCATGGACATGAAATGTTGATCATGATGGAATGCACATCAAATGATGGACTTGATGATCAAGTGGAGAAGAAGGATCTAAGAGCGCAAGGCAAAGGTATAACCATAGGGTTTTTCTTTTGCCGGTCTAAGATGAGTAGAGAAGTGATTGATCGGGTTTAGGATACATAGCCGACTATCAAGAGGGAAAATCACGGCTAACTCGGGAATCAAGTGTCACTAGATCAATGTCTTGAGCATATGCATTAGGATCTAGTTGAGAGCTAACATAACGCCTTGGAAAATGTTTGTGAAATACTAACACACATGCACATGGTGGTGTACACTTGGTGATGTTAGCACATTTGCAAAGGCAGTGGTGTTTGAGCGGTAGTAAGGGGTTTGGGGTTCGCTCTCCCTCCCGCCGAGCGTGCGAGTGCGGGATTCAGGCGTTTTCGAGGAAATGAAATGCCTATTTTCTATTGCGCCGGAGGCGAGAAAAGGTGGCGAAAGTTCGAAATGGTTTTCACTGAAAAACAGTGACCGGACGCTGCACCGGACGCGGTCTCGGTTTGACCGGACGCGTCCGGTCAGTTCATCGCGGCGTGGGCGCTAGGGTTTGTGACCGGACGCTGGTCTGGCCTGACCAGCGCGTCCGGTCAGTAAACCTGTGCGCTGAAGTAGTGCGCGCGACCGGCGCGTCCGGTCCCTCACGGAACCGGAGCGTCCGGTCAGGCGTCCAGAAGGGTAGAGTGTTGATCGGACGCGCGGCGCGTCCGGTCACGTGCGATCGGACGCGTCCGGTCGCAGAGGGAGCTTACTGGACTCCGACCGGACGCTGGCACTGTCGCGTCCGATCAAACGGTTGAGCGCGTCCGGTCACGGCAACGGCTAGTTCTGACGCGTACTGTTCACGGTTGTCTTGTAGTGACCGGACGCGTCCGGTCACCCTGACCGGAGCGTCCGGTCAGCACGATTTGAACTGCGTCGTCCGGTAACGGCTAGCTGCGTACCCCTTCGTTATAAATAGAGGATGACCGGGGTTTGAGGGTAACTCTTGCACATTTTGAGACGTAGAGACATCCTTTGAGCTAGAGAACAACCCCTCCACTCATCTCTTTGCAAAGTTGCACATCTTGAGTGAGATTGAGTGAGATTCAAGTGCATTGCTTGAGAGTTGCATTCTAGAGGCACTTGATCTTCGAGTTGCTGCGGATTTCTTGTTACTCTTCCGTGTTTCCCGACACGGTAGACGGCTTGGAGCAGCGGAGGTGATTGAGCTCACAATTGGAGATTGTTGGAGCCTTCACCAAGTGTTGTAAGGGGTTCTTGATCCTTCCCCGCGGGAGTTCGCAAATTGGATACTCTAGTGGAGCTCGTGGCTTGGAGGATCCCTATCTTATGTGCGGTTGTGCGGCGCCCGCCGAGGGCTTAACTCTTGATAGTCGATTAGCTTGCGAACCGACAAGTGGGTGCATCGCCACAACGAGGAGTAGCTTGCCGGAAAGCAAGTGAACCTCGGTAAAAAATCTTGTGTCATCTCTTTGCCGATGATTTCTCTTGTGATTGATAATTGTGATTGATTCTTCAAGTGCATTACTTCTCTACATCGTTGGTATAAGATTCAAGTCACTTACTCTTTACTTTCTTGTACTAGTTCTTTTGTAGTTTACTTAGCGTAGCTTTTATCACATAGGAGTAAGTAGCTTAGTGATTTAGCCTTGTTGGTGTGTATTAGAGATCATAGCCTTGCTTCACTAGAATTGTTTAGGTGGCTTGCATAGTATAGTTGAGCTAGTGCTAGAATTAGCTTAGCCATCTTTTATTCTAACGTGTTTGTTTAGTGAAGCTGGTAGAATTTTAAATAGGCTATTCACCCCTCTAGTCATTTGAACCTTACAGCACCCCGTAGTAGTTATAAACCGCCTTGCTGACAATGGAATCTGCGTCGCATGCTGCCACGTTCGTCCGCACCCTCTGCGCGCATGAGTCCAAATCTATTTGTCTCGGGTTTTTGGCACGTCCCGACGTGTAACGGAACGTTCAGATGGTGCACTGCACGGTGCACGCTCGGATCATGAAGTGCTCCACCTCAAATCATGCCCGGAGCAGGAAGGAACTAGGGGCTCACTTCAACACACACCAAGTCCTTGTTTAGTTCCCAAATCCAACCCCAAAATTCACTATGCAAAAAGAAGATTTACATCACATCAAAATGTCGGCAAATGCATGGAGTACTAAATGTAGATGAAATCAAAAACTAATTGCACAGTTTTGTTGTACATTGCGAGACGAACATTTTGAGTCTAATTAATCAATATTTGGACAATTTTTTACACTACAAAACAAAAGCTGCTACAGTGTTCCGACAGGAACACTGTAGCAGCAGCTCCCGATTCCGGCATCCGGAATCCGGATCTAAACACGGGCCAAGTCCACATGCACGATGCATGCCAAATTGCCAAGTAGCAGTACATGAGGATCAATCTGCCAAGTAGCCTTTATTAGACGACGGCTTCTTCCTCTGCGTTGTTTTTGTTTTTCCTGTTGTTTTTCGCCCTTTATGTTCTTCTTCGTGTACTTTGAACTCCTTCCTTCTTAATACAAAGATACGTAGCCCTCTTGCGTATTCGAGAAAAAAAAGGATCAATCTGCCAGGTCATCAGAAGAGAGCACAAGATTTGTTATGACTCGCGTGCAAACTTGCTTGCTCCCGGCCGGCCGGGACAACTACGGCGCCGGCTTCCATATGTTAGTCGTATCTGGTCAGAGACACGAGGGGCAGAAGTCCACCGTTCGCACCAACCGACGTCACAGTTGAAATAGTAACCCGGAAGCCCTCAGGTAGTCGGGCCAGCAGAGAAGAGACGAAAGACCTAGCCTGTTCAGTTGAGTTTTCCGCTACTTGTTCTCAGCTAGCTAACTATGTTTTCTCTCGCACCAAATATCAATAATAGTTTCGGCAGCTTATTTTTAGGCCAGGGAAGAGGCTATTTTCTGCCAGATCCACGGCCTGCCCACCGGCCGCTGGCTGACAGTACGCGTCGCGTCGCATCACATCGCCGTCGCATCCTGGTCTCGATCGGCTCGCGACAGGAACGGGAGAAATAATTGCCGGATCCGATCGATGAGCGTGACTGCATGAGCAAGGGCATGGGTGGACTGGACGGAGCGCTTTCGGGTTCGGCCGCGATGCCGGCGCACACGTACTCCGCTACGCTGGTGCTTGATGCAAAATGATTGGCGAGCGGCGTCAAAGCAAACTGGTTGCTGCCTGACCGGCCCCGCGGGTAGGCCGTAGGCCGCCGCGTCGCTCGGTCGACCTCCGTCGGTGGCGTGGCGTTCGGCGAGATGGGATCGGGGCGCTGTGGCTGACTGCCTGGACGCTCCGAACCCGCGCGGAGCCTGGCGCCCGTGGCGATTGAGACCTCGAGAGGATGAGACGGGACTGGCTACTGCCTCACGACCTCGCCTAGCTAGTACTAGTAGTGACCAGAGGGGCCTTTTTTTCTGTGTAGTACAGTACTCCCTCCATCCCAAATTATAAGACGTTTGACTTTTTTGACACCAAGTTTGACCACTCGTCTTATTCAAAAATTTATGCAAAATATCAATTCTTTTATCGTGGCTTGGTATATTAATAAAAGTTCCTCAAGAATGACTTAAATTTGACTATGTTTGCACAAATTTTTTGAATAAGACGAATGATCAAACTTGGAATAAAAAAAGTCAAACGTCTTATAATTTGGGATGGAGGGAGTAGTACAGTATAAGATGGATGCAAATCATTGCGCTGCCAGACTCCAATCATTCGGAGTCGAGTTTGGAGCACTATTTGTCTTGTGTCGACACCATGCTGCATTGCTGCTGCCTGCATCTCCGCACAGGCATTCAGGAAAAAAAGAAACTACAAGCATATACTTAGGCCCCGTTTAGTTCCAAATTTTTTGGCAAAATGGGTACTGTAGCATTTTCGTTGTTATTTAGCAAATAATGTCCAATTATAGTCTAATTAGGCTTAAAAGATTCGTCTCGTGGATTTCGTCTAAACTGTGTAATTAGTTTTATTTTTTATTTATATTTAATGCTTCATGCATGCGTCCAAAGATTCGATGTGACGGGGAATGTGAAAAATTTTGCAAATTTTTTTGCAAACTAAACTGGGCCTTACTCTCCCCGTCCATGAAAAAATAAATTTTTAGATTGAAAATTTGTCCATAAATACTATATCAACTTCTAGTCAGAGGCGGAACCAGCGATTTTGATTAAGAAGGGTCAGACAAATGTGATTGTATTTTTTAGGGTGATAAAATATATAAAATTATATGTTTCAACAAATTTTCAAAAAAAATCTACACTATTTCTAACCAAAATCATCATATTTTAATAAAAAATGGGTGAAATTAATATTTTTTGTGCTATAAATTTAAATATTTATATAGGTATTTAAATGAATCTACTGTGCATGTGTGTGAGTTGGGGGGGGGGCACGGCCCCTGCTAGCCCCCACCGGTTCCGCTCTGCTTCTAGTCCCTCACTATCTATCATACTCATTTATTTTCTCGGAGTTTTCAGCAATCAATGTACTCATTTATTCTTACTAGACATCATGCTCCAATGGTTTATGTAGTGGGTGCAACAACATTTAATATATTATTGGAAACACTAAAACTTATTGCTCCAACTTCTCGTTAAGTGGTGAGTGCAGTTAAAGTTAGAAGCTTAATACGGGGTAGTAAGGTCTTTTCTCTTAATTTGCTAATCTGTCATAAACTTGCTAGAAAAATCTATTCTTTCAGGGACAGAGGGAGTAGTATATATCACTCCATCTATTCTAAATTTTAAGTCGTTTTGATTTTGTAGGCACATGGTTTTTTGCTATATATATAGATATACATTACACCTAGACGCCTAGTAAAATTTATAAATCTAAAAAAAGCCAAAACAACTTGATTACAATTTGGAACGGCATAGTATTGTCTAAAAGGAATGCACATCGAGAAGTCAAATTTTATCAGACTTGATTTCATTTATAAAAGATAGAATCAACATTTGTATCTTAAAACATGTTTATCATGAAAACATTTTCGACCATTAATATGTTCGTCTCAATGACAACAGGAAGTAGCATCTACTTCCGTCACTGATTCTCGCCACTTATGGACAGGGATGCTTTGCATTGTAGAGCGCAGAGTTAACCTCCTTACCGACAATTACCCCGTTCGTTGGATGGTTTCTGGCTGGCTGATTTTGACTGATGCTGATTTGTTGCGAGAAGAAAAACACCGCTAAATAGCTGGCTGATAAGCGTTGATAAGCACAAGCGATTGAATGGAATCTGCGTCGCATCGCATCGCAGCTGTCATGTTCGTTCGTATGTACCCTGCTCGGGCCTGGTTTAGTTCCCAAAAATTTTTGTCTCCACCCATCACATCGAGTGTTTGGACACATGCATGGAGTACTAAAACGTAGACGAAAAAACTAATTACACAGTTCTCGGAGAAATTGTGAGACGAATCTTTTAAGCCTAATTAGTCCATGAAAAGTCTTAAGTGCTACAGTACCAACACGTACTAATGATGGATTAATTAGTATCATTAAATTCGTCTCGCAGTTTCTGACGGGTTCTGTAATTTGTTTTTTTATTAGTATCCGAAAACTCCTCCCGAGATCCTTCCGACACATCCGAGGTGACACATAAAAATTTTCTTTTCGCGAACTAAACGCAGCCTCAATCATGCCCTGCGCATATATGAGGCCAAATCTAATCGTCTCGCTTTTTTGCATGTTCTTCCAGCGTAACAGAACGCTCCGATCATGCGCTGCACTGCACGACCATGGAAGCCTACATGGCTACATCGACGCTTTTCCCTTTTTTATTTTCCGATGCAAGGAATCTGATCTGGCTTTTACGCACCCACTGCAGCAAAATCATTCACTAGCGGCCAGATCACGAGATGGGCGCATCGTGCCCGGATGCATTTCTCGTGTCTTGTGTGCAAAACAAGAGTAGTTTTGTGCAGTGTGCATATTTCCCTCGCTGCTCTCCCATCTTCCTGCTACACGGAAGAGATCAATCAAGCACTCTAGTTTATTCCCAACTTGAACTTGGGACAGCCTCTTCCCTTTCCCTGGCCATCGTATTCGTACAGATCAGCAAGATAAGCATGGGAATGAAATTGACCGACACGCGACACGTGCGATCCAATCGTGGCCAAAAAGGATGTCCCTACTCCTGCCCAATCCGTTGACTACCATGCCGGCAAAATCCATCGCGTATCTGCTGCACCTCAAATCATGCCTCGAGCAGGAAGGAGGGGATCACTTCAACTCACACCAAGTACTGTACACATGTATGAAGCATGCCAAATTGCCAAGTAGTAGTACAATGAGTATCAATCTGCCAGAGTGCCAGGTCATCAGAAGAGCACCAGGTTTGGTTTCTTATCGCCCTGTTCGCTTGACTGATAAACCATGGCTAAAAATACTGTTCACTGATTTACTTTAAGAGAAAAACACTGCTGGCTGATTTGGTTGAGCGATCAGGGCGTATGACTCGTATAGACTGCTTCAACTGAAAGTACAAGATACCAAAACTCGAATCGGCGCGGGGACAATAAAACAGAAAAAAAAATCAACGCGCCTAAAGCCCTAAACTGAGCCAACAACTGAAAGTTACAGGACTTCAAGTTCCAACCTGTAGTCTGGGGGTGCTGTTCAGTGACAGCCCCGCGCCAGTAGAACCTGATTGATGACGGAAAAGAATGGAAACGCTGGCTGAATTTCAGAGTACATACAGGCATCACAGCTGTTGCAGAACAAACAGCCGTGCACTCGAAAGGATCCTGCTGTTATTGAGACGAACATAAATGGCAAGAAAAAAAACCACCTATTGATCGGTGCAGATAGAGTCAAGCAGCTGGGCCGTCTCCTCCCCGACTTCCACGTTCTCGATCTTCAGCCGCTGCCGCATCCCGGGGAACTTCTTCCCAGCAGCTGCATACGTCCGCACCAGCGGCTCGAACACCGGCGCACCCAGATCCTTCTGCACCTTCTTCAGAGCTTCCACGTACTGCTCGGCCCCGTCGACATCCTTGTTCTCCTCGAAGTAGCTCATCAGGGTGTCCGTCACGGCGCGCGGCGGCACCCAGATCCTGCCGCTGCTGTGCCCCTTCTTCATCGCACGGTCCGCGCACCAATGGGCCATCTTGAGATCCCCCGTCCCGAGGTAATGCTCCATGAAGATCTCCCATGTCTTGGCGTTCAGTCTTCCGCCGTGCATCTTGGCGCGCTTCTTCACAGCGACAGCTTTGTCAAGCATGCCCTCGGTGATGTATGCTTTGATCATAGCATTTGCTACCCGGATGTCATATTTTGGATGCTTCGGTTGGAGGTCCTGCGCTGCCTTGCCAGACTGATTATTAGGCAGGTTACTTGAAGATTCTGGATCTGCAGTGGATGTCTTATCTTCCGTAGGGTCCTTTGCATTGGTCTTAGGTGGATGGATGCGCTGGGCTTCCCACTCCTTGAAACAGGCTTCGGCGGCAGGAAGGTCCTTCAAGTTGGCCAAAACCTGAATCATGTTAAGGTAGCTCATGTTTGCCATTCTAGGATTATTCCGCTTCAGTGATTGCCAGACACGGTGAACTTCCACTAAATTCTGTGTACGCCCATACAATGTAATAAGGAACTGGTAGGCTTCGACGTCATTGCTGGTGTTCCGCTTCTCAAGCTCCTTAAGAGCAGCCTCTGCCTTCTCAAACAGCCCAGCAACAACGTATATGGAAGCCAGGTTGCTGTATGTTGTCCAATCAGGAGCAACACGGCCATCCCGTTTCATCTCTTCAATCACCCTCTCGACCCCTGGTATGTCTTTGAGAGCTGCAAGCGCCCTCATCCAAACATTGTAAGTAAAGACATCTGGCAATACGTCATCTGCCTTCATGTCCTGAATGATACTGGGGACCTTCTCAGGTTGGTTGACTTTGGTGTACATTGTCATTAGGCTGTTGAAGGACATGGCAGTGAAAGCAAAGTTGAGCTCCTTCATTTTCTCCATAAGAGACTCGGCCTTCTCAGTCATCAACTCTTTGCAGTAAGAATTGAGAAGAGCGCCATATGTAAGATGCGTCTTGGAAGTTTCTGGGAGGTCCAAAAAGTACTTCTCGGCAGCAGCGATGCCTCTCGATTTGGCAACAAGATCCAGGCGGATTGCTTGATCACTAACAGTAGGATTCATGCCTCTTCTCGCCATAACTTCAGAAAGCTGAATCAATAAACAAAAGAGAGAAAGGATCCATGTAAAGTCTGGTGATCAAATTCAGAACAATCAAAAGCAAATAACCAAGATTCAATATTACATAATGATTTCGATCTGAATGGCAACTTTATGTGCTGTTTCATTTGGAAGAAAATTACATGTAAATGAAAGGGAACAAGAATATTTCAAATAGAAATAACTTATTAGCAATCAGTACAGTTATTCACAATGAATACGACCAGTGATGGCCGATAGCATTTATGAGTAAGTAAACGATGGTTCTGCAAGTACACAACAACAACAACAACAACATAGCCTTTTGTCCCAAGCAAGTTGGGGTAGGCTAGAGATGAAACCCAAAAGAGACGAGAAACAGGAAGACACAAAAAAGGACATAAAGGGAGACAAAAAGAGGTCACGGTTCCGGCATGTTGATTGCCAATCTCCAAGCGCTCCTATCCATAGCTAAATCCTTGGAGATATTCCACTCCTTAAGATCTCTCTTAACGGACTCGTCCCAAGTTAGTTTAGGTCGACCTCTACCGCTCTTTACATTATCGGCCCGCTTTAGAACTCCACTACACACCGGCGCCTCAGGAGGCCTCCGTTGGACATGTCCAAACCATCTCAACCGATGTTGAATCAATTTCTCCTCAATTGGTGCCACCCCAACCCTATCCCGAATATCGTCATTCCGGACTCTATCCCTCCTTGTGTGCCCACAACACCAACGCAACATACGCATCTCTGCTACACTCAATTGCTGGACATGTCGCCTTTTTGTAGGCCAACACTCAGCACCGTATAACATCGCCGAACGAATCGCCGTCCTATAGAACTTACCTTTCAGCTTCTGAGGCACCCTTTTGTCACAGAGGACGCCAGAAGCTTGACGCCATTTCAACCAGCCGACTGAAATTCTATGCCTAACATCTTCATCAATGTCTCCGTCCTTTTGTAGCATCGACCCTAAATACCGAAAAGTATCCTTCTTGGCCACCACTTGCCCATTGAGGCTAACGTCTCCCTCCTCATGCCTAGTCGCGCTGAAATCGCACCTCATGTACTCGGTCTTAGTCCTACTAAGTTTGAACCCTTTCGACTCTAACGTGTGCCTCCATAGTTCTAACTTCCTATTAACCCCTGCCCTACTGTCGTCAACTAGCACCACATCATCAGCGAAGAGCATACACCAAGGGATACCACCTTGTATGTCCCTTGTGACCTCATCCATCACCAAAGCAAATAAATAAGGGCTCAAAGCTGACCCCTGATGCAGTACTGCCACATATATACAGATAGATACATTGGACACTAAACTTTGGTACTTACACACTTAGGGTGTTCAATTTTTACTGGTCATCTATTCTAACAGTGTGTATGTGTGCATTGTAAATAACTATATATATCGCTGGAATAAATGCCATACTGCCAATGTGCCCCCTTATTTATTCCAGAGTTACTTCACATTGTGCACGCACCATCTATGATTTTGTAGGTATTGCCACAAATACAATAATTTCCCAATACCATTTATATGTAGCATGCTATGCAATTTTTGGGGTTGCTCATATGAGAACTTGTAGCAATAAAAAGTCTTCAACTTGGTATGAAATGATAGGATCATGGATCAATTGGTTCATCACACTAGCTACTGCCACACGAGCAAAGAATTAGGAATTTTTTGAGCTTTTGCAAAGGACAAACCTCTACAGTAAAATGTCAAGCAGTAATATTTACATTGACGTAATAGTTACATGCACTATAGTTTACCATAATCTAACCATTATATTCTTCACAGATATGTAGCACTGATATATGTAAAAAGTTTAAATAAGACAATAAATGTGCAGGTGCTTCTGTAGAAACTCATGACTCTTAAAGTAAATAACACAATGACCATTAACTGCAATGATCACATCATACTAAATATCAACAAACATTTCAGGTAAAAAAAATTTAGCATTTCTAGAAATGTCAGTTTCCCAATTAGCTAAGGATCATTTAGTTGCACAATAAAAAAAAACAGAAAAGTTTCCGCAGAGCACATGAAAAGTTCTAGGGGATGCTAGATTTAGAAAAGGACCATTTACATAGCATCTTAAGTTTATTAAGGGAATATTAAAGTTGCAGGATATCAAGAATCAACTTTGCAAGAACTATGGAACAAAGTAACCGACAAAAATATGGCATGAGACAATGAATAATCTTCTTCAAAGATCAGCAAACATCACAAAAAAGTTGACAAGATGAAGTGAAGCAGAAAAACATGACATATTGATAAAGAGAGGCCAAAATATGGAAAACACTTTTGATTAAGTAACTAAGTTCAATAGGATGATTCCTAAAAGACAAAGGAAATTCGAGAATGCAACCTTGGTCATTAGGAAAACAAAGTACCAAGAGGAAAGCAAAAGTGAGCTGATTCAAACTGTGAAGAACAGCAAGAAACTGGTGCTTATGTTTGTCATTTGATAAAATATCAGATAAAATACCATCAGGACAGCTAAGTAGCTAACCATGGCAATGAAAAGATCAGTGCCACAAGTTATGCAGCTTCATTGAACAACAAAATGGGACTAATTGCATAGCAAAGAATATGAACTAATCCAAGTGTTGTGCCTATCTAACAGCTTTTAGCTCTCAATAACCAGCTATATAACAAGTCCATCTAAAATTCCAAGTACACATGACATCCGAAGGTCAGAGAAGGCAGTAAGAATTTCACATAGCTGAGAACTATTTTGCGTGGCTGAGCGATTGATGAATATCCTGCCTTAGTGGCACGAAACTGTACTGATTCCGCAATGACAAAAACAAACAATGGCAACCTGGAGTATCGTTCCCAATGTTCGAGCCTATTTCCGTCACAATTTCCCCACCACTAGCAATCAGATGAAATATTTCTTAGCATACTCCAACTACCAAAATCAAATTAAGCATTCCAGGTCTGGAGACAAAAATTTTGCAAGAAAAGAAATTTCATATTGCCAATGAGTCACACCGCACTATCCTATCGTATTCATATCCGTCCCCTGTCCAAATCCTACTCCCATGATCAGATCTAGCAACAGGAGCACCCGCCGCAGCACGACTTCACGAGGCCCAAACCGAGATCACGAAATGAGATACACAAAGGAAGGGCTGGACCTTGAGCGCCGGGCGGTAGAGCGCGTTCCGCCGCATCCGGCGGACGCAAACGCCCACCTCCCACTTGAACGCCCGCTTCCGGCTGTCGAGGAAGCCGTCCACCTCCTCCCGCACCGCCTGCGGCGTCGACCCCTTCCGGAACAGACGCCGGTACAGCGCCTCCTCCACGTACTTCTTGGTCGACCGCCGAGCCACATCCTTCACACGCGTCGCCATCTCCGCCTCCGCCCTCTCCTCTTCGCCGCCAGCGTCTCGGGTTTTGAGGGTTTTGGCGGCGGCGCGGAGAGGAGCTCGCCTCCGCCCGTGTGATCGCGTTGGGCTTTTCTGGGCCTTGATGGGCCGTGGGCTCTGAAAATAACAAGGCGTCGGGTTTCTCCTCATGAGGCAGGGGTAAAACGGGAAAGCCAAAAAAAACAAGCTGTGAAAGACGGGGAAGGAAGAGGAGGGGAGGTGGGGCGACGTCGCCGGCGGTCGGAGGCGACGGGGATGAGTCGGAAGGAGGCGGAGCCGGCAGGACAGGATGGGTCTTCTTCGTCGGCTGCTGATGGGGCAGGAGGAAGTGGCAGTGGACGGGAGCTGGCGGATGCGCTGGCGCGGCGACGTTTGTACCGGGAGGTGACGCTGGCGCTGCGCTCGGGGTTGCGCGACGCCAAGGCGGACTTCTCCTTCCTCCGCGCTCGTGGGCTCCGCAGCCTGCTCGGATTCCTTCGCTCCACCGCCTCCGCTGCCGACGACGCGCGGCTGCTCCTGTTCCGCCACTCCCAATCCATCCCCGATCTCCAAGGTATCGTTCCTCCGCCCCATTTCGGTGATCTGATGCGATTTCTATTTGGATTTTGGGTAGTTGTGTGCGGCTACGCAATGTATTTTCTTTAGGTGACACCAATCTCTTATGCAATGGTCAATGGCTGTTTGAAATCTGATGAATAATGCTTGAACACAAACTAAAAAAGACTTAAATCTTATCTACTCAATGAAATTGGCCCTATGTAATGCCGGCTAGGGCGGTAGGTTAGGAGCAGCGCTGCTTCTCTTGCTAGATCGTAAGATAAGTAGGGGAGATTAAATCAATGAAACACTCTCAGGCTCATTAGTTAGAGCCCAAGATTCAGCATTAGGTAATAGATGCTCCCAAACAGCCTTTTGATGTATATATTAATACTCCTTCAAGTCAGAAGAGTGGAATCCATAGTGACTATGTAGCTCATGCTGGTAGCTTGGAGGTCCAGGAAGCTGCAGTGTTAGTCTTTTTTCTTCTTCCCATTTGTCGCTTTCTCTGGTGCTTTTACTCCTTTTTTTAATTGTATAAATATAGGCAGCTCTCTTTCCCGCTATGTTTAAAAAATTAACTAGTAATGACGCTGTTTAATCGTTCCAGACTTCCTGAATTGCATTTAATTGTTGCCAATGCAATAACGACTGCATTTGCTCTGTCCCATTATAATGCTCTCAAGGGAAGAACACACCTGGTAGTGATAACTGTGTGTTGGTATTATAACATAAACAAACCTATTAAATCTTTAACTTTCTTTTTCATTATTGCAGCTACCTGTCTGGTCACGTAGTTTGAGTTTCTCATAATTGTCTATGACCGTTACAATGAAACGGCCAAATAAGATGGATCCTCGTGTGGGAAACATATCTTGTATTCATCAATTTTTGGAGTTATATGATCATTCTCACATCTAGTGATCTAGCATAACTTTCTATGAGTATAATTCAGGAGAGCATTGTTACAATGGAGTAGTTATTCTTGTTGTAATGCCCATATCAAGTTCGCAATTTTAAATCTCAAAAGACATTAATATGCTCAGGCATTTGGTTGGATATAATTCTTAATTTCTTATGCTTATACCTGAGAAAGCAGCACTTACTGATGAACTTGTGTCTACTACAGTTATTCCTGTTCTCTTTCAGAATTCATTGCATCAACCAAAGCAAGATCCTGTTGTGACATTGGATCATATATTTGGAACGGAACCAATGAAGATTACAAGCCCCCCTACAGATTCCGAAATTGCTCTTGCACTTAGAGTCTTGGAAGGTTGTTGCCTTTTATATAGCCGATGCACAGCTCTGGCCCACAAATACAAGGCTGTGAAGGTAATCGCAATCCTTTTCTGATAAATTATTGCCTATTACTTCTGGGTTTCAATGAGATGAGATCACTGCAAGGAAGTTCTGTTCTTTGTGGCAATAATCCAGTAGCTCTTATTCAATTATGAAGGCATTTTTTTAAAGCATAAACCACAACTTATCATCCCCATATGTAGTTTTGGACCCATTGTTTATTAGGTTGACCAGTTGTTAACATAACTTGGTGTAGGTACTCTTGAATATATTAACCAGCCGAGGTCCAACTGAGCAAGGAGTTTGCTTGGACACACTGATATCGCTGATGTTGGACTCACCCTCCAATCAGATGGTATGGTTTACCTCTTTACCTAAATATTAATTTTCCAGTCTTGTATATGCGGAACTTGATTTTTTGTACCAACTTAAGATGAGTATACAGGTGTTGAATGTAGGACCGCTTTTTCGAAAAAAAATAGTAAATATCTCTACGATTGAAATGTCTTTGTCTTCGGGTGTTGCTGTTGTTTAGTACTACTCCGTCCCTTAATGTGTGTCGTCCGGAAAGCGTGTCTGTGAGGGAAACACGGTTTTCTAGAGACAAACATTTAGGGACAGAGGGAGTAGATTGGTTGATTTTCTTTCAAAGCGTATTTTGCATGGGCCAAGACTTATGAAAAATTAAGAAAAGAGTCATAAAACTGTTAATAGATTGGTATCCTTGGTTGTTTCTGGCTTCTTTGATTCAGCTTATCTATATTTTATATGACTACTTCTGTAGGATTTCGAGGAATACAGTGGACTTGAAAAGGTTGCTGAACTTTTAAAGGACGTGCAAGTGGAAAAGCATATAAGGCAAGTATTGTTCCATCAGATCTTTTTTTTTCTTTTTGTCTCAATGCCTAGCTCCATAATTTGAATGCAACTTATTTTCACTGTGCATATAAGCAATATATCATTCTGGTGAATCAATCTATCTGTATCTTGTCAGTCGTATGAACTGAAGAAACATAAACAAGTGAAATGATCAAATGGATAAGGAGCCACTTAAACTATTCTGTTGGTGGCTTGACAAAGCTTTATATCAACAACAACAAACAACAACAACATAGCCTTTTGTCCCAAGCAAGTTGGGGTAGGCTAGAGATGAAACCCAAAAGAGACGAGAAACAGGGAGACACATAAAGGGACATAAAGGGCACAAGAGAAAAAGAGGTCACCATTCAGGCACGTTGATTATAAATCTCCAAGCGCTCCTGTCCATAGCTAAATCCTTGGAGATATTCCACTCCTTAAGATCTCTCTTAACGGACTCGTCCCAAGTTATTTTAGGTCGACCTCTACCGCTCTTTACATTATCGGCCCGCTTTAGAACTCCACTACGCACCGGCGCCTCAGGAGGCCTCCGTTGGACATGTCCAAACCATCTCAACCGATGTTACCTCTGAAAATTATTTTTGCTTGCTGCGAAGATATATTTGTCAATGACAAGTTGAGGCTCTGTTTGACATTGTGATGGCTTCTCCGAAGCACCTACTGGTTTCTATTTTGAAATGACCTAGAGTTTTTTTTTTCACTTGATGCTTCAATGCAGATTGAAATGCGGGGAGTTCCTATTGTTGCTCATTGGACATGTTTATGTGAAGGAAAACTCTCCCATACATGAACAAATGAAAAATCTGTTTGGTGAGCAGTGCGCATCACTTATATGGGCAGCAAGCCGGTTCGGCTCCACCTTGGATGCAGAGCAAAGGCAGACGACCTTGCAAATACAAGCAATGAGAGTTGTGGAATCCTTGGAACCCTACTAGGACTGGTGCCCTTTATCTGTGTAGCTTACGGGTGATGATGATTTGATGTCTCTAATCTGAGCTGCATGCTCCATTTTGTTCATGCAAGCTTTGTTGTCATTCTCTTCTGTGTAAAGTCATTCTTATGCTGCTCTTTTTTAGTAACCTTTGTTGAAAGGATTGTATTAGTTCCATTTGAGAACAATGCACTAGGGAGACACTAGGAAAGCCTTAAGATATCCATTTTGTTGTGGTAGATATGAGCTGTTGTACCTGTGATTCAAATAAAAGTGGTAAATCCAAAGTGCTAATGAATGTTATTGATCCCTTACCTGATTAAACGGAATAGAGTCAGTTCCCGTGCTCTATTCAGTACTCTGGCACTGGCACGCACTGCATTAGTGTTTAGTACCTTTTGAAATGGTACAGCTTGAAGGCAAATGTATACACCCTTGATCTTGATGCTAGCATCAATCATCGACACTCGTGTAATCCACTTTTCTTGATAAAAGTTGATACTATCTTGATTTTTTTTGTGTAATGACAAGAGTATGTAAAACAAGAAAGAGTAAATATTTTTAACTTCCTACTTCACATTTAATGTCAAAGAAGATTTTCAGATCCTGTGCACACACGTGTGCCTTCAACAGTTAAACCAAGCCTCTGGGTTACGACTAGGCATTTTTCCATTTAATTACAAAGAGTTTTATTTTAGGGTAAAGTGCATTTTTCAAAACCTTCAACTTGCACTAAAGTTTGATTTTCAACCCTCAACTATGAAACGAGATACTGGACACCCTCCAATTATCGAATTCGGGCAGATTTGGTCCTCTAGCTAGTTTTGAAGGTGGTTTTCTATTTAAATAATAATAAAAACTTATTTTAATCTCTAAAAATGCATAACTTATTTATTTTAAATAAAAAATGTGAAACAAATACCATTTCTTCCCTAAAAATCATTTATTCATTGGTGATCTATTTGGAGTCATTTGAATCTTATTTGTTCATGTTTCTAATAAACCAGTCCACAAGCAATAAAACAATAGGAACAAAATTAAATAAGTTCCAAATATTTGTAAATATATTACCAACAGTTAGATAATATTTTTAGGAAAAATGTTATTGGTTTTTTATTTTTTATTTAAAATACATAAGTTATTAATTTTTAGATATTAAAACAAGTTATTATTATTTCTGAAAATAGAAAACCACCTTTGAAGCTAGGTAAAGGACTAAATTTGTCTGGTTTCAAAAATTGCAGGGTGTCTGGTATCCAGTTTCGGGTCGAAAACTAAACTCTCGTGCAAGTTAAAGATTGAAAAATGTATTTTATCCTGAGGGGATGATACCTTGGATGTGGGATGTGTTGCTGACAAGTAGGCACTGCCTATCAGTTATCCCTTCCCCGTTCTCCTGTTCCGTCGGGGACTAGGGGACGACAGAAAAACCGACGCCCAGAGCGGCCCAGCGCCGGCCCTCCCTCCCTCCCTCCCTCCCTCCGCTCGTCCGCCGTGCTCCGATCTCTCCGCCGCCCCAAGCCCACCAGCCCCCACCGTCCCACCTATAAACCAATAATACGGCAAAATCACCGGCGCCCCAACTCCTTTCCGACCCGACGTCCATAGCGCCCCGGCTGCCGCCGCTCGCTTCCGACTCGATCTCCGCAGCTCCGACCCAACCGGCAAATCTCCGCTTTTACTCGAAGGTGGAGGTCTTCTTCAGCCGCCGCCTCCGTCATCGCAGCCGCCGGGGTCGGTGGCTGCCTCGAGCACCGTGGCACCTCACGGAACCTTACAGGTATATCAGTGCTCCAGGGGGTGTGCTGCTGAACCTGGGGGAGGGACAGCCAATCCAAAGTTGAGTCATGGGAGGCCTTCAGAGTAGAGGTAGCTGGCGTGCAGGAGGTGAAGAAATGGACCTGTCACAGATTGTAGCATGCTGTTTTAGTGCTAAAATAGCAAAGACAGCCGAGATAGTTAGTTTACTACTGACTAGCATGTAGCTAGTTCAAGCCTCGACTCAAGTATTTAAGACCTAGCTTCTTTTAATGAAATCCATTAGTAGAGAGGTAGAAATTAGGCATTTACTGAGGTTTTGTAGAAATATAAGGAAATTGCCTATCTTTTCAGTAGAAGCAAGACAGAAAAACTCCACATCGTGATATGCATTAAATATACTTGTAAACCTAAAATCATATGGTTCAAAGTCTATAAGACTACAAGTTTCCATGCTGTATTATTGTCCATACCCACAATGGATTATTGTGCTAAAATTACTGTAAAAGCAGTTGCCACATTTCACTGAGTATTTCGTTTCAAAAAACATTTCTTTTTTTTTTCTCGAACCACGCAGGAGAAACTACGCGTCATTTCATTAAGGTAGAAAAAAACAAGTACACGGGTCTAGAAGACCCAACCCGAGCACCAGGACACACACACACCCACACTAAGGATACCAGTACAGTAACGCGCCACAAAACTAAAAGAAGACCAACGACCCCCAGGACCCTAAACTCCAGAGGGGAGCGACCTGGAAAGAAGCTGTGCGAGCTGGGAGGCCCCAGCCATACACCAAAGACCACCCTCCGTACACACAACACTGATAACCTCCTGCACATTTGGCCGTACGTTCTGGAAGACACAATCATTACGATGCTTCGAGGCCTCCCAAGCGACAATATTATCAAAGTGTTCAGACCCTTTCTCATTTCCTTTGGAGCTGCTGCAATAGTTCTCCTCCACCATCCCGAAAATCGTGTCACACTTGGGTCCGGAGCCAAAAACAGCAGGTCAAGCTTCTGGAATATCAAGGCCCACACTTGGCGAGTGAATACACATCCGACCAGCAAGTGATGTATAGTTTCTTCAGCCTGATCGCAGAAGGGACAAGCATCTGGTGGGGGAGACCTCTTTTAGCCAACCTATCTGCTGTCCAGACTTTATTGTGAAATACCAGCCAAATGAAGAATCTGCAGCGCGGGGGTGCCCATGTTTTCCAAATCTTTCGCCAAGGTCCAAACTTGATGGTTCCCATAAAGAATGCTCCATGCAGCAGATTTGCTGCTGTATGTCCCATCCTGGGATAACTTCCAGGTGTAACGGTCCTGCACGTCCGGCTGTAAGACTAAGCCCTCCACAATATCCCAAATATGGAAGAATTCAATCAGTACGTCTATTGTGCGAGCTCCTTTTATGTCACCAACCCATCTTCTGCTGTGTATTGCTTGAGCCACCGTCCGTCGCTTGGCTGTTCCTTTTGTGACTCTTTTGACCAAATTTGGGGCTATTTCCGCCATGGTGTGACCATCCAGCCACCTGTCGGTCCAAAACAGGATCTGTTCCCCATTTCCAACAATGGCATCCACTGCGGCATCAAAAAGGGCTTGAGCCTTACGAGGTACTGAGACCGGGAGCCCTGCCCATGATCTATCCCGGTCAGTCTTCTGTGCCCAAAGCCATCGGATTCTTAGAGCGCAGCCAAGCAGTTCTAAATTATGGATGGCCAACCCTCCATATTCGAGTGGCCGTTGTACTTTCTCCCAAGCTACGAAACAGTGACCCCCATTTGCTTGCTCTTGTCCCTTCCAAAGGAACCCTCTTCTTATTTTATCTATAGCTTTAAAAAAACCATTTTGGCATATCAATAGCTGTCAAGAGGTAAATAGGAGCTGCAGTCATGACCGTGCGCACCATTACCAGCCGTCCTGCTCTGTTCATTAATGATGCTTTCCATCCTGGGAGGTATTCAGCCACTTGATCTAGTAAAGGCAACAATACTTCCTTGGTTGGCTTACTAATTGTGAGTGGAAGGCCAAGATAAGTACAGGGAAAATCCTTGATGGAGCAAGAGAGAATGTTGGCAGTGAGTGTCAGCTGTTCATCTGTACAATGGATAGGGGAGACTGCACTTTTGGACAGATTGGTTCTAAGGCCGGAGGCATGCCCAAACAGGTCAAGAAGATGTTTGACAACAATCAAATCTGAACTGAAGGGCCTTAAGAATATCACCGCATCATCAGCATAAAAGGAGATTCTATGCCGAACTTGTTGAATGGATAGCGGCTGCAGTAACTCATTCATCGTTGCGTACCTTACCATTGAGTTCAGGACATCCATCACTAGTATGAATAACATGGGAGAGAGGGGATCCCCCTGTCTAAGACCTCGCTGATGTGTAATAATCTCTCCCGGCTCACCATTCACCAATGCTTGCGTGGAGGAGTTTGACAGGATCAGGCATAATAAGTCACACCACCGCTGTCCAAACCCCACATGTCGCAATATTTCCAATAGAAATGACCAGGACACAGAATCAAAAGCCTTCGAAATATCCAACTTGAGCAAGATGTGAGCTTCCTTCTTTATGTGTAGAGATTTCACCATTTGCTGCACTAATAAGAAATTGTCCTGGATATTCCTTCCTCTTACAAAAGCACTTTGGTTCGTAGAGACCAAAGATGGTAAGAAAGGAGCCAGTCGATTAGCCATAATTTTAGTTACCAATTTAGCGAAACTATGAATGAGGCTTATTGGCCTGAAATCCTTTACTTGAACTGCATCCATCTTTTTTGGCAGCAAGGTAATGAAGGCCAAGTTAAGGAGCCTGAACTTGAACACATGGCCCCGGTAAATGGCATCCAGGGCCCTCAAAATGTCTTCTTTGATAATACTCCAACATGTTCTATAGAACCGTCCAGTAAACCCATCGGGACCTGGGGCCTTATCCAATGGCATGTCCTTTATAGTAGCCCATACTTCCTCTTCAGAAAATGGAGCCTCCAGTACAGAAAGATCATGCTGTTGAACCCCCAACATATTTAGATCAATAGAGTACTCCCTTTCCTCCGCCTTTCCAAGGATACCATCAAAATAGTCGAACACAGCCTGCTGTTTCCCCTCCTGAGAAACAACCACTTGATCTCCAACCTGCAACTTTGGAATAAATTTTTTCTTCTTCCTGAATCTAGCCTGCTGATGGAAAAATGCGGTGTTGGCATCTCCTTCCTTAAGGTACAGAACTCTAGAACGTAGCCGAGCAATGGTTCGTTCAAGTGATGCCAACCCAAGACAATGGAGTTTGAGTTTCTTGCGCAGCCACTCCTCATCATCAGTAAGATCCCTTAAATCCCTTTCAATTTCCAAGCGGTGAAGGATCTCCTTAGCCATCTCAAGCTGGATTTTAATGTTTCCCACCTTCCTTTGTTCCCATTTTTGCAACCCTGTACTGAGCCGCTTCAGTTTCAGAGAAAGCCGCTCAACGGCACAGTTAGACTGCACTGGTGTTTCCCAATTATGTTTGACAGCATCTATAAATCCTGGGACCTTTGTCCAGAAGCTTTCGAAGTGAAAACGGCGCTTGCCGCCAGTGCTCACTTTTAAGCCGAGGATGAGTGGACAATGATCAGAAACACCTGCTGTTGAGCTCTGCAGAACTGAGTTAGGAAAAATGTCATCCCACTCAACACAACAGAATGCACGATCCAGCCGAACCAATGTGGGAGACCTCCTCTCATTTGACCATGTATATTTACGGCCCAGCAATGGTATCTCTTTGATCTCGGTGTCATCCAAAAACCGCCTAAATCTTCCCATCATAGCCCTGTCCAGATTTGCATTATTCTTGTCGGCAGCTTGGTAAATTAGGTTGAAGTCTCCTGCCACTAGCCAAGGTCCATTGTTCAGGGCCTTACAGTTTCTAAGTTCTTGCAGGAACAACATCTTCTCCTCATCTGTTTGTGGTCCATAGACTCCAGTAAACCACCAATTTCAGCCTTCTTGCTCAGAAAACAGGACAGACACAGAATAGGTATCCACCCTAGTAGCAATTGCCTGACATGAGCTACCCTTCCAAGCAATCAGAACACCCCCCTGGTGTCATTGGCAGGCAATGCAATGTATTTATCATAAGACTATCCAAACACCGAGAGAAACATATATTGGGTCATGCTTGCTATCTTTGTCTCCTGCAGACAGACAATATCCGCATTGCTGGAACGGATGACATCTCTGACAGCATTGCGACGGTCCCTCTTATTGAGGCCTCGCACATTCCAAATCAATATAGAAGCCGGATTCATTTTCGACAAGAATTAAAACAACCAGAGGAGGAAACCCAAAGCCACCCTCATACAGCTGCAAGCACGTATGCAGTCCGCACCTGCTCTCCCTCTCCTACTGCCCAACCAAAGATGGCGGCTAAAGCAGCAACATGGGATTCAGAGAGGAATGGCTTATAAAGTTTACTGTATCGGTCCTGTGCATCCGGATCAATTACCTCCCTTTCTTCGAAGCCTAGACTCCGCATCACCCTCTTCTGCGCCTCCGTGACCGCTGGTGCAGGAGGGCAGGGCCCAACGCCGGCCACCCGCTGGCTCCGGCACGGCAGGGACCCAGGCGGGGGCATCTTCTTCCGTCGTTTCTGGATCACCGGCAAGGGGAGGAGCATGTCCACCAGCTTGCGCATCAAATTTAGCTTCTGGATTGGAGAAGACACCGGCGGCTGCTGAGGTTGGCAAGCTTCGATGGGTCCCCGATGCTAGGGAGGAGGTGGCGACCGGACTCGAGGGAGCCCCGGCCGATGGAGTGGCCGCCGGGCCCGGAGCGGACGACAGCGGGGGGCTGGTGGTGGAAGGGGCGTCGGGGACGGAGGGCGAGAGGGAGGGGAGAGGCGGAGTGAGAGTCATCTCAGAGCTTCTGAGTGTTGGCACTTAACTCATATTTAAGTTCTGCTATTGCATTACATAATTACACAATGTTCGTAAAATCCAAATATGTTGTTTGTGTTGGTGGTGCTATAGGCTTTATAGCCAGAACTTTTTTTTTCACACAGTTAATTCTTTGCTTTTTCTGCAGTTTCATGGACTTTTGTTGTGAACAAACATGGAGAAAGGATACCTGTGATCTCAACTGAAATATGGAGCCAGTCAAACTAGTTGAGGGGTACAACTTTGATGACCATACTACAAGTGATGTCCGTGTTTGCTTTAAACTGGTTGATGAGCAGCCGGAATGGTTTTCCTGCCACTCATCTGTTCTTTCTCAAAACAGCAAGTATTTTACAGACCGGCTTGGTCAAAATGATATCCGTTCTAATAGTTGCATTGAAATTGAGTGCCCAAGAGCTGAGTATGACCATTATGTCAAGATGTTGAAGTTAATGTATCTTCCTGGAGAATCAGTTGTAGATTCATTTGATTCTGTTAAATCAGCTCTTGGTGTTCTTCGAGCATCAAATTCGCTCGGATGTGAGTTGGTTACCAAAGGATGTATTGCATACATTGAAGCTGCCTCATGGGATGAAAATGAGGAGGAGGAGATTTTGGAAGTAGCTCGGAGCCTTGGCTCAGATGCAGTGTCTTTATTAGCTCGGCTGCATGCTCCCAGTGCGGACGCTGTTAAGAATGTTTTCATCTCTGCCATACGATTCGCTATGTGCATGGAAACACCATTCCCTCCTTTCTTGGATGACCTCAAGACTTCTGCTCAGGAGCAAATTGACTTTATGATCCATGAAGATGATGAAACTGCTTTGGTTACGATGGATGAAGATGTCAGATCTGTGGTGCAGGAAGGTACAACAAAACTGTTATCCGGACTTAGGACTGGACTTGATCTGTTGGCAACTGAGTTTGATCAATCACCTGATCTAGCAGAGAAAGGGATTCTGAGTAGCTTAGCTGACATTGACTGGGTAGCTAATCTGTTGGCCAAGATTGAGATGATGCACGCCTTTGTTTCTGGTTGGTCAGAAATCTCGGACCATATTCTTTCAGTGGTTCAGGACAAGAAGTATAGCTCAGGCTTGTGGGCTGTCAAGGCAAAGCTTATCGAAGTGACTGGGAAGGCCCTGGATGCTGTTGGCTATGGCACAGTGGTTCTCCCAACATCATCTAGAGTTCATCTCCTGAAGACATGGCTTCCTTATATTCAAATGACAAAACGTTTGCTAGATGAAAATAGCAAGGATGAAACATCTCTGCAGATGGATTCAGACATGTGTCAAAATATTGAGAGTGCAATAGTCTCGATGGTGTTAGCATTACCATCGGATGATCAGGCTGATATCCTGTCAGAGTGGATGAAGAATGCAGAGCAGTTCAGGTATCCTGATCTCACCGAGGCATTTGAGGTGTGGTGTTATTCGCACTAAAACAGCAAAGAGAAGGCTTGTGGGAGGACTAAATGGATCTAGCAACCCCACAGTTAGCTTGTAAAGCTACTCTTAATTTGATCTTTTTTGTTGTAGCCTCTGATCAGCTAAACTAGCCAGTTGGTACCAAGTATATGCCAACTATATTCCCATTGTTGTATGTTGTAAAGCAACTGCTCATGTTTTATAAACTTTAGTTTTATTGCAGTGTTCAATTTTCTTCGGAAATATGAACTGACTTTAATACAGTTCAGGGAGCAACATCTGTTTATCCTTTTTCCACTATCTTGCCTCGTTACCTAGGTTAAGAGGTTTTGAACTTATGAAGGTGCACGTGTGCAGCTCCCAGTTCCAATCAGATCTTTTACTCCTGTTCTTACTGGAACTGCTTAAGCATGGACCGACCCTGGAGGACTTCATGAAGTACTAGCTAGGTGCTGTGGACTAACTGTCAGCTTATGTTCAGTAAGGAAAATAGCCTAATCTTGTTACATATAGACAATAGATGTGCATTTTTAATTTAACCCACAGTTAATTTCCTTTTGAGAAAATCCGTTAACATGATGTTACAGACACTGATAGAATCAACAGAAAAAAAATGAAACGATTGTGATGCCTTGATGGTAGTCTACTCTTGGTGGAGTTTTAGACTCTTCTGCCCTGCTACTCAAATGGAAAATAAATACATTCCCTTTAAGATGTATTCTTTTGATGCAGATAATGCCTTGCAAGAAACCAAAATTTGTCATACGGGTGCCGTGCCGTGCCAAGCACGAGGGAGGTCATTCTTTAGAGCTGTTGCACTGGTTAACAAAGTGGTCCATCAGATAGGTTGTGAATTTTAGTTGATAGAGATCATTGTCTTCATTAAACTGCTTGATTCAAATAGTGGGACTAAATTATGGTCCATCCTGATCCAGCTAGAGCTACTGATCTATTTATTCATTCATACATCATTAGCCATTTCAAACTGAACCATTTGGGATTTGGCACTTCTGTGAAAGGCGGTGCATTATTAAGTTATCCCGTTATGGCACAGGAATCTTCTGTGCCTTTCAGCTAATCATCAACAGTTTTTGCAGCCATCATGAGCCCAATCTCCTGCTAATGATATCCTAAATCATGCCAATCACTTGATTTTAAGTACATCTAGTAGGTTTAGTTGTGTACTTATTGGTAGAAAGTGACTTTTTTAATGATGCAAGGAATCAAGGGATGATTGCTTGCTTGCAAGTGTCCAGCTTAATTCTTCTATCTCCTGATGTGTTAGGGTTACCTAGAAAGAGGCTTTCCTCTTAGTGGAACATAAAGAGGGGGTGTTTAACAACTAGTTAGAGGTACAATGAGTCTTCCCAGCCCATCATTTTATAATCCTCTACCTAATAGATCATGTGTGTTCTACTGTTCTTTATGATCTCACTTTTCTGACAACTGAACAGTAATCGCCTTAGGAGTAGTGCCATGAGCCCCTCCTAGTCAACTATTGCCAAATTGGCAGTAGACCTATAGTGGAGCTTAAGTTGCAAGCATGCATGTTTAATCTTATTTCCTCCTTCCTTTGCTGCTGCTGCTGCCTTTCTTCACCCGTGCTGCCGCCGTGCATAGCCTGATAGAAAATTCAGCAAACTGCTCCTGTTGTGGTTGAGAACCAAATCCATGGTCCCTTTTTCTTCAGCTACAAACAAGATATCTATATGATGCTAATGCCAGGCATGATTAGAGATGACGTGCGAATAGTGAAGCCCACTACTGCAAGGGGCCAAAGGGAGAGTATCTAGTGTATTGGATGGAATCATTGTCCTTGGTTAGTGGAGTTGAAAACATTGATCTAGTGTAATCTAATCTAGTGCAAGTGCAACACATGGACGGAAGGGAAAACTGTGCTGAGGTGCATCTTTGTCTTGAACAGTTCAAACCAAAAGCTTCAATGCAGGAGAAAAATTCATGCTTCAACTGTTGCAGCTGCAGACGGCAATACCAATTACAGACTAGCATATACTTGTATACATATGGCTATATATTTACAGGCAGGCATAAAGCTACACTGGAGTATATTTATGTAAGGCATACATACTATGGCTTTTCTTCTGTTTTGTTCTGTATATATCACTAGCTTACTGCATACTAGTACTACTTCTCCATGTTTCAGGATGTGTGATCTCATCAGGGGCACATCGGCGGCGATCAAAACTTGCAGATCTTGAGGCTCCTACACCGCGAGCGCCATGGCGCGGTCTGCGTTAGAGCTCTGAGCTTGGAGCCGGAATAATCCAGTGCTGACAACATGGATACTCTTCTGAACCTTCTCTGCCGTTATGCTCTCAGAGAAGGTCCAGAGCCTGGAGGCCTCCTCGCTGCTGGCGCCCAGCCTGGACGGCGAGGCCTCGTTGCAGTCGGCGAAGTACTTCCCTGACACTCCGGCCACTGCCGGGTGCACCGCCACATAGCATGTCGTCGCGGCCGCCTGAATGAAGAACAAGGCTTTAATTTCATTCAGAGGTAGGACAGACAAATGGAACAGAACAGAGCAGCATATATAACAGGGGCAGAGGAATGATCATCAGACGAGTGGTGACTACTGACCTGAGGAATCGTCTTGAGGAGCTTGGACGCCAGAAAGAACACTGTGTCTGCAGTAAGCAAGCATGCATGCATGCATGAGATGAGATCGTCTTCGTCAATGGGACCAAACAATTGCTCTGCTCAGAAAGAAAGGTGAGAAGGCGGCGTACTGGTGACGAGGCCGTCGCGGTCGCGGATGAGGCGGGTCCTGACGATGCCGGGGTGGACGCAGTTGGCCGTGACGTTGGCGCCCATCTCCCTGAGGCGGTCGGCGAGCGCTCTGGTGTGCAGGACGTTGGCGAGCTTGGACAGCGCGTACGCCCTCGTCGGATCATACGGTCTGTTGCATTGGTGAGGTCAGTGAGTCAGAGGCTCAGAGCTGATGATCGAATATACAGCTAGCTTGCTTCAGATGACAGGGGGAACAGAGCACTGCACGGCACGCACATCTTCCTGCGGGTGACGCGGTCGAGGTAACCGAGTGCGTCGTCGTCGCCGGGAAACCATCTGTGGATGGTAGAGGAGACGTTGACGATGCGGCCCTCGATGCCGGTGTCCCTCGCCGTCTCGGCCATCTTGTCCAGCAGCAGCCGGGTGAGCAGGAAGTGGCCTAGGTAGTTGGTGGCGAAGGTCATCTCCACGCCGTCCTCCGACACGGCGAAGCGGTCGGCGTACTTACCGGCATTGTTGCTGCACGTGAATCATGTATGTTAGCAATAGTTGCTGGTGATGGTGGACCCACTGACGGATGCAGCAGCAGCAAGCAGCATGGTGGTACGTACACGAGGAGGTTGAGGGGGAGGCCGAGGTCGAGGAACCGCTTGACGAAGCGGCGCACGGAGGCGAGCGAGCTGAGGTCGAGCGGCAGCACGGCGACATCGGCTCCCGGGCACTCGGCGCGGACCCGCGCGCGGGCCTCCTCGGCAGCCTTGAGGCTCCGCGCCGGCAGCACCAGGCGTGCGCCGCGCCTGGCCAGCACGCGCGCCGTCTCCGCGCCGATCCCCGACGTCGCGCCAGTGATGATGGCGGTGATGTGGCCGAGGTCGCCGGCCGCCGTGGCCTCCTCGGCGGTCGTCCGCGAGCCGAAGCCGCTCGGCCCCGCCGTGCCGGCCAGGTACCGCAGCGAGGGCAGCATGATCGGATCGGTGCTGTGCTAGCAGCTCTGCCGCTTCCGATGACGACGACGACGACGCGCGCTGCGAGTAGTGTGTAGAGCTAGAGTAGACTATTACTGTAGCAGGGAGCCGCTGTAGGATGGATAGATAGCTATGCCGCCTATGCTAGAGAAGGTGGACTGGAGGACGCTAGAGGAAGGAGACGCACGGGGGGTATAAATAGATAGAGCGGGAGTGGAGTGGCGGTGGCGGTGGCGCTTGCTTTCTTCCTCGCCAGCGAGCGTACGGGGAACAATAATACAGGACGGAGCTTTGGGTTAGTGGCATTGTGTCATGGTCATGGCTGGCCGCCGCGCGCGCCCGTGCGCGCGGGCGTGTCAGTCAGCACGCGACTGAGCTGTGCGCGTCTTCATCGCCATCACTAACAATATCTTTGCTTTGTTTATATATATATATATATATATATATATATATATATATATATATATATATATATATATATATATATATATATATATATATATATACAACTATTACTCTACAACTTGCTATAAAATAACTTATTCTGTAGCCACTTTGAGTTACGATAATTGCTATACTAATTTATGAGATTATAGTAACTCCTTACTATGTGATTTACTATACCATTATGGTAAATATCCTCATGTATTATAGTAATTCAACTATCGTAAATATATACTGACATTGTCGTAAATTAGTATATAAAATTGTCGTAAATAGAGGTGGCTACAAAATAACTTATTTTGGTGTCGTCTGTTTCAATACATCTTAATCTTATAAACTGAGCTCTTTACTATGATTTAATATGAGCTATTCTTAATTCATATGAGTATGAATCGTGAGTTCGGTTGAGACAGTAATAAACTAATTAAGGTGCTTATCGGAAACTTATCATTTCTCCGTAAAACTTACTCCCTCCGTTTTAAATTATAAGCTGCTTTAATTTTTTTGGTACATCCATTTTACCATGCATCTAGATATAAAGTTGGTTTGACTTTTTTGGTACGTCCATTTTGCTATGCATCTAGATATAATAATAATATGTCTAGATACATAGCAATATAGATGAGTAAAAAAAGTCAAAGCAACTTATAATTTGGAACGGAAAGAGTAGAACTTTTATGCACATGAGAGTGGAGAGATAAATAGACCTAGGAGAGAGTAACGGACAGAAAATTCTCGTAGATATAGATATAGAGGTGATAGAATAAATTAGAGAGAAAATACACCTTTGTGTGCGGATGTGTGTTGTTATAGATATAGATACCATGCAATGTGCGTTGTTTCATCTTTTAGATAGATAGACAGACAGATAGATCAATAGATATTTCCTTCGTCCTAAAAAGATGCAGTTGTTATTTTTCGAGAAATCAAGTGATCTAAAATTTGATCGAAGTTATAAAAAAACACTAACATTTATGATATTATTAAATTAATTATAAAATATATTTTCATAGTAGATTTAGTTGGAGATATAAATATTAATACTATTTATTATAAATTTAGTTAAAATATAAATTAGTTTGACTTGTATAAATCTTATAATTGTATTTATTTGTGGATAGAGGTAGTAGATGTGTATTTGCTCTCTCCATTACATACGGCATGCCAGTGGCACTAGGGACAAAGGGGTTTCGGTGGGTTGTGGGGACAGCCTGTCAAATCTAGGCCAAGCTAATTCCAGTTTTATCCTATGATCGGTCAACACAAACTGGCACATCAGCCTTGTATATGCGGTTCGTTCATTCAAAAAAAAATCTCTTCTTCTAGTTTCTTTTTTCGTCTCCTTCCTCATCCATTTTTGGATTGAAAGGTAGCTTTCAAAGACGGAGTGAAAAAATCATGTCTTTTCTTCTTCTTTTTCTTATATACTATAAAATTATAAAATAAATTGAAACATGAAAAAAACGCTTAATACACCTATACGTATTTATCTTAGATACAAACCCATGCAAGCTCTATCTTCATAAACATTTGGTATCTGAGAATGAGCTGGCACATTGAGATTGACAAAGGACCTGTTCTTATGCTGTGTCAAGTAATTACATGAACTAATTAAAAGCCTGCAGCCGTAGTGAATAGGTCCAAAGTCCTTATAGATTGACAAACTCTATGTCTATAAATAAAATAAATAAATCTAGAGAAATACAAATTTACCGTGTACACAAATAATTCCACCGCGCAAGGAACGCAAGCGAACGAGGCAAGCTCGATCATCATGTCGTCTTCTTGGTTCCATGTGTATATACAGTGACAAAATCTGGATGCTGTAATCAGCCATCAGTCGAGATACCTGTGGTTTTAGAGCCTGTTTGGTTCACCCCATTAAACGTAATCAGCCATCAGTCGAGATACCTGTGGTTTTAGAGCCTGTTTAGTTCGCCCTGTTAAACTTTAACAGGTGTTGACTATGGAGTTGATTATAGGCTGTTTGGATATTAATAATAGACTAATTAGGCTTAATAGATTCGTCTCGTAAATTAATCTTAATCTGTGTAATTAGTTTTGTAATTAATCTATGTTTAACACTCAACATTCGACGTAACATGTGTTAAAAAAAATAAGAGAAACCAAACACCCCCTTATACGCACGCGAGACAAATGTGAGAGCTAGCTAGCAATGCAATTTGCATTGGATGTTGCATCCTCGTGATCTAAAAAAAATTGGATGTTGCATCCAGCATCGTCCGACCGGTCAGCATACGTACGATCGAGAGCGATGATGATGATGATGTCGATGACCAAAAATAATAAAGACGTGACATGCCGGGGATGGATGCATGGATCGGATCATTAAGGGCAGTCCCAATGGTAAATTGATGATGGTTTCTATCCTCATTAAATGACTTATCACGTAGGTAAAATACTGACATGGCAACGTAATTAATGAAGAAAGAGAGCAAAAATCATAGAAATAGTTTCTTCATGAAGAAATCAGGTCTACTCTTGACCCAATGCACCAAGAAACTATGAAATCATCATTGGGGAGAAACCACCAGTTTCTAGGGATCGTGTCGCACTCCTATTGGAGGAAGAAGATAGAGTTGGGAGGAGAAAGAGAAAATAATTATTACTCATAGAAACTATGGGTTAGAAAACAATATTTTTTTTGGTGCGGTATCCTATGTTATAGAAACTACTATTTTTTTTCATTGGGACTGCCCTAATCGGCCGGTCGTCGTCTTAATTGGCACCGCATCGACGACTCGGATCATTAATCGGCCGGTCGTCGTCTTAATTGGCACCGCATCGACGACGACGACGACCCTTGTGGACATGCGATCGAGACGTCGCCTTCTGGATGGGATCCAGAGCTAGCTAGCTACGCTACGCATCGCATCGGCGACCCGGCGTGTTTTTGTCTCGTGTTCCAGCCGTGCGTACGTGTTCCATGCCTCCATCCATGTGTGTCGTTGTTGATCGCCGCGTGCGCAACTGGCGCGGGTCATCATGCATTCATCCACCACGAACTGATCGTGATCGTGCCGCGCGCGCTCGTGGCCCGGCCCCACTGCTGCCTGCTCTTCAGCAATATGTACTAATTTCGCACTATCTATTCACAGTAATGACACTGTGCGGACTTCCGTTCCGTCCTGACGGGCCCTCACGAGTCGACCAAGCGCTGCGCACCCCCGGTGACTTATCCGTATCCCATCCTGTCCCGTGATCCCCGCACCTACTCGCTCGCTCCGCTCGTCCGCTCCTTCGCACCCACTCCGCTGCAGCGTCACACGTCATTCTCTGGGCCGCCACGCCCGTGCGCCAGGTCGCTGCCGCCCTTCCCTCCCTCCGCGACCCCCACTGGAGACAAGGACGGCGGCGGCGCCTCCGACAAGGTAGGTCGGTCTTCTGGATCTGTGCCCTCCTCCTCCTCCTCCTCTCGATCTGAGACCTCCTCCTCCTCCTCTGGATCTAAGCCATCCTCCTCCTCCTCCTCTTCTGGATCTGAGGGACGCGGTGATGGCTAGAGTTCCGACGAGTTCTGAGGTCCTTCCCTCCTCTCTTTGGCAAGCTCGGAGGTAATGGGCCAGGGCTGGAGCAGCCTGTACCTCGAACCCATCTACTTGCTGTTTTTGTACGCCTTTTTGCTATTTTTTTCGGGTTGCAACAGATGATTTTCCAATGTTGCAATGAGATTTTTGGGTTGTTGCAACAAATGTTTTTCCGAATGGTCCCATTTTCTATGTTTCATGGTTGATTTTTGCGATGTTGCAATACATATTTTTCGATGTTGCAGCACATAATTTTCGATGTTGCAGTACATAATTTTCGAATGTTACAACACATTTTTTCGATGTTGCAGTACATATTTTCCGATGTTGCATTACTTGTTTTTTCTGATGTTGCAGTACATGTTTTTGTGATGTTGCAACACATGTTTTTCGATGCTGTAGTATATATTTTTGTGATGTTGCAGTATTCATATTTCGATGTTGTACTACATAGTTTCTTCATATGTTTGCGATGTTGTATTTGAAGTATTTTCATACTCTTGGGATAGGGTGCGCGCCGGGGAACGGGGTGATCGGGGGGCGAGCGGGTTCTGTTCTTTTCCTGTTGTGGGGTGGGCGGTTATGGGAAGCGGGGAGCGGCGTTCCGTTCGCGGAGGGGGGGTTGACAAGGGAGCGGCCGTTCGCATTCTATTCCCGCAGGGCACGGGCGGGTTTGTGAAGGCACAGTGCGAAGGGCCCGGCGTGCGGACGCGTCTCGCGTGCCGGACGTCCGGGCGCTAGGAAGACCGATCTATTAGTGATATGATTAGACCTGTTTTATTGTCATTTTCGGAATACAGACGCTTTTATCGATCTTTTGTGCATATGCACGGGACGGATCTAGTGGTGGTGGGCGGGAGAGCGGTGGGAGGAAGGGAGTTAGAGGTTGAAGATAACTTGAGTCTCCCTCTTCAATAAATTTTTAGATCCATTGCTACACGTACGGCTACAAACACGCTCACCATGATATGGCAGTAGATATCTATACATAGATAGACGAAAAGTCATTACAGAGGATTCTTTTTTTTCAACACATATAGAAAGAATAATTAGCAAAAAATATGAACGCGTTGTGTTCGAAAAGTCATCCAATCTTCTATGTGTGGTACATGACTTTCTCTGATCTATCCTCTGCACTCTAATAGACCGGTCCATAGAAGGGGATGCACCATCCACCTAATGGACTAAGGTTACCAACCAATCGCGACAAATGGTTATCTAACATATAGACAATATTAATTTAGTGAACCTAATAACATAACGTGCCAAATTAATATGCTGGTCTAAAATCACATTCCAACATAATGAATATAGATGACTTTGTTTAATCGTGGGGGCAAAATCGTAATTTCAACTTGTTGAAAGTGAGGCTTTCATTCACACTCTATTGGCCCATCACAGTTCACAAGAAATTATGTTGTGTTTGATAAATGCAAACCAAAAACTTTATCAATCGGTTGTGTTTAGGGAATATGCAGGCTCTGGTTCTAAGCACAATTGCAGCAAAGTGACGACCTAAAGGGCTTATTGATGTAGGCATGCCATAATCTAGAGTCGACGGCATGCATTTTTCCGCCTCTCATGGATGAACTTCTACCTTTAAAATTGGCAATAATGTTCTTTCTATATACCTTGTATTTTGTTACTCAAGTTTGGATGTGCTCTTGGTACTGGCTACATCTTGTAGTATTTGTGAACTGATTCATTTTCTTTTGAGTATGTTCAAGCCAGAATTTCTTCTATGTGCAGCACTTCTGTGTGTTCTGAAAAAAAACATGTCTTCTGACTTCTGAGACCTTTATATTAGTAAGTGAGTTGGCTCTAATTAACTAGCTAACTGAAGAAACAAGAAGTGAGACTTAGCAAAGCCAAATTAACGGCTAATTGCTATGTGACTATATTTTGCTCAATGCTCACTGTTTAATTAGAAGAGACGCTTTCCCTGTTGTACTTCTCAATTTTCTCTCTTATTAATATGCTAACTTAAAGACCAAACCTGAAAAAAATAAAATTCTATTGACCTAAAAGGATTGCTATCATTTGAAAATAATTTAGAGGATGGAAAACTGAAAGGTCCTGCCGAACTGAAAGAGATGTTCTTAGGTAATCGTGGCCGGTGGGCTTCATTTCAGTTGGGCTTTCAAACTAATCGAATTTAAAATTTGAAAGAGCCCAGTGGTGGTGGGTGGGGAGCAAGCAGCGAGCTCCAAGATTGGGAGCAAAGAGGAGCAGGTCCCATTTGCGAAAAACAAATTCAAACGGCCATGAGATGGCGAAAAAAAAAAGAAGCTGATGGAGACTGCACCTCAAGAATAGTAGTTATGGTGGGGGCTTTGGATCTGCGCGGAGATTTTCTTGGAGTTGTTTGTGTGAGTGTGCGTGGTTTCTTTCTCTTCTTTATATATATATAAGAGAGTGTGCGTGGTTTCTTTTTTTATATATATACTTTTATACATGTAAGAGAGGGTGCGTGGTTGCAGTAGTAACAAAAAGAAGTTAGTTGTTCAATGATTTGGTTGTGTTGTTTATGTGCTTTCTCTTTAATCTCCCTTGATTTTCCAGGTGATGTTTATTGTTGCACAAGATATTGATGACCAGTAGAAGGGTACAAGATACTTAGGGAACATCATGTGAAAATCATGAACTTGCATGCTGTACATAAAAATTCGGGTATTTGATTCTGCACTTACTTCAGGGGGGGGGGGGGGGGGGGGGGGGGGGAACCTTCTAGATAAAAGGGAGATTTGGAATGAAGTGTACAGGGTGATCCTCCATTTTCTCTTGTTCTGTGATTCATTGGCGTGTTTTCTGGAAGAGGGTCCCATGAAGATCTTCTTGATGCAGAAGATAATATCTCCTTACACTAATAGGAGACAGTTTTTATGACAAATAATATTCCCATTATTGGTGCAGAATAGTAATAGGATAAGGTCTGCAATAATTTGGCGCTTTTTTTTCTTTTCTTTCTCAGCTTCTCTGAAGCTAAGTAGAGCACCAGCAACTTTGCTACCAGCTGGTTGAAACTTCAAAAATTTCTATTTTCGGTTCATTTACATGTATTTTAGGCTGGTCAATGAGACTGTAAATGCTGCTCAAGCTATTAGAGTTTATTTACAACAAAAAGGTCATAATCTCTCT
This sequence comes from Saccharum hybrid cultivar R570, assembly GCA_038087645.1. Lineage (NCBI taxonomy): Eukaryota > Viridiplantae > Streptophyta > Magnoliopsida > Poales > Poaceae > Saccharum > Saccharum hybrid cultivar. The sequence continues at coordinate 4,702,507 of JAQSUU010000254.1, read as the reverse complement.
GGTCAGTAGCAGTAGAAGTAGCACACCCAATTTCTCAATCGCATCAAAAAGGTTTGGTAAGGTGTCACTTTGATGGATCCCCTCTGAGCAACAATACGCTCGACTCTTGTTTTGCCTTTTGTTCTCATGTTACTATGCTAAAGCCAAGAAAAAAGAACAAAATGTGTTAAGATTTGGCATGAGGCCATAGGTGATAAACAATTGCAAATGGTGATAGATGCTGCATCAGCTGTGAAGGTGATGCCCAATTTGGCTACAAATGGTTGTTGCAATCATTGCTCAATCCTAGCTCCTTGTTTAGCCAACAATTAATCCTTCCTCACTTCTTTATTTATTATAGGTTCTAGAGAGCAGTATGAATACCGGAGCACCTACTCTGCTACTCAACATGTTGCGTAGGCAAAAAAATATCTGTAGGGTGTAAATATACACGTGCTCATCCTAAATTTTGACGGCAGGATGAAATACATAATTTTTTGCACATAGCCATTTCTTTTATATAATAGTACTGCTGATCATGATTAGTATTCTCATGTAGATTATACAAATACACAAATTATACAAATCTAGGTAGGATACCTGCCAGATATAATTTTTTTGCAGTAATAATGCTACATACAACAACAAAAACGAACTGGGTGATTGGGTATCTAAATCAAGGTGGAATTCATGTTAGATGAATTGGTTTTGATCAATCAGTACCAGTTTCTTCACCATTGTCATCAGCTTCCTTCAGTTATTTTCTTATATACAGGCATCTTATCTTGGCTTCTCTTGTTACTTGATATGATCATCTCACAGAAAATAACAGTTAACAATACACTAATTGCAACATAAGTTTGAAACAGGAGAGACATAGTGGACTAGAAGCGTACTTTGAATGGCACCAGCAATCCCCAAGGATAAGGGATTCCATCAGATTTCCTTTCCTGGTGTCACCTGCTCTTCCAACACGCACATAAACCAATGGCAAATGATCTGGGTGACGCTTACTGTATCTTAATCCTGCCCCACACTCCACTCAATATGCAGAAACAGTGTGTTCCAAATCAGAGCAGCTCTAGTTTTGCTCATACAAATATATAATAATAATAGTATATGCTCGTCTCCATCCCCCAAGATTCTTCCTTGGTGCATACTGGCTTGGACCTTGGACCATTCTTCGTCTACTCCATCGAACACGCGCCCCATACTTGTTCCTTTCAGGCATAACAATACAATACTTTGATCCCTTTCCCTGAACCTTTTGGCTAAGATCAAGAGCACGCAACGGTGTAATAATGCAAAAGAGAGTTGGGCGCGTGCACTGACTGAAAGGCATTTTTGCCATGAAGAACCACATGTAGATCAACCCAAATCTTTGCTGATAGAAACTAGGTAAGTGATCAAGTCAAAGACCTTGATCAACATAGTGGTCCAACATCCAGCACCCGCAAAACCATAAACTAAGCCTAATGATATGTGACTGTGCCAAGTGATTATGCTTAATGGTTTTCAGCTGAAAGACACAAGATGATGATGAAGGCTTAGACTCTCAGCAAGCACACAATAGGTGGTTAAAGCATAATCAACCTTGTAAAGTATGTGAAGGAGAGACTGGAAGGCAGTAAAGTACCACTTGTGCAATGCAAACACAAGTGTTTCTGGTTTCCTCTTCTTTGTTTCCCCCTTAAGAAAAGACACTGCATAGCATTAAGTGATGAATCATTTCATTTTAGAATGTGAGTCTAGGTAATGGTCAAAACTTTAAGATCAGAATGAGCATAAATTTTTCATACCAAATTTAAAACATTTACATATTATAGGATCTCAAGGACAAGGCACATATGTAGACAGTTAAGATTGATTTTTCACATGAATGTTTTACAGGTGCGGGTGTGAATATTTGGGCAAAACAAGGTAACTGAAAAACTTGAACAAAACTGTGCAGCAGTCATGACAAACTGTCCTAAATTATGACATTTCAAATAATGTGTTGGTTTCACAAAAAAGAATCTTTATAAGACTACCTCATGGTATTGGCTAAAAGGATTCAATATGATTGACAGTTTCATTCAAGATACATAGTAAGATGCAGTCGCAACATGCCAAATTGAAGCATGCAAAGCAAAAGCATTTTTCTTTCTTGAAATCGAAGTGGCGAATTACACAGAGAAGTCAAAATCACGTAGATAAATATGTAACACGATATAGTCTTCAACATATGCATTCTGATGATAAAAAGAAAGAATACGATTCATTGATATCCATCAATCAAAGGGTACAACAGGGTGACTAGCCAGTCAGTTTTCTGTTACATTACTCCACCCCAAAGGGAGAGAAAAAAATCTGACCTCAAATTGCTTCTCCAGTAAGAACAGACACAAGGAAATCAAAAGAATTTGATCCAACATTTCTCTTGCACCAAAACAGTGCACACAAAAAAACTTGTGCCGTGGTACCAAAACTCCAGAGATCCAGGTTGGGATCTCGCTCTATCAAACACAAGTACACAACTCCAGTCTCCATATGATCCAATCACGCAGGCAGGAAACAAACGAAGAAAGGATCGATCACAAGACGAATAACCATCCACGTTTGTAGCTCACGAGCGTGATCACCGTCGCCGCCGACCACACAGCCACGACCCACCGGGCCGCAAGCAATGCCGCCTCCTTCATGGCAACAGACCATCCAACAAGCCAGTACAACCCCTCGACACCCTCAAAGAAGTCCTTCCCTTGCACCCGCCACAATGCAAGCAGCGAAAGCACGAGCAGTGGCGGCGCAACGAGCTGCGTAGCCACGGCGCAGAGGTGGTGGTTGTGCAAGAAAACCTTGGCCCGGCCGTACTCGGTGTCTGGTGCGCGGCTCGCGTGCAGACGCTGGTACCAGCAGAACACAGCCTCATTCAGGTACATCTGCACGGCCGGCCGCGCCGCCAGCAGCTGCAGCCCAGCCGCGGTGGCGAGCAGCGTCGCCTCCTGCTCCGCGCCATCCACGAACCCGCAGCATCGAAGGATCGTGGCCACAGAGGAGACGAGCACAGCAAGGTGGAGGAGGAGGCGCGCCGGCGCAGACGACGAGAGCACAGCGAGCCCGGTGCGGGGCTGGTCGGTGCCGAGCCAAAACGCGCGCGCGAACCGCGCGGCCGGGAGCGCGGCGAGCGACGCGAGCGCGCCGGCGAAGGGACTGGAGGAGAGCAGGGTGGTAACGAGGAGCGCGCCGAGCGCGGCGGCGAGCAGCGCGGGGCGCGGCGACGGGACGACGACGTGGCGGAGGAGCGCGACGAAGAGGTAGGCCGCGGGGACGAGCGGCGCGAGCGGGGAGGCCGCGGTGGCGGCCGGGAGCAGGAGCGCGGGCGGCAGCAGCGCGAGCGGGAGGAGGAGCGCGAGGTGGTAGGCGGCGAAGTGGGGGCGGGTGGCGAGCGTGGCGTGGGAGAGGCGGAGGCGGTAGAGCTGCGCGGAGGTGGCGTCGAACGGGTCCTTGTCCTTGGCGGCGCCGCGCTTGGAGGAACCCTGGGCGGGGCCGGCGTTGGAGCCCGGCGGGCGGAGGACGGCGCGCGGGGTGTTGGAGGGGACGGCGTCCGGGTGGATGTAGGTGTGGAGGGCGTAGAGGAAGAGGGAGGGGAGGTGGAGGAAGTGGGCGGCGGCGGCGAGCGCGAGCGCCGCGGCCGCGTGGAGGAGCACTGGCGGGATCGGGACGGGGATGGGGAAGGACACGGCCATCGCCGGCGGCCGGAGCTGGTAGGTGGGTGGAGCACTGGATCTGACTGAGTGGTGGGTCGACGGAGAAAGCAGGGCTGCTGCAGCAAGCACAGGAGAGTGGAGTCGGAGATGGACCAAGGGCGTGGATGGGCTTTGGCCCACAAACCTGTGGGCTTCAGATCTGGGCTGCTTCTGTTAGGACGCATGTGCAGACGTAATTGGTGTGGTAACAATTTTATTGTTCAAAAGAAACCTCACCATTTTTTGCTCAGAAAAAACTTAACAATTTTTTTAACAAGAATAAATAAACAAACTTCTGTCAGGACCATGTGCAGATGTGATTGGTATTAACGTATTATCATCGCATGGCACTTCTATTGTTCGAAGAAACAAAAAACATCACTTTAGACGAGTGCTATCTACTAGATCTCCTAGTATAGTTTTACATCTAAAAGTAGTTGAGAATACAAGGAGCAAGGGCATGCACCTTAGAAAAAAAATGTGAAAAACGTGGATCATGTCATAGTTAAACGTCAATCAAACAATACATATTTTCAGGTGTACTTTCAACTTTAAAGCATGAAAGTAGCAGACATTGGTAGTGTACCGGAGCCACCAACAAAAATAAGCTCAGTCAATACCACCCACTGAAACAGCAAATCGTGCTACGTAGTTTTATGTTCCCAATTCCATTTCAAGCAGACAAACAAACACGTGACAAACAAAGTTGGGAACACGCACCCAAACATTTTCACAAAAGCACAGGAGCGGCACATAGATATTATCATTGCGTATATCATACCATTTGCATACACTAATCACAGCGAGCCTCCTCAATGTCTGGAGTGAAGAGTAGCAAAATAAAAACTCGTGGCAGTTTATTTATTTCATCAGGTGGGCCAAAATGAATAGAAAGTTCACAGACTGAATAATGGTACAGCAGGTCTAGCTTTCATTCTTTTTAATGCAGAGCTCACTCTCCGCTCAGGATGGGATTGATCAATGGCTTCATCTGAGCAAGGTAAACGATTGCATACCTACAGAGAAACATTAGTACATGGTTAGTGCAAGAATGGAGGAGCCCCAATACCACCAGAGTGATGATTGAGCCAAAAAAAAAACTGAATGATACAGGGATGCGGGTATAAGTAGCAGAAAGCAGGTTTCATCTTTTGGGATATTTTCAATAAACTTCTGCATATCATTTTTATGTCATCTCCATGTTTCCAACTAGTAGATACATATTCCCCCTGGAAAGCAAGAACAAAAACACCCAGATAAAAATGCACAGTGCAAAAGTGTGAACTATGTCTCCAGCACGTCCTTGGTCTAGTCAATTAAGAATCAGTTACTTCGTAAAAAAATGAATTCACAACAAACTTTTCAGTATCATATCATTTGCATGATCAATAGAATTTTAAAACGGGCGCATGTATAGTACAAGAACTAGTAAAAATGAATGCATAACAAACTTTCTATCATGTTATTTGCATGATCAATAGAATTTGAAGTGGGTGCATGTATAGTACAAGAACTAGTTGAAAGATTGTTTACCAAGATCAACAGCATGATGAAAATATTATTATTTTTAAAAGATATTAACTGTACATTACTGGGCCACTAGTGACTATCCCATTATATTAACCCAGTTTCTTTTGGGCCTTATTAACCCAGTTTTGTTGTTGGCTTTACAAACCACTGTTTAGTTCATATGGGATTGGGATCCTATCGTCCTAAGTCATTTAAAAATAGGCTATTAACCATAAGGCGTCAGGTTACAAGCTCAATACTTTTGCTATTTATGACTTCATATTATGTAAGCGACCTAAATATTCACATGCGCCCAATTATCAGTTACTATTTGAGCTGTTAATAACCTTAACAGCCAGAGACAACTTCATGAAGTAAAAGAAAGCATGGATAGGAACTTACATCATCCAACAACAAATTACAGCTGTAGTCACCAAGGTCAAATGGAATCTGCACAACATAGGTCACAAAAGTTGAATCAATATACTATAATCTCAGGCATTTATAAATTAGTCAACAGTTACAAATAAAGACACTCATAACTTGTCATTTCTGAAACATCCCAAAACTGTTACAAGACAAAGGTAATAGTGGCCAGATGGTGACACAAAAGTTGGAGGATGATTGTTGAAGATAAGTAAAATCTCTCAAAGATAAAACATAAGAAAACAAATGGGTATGTTTGCAGTAATAATAACTAAGAAGCTGAAATGGGGATATATGATATCCATGAAAGCACATAAGTGAAACTGTGACAGTGATTTAAAGCAACCACATAAACCTAACAGGCTACAGTCCCTTCAGATCCCAAATCTACACAGTGAGGAGAAACCCAAATCTATGCAGTAAGGAGAATTTTCTTTTACCAATTTTAAGGGGTGAAAAAGCAGCTCATAAGTACTGAAATATTATAAAACAAGCTATATGTGAGAGCACACACCTATTACCATAGCCAATGATGCTATTCTAAGGTTCATGCTTCACATACATATGTGCCACTCTCTTAGGCCCCATGCCCCCACTAGATCTCAAAATGCATGAACTCCCGCTGTTCACATGTAGTCGCATATACAGGTGGCTAAATTGTGCTCCGTATTCAGAGTTAACCCATAGAAGTTTAACCAAGGCTCTTCCATACCAAATTTTGGACAAGATCTGGCATTAACCTGTCAAAATTGAACCAACTAGCCTAACACATTTGAGCCCATCAAATTGACCAGTAATGTCCGTCTGTAGTAACATTTGTGCATAACTTTTAGGAGTCTTATCATTTGCCCTTGAGCAATGTAACTAAACTGTGCGTGAGTAACAAAAACTAACCGCAAACTTAGACACTAAATTAAATACTTTTACTACGTGACGAATTACAAGCTAAGTATAACAAGTCTAGGTCTCCTAGAACAATGTTTGAGGCTTTTTTCCCATCTACAGCTTCTACAGCTCCTACAACCTGAGCCCAATCAGCTTGATTGCAATGGAAGGCACGTCATGGGATCTCATCAAGAAAAATCTTCTCTAAAACTAGGCAATACCCAAATCTAGATCGTGATCCCCAACCCAACATCACCGCAATCGATCGATCTGCGGTCAAACCCGCCAAATCTCGCATGCGGGATCCCGAGTCCCAAATCCTCATGCCTAATTCCAATCCCACGAGCGCACCATGCTGGATCACTGACCGGCGGCATCGAATCGAAGGGGAGGGAGGAGGGGAAGCGGGACGTACAGGTTTGTGGAGGGCCCGCGGTTGCAGCAGAGGAGCGTGAAGAGGGATGCGGCGACGCCGGCGAGGAGGAAGATGAGCGTTGTCACCCAGAACCCCATGGTCGTCTTCGGCGGCGGCGGCGGCCTCGGCGAGCTCCTCCGGCGGCTGCTGCTTCTCGCTGGATCGCTCGGTCGGGGAGGGAGACGCGACAGGTGCTGCAGGGGAAGGAAGATGGTGGGGGTGGAGTTGCTGCCAGCCACGTCACGTGCGTGCTTCTGGATCGTAATAATTCGTTTACGGGCTCGAGATGGACTTGCAAAGAGATATTGACCTGGGCTTGGAGGGGCAAGGCACTATGGGCTTTTGGGCCGGGGACGGTTTCACATTTTGCTACAGTCTCTATCTCTATCTCTACCACATATAATACACAAAAAAAAACTTCTCTAAATCCACACAACAAACTGTCTGCCACAGTCATTACCTCTCCTAAGTGCACCCAAACAAATGCACCTAAAACAAACTAATCATTTTAAATAAAAGGTCAAGATTCAATCTACCCACCACTTTCTCTTACTCACTCATATCCAACGGACCAAATCGTTTGGATCAAACCTCGTCACTCATCCCTCTCCCATCACGCGCCCACCCAGGCACGAAGCGCGAGGCGTGACCCTCCCTCTCCCATCCCGCACTGCCGCACCCACCCCAGTCGCTAAACGCGAAACTCTTCCGCTCCTTCGGCTGCACGACGTCCAGGGAGCCCACCACCGCCATGCCGCCCGCCCGCCCGCCAGGGAGCACGCCCGCCACACAGCCAACCCGCATGTTGCCACGCAACCAGGCATCCAGGGCCTGCGCCGCTAGGGGCCGGGGCGCACACCGCCGCACCGAGTGGCTACCCCGGGCTCTCCAGCACTGCCGAGCTCTCTAGCACCGGCGGTCTCCTCCAGCTCACAGTCTAGGTTCGATTCCCATCGCGTGCTCCATTTTCTTCTCTTCGCAAAAAATAAACGATATTTGGGGAGGGAGGGAGACAGGGTTGGGCGGCGGGTGAGGTGTCGGGTGTCTCGGCGGCAGCCCGCGACTCCATGACCGGTGGCGGCCTCGCTCCCCTCGACTGATGGCGGCGCTGCCCTGCTCCCCGCGACCATGCTGGCATCATCCTCGACCGTGGTGGCCCCCTTCCACATCCCGACGGCCTTGCGTGCATGGGTGTCGAGGGCATGAAGGCAGGAGGAGGCGCAGATGAGGATGCGAGCAGCTGCTCGCCGTGGCCCAATCTCAAGTTGGAACTGTGAGCCACCCCCTCCTCCATCGGTCACAACCACAATTGCTACGACTATGAACCCCATCATCATCACGAGATCCAGTGCCAGAGGTCCAGCCAGCCGAGAGTAGCGATGGGGGTAAGAACTCCACAACTCCGGTGAACCTGCTTCCTTCGATTCTGCGCTTGTTCAACGACCAAATGGTAGCTGGGAAGAAGACGGCTTTGGATGGGATATTTCTCATTTTTTGTATTTAATTATTTGACAGAAATAATCAACTCTAACCTGTTCATGTGGAACTTTTTCTTGCAGTTTTAGTCAAATCATGTGTACATTATGGAGGCTCATAAAGATGCAAGCCGGCTAAGTGAGGAAGTGTGGATTGTAAATTGATGTGGCTATCCGGTTCGTTCTGATTCAATTCGTTTTATTTTTAACAAATTTTATCCTTCCAAACTAAGGTGTATCATACATCATACATGTAATAATGCAAGAATAAGGTTTTTTTAACCTACAAGAATAAGGGTTTTTTAGTTGACCATGAAATTGGTCTCGTGTTTTTTATGGAAAATATAAATCTTTGGTAAAAAAAGCAGACATTTGGTTGCTTGGTCTATTGTTTTATCTACAGCAAACTTGGTGATGATGTCTGTTTCCAGTGACTTCATGTATAACCTACTAACCTACTAAATATGTTTTACTTATTCTTTTGTGTCACATTTTTCTATACTAGTCTGCTATTCATTGTATGTGTGCCTTTTCCCATTGCTTTTTGAGCATTGATGCAAAGTGATCAGACCTTCATTTGTATTTATCTATTTTTGCATGAAATGACATATTTAAATTGTCAATAACAGTCCTGTCACTTTTAATTCCAGCTGACTCTGAACATTGGAGTAGAACAAGGTGTTTGTTCAAAAGTGTGAATTGCATGGAGATGGGAACGACTCCCGAACTAATGAATGGACAAAATGTTTTTGTTCCTGCTACTGCAAATCCTATATGGCGGTTATGCAGGTAAAAGGAAATGTCCTGCCTTTGTAATAGGCATGTCCTCGGTGCTTGCCTCTTTTCAGTATTTCATTTGATGGTAACCAATTTGTCATATGCAAAAGTTGGATCACCGACTAAAAATGAGTTGTTGAATTATTGCATGGTGGATGAGCTTGTGTCTAAGATGTGAATTTGCTGCCTTTGTGGCGTTGGTCACTGGACACCAACAAGTTTGACGAGATGGTCCTTGCTGCCTTCATGGCAAAGGACAAAGCTGCCGAGTGCACACTTGGTGATATCATTCTTCAGAAGATCAGAGAGAAGGTTGCAACAGGTGCATATGTTTGATCGGAATATACCTTTTGAAAAAAGGGATATGTTAGTATGTATGTGATTATCTTCATGGAATTGCATGTGTTCGCTAGACTACACTTTAAGGTTCATTTTGTAATCAGATGCTAGCTTCTTTATGTGGGAGTGAAAAGGCTATTTAATTTTAATTATATGACTATGGATAAAAAACACTAAGTGTAAACAGAACAAACTCAAAAGAAGCTTTGGTTGCTGGTCAATGTGGTTACTTCTCAGTCATGTGTTTGGGAGAGATGACTACTCAGAATGATGAAAACTGTCTAAGAAAATTATTCAGTGCCATTGGAAAAGTTTGAACAGCTAAAGAGAAATATTTCTTTCATGAAACTTTAAGGTTGTTAACTCTAATTCCAATTCAGAAAATTTCTTGTATTAGTACAACTAATTAATACTGCTGCTATTCATTTCTTTGGCTTCTTTGCCTTGTATTTTGTAACCTATCTGGTATTGTTCCGATGAAAGATGAATGATCGAGAGGTGGAAGTGTCTAGCGTGGCTTGCTCTGGTGCCAAGGTGGTGGTGCGCGTGACCTGCAGGCGTGGCCGTCTGATGGACCAGCTCCCCTGTCCATCTTCACCTTCAGACTCACCCCGATGGCGGATCAGATGGCTCCTGTTTCTTTCTGCAGTGTGTTCTTATGGCAATCTACTGGAGTCTGAACTGAATTTAGGACAAGGTTAATTGTACTGAGTGCTGAACTGTGTGTGTGCTCACGTAGAAACAGCTTGTGGGAACGTAGTTTCATGGGACACTTCTCTTTTGATATGTATATGTAGTTTCATGTTTTTTATATAATAAAAAATTAGCCATTGAAGCAATGAAACAGGATATTAATGGGATTTTGCTATTCTTTTTTTATAATGCTCACTGTTTCTTTCATCAGTTGATTTATTTTTTTTATTTATTTTTATGATTTATTTTTTCTAGACATCACCGTAGCGTTAGCACGGGCATTATACTATGGAAAAATCTTATCATCTGGTCATATACAATTGCGCAATTGCGTGAGACAAAAACTATTGAAAAATCTTATCATCTGGTTGTTTTTAAGTGTATTCCTTAAATAAAACCGTGGCAACGCACGGGCAATATACTAGTTTTGTATAATTAGTTTTTAGGGACGTCTAGCCCCCGGACGTCCGGCGCCTTCTGCCCGTCCTATGTCCAGCTTTCTCGCGCAGCACCCGCGCGTGCTCCTTCCCGTGCGCCTCTGCGTCTAGGTCCCAATTTGATCGTGCACGCTTGTGAGGGGAAATCATCGTGCCCGCATTAGGAGCAGCAGCGACGTGCCACGCCTGGCCGCACACTCCTACTGCTGCTGGCACGTGAAGCTGCTGCTAACCGGGCGCATGGATGCAGCCAAGCATGGATCCAGCCTCATGCTCCATATGCATGCTACCATGCCCGTGGATACAGCTTTGTGCTTTGCGCCTACTGTCGCGTCCGCTTGGCTCCCCATACACCTGAGGAGACCACCTCTGCCTACGCCCTCTAGGCGTGTCTGCTGATGAAATACTTGCAACATAAAACATTTGCTACAACATACGTTCGAAATAGATGAAACATTTACAACATATGCTTGCAACATATGTGTATGGGCACTGTAACATATACAACATCCACATAAAACATTTGTAACATACGTTTGAAACAACTGAAACATTTGAAACATACGCTTGCAACATACGTGTATAGCTAGTGCAACACATGCAACATCTAGATAAAACACTAGCAACATACGTTTTAAAATAGCTGAAACATTTTAAACATATACTTGCAACATACGTGTATAGTTATTGCAACATACACAATACCAGATCTACTTTTGCAACATCTAGATGAAACGTATGCAACATACATCTGAAAGCGCATGAAACATATGGTTGCAATATATGCTCATCTACTTGCTGCACCACAATGGAGGCTCGTTCATGCAGAGCTCGACGCAGGCGCGGAGCTCGAGGTCACCCATGGTCGACAAGCGGATGGATCGCGAGAACGCGGGAGGCACGAGGCGTGGGGCAGGCGTATTCATCCCGTCCTTTGGGACAAGGCACGAGGCACGAGGTGAGGGGCGCATGACACAAGGCCAGGCGCGTTCGTCCCATCCTTTGGCACGAGGCACAAGGCGCGGGGCACCTGACATGAGGCGCGGGGGTAGGCATGTTCGTCCCGTCCAGAAAGGACGGACGTCCTGAGGGTATCATTATCGTTTGTTTTTTAATAACAATTGTTCGAGTAAAAGTTATATAGACACTATCATCATCAATTTAAATTTTAAATGGCGTGATTTTTGTTCCACTAGTTCAATTGCTATTCCAACTCATCCTGCCTGTGAAGATATGGTGGCGTGGCACTTTGATCCAAAAGGAATATTTAGTGTCAAATTTGTCTATCATGTGCTGGAAGACAACCAAGAACTTAATTGCCGTTCTCAACAGGGTGAAAGCTCTAGCGCTAATATGGTGGCAGTAACGCTGATGAGGTGTGGTGAAAGATTTGGAAGTTGAAGTGGCCACCAAAGCTCAAGCAGTTTTTGTGGAGAGTGGGACATAACAGTCGAGCGATGAAGTCCAACATCAAAAGGCGAGGTATTGATCTAGAGTTCTAGACACAAGGTGTCCGGTCTGCTGGGGCCTTGATGAAGATGGTGGCCACTGTTTCCTCAAATGCAAGGTTGTGCGTGCATGCTGGAGGGATTTACAGATAGAGGATATCAGGACATTAGGTTACAGTTACTACAGGCCCACTGTGCAATCAATTTTGTAAGAGCTGTGTTGAACCTGAAGGAAGATATATGTCTTAAGGCGGTTGTATTGTTGTGGAGGACGTGGGATGCAAGGAATAAATCGAATGCGGGAGAGAGGAGGCCATCAAGTCAGGAGGTGTGTGGTGTGGAGCTGTCTTATGCACGGTAACAAAGATACAGGAAGGGGTTGAAAAACGGACGCAACAACAACCCCATGCAGCTGTCCATCAGCAAAGCTAGGAGCCGTCGGGGGGAAGACCACCTAAAAATAAATGTTGATGGGACCTTCAGCCTTGAAACGTCAACAGGAGCATGCGGCTTCATCATCAGAAATAGTAATGGCGAACCAGTGATGGCGGGAGCAGCTAAAGTGACGCCGGTACGTGATGCTATGATGGCAGAAACCTTGGCCTGCAAATTTGCATCGGAAGCAGCAGAATCACAAACTCCTGGGATCTAGCCCCAGAAGGTGTATTGTTCAAAGGTATACGGGAACTCCTCGCTGATCATTTTATATGTAATAGAATTTGTAATGTTCCATGCTCTTGTAACTCAGTAGCGCATGAAATTGCGAGGATGGGTATGAGTTGGACCTGAGACAATCTGTTGTTTGGTTGGACCCCTCCCAGAGTTTGTAAATACTCTAGTTGCTAGTGATTTGGCTGAGCTCTTGGTTACAAATCCAGAGCCATGAGAACCTGTTAAGATAAAAAAAATAATATTTTCTCTTTTCTACACACCATGTCTTATAAAATCATTTTTTTCAAATGGGCTTAGTATATTTATATGGAATTATAGAGTGCACTGCTATTTATAGCTTTGAAGCTCACAACCTTTTTGTTTTATCTAGTTTCTAAATTGTCAATATGATGTTAAGGTCCGTATTTGTACATCAAAATGTTTTATTTAATTATTTTGGTACAAAGATGGGTTGAAATGAGAAGATGATAAGCTAAAAGCTTGTAAATATCGTTGAGCTCTATAATTTTTATTTAGGATTTGATGTTCCAGAGGATAGTTAGATTTATTCACTCCTTACATCTACGGGTAAAGAATTGTTTCGGTGCGGGCTGCGCGAGCGGTACCAAATCGAGGCAAACTCTGAATACTAGATATGACCCAAAAATAACAAGGGTCAAGGTCGCTAGTGATATGATGGGGGACAAGATTCATCGTTAAGAGGGAAACAACCCAGCCATGTCACTAGCTAAAGCCTCGAAATGACCGCTTAGTGATAATTGATATAGGAGGTTGGGTGCAAATAAGACAACCAAGAGGTTTGCCTAGAAGCAACCACTCTTAAAGAGTGCACAATAGTTCACTGATCGAGTGCCTTTGCATTGAAGATGAATGGGGCTAGCGATCTGCCAAAGTTGTGGGATGTCAAAAATGCATCGGTAGGGGAGTGTTCTACCTTAGAGGGAAGCAAACGCGAAAGCGGAGGTTGATGTAGAAGCGAGAATGTCGGTTTGAGTAACGAAAACATTGGCGAGAATCCAATGCCCTGAAAACCCAAAGTTTCCTTTGCAAGGTTCCTCCACGAAGGGTGAGCCGAAAGGCGTAGTTGGTGGACAACAGGTCAATATTCCTGTACTACCCCTTGTTGGTATGGAGGGATGAGGAGGCTAGGTTAGCCCAAAGATGGTTATATGTTTAAGAAGGACACAAGGTAACCCCGCTTTTTTATGATAAGAAGTGGTAGATAAAACACCTCGAGCCAAGGTCCGAGTACCTTTGAGGCTTGTAAGTTATAATAACTAGTTAGGTCTCTATGATGGTGGTGTCACTTCAAGAAGTTGAGAATGACATTGTCCCAAGAGGCTAACAGCTTCCATCACTACACAAAATGAGGAATTAAATCATGGTGTCTGCCACATCTAAAAAAGAAAATCTACCATCGCATGATTAGCTCTAGTGACCCACTACCTACATACATGTTTTTGGATGCATGTCATGTTTTGCTAATGATGTAACTGTAAATGACATAATCAACTAACAAAGTTTTTCCTTCTCTGTCGTTTCTAAAAGTATATTTATATAGACTCTTGGAAAATTAGTTTTGATCAGCTGAAAGGCTAGCGCCTCCTCCACAACATATATCCATCTTCTCTAAATGTGATCCCTCACTTCATTCTAGAAAACAATATTACAAAACCCCTTGTGATCTCCCTTTCTCTCTAATAAGGATAAGGGGGTTGCTATATTTCTGCTGACTAAACTTAAGGGAAATTCAACTAGTGTCCTTGGCAAACTGCCAAGACAACCTCGTCCACACTAACCTAGCTCCATCGTATATGTGTCTACCTTTAGCACCACTTGCAACATTGAAAGATCCTAATGGCTAGAAGGACAGGGTGAATAGCCTATTAAAAAAATTCTACAACAACACTAAGACAAGTGATTAGTAAATAAGATGGCGAAGCGAATTTTGCGCTAACACTACATTTGTGTTGCAAGCCACCTAACCAATTCTAATCTCTATGATCTCTAGTATATCACACAATGGCTATGTCATGAATTTACACCTAGGTAGATAATTACAACAAATATGCTACACTATCTCTACATAAGATATCACTAGAAATGTAAGTGCAAGAGAGATAGAGAGGTAATACCAATCCCGGCAAGTGATCAATTACAATGAATGCCAATGAATACCAAGGAGACAAATATGACATGATGATTTTTCCTCTGAGGTGCACTTGCTTGCCAGCAAGCTACGTCCCCGTTGTAGCAATTCACCCACTTGGAGTTTCATGGGCTAATAGGCATTACACGCCTAACCCACAACCGGGTGCCACACAACCAACACAAGATGAGGATCCATAAGCTACGAGCAATCCACTAAAGATGCCTTTCATGATCTCCCACGGAGAAGGCTCAAGAACCCCTCACAGTCACTACAATCAGAGCCGGAGACAAGCACCTTCCTCCACTCGACGATCCTCGCTGCACCAAACTGTCTAGGTGGCAGTAACCACCAAGACTAACAAGCGAATCCCGAAGTGAAACACAACCACTAAGTGCCTCTAGATGCAATCACTCAAAGCAATGCACTTGGATGCCTTCAATCTCACCAAATGATGAATCAATCAAGCACGATAAGTGAGAGATGATTGGCTAGGCTCACTAGGGTGTATTCTCAATAGAAATGGCTAAGAGAAAGAGCCCAAACCGGCCAACCACTATTGTG
The DNA here is from genome assembly GCA_038087645.1 of Saccharum hybrid cultivar R570. Classification (NCBI taxonomy): domain Eukaryota; kingdom Viridiplantae; phylum Streptophyta; class Magnoliopsida; order Poales; family Poaceae; genus Saccharum; species Saccharum hybrid cultivar. The sequence goes on along the minus strand of JAQSUU010000254.1, from coordinate 4,687,011 downwards.
CACATGTGTTAGCATTTTCACAAAGCATTTTCAAGGGTGTTAGCATACACTAGAATCTAAATGCATATGCAATGAATTAGAACATCTAGTGGCACTTTGATAACCACATTTCACGATGAGTTTCACCCCTCTTAATAGTATGGATATCTATCCTAAACGTGGTCACACTCACTAAGTGTCTTGACCACCAAAACAAAATGGCCCTATCAAATATACCTTTGCCTTGAGACCATTTTGTTTTTCTCTTTCTTCTTTTCTCCAAGCTTGAGCACTTGATCGTCACCATGGCAATCACCATCATCATGATCATCATCCCCTTGCTCCTATGCTCAGTGTGTACTAACCTATCTCATATTCACTTAGAGCCAAAGGTTAGTACCTATGGTTTCATGAATTCACCAAAACCAAACTAGAGCTTTCAAACACAAGTGACAACACAATGCCTTTCTCATGACCAAAACACAACTCACCACCTGTTTGGCTACCATCAGCTCGGACCTCCTCCATAAGCTATTAGGGTCTCCAGCATGTTTAAACCATCAACCCTAATCCTTACTGGTGGTGTCTAGCCAAGGCTAGTCTTAGGACGGTGCACCAAATGTGACTACCTAGGGTCTTGCTCAGGAAGGGGCATAGACACATGTATGCTCTAGCCCCTTAGTCAATATGGCCCAACCAAGAGCCCAAGGTGAAGCCGAAATCCAAAGTGAATCGACCGTCCATCCGTATCCTAAGTCTTGATTCTTGATTGGTCGATGTGTGCTTGTTTGTTGTTCCGCCTCCTGTGTCCTCTAGTCCGCCTGTGATCCCATCTCAGGCTCTCAGCATTTCCCTAGCGACGATGATCATGATCAAAACAACAAGATTAGACTGACAGACTGATGGCATCAGTGACTTGGTGTCTAGGATACCACTGTCCACCTAGAGGTATAGAGAGACCAAGCGTGACGCTGACTATGACGGTAATTGGTGAAAGAGCAAGGAAGGGCCCTCCAACTCCAATCTCCTTCATACATCAATGTACAAGAATGAATCCGACCTCCAATACTTGTAATTATTGGTAATTGGTTAGGAGGTGTCTGTCATTTGCTCACATAGTCATATATGTTTTCCTCCAAGTATAGATGTTGGAATTTTTGCAATGTTACCTAAGAAACATTTGCCTAGTATTAAGAAAAGGACATAAGAAAACCAGTGGATCACCTTATGCAATCACAAAATGACATGACTATACCTAAATACTACACAAACATATAGATAGACTTGAGGACCCATCGCGATCAATTCATCCTAGGCCCTCCAAAACGTGGCTAGTTGCATATTGTTGTTGATTATGATCCCTCATGTGTGAGGAAGAAGAGATACAGAAGCACTAGAAAACTTTTGAGGTTCGTAACAAAGAAAAAATATAATACTCCATTCCAAATTATAAGATGTTAGAAAAGCCACAGTGTCTTATGATTTAAAACGGAAGGAGTAATAATTAGTTGGATCCAATGAGATATATATGTCAGTGTGCCACCGCAAGGCTACATGTTCTCCCATTTAAACCCAGCAATAATGTTAGCGTTAAGAAAAACGATACGCAAGAAAAAACATAGAGTTTTCCAATAATAAATATCCACCATCTCAATTGATTAGGTATGCATGCCACGTCCTGCTGCTGATGTAACCACGAATCACGTATAATAATAAAAAATATATACCAACAAAACTTGCCCTCTTCGTCTATTCGAAAGTAATGTTTACATCGACTTGTTGTAAAAAAAAAATGTTTGCATCGACTTTTTTGGCAAACTATTAGTTTTGACCCGCCGTCACGTTTATTTACCGCGTATTTTAATTTTCTACGTGCACACTATACTACTGCATACCACTTTTTGAACTAGCTAGGACGACGCGTACGTCGCTGTCAGGCGTCAAAACAGCAGTCATACGTCGCTGTCAGGCGTCAAAACACCAGTGATACGTACTCCCTCCGTCCCAAATTAGATGTCGTTTCCGGTTTCTGTGCCCGCAAGTTTGACTCGATTTATATAAAATGCGTGCAACATTTGTATCTCCAAATAAATTTATTAAAAAACTAGACTGAAAGACCTTTCCAATGATACTAATTATATACCATAAATATTAATATTTTTTAATATATATTTAATTAAAGTTGTTTCTCGGGAAGCGTAAAGCGACAAGTATTTAGGGACGGAGGGAGTAGGTACTTATATCTAAAAAAAAAGTCATACGTAGGTTCCAACTCCACGAGGGGTTATTATAAAGTATTTTGCCGATCCTGTACGTTCTCGTTCCCGGCTGCCTACGCACGTTCCTGTTTTGAATTCAATTCCGACGGTTTGATTTTTCTTTTTTTGGAACATTCAGACGGTTTTATTTGAATTTTGAATTCCAAGTCTCAATAATGCACCGTACCGTCCGCCGCCCGCTGCGAATTCAAAAACTGATTCAGTCATTGGTTAGACCTCTTGTTCCCCCCGAGAGAAGAAAACGAATTAGAAGAAAGGTTTATGTCGCCATCGCCGTCATCCACGAAGACGCCAAGAACTAACGCGCGCCAAGCGCGGCTTCTCCCTAGCTAGTTAACCTCCCGCGCGAGCTAAAGCTAACCTTCTGTGCGGCTTCGATGCAAGAGAGGGCGAAGCTGCTCCTCGTCCTCCTCCCGCCTCCCTCATCATTTCCCCCCGGCTACACCCTCTCCACGCCATGCACCGCTATAAACCGCCACGCGAGGCCACCCGCCCGCTTTACCGCCTGCACCCGCTGCTGCTGATCCCGCAACGATCGACGAGGCCATGTCGTCGTCGCTACGGTTCCTGCGGCCCACAAAGACCGGCGGCACCGGCGGCGGAGACGACGGCGGCGTCGCGCTGGAGGTGACGGTCCTGTCGGCGGACTCGCTGCGCCTGCCGCCGTCCTACTCGCCGCTGCCGCGCCGGCTGCGGCCGTACGTGACCGTGTCGTCGTCGGACGCGCCGGGCTCGGCCTGCAGCACGGCGGTGGCGCCCAGCGGCGGTACCGTGCACGCGTGGGGCGACACGCTCGTCGTCCCCGTGGGCGCGGGCTTCCTGGAGGGCCGCGCCCACGTCCACGTCGCCGTGCTCTCGGAGCCCGCCTGCCGGCTCGTCGGCGCCACGCCGCTGGGCTGGTGCGGCATCCCCGCGGCCGACGTGCTCGACGGCCTCCGCCCGCCGCGCGCGCTCCGCCGCCTCAGCTACTCGCTCCGCTGCCCGCGCCGCGGCGGGGGCGCACCACCGGGCTCGCCCGCGTGGGGCCATGGCGTCGTGCACCTCGCCGTGCGCGTGCTCGGCCTCCGCGACGATGCGCCGGCGACGACGACTGAGCCGGCCGCGGCCACGACGACGCCGGTGCAGCAGGGCTGGTGCCGCGTGGCGATGGGCATCCCGGTGTCGGGGCCGTCGTCGGCGGCCGCGTCGGCCGTCGTCGGGATGCCCTTGTCATCGTGGGGCGCCAGCGCCACGTCACGGTGAGGGCGCGCGGCGGCACAGGACGGACGGATGGATGAAAGGAGGATCGGAGACGACGACTAGCCGTGGAAAACCCGTGGAATTTTTGCCGTCGACGTCGATCAGCGAGCTCGGTACGACCAGGTCGTGATCGGGGCTTTTCCCGCGTCACGACGAGACGACGAATAGGAATAGCGGCTGGAAAAGGAAGGTAGTGCGTTAGTCAAAACGGGGCGCCTTCCTTGCAGCTACCTGGATATATGTGGCCGCCGCTGAGGCTGGCGTGTGGGACAGGGCCGGTGTACATGCAAGAAAGTCCATGATGAGTAGTGTGGATTCGTAGTTGTAAATGTCTGGTATATATATATTTTGAGACTAACTACTAAAGGTACCCCACGTCCAAATCAAAACCAGTGTTGATATGTACCCTCGGCTAATAATGATAAGCAATTGTCAAGATTGTTGGGACTTTCATTTGAGTGGTTGAGAATTTGCTTTAGAGTTAGAGACAAGGTAATAAATAGCGCGTATAGCGGGTTAGTAGCGGATTGACGTCAAGGTAGCGGATTGCGGATAGCGGACGATATTGCGGACGATAAGTTCCAACAGCGGCACCCGATAATCCCACATAATTTTAAGTACATATATCATGGATAATGAGTATAAATAGACATTTGATTACACTTAAAGAACGCATGAACCTGGACCTTGGAGACTACATCCGATGCGTGAGTGTTTGACTTGGGGGTGCGAGTCATAGTAGGGTGGGCTTATTAGGGTTATTTGCTTCCATGCTATTGCGGCCCGCTATGTGCAATTGCAGCCGCAATATCACCCCGCTACACAGAATTACGACCGTAAAGTTTTAGGGTGCAAAGTTTAGAGCGCTACCTCATAGCGGTAGCGGCAATGGACTGCTACCGCTATTGCGGCCGCAATTACAGCCGCTACCGCCGCTATTTATTACCTCGGTTAGAGAGTGAAAGGAGGTGATTTTTGTTATCAAAATGTATCGGGTAGTGGTGCTGTTGGCTTTTAGGCCATTTCTGTGTCTCTGGCGGGCACGCCAATATGCTGCAACTTAATTGTCTTTGAACGCTTTATAAGTAATATATAAAACGGGTAAACCTTTTATTTAAAAAAACTTTAACTTGAGCATCTCCAAGAGTTCCATAAATCCCTTCCTAATCCTTGATTTTTAGCAAGATGAGAAAAAGTCACTCTCCAACAACTTCTAATCCATCCTCTTAATCTTTTAGAACTTGGGAAAAGTCACCATGTTCCGCATAAAGTTACGCGCTTCTGAGTTGCACGTATCTTCTCTCTCCCGCGCGTGTTTGTCGAGTAATCTAAAGGTGGAAGGGCGTGAAAAGAATAAAGAGTAGGAAATGGTTCCTTATGCAAATGTACCAGAGAGAAAGAATATATAAAATTGGTTAAGATAATTTAGAAATAGTATAAGATTCCTGATGTAAAATTGTCTTCTATATTTTAAGAGTGGATTATTAGAAACTCTTGGAGATGATCTTCTTTATTCCTTTATAAACTTTTTTAGGAGTTGTAAAACTTCATGTATTTTGGAAGAATATATTGGGTACTCTTGGAGATGCTCTTAGGAGTGTTTTTCTTACTACAATGGCACAAAGATGATCTTTCCCAAGTTCAAAAAAAAGATGATCTTCCCCTTGCAGGTCGAGTTTTGCTAGGAGAGCCTATATCCCAACATCTAGAACTAATCAAAGATTCAATTTCATGCTTCAATCTCTATTTCTCATAAACCTTGATATTTTACTTTTTCATGACTTTTGGAGTTTTTTTTAATTTTTGATATGATGATTTAGCTGAGATTTTAGGAGTGTTTTGAGAACCTTTTTCGTGAAATACATAGTACAGATGCATGCACTCACAAACACAAGCATACTCACCTCTATAAACATGTGCACGTAAACTTTATCCCTACGAGCATATATGAAAGACTGAGCCAGCAGATATTGAGATTGATGAAGTCACCACATGCGCCTTAGTGTCGACAGGCACATCACCTGCCATTGTAATAATGTTGTTAAATATTAAAATAAATCTAGAAAAATATGAGCACCCGTGCAGAGTAGAGGACTTAGAACCTTGGGTGGTTAGGTTTGACCACTTTGACCACAAGGAACCCAACCAATTGAGCTACACTAAACTTATAGTGTTTTGGGAACCTTGAAACTTGTTCATACCATAGTTCGAACCCCAACACTTATCCCATAAGTTATTTCCTCCAAAAAACACTTTTCTTGCCTCTTTTGTGGGGGGGATTCTTGAAGTTCTTTAAGCAGAGGTTCTAGAGGTTTTATTAACGCTTCTCTTGGTGTTATGAGAGCATGGTAATATATCAAGGTGTACCCTTCAACAGATTTCCTATGAGCACCTTCATTTCCATGTTTTGTGCTTTTCTTGTGGAAACCCCAATTTGAAAGAGAAATCCTTGAATTCAATTCATGGTAAAACCCACGGACCTCTCACCATCTAGCACGAGACAAACAACTTCAAACTTGTTTACTCCTCTCTCCAACTCTTGCTTTGTTTTGAGAGATCTTTGAGTGGAGATTGAACTAGGGACATCTTGTGTGACTCACCAAGCCAATTTAGTCCTTGAGCATCTTGGGCCACTGGTGAGCTAGGTGACTTGAGTCATTACTCTTGCATTTATTCAATCCTAGACGGCTAAGCCTCACTCATTGGAGCACCCAATTGATTATGGTGTGCTCTACAAAGGTTTGTATTATCCATTCATATCTAGTGGAATTGTTGGGTTTGATCTTTGTGGTATCTCAACAAGATGATAGAGTTATAAGAGACTCAAAACCTTAATTAGTGGTCTCTGTCCTCAACAATAAAGACATAGGCACACCTTTTGGTGGTGTGGCCTAAAGTTGGAATAAATCACGTGTGCTTTGTGTTCTTGAGCTGGTGTCTTTGACTTTACTTGTTCCACCCAAATCTAAACTCTCATCTACATGTGTTGTAAACATATAGACTTGAAATCCCTTGGCTAAATTGTAGATCACGTAGTCGTTTCCCTCCACGGGCTAGAAATTCCTACAATCGGAATTTCTAGGTAAGTCCAAAGACCTGGTATTTTAATCCATTGCAAGTGTTTGAATTGTCATGTTTAGCCTATGCCCAATCACCCTCCCTCTAGGCACTGTTAATCATTTCACCTACACTCGTCTACTTGGCAAGAAAACATTGAGGCTCACATTCACACCTCCGCTATAGCCTGTTCGGTGCTTCACAAAAACTAACTGCAATTGTAAGTTTCAAAATTGCTCCTAGAATAACATGGTTTATCCTATATATACCAAATTGTGGAACCTATTTAATAAAAGAGTTAGCATTGCCGATGACTTACACTTATCACCCAACCCTTCTCACAGGACATTACTACAAACTATATATTGAAATTCAAAAAAAATATAGGGATCCAAACACTACATTAGCTCCCATTGTTCGTTGGAGTCAATATTTGAATCTCGACTCATGGGGTGAAGTATTAAGTGGGTCCCATCATCCCATTACTGGACTCTGAGAGCAACTCTAGGGGATTGTAAGGTCCAAATGGATAGCCTATTTAAAAAAAACTACAAGCATCACTAAACAAACACGTTAGTATAAAAGATGGCTATGCTAATTCTAGCACTAGCTTAACTACACTATGCAAGCCACCTATGCAAATCTAGTGAAGCAAGGCTATGATCTCTAATACACACCAACAAGACTAAGTCACTAAGCTACTTACTCCTATGTGATAAAAGCTACACTAAGCAAACTACACTAGGACTAGTACAAGAAAGTAAAGAGCAAGTGACTTGATTCTTATACCAACGATGTAGAGAAGTAATACACTCGAAGAATCAATCACAATGATCAACCACAAGAGAAATCCTCGGTAAAGAGATGACACAAGATTTTTTACCGAGGTTCACTTGCTTCCCGGTAAGCTACTCCTCGTTGTGGCGATGCACCCACTTGTCGGTTCGCGAGCTAATCGACTATCAAGAGTCGAGCCCTCAGCGGGCGCCGCACAACCGCACACAAGATGGGGATCCTCCAAGCCACGAGCTCCACTAGAGTATCCAATTTGCGAACTCCCACGGGGAAGGATCAAGAACCCCTTACAACCCTTGGTGAGGGCTCCAACAATCTCCAATTGCGAGCTCAATCACCTCCGCTGCTCCAAGCCGTCTACCGTGTCGGGAAACACGAAAGAGTAACAAGAAATCCGCAGCAACTCGAAGATCAAGTGCCTCTAGAATGCAACTCTCAAGCAAAGCACTTGAATCTCACTCAATCTCACTCAAGATGTGTAACTATGCAAAGAGATGAGTGGAGGGGTTGTTCTCTAGCTCAAAGGATGTCTCTAGGTCTCAAAATGTGCAAGAGTTACCCTCAAACCCCGGACTTCTTCTATTTATAGCGAAGGGGTACGCAGCTAGCCGTTACCGGACGACACAGTTCAAATCGCGCTGACCGGACGCTCCGGTCAGGGTGACCGGACGCATCCGGTCACTACAGGACAAGCGTGAACAGTACGTGTCAGAAGTTACCGTTGCCGTGACCGGACGCGCTCAACCGTTTGACCGGACGCGACAGTGCCAGCGTCCGGTCGCGTTCCAGTAAGCTCCCATCGAGACCGGACGCGTCCGATCGTACGTGACCGGACGCGCCGCGCGTCCGAACGGCACTCCGCTGCTCTCTGCCCCTCTGGACGCCTGACCGGACGCTCCGGTTCCGTGAGGGACCGGACGCGCCGGTCGCGCGCTCTCCTTCTGCGCACAGGTGAACTGACCGGACGCGCTGGTCAGGCCAGACTAGCGTCCGGTCAGAAACCCTAGCAGCACCGAGTTGAACTGACCGGACGCGCCAGCCGCGTCCGGTCACTGTTTTTTCAGTGAAAACCAATTCGGACTTTCGCCACCTTTTCTTGCCTCCAGCGCAAAAGAAAATAGGCATTTCATTTCCTCAAAAATGCCTGAATCCCGCGCTCGCAAGCTCGGCGGGAGGGAGAGCGAACCCCAAACCCCTTACTACCGCTCAAACATCACTGCCTTCGCAAAAGTGCCAACACCATCATGTGAAAAACACCATATGCATGTGTGTTAGCATTTTCACAAACATTTTTAAGGCGTTATGTTAGCTCTTTACTAGATCCTAAATGCATATGCTCAAGACATTGATCTAGTGGCACTTGATTCCCGAGCTAACCGTGATTGCCCCTCTTGATAGTCGGCTATGTATCCTAAATCCGGTCAATCACTTCTCTACTCATCTTAGACCGGCAAAAGGAAAACCCTATAGTTATACCTTTGCCTTGCGCTCTTAGATCCTTCTTCTCCACTTGATCATCATGTCCATCATATTATGTGCATCTCCACCATGATGGTCATTTCATGTCCATGCACCATTTCTTTGTGATCTTGTGGCCACCACTCCTTGCCACGTACACCTTCATCACATGTGTTGCTTATGCCTAACTCAAAACACTTAACACATGGCATTAGCAACTTGGTGTCATTAATTACCAAAACCAAACTTGGGCTTTCAGGGATCCCCTTTCCCAAAGAAACTATTCATACTGAGGAAGTTGATGCATACTTTGTGCTCTAGTAAATTTCTTTTACATTCCCCTACTATTGGTGATCACAAAAATAGGACACCCCAACTCCCCAAAATAAAGGGGGAGATGCAACTCCGCCAATAAATTGGTGGGCATGCCAACTATTGCTATAGCCCTCAACTGCGCTCAACCCTTTGCGTTCATCTTCTGCAGAGATGGATCCAACCCCAAGTCAATGTTTTCCGCTAGCCTAGGCCCTATAGCGCTACCAATGTACTAGGCTATCCCACCCAATGTCGTTGATCGCCAGTGTTGATATAGATTTGGATCTCTGATGGACCAAGATCCTAAGGGTTCTCCATTGGGCCGACTACCCTGCAAGGAGATGGGCCAGCCATGGTCTGCTTGAAGGCATGAGACAAGGTGGTGTGCTCTCCAAGACAAGAAGGACCAACCTAGTTAAATTATAGGAAAGTTTATCTCTGTAATAGGATTAGAACTCTTCTGGTGTAACTGAATAGGACTAGACTTGTGCGTTTGCCCTTAGGACTATGTAAAGAGAGGCAGACGCACCCGATTGTAACATCATCATACATAGCAATCCAACACAAGGCAACACACCACACTAGACGTAGGGTATTACACTATTTAGCAGCCTGAACTAGTATAAATTGATGTCTTTGCGTTAACCATTGTGTTTAGCTTATGTTGAAGCCCACCAATCCTCGTTCAGAATAATCCCGTAACGTGTTGCCTGTCATCAAACACCTTCTTAGAACTTGGTTGTTCCTTGCCTAGATCTTAGGGATGGCAATGAGTACTTGTTACCCGATACCTAGTGGATTAAAACTCTGTTAGGGCGTATGGGTTCCCCCACTCATTAGGTAGAGTGAGTATGAGTGTATTCTCCTATACCCTGTACATGCTACCCACCAACATTGACAAGTGGGTCCGAGCACTTAAATGTTCCATATATACTTCTAAAATCCTAGCTACCCTAGGTAAACCCATTCACCTCTTAGTCCCACCCACTAATGCTCCCTACTTAGCTACACACTAGTCTCTATCGCTCCTATTGAGAAAGAAAGACATCAGATCGGGGCTATGAGCATCCACATGGTTGAAAGGTTAGGCCACATGCTTCTAGCACCCAAGCAATCCATTGACTCCAACCTCCAGCATCGGTCGAACTCCTTTGACTCAGCCTCTTACCAACCTTGCCTCAACCATGGATCTGCATGACAAATTGAACGCCACCTCCCACCTTGTGCTCACACTTGGATAAAGGCGATGTGGTTGTGTGGAGACATCTTAGTCCACAATGAGTCCCCGTTCACCAAAGAATGGCATGATGAATCTAGGGTGGTGACAGCTTGTCATCATCGCCCCTGTAGGTCACTTGATAGATCCAAGCGACAACATAATAGATCTATATAGATCTTCCTTAAACTGAGTATGGGTTACTCGATGGGTACCCATTACAGATCCTTAGAGGCCTATCCTCTACAGCAGCAGCCCCAATATCGAAGAAAACTTCAAGGGCCTATCTTCGTGCAGCAGCTGTAGCCCCAGCACCATCAAAAACTCTGATAAGCTCCTCCACTACTTCAAATGTTGCTACAAAGGTGGACGATCATGCTCAAATTGGGTCACGCTGCTTCAAATATTGACGAGCATGCACAAATTAGGATGAGCACCATGCCTAGTAGTGAGATAGAGTTCGTGCTCGTCGTTCCAATGGGGAAAACATCGAGTGAGCTTGCATCGCCAACTCACCAGCATTGTGGTGACTTTGGGTGTCAGCATTGGTTCAACAGCCCGTAGCCTCGTTGTATAGTGATCCATGTCTCATGGGATGTAGGTGGATATGGATGTAGGTGGATATGGGTCAGTTTAATTTACATGCAATCGTTCACCTCAAGCCGTGACCGCTCATCTACTCCCCACTCCTAGCTCTTGGAACAACCAAATCTGGCAAGTGAAGTTGAAGTGGAGAGGCGACCAGCAGGAGCAGCCTGGCAGATTTGGAGAATTTATTGGGTGTTTGTTTGAATAATCGGGTGATCCATTACTTTCTCATTGGTCACAATTTTATGTAATTTGGGGAATGGATAACTAGGGTGATCAATCATCATCACATGCCTCAAGACATGATTATTTTGTTCATTAGAAATTGTTTTGACATTTTATTTTTGTCTATTATTTCCTATGGCCCTATGACTATTTTTAAACTTATTACTATTTTGCTAACTTAATGCTAAAACAGTGGCCAAGTATGTCAGCTTAGTGACCCAAAGCAGAGTCGCTGATGCCGCTCCCTCTCCACACGCTCAGCGCAGCCGTCGCTCCCCTCTGGCGTATTCTGTTCTTTGTAACAGGACAAGAGTGATTTTTGTTCAGCTAGGAAACATACATAATCTCTCAGATATTATATTGGCTGTGGGAATCTGGGATATACAGAATTGTATGGACAATGATTTGGTTCCACAAATGCAGTATTATGGGAGCTAGTTCTAGCAGGCCAATGAAAATAAGTGATTTTTCTCTTCTATCACTGAACTCATAATTGACTTTGAAATGCTTTGGTTGCTATAACTTGGAGTACACAATTTGATTTGCTCAAAAGAATACGATCCTTTTTGTTATTACAGTAACTAGGCATCTGAGTTATGTCTAATTTTCTTGTTGAAGAACATACCATCCATTTTTTTATACTGTAAATATTATTCTTAAACTGATTCTACACTTACTAGTATTGAGCACAAAAAAATTCTGATTCCTTAGTCTAGCCAGTCTTGGTCTTAATATAGTCTGCCATTAGCCTTGCAAGTCCCTCTGAGGTTCCTTTTTGCACATGAGATTTATGTCTCTTTCAGCAGAGCAAATTATCACAATTTATTTTTAGAGAATGCGCTGGGCACATTTTTCGTTAAGGAGAAATTAATGATTTCATTTTCTTTTCTACTTCTTAACCAGGAAAACTTGTTTTGGTTTCTTTTTCCTGCCTGTAAAACCTATCATGTTTGCACCTGATTTATATGGTTGCATTATCTTCCTTGAATATCAAGAACTCATGTTTTGTCATGATCCAAATTCTATTTATAATATTGTTTGTCTTATGTGCCTGTTGCATTGCACTATAATATAAGATTTAATGATTTCTGAAACCTGGGAAACATAGATAGAACTATAAATTTTTGTCAGGTATCAGACTGAGTTTTTCCTGCCATAAATATGTCCTAAGTGTTCTTTTTAGTTTAGTTATTTGGTTTTGACATACGCTCATATGCTCTAATACTTCATTGTGATGCTTATTTAGTTTTAGGATAACCTGTTAGTTCTTGGTTTGGTTAAGTCAATACAGTGTGAACCGTCAATCCGCCCTTGTTTTGCAGATGAAAGTTCAGCTCTCAATGCATTACATACTTTAGCTGACCTATCTGTGAATATCCTACCACCATCTCCAGTTGTTGAATCTGGTTAGTCTTATCTTATACCATACTGTTGCTGCTACTTTTTGTGTTAATGTTTTAGATGCTACGTTCTGGTGCAACCCATTTTATTCCATTATCATATTCTTGTTAGCTTATACTAGGAACATGCAACGTGACTAAGGGGCAGCACGTAAACACCTAGACAAAACAGAAAGCTAACTAGACAAATTGATTGACACGATATCTGGTGCCCCCCCACCACACTTCTCTAGTAGTGTCGATGATGCCGAAGGAGGTAAAGAAAGGGTTTAATTCGCTGATGATCTTAGTTGTTTGGGAGATTTGGAAACATAGTTACGCCTATTTTTTTAGGGTGGTATACTGGTATAGCAAATGTGTTTTGAATCCCTTTGGTACAAGTGTTCCATAGATGCCCTAATTGCTATACCTTGAAGGAAAATCACTTTGTTTGGCAACACTGCAAGAAATCAAAATTTGGGTGTACACTGCCAAAACTGTCTAAGCTGGTTTCTGAAACTGGCTAAGCCTGATTTTGCAGAGAACTCCCAAAATTGAGTTCGAGAAACGCACCCAATCTATCCAAGCCCTTGATCACTTCCATTGACTACATCATTGTTATATCTCTCAGTTGAGCATGTTTGTATAAATTTTTGGCAGTATACAAAAACTTGCTAAGCCTGTTTCTAAAATCGTCTAAGCCTGTTTTTGCAGCCTACCTTCAAATTTGCAGAAACTTAAATTCCTTGTGCTTCAAATGTTCTATCTTGTTTACCTGATATCGAATGCAAATTTTATCTGTCTTTTGATCTCAGGTTCAGCATTGATTTGTATTAGAAGGAATCCCCATCAGAGGTCTGTGAGGGGAAGGCATAGCACCGACACTGGGGCCACAGGAGCAGCAGATGCTCCTGAGGACAACGGGGCTGTTCACATGCCGAGGAGATTAGTAGCTAAGCGGCTAGCTAGTCAGGATCCTCCCAGAGGCACTTTGCACATTAATGAGGAAGCTGAGCTACCTGGCACCTCCACAGATGATGAAACTGAGGAAGAGATAAAGGAAGATGAGCCATCTGAGTGTCCTCATGGCAAAAGAAACGCTCCAAGGCAGCATGAGTCATGCTCAAGTCAGCAAGCTCCTATTCAGCATCCAGTCATGCCTCAAATGATAAAGCCATCAGCTCCTGCGCATAGAACTCCAACCAATTACATGGGTGCTGGTATGACTCCAAGGCAGCATAGGTCAAGGTCAAGTCATCAAGCTCCTATTCAGCATCGATTCATGCTTAAAATGCGTAAAACAGAAGCTCCATATAGAACTCTAACCAATTACACGTATGAAGGTATGACTAAGGTTGTGAGAGATTTGAGGAGAGTGGATCCTAGGAGTACACCTAGAGATGCTTTTGACTATAGGTTTCACACTCGCTTTCAAGAGGATTTCTATGAGACTGTAATCTTTTCAAAGGCTAATCCAGTCTTGGTGTCTCAGTATATAGATTGGGAAAGCATGAAAAAGCACAATGACCCAATCTTGAACCAGATCATTGATGCATGCACTTCTAGAGGGTTGAAGACACTTTTGGGTTATAGGAGAGATTGGAATGTGGAGTTGATAGCCCAATTCTTTGCTACTGCTTTCTTTGATGAAAGGGCTGAACATAGAAGAAACTGGGAGTTGCATTGGAGACTTAATGGAGGAGATTACTCCATTACATATGAGATGTTTGCTAAGGTACTTGGCTTTAGTGGCAATGACTTGAGTCATCCTTGGATTCACAGCGAGCATGTGTTGCCTGCATCAAGGGCCAGGTTCATGTACCATGCTGCAAATCAAGAAAACTTTGAGAAGGTAAATGGCTTGTACACTTACTTCTCCATTCTCAACAGGATGTTCAGGAAGACGATCTATCTTATAGAGGGATATGGTTCTCATGTGCCCAACTACATGAGAAATTTGCTTGCTAGGATGAGGGAGGGGGCTCTACCTTTTATTGTATTTGACTTTGTGTGGGAGGAGATCAAGATCATATCACAGACCCCTCAGAACTATTGTGGCTTGGCACCTTACATCATGATCATGTTAGAGAATGTGGCAGGGGATGTGACAAGGATAATTCTGAATGATGTCAAGCATAAGCCTCTGCAGTTAGTGCCAGCCAAGAATCCCACTGTACCTCCCCCTCCAGCCCCCGAAGGTGAGCCAACAGCAGCAGGCACAATAGCAGGTAGCATCTCAGCAGGTGCAATGGGTGCCATGACTCCTCGTCCAGAGTTTAGGTCAGATGGGAACCATGACTCCTCATCCATCTTAAAGGTTCTGAAGATCATTTTCTCTATGCGCAAGAGCACACATGAGAAGGTGCACAAGGAGAGGCAAGCAAGAAAGAAAGATTCACAGAGGATCCGAGAGAACACGAGACACCTAAAGGAGCTTAAGATGCATGCTGGTTTAGATGTGTCTCCGGCAGGCTCAGAGGAGGAGACAGAGGCAGAGGCCGAGAGTGAGCCTGAGCAGTTCCTAGACTTTGAGGCACTTGTAGCTCGGGGACAAACCGAGTAGCAGAGCATGTATGGACAAGGGTTTGCCTCAGGCGGTGGATATATGGTGGTCAGTACCACCCTGGTCAGTCTTCGTCCTCAGCACCACAGTGGCAGAAGCAGTTTGGCCCTCCGCCTCAGCCTTTTGGACAGCCACAAACCACAGTAGTTTGTCCCTCGGTTTGTACACTTTCAGTAGCCACCACCACAGACAGCAGTCGACACCTTTGCTAGTTTTCGCACTGCAGATCTCTTTGGTGAGTTCCTACGGGTCTTACAGTCTATTGCAGTCTTACTCTGCGGATATAAATTGTATAGTCAAGTTTATAAACTACAGATGGTATTGCAGTCTTACACTTCCAAAACATTTGCAAACACAGGCTGCAAAATTAGCAGGGCCACAATATCGGCTTACTGTGAAGGCAACATATCTGTTGCAAACCAACCTCTCCGTGCAACCGTACAAACTTCTAATCTGGGCCACATGATGTTGATACAAGGGGGCGCAGCGGTGAGTGGGGGGATGATTTGCAAAAGTGTGATTAGGAGTAGGCGGTTAAGCTCAAAATTACTCAATCCCCTTGCGCCCCTTGGATCAACATCATGTGGTCTAGATTAGAAGTTTGCATTATTACACGGAGAGGTTGGTTTGCACCAGATATGTTGCCTACTGTGAAAGCACCACTTCCGTGTAGCAGCTGCTATATTCCAAAATGCTATTTTTTTTTCTTGAAAACGCGGGAGAACTGTGTTCATTGTATTAGGAAGAGAATGAAATTTGTTGCATTTGCTCTTGCATTCGCAGTTTTAGATTACTTTTATGTCTTTTTTTTATATCATGAATGACCATAGCCTATTATTGGCTTCTAAAGCCACCGGACCCTTGGCACCACGTGTATCTCGTCACTCAGTGCTCGTAATAAGGAGTAACTGGACAGATGGAGCCATGTTGAAAAACAATGTCATTACACTGGTTCCAGAGCATCTAGGCACCAAGGACGACTAGAGTTTTGAATCCCTTATGCAAGTCCCCTCCTGTAATCGTCTCTACCCTGCGCCACCATTGGGCGAAGACCGTGCCCTCAGGACTTGGCGTGAGCTCCTGCAGGCCGAACCTGCTGAAGAGCTGGTGCCACAACTGTAATGCTGAAGCAGGCTCTATTGCTAAGATTCAGTTTTCAGATTTGTGATTTTCTGCTGAACAAAGAGGAGGCACCTGTACTGTACTCCTACATGCTTGTGCTCTGCTTCTCCCAAGAAAAAGAAAAGAAATCCCGAAACCATCTACTTTTACCTGAATTGGGATGTTAACCTACTATCCGCACTCATGGACCTCTATATTCATCTTCTATACGTCCTAGTCAGCAAGATTCTCTCCTCTATACTCAATTCTCCCGCACCCATCCATCCTCTATATCATCCTCTATCCACTCTATCCACTATGGGACTCACTTGTCACTTTATCTAAATATATCCATGTGTGATCTAGTTTTGAAGGATTTATTGAGACGAATTTAATGGTGCAATTGAAATTTAATTTGGATTTTTGGTTTGTGAGTTATAGCATTTTTTCCCTTTGTTTAGCTAGTGGGGCCGCCATTATTGAATATAGAGTAAGCACAATATCACTCTAAATATACAGTGAGAGAAATGATAGAGTATCATTTTAGAGTACCCAGTGCAGCAGTTTTTACTCTATATTCATACTCTAAAGCTTTAAAGTATCGTTTTAGAGTACCCACTGCGGGTAGTCTTACCTTCACATTGCACTCCAACAGTGCTTGTAAGATTTGGCATGCTTGCATCAAGCAGAGTTTATATATATACAATCAAAGTTTCATTCACATTATACAATTGACAAATCCTGTACCCATTCCACCAATTCGTCCGTAAATTAAAAGTGCTATTCGGAGTGCAGCAAAGGATCATGAGTCAAAACACCCGAAACCAACCCCATTTTCTTTTTTACAGCAAAAGAATGTTCCTCCTTTCTTTCTACAACAAACCAATATGTTACACTAAGCTAATGCCAGGTGAACCACCATAAAAATAAAATAAAATAAAATAAAATCCACCAATGCCGTCGGCAAGCATCAGCAAACAGAACCAAACAATCTGTGTGTCTCTGCTGTACAGTATATCTACCCATGCAGTAGCTTCTCTGCTCTGCATCTGCATGTCGGCAGCGCTGATCAGGACATGGCGGCGGGAGGAGCGCAGAAGAAGGGGAGGATTTCCTGGTCCGAATCCGTGCTCCGTTTCTTCTCCGGGCTGGACGACGCCTGGTGGTCCCCTGCGCGGCGGCGGCGGCCACCGCCGGCGTTCACGTCAGGCTCGTCCTCGTCCACCGCCCGTCTCCTGAACGAGGCGATGCCGCTCCGGCAGAGCGGGCACGGGATGGTGCCGGCGATCCCCGGCACATCGTAGGACTTGATCACCGAGCACAGGTCCAGCGCGCACTTGACGCACAGCTCGTGCCCGCACACTGCCATAGGCACCGAGAACGCACAGGGTTAGCATTGATCTCCAATAATTCAGAGAAGAGAAACGTCAGATTTATTTTCTGGTGTTTGTAAGTTGTAACTGACAAACGAACCTTCGGCTGCGACGGTGCAGGGTCTCTCCAGGCAGACTGCGCAGGCGTCGCCGTCGTCCAGGACCTCCGGCGGCGTAGTGTTCAGAACTAGGCCGCAATCCCTGCACGTGGTTCACCAACCAAGTACCATGTCCGTGGTCAGAACGAAGTTGCCTTTCCACTGCTCGTGACGATTCTTACAGTTACTACTACTGAAGAAACGGCGGAGATGGGTAGGTACCTTGCGAGGGTGAGCACACTGGCGAGCGGCGACGAGAGGTAGGCGGAGGGCGGGAACTTGGGGATGGGCAGGTGAGACTTGGGCGACAGGACGTGCTCCAGCCAGTGGCATCCCCACGTCCTAGCCACGTCCACCGGGAGCCACCTGACTAGCCCAGAATAATCCGAGCGTCATGGGACTATGGGTATGGGAGGACGGTGACCGCCTGACTGGCCGCCGACGACACGGACCGGCGGACGAGAAAGAAAGAGCTCAATGCAATTACATTACCCGTTGCAGTTGACGGTGGTCCTGTCGGCGCCTCGCGACACGAGGATCTGGCAGCACTTGACCTCGCCGCCCGCGGCGGCGTAGTGCAGCGGCGTGCTCCCGGCGCCGATGGACGCCATGGGCGACGCGGCGCAGGGCAGCGTGGGCGCGGCGACGTCGGCGCGCTCGTCGATGAGCAGGTGCACGCAGTCGGCGTGCCCGTGCAGCGCCGCCAGGTGGAGCGCCGTCACGCCGCCGCTGGCCGCCCTGTTCACGAGCTTGCTGCTGGCGTTGCTGCCGTTGCCGCCGGCGCCTGCCAGCAGCAGGCGCGCGCACTTGACGTGGCCGCCCGCCGCCGCCAGGTGCAGCGCCGTCCGGCTGCTCAGGCTGTCCACCTTGGACACCTGTCCAGCCAACCACCGTACGTGTACAAGTCAAACCACCATCAGTTGTGACCACACAAACCAACCAAACAAGCTTTTGCAAATTGCAGCGATCAAAGGGTAGCATTGTCAGCGGCACTGTGCTGCATTCACTCACGTTACATCTGAAAACCAGCAGCGTCTGAACCACCTCCCAGTGACCGAACCGGCACGCCTGCATCAACGCCGTCTGCAATTTGACCCACGTGTTTGTGTCAAAAACATGAGGCTGACAGGATTTAAACACAATGCACCCGAAACTAATTGCATCCGTAAACCAACCGAGGGCAATGTTTGGCAGATCGAGCTCCCGGCCCGTGGAAGATTGCACGGCTCGGGACGGTCAACAGAGACCTGGTCGAGTCATGCAATCTTCCACGGTTCGTTTACGAATTAATAGATAAAGAATGACGTTGGATGGATCGGAGCGGTTTAATCGAATTACCTGACCGTAAATGTTCCTGGCATTCACGTCTGCTCCGTTCTCCAGCAGCAACGCAGCAATCTGGTGATGATCATCGTTACATACAGGAGTTGGATTAGGACGAACGAACGAATCACACAATTCACAAGACAACAGGGTACACGCCAAGTTTAAGGCTGATGCTCAGCTGGAGCTTACTGTACTACTGTACGTCGTTGTCCCAACCGTTTTGGCAGCGATTTTTTCTTTTCGTAGGAAGGACTTTGATCAACGTCAGCTGAGTAATTGTGTCCGAAAAACGCACGCACGTCCTTTTAGCTTTGATCAACGTCTACTGATGATATATATATATATATATATATATATATATATATATATATATATATATATATATATATATATATATATATATATATATATATATATATATATATATATATATATAAAAGAGGGGATCGGAGCGAGATGACACATAATTAGCATGCGCTGATAGACACATCCTATGAATGGCCGTCTGTGATATTTGAGTGCACCCAAGAACTAGAACCATTTGTTTTTTTTTTCCCATTAATTGTTGCCCACCTGCGTGTGGGCAAATGTTTGCAACATGAGGAAATTTCAAAGAATTTATTTGGGGAACGAGATGGCCCTTTCACATTCCCTGGAAGGAAAAATACGTGTGGCGGTAGATTTTGTGTCACTGTCCTAGTTATTAATTCTGCGTGCCACCTTCCTGTGTTCAACTTGCAAGGACGAAAATGATGACGAGTCAATCAAACAAAAAAAAAGCTGGATCTACTACTATTACCAATCGTCATCGTTCAGCAGGCGGACAATAACGTGTAGAAATAGTAATCCCGTATCAGGAGGCCACTTGCTCAACGTTACATCTTGTATTAAAAACACGTCACGGGCTGTTCCTTGGTTCGTCACATGCTAGTATAACGAAATGATCTTTGGTTTGATCTTGGATGTGTGGCTATATATGGTTTTGGCAAGATTTTTTTAGGTCCGGTGTCACCTCGCACGAATTTATCTCAAAAAGTTTGATTGACAGGAGAATAAGGACTCCTTTAGAATGCGAGTTTTTTTAACATTTTTTTTTGTGGAAATAGATTGATGCTCATATATTTTTTTATAAAAATTCTTTAATTTTTGTACATATAACGGTGAACTCATGCATATAGGAAGCAAAAAAATGTCAAAGAGGATAGCCATGCACGGACATGATTTGTCCTCTATTTATTTATTACTCCTACTGCTAGTCTACTACTACCAACTCACGTGCCACGTGTGCAAGAGCATGCCCATGTTAGGCTGTCCGCACCCAGAGTGGTAAACGCGTCTGCAAACACGCGCGCGCATGGACAGCCGCACCGCAGCCCTGCAAACGCGCCTGCAAACGCTGTCGCGCGTTCCGGCCGCACAACGCACCGCTGCAGGTAGCGGTCAGTCCGTACAGCGCTAAACACTGTAGCAAGAGAAAGAAAGAGAGTTAGGGAGAGAGAAAGGAGGAGTGAGGGAAATAAAATAGGAAATAGTAGGTATAGAGTATGGGATAGAGATAACACGGGTGCGGGAGAAATAGATATAGAGCAGAGAATCTCGATGACTAAGATAGAATATTCCTTTTTAGAGATGGAAATAGAGGTCGACGAATGCGGATAGCCTTATGGGCTCTTAAGCCTCCAAATTTTGGCACTGCTGGACAATATTTTTGGGTAAAAAAAGAAGCACACACACGGAGCATTTGATCGAGATGCATGCAGGAAGAAGCAGTGTGCCTAAAAGTCAAAATAGACAAGGAAAGATTGTCAGGATATTCTCCAACGCTCATACACTCTATCTTTGTGTTTACGCTTCCTCAAGCTTAAGACATGGCGTATTGATTTAAAGCTCAAACTTCTTAACACCTTTTTTCTTGTCCCTATTACCAATTAATATAAGTTTGCACGCACTAAGAGCAAGTATAATAAGGGGCTGCAAGCAGGCTAAATACTGAGGTGGAGGAGAGAGAGGAGAAGTGGGCTGTAAGCTTACAACCGGCTTGAACACAAGAACCAATAAACTCTGTGAGACGTACAAGTGGGCCTTATATTAATAGTGAAGACTGTAACTACTGTATGGGTGGACTGAGAGGTTGGCTGTAAGGATTCATACAGCCAGCAGCCGGCTGTATTATTAACCTTGCTCTAACCAATTCATATAAAAACAAGATCGCTGAACAAAGATTAAAAAATAAACAATCTATCTAGCTATGATTTTTTTATTTTGCTAGTAGTTGTTTTGCAAAACTATTATATATATATATATATATATATATATATATATATATATATATATATATATATATATATATATATATATATATATATATATACTCTATACTAGCAGTAAAAGGAAAATCGGAGAGAGAGAGCGCGAGCGAGCTAGCGTGCGCTTGCATGCTAGCTCTACGCCAACACAGCAGCTTATGGTGCACCTCCCGCGGGGCGTGTACAGCACCGGCACGTACCTCGTGGTGGCCTTTGGCGGCGGCGAGGTGGAGCGGCGAGTTGAGGCTGCCGAAGGCGGCGCAGCGAGCGAGCCCCGGGTTGGCCTCCAGCAGCCGGCGCACCTCCGCCCCGTCGCCGTCCCTCGCGGCGGCCGCCAGCCGCTCGCCGAGCCCCGTGCACCCCAGGGCGTTGCCCATGCGTCGTCGTTCCCGCGCGCCGCCGCGCCGCCCGCCCGCCCGTGAGCCGTGAGCTACTTCTTCTTCTACCTGCTGGCCACCAGTTAGCTAGTAGCTCGAGTAGTTGCAACTTGCACGGGGAGGCGTGTGGCGGCGCTAGATCACGCTGCAAACGTGATCGAGGAGCCGAGCCGGCCGGGGCGTTGGCAAAAAGTTAGCCAGATGCTGGCGGCGATTCTGCTGAGCTACGCCTACACGCCTCCGCTAGCGCTCGGCAGAGCCTCCCTGTGGCCTGTCCCTCTGGCCTCTGGTGGTCTTATACGAATACGACACTGGTTAACTCTCCGGCCGGCCGGTCACTGCAGAGACCGTACCAATGGCTGAGATGAGAGGTTTTCCTCTCGTCATCTATTGACCTCTTCGTCTCTCTCGGTGAATATATGAGATTACATTAATAATTAGCTGGGCAGGCAGGCAGGCATTAGTGTATTGATTAAAAAAGTGTGGTCTGTTTTGCAGGAACACCCTTGTGGATTTGCTGATTATAAATGTGTGTATGGAGGAAGCGGGTTAATTTTGATATGGACGTGATCTTAAACGAAATGCATCCATCGTGCATGTGGTTTTCGCTATGGACGGCACCTCTGATGGCCAGCTCGAAGCCAGTATATGTGCATGTGGAAAAAAAAAGAGAGGGACCAGAAACCTTTGAGCTAACGTGAAGAGAAGAGTCGTTACGCTTTTTCTGCGTCTCAATATACGAAAGACAACTCTGCTATATATATTTATTATCTTAACAGCGAATATATGAATAAAAAATACTCTTAGTGTAGGAGGTTCCCTACTGTACAAACAGTTTTTAGATGTGATCAAAGGTTATTCACTCGATCTGGTGGTTACACATTTTGACCATTCTTTTTTACTTTGATAATATCACAGTGGCGATGATATAATTATTGAAATAATACTGTGGCGCTTTATTTCAAATATGAATCCAAGCTACCATTTTATAGCTAGTATCTGAAGATCTGCGTGAAACCATGTTGAAATCAAGCGTGAGCATTAATAATTATTATCTTATTTATTTGGCCAACAAAAAACATCGCGCGCGTTAATTCTCTCAAGGCCTGGAAATTACCACGTTGACCGGAGAAATAAGATTGTAGTACATTTATTCATATGACCCATCGCTGCCATTACGCAAGAAATAACCCAAAAATATACCCTTGCTTCAATTACAAAAATAGCTTCTTTATGTTAGGTCAAGTGATTGGCGATTCAAAGTTGCATTTCGAGATATCTTTTACATAAAAACGATAGAAAAACTAAGCATATCAATATGTGAAAGTAAGCATAGAGAGTTCACAAGATATATAAGACTAGAAGTTCAAATGGCAACTGATGAAGGCATGATATGATCTATAGATATCTATAAAGCTAAGGAAAAACTTTGATATCTGGTGACGAAACGAGACATGACAAAGCCGTTAAAAAACAAAGCGGGGATGCAAGTGTGAATTGTACAAGATAACATGAGTTCTTGTACCAAGATTAGGCTCATATATATAGCTTGAGCCTTGAGGTCATGGCGTCGTAACCAACAATAGACAGATCACTCATGGTGAGGAACAACCCCCCTGTTCGGCTGAGCTTATCAGCACGGCTTATCAGTAGTGGAACAGTATTTTTCTCTCACAACAAATCAGCCACAGCCAGCTTATAAGCCAAAAAACAGCCTGCCGAACAGGGCCAGCTAGTTTTGGTGAGTACAAACACTAATGGAACCTTTGGCATTCTAGTAGGGCTTTAGAGTAGCTGATCAAAGGTTATATAAGTTAGCTAAGCAATTCGACTAGGAATCGTTCTAGGGAATAGTTCCCTGGGAACCGAATGGGCCCTAAAGCGGATGAGAAGAATAATCCAAGCTAAGTTGTATAAAAAAAATTAAAGGACATTATACTAGTCGCGTATTTGTGTGGGTCACCTTCCTAGATCTATGTAAACATAAATGGAGGCAGTACTTGCTAGTATGTAATCCCTACCATCAACTCTAAATCAGGTATAACAACTCCGCATCAATTCATACTAGCATTCAGCTAATTCATTGTGGCCTTTTCTCTCTCTGGTCACTTGGCAAGTGTAACAACTAACATGTCCTTTCTCACTTTTTGTTGTCACATATATGGTCCTAAGTCTAGGTCGACTCAACTAACAGTTAGCTACTAAAAATAGCTAAAAGGTGGATCCAAACAAGCCTAGCTAATTATTGGCTTCATATTTAGCTAACAACCCCTCTGTTCCATCAAGAATGTCATTCTCACTATCCGAGAAGTCAAATATTTTTAACTTTGACCAATTATATATAAAAATATTAATACTTATAATGCATAGTTAGTACCATTAGATGAATTGCTAAATATATTTTCATAATAAATTTATTTAATGATATAAATGTTGCTAATATTTTCAATAAAACTGGTCAAACTAGAAAAAGTTTGACCAGCACATATACCATAACGTCATTTTTTTCTAGGACGGAGGGAATATCTCACTAGCTGCCTAATACCATCCCACATATCTCTAAAAGGTGAAGGGCATTATAGATAAAACCATCATACCATCCACCTTTTAGCTTTTTGATCCAAATAACACTCAACTTAAAAAGTAGCCAGCTAATATTAACTATAAACTATTGGATCCGAAAGGGCCGGCCTTTATCTCCTTTTGATTGTATATACAGGTGAGGACTAGCTAGCCACCTACTATTGGTTCCTTATTGTCTCCTTGCCGACATATAAGTGAAACTTAATCATGAAATGAGATATCAAACACGTGCAAGCAAAATGGTACTACTTAGTTGCAGTCAGTGTATTAACATCTTTCACCTTTGTATCTATATTCTGCTAGCGAGATGAGAAGCAGTTCGTGGTCCGTCCAGCCATTCATTAACTAACTTTGTGAATGTGGAAAACTGTATATAGCTCTTCTCTTTATATAACTAGAACTCTAATCCAATTAGATCTCTCCGATCCCGCACGCTTCGCTTGCTCTATATACACCTCCCTCTCCGTGTGCTCACAGGCAAGGCTTCCGCCTAGGACTCTCACTCGACAATCCGCGCAAGCACATATGGTATGCTACAAATCAAGACCACCATGGACCATATTAAGACAAAAAAAAAAGACACCACGAACCGGACCAAGAAAAAAAACAAGAAAACACCAAGGAAATCCGATATCAAATTCAAACGACCACAAATCGAATACAACATCTAGATAAAAAATTACATGTGCCCACACTTGATCGGCAATAAATTGAATACTAAGAGACCCAAAATCAAATAAAAGATCGATCGAGTCAAATCAGACACCCTATTATCCTGTTCGCCTAAACTACTTCAACAGTACTTTTCAACGAACAAACGATATTTTACTCTCCCAACAAATCAGCGTAAGCCAAATTTCAGTGAAACGAAAAACTCGCTGAATCTCTACCAATGAAATCATGACGCAAGCACTAATACCATAGCAGTCCGAGTCCCCCCAATTGGAAATTCAAGAACGCAGACTACCAAATCTGGATTTACATGCAAAATCAAGAAAAAAAAAGTATGACCCCAAATCTTTGAAGCTTTGGGGAGCCACCATGGAGATGAGTTTTGACCGGGGTTAAGTGCTCCGCACGCTGCTGCGTTTCGACGGAAACGTCTCACGCCGTGGGCAGGCAGAACCACCATCGACTGGAACGCCTCACGGTCGGGACGCCAGAGCCGCCGTCGCCTCCCACACACGTGGGCCTCCGGAGCCGATGTCGCCTTCGACACGCTGAGCAGCACGAACCGCGCTCGCCACTCGCAAAGTTGTATCTAGAACCGTCGTTGGGGCCGCTCTCGTGGCTCGCTGTGGAGCGGTGGCCATCTCACGCATAGCAGCTGGGCGAAGGGATAGGACAAGGACAGGCTCACATGCTTTAGGTAAGGTAATAGGACCAGATGTTCTTTTTTATTTTATTTTGTTATTAGATTATTAGAACATATGGGCCTCCATAAAATATAAAACCAAGCTCACTACCCAAACAAAGGATGGGCATGTTTGATCCCAGCGGCTAAAAATTAGCACTATGTTTGGATGCTAATTAGAAGAACTAAATATGAACTAAGCTTAAAACTAATTGCATAAGCGGTGACTAAATGGTGAGACAAATCTATTAATCTTACCTAATCTATGTTTAATGTAGCACCATATAAGCTAATCATAGCCTGATTAGGATTAATAGATTCATCTCGCCAATTAATCATCGCTTATGCAATTAGATTTTAAATTAGTTCGCATTTTATCCTTCTAATCAACATCTAAAAATAGTGTTAATTTTTAGCACTAAAGATACAAACAGGCCGGCCCTTACTACATCTGCTATGCCAACTGATACTTGTTGGAGTTTGACATTTGATAATTTTTTTCCATTGCAACACACGGCCATGTTTGCTATTAGAAAAAAAAAGCGACAACAAACATGTGCAATTGTGCATCTCTTATTATCATTAAGAGGTATTAATGTTAGTTGCCTCTTGTTATCAGTGAAAAAAATGTTTCTGGGTTATTTGACAAATATATTAAAGAGAAAAGCGACTGGATGTGACTCGTGGAAAGGTAGAGGAAGGAGGAGTATCGCGGATGATGGGACGTAGAGGACAGAGAGTGCGGGCAATCAATGTACGACACCCCCAACTTGCTCACTTGAAGTGACTCAATAGTTTTTTTTTTTTTGCCTCGTTTACATGCTGAAAAAATTTCAAACCGATGAATAATACCACTTTCGTCTTATTTGACAAATATTGTCCAATCATAGACCAACTAGGCTCAAAAGATTCATCTCGTGATTTCCAATAAAACTGTGTAATTAGTTATTTTTTTACCTACATTTACTACTTCATGCATGAATCCAAAGATTGATGTGATGGAGAGATTGAAAAAAATACTTTTTAAGTGCATCTAAACGAGGCCCCTCGGTTTTGGAGACATTAATTAGGTAACCGTTAGGACAATTATAGTTGCTCAACAACGAGATGTTGCTTCTCCATCGACTATTCTGACTTCTAAGACCCGGCCAGCTGTTGTGTTAGATCATATACGGCTTCCGTCCCAAAAATACATGACTTTTTTACCTTTAGACATTTTGTTTTAGACATTTTGTTTAACTGTTCACTTTATTTAAATTTTTATTAAATATTATTTATTTTATTATGACCTATTTTATTATTAGAGATACTTTAATAATAACTTAATTATTTTATTATTTGCATAGAAAAACTGAATAAGACAAATGGTCAAACATTGATATTTAGAAGTCAAAAGGAGAGAGTATATCCATGTCTCAAACAGTAACAATACATATTTTTGTTTCTTTTTTAAAAAGGAATTAGAGGAAAATGCACGAGACTTCTGCAAGCAGCTACTCACCACAAAAGACAGCCAAAAGCTGTATATTATTATAAATATACTAAATGAGAACTTGGTGTTTCAGATTTGCAGGACCACTGGACGAGTAGGCATGGGTCTTGACATAGTATTTGCTTCACACAATATTACAACGTGTATTCAACGTCCACCAAAGATCGATTAATATATGGCGTGGGACCCAACTAGTTTGAATGCATGCACAGCGAGCGGCCACTGGCTAGAATAAAATATATTTAATTTATGGGATTTGCTGGACTTGGAAGCCCCTATTTTTTCAAAAGAACGAATTTTGTCTCATGCGTGCCTTTTATCCACGTTCCTTACTTTCAATCAGTGAACTTGTAGTCACTCGACTCAGGATCTATATTTGTCCAGACAGTCATGCCCTCAAAGGGCTCAATATTTATAGTAGGGATACAAATGGGTGTGTATGAGAGCTAAGGAAATGAAGTGGTTGAAGTGTTTGAGGTGTCCAATAGAGAAGAAGAGAAGGAAGCTCTTGCCCGCCTTATATAGCCGAGAGGTGGCAGGGTTACAAAAAATGGTGAGATTCCACATGTCGTAAGTCTTTGCTGGGCTTGCTGCTAACATCTCGTCCACTCTTTCTCTCCATTTTCGTCATCCTGACTGGGGCCATGGTGGAAAGCGTGGGGAGCTGTTGCACCTGTACACGACCACGTCGTGGTTGGTAGAACAATGCCGCCACAATTGCTAGTAAGGTATGTCCTATCTTCTTGTTCCACCTACGGTTATTGTAGCGTGGCGCGTTGTGCCCTGGCTGTACTGGGAAGGAGCCACAGTACCACAGGTTGTGGGCATCCCATCACGGGCAATATGTTGTATTGTGCTTTGATCGATCGCACCTGGCTGCCTTCCCATTCGGGTGGGTCCCTCTATGGGATTTGAGTGGCACAGGCGAGCTCAGGGTCAATCGAACTCATCCGACCTAGCGTCGGAAGAATACCACGTCCTCACTCATAGGGGCGTTTGGTCATATGGAACCAAGAGCAAGCCAGACCTCCTAGCTCTGTACTAGGGGTTGGGAGAGAGAATCATGTCCCAACTTGAAGAGCTATTAGGTCTAGTGTGCTTGGGACCCAATCAGACGCTTCGTGAATGGCTTTCGGGCATGCTCCCAAAGTTTGGGTCCATTGGGAGCACAAGAGCGCACCGAATAGGTGTAGCCCTCAACTCACTGGTCGATTGGGGGCGGTCGGACAGGTACTTGACATTAATTTGATGCTTCACTGCTTGGTCAGTGAGGGTACCCTTGGTATAGGTGTTCATTGCCTTTGCACAAGCACACAACCTGGTTTCTATTGTTACAAAAATTTTAGCTATCTAGACGAGCTATAGGGAACCAAATAGTACATAAATGAATTGAGAAATTAAAAGAAACACAGTCTATTATTATGCCTCCATCAGTTCTTACGTCTAGTCTGTTGCAAACAGACTTGCTTTTGACAAAAGCTATAAAAGAAAGTCCATTTTTGATAAACCAATTTTAAAAGTTGCATTGCTTGATTTTTAAGTAGAAATGGTTTTCTTATGATTTTTTCTTCTAAAAAAGCTGTTTAATTAGTTTTCACTACTTGAAAGTCCACGCAGAAGCTAGGAGAAGACCAAAGAAAATGGTGCTCAGCAAAACTCTCAATAGTAATGACCTCCAATCATAAGCATGTTGAGCAAATGGTCTCTTTGGTTTCCTAGCGCTCTATCAACACCCATAATCACAACTAATATGTTTACTTAATAAAGGCAACGCGCATAAAAACATCTCTTCTTAAACATAATATCATTACAACATCACCAAATGGCCCAGCAAAGAGTAGCCACGCCCACAAAGATCTCTATATTTCTTTTTTCCCCCTATTTTCAAAAGGTAGCTCCCTTGCATATGAGAAATGATCTAGGAGTGCTAACCCAGTAGCTATATGAACAACTCTCAAATATACTAACAACAATAAAAAGAAAAGGTGCTTAATTGTTTCATTGCGGTAGGTCTGGTGATACACTTATGTATCATTTAACTCCCTACCATAGATTAGGTGTCTCACGCTTCACAAAATCAAGTTGACAACAAAAGGTGTTAACTCCCTAGCATAGGTTAGCACAAAGTCTAGTAGTGCCAACTTTGGTAAAAAAAAAAAGGTATATATATCTGGCATTAAGTAGACAAAGAGGTCTATATTGTTGGATTCTCGTGTCCTATTTTTACATTTGGAAGAAGAGTAATGACACCAAACTTAAGGTTGTATAGAGGTAATCAATCTTCAAAAAATCATCGTGGAGAGCACACAAACAATGTTTATTAATTCCCAAACACTTGATAGAGTTCCGACAGCAGACTTATTGTGTTCCATTTGAAAACATTGTTTCTTACCTCTTTCTCCGTGAAATGTAAAGATAGGAATCTATCCTCCTCCTCGATCACTTGGGAAATGCCATTTGTCTACGTTTCTCATAAGCATCTAAATGAAAATATTGGCTACCATCCCCTCCCAAAAGGTTCTTAACTTCAGCCCTTTCATACCATTAATAAATTTCCTCTTCCCCCATGGAGAAAAGCATCTCGTTTTTCTACCATCCGTCAACATTCTCACGTAGTTGTAGAAAATGATTGGTTGCGGGAGCAAAAAGTGCAATAAAGTGAACATTACCCGATTATGTACCGTAGACAGTAGCCATACTCAGAAATACTTGTGGGGATGCACAATACATGCATGTGTTGAAAAGGAAAAAAAGAAAGAAAGATGTCCTGTTCATCCGGCTTATAATCCGTACTTTTCAGCTTGTTTTTTCAGCTGGAACAGTATTTTTCTCTCACAACAAATCAGTCAACAGTATTTTTCAGCCGGCTTATCAGCACAGCCGAACGGAGCCAATCACACTACAAAGAGAGGCTGATAAAGAATGAATTGTATGAAAAGTTTTTTTTCTTGATGGTGAAAGTTAGTAAGTTGCTGTAATCAGAGAGCCCTGATTTCAGAATATTAACTTCACGGAGGGCCGTGTTGTAAAATTCAAGAGTCATCATTATGCCGAAGTAACTTATTTGCCAAATAATTCAGGGAAAGTCACTTGTGTAGTATCTCCTTACGTAAGAAACAGGATCTCTCAAAGAATCTGGCCACACCAAAACTCATTCATGTTTATCTAGGGATGTTGTTGGATTCTTGCAAGGAAAAGGAATCAGACAATAACCAGTGCTGAATCGGCTGCTCGCCAACTGCTACGTCCACACCAAACTATCAAGCCATGCCCACTGACAAGACGACCGGAGCTCGACAACCGAAATATATAATATACATACCCAAAAATATCATGTAAGAATTGTGGTCAGTAGTAAAATTCTCAGCGGTTTTTTTCCCATGCACGGAGATACGAAATGTTTACGGAGAACAAAAATCACAGAACCAATATCGAAATGTCTACAGAGAACAAAAATTATAAAACCTAGAGAAATTCCAAGACGCCTACAGAAATCAACCTACCATGCACATTTGCCTGCTCCTCTGTGGCAAATGTTTATCACAGAAGAGACCCTCAGCTGTAGCAAGGCCGGCCATGTGTCCCATCTCCCATGCTACGTGTGCAGCAGAGCAGTGAATCAACGAGTGCAATCTAGCGGGGTACACGTAGCAGAGCGAGGTCGTAAATTATTCCCCTGTCGAGTCGAGGTGGGGAGGCGTGTTGTGTGAATGATTGGCGAGGGGTGAAAATGACACGCGCAATTGGCGAATGCCCCCACGGAATCACCTGCTGACGTGCTCGCAGCTCGCAAGCAAGTTGCACCCAATGGCCGGCCGGGCTGGCGAATATCTTGGTGGTACACGCCTAGACCCCAGCTTACGTGCACCTGTAGTAGTGTCACTAGTGGTGGGGCCGGGCCGGGCCCACCTGGTGGTGGCGGCAAATCCTTGCGCAGTTGCGTCTCGTGACTTCCATTGCCGGCGTACGTGTCATTCTTATTCTTGCACGGCAGCGCAGCTATACTTGTTGACTTGTTGATACATCAGCACACGTGGCAACGCCACATGGGTCCCATGTGCTGGACGATAGAGAGATTTAGAGCAAGAGCAATAATACAGCTAAGTTGCTTGGCTATAAGACAAGCTATAAGAGCCAAGTTATACAATAAGTGTCTCATATTTGTCTTTAAAAAGTTTCTCTCTCCTATTTCTCCTCACAACACTTGCTATTTGGGCCCACTAATACCTATGCTTCCGTGCTCAGCTTGGTGCTTGCATGAGAGCCAAGCTCTCATCTCTCTCCTCCCTTCTCTCCTCCACATCAGCATTAGCTTGGCTATAAGCCCATTATTGTACCTGCTCTCACCGAGATGGATTAGTAGTGTGGCGGTAGCTCTCTTTAATTTGGCGTGTCTTTTATCATCTCTTCTAGCCCAATCCCAGGTTAGATGGCAGTTAATTGTAGTGGCGATCTCACCCTTGTGAATGAGGGAAAGAGTGTAGTCACCCCCTCCCTTTTTTTCTTTTCTTTTTCCAAAGAAATACTTTGAAACTTTTCTATTGGTCCATATATGAGTAGGAGCACTACGCCACAACTCGCATTCACTGCGGTTCCAAACCAGTATTCACCACCGGATTGATGTGAGGTAAACGACAATGATAGCCCTGAAGTTTCACTGTCAGTCGCCCACCTGGTAGTGATGCCCATTTCAAAAAGAAAAGAAAAACATCAGCGCGCTCGCTGGGGACTCTGTCCACCGGTGCCGCTTGCCCCTATGCCGGTGAGCTCCACAAGAAAGCACGAGTCCATCCATACAAGCAAGCAATGGATCAAGAAGTGGATCCATAAAAGTAAGCAACGAATTGAGTACCTCTTCAGTTTTGAACTACAGAAAACAAGCTAGCAATTTTGAATTACAATGACGAATCCATACATGCCGCTGCCGCAAGCCCTGTGCCGATGAGCCGCCAGTGCTCGAGTGGACGCCATTAGGCACTCAAGCAGCGGCCGCCGCTAGGCGCTGCACGAGACAGAACCAGGAGAGAGGTGAGGGATCGAGAGAAGGAAAGAGTGACAGGAGAGAGAGAGAGAGAGAGAGAGAGAGAGAGAGAGAGAGAGAGAGAGGCAGGCACCGGAATTGACAGCAGTTGAACTTAACCGGTTTGGAGGGCTGGAGTTGAGGTCTGAGTTAACTATATTTAGTTTATTTTTCGATCCGAAGGCAACATCACTGTCGGTTTAGGTTAAAACCCGTCAATGGTACTAACATTGTCCATTTTCAACATCAACACTACGAGTGTACTAAGAAATCTAACAATAATAATGTCCCTTTTTGCTTATGAATTGGTAGTGATTGCATGTCCTATAGTAGTGGAGTAACTCAGATTCTCCTTGAAAGTACTCCGTACTAATGTAAACCATTTTAGCTTTATTGAAACTCAAACTTTTGTAACGTTGATCAATTAATTTAGAATATAACATACTAACATATGTAATACGAAATAAATGCACTATCAAGGCAAAATTTTAATATATAGAGCTAAGCCAGGGGCGGATCTACAAGGGGGCTAGGGGCTCCAGCCCCCCTAACAGCGGGTGCATAATGAAAATATGGGGAGGATGAGAGAGAAGAAGAGGTGGAGGAAAGAAGAAAAATGGAGAGAAAGAGAGGAAGAAGAAGAGACCAGCCCCCCTGAGCCCTCATGAAAGTTCGGCCATTGGAGCTTAGGAAGGAGGCGTTGCCGTAAAGTTCAGCCCCCTAGGATTTTGTCATGGATCCGCCACTGAGCTAAGCTGATGTTGTAGATGATTGTGCCTGTTATTTTATAAACTTGGTTGAAACTAGAGTTAGTTTGATTATGATAAAACTAAAACTGTCCTACTTGTATTTCGGAAACGGATGAAATTCTTCCATAGTAGTACGATTTTGTTAGGCTTCTCGAAAGAAGTCAGAATTTACCATGTGCGTGGTTACA
The DNA here is from genome assembly GCA_038087645.1 of Saccharum hybrid cultivar R570. NCBI lineage: Eukaryota > Viridiplantae > Streptophyta > Magnoliopsida > Poales > Poaceae > Saccharum > Saccharum hybrid cultivar. The sequence goes on along the minus strand of JAQSUU010000254.1, from coordinate 4,653,951 downwards.
GATCGTGCATGCATTTGACCTGCACTTGAGCCGCCGCTGGACTACAACAGCTCGTAGACGGCCGCCAGAAACTGCAGCGTTTGACAGCTCGAAGTCAAGGGGTTCGCGCTGGAATCCTGTGTGCCTGCAAGACCGATCGACAACACATTGCATGCATGTCTTCGTCGGTCTTCCAGGCACTTTATTTGACGGCCGCGCGCGCGCGTTTTTCAAAGCCGGCGGCCAACCGATTCGCCGCCAGACTGGCGATGATAGCGACGGCTGCAGCCGGTCGGCCGAGGATTTCAGAGGCGTCGTCGATATGAATATGGTCAATCGGCTGCAGCGGTCGCCTGCTACCTGCTTGCATTGCATATTTGCATTGCATGGGCTGTGCGGACAGGCAGCGGTTGTACATGCCGTACGTGTCCCAAGTCAGCAGCGGCTGCCATGCATGGGGATTATTCGTGCCACAAGTGTCACTCGCAGATGGTTTAGTGTGTCCGTTTCGTCCGGACATGCATTAGTGTGGGCATCAACACTCGCTTGAACGGCCTAACACTGTTATCCGCACGAACGCGCCCATCTCACGTTGCTTAAAATAAAAATTTCCGTCACTTTCCTCTCGAATCGCCACTGCGCGCACATCCATTCTCGAACCCACTCTCGAATCGCCGTCATGCCCGCACCGCCACGGCGTGCTCCACCACGACCGCCCTGCTAGCGGCCGAAATGCAGAGGCGTGCCATCGCTTGCCTTCCTATCTCTCTACCGCCACTCACCACTCATCGCCGAGTTCTTTGAGCAGACGCAGCATGGTCCACGCCAACTATATTGCCTATGTTGCAATGATATATATATATATATATATATATATATATATATATATATATATATATATATATATATATATATATATATATATGTTGCAAGCACATGTTTCAAGTGTTTCAGTTGTTTCAGACGTATATTTCAAGTATTTTATCTAGATAATGCAGAAGTATATCTTGGTGTTGCATAACATGCATGTTGCAAGCGTATGTTTCAAGTGTTTCAGGTGTTCCAAACTTATGTTGCAAGTGCTTTTTTTGTATGTTGCAAAAGTAGATTTGGATGTTACATGTGTTTGCAATGGCTTTCAGGTGTTTTTGGGTGTTTTGCAACTGTGTATGTTGCAAGTGTTTCAACTGTTTCGGACGTATATTGCAAGTGTTTCATCTGAATGTTGCAAAAGTAGATCTAGTATTGCACATGTTGCAATAAGACCACCTGCCATAGCCGTCTGCTGTAGTTGTTGGGGCACTGCCGAGTGGGCGCAGAATGTCCCCGGCTGCATGCACGTGGAAAGCGTACGAGACACGAGCGGTCTCCGTGTGTTGTAGGTCGGGTGGGCGGCGCGTGCGGTCTGGGTGACGCAGGCCCCACGTGGGCGCACCGAGGTGAAGGTGCAGGAAATGGGGTGTTGCACCGGCGTCCGGACGCAGAACGTCCCAACGCTAGCGATCCCCTTATCTGACGGCCGCACGCGCGTTTTTTCAGAGCCGGCTTCCAACCGATTCGCCGCCGGATTGGCGATGATAGCGACGGCTGCAGCCGGTCGGCCGGCCATCTGCCAGCCCGTCGTCCCGCCGAGGATTTCAGACAGCGTTCGCCTGCTAACTGCTTGCATTGCATATTTGCATTCCATGGGTTGCGCGGACAGGCAGCGGTTGTACATGCCGTGTCCCAAGTCAGCAGCAGCTGCCATGTATGGGGATTATTCGTGCCACAAGTGTCACTGGCACATGGTTTATGCATGGGCCAGCAGCTAGCAGCTGAGATCCGATCCGAGGATGCAATTGCATGCGCCATACTGCTAGCTAGAATTAACGAGGTATGGGAGGAGGCGCCACTCAAGCTAGGTAGAATCTCAGAACACGGCACTACGTGCTCCATGTCTCATTGGTGTGTGCGGATCGATATATATACTCCATATATATACAGTATTTTTCTAAACGCTGGTAAATAGTTAGTCATCTACCATTTTGCTATTATTCACGCTAAATGACATTCAGTCTAGCTAAATGGTTCATTAAGCATGATAAACGACTGATTAAACAGAAATGGTATACTACTGTGTAGCACTTGGACAATATTTAAATGGAAAAAAATCACTACAAAGCTGCTTAAAAAGTATAATAAAAGTTAACAAGTTACAAAAGTTTATGACTAGCCTAAATTCCCACTGTTTTCTGGATGCTGATGGTTCCAGGGGTGGAATTCTGACTGCCTGGACTGACTCCTCCTTCGTCTGCACTGCCTCCAGTTCTACTAACTACTCCTTGTACCAGGAGCTTGTCATCACGAATATTTATGCTCCTGCCTCCCCAGACTTGCGCCCTTCTTTTCTTGCTGAGCTCAAGAACCTTGCTCCTCCTGCTGACACGCCTTGGCTGATCTGCGGCGATTTTAACATGATTAGATATGCCTTCGAGAAAAATAATCCCAACTTTCATAGCTCCGAAGCTGAAGCTTTTAATGATGTGATTCATGACCTTTGCCTGATTGAATTGCCCCTCCTTGATAGGAACTTTACCTGGTCCAACAAACGTGACATCCCCACTCTTGAAAGGCTCGATCGTGCCTTCATTAGCTTGGCTTGGGATGCTGTCCTGCCTAATACCAACCTCTCCTCTTTGACCCGCTCCACCTCCGATCATGTGCCCCTTAAAGTGGAAATTTCCACTTCCATCCCCAAACCTAAAACCTTCCGCTTTGACAACACCTGGTCCCTTCATCCGAGCTTCCTTGCATCTATCACCGAAGCCTGGAATATTCGGAACCCCCCTACCCACCCCACTGCTGCTCTTGTTCGGCGCCTAAAAAGCACCAGAGCGGCTGCCAAAAAATGGCACAGGCATCGCGGCTCCTGCTCTCAGAGGGAAGTTGACTGTAAGATTGTTATAAAGTTCCTTGATGTTGTTGAGGAAAATCGCACCCTCACCCGGGCTGAAGCTACCCTCCGATCCATCGTCACTAACATTCTCGCTCGTACAGTTAAAGAAAAGCTTCTTTACTGGAGGCAAAGAAGCAAGATTCAAGCTTCCATCGAGGGGGATGAAAACACAAGATTTTTCCATGCTTCCGCTACTCAACGTTGTCGCAGTAACAAAATCCATTTGCTGGAGCATGGTGGATGTATTGTTACCAATCATGATCAGAAGGCTCAGGTCCTCTTCAATTTCTTCTCGAATCTCCTTGGCACTGCGCGTGAGCCGGTCTGGCATTTTGATTTGAATCATCTCTACCCTGGAACAACTCGCTCCCTTGATTTCCTTGATGGGCCTTTCGAACCTACTGAAATTCACTCTGCCTTCCAGCATATGCATTACAATGCCAGCCCTGGCCCTGATGGTTTTGGCCCCTCATTCTACAAGCTCACTTGGCCCATTGTCTCCCCGACTGTTCTTTCCATCTTCCAGTCTTTTCATTCTGGCCGTGCCGAGCTCGAACGGGTCAATCGCTCACACATCATCCTCCTCCCTAAGAATGGTTCGGCTCGTGGGGCTGCTGACTTTCGCCCCATAACTCTACAAACTGTACTGTTAAGGCGCTCTCTAAAGTCCTTACAAGCCGGCTCCAGCCCATTATTCCCTCCCTTATTGGCGGCGACCAGACTGGGTTTGTTTTTGGGCGGTGCATTGTCGAGAGCTTCGCCTATGCCACCGACCTCCTCCACTGCTGCTTCAAGAGAAACACCCCTTCCGTCATCCTCAAACTAGACTTCCACAAAGCCTTTGACTCTGTCAATTGGGATAGTCTGCACAAGATCTTGACTTGTCGTGGGTTCTCCAATACCTGGTGCTCTTGGGTCAGTGACCTCCTTTCCACGGGCAAGTCAGCCATCCTCCTGAACGGGGTTCCTGGAAAATGGATCACCTGCCGCAATGGCCTCCGTCAAGGTGATCCCATCTCTCCCTATCTCTTCATCATTGTTGCCGACGTCCTCCTCCGCTTGATCCAACACCAAGACGTCCGTGCGGATCTCATGCACCCTATCCTCGACAACTCTCCTGCACCAGTCCTTCAATATGCTGATGATACACTTATCTTCCTCCGTGCTTCCTCCCGAGCCATCCTAACTGTTAAACGCATCTTGCATGAGTTCGGGCTGGCCACTGGACTTTCTATTAATTACCATAAAACTACCTTCCTTCCCATTGGAGTCGCCCCCGATATTGCTAACAACCTTGCTAGCCTTTTTGGTACTTCTGTTTCTTCCTTCCCGCAAACCTATCTTGGTCTTCCTCTTTCTCCTCATAAGCTTTCCATTGCTGATTGCCAACCCCTCATTGCTTCATGTGACAAATACCTCTCTGGTTGGCGTGCTTCGCTTCTAAACCGCGCTGGGCGCCTTATTCTATGTGCCAGTGTCCTTAGTGCCCTTCCTCTCCACTATATGTCTTCCCCTGGGCTGCACAAAACGATCATCAAGGCTATTGACCGCCGTCGCCGTGCTTTCTTCTGGACCGGAGATGACCCCTGCCATGGGTCCAAGTGTCTTGTGGCCTGGGAACATGTCTGTACCAGCAAGCTTGAAGGCGGGCTTGGTTTGAAAGATCTGCACCTCTAGAATAGCTGCCTTCTAATGAAATTTGTTGACAAAATTTTTTCCGGTGACCCGGCTCCTTGGAAAGATTGGATCATGAGAACTCATACCCCCCTTGATGAGCAGTCTGCGTCCACCTCTTTCCTTTGGAACATTGTCCATGCTGAGCTTGATACCTACCGCTCAATCACCAAGGTTGAAGTTCATAATGGTGTTTCTGCGTCCTTTTGGAAAGATCATTGGCTACAAAGTGGCCCCATCTTCCTCTCTCACCCTGCTCTTTTCTCCCACACCACTAGGCCTAATGTCTCGGTTTTTGAAGTTTTTCAGAGCAGGTTTGAATTGCATTTGCGTCCCCGACTAACCCGCGCTGCCCAGCAAGAGCATGCGGACCTTCTTCTTGCCTTGTAGGATGTTCACCTTGACAACTCCAGCGACGTCCGTCTGATGCTCCTCACCGGAAAAAAATTCAGTACCAAAGATGCTTACTCTACACTCGCCCCTTCCTCAGGACAAGATGACCCGATCAGTAAGCAAATTTGGGGCTCGCCGGTCCCGAACAAGGTCAAAATTTTCGCCTGGTTATATTTCAAAGACAGGCTGAGTTCACGCGCCAATCTCCTCCAAAAACATGTGCTTGATGATGACGTCTGCAGACGCTGTAACAACAGCGTGGAAGACAGGCAGCATATCTTCTTCAGATGCCCATCTGTTGCTGCACTCTGGACGGTGCTGGGACTGACTGCAGTGAGTACATCCTCTGATGATGAAGTTTGGGCTCTCCGCCCGCCCTGCAAGCTCGATGCTAAGTTATGGCCTTCAATATTGCTCACCCTCTTGTGGCGCCTCTGGGATGCACGAAATGGAGAAATATTCCGCAGTGAACAGACGTCGACAGTGAAGATACTCACACGCGTTACTGAAGATCTAGCTGTGTTGAAAAAGCGTCTTGTCTTAAAGAAAGCCGGCACTGCTGATAGCATCCATGCCTGGCAAATGTATCTGAATGATCGTAAACTCTCCGCCCATGTACCCCCTATGCTCTCTGTATCAGCTGTCTAAACTTTGATATTTAATGAAATGTCCAGGTGGGGATCCTCTCCCCCCGTAGTTAACATTCAAAAAAAACTAATTTAGCTAAGTGAACAGCCCTGGCCCAAGACAGTTTATGGATCCGCCGCCACTGGTGGCGGGCATATGTAATCATTTTGCACAAACCGCGATTAATGATTGCACCATGAGACCGTGGCCCGTATTTCCATGGAGTGGACTACGACAGGAGTCCCCGGTGCATGGATTCATCACCAAAAGTGTAAAACCATCTGCTGCTAAAGGTTAAATAAATTAGGAGCAAACGCACTTCAGCATTGCAGCTCAAAGGAAGATTTGAATTGACAACCACATTGAGGCTCAATTATATGATCATGCATCCATATGACATTAATTATCACATTAATATTGTAATTTGGTAACATCTGAATGAACGAAGAGGGTCCTTGATCCGGCAGTGATGTTACAACCTGTTTGGTTTATGGAGTGATGACATCAAGAATGAGTCGATGCGGAATGAGGTGGTCCGATAGTCTTTTACGGAATGAGTCGGTGACGGACTTGCGCACGAAAACAGACTTACTTGATGAGGGACGGGTTCAAACCATGACAGAAACCAAATGCTGTGGCTAGCTTTCTAATCTTGGATCGGATCACTCCGCATCGGTGCGTGAGAAGATCTTCTTAAGCCAGAATACCAGAGGTTGTCTAGCCACCGCGGATCAAGTTTGTTTTTTTTAACCAAATGCGCTGAGAATGTCCAGAGTCCAATCGTCCAAAAATTTTACTTAATTTGGTCGATCGTACATGCCATCTGCCCGGGATAATAAACAATAAAAGCCGGTGCTACTCAAGCTTTTGACGTAGTACCCGAATATCCACGCGTGGAGCCAGAGGCGGAACTAGCGATTTTGATTAAAGGGACCGGACAAATATGATCGTATTTTTTAGTGTAATAAAATATACATAATTATATGTTTCAACAACTTTTCAAAAAAATTTACACTATTTCTTACCAAAATCATCATATTTTAATAAAAAAAAGTGAAATTGATATTTTTTGTGCTATAAATACAAATATTTTTTGAGCACATCCGATGAATTTCGCCAAACCTCATTCAAACACAGATACGTAATTAGTTAGTTCATTCATTTCTTCACCACAAATGTGGACACACAATATAGTGATTGAAAGGGAATAATAAAGGAAGAGATGCATATGGGCCGTAAATTCATTTTCTCTTGCCAGCCCAGCACGGACGAGCTCGGGTGCTAACAGATGGATTCCACGCTCCGGCCTGGACCGGCTCGCGTGATCCCTACGTGGAGGTGGGCCCTTCGTTGCCACGTGAAACCTTCCATGTCTAGACCAATGTAGCAAAAAATGATTACAGCGAGCTCTTAAGTTTAATTAAGTCATGTTAAGCACCTTCGGAATATTTTTTGTTCTCTATTGTATATTGAGTTCCTCTAGAGGTGTTTAATGACGTGATACTTTCTCTCTCTCTATCATTAAGCATCTCTATAAAAATCTATGTATTGTACATACATACTATCGGGTAACAATGATCACAATGCCCGAAGACAGCGCTAAAAGCTAGCCTTTCGATAAATCAAGAACGTGATCACGGACCTAGCTGACCCTTCGGTGTGGGACCCCGTCCCGTCCGACCATAAGGGAAGTCTCGCCTCGCCCGACCCCCCGCGTGGTGGGACTAGCCCCGTCCGACCCCAGAGGGGGACGGAACAATCTAACAAACGTAGAAGATATAGGCCACGGCCTGTCCGACCCTCGGAGGAGAATCTCCGCTTCGCCCGACTCCTAGGGGAAAGGTTCCACTTCCCCCAACTGCTAGGACTCGGTCTCGGGCGTGGCGGAAGCCTAGCATAGGGGCCCGCGTCGATCCCAACCACCGTGGATGGGGCGCACGACCAAGGATGGGCCGAAAACAGTGACGGACGGGCAGTCTCGGGAAAATCAAATCACCCCACGACACCATATGACGCAACACAAGGCGTCACTATACCGCCAACTCTTGTCAGGGTCAACTATTGACCTTCAATATTGACCACTCCGTTTGCCAGACGGAGTGGGACGACATGGTTGGCGCACGCCGTCCGTGCGTGGCGCTAGTAGTAGACAGGGCAACGCATGGCGCCCATCCCTGTCACCACGATCAACAGGGTCAGCGGGACCCACACCAAGGAAGGGAAGGAGGACGACAACCTCGGAGTTCCTGTTTCTTTTCCTCCTTATCCTCCTTTTTTCTCTTTCTTCTTTTCCTTTTTCTCTACCCTATTGTCTCGGCTGTAACCTGCCCTTTCCCTTAAGCTATAAAAGGGGAAGTAGGGTCTCCAGGAGGGACAAGCACATTACGACCCTATGACTCTACGAGAACATGAGGACACACACATCCTCAACCCATAGAGACTTAGGAGCTCATCCCTCTCTCGACCGTTTGTAACCACTACTGCAAACTCAAGTGCAAGTAACACGAACAGCTCGCCACTGGACGTAGGAACATTCCGCCCGAACCAGTATACATCCTCGTGTCTTCTTTGCATACCATCCGAGCCTAGACGCGCAATCCACAAAATTCACTAGCCGATGGATTCAAAACACCGACACATACCCTAACACATAAATCACAGGTGAAGAATATTACCTTGGGTACAATTTGCCTGTCAGAATGACAACCAAACAAGAGCGAGGTAGCAAAATCAATAGAAAAAAATCAATTAGGCATAACTTAATTTACTCATTAACAACATAATCAGCAAAAACCATTTAATCTTGGGGTAACAACATGCAAGAGGGACAAAATCAGATTCACTGATCACTTGGTGAGTGATCATGACTCTCCTATCTGGCTGACCTAGGAATTTGCACCACAACAACCAACTGCAATACTCCCTTCGTCCTTAAATATAGTGCATTGTGACTGAAATATAGTGCATTTTACAGGCGTCAATGCCTATATTTGGCAAAGTTTATTAAAAAGAAAACCATAATTTGAGGAGAAACACCTAAATAGGTATTAATCTATGGGTACATGTGTCATTTGAGGATTTCCTTAAGTTGTCTTAAAATTTTTGGAATACGCTATACTACGGGACAGAGGGAGTACTGCATAGACAACCGAGGAACGGCCTCACAACCGAAAATCTAGGATCCTTGAGCTATAATTAATTAAATTAAGGAGGTCTATCATTTGTACTCGACACACGGTTGAATGAGTTTCCATCTTCTCCTCACTCTCATTAGTAGAGCTAGGTTAAGGTAGTTAGGATCGGAGTTCAGAGCTAGGTTTGTGTAGTTAGGATTGGAAGTTATGGTATAATCTCTTCTATTATATTATATATCCTTTCCTTTTGAAAGAGTTGGAGGCTTGGAGCATTTCAATTCAAGTGTCGTAATCCTTTATTTTGGGTTAAGATTTTATTTTGCATTTACTTTATTCTACTTGCGAAATATTCTAGCCATTCCAAATTATATAATTCACTTTAGATTTGTTCTAAGTCAAAATTTTCAATTTTTTAGTGACTAATAGACCTAAGAAAACTCGGCCTACTCTGAGCCTGACGGGATTGGCCCGATCCGTTCACCTTACTGAACAAGGTACATATCGCTCACGTTTAAATCAATATATTGGATAGAGCATGGCTTGCAATCCGGACTCTCTTTGTTCAAGACGTGGCCGATTCACTCGTAGAGAAGAGGAAAACAAAGCAAACACATAGTATTATTATCTATATCTATATCTATACATTGTTATATTACGACCAATATTATAGTTTCAAATTTTAATAGAAAGATAAAACACTGATGTCTTCATTTTTCGCTAACGTATTTTTTTCTCCCGTTACAATGCATGGACACTTTTGCTAGTCTAATAATAAAAAGGCAAAATTTCTACCATATTTTTTTTCTGCCTCTTCCTCTCCCAATCACCGGCTCAGTCTCGGTCTCCTTACCAAGAGAGATTAGGAGTAGGGAAGAGAATAGAAAGAAATATAGGGTTCCATATATAAAGATACTAGAGAGAAAGAAAATATAGGAGGGCTTGGCCCTGCTCGCTTGTCTTATAATCCATACTTTTCAACTTATTTTTTCAGCCGGAACAGTATTTTTCTGTCACAATAAATCAGCGAACAGTACTTTCAGTCATGGCTTTTCAGCGAAGCGAACGGGCTCTTCCTGATGCAAAATGTCTAAATCCGAGTGAGCCTCTTCTGGTGGGCTTCTTTTTCGACCTGGGTTGAATCTTTGCAGTTGGGCCAACTTTGTTGTGGGCTGGACCAAGCCCATGCAAGCCTTTTTTCTTTTCTTTTGTTTTTCTTTTTTTTCTATAAAATCAGAGATATTGCAAAATTCACCAAAATCATAGAAAAATAATAAAAATGCCAAACCAGTTTTGTGGCACAACTAAATATTTCATGAACCGAAAACTTCGCATATTATTATCTAATGAAATCTATACAAATATATTTATATAATTCCTGACGAGGACTGCCGTTTGAAAATTCAAGAGAGGTCTCAATCACTGGTGGACAGACAAATCCTTGACACATTGACAAAAAAATTATGGAGGTTGATATGATGCATCAAAAAAGCTACAAAGGTCGATATTGAGTCATAAAAACACATGGGTATTATGAAAAATTAAAGTTATGATATACTTATAGCTAAATAATTATGTGCTTTGCAATGAAAGGAAAAATATACCAGGGTGTATTTCAATTTGATACAGGTTTAGTAAGACATTGTTATGGTCTCGTTGCCAACAGAGAATAGGAGTAGGAAAGAGAATAGAAAGAAATATAGGGTTCCAGATGTAAAGATACTATAGAGAAAGAAAAGGTGCGAGGGCTTAATAGTTTTTGAAATATATCAAGATTCCTTATGCAAAATGTCCAGATCAGAGTGGGTCTCTCCCGGTGGACTTCTTTTTTGACCTAGGTTGAATCCTTGCAGTTGGGCCAGCTTATCTGTGGGCTGGACCGAGCCCAGGCAAGCCTTTTTCCTTTTCTTTCGTTTATCTTTTTCTATAAAAACAGAGATATTGTAAAATTCACCAAAATCATAGAAAAATCATAAAAAATGCCAAACCAGTTTTGCGGCACAACTAAATATTTTATGAACGGGAAACTTCGTAGATTATTATCTAATGAAATCTATACAAATGTATTTATGTAATTCCTGACGAGGACTGCTGTCTGAAAATTCAAGAGAGGTCTCAATCACTGGTGGACAGACAAATCCTTGACATATTGACAAAAAAAACTATGGAGATTGATATGATGCATAAAAAAAGCTACAAAGGTCGATATTGAGTCATAGAAACACATGGGTATTATGAAAAATTAAAGTTATGATATACTTATGGCTAAATAATTATGTGCTTTGCAATGAAAGGAAAAATATAGGTGTATTTCAATTTGATACAGTTTTAGTAAGACATTGTTATTTATTGTTAGCATTAACTTATATTATAGATGTCATGGTCATCATAAAATAAATTATAAAAGAATAAAACATAAATAGATATGTACCATTCACGTCATCGTTTTGTACGAATGCTTGATAGTTTTTTTTCTCTCCCGTTGCAAGACATGAGCATATTTGCTAATTTATACTAAAAACTCATATGTAGCTTGCCTGGGCCGGGTCAGGCTCGAACCTTGTAGATCCAAAATCAGTAGGGCTTTTTGCAGGCCCGCGGCTTGGCCTGACTTTTGCTCACGTCTAGTGACTATCACACGAGCTAGAAATTAGGGTGCTATAGACTAGCCACTTATTGGAAACTCGTAGTCAATTCACTAGTCTTGGGGCCGGTGAATGAGAGTTATAAAATCTTCATCAATTTGTGCCTGACTTGACCGTCTTACCAAGCGTTGTTGATGTGTACCATTTCTTCTTTTGCCATGTAGTTTAACCATGTCATTCTGCAATATCTGATATCTATTCTTGTTCATGGCTCTAGGGGTTCCATGTCATACTTAAAACTTCTTCATATCCTTCCCAGATGCTTATTCCTTCAATTAGAGGGGTCTTCACGTAGACGTAGCGCTATTACAGCGCAGCCAAGATATCATAATGTATTGGTTTTGTTTGCATTGTTGCATCTCTTTCCAACTAACATAAACACCCCTATAACCTCTAGGTGCTCCATCTTATTTGCATATTCATGTTAGGGTTTAGTGTGTTCAGTAGCCAGAAAGGCATTTTGCACTATTTTTATGTGTAGTCCTAATTACATGACATCCTTTTCTGTTTCGTAAATAATTTTTATCAACAAAAAAGGAGAACTTCATGTAGATTTGGTTTTTCAAAAGAATATATTTAACGAAAAAACTGATTGGATCAACCTATTAGTCCTCTAGAAAAGGTGTGCATTTTTTTATAACAAAAAGGTGTGCATTGATCTCATTTTTGCACAATTGGCATGAGAATGCCTTGTACATTTAAGTATCACGAGAATGGCACAATTGCACATTGCACTGTCTCTATCAACGTAAGTCATTTTGAACATTAGTTATGTTTCATAATTTGCAATATTTTTTACCTAAGACCATCAGAATCAAGCAAACGATTTCAATCAAGAAAATAATCCTTAATACCCACTCACTCATTATCTTTGGTTAATCAAGAAAACGATTTCAATCAAGAAAGTAATCCTTAATACCCACTCAATCATTATCTTTGGTAACCAAAAAAATTTACAATTGAAAAAAAATGACCCACTCGTTATCTTTGTTAACCAAAGAACATTTGCAATCGACCAAAAGGAGCAACATGTATCGACTAATCTTATTACCATACTATTAAAATCTTAACCTTGCTACCAATTTGCCATATCAATTCTTAGTTTCCCCTAAAATCTCATACCCCATGCGCACAAGATTCTTTAGGGTAAAAAATGGAATGCTAATTCACTATGAATGTCTAAGGCTGAGTTGCATCTCATAAGCTCACGATGCTGCCAAGATATCAAGATATATATTTGAGGCAAATGACCAAAATTTCAGACTAACATAACAAGTTGCACTGATTCTTGAGTGATACAATCTCATGAGCAACGTGGTTGCATAGCATGACCATAAGTAAGGAGCTACCATGTCATGCTATGAGCAACACAACTAGCATGACTATAAGTACATAAGCATGAAGAGAATTAAACATAATTGATAAGTGCAACTATAATAACATCAGCTCTATCGATACAGTAAAGCTAAAATGTAACATCAGCTCTATTGATAAGTGCAACTATAATAACCTCAAATGTACTAGTTCTTGTTTGCATGTTTTTAAAATGAAATAATAAAAAACTTCTAGTTCCTGACCTTTGCATGTTTCGTGTTTCGATTAGAGCTTAGTAAGGTTTGAAGCCGGGAAACATTTGCATGTTTGGATTAGTGCTTAGTGAGGTTTGTAGCCCAGGAAATGTTTCCACTGTTTTTTTTTTGTATGTAGCCTCCACAAGCGCACATCATTTTGTTATGAACAACTTAAAATAGTTTTGGTTTAACCAAACCACTTTTACAAAAAGAAAGAAGAATGAGGACTCATTAAACGCCTTGCATAGTTGCAGGTACAAAATTCCAGCACTGCTGCTCAAACGAGCAGTTGAACTGAACCAAATTAAGGACCAAATTGCAAATCAGAATGCAAAAAACCTCAGGGTCAATTATTGGATCGAATATGTTAATGTCAATAAATTTTTGCGAGCATATATCATGGGTATCTAAAAGATTTGGTCTTACACGTCTTCTGATAAAGATACAACAGAAGCAAGCAAATCTTTCTGCGTCACTCATCCTTTATCGCTAGTCCCACGGGAATGCATGAGTGAATCACAGGGCGTTTATCATCCGCTTCATTTCTGAAGATCTCCTTGGATCAGGCTCGGCTATAGCCCTCTCAGTCAAGACATGCTTTATCCGGCACATTGATTTTTTTACCTGAAATTATTTAAAGCAAATTTTTTTTGTCAAGTATCAAATGTAGAAAAATAAATAGCATGGAAAAAACATATGCTGGACATACAATGATGAGAAATGCAGAGCACATCAACAAGAACACTGGTTCAGGTTTTTTTCTGGGGGGGGAGCATTTTTCTTTAGTATATTTTAAAAATATTAATAATTATTTTGCATGGTGAGGTCACCTTGCACATGGTGCCGTTGCTTCTGAAATTTGTTTTAAATAATTCTCATGTTCCCCAAACAAAATTTAATTCTCAACTCTATCTGTATATGCTGGGAACTAACAGGATACTATTGTTAGTTATTATGAGCCATTGTCTTTTAACACATGAACTTTATTTGTGGATTACATTGGTTACATGGTTCAATTATCAGGCACCCGGATTCAAGAATATTATTCACTAACATACAAAATATAATGAGAACCCACTTAGTTTAGTCAAATGTATCAGATTGTGCTCTAGAGCAACTCCAACAGGGCCCCTACTTGAGTCCCCCATGGCTAAATATGGGGGCTCAGGCAAAAAAACGAGCTCTAGCAAGGCCCCTACTCGGGCCCCGAAATATGTGTGGGCACCAAAATCCACCCTCCAAACCCATTCCTGTTGGGTCACCCCTCCGGCCCCCATCCCACGCGCCCGTACGAATGGCGACGGCGACGTACCTCCAGCCCTGCATGGGCTTCCGACGACGACATGTGGGCGCGCTGCTCCTCCGCCGAAGCCAAAGAGGAGGCTAGAGAGGTACACGGGGCGACCTCCGGCGAGCGGCGTGGGGTTCGTGGGTGCCATAATTGTGGAGGCCAGGAGGAGGTGCTATCAGAGGAGGAATCAGAGCTATCTCCTAGCAATGGAGGAAGGGGAAGGAGGAGCGTGACCCCCCCCCCCCCCCCCGCCGCACCTCGCCCTTTGGCCCGCCCCGCCACCGGATCCTTCAACTCCCTCGGGTCAGGGTCGGAGGAAGGGGAACGAAGAAGAGTGTGCCCGCCCCGCCCCGCCGCCAGATCCTTCCTCACTCAGGAAGAGAGGAAGGGGAAGCAGGATCCTGCCCCCGACACTGGGCCGCCCCGCCGCTGCCGCTCAGAGGAGCGCTCCTCCAATAGTACGTGCGTGAGTTGCGATAGCTCAGATGGGGAAAGATGCTCAGATGGGGAAAGATTGGAGATGACAAGTGGGTCCTAATGGCCAGTGTCTATTAAGAGAATTTGGGGGCTTTGGTTTAGGGGCTTCTGCAGAAGCAAATGAAAAATAAAGGGCCAATAAAAATGGGGGTGAGCACCCAAATCAAAAATGGGGGCTCTGATTTGGGGTCTACTGCTGGAGTTGCCCTTAGACAAGATCAATAGGAAAATAAGTGTTTAGTATGCTATATTTACAATTATACAAGGACAATAAATCAGTAATAACTAGGAAGCTCGTGAAAACGAAATCCCAAATGTAAACAGTGAGCAAACAAAAACCAAGGCAGGGCCAGGAAAAGTGGAAAAATATTTCTAAGAAGGAAAAACTTTTGATATGTAGAAGAATTGTAATGGCATGGCTTCACACAAACATATCAAACAACCTATCATCTTACAAAGCATGCCATAGTTATTTGATGAAATCAAAGCTGCTTTAACTATTGTTAGACAAACAATAACAATAACATAGCCTTTTGTCCCAAGCAAGTTGGGGTAGGCTAGAGATGAAACCCAAAAGAGACGAGAAACAGGGAGACACAGAAAAAAGGACATAAAGTGAGACAAAAAAAGGTCACGTTTCCGGCACGTTGATTGCCAATCTCCAAGCGCTCCTATCCATAGCTAAATCCTTGGGGATATTCCACTCCTTAAGATCTCTCTTAACGGACTCATCCCAAGTTAGTTTAGGTCGACCTCTACCGCTCTTTACATTATCGGCCCGCTTTAGAACTCCACTGCGCACCGGCGCCTCAGGAGGCCTCCGTTGGACATGTCCAAACCATCTCAACCGATGTTGAATCAATTTCTCCTCAATTGGTGCCACCCCAACCCTATCCCGAATATCGTCGTTCCGGACTCTATCCCTCCTTGTGTGTCCACAACACCAACGCAACATACGCATCTCTGCTACACTCAATTGTTAGACATGACATCAAAATGATTCTGCAGAAAGCAAATACTGTGCAGTTATTATTGTTGGCAGTCAGATACCTTGGAAATTCGTTCTGGGTTTGGAAACCGCATGTTCTCTGAATGCAGCATCTGACGCTGTGTCATTAGCATGTTCTTTTCTTTTAGAAGAACATACCACAGCATCTGAAGGTCATCCCAAGATTTTAGACGCAATTCAGAAGCCTTCCAACTGCGACCTAGCAATTGACACAACAAAGAAAAGGGGAACAGTAAGCTTTCTAGAGAAGTAGTGTTCAAACTTTAAACAACAAAAATGTGTGGAAACAACAGCGCAAAGTATCTAAAGTTATGACTTCCAAAATTTGCCAAGCCAAAGATTTGGCAAGCCATGATTTTGGCTCTTATTTGGTTCGCTACCAAAACTTGCCAACCTCTCACATTTGGCTTGCCAAATCTATGGCAAATTGTTTTGCCATACTTTTGCTTGCCAAATCTTTGGCATGGAAAAATTTGGTCACAAACCAAGCAGGCCCGAAATGACCATAAGGAAAGGACCAGCTTGTCAACAGTTACATGAGTAGTATTTGCAGTATGAAGGCAAGCAGGTTCAAACATTTCCGTAACACAACCAAAGAAACCGTCTCGATCACATGTTCATATCCAAAGGTTTACTTGAACACAAGCAACAGCGGGCCCATAATTTTTCCAGAGCAAACAAAGCCCACTTGTCAACACCACATTGGGAGTTCCTCACAAGACATAATCTTCAGGCATGTCTAGTGTTTATCAAAGGAATAGATCGAAGCATATGTACTGTCCTAATCGTGACTCATATGGGGCCTACAACTAATAATGATTCAGATATAAATGTCAGCCAAGTATACAACAACTTTTACAACTAGTGATTCAGATATCGAATGTCAACCAGGTACACATCAATGTTAATTTCCCAAAGAACAACCTACTAGCATACTTTGCCGCAGACTAGAGCCTATGCAAACGAGTGAGGATTGGCCAATTCGAACTCATATCAGGAGCAATAGCGCACTTAAATCAACAGCATACGCTCCAATCAACACAATCAATGGGTTGGCTTCGTCGACCATCTGCGCTAGCCACAGTACTAATCAACGAACACTCCAAACCGATGCGCTGCGCGAGGGAGAATGAATACCGTAGTGGGGAGGGGGCTTGTCCTCCTCGGTGCTCCGCTCGACCTCGAAGAACTCCTCGAGCGGGTTCTGCGCCTTCCTGACCGCCGACGTCGACGCGGCCGCGGCGGTCTCCGACGCGGCGGCGGCAGATGAGAAGAGCCGCCTCCCGAGCGCCCTCGACAGGGACAGCATCACGGCGGCAGCGGTGGCGGCGTCCTGCAGCACGACGGATCGGATCAGGGAATCCCGGCACGGGAAGAGTCCGATTCGAGGACGGGAGGAGAGGGAGGAGGCGAGTGAGATACCGGCGGCGGCGGCGGCGGCGAGTGATCCGCGAGAGAGGTGGGGGATGAGAAGGGTTTAGATGCGATGCGACATGCGAGAGGGTTTTCGCTTGGAAATCTAGCGCTTCTACTCGAGTAGGCACTGACAGTGTGGACCCACTCCTCTTTCCCTCTGCTTTTATGCAACTCCAGGTCAGCATTCTTTGCGAAGTTGCAGGGGAGGCTGGATGGGAATTATGGGATGAATGCACGTCGAATACAGATTACAAACCATAGTTAAATTTGTTTTAATAAGTGAATAACGTTAACAAATAACAATAGCAACAATATTGAGCTACGATCCTAGCAATACTCCCTTCGACTCAAAAGGGAAGAAATGTAATTCTCGTTTTCAAAGAGTCAAACAATTTTTTTTAAAAAAAAGGGCGTACCCAGTGCCGTAGGCTCCCGCAATGCGGGGTCTGAGGAAGGGAAAATAGCCTTCAACCATTCCTGCATAAATGTGCAGAGGCTGGGGCTTGAACCCTGGACCTCTTGGTCACAGGTGGTAAAGCTCTACCACTTGCACCAGGGCCGCCCTTCAAATTCATATGGGGCCGTTTGGATCCCCAGAATTGAAACCCATTCTTGGAATTAGATTCTTGGTATTGGATTCAACAAGAAATGAATTACTCATAAATTGATTCAATTCAATTTTCATGTTTGGATATACATGGAATCCTTTTCTAAGTCTCCAAAAGCAGCAGTTCTCCCTTTATACGCAACATCCCTTTATACACAAAGGGATTGATATCACTATTGCTCACAGAAAACCCTCTCCCTCCCTCTCTCTCTATATATAAAACAAGCACATGTATTCTACACACAAAGAGAGCTTGTGCAATAAGATGTCGAACATCCAACAATCAGAGAGCATGGTGTGGCCATCTTCCCTCATGAGGAGGAGCATGACATCACAAGGAGGTCCTCTGGCTTCAGGGCTATGTATACCATTCCAAGCATATGCATGTACTCCAAGGAAACTTCTGCAGCATAAACCTGCCCAAAAAACATACACAACAAAACCTTCCGAAAATGCATCTATGCCAATTTAGGCAACAAGTTCCACACCATGATACAAATAGCAGAGGGGGAAATATGACAGTAACATGGTAGTACCATGATTTTTTAAAAAAACAAATGAAGTTTAACTAGTAATCTAACACTAGCACTGGCAGAGGGATGGAGGAAGCCGCTAGACACAATGTTACAAACTCATGTGGCATGTCAGCGTATATGGCCATGCGAAGAATGGCAAAACCATTTTTTCCTACAAACACATTACTCTGAAATTCAAAGAACCATCAAGCAAAAAATTAAACCAAGGCTTCCAAGTGTAACACTCCGGTGTTATGCAATGCATTTTTGCATGGCAACCATATTGCACCGCATTCATAACATCATGATCATATGCGACAATTTGTAATTTGATTTAAACAAAAGCTTGAAATTAACGTATGTGATAAATTGTATTAACATGATAATCACATTTGTACCAAAACCTGGCAACTATAAATTCTACATCATTTGGAACCCTAGTTCAAATTTTGGAGCTCAAAAATTTGTCAAAACTTGCTTAAAAATAATTATGAAAAATATTCAAAATTTTCCCCTATTTTAGCTTTTATTTTGTCATTCAAAATCTATCAAGAATTTTGAGATGGCCCCTTAATCAAAGTTGTAGAGAATTTAATTTTGAGCAACTTTTATTTTTGGGCCAAATCCAGAAAATGCTTTCTTCTTGTTCAAAATTTGGTTTGAAGTTTGACATACATTTAAATTCAAAAAAAAAATTGAAAATCAAAATTTATTTGTTTCCCTCGCGGGCCGCCGCCTCCGGTCCGGCCCACGGCCAATGCGGCCCGCGCCACCCGCGCGCGCGCCCGCGTCACCCCGCCTCGGCCCAGGCCCAGCCAGCCACCTTCTTCCCCCCCCCCGCTCGGCCACGTCCGCGCGCTGTCGCCGCGCCACGCCACGACCGCGGCAGAGGAACACCGCCGCGTGGCGGCTCCGCGCCTGCAGCGCCCGCCGCGCGTCAGCCGCGGCCTGCCACCGCACCCACGCGCCCGCCTACACCTGCCGTGGCCCGCGCACCAGCTTGCTCGCGCCCGCACTCCCTCCTCCTCCCTTCCCGAGCCGAGAAGCTCGAGCTCCACCTCGCCGTGACCGCCGCTCCGCCGGCGTGAAGCGCCCTCACCGCCGCACCAATTCGCAATTAACCGCGCCCGCAGCTCCGCCTCGCCTTCCTCCGCTTCGAGCTCGCGTTTGCGCCGTCTTCCGAGCTCTAGGTGAGCTCCTCCACACCTCGCCGCCGACGGCCATGGCGCCACCGCGCGCGGCCTCCCGTCGAGGCGGCTCCCCGCTACCTCCTCGTCCCCCTTTTCTCCAAAAACGGGTTCGCCACTTCACCGCGGTTCGCGTGCGCTCGTTGCCCCGCCCGCTCGCGACCGGAGTCGGCCGGTCGGCCACAGCCGCCGCCGCGACGTCGCGCGCGCGAACTCCGGCGACGCGCTCTGCTCCTCGCGGGGGCAAAACCGCGCCCCTGGGCCGCGCCCCGAGCGGGCCGGCTCGGTGGTCTTCCCGCGCGCGCGAGACAGGCCGGAAAACGGCCACGGGCCGACTGTTGACCTCGGGCCGGCCCAATTCCTTTTCAGAAAAACGAATTTCGATTTCTTTTATTATTTTGATGAAAAACACTTGGGAAAATGAATTCTTGGTCATTTTAGCTCCAAAATTTGTGAAATAAATTTTTATATACTCATTTGAATCAGATCTACAATATAAAAATGTTGCATGTCAATATTTCATTACTTTTCTGTAGTGTTTTATTTAATCTTTGAAATTGGTGTTTTCTTGAAAAATTGATAAGAAAATGTAGAAAAATCAGAAAAATGTGGTTCCAAGTTTATTAATCCTGTTATGCCATGTACTTGCTAGGGTAATTTTATTTCATGGTTGTTCTGTAGAAAAATGTATAGTTGCAGTTCAAATGCTTTTTAGTACCAATAATTGTTATTTTTGTTATTTAAATAAATTTGAATAAAACATGCAAGTGATAATTTTTCTATAGTGTTTGTTTAGGTAATAGATGGTAGAAAAATTCCTAAATCTGTTGTTTGATACTTTTCATAATGTAAAGTATTTTAAATATCTATTTTAGGCCTTAATTTGTTATTTTTGTATAGGCAGTTCTAGTTATCCAAATGCAGTAAAATTTTTGTGTCAAGCTATTCTTGATATTAGTAATCCACTGTAATTTTATAAGATTTTTCTGAGCTACTAAAATATGTGTTGTTGTTCAACCTTAGGACTAATTAGGGTTTCTATTTATTTTTAATGCAAAGTTAGTTAGAAAAATATACTTTGGTGTATCTTTGAAGCACCTTGATAGTCAAGTACTCTCGCATGGTAGAAACTAGTGTTGGTAGTTTCCGAGTACATGTTCTTGGATGACGTAGACTACCTTATAGAAGAGTCATAAGTTCCACATAATCCGATGACGTAATACATTCATTACATCGCATGCATTCCGCATCATCATCATCTCATGTCACCTCTGCAATGCACCTATGCATGTTGCACTCATACTTCTGCATCATACAGGATCGCAGGAAGTGGTTCCGACAGTTGTTCCCGAGGACGCAGAGGAGCAGCTCGAAGTGACGGAGCCGGAGCCAGCAGAAGCAGAAGAGGAGTCCGGTGAAGAGCTTCCGGAGTGCCCTGACCATCGTCCCAGTACCTTCGAGCGAGGCAAGCCCCGGAGCATTTCTCCCCCGGTTTGCAAATAATTATTTATTAATTTTACTTAATCTGATGCATTAAGTTTAGGAGTTGTTTGCAACCGTTGCTGCATTATACCTTGTTTCACATTGTTCTACCCGATCCTTGTCACCCTGGTGCCTACGGTCAATAACTGCTTAGCTTGCTTAGACCGGTAGAAGTCGGGTGATTGCCTGTCATCCGCGAGCTATAGGGGATTACCTGGTTTTATGTGAAAGAAATGTCATGTGAGAATAACTAAGTGTGGAAATGAATGTGAGACCGGGCGGAAGCTTGCAGGGTTCTGGACTGTAGTGCCTTCCGTCTGTGTCGATTAAGGACCGTCCGATGTCGGGCCTCGGGTCATGCTGAACGCATGCCTCACATTTAGCTGGCCGAATAAAGTACCTTTCGACCGCGAAGCCGGGAGATTATTCGGGCCGAGTGGATTGCCCGCAACGCACTGTACCGGAGCAGTAGTGGCAGGAAACGGGGGCGCGATGATAAGGCCAAAGAGCAGTCGGGCGGCCCCCGGGTACATGTGGTTCCTGGCAAGCTCGCGACTTTACCTGAATGGTTGACTCGGTGACCAATACCTCACTTTAGCGGGTGAGTGAGGTTTGTGTGAGGAATAAATTACCAGCTGGTCAATAATCGATTCGAATCGCCATCGTTCACTGGATAGTGAACACTTGACTTGAGTTACTTCATCGTAGTAATACTGATGAAACACTTGGATAGTTATGAGGAAATGACATGGTAACTATTGTAAATTATCGATGGTAATCCTTGCTTGCTTAATTACATGATTACTTTAGCATAAAGTGCAAACATAGTTGACAGGGGAATAAAGAATTAAAATATGACATGCTTTTGTAAATGATTTGGTAAGCTAAAAATGCTTTTCTTGCAAATGAGTCAGCTACCCCACCAAAAAGCCTATCATGATCCTTGGAGTCTTTTTGTTTTGGTTCTGTCGGGTAAGTCTAGCTGAGTACCTTCTCGTACTCAGGGCTTTGTTCCCACTTGTTGCAGATGGACAGATGTACTATGGTTATTGTATCAACTGTCTCTACCCTGCGATGGGCGAAGCCTAGGACCATGGGCAATGGTCACTCACTACTCCTTGCCTGATGCTTTTGTGGGAGATGATCGCGAGCTGGCACTTTATTTTGGAAAGTTGTGCGTGTGTGTGTGCGCTTTGAACTAATGCTTCCGCTACTTTATTCGAAACTGGTTTGTAATAACTATGTTTAAACTCCGATGTAATTTGTGCCGCAAACTACTGTGTAACTTATGAAGGTAATCGCTGAACTCATTACGATCTTGGCTGTGATGTGAAATAGTTTGAAATCCGTCGAGATTTCACGGACTACCGGGTTATACGGGCTTAAGTTTGGTAAATTGTCCGTCCGTTGGATGATTTTCTTACTTAATTTTGTATAATTGGGCGGTTCTGTTACAGCTGGTATCGGAGCATGGTTTAGCGTAATTACTGTTCATAAGTGTATTTAAACCAAAACCCTGTTTAAAAAGTGTGCTTTTGAAACTAAAAAGTGTGCCAGTGGTCATATCATGTATGCCCAGTTAAGGACTCTAGGTGGCTATTTAAGTACTAACTTGGGGTTCTGCACCATATTTCTTTTTCGTTGCTCATACGGCGTGCTATTGTATGAGTGCCACTTAATTGAGTGGTAATGTATGGATCAGTTACCTCTACGCTTCGGTAAGTGTGAGCTGTGAGAGCATGATCGGATACACCGCCGATCTAGGGAAAGTGCTTATATTATACTTGGATAATTACATGTTTTACACATGTTTTTATAAAAGTGTCGCATGTGCGGGTATTCCGTCCGTTGAGGCGATGCCGTCAATAGGACGATGTGTTTGGGTAGTTACTACCGTTGTACACGCATCTGGGGATTCGTGTAAAGCGTGTAGATAGATTTACTGCTTTCATGCATTCATGGGGGATGGGCTGAAATGAGTTTTCTGCAGGTACATAACAGCGTATCGTGTAGACCGAATTAGTTACGTATATGAGAGATCGTTTGTATGCCACCGAATTTACCGTTAGATGCTTTCATTTCATAAGTTTGTGAGAACGTAAGACTCGTGCATGCATCATATTGTCTGTGCATTCCATTCATGGCATGCATTCCTCCCCTTATAAAAGGATTATCCCATTTTGATAAAAGTGACCTCAATTAAAATATGTTCTCACCGGGTAATTAAAATTTATGCTACAGATGGCCCGCACGAAGCAGACTGCCCGCAAGTCCACTGGCGGAAGAGCACCCCGTCGTCAGCTAGCCCCGCGGGAGCACCGCAACACGGACATTTTCTAAGCGAGTTTGGCATGCCCACCTTGCTTTGGAGAGTGCTTCATGATGTGGGGTACCCGGAGGGACAAGAGCCAGTTTACTCTTGGAGCGAGAGCCAGCTAGCTGAAGATGGACTTGCTGTTGTAGAGATCACCGTCCCTGCTCTTGGAGATGCGCCAGAATGGGATGGTTGGCATTTGGAGTTCGAAGGACGCACTCCAGTCGAGGGTGCAGAGGGCGCAGCTTTTCGCGTCATCCGAGACATCATGAGCAGATTTCCCAATGAGTTAGCAGCAGCTTTGGCCGGTACCTTCCCGAGAGATGATCCTCGCGATGCCGTTTGGGTACAGCCGCAAGAAAGTGCCCTAGTTAGAGGCCCCAGTGAAGGACGGGCTAGCGACAACCACACCATGAGTGCCATGTATGCAGCCATCAGAGCATACCAAGGTCTGGAGAATACCTATTGGACCTTGACTGGCCTACGTGGTGATGATCGGCTCGAAGCAAGAAAACAGAAGAAGAAGCAAGCACGTGCCATAGCTAGCTTGCAGGAGCAGTTGGCTGATATGAGCTTGCAGCGGGACCGAGCTCTCGAGAGAGGCGAGAGTTCCATGCAGCAGGTACAGAGGCTGACTCAGGCCAACAGGAATGCAGATCGCCTGTTGGAGCAGCTAGTACAAGAAAGGAATGAAGCCTGGAACGAGAGAGACCTTCTGAGGCAGAGGGTCGAGGAGCTAGAAGAGTACAATGCCAACTTGCATGAAGAGTTCCATGCTCTCTATAACGGGATGGGCCCGTATGCTCCTCCGAACGCCGCTCAGATGGACCTCGACGACGACGCCGCTGCTGAAGGTAGCGATGGCGACGCCTCCGACATCGACGATGGCCCCGAGGAGTAGGATAGTGTCCTGCGTTAGTAGCTAGGCTTGACGCGATGGCCTTCTTTTGGTTTTCATGTATCATGTTGTATCCTGTTCGACCTTGAGACTGACAATCTTTGGAGTTTGGTTGTGTATGCGATACCCGAACGCATAAAAGTCCAGTGTGTGTATGCTGGCAACGTGGTTGTATGGAACGCGATGTTGCATTTGAAGTAACTTAATTGGTGCTGTTGTTTAATTGGAATGAAATTATTGCGCCTCTGTTTTCTTGTATGACTTGTTCTCTCCAATGAATTCAGTATGGCATAATTGTTCATTCGGACACAATTTTACAACTTCACTCAATTGTGCTTGTTGCTGAAATATGCAGATGGCCAACACTCGTCGTGCTACGTATGAAGCCGCTGAGACTGGTGGCAATGGTGCAGGAGCTGGTGGAAGTGGTGCCAACAATGTCAATCACCAGGAACCACGTCCAGAACCACATTTGCCCCCTCCTCCGCCGCTCACCGCAGAAATGTTCTTCACACAGTTTCTTGGAAGTCAACGCAGTACTGAACAGTCACAGAGGAATATGGAAGACTTTCTGCGTACCATCGCGGAAAATGTTCAAAGAGGAAATAACCAAGGTGGTGGCCATGGAGTGAACCAGTACAGCAGTTTCAAGGATTTCATGGATACTAGGCCACCTATTTTCAAAGAAGCAGCAGAGCCACTTGATGCCGAAGAATGGATTAACACTATGGAAGATAAGTTCCGTGTGTTAAGGATGACAGAAGTTCTGAAAACAGAATATGCTGCCCATCAGTTACAAGGACCAGCAGGAATGTGGTGGAAGCATCACCGCACCACTTTTCCTCCTAATGCCCAGATCTCTTGGAGGGATTTCACTGAAGCTTTTAAGGGAGTTTATATTCCCCCAGGCTTAGTTGAGATGAAGCTTGGAGAGTTCTTAGCCTTGAATCAGGGTACCAAGACGGTGACACAGTATCTGCATGCCTTTAATAATTTGTGTCGCTATGCTCCAGACATGGTTGACACAGATGCAAAGAAGATTGCTAGTTTCAAGAGAGGGTTGAGTCCGAAGATGATGAAGCATGTGGGTACCAATACCCGCAACAGATTCAACGACTTTATCAGTGACTGTTTGAAGCAAGAGAAGAACAATAATGCTTACACCGCATCCAAAAATCGCAAGAGAGTGTTCGAGTCAGGACCATCCCAGTCCAGAGTTGTCCCTGCCAATCGTTCATCTTATCGTCCGTCCGCACCTGGTGCGAGGTTCAGGCCGCCGCAGCATAAAACCCAGAACTACAAGGGGCCACAGAAACCGTACAAGATGGCAGTGCCGCCAACAAAGACCAACGCAGCTGCAGAACAGAGCAACTCCAAGGGAGCTATAGGGTCTGCTGGTACAGTGAAAGGGCCCTGCTACAACTGTGGTCAGCCAGGCCACTTTTCCAAGTTCTGCCCTTATCCGCCTAAAAAGAAGCAACAGACTTACAATGCTCGTGTGCACCACACCACCATTGATGAAGTTCCTGAGGGAGAGCCCGTAACTGCTGGTAAGTTTCTTGTGAACCATCACCCTGCAGTTGTTCTTTTTGATTCTGGATCCTCGCATTCTTTTATGAGTCAAGCATTTGCACGGAAGCATGAACAACTATGCACAGAATTGGGTTATGGTTATCGCATAAGTTCAGCAGGAGCTGATGTGTTAACCAATAAGATGGTTAGAGGGGCAACCCTTGAGTTAGGTAGTCGGAAGTTTCGAGTGAACCTGGTAGTTATGCCTGGACTAGTTTTGGATGTAATAATAGGAATGAACTGGATGAAAGACTGGGAAGCAGTCATAGATACAAGCAGTCGGATGCTTACCCTTAAAGATCCCCAGGCAGAGGGTACTTTTCAGGTACCATTGCCTAAAAGAACAGATCATGTGAGTGTGACCTGTGCCATGGAAGTTGCTCCTATCCATCAGATCCCAGTAGTATGTGAGTTCCCGGATGTGTTTCCAGACGAGTTGCCTGGCCTTCCTCCAGATAGAGATGTTGAGTTTGGAATCGAGTTGATCCCTGGGACAGCTCCAATTTCGAGAAGACCTTATCGGATGCCTCCGGATGAGTTAGCTGAGTTGAAGAAACAGTTGGAAGAGTTATTAAAGAAAGGGTTTATTCGCCCGAGTAAGTCTGAATGGGGATGTCCTGCCTTGTTTGTAAAGAAAAAAGAAAGAGGGTACTCTCAGGATGTGTGTGGATTATCGACCTCTTAATGCTGTAACCATCAAGAATAAATATCCCTTGCCTCATATTGATGTTCTGTTTGATCAGTTAGCTAAAGCCAGAGTGTTCTCCAAGATAGACTTAAGGTCGGGGTATCATCAGATAAAGATTAGACCTCAAGATGTTCCGAAAACCGCCTTTTCTACCAGATACGGGTTGTACGAGTATCTTGTTATGTCATTTGGACTAACAAATGCTCCTGCATATTTTATGTATCTGATGAATACGGTTTTTATGCCAGAGTTGGACAAGTTTGTAGTTGTCTTCATTGATGACATTCTAGTGTACTCTGAAAACGAGAAGGATCATGAAGAGCATCTGAGAATTGTCTTGACCAGGCTGAGAGATCATAAGTTATATGCTAAGTTCAGCAAATGTGAATTTTGGTTAAAGAAAGTTCCTTTCCTCGGTCATATCCTATCTGAGAATGGAGTTTCTGTAGATCCGAGTAAAGTGCAAGAGGTTATGGATTGGAAGACTCCAACCACAGTGTCAGAAGTCAGGAGTTTCCTAGGCTTAGCTGGTTACTATCGCCGTTTTATCCCAGACTTCTCGAAGATTGCCAAGCCAATGACAAGTCTGTTACAGAAAGATCACAAGTTTGTGTGGACAGAGGAGTGTGAGACAGCTTTCCATACCTTGCGGAAACTGTTGACCACTGCTCCAATTCTTGCACAGCCCGACATCGAGAAACCTTTTGATGTGTTCTGTGACGCATCAAAAACAGGATTAGGGTGTGTGCTAATGCAAGAAGGAAGAGTCATTGCTTATGCCTCCCGGCAGTTGAGAAAACATGAAATCAATTATCCGACACATGATCTTGAGCTTGCCGCTGTGGTGCATGCCTTAAAGATTTGGAGACACTATCTACTGGGTAACGTGTGTAACATTTTCACCGATCATAAGAGTCTCAAGTACATTTTCACCCAACCAGAATTGAACATGAGACAGCGGAGATGGTTAGAGCTGATCAAAGACTACAACTTGAATGTACAGTATCACCCTGGGAAAGCCAATGTGGTAGCTGATGCTTTGAGTAGAAAATCACATTGTCTAAATATGCAACCCTTACTGGAAGATGGTTTCGATCTAATGCACCCTGCTGTGCTACAAAGTATTCAGGTCAGTTGTTCCTTGGAGAGTAAGATTATAGAAGGTCAGAAAGCAGACAAAGGGATATTCCACATCAAAAAGAAGATTCAAGAAGAACCCTCGAAACACTTCAGGGTGGATGAGCAGGATGTGTTGTGGTTCGACAACCGTCTTGTTGTTCCAAAGGATAGAGAGCTTAAGAATAAAATTATGGATGAAGCTCATCTCTCTAAGTTGTCTATTCATCCTGGCAGCAGCAAAATGTATCAAGAACTAAGGCCTCGTTATTGGTGGACCAAGATGAAGAAGGAAATTGCAGCGTATGTAGCCAGATGTGACACATGTTGTAGAGTAAAAGCAATTCACATGAAGCCTGCCGGAATGTTACAACCTTTGTCAGTACCAAGTTGGAAGTGGGATGACATAAGTATAGATTTTATCACGGGTCTACCCACTACTCAAAAAGGTCACGATTCCATTTGGGTAATTGTGGATCGTCTTACTAAGACAGCCCACTTTCTGCCTGTCAAAACGGAATATAGACCACCTCAATATGCTGAGAAGTATATTGCAGAGATTGTGAGATTGCATGGCATACCAAAGACTATAGTGTCTGACAGAGGGTCACAGTTCACTGCTCACTTTTGGGAGCATTTGCACAAAGGTTTGGGGACTAGTCTGATTCGTAGCACTGCCTATCATCCTCAAACAGATGGTCAGACTGAGAGAGTTAATGCTGTTCTAGAAGATATGTTAAGAGCTTGTGTGTTGTCTTCCAGAGGTTCATGGGAGTCATGGTTACCATTAGCAGAGTTCTCATACAATAACAGCTATCAAGAGAGTATCAAGATGGCACCTTTCGAGGCTCTGTATGGCCGAAAGTGTAGAACACCGTTAAATTGGATTGAGCCAGGAGAAAGAAGGTATTATGGTATTGACTTCGTAGAGGAAGCCGAAAGGAAAGTTCATATCATCCAGCAGAATATGAGAGCAGCTCAGTCGCGTCAGAAAAGTTATGCAGATAAGAGAAGGAGACCGCTTGTGTTCGAAGTTGGTGACTATGTTTATCTAAAGGTTACGCCAATGAAAAAGAAAAGGTTTGGTGTGCGCAGAAAGCTGGCCGCCAGATTTGTGGGACCTTACAAAATCCTGGAACGGAAGGGTCCTGTGGCTTACAAATTGGAGTTACCAGAGTCAATGGGTGCTATATTCCCAGTTTTTCATGTATCACATCTCAAGAAATGTTTGCGCGTTCCAGAGGAAAAGATTGAACCTCGAGGCATAAAACTGAAGTCAGATCTGGTGTATCGTGAGCAGCCAGTTCGAGTTTTGGATACCAAGGAAAGGGCTACTCGAAACAGTGTGGTGAAAACATATAAGATACAATGGAGTCATCACGATGAAGGGGATGCATCTTGGGAAACGGGTGAATACTTAAAGAATGCCTACGAAGATTTTTATAATAAATGGTTCGTAACCCAAATCTCGGGACGAGATTTTTATAAGGGGGAAGGCTGTAACACTCCGGTGTTATGCAATGCATTTTTGCATGGCAACCATATTGCACCGCATTCATAACATCATGATCATATGCGACAATTTGTAATTTGATTTAAACAAAAGCTTGAAATTAACGTATGTGATAAATTGTATTAACATGATAATCACATTTGTACCAAAACCTGGCAACTATAAATTCTACATCATTTGGAACCCTAGTTCAAATTTTGGAGCTCAAAAATTTGTCAAAACTTGCTTAAAAATAATTATGAAAAATATTCAAAATTTTCCCCTATTTTAGCTTTTATTTTGTCATTCAAAATCTATCAAGAATTTTGAGATGGCCCCTTAATCAAAGTTGTAGAGAATTTAATTTTGAGCAACTTTTATTTTTGGGCCAAATCCAGAAAATGCTTTCTTCTTGTTCAAAATTTGGTTTGAAGTTTGACATACATTTAAATTCAAAAAAAAAATCGAAAATCAAAATTTATTTGTTTCCCTCGCGGGCCGCCGCCTCCGGTCCGGCCCACGGCCACATGCGGCCCGCGCCACCCGCGCGCGCGCCCGCGTCACCCCGCCTCGGCCCAGGCCCAGCCGGCCACCTTCTTCCCCCCCCCCCCCGCTCGCCCACGTCCGCGCGCTGTCGCCGCGCCACGCCACGACCGCGGCAGAGGAACACCGCCGCGTGGCGGCTCCGCGCCTGCAGCGCCCGCCGCGCGTCAGCCGCGGCCTGCCACCGCACCCACGCGCCCGCCTACACCTGCCGCGGCCCGCGCACCAGCTCGCTCGCGCCCGCACTCCCTCCTCCTCCCTTCCCGAGCCGAGAAGCTCGAGCTCCACCTCGCCGTGACCGCCGCTCCGCCGGCGTGAAGCGCCCTCACCGCCGCACCAATTCGCAATTAACCGCGCCCGCAGCTCCGCCTCGCCTTCCTCCGCTTCGAGCTCGCGTTTGCGCCGTCTTCCGAGCTCTAGGTGAGCTCCTCCACACCTCGCCGCCGACGGCCATGGCGCCACCGCGCGCGGCCTCCCGTCGAGGCGGCTCCCCGCTACCTCCTCGTCCCCCTTTTCTCCAAAAACGGGTTCGCCACTTCACCGCGGTTCGCGTGCGCTCGTTGCCCCGCCCGCTCGCGACCGGAGTCGGCCGGTCGGCCACAGCCGCCGCCGCGACGTCGCGCGCGCGAACTCCGGCGACGCGCTCTGCTCCTCGCGGGGGCAAAACCGCGCCCCTGGGCCGCGCCCCGAGCGGGCCGGCTCGGTGGTCTTCCCGCGCGCGCGAGACAGGCCGGAAAACGGCCACGGGCCGACTGTTGACCTCGGGCCGGCCCAATTCCTTTTCAGAAAAACGAATTTCGATTTCTTTTATTATTTTGATGAAAAACACTTGGGAAAATGAATTCTTGGTCATTTTAGCTCCAAAATTTGTGAAATAAATTTTTATATACTCATTTGAATTAGATCTACAATATAAAAATGTTGCATGTCAATATTTCATTACTTTTCTGTAGTGTTTTATTTAATCTTTGAAATTGGTGTTTTCTTGAAAAATTGATAAGAAAATGTAGAAAAATCAGAAAAATGTGGTTCCAAGTTTATTAATCCTGTTATGCCATGTACTTGCTAGGGTAATTTTATTTCATGGTTGTTCTGTAGAAAAATGTATAGTTGCAGTTCAAATGCTTTTTAGTACCAATAATTGTTATTTTTGTTATTTAAATAAATTTGAATAAAACATGCAAGTGATAATTTTTCTATAGTGTTTGTTTAGGTAATAGATGGTAGAAAAATTCCTAAATCTGTTGTTTGATACTTTTCATAATGTAAAGTATTTTAAATATCTATTTTAGGCCTTAATTTGTTATTTTTGTATAGGCAGTTCTATTTATCCAAATGCAGTAAAATTTTTGTGTCAAGCTATTCTTGATATTAGTAATCCACTGTAATTTTATAAGATTTTTCTGAGCTACTAAAATATGTGTTGTTGTTCAACCTTAGGACTAATTAGGGTTTCTATTTATTTTTAATGCAAAGTTAGTTAGAAAAATATACTTTGGTGTATCTTTGAAGCACCTTGATAGTCAAGTACTCTCGCATGGTAGAAACTAGTGTTGGTAGTTTCCGAGTACATGTTCTTGGATGACGTAGACTACCTTGTAGAAGAGTCATAAGTTCCACATAATCCGATGACGTAATACATTCATTACATCGCATGCATTCCGCATCATCATCATCTCATGTCACCTCTGCAATGCACCTATGCATGTTGCACTCATACTTCTGCATCATACAGGATCGCAGGAAGTGGTTCCGACAGTTGTTCCCGAGGACGCAGAGGAGCAGCTCGAAGTGACGGAGCCGGAGCCAGCAGAAGCAGAAGAGGAGTCCGGTGAAGAGCTTTCGGAGTGCCCTGACCATCGTCCCAGTACCTTCGAGCGAGGCAAGCCCCGGAGCATTTCTCCCCCGGTTTGCAAATAATTATTTATTAATTTTACTTAATCTGATGCATTAAGTTTAGGAGTTGTTTGCAACCGTTGCTGCATTATACCTTGTTTCACATTGTTCTACCCGATCCTTGTCACCCTGGTGCCTACGGTCAATAACTGCTTAGCTTGCTTAGACCGGTAGAAGTCGGGTGATTGCCTGTCATCCGCGAGCTATAGGGGATTACCTGGTTTTATGTGAAAGAAATGTCATGTGAGAATAACTAAGTGTGGAAATGAATGTGAGACCGGGCGGAAGCTTGCAGGGTTCTGGACTGTAGTGCCTTCCGTCTGTGTCGATTAAGGACCGTCCGATGTCGGGCCTCGGGTCATGCTGAACGCATGCCTCACATTTAGCTGGCCGAATAAAGTACCTTTCGACCGCGAAGCCGGGAGATTATTCGGGCCGAGTGGATTGCCCGCAACGCACTGTACCGGAGCAGTAGTGGCAGGAAACGGGGGCGCGATGATAAGGCCAAAGAGCAGTCGGGCGGCCCCCGGGTACATGTGGTTCCTGGCAAGCTCGCGACTTTACCTGAATGGTTGACTCGGTGACCAATACCTCACTTTAGCGGGTGAGTGAGGTTTGTGTGAGGAATAAATTACCAGCTGGTCAATAATCGATTCGAATCGCCATCGTTCACTGGATAGTGAACACTTGACTTGAGTTACTTCATCGTAGTAATACTGATGAAACACTTGGATAGTTATGAGGAAATGACATGGTAACTATTGTAAATTATCGATGGTAATCCTTGCTTGCTTAATTACATGATTACTTTAGCATAAAGTGCAAACATAGTTGACAGGGGAATAAAGAATTAAAATATGACATGCTTTTGTAAATGATTTGGTAAGCTAAAAATGCTTTTCTTGCAAATGAGTCAGCTACCCCACCAAAAAGCCTATCATGATCCTTGGAGTCTTTTTGTTTTGGTTCTGTCGGGTAAGTCTAGCTGAGTACCTTCTCGTACTCAGGGCTTTGTTCCCACTTGTTGCAGATGGACAGATGTACTATGGTTATTGTATCAACTGTCTCTACCCTGCGATGGGCGAAGCCTAGGACCATGGGCAATGGTCACTCACTACTCCTTGCCTGATGCTTTTGTGGGAGATGATCGCGAGCTGGCACTTTATTTTGGAAAGTTGTGCGTGTGTGTGTGCGCTTTGAACTAATGCTTCCGCTACTTTATTCGAAACTGGTTTGTAATAACTATGTTTAAACTCCGATGTAATTTGTGCCGCAAACTACTGTGTAACTTATGAAGGTAATCGCTGAACTCATTACGATCTTGGCTGTGATGTGAAATAGTTTGAAATCCGTCGAGATTTCACGGACTACCGGGTTATACGGGCTTAAGTTTGGTAAATTGTCCGTCCGTTGGATGATTTTCTTACTTAATTTCGTATAATTGGGCGGTTCTGTTACAGAATGCAACCCAAAATTACAGCAGCTACGCACCTCATTTCCTCCACACTTGTGCTAATGTCTCGAGCTTTAATGGAAGGTGCACTTTGAGCTGATACTCTATCTTAAGATTTCATCAATCAAGCAAACAAAAGTTGGACTAGTTCCAATCCTTCACTATTTAATTAATTTGCTTACCTTGCTACTATGGATGGAGTAGCCTCCTCTGGTGATGCTACAGAAGAAGACCTAAAAAAGAGAGAACATTATTACTTGCTACTTGCTAGGCATGCAAGTTGCAGTGTTGATTCTATCCCAAGTTTCTCTTTGTTCAATTGCTCTTTTGTACCTCCTCAGAAAGAAATAGTTTTTGAGTACACAGGGCTTCCAAGAATTTTATCAAATACATGTTTTACGCATCTTCATAATCATGAAGGGGCGGGAACGAGCCATAGCTCGGTCGGTCTGCTCTCCCGGCGAGGAAGCAGGCGGTCACGCGTTCGAGCGCCGCTCGGCGCGTGATTCCCACCGGGGTGTTTTCCCCAAGATAAATTTCAGTTGCCTCACACGTGGTGCCACAATGGTCAGAACGACGTGCCCGTCGTCTACGGAGCCCTCGGTGACTCTGTTGATCTCACTAAGGACGTGATCTTCAAGTTGCGTACAGTTGTAGGTCTTAATATGTGCGTAGGGGTGTGAGTGTGTGCGTGTGGGGGGGGGGGGGGTTGCGTGTGTTCGCACGTGTTCAGATACTACAGCTGTACCCAGTTAAGAGGCGTTAAAAAAAATCATGAAGGGGCAGGGTCAGCTAGTAGGAGCATTGGTACTTCACGACAGTAAATGAACTAATTCAGATGAAGTGCTAAAACTAATAAAGCTACTACTTAAGATAGTAAGCATATGAACAAATTTACATGTCAGGAATAAATGTACACATAATTGGGAACTCAGATAACCGATGAAATTCTATTTTGCTACCTAGCTGTGTGCCATGATTAGTATACAACAAGAAGTCCTTGGATATGAAATGTGCACATAATCAGGAACACCGGAAGAAACATTTTTCAAAGCAATGCCAAGCACTTACAAACTGAAACAAACAGTGCAGCAAGCTGTGAGGATTAACATCACCAGCTAGACACTTATTCATCCACTGACTGCTTGCCACTAGATTTTTCAAACTGCACATACTTCAGTATGGAATTTTGCACAGCGTAATGTTCTGATCTGCTGGCTCCTACTAATGTTCAACTTTGTGCATAATTCAGAATTAACAAGCTTGGCAGGGACTACCCATTATCATTTGTGGAACAGAGTGACCTCTAGTATTCAGGTCATAACCGACAATATGATCCATGAACATAGGAATGTATTCGTTCAAAAATACTTCTGGGATTTATCAAAAAACGGAAATTTCAAAAGACCCAAATTATTTAGCAGCTAAGCATATTAATTTTTAGCCATAAATTATTTAACTTTCAGAACCGAAAACATGTTGGAGCCAAACACAAAACAAGACACAAAAATAAAGATGTGTGGCTGTCATACAATACTCAACACATGCTCCAAATAATCAAATTTTAGCTACTGAACTGTATGCAGCTGGGGCAACAATGCACGCATAAAAAGTACTAGACCAACCTAAACCAGTGACTTCTTGAATCTTTTTCTACTGTATATATTTACAGTGTGCATATAGTTTGACAATTCCTTCATTGTGCTAGTAGTAGTGGAACAAATATACAAGCAGCTGACAGAAATCATGG
The DNA here is from genome assembly GCA_038087645.1 of Saccharum hybrid cultivar R570. NCBI lineage: Eukaryota > Viridiplantae > Streptophyta > Magnoliopsida > Poales > Poaceae > Saccharum > Saccharum hybrid cultivar. The sequence goes on along the minus strand of JAQSUU010000254.1, from coordinate 4,619,290 downwards.
GTGCTAGCACGCAGCACATGCTTTGAATTTTTAGTGGCATAGATAGCAGGATGAGTAGTTGCAGCATCTTTTTTAGACATCGAGTGTGAAGTACCGTTGCTTTTCTGGATAGAGAGGGTGGCCTAAGGCCTAGCAGCAGCAGGCACATGTTCAGGCTAAACCCGTCACAATTCAGGCTAGAAGAAACTTCACATCGAATCCAAGTATACCAAATACCAAATAGGAATGGCATTCCTACAGCCCCATCTATCACATTCCCACACATAAGCAATTCAGTCTGCTCCTGCCAGTAATCAATCACAGATCCAATCCACAACAACCAAACCCTAACACGAATGCAGCAAACAAATCCATTGATCAAGCAACTGGTGTGAGCCTTGTACCCAACCACAGTTACTACACAGAGAGGTGGAACGATCCTAACCTTCTGGAGGTAGAGGTCGAGGGCTACTGGTACTGCTGGGCGTAAGGACGACGGGGGAGCGAAGGTCGGCAGCGGTTGAGGATGGCAGCAACGCCTCTTCCGGATCCAGTAGGAAGATGAGAGTGGGGACGACGGAGGCGGCGCGCTAGTAAACCCTAGTCGCCATGGGAGAGGCGACCGCAGAGCGAGACGAGAGTATTGAGAGTATTTTGGAACAGTAGAAAATGGATAGTGCGAATGATGTAATCCTTTATTGATGAACAGTAAAAGTATTTATATATACATGCCCATTGGGCGGTTCCAGGGGGTGAGTGGGCGGGAGAGCCCGCTCCCACGTTCAGGCCTCGCTCCCATGATCGCAGAGAAAACGGAGAACGGTAACTGCAATTAGCAGTTACTTAGCATCTTCTTAATTGATCATTAGGAATATAGGAATATTCTTAACACTCCCCCTGATCAATTAACTTCTGGAGACTTTAATGTTCATCATAATTTACACCATCAATAATCCTTCGAAAACCCTGTGGGAAAAAACTTAGGAATGCATTGATATATCAGGATAAAACTCCTCAAAAACCCAATGGGAAAAATAAAGGAGAAAAACCATGATAATCAGTTAACAATGTCTTAGTATATCATCTCCTATAAAACCCCAGTGGGAAAATCAGATGATATGACATAAATAATGCTGATATTGCCTCGTTAAAAACTTCGTATGAGAAACCTTTAAAAGTAAAACTCATACAAAGAAAAGAGTGCAATATGACATGAAAATGGATCATTTATCAAGAGATACTCCCCCGGATTTCTGCAAATCTCTAAGTCTTATCATACCAATTCCTTCAACATATTTGTGAAACATAGAATATGGTAAAGACTTAGTGAATAAATCAGCAAGATTGTCACATGACTTAGTTTGCAGAATCTCAATTTCCCCATTCTTTTGCAACTCATGGGGATAAAATAATTTAGGAGTAATATGCTTTGTTATATTATTCTTGATATAACCTGACTCCATTTGCACAACACAAGCAGCATTATCCTAAAAAATAATTGTCGGTGTATCAAGTACACCAATTCCACATGATTTCAATATGTGATCTACCATTCTGCGAAGCCATACACACTCACGTGATGCTTCATATAATGCAATAATCTCATAATGGTTGGTGGATGTAGACACTAAAGTCTGCTTAGATGATTTCCAAGAAATAGTTGTTCCACCATTTAAAAATACAAAACCAGTTTGGGATTTGGCATTATGGGGATCTGATAAATAGCCAGCATCTGTATACCCCAATAAATTTTGATCTTGATTCTTCCTGTAAAATAATCCAAGATCTCTTGTGCCGTTAAGATACCTAAAAATGGTCTTAACCCCAACCCAATGACGCTTGGTGGGTGCTGCACTATGTCTTGCTAATAAATTGACTGCAAAAGCAATATCCGGCCGGGTACTATTAGCAAGGTACATAAGTGCTCCAACAGCACTAAGATAAGGAACCTCAGGTCCTAAAATCTTTTCACCTTCCTCCCTTGGTCTGAAAGGATCTTTCTCTATATCCAAAGATCTAACAACCATGGGGGTCTTACATGAGTACGCTTTATCCATATTGAATTTCTCCAACATTTTCTGGATATAGGCAGCTTGGTATAAAAAAATCCCAGATGAAAAATGCTCAAGTTGCAAGCCTAAGCAAAATTTGGTTTGACCTAAATCTTTCATTTCAAACTCCGTCTTCAAATGATGACGTGCTTCATTAATGTCATGCTCATTACCAATGATATTAATATCATCAACGTATACAGACACTATACAAAAACCCGTTTGGGATTTCTTGATGAAGACACATGGGCAGTCATCATTATTTGTGTATCCCTTATGTGTAAGGAATTCACTTAACCGATTGTACCACATTCGGCCCGATTGTTTCAAGCCATATAATGACTTCTGCAACTTAACACAAAACATATTGCGATTAGCTTCAGGATATGGTATACCGATTCCATCAGGAACTTTCATGTATATCTTAGAATCCAATGATCCATACAAATATGCGGTCACCACATCCATCAACTGCATAGATAAACGATTTTGTACTGCCAATGAAATCAAATATCGGAACGTTATGCCACTCATAACTGGAGAATAAGTTTCGTTGAAATCAACGCCGGCCCTTTGCGTGAAGCCCTGTGCTACCAGCCTTGCTTTGTATCTCACCACTTCATTGTTATCATTCCGTTTTCGGACGAAAACCCATTTGTATCCAACAGGATGGACACCAGGAGGTGTTGGCAATACGGCCGAAAACACTTCCCTTTTTGAAAGCGAGGCTATCTCTGCTTCTATTGCATCCTTCCACTTGTTCCAGTCCGAGCGCTTCTTGCACTCTACCATGGATTTTGGATCTGGATCATTTTGGAGGATCTCAGCAATTTGTTCAGAGAAGTAAATGTCGACAATTGTAGCTTTACGATCATAGGACTCTCCAGTCTCTATATAATTGATGGCAATTTCATCTACCCTTAGATCATCATGATTTCCCAAAACAATTGATCCAGGGTCTTCCGATGTCCCAGGCTCTGTATTTATGCATAAGAGAGGGCTGGGTATCAAATCAAATCTTTCCAAAAGATATTGATTACTCGTTAGGTGTACATCAACGGAAAGTTGATCTTTGTTTACTACTTTCTTTTGTTTCTTATCTTGCACCTTGGAATTGCCTCTTCCCCTCTTGCTTCCAAGAGGGACAATTTGAGTGGTTTTATTTGGTACCTCCACTCTTTCTGGCACATTCCTTGCAGGATAGAAAGATTTAACAACACCTTTGTAGTTAGTAAACGCATCTGGCAGATTGTTTGCAACATTTTGCAAATCAATAAGTCTTTGAACCTGAAGTTCAGTTTCCATAGTGCGCGGATTAGTAAATGAAATGCCTTCCGCATTCCAATTAATTTCTCGGCATTCATCTTTTTAGTACAATTCTCCCCCTAATGCCGGGAAATGATCCTCATTAAAAATACAATCAGCGAACCGGGCCGTAAATAGATCCCCGGTGAGAGGTTCTATATACTTAATGATCGACGGAGATTTAAATCCCACATAGATCCCCAGTTTTCTGTGTGGCCCCATAGCTGTCCGCTGTGGTGGTGAGATGGGTACATATACAGCGCACCCAAACTTACGCAAATGGGAAATACTTGGAGGATTTCCACGCACTAATTGTAAGGGGGAATTATCATGATATGCAGTTGGTCGTAGTTGGATCAATTCTGCAGCGTACAGTACTGCATGACCCCAACACGAAGTAGGCAATTTGCAATTCGTCAACATTGGTCTAGCAATGAGTTTAATTCTCTTTATCAATGATTCAGCCAAACCATTTTGAGTGTGGACATAAGGTACTGAATGCTGGACCCGAATTCCCAATGCCATACAATAATCATTGAAGGCATGTGATGAAAACTCAGCAGCATTGTCCATTCGAATCGATTGAATTCTATGTTCAGGATAATGTGCTTTCAACTGTATTAGTTGAGACATTATTTTAGCGAAAGCATGGTTTCGTGTCGATAAAAGACACGTATGAGACCATCTAGTAGATGCATCTATCAACACCATAAAATATCTGAATGGTCCACATGTAGGCTGAATCGGTCCACAAATATCCCCTTGAATTCTTTCAAGGAATTTTAGTGGTTCAGCTTTGATTTTAAGAGGTGAAGGCCTCAAAATCAATTTCCCAGTAGCACACGCGGTGCATACAAAATCCGAAGATTGAGGGAACTTTGCTTTATGCAAATTATGACCAATTGAATTGCATATAATTTTTCTCATCATTCCAATTCCAGGATGACCTAATCTATCATGCCATGTTTGGAATGAATTAACATTTTGAAAAATTACCTTATATGTAACATGAGATATGGGTTTTATGTATGTATAGTACAATCCTGATTGGAGGGAGGGAATTTTCTCACAAACTTGTTTGCCACATCCAGTAAGTTTGGTAAAGAGAATGAATTCTTCTTTATTATCTGCATGTGTTTCCACATGAAGATCATTCTTACGGATATCTTTATAGCTTAAAAGAGTACGAGTCGATTCTGGAAACAATAAAGCATCCTCTATCGTTAATTGCGTACCCATAGGGAGAATAATAGTTGCCTTGCCGGAACCAACTATTAAAGTATCACGACCTGAAATAGTCATAATATTTCCTTCTCTTTTCTTAAGAGTCTGGAAATATTTTATCTCCCTAAGAATAGTGTTTGTGGTTCCACTATCTATAAGACATAATTCCTCCATTGGATTGACTTCGAAAGACATCTATAGTAAAATAAGAATGCAATTAAAACTCTTATTGAACATATATAAATACATACACAACTTAACTGTATTACAATACCAACATATGAGTCAGACATTACAATACATATGCGTTCACAATACTCCCATCACTAGTAACCTTGTACAACTCATCACACATAGAGTTTGCACAACTCAATTTATTACAACACACTTGAATCACTTACATAGTGATTAGCTATCAAACATAAAGCGAGACCTTAGGCGAAATCTCCAAACATGTCATTTGAAGCGAACTCCACGACCATGTTATCATTTCCTGGAAGGTTCTCAACTTCTTGAGCATTGTTGTTCTTTACTTCCACAATGGCCTTACTTGAACAACCCACTTCCTTTGTGGCCTCAGAAGCAAGATTGAAATGTGCTTCATATCTTGGTTCTTTTGCTTTGCTTGCTTGCTTTGCTTCCTTTAAGGACTTTTGGTAAAGTGCAACCAAGTGCTTAGGGGTACGGCAGTCCTTAGCAAAGTGTGAGTAAGTCCCACACCTATGACATTTGTTGTCATTCTTGGACTTTGCCTCATTTTTTGGCTTGTTATGAGTATTTGGCTTTTGTTTTTTGTTGAATTTGCTCTTATCAGGCTTGTTCTTAGGACCACCAGAAGTAGATCCCTTGAACCTTTTATTCTTAACATTATTCTGTACATTATGAACCTCAGGGAGAGGTGTTGCCCCAACTGGGCGCTTATGGTGATTCTTCAAAAGAAGCTCATCATGTTTCTCAGCCTGAGTCAATGTATGAATAAGTTGAGAATATATAGTGTAATTACTAGCCCGATATTGCTGTTGTAAGACTCGATCAGCGGGGAGCATGGTAGATAGAGTTTTCTCTATCTTATCAGCATCCGTTGGCTCTTTCTCACAAAACTTCAACTTAGAGCAAATCTTATGAACAGCATGATTATAATCTGCAACGGACTTAAAGTCCTGCAGACGCAAATTGTTCCACTCATGACTAGCCTCAGGCCATATGAGTTCCTTTTGCTGATCATAACGCTCCTTAAGAGCAAGCCACAAAGTACGGGGATTCTCTTCCATAAGGTACTCTTGTTTGAGATCCTTATGGATATAGAACCTTAGTAACATCAAAGCCCCATACTTCTTTTGCTCATCAAGCACAACCCCCTGCACAGGTTCATTTATATGTGCCAAAAGACCACGGGAAGCAAAGTTAATCTTTATATCCGATGCCCAAGTAGGATAGTTGTGACCATCTAAGGCAAGTTCATCGAACTCCTTAGTCATGGCCATAGCCTACAAAGTAGGACCATTTGATTTAATAAACTTACTCATGGTAAATTATAATCATAATGGTAAATAAATGTTGTAATAAAATGCAAATTAATTTAAATGACATAGCTCATCATGGTTTAAGACAAATCTAGGTAGACAAATGATCATGTAAACCTCAAATATAACTCTCATTAATTTGTATATATGGTTAGATAATCTCAAATGCCATAAGACATAGAGTAGATCTTAATAGTAGGCAAATAATTTGCTGCCTTAGCACGGTCTCTAGGCCGAATAACCCAATCTTGGATTAAACGCAGCCAATGCTAAGAACTCTACTACACCATATATAATTCAAATTAATGATTAAATCATGGTAATCACTATAATAGTGTAAGCCATCAATCTCCTTAGTCTTAATCCTTTACTTTGGGAAACATTTTATAGGTAGTCATCCCAAAATAATTAAGTTATGCAAATAAATTAATTGCAGCAGTTCAACAGTAATAAAAATTACTGAAAATAATAACAGTACTAATGATGGAGTATGTGACAAAATTATCGCAATAATGGTATAAGTATGAAAGTGCACATAAAATAACACGAACATACTGACATTCTATATTAGAATCCGAAATTGCTTAAGTACACTGTAGATAAACACATTTGTACAAGTACATGGATACATCAGGGGTCTAAAAACAGTACAGTAATTTAGACTAATACACTGATGAACAAATACAGCAGAAAATGAAATAGATAACTATTGGTAACAAGCAAAGCTAGGTAGTCAGCCCATGCAGTACACGTATGCCTGCAAAAGTAGCATGTAGGCCCGCCTGCTGGTGTCTTCTACCATCTTCTACCAGAAAGAAAGTGGATAAGAAGCAAGTGCTACTCGCACAGACGTATCAAGTGGATAAGAAGCAAGTGCTACTCGCACAGACGTATCAAAACGCCACCGCTTCTAGTAGAAAATTCCTGCCGCTCATCGCCGCCGCTCGATCCAGCGTCCACTCCATCACCACCTGGTACCGCACCGCCGCCGTGTCCTCTGCACCTGGTGACGAGCGCCGGCGCAGATCGAGGAAGGGGCCAAGTTGCGGCCCCAACTCAGTCGCATCGACCGAGCCGGCAGCCTGCAGCTTCCCCTTCCTCCTCCGGTCGCAGCTTCAAGCGGAGGGAGGGGCGCGTCCCTCCGAGGAGGAAGCGCCACCGCCGCCATTCATGCCCGGGCTGGCGTAGCCATTCTCCAGTGGCCGAGCACGGCCGTTCGCGCGAGGACTTGCCTGCGCACGTGCGGACGGACCGTGCGGCACCGAGACCCAGGTACGCCGGAGGGTCGGACTTCTAGCCGCGTTGGCGATGTTGACGGCCGGAGGAGTGGACGGAGGCGGTGGAGGAGGTGCAGCCAGTGCCGGGTCGAGGATCTCGCCGGCATCCCCGGCGAAGAGGCGAAGAGGTGGTGCGGCCCGACGCGCCGCAATGGTCGCAAGGGGCCGAGGAGTCGACGGCGACGGAGTTGCGGCCGCAGCAGGTCCAATCGGTGGTGGGGTCCCGGCTGCATTAGCCGACCCCGTTGCCGGTGGAGTTGATGCTGCCGGCGCCGCACTCGGTGGAGGTGTCGACGAAGACGAAGGACCGGTGGCCGGTGGCATGGCGGCGAATGTCACCGGTACCCAGTTGGAGGACCCCGCCATGTCTGGCCACGGGGGATGGTATGGCGCCACCCCCTGACCGTGACTCCAGGACGCGGGCACAACCACCGACGGTTGAGGCGGTACCGCCAGGGGAACCGAAGCACGCCGACCACGTCGCCGGCGACGGCGAGAACCCTGCGCGGCATTACCTCCTCCACCAGCACCACGGGTCTCACCCAGGAGATTCCGCAGTGCCCGCAGAAGCGAGTCGCGGTTGCCGTCGGAGTCGAACGGGACGCCGTTCCGACAGGCTTGGTAGTAGACCATGAAGACGAGGCAAAGAACAAGTTGCGCCGAAGGAACGTACGGCATCGGAGGCATGGTGGTATACCTTGATCTTTCGCTTTCCTTTCCGATGAACTCGACGTCACGAACTCGCCTCTAGGATCACGAACTGCTCCAGGCCTTCTCGCTCAGCGGTAGAACGCTGATAACGTATTGAGAGTATTTTGGAACAGTAGAAAATGGATAGTGCGAATGATGTAATCCTTTATTGATGAACAGTAAAAGTATTTATATATACATGCCCATTGGGCGGTTCCAGGGGGTGAGTGGGCGGGAGAGCCCGCTCCCACGTTCAGGCCTCGCTCCCATGATCGCAGAGAAAACGGAGAACGGTAACTGCAATTAGCAGTTACTTAGCATCTTCTTAATTGATCATTAGGAATATAGGAATATTCTTAACAGAGAGGAGGCGCTCGGGGATGGGGGGTGGAGTCAGGAGGAGAATTTTTTAATGAGCCCGTCGGCTACTCAACCGCCGATAGGACTTCTGTTGGCTGCCCCCTGGCCGATAGGCTTCTGGAGTCCCGACAGAACAGTTCCTATGTTCCTTCTTTTCTACGCATACAATCATCTTCGGCATCGAATATTAGATGCAAAGGCTAAACAATATCATTTTATGTTTTAATTGTTCTTTGCCTGCGAGGGACTATATTGGAACGTTGCCTCCATTGCAAAAGTGGAAAGGTTTCCCTTCTCGTTTAAGCACACGGTCTCCCTTCTCATTTATATAGTCTTCAATATCAATTATAGTGCCAGAGTTTCTCGATTGAATGGTTTAGCAGGTGATGATACGAGTCCTTGTACGTACCAAACCTCTTTTCCAAGGCCAACTATTTAGCTCTCCAAGCCATGTCATAGGAAATCTCATACCCAAATCTATTCTGAATAGCGAGCATTATCCGAAAAAGGAGACATGCCAACTTTTTCAACAACCTCACCGTACATTTTGTTTGCAACGAAAGTAGTTGTCATGTTTCAAAATGGCAACGGATACGTACCTGATGGGTACTGGCCACCCATACCCGCACCCGCCAGATCAAAATCTTACCCGTCGGGTTACCCGTACCCACAGTCGGGTAGGAAATTCATTCCATAGCCGCACCCGACAATATACCCGAGTTCACACACCAAAATATAATAGCTTCCAGCAAAACAAATCAACAATAGAGCAGCAAAACAGAAATATATCCAGGTCAAGCTAGTTAAAATAGATCAGATGCCTCATTGGTTCATTCCAACAAACTGGTGGAGTGGAGTGAGGATGAGGATTAGGGTTTGAGGGAGTTCAGGAATATATATATATACTTGTATGCTTATATGGGTCAAATATGGGTTATATGCTTATATGGGCTAAAATTGCAGAGGTTGGATATTATTTATGCGGGTATGGGTAGTATACACCCACACCGGTACCCGCATACCCGATGGGTACAAGAATTCGTCCAATAATGTATCCGCGGGTGCAAAATGTCTTCCATACCCGCCTCCTTATCGATAAAACCCGTCGGATACTCGGGTTTCGGGTACCCGTTGCCATTTTGAGTCATGTTCCTATGCCTGTTCAGCGAAGATTGCAGCAAGCAAGTGTGTGGTTCAACAATAGTGGCTATGAAGTTGCTCTCGGTACGTGGCATATGACCATGAACACGCCAAGTACAACTCGGGGTGACACTTAACATCCCACGTCGTGGGGTTAGAAATGACATCCATAAACTGCCTCTTTTTAGAAAAAGCCCATCGCCACGAGCAGCGTGTTGCAGATGAACCTTGTCATCAAACATCTGCCCTTGTCTGACATCAATCCTTGAGTACTCCCACGAAGAATGATGACCATCATCGACAGTCATGGCATCAGGTGCGATGTGAACCCAATCCTTAGGGATGTCGGTCTCGTCGTCAAACCTCCTGCCAGCAAATTCATCCACGAAAGCGACGTGCTCCGCATCGTCAGCCTCCATCTGTTCGACGATTCTTTCATCCTCCTCACCCAGGTCAGCTTCCATGGACGGACCATACTCTTCCGCTTGTCCACCCTCTGTCGTGTTCAGAACCTCTTGAGGATCGCAAACATAGGTCTGCTCAGCAATTGCCGACTCTAAGTTATCCTCTGATGCACCTGTGTTGCTACTCTCACCCTATATGGCACCATCCAAGAACTCAACAAGCATGATGTTGGCATAACGACGCTCCAGAGCCTTGGACACAAGAAAATGACACTTCTTCTTGTTACTGGCCACGTACAGCTCCCACCTCCATCATTCTCCCGCTTTTAGGCACCAACATACTAATCCTGAAATGGTGTTGGGTGGGCGGAACACCTAAGTGCTCGTGTAGCCAGGCTAAAACTTGTTTCCGGCTGTAATCTAGTGGCGAATTAAGTTCTATGTCAAACAACTGGAAATCGGTAAGGTCGACCTTGCTCTCTCCATATCTGATTTCACCGTTGCCATAGTAAATTCTGAAAGGGTGTTTGCATCGTGCAAAATATCGTGTAAGTTAATTGAGGTACCCTTAAAATTTATGCCATAAAACTAACCCTAATCTACAACTACAACCAAAACTAATAACTAATCTAAAACTAACCCTAAAACTAGAAAAAAACAGAAAAACTAATAACTAAACTAACTAACTAACCCTAAAAGTTAACCTAACCCTAAAACTAAAAGTACTCCTAAAACTAAATCTAGCTAATAAACTAAACTAACAAAATCGAACTAAACTAATAAACTAAACTAACTAAAAAAACGTACCTGAGTTCTTGCCTCTAGGGGGCCGGCGGCGGCCCGTGCGAGCCACGGGGCGGCGGCGGCAAGCCCTCCGCCGGACGCGATGGAGAAGATGACCGGTAGATATTTTAGGGCCTATCGGCTATCCGAAGGCCGACAGGGTCCTGTCGGCCACCAGTTGCCGATAGGGCCCTATCGGCTAGCCAGAGGCCGACATCATACTATATTTACAATTCTTACAATCCAAATGCTAGATTTGCAATTAATCATTAAAAAATATTATTTAAAAAATCGTCAAGAGGAGTCGGGACTCGGGAGGAGATGTGTTGTCGAGATTTCAAGACATTCTGTTTTTTAGCCTCTGAATTTGATGCGGCCTTCGATCGGGGCTAGGAAAGTGCTAGATTTGCAATTAATCATTAAAAAATATTATTTAAAAAATCGTCAAGAGGAGTCAAGACTCGGGAGGAGATGGGTTGTCGAGATTTCAAGACATTCTGTTTTTTAGCCTCCGAATTTGATGCGGCCTTCGATCGAGGCTAGGAAAGTGGTGGAATCGTATTTTCCAATTCACGGGGCAGCCAAACAGGCCAGTCCCAGAAAACATTTCCAATTCAGCTCGTTTCCCAGATCCAAACAGACCCTGTTATTCGCATTGATGACACCCAAATACATATCATTAACAACATACTCCCTCCTGTCCCAGAGGACGTCGTTCTAGAAAGTGGCACAGTTTCCAAAAAGCAACTTTGACTATTACTTTTTCTATAAAATATTTATAAAATGTAGTCAATATATATACTTTTATAAAACTACATTTCAAAATGAATCTACTTACATCACTTTCATATTTTCAAACTCAACCCAAAAGAATTTATTTATAGTTAAATTTTAAAATGTTTGACTTAAGACAACCTCAAAACGACATCCTTTAAAAAACTGGAGAGTAAGATCTATTTATAGACATAAATGTTGATGCTATTTTTAAGGAAAGATGAGGTAGGTCATGTACTGATCATGGCTTTGGAGAGCTTTTTCAGTACTCAAAAAATGAAAATGGCAGGGTTGTTCCCTCCTACAAAAATGTTGCATCGTACCCAGAGACATGCAGCACACTTTTGCCCAAGCAATAATTTAGAATACACAGCAAGGTCGCCACGGCGTCTCTGTTCCTTGAGGCAACAATCCGTTACAAGATAGACCATACGAGATCTAATATTATCTAACAAATTTCTCTTCCCAAAAATTTTGGAGCAACCATCCTCGCTACTCTAGCTCTTGCCTATGTTGTGAAGGAACACACTTTCTGCTCACCGCATGTTCAGGATCCATCCCATTGGCATCACTCTGCAATGGATTACAACATCCTGGGCTTTTGGCCAGTTAGATGTATTCCCAGGGAAGTGTCCCCATTTTTGAAGTTTGCCAAAACCCTGCAAAGGCAGGAACGGGGTCAATGTGATAGCCATTCATCCTCGGCCCCTGCCCCTACCCCTCCCTCCACCTCTTCCACGACCGCCTCTCCCTCTGCCACCACCGCCTCTACCTCTGCCACGATTTCCACCAAACATATAGAACTCGGCTTTTCCCTGCTTCAAACCCAGGGGCTGTACACCTCTCTTTTTGACACCCTTGGGTTCATCGTCGCTAGACAATTCTTCCTTGTGCCTTCTTCGGCTCTTAGAGATAAATGAAATCTCCCGTGAGCCACCAGGCCCATACTTGACCGCATCAAGTGCTTTCGAGTTCTGTTTCCTTTCCAGGGCAGCTATTCTATCCCCAAGGGGAACAGCATCCTCGTTTGATAAAGACACACTATTCACAAATGCTTCAGCATGGTGCTCATCCTTGACCTCGTATAACCTGAAACATATAAAGTAGTAAGGACATCTTCGATGTACCAGTAGAACAGAATGTTCATCAAATGAGACACAATAGTCTAGCTACTCAAATTTAGAAATGCAATAGGTCAGCACGAGACTGAACTAAGAACTCTGTAAATGAGAATTGCAGTTTTTTTCTGGAAGTTAATAATTTTTCATGTAAGTTCACTTTCCTTATGAATTGGAAATATGCACCGAATATACAAGAAATGATTCAATTTTGAATAAGAATCGCACCTTCTAGTACCATAGGCAACAAGGGAAAATTCCAAAAGGGAAAATGTGCAGTTCAAGTTATAACCAAAATAAAGCAAGATCTCACCTTATACGCTTTGAATTATGCATGCCATCATCACTGTCAGATTCCGCTGAAGCATCAGATGCATTACCATCAGATTGTTGATCATCCTCACTAACACTATCAAAATGTTCTTCAATTAGGCGTGGCTCCTTTGTAGCTGCTTGAGGATGAAGTGCAAGATATTCCTTTGATTCTACATCAATTTCAAAATCCTGCTCATAAGATCAATGGGATTAGAAATCAAGTATCATGAAAAAAATTAGTACTGATTAGCTTACAATATGATACAAGATTAAATAGCACAAGTAGGACAAGATTCAAGCTGGAGTGGTGGCCACAGTAAGAGGTTAGATGCAGAAAATGGTTAAATTACAGCTGAAATTCTCCACATTCAGTTTCTCATACACAAGAGTGGATCATGAACAAAAGCTGTACAGCACACATCAGTGACGTTAGCAAGAATGTGCACACAAAGTTTTACATGCTAAAATAAACAACAGCAGCATTGCACAAGCATAAGATCAGGTAAAAATGATGATAAATTGATTGAGATATGCTGTAATTTCTTTTTATATACCACTACCAACATGGACAGTACAAATCCATCTGCAAGACTGCAATCTAATAGCAGTACTGAAAAACAACCAGTAAAATTCCACACCTTATTCTCAAACATTGGTTTGAACCGTTCATCATGCAAAATCGCCTTATTGAGTTCTAGCTTTCTTTTCTTCTTCTTAATACTTGATTTATCAACATTCTCTGTATCAAGATCTATTTCATCTTCCATTATACTGTCCATAATATGCCTGTTAACCTTCGGTATTTTGACGACTTGCTGCACGAGAAAAAAAAAGAAAGTTCATCAGGTTTGTAATATAGAGCCTGTACCACAGATAAGCAGGTGAAAAACATACCGTTATACGAGATTTTCTCTGAGCTTCTATTTTCTTTTTCTTTATCTCTTCTTTAATTGTCTCGTACTCAACAGGAGCAACTTCTGCCCGTTGCTGCAAAGAAATAGAAATCCTGGTAAATACTGTTTCGTGTCTTTTCTTTAACCCATCCGACCATACAGAAAAATAATATAACCAGTCCATAATAGAGATCATTTATACAGTAGATGCCTAACAAAGATCTAATTTACAAAGAATAATCTAGTATGTCAACAAAGGGAAGTGTCTTAATTTCAGGAAATCAAACATCCAGTCGTAACTAAATGAATTGCTAAGTATAATAGAGGAAACAAAATATCCAGCACAAGATAAATGGATAAACATTCTAAAGAAACTCTAATGAACTGTAAATGTGTAAAAGAAGCGAATTTTACCTTCTTGTATAGTTCATAACGTACGACAAATCCATGTAAATATGCTCTTACAGCACTGCTGCCAATGTATTGAGTAAGGTTCAGTCGCTCCATCTCTTCTTTAGTCAAGAACTTGTACTCATCAAACAGTGTTGTATCTGGTTTCTCTTCCATCTCCTCCTATAAATGGAGGAAGGCAAATGATGAAATGTTCACTTAAGGATTACTAGATCAACTACTAGAAAGCAACTGAAGCAGTCTCACGCACAGTTAGGTTATCAAGATGTGAGCACCACTTTGGAGCAGGGCCAAGTGCAGGAATGAAGTGGGCAGGTATCTGGCTATTGTCCAGGGCTAATAGCATTAAACCACTATTCCGGAAGATGCAGACATCGTTTATAGCACCACCATCTGGTTCAATGCTAGTCATGGTGTTTCCCTGCAGAAAAGATTGAGTGCATCATGGCATCATCTAACAAAGAGCTTCAAATAATGAAAATGCATATTGAAATTGGAAAGATATTAAGGAATGAGTTTCACCAAAGAAATAAAAAGTTAAGAAATTATACAGGTTTATAATGGAATATGGCAGCCCATGAGAGTATTGTTATGTTCTTTAAAATAGAATTGCAAATTACAGTTCAAAAAACACCTTTTCAAGCATCGCTTGGCTAATTTCTAATAAATCACATTATTTGGTTTGCCTACTAAATGCATAAGAGCTCCCAAGTCCTTGAACTGGGTTCAGAGCAAGAGTCAAGCAGGTATGAAGACCTAAAAATGTCATTTCAGTTTTCCTATCGCTGTGTTGTAAAGGAGGGTCATGTTAGTTCATGTGTAAAATAAATGTTCCATACTATCAAATTTATTGTTATAAAAAATGGAATAAATTTTAGTGCCATGAGAAACATATTCCTCATAGACATACATGTAGCCTGGAACCACAGATAATTTGGTGAAACTGATAACTCCCATATTCCCTAAGAATTTGCTGATATGTTGGGAGGTACCTGGGTTAAAAGTGCCATGCAAATATGCAACTACATGCTTCCCAAATAAACCCAAAGTGAAACAAGGGCAAATAAGCAATAAAGGTGTCAGCAGTCAGCACAACCTAATATACAAAATTTGGGTTCTGTTCTAATAACTTCCCTAATCTGCTTCAGATATTGAGGCTAGGGCATGCATTACCAGTACAGATTCAAATGTTACAGGAATAATTCATGATACATTCAGACTGCACCATAATAAAAACTAGGTTTTGCCTTTTAAGGTGTAACCACAGCCATGTTTGACTTCAAGAATGGAAAGCGAGCAAACATCCTGTTTGGGGAAAAGTGATTCTATTGATTAGGGCTAACCCTAGAAGGGTAGCTATATAGGTTCCATCCATGGGCCACATGGGCCTTAGCCTCATGGGCCTAAATACATACTCCAACACCCCCCCCGCAGTCTGAACTACCGGCGCAGCGGAGTTCAAGGCTGAACAAGAAAGAACACACACAACCCCCCCACAGACGCAACTAGCCACCGGTGATGTTGAGGCTGGAGCGAAACTCGGCGAAGGTCGAGGACGGGAGGCCTTTGGTGAAGATGTCCGCGAACTGGGAGGTCGTCGGAACATGAAGGACCCGCACCTCGCCCATGGCCACCCGATCACGGACAAAGTGGAGGTCGATCTCCACATGCTTCGTCCGCTGGTGCTGGATGGGGTTTGTGGAGAGGTAGACCGCACTGACGTTGTCGCAGTAGATCAGTGTGCTCCGGGAGGGCGAAGTGTGCAACTCCGCAAGCAGCTGCCTGAGCCAGGCAGCCTCCGCCACGCCGTTAGCAACGGCGCGGTACTCCGCCTCGGCGCTGGACCGGGAGACCACCGGCTGGCGCTTGGACGACCAAGACACCAGGTTGCCGCCCAGGAAGACGGCGTAGCCGGAGGTGGAGCGGCGAGTATCCGGGCACCCGGCCCAGTCAACGTCGGTGTAAACGGTGAGGTCGGTGGAGGAGTCCCGGTGGAGGAGGAGGCCGTAGTCGAGCGTGCCCCGGAGGTAGCGGAGGAGGCGCTTGAGAGCCGTGAGGTGAGGCTCCCGGGGGTCATGCATATGGAGGTAGACCTGCTGAACTGCATAGGTGATGTCCGGCCGGGTGAAGGTGAGGTACTGAAGGGCCCCGGCGAGACTCCTGTACGTAGTGGGATCGGCCACCGGTGGTCCCTCAGCCTCAGACAGCTTGCCCTAAGTGTCGACCGGAGTGGAGCAGGGGTTGCAGTCAGTCATCCCAGCCCGCTCCAGGATGTCCCGAGTGTACTGGCGCTGGTGAAGAAGGAGCCCGGTAGGACGGTGCTCAACAGTGACACCGAGAAAGTGGTGGAGCTCACCCAGATCCTTCATCGCGAACTCATGCTGGAGAGCGGTGATGATCCGGCGGAGAAGTGGCTCACTGGAGGCGGTGAGGACAATGTCATCAACATAGAGCAGCAAGTATGCAGTGTCGGCTCCACGGTGGTAGACGAACAGAGAAGTATCGGACTTGGCCTCCATGAACCCCAGGGTCAGCAAGAAAGCGGCGAACCGGTGGTTCCACGCCCGAGGTGCCTGCTTGAGGCCGTAGAGGGACCTGTTGAGCCGGCAAACCATGTCAGGACGGGTGGTGTCAACGAACCCCGCCGGCTGACTGCAGTACACCGTCTCGGTGAGAAGGCCGTAGAGGAAGGTGTTCTTGACATCTAGCTGATGGACGGGCCAAGACCGAGCCAGTGCCAGCGATAGCACGGTACGGATGGTGGCCGGCTTGACCACCGGGCTGAAGGTCTCATCGTAGTCGACGCCAGGGTGCTGAGTGAAACCCCGGAGGACCCACCGAGCCTTGTAGCGCTCGAGAGAGCCGTCGGCCCGGCGCTTGTGGGTCCAAATCCACTTGCCGGTGACGACATTGGCGCCCGGCGGCCGGGGCACCAACTCCCACGTCTGGTTGGCGAGTAGCGCGGCGTACTCCTCTTCCATCGCGCGGCGCCAGTGAGGGTCCAACAGGGTGTCGCGGACGGAAGAGGGTACTGGGGAGACCACCGCGTCGCCAGTCGAAGCCTCGAGGACACGAGGCGGCAGTGTGCCAGCCGCGTGTCGGGTCACCATCGGGTGGACATGCCGCGGGTGTCGGTGAAGCAGCGGCGGGTGGTAGACCGGCGGGGCACCACGAGCCGGCGGGGACTGCGACGGTGGTGTCGGCGTCCCTGGTGGAGAAGGGACCACGAGCGGCTGCGGCCTCGGCCTGCGCTGGTACACCCGTACCGGCGCGGCGAATCTCGACGGAGGTGCCGGGGCAGGTACCGGGATGGGATCCGGCGTCGGCGGCCGGCACGACCCCCCCGGAGCAGAAGCGGGGGACGAAGGCCCCGGGTCTGCACCAACTGGAGAAGACGAGGCCGCGCCGGAGGACGATGGGCCCGGACCCACAGGGGATCCGGGACCGGTAGCCGGCATGGAGTGCGGTGAAGCGGTGCCTGCAGGAGACCACGAAAAAGGTGGCTGGGACACCGGGTCAGGGGAAAACAAAGAAGGTGGGTCAGGTACCGGTGGTGTGGTAGTGCTGGAAAAGGGAAAGATGGACTCATCGAACACCACATGGCGCGAGATGAGAACACGTCGGGAGGTAAGATCATAGCACTGGTACCCCTTATGATCCGGGGAGTACCCGAGGAAGACACAGAGCGTGGAGCGAGGGTCCAGCTTGTGAGAAGAAGTGGCAGCGGTGTTGGGGTAACACGCACACCCAAACACGCGGAGGTGATCGTACCGCGGCGGGGTACCGAAGAGGGCGTGGTGAGGAGTGGGAGCGGGGCAGGCCGCAGAAGGAAGGCGGTTAAGAAGGTAGGTGGAGGTGTGCAGGCCCTCAGCCCAGAAGCGAGCGGGAAGAGAGGCCTGAAAGAGAAGGGTACGCACGGTGTCGTTTGTGGTACGAATCATCCGCTCGGCCTTGCCATTCTGCGAGGAGGTGTATGGACAAGACATGCGGAGCTGAACACCGTGAGAGAGGAAGAAATCTCGGGCGGTGGAGTTATCAAACTCGCGACCATTGTCACACTGGACGGCCTTGATGGTGAGGCCGAACTGAGTGGACACCCAAGTAAAGAAGTGGAGGAGCGTGGTAAACGTATCAGACTTCGCACGAAGAGGAAAAGTCTACGAATAATGCGAAAAATCATCAACAACCACAAGGTAGTACTTATAACCAGAAATGCTCATAATAGGAGATGTCCATAGGTCGCAATGTACAAGATCAAAAATGCGGGCCGCATGGGAAGTGGAACTAGAAAAAGGAAGACGAACATGTCGGCCCAATTGGCACGCATGAAACAGTTGCTCATCATGAGCTCGAGTAATTGAGCTCATGATGAGCAACTGAGCTGTATCAGGGCATCACGTCCAGGATGGCCGAGGCGCCGGTGCCAGGTGGTAGAGGAAGTAGAAGCGACGAAGGCAGCTGACAAAACGGGCGGCGAAGAAGACGAAGGAGCCGCCGGGAAGCGAAGGGTGTAAAGGGGCCCGGTGCTGTCACATCGGAGCAGAGGACGCCGGGAAGCCAAATCCTTTACAGTAAGACCAGAAGAGTCAAATTCCACAGAACAAGAATTGTCAGCTGTAAAACGTCGAATAGATAGAAGATTATGAACCATAGAAGGAGCAACAAGAACATCAGGAAGACAAAAGGAGCCATGAGCACCAGCGGTACCCACAGACGAGACCGGAATACAAGACCCATTAGCGACCATAATGGACGAAGGAAGAGAGGAAGAAGAAGTGAATCGACGAAAGTATACCGGGGTCAGGAGTAGTGTGGTAGGTGGCCCCCGAATCAGCAATCCACTCGGGTCCGACCGGAGGTGTCAGGCCCATGGTACTGAACGAGCGAGCCAGGGTCGCCTGATCCCAGCTGGCGACCCCCGGTGGAGTCCCAGAGGGTGGAACCCACGGCGTAGCAGGGAAGGCGCCAGGTGAAGGACCGGCAAGAGGAGCCCCGGTGAGCATGGCCATCGGTGGGCGAGTGTCGGCTCCGGGGGCGTGGTAGGGCCACATGGAGATGCGACCGGACCACGGGTTCTGGAACGAAGGCCATGGTGCCCCCCCGTGTGTCCCAGCCGGTGGCGGAGCCTGGGGTTGACCACCCCGGCCACCCCCGCGGCCCCCCACGGCGACGACGAGAGCCACGACCCCCCCCCCCCACCTCCGCTCGGCCCGGAGGGAGGAGGGCCCAGGAGAGACGACGGTGGCGGAGCCGACGACCGCGGTGGAGCAGGAGGACGCGGCGAAGTAGCAGCCAGGGCCGTCGAGGAGGACGAGGAAGTGGTAGAGCCCGGTTGGAGGCCCTGCGTGAGCTCCTCCATGACAAGATCGTCACGGACCTCCAGGAAGGTGGGGAAGGGCCTCTGGCGGGTGATCCACGTCCTGAGGTGGGCGTAGCGGTCGCTGAGCCCCCGGAGGACGTTGAGGACCAAGATGCGATCCTCGACGGGCCACCCGAGATCCCCCAGGGAGTCAGCCATGCCCTTCATCCGACGGCAGAACTCGCCGACGGAGAGGTCACCCTGGACGAAGGTGCGGAAGCTCGCGTCGAGACGCAGAGCCCGGGCCTCAGCGTTGCCCAGGAACTGGCCCTCGAGGGCAAGCCATGCCCGGCGCGCGTCCGGAGAGGTGCGGACGAGGTCGTGGAGGTCCAGAGAGATCGTCCCCAAGATCCAGGAGAGAACGATGCTGTCGAGACGAAGCCACGACGGTGTCTGGACGGCGACCAAGGTGTCGATGAGGACGTGGTCGTCGAGGGCGTAGCGGCGAAGAGTGAGGAGGACCAGGTCCCGCCAGCGGGCGTACGAGGGCGACTCCGGCTCGAGGACAACCGGAACAAGCAGACGAATGTTCTGGACCCCCCCCCCCCGCCTGGTAGTGCAGCTGAGCCACGAGCGGGTCGGCCGGGTCGTGCCAGAGGACGGCGGTGTGAGACACGCGGCGACCCGGGGAGGCAGAGGAGGTAGCCCCAGCGTCCTGGCCCACAGGTGAGGTGAGGAGCCGCTCCGCCTCGGTGATCTGGCGAGCCAGGGCATCGGCCGCTTCGCGCTCGTGCTCCCACACGAGGGCGGCCGCCCGCACCCGGGCCTGCCCCTCCGCGGCAGAGGCACGTGCGGCGGCGAGAGACGAGGCGTCACGACCGGCGAGATCTGAGAAAGCAGTGGTGGTGTCGGGGCCGGGAAGGTCTGGGCACCGGCAGGAAAGAGGTTGCCGGCGTCCAGCCCGGCGCCGGGAAGGTGGACGGCATCGGCGGGGTGCTCTGTCAGGGTAGCAGCAGCAGTCCCCCCCTCCTCAGCGCCTCCTGTAGCCACGGCGGCAGCAGGATCCCCCCCACTTCCCCTGACCGCAGGAGCACCCTCAGCAGTGGCTGCTGCTGTGAGGGCAGCGGCGGGGTGAAGAAGAGGGGCGCTGAAGGTAGGTGAGAGGGTAGGGGAGAACCGGCCCCCTGGAGCAGTGCCAACGGCGGGCAGAGGAAGAGAAGGGCGACTGCCAGCGGTAGCGGGAGGAAGAGCGGCTCCAGCAGGCGCGCTCGGCAGGGCAGCGCCAGGCAGAGCAGCGGGAGGGAGGGCGGCTCCAGCAGGCGCGCTCGGCAGGGCAGCAGGGAGGAGGGCGGCGCCAGGGGGCGCGCCAGGCAGAGCCGCGGCCCCAGGCAGAGCCGCGCCAAGAAGAGCGGCGGCGCCACCCCAGGCCGCTGGAGCACCAGCTGGAGGGGGAGAACGAAGGAGATCGGCCCAGGAAGGGGAGGAGAGGGGAGGGAACATGGAGAAGTAGGAGGAAGGTGGAGGGCGGCCGGCCATGGCCCCCTGGCGGCAGAGGAGGCCGGCGGGTGCAGGGGTGGCCGGCGGCTGCTCAGGAGAGAAAGGTAAGGCTCTGATACCATGTTTGGGGAAAAGTGATTCTATTGATTAGGGCTAACCCTAGAAGGGTAGCTATATAGGTTCCATACATGGGCCACATGGGCCTTAGCCTCATGGGCCTAAATACATACTCCAACACATCCAATGGATCATAAAATATCAGTATGTCTTAAATTAGAGTTTGCTTTAAATCCATATCAAACCCAATATGGACGTGTCAAATCACACCATGAATAATAATGAAGAAAACATTTGAACAAAATGGAAAGGAAAGAACTCACTGTACTAGGATCCCAGACTCTCACTATGTGCTTATCAGCAGTGATCAGTTTAGGTTCAGTAGAATTAAGTGTCTGGTGCCACTTGATATTTAATATTGGGCTACCATACCTGAAACAGATGATAACAGCAACTACATGCTCAGCGAAAGGTACAATATGTAACTCAAGAAGCATTTAATAACTATTGATTGCATTTCAAACGTAATAGAGATATGGCCCCAATGTTTGCAGCTTATTCTTTCAAGACTCGTTAATAAAAACATACAGATTTAAAAATCTCATTGCAGCAGTTGTATCTGTTAATTTATTTGAAGAAAACACGTGGAATGTGTGTGAAATGATATGATATTAGGATGGGGAAATTAGAAAAGGTAAGGCCCCGTTTGCAGGTGGAAATAGAGTAAGAAAAAACCATCTACTTATCTAGTGAGAGAATTCCTTCAGAAGGTTCATATAGAAATGGTCGATTGGCTGGAACTAACTTTTGATAATAATGATTAACAAGTGAAAACCCTTTCTTCATAAGAAGAAACATAGGACTTACATGTGATCCTTAACTCGCAGAGGAGAAGACATGCGTAAATCATATATTGATATCTGCAGAAAACCCCAAAATTGTTGAAGCATACTGAGACTAAAACAATTCATGAAACTAATATAGCAATTTTTAAAGGGATAGCTGACATGTTTCTATAGAAGAAAAAAAATCTATAAACACCACTAGATTAGCATACAGCACACCGCTGTTAAGTACAACTAGATAATACCCCGCGCGTTGCCGCGGGGACTTTCGAGTCAAACAAACACAAAATCGATTACAAATTAAATGTTTTGCACCTCTAAAAGGAATGAACTATGTGTTACACCTAAAATCGTACAAATCAACGATCAGGGCATGCCTCCTTTGATCCATCTTGTAGGACCAAATGGATATGATGGTTAATCAGAGAGGTCTGGGGACAAAAACATTTTCATGCAGTATTTTTTTGCTAGCAAGTACCTATCTTCAAGAACAAGGGAGATGTTCAAAGTTGTACTAACTACCGTGGGATTAAGTTGATGAGCCATACGATGAAGCTCTGGGAGAGGGTTATGGAGCATCGCCTAAGGAGAGTGACACATGTGACCCAAAATCAGTTTGGGTTCATGCCTGGTAGGTCGACCATGGAGGCGATTTTCTTATTACGACAATTGATGGAGAGATATAGGGAGCAGAAGAAGGACTTGCACATGGTCTTTATTGACCTCGAGAAGGCATATGACAAAGTACCGAGAAATGTCATGTGGTGGGCCTTGGAAAAGCACAAAGTCCCAACTAAGTATGTTACCCTCATCAAGGATATGTACAGGGATGTGGTGACGTTTGTCCGAACATGTGATGGCGACACTAGTGACTTTCCAATTAAAATAGGACTGCATCAGGGGTCAGCTTTGAGCCCTTATTTATTTGCTTTGGTGATGGATGAGGTCACAAGGGACATACACGGTGGTATCCCTTGGTGTATACTCTTTGCTGATGATGTGGTGCTAGTTGACGACAATAGGGCAGGTGTTAATAGGAAGTTAGAACTATGGAGGCACACGTTAGAGTCGAAAGGGTTCAGACTTAGTAGGACTAAGACCGAGTACATGAGGTGCGATTTCAGTGCGACTAGGCATGAGGAGGGAGACGTTAGCCTCGATGGGCAAGTGGTGGCCAAGAAGGATACTTTTCGGTATTTAGGATCGATGCTACAAAAAGACGGAGACATTGATGAAGATGTTAGGCATAGAATTTCAGCCGGCTGGTTGAAATGGCGTCAAGCTTCTGGCGTCCTCTATGACAAAAGGGTGCCTCAGAAGCTGAAAGGTAAGTTCTATAGGACGGCGATTCGTCCGGCGATGTTATACGGTGCTGAGTGTTGGCCTACAAAAAGACATGTCCAGCAATTGAGTGTAGTAGAGATGCGTATGTTGCGTTGGTGTTGTGGGCACACAAGGAGGGGTAGAGTCCGGAACGACGATATTCGGGATAGGGTTGGGGTGGCACCAATTGAGGAGAAATTGATTCAACATCGGTTGAGATGGTTTGGACATGTCCAACGGAGGCCTCCTGAGGCGCCGGTGCGTAGTGGAGTTCTAAAGCGGGCCGATAATGTAAAGAGCGGTAGAGGTCGACCTAAACTAACTTGGGACGAGTCCGTTAAGAGAGATCTTAAGGAGTGGACTATCCCCAAGGATTTAGCTATGGATAGGAGCGCTTGGAGATTGGCAATCAACGTGCCTGAACCGTGACATCTTTTTGTCTTGTGCCCTTTTTGTCCTTTTATGTGTCTCCCTGTTTTCTCGTCTCTTTTGGGTTTCATCTCTAGCCTACCCCAACTTGCTTGGGACAAAAGGCTATGTTGTTGTTGTTGTTGTTGTTATTTTTTTTGCTAGCAAGCCGAGGATATGGATTAGTAGAAGATGCAAAGAAATTGGGTTGCCTAGGCGATAGCGCCGGTGATGGAAGATAGATTACATGCTAATTAGGAGAATAACAATGGCCATGACAGCTCACCCTTTGACTATAGTGCTATGCTATCTCAACCTGCACCTTCATGTACCCACCTCTTGCCAACCCCGTCATACCAGCGACTGCCCCAGCAACATGGATGGCAGCATCACCTTTGTCATCATCAGATGCTTGCAGTATAGGCATGCAACCTTCCGCTTCTGGACATATGCTCCATGCATGTTTCCAGCCGAGATGGGCATCGCTATGGCGTTGATCTTGTTTCATCGATATCTTGCCTTCTCAGGAGCTATGAATGTATCAATCGACGGGCTGATGTGAATGGTTGGGTCAGATGCGCTGTTGAACCATGCTTGCTTGTGGTTTTATAGGAGCAAGACTGGGTGGAGATGATGGTGACGTTATTCATCGGTGCCAAAGGTAAAGTTAAATGCAGTCTCCTTGGCTTCTGTGGCTCCTAGTAAAGTTAACTGTATGGAGTAGTAATGAATGAGTGGAGGCTTAGTGGGAACCCATTTCATGATAAAGAACTGATATGGTAATTGAATGCATGTTTGCATGTGCACGCCAGAAGGGTGAAACGGCAAAAGGTTGGGCAAATGCAAATTTTTCCATTGACAATTAACCATGCATGCATGAATATGGCTTTGGGCCTGCATGAATTGGAGGTTAGTGAATTGTGGGACCCTCCGGATGACGTGGCTTCACGAAATCGCAGAGAAATCTGCTAGTGGGTTCCTCCTATTTAGGTATAGTAGATAGCCAAACTGAAGAAATGGGAAGTGGTAGAGCACAGAACTACCGTATAGAGTTTAGCTTAATGTAAAAATAGTTTCCTCAAACCCCATTGGGATCTGAATCCCTTCACAGTTTGTGGCTGGTTTTTGTCATTTGTTGCCTTGCATCATGTTGGTTGCATAAGGCTGTTTAAGACATCTTTTAGTGGTTGCTTTGGTCACGTAAGGTTGTTGTTTTAGTTGTAAGGTCACATAAGGTTGTTCTGGCCGTGCATGGTCATGCAAGGTCGTTGTTCTGGTCGTGGTCATGTAAGGCCGTCGTACTTTGCTATTTTGGCCTTACTTCTCTCTTAATGCACTGCATGTTCGAGAAAAAAAAAGTAAGCTATATGATGCTGAGTAAATAAGGTCAATTATTTGAGTGTCCAAAAAAAACTGTTGTTAAGACAAAACTTCCTAGTTCTATGTTGAGTATTGAGCTAGGATGGCCCGGGGAGATATCACATAAGGTTCACCCAAGACCCCACTGTCTGAACAACCAGTAACAACAAGAGGTGAATAGAACAAAGGAGGAATGCATGATGCCATTTTCCCCATTTTGCTCCTTAAGCAAAAGCTATTAATACAATACAGATGAAGTTATATTATCCAACTTTGTAGGTGACAACACCAAGGAGCACACTTCAGAAAGAACATAAAGGTCAAACATGCAATAGCCTGAAATGGCACAGTTATCATGGCATAATTTTATCTGAAGTTACAAAAGTCAAACAAAGTAGGCAAGTAGCTATCACAATGTTAATTTACATAGAATTAAAGCAGAAAACAGAGGCATAAATGGAGCAAAACGGATTAAATTGTTGTAAGGATAGAAAAGGCGCAAAATATACTATGCATAATGCAAAACACTGACACATGGTTCCTAGTTTCTGTCATGGTAGTAGGGGAAATAAAAAAATAACTAGGCACATTGAGAGAGAGAGAGAGAGAGCAGTGAAAATCAAGCAGGAAAACAGCTAATAACAACATCTACCTTTCCTGTACTGGTCCCCACTGCCATAAGGTATCCCTGATCTTCATCAAATTGCAAAGACGTGACCTCCTGCAGTTTCAAACATGAGAGGCAGTTACAAACTTAAGCATCAGCATACTAATTTGCTGTCAAAGTAAAACATGAACCTGATAATAATCTTCTGAAGAAACAACTGGAATATTAATTCTGCCAACAGAAGTTTTTTTCCTCATATCAAAGCACTCAACTGCACCATCCTCACCACCACAAGCAACAAGTCCATGGATCTTACTGGGAGCACAGCAATTAATCTTGGGGGTTAACAATACTTGATAATCTAGTCACTAAGCAAGCCACATAATAAGTTAATAAAAATTATTACCTTCGTGTAACCGCATTTATTGCGGGTGATTGGGAGGAAAGAGAAGCAAGGAATCGTCCCTGCACAAGTGATTGGGAGGAAGTGGATTCAATAAACCAACAGAAGGAATATGTGCATATAATGCAGTCACAACCAGAATTGGTACCACCAAAATCAAATCAAGCATGTGTAATATAGCTAAGTGGAACACCATTCAAAATAATATGCTTATGTGCTTATGTTACATGTGGATCTTTGATTCTGTACTAGGTGTCAAATAAAAGCGTAAAATATGATGCTTTGCTGATGACTAATAAAAGATAAACAAACTATTGATATCTGCACGACTAATTAAGCACTGAAATTAGACCTGCTCTAAGTTGATCCTGTACAGATCTGGTGATGAAGCAGCACATAGCAAGTCGCAGGACCAACAATCGTAGGCCATGTCTCTTCCCATTCTGTCAATGAATCATTATGGGGATTAACAATATGCAAGATAGATATTTGGACAAGCACTGTTTTTACAACCTTTGAAATGATTCCCTACTACTAGTTGTTATCATTAAAGAATGGACTTCTCTGTTTAAACTCAGAATCTGAGAAGAAATACACTATGTGTTAAATTAGTACAGGATATTTTATAATGCGAAAAAAACCTTATATTTTCCTAATCCTAAAGAGGAAGACAACTAAATCCACAGAGGTGAGAAGTTAATATTAGTACCTCACAGGCACACCACACATCTTAAATTAGAAATACATATCTATGATCGGTCATCAAGATCAAGACATAAAAGTATGCTATGGTAGAGAACTAGAGATGCTAACCTTGGAATTCTCAAGCTATAATGGCTTCCATACTTAGCGTGCAAATTTACAGAACGATCAGCACACAAAAACGCAAGTTTTGAATAATCGTCACCAAGGATCTGAAGAAACAAACAATCAAGCTTGTTAGATAGGAAATACAAGAGCAGCTCTAGTTGGTAACAAAAGGGAAGGTACAAAATGTTGACATTTTCATAAGCATATTATTAGGAAATTTTGAGCAGTTATCTCCTATGGATGCATCAACTGGTAATAAGACCCATATTGCTTGAGGAAACGTAAACAGCAACAATTTTAACTAATAATAAAATATTAACTCGCCTAGCACTAGATAAACAACTCATGTGTGTTTTCCACCATCCCACAGTTACTTCTACTGCATAAGGGGAAAGCTAAAACCACCCTCTATGTATAGAAGTCCAGGGTAGTGATCAGGTGCATAAGAATGCACCTCGAACTTTATCGACAATTACTTAAAAGTTAAAACTCATGTGCCTGGAAATGAGGTTCAACGGGAGTATACCTGGAAAGTTACAATTTCTGAGATCAGGTGCCGCTCGAACTTCATCGACAATTCCTTCAACTCGTAGACTTTAACTTGCGGGGGGTAAATACCTAGCACATAGAACAGATATAAACATGCCGCACTGCCACTCAACAGCACGCAAATTAAGCTAAACATAGCCATGTCAAGCTTAATAGTTAACACACCTGAGGCGATCACGTACTGGTCATCGGGCGTCAGCTTGATCTTAGTGGTGGCAGTCTCGAACCTCAGGTCGTGGATCAAATCCAATCTCCGCTGATACTCTACAACCAAAGAAAGCGTAGTTTCCCCTCATTGCTACCCCTGACTAAAATCTCCACACACACAAAAAGGGAACGCCGGCGGGTGGGTTCCGGAGGTACCTTTGTCCTTGCGGAGGGCGCGCTTCTTCTTGGCGACGACCCAGGGGGCGACGTAGCGGCTGCCGGTGAGCGAGTAGAGCTTCACCCCGTTGATGGAGGTGGACTTGAGCGTCCCCGCGCCGTGGCTCGCCGCCATCTCCAACGCGGTCGCCGGAGCCCCTTTACTCCGCGCTCCTCCTCCTCGTCGATGGCGCCGTCGCGGTGTCGGTGGCGGGCGCTGCTGCTGCTAGGGTTTAAGGAATTTGGAGGGAGTCGGAGTCGGCGGCTGTCCCGGCGCGGGTGGTGCGCGCGCAGGAGAGGAGACTGCCCTTGCAACGGACAGGACTCAGGAGGCGGCGGCGGCGGCGCGACGAAAGCTCTCGCAGCCGTTGGATGATCATCTCATCATCTATCTCTTCATTTATTCATCTGTAGTGACTGGGCCTCATAGTGTTGGTCGTGGGCCATTCGATATCGGCCCATGAGTCCGGAACGATGGGCTTCCGGAAGCGTTGGTTCTTTCTCTTGTCCAACCTAACAGCTTGTGAGCTCGTGACCATCTTGAATGAATGCATGGATAGGCCCGTGAGCAGCCACTATGCACACACTGTGGTGTGCTCACTGCTCACAGCCTTCACAGTCACGTACTCAACCTCACCAGGAGGTGTGGAAAATATTGCTTGCAAACCACGTTTCCAGCATACTTAGAAGTTTTAAAATTATATAAAACGATGCACATTCTTAGTGCATTATAGATGTATATTGTCACAAAATTTGAGATTCAAACTTATTTTATAAAAATTCATACGAAAATGGCAAATTTTGGGTGCATATATGCACTGAAAGACAAATTCACAGAAATTTTGTCTTTTAGTGCATATGCTGCTGAAATTTATTCGTTTTTTTATGATTTTTCTAGATGGAGTTTTGAATCTCAAATTTTGTGACAATAAACATCTATAGATACACTATGCGTATGCACAGTTTTAGATTTTTTTTGAAAATTTATAACTATGGTTTTTTTGGAGAGTTTTACGGTTCCACCGTTTGAACCGATATTTTTTTTAATCCACAGGGTGCACAAGAAAGATGCTTTCAGTCCTGTTGCCGAGTGCATGCTGCAGCAGGGGGAAAAACAGTGCGTATTTGGCAGAGATGCCGCTGAACGCCGCCGATTCCGGGGGCTTGGTCGCCGGTGAGTTTGGATGGATAAAAGATGGTGACCGGACGGGAAATTGGCACGACGTCACTGCAGTTGCTCGATCTGCGTCGAGATCACGAGCTTTGGTGCTGTCAGTCTGGCGTACAGCTCTGCTGGCTCAGCGGAAGCGTCGCCGCTCTCGTGCAGATCGCGTCACGGTCGACCAGCAGCAGTGGTCGTGCAACAAAATGTCAGCTTTTTTCCCACACTGTTTGTGTTCTTCGTTCCGGTACTGACCGGGGAAAATACAACAGTGAACGAAAAAGGCCTTTTAGTTCTCAATTTCAACCCTAAATTTCACTATGTAAAAAGAAGATTTCCATCACATCAAAATATCGGCATGCATGGACTACTAAATGTAGATAAAATAAAAAACTAACTGCACAATTTTGTTGTACTTTGTGAGACAAACATTTTAAGCCTAATTAGTCAAAGTTTGGATAATTTTTACTAAATACAAACGAATTGCTACGGTGCGCATTTAATGCGCACCGTAGCAATTCGGGGGCTTGTTTAGATTAAAAAAAAAGTGAACCCGATGAATAGTACCACTTTCGTCTTATTTGACAAATATTATCCAATCGTGGACCAACTAGACTTAAAAGATTCATCTCGTGATTTCCAACTAAACTGTGTAATTAATTATTTTTTTACCTACATTTAATACTCCATGCAAGCGGTTAAAAAATTGATGTGACGGAGAGAGTGAAAAAATTTGGAATTTGGATGGCATCTAAACAAGCGCCGGGATGTAAAGAAAAGATTTGTGCTTAACTTGGCAGAGAGGACGTGATGTGCAGGAGGTAAAGAATCCAGGGAATAAATGAGTGGGAGTCAAAGTATTCCTTGAATTTTTCGACTGATCCGGCGGGTCGATCCTTTTTTTACCTGAATCCTAGCAACAGCTTTGCCCTCGACATTCAACGTTGGGGGGGGGGGGGGGGGGGGCACCAATGACATCCCAAACAACGCCACCTAGGCAGGTCATGGATGTGAGATTTACAAAGGGTGGACTGTTGGCAGTTTCTTTGATAAACTATTTCTCTGTTAGACTACCCGCACTTATGGACCTCTATATTCATCCTCTACGTCCTAGTCAGCAAGATTCTCTCCTCTATACTCAATTCTCCCGCACCCATCCATCCTCTATATCATCCTCTATCTACTATGAGACCCACTTGTCACTTTATCTAAATATATCTATGTGTGATCTAGTTTTAAAGGATTTATTGAGACGAATTTAATGGTGCAATCGAAATTTAATTTGGATTTTTGGTTTGTGAGTTATAGCATTTTTCCCTTTGTTTAGCTAGTGGGACCCGCTACTATAGAGTATAGTGTAAGCACTGTACTACTCTAAATATAGAGTGAGAGAAAAGATAAAGTATCATTTTAGAGTATCCAGTGTAACAGTTTTTACTCTATATTCATGCTCTAAAGCTTTAGAGTATTGTTTTAGAGTCCCACTGCGGCTAGTCTTAACAACCGCCACCGCATGGAACCCGTTACTTTAGATGTTAATGCAGCCAAAAAAAAATTTGCGATGCATGAACTCTTCCAAGTAAAAGGCCCAGTTCGTGTCATTTTGTTTCAGTAAAGTTTCTAACGCAATACTTGCAATCTAACTCAAGCAAAGGAACGCCGTGCTTAGAAATCACAGAAACAAAACACACACACAACAGTTTTTTTTTTGCGTGGAACGTACACACACAAGAGCACGGGATTTCCTAAACTAATACACGGTTAGCTTTATTGTCTATATTATTATTTACTAGGAAAATATGCCATGCGATGCTACGGATGACCATATGTTAAGAAAATATATGTCAAGCCACACCTTGTTTCAACTAACAAAACATAAGCGTGCATTGTGACGAGAGAAAAAAACTATCAAACGCTTGATATATTTACTTCACTTCAGTTGGGTACACAGCTGCAACAGTCACGATAGTTTAATTTGTATAGGTGCTACTTTTGATATTGTGAGTGGTTGTTGTAACAATTACAAACAAACGTGCGAAGGGCTTTGTAGCCTTGTGTTTATAAGAGCCTCAGTAACACCTACCGTCCTGGGTTTGACTCCTCGTATTCCAGGATTTAACGGTATTGTGCTTTTCGTGGTAGCCGATGTTCCCGTTGACAGTGAGGCGCTGGTGACTTCGTTAATCTCGTCTCGAGGATTTGTCGGGCCAGTTTTCGAAGATGCTTATAGGGGTAGGGTTTGCGTACGTGCGTTCATACGGATGAGTGAACGTGCGTTATGAACGTTTACGTTGTACTTTGTAATCTCTAAATAAATCACAAACGAACGGGCTCATTAATGGAAACAAGGATGACAATAGTTAGATATCAAGTTCTGTAGCTTCTTTTGAGGATCCATAAAAATATATAATTTTAATATTTTATTAAGGTGAGCAAGGGTTAATCGTTATCGTGTCTCGATTTTCACATGTTAGCCTTATCGAGAGCTGCCTTGTTATATGAGGACAACTTAGAGATTTGCATTTATATATGTGGATAGCTTGAAGAAACATTTATTTTTATTGGTTTGGGGTGAGAAAGTGTTCAAGATTTAAATTTATATGGTTTGATTAGTTTTTTTAGAGCTCATCAGCTAATTCATCATGTTATAATAATAATTTATTTCTTATTAAACATCTTAGTAATAATAGAAATATTGGTTTATTTTAAGTAAGGGTCAACGTTTCAAAAGATCTGTAATACTTTATTTATTATTTATCTTATTTTTATAATATAAAAGCAAAATAAATTCATTACAAAATAAAAAATAAAAAACAAATAAAGGGAAGGAAAGTCACGGACATCATCCTGAGCTAGTGCGGCACCTTCCTAGCTATAAGACCCGGACGCACGAAACATCTACGTACAGTAACTGCTAGCGTCCGGATGTCTGGATCCGGGTGCTAGACGCTGCACCAGACCGTCGAAAAAAATCAACCGTTTCGTCCGCACGGTTCCGCCCGCCCCCCACACGAGGAGGGAGTAGAAAAAAAAACCGCTTCCCGAGCAAGGGACCCGCCCCTAGCACCCCACGCGCGTGGATCCGTCCAGCCCTCAATCTCGCTAGACCCCATCACCTCCGACCACCGCCAGCTCGCACCCCATAGAACCGCCCCTGCAAACAACGAAACAAGGCTATTTCAACATCGAAAAAAGCTCTAATGAAACAAACAAAAAATACGAATTGCAACATAAAAACAAACAATAAAAAAATGATGTTGCAACTACTTCAACATCTCAAGAACTGCTACTGCAACATTAGGAAAACGCTTGTTGCAACAAACCAATAAAAACCATTGCAACAACCGAAAAAATCATCTATTGCAACATTAAAAACAACCCACTGCAACAATGAAACAAGGCTATTTCAACATCTAAAAAAGCTCTAATGAAACAGACGAAAAATACGATTTGCAACATGAAAACAAACAACGAAAAAATGATGTTACAATTCCTGCAACAACTCAAGAACTACTGCTGCAACAAGAGAAAACCGCCTGTTGCAACAACAACAAAAAAAAAGAACCACTGCAACAACCGAAAAATCATTTGTTGCAACATTCAAAACATCTCATTCCAACAACAATGATGAGGCAGGTGAAAGTCCTATGTTTGGTGTTGGTAATTAGTGACAATGCCTAAGTACTAATCCTATGCCTAAGTTGTATGTAGCATATGAGGATTAGTACATTCCAAGGTTGGTGGCAAGATGGACATGGTGATCATGATGGCCACACTTGGATTTGGACGCAACCCTACGTGATCAAGGCAAAGGTATATGCTTAAGGGTTGTGTTTTAGTAACCAAGACACCTAGTGGGTGTGGTTACATTATAGGATAGATAGCCGTACTATAAAGAGGGGAATGACGCGGCTATTGAACTCCTAAGTGCCTCTAGGTGTGCATTTCATGTCATATGCATTTGGATAGAACTAATAATGCCTCGAAAAATGATTGTGAAAATGCTAACACACATGCACATGGTGATGGTCACTTGGTAATGTTAGCACGTTTGCGATGTCGGTGGAGTTTGAGCGGTAGAGAGGGTTTGGGGTCCTCTCTCCCTCCCGCCGAGCTTGCGAGGCGGGATTCAGGTGTTTTCGAGGAGTTAAAACGACTATTTTCCACTACGCCGGAAGTCGGAAATCGAACGGAAAGCGAACGGAGGTCACAGTGGTGACCGGACGCTGGACCGGACGCGGTCTCCATATGACCGAACGCGTCCGGTCAGTGTCCAGTGTCTGCGCGTGTTTTAGTTGTTTGATCGGACGCGAGGCGCGTCCGGTCGTCCAGGGAGCTTACTGGACTCCAACCGGACGCTGGCACTGTGGCGTCCGGTCAGTTCTTCAGCGCGTCCGGTCGATGTTTCGTTGTGCGCGGCTCAGAGTTGACCAGCGCATCCGGTTAGTCACGGGACCGGCGCGTCCGGTCGTGACCAGCGCGTCCGGTCGTTGCGACCAGCGCGTCCGGTCGGCGTTTCGAAAAAGAGCCGTTGCGTGACCGGCGTGTCCGGTCAGTTGGACCAGCGCGTCCGGTCAGCGCGACTGCTGCTGAATCAAGTTCCTAACGGCTATATTCGAAGGGGTACGTCTATAAATACTCGTTGGCCGGCTCAAGGCTCCCACTCTTGGACATTTGACATACTTGTGAGCACTTTGAGCTAAGCAACTCCCCTTCCACTCATCTCTCTTGCCTCTTTGCATATTCGAAGTGAGATTGAGTGATCCAAGTGCATTTGCATTGTGAAATTGCATCTAGTTGGCACTTGGTGGTTGATTTGCTGCGGGATTCTTGTTTCTCTTGGTGGTTGCCGCCACCTAGATGGCTTGGAGCAGCTTGGAGGCGTTGGCAAGAGTTGGTGATTGTTCTTGGCCACCTCCGGTGATTGTGAGGGGTTTGTGTCTACCTCGGTAAAGTGCCAAAAGGCAACATTAGTAAATTGCTCGTGTCATTGCAACCTTTTGCCATTTGGTAGGTTCTTGTGGCGCCTTTTGAGAGGCTCGGTGTGAGACCGATTAGCCACCGAACCACGTGGTGAAGAAGGACACAACGGGGACTAGCGTGCCGGCAAGCACGTGAACCTCGGAATAAATCTTTGTGTCATCATTCTTATTGTGATTGATCGATCCCGGTGGTTGTATATTGTGGAATTCATCTCTTGATCATATTGTTTGGTTGGCTCAATACTTCGCCCCTCGGTGATACCCTTCTAACTCTCTCTTGTATTAATTTCTTAGTTACTTTGCTAGAGTAGCTCTTTTGTGTAGCTTGCTAGTTGTAGTTTTCCTCTCGGTTTGACTTGTGCGGTTGAGTGCTAAAATACTAGAATTGTGAATTGGATAGGTGGCTTGCAAACACCCCGTGGGCTAAGCAAAACACGCATCTCGCTATTTGTTATATTGATAAACTTGTTTAGCTTGTCTTTGTAGAAATTTTTAAAAGGCTATTCACCCCCCTCTAGCCATCAAGACCTTTCAGCAGGAGGAAGAGGAAGGAGGAGGGGGTAGGGAGGCCTCAGATCCAAAGGGAAGGAGAGAGGAGAGGGAAGGAAGAGGAGACATACCTGATCCGGTCGGATCCACCGCTGCCCCCGCCAGATGCGATGGATCCACGGCCGCCGTCACCAGATCCGGTGGTGATCCACGGCCGCCGCCGCCGCATACACCATGGCGGGGAGCCCGGTAAGCACGGGTGTGGGCACGGGGAGCTCGCAGAAAAAGGAGGGGAGGGAGAGAGTGATGCCGGAAAACAACCGCCATCGAGCTTTCTCCGGTGCTGGAGGTCGCCAGATCGAGGGAGGGAGGCAGGGGAAGAGGGGGAGGGTGCGGCTCGCATCCTCCGCTGCCGCCTCTCTCGGTCGCATGGAGGACGCGGGAGCAAGGAGGAAGGAAGGAGCAGGGGAGGGGAGGGAGGGACGGAGATGGAGGAGGCGTGGCTTGCCGGCGAGTGCAGGCGGAGCGACGGAGAGAGTGAGACGCGGTGCGGAGAGAGCGAGCGCACCGTGGGCGGAGAGAGCGAGGCGGAGTGGGGAAAGAAGAAGAAAAGACGAGCAGGAGGGAGTGGCGCGCGTGGGAGCGGGTGGGCGGGACGTCGCGAGGCGCGCCCGGTCGGGTTAGGTCTGTCCGATGCGTCCGAACGCCCTACATGTATCATTACCGTACCAAAAAAGGAGAAAAAAAAGACAAAGCAGCCTAACAAGAAATAGAGATGGTAACGGAAACAAAACATGGCTGGATGCGGATAAAGTACCGGTGATTAGGTTGGACGAAAAATTATAGGTGGCATTACCTTTTTAGTATTTGGTGTAGATTTTTCTAACTAGGGCCATGTTTAGATTGAAAAAAATTTCAACCCGATGAATAGTACCACTTTCGTTTTATTTGGCAAATATTATCCAATCGTGGACCAACTAAGCTCAAAAGATTCATCTCGTGATTTCCAACTAAACTGTGTAATTATTTATCTTTTTTACCTACATTTAATACTCCATGAAAGCGGCTAAAAATTGATGTGACAGAGAGAGTGAAAAAAGAATTTTGAGGGAACTAACCAAGGCCTACACTGGACCTGTCGATCGATAGATTCTCCCTGGCCTCTCCGTGTGTGCGTCCCTGCGTGGGATTCATTGACAAAATCCTCCGAAACTTGAACTGAAAGCAATGTGCGTGTACTGACCTGCCATCGCCCATCGCCAACACCAACCTCCTGACGTCCAGGTCAAGTCCCAATCAGAGAGCTTCTCAACTCCGGCTGCCTGCACCGCTGTCCGCTGTACTGACATTAGGCAGGCAGTACGCGTCCCAGGTCCATCGGTGTCGCCTGCGATTTTCTTTTCTTCAATCGTACGCTTAATACTCAGAGAAGTTACATCAGGGCTTAAATTAGGACGGGCAAATTCCATCGCAAGAAATCACATGACAGCTTAAATCATGTGAGCACGCTTAGTTCGAACCGGATAGACATATATAATCCCATTATTAAAGAAGAATAACTTTGTTTTACATTTTTTTAAACACGTAAAACATAAGTAAATTCATCCTCCGAAAAATCAATTTTGCTCATGCTATTGCTATTGTAAAGCGTAGACTGACTTTGAATTTTTGTTTACCCATGGAGTCCCCTTAACAATTCATCTCATGTCGAAGGATGGATACAGAAAGTATAAGGTGGTAGTAGAGCCCAAGTTCTCGATTTATGATGGAAACCCACGGAAAGACGATAGAGAAAACCAAGATAAAGAAGCGGAGAAGAAGAGCTGCCAGCATTGAAATAAAGATTTTGCCAAAGTTCTGCCTAGTTATATTGGGCGCTTCTCCACATTATTCACCATTTTTATTTGCGGAAACTAATGCTGTTTCTCCGAAAAAAAGGAATTAGTTAAAATAATTCTTTAGGCATAGGACTTTAAGCATTTTCGTACTACCGAAGTCATCCAAAGGAGTACGATGGTGGGTAATTTTGAAATTTCACGTATCTTATGTGTGTTTTGTAATTTCCATAGTTATCAAGTGTATTTTATTATATAAGAGCAACTCCAAGAGACGAGAATGACTCTATAGAAATAAAGATTTTGGTAAAAAATTATCCTTCAATAGCTTGTCTAAATGGTTATCTAAATGTAGTCATCTTCTATTTCGGATTTCTCGCTAGCTAAATATAGAAGACGAGAATGACTGAGTGTATGCGAGATATAGAAAAACTGTTGAAGAGTAGAAACATATAGAAAACGATTTTTATGCAAATAACTCTCTAAATAGTGATTTAAAGAGTGAGTTTTGAAAAGGCTCTTGGAGATGCTCTAATACTCCTATTAAATAGAAAATATTAGATAGATAAAAGAAAAATGAATAAAAAAATCTGTCGCCTGCGCCGGGAAAAAAAGCCGCGCCCGCCGAAAAAACGAAACCCAAAACGGCGTGCGCTGGCCCCAACTCCGTCCGCTGCCCCACAGGTCACAGGCGGAACCGAACCAACCCACCCTGACCAAACCGCCCGAGCCGGCGCCAGCCTAGCCCACGCTGTTGGCCTCCTCTCCCAGTCGCCTCCTCGCCTCCGTCCCTTTCCCCCTCGGCGTCGTCAACCCACCCCACCCCTACCCGCTGCTGCTAGCCCGCAGCTCCCTCGCTTCCTGCACCCACCCCCCGCGGCGCGGCCCAGATCCCGCTCGCCGGTGGTGGCCCCTCACCCCCTCGCCGCTGGCGCCGCCGGAGCAAGGGGGACGGCCCAAACCCTAGTGGGAGTAGGAGACTAGGAGGGAGCGGCGCGAGATCCGCCCGCGGCCGCCCCGATGGGGGACTTCAACGTGGCGCTGGTGATCGTGGCGGCGGTGGTGAGCGTGCTGGTGCTGCTCGTCAGCGTCTACCTGCTCGTCAACTACCAGCACCCCGACGACGCCAACCAGGCCTACTTCCCCAAGCTCGTCGTCGTGCTCGGCCTCACCGTCGCCGTCCTCTCCATCCTCATGCTCCCCGCCGA
The DNA here is from genome assembly GCA_038087645.1 of Saccharum hybrid cultivar R570. Lineage (NCBI taxonomy): Eukaryota > Viridiplantae > Streptophyta > Magnoliopsida > Poales > Poaceae > Saccharum > Saccharum hybrid cultivar. The sequence goes on along the minus strand of JAQSUU010000254.1, from coordinate 4,581,847 downwards.
CGTCGCCAACCGCCAGGCCTGCCGCAAGGCCGTCTACAACGGGGCTTGCAACCTCACGCTCCCCATGAAGACGCTCTGGATCGTCGTCTACATCGTCGACGCTGTCCTCGTCTTCCTCGTCATCCCTTTCGCCATGTTCTACTACGAGGGCGACCAGGACAAGTAACCTGCTCCCCCCTCGCCGCTTCCCTCCTCCTTATTAGCTGCATCTCTGTCCCTTCTTCTTCATTCCCGCTGATGATTTGGTTCCGCCTTCCCTGCAGGTCCGTCGGGAAGAGACTCAGGACCGCGCTCATGTGGGTCGTCGCGTCCGCAGTGGTGTGCGGCCTTGTACTCGGCATCCTATACGGTGCGCGTGGATCAATCCATGCTTCCCCCATTCCTATCTTACCCTCGCACCTCAGAATGCTCTTCTGATTCTCCAGGATTGGAGTGAGATTCTGAATACTACTACTAGCATTTTAATGTAGTTCAGTTCAAAAAAAAAGTGGCATCTTTTGCCCGAATCTTTTGGTCAATTCCAGCGTGTCCCTGCATTTGGGTTCGAATTGAAGCGACAGCTTTGAGCTCTGAACCTTCTTTTTTTCTTTTTTCTTGAGTTAGATCCGGAATTCAGTTCCCCGTGTTGCCGCCCCTCCGCGGATGGTTCTTCCTGTGCTTCATGAGCTTAGTTTAGATTCCTTTCTACTGTGTATATGTGTTGTCGATTGCATATGCATTCCTTTACACGGGGATTTTATTTGGTTTACACAACAAAAGATTAGTTTTGTCTCCTTTGGTTTTACAGTCATATGACTATGGGACAAAACTGTACTGCTTTTTTGATAGTTACATTGCATAGAATGGGTATGCCTTGATACAAACCTTATTTACCCTCTATTCTATACAGATTCTATTGCACAAATTACTGATCATTAACAACATGAGATGTTTACGGCTAAAATTTTATGTCATCTAGTGATCACCAGATATCATCAAGTTCCTAAGTTTCTGCAATGTCGAACCTTTTCAGTCTCGTGATGGTGTGTGTTTACCTAAGTAGGCTGATCCTATCTCCATTTTGTCGCTTCAGGACTTGTTGGTAAAGTGGACTTCACTGTCAGGCACCTATCTTCAACGGTCCAGACATTTCCAAACTCATTTTCTGGATTCTCAAGTGGCCAGCCTTGCTTTAGTCAATTGCCTCGTGTGGTTAGTCATTGATGGAAATATGGAATTACCATTTTCGTTGTTGATGACTTTTATTCTGTTTCTGCTCTCTGTCTTTATGTTTCACTGAACGAGTACTAGTCTCTGACTCCATCTATTTTTCAGTGTGCGGCTTCTACTGCACCGGCTAACTCGCAAACAACTTGGACAATGCGTGCTACCTTCCCTGAATATGTGGTTGCTCTTACTACAATCGTTGGATCTGTGCTTTTCACGGTGAGTTTAGTTTAAACTTAATGGATTGTGTTATGGACATTTTTGGTATATGTATTGCTTTGTTCAAATTTGCCATATTTTTTTAGATATGATTAGTTGAATCTGAAATATGAACACTGTGCTCTCCCCACCATTTAGTACTGCTGTAACCTGTAATCATGCTGTCATCTTTCTGCATTTTTTTTCTTCCATTTTGCTGACTATACTTTTGTTTGGTAGATATTTGGTGGTGTCGGAATTGCCTGCCTTCCATTGGGACTTATATTCTCATTTATCCGGCGTCCAAAAGCTGTAATTACACGCTCACAATATATAAAGGTGGGCCTACATTCTCAAGTACACCATTTTGATCATAAAGGATGCTTGCCTCACTTGTGATCAATCTTTCTGTTGCTAGTAATTATTTGGATATCAATGCTTCCTTGAGGCTAAACATGTGCCCTGCAGGAAGCAACTGAATTGGGAAAGAAGGCCAGGGAGTTGAAAAAAGCGGCTGAAGCCCTTCACCAAGAAGAAAGAAGTGGGAACAAGGGCCGGAAATGGCGCAAAAATGTGAAGGCTTTAGAAAAGGTACTCAATTTTTTTTTATTGAAATTGCTCTTTCCAGGCATTGATAATGTTTAGCTATTACTTCCACAAAAACAACAAACCACCATATTTATCCTTTTACGTGTGGTGTTATAAAGTAACCCCAAGAGATTAGTTAATGGCATGTCCTTTATAGATGTAGGCATGCTACTTCAAATACGTAAAAGCTATGTACCTAGCTATATATTTAGTGTAATGGTAGCAACTTAGGTTCTTGAGGGTCTCTGCCTCCCTTTTAGCTACTGGGAACTCTGCAGTTTGCAATACTTAGTCTCATGTCTGTCAATGATCAGAATAAAGAAGATATCAATTTCAAATATTTGGTTTAAAGAAAAGTTGAAAGTATTTTTAACATGTATTTATAGAAGTCATCTCATTTTGGAGTTTTGGTGATTAGCAAGTTCTCTCGTTGAGTTGGTGTCCATGTGCATGCCACATGATGTTGTTCATATGGTACTTGGTCTCTGATTATTGTAGTGTAGTCTGTGTAGACCATTTTCCCTACGTTCCTGTCATACCTTCTTGTGTATTGTAGTGACTCTAACTGCTAAGTTCAATCTTTCAAATATCAGGAGTTATTACTGCTGGAAGATGACATGAAGGCTCTAGAAGAGATGTATCCTCAAGGAGAACAGGTAATCCGACATAAATTATCATATCATACATTTTTTTATGTTTAAGATTCTCTCCTTGACACCTGTTATGGTACAGGCTGAGGCTACTTGGGCATTCACAGTCCTTGGGTACATTGGAAAACTTATATTTGGTGTTGTTGGGTGAGTGCAAAACTTTTGACCTGTACTTGTCCTGTATCTTAATCAAGTGCACTTTCCAAAGTGATCTCTTCAAAACGTTGTTGTGCTTGCAGGTTAATTGTTTCAATAGCTTGGGTTGCACATATCGTCATATACTTGTTGATTGATCCTCCTCTATCTTCTTTCCTGAATGAAGTCTTCATAAAGTTGGATGGTGTTTGGGGTATCTTCTGATCTTCCATTCTTTGTCAACTTATGCTGCTGATGAGAACAATCCAATTAATCAATTAATCTTCTGATTTATGTACCAGGTCTCCTTGGGACTGCTGCTTTCGCGTTCTTCTGCTTCTATCTCCTTATTGCAGTGATTGCCGGGGAGATGATGCTTGGTTTGAAACTTGTTTTCATCACAATTCACCCGATGAAGTAACCAGCTCATACCTTGGCATACTATTTTTTTTTTCTGCAGTTTTACTTCTTATAAATCTCATTAACAAACTAATCAATTTGTTTCAGATGGGGAGGCACTTTAATGAACTCCTTCCTGTTTAATGTTGGGCTCATACTACTTTGCTCCATTAGGTATGCCATCAATGCCTTCCTTACATAACATGGTATGGATTGTCAAAGGGTTTAATTTTCATTTTCACTGAACATTACAGGGTAATGGATATTTATTACATTTCTGCAGCATGATTTGTATCTTTTCCACAACAGTCGAAACCCAATTTCATTACCAAACATGCATGATTTGTATCTGAAATTGTTTTTAAGCTTTCATTTGGAAAAGACAATCGTAGTCAGTTAGAATGATCATGTTGGAATGTTCCTCAATCTACCATGGTGAATGGAACTATAATTGTTTGTCTTACGTCGCATGCACTAAAGATGAAAATGACTTCTGTATGAGCATGAGTTTTGTTGATTACTTGGTTTAAAGAAATGTCATAACCCTTCCATGAGTACTGACTGCCTATTTTTGTTTACTTTGTATTTCGTGATTTAAAACCCCAAATCTAATTATCATAATTTCTTGCTATTCTATGTGCAGTGTGATTCAGTTCTGTGCCACGGCTTTTGCCTACTATGCACAAGCAACTGCTGCTCAAGAGATCTTTGGCCACACATTGCAATCCCTTCGTGGAATTAAGTATCTTTACAAGTGAGTCTCTCAAATGAAGAGTGAAGTTAGTTGCTTTGTTTACAGGTGTTGCAGACATTTAAAACTTGAATGTATTTTGATACTTGAACCACAAAATATGCAGGTACAATGTTTTCCAGTATGGCTTTGTTGCTCTTGCCATCCTTACACTCTTCTACTATGCTACTTCATTAAGTGCTTAGTCATTTACATTAATAACTATAAAAGAAATCAAGTTTGACTGTATGTTATTCCCAATACTTGTTAGGGATGGAGAAAGAGGAAACCAACAGGAAGGTTCCAGCTCTCAAATTGATTTGCTCTGTAAGTGAAGCTTGATGGATTCATCATATTTGCCCCCAGAGTGATAGTTCAGTTAGCATCTTAGGGATGTATATGATCAACCAAACGAAACCAAATCATCTTCTCAAAGAGTTGAGGAACTGCAAATGGTGTAAATTATCAACTATGAATGAGACCTCGAAGGCGAGAATGGGGGAACTGTTGGTTACCACGGACATGGATGTTAAAGTAGAACCCAGTTGACTTTGCAGTGTACACATTTCTCATATCGGCTCTTCATTTACGTCTGTATTATTGCTTTATGATTGGCTGGTGATGTTATTCATGAGAGATGTTTGGTGTGTCTGGGGGCGCTTTGCCCCCCTTTGATATTCATTTCTTGGCTGTGTCTGGAGTTAGGTCAGTTCATTGCTTTCATCTGTATTATATACTGTGATTACAACACAAGGTTCTAGGTTGTATTAATGATGTCTTGATAATCCTTGTGTCTGTCTGTGATCCCTTGCGTGTCAACTATAAGCTTATCCATTGTTGGCTGTTGCCACTGCCAAACAAGGCTGTTTATCAATTCTATTGTGAAGCCTGCTATCGTGAAGAATTGCCCGCGTTTGTCTCTTGCTAGTGCCACTCATTGATATGGATGTCTCATCTATAATGCCTTGAATGCGTAAAGTTTTTTTTTCGTTTTATAATAACTTGATATGTGTTATTATATGGGGGGAGAGTGTTATTATATGTTGGAACATAGTTCTTAAGGCGTAAAGGCGAGGCATGACAATGTGCCACTGCCTAGATGCCTAGGTGAGCATTTTGCAAGGCGCTGGGGGTCGTCTGGACGCCTAGGCGCACTATGGGTTGGAAGTAGTGTTACAAAATCATCTGCAGAGGAGATGGTTAAGAAAAATCTTTGCCAATTTCTACTTCTAGGGAAGATCCAAATATACCACCTCTACCGACAAAATGCACAACCATATTTCTATCAAATTTCTACTGATAGGGAAGGGTCAAACATACACTATCAAATTTTCTATGCGGAAGGGCTAAATATACACAAATTTACTGATAGGGTATAGGGTATACAACTACTAGCAAACTTGTACCGATAGTTAAGGACCAAATATACAACCACTAGGTACAATGGTACAAAGTGTATTGTAGAAAAAATGGTACAAAGTGTACAGATGTAGCGAACTTGATTGTAGAAAAAAGAGCTCAGATGTAGCATACTTGATTGTAGGGAAAAAAATCAAACAAGTAAGGTCTTACTAAACATATTTCAAACAAACATATAGCATGATGCATTAGCTCCTGATCAATGTGAGTAATTTGTGTGACCATGATGTAAGGAAAGAATGACTCTTTTCTCAATGCATGAATAGCGTGAAGAATTATGGACCAAGTCTTCTATTGAACCAACTGCCTGGCACTGGCAAGGACCATGCAGAATGTTATAGTTTCCGAGCAAGCTGTTAACAATGCAACTAGCATGAACAAAATGTCGGGCGTGAGGCAGTAGTATGTACTAACAATGGAAGGAATATGCATGGGCTTCTACTATCTTGACTCATCAGGAAGTAGTGATGAAGTTCAGGTGCGCATAACAAATCATAAATCACGAGACAAGCAATTAAGTTCATATGAGTAACTACTGCCTTGAAAAAAAAACTCCCAAAGCATCTTGCTCCTACTCTAATAGCCCACCCACATGGAGGCAGCCCTTTCAAGGGAGTAAGAGAATGTCAAGAACAGGCTATACACAAACAATTTTTACCACCACATCCTTTTTTTTTTGTAGGGGCAGTGGCGGAGCTGGTGAAAATGCACGCCTAGGGCCACTAAGCGCCTAAGCAAATCATAATGGGCTCTACTGATAGTTCACATAAGCAATGGATAAAATATAATTTAGAATATATATATATATATATATATATATATATATATATATATATATATATATATATATATATATATACGGTAGCGCTATTCTACACCCTAGGTGTAGAATATTATTCTACACCACAAGTTAAAATTGAACTGAAAAAATATTGAGTACTACTGAACCACGTTCAGTATCAGTCAGTATTACACCCAGCACCTCGAAAATACTGAACAATATTGAAACACGAGTACTGAACAGTACTGAATTTTGTTCAGTATAACAGCTTGGTATAGAATACTATTCTACACCTAGGGTGTAGAATAGCGCGTGTATATATATATATATACATATATATATATATATATATATATATATATATATATATATATATATATATATATATATATATATATATATATAACTACTGCTCTGTATCTGGCTACAAAATAACTTATTATGTAGCCACTTTGAGTTATGATAATTACTATGTTAATTTACGAGATTATAGTAACTCCTTACTAAGTGGTTTACTACAACCTTACGGTAAATATCCCTATGTGTTATAGTAACCCAACTATCGTAAATATGTATTGATATTATCGTAAATTAGTATATAAAATTATCGTAAATGGAGGTGGCTACAGAATAATTTATTTTGTAGCTAGCTACTAAATATACTCTCCATATATATATATATATATATATATATATATATATATATATATAGAATAAATATATATCCGTTTGCATGAGCAACAGATAAAACAATAATTTAGAATAAATGTTAATTGCACGCACAATTGTACAATAAACATGATAAAATGAATTTCAATGTTGTGTAATTCTACTAAAACACTACAAATTGATGGGAAATATTAATAAATTAGCTAGAGATATAAACATGGGATATATATATATATATATATATATATATATATAGAACTGCTACCCTATAGCTGGCTATAGAATAACTTATTCTGTAGCCACATTGAGTTACGATAATTACTATGTTAATTTACGAGATTATAGTAACTCCTTACTAAGTGGTTTACTACAACGTTACGGTAAATATCCCCACGTGTTATAGTAATTCAACTATCGTAAATATGTATTGGCATTGTCGTAAATTAGTATATAAAATTATCGTAAATGGAGGTGGCTACAGAATAACTTATTCTGTAGCTGGCTATAGAGTATACTCTCCCTATATATATATATATATATATATATATATATATATATATATATATATATATATATATATTCCAACTCCCACAGAGTAGCTACTCCCTCCTCCAAACGACGTACGTAGTCCAATGGTCGACACAACTCGTGAGCCTCTGCACTATCGGTTTCAAACACCTCGGCCCGTTTATAGATTAATACAAATCCAATCCTACTTATACGGGAGCCACAAATTTTGAACGCATCTTATTAGCCTCTCCAGGAATATATTTAATAATAACCACCACGCATGCGGCCGCCGCCTTGGTGCGACTATTCACGATGTCGATGAGCACCATTGGCGTACCTAGCCCCTGGCCATGGATCATGCAAAGGATAGCGGCGACGCCGCAAGGCTTGGCCTCGTGTCGTGGGTTTCTTCCACGCTGCAACAACTCGCCATTGTCGATGCCATGCGAGGCTGCATTTTTTTTTGTAAGTAATCTATATTGATCTCATACATCTAATCCTCGATTCTCTTTTTCTGGTTTCTAGATATGCGGTGGCACTATTTTCCCCAGCCTCTCATCGGACGACGAACCGGCTTGCGGCCAATAATAAGGAGGTTTCGATTTCCAGCGTCCTCCCTATGGTCTTTGTATCTGTGTCGATATCCTCTACTTTCCAATCCAAATACGGTATCCATGTCCATATCCTCTGCAACTCTTTCTTTTCGGATCATAACAAAATAAAATAGGCAAGCGCTAGGCCTAATTAATCATATCCTATATATATATATATATATATATATATATCAATTACAATGGAACGAAACACCCAACCAAACAATCAAATTACTCGAGCGAGTCAGATATTCCAAACAGCTGGAACCGTCGTGGAGTCGACCTCACCGGCCTCGAATCGAGCATGGCGGGGGCGGCGACAGCGAGCATGGCGCCCATGGAGAGCAGGCCGAACACGGAGTCATACGTGACACAAACGTTGAGCGCTGTAGGCCAGGCAGGCGCCGCCGAGGTGGAGGCTGAGCCGCAAAGAAGGCGGCGTAGTGCCAGGCACGGACGGAGGTGGGCAAGGACCAGGAGGAGGGGAGCAGGCGAGCAGCGCGGCGTACACAACAACAAAGAGTGCCACCTAGGTCCGTCGTCGGCTAAGCGCCCGCAGTAGGAGCGACGTCCACAGGGGCCACGCCATCGGCTCGGCCGCCCCCGCCGCCGGATCCATGGACGAATGGAAAGCGAGGAGCAGAGCTGAACTGAGTAGCGAGGGATTCTCGGCCTCAAATTGAGTTTGACGTGAGCAGCTTGTGTGAGGCGAGCAAGTGTCGGCAAGAGAAACGAATGCCCCTTGGAAGCTTGACTCTTTGTTGGGCGAGGCCAGGCAAGCGGGTGAGGCGAGGCGAGTGGCGGTGAAGGAACCAAACAGGCTCTCGTTCGAGCCTTCGAGGTGAGGAAAGAAACGGATTTACAGCAGCCACACAGCTTTTACGGAGAAGATAAGGTTCGTGCATGAACTTTTGTAACTGACCCGAATAAGTACCATTACTTCGCACTACCTTTAAGTTTTTTTTCCTGTTCCCGTTAGTAAGCAGGAGTGTGTGACAATTTCCCCCCTTTTGCTTTTCCTTCCCATGCATCCGTGAATGGAGTTCTTATTTAATCCCTCCATTCCAAATTATAAGTCGCTTTGACTTTTTTTTATACATCTATTTTGCTATGCATCTAGATAAAACAATATGTCTAGATACATAATAAAATGGATGAACCATAAAAGTCAAAGTGACTTGTAATTTAGAACAGAGGGAGTATTTTTTTATTTATTTCCCATAAATACTAAAGAAAAAATGATAAAAACAATAATAAAAGACCATTGAACTATTGATCCATTTCTATATAATAAAGATTTTCACCTCCAAATTGCGATACAATTTTGATTAAGAACAAGACTTTTCTTATTAGAACACATAGTCCAATCCATTACCACATGGTCCAATTGACGGTCCGATTAATTCAACTGTAAATTAAAATATTGGGTAATTTGTTGTCCAGTTCAGTCTAAATGAATACACCCTCTACTTACACTTGCAATCCATGATGAGTGTTGCCATGTGGATGATAGAGAGATCATAATGACCATCAGACATACCAATACTTAAAACATATCAACAACTAACTTATTGTCGACTTAAATAAAAAATAAAAAATAAAAATTATAGATTTTTATAGATATCCAAATATATATAACATCTTATATATTATGGATGTCATGATCATAGTAAAATAAACGGTGATTCTAGCGCCCGGACGTCCGGCGCACGAGTGCGTCCGGACGCCGGTCCACTTCCAAAACGCTCCCCCCGCCCCCGCGCGTGGAATATAACACCCCCTGCCCCCGCGTATAGAACGGAACATGCCCTTGTCCTCCGCTCCCCACCGCGCCCCTGTCCCGAAAGAGCACGAAACACTTCAAGTGCAACATTGCAAACATATGGAAAAACTATGTAGTGCAACATCGGGATATAAATACTGCAACATTAAAAAAAATGTTAAAAACATGCACTACAACATCGAAAAATATATGTTCTGCAACAACGAAAAATATGCACTGCAACATCGAAAAAATATGTACTGCAACATCGAAAAACATGTACTGCAACATCGAAAAAATATGTACTGCAACATCGAAAATTATGTGCTACAACATCAAAAATTATGTACTGCAACATCTCAAGCAGTAGTACTGCAACATCGCAAAAACATCTATTGCATTAACCCAAAAATCACATTGCAACATTCGAAAATTATTTGTTGCAACATCTAAAAAACCCATTGCAACACGAGAGAAACAACAACAAAAAAGCGTACGAAAACAGCCCTTAACCTATCACCTTCGAACTCGCCGGAGGGAGGAGGGAATGGGACCCCAGAGCTCGCCGGAACCTTAGCCACCGCCGTGTCCCTTAGATCCAGAGAAGGAGGAGGAGGGGGAGGAGGAGGAGGGCTAAGATCCAGAGAAGGACCAACCTATCTCGTCAGAGTCGCCGCCGTCGTCCTCGTCTCCGGTGGGGATCACATGGAGGTCGCGGAGGGAGGGAGGGAGGGAGAGAGAGGCTGCAGCGACCTAGCGCGCGGGCACAGCATCCGTCTCAGTAGCGGCCCGGAGAACAGCGCGCGGCGCGGCCACGAGTGGGTGGCGGAGGAGCGGGGAGGAAAGCAGGCGAGCGGAGCAGCGAGTGGGCGCAGGCGGAGACGGGATGGGATAAGGAGTTGGTGGACGCGCTCAGTGAGTCGTTCCGTGTGCAGATCCGTCCGGATGGGATGGACGCCCGCACAATATCATTATCGTAAAATAAATTGTAGTTTTAAAATTTTATAGAAGAATAGTATACAAGTAGTTATATAGCATTCTTGTTCACATTTTCCATGAATATTATAGCTTACTTTCTCAGCATTCTTATTCTCATTTTGTATGAATATTCGATAGCTTATCTGCTCTTGTTGCAATGCACAGGCATATTTGGTAGTACTCCTAATAAAGCAATATATACTATTCATGACCCAATTTTGTTATCTAAAATATACTCTTTCTCTCATTTTTTGGTTAACCAATTAAATGCCAGTGATCTTTTAATTGGCTACCGAGAATTTCCAAGGTTTCTCAAGAACAACATGAAAGCGAACTTTTTTTTAAAAGATGCAAGCAATTTGTGGATTACTGATTATGAGAGAAAAGATAGGTGGTAGGTAAATTCTTGGGATATTATATTTCTTTAAGCCTGTGTTGATCCTCACAAAGATTTGTAACTTGACTTTTCTTTTTTTTCGCTGCAGAGAAGAATAAACTATAGATTCACCACCTCTTCGTAAAGTGTGTTGTGGCTAAAAAGATGAATGCACTGAACATCCAGAAGATCATGCACCAGTTGATTGGCATCTCTTTTTTGAAAAGTTGATTGGCATCTCTGAGGGCGGCTTCTGAATGTAGGGTCCTGTTTGGTTATAGATGTGACCACTAATGTTGAAAACTGCTAGTATTCATATTTTGATCAAGTAAGATGGACTTCTTTTTAGTTTTTGTGGCAAAACGAAAACTATGGTTTGCCACGATTGTTGTCCTGGACACTTCTTTGATGGTTCTGTCCTTCATCCTCCTACGTTCTGTTTTGACAGACAAAGGAGTTTCACTAATTTATTTACGCTGTTGCAGCTTAATATGGGATAAGATGATTACAAAGCGCTTGTTGAGAGCAACACCAAAAGGATCTGTAATGAGCTGACTGTTCTGAACTCCCAGTCCAACAAACTGGATGAGATATCCTCAACCCTTTCAATCTTGCCGAAACAAGCAGAACAGTCAGTTCTATGGAGATTGAATTTTTATCCTGCAAATAGATGGGATCAGAGAGATCTTGCATTATTCACGTAGCTTTGTTTTTAGACCATTAATACAAATAAATAAAAAGAACCTACGCACTTTTAGAAGGGAATGAACGAACTGTGAAGTCTGCACGTACTCATGCATGCAATGGACGCATTTTGTGGCAAAACGAAAACTATGGTTTGCCACACGCGATTGTACGTGGCACAAAAACTGCCCCTACGTACAATAATGGGTCGGTCCATATTTAACGAACATCTCCATCATATCTAAGGAACTTAACGTCGTTTATAGGAGTACTATATATATGTGTGGTTAAAAATAGAAACGATATCAGCTAGCTCTATATATGACTACTCGATTCCATCATAATTCGACGCCAGCCTCGATCGACTTGTAGCAAATTCTCATCATAGATAAATACACGCCCTACGTACCACTAGGCAGCCAGCTAGCGCTGATATATAGCAGATCGATCGATGGGTGGAGTATCAAAGATGAAGAAGCAGCAGTTTGTTCCCTCTCCCTGCTTATTAGTCGTCGTCATGATTGCTGCCACCTTGCAATCGACGACGGCGGCGGCGAGCCCAGTCCGCTGGTGGCCAACCTGCCTAGCTCCTCCGCCCCGGAAGCGCGGGACTTCATCCACTCCCTCTGCAATGCGACATGTCCCTTGCCCGAGGACGTCAGGGAGTGCTTCAACCTCCTGGCGCCGTACGCCGTGTCCATCAACGGCAGCAACATCAGTGCCGTCCGCAGCGCAGTCACCGTCGTGGTTGCGGAGATCCAGGCCTTGGACAAGAGTGTCATCGAGTTCAACAGAACCGATGGCCAGGATTACGAGCTGGGTCCGTGCATCCAGGTGATCCACGAGGCCGCCAATGGGGGCAAGCAGCAGCTGGCTGAGCTCGATGCCGCCGGCGACGGGAATCAGGATCTTGCCAATGTGGACAAATGGTACCAGGACGTGAAGGCCAAGATCGAAAAATGCGACTATGACATCACTGATGTGCCGAGGAGCCAGGTGGTGCTCAAGGCTTTAGCTGCCTTGGCCGGTATCGTTAGCGGCGGCGCCGGCACACCCAAATAAATCAACCGTACCACTACCGCACCGCCTGCATGCATGCGCCAGTTATTCAAGCTTGCATTGTCCGGTACGGTACGTGACGTCATAATATAGAATATGACGTCAGAAGGATCTTGGGTACTCGGCATTCCTGGCCTCAAGCAGGATCTCTCTCTGATCCCATCTATTTTTTTTGGACATATATATATATATATATATATATATATATATATATATATATATATATATATATATATATATATATATATATATATATAGATAGATGTATTTTTCTTTCTACATTCTTTTATGTTTTTTTTGTACACTGGGACAAATCTCAAAGAAAAATAATTTATTTGTTTCTTCTGTAAAGTGAGTAATGCAAAAATAGAATGTCTTGCCATGGTTATCATAAAAATGAAGTAACCCAAAACTTCTAGCAACTGCCCTGATCATAAAATAGTTGCACCGTGTAAAATTCAAAATTACATACAGAGGTTGCATTGAGATGCTAAACAGTGAATGTTGATCATCATAATATATAGTATAGAATATGCGTGGACTATAATACATTGTAATATGTACTATATGCATTCAATGCAATATACGTATCTGAGATTGCCCAAAGAATGGAGAGAATTCATATTTGTTTCACGCCAATTACACAAGGGATTGAACAGAAGCATGACCATGCATAAGTTGTCATTTTTTTATGCAGCATGCATGCCTCTCCTGTCCTCAGGCTCAACGAGGAGATCGAGGAGAAAGAGATCATGTTTCAAACAGAATCATGCATGTATCCATCTTGCTATGCATAGTAGTAAACATTTGCATGCGTTCTGACCCAATATCTTCACATTGGGGCCTTGCTTTCTCAATTTTTTTTGTCTGAACATGCATGAATTGTTTTAACAGGGAAAATGCATGGCTAATTCCCTCAAATTCAGATCAATATAACCAAAATCTCTTCACAATTGCTAATCACAACTGTGAATGCATCATTAACCTACATCATATATAATTTGGGTTCCTCGGATGCCACCGGTGCCGTCCCCAATCCATGAGCGCTGCACCCCATTAACCTACATCATCATAGTTCATAGGTATCCCGGCCATGCATGCTCAGCTCAGACAGAAACGAGAATGCAAGCTGTCCTGATATGTATCCCTTCTCCTTCCTTATCGACGACGTAGGGTGGTGACCCGTTCCAGACGCCCCAAGTGCTCTCGTTAATGACACGTACTGTGGTAGTACCCACGGCCCAATCACCAGCAGACGCATTAGGAGCAAATATAATAAAGAAGAAGCATCGTGCTAATTCGTGGGCGTTGAACCCGTCTTCCTCCCCGAAAGCTAGCGCGGGATTACATCCACTTTTGCTACAACGAAACAAGTTCCTCATCGGACAACGCCTGGGAGTGCATCAACCTCCTTGCACTGCACGCCGCCCGCCGTGTCCATCTTGAGGAAATTTTAGGCTACTTGTTTGCACTACTGGAAACTGAGACTTTGCCGAGTGTCTGAAACTTTACCGAGTGCTTTTTATCGTAACACTCGGTAAATATATATTTTGCCGAGTGCCCTGATAAAAAACACTCGGCAAAATATAGCACTCGGCAAAGAAGACTTTGCCGAGTGTCAGAAGGTCTTTATGATGGTTAACTTACCCGGAAGAAAATGCAAGCTATCCTTTGGTGTCCCCTAGTTGATCTTTTCTTAAGGGGGTAGCCAAGTTAAAGGAGACGAAGGTTTTGTACGTTCTAGTGCTTCACTTGGAGGCATCAGTTAATCATATGGTTAATAAGTAAGATGGTAGCCAGAGGGGTATATCACTCAAGGAAGTCAGCATCAAGAGTAAGTATCCTTTGCTCAGGATTAGTAACTTGATGGATCATTTACAAGGATCTCATGTATTCGTCAAGATTGATCTATGATTCGAGCTATCATCAGCTAGGAGTTCAACATACCCAAGACAAGTTGGCATTGATGACCTAGGAAGGAGATCTTGTACATCTATAGTCAGTTCTCTAGAGCTTAGAAAACCTCACTAGTACACCAAGCATGGCAAGTAAGTTTTGATGGAAGGAAGTTCTCTACTTGGATAGGTTATCCCTGATGATGGAGTTATGGAGAACTCAAGAAAGTTAAGTATGTGTTGAGTTGGAACCCACCAAATGATGTAAGTGAGACTCAGAGTTTCATGGGAATGGTAAGATACTGTTAAAGGTTCATTGGAGGCATCATAATCTTGGACATAAGAGTGACATCTATGAGTATCATAAGAATCTAAGGGATATCTTTACTAAGTTGGGGTTGAGCTAGTGACATCTGCATTGGATTGGAGTGATAAAAGATTATGACGTGCAAGTGTGCTATCGCTTGGAGAAATAAATGATGATGCCGATGCTCTTAGCATAAGGGAATATGCAAATGAAGTTCGGATGACACTAATATTTAAAGGTTTATGTACAAAATTCAACTTAACCCGTGCCTGCCCCGCCGCCCTTCGTCACCCCGCTGCCAGGTGGACCCACCCCGGACTCCGTCGCACCCACGCACTGCTCTGCTCTTCTTCCTCCTCACCCGCGCGGACCCCGTCGCCTCTCACCTCTGCCTCGCCCACGAGCCCCCGACCAACAGCCGACCGTGGCAGGGGGGACGTTGAGCCCTGCCGGCCGGGCCCTCTCGCTCACGAGAAAGGAGGAGGGCGATGCGCCCGTCACGCCATCGCCCCACCGCACCGCACCTGCCGCCCGTCGCTGAAGACGATCCTGCACAGCAGTACAGCACCGGGTGGATTGGATTTCGCAACGAGCGGCTCTGCGGCTGCCCACGTACAGACGATGAATTCCAATGGTGAGCGCTGCCTCTTCGATCGAGAACACGTACGAGTGTCGGCATTGACCATCGAGGACACGGACGAGGGGCTGCGGCGGAAGGAGGGTGTTCGGCATCGAGTTCATCGCGTGGGCGCTGTTTGGGTCGACGCACCAGCCAAGGACCCAGCTTGTGAGGACTTTGAGTAGGAGGCCGTCAACGCGCGCGACGTACAACACAGACTCACTCTAGATCCTCCTGCTTTGATGGGAGGGCGTGTCGGTGAGGATCTCGTGAAGCCGCCGTGGCGGCAGTGGGAGATCCTGTTCGTCGCCGAACAAGGCACTGCTGTGCTGATGCGCGGCGAGGCAACATGGTGCTGATCGATGAGCCCAGTAGATCGAGACTCTGCATTTCAATGAATATACGCACGTCAATTGGATCCTGATAGAGATATGATGGTGGAAAATGTCTTTCTCCGTACGTATGGTGCAACCTATATACTCTTCATCACAGATACACTACAGGACACAGCTGCTTTGCCGAAGGCAAAATTATTTGCCGAGCGCATTTCCTCGGGCACTCGGCAAAGGAAATATTTGCCGAGTGCCAGACCCAGAGACACTCGGCAAAGAAATGCCCTCGGCAAAGCAGCCTTTGCCGAGTGCCAGGCACTCGGCAAAGGTGGACCGTCGGCAAATTTTTCCTTTGCCAAGGGCTGGGAACTCGGCAAATTTTGGCCGTCGGCAAAGGTGGCCGGCGTGACGGCGGCCACTTGCCGTTAGCCTTTGCCGAGTGCCCCACCGTTTGGCGCTCGGCAAAGATTTTTTAAAATTCTTTGCCGAGTGCCCCATGACCTGGCACTCGGCAAAGTATTTTTTTTTGTTTTTTTGCCCCATTTTTTTCTGGCCTTGCTGCAGTAATTGAATCTCAATTTCAAAATTTTTGATAATTTTGAGTGTTTTTACTGTATTTCCTTAATTTTTTCGTTTCGTTGAATTTTTTCGAATATAATAATAGTTCGATAATCACTCCATCTGCATATATTGTTTTCTTTTGTCACTCAAAAAACCAAGGATAAAAAATAATATGCATCTTACCAATATTCGAGCGGTGCTCATCCTATTTTAGATGCTCGTCTTATTTTAGATAATTCCACTTACAGGTCGTAACGATGGACTAGCAAACATGGTGAAAAAAAGGTATTTCTTAAATATTTTATGACACTAATATGTTTTTCACAATTCTGTAGTAGTTGGTTAACGGCAGAATTATGGGTTTTCAATTTTTTTCGAGCAGTTTGGATCTTTGTAGTAATATTTGTAGCTTCTCTTCAATGTAGCGTACTGGTTCATAGTGGCAGAGTTCATGAAGGACACTATTATGTCTTTATTTGCTCGAAGCTATTTGCAGATTGAAAATTTAGGTCCAAGTTTCAAGATGAACCGGTGACAAATGATTATATGAAGATGGCATTGGAAGAGCAATATGGTGCTACATGCAGACACTAAGATTTCTTCGTGATCTTTCTCTGATAATCCTTCGTTGCAGCTCCGATCCCTCCTACCAACCCTGGAGTCAATATTACCCCACCAAGCATTCAAATGTTTACATGTTTGTTTACATTCAAGAAAGTAACAAAGAGAAATTTTATCTGTTATTTGGACGATGAAGACATTAACAACATCCACTTTCAGTTTCCTCTAATGCATCAATTCATAATCTCCCACTCACATGGACATAAATTGGTTTCGGACTGGATGAATTCCAACATGGTTGAATAGATGCAAAGTTTCATCTCATCATATGTGCTGACGCAGGGCACACAACAAGAAATAGACATGTCCAAAACCCTCAAGGCTCTGTGGATCTATATAAGGAGCTAGAGGCCAAAAGTGAAACAGAGTCTTTTTAGAAACAATGTGAATTTTATAACTCATGAACAATTTGGCTGATTAGGTTGATTATTAGAAAGATGGGTGCATGCCATTTTAATGAAACATAGTCACGCTCTTAATGAAATATTGGCCGCATGTCATGTTCTTGAAGATGAATGATTCAGTAAATTGAGGACCACAATTATACTTAGGAAAATCCTAATGCTAAATAGCACTATTCATCATGAGCATTCCGTGATCAATGCATCAAAATGTTACCCTCATATATGATACACGCTAAGGCAAGAATTTTACACCTTTATTACGACCTGATATTTGCATTTAATCTGATATCCGAAAAACCGGAAGTTCTAACTCCACATTTTACTGTTTGGCTGTCATTTGAAATTTATTTTCCATTTCTGTAGGAACCATACCACTGTGCAAGTGAAAATCTTTTACTTATTAGTTCATCGCATTTCAAAAGCGAAAAAATAGTGCTTTACTACATCACATTCCACACGATAGCTATAGAACTGATCTGTACTAAACAGGACAGAGTTCAAGCACAAGTGGCAAATACAAAGGTAGCTACTGATTCACTTCACAAAAGCATGGCCACAAATTAAATGCAGGTTAATGGAATATTGGAAGAAGCTTCTCTACAAAGCGAATGCGAATCTATCGTCCATCAATCATCGTTAATTGTTGTTCCAGAATCATGCATGTTTTCAGTCGTCGTTCAGGTCGATCTTCACCGTGTCCAAGGCTCGTTCCCCTCTGGTGAACCTCTCGAACAACACTGCTAGATAATCCTTGGTCGTGGTCTTCCTGTACCGCCTCGGCCTCTTGTCGTCCACCAGCTCCAGCAGCGGCTCCATCTCCTTCTCTGGATCCAACGTGTAGAACATCGCCAGTGACACCCGGTCGCTCTCGGCGTTCGTCACCGCGCGGTGCACGGGGCTCCTAAACAAGCTGTTGCTCTTGATCTGCAACAAATTTTACAGAGTGCTCAGTCCGGCCGTTAGATCAAGAACACGATTGCACATTTGCACTTGCAGCAGATACCTACCTCTGTTACGTCCCCAACGTTGACGAGCAACGTGTTGGGAACGATGGGCAAGTCGTACCAAACGCCGCCATCGCCATCGTCAGGCTTCTGCACCTGGAGCCCGCTGACAGCGTCATCGATGAGAACGATGGTGATCACAGAGGCGTCAGAGTGGGGTTTCAGGCTGAAGACGATGACGCCGGCCACATGGATCAATGCTTTCGTCAGCAGAGATGAAGGCAAGGATTTAGGTCGCAAGTGAGGATGTTTGTGTAGATCGATGCCGCCGTTGAGGATGGCTAAATGGCTCGAGGCTGCTACCATTGCATGAGAGTGCCATATGCATTGAGGCTCCGTCACCAACTAAGGCGACATATGGGCTGAGGTTGCATTGGTTATGACGATACTAGTGTATATTGAGGACAGAGGAGACAAAGAAAAGGCAGCGACAATTGTTAGAAATATTTTTGTTTTCGGGCATGGAGAGATCTTTTCGTGATGAGCCAAACTGACAGAGATTTTTTCAAGGCCATGCGGAACATGACGTACCATGGTGAAAGTGTGGTATTTCTTAGATATTTCATGACACCAATCTGATTTTCACAATTCTATAGTAGTTGGTTAACTATAGACTTATGGGTTTTCAATTTTTTCGAGCAGTTTGGATCCTTGTAATAATTTTTGTAGCTTCTCTTCAATGCAGCGTACTGGTTCATAGTGGCCGAGTTCATGGAGGACATTATTATGTCTTCATGGTCGAAGCTGTTTGCAAATTTAAAATTTAGGTACAAGTTTGAAGATGAATTGGTCACAAGTGATTACATGAAGATGGCACAGGAGGAGCAATATGGTGAGGAGGTATGCAGACACTAAGACTTCTTCAATTAACTCCGGTACATGATCCTTCTATGATAATTCTTTGTTGCAGAGCTCCCTCATACCAACCCTGGACTCAATACTACCCCACCAAGCATTCAAATGTTTACATGCTTGTTTACATTCGAGAAAGTAACAAAGAGAAATTTATCTGTCGGTGAAGACATATTAACAACATCCACTTTCAGCTTCCTCTAATACATCAATTCATAGTGTCCCTCTCACATGGACATAAATTGGTTTCTAACTGAATGAATTCTTGTTCAAGGTGGTTGAATAGATGCTAAGTTCCATTTCATCACATGTGCTGATGTAAAAGACATGAAACAAGATAGAGACATGTACAAATCCCTCAAGGCTATGTGGGTCTATATAAGGAGCTAGAGGCCAAAAGTGAAACAGAGTTTTTTCAAACGTTATGAATTGCATAACTGAACAATTTGGTAGATTAGGCTGATTATTAGTAAGATGGGTGCATGCCATTTTCATGAAACATAGTCACGCTCTTAATGAAATATTTGCCGCATGTCATGTTCTTGAAGATGAACAATTCAGTAAATTGTGGACCACAATTCTGCTTAGGGAAAATCTGATGCTAAATTGCACTATTCATCATGAGCATTCTGTGATCAATGCATCAAAATGTTACCTCAAATGATACATGCTAAGGCAAGAATTTTACACCATATTACGACCTGATATTTGGATCTAATCCAAAACTAGAAGTTCTAACTCCACATCTTACTGTTTGGCTGTCATTTGCAATTTATTTTCCATTTTTGTAGGAACCATACCAGTGTTTAAATGAAAATCTTTTAGTTATTAGTTCATCACATCTTGAAAGCAAAAGAAAAAAATAGTGCTTTACCGTGTCCAAGGCTCATCACATTCCATACGACAGCAATAGAACTGATCTGAATTAAACAGGACAGAGTTCAAGCACAAGTGGCAAATACAAAGGTAGCTACTGATTCACTTCACAAAAGCATGGCCACAAATTAAAAGCAGGTCAATGGAAGATTGGAAGAAACTTCCCTACAAAGCCAATGCGAATCTATCGTCCATCAATCATCGTTAATTGTCGTTCCAGAATCATGCATGTTTTCAGTCGTCGTTGAGGTCGATCTTCACCATGTCCAAGGCTCGTTCCCCTCTGCTGAACCTCTCGAACAGCACCGCCAGATACTCCTTGGTCGTCGTCTTCCTGTACCGCTTTGGCCTCTTGTCGTCCACCAGCTCCGGCAGCGGCTCGATCTCCTTCTCTGGATCCAACGTGTAGAACATCGCCAGCGACACCCGGTCGCTCTCGGCGTTCGTCACCGCGCGGTGCACGGGGCTCCTGAACAAGCCGTTGCTCATGATCTGCAACAAATTTTACAGAGTGCTCAGTCCGGCCGTCAGATCAAGAACACGAGCAACGTTGACGAGCAACGCGTTGATGAGCAACGGATACCTACCTCTGTTACGTCCCCAATGTTGACGAGCAACGCGTTGGGAACGATGGGCACGTCGTACCAAACGCCGCCACCGCCATCGTCAGGCTTCTGCACCTGGAGCCCGCTGACGGCATCGTCGATGAGGACGACGGTGATCACCGAGGCATCCGAGTGGGGCTTGAGGCCGAAGACACGGTCCGGCTCGGGTCATCGCGGGTAGTAGTTGAACCTGGCGTGCGTCATGGCGACGCCCTCGTCCATCATGCCGACGAAGCGGCCCTCGTGCAGGCCCAGCAGCCTGGCGACACTGGCTAGCACGATGCCGGCGATCTCCCAGCACCTGACGGTGTACTCGCGCAGGACGTCGCTGAAGGCAGGAGGCTGCGCCGGCCAGAGGCTCCGGACGATCCGGGACTCCGGCTCCACGATGAGGTAGAGCCTGTCGCACCAGTCCAGGACCTGGTCCTCCGACAGCACCATGTCGTTGCCATACCCTTCGTTCCTGAACTCCTTGCCGTTCGCCAGGTTGGAGTACTTCTGCTTCTCGTTGAGCGGGAGGTTGAAGAATCCCCTCGTCACCTCCATCATCTTGGCGAGAAATTCTGGATCCATTCCATGCCCGACTGCCTGGACAGAGACACAGAGTCTGAGCTTGGCCGCGGTACGGTGATACTAGGAAACGAGTAGAAAAAGAGATACCAGGAAGAGGCCCCAGTTCTGCAGGGCGGACAGGAGCTTGGCGGTCTCGCCGTCGGCGCCGTCGTTTGCGGACAGCCGGCTGAGGTCAACGATGGGAATGGGCTCGGGCATGGCGGCGGCGGCCACGGCGGGACGATCTTGCTCGCCAACCACGTACCGGCTCGGTGGCTCCTGCACGCCGGCGGCCAGCTCCTGAACGATTGGCGGTATCTTCCATGCTGGTTGGTCGTCGGCCATGGTTGCTTTGCTTTCTTGTCACTACTCACTAGAGTCGTTGGTCGTCACCAACCGTGTCCATTACCACGTTTTAACTGTTTTTAACTCGCAATGGACGGCATTTCTTCTTTGGTTGCCTCTGTTTTTTTAACACACATCACATTGAATATTGCGGCATATGTATGGGATACTAAATATAGACTAATTACATGCATATCGGCACAGATTAAGACCAATTTACGAGACGAATCTATTAAGACTAATTAGTTTATGATTGAACACTAATTGCCAATAAAACGAAAGTGCTACCATACCTGTTAAACTTAAACGGGGCGAACCAAACACCCCCTAGTAAGCCGCCTAACATCGGCGGCCAACCACAGCTGCCACGTCGGCGGGTGTACGGCGGCTGATGTGTGTCTGACGCGGCGTCTGATGTGTGCTCCACGCGCGCGTTACTGTAAGGAAGACGACCAATCGATTAGATGCGGACAACGGACGGCAACTAAAACATTAATGCCTAATAAGGTATACATTATTTTGCATTGTAAAAATTGAGAAAAAAATGCAAGCAGGTAGAGACACAGACTATTTAGAAAGGTTAGCAGCTGCTACCTTGCTGGTTGACTAATAATTTCCCTGTTAGTCAAACCAAATTTGCACGGAAATTGACAAATGGTGGCTACCACGCAGGAAGCAAATGAGGTGCATCGGTTATACTTATGTAGCACTCGTATGTGGTGTTGAGAGAAGAATATATGTTGACGAATGAGGTTGTTTTGACGGGTCATCGACCTCTCGTTCCACGGGGGAATGAGGTCGTTTGGTGACCTTGGGACTTTCCGCCTGAGCACCTTGGTCGTGGTTGGTTGGGTACTCGACTTTTTCTTAGCGTTCGGCTGGGTCGTATTCGCCTTGCAATCGTGATTTCCGAATGCAAGCTTTAAGGTCCTCTCTTTTCGGGATTTTACGACCCCTTGCGAGGTCTCGTTGAGTCCCAAACCGTTTGGTCGGGGTTGGATTTGTGGATCCAAGGATGTAGGCTTCGAGTGGGTCATTGATCACTCGCCGTGCGGGGCAGCGAGGTCGTCTTGCGACCTTGGGCCTCTCCTCTTGAGTATTTGTGGTCCCAAGGATTTAGGCTTCAAGCGGGTCATTGACCTCTCGCCGCACGGGGCAGCGAGGTTGTCTTGTGACCTTGGGCCTCTCCTCTCGAGTACTTGTGGACCCTAAGATGTAGGCTTCGAGCGGGTCATTAACCTCTCGCCGTGCGGGGCAGCGAGGTCGCGACCTTGGGCCTCTCCTCTAGAGTGTTTCGGTCTGACAACCTTTAGTGGGCCGTGAGCGCGTTTTCAGGTTTGTCCGGGTGGTCTTCATTAGATTGAGAACCGACCTTTTAGGACCTGAGCGGTCTTGGCCACGCGTGCTGTCGTGTTTCGCGAGATCCAGCGTTGCTTCACGAGGAAGGCTGTTGCGCGACCTTTAGCTGCCTGTTCCGGCGATCCCCCTGGAGGGGTCGTCGATCCTCATTGGTATGCGAGGCCTGGGAGCTAGCTTCAAGTCGTGGTTTTGGGACATGGGGAGAAGCAGGTCGTGGTCTGGTCCTGGCTGACGGGATCACTTGGGCCCGGCTCCATGCTCCCCTTATCGCCCTTTCTGACCCTGAGGGGTCATACTGCCTTGTTACAGGTAGGTTTAGTTTTCGCCCCACGCTGGGTGAGGCTTGTCCACCGTAACCACGTGGCCGGAGCGGTGCACCTCGTCACGGTCGATTGGTAATTCGAGCGGGACCCGATATCCTCCCTAATCGACGTGGAGTTTGACTATGCCTCATCGAGAGACATCCCATAAATTGTCAGCCGTCAAACCCATTGGTCCCCGAAACCCGTTGGTCCATGACCGCCTCTGTAGTAGTCAGAGGGCCAGATGCCTCCCCCTAGAGGGGGTCAACCTGGGCGACTTTGAAGCTGACGACTCGAACATAGGGTGAGATGGCCGTGTGGCTTTGCACCACCGATAAGAGCCACAGGGGCCCATCTCACCCTGCCCCTATCCCTTTGTGGCCTCGAGCCCATCAAAGGACCGGCTCAAGAGTAAGTTTCCTAAGCACAACGCGAGGTCGTGTTCGCAGCGGATCGCTCTGCGCACAGATTTAGGGATGTGTGACCTCCTTAATCACGTTGCATTTATGGCGCCCATGCCCGAGCAGTAATGTGCCCTCTGAGGCACGTAAACCGAAACGATATGGAAAATGGGAATGCACAGGGCTTACCTGGTTTGAGTTGTTGCGTGGGCGGTCGTCGCTCCGCCTTCTACCCAGTCGACATCCCTGTTCTGCGAGATTATCGAAGTGATTAGTAATGGTTGTAGAGCGCACGTGGGTCTAAATCACTTGTCGGGGTTATCTTTGTCGTTATAAATCTGCTGGGGCGGTGTACAATGGGAGGTGTTCGCTCCCCATTCCTTGCATCACCTTCTTCTCCTTACTGCTCTTGCACTCGTAGTTGGCCTTTCTGATCGGGGTGATGGATCAAGGGAAGCGCCAATGGGAGGAATCACCTGAGGTCGATGGACCACTGTCGCACCTTCTTTCTTCCCTATGAAATCAAGGGCAAGTGATTTTATGTTTTCTACCGGATCTGGTCGTGCTGGTATTGATTATTTGCGTGTTCAGGATTATTCCCCCGGTGGTAGCGTCAGAGATCAGGGGTCCTTCCGGAGCCGCCCGTCCCCGGTCTGTTCCACCTTTGGAGCTGGCGAGCCCTCGTTCCCCATCCATTTCCACCGGGTGGCGGGGGATATGGAATTTCATGCTCGAGAGGGACGAGGCTCGCCGGTTGCAGTCAAACTCTGTTCGCGAGGTGGCTCAGTTGATGGCCCACTTGGATTACCTCTAGGCGGCCCTCCTAGTGGTGGAGGAAGAAGTCACTGAGGCGTGGGGGTTGGCTACCGCCACTTGGGTGCGAGCATACTGTAAGTTTCCTACTATCGGGTTTTTGTTCTCGGACCCTAGCGGGATTCCCTGGGTTGCAGCTCTAGAGGAACAGTTCACGGCGTCCCGCCATGAGGTGGAGGAAGCACGTCTCTAGGATGGCCTCTCGGGCGAGGATCACCACCACCGAGTCATGGCTCCCGGAGCCTAGCAGGGGGCTGATTCTAGTGGATGACTTTGTCATCGCTGCGGTGATGGTAAGGATGAAGGGTGGTTTCTGCAACCGCGGTTAGATTTCCTAGGTTGTGTTGGACGCTCCTAGTCTGCGAGCTTGTGTGTTTCACCGATGGGCGAGGTCGTGGGGACAAAATTGCCTGTGCACGTGTCCTACTGATGATCTTATTGCTGGTTTCTTACTCCCTTTTATTTGTGATAATGTGGTGCTCTCATTCTTTCTTAGTTTGGCATGGGCAGGCATGTGATCTTCGCCTAAGGATGTGGCAGAACCGCCTAATCTAATGCCCTCCCAAAAGTACTTGTCTTCCATTAGACACTAAGTACCCAAGAGAGAGCACTAAACTCTGCGATTCCGTCGAGCACACCCAACGGGAGAACTCGAAAGTACACATTTTACCTCAAGATCATAAATGAGAGATAAAGCTTACAACATTTTGCTATTTCTTACATCACTTTTAGTACAACATCAGAGTAATTCATTATTTGATTATAATAGCGGAATGTAAAATGTTATTAGAATTTCAGTGGAATGGAAATCATTTAAGGTCAAGTTTAAACATTATCATGAAGAACACTTATATACATGAAATGATAATAGGTTATAAGTTTTTTTCTTTGAAAACATTTTAGGTGGGGGTTTAAATAACCACTACGTCCGCACATAAAGGAAATCCTCGCTGAGCCCACCAGGTTTCCACACCCAAGTGTTAGCTCCCAAAATTTGTCACCTGCAATAGGGTAGAACAAACCCTGAGTACTCAATTGTACTCCGTAAGACTTACCCGTTAGGAGGAAAGAAAAGACTCTAAGGATATGCAAGGCTATCTGGCTGGTGGGTTATTGCAACTGCAGGAAGCATTACTAAAGGTGCATCCTTATTTTGAATTTTTATTAGTAGTCATCAATAGTTCATTAACCAACTATTCTAGGTAAGCATCTGTTTTACTTTTAAGAAAGGGTTGAGCAATCAGAACTATTTTTCCATCTTTCATCTTTCAGTTCTTACTACGGTGCCAGAGTGCAGTCAAGCCGTACCGTCACATAGAAACGGCGATTCGCGAATCAATGTGCCCAGCTAGGTACCCCGAAAAACACACGCCTCGCTCGCACTCCAGGCACGAGCGAGACCAACCCATTCCACTCCTGTCACGGGTTCCAGGTCCCCGTCCGAACTTGGACTCCAAGCCCCCACACTTGGGGCCCGGCCTCAAAGTGGTGCTTAGACCTCCACCTATCCCCACCTCTAATCAGTCGATCCGGAAAGAGCCAGGGCCCATGACAAGAGAGTAACAAGCCTTCCCGCTCCCATAAGCAAGTATGTGCTCGGGATAATAAATCGGTGACTTGACCGGGGGTCTAGTGCAACGAACGGTCCTTAATCGACACAGGCGGGACAAATGCAACCAGATCCTCGCTCTGATTGCCCAACCAAGTCCATATCCAATTCCAAGTACAGTCCCGCCTGGTCTCCAATTATTATCCATATATAATCCATGTGATAGTAACATGATAATAGTAACAATAATATATTTTCTATCTCTCACGAGTGACAGGCAATCACTCAACTTCTACCGGAGTCATGTAGCATAGCAAGTTATACGATCCTGACATACTAGTAAGACTCATGGGATCAGGATATATATATATATATATATATATATATATATATATATATATATATATATATATATATATATATATATATATATATATATATATATATATATGCAAGTGGGTTTCATTCGAAACTTAATGCACAAGCATAAAATAAAGTACAAAATAATAGGGGTTATGCATCGGGGCTTGCCTGGGTAAAATATAACCAAATGTTAGTATGCCATCTCCGGACACATTCATCAAGGCACCATCTTTTAGGTTAACACCAAGTCCTTCGGTTGACCCATTGATCCATCATTGTTCCTATTATGAGATTCGCGGATGTAACGCAAAGACATAAATAGACACGCTAATTGCAATGATGAGAACATGGTACGCTTCGCAAGCTAACGAGCTACTTAACGTACTAGGCTACTCACCCATGTTATCGAATAAGACAATAATTTCCCAACAAGCATTTTAGTTACACGAACCCAAAGCGTTGCTTTATTCCTTTTAAATATTTGAACTAGGGCTCATTAGCTATTCTAACAACTAATTATTTTAGAACTACAAAAATTACAAAGAGTAGATAATAATATTATAAAGCTATTGTAAAATTTTCCAGGCTAACGCTATCACCGTATTGCCACAAAAATTCGTACAAGGTTATATCATAAGACATTAAGCACCTTAGTTTAATTATAGAACTCCTACAATTACTATAATTACATGTGAACAAAATATTCTATCAGCTAGATCATGATTTTAGGAGTTTAACAGAATTGGTTTCACTATTTTTGAACTTCTACACACTTAGATCTTGAATTTACAAGTTTATAGCTAGTTTAGGAAAAAGAAAAACGATTAAAACGCGGGAAAAAGGAAAGGGACCGCGCACCCGACTTCAGCCCAGCGACCCAAGTCCGGCCCAAGCCGAGACGCGGCCGTGCGCGATGCAGCCAGCCTAGCAACGGCCCAACTGGCCTGCCTCGCACGGGCGCGCACAACTGCAAAAGAGCCCCTGGCTTTGCACGAATCCAACCGCCATCCGTCCCACTAATCCCCTCACTCACTGACACTCGCGTTTATCCCCCCGGGTTTAACCCAATTCGAGCACGCGCGCCCTAGGCGGCTCTACGTGCGGCGATGTGGCGCCCGCCGGCACTGCACGGCTACGCCAGGCAAACTGAGGGAGTTCCGACGAAAACAGGAGATCGACTAGCATCCTAAGACGAAATTGCATAGATGGGCGGCGATTTGGAGCCTGGAGTCACATTAGCACGAGCTACAGCGGCGGCCGGAGGTTCACGGTGGTGGCGCGGCTGTTCCGGTGAGAAGGGAGAACTACGAGGGAGAAGGGATGGCGCGTGAGCACCAGTGACATACCTCGAACACAGCCGGGGCGATAGTTAAGTCGGAGATGATCCGAGCAGGGCTGGCCACGTGCGAGCGGCCGGTGCTGTGGTGCTCTGAGCATGGCGTAGCCGCGTCAACCCATCGCCGGGGGAAGTTCTGGTCAAGGCGAGGCGAGCACCAGATAGCTAAGGTCAACACGAATCTAGCGGTGCCAATTGGTGGACTGCTAAAGGCGATTTGGACCTTACCCCCCCGATCTCCAGAACACGGCAGCGAACTAGACCAGCAGCGACGATCTTCCAAAATTCCTCCTCTCCAGGGAACGGCAAGCCTCAACATAACTGGGTTGGCTAGCTAACTATGGTAGTGAGTCACGGTTGCCAGGAATTGAGTTGGAATACTCTGGGCTCGGTGAATTTAGAGGTCGAAGGGAGTGCGGTTTCTACTGACGCTCGCGGTTGATGGCTGACTGTTGGTTAGGTCAGGGCCAAATGGCCGGAGCAGCGCACCCACATGAGAGCAGCGGGGCCATGGTACCGAGGTTAGGCGCGAAACGTCTAGGACGGGGTAGCAACGTCCCGGGCGGGGTGATAGCGTGTCCAAAATGCTTGACTCGCCGCTTCCGAACCCGAGCGTGGCATGCACGGGACAGCGGGAGCCGGCTCGCAGCCAGCCGGGGTCGACCAACGTCAGGCCGAGGCGCTGCGTGGTGCCACCCAGGCGCGCGAGTTGGCCAGTGGCAACCGGCCTCCACAGCTTAAGCCGACGCCAGCAGTGCACGCGCGCTCGCGGTGACCGCACCCCCGGGACCAACCTGCCGGAACCGTGGCGCGCACGAATTTTGAAGCATGCCTAATGTCGAACCTAGCTCGGTTGAGGCTCAACCAACTCCTCTGCCCTCAAGATGGCCCTAACAGCTTCCCAAAGAAACAAATGGCACGACAAAAGGACGACCAGAGAAGGAGATATAGAGGCGCCAACCCGAGCACGCCAAGCTGAATGCACGAACGTGAACAGAGCGCCAACACGGTTTACATCGTGTTCTAAGTAGTTTAGGGCAAATTTTACGAAAACAACGCTACACCCAACAAGACTATAACCTGCGCCCCGCTCGAGTGCTCACCTAGATGCAACTAACAGTACAAGAATATAAAGCTAGTGTTTAAGAATTTTAGTTAAAATTTTAATGCCAAAATGGCATTGTCAGTTATCGTCTCGGACTCGGAAAAATACAGAGTTGAGATCAATTTGAATTTCAAATTCAATTTCTGAGCTCCCCAAAATACTAGCTAACAAAATTTATTTTCCAACACCAATGTTGCATTTCCATCTACACAATTTGCACTTCAAGTTTTTATTTAAGTACTATATACACGTCGTATTTTAGTTTTGTTATAGAAATTCGCTTATCATTTTATGCGCTTTTAAAATTTAACAACAGCGAACTCGTCTCGGTAAATCCTCTCAGGCCTTAACCTTGGTGCTAAGCAACAAGCTAGTAACACCAGGGGTGTTACAAAGGACTGGTTTCCCGCAACGCACAGATACTAGCTAGAGGTCGCGTGTCGTGCTGTGTTGCAGGGCGCAGGCTGCGAGGGTGTGCCTGTGGCAAGTATGGCTTCTTGCGATGGCGTTGCATGCTGGTGGGGGTCTCGCGTACGCTCCCCCTGTGGGTTAATGGTCCTGGCCGTGTGCTAGGAACCAATTGGGCCGTCTAGAAGGTGGGTGCTTTTGGAATGAGCCGTGCGGATTCTGTGCCCCTACGTTCATTCTACGCTCCATTTTAGCTAGTTAGGATCATTGACGTATCTACGAGTGTATGCAAATGCGATCAAATATTGAAGAAAGAGATAGGATTGACATCACCGGTGGTCATTCTGGGGGTGGATGTTCGTCCTACTGTTGTTGCTCAAGTTGTGGCGAATCCCCGAGCACTTGCTTGTGGCATAGTTGTTGCAGTCCCTAGGCCGTGAGCTGATGAGGGTGCTTCTTTATCACATGGGGCAGTCGTAGCCGGCACGGGTCAACCTCTCGGGCGGCCTTGGGTCGATCCTTGCTGGCTCATCGTCCTCGGTGGGCTCGTGAGCCCCCGGGGATGGCTTCTTCGTACCCGACTTGTTGAAGTCCATGGTCGGGAGTGCTCATGCGTGTTGGTGCGCGAGCCTTCATGGCACAACGATGTCGCAGTCAGCGTGTCTCTGTCTTTGGATGTGGTTGTCGCTCTTGCCGAAGAGCTGGCGCGATTTGTTGCTACGGAAGTGGGTTCTAAGGGCGACGTAGTTTGGTCCCCTCGACGCGGCGCGTTGTGCACTCACGGAGTCCGCTTCCTTAGATGCACACACCTACGTGCGAATGCTGACAGTTTGCAATGGGGTGACAGATGGCTAGTCCATCACGTGGGACTGGACCCTGGTTCCGGGCTTGGCCTTGCAAGGCGTGGTGTCAGGTAGCCATGCTAACGACGTCGTGGTTTCATCACTCGCGTGTGCCCTAGCTCGCTGCGTTCTGCTGGTGGTGGAGGCGCTACTCGAGACGTGGCCCTGCCACCGGATCCAGGCCTCCCACGCAGTGGGCCTAGACGGAGTTGAGGCCGGTGATGGGTGTTAACCTGTCGGTGCGGATGATCTCATGATTTCCCAAAAGGATGTGTCTGCCGGGGGCCATTCCATGGGTGAGCTCACCATAAGCCATTAGCCTCTGGTTTCTAGGCGGAAGACCTAGCCACGGCCGGTGATGAAAGAGGGTACTAGCCCTTATGTAGGTGAACTCTGGAATGCTGCCGCTGAGGGCAGTTCTGAGAGTATGTCCGCCGTAGGCCATGGGGTCCACATCTCCTAGATGGAGGTTCGGGCCACGGCTGAAGGCGGACGTGGGCGCTGGCCCTTCGACGCCAGTGACCTCATGCTTTTCGTGATGGATGTGACCGCTATGGGCCATTCTGTGAGTGAATCCACCGACGGTGCGAGGAGGCATCACTTCCTTCTCAACAAACGAGAGTGCGCGACTGTCCCTTACCTGGCACGCCAACTGTCAGTGTATTGTAAACCGGACTAGTGACTTTATACGATTGTCGCGCTGCTCTAGGAAGACGATGGTAGCATCCAAAAGACACGAGGATTTATACTAGTTCAGGCCGGAGCCCTACGTCCAGTCTTAGAGATGATCGTGTTCTTATTCCTTACTTGAATGCTCTGAAGTTCTTACAATAGGGGGGTGCAAGAATGGTGGAAGAGGAAGGAGAGCCAGAGCTAGAAGATGGACTGCCTGAATGAGAGCTTCAAGAGTCCAAGAATGGTGAAGATGATGAAGAGATGTCTGGAAGGGTGCCCTGGCTGCCCTTATATAGAGTCCGAGGCCAGTCACATACAAAGAAGGAGGTTCTCTTGACCGAGGGGTCATAAGCCTAAGGGAGGAAACCTAGCTAACTTGGCTTGCAAGTAATGCCATCTTATGGTGCACGTCTGGACGTGGTTGTCATCGTGACCTTGTGTCCACGTCGCAGCATGGTGTGACGTGGTGCCATAGTGCCGTTCGTGGTGGCACTGTGGTCATGGTGGTGTTTCGCCAGCCGTCCTGCGCAACGTGTTATTCTTCATGGCCTTCGTCATCGCTTTCTGATCTCCTGGGGGCGTCGTACAGAAGTTGGTAGCCGTCCCCAGGTCGTTAGTTGTCTTGTTAGCCTTTGGAGTTAGTGGCCACGATCCTAGGCTCCGGGGTCGTGGCCCCTGTTGGCTTGGATGGCCTCTAAGTCAAGGCCACCGTCGTAGATCCCATCCCATAGTGGGTGGAGTCGTACGTGTGTCTCGTCGGGCTGTATTTGGACGGTGGGTCACCGTAGTAGCCGTCACCGCTTGGCGATGTTGTCTTGTCTCTACTACGTGGCGCAGGGATGGCATCTGACCAGATCAAGGTGACCGCTGTCCACTCGGTCCTTGCGGGGTTAGTGCGGACTTGATCTCTCCCCGTTCCTCCCAAGGGCCGAGACGATGGAGTGGTCATGAGTCCTCGTGCAGCGTGTGGCTGAGGCAGATGGAGGGGTCGTAGCGACCCCCCGGCCTTAGCGTTTGGCTTGGTCTGCTTAGCTTAGCTAGGCCTTGATCGTTTGGGCTTATACTAGCTGGCGTACCATGGGCCACCCGAGCGGCTATCTAATCGGTGCCTTGAGATACCTGAGGTATCATAACCTCGACACACTACTAGAAAAATGATTTTAGGAGACAAACTCTTTAATTAAAGGAGGCGGGAACACCTAGTGACTACCTCCATAAATGATCAGGGGCCTCCAAGAAAATGTCTGTCTCTGAAAATCATCGATTAATGGAACCGGTTGTCTTAGGACAACTTTATCCGTAAATCGATTTCCAGAGGCAGACGTTTTAAGATGCACGTCTCTATAAATAGTTAAATCCAAAAATAATTCATAATTTTTTCATATGAATTTAGATGAAGAAAAATTTTGTATAAAATATGTAGCCTCAACGTAATCCACAACTTTGCAGTTGAAAAGTTTTTTATTTGAAATTGTTATAGTCCCGAAGTATTGTTGTAAGTTCACATATTTTGAAATTTAAAATTTAAAATTTTCGAACAAATCCGGATGTTGATATGGTTTATACGAAAGTTGTAGAAGTATTGATGTAAGTTCACATATTTTGAAATTTAAAATTTAAAATTTTCAAACAAATCTTGATGTTGTTATTGTTGTAAGTTCACATATTTTGAAATTTAAAATTTAAAATTTAAAATTTTCAAACAAATCTGGATGTTGATATGATCTATACGAAAGTTGTAGTTCTAAAAACAAACTATAACTTTGTAGTTGAATTTTTTAATTTAAAGTCGTTTAGAGTATCAAATATTGTTCTAATTAAGTTTATAGATTTTGAAGTTATTCAAAATTTAGAATTCCTAAACGACCTTAAATGTTCACATAGTTAATATCAAAGTTGTAGTGGCCGATCTAATAGTGTCTCAAATATTTGTTTTAAATTCATATAGTTTGAGATTCAAATTTTTTATGTTTTTTGAAACAATCTTGGATGGAAACACTTCCTATGCCAAAGTTGTAGTGCTTGACAAGACTTAAAGCTTTGTAGTTAAAACTTTTTTTGTTTGAGTTCATTCAATAGCCAAACTATTCAATATAAGATTACAAAATCTTGATATAAAAATATAGCATCTTATATACACTCAAATAAGTCTGTGGTGTAGTTGTTGAGAGGTGCTACTGTTAAACAGGCCACGAGTTCGATTCCACGAAGATGATTCGCCTTTGTAAATGGCATTAACAGGGGCGAGCATCTTAAAGTGGCCGTCTCTATTAATGAATTTATGGAGTTGGTTGTGTGCCCTCTTCTGAAAATGGCTGATTAATAGTGACGATGAAAATGGCTAGTTAATAGTGACAATTGGTTGGAGGCGTTCGTCGTGCCTTCCTCCATAAATGCAAAATGACTACTCTGAAAATCATTAAAGTAGTGTAGCACTTCTCTCTATAAATTTTGTCAAACTCATGATAGTTTGCTCAGCAGAAATTGAGATCCTAGAACAAAAAAATAATCTCAAATAATCTAGTAGAACCACTTAACTTTTATCCTAAATATTATATATTATTGATCATAACTTTTGGTCAAAGATTATGAAGCTGAAAACTACTATAGAAATATTTTTTAGAGACGGTTGGAAACCATTTGTAGAGACAGGCCGAATCGAAGCCGCCCCTTAGAAATTGTTTCCTAGAAATTTCAAATTGTTACCAAAAATAGCAAAAAATCATCTGGGAAAGCCCCACTACTACAATTTTAATTTAGTGTAACCCCTCCGGAATTCAAACGGCTCGGCTCAAATCTACTCTGTACGCTGAGTGAATCACACCTTCTACCATTCTACTTACGCTTTCGTCCTCACTTTGCGTAAAAGGATTAACCCGGGGACGGTGGAATGGAGTCTAGAAGTATTATATGTTGGTCTAATCCACCCTAAACAAGCAAGATGAGACTAAACCCTTTACAATATCCCATTAACATGCACATGGACCACTATAAGCCAAATTCTAAATTGGACCGGATGTGACATACACCCCACCTCAAAGGGCCCGACGTCCTCGTCGGCCCAATACACCCACAACTGGGCAAACGAACTCGCGTCGTGCGTCCACTGCTAGCACATGTGCCATGCCGTGCACCCTGCAGGGCCTACATGCACAAACGATGACCAGGAACATTCCCTCTTTGCACACACGACCGTGGCTCAGATCCACTCTGCATGCTGAGTGAACCGCACCTTCTACCGTCCTATTTACGCTTTCGTCCTCGCTTCGCGTAAAAAGATTAACCTAGGAATGGTGAGATAGACTCTAGAAGCCTTATATGTTGGTCTACCCCACCCTAAACACTCAAGGTGAGACTAAATCCTCTACAATATCTCATTAACATGCACATGGGTCACTATGAGCTAAATTCCAAACTGAGGCGGATGTGACAGTCCCATCTAATATACTTTAAAAAACTAAAAAAATCTTAAAATACAAAAACTTAAAAGAGAATTATAGGCACTAAATGACTTTAAATGAAAAAGTTATCAATTACAAAGTTGCAGATCCCCACGAGTATTATAACTCTGGTTTTAGTCATTTCTCCGTCCAAAGTTATTTGAAAAATATTAAAATATTGAATTTCAAATTTAAAAAATTTAAACAAAAAATTCCGTGGCTTAAATGTTTTCAAATGGAAAATTCATCAACTGAAAAGTTGTATATCTCTTTGAGTGTGACGACTTTGATATAAAGTTTGTTTTCATCCAAATTGCTTTGAAAAGTTATGAAATTTTTTTTGCATTATATGTATATTTTTAGAGGCAGCCAACTTGCCATCTATAGAAATCGATTTCTACAGGAACGCCAAACAACCTCTAAAATACAACCGTTTATAGAAATCGATTTCTGCAGACGGGATCGCTAAGAACCATTTCTAGAGATGAATTTTGATTGAGCCGCCTTTGCTAAAATAACGTCCATTACTAAAATAATTCATTTACCTAGCAGTGGAATGTTATATACGTGTATATACTTCTTTTTTTTTAAAAAAAGGAAATAGGAGAGGCAGTGCCAGATATCGTCGTGCACCCCAATCAGCATGCTCATCTCCTCTCTTGCCGCTGACGAGGCGACGCTGAGCGCGCTGCTCACCAGTGCCGTGGCCATACCCAGCGCCGTATGCGCCATGGTGCTGCAGCTCTCCCTGCAGCTGCTGCTTCACTCTCCACTCTCCACCACTCTTGGTCTCTCCTGATCAGTTTCCAGACGGTCTGGGATTTATTTATACTAGTAGACATGCACGTGCGACACGCACGTGCCTAACCAAATATATTAAAGTGATTTTCAATTTCAAACAAAGGTTATCGGATCAATGGATTTGGTAAACATGTGCATTAAAAATAAACCAGCCACAAGTGTCAATGTTGTGAAGCTGATGCAATCATGTGTACCAAATTGATGACAATAAGATGTTATTATGCATAACACAGCATGAGTGAAGACTCTTTATTGTTGGCTAGCACCATAGTTGAGAGAAATTGGACATAGTAAAGAAATAATTACACTATTGCAATCCTTCATTGGAAGATATCAAAGAATTTAAATAATTTGTCAGTGATGAAAAAAAAGTAGAGGATGAACTAAAGCACAGAGCCATAGGGTAAGATAATATTTGGAATGATACTCAGCCTTTTGAAGTGCTGTAATAATTGTAGATAAATGGTTTACATTATAAAAATATAAGGAAGGTATTTGACTATCTATAAATCGGAGTATTTTTGATACATCTAATGAGGTCTTGAACTCCAGCTGGTAAGTTATCTTCACATTTATTTTCGTTGATAGTCATTAGCTGTCCCAAAAAATGCTTTCTGAAACTGAAGGCATCCTGTTTGTAATAAAATAATTAACATGTAAGTTTCATATAAGTGACAAAACTATAAAATATTTAAGTAATATAGATATTATTTTTTTTACCTTGAATTGTGGAATTCGAAGTTCTTCATCTTTCCATGCAGACATGAACATGGAAATGAGATAACCAGATAGTTCCCTGAGGACACAAATATTAGTCAACTAAACATCAATCTATAAACATAATGTTTGTTCAAAATCTAACATGTAAAGTAATAGTTATGAAATAAAATAAGCTTACCTGCTGTAAATGGGAATATCAGTTAAAATAATTTGTCGCCATAAGAAGATATCTTCGTTCCATTTAGACCAAGGACATGCTTTTGCCATGGCTTTTTTGTAAGTATTCGGAAATGCATTGGAGTATCTTCACATATTTTGCGATTGGATTGTGCTTGTAAATTGGATTAAGAGGATTAGGGTCAAAAATGTATACTTTTTTTGTCTCTTGGTTTAGTATGAACAAAATGAAGGCACTGCTTAGTTGAGTTATTGGTATAAGAATCTGCAAAAGGCTAATAGTTAAATCAAATTTAAACCAATATCATTATGAGGATGATGTAAGTCATCTTACCCATTTGCATTTTGAAACACTGTATTCAATACCAGGCCATTTACGTATGGACTCTTTTAGCTGTTCGACATCTAACTTTTTACGGAAGTTTGGATGTCGTCCAAAATCAATAATCATCTAACATATTAAATCAGCATTCTAAATTAGTTTTAGAAAACATTGAATATAACTTAATGAGTATATTAAAAAGAGGAAATGTTAGATTATCATACCCAAAACCGCAAGTCTAGATAGTGCTTTGATATTGCTCCTTTGTTTTTCTTCATTTGCTGGAGGTAGTCAGACATGTTTTTTCGTATGAACAAATTGAAACATTCTTGGTCCATGGGCTCACTGTCCTTCAATATGTGTTGCAGTTTCTGAAGAGTCAAGCTGATGGAATATGGCTTGGAGCTTTGGATCCAAATTTTACTGTAAAGGATAAGGAAAATGAAATTGATAATGTTAGAAATTGACCTTTTGTTTTGCTAATAAATATTGCTTTAAAAAGAAAACTTACTTTAAGGTCTCTGCACAATTAATTGATTTGATATAGTCACAAAGGCAACTTACTAACTCATGTCCACTTATCTTCGAAAGAACTGACATTAATGACTGGTACTTCCTTTCACTTGATAATAAGTGTAATGATTCCTTTTTAATCTTTGGATTCTCCAAGATGGTAATATCATTGAAACTATCTTCAGCGGCAAGACTTTGTTCATCACTCTGACTCATTGCTGCTGTGTTTGTCTTCCAACATAACAGTATGTTGGCTAACTTGTACCTAAAATGATTAATATTTTCCTGCATGGTAATAATTGATATTACCTGTTGTCTAGTAATTTAATAGGTTATCTCTTATTATATTCACTAAATGTGTTCGTTTGTAGAAGATTTTTTTTCTTCTGAGTTTTGAACATTTGAATCCATAACAGTACCCAAATCAGTCTGCAAAAGGTGAAAAAAACAAAAATTACAAATCATAGAGTAATTTCTGCAAATACTGTGAAAAGAAATGTGAGGAATAAACATTATTTTTTCTTATGATATTTATGATTTTGTTGTTTCCCTAGATTGATCCCTATAAATAAATCAAAATTTAAAACACTGTTTGTGTGACGTACCTGAAGTTGCATGTGGTCAGTAGGACGGCGATGCGTGCGTGGTCGCCGAGGGTGCTGATTTTTCTTGTTGACAGTCGCCGTGTGTTTGGTTGGTGAGGATGCTGATTCCTCACGTTGTTCTTTGTTGTGTGCGGTCGGCGAGGGCGCTGATTCTCTGCGGCGTCTATTGCTGCGCTTGGAATTGGCCGATCTTCCCTGCGACGTCTTTTGCTTTATGCTTGCTTGGGTTGCATCCTGTCTGCGTGCGTCCGGCGAGGGTACTGCTTTCATGCGTTTTTTATTGTTTTGTTTATGGTTAGCAAGCATGCTTCCCCATGTTCTCTTTCGCTTCATGCTTGTTTGGGAAGTGTTTTGCGGGTGTGGTTGGCGAGGGCGCTGAGGCCAAAGTCAATATGAGTTATATATGAAAAGAAACCGTTCTAAATTTCACATAAAAATTAAGTAAGAGAAAGAGAACGTGCACAACCACATTAAGTAAGCGAAAGAGAACGTGCACAAGAATCAAGCACTTTGAGCAACAGGAACTACAGGCCATGCAAATCGTCTTATCTGAAAGCAAGTACACATATATACGTTACTGCACACAAAAAGAAAAGGTTTACTCTATACTGCAGGAATTTTTTTAGCATGCCTTTGTTTACTGTGTGTACACATCCACCTTAAGTAAGAGAAAGAAAACGGGCACAAGAATGTAGCACTTTGAGCAACAAGAACTACAAGACATGCGAATTCTCTAATCTGAAAGCAAGTATACATACTGATATACTCTTCTAATCTGAAAGCAAGTATACATACTGATATACGTTACTGCACACATAAAGGAAAGGTTTACTCTATATTGGAGGAATTTTTTTAGCATTGCTTCGTCGTTTTATGCCTGCTTCCCACTCTCATGCACAAGCCACTGAGATTTAATTCCGACCTTTTTACTGTTAATTAATTAATAACTAATAATACTTTAAAATTCAAAACCACAACATGCTAGCTTTATTACCCAGAAATATTTCCTTTCATATCTTGGGACAATACCATGTCAATATTACTGAGATGTTGAACTATACAATCTTGTGCATATGTATTGGCCAAACAAATAAGTTAACTATATCAATGGATCTTTGAAATTGATGAAATACTCTACTGAAATCGATTGTTTAAACTGATTGAAAATTGAACTGACGCAATGTGTTTGTTTGATAGCTTGGTGCAAGGAAGTTGCATGGACGCAAAGGAAATAGATGACTGTTTCGTATTACCTTGCAATCCTCCGACGGCTGCCTGTCATTATTCTCTTCTGGAGACACCGACCCAGCGGCCACCACCGCCGCCAGCCGGCGGCCCTTCGGGAACGCCAGCGCCTTCACGTGACGGGGCTACGGCAGTGACAGCTGTTGTGGGCGACTGTACTCTGGCGAGTGGCAACCGGCCGGTGGTGAACGAGCACTTTGAAGGCACGGAAGAAAGCGTCAGGGCCGTCGCTTGTTGGCCCTGGTGCAGCGGAAAGCGTAGGGGCCGTCGCTTCGGCCAGAAAGTATAGTCAGCGGGCGGTTAGTGGCCTTAGGTAAGTCGCGTCGCAGGAACCGCCGCGGCGAACAAGACCGTGACGTAGCCTTGCGGGCGGGTAAACTCTGCGGTGGGTAAAAAATTTTTAGAGCCGAGTAGAGATCTACAACAGCGAACAGTGTTTTGTCACATAAGTAGCGTTCTTTTGGTCTTCGGGCCCGCCTGTCAGAGGGTGTACATTGTAGGTGGGTAGGAGACTTTTCTGGTAACAAATATTTTCTAATTCCTTTGCTCCTTTATAGTATAGATAAACGACGACTCATGGTGTGCAATCAATTGGCGTGATTCCCGCGGAGAAAAAAAATACTACTTCACGCCTTGGCTTTTTTGAGTAGTGATCTTTTTGCATGTAAATAGAAATAAATGACGTGTATTAATAATTGGTGCGCCTGTCTGATGAATGTCGCCGGAGGATGGTGGTGCTCCGCCGGAGTGATGAACATTATTCAACAGCAGGCATCAGAATAGTGTATATATATATATATATATATATATATATATATATATATATATATATATATATATATATATATATATATATATATGTGCCTATGAGATGATGGTCGATGCAAGTGTGCAGCAGTGCAACGGCGTGTGTGCGTGATAATTAGTACGCAAATAATTACTAGGATTTTGTATCAGCAGGGCAGTGGGCTAACTGTGCAAAGGTGAGAGATGTTCCCCTCTCATTTTGCGTTTGCACGCCTCTGCACCGAGGGAGTAGAACAGAGCACCGGCAATGCAAAGTCAGGTCCTAAGCATGGAGGGTTGCTCTTGTTTGATCTTGCTACGTATACCGTATACGAAATACAAACTTGATTTTTTTTATAATATAATTTCTGAGTTTAAGTGGGGTTGATTTGTTGTAACGTGGTTGGCGATCGGTCGGGTCTTGTGCAGTTCGGGGGAACAAAAAAGGAAAAATAGATGTAGTGGTTGAACTTTAGACAAGGGGCATGTATACTAGTTGGTTTTGAACTTAGATCCTTTCCCTCCCTTCTCTGAAAGCAAAATGAATGATTGGATTAGTTTGGATGAATTCGTATATACAATGCTCAAGTTTCTCTCTTTTCAACTCCCTCCAGCTCACGCATACGAGAGCAAGACACATCACACATGCATGCATGCCACTTACATGAGCTGACTCCACCGGTCCACCCATGAGCCCGAGATATACGCACACTAGATCCATTCTGGACCGAGAACTAATCCTTCAAAGCACATCTTCAGTCTCCCGCGCTTCTTCAGAAGAAGCAGCAGAACCTAGTTACAACTTGCCTACGAGAGGATACGTTTGCGATTTCAACATCAAGTCACAGCTAATAAAATCTAACTTTAGTGGCGATTTTCGGTCCTGTAAAACTGCAAAAGCCACCGGAATCTACAGAAGTTGCTCGAGACATAATAGCACTTATATGGCTTTTTACATTATTATTAAAGGGCATACATCCTATAGGAAAATATGAGGGAATGAGGTACCCTTCCAAGGGCCTCGGTATTTCATTATATAGGCACAGATTACATCAAGATTACATGCATTGCTAGTCTACAACAAATCCCTATAATTGTGGATCACCACATGTACAATGCCGGAGTATATCTACTCTCTAAAATATCTTAGCATCTAACATTCCCCCTCAATCTCAGCCACCAACAAGGTTGAGATTGAACCTAAATTCTCTCAATTTTGCTGCAGAGATAGGCTTGGTAAAACCATCAGCTACCTGATCAGAAGTGTTGATAAACATGATGTCTAGGAGCTTTTGTGCCACCCGTTCTCGCACAAAATGGAAGTCAATTTCAATGTGCTTCATCCTAGCATGAAAGACAGGATTAGCAGACAAATACTTAGCCCCAATATTGTCACACCACAGCCGAGCAAAAGGAGAATGAGACACGCCAAGTTCTGTTAACAATCGTTGAATCCACATCATCTCTGCCGTTGCATTGGCCAAGGACTTATATTCTGCTTCAGTACTAGAACGAGAAACAGTGGGTTGTTTGCGAGCACTCTAGGACACAAGATTTGGACCAAAAAACACTGCAAAGCCCCCAGTGGATCTCCTATCATCAACACAGCCAGCCCAGTCGGCATCAGAAAATGCACTCACAAGAGTAGAGCTGGAGCTGCGTAGTTTCAACCCCATGCCAAGTGTACCTTTAACATATCGTAAGATCCTTTTCACAGCACTCCAGTGTACTGTTGTTGGAGCATGCAGAAATTGACACACCTTGTTTACCGCAAAGGAGAGATCTGGACGAGTAAGTGTCAAGTATTGAAGGGCACCGACCACACTGCGGTACTTGGTGGAATCCTCATCCCCAAGTTTATCACCCGCAGTCAGACTTAGTTTCTCCGTTGCAGAAATAGGTGTATCCATCGGTTTGCAGTTCCACATGTTTGCACGCTTGACAATGTCAGTAGCATACCGTTGCTGAGACATGACCAACCCATCATGGTTCCTTTTTACCTCTATGCCAAGAAAGTAGTGAAGATCACCAAGATCTTTCAGAGCAAAATCCGCCTCAAGATCCTTGAGCAGTGCCTTGGTTGCAGCCAAAGATGAACTAGCCACAATAATATCATCAACATACACAAGCACGAAGAGAGTAACATCCCCTTTGTGATAGAAGAACAAA
The DNA here is from genome assembly GCA_038087645.1 of Saccharum hybrid cultivar R570. Lineage (NCBI taxonomy): Eukaryota > Viridiplantae > Streptophyta > Magnoliopsida > Poales > Poaceae > Saccharum > Saccharum hybrid cultivar. Next base: position 4,540,206 of record JAQSUU010000254.1, on the reverse strand, counting down.
GATGTGTCCCCCTTGGACGGCATGAAGCCCAACTGAACAAGCTTCCCACAGAGGTGTGCATACCAAGCACGTGGAGCTTGTTTGAGGCCATACAAGGCCTTGTCCAACTTGCAGACATAAGTAGGATGTTCTTTGTCTTCATACCCCGGGGGCTGCCGCATATACACTTCCTCTTCAAGAACACCATGAAGAAAAGCATTTTGAACATCAAGCTGCCGCAAGGACCATCCTTTTGAGACTGCCACAGACAGGATAAGACGGACAGTTGCAGCTTTAACAACCGGACTAAACGTGTCCTCGTAATCAAGTCCATACCGCTGCTTATAACCTTTGGCGACCAAGCGTGCTTTGTATCGATCAATAGTGCCATCAGCTCGCCGTTTCACCTTATAAACCCATTTGCTCCCAATAATGTTCTTGCCGCGAGGTGCAGGCACAAGATGCCAGGTGCGGTTGTTCATCAAGGCAGTATACTCAGTATTCATGGCTGAAACCCACCGATCATCTTGTAGGGCAGCTTTGACACTCTCTGGTTCAGCTACATCAATGGAACTCTGCAAGCCCCAACGCACAGTACCGTCGGTGTACTGCTTGGGCTTGTGAATGCCATGCTGAGACCGTGTACCATGGTGATGAAGAGGTGGAGGTGGCACAGGTAGCACCGGTGGAGCATCAGGCGTAGAGGATCCGGTGGAGCTGGGCAGCACAGCACCCGACGGGACAACGTCCAGGCCGGGATCAGACGATGACGAGGCAGGAGCCTCCACAGTGGCTGGCGTCATAGAAGATCCTGGAAAAACACCCAACACGGGAGCAGTGGGCGTAGGCAAAGCGCCGGCATCCAGACTCGATGCGCCAGGGACAGGATCAGGTCCTGATCCCGAGCGAGATGTCGCCGGTGTGCCAGTACGAGGAGCAGAAGGAAGATCTCTAGGATCCACGCCAGTGTTGTCACGACGCGGGTGCATGAAATAACAATGTGGCGCCTGCATTTCAGCACCATTGTTGACTGAATTTGTTCCTGTTTCATCCAAATAAGAAAAAGTGCTTGACGCAGCATTAGTGGGGTCAGAATTAACCAAACACCGATCATGTACATGAGCATTCCCAAACTCTGGAGATGGATTTTTAAGAACATCAGGTAGAAGCTCGTGCTAGCTCGAAGACGAGCACCGGCATTGGGATGAAGCTGAGAGAAGGGAAACACCGACTCATCAAAGACTATGTTGCGAGAAACATAAACACGGCCAGAGGAGGGGTCTAGACATTTGAAGCCTTTGTGTAAGTTGCTGTACCCAAGAAAAACACAGCGAAGAGAGCGAAATTGCAGTTTCTTAGCATTGTAGGGCCTGAGGTTGGGCCAGACCGCACAGCCAAACGTCCTAAGAAAGGAGTAATCCGGAGGATTGCCAAGGAGGCGATCATGCGGTGTATCATTAGAGATAACCTTGGACGGCAAGCGATTGATGAGAAACACCGCTGTTAGGAAAGCTTCATCCCAATATTTCAATGGCATAGATGCGTGTGCAAGAATGGAGAGACCAACCTCAACTATATGACGATGCTTGCGTTCAGCGGATCCATTTTGTTGGTGGGCATGTGGACACGACACATGGTGAGCTATGCCTAGGCGTTTAAAGAAAGAATTGAGGGACTGATATTCGCCACCCCAGTCCGACTGCACCGCAAGGATTTTATGATTAAACTGACGCTCAACCATGATTTGAAAATCATGGAAGCATTGAAAAACTTCAGACTTATGGCGCAACAAATAGATCCATGTAAATTTGCTGAAATCATCAATAAAACTGACATAATAAGAGTGCCGACCCACCGATGTTGGTGCTGGCCCCCATACATCAGAGAACACAAGCTCAAAAGGTTTAGACGAAACACTATTTGATTTAGGATATGGTAATTGATGGCTCTTGCCCATCTGACACGCATCACAAATCACACTTGAACTAGAATCACTTGAAAAAGAAAGTTTATGACGATTAAGAATGCGTTGAACAATTGGTGCAGAAGCATGACCTAAATGACTATGCCACAAACTGGTGGAAGGCTTGAAGGCGCCCAGGACTTGTTTATTTGGTGGAGATGATTTTGATGGATGTGGCTTCAGCGGGTAGAGGCCCCCCTCACATCGGCCTTCTAGGAGAGTCTTCTTCATTACCTGTTCCTTAAGAGAAAAGTGCTTTGGATGAAGTTCAAGGAATGCATTATTGTCTTTAACAAGACGATGAGCAGACACAAGATTTTTACTAGCACTAGGAACATGAAGAACATTTTTCAAATGAATATCACGAATTGGGGAATACAAAGTACTATGACCGATGTGATTAATCTTCATACCTGCCCCATTAGCTGTGAGCACCTGTTCACCTCCACGATAGTTGTCACGGTAGGACAGCTTCTCCAGTTCACCGGTTATGTGATCTGTGGCCCCGGAATCAACATACCAGTTTGTGTCCGCCCCATAGGACGTTGTGTTTGTCGACGACGCACTCTTCTGCGGCGGCCCGGTAAAGTTAGGGTTGAAGCGCTTGAAGCAGCGCACCACCATGTGCCCTTCCTTGCCACACAGTTGGCAGTAGACACCCTGAAGAAAGTTGCGGCCAGTACCATCGCCGCTGTTGCCACTGTTGCCGCGGCCACCATTGCCACGGCCGCCGCCACCGCGACGAAAACCTCCACGACCAGCATCATTGCGGCCGCGGGACTGGTTGAAGTTGGAGGAGTTTCCCCCACGGCCACCCTTGTTTGCCAGATTAGCAGATGACTGGCCGTTGCCGTGGTTGATCTCCTTGCGCTGCTCGAAGGCGATGAGCTGAGCATACAGCTCGTTGACGGAGAGAGGCTCCACGCGGGTCGCCATGGCTGTCACAATGGACTCAAAGTCCTCGCCAAGGCCCACCAAGATGAAGGAGACAAGCTCCTCATCCTCAAGTTTCTTGCCTGCCGAAGCCATATCATCGGCGAGGCCCTTCATCTTCACGAAGAACTCGGCCACGGATGATGCGCCCTTGGACGCTGTGGTCAAGGCCAGACGCGTGGACATGATGCACGCCCTGGACTGAGATGCATGGAGAGCCTGGATCGCAGCCCATAATTCCGCCGCCGTGGTTGCCGTGGCAACCTGACCGAAGACCTCTTTGGAGAGAGAATTGAAGAGGTAACTGAGAACAATTTGGTCCTCAGACACCCACTTCTCATACGCCGGATTCGGCTTGGGCTCTTCCTTCGTGGCAGCCGCCGTAGCAGATGCCAATGGATCGGTGAGGAACGGAGACGGGGGTGCCGCCGAAGAGTGGACGTAGCCGAACAGGCGGGCGCCCTTCAGCGCAGACGAGACAGTGGCATGCCACATATTGTAATTCCCACGGGTGAGCTTCTCCGAGACGGCGGGAAGAAGGCCGAAGGCCAGCGGCGCCGAGGAGTCCGCCATGGAGAAGAGACAAGTAGATCGGATCGTATTCCGTCAAGAATTAGAAAGCGTCTGATACCATATAGGAAAATATGAGGGAATGAGGTACCCTTCCAAGGGCCTCGGTATTTCATTATATAGGCACAGATTACATCAAGATTACATGCATTGCTAGTCTACAACAAATCCCTATAATTGTGGATCACCACATGTACAATGCCGGAGTATATCTACTCTCTAAAATATCTTAGCATCTAACACATCCAATGGAAGGAATACAACAAGTCTGCTGTTCAGATTATTACACAAACAAAGAGTAAGCAAGCACAAGGTACAATGATACAAATTGATAATAAAGCAGTTCTCACGGCAGGAGATGCATGCAATTGAACAGAGTGACGATTACAAAGGGAGGATGCCAATGATGATGTGCAGGAGCTGGGGCTGCGGTGACGTGATTGCTGATGACAATGGGGACGGTGGTGACGTGAAGGTAGATCAAGACTCCGAGCTCTCCCCTGGTTCAGAAACATCCCGCAATTGCAGCACAGGGTGATTCATGTGATTCTCCACTTCCTTCTGTAGCGTATCTTGCTTCCCCAAACGACAGTACTGAATAGAAATCTTCTTGAGTTTTGGAAGGTGGTTGATACCATTGATCCCTGTTGTCAAAATGCAACTCACGATGTCGATTGTTTCCATGTTAGGCGTGGTGCTCTGCTCAAAGGTCACCTCCGTCAGTCCCATTACATAATGATTCTGTATAAGTAAGATCCTGAGCTTTGGGAATCCATGCTCCCGGAACACTAACTTCTCTGCATTGAATGCATCTTCTTTAAGACGAAGCTGCACCAGGTTTGGCAGTTCAGCCAAGGCCTCCAATTCCTTGAGCTGACAAATACTACTTGTCAGCAATACGAATACGATGTGCCATAAACTGGCATGGCCGCTATTAGGTAGTGTTGAACTTGCTAAGCAGGGCAGAGCCTGAGGTCAGGCAAGGCCAAACAGAGCAGACATATACACTTCCCTCTGCAAGAGATGCCCACGGATTAGCTCCTCCTCGCCGTCGCCTGCTGCCCTACCTCTCTCGGAGACCCAACAGCCTGCTGTAACGACGCTCATGTGGTGACAGAAAGAACAGGCCAGCGTGATTCCGCCATGGGACGACGTTGTACATGCAGTGCCGAAGCATGACGAAGAGATTGCGTCCTCTTGGTGCCAAGTTCTAGCTAACGCAATGTAAACTTTATGTGCATATGTTCGAGTTGTAAGCGCCCTGCGCAAAACCAAATGTACCTTGATTTATCAGGCCTTGGGAGGCCAATGAATGAATGAAAATGGTCAGGTGGGGGATTCTCTCCCCTTCCGTCGACTTATAAAAAAAAAAGCATGACGAAGAGGCAAAACGATGCCCCTCTGTCTCTCGTGTGTGGATGTGGATCCATCTAATTAAAACGCAGAGAGTGTAGCATTCATTAGTCGTTAGTGACACAATTCATGAGCATGCAGTTGATTAGCATGATCAGGAGCATGGAAATACTTCGGGGAAATATTCGGTGAACAAGGACCTGATTTTCAGTTCAGGCTGATACAACAAGTGTGATGCTCAGTGGTACAGTTTTCACCATTGCGTCCATTTACCACGGTAGCAACTAGCACAAGCGGTGCTCCCAGCCTCCCACCATGGCTATAATATAGATTAGTAGATTAGCAAAAAAAAAAGGTCATGTTTGGTTAGAAAAAGTGCTTCTCCGATAAGTTACACAAATGAATTAAAAGTGTGATTAAAATAATCTGGTTTAACCCAATATTTGTGGTTCAGCACAAATTGGTGTTGTTGGCAGAAGGGTTGTCATAATACCGTTTGGCTTTTAGTTTTAGCTTATTTGCCATAAGTAGCTTATAAGCTATACCGAACAGGTTCATTACCAACCAAACTAAAAGCGTTAAATAGAAGGTACCGACTCAATCACTCAAAATCTATATAAACAAAGATATCCAATCCACCACGGGAAACAAAGCATGTCTAAGGTTCCATTCGAATTTAAATATTCTGTAAGTCCACCATGAATTTTAAAGTGGGGTATGGATACAAAGATGCAGGCCGTCACATCAAGTTTCCTAATCGTCGCTACGTCAAAGTAACGTCGTGATGATCGTTGCCCCATACTTTTCATCGGTCATGCAGCAAAATGCCCAATATTTTCGAATGATCCTGACATAAATGGTGTGGTCCTATGCTTAGCACCTCAATCCACATCAGCATCCAACCCTCAAGCTAATAGCCAACACCAATTTCTTGGTTTTATAGATCGAGAAATTTCAATTAAAGGCCTTTAATTAGTTAGACATTTTTCGGTCTTTATATAGGTGGAAAATTTTCTGTTAAGCACAAAAATTTGCATCATCAAGAGGACTTGAACATTAGTAGTTTGGACCACACTGTAATACTCTGAATCTTTATATGTATAAATTGAAGTGTTTGGACTAGAGAGAAGGGAAAATTTTGACTTTTTGGACCATAATCTCTATGGATGATCGAAGACTGTGTTTGTGTAGATCGAATCCATTTGGCTATTAACAAGTCTTGTTTGGAGGACGGATGAATTTAGGATGAGCCATTAAAGTTGGTCCGTCAGGTATGGCAGCTTAGGGTGTGTTTGGTTTTTTCAACAGCTTTTAGGAGTACCATGCTGAGGGTGTGATATGCCAGATTGTTGCTAAAGCTATGTGTAACACCCAAAAATTTCAAATACTAGAGTTAATGAATTTTAAATAATTTAGATAACAATTAATGGGAAATTACAATTTTAAAACTAATTTAGTGTTGCATTCATGCTGCTGCATTTATTTTATTTTGAGTAGTGGTTTTGTTTTGTTTTGTTTTGGTTTGAAACTTTTATTTGAGATAGTTTATTAGATAAGCAAATAAAAAAAAAGAAAACAGTTTACTCACCTGGTAACCAGCGGCCCGCTCTCCTCCTTGCTTGGTGGGCCGGCCAGCACCCCAGCAGCCCGTCTTCGCGCCTCGGCCCAGTTAGGCGCAGTGGCCCAGTTCGGCCAAGCCGCGGCAGCCACGCCCTCTCCCTCCTCATTTCGCTGACCACTGGACCCCACTTGTCGGTCTCGTCTTCTTCATCATGTTCGTGACCGAGCCGGACTTTGCCGCCACCGATCCTTGCCGAATTAACCGGGATCTCCTAACCGAACACGACGCGGTGGAGCTATAAAAGTGAAGCTGTGACCCTCCTCTTTCCGTTTTTCCTCTAAACCGCAAGTTCCACCACGTGAAATAGAGCTCTAGGGTTAGGGCGGTGCCGACGGGTTCGGTTGGGCGCGGGTGAGGCCTTCGGGTGGTTTGGTGGTCAATTTCTTCACTTGGGTGAGTTTGTCATCTTCTCCTCTCCCTCCCAATGCTTTTCTTTTGAGTTTTTGTGCTATGTCTCGTGGGATTGAAGCTCACCGTGGCCGGCAATGGCGCCGCCGTCCTCTTGTTGCCGCGTGTCGGGTACGGGTTGTTGTAGCTCGTTTTTGTTGCTTGGGTGAGTTCGCACGGAGTATCTCGTTCGATTGGTTCAAGTTTGGGCTCGAATGATGGTCTCGGTGGGGAGATCCATCATCTCCGGCCATGGAGGGGCCGCCGGCCATGGGGGAGCCGCCGGCCGGACATGAGGGGGGTGACCGGAATAGCACTGTAGCGTTGCTGATGAACCCGAGCCGTCCGATCTTGGATCAACGGCCCAGATTAGAACTTACCCCTTCGCGGGTAAAATTTATAAAGAGACCCTCAGCTTTTTAGTAATCAACCCGCGGTCCATAGCGTATTTCTAAAAATGTGTTTTCGCGTTGTGAAGGCGTATTCTCTTCCGGTCTAATCAAAAATACATTTTCAGGAAATTACAGTTTTGCCACTAGAATTGTTTTGGTCATAAAAACTTCGTTTTAACTCCGATTTGATCCGTTCAAGTTGCGTTAGGTTAGTAATTGTGAGCTCTACATGTTAGTGTAGTTGTACAGTTAGTTTTGATAATTTATTTTTCGAGTTTATAATTAAGTATTTATTTATCTATAGGAAATCTTAGAAAATTCATAACTTTCACGTTTTAACTCCGAATTTGGTGATTTTTGCGTCTGTGTGATCGTAGAAACGTGTAGAAGAGTTTTATAAACTTTTATTACTGTTTTGCTACTGTTGGTGTACTGATCTAATTATATCTCTTTGTTTGCTTCGTGTATGTTTGATTGGATGCATGTATGTTGTTGATTGATGGTCGAGTATAGAAGGTGAGCAGTATCTGGACGATTCGGAGTATTACTTTGAGCCAAGTCAGCAGTGTCACTTGGAGAGCTTTGATCACGGCAAGTATAACACAGGACTATCCATGTTACCTATACATCGAATTGTCATACATATGCATGTGCTTACCTTGACAACCGTAGAGATTATAACTTAGTGATTGTTATCTTGATTCCTTGTTAACCTTGGGGATGCATATGGGTAGCTACTGCTAGTGCTTAAACTATGAACAATGATCTTGTAATTTGATTAATGGATCAAGCAATCAACCATTAAGATGATTTTATTACTGTTAAAAGAGGGCTAGAGCATGTGCATTATTTTGATGCTCTGGTTTCTCTCCATAAGGACTTATCTGTACGTGATCATCCGGGACATACAGTACAGCTGTGAGGGCTATATGGCTCTGGCTTTAGTTGTTCAAGAGACCTTTTCTAGCTTGTTAGTGGTTACCTTAAATGGCGTAAGAAAGGCTTGCCACGTTGGGTGTAGTGCGAGCCCCTGGCCTAGTGTGTATAGGCTGCGGTTGTTGTGCCACAGGGAAGGGGGGTTCTACATCTGCCTGCCGAGTGAATCTAATGGCCCTAACTTGTTAGACGAACTTTTGAGTGGCTTTATATGGTTCTCCGGTGTTTGGGTTTGATCTCCCCACGCATTAGGAAATCATGACTCACAGTGAAAGTGTACACCTCTGCGCAGAGTTAAAAACTGGTATACTAGCCGTGCTCACGGACACGAGCGGCCTTGGAACATTTACAGATAGATGATCACCATTGCTATATTATGTTTACTTATTGTTGTTATTATGCTCATGTTAATGTTGTTCATTATTCTCAATTACAATTGATCATTTGTTCACTAATGGGAATTTGTTCATATTGATGCTACACAATTGCTAAATATATGATGACTAAAAGCTAAACGCAGTCAAACAATGTCTAGCCTTTTGAGCCTCATGAACCCTGTGTTATATTTGTTGAGTTCGACATGGACTCACCCTTGCTATTTCCACCATAACAGATGAAGATTATGAGGAAGATTATCGTAATGAGTACTAGTCTTGGTGTCAACCAGTCAACCGTGTCCCTGTGTGGAGTTTCCGCTGGAGATTTGTTATTAGTTATTATTATCTATTGTTCAAGACTATGTCTTAAATATTTATTCGCTATGTAATAAGCACTGTGATGATACTATGTAATTTGTCTACTTATGTGTGCGATCATGTCCTGGGGCGCACATGAGTACTTTATGCATCCTATTTTTGTCCTTAAAAATGGGTGTGACAGATTGGTATCAGAGCCGTGTTGACTATAGGACGCAAGCCTAGTTAGAATGGTCGTTAATAGCAACCATACTTCACTTAATTCATGCTTCCTCTTTTCACCTTGTTAATTACTAAAGTTTTATGCTTCCTCTACTTTATTCTATTGCGAAAATACATTGATTCTATCTAATCTATGTCTAAATCTTATAGATGCCTCCTCATCCCCGTCTGTTAGCTGCACAGTACGTTGCCCGTTTCAAACCCCAGGAGCCGTATGAAGATGGTGATCAAGAGCTATCTGATGCTGAATCAAGAGTTGATGATACACCAATGGAGGATGTAGTTATGGGGTGGACTACGAAGCTTCATATCATGGTTCCTAAAGCTGATGCTTTCTTCTATGACATGTTGACAAGAACCATGGACAACTACTACTACGATTGGGAAGCTACTTTGGAGTATCGCAGTGTAGAGTATAGTCATCCATGGATGGATTCCTATTGAAAAATGGAGTTATGGGTCAAGAAAAGGGATCCTACCACTAAGGAGCCTAAGGTGGAGTCAAAGTTCATTACCAGAGTGAGCCGGGCGACTGTGGAAACAAGCATGGAAGATGTCGCTTTCAATGCATTCGTTTACTACCATGGTCTACGCTCGGACAAGACGTTAAAGGGTGCACTTCGGCATTTCCCTTGTTTCCTACATGACAAGGGTATTTGGACCGTGCCGCTTGCAGATGATTCATCCTTGACTTTACAAGCTACGGTGGGATTAGCTCGTGAATTGGCTCTCCATGAGGTGGATTTGAAAGATGAGTTGCTGAAGGAAAAAGAACTTAAGGAGCAAGCTTATAAGGAGATTGACCAATTAAGGGCGGAGTTAGGTCGTCCCAAGATTTATGAGAAGCTTAATTAGGAAATAGGAAAAAACCCCTATGTAATAAGAACGATAGTAGTTGCGAGTTAATTTTAAGTTTGGATTGTTTTAAGAGTCAGTTTGTGGTGTGAACAATTGTGTGATTGATGGATTGTTATTATGATAATGTGTGATTTGGATCTTTGTAATGTGTGCTGGAGTTTTGTAGATATGGCTACAAGTTTCATGGTTAAGAATATTAAGTTTGATCAAAATATATTAGTTGAATATGAGGTTAACTTAGTTTTGCCCTTTGCTGATTTTTGGATCAGTCTGGGATATTTTAGAAATAACTTAAAATCCGCTCATGAGAAATTTAAGCAATTTTACTGGGAATAATTAGACTTCTATATCTTTCTAACCCCGTAAGAATTACTTTAATATCTATTATGAGCTAAGAGATATACCTGTTTCAAGTTGGGGTTACTGCACAGTCTGGAATTCTGAAACAGTTTCGGTTAGATTCAGTTTTTGACCAATTTATTGACAGAATCAGAAAAAGTGTTGTGAATAAAAGTTGTAGATAATTTTGTAAGCTTTCCAACCATGTAAAGATCATCTGATTTGGACGTCTGTAGCTCGAGATATGACAGTTTTACTGAGTTGCTGAAATTGGAGTTCGTCCAGAAAAATCAGATTTTGCTTATCTATTGAATACGTCATCTCGGATTGTACTGAACTTCAATTTCTGTGTTTTTGGAAATAGATGTCAGGCAGAGGTCGTGGCAGAGGTCGTGGAGGTGCTAATCCACCTATTACTATGGAGGAACTCATGCAAACTCAGAATCAGATGATGCAGATGTTTATGCAGCACATGCAGAACAATCTCCCTGCGGGAGGACCACCGCCTGTGCAAGTGAGGGATAAGCGTGGGGAATTTTTGAAGGGACGCCCTCCAGTGTTTTCTCATGCTGCTGATCCTTTAGAGGCAGATGATTGGGTGAGAGCCGTTGAGAAACAGTTGAATATAGCCCAATGCAATGATATGGAAAATGTATTATATGCATCTAGTCAGTTACAGGGGACAGCTCAGACTTGGTGGGAGTCGTATCAAGCTGCACGCCCTGACAATGCTCCTCCTATCACTTGGAATGAGTTTGTTAGAGATTTTCGAGTTCGTCATATTCCTGAAGGTATAATTGAGCTGAAATAGGAAGAGTTCAGAAACCTTAGGATGGGACAGATGAGCGTTAGTGAATATCATGACAGGTTTACACAGTTGGCTCGCTATGCTCCTAATGAAGTGAGGGAAGATGCAGACAGGCAGCGTCTTTTCTTAAAGGGAATTTATTATGATCTTCGCTTACAGTTGAAGGGGAACAACTATGCTAGTTTTCAAGAGCTGGTGAATAAAGCTATTGTGCTTGATAATGAGCGCAGGGAGATGGACAGGAAGAGGAAGATGAAGGTACAAAGCTCAGGAAGCAACAACCGTCAACGCACAAATTCTCAGCATGGTTTTCATCAGAAGTTTCAGGGACCGGTTAGTCAGTGGAATCGCAATCCAAATCAGAGGTGGTCCCAGAATTGGCAAAGTAATCAGTCGCAGCAGCGTTCATCATATCCCCAGCGTCAACAGTATCAGCAGACTGGGCAACAGACTCCTCGCACTGGAAATCCAAATGCTACCCCCATGAAGAATAGTGCTCCCAGCACGCCTACTAGATGCTTTGTCTGTGGTAAAGAGGGCCATATGTCTTATCATTGTCCTGAGAAGCAGAACCAGCAGACTCCTCAGAGCCAGAAGAGCAACCAGAGGCAATCTGGTACTGGAAGGGTGAATCACGTGTCTTCTGATACAGCTCATGATGCACCGGAAGTTATGATTGGTACGTTCAATGTACATTCCACTCCCGCAACTGTTCTTTTTGACTCTGGAGCATCTCATACATTCATATCCAACATTTTTGTTAAAATGCATAGTATACCCATGCTAGCTATGAAAGAACCTCTCTTAGTAAATTCACCTAGAGGTACCATGCAAACCAGTAATCGTTGTCTTCCAATTAGTATGGTATTAAGGGGGTAGAGTTTAAGATAACTCCTATAGTGTTGAGGACATCTGGTATTGATGTGATATTGGGTATGGCCTGGATGAAGCAAAATCAGGCAGAGATTCAGTGTCAGCAGAAAGTGGTAATTGTGACTGCACCTAATGGAGATAAAATCAATGTGGATGTAGCAGTGCAGAAGCAACCAACCGCTGTGGTGAATCAGCTTGAAGATACTATTAAGGAGAATTCAGTGATTGAGGAATTTCCGGATATCTTCCCTGATGAATTGACAGGTATGCCACCTGACCGAGATATTGAATTTCTTATTGAATTACTTCCTGGAACTGAACCTATAGCCAAACGACCATATAGGATGGGAGTAGATGAATTAGAAGAACTTAAGAAACAAATTAAAGAATTACAAGATAAAGGTTTTATTCGACCTAGTTCATCACCTTGGGGAGCACCAGTTATTTTTGTTGATAAGAAAGATGGCGGTCAGAGGATGTGTGTTGATTATCGGTCACTAAATGAGGTAACTATCAAAAATAAGTACCCTTTGCCCAGGATTGATGACTTGTTTGATCAGTTGAAAGGTGCTTGTGTGTTCTCTAAGATTGATTTACGTTCTGGTTATCATCAGTTGAAGATTCGTGCTTCTGATATTCCAAAGACAGCTTTTACTACAAGGTATGGATTGTATGAGTATACTGTTATGTCGTTTGGATTGACCAATGCACCTGCATACTTTATGTACATGATGAATAAGGTGTTCATGGAATATTTGGATAAGTTTGTGGTAGTGTTTATTGATGATATACTGGTATTTTCCAAGACAGAGGTAGAGCATGCTGAACATTTGAGGTTGGTATTGCAGAAGCTTAGAGAGCATAAACTATATGCGAAGCGAAGTAAATGTGAGTTTTGGTTGAAGGAAGTTTCTTTCCTTGGTCATATTGTTTCTAATGGAGGGATATCAGTGGATCCAGGCAAGGTAAAGGATGTATTGAATTGGAAACCACCTACTGATGCTAGCGAGATTCGCAGTTTCTTGGGATTGGCTGGATATTATAGACGGTTCATTGAAGGGTTTTCTAAACTTGCTAAACCTATGACATCTCTGTTAGAAAAGAATGCCAAATTTGTGTGGTCTGATAAATGTCAAACTAGTTTTGAGGAATTGAAGAAGAGGTTGACTACAACGCCTGTTTTGGTTTTACCAGATTTGAGTAAGAAGTTTTCTATTTATTGTGATGCTTCTCGTCAAGGTTTGGGATGTGTTCTTATGCAAGAAGGCAGAGTTGTGGCTTATGCATCTAGGCAGTTGAGAAAGCATGAGTTGAATTATCCTACGTATGATTTGGAGTTAGCAGCTGTAGTTCATGCTTTAAAGATTTGGAGACATTATTTGATTGGACATAAGAGTGATATATACACTGATCATAAGAGTTTGAAGTATATTTTCACTCAGTCAGATCTGAATTTGAGGCAACGCAGATGGTTAGAGTTGATTAAGGATTATGATATTGAGATACACTATCATCCTGGTAAGGCTAATATAGTAGCTGATGCTCTTAGTAGGAAAAGTTATGCCAATGAGATACAAACATTGTCTATGACTAGGGAGTTATGTGCTGAATTTGAGTATTTGAATTTGGAAATTGTTACTAATACAATGGAATTAGTGATAGAGCCTACTTTAGAGCAAGAAATCTACAAGGGTCAGTTGAAGGATGAGAAACTAAAGAAGATAGCGGAAGATATAGTGATTGGTAAGTCACCAGGCTTTCGGATGGATGATAATGGAATTTTGTGGTTTGGAAAGAGGCTGTGTGTACCTGAGGATCAAACTGTTAGACAGGCAATTCTTCGCGAAGCTCATGAGTCAGCTTATTCTATTCATCCTGGTAGTACTAAGATGTATTTGGATCTTAAACAGAAATATTGGTGGGTTGGATTAAAACAAGATGTGGCTGAGTATGTGGCATTGTGTGACACTTGTCAGAGGGTGAAAGCAGAGCATCAGAGACCTGCTGGATTGTTGCAACTAATGAAGATTCCTGAATGGAAGTGGGAGGAAGTTGGTATGGACTTTATAGTAGGGTTACCGCGTACTCAGAGGGGTTATGATTCTATTTGGGTGATAATAGATAGATTGACTAAAGTTGCTTATTTTATACCAGTCAAGACTAATTACACGGGAGTACAATTAGCTACCTTGTATATGGAAAGAATAGTCTGTCTGCATGGAGTTCCAAAGAAGATTGTATCTAATCGAGGATCGCAGTTTACGTCGCATTTTTGGAATGCTGTGCATGAATCATTGGGAACAAAATTGAATTTTAGTACAGCATATCATCCACAGACAGATGGACAGACTAAAAGGACCAACCAGGTATTAGAGGATATGTTGAGAGCTTGTGCATTGCAATATGGAACTAGTTGGGATAAGAGTTTGCCTTATGCAGAATTTTCTTATAATAATAGTTATCAACAGAGTCTTAAGATGGCACCGTTTGAAGCTTTGTATGGACGTTAGTGTAGAACTCCATTGTTTTGAGATCAAACAGGTGAATCTCAGGTGTTTGGTACAGATGTTCTTAGAAACGCAGAAGATCAAGTGCGAGTGATTCGTGAGAATTTGAGAGTGGCACAGTCTCGTCAGAAGAGTTATGCTGATAATAGGAGAAGAGATCTAGTTTTTGAGGTAGGTGATTATGTCTATTTGAAGGTGTCACCTATGAGAAGTGTGAAGAGGTTTAACATGAAAGGTAAACTAGCACCAAGGTATGTTGGACCATTTAAAGTTATTGCTAGACGTGGGGAAGTTGCTTATCAATTAGAGTTGCCTGAGAATTTATCTGGAGTGCATGATGTGTTTCATGTTTCACAACTTAAGAAGTGTTTGCGGGTGCCTGAGGAGCAGATACCTTTAGAAGAATTGACTGTAAAAGAGGACCTTACATATGAAGAATTTCCGATCAAGATTTTAGAGACTGCAGAGAGAGTTACTCGAAGTCGGATTATTAAGATGTGCAAAGTACAGTGGAATCGATATTCAGAGGCAGAGGCAACTTGGGAAAGAGAGGATGAATTAAGGAAATCATATCCGCAGTTGTTTGAGTAAGCAGTCCAATCTCGAGGACAAGATTCCTTTAAGGGGGGTAGAATTTGTAATACCCAAAAATTCCAAATACTAGAGTTAATGAATTTTAAATAATTTAGATAACAATTAATGGGAAATTACAATTTTAAAACTAATTTGGTGTTGCATTCATGCTGCTGCATTTATTTTATTTTGAGTAGTGGTTTTATTTTGTTTTGTTTTGGTTTGAAACTTTTATTTGAGATAGTTTATTAGATAAGCAAATAAAAAAAAGAAAACAGTTTACTCACCTGGTAACCAGCGGCCTGCTCTCCTCCTTGCTTGGTGGGCCGGCCAGCACCCCAGCAGCCCGTCTTCGCGCCTCGGCCCAGTTAGGCGCAGTGGCCCAGTTCGGCCAAGCCGCGGCAGCCACGCCCTCTCCCTCCTCATTTCGCTGACCACTGGACCCCACTTGTCGGTCTCGTCTTCTTCATCATGTTCGTGACCGAGCCGGACTTTGCCGCCACCGATCCTTGCCGAATTAACCGGGATCTCCTAACCGAACACGACGCGGTGGAGCTATAAAAGTGAAGCTGTGACCCTCCTCTTTCCGTTTTTCCTCTAAACCGCAAGTTCCACCACGTGAAATAGAGCTCTAGGGTTAGGGCGGTGCCGACGGGTTCGGTTGGGCGCGGGTGAGGCCTTCGGGTGGTTTGGTGGTCAATTTCTTCACTTGGGTGAGTTTGTCATCTTCTCCTCTCCCTCCCAATGCTTTTCTTTTGAGTTTTTGTGCTATGTCTCGCGGGATTGGAGCTCACCGTGGCCGGCAATGGCGCCGCCGTCCTCTTGTTGCCGCGCGTCGGGTACGGGTTGTTGTAGCTCGTTGTTGTTGATTGATGGTCGAGTATAGAAGGTGAGCAGTATCTGGACGACTCAGAGTATTACTTTGAGCCAAGTCAGCAGTGTCACTTGGAGAGCTTTGATCAAGGCAAGTATAACACAGGACTATCCTTGTTACCTATACATCGAATTGTCATACATATGCATGTGCTTACCTTGACAACCATAGAGATTATAACTTAGTGATTGTTATCTTGATTCCTTGTCAACCTTGGGGATGCATATGGGTAGCTACTGCTAGTGCTTAAACTATAAACAATGATCTTGTAATTTGATTAATGGATCAAGCAATCAACCATTAAGATGATTTTATTACTGTTAAAAGAGGGCTAGAGCATGTGCATTATTTTGATGCTCTGGTTTCTCTCCATAAGGACTTATCTGTACGTGATCATCCGGGACATACAATACAGCTGTGAGGGCTATATGGCTCTGGCTTTAGTTGTTCAAGAGACCTTTTCTAGCTTGTTAGTGGTTACCTTAAATGGCGTAAGAAAGGCTTGCCACGTTGGGTGTAGTGCGAGCCCTTGGCCTAGTGTGTATAGGCTGCGGTTGTTGTGCCACAGGGAAGGGGGGTTCTACATCTGCCTGCTGAGTGAATCTAATGGCCCTAACTTGTTAAACGAACTTTTAAGTGGCTTTATATGGTTCTCCGGTGTTTGGGTTTGATCTCCCCACGCATTAGGAAATCATGACTCACAGTGAAAGTGTACACCTCTGCGCAGAGTTAAAAACTGGTATACTAGCCGTGCTCACGGACACGAGCGGCATTGGAACATTTACAGATAGATGATCACCATTGCTATATTATGTTTACTTATTGTTGTTATTATGCTCATGTTAATGTTGTTCATTATTCTCAATTACAATTGATCATTTGTTCACTAATGGGAATTTGTTCATATTGATGCTACACAATTGCTAAATATATGATGACTAAAAGCTAAACGCAGTCAAACAATGTCTAGCCTTTTGAGCCTTATGAACCCTGTGTTATATTTGTTGAGTTCGACATGGACTCACCCTTGCTATTTCCACCATAACAGATGAAGATTATGAGGAAGATTATCGTAATGAGTACTAGTCTTGGTGTCAACCAGTCAACTGTGTCCCTGTGTGGAGTTTCCGCTGGAGATTTATTATTAGTTATTATTATCTATTGTTCAAGACTATGTCTTAAATATTTATTCGCTATGTAATAAGCACTGTGATGATACTATGTAATTTGTCTACTTATGTGTGCGATCATGTCCTGGGGCGCACATGAGTACTTTATACATCCTATTTTTATCCTTAAAAATGGGTGTGACACTATGGCAAGTGCATGACCAACCTATGTGTGATATTGTGCCTATCATTTCAGATTTCAGTTGAATCAATTGTTTCATGCGCTATATTCTTGTCCATGTCATCCATGTGATTCAAGTGCTCCCTTACATTCACTTCATGTTCCGGTGGATCAGGATGTGCAATTTGGCTTTTATATTCAAGTTCAAGTTTTTAAGTTTTCAATTACATTCAATTATGTTGCCAGTTTTATCTAGAGGTACAATTTTGTTATTATATATATTAAGGTTCGTATGAGTAAGAGCTTGCCCTACTTTCTCTGCTTTACCCCCGGTTGGCCCGGAGGTAACTGTAGTTTTCTCTTGTCCGCGAGTATGGCCTATAAATACCCAGGAGACAATACCGAGTCGACGAATTAATGACCATTTACTCTTGAATTAAACCTATCCCCATTCCGTTCCTCATAACGCCACCCTCGCTCCCTTCTCCCTCTCCTGTGAACACCCTCGGCCTCCTCCGCGCTAGTCCTTAGCGAGGGTAGGAGGCAGAGTGAAGCCCCCACACATAGAGATGCCAAATCTTTTTGTTTAAACCAAATAAAACAATTTATCATTAGAAGTCTGACGAGTCTTCTTTTTGACGGATGAAAAATACAATTCATAAGTTAATAGTTTTTGCTATTATGTATAAACTACATAAATCGAAAAATACATTCCGGAAGCATAGCTAGGACCAAAGCTTTACGTTGCACGTAGAAAACACAACTTTCATGTTTGCACTAAATGGTCGGCGTGTACGTACTGGGACAAGTGTGGTGGAACTGGGAATTGTCACGAGCTCTTACTCGTCGGTTACGGCTATGACTGCTATATTCTCAAGAATTCCTACGGCCGAGACGGGACGAGGGCTACGTGCACCTGCCACGTGATTGGAACTGCGCCATGTTGAATGATGGTGGCTAGCTCTAACCCTGAGATGGGCCTCTGACTGGTCGATCGAGGCACACTTGATCTCTGCAGATACATAGATTACTATACTAATAGTACTACTGACAGATTTCGTTAGTTCGTGCTTTAGCAAAAAAGTGTTTCATGTGGTGTGCTGCAGGTGTGGTTCCTAAACATGCACGCACCTAATTAATCTGATTGTTAGTCGTGTATGCAGGATCGGATAATGATACATTTTCAGTTCCCTCTAACATCTCAACTCTTTGTGGATAAGCTATATCAAAGCACCGGTAGAAACAAGACAAAACACGCGTAGCGAAGACATGTAAATATATATCGTGGAGGCAAGTAGCCAAGTTCAGTTAAGCCAACAACATAAAAGGTACAGGAGTGAGTAAAATAATTCATAAATGATGTGGCCAAATAGCATGGGCGCATGACTATCAAGTATCAAGAGCATGGCAACTTTCATGAATTGGTTACTAAAATTCATCCGAACTACACCAGCCACAGAAGTTACACGAAAGTGAATGACTGTTGGTCAATTGGTAGTTATGGGCCGCCATGGTGCTCATCCACATTACGTTCCTCTAGATTGGCTTCCCACACGAAGGCCACGGTGCAGTGACATTGGTGGAACCTTTGATCCCAAACCCAAGGCTGCCAAGCCTCAGCCCTCTCCGCATAGCCGCCACCTGCCCCTGCCTCTGAACACTACCCACTAAAATCTAAAAACCTTTTTCGGACATGTTGTGGGCCATGCCCCAAGTAAGAAGAGGCAGTGCCAGTGTGCCACAGGCCACAAATCCCCACGGTGCTGCGCCGGGATGAACTCGACCTACTTGGCCACAAATCCCCACGGTGCTACGCCGGGATGAACTCGACCTACTTGGCCCTCCCCGCTCAGATCTGAGTCTCAGCTCATCCATGCAACAAATCACATCAGCAAAATCACTTTAACAAATTGTCAGGGAGCTAGAGGGCATCCATTGTTGAGCACAGTCGCCTTGTTGATTACACAATGAAATTTTCAAACAAGCATTAATCGGAGACCAAATAAAGCAGGCGATTTTATATCAAAAGATCAAACTAGAGCTCAACATTTTAAGATCAAATTAAGCTGAATCCCCAGATAGAGACATATGTCTCCATGGTGAATATGGAAGGGCGAAATTGAGCACATGTCCGCCGCTGAGGAAGGCTAAATGGCTCGAGGCTGCTACCATTGCATGAGAGTGCCATATGCATTGAGGCTCCGTCACCAACTAAGGCGCCATATGCTGAGGTTGTATTGGTTACGACGATACTGGTGTATATTGAGCACAGAGGAGACAAAGAAAACGCAGCGACAATTATTAGAAATATTTTTGTTTTCTGGCATGGAGAGATCTTTTTGGGATCAGCCAACCTGACAGAGATTTTTTTTTGGCATACTGGACATCCAAGCAATTTTTTCAGGCCAAGTCAAAAACTTACTAGGGGTTTTTTCTGGCATACTATCCAAGCAATTTTTTTAGGCCAAGTCAGGAAATCACTAGAGCCTGTCAACCTGCACCAAGTTGCGGAGGCGGCGTCGAGGTAGAGCGCACATCTCCTTCTTTGTGAGGAATTGTTATTCAAGGCCGTGTAGAACATGACGTACCATGGTGAAAGTGTGGTATTTCTTAGATATTTCATGACACTGATTAATCTGAATTTCACAATTCTGTAGTAGTTGGTTAACTACAGGCTTATGGGTTTTCAATTTTTTCGAGCAGTTTGGATCTTTGTAATAATTTTTGTAGCTTCTCTTCAATGCAGCGTAATGGTTCATAGTGGCCGAGTTCATGGAGGACATTATTATGTCTTTATGGTCGAAGCTGTTTGCAAATTAAAAATTTAGGTACAAGTTTGACGAAGAATTGGTGACAAGTGATTACATGAAGATGGCACAGGAGGAGCAATATGGTGAGGAGGTATGCAGACACTAAGACTTCTTCAATTAACTCCGGTACATGATCCTTCTATGATAATTCTCTGTTGCAGAGCTCCCTCATACCAACCCTGGACTCAATACTACCTCACCAAGCATTCAAATGCTTACATGCTTGTCTACATTCAAGAAAGTAGCAAAGAGAAATTTATCTGTCAATGAAGACATATTAACAACATCCACTTTCAGCTTCCTCTAATACCTCAATTCATAGTGTCCCTCTCACATGGACATAAATTGGTTTCTGACTGAACGAATTCTTGTTCAATGTGGTTGAATAGATGCTAAGTTCCATTTCATCACATGTGCTGATGCAAATGACATGAAACAAGAAAGAGTCATGTACAAATCCCTCAAGGCTATGTGGATCTATATAAGGAGTTAGAGGCCAAAAGTGAAACAGAGTTTTTTCAAACATTATGAATTGCATAACTCATGAACAATTTGGCCGATTAGACTGATTATTAGTAAGATGGGTGCATGCCATTCTCATGAACCATAGTCACGCTCTTAATGAAATATTTGCCTCATGTCATGTTCTTGAAGATGAACGATTCAGTAAATTGAGGACCACAATTCTGCTCAGGGAAAATCTGATGCTAAATTGCACTATTCATCATGAGCAATCTGTGATCAATGCATCAAAATGTTACCCTCAAATGATACACGCTAAGGCAAGAATTTTACATCATATTACGACATGATATTTGGATGTAATCTGATATCCGAAACTGGAAGTTCTAACACCACATCTTACTGTTTGGCTATCATTTGAAATTTATTTTCCATTTTTGTAGGAACCATACCAGTGTTTATTATTTCATCACATCTTGAAAGCAAATGAAAAAAATAGTGCTTTATACATCAGATTGCACACGACAGCAACAGAACTGATCTGATCTGAATTAAACAGGAGAGTTCAAGCACAAGTGGCAAATACAAAGGTAGCTACTGATTCACTTCACAAAAGCATGGCCACAAATAAAATTCAGGTCAATGGAAGATTGGAAGAAACTTCCCTACAAAGCCAATGCGAATCTATCGTCCATCAATCATCGTTAACTGTCGTTCTAGAATCATGCATGTTTTCAGTCGTCGTTGAGGTCGATCTTCACCGTGTCCAAGGCTCGTTCCCCTCTGCTGAACCTCTCGAACAGCACTGCCAGAGAATCCTTGGCCATGGTCTTCCTATACCACCTCAGCCTCTTGTCGTCCACCAGCTCCGGCAGTGGCTCGATCTCCTTCTCCGGGTCCAACGTGTAGAACATCGCTAGTGACACCCGGTCGCTCTCGCCGTTCGTCACCGCGCGGTGCACGGGGCTCCTGAACAAGCCGTTGCTCATGATCTGCAGCAATTTTTACAGAGTGCCCAGTCTGGCTGTCAGATCAAGAACACAATTGCACATTTGCACTTGCAGCAGATACCTACCTCTGTTACGTCCCCAACGTTGATGAGCAACGCGTTGGGGATGATAGGTACGTTGTACCAGACGCCATCATCGTCGTTGGGCTTCTGCACCTGGAGCCCGTTGACGGCGTCGTCGATGAGAACGAGGGTGATCACGGAGGTGTCAGAGTGGGGTTTCCGGCAGAAGACGATGACGCCGGCCACATGGATCAATGCTTTCGTCAGCAGAGGTGAAGGCAAGGATTTAGGTCGCAAGTGAGGATGTTTGTGTAGATTGATGCCGCCGCTGAGGATGGCTAAATGGCTCGAGGCGCTACCATTGCATGAGAGTGCCATATGCATTGAGGCTCCGTCACCAACTAAGGCGCCATATGCTGAGGTTGCATTGGTTACGACGATACTGGTGTATATTGAAGACAGAGGAGACAAAGAAAAGGCAGCGACAATTGTTAGAAATATTTTTGTTTTCTGGCATGGAGAGATCTTTTCGTGATGAGCCAAACTGACAGAGTTTTTTTTTGGCATACTGGACATCCAAGCAATTTTTTCAGGCCAAGTCAAAAACTTACTAGGGGTTTTTTTTGACATACTATCCAAGCAATTTTTTCAGGCCAAGGTAGAGTGCACATCTCCTTGTTTGTGAGGAATTGTTGTTCAAGGCCGTGCGCAACATGACGTAACAAGGTGAAAGTGTGGTATTTCTTAGATATTTCATGACACTGATGTGATTTTCACAATTCTATAGTAGTTGGTTAACTGCAGACTTATGAGTTTTCAATTTTTTCAAGCAGTTTGGATCTTTGTAATGATTTTTGTAGCTTCTCTTCATTGCAGCGTACTGGTTCATAGTGGCCGAGTTCATGGAGGACATTATTATGTCTTTTTTGTCGAAGCTGTTTGCAAATTTAAAATTTAGGTACAAGTTTGATGATGAATTAGTCACAAGTGATTACATGAAGATGGCACAGGAGGAGCAATATGGTGAGGAGGTATGCAGACACTAAGACTTCTTCAATTAACTCCGGTACATGATCCTTCTATGATAATTCTTTGTTGCAGAGCTCCCTCATACCAACCCTGGACTCAATACTACCCCACCAAGCATTCAAATGCTTACATGCTTGTTTACATTCAAGAAAGTAACAAAGAGAAATTTATCTGTCAGTGAAGACATATTAACAAGATCCACTTTCAGCTTCCTCTAATACATCAATTCATATTGTCCCTCTCACATGGACATCAATTGGTTTCTGACTGAATGAATTCTTGTTCAAGGTGGTTGAATAGATGCTAAGTTCCATTTCATCACATGTGCTGATGCAAAAGACATGAAACAAGAAAGAGACATGTACAAATCTCTCAAGGCTATGTGGGTCTATATAAAGAGCTAGAGGCCAAAAGTGAAACCGAGTTTTTTCAAACGTTATGAATTGCATAACTCATGAACAATTTGGTAGATTAGGCTGATTATTAGTAAGATGGGTGCATGCCATTTTCATGAAACATAGTCACGCTCTTAATGAAATATTTGCCGCATGTCATGTTCTTGAAGATGAACGATTCAGTAAATTGAGGACCACGATTCTGCTCAGGGAAAATCTGTTGCTAAATTGCATTATTCATCATGAGCATTTTGTAATCAATGCATCAAAAAATGCTACCTCAAATGATACACGCTAAGGCAAGAATTTTACACCATATTACGACTTGATATTTGGATCTAATCTGATATCCGAAACTGGAAGTTCTAACTCCACATCTTACTGTTTGGCTGTCATTTGCAATTTATTTTCCATTTTTGTAGGAACCATACCAGTGTTAAAATGAAAATCTTTTAGTTATTAGTTCATCACATCTTGAAAGCAAAAGAAAAAAATAGTGCTTTACTACATCACATTCCACACGACAGCAATAGAACTGATCTGAACTAAACAGGACAGAGTTCAAGCACAAGTGGCAAATACAAAGGTAGCTACTGATTCACTTCACAAAAGCATGGCCACAAATTAAATGCAGGTCAATGGAAGATTGGAAGAAACTTCCCTACAAAGCCAATGCGAATCTGTCGTCCATCAATCATCGTTAATTGTCGTTCCAGAATCATGCATGTTTTCAGTCGTCGTTGAGGTCGATCTTCACCGTGTCTAGGCTCGTTCCCCTCTGCTGAACCTCTCGAACAGCACCGCCAGATAATCCTTGGTCGTGGTCTTCCTGTACCGCCTCGGCCTGTAGTCGTCCACTAGCTCCGGCAGCGGCTCGATCTCCTTCTCCGGGTCCAACGTGTAGAACATCGCCAGCGACACCCGGTCGCTCTCCGCGTTCGTCACCGTGCGGTGCACGGGGCTCCTGAACAAGCCATTGCTCATGATCTGCAGCAATTTTACAGAGTGCGCAGTCCGGCCATCAAATCAAGAACGCGATTTGCACATTTGCACTTCCGGCAGATACCTACCTCTGTTACGTCCCAAACGTTGACGAGCAACGCGTTGGGAACGATGGGCACGTCGTACCATCCGCCGCCGCCGTCGGGCTTCTGCACCTGGAGCCCGCTGACGGCGTCGTCGATGAGGACGACGGTGATCACGGAGGCGTCGGAGTGGGGTTTCAGGCCGAAGACACGGTCCGGCTCGGGGCATCGCGGGTAGAAATTGAACCTGGCGTGCATCATGGCGACGCCCTCGCTCATCATGCCGACGAAGCGGCCCTCGTGCAGGCCCAGCAGCCTGGCGACGCTGGTGAGCACGACGCCGGCGATCTCCCGGCACCTAGCGGTGTACTCGCGCAGGACGTCGCTGAAGGCAGGAGGCTGCGCCGGCCAGAGGCTCCGGACGATGCGGGACTCCGGCTCCACGATGAGGTACAGACTGTCGCGTCAGTCTAGGACCTGGTCCTCCGAGAGCACCATGTTGTTGCCATACCCTTCGTTCCTGAACTCCTTGCCGTTCGCGAGGTTTACTTCTGCTTCTCGTCGAGCGGGAGGTTGAAGAATCCCCTCGTTACCTCCATCATATCGGTGAGAATTCCTGGATCCATTCCATGCCCGACTGCCTGCACAGAGACACAGAGTCTGAGCTTGGCCGCGGTACGGTGATATGAGGAAACAAGAAGAAAAGACATACTAGGAAGAGGCCCCAGTTCTGCAGGGCGGACAGGAGCTTGGCGGCCTCGTTGGCGCTGTCGTCACTAGAGGACAGCCGGCTGAGGTCAACGATGGGAATGGGCTCGGGCATGGCGGCAGCGGCCACGGCGGGACGATCTTGCTCGCTGACCACGTACCGGCTCGGTGGCTCCAGCACGCCGGCGGCCAGCTCCTGAACGATCGGCGGTATCTTCCATGCTGGTTGGTCGTCGGCCATGGTTGCTTGCTTGCCAGTGGTCACTAGAGTCGGTCGTCACTCACCAACCGTGTCCATTGCCTCGTTTTGGCTGTTTTTAACTCGCAGTGGACGGCATTACTTTTAAGGAAGACGACCAATCGATTAGATGCGGACAATGGACGGCAATGAATTATAGAAATATATATACGAAGATCATCATCTATCGCACATACAAAGTCAGACTTAATCATATCTTTTAATAGGGTATTACTTTGTTCAAATAATGACGTATTGCCTAAGGTCTAGATTTTGCATTATAAAAATTGAGATAAAAATGCAAGCAGGTAGAGATGCAGACTATTTAGAAAGGTTAGCAGTATCTACCTTGCTGCTGGTTGATTAATAATTTTCCCTGATAGTCAAACCAAATTTGCACGGAAATGGACAAATGGTGGCTACCTCGCAGGAACCATATGAGGTGTGCATCGGTTATACTTATGTAGCACTTGTATGTGTTAGGAGAATATATGTTGACGAAGAAACATTTGTGCTTATCGTTTCTCTATAAACCCGTCGTGTGCTATAGTGCCCATATATATTTTCATAAAATCTGTGTCGGGTCTCCACAAAGTGTAAACCAGTGAAAGAGTAGAGCAAGAGCAGGGGAAGGCTAGCGAGACTACTGCAAGAGACAGCAAGACTTACATGGGCCGACTCCACCGCGAGCCCGAGATATCCTTTTCTGGGCCAACAAGTCCTTCAAGGCTCATCTTCAGTCTCCCGCGCTTCTTCACAAGTAATAGCAGTTATGGCATTTTACATTACTACTACTAGAGGGCATACATCCAGTGGAATACAACAAGTCTGCTGAGCAGATTATTACACACAAAGAGTAATTAAGCAAGCACAAGGTACAATTATACAAACTGATAACAAAGCAGTTCTCACGGCAGGAGATACATGCAATTCAACAGAGTGATGATTGAGAAGGGAGGATGCCAATGAAGATGTGCAGGAACAGGGGCTGTCCTGTCATGGATTGTCGACGATGACGAGGCTTGTGGCGACACGAAGGCAGATTAAGACTGCAAGTTCTCTCCTGGCTCAGAAACCTCCAACATTTGCAGCACTGGGTGATTTGTGTGATTCTCCACTTCCTCCCGTAGCGTGTCTTGCTTCCCCAAACAACAGCGCCTAATATAAATCTCCTTGAGTTTTGGAAGGTGGTTGATACCAATAATCCCTGTTGTTAAATTGCAATTCACGATGTCTATTGTTTCCATGTTAGGCGAAGTGCTCTGCTCAAAGGTCACCTCCATCAGGGCCATTCCATAATGAGCCATCATGAGTAAGATCCTGAGCTTTGGGAATCCATCCTTGTGGAGCACTAATTTCTCTGCATTGAATGCACTATTTCGCAGATGAAGTTGCACCAAGTTGGGCAGTTCAGCCAAGGCCTCCAATTCCTTGAGCTCACAATATTTTAATTCAACCTTCACCAATTTCTCACATTCACCAACCCAAGCAGGTATCTTCTGAAGACGCCCCTTCAATTTGAGACGCTCAAGATAGGGGAGAGGGGATGTAAAAGAAACTACCTTATCCAGCACCTCATCTTCTTCTCCCCGCTCCTTAGTACTGACATTGAGGGAACGGAGGGAGGACAGTTTTGGCACAGCCTTACAAAATGCCTTGCAGTTTTTCTTGGAGGCCCCTCTCGCTCTCACAACTATCTTCCTCAGCTGAGTTAGCTCCCCTAGCTCCTTGATTGCCTTCCGACTTGTTCGCTTGATATCCACTTTCTCTAGTATTTGTAGCTCTTTTAAATTTCCCACTCCTCTAGGCAACTTAATGCCAGATGAATAAGACCAGCAGCTAGACAAGGCCATGTGCAGGTTAGCAGTTGCAAAAGCATTGCACTTTAAATAATCTATGGCATCCTTGAACCATTCCATGGGGTTAGCTGTATTGAAATAAACATAACCAGTGTTCTTACTACATCGAAGGCTGCGAAGGTTATGGAGCTTAGTGATTTCTGTTGGTACGGTCGAAACTTTTGATCTTCTTATGTCTAGAGTCTGTAAGCCAAGCAGATTGCCTGTAGATTTAGGAAGTGCATAAATAACTGAACCCCGTGGAAAATGCAAGTACTTCAAATGTAGCAACAACCCTATGTATTTTATATCGCGTTGGCTTGCCTCAAATCGAGCATCTTTTAAATCCAGAATTCTCAACATCTTGAATTTCGATGAGCAAAGTAAGGATATTAGCTCCAGAGGCTCACTGAACGCAGTTAAAGACCGGATACAACTTAAATCCATGGTAGTGTTCAGTTTCCTTCTAGCAACACATGATAGATGTCGGATGCCTACTCTTGTTGATATGTTGGAGGTGTGCTCTCCATGTATGAATGCATAACTCTCCTGCCTAGAGATTGACACCGCAATATCATGCACAATGTCATGAATTCTGCATGTTTTCACGTTCCCCAGTTTATCTAACTTAGATGGTTGAATCTTGCTCCGGCTGATGAGCTCATAGAAGTAATTTTCAGCAACTTCTTCAAGAGTTCTTCTTGTTGTGTCATCTGCTACCAACCCTTCAGCCACCCATCTATGCACTAGGCGTTTTTTTTCAATCTCAAAATCTTCAGGAAATATACTGAGATGCAAAAAGCAAGGCTTCAGATGTGAAGGCAAGTGGCTGTAACTAAGGCTAACCACTCGCCTTAGTGCATCAAGGCTTGGATCGGTTGCAAGATCCCAGGGGAGTTGATTGTATATACTCTCCCACTCCTCTGTGTCCTTAGTGGCAAGTACGGCTCCAATTGTCAGGATGGCAAGTGGTAATCCACCACATTTGTTCAGTATTTTTTCAACTATTCCTTTGGTTTTGTCATCTTTCTCTAGGTCATCTAGACTTCTCTTTGTCTTTTTCTGAAACAAGGTTGTAGCTTCTTTTTTCCCTAGGAAATCAGGTTGGTGGATGTGTGATGGCTGACTACAATATTCAGCTAATTGATGATCCCGTGTAGTCACTACTACACAACTATCATCCTTACCACTATCTTGAAAAGTAACCTAAATGCGATTCCATGCATCAGTGGTCCAAACATCATCCAAAACAATAAGGTACCTTGTTTCCTTAAGTCTTTTGGATATGTAGTCGGCAAGATGTACTTCCAGTACCTGCTGCCCTTGATGATCTTCTAAGAGTTTGTTCAATGACTCAGCTCCAAAAAGCTGCTTCACCATCTCCTTGAGAATCTCCTTTTGGTCAAATGACTGTGACACTGTGACCCAAGCACGAGTGCCAAACATGGCACTGAGATCCTTACTATCAAACACCTTCTTCGTGAGAGCTGTCTTGCCAATTCCACCCATTCCAACAAGGGATACCACTCTTGGACCAGTATTGGAGGATTCATGTTCCTTGGGTTCCTCGAATATGCCTATTAACTCCATTAGTTTCTTCTTTGGCTTATCCAAACCAACGAGCTGAGCTTCCTCAACATTTAGAGCCCTGAAATTCCGGGTGAACTCCGTGTCACCTATCACATTACTGGAGGTGGATGGTGTGAGCTTGATGGCATTGTACCTCTTATTCCTTTGGCTCACCTCCTGGACTCTTAGTTTGAGAGTCCGTATCTGGATAGCAATGCGATGGCGCTCTCGCAAGCTGAGAAGTTGCTGCCGGAGGCTCTTGTGCTTGACGAAGACCATGAATTCCTCTAGGCCATCTTCAATGTCATAGGCCAAGTCACGGATCAGCTCCGAATACGCCTTTAGCACCCCAATGTTCTCGCGTGCTCCGTCAGCTGCCCTGAGGAAGGCTTGCATCATCTTTAGCTCATCGCTGATGAACCTACAACAAAAAAAGGATAAATAAGTATGCACCCCATTTATTTTGTGTCGGGTATCAAAATACTAGGGTACCGAACAGATAGCAAAATATGGCACCCTACGCATTCGCTAAAGCACCATCGTAGGGGGGCCAGTAAAATCGACCCGCCAAAGGCGCTGACAGCATGTCAGTCGCTCAAGGCACGAAAGCCAATATCTATCTCGCCCGATCCTTGCGGAGAAGTCTCGGGCAAGATAGGCACCTCGGGTGGCAATTTCCGCCTCGCCCGAGCCCCCATGACGTCATCAAAGCGCCCAACCCTCTCAGCGTACTCCCGCCTCGCCCGAGGGACACGTGGAACCCTCTGGCAAGACGAGGAGCCACAGGGGCCCCCAACCACGGCACCCACTCCCTCCGATGGGACGGACGTAACCATGCACAGTAAACAAGGGCACGGGAACCACGTCCTGACCCAACATGACCCCGGTCATTCCACCACCACGACATTCATACCTCTACAGCGACGGGGTAACAGCAACTATACCACCTACTCCCCTCTCTATGCAAATCCGGGTGCCCGTGTCGCCAGTCCTCGACGGCGCAGAGGCATATAGGACGAAGCATGGCCACGGCGTGTTGCACCAGCAGATGGAGAGGCCAAAAGATCAAACGTCTGTTGCATCTCTGCACTATAGGGAAAACTGTTCCCACCGGATAAAGAGGAATACGGTCACGCCTGAGGCCACCTTTTTTGTTTTTCTCTTTCACCTTTTACCCATTTCATCCTTTTACTACGAATGTAATCCGAGCCCTCTCTTTAAAAACTATAAAAGGGGAGGCAGGGGTCACACGACAAGGGGACGAAAAAAGACAGGAACGAGCGCACACACACATCGCTAAGACAAACATACACATCACCCCTCAAAAGAGACCTGGGATCCGCTCCCTCTCTCGAAAGCTTCTAACCCCTACTATGAGAACTTTGGTGCCAGGCAACACGAGCAGCAGCAACAGCAGCAGAATCCACTTGACGTAGGGTTGTTCTTGCATGAACCAGTATACACCCTTGTGTCCGCTTTGTACACTATCCGGGCCTAGACGCGCAGATACAAATTCACTTGTCGCTCTGTTTAGACCCCTGATTTTCTAGACACCAACATTTTAAATATATTTTTTCTCTAGTAATATATTCCACCAGATATTAGGTCAATATGCTCCTAGGAATTTGAATAATATGCTGGCAATTCCAAAAAAAATTTATTATGTCAGGACATAAAAATGAACTAGTCAGAATATATATACGATGTGATGACCACGTCTAGGAACGGGACACACTGACGCTATACCTGTAAGACCACTAATATTACACTACACAAAAATTTTTACAAGACGTTTTCAAAATGGCCTCGGAGGCGGTTAGGCCGGTTGCCCGCCTCGATTATTCGTGGCAGGGCAACCGGCCCAGCAACCGCCTCGGTTAATTAACCGAGGCAGGCAATATATAACAAAACCACCTCGGTTAATGCGTACTTAATAAATAAGAAGGTTTTAAGGGTCTCTTTGGGAGAGCTCCACCAGCTTCGATCCAAATTCATAAAAAATAGTTCCCGATTCAATTTTCCTTGCAAAACGGTTCTAGCTCCACCAGCTCCACGTTGGATGTACTCCACCAAAATGGTGGATCTGCTCCCGATTCACCAAATTGGTGGATGGGTGCTCCATCAAGTTGGAGAAAATTACCCATCATGTCGCGGATTACACAGAAAAAACAGTTTATTCTATTCCTTCCCGTCTTCTTCCCCGTCATTCTATTCTTTTCCGTCTTCTTCCCCATCGCTCCACACCATTGCCCGCGACCTCTCCCTCGCCCGGCCACATGCCTGCCCTCGGCCAACAGCCACACCACCCCTAGCTAGCCGCACCCATCCCCAAGCCGCCCCCGGCCATGCATGGTCGTGCCCACCAGGGCCGCACCCAGCCGCGAGCGCCGGCAGCGACCACGAGCTCTGCCCCTGATCGAGGACATGCGAGGTCGGAGGAAGAAGAAAACACTATGTTTTTTTGTATTTTTCATTATGCCCCTAACGCATGGGGTCTAGATGGAAGTACAATAGAGATAGAGGTGGAGCTGTATCAAACACTTTGACAATCCCTGCTCCACAAGTGGATCCAACTGAATCTCATATCCATATTCACTTTTTCCAGTGGTGAAGCTCTGCCAAGGGGCCCTAACTCCTAGAGGCAACCACATACGCAACAGATGACAACTTTAGCAGGATCGGCTTGAAGGATTAAAAAAATTTCACCTCACGCGTAGACAGAACGAGGCGAAGACGGTGACTCCTGCGCAGAGGCACAGTCGGTGCCCACTCGCTGCGGAAGACGTCGGTATGCGATTGGGCAACGCCGCTGCAGCAACCGTGAAGGACACCAGGATGTGTCGGACGCCGGGGTGATGCCACGGTGCTTGGTGCTATCCGCGCTTGTTTCTACTCAGCCCACCCCCACCAGAATCTGAATCACACACGCCTCCGCCAGTCCGCCCCCTGGCACGTCTTGTTCTCGCTGTCGTCGCCGGCGGATGTGGATAGGAGCCACAGGGAAAGGACACATGAGGGGTTGGGATGGAAATGGATTGGGAATCGGATTCGGATATCACCTTTTACCACATGTGCGTCACAACATGAATGAACTTGGGTGGCGAGGTCATGACATGAGTGGTGTCACTACAGGAGACTAGCTCTTTGCCGACTGCTTTGGACTGCTGAAAACAGTCATCGAAGACACCAAAGCAGTTGGCAAAGGCTTTGCCGATTGCTTTGGGCTCTGGCAGTCGGCAAGGCCTGGTGGCAAAGAGGCCATCGGCAAAGACGATCTTTGCCGACTGTCGTTATAAAGCGGTCGGCAAAGGCTTTGTCGACGGCCAAAGTCTCGGTCGGCAAAATTTGTGGTGTCAGTCCGTCAGCTGTTACCTTTGCCGACGGCCGTATCGGCGGTCAGCAAAGATTTTTTTCTTTTTTTAAAAAAAATTACTTTGCCGACTGCTATCTATGGCGGTCGGCAAAGATTTTTTTCCTTTTTAAAAAAAAATACTTTGCCGACTGCTTTCGTTGGCTATCGGCAAAGATTTTTCCTTTTTTTAAAAAATTTACTTTGCCGACTGCTTTTCTTGGCTGTCGGCAAAGAAATTTTTTCTTTTTTTAGAAACCACCTTTGCCGACAGCCTTTAAAGGCAGTCGGCAAAGCTGGGAAAAACTGGTTTTTCTTTTTTTCCTGTTTTCTCATTTATATTAAACTGTCACATCACATATATATACATATATAACCCAAATGCAAACATATATCACATGAATCCACATTTATATCATATTTCCAACATTCCATCATCCAACATTCAACAAGTCCATCATCTAACATCAAACAAGTCCACAATTCCAACAAGTCCAACAAGTCCACAATTCCAACAATTCCAACATCAAACAAGTCCACAAGTCCATGAAACAAGTTCACAAGTCCAACATCAAACAAAAGAACTCACTACGGCTGCCACCCATTGTCCCTTTGGTCATCTCCACTTGAAGAAGGCCACGAAGTCCACGAGGACTGGCCTTGCTGGAGAGGCGCGTAGGGGTCCTCCCAACCGGAGTGGGGGTGCTGGGTACGTGGAGGAGGGCAGCTCGCCGCAGAGGCCCCGTATTGCGGAGGCCGAGGAATTCCGCCACCCGGAGGCCCGAAGTACGTAGGAGCCAAAACAACCGGCCACCCAGGAGAACGGCCATCTGGAGAAGGAGTTGGGTTCGAATTCACCGAGGCTGCCTACTCAAAGGAGATACAATCTCATTAGTACCTACATGATAGCTGCACAAGAGAAAACAATGGACAAACATATATACTCACCGGAGTCCCCATAGTGGCAGGAGATGGTGGAGCGAACATCGAGGCAGGCAAAGGAGGCATGACAGCACCAGGGATCTGAATGCTCTGAATGTAGTTGGCGAAGTCCATCCTCCAGCGTGCTGCTTCCTGCTGATGGGCCTCCGCTTGGGCCGCTATCTCTTGCCGATGGGCCTCCTCTCGGGCCTCCATCTCCTGCCGATAGGCCGCTAGCTCAGACTGCAATGTTACACTCACGATGTTTAAACAATGCAAAAGGAAATGTACATGTGTAAAACAAAATAACGACGACTGAAACCAAAGGTACCTGAACCGCCTCCAACATGCTCGGCTGCCGAGGTTGTATGGGGACATCGAAGGAGGTCGTGATGTCGGCTCTACGAATCTGATGAAGGGTGGAGACGCTGGTCGGGTCGATTGCGCTGTTGGCAATCAAGAACATGTCGTGATGTTTCCCTCCTCCCGTCCTCATCAGGAGGTCTATGTCCAGGGGCTGCTAGGAAGGATTGTAGTCCAGACCATAGCACTGGCGAGCCGCCTCAGTGTATTGGACCATCTTCTCGTAGGCCTTCGGGTTGGTGTACTGATCGGGCCCATCCTGCGTGCTGAAGACGTTGTTCGGATCTGTCGCTTTGCCCTTGTGAGACAAAGTGTAGCCCTCGTACTCGTTGAGCACCTGCCCCTCATGGGACCGGGACTACAAGGAAAACACAAAGACGATTACACGTAATGATATTGAATAAATAAATAAATAAATAAATAAATCGACAGAAGCTTACCCATGCGTCCATGAACTGTCCGAGGGAGCGGCTCCCTTGGTGGTGTGCTGGCCATTGCCTCTTCTTGGCAATTTCACTTCGACGGCAATGCTCCACATATGACTCCGGCGTTCTCCACGCGTCCACAATGGCCTCCCAGCAGTCCATGTAAGTTTTGCACCATTCAGCAGGAAACTGCATGTCATGGCAGAAGATGAATCAGAAGTAATGTTTCCTACTTAATTTTCATGGAAGGAATCATAAGTAATGTTTCATAATTACCTACATGTATTTGTCCTTCAGAAGGTCAGTGTTGGGGTAGTGGATCATCTTCTTGGCAGCTTTCTCAGGTAGCGTCTCATTCTTGACGTCGACGTAGTAGGTGACAAGGACCTGGACGTGCGCCTCGTAATACATGTCCTTGACTCGCCCCTTTGCGGCCTTATCCTGCACCACCGACGCTCGGGCCTCATACCCCGTGTCGCACCTGAACCAGTCCTACATACAAATATCACGGATTATTTCATTTGTTCAAGAATGTCGAACGAATGTGTATTGACAAAGCGGTGCAATGAAGACTTACCCAAAACTCCGTCTTGATCTTGGTTGCACTGGAGACCCCCTGTGCGTCCTTGACTTTGTAGAAGTCTGGCCAATGCTAGGGCACCACCTTTCTCCCGTCCTCGAGTTCGATAAGGCCAGGGTAGTGCTTCTTAATCAAGAGGCCCAGCATGCCATTCGGACAGCGTGCATCAGTCCCACTCATAATCCTCCAGCCTCTGCACAAGTCATTAAGCAGAATTGTTAGTGTGAAGTTTCAATGTTAAACATGT
This sequence comes from Saccharum hybrid cultivar R570, assembly GCA_038087645.1. Taxonomy (NCBI): domain Eukaryota; kingdom Viridiplantae; phylum Streptophyta; class Magnoliopsida; order Poales; family Poaceae; genus Saccharum; species Saccharum hybrid cultivar. The sequence goes on along the minus strand of JAQSUU010000254.1, from coordinate 4,506,062 downwards.
CATATGAATAAGTTGTAAAAACATAAAAGGTTACTTACTGGGCACCCTTAGGTCAAAGCACAGGACGGTGCGAAAAGGCGATCGGCTCAGTAGGCAGGTGTGTGATCCCATGCTGGTAGACCTTGCGCGAACCTGCGGAAGCCGTCTCCCATTGTGTCGCCTCGCCCCCTTCCTCAGCGTCGAAGTCGTCCCTGCCCCAGTGCTGGTAGTCCCCGGCCTCCTCGTCCTAGCCCTCCTCGTCCTCGTCCTGCACGGCGTCCTGCACGTCGTCTGAGGGAAACAGCTGCTGCCTCGTGGGCCTGCGATGTGAGCGACGCTCCTCCAAGGGTGTCTCCTCCAACGCCTCATCATCGATGCCTGTGTCTGCCCGTGCGTAGACCGACTTTGTGTTTCGTCACGGTCGTCTACTTTCGCCCGGCATTTTGTCCTGTGCCTGCAATGACAAAGACAGAGATTAAAACAATTAGCACAAATAATCGATAAGTACTTGTAAAGAGATGCAAAGTAATAATAAGAACAATATAAACAATATAGTATTTACATGAATTAGAATGTATCTCCACGAACGATAGTGGTTGGCTCCACGTCATCGCAATCGTCATCATCACTATCAATATTGTCAAAATCTAAGTCCTCATCATCTGTATTGTCCTCACCACCTTCATCTTCCTGAACACCTCTTTGGCGCCGAGCGTTCCATCGCTCTAGCATCATTATGTCCTTAGGATCTTGCACCACTTCACCCTCGTCCTCATCAACCTCGTTGTCTACTTCAATGCCCATCAGCGAATCAATGTCTATCGACAAACGCCCTTCTAGGCCCTCGGGCTAATAGAACTCTTCGCTATTTGCCGTTGGGTCAAAGTTGTAATCATCATCGGTTGGGACAGGTGCTTTACCACGTGGCGATACCGAGTGCACAAGGTACCAACCCTTAAGCCTCTCGTCGTTTTGGCACGCCCATGGGAGATAATAAACTTGCGTGGCCTGTTGAGCCACAATATAGACATCTTCTCCAGTATAGACTGAATCCTGTCGAATTTCGACTTGCCCAATGTCACCTTGTCTTCTAACTTTCTTAGGATCAAACCAATGGCATTTGAATACCACTGGTTTTAGTTTGTTCGTGCCCTCAAACTGGAGCTCGTATATTTCTTCCACTATGCCATAATAGTCGAGATTATTGGTGCCTAGCGTACGAACTCCTGAGCACGTGGTCTTTCGGGTGGGCCGACTCTCCTCATATCTTCTCGTGCGAAAGTGATAGCCATTCACATCATAAACAATGAATGTTTCCACCCTAGACCTGAAGCCATGTACAACATGTTTCAATTCATCACTCATTTCCCTATCTGTGCGTGCCTGCAAGTTGAGGCCAGATAGATCGTTACATTACTCGCTTCTAGGAGCAAAGTGGAATCTCAAAGACGAAAAGAGGTAAGTTGGATGGTACCTTTGTATGGATCCAGGAAATAAAATCTGGCTTCTTATTTTTAAGAAGATTGTCTTCTTCTTCGTTGGTAGGAGCCCGAGCCCCTTTCCAGAATTTAGTAATATACTCCCTAAAAAAACAAGAGACAAGGGGTCGGCAAGATAGGTGGAGGATATTGACTGCGTATGTAACTAGCTCATTGAGAACTTACAGTCGATAAGGAACCACTTCATCAAGGTTCAACAACACGTAAAGCGTGATAGTGCGAAACTCATGTTGTTGCAACGTCTTGGCGGTAGCTGTGCTTCCCCTTCTGAGTTGCCCTTTGAAAAGGCTCAGGCTCGATTCACTCCAGTCTTTGTTGTAACGAGTAGCCCTGAGCGTTCGGTCTGACTGAACCGATCGGTCTCGGTCTTCGGTTATTTCAAAAGTTCGGTCATCTAAAAACAGAGATCGATCGGTTAGTTTCAAAACTCAAGACCGAGCAAGTTCGGTCTCGGTTAGTTTGGTTCGGTCTCGGTCATGACCGAACTAACCGAACTTCACAAAACATCTACTGAGTAGTATAATTTGTAGCAAAATTTAGCAAAACTTTTTCTATTTCATGGAAAAAATAACAATAACATATATATTAAATAAAGTGATAAGAGTGATGGTTGATATAAACCCACTAGAATAAATATTATATCACTAATAATAGTCCAAAGTACACATTATATCAACAAAATTCAAATGTTCGGTTAATTCGGTCAGTTTGGTTACCTGAGACCTATGACCGAACTAACCGTACAAAGTTCAGTTAGTTGGAACCAGGGACCGAACTAGTGACCGAAAAGTTCGGTCTCGGTTAGTTCGGTCTCGGTCTCGGTTAGTTCGGTTTGGTCTTCGGTCTTCGGTTAATTATGCCCAGGGCTAGTAACGAGGGGGTGGGTTCACGCTGGGAAGGTTCTCAGTATAATACGCCTTTGTGAAGTTGGACACCTCCTCCACTCTGAATGCCTCTGCCACTGAAGCCTCAATTTTGGCTTTATTTCTACATTTTTTACGAAGAACCTTCAGGCACCTCTCGACTGGATAGCACCAACGGAACTGCATGGGACCCCCAAGCAGTGCCTCACACGGTAGATGCAAAATCAGATGCTGCATTGGTAGGAAGAAGCCGGGTGGAAAGATCATCTCCAACTTGTAGATCAACAAAGGTGCAGCATGCTCCAGGTCGGCAACCACTTGCCGAGATAGCTCACGGGCACAAAGCTAGCGAAAGAAATAGCTCCACTCTGCCAAAACGCGCCACACTGGCTCGGGGAGGTATCCACGAGTCATCGCAGGAAGGAGCCGCTCAATCCATATGTGAAAGTCATGACTCTTCATCCCTAAGACTTTCATAGTCTTCAGGTTCACTCCCCTACTCAGGTTCACCGCATACCCATCAGGGAACTGTAACGTCTTGATCCACTCAAGCACTTTCTTCCTGTAGTCCCTTTTCAGGATGTAATCGGCCGGGCCCCTTTTCCACTTCTTGCCATCAGTAGGGGGCTTCATCACGTACTTTGGTCTGTCATAGATCTCCTCCATGTCTAGTCTAGCCTTATGTTGTCCTTCGACTTCTCCTTTATATCCATGATTGTACCCCCGAGTGCCTCGGTGACATTCTTCTTTGTGTGCATTACATCGATGTTGTGTGGAAGAAGAAGGTCCTTGAAGTAGGGGAGCCTATGCAAGCCCGATATATGGGTCCACATGTGTTCAATACCATATCCTTTAAAACCACCTTTGTCTTTATCAATTTCCAAAGCCTCTAACTAGGCAACGACCTGGGCACCGCTCATAATCTCAGGTTTGGGGTTGGTGACTTGGACACCTTTTGTGAAGTGCTTGGTGTCTTGTCTGAACTCACGGTCATCATCTAGGAACTAATGATGTTTGTCAAACGATGAAAACTTGCCACCCTTGCTGAGCCAGGTGAACTTCACGGCTGCCTTGCATGTTGGGCAAGGGAGCTTCCCGTGAACGCACCACCCAGAGAATATGCCATACGCTAAGAAGTCATGCAGCGAATACTGGTACCACACATGCATTGTGAAGTTCCTCTTTGTAGCTCGGTCATACGTACGCACCCCCTTTTCCCAAGCATGTTCCAATTCATCCCAAAGTGGCTGCATGAACACACCCATATTGTTGCCCGGGTGTTCAGGTATTATCAGTGACAATAACACGTTCTTGGGCTCAAACATAACGCCGGGGGGGAGATTGAGTGGTATCACGAACACGGGCCAACAAGTGTACGGGGCCACCAAATTTCCATACGGGTTGAACCCATCAGTTGCCAATGCTACACGTACATTTCGAGGCTCCTCTACTTTCCTCGGATGCTGGGCATCGAAGTACCTCCATGCATCACCATCCGATGGGTGTACCATGTTGCCACTGTATCTTTTGCCATCCTTGTGCTATCTCATCTGTTTCGCAGACTCCTCTGTCATGTACAGTCATTGGATCCTCGGTATGACAGGAAGGTACCGTAGGACCTTCTCAGGGACCTTAGACTATTTCTTCTTGCCATCACTACCCTCTACCTCCACATACCTAGAGGCGCCACACTTTGGACAGTGTGTTGCTTCCTCAAGGTCTTCCCCTCTAAATAGGACGCACCCTTTAGGACAAGTATGGATCGACTCATACGGCATCTTAAGTGCACGGAGGAGCTTCTGTGACGTGTATGTGTTCTTCGGCAGCACGTGACCCTCCGGAAGCATTTCCCCAAAAACTACCAACATGAGATCGAAGCCTTCCCAACTCATGCTCAACTGTGACTTCAACCCCATTAGGCGTCCCATGGCATCCAGTAGCGACATTGTTGTATGCCCATGAAGTGGCTTCTTTGCCGACTCCATCATTTTGTAGAACGCCTTTGTGGATTCCTCTAGATCCTCCTCCACCAATCCTTCATTGCCACGTGCCTTGTTATAGTCTACAATCATGTCGGCTATCACGGCATCTCCATCAAACTCCTCGAGTGGTGCTCTCACCTCCTCCTCTCTAATACGGTCGTCTTCACCATGGAAGATCCACGTCTTATAGTTTGCCACATATCCGTTCTTGTACAAATCTTTCCAAACATCACCCTTTACTTTCCTTTTTGAGTTCTTACAAATGCTGCAGGGACACCGCATCCGAATCGACCCTTTAACAGCCGGGCCAAATGCTTGGTCCAGGAAATTCTTGGTCCCCCTAACCCATTCTTCGCTCTTACTTGCAAAGCTCGTGTACATCCAATCACGGTTAACCATCCTATGTCATTCATATGCGTAAGCGAGCAACAAAACCAGGCTTTACATCTACATGGCGTTCCTACCATATAATAGGTGAAGGATAGGTCCTAATCCCACCCGTGGATGTGTAGATGTGTTAACTTCCATGTTTTGCCCCCGTTCGAGTCGGAGTTTCGGCAGCACCTCCCCGTTGTTCTCCCGATACACGTTCCCGCGGGGAGAGTGTGTATCCGGAGAACAACGGGGAGGTGCTACCGAAACTCTGACTCGGACGGGGGCAAAACATGGAAGCTCACCCATCTACGCATCCACGAGCCGTCCAAAAAACGTGGACAATCTGAAACAGATACGGTCGCAAATATGCAGAGACCTGCATACCTCAGACCATATCTCTTACGGACGGGAGACTCCTAACTAGGTTACGCGACCATGTCTGAGGAAGAGACGAGATTTATACCTTGGGTGGTGGTGGAGAGGCTAGCGGGGCAGTGGCGAGTGGGGGCAGACAATCAGGGTCCTCCGAGGTCCCCTAAGACAGGCACCGCTCTGCAAATGAAGAAATACACCATAAGTAAAAAATTTTGGCAGAACCTCCCCTGCACGGGGAGGTTCCAAAACCTGCAAGAAAGAAGACGGCTCGATGGCCGACATCACATTCACAATTCCGGCACGAAGGCCGTCAATGACATAAACGGCACAATGGCCCACAATCCTTGAACTTTACCTTCTCCTCCGACAAGGGGCAGGGACGAAGGCGTGGACGACGGTGGACCGTCTACTCGTCGTCCCTTCTCTTCTTCCTATCCTCCTCCTCCTCCCTTCCCCTTCCTCTCCTCCTCCTCCCTTGCCTTCTTCTTTTTCTTCCTCCTCCCCTTCTCTTCTTCCTCTCCTCCTACTCCCTTCTCTTCTTCTTCTTCTTCTTCCTCCTCCTCCCTTGTCTTCTTCTTCTTCCTCCTCCTACCCTTCTCTTCTTCCTCTTCCTCTTCCTCCCTTCTCTTCTTCTTCTTCCTCCTCCTCCTTCCTCCTCCCCTTCTCTTCTTCCCTTCCCCCCCTACTCCCCCACTCCTCCTCCTGCACACGGGGGCGGGGGGACACGGCACAGGCGGCGGCGGCCGGTGCCGGGGGTGGGCACGGGCGTCGGGGGCGGCGGCCGGCGCTAGGGGAGGTCGTCGGGGGGCCGCACGGCGGAGGCGGGGGCGTGAGGGGCGCAGGCCGGCGTGGGGGCGTCGGGGGCGCCCGCGGCGGAGGAGGGGGCGTGGGGGGAGTCGGCGGGGGCGGGGGCGCCGGGGGCACCCGCAGCGAAGGAGGGGGCGTGGGGGCGCCGGCGGGGGGGCGCCGGTGGGCGCGGGCGCAGCCGGGGGTGCGCCAGCGGTGGGCGCGGCCGGCGGCGGGCGGCGGACGCAGGGGCGCGGGGGCGGGCGTCGCAGCCGACGACGCGGGGGTGGGGGCGCAGGATCTGGGTGGGTCTGGGCTGGGGGTGGGCGCGGGGTAGGGTTAGGGATTTTTTTTAGGGATGTATACAAACTCTTTGCCGACTGCCTTTGGGTGGCAGTCGAAAAATCCTTTGCCAACAGCCCGCACAGGCAGTCGGCAAAGTATTTTTTTGTTTGAATTTTGGTTCCAAACTTTTTCTGTAGCCCAAAAGTATTAATTCTAGGCACATGTTTGAATTTGGGACCTTTTTACAACATTTTTATAGTTTCCATTAATTTATTTCATTTACTTGAATTTTCCCGCCTATTCCAGATTTGAACTGTAGGTGTATGAAATAATAGAACGTAGCCGTTTGAAAAATTTTATTCATGTTAAAGAATGGATTTTGAGGCCATTTCCAGAAACTCACTCAAAAGTTTAGAAGTTTTGTCCACGAAAGATGAGCATCTAGTTGCGGGAGAAGTGAATTTTAATTATATAAAATCGAACCAAAGTCCAAAAATCACGAAACTTGACGGGGTGTCATGTTATCATATGTGGTGGCTATGGTAAAAATTTGAAAATGTTTGGAGCAAGTGGCGACGTCGGATGTCCAAAACTCAAACATCTCACATGGGATCACAAATTGTGCGGTCCTTGTGCTTTACACCACTACCCACATCATTTACTAATTCTCAATCTGATAGGCAGTACCAATTTTCAGTTTTCTCTAAAATCTCAGCTTATAATAACTTTCTTTTGAGAGCCTATGAAAATATTGAGTTATAGCTAAGAGACGCGACTGTATGTAGAGTTTCATCTAATCCCAAATCATGATGGAAGGCAACAAAACATATCAAACACGCATAAAGGGCTACATCACTACAAAACAAACCCCCTTTTAGCAACGAAAGGGTAGCAACGAATGTTAAATGTGCTGCAGGGATTACATCGTAATAAATAACCGACCTTGGCCCCTCATTTATCCCTCGATCCCTCATCTCCCACGCACAGAAGTGTGGCGGCGCAACCTTGTTCGTAGTCGATGCGGCTTCCCTTCCCCAATCCCCGATCTACTCCTCTCTCCCCCATCTCAACCTCCTATGCGCAGACCTGCCCGATCATTGTAGTCGATGTGGCTTCCCTTCCCCAATCCCCGATCTACTCCCATCTCAACCTCCTGTGCGCAGACCTGCCCGATCATCGTAGTCGATGTGTCTTCCCCAATCCCCGATCTACTCCTCTCTCCCCATCAACCTCCTATGCGCATGCCTGCCCGATCTACTCTTCCCCCGTCGTGCTGCTTGTTCCAAGAACTGTCGATGCTGCTTGTTCCAAGAACTACCGACACGGCAGGATGTGATGTGACGGATGCATGGATCTGAAGGGGGATGTCCACAAAAATTACATTCAACAGTGCAGTCTTTGGAGGTATTTTCCAACACGTCTTTCTGCAGATGTGGTTTTTGTTAGTAATTGATTTGCATCTTTCTTAAATCCCTAAATTCCCTTCGATCTGCAACTGATCTCCACTAATTTTGCATGCATTTGTTGTCTATTTTAATCTAGAGACTAGAGAATAGGCAGAGGCATAGCAGTTAGTGGCCACGGTGATACTGAATTCCTGACTCTTCGGGTTTAATTAGTGATGCAGAGGGGCAACAAATCTTTTAATAACTTGGCAATCCCTGATGTCCATTGGTTCTTTACTGTTTCTCTTCAATTAATAATCCTCTCTGATTTCTCGTACATATGAGTGTTCCTGTCTCCAGATCTCCTCACTTTTGCATAGTGTTCCTGTCTCCAGATCTCCTCACTTTTGCATTGTATGCATATTCTTCCAGGTTCACCCAAGGTTGTAGAACAAGGATCAACAAAGTAATCAGTACTGAGTTCTTAGCAGGGTCTGGGTGCAATATTTTTGCCTCTGATTTTGGTGCCATCAAACTGTAACTATAATTATGATTGTATGCAAATGATCGTTTTGGGTATGTTTCATAAATTCTAATCCTATCTACATGCATGATTATATTACATAATTAATATGTAGTTTTTCTATCAGTGGGAACACTTAACATTTGAATCCACTCTCCATTTCGTTACAATATGCTTGACAATTTAGTTTTAAGACCTGCTACTACAAGCTTTGTAATTATCGTTAGGCAATCAGACCATGAACTCTAACCTGATGCATAAATGGTAAGATAGACTTTTCATTGATGTGTTCAATTAAATTCAAATATTTAATCTATTAAGGATGCTCTTGAAATGCAATGGATTTCCTTCTATAATATTTGCATGTTGCAGTATGACTATATATGGATGTTAGCAGTATCTTGAAGGATCTCTGGACATGGAAATGTTGAGGTGTGAATTAAGTGTATATATGCATCCAATTTCTTTAACTTTTGAATGACTCTCTGATTACTTTTGTATAAATTAAACATATATACCAAATTTTAGGTTGTTGGAAATGATCAATTATTGCATGGCACAAAGGATGGGAATGAAAAGCGAAGAAAGAAGTAACAAGATTCTGTTGATCTGAGCCTTGGTGGAGAAGATTGGAAAATGAGACATGTTTATTTGAAAATTATGTACAAGATATTTAGATGGTTTCAACTTAGTTGATTATAGTAGCAAACAATGTATGGCCATGGTACAGTTATTTTTATTAATGAAATAGCCTTTTCAAAAGCTGTTTATGATACACTCATATTGTCAATTGTTATTATTATACTTCTCAGGCATGACGATCAATTTTTTCTGCCTCCGTACACAAAAATAATAAAAAATATTAGTAAAAACAATATTAATAAAACCAATATGTTCATAATTTTAGGTAGCAACACATACAAGCGTTGAAAATATTAGCAGACTTCCATTGCTAGCTTGCAATGCTTAATAGTACATGTTACCAACACATACATATCTGTTGCTATAGTCCCTAGCAACGCCACCTCCAACAACACATATATATGCGTTGGTATAGATCCTACAAACGCTTATTTGAACTTCTAGCAACACATATATGCGTTGCTAACAGGGGGTTCCATTTGTAGTGATGGTCGTGCAATCTCAAGAGAGCAAAATGTCTAGTTAAATAGATAGTTTGTAGTGAGTGCCTTTTTCAGTGTAGTGAGTGTCATTTATGGAGTGACATGATGCATGAACAATTTGGTTGATCAGCACGACCATCGAGCAAGGAGAGCATGCCATTGTAATACCTTGGCCCACTAATGTTCTCGAGGGTTCTAGCCCATTGTAGCCCATGTGTAGTCGTATGTAGAATTAGTCCCAATTTATTATTGTTTAAATAGGTTTGGACCAGCTTATAGTCTTTGTCAAACATATAACCTTTTTTGGTTAAGTCATTTACACGAAGAAAGAATAAAAGTGTAAGAGAGATGCTATACTATGTGTATACGGGCCCGTTTCTCATGAGGAGCTAGGTTGTAAATAGATTTTGGATGGGGTGTTATAGCCATTTCCTATGATTGCTTGAATTTACTTCACCATGCTTCGCTTGCCTTGTTGTTAAGATCACATTTTTTTCATTCATGTATAAAATGCTTTTATGCAAAACCAAATACAAATCTTTGCTAACAAACTAAATGTATTATCCTTGTATTTATATTGGGGTAAGTCATGTTGAGTCCTCACCCTGTAATTGTTGAGCAGGTACTCCGCCCTCCACCCCCCCCCCCCCCCCCCCCGCTCTAGCCTATGGCTTTTTCTACGTCCCTAAGTCCTCTAAGGAACCAGGATTGGTAGAACTGCCTTGTTGATGTAGAATGCATGGAGAATGGCATGCCCATATGAGTTTCTTTTGCTAAAAGACTTCCGCTCATACTCTGTGATGTTGGTGTAATGAACTAAGTGTGGAACAACTTGTTGTAAACTTAAGTACTCCTTTTAATGTGATGTGAACCTGTTGTGAGTTGTAATAATCCTTTCCGTCCATGTGATCCTGGAGGTTGGTGCACTATATGGGTAGTGTACTGGAATGACTAATTAGGTTCATTATCTAACTGATGATAGTCAAAGGAAGACTACCTAGTTAGCTAATCAACTTAAGATGGAGGAGATCCTGATGGACGTGCAATGAACAATTTAAGAAGATTAGAAACTCGTATATATTTATACTTTCAGAGTTGATGGACCTAAGTGACAACGCCTCCTAGAGTTTGTAAAACCCACTCCCAATCTTGATTTTTTTTTGGCGAGGATGAAAAAAACTGCTCTCCAACACAACTTCTAACCTTTCACATTTGGGAAAACCGATCCAATGGCACAGGAATATACGCGTGCGTATCAATTGGCCAATCTAGAGATGGGAGGAATGTAGGAAAGAATAAGGAGTAAGGATATGATTCACAATGCAAATGTACAAGAGAAAAAAGTATAAAAATAATTAGAGTGATTTAAAAATAGTCCAAGATTCCTGTTGTAAGATGTCTTCTATCTTTTAGTAGCGAGATTTTAAAAACAGTTAGAGGAACCCAACAAATATGTTTTCAACTTTTTTGAGCCACTTAGAAAACTCATGAGTTTAACAAATTTTTTTTGAAACTATTGGAAATGCTCTAAGTTAATAGATGGCAAATGCATGTATTTTACTCTCTTCGAAATCTCAAAATCCAAATAAACATAGATAATATGAGATACTGCATTCTACGAATCCCTGACCAATCAATCCAAAGGGAACAATACTAAAGCAAAAAAAGGTCGAGACTTGAGAGTAGTAGGTAATAGTAATATCATTAGCCACAGATCGCGCGCGCAAGAGCAGCCCGCTAAACACTGTAGCAATAAGAGAGAGAGTTATTTTTTTTTTAGCCCTCGAAGCAAGTTAGCTGAGGAGAGGAAATTGGGGAGCGACGCCCGCCGCCGCAACCGCTGACCTCGCCACCTCACGTGCCGCACCCCGCCGTCTCCAGCATCTGCGGGCGTGCCCACCCAGCTCGCCCCGGTGGGCGCCCCTGCCCCAGCTCGGCTGCTGTGCCTACGGCGCGCTGCCCTGTCCCTTGCGTGCAAGATGCTCGACGGAATGCCACACTGGGACGTCGTCTCAGCCACGACAGCAGGAGCTCCGCCCTCCCCCGCCGGCGTTGAAGACCGTCGGTGATCCTGCCGGGAGTCCCCTTCCATGGGCTCCTCCTCGGACCTTGTGGGCCGCCTGGAATTCAACCCTGGAAAGGATTTCCAGGATGAAGTCTACCACCGATTTGGTTCAACGGTACACTTCAACTCCTCCTCGCCCTCTGGATCGTTTTTTCTCCTCGCAACGTTCCGACGGTTTCTCTTCCGATTGACGGAAGAATCTGTTGCCCTCGCTTTGCAATCCTGTTTGGGTGGTTGTGCCGACAAATTCCATGTCAAATTCCTAAGTACAAACCATTTTCGGTTCTCGGTTGCCTCCAAGCACGTTGGTTTCCTTGTCTACAATCTCAGAAGGGTTATTAGCTCCTCTTTTGATGTCTATTTTCACCTTTGGAACAACGGTACTCCACACTGGGAGCGTGAAAAGAGAGCTTGGGAGATTGAACAAGAGAAACAATGGACTGCTGTCTTATCTAAGTGCGCCATGAGGCAAGCCAAAGTGAAAGAAAAGGCTCAAAATTCTATTCCTAAGAAAGTTCGATTTGCCAAACCTCTTGTCCAATATCCTAGACACATCATTCAGTTTGGAGCTTTTCGTCTTGTGGTTGTGGAGACTGACGTCCCTCCTGTTAACATTTTTTATTCCCGCTCTTCGCACCGATCCTGCATGCAAAGATCCACCAGTCCAAGCGGCTCCAGCGTTAATAGCGGATCCGATCCCTTGACTAATTCAAATTTGAATATTACTGGATCTCCTGCCCCATCGGCAACCCATCTAGATATTATCTGTGCTCGTTGCCTGGTCCTGGGTCATGCCAAAGATACGTGCAAGGGTCAACTCAGGTGCAAATCTTGCTACAATTATGGGCACACCTCAAAGCAGTGCTTCACCTGGACTCAACAACGTTTTAAGTGGGTTCCAAAGAAGTCTCAGGCAATCAATGTCCTACCTGCACCGGAGCCCATCATCACCAACAGACAATACTTTACAGAAGAAATCATACAAGAACATGAACAAATGGACTCTCAATCAGCTCTACTGACTTCAGATCCCAACCCAGGTGCAGCTCGAATAGGCATGGAGCTCGTCCGCTGGAAGCCCGTCCTAGACATCATGGCACTCCAGCTCTGGCCTCTGATAGTTGAAGCTCGCCGTCAGGTAAAGCGCCGGAAGAGGCCTGTTCCTGTCATCCTGTTAGGAGCACCACCAATACGCAAGCAAGGCCGAAGTGATTCTAGCCCAGTTGGATTTGAATTTCAAACTGGACAAATATGTAACTCCATCGCCGGTTCTTCTATGCGTTTTCTTAGAGGGGAAGGTCCAGGATTATCTCTGGATCACGTGACTGATAACAATGTTGACAATGACAGCTCATCTTCTAGTGATGCATCTTCAGAGTTAATTGAGGAACATGCCAGATTTGGGGCTGCCAGGAACCGTTGTGCAGATGTTCTGTTTTTTGGTAGGAAGGGATTACCTGGTGACGTCTTTGTGAGAGTCACTGGATCAGCTTTTGATCACAGCTCATCGGCTTTGGGTAACCACATTGTCACACCAGCTTCTATTCTCCAAGAGCCTGTTGATCAAAACTCCATGACCGCACCTACAGGCTGGGAAATCGTTCCCTGGAAGCCAGTTCGTGATGTCGTAGCTTTGCAGCTTTGGCCGCTCATTGTTGAGAGCCGTCGTGCACTGCAGCCAACAATAAAGGCTGCACCGGTTATCATCCTAGGAGGATCAGAGGATGAACAAGCAGAGCAAGCAGAAGAAGGCCCAACTGACTTTGGCCCACAGAGTTTTGAATTTCAGACACAACAGGCCCAGCCAATCACCACTCCAGCAGCAGGCCAGAAGAGGGGCCAAGGGCATCCTAGGAAGGTGCTATCGCTCCCAGCACCGTCAAGGAGCTCAGCGCCGATAGTGGAATCATCTGTCAGGCGTAGCTCGAGGGTTAGCAAAGGCAAAGATGGCTTTCACACACCTACAGTGATGCTTGAAGAAGAGCCTTCCAAGAAGAGAAACAAGATTGGTGCGGTCCTGATCGATGAGTCAACAGGCATGATTGGCCCAGTCCCAATGGTGATCCTGCAAGACTGGGGGGTCAAGTGTGGCATAGCTCCTGAGGAGTTGAGCCAGGAAGCGCTGATGCAGGCGCCCTCTACCAACCCAGATCCAAATAAAGAACATGATACTCGTGTTTCCTTTACACTGCCCACGCTAGCCGTAGCAGGTCTCGCCTCCTACACGCAAGGTTCCCATGAGTAATAGAAACTGGCATGTTCTATGTTGGAACGTAAGAGGCATCAATGGGGCAGATAAATGGGACGCTGTACGCGACAAAATTGAAGAAAGTGCATGCTCTGTGTTCTGTCTCCAGGAAACAAAGAAGGAACATTTCGATCAACAATTTATTAGAAAGTTTGCACCTAGGCGATATGATAGTTTTGACTTTGTACCGTCTATGGGTGCCTCGGGGGGTATATTGGTTGGCTGGAACAGTTCTCATTTTGTGGGTCAGGTCATTGACAAGCAAACCTTTGGCATCACAGTTTCGTTTACCTCAGCTCAGAACATGGATACGTGGCGTTTGACCAATGTTTACGGCCCCTGTACAGAACCAGCTAGATCTCAGTTCATCAACTGGTTTAAGAACCATCACATTTCTGACAATGATAATTGGCTTTTCTTGGGGGACTTTAACTTTTATAGATCTTTGCAGAACCGTAATAAGCCGGGTGGAAATTTAGCAGATACCCTTATTTTCAATGAAGCTATCGGCCACCTTGGGCTCATTGAACTCCAACTGAAAGGTAGAGCGTTCACCTGGAGTAATATGCAAAATGATCCGTTGTTGGAGCAACTTGATTGGTTTTTTACCTCGACCAATTGGACTGTTGAGTACCCCAGTTCTGAAGTTTTGCCGATGGCAAAAATAACATCAGATCACATCCCATGCAAGGTGAGCATTGGCACCAGAATACCACGCTCCAACATTTTTCGCTTTGAGAATTATTGGGTGGAGCATGCAGGCTTCCTAGATACTGTTCAGAGCAACTGGAGCCAGGCAACAACAGCGCATACAGCATCAAAAAGCATCTCTATGAAATTCAAAAGACTTCGCAGTGCCCTGAAAAGTTGGAGTCGAGGCTTATCTAACTTGACTCTCTTGATTGCTAACTGCAACAAGGTCATTATGTTCCTAGATGGTCTTGAAGACAGGCGGCCTCTATATAACACGGAGAGCAATCTCAGGTCCCTTGTCAAGTGTCAGCTAGCTACTCTTCTTCATTACAAGAATGTCTACTGGAAGAAAAGGTACACGGTTAACAGGATCAAATTGGGCGACGAATGCACTAAATTCTTTCATGCAATGGCAACAATATCACACAGAAGAAATTCTATCCCTCAGCTGCTGAATGAACAAGGACAGTGGGTTCAAGATCATGAAGGAAAGGCTGGGTTACTATGGAATGCTTTTAAGAAGACAATGGGGGTCTCCTCAAGCCCCAGATTGGTCTTTGATCTTAGCTCACTCATTGTTGCAGTGCCTAATCTAGAGAGCCTTGCTTTGCCTCTCCAACAAAGTGAGATTGATAACATTGTTAAAAGAATGCCAACTGACAAGGCACCGGGTCCTGACGGTTTCAATGGAATGTTTTTGAGAAAGAGTTGGCAGATCGTCAAGTACGATTTCTATAGTTTGTGTGAAGAATTTTTCAATGGTACAGCTAACCTTGAGTGTATCAATAACTCATACATCACTCTGGTGCCCAAGGTCAGTAACCCAGAAACGGTCAGTGACTATAGGCCAATTTCATTGTTGAATATCAGTCTCAAACTACTCACTAAAATCCTAGCTGAAATACTACAGTTAGTGATACTCAAGCTTGTGCATAGCAATCAATACGGCTTCATTCGCACGCGCACTATACAAGATTGCCTTGCCTGGAGTTTCGAGTATATCCACCAATGCCATCATTCCAGAAGAGAAGCTATCATACTCAAGTTGGATTTTCAAAAGGCGTTCGACATGATTGAGCATACCACAATACTTCAGATGCTACAACAGCTTGGGTTCCCGGAACGGTGGATCAACTGGATCCATGCTATCTTATCCTCAGGCTCCTCTGCAGTTCTCCTAAATGGTGTCCCGGGAAAATACTTTAAATGTATGAGGGGTGTCCGACAAGGCGATCCGCTATCGCCACTGCTCTTTGTTATTGCTGCAGAGTTATTGCAGGTGCTAGTGAACAAAGCGGCTAGTCAGGGCTTACTAAGAGCGCCTATTCCACATGATGATCATGAGTTCCCGATAATCCAGTACGCCGATGACACGCTTCTGATTCTTCAAGCTGATGCTAATCAACTGATTTTTTTTAGAGCATTGCTAAACAGTTATGAAACTTCATCGGGGCTCAAAGTCAACTTCAGAAAGTCACAAATGATTCCTATCAATTTGTCAGCACAGAGATTGGAGCACCTTGCCAATACATTTGGCTGCCAAACTGGATCACTTCCGTTCACCTACCTTGGTCTGCCAATGGGCACGACTAAACCAAGAATAGATGACTTGTCACCAATCATGGATAGAGTGGAACGAAGGCTGTCTGCATGCTCTACTTGGCTATCTTACTCTGGAAGGTTGCAAATGATTAATTCAGCAATCACACCCATCGCGACGTACATGCTTTGCACCATCAAAGTTCCTAAGGGCTTCATCGAGAATATTGATCGTGCACGAAAACAGTGTTTGTGGAGAGGGAGTGATGATACAGCCAAAGGTGGTAACCTGGTGGCGTGGCCAACTGTTATGCAACCTAAAGACAAGGGAGGCCTTGGTGTCATCAACCTTAGGCTACAGAATGATGCGCTCTTGTTAAAACAGTTGCATAAGTTCTATAACAAAGTAGACACACCCTGGGTCAGTCTAGTCTGGAACAGATACTATGAAGGTAAAGTCCCACATGAATGCAGAGAGTTAGGCTCCTTCCGGTGGCGGGACGTCATGCGTCTCAACGGCATATACAGACGCATAGCAAATTGCTCGCTTGGGGATGGTTCTTCGGTCTCTTTCTGGAATGATCAGTGGTCGGATTCAGTTCTTTCAGTTCAGTTTCCTCGGCTCCACTCATTTGCCATGAATAAGTCCATCTCGGTGCAGAGCCTGATGCTAGAGCAAGATTTAGATAGTATCTTCTTTCTACCTCTGTCCAGCCAAGCACATGATGAGTTGACGCTCCTCCAGAACTATCTCGAAGATATTGAGTATGATGATAGCACTATTGATTCATGGACACCAGTATGGGGAAATAAGTACACTTCTCGGCGCTTCTATGCCCATGTTTTCAGTTACATAGAAGCTCATCCGTCCTACAAAGCTCTCTGGAAGTCAAGCTGCACGCCCAGGATCAAATTCTTTGCATGGCTGATACTTGTGGACAGACTAAATACAAAGACCATGCTGAGAAGGAGACATATTAATATACAGGATGATGCTCTTTGTGTGTTATGTGACACAGGTCTCGAAGAGGATATTGATCATTTGTTCTTTGATTGCCCGTTCGCTGTGCAATGTTGGAATTCCATTCATTTTACCTGGGATACTTCCCTGCCAATGTTGGAGCGGTTGGCTACAGCGACCAATGCACACAATCTGGAGTTCTTCATAGAAGCCTCTCTCATCGCAGCATGGGAGCTTTGGAAAGTTCGTAATGACAAAGTCTTTCAGAGGACAGATCCCACTATTGCTACTTGGTTTGCTAATTTCAAAAATCAATGTACTCTTCAATCTGTTAGATTTAAGGAAGATCTTAGATCATCCTTCTGCTTTTGGTTAGATGCCTTTAGTTAATTGAGGTTTGTAATCCCCTAATCTCCTGGACCTTTTCTTTTTTTTAATTTAAATCACACTGTGGGGATCTTCCCACAGCCTTTACGTCAAAAAAAAAATAGTAATATCATTAGCACTAGCAGGCCATGGAATTTGGAATGTAAAGCCTACAGAGGAAAACAGTGTTGGGTTTTGGCGCAAGTTGTGATTAGCAAGGCAGAGTTGTACTAAACCGACCACGTAAATATTCCAACTGGCTTCCCTAAATGCCAACTCAGTAGCGCATTTAAGCAATCGAGCATTCATTAAAGATAACACAGGCACGGGACACGCGTGTGTCACGCCGCGTCAGCATCCCACGCGGACAAAAAAGCGGTGCCGCAGCCCGCAGGAGGTGGCGACCCGGCCCATTTACTGCTGTCTCGTCGTTCTCCAAGGCGACAACGGCCGCATCCCCACCCGCCCCGTCCGTGTGGCGTGGCCCGCACGCGGCCCACCTGACCCCACCGCCAGGCCCTGCTGGACACGTGGGCCCCGCGCGGCTGTCCCGTGTGGGGGTGGATGGAGCCCCAACGGTAACAAGGAACGGGGGCGAGCGGCGAGGCGGTCGTCACGTGCCGCGCACCTGACGGATTCACGCCTCTCCACGGGGCACGGGCACACGACGGCGTCAGAGGCAACGGTCACATTGACCACAGGCACCTCCCCCACAACGGTCACATCCCGGACCACCCCCCACGCGGAGCCCAGCCGTCCGGTCCGGATCCGACGGCGAGTGCGGCTTCTCGTGATTCGCGCCTGCCAGAACGGCCGTTTCGCTCCCCCTGGCCCTGGCCCGGGGCTTTCTTCTCCCTTCCCACGCTCCCCCTAACACCAGAGAGAGCGATCGAGTGGGAGAGGAAGAGAGCCAGCCACCACAGAATAGTGAGAGTGAGTAGGAGAGGAGGAGAGCCACAGAGAACTGGGCAAGAGGATCAGTAGCTGTAGGAGGATCATCCATTAGGAATAGGAACACGCATTGCATCCATCCCCACCTCGATCTCCATCGCCATTGCATCCATGCTGCATTGTTAGATCATCATCTTCTTCATCCTCTGAATCCTGGTTTCTTGGGAAAGATTTCTTCTTTTCGTTTGGGCAATGGAGGCGCTGGGGTTCGCCGCTCGCAGCTGGCTGGGTTCCGCCGTCGCCGCCGCCGCGCGGGCTCTGCTGCAGAGGGTGAGCCGCCCCGGCATTGCCGCCCGGTTTTTCTAGATGTTTTAGGCAGTTTCTTCTTCCTATACTACATTCTTTGATTCTTTTGTACTACTGATCCCCATTCTTTCCTGCATATACAGCATTAACATACACATACCCATCTCTCATAGTCATACACATTGATTTCTTCTTTCTTTTTTTTACCCAAAAAAACAAAGTAACTGACCAAATTCTTTCTTCCGAGAAACAAGATCGATCCTCTGGTTTTAGAACGAGCTCTCCTCTTTCTTTTGTACATCGATTTGTTCATTCATTCATTCATTCATATACAGCAACTCACCTCACAAGAAACAGGGAAAGAAAGATCCTCTAGCCCCGTAGCCAGATAGCACAGAGAGACAGTGAGGGTAGTGAGGAGTGAATCCACAGAGAGGAGGAGATCCACGAAGAAGACGAAGACGAGGCCCCAGAGCCAGAGGAAGCGAACGGAGGAGGAGAGTAGGTCTCTTCTTGCCACACCGCTTCCGGCCGCGTCTCCGGGATGTTGGCTGGTTGCTCCTTCTCGTCGTCGAGGCATCAGATGAGCACCGCGCAGCGATTCGACATCCTCCCCTACGGCTTCTCCAAGCGGGCGAGCAACCGCGGCGACGGGCCCGGCTCCGGCGCCGCGCCGCGCGTCGCGGCGGCCGACGCCAGGACCGGCGGCGGCGGCGGCGCCACCTGCTCCTTCCGCGGCCACCCGGCGCCGCCGGTCACCCAGGCGGTGTCCTGGGGCGCCAAGCCGGAGCCCGGCGGCAATGGCGCTACAGCCTGGGAGAGGAGCAGGGCCGTTAAGCGGGCCCATGAGGAGGATGCGGGCGAGGAGTACGGCGCCCCCGTCGTTCGCGCCAAGCGGACGAGGATGGGCGGGGACCGAGACGAGGTATGGTTCCATCGATCCATTGCAGGGACAGTGCAAGCGGCTGGCTCCGGGGATGGAGAGGAAACCGAGGAAGAGAAGGTCTTCCTGGTGCCGAGCGCCGCGGCTTTCCCCCACGGCATGTCCGCCGCCGCCGCCGCGGGCCCGTCGCTGGCCGCGGCCAAGAAGGAGGAGTTCAGCAAGTCGCCGTCCAACTCGCCGGCCTCGTCGGGCGGCACGGACGGCGGCTCTTCGGCGGTCCCGAGGCCGGAGCAGCTCCACGCGTATAATGGCGCCCCGGCGCAGCGGGTGGAGGCCATGGAGCTCGTCGTCGCGCTCACCGCCTGCGCCGACTCCCTCGCCGCCTGCAACCACGACGCCGCCAACTACTACCTGGCGCGGCTGGGCGAGATGGCCTCCCCCGCGGGGCCCACGCCGATGCACCGCATGGCCGCCTACTTCGCCGAGGCGCTCGCGCTGCGCGTGGTTCGCATGTGGCCCCACGTGTTCGACGTCGCCCCGCCGCGCGAGCTCACCGACGGCGCCGTCGCCGACGACGACGACGCCACGGCGCTGCGGGTGCTCAACGCCATCACCCCCATCCCGCGCTTCCTGCACTTCACCCTCAACGAGCGGGTGCTCCGCGCGTTCGACGGCCACGACCGCGTCCACGTCATCGACTTCGACATCAAGCAGGGGCTGCAGTGGCCGGGCCTCCTCCAGAGCCTCGCCACGCGCGCGTCTGGGCCCCCGGCGCACGTGCGGATCACCGGCGTCGGCGAGTCGAGGCAGGAGCTGCAGGAGACTGGCGCGCGGCTGGGGCGCGTGGCCGCCGCGCTCGGGCTCGCGTTCGAGTTCCACGCCGTGGTGGACCGCCTCGAGGACGTCCGCCTGTGGATGCTCCACGTCAAGCGCGGCGAGTGCGTCGCCGTGAACTGCGTCCTCGCCGCGCACCGCCTGCTCCGCGACGAGACGGGCGCCGCGATCGCCGACTTCCTCGGGCTCGCGCGCAGCACAGGCGCCGCCATCCTCCTCCTGGGCGAGCACGAGGACGCCCTCAACTCCGGGCGCTGGGAGGCGCGGTTCGCGCGCGCGCTGCGGTACTACGCCGCGGCGTTCGACGCCGTGGACGCGGCGGGGCTGGCAGACACGAGCCCCGCGAGGACCAAGGCGGAGGAGATGTTCGCGCGGGAGATCCGCAACGCGGTGGCGTTCGAGGCCGGGGACCGCTTCGAGCGGCACGAGACCTTCGCCGGGTGGCGGCGGCGCATGCAGGAAGGCGGGTTCCAGAACGCCGGCATCGGCGACCGTGAGGCGATGCAGGGGCGCATGATCGCGAGGATGTTCGCGCCGGGCAACTACAGCGTGCAGGCGCAGGGCGACGGCGAGGGGCTCACGCTCCGGTGGATGGACCAGGCCATGTACACCGTGTCCGCGTGGACGCCGGTCAGCGACGGCGGCGGCGGAGGCAGCACGGTGTCTGCGTCCGTGTCCACCACAGCATCCCATTCTCAGCAAAGCTGAACGGGGGGAAGACACACAAGGTTAAGTGAAGAAGAAAAAGAACAGGGTTTTTCAGTGGTTCTTTTGCTGTTAGGTTCATTATACAGTCTGACAATTCTTTTATACATTCAGAAGAACAAAAAAAAAACAAAGGAGAAAGAAAGATTTGTACCGTTGTTTTATAGGTGATAGGATGAAAGATTCAATTGTTAGTAGTTGTAATTCTTTATTCTTTTGGCTGCTGAGAGTCCTGCAAAAGTTAGCTCAATAATGTAGAAGCAAAGAAGTTGTAGATGTTGGCAGGGAAGCTCACAGCGTATATGGATGTCTCCAATTAAAATACATCATATTATTATTTTTTACTTGCCATTCTTTCAGCATATCTGTTTAGATATTTGTGACCTGTAATCTCTATTCCGAGTTAGAAGGAAATGGAATCAAACAACTGTGGTTTTCATTCATCTGAACATTTGTCAGGTGGGGGAAAACGGTTGCTCCTACTCTATTGTTGCTCTTGATAAATGGCATTATGATGTCGGATATTTGAATTAATCGGAATGCATTATGATCTGGGTCTTGAATCGTGCTGTCATATCTATTAGTGATCTTACTGTGTTATAGTGAGATTGCAATCACCATTGTCCGGGTCTGAAAATGCAATGAAACTATGGGAATTTTTTAGCACAAGTGCATAACCAATTTCTTACCAAGTTCTCTGCCAAACTACATTGGCGGCCTGTCAACGGAACCGGCCGAAAGGTCAGCCCACCGGCATGCATAGTCACCGACGGCCGATCCCAGCAGGGCGGACCCCTGGCCACACGATGACACGAAGCCCAGGCCCAACCCCGCGGCCACAGCAAACACCATTGCGATTGCGATCAAACTTGGATACCAGAAACTGCGTGATGTTCTTCTTTTCTTGACATTGCAAGAGATGTGCTTACTTTAGCTAGAAATCTAGAAACCTAACCTTTAATTAAATGACTGTTGGGCCCAGACGGCCAAACCATCTAAGCAGCCAAGCAGGTTTAAGGAGTAAGCTGAATCATTATGCGTGGAATAAGCTAATGAATCATGCCATAAATCAAGGGGCTATTTCAACCAGTCTGCACACACACATTCAGCCAGCCTTAACTCTTAAATTTTAAGATATATGAACTAGCATAGTAAATCAAGGGCACAAATACAATTCAACAAGTTGCTTCCGATTGTTCACCTGGATTGGATACACAAAAATCAACTGTACAAAAGCTATCATAGATACAGACTCCTACTTGTACTGCTACATGTACACGAAGTGCACATCTACCATACTAAAGCAATCTTATACAACACAGGGGCGAAATCTTGCCTTCGATAGATCTTATGGCTGCTCTATGAACTGAAGCCGCTTGATCTCCTTCATTGTCACCGTCTTCCCACCGCCTTTGCTTCACTATTATATCCAACCTATCTACAGTCAAAATCTCCAATGCAGGAGCATTTTCCACCATGTAGAAAAGGAATTCAAGCTGGCCACTGTATCCTTCAAATCTAGTAATGAATAGGTCTGTCAGATAATTGTGTGGACGCTGCGGAAATCTCGTGACCGGTTCATCTCCCAGGGGCAAATATGCTAAACTGCAAGTTGGAATAACAAAATTAAGACCTTTTGGAAGCTTAACAAGAGCTCTTTATGTACCCAAAAATCAAAGGCAGTAGTTTAAAGGGGAAAGCAATAAATAAGAGGACGTGATGGAGAGAAGTAAAACAAAATAGCAACACCAGAGGTACAATCCTACAAAAAATAAGTTAGTTGACAGTAGGAGAGAAGGCACCATTTCATCTTGATCTCTAAATCAACAAAGCAGATATGTTCAACAATAACAACAAAGTTTGTCAGTCCCAAGCAAGTTGGAGTAGGTTAGAGTTGAAACCCACCAAGAACCCCTAGTCACAATTCAGGCACAACAAAGCAGATATGTTCACTCAATCAAATTTCACAATACAGTCTCTGAGCAACCAAGCCTATGAATGCTGATATAGACCTCATTAATGATTTTACTGGTTAGAGCAGTGTGCACGGAGGGTCTCCCCTTGCCGGTCTGTGCGCCTTGTTCGGCTGGCTGGCTCCCAGCTAGCCAGCAGTGCTTTTCTCTCACACCAATTCAGCACCAGCCAGCCAGCAGTATTTTTCTCTCACAACAAATCAGCACCAGCCACCAGCCACCAGCCAGCCGAACGAGGCGCTGGTAGTCTGCTACAGCTTCTTATTGCAATGCCCAGGAGGGGGCATCTTCCCCCCTGTGGTCGAGTTTTTTTATTAATGATTTTACTCAATTAAAATTTTAGTCACTGAAAAATTCTATTGAACAAACCAATAGAATAGTTTTCTGTCTCTCTCTCTTTCAAGACACAATAGTTAATTGCAAACAAGGATGGTGCACTTAAGCCCCAAGAAGAGTAAACAAATCTACAGTCTGCATCAATCAGCTTTCTCCTGCAAATACTTGGTATTAGCTGTAACCTTTCTGTTGATATTATTGACAGATTATATACCACTAGTAATTCATCCCCATCACACAAAAACATTGACTGATCACTATTTGGCGTTGGCATATCCAGATCCAGATCCAGAGAAGTGCTTCCTATCAAGCATAGATGGAGAGAATGCTCACTGAAGACATGTGTCTGCTATAGGAAAGTCTCTAAAATTGCCTGTCATTTTTTATTGACTATACAAATACATGATATGGCAGTGCCATGAAATAATAGTCACATCTATATTAGAGGAAACCATATAGTACTTACATGCATCTCAAGCTTTTCAATGAAAGGAGCAGACCTTAGGAAGGAGACCAAAGAACGGGTGTCAACATCTTCACGAAAGAACAACATCAATTTTAAGAACTTCAGGTGAGAAAACTTGCACCGGTGATTTATTAGACAGGGTAGCTGCAAGACAGCAAATCAAACATCATGGTGAAAAGGGGAAACAATAAATCATATGTGAAAGTGTAGAACAACAAACCTCTGGTGGTTTACAGGAAGTACCAAGGGTCAGATTCTCCACATTTATGAACACATTAGCAAGTTCGGTGAAAACTTGCTCAAGAGCTACTATATAGAAAGACAAGTCTGCAGTTCCAGTTTTGAAGATTTATTGAGGTCAATAGGCACTGGCCATCCATCGTATATACAAAATTTGTGAGTTTTGCAGCATGTATTGCTATGCTTGTTATCTCAGAACATGCAACGTTCAAGTATAGCAGGTGTGGAAGTGGACCATTAACATTTACGAGCTGTTTGGTTGGTGCAACAACAACGTAAACGTAAATAAAATTAGTTCAATTGTGTTTCCCGCCGGTAAAGACTGCAGGTTTAAATCATTTGCGTTTGCGATACAGTCGACGGAACCAAACAGCTCGTTAGTTCATCCTTGAGATGCGGCAATTCCCAATTGGTATGTACAACACGCTCGTGACCACAACTTCTCGTGATTCTATCGGACACGCTTACATTTTTTTTTTTTTTTTGCTACTACTCCTGTCAGACTTCAACCAGTTGTATTCACAGGGTCTTCGTGGTTTAATGACTGCTATTCTTGCAGTTTAGTTCTTGTCTGAAATACACTCACAGTTCTGACTGTGTCTTTATCATTATGTTGAAATTCTTTTTAAATTTGACAAAGACTACATTGATCTGTGATGGTCCTCAAGAGATAATCTAGTTTTATCCTCCACTACCGGCAATGATTAGAATACTCTCAATTATGCACAGTTATATGCCCTTTGCAGAGTGGCATGAAGCACGCTTTTGTTCTACCAGTTCAAACTTTTGTTCTCCATTCCTATGCATGGATATAGCAATAAGAGAACCTCTCAATTATCTATATGGTCCATTGATAGGTGCATGCCCCTTTAGAGATAAAATGTAATTTTACCCCCAGATACTGAATGATGGCTTCTCTCAATTATGCGCTGGGCATCCATCCACAGTTATACCCTTTGCAGTGGGGCATGAAGCAACAGGACATCCATCCAAATCATTGCCCCACCAGTTCAAACTTTTGTTCTCCAGTCCCAGGCATAGATATAGCAATACAGCCATGAATGCCAAACCAGCATCAAGAGCACCTGAGAGCAGGTAATTGTGTCGCTCCCACCAATTACGCCGGTACCTATAGACCACGTAACCTGACAGAAATGCGATGAGTATCCATGTGGTATAGTTGACTGCAGAGCCAGGTGGCATCAAGCTGGTTGCACCAATCAATACAGGCACATTGACATGTCGGATCCATTTCTGACCTGGGAATGCTTTCTGTGTACACCAGACAAGGAGGGGAGCAATGGCGCCGCCCAGGAAGAACCAGTTCACAGCAGAGTAAGTGCCTAAATCACCAAATATTCTGCGTGGGCCAATAAGGCCCCATAATACTGATGCATCATAAAACAAATTATCATAAGGGCATGTCCAAGGGCTGTCTGCTGGGAGAAGCTCCCTGTTGCACACATTAGGTATTGTGTCCATGAGCCACCATGTCGTTCCAAGGTTTACAGAACCCGCAATCAAAGTGCCCACGACCTGTTATTTTTCAATGTGGTCATTTTAGATATAGCTGGAGCATGTGGTTATCGATCTTTTGTTAATGTAACGCCTATTATTCTTGTGGCTAGTTGAACTGACCTGAGCCATGAACATGGTCCTTGGGGGAATCTTCATGTAGTGTCCCAACTTAAAATCTTGCAAAAATTCTAGTGCTTGACGTGGGCCAACGTAGCCATATACTTTGAAGCACATGTTGGCAATGGGTCGTCCAGGATATAGGTACCCCATGATGTACTCTGTGATGACATTCAAGCCTGGAGCCTGTTACACTTGTATAGTTAGCTGTGTTTCTGCTCCTGGGCCGTATATGTTGTAATATGTATCATGCATCTGCATTCATGTTTGGATTCCATACCTGGTTAGTTGTTGCTTTGATAATTCCAATCGGAAGGGTGTAGAAAATGGCAAGGGCACATGCAAGCAGTACTCCCCACCAAGGTAACTGCAGTTGCTCAATGTAGTACTCACAGGTAAGCATGGTGACTGCAACACTGGCCACAAGGATGCATATGAACCACCACTCAGGGACCTGCCTGTATCTCCTCATAAGCTTTGTATGTATGTCCATCTTCTTATCCTTGAAAGCTGATTTGCTTAACTGATAGATTTCACTGTGAAAAAAACCTGCAATTTTAGCTTCATATGTACTTTTGCAGAGCGGACCAAGAGGGGCAATTGATAACAAAACCTACCTTCCATGGAAAAGGAGAACGTGGGAAACCGTTGCGGTAAGGCATGCAAAACCAAGGCCATAGCTGGAAGCGAAGAATGTGCTGATGTATAATGGTCCATTCTTCTCATAGGCATCTGTATCAAAATAGAATTGGGAGTCCATAATGCTGGAGATGTTGTACTTTTGTCCAGTCTCTGTGTAGAGACCATCTGAGTAGATGGGGAAGTTGCGTGCCTTGTAAACATTAAACCAGTAGTTGATCGGTGTGATTATGTACATGACTATGAAGAAGCCAGCTGCAATGTTGGCTGTGGCAAACCAGGGGCTAGCAAGGGGGCTTCCAAGGTAGGAGGAGATGGATGACCAGTCAAGTCCAATTGCACCAATGCCAAGACCATGGAGGCCTGAGCCAAGCTGTTGGGCAATCACGGAGCTGGGAAATACCCAACAGATCCAGGAGAGGGAGGTAAGCATCTGGAACAGATAGCCCGGGAAGACGTAGTAGGCAAAACTGCAGATGAATGCCACCAGGAAGAACTGGTTGCGTGTCATTCTACCTTTTCTCCTTCGCTCCTTCTCATGAAGTGCCCTGGTGAGTATAATACATCAGGAAATCTGTTATTTCAACTTCTGAATCTGTTATTTCAACTTCTAAATCTGTTATTTCAACTTCTCATGAAGTGCCCTCTAGATGAATATGTGAATTGGCATGGCTGCACCAACTTTATAGTTGTATGACTTTTCACATAGTGTTGACTTATGAAGATAGGTTGCTTGCATGATTTCTCTTCTTTTTTTTTTGGTTGACAAATTACTACATCTTCTGAGGCTGTACACTGGTTATCTTAAATACATATAAGATAGGATATGATTGCTGTTTTGATGGGCATGGTTGCTGGTTCAGGAATTCACTACTTTATCCCTGAAATAAACGGCTACACCTGCACACTGTGTACTTATCTTAGTCCACGACTATATATTGTCCTTGTTTTGATGCCAAGAGAGAACCATGGAAGTGGTAAGAGACTGAGCATTTTTCTAGTTTTCTTCTTCTTGGGTATATGCGTATTGACTAGCAGTACTCAGGACTCAGCAGTCAGGATATTGCCGTTGTCATGAGCCTTCAGGTATTGGTTTTTGCAGCTTCTAATTGTTATTAATCATCCATTGTTGCTTGCAGAGACTGCACCTGGCGATGAATTAGTCGTTGTGCCTTTGAAGCTTTGAATTGGTAGGCACTTTCTGTTCACGTTATATTTTCAGTGCTGAAGTTCTTTACAAGGCAATGTCTTGTCATCCATCAACACGTACTGCTGCTACTCTTTTGTCACTATTGATATATACTTACTACGCATCAAAGCAAGCACAAATCATGTGTCCACAATATTTAATTATACCCTAAACAAACTTTGCTGTGTGTCTATTGAGATGCGTCCTTGGCTGTTTGCGACTTGCACTGGCCAGCCGCTTCTTTCGCTATGATTCAGCACCTATATCCATGCAATATAGTACTAATATTAATTTAAAATGCACCGCATCGTTTGATGCTTTGAGAATCTTTTGCTAAAAAATGGTCCAGTGTAGATTTCTTTTCTTTTCTTTTCTTTTGAGACGATTACTTCCTGAGAGGCTTTTAGATGATTACAGTGTGTAATAACTAATCGAAGGCGTACTATACCTGAAGAGGGAGACCTGCACGAGGTTGGAGGGCCACCACATCGCCGCCGGCTCCACCAGATACCGCCGGAATATTCCCGCCCAACCGAACCCCAGCACCTGATGCACGATGAGGTACCCAAACCAACCCAGTTCATCCAAGCTCCCGCTTGTTTGGAATGGCTCATGGTTGTCAAATACTACTAAAAACACTAACTCCTCGTTCACTTCACTTACCTGACTGGTGAGGATGATGAGGAGGGCGACGAAGAAGGACATGTGCTGACCGTAGAAGACGCGGACAGAGGTCACGAGATTCATGCCGAACACCATGCCAGCGCCGGCGTTGGCGAAGATGGTGATCAGGACGTGCTCCTTCATGTTGAATGGCCCCGGATTGAGGGTGAACTCCCACGGCCGGCCCCGGAAGAAGGCGCCCTCAGGCAGCGCTGCCGCCATGAGGCGGCCCAACGGAAGCACGGCGATCTGCGCCGAGACGGCGGTGATGGTGAGCGGCTCCTTGCGGTACCCGAAGAAGGCGTTGAGGAAGGACAGCGCGGCGCAGGACGCCGTGCCCAGCACCCACATCCGGAACGTCAGCACCGGGGTCGCCGGGTCGTCCCCCACCGGCACCGTCAGCGCCACCTGCTCGATCGGCGAGGAGTCGTCGTCGTCCCCCACCTCACGCTCCTCTTTCTCCAGCGAGCCACGCCTGCTCCGCGACGACGGTTGCACTGCATGACAAGGACACAAGACGGAAATGAAGCGAACGGAGCAGTAGCTGTCCCACTTGCCACTGCAAGGAAACAAAGAAGTGAGAATACGCAGCGGAGAGGTGATCTGGCTGCCATGGCGGTCGTCGTTCTCTCCCTCCTCGTCGCCGTGCTCCTCTAGTTGGTGGATGGACGAGGACGACGCCATGCTTGGGTTTGGGACTTGGGAGAGAATAGAGATGGCTGCCAGTGCCAGCGGCAACTGTGGTAGGTGTTGCCGTCCTGGGTTCCTTTCAGCTGCCTTGCCTGCTCCGGCAAAGGCATTTTGCCACTCCACTACACAGTTTGTGCTGGATGGGCCCCTTTTCCCCACTAGTTTATTATATCTTGGGAAAAGATGGTCTGTTTTATCCAAGAGCACACAACGCATATCAGCAAGTTGTGTCCTATGATAATAAAAAAATTCTGCAGCTTACGTATCTGGAAAAGAAAATGTGTGATAATGACCTGGTGCTGGTGGTGTCAAAATCCGCATTGTTGTCTGTGTTGAGTAGGGGAGGGCACAAAACTGACCTGGTGGTGTAGACATACACAGTTTGTACTTCTCAAAATTATTTTTCACAAGAGCAAGTTGTTTTTGCTATGGGAAAGCTAAGGATTTTTCAAACCAATACTCGAATTTTTCATCCTTTTAGATATTTGGGTATTTCAGTGGATCATAGAAAGCTCAACAACAAGGAGTAACCATTGAAGAACATTTCTAGAAAAAGTTGAGCAGTTGGAAAAGAAGACACTTCTAAATTATGGTGGTTGGTTAGTTTTGATACTCTATTTTGAGGAGCCTTGTAATGTACATGATGTTTTTTTAAGTACCAAAAGGTACACTTAAGAAGTTAGGCCTTTACATATTATTAAGTTTTTTTTTTCGGAAGGAGATAAACAAAATAGGGGAGTCTATGTTTACCAAAAGAATAAAGTAGACTAGAATTTTACTCTTGACATACATAATATATACTTGTTTGCTTAGTAATTGGTTATATAAGTTGATGGGATTTTAACTTCTATAGTTGAAAAGCAAGACAATTGGTGAGGCCTATTGAAAGCCAGGAGTTCATAATTTTCATGTTTTTCATAAAACAACTAATTAAAATATATATCTCTATTGCTTTTTATAGCTCAAAGAGGGGCTGCCGCTAAATGGCTTAGCCCTTTATTTTAAACCATGCGCCCTCCAAAACTTAAAGGAGTGAGTCTGATGTCGATTAAACTGACCCAGACGTGCATGCAGGTTCTCAAAGAAATGCAACACTACCATTTGTCCATTTTCAAAAGGCATCACGCAAGTAAATTCTCCACAAAGGCCAGTGAGAACATTTCATCAGGTTCGGCTGACCATGGAAACCATTAAAAAACGGTCTCCAATTCCGTTTCAAGAAACTACTCAACACTTTCCTGAACATCACTTGAAACTACTCAATACTTTCCAGAACATCACGGCAAGCCATACAATGGGCGGCGTGCTAGCCCAAAATATGCCAGCTTGCAACTTTGCACATACAGCAGTTCTAAGACTGCTGTGCGTGTGGAAAAATAAACGAATGGGCGTATAAATACACACGAAGTACATACATTACCAGACAACTTCGGCGATAAGCTCTCAAAATGTAACAGCAGCCAGGTCAATAATACTCATCAAGTCCATGGATTAAACGGCCAAACTGCCTCAAGATACAAATCAGCACATTACAAACAACTTACAGCGATATTAGGCATTACACCTGCGGGATGGTACATAGACCTACCATGTTCAGCTAGTGCATTCTGCCTAGAAAACATCTAGCGAGACCAGGGTCACAACGCTGGAACCACAAGGTCCAAGCTACCAATCCTATTCCTATGGAAGTATGGAGTAATATCTCTGGAACGATGATGAAACTAACAACATCCCACATGGGTGTTCACTGCGAACAGGCCTACAAAACAGTGACAGAAGCAATTGATTAATGTTATTGCCACACAAAGACTTTGACTTCAGTCCTTTGAGAGAATATGTTGAATGAGAAAATTCGTGAATCACCTGGCAAAAGGAACGCCAAGAACTTATCGCCTACCACGACCGCCACCAGGTCCTGAATTCCCCCTTGGACCCGTAAAACGAGCAAACTGCAGCCGCAGATTGGGTGAATTGCGATCGTGCTCATCAAACTTATAGCCTGCAAAATCAACCATGGAGCCTTGTGATTAGCATCATGTCAATATTGCACCTATAGTAGATTATGGATGCAAAGTGAATTAACAAACAGCCCACGGCAGATAGGAACAACACTCTATTCAACATATTCTTGGAAAGACGGCGCGGCAAACTCCGCATTACCAATCTTGCTACAAAGGTTGTAAAGGAATGCCAGGAGAAATCTGGGCATTGGTCCCTTTTACATGGCCTAAGTGGCTCCAATCATCCACCCCTCTTAGCAAACAACACAAAGTGGACTGCCCCCACCCCACCCTCACAGTAATATACCAGATACTAAAACCTGGTGGTCAGACAAAGGACAGATATGGGCCGTCCCAATGGATGGTTTCCATGGCATTAATTAAGGTGCTAAAGGCAAAACGCTGATGCGGCATTGGAGTTAAGGAGTATTGATAAGGAAATGGTTTCTTATACAACCAAGATAGGAAGAACTGTGATAGGTAGATGATAGGATAGATAAGATAGATGATTGGATTAAAATTTTATTTGTAGAAACTATCCATTGGGAGTACAGTTTCTATGGGTAGTGTCTATATTAATTGGTAGGTATGGAAACTATCCCATAGTTTCATGGTTGGGACTGCCCTAACTACTTAACTAGCAACGGTGCCAGTGAAGTGTCAGTGACGCCAAGGGTGTCCCCATTATTTCTGCTGTTGTTTTGTAGAAAGTCTTGTAGAAAAATGTGAAGCCCCTGGTCAGCACAATAAGCTTTATCAAATGAACATCACTCGTATCAGATGGCAAAAGCATCAATAACCGATTGAGTGATCATGTGGCAGAAATTTTTCCTGAACTTTAGAGTAGTACTACACTGAGAAGATTTACATATCTTGCTTTCGAATAGCTTTGGTTGGCCATTATTTCTATAGCAAAATAAAGGATAATTACTTGAAACTACTGTATCCCAATAAGAGGCTCTTGGCCTAAGGCACCAAACTACCACCCTAACATATGTCTATGTGGATGTGGATCCTCAAGGAAAAGAAGTAGCACTCGGGATAAAAAATATAGATAGAACAAAAAAAAATCAAGAAATAAATAGCTATTCCCTCCATTCTATGTTACTTGTCATTTGGACAATCATTGAGACACTGACAATTGGCAATACACACCTCTGAGCAATAGTTTTTCACATCATACAGTAGAAAAAATAATCAAATTTAATCCCATGAAAAAATGAGTTGATGAATGTAATAGTATCATTTCCATGTAAAAACTATAAATATTTATATGTACAGTGGTGTTCAAGGTTTTAAAGATTCACTACGTGCTTTCTAGGAAAAGACAGCAGGTAGGTTTCAGCTCAAAATTATGCATGACAAAACTTGAGGCATTCATGGAAAATGGATTCTGATTAGACCAATACCTGAACATTGTATTCATGGTTTCAACATAGAAGAAAAAGGGTAATTGGAGTATGACTTAATGCAACCAAACTTAAGTAAGTAAATCTGATCAGTGGCTTAATGTCAACTTAACATAGTTCAGAAAGTATCTATGCATGTCAAGTTCATCAGTTTCACCTTGCAAAGCCTCCATGGCAATAGCAGATTGTGTAGGTTCCGCGAAATCAACAAAACACAGGACAATAGGGTCACCACCAGGCTGCCAATAGCGAAGTAGTCAGAAGAATGAATGACAATAAAAAAAAAGAGACAAAGGCTACAAAAAACAAGTAGTTCGCTTACATGTTTCGGTTCTTTGTTTACAAGCCTAACCTCACGAAAGCCAACAAATGGTCGGAAGATGTCTGGGAGGGAAGTGAAGGACTAGCTATGCTTGATCGCAGTTTATGCAAATATAGATGTTTAGAAAAAGAGAGTGGCGGAAAAGATGTATATATCTAAGGATACGTGAAACTTCTCGACGTGTACAACCAGTTGGAATGCCTTCAATATATAAGGTGTTTGAGGCATCAGGTGGAAGGGGTGGCTCTGGCATTCCACCACCGAAACCAATATTTCTGCTATCCATACCCCTAGCAGCCATCATCGAACGATCATCAACTGGGTAGCCAGCATTGCCACCCACAGCAGGCCTAATAGGTTCTCCAGCAGGTCCACCACCAAAGGATTGAATTTGCTGAAGTTCAACATAAGTATTAGCAGACTGTGTTTGAAAGACGATTATGCAACAATCCAACAGTTGATACCCCAGTACGCAGAAAACGTTCGTAGGACGCGTTAAGAGCCTCGGTATCTCTAGCAGGACGATACCCTGCCCTTTCTTCATCGCGTGGATAATAGCCAGTCATGTCAGGTGCACCGGGTACATCTATGCAACGAAAAAAAACATAGCAGTAAATATAGAGTTGAAGCCAAAATGCTGTCCAGATTTTTGTGGAACACCTATATACAGCTAAGTTATCAACGATAGTACGGTCTAGAGTTGTTCGTGTTGCAATCACGTTCCTTGGTTAGAAGTTGTCTCACAGTCTCAGACATTAGCTCATGCTTTTTCTCGGTTACAAGGTGACTCACAGTCTTAGGACTACATTAGCTCCAGACTCCAGAGGTAGTAAAGCCAGCATGACAGAACTTTTGTCCCCCGGTACTGCTGTTTTGGTCTGTACATGCCTTCACGTTGCAGTATGATTTGACCTACTTAAGCATAAATAGACAACCTAACAGCCTGTTTGGTTTGGATACCCATCCGTCCCCAACCACTTGTGGGTCAGTGAGGCATGGTCATCTGACTTTTTTAGAGGAATGTGTCTCTTCCTTGGGAATAGCCAATGGGAGTCTACGTGGAACAACTCCATGACGGACGAAGTGATTCCACAGCGTAAACCAAACAGCAGCATACGCCATGGAAGGAATGGTTCGGTGATGCAAACCAAACACGCTGTAAGTGTCCAGAGAGTTAGCTCACGCAACTTGCAGTAGGCAAATGGATCGAACATCCACACTGCACCTTAAACCATTTAACACCTAAACTGCATATGTGAATCTAAGAGTGGGTTTTAGGTGCATCCTGGATCTACAAGTGGGTTTTAGGTGCGTCCTAGATCTACGAGTGGGTTTTAGGTGCATCCTAAATCTGACAAAACCCCAGGAGACCCATCAGTGGTACTGAAGCGATCGTGACAGATCGTGCAAGTAACCATTTTTGGATCCGGTCCAGCAGCGCCGTGGCAACGAATTTCGAGACAGAAGCCTGACGTTTCCCTGGCCCCTACTTCCGGCAGAGAGTCAACGCAGACGGCATCACCTCGACGCATCGTTGACAGAGGCAGGTCGAGCGAAAACAACAACGAGACCGAATCAGGCAGTACAGGGCGGGCGGAAACAAACAATTAAACAGAACCGGCGCATTGCCGTGAGGCGCAGCGCGGCGCCGCTTGCGAGCCGCTAAAACCCTAAGCGCCCGGCGGGAACGGCAGATCGAGCGGGCAGGCAGGCCAGCAGCGCGCGGATCATCAGATCGAGGGCGGGGGAAGGAGAGGGGCGGGCGGACCTGAGAAGTCGGCAGGGCGGGGCCGCTTCATGGGCTGCTGCTGCTGCTGTTGCTGCCCCATGGCGGGGGCCATCTGCGGTGCGCCGCCGCCCATGCCCGGGTGCGCGACGCCCCCGCCGGCGGAGGGCGGCGGCGGCTGCTGCTGCTGGCGCGGGTCGGCGGCCGCGTACCTCCAGTACGCGTCGGCCATCGCGGTCGGTGGGTGGCCCTCCCTCACTCCCCGGCAGGGTCCGCTCGGGATCGGGGGAGTGGAGGTGGTGGAGCCGCGGCGGACGGACGGGGAATGACGTGTGGGGGGAGCAAGCGCAAGCAGAAGCAGCCGACAAGGAATCGCGTGCCACTGCCACTGCTTTTGGAGTGGACGGACGGGTGGGTGGGTGGGTGGATCACGCCAACGGGCCACGATTGGTGATTGATTTTTTTTCCCCCGACGGCCTGCTGATGCCTCGCGGAATTCGGGCCTTTGCTACTGGGCCTCAAATGTTGCACATCCCTCAGAAGGAGTAGTGAGGGGGGGGGGGGGGGGGGGGGGGGGGGGGGGGGGGGGACCAACGGGTGGTGGAGCGTGTCACTGAGATCATAGAGACAGCTTAATCCCCAAAGAATTGATCTTGCTCGGTTAAAGGCTTTGCATGGAATCGGACGTTGGATTTCGAGGTCATTTGCAATTTGCAAATGCTAAAATTGATCTTGTTCGAATTCGATTATGGTAATGCTCATCGCTTCAGAAAACTCAATTTGAGTCAATCAATACTTTTGATTCACTGCCTTGGCAGCGGATCCATCAACACGCCATGTTCACTTGAGTTTATCAGCCAAATCAGCTAGCCATCCAGTATTGTTTTTCTTTCCCAAAAAATCAGCGAATAGTACTTTCAGTCATGGCTTATCAGCCAGCCGAAGAGGACGTTGTTCGTTTGTGCTACTTTCGATTGTAGGCTGTGGTTGCATAGGAAGATAGGCTTATACTCCCTCCATACCTAGAAAGAAAGATGTCATGGGCTGTTGGCTTATTTTCGCAAAGAAGGACGTCGAACGCACGGAGGGGTGAGTTTGGACGCGATTACCCCTGATGCTTGAGTCGCTGGCCGTTGCACTTGCTACCCGTCCGCTGTTATCGGCATTAATGACGGCGCCTCGTTTCCCTTCCTCGCCGCCCGTTCAGCGCTCGCGTCAAGGCATTGATCACGTGCACGCCTCCCGGCCTTCTTCTCTCGCGGAACGCTCGCCTCCCTTCCTCTCTCAGCATCACGCTCGCCTCCCTCAATAGCTGCTTCTTGGCTTAGGGTTCTAGATCGTGCCATGAACTCCGGCGCCATGAAGCTTGCTACAGATGCGGCGCCGGACTGAGAAGAGGTGGCTGCGGTTTCGGAGGAGGCGCCGCTCTCGGAGGTGCTGCTGGATTCCGAGCTGACGCCGAACTCTATCGAGCCGCTGGACTCCGTCGAGATGCCACTGGACTCCGTCGTCGAGGTCGTGCCAGACTCCG
Organism: Saccharum hybrid cultivar R570; assembly: GCA_038087645.1. NCBI lineage: Eukaryota > Viridiplantae > Streptophyta > Magnoliopsida > Poales > Poaceae > Saccharum > Saccharum hybrid cultivar. The sequence continues at coordinate 4,470,576 of JAQSUU010000254.1, read as the reverse complement.
TCGTCGAGGTCGTGTCGGACTCCGTCGAAGTCGTGCCAGACTCCGTCATCGAGGTCGTGCCGGACTCCGTCGTCGAGGTCGTGCCAGACTCCGTCGAAGTCGTGCCAGACTCCGTCGAAGTCGTGCCAGACTCCGTCATCGAGGTCGTGCCGGACTCCGTCGAGGAGGTGCAATGTCCTCGCTGTGGCACGATGCACGCTGGCGGTGTCTTCGGATTAGCCTGCTACAAAGCTCGCCGCGAAGCTCGCAGATGTGCACGTTGTGGCCTTCTACATGAAGACTATGACCTGCCAGCAATGTGGTTCCATCTAATGGACAAGTTCGATTGCGAGGTCTACATTCCTGATGTGGATAAACTACAAATGGATGGCAGCGGAATCTTTCTTACTGATGAAGTTATAAAGAAGCTGGAGGAGCACATTAGGAAGCAGCAGAACAAAGATCAGTAAGGTACATCTCCTAAATTGCAATGGCAGCCGATGATACATGCATCTCCTAAGTTACATAAAACTAACTTGCATCTTCTAATTTGCAGGGAGACTAGCCAAGGCTTCAGCTAGCAAGGAAGCTTCACATGAGAGTTGCAATGGCAGCTGGTTTTCTCTTTCTAGTCTTTCTTTTTGCATGTGAGGAATCTTGATTTTGTTGCAACCTTTAACCTTCATTGCTTCTTTCAAAACAGTTTGTAGTGTTACAAAAATCCTATTTGCTTTCCATGGACAGTACTCATCAAATGCCTACAAAACATGTGATGAAAAAAATCAATCAATGAGTACTGTACATTAGTTATTCAAGACCAATTTAAACAATCGAATGTATGATCATTTACCTGTTCAACTGCTGGAATTAGATCCTTTAGTGTTTTTGCATCCTTCTCGTATTGAATAGCTTGAATAGCTCTAAAAAACCCCAAGTCTAGAATGTTAAAATCTGGAGAATTGGGTGGTTGACATATAAGCCGAATGTCAAATCCATCTTGCTTAGCAGCTTCATAAAATTGAGAATCATCCACTTTCAAATGAGAGGGTGCATTATCTTGTTGAATGAAAATTGGCTTGTTCACATCTTCTCTTGGCCACTTAGCTTTAATTGCAGGCAACACTTTATTTATCATGAAATCTCTTATCACATCCCTTGTGATTGATTGAATTGGCGTGATCACTTCTGCTCCACGAAGACGGTTGCGGCTATCTCTAATAGCTTGTTCAATTGTGACTAGTGGAAAACAACCTATTTTACCATCAAACACACATACTCCATTTCTAAATTTTGGCCGAGCACAAACACACAAAAACATGATCCTAGGAATATAATTCTTGTTCTTACAAGTACGATGTGGTTCATCTTCCTCGGGTAGCAAGTAGTATTTCTCAGATTTTTGATGTAGATAGAACCACTTTTCATCAATGAACACAAAGTCAAACAAATCCTTAAACCTTGGATCATCAACAAGCGTGTTCATAAGAGTAATATTCACGGCATGTTCCAGCAAAAGTATAAAAAACAAGCTCATTCATAATAGTACTATTATCCATGGCATGTTCTAGCAAAAAGAAATAAAAAACAAGCTCATTCATAATACTATTATTCACGGCATGTTCTAGCAAAAAGGAAATAAAAAACAAGCGAGATCGTAATACTAGTAGTTACTGTACGGCATGTTATAGCAAAAGGCCATAAAAACAAGCGTGTTCATAATAGTAATATTCACGGCATGTTCGAGCAAAAGTATAAAAAACAAGCTCATTCATAATAGTACTATTATCCATGGCAGGTTCTAGCAAAAAGAAATAAAAAACAAGCTCATTCATAATACTATTATTCACGGCATATTCTAACAAAAAGGAAATAAAAAACAAGCGAGATCGTAATACTAGTAGTTACTGTACGGCATGTTATAGCAAAAGGCCATAAAAACAAACGTGTTCATAATAGTAATATTCACGGCATGTTCGAGCAAAAGTATAAAAAAACAAGCTCATTCATAATAGTACTATTATCCATGGCATGTTCTAGCAAAAAGAAATAAAAAACAAGCTCATTCATAATACTATTATTCACGGCATATTCTAACAAAAAGGAAATAAAAAACAAGCGAGATCGTAATACTAGCCATGCTTACCAAGGAGGTTTTGTACATAATCGAAGTCGACGGCACCAAATTCATCTAGTGGCAAATTCAAATCAATTCCTATTGAAAAAGAAAACAAGAAAGCTCAGTAAAAAAAAAAGGAAACGACAAACTGAGAAGCTAATCTGACGTTTGTGCTTACCATTGTTGTTGTGATCCTCCAATATTGCCTCGTTGAGATCAAAGGGAAGATTGCCGTCGTCATCTTCTTCTAAGCGAACATTCAAATCGAAGCCAGAATCTATTGGGTCAGCCATGCACTCGTCGTTGATGGAAAGAAAATAGGTGGAGAGAGGTAAGGTGGAGCAAGGTTAAAGAAGGACAAGCAAGGTTCCAGGCGTTTAAATAGAGCAAACAACGAGCACTCCAAGCGTCGGCCCTCCAGAACGCCAAAAGAAAAAAAAAAGCTATGCGCGCCAGTTGAAAAAACGCGGCCTCAAACGAGCCTCGTCAGCGCGAGGACAAAATTCCTATGCGCGCAACGAAATTTCGGCCAGCCATGCATCCTCCTCCGCGCGCCAGTCCGAAATCCATTCAGGCCGTGTTTAGTTGCCCCGAATTGGGGGCGGCGGAATTACTGTGTGCCACTGTGCGCTATTGTAGCATTTTGTTTTTATATTTGGTAAAAATTGTCCAAACATTGACTAATTAGGCTCAAAATGTTTGTCTCGTAAAGTACAACAAAACTGTACAATTAGTTTTTGATTTTATCTACATTTAGTACTCCATACATGTGCCGGCATTTTGATGTGATGGGGAATCTTCTTTTTACATAGTGGAATTTGGAAAAATATTTAGGATCTAAACAAGACCTCAAAAACAAACGCCAGCATAGCGACGCTCAGCGGCTAAGCGCGCGCGACGTGAGTTGCCGAAACAGTGCCATGCAAAAATGAATGAGCCAGCAAAAAGCCGCGTCCGCGGGGTATCCAACGCGCACCGCTAGACTAATGCCTCGGTGCACTAGCCAGTTGAGCTGGTTTACTTTCTCATACAGAGAGCACCCGCAACCCTATTTAATAGGGGTAGACAAGGAAAAATACTCTATAATTAATCACTCCTTGGTTAGCACAACCCTAACCTAAACGTCTTTCTTTTTAGGTATGGAGGGAGTAAAACAGTACTCAAACTTTGCTGGTGGCTGGTGCAGTCACAGTTGAAAGAAGCCAAAGCGTGTGGTCGTTGTTTTTCTTTATCTTTTTTTTAAAAAAATATATATTTATGACACCGAGTGAACATATTTCATAAACTTTGGTGTTCTTTTCTAGTATAAATTTAAATTTGAAAAACATCTTAAAGTGCCGCAAGAGATGAACCAGGCAGTTACTAGTACTAATGTCAGGGGTAATAGTGGTGGGAAAAAAAGACAAAGTAGTAGGACTACTGTAGTAGAACGTCAACGGCTCGAAGCCCGAGGAAGCTAGTCAACTAACCTCACCCGCTGCCGGCTGCACAGCTGTCCACCGCCGACGGCCGTGATGAAAACTCAAAAGCCCCCATGCCTGTACTCAAATTCAACCCTAAATTCTACTATACAAAAAGAAGATTTTCCATCACATCAAAATATCAGCATATATATGGAGTACTAAATGTAGATGAAATCAAAAACTAATTGCACAGTTTTATTGTACTTTGCGAGACGAATATTTTAAGCCTAATTAATCAATGTTTGGACAATTATTATCCAATAAAAACAAAATCACTACAGTATGATGGAACACTTACCATGCGAACTGTGCCTCCAAAATTTGAAATCTAAACGAGGCCCACGTTGACATTCTCGCCCAGAACCGAAGAGGCAGGGAGGGTGGGCCCATCGGCCGCTGCCGTAACGGGCCCCGCCCACGTGCCCAGCGGAGGAGGCCCACGTGGCATTGGCTCCGACTTGCCGTGCCCCGGCCCCGTGCCCGCCCACGGAACGGACGAACGGGAATGGTGAACTGCCTTGATTTTGTTCTATGTGGATGTGGCTGGGTGCGCCCGCCCTTGCAGTCGAAATCGAATAGGCAGCTGACAAAAAGAATAAGATTCTCGTTTCAAAAATGCAAATAGTTTTAAATTTAACTTCATCTATATAGAGAAACACAAATATTTATGATAGCAAATACATATCATTTGATTAATACAAAATATATCTTCATAGTAAATATATCTAGCGATATAAATGTTGATACTGTTTCTATAGATTTAGATAAACTTAAAAATGACTTGTTTTAATTTAGAATTACAATTTTTGGAACAAAGAAAATACTACGTACCCTCTTTTCTGAATTATAAATTGTTTTGTCTTTCCTCTGCTATTATGGACCTAAATATTACGCTATGACTAGATGCATAAAGAAAGTTATCTACCTAGAAAAAACACGTGTAACTTAGAACGGAAGGAGCCGATTCAAAGAAAAATACTGAGGCCCCGTTCACTTCCCATGGAAACCCAAAATATTTTCTCTTCCACCCATCACATCAAATATTTAGATGCATGCATGGAGTATTAAATATAGCTAAAAAATAACTAATTGCTAAGTTTATCTGGTTTTTGCGAGACGAATCTTTGGAGCCTAGTTTCTTCATGGTTGGATAATATTTATCAAATAAAAACGAAAGATGTTACAGTAACTTTTCACCCACTTTTCACCGACTAAACACACCTAAGTTAACACCACATGTGACTCCTGCTATGTTGCATTGGAGGAAATTAAAAAAGCATTGTCGATAGATAGACATGCACACAAACCAGTTCCTTTTGTTTTTTATAAAATAGAAAGGTGTGCTAGTGCCCCAGCTTGGTGCAATGCGATGCACCAACCCGTCCCGGCATCCAGAGCATCTAGATTCCCTACTAGTACCACATATTCCAAAAAAAGATGGCTTAATAAAACAAGAATATATAGTGCTTTACCGTCAAAAAAAGAATATATAGTGCTGTGTTGCTCCACTATGAACTCCAACCAACACGCCCAGGATCTCAAAGACACCATCATCGCAATCACCCGAATTATTCTCCGTGCAGGCCACTTACAACAAATCAAAGTACCAGTAGTGCTCATTGCACTTAGAGCTTCTTTTTTTTTTAGGGGAACGCAGTTAGAGCTTCTTATTCTTTCTTCGTTTTTTTTCCAAAAAGTAATCAAGGACGCATTTATAGATATTAGCTTATAGTATCTACAAACCCCACTATCATATCTATCTCTTCATGTACATTATGCAAACTAGGAGCTCAGTAGCACATATACTTATGATAATTATCTCTTCATACGAGCTATATTTTCACGTCGATGAGCCACGTTATATATCTATTAACATGCATTTAGTTGTTCACATCAACTTGCCACACCATATTTATGTCACTTTATCCCTTTATGTAAGTATAAATGTTAGGGTCATTTTAGCAGAACTCCGGGTTCTCTTTCGGAGCAACTTCTCCAGTGGAGCTAAAGTTGCTTTGGAAAAACATTCAGCAAAAATAGCTCCGGTGGTTGTTTTGTAATAACTTGTGTCAAGTTCCTGAGGAGGAGCCCAGAGAAGCCATTTTTAGATGATTGTTTAGTACAACTCCATCCACAGTACAAAAAATGGTGCTAACTCCTCCGTGCTCCTTGCAAGGAGCCGTTTTTAGATGCTCCTTCGACACGGCTCCTATGTCCTTGGTAAGAAACGGCTTAGGCTTCTCTAGGCTCCTTGTAAGGAGCCATTTTTTCGATGACTGTTCGACACTGCTCCGTGTGGTAAAGAGCCGTAAGAATCTAGAGTCGTGCCAAAGGACCATAAGTAGTCTAATTTCATTTTAAATTATCCGTATTCCTGAAGCAAACGCTTGTCGGTATCCTTCAAATTGAGTAAGAAGACGGGTCATATCACCACTGATCGGTATACTATAATAACTTGAGCTCAGACGTTTTCCAAAAATATATATCCCTATGGCAAGGCTTCTAAAACCGTGCCAACTTCAGCACCTCATAAAGTTATACAGAACAAGGGTGCCAAGAAAACAACTTCACTCATGAAAACCACCAAGGAACCATAGCTCTTTCTAAATTAGGAGCCGAAACAAAAAAAAATAGCTAATATAAGCTTTCGCTCTTTATAAACAATCTATAAAACCATTTGGCTAATAACGTTTTCACAAAGTGCTTTAAGTCCACCAAAATAATCAAGAGCCGAAGCCAAGCTCTGCAAAAAAAAAAGCACCCCTATATACAGAATGTTTGCCGTTGGCTGTCTTGTACGCACTCATGGCGAGCAACTACCCAAAATGGCAGAGCATGAGAAGCAACACATATAGGGCGTGTTTGGTTACCCTGACCAAGGTCGGCCAGCCTCCACAGATGCAGGCGCGTGTTGTTTGGATGCCTGTGCTCGGTCACAGGCCTGGCTCAGCGCGTGCAGCCCCCGGAGCCTGGCTCCCCAAAAACGGACTTAGATTCCCGTTTTGTCGGGCCTGGCTGGCGCGAGTGCAGCGCGCATGCGCGTATGAGTAAGCGCATGCACAAGGTAGGCTCGCGGGGGCCTGGTTGCCAGATACAGGCGTGGCTGCCCAGAGATACCACACCCACATGTGTACACAGTCTGCTGGCGTCGTCCCAGCTGATGCCAACAAGCAGAAGCAACCAGTGCCGGCCCTAGGGGGAGGGCACGGGGTGCGATGGCCGAGGGCCAAGGCAGGGGGAGGGGTCCAAACCCAGGTACACAAACCCCCAGGCACTATAGTCCGTTAGGCATCAGCAAACTAATGAGAAGAGAGGTAGAGAACTGGCCAGCTGACCCAAGAAAATCGTCGGCCTTTCTGGCTTCATTTCCTAGTTTTCACCACGGCCCTGAGAGGAGGCGAGGAGCCGCGCCGCACTCAAGACCGCGACTCGCGAGATCGCGTCACGCACACACGCATTGACACCAGACGCACGACGCGGTCACGCGGAGCCGGCGAGGTGGCGACGAGCATGAGCCAAGCTGTTGCGGAGAGCTAGATCGCCGAAAAACGACGCACGATGGCGGCGACCAGGCAGGCTCCACCTCCATGACGACGACATCCTGGTTCTTGTATTTTTGCGAATTATGATCGCTGATCAGTTGTTTCAGTTCATGTCGTGCCCTAGGTATTTTTTTCCTTGTTCATTTTTAATCCAAATTAATTATTTGTATAGTATTCCAAACTTCTAAAACTTTGTACTCATATAGTTATGTTTTTCTTCTAATTTAGGTGTTAGAATTTTAGAATGTTACCTAAGAAACATTTCTCATATATTATTGGATTTGCTTTCGCTTTGCAAGTAAAAATAGCGCGCCTATATATTATTATAAGATTTTATATATGATGTAGAGAGGCCGTCGTGATGAGTTTGCCGGAGGGCCCTCAAAATCGTAGGACCGGCGCTGGAAGCAACGGACGTCGCCAAAGCTGGAAGCAACGTTAACGCCAGTGGCCTGCTGCTGGCTGGGCTGCAGCGAGTGATCAAGCAATATGGATTTTTCCCCCCCCGACGGCCTACTGATGCCTCGCGGAATTCGGGCCTTTGCTACTGGGCCTCAATGTTGCACATCCCTCAGAAGGAGAAGGGGAGGAAAAAAACTGGCGGTGGAGCGTGTCACTGAGATCATAGAGACAGCATCCCCAAAGAATTGATCTTGCTCGGTTAAAGGCTTTGCATGGAATCGAATGTTGGATTTCAAGGTCATTTGCAATTTGCAAATGCTAAAATTGATCTTGTTCGAATTCAATTATGGTAATGCTCATCGCTTCAGAAACCTCAGTTGAGCCAATACTTTTCACTGCCTTGGCGGCGAATCCATCAACCTGCTCGTTTGTGCTACTTCCGATTGTAGGATGTGGTTGCATAGGAAGATAGTAGGCGTATAAAACAGTACTCAAACTTTGCTGGTGCAATCACAGTTGAAAGAAGCCGAAGCGTGTGCTCGTTGTTTTTCTTTATCCTTTTTCTCTTCATTTTTTTCGTAATTTTTCTTCTTGGTCGTAAAAATATTTATGACACCGAGCGAACATATTTCATAATGATAATGATTCTATGAGGACATCCGTCCCCAAATTCACGTTCGGATGCAGCCTCTGACACCCAACTCCCATTCCGCGACCACCCCGCTCTCCCGCGCCCCCACTCCCATCCCGTGACCACGCCTGCTCCGCCCGCCCGTTCACTGCCGCCCGCGCCACGCCGCGCTCTGAGCCTACTAGCGCCCCGGGACAGACGCGCGCGCCCGCGCCTAGCTCGCTACGGCCCCACCTGTGCGCGCTCCCTCCCTCCCTCACTGCCCCCCCCCCCCCGCGACCTCCATTGCGACCCGCACTCCCTAGCGACCCGGCTCCCGCTCCCCCACCGAAGACGAGGACGACGGCGGCGGCACCGACGAGGTAGGTCATTCCTCCTCTGGATCTGAGGGACGCGGCGATGGCTAGGGTTCCGGCAACCTCTATAGTCCTATATTCCCTCCTTCCTCCGGTAAGCTCGAATGTGATAGGCCAGGGGCTGGAGTAGCCTGCACCTCGAACCGACCCTCTAGCTGTTTGTATGCCTTTTTTTGTTTCTCCATGTTGCAAGGGGAATTTTTGGATGTTGCAACAGATGATTTCGTATGTTGCAATAGGTGATTTCATGTGTTGCAGAAAGGAAATTCTAATACTGGGATTGTTGCAATGGGGGATCTTAATTGTTGAAATTACTTTTTCCAAATGTTGCAGCACTAAAAGGTGATTTTGAAATGTTTCCATTTCTATGTTTCATGGTTGATTTTGCATCATTGTAGTACAAATTTTTTAATGTTACACTACATAATTTTCTACATTGGAGTACATATTTTTCGATGTTACACTGTATAGTTTTGCGATGTTGCAGTATTTTATATCCCGATGTTGCACTTCATGTTATGTATTTTTTACGATGTTGCACTTGAAATGGTTTCGTGCTTTTTGGGACAGGGGGCGTGGTGAGGAACGGGGCGCGGTGGGGTAATAGGGTGCGGTGGGGAATGGAGGAGGCGCGGATGGCGACGCGGCGGGGGAACGGGCCACCGCGACGGGCGTGGGCAGATGCTCCTCCGGATTGGTTCGCTTGTATCGAATCGTTACATTGCTTGGTCAGGATCAGACGGTTCCTGAGAGGTTAATCGAATGGCCTCGAGAGGCGTCCGAGCGCGCGCTCATGCCGGACGTCCGGATGCTAGGAGCGTCGATTGGATAGATTTTGGTGTTCTTTTCTACTCACTTCGTAAAAAAACACTATTCTACAATAATTTAAAAAACGATTTATTTCCATTCGCTTGAAAAAAAAATGCCGCAAGAGATGAACTAGGCAGTTACTAGTACTAATGTCAGGAGGGTAATAGTGGTGGAAAAAAAAAGGGGACAAAGTATAGTAGGAGTACTGTGGAACGTCAACGGCTCGAAGCCCGACGGAAGCTAGTCAAGTAACCCCACCCGCTGCCGGCTGCCCAGCTGAAAAGACAAAAGAGGTCGATCACGTCCATCCACCGCTGACGGCCGTGATCAAAACTCAAAAGCCCCCCGTTGACATTCTCGCCCAGAGCCGAAGAAGAAGGGAGGGTGGGCCCATCGGCCGCTGCCGACCCCGGCCCCGCCCACGTGCCCAGCGGAGGAGGCCCACTTGGCATTGGCTCCGACTTGTGCCCGCCCACGGAACGGACGAACGGGAACGGTGAATTGCTTTGATTTTGTCCTATGTCTATGTGGTTGGGTGCGCCCTTGCTTGCAGTCAATATCGAATATTATTAGATACTCCAAGTCGGCGGCAAACAAATAAAATATAGTTCTCATTTTAAAAATGCAAATCGTTTTTAGATTTAACCTCATCTATATGAAGAAATACAAATATTTATGATAACAAATACATACGGAGTATCGTTTAATTAACATAATCTTTATAGTAAATATATCTAGCAATATAAATGTTGATATTATTTCTATAAATTCAGTCAACACAAAAAATGACTTGATTTACTCACAAAAAAAATGACTTCAGTTAAATTAGAATATTATTTTTTTGGAATGAAGAAAATACCATGTAGTACTTCCTCTGTTTTAAATTATAAGTCATTTTAATTTTCTAGATAAATAACTTTTTTTATGCATCGAGATACTACGCCATATCTAGATATATAGCAAAAAGTCATGTACCGAGAAAACCCACTTATAACTTTGAACGGAGAGAATAGTTTTTAAAAAAGGTACTAAGGCCCTGTTTAGTTCCCAGAAAATTTTGCAAAATTTTTCAGATTCCCCGTCACATCGAATCTTTGGACACATGCATGAATCATTAAATATAGATAAAAAATAAAATTAATTACATAGTTTAGACGAAATGGACGAGACGAATCTTTTAAACCTAATTAGACCATGATAGGATAATATTTGTCAAATAACAACGAAAAGAGCTACAGTGCCGTTTTGCAAAAAATTTTGCATCTAAACCAGCCCTAAGTATGAGATTAAACAACACCTGTGACTGTTGCATTGGAGGAAATTAAAAGCATTGTCGATATATAGATGTGCACACAAACCTCGTACTTTTGCTTTTGTAAATTAAATACAAAGATGTGTGCTAGTGCCGCAGCTAGGCGCAATGCGATGCACCAACCACCAACGCGTCCCTGCATCCAGTATCTAGATTCCCTACTACCACATATTCCAAAAAATGGCTTAATAAAATAAGAATATGAAATGCTGTGTTGCTCCACTTTGAACTCCAAGCAACACGCCCAGGATCTCAAAGACACCATCATCGCAATCACCCGAATTATTCTCCGTGCTGGCCACTTACAACAAATCAAAGTACCAGTAGTGCTCATTGCACTTAGAGCTTCTTATTCTTTCTTCCTTTTTTTTTCCAAAAAGTAATCAAGGACACATTTATGTATAGCTTATAGTATTTACAAACCCCACTATCATGCAGAGTAGCAGCTCAGTAGCATATGTAATTTTGATAGTTATCTCTTCATATGAGCTGTATTTTCACATCGGTGAGCCACATCATCTATTAACATGTGTTTAGTTGTTCACGTCAACTTGCTACACCATATACTAACATTCATTTGTGACACATTATCCCTTTATGTAAGTAAATATCAGGGTCATTTTGGCGGGACTCGGGTTCTCTATTATTGGAGCAACTTCTCCGGTGGAGATAAAGCCGTTTGGAAAAAAAACATTCGGCAAAAAATTAGCTCAAGGTAGTTTTGGGCCTCGTTTAGATGCACCCAAAAGTTAGAATTTTTTCACTCTCTCTCCATCACATCAATTTTTAGCCGCTTGCATGGAGTATTAAATGTAGGTAAAAAAATAACTAATTACACAGTTTAGTTGGAAATCACGAGATGAATCTTTTGAGCCTAGTTGGTCCACGATTGGACAATATTTGTCAAATAAGACGAAATTGGTACTATTCATCGGGTTGAAATTTTTTGCAATCTAAACGTGGCCTTGTTATACTTTGTGTCAAGTTCCCGAGAAGAAGCCCAGAGAAGCTATTTTTTAGATGATCGTTTGGTAAAGCTCCGGTCCTTGGTACAAAAATGGTTCTAGCTCCTCCGTGCTCGTTGCAAGGAGCCATTTTTCCTTGGTGAAGAACGGATCAGGCTCCTCTGGGCTACTCGTAAGGAGCCATTTTTTTATGACTGTTTGACACGGCTCCATGGTAAAGAGCCGTAAGAAGCCAGAGTCGTGTCAAAGGACCCTAACTAGTCTAATTGAGTAAGAAGACGTGTCATATCACCATTGGTCGGTATACTATAATCACTCGAGCCCAGATGTTTCCCAAAAATATATACTATAATCACTTGAATTAGGAGCCAAAACCAAAAAAATTTAGTTTGTATAAGCTTTTGCTCTTTAAAATACTCTGTAAAACCATTTGGCTAATAACATTTTCACAAAAGTGCTTTGACGTACTCCACCAAAATAATCAAGAGCCGAAGCCAGTTTAAGAATACCTAGAGCTCTGCCAAAAAAAACCCTATATACAGAATGTTTGCTGTTGGCTGTCTTGTATGCACTCATAGCGAGCAACCACCCAAAATGGCCGAGCATGATAAGCAACACATATAGGATTGGATTACACCGCACCGCACCCACTTGTGTACAGCAGTCTGCTGGCGTCGTCGCAGCTGATGCCAAGCAGAAGCAACGGACGTCGCCGAAGCTGGACAGCAACGTTGCAGCGAGTGATCGAGCAGCGGCCAGTGCACCTCACCTCCGCCCGGCTGCCTGCATCTGCATGCCGCCTCTCGCTTTCTCGCTTTCGGGCGGCGCCAACCGAAGCACGGATCGGCAGGGGTCCACCACTTGCTTTCCGAGAGCGAGACAGAGACAGCATGACGACTACTACGCAACTCAAGTTGGCGATTGACAATCCGAGCGAGGCCGTGACGACGTTTTTCTTTCTTTGGCTACCAACGACACGGCTTGGTTTGGTATGGACTTAAATTGGACCAACTTGTGAAATGCTCTCACTTGAACCAAATCCAGCGAACCAAAAGGCGATGGATGCCAGCCACCAATCGGCGAGAACACGCTCGCATCACCGGTTACATCATATCGATCGGGTGGCCCGGTTTTGTTGGTCCCGCAGTACTCTAGCCCTCAAATTTTCACTTTGCATTTGCATCATCAGTAAAAGATCATTTCACGAGTGTTTTGGCTTTGGCCTCCAACTCGTTACCGTGCGTGATGGTGCTGGACAACAGCCTGTAAAAGAAGCCTATTAATTTTTCCTATAAAAAAGGCAAGTACCACGTTGTCCACTGCGAATGGCAACCATATATTAAAAAGACCGTACATCAACCGGGGCCTAATCATAACTCCTGCTATCGAAAATATAGCGCTAAGTAATAAATACTCCTTCCGTCTCATTTCAAAAATGTTAAAGAGTCAAGACATCTCAATTACCGTGCTAAGGACTTACTCCTTCCGTCCCAGAAAAAGTGTCGTTTTAGGTTTTTCAGACATCGTGTTTGACTGTTCGTCTTATTCAAAAATTTTGTGCAAATTATAAAATAAATAAATCATTATTGAAGTATCTCTAATGATAAAATAAGTCATAACAAAATAAATAATATTTATTAAAATTTTTTGAATAAGACGAACGGTCAAACACGATGTCTGAAAAACCTAAAACGACACTTTTTCTGGGACGGAGGGAGTAAGGAGGAGCAACCTTTTAATGCTGGGTCTTTAAACCAATCCATCCAGAAAATCACCAACTATGCTATACTATAATTTGAGAGATTGGGCCCTGCCTTTTTTTTTGTTCGGCTAGGCCTTTTGTGTTTGCATTCTCGTGTGGGGCCAAGAACTTGATGCAATAATAAATTTGTTTGAAAGCTTGGGCCCTGTTTGTTTACGGTACACTGTACTATTTTAGTTCAACTTTGCACTTAGCTCCATTATTGCGTGAACTATTTTCTTGTCGCAACGGTCCCAACAACAGCGCGGTAACTGTCATTTTTATGGATTACAAATCAACCATTATTTAAAAAGGTAGCATACGCATGCCTCCTAAGGCCAGTCTCAGTGGAGAGTTTCATTTCGTTGTTTCCAAGACTGCCATGTCATATAGAATGAAATGAAACTCGGATGAAACACCCACTCTCAATAGAAAGTTTCACTCCATAGTTTCATAGACATTTAATTCTATGACTCATAGAGAGTTGGTAACTGTGCCAAGAGAGTTTCATCTCTATGAAACTCAATTCTTCTCTCTCTTCATTAAAACGTTGACATGTCATCAAAAATGCATATGTGGCAGGCTATTAAATGCAAATGAAAGTCTAGTGAAACTCCCACTGAGACTGGCCTAACGGAGCCTAACTAGCGTAACTGCCAACTTTACACATAACCCTATTTTAGGACTCTCTCTCTCGTCCGAAACAAACATTTATAAAAGAACCATACTTAAAAATCGGTCGAATAAAAAATCACTATAGATAGGGTTTTTTTATAACTATGGACACCTGTGACGTTTTCTGACACAGCATAATCATTCAAACATGGATCTGCTCCTTAAATTCCAGAGCACACTGCACGCAACGACATAGCTCATGAGTCGTCAAAGATACATCCTCTGTAAAAAAAAATGCAATTCTTACTTTTTAAGAAGTGAAACAAATTCATGTTTTATTAACTTTTGATAAATACTAATGTCTATGACGCTAAATAAGTACCACTAGATTGGTTATAAAAATATATTTTTTACAATCTTCTTTAGGGATATAAATATAATAAATTATATTTTATAAACTCGATTGAATTAGACAGAGGGGAGAAATGAAGCCACTTGCTAGGCGAGGGCACGCTTGTTTCATGCATCCACTCTCCCAGCCGTAGGAAACAGTGTACTACTCAGCAGCAACAAAACTGAAAGCGACATAAAACCTGGAAATTGACTCGGGCCTGGTATAAAAAAATTTCAAACCGGTGAATAGTACTATTTTCGTCTTATTTGATAAATATTGTCCAATCGTGGACCAACTAAGCTCAAAAGATTTATCTCGTAATTTCCAACTAAACTGTGTAATTAATTATTTTTTTACCTACATTTAATACTCCATGCAAGCGGTTAAAAATTGATGTGATGAAGAAAGAGTGAAAAAACTTAGAATTTTGAGGGGAACTAAACAAGGCCTCGATCAAGCACGTACTACCCCAGACGTGCATGTGCCGTCGTTAGCCGACGCCGATCTGCGTCACGCACACGATACATTTCACAAATCACAGTCACGGCACCAGGATGGCAGCAGGCAGATCGGCCGGCACGGATGGCAGGGGCACCAAATCCCACAACGTACTTACAGTTTACTTCGAGTGAAGAGAAGAGAAGCAACGGAAAGCAAAAGCAGCACAAATTTAAAAAACCACCAAGGCCTCGCCTTGTTTAGGGCTTGTTTAGATTGTAAAAAAAATGAACCCGATGAATAGTACCACTTTCATCTTATTTGACAAATATTATCCAATCGTGGACCAACTAGACTCAAAAGATTCATCTCGTGATTTCCAACTAAACTGTGTAATTAATTATTTTTTTACCTACATTTAATACTCCATGCAAACGGTTAAAAATTGATGTGATGGAGAGAGAGTGAAAAAATTTGGAATTTGGATGGCATCTAAACAAGCCCTTAGTTCCTCTATTCTCCCTTAAATTCCACTATGCAAAAAGAAGATTCTCCGTCACATCAAAATGTCGGTAAATGCATGGAGTACTAAATATAGATGAAATCAAAAACTAATTACACAGTTTTGTTGTACTTTGCGAGACGAACATTTTAAGCCTAGTTAGTTAAAATTTAGATAATTTTTACCAAATACAAACGAAATGCTACAGAAATTCTGATACTGTGTTTTTCTCTCCCAATTCACCCATCTAAACGAGGCCCAAGTATGCACGACCCTCCTGTCCCTCCAAAGTCCAACCACTACACCTAATTCGAAATCAAACCCAACCAACCACGTTGGAACAATTCAATTCAACCCCCTCCTCCCCACGTACCAATCCTACTACAAATTTCTACCAAAAGAAAATCGAGGTTTTATATTATAGCAAGATCAAACAAGAGCAAACCTCAAATCTTAGCCCAAGATATAAATATTTTTTTTTTAAAAAAAGGCAAAATAAGCCATGGATAGACAAAGCTTAACCACATGATTAGCGGGGGCTCCTTGTGCTTCTACTACTACTTGCTGCCCTATCAAAGAGTGGGGGCGCGGGCCTCCCCACCACCAGCGGAGCGGAGCGGACCATCACCAGTCACCACCACCTCCCCTCGCCCTCTCTGCGCTGGCGCCTGGCGGCCGAGTGCCGCGAGCTCGGCCTCGGAGGAGCTGACCCCGCGGCCGGCGGCGGCAGCGAGCGACGCGGGTGAGTGCGTGCGTTTCCTAGTTCCTAGCGTGTGCTGCCTGTTTCTCCGAGGCCGGGGCGCGGCGGTTCCGAGGCCGTCCCGAGCGAGACGCGGCTCGATCTACTCTGCGCGGCCACCCAGTCGTGGCCGCCCGCGCTCGGCCCGGGGGACTCCGCTGCGGGGCGTGCCTCCGGCGAGCCGGCACCCCGGCCGTGCCGGTTCCGAGCTCGCGGTGCGAATTTTGAATTCCGCCGCGGGTGTTCCGGGTCCCGAGCTCGCGGGGCGGCGTTGCTGGATTTTCCTTTTTTTTATTTTTTTTTGCGGGGCAAAGCCGCGATTTTGGGGTTTCCAGAGCTAAAGGCCTTGTTGTTTTGCCTTTCCTCGCCGCAGATTCGGCAGCCGTGCGCGGAATGCCCGTGGAGGGAGCGAGGGAGGGAGGGCGCAGCTGACCTGAGCTGAGGCCACGAGATTCGGGGACCTCGCTTGCGGCGGGCTTCGAGATTCGCGGCCTGCGTAGGCAGGAACGCGGTCTGCGGGCGGCGGCGGTCTCGGTCTCGTCGGGTTCGCCAGCGTGTGGGACCTCAGCGCGATGGCCGCCGCCGGGTGCGGCGGCGGCGGCGACGCCAGGTACAACTCGTACAAGGCGCCGGGGCTGCGGGGCGCGTTCCTGGAGGCGGCGCACGTCTCCTGCCTCGAGGACCGGTACGCGCTGGGCCCGCAGCTCGGGTGGGGCCAGTTCGGCGTGATCCGCTCCTGCTCCGACCTCGTCACCGGCGAGGCGCTGGCCTGCAAGTCCATCGCCAAGGGCCGCCTCCTGTCCCCCGACGACGTGCGCGGCGTGAAGCTCGAGATCGAGGTCATGGCGCGCCTCTCGGGCCACCCCAACGTCGTCGACCTCAAGGCCGTCTACGAGGACCGCGACTCCGTGCACCTCGTCATGGAGCTCTGCGCGGGCGGGGAGCTCTTCCACCGACTCGAGGAGCGCGGATGCTTCTCCGAGCACGAGGCCGCCGTGCTGTTCCGGTACCTCATGGAGGTCGTCGCGCATTGCCACAGCAAAGGGATCGTGCACCGGGACCTCAAGCCCGAGAACATCCTCCTCGTCAGCAAGTCGCCCTCGTCGCCGATCAAGCTCGCTGACTTTGGACTCGCTACCTACTTCCAGCCTGGTACGGTTTGTGTCTGGTCAATGATTCAATTCTATGGAAGACACACTTAGTCAATGGCTCAATGTTACTCTGTCCTTGGGGGCTCAAATCAGAATCTGATGATATTGGGTTTGGTCAGGTCGAAGCTTGAGCGGCATGGTAGGCAGCCCGTTCTACATTGCGCCAGAGGTGCTCTCCGGTGGATACAATGAGGCCGCCGATGTCTGGAGCGCGGGGGTCATACTCTACATCCTCCTGAGTGGCATCCCGCCATTTTGGGGGAAAACCAAGTCCAAGATTTTCGAGTGCATCAGATCGATGGAGCTGCGGTTCCCTTCTGATCCATGGGACAGGGTCTCTGATTCGGCGAAGGAGCTAGTCACCGGGATGCTGAGGCGCGACCCTAGACAACGACTCACGGCCAAGCAGGTTCTAGGTGAGCCGTGGATTCATCTGTTTGTTTCTGAAGCCACCAATTTGAAATTTCCAGTCCTTTCCTTCATATATCTTCATCTTGATTCATGATTCCTGCATATAAATTCAGGCAGTTGAGCTGTCCACCATATATAGAGATCAACGAAAACATGTCCAGCCTTGTCTAGTTCCTCGCAACTTTTTTTTTTTTGCTTGTTTACGTTACAAATCAAACAAAGCATTGTAGAGTAGCTTTGCTGCTAAGCTCTGAGCTAGCACCGGCTCAAGCTGCTGGTGTTTCGTAATATAATAATCTTGCAAGGCTGGGAATAGGACAGGTGTCATTGCAGCCATCGCCATTTTGTTGTAGGGTCATGTTCTGGTAGATCTGCGGCTACCATACTGAGATTTTAAATTCCCCTTTCTCTGGTTCATGTTGCTTTTAAGCTTGCCGATTCATTCTTCCACCCTTCATGGAGTCTGGTTTGGTTGGCTGTCATGGCATCATTTCCCGACCTTACAATACAGACCAGCTGTTGTTTGTTAATGATGGCTTCTCCCCCATTCCGTAGCCGGCATTGCCCATGTGGATTCTATTTTCTTCTAATCTAAACAAATGTTTCCTATGCAGAGCATCCGTGGATGCAAGAACACGCGGACCAATCACAAGACTCCTGCAGCCATTGCCACGAGATCGGCCTCCGGCGGGAGGACCCTGGCTCGTGCTCCTCCGCGCCACTAGCGTCGCGGAGCAGGGATATGAGCTTCAACACGGGCGGCCCGATCACCTGCCAGGGCATGCAGGAGGACGAGGCGTGCTGTTCGCCCACGTTTGCCGCTGCCTGCAGGTCGTCCTTCTCGGCGTTCGTCACTGACCCGGCCCCGTCGTCCTGCCCGGCTTCCACCTCCGGTGGTTCCGGATTCTCGTTCGGTGGGGCCTGTGAACTGCCTGGCGGAGGGTTCCCGTTGCCCGTGTCTTCCATGCCGAGCTTCTCGTTCTTCTGCGCGCAAGATTGCAGCGAGCCTGAGCCGCCGCCGCCGTTGGCCGAGAAAGCTCCCTGCGACGCGACGGTGGCTGCCTCGTCTCTGAGGACGGCGAGGGGGACCACGTCGCGGGGTGTCGTCGGCGTCAACGGCAGGCGGAACCACACGATCGGCGCTGGTGAGCGGGAGCACCTGGACGTGGCGGTGTCGGAGTCCGTCATACGCTGGGCGTCGTGCACCAACTTCTCCACGACGCACTCGCTCCGGGCCTCCCTCGTGTGCTAGCAATAGCATTGTGGTGTTCCACGCGGCGCCAGCGCGAGCTGGGAGCCTGGGATAGTGCTTTGGCCGTTCTTTGCCTGTAAAACGGGATGCAATGCAAAGCTACTGAGGGTGAGGTGAATGGAGTGTGAGATGAGAGGTAGAGAGTGTAGCCTGGCCTTGTATGTATAATACATATTTATACACACAGTACTGTTATAGTGGTAATAGATTAGAGAGTGCTGATGTGATTGCATGTTGTCATGATGGATGGTGTGGTGTGCACCAATCAGGCACGGTACTGCTAGAGTGCTAGTGCCTTTTGCCGTTGTTGCACTTGTCAGGGTCAAGGTGTGTGCGCCAATCAGGCAATCGCTCAGTCGAGTTCTCTTCGACTTCAATATATTGGTGCATGTTTTCCCTTTTTAGCTGTAGTGTGGTTTTTTTTTTCCAAAATGCTTTGACAATGACGTCCGTCCGGGTGAGTAGTCCGGACCTGTTCTTGGGCCTGCACATGGATTGGGCTCAACAAGCAACGCGCTTGTACTTCCACTCCCGAACGTTTTCCCGTTCCTCACTCGGACCGCTACCGTTGTCCGCCCGCTCGCCTACTCTGCCTTACCGCCGCGCTGTGCCGTGCCGTGCCGGACCCCATCCCGCGTCCGCGAGGCGTCCACCGTCACGACCCATCCACCTCGCTCGTCGCGGCCATGGCGTGCAAAGCGCCACCACCACCACCCCAGCACCACTAGGAGGTTGCTCCCCGTTGCTCTCGATGTCCCTTTAAACCCGAGTTCGCTGGCTACCGTAGTCCCCCACCAGATAGGCCATGGCTGTCGGCGACACCGTGTTTCAAGTGTTTCAGACGTTTCAGACTTATGTTTCAAGTGTTTGATCTGGATGTTGTAAAGGTAGATCTAGGATGTTTTATATGTTACAATGACAATATATGCATGTTTCAAGCCTATACTCAAAGTGTTTTAGTTGTTTCAGACACATGTTTTAAATGTTTTCATCTGGATGTTGCATATATTGCTATGGCTATACACACATGTTTCAAGTGTTTGTTTTCATGTGTTTCAGACTTATGTTGCAAAAGTGGATCTGGATGTTGTGTATGTTGCTATGGCTATACACACATGTTTCAAATGTTTCATCAGATTCAGTTTGTCTGTTGCAAATGTTTCATCTTTATGTTTCAAAAGCAGATGGGGTGTTGCACATGTTACAATATGCGTTAGTGGTTGGCGGACAGCAGCCTGCCGCAGCCGCCTGTTGCTGCTGCGGGGGCACCGCCGTGGTTCACGTGCGGGCGCAGGGGCGCGGTTCCAGACGCTGGCGCGGGATGCGGGTGGGCGTGGGGTGCGAGATACGATGCGTGCAAGCGTCGGGTGTAGGCGAGGAGCTTCGTCTGGGACAGACGTTGCCTCCAGAGCAGGATTTGGCGCGGGGCGAAGGGAGTTGCGTGCGTCGAGCGCGGGTGTGGGAGCTGTGTCAAGCAGAGCAGGCTTTCCCTTGTTAGGTTTTGATTCCAAATTTCTAATTTCCAAGTTCCCAATTTCAACCCTAATTTCTAATCACAGTGCAGACTATGGACTGTCTTTTGGTTTTTGATCGCGCCCTAGCCATAGCCAAATCCTAGGTCCGCCACTGTTAAGAGGTGATGTGATTAGCTAGGCGTACACCATGACAGGAGAAGCAAATAGCAGTTAGTATATTGTTGATAAAGAAAGTGACCAGCCCTCCCCAGGCGCTGCTCTGAACCGCTGAAAACTGATGCAGGACACAAAGGGGGCAAAAGGAAAAAGGTCCAACTCCAAGTCTCCAACTCCAACAGAGAGATGCTGGCTGCTGCTTCCAGTCCTATGGCTGCTTCACTACGCATGTAACTGTAGGCCTCGAGCTCGATGGAGCAAAAGAAGCAAATAGGAGTTGCAGCACCTGAATGGACAAGTGCACTGAACCATCCAAATTTGTATAGCTTCCATCGGCCTATGTGTGTTGGCCATTTTGTCGTCGTAGTGAAGGCTTGCACTAATACAACTAGAATGCACGCCTCTTATATGGAACGAAATATTTTTTTCTTGTTTCCTCTTGGTACTTTCGTTTCCTATATGTTTTTTTAAGGAGCTTCTTTTGCATCAAGGGCACCACTTGGGCACAAACTTTTGGGCATGCAAGTCTAGAATCAACAATTCAACATTCGAAGTCCAAAAAAAAGGCTGAAACCTGTGGGAGAATGCTCCTTAGACGGGCCCAGTAAGCTGGCTTATCAGTCATGTTTTGCGTTTGGAATGGGCTTCGTCAAAAGAGGCCCTAAATATGGCAAATATGTGCTGTTGGGCCTTATATAATCTGGAGCCCCATTTTCCTTCACCTAACGTTCGATTTGTCATCAAATTATTTGCCACGCTTTTAAGTTCTATTTTGCCAAAAGAGGCCCTAAATATGGCAAATATGTGTATTTTAAATTATTTTTTCACACAATAAAACTAAATGCAAAGGCATGAATGCAAGCAAGCAAATTAAATTAGATTATAAGAATTTGAGTAAATGACAATTTTCCAGTGATTGAATTATCAATAACTGATTTAAATCTTGCATAATTTTAAAAATATTATAAAAATTATTTATTTTGTTTAGTATTTTCTATTCACAACCCAAAATAGAAAATTTAGGGTGTGACAATCAATCCACCTGTATGAATCAACAACATCACCCCAATTTTGGCTACCACCCTTATTGGCTCCATTTGCTGGGTCCGTGGAATTTTTGTATCCAAGAGCTCATTTAAACTAACATTATATATCTTGTGTCCATAGGATTCGCTTATCATCAGTCCTAATATTTTCATTGTTGCTGTCAACTAGATCACGCTGCTGGTCAGATAAGATTTACACATCTGGCGGTGAACTTCCTTCCTCGTCTTTAGGCTATTCATTGTTGCTCCAACCAAATGAAAATTATGCGGCTGGTTACCGAGTACTACCTCATGAATTCACCAGGTGGATGTGTCTCTTTATCCATGCAGCAAAAATAAATAATATTAGAGTCAATACAGAGAAGGAAAAGCAACAATTCAGCAAGAGGCATCTGTTTTTTTTAAGAAAATAGAAGAAGAGACTTCCCACTTCTGCGTCTCCACACACAACATTTACGTTATTTACGCAAGAGGCATCTGATAATTTGTATGAGCAAGAGCAACTAATCAACAATGGCTAATGTTCAGGATGGCTACACATAGTGATGACTATATATTTCAGTTCGTGTGTCTCGGAACTGAACACACATATGGGGACCAATGCAAGAACGGTGCCATCCATGCATATATTCCGCTGGATGGTGGTGCCATTTCCTGTTGGGCGTTGGAAACAAAGCACACACTGAAACACTGCACTGCTTTATTATTATTATTATTATTATTATTAAGAAATCAAAACACACTAGCTGCCGGTAGCATCCAGCGCGCAGGAACGTAGCCTCCGTCCGATCCGTGACACACACGCAACACTTACGGACATGATTTTATTATCATATGGGCCATATGGCAGTGTGTGTCTATATATATATATATATATATATATATATATATATATATATATATATATATATATATATATATATATATATATATATATATATATATATATATATATATATATATATATACTATTTAGCAGCCTGCCTATGAATAGTATTCGTCACCCACGGCTGCATTCACCAGCACACTCCGACGAGGCATTAAAATGTGAGAGGTGTTTTAATTCAGGAGCTGTTGCATGAATGACCGTGACCATTGAATGACACACGGTGATTACTTTGAATAAATTAAGTACCTAGTCAACATTGCAATAAATTGGGTGGGCCCCAGCGGCATGGTACACAAAAATTGCATGTAATTGAACGGTTTTTTTTACAACAGCATGTAATTGAACGTTGAGCTTGAAATGTCACACGCCATCAACGGTGCCGTGATTCCGTGATTTATTCTACCGTGGTTCTATTTTCCTAAAAAAATGGCAGGCCTCAAGTGGAATGTTGTCATGTCGATGCGTGTCTATGAACTACCACCGTCAGTGCTTGAAAACAGGCACGAATCACCGGGCGCGGGAATAATTTTATACTGAGAATACTAACCGTATTAATAAAAATAATCCTAGAAATTATTTTTTACCGAGAACACTAACCATAGTAATAAAATGTTTTTTATTCCTAATAGTATCATTTAAGTTTTTATTACTACCTAAATAAGAGTTTTTATTACTATAAGTATTCTTTGCTTCTATAAATAATTACATCCGGACCCATGAGAAGTAAAATTAACTACAATAATCATCGAGGCGTCTATAAATAATTTTATCCGGACCTATGAGGATCGTACGCCTTCGGACAGGGCATTTTTTTATTACTAATAGTACCAATTGGTCGGTAAATAATTCCGACCACACCCATGAGCAGTAAAATTTGTTGTGATAGTTACCGAAGCGTCCAATCTCTAGTCAAGATATTTTTTTATTACTAATAGTATCAAATCGTTAAGCGAATAATTACCTCCTAGTATGTCAGCGGTTAAATTTCCCTGTGCTAATCATCGGCGTGTCCGGTCACCGACCAGGCTAATTTTTTTATTACTAATAGCATCAAATTGTTAAGCAAATAATTCCCTCATGGTATGTAAGCGTTTAAATTTCCCTATGGTAATCACCGGCGTGTCGATCACTGGCCAGGCTAATTTTTTATTACTAATAGTATGAAATTGCTAAGCAAATAATTCCCTCCTAATATGTGAGCGGTTAAATTTTCCTGTGCTAATAGTATCAAATTGTTAAGCAAATAATTTCTTCTTAGCATTTGAGCCGTAAAATTGCCTGTGCTAAAGACCGACGTGACGGGTCGATGTTTAGACTATTTTTTATTATTAATAGTATTATTTTATTAAGCAAATAATTACCTTCTGGTATGTGAGCAGTTAAATTTCCATGTGCAAACCAGGCGAATTTATTAGTAATAGTATCAAATTTGGCGTAGTAGTGATAAAATTCTGTCACTTAGTAATAATATTTTTCACATAGCAGTAAGATTCTTTTTTACTGTAGTTGGCGTAGGGGTAGTAAAATTCCTTTTTTTCACTATAATTTGGCATAATGAAGCAGCTTACACAAATCAAGATGTGTTTCTGTTCTAAACTACACAAATCAGAACACGTAATTTTAGTAGTAATTACAAAATCATCACTTCTGCACAGAATTATATTACAAAATCACTTCCTGCAGTGATTAAAATGACAGGATGAAATTAGCATCAAATCCATCCACAAATTCATTCAGAAACACATTAGCAGTTCCCAAACAAATTCGGTCAGGATGGAGTGGGAGCATGGTGACGGTGGTGAGGCCGCCTGGACGATCCGCATTTTGACACGTTCTGCAGTAACACAATGATGCCATGTCTATTAGCAGGTAAATTATGATAATAACAATAGTGAAAGAGACCTTTATAGTTGTGTAGGAGTATATCAGACTAAAAACTGCCTGCAAAGGCAGGTAGAGGTATAAGTAACTTATCTATACATGTCATTTTAGCTTATCATAAAAAAAATGATTGGACTGATAGAATTCAGAATAGATAGCTCTGCAACTGCATGCTACAAGACGATATTTTTTTTAGAGTTCTAGGGCAAAATGCCCCGGCCTTTCAAAAACTTAAAAGACCAGAATCCAGTTTACAGCATAGGAAAATCCAAAGCCCAGTTCTAGCCAGAAACTGGGGCACTCTCGACAACCAAACCCAGAGCTAAAACCAAAAACAGTTCTGCTAAAACCAGAAAAGCCAAAAACGAAACAGCACTCAGCAGTTTCCAAGTCGCAACATGGATTACATGTTACGCAGATCCTCCTCCAGAGCTCCCCACCAAGGAAGCCCGGCAGTCTTCGTTGTCGAAGTCATGAAGCTCTCCCAGCAGTCTCCAGATGCTTGCGCAATAGAACTTTCACAGCTTGAATTCTTCAGGCAACTTCCCTTCTGGAGTCTGGAAGCCAGTTCACTCTTGTTGCCACCGCTTTGATTTCCTCCATGTAGCCAGAAAGTATCTCCTTCTTGTGCTACAAGACGATATGTCTGACAGAATATCCAAATATGCAAGAAATAATATGTCATTTATTTCTCTGCATAATTTGATAGGCTTTTCAGAAAATAGTATAATAAAGGAAAACGAAGAAAACAATTGCAGGCAAAACATATGTACACCAAAACAGAATGTACACTGAACACACACACGCAGTAGCGGACTGAACTGGAGAGCAGATTCCTCCGTTGGCCACTGAAAGCGAGCAGTGTAATACGCGATACATTCTCAGAGACAAGCGTTGTGTACATATAGACTCAATGGGGAGCCAGGTACGGCAGGCCCATGGGCCGTGACTCGTTTACACTCTAACACTCCCCCGCAGTCGGAAATGGGAGCATCACGGACATTAAGACTGGACCTAAACTCGACGAAGACGGACGTCGGGAGCCCCTTGGTGAAGATGTCGGCATACTGTGAGGTGGTAGGCACATGTAAAAGTCGAACCTCTCCAAGGGCGACGCGGTCACGAACGAAGTGTAGATGGATCTCCACATGTTTGGTCCGCTGGTGCTGAACGGGGTTGGTAGATAAATAAACGGCACTGACATTGTCACAATACACAACAGTAGCTCGTCGAAGAGGGCAATGGAGCTCAAGTAGAAGGTGCCGTAACAAGCACGCCTCCGCAACCCCATTGGCAACAACACGATACTCAGCCTCTGCACTGGATCTGGATACAGTCGCTTGACGCTTGGAGGACCAAGAAACCAAATTATCACCGAGAAAGACGCCGTAGCCAGAGGTGGAACGGCGAGTCTCAGGACAGCCGGCTCAATCAGCATCAGAGTACACAGTGAGATCAACAGGAGAGGTACGATGAAGGTGAAAACCAAGTTCCAAAGTTCCCTGGATGTAGCACAGTATGCGCTTCATGGCGGCAAGGTGAGGCTCTCTCGGATCATGCATATATAAACAAATCTGCTGAACTGCATATGAAATATCAGGACGGGTGAAGGCGAGATACTGAAGTGCACCAGCGATACTGCGATAATGTGTAGGGTCAGCCACAGGAACACCATCATCAGATAACTTGGAGCACGGTCCAAAATATCCAACATATATTGCTTCTGAGAGAGGAACAGGTCATCACCTCGACGATCAACTGAAACACCCAGGAAGTGATGGAGAGCACCCATATCGGTCATAGAAAATTCCCGCTGCAAAGCTGCAACGATGCGCTGGAGAAAATTCTGTGACGAAGCAGTGAGAACAATGTCATCCACATAGAGAAGCAAAAAAGCCGTATCGGCGCCGCGACGATATATGAAGAGTGAAGTATCAGCTTTGGCCTCAACAAAACCAAGAGAGGTGAGGTGGCCGGCAAAGCGATTGTGCCACGCCCGGGGGGCCTGCTTCAATTCATACAATGACTTTGTCGGTACCAATAGTATAGGGGTACCCACATTTAACGATAATAAAAACTAAAACGACTAAGCCACGACAAAAGCACAAGCCCACTTCAAAACGCGCGACAGGTCCGCCTCGTACGAGGCCGGCTCGACGGAATGCCTCGACCGCATCCCGTCTCCGACTCGTACGAGGCCCCCTCGACGGGAGGCCTCGACCGCGTTCCGACCCGCATGAGGCTCGATCGCCCACCGGGAGCGCTCCGACTCGCGTGAGCCCAGGTCGAGGCGCTCGATCCCCTCTTTCTCCACCTACCACGGGACAAAAGTCGTGGCATTTAATACAACCACCAACTACCACCTACCGGCATGGTCGCAACCGGGACCGACGTGGGAACAATACCAGTGTCAGTCCTCACTGTTTTACCACCCATCCCGTGATGGGAGGTGAAAAACGTCACTGTACCCACCTTGCCTCGCACTGTACGTCACTAGTTACCCTCGAGGAAAGATATGACAAAGTCCGTACGCCACGATTCCAGGGATTCGGACTTATCCGATCGGCCTCGACCCGGCCTCGACCCGGCCTCGACGCCGGACATAGCACAACAGGGACGGAAGGACGGCATGGCACGGCGCTCTAGGTTATTTTGGCGTCTCGTCCTCTGTAACGCCACGGCGTCCAGGGATGGTCTCCCATTTCTAGGGCACGTCGCTACAGCCACCTCGACAGTGATCGACAAAACATCATCTCAAGGCTCCCCCTCATCTCGGCCTCTGCACGCCCTATAAAAGGGCAGGTCAGGGCTCTGCGAAAGAGGGGAAGGACGACAGACGGACAACAAGCCATATACAAGATCAACATCTCAAGCAATCATCTTGTACTCTTTCTTTTTCCCATTGAGACTTGGGCTCGACGCCCTCTCTCGCAAGCTTGTAACCCCTACACAAGCACCTCGGTGCAAGGAAATACAAATCTCTCCCCCCCCCGCTGGACGTAGGGCCTTCTCTTGCCCGAACCAGGATAAACCCTTGTGTGTTCTCCTTGTATCACCATCCAGGAAAGGGACACGCAACATTTACTCGTTGGTTTAGGACCCCCCCGGGTCCGAACACCGACAGTTGGCGCGCCAGGTAGGGGAGCGCTGCGTGCTGACGTCGCTTTCCCGCCCTTTTTCCTGGATGGCTGACCCCGATCGTCCTATCCCGTTGGCCACGGTGATCTGGTTCGGGAGTTTGGAGTTCATGTCGCTTGGCTATGGCTATGACATGGTCCTACTCCCACCTAGGCACCCAACCGACGAGGATTACGAGCTCTCCCAGCCCAGGGGAGCAATCCGCCGGTATCGTCGCTCCAGGCAGGCGCGAGCCGCCTGACGACGGCGAGCCCGGCGCAACCATCGTCTCCACCTCGCGGAGGGTGATGGGATTCCCCGTTCCGGCACCCCCCAGCCAGGCGCCGGCCCAGATTTCCTCGTGGAAGGTCTGGGCAGGATGAGCTTGACCAGGGATAACATGCCAACGGAGAATCCCGCCGCTCCTCCGCCCGGTGTGATGCCACTTCCCCGTGCACCTTTTCCGGCGTGGGCAGCAACATCTCCTTCACCGTTTCCGTTCGGGCTAGTCTCGGGTGCCCAGGTGTACGCTTCTTCCGTAAGCACTTGTATGAGCGCTTATGAGGAACTCCCTGGGCACCACCTGCGCTCCACTCTGGACCTCGTGGCATCCACACCGGCTTCTGATTATCTGGACTCTACTGAGGCACCAGAAACAGAACCCCGTGTGACCGCTTCCGCGCACTGCAACCCCAGTGGCGATCTGCAACGACCATGCATCCCCCCGTCATACTATTATTTCGGCGCCCCTGACTCCGACTCGGCTGACGACACCTATGATCCAACCCGTGAGTGCTTCAACGTCGATGTTGAAAGCATGTCGGATTCGCAGGAAGAGCAGCCGGTCGGAGGAAGGCACACGCCCCCTCACGCCAAGCTCCCTGCCGAGCGGGATGAGGCTCAGCTCCTTGTGAATCAAGGGGTGCAGCTCGAGCAAATCCGCGAGTTACAGGAAAGGCTCGACGAGGAACGGGAAAACCTGAGGCTGCTTCAGCAAACCCTCGAGCATGAGCGTGCGGAACGCGCGCTTGGCGGGGGAGCTCGCGGAAGAGCTCGCGGCGTCAACCGTCGCATCGACGAGGACCGGGTATCCGACCCCCCGGTCTTCGCTCGAGCCAGCCAGAACGTCGTCGCCGCCGCCATGCTCCTCCGCAATATGCCCGAGCCGTCAAACCCCGATGCCCGCCGGGCTCGAGATGAGATCCGAGAACTCCTCGAGACCGCCGCCCTGCAGCAGGCCGAGAGCTCTGCCTCGAGGCGACGCGAGCCCGCCTCGGAGCGGCTCGCAGAGCCTTCTCGGCAAGAGAGAGAGGCCTCGGTTCATCCCGAGCCTGCCCGACGGATCCGAACGGCTCCCGCCCCTGAGCACCTCACTCACGACCATGAGCCTCGAGACACCCGTGGCAACATCGTCGAGCGTCGCACGCGCAAGCACGGTGATGGCGTGGCTCGAGGTTACCACGTGCATAGGGGCGGGCGCTACGACAGCTCGGAGGACCGCAGTCCTTCACCCGAGCCTCCGGGCCCTCGGGTCTTCAGTAAGGCTATCCGCGAAACGATACTCCCGGCGCGGTTCCGCCCTCCCACGACTCTTGCCAAGTACAACGGCGAGACCAAACCCGAACTTTGGCTCGCCGACTTTCGCTTGGCATGTCAGCTAGGCGGGGCCACTGACGACCGGGTCATCATTCGACAGCTCCCCCTGTTCCTCTCTGACACCGCTCGAGCCTGGCTCGAGGATCTCCCGCCCCAGTAGATTCACGACTGGGGTGATCTCGTAAGGGTGTTCGAGGGAAACTTCAAGGGAACTTACATGCGCCCCGGTAACTCGTGGGATCTCCGGAGTTGCAAGCAGAAACCGGGTGAATCCCTCTGGGACTACATCCGGCGCTTCTCTAGGCAACGCACCGAGCTCCCCAACATCACCGACTCCGACGTAATCATGGCTTTCCTCTCTGGCACCACTTGCAAGGAGCTGGTCCGAGAGTTGGGCCGCCACACCCCCCTCACCGCCAACGGATTGATGGACATCGTCACCAACTTCGCCGCCGGCGAGGAGGCCGTTGGTGCCATCTTCGGAGGCGAGCAAGACAAAGGGAAGCAGAAGGCCGACGATCCCGCGAGCTCCACCCGAGGCTCCAAGAGGAACAACCGTAAGAAGAAGAAAGGCCAGCAGGGCAAGCTCGAGGCCCCAGCCGACGAGCTTGTCGCTGCTACCGAACGCAAGAAACCTCGAGGTCCCCCCGGCGGGGGCATCTTCGACAAAATGCTCAAAGAGCCGTGTCCCTACCACAAGGGACCCACTAACCATAACCTCGAGGATTGTCACATGCTCCGCAGATACTTCGAGGGCGCAGGCAGCAAGAACACTGACAAGAAGGAAGACCCAAAAGGTGATGACAAGGACGAGGGGTTCCCCGAGATCCACGACTGTTTCATGATCTACGGAGGACCCTCGACCCGCCTCTCAGCGCGCCAGCGCAAGCGAGAGCGGCGAGAGGTTTTCTCCGTACAAACGGCGGTCCCTCGTTTCCTTGACTCGTCTGCGGTGGCCATCACTTTCGACCGTGATGATCATCCGGACTACGTCCCCAATCCGGGGGTCTACCCTCTTGTTGTTGATCCCATCATCGCCAACACACGCCTCACCAGAGTACTCATGGACGGCGGAAGCAGCCTCAACATCATTTACTCCCAGACCCTCGACCTCCTGGGGGTCGAGAGAGCGCGCCTCCAGCCTAGCGTCGGGGGCTTCCACGGAGTTGTGCCAGGGAAGCGGGCGGAACCCCTCGGACGGGTCGATTTGCCCGTTTGCTTTGGCACACCGGCCAACTTCAGGAAGGAGACCCTCACCTTCGAGGTGGTCGGATTCCGTGGGACATACCACGCCATCCTCGGGCGCCCGTGCTACGCCAAGTTCATGGCTGTGCCGAATTACACCTACCTCAAGCTCAAGATGCCAGGCCCAAACGGCGTCATTACTGTGGGGCCCTCGTACGAGCACGCCTACGAATGCGACGTCGAGTGCGTCGAGCACGGCGAGGCTGTTTTGGAGTCGGTGGCTTTGGCTGCGGACCTCGACGGTCTCGTGAACGAAGTTCCCGACCCGAAGCGCCACGCCGGCAGCTTCGAGCCCGCGGAAGATGTCAAGCTCGTATCCCTCGACCCCGCTGATCCCAACGGGAAGGCGCTGAACGTCAGCGCCACCCTCGACCCGAAATAGGAAGCCGTGCTCGTCGACTTTCTCCACGCAAATGTCAACATTTTTGCGTGGAGTCCCTCGGATATGCCGGGCATACCCAGGGAAGTCGCCGAGCACGCCTTGGAGATCCGGGCCGGATCCAAACCGGTGAAGCAACGCCTGCGCCGCTTCGACGAAGAGAAGCGCAGGGTCATCGGCGAAGAGATCCACAAGCATGTCCAAAGGTTCCCTTTCCTTTGCCACGCATTGATCAAATCGTTGATTCAACTGCGGGATGTGAAACTCTTTCGTTCTTAGACGCTTACTCCGGTTACCATCAGATGAAAATGAAGGAGTCCGACCAGCTCACGACTTCATTTATTACCCCGTTCGGCATGTATTGCTACGTTACGATGCCCTTCGGTCTCCGGAATGCAGGGGCAATGTACCAGCGATGCATGCAGCACGTTTTCGGAGAACACATCGGACCAACCGTCGAGGCATACGTCGATGACATCGTAGTCAAGACCAGACAGGCCGATAATCTAGTGGACGACCTCGACGTTGCCTTCAAATGCCTCCGGGCAAAGAATATCAAGCTCAACCCAGAAAAATGTGTTTTTGGCGTCCCTCGAGGTATGCTTTTAGGGTTCATCGTGTCTAAGCGCGGCATCGAGGCCAACCCCGAAAAATCTCTGCCATAACTAAGATGGGCCCCATCCGAGATCTGAAGGGTGTACAGAGGGTCACTGGTTGCCTCGCAGCACTCAGCCGTTTCATTTCACGCCTCGGAGAAAAGGCGCTCCCTCTGTACCGTCTCCTAAAGAAATCACAACACTTTTCGTGGAGCCTCGAGGCTGAGGAAGCTCTCACAAAACTTAAGGCCACACTCTCTAACTCGCCCATCCTCGTCCCTCCGACCCCGGGGGAACCACTCCTGCTGTACGTCGCTGCGACGTCTCAAGTAGTCAGTTCGGTCCTGGTGGTCGAACGGGCCGAGGAAGCGCATACCTTGCTTGTCCAGAGGCCAGTCTATTTCATCAGCGAGGTGCTCTCTGAAACTAAGGTTTGATACCCACAAATTTAGAAACTGCTATACGCCGTTATCCTGACACGTCGCAAGCTCCGACACTACTTCGAGGGCCACCCGGTTACTGTGGTTTCTTCTTTCTCCTTGGGAGAGATAGCCCGGAACCGAGAAGCCTCGGGTAGGGTCGCTAAATGGGCGGTTGAACTCATGGGTGAGACCCTGTCCTACGCACCACGCAAGGCTATCAAGTCACAAGTGTTAGCCGATTTTCTGGCTGAATGGACCGACACCCAACTCCCTCCCGCACAGCTCCAGGCCGAGCTCTGGACCATGTACTTCGATGGGTCACTGATGAAAACAGGAGCAGGCGCGAGCTTGCTCTTCATCTCGCCCCTCGGGGTTCACATGCGCTACGTCATCCGGCTTCATTTCCCCGCATCAAACAATGTCGCTGAGTACGAGGCACTCATCACGGGGCTGAGAATCGCCATTGAGCTCGGGGTCCGATACCTTGACGTTCGAGGCGACTCCCAGCTCGTGATCGACCAGGTCATGAAGAGCTCGAGTTGTCGTGACCCCCAAAATGGAAGCCTACTGCCAGGAAGTACGGCGCCTCGAGGATAGGTTTCACGGCCTCGGGCTCCACCACATCTCGCGCAGATATAATGAGGCCGCCGACGAACTGGCGAAAATTGCGTCGAGTCGAACTACGGTTCCACCAGACGTCTTCACGAGAGATCTCCAGCAGCCATCCGTCGACCTTAGGCCAGACGGAGGGGCCGACGGGACGTTGGTCGACCCCCCTTCTGAGGCAGAAGCCCCCTCGACCGGGGCTGAAGCCCTGCAGGTAGAGGGATCGACCCCGCCATCTAGCCTCGAGCCTGACTGGCGCGTCTCGTACCTCGATTACCTCATCCGAGGGGACCTCCCACCGGATAAGACCGAGGCTCGACGGATCGCTCGCCGGGCCAAAACTTTTGTGATCATTGGCGACAGTAGGGAGCTGTACCGCCGCAGCCCTACTGGCATCCTCCAACGTTGCATCACAAACGAGGGACCTGCTCAGCGATTTGCACTCGGGGGCTGCTCAGCGATTTGCACTCGGGGGCTTGCGGTCACCACGCAGCACCTCGAACCCTCGTCGGAAACGCTTTTCGACAGGGATTCTACTGGCCGACCGCAGTCTCTGACGCCGTCAAGCTAGTACGCTCCTGCAAGGGTTGTCAATACTATGCAAGACAAACACATCTTCCAGCACACGCCTTGCAAACCATCCCCATCACATGGCCGTTTGCCGTTTGGGGGCTCGATCTGGTCGGACCGCTGAAAAGAACAACTGGCGGCTTCACCCACTTGCTTGTCGCCATTGACAAGTTCTCAAAGTGGATCGAGGCTCGCCCCATTACCAGCATTAGGTCCGAACAAGCTGTGCTTTTCTTCACCGACATCATTCATCGCTTTAGGGTCCCCAACTGCATCATCACGGACAACGGCACCCAGTTCACTGGCAAAAAGTTTCTGGATTTCTGCGACCACCATCACATTCGCGTGCTCTGGTCGGCCGTGGCTCATCCAAAAACAAACGGCCAAGTAGAACGTGCCAATGGCATGCTCCTACAAGGCCTGAAACCCAGAATTTTCGATAAGCTAAA
This sequence comes from Saccharum hybrid cultivar R570, assembly GCA_038087645.1. Classification (NCBI taxonomy): domain Eukaryota; kingdom Viridiplantae; phylum Streptophyta; class Magnoliopsida; order Poales; family Poaceae; genus Saccharum; species Saccharum hybrid cultivar. The sequence goes on along the minus strand of JAQSUU010000254.1, from coordinate 4,437,330 downwards.
CAAGCATGGCAAAAGATGGGCTGCCGAGCTGCCCTCGGTCCTGTGGAGCCTAAGAACAACGCCGAGTCGAGCCACGGGGTTCACTCCATTCTTCTTAGTCTACGGTTCCGAGGCAGTCCTCCCAACCGATATTGAATACGGATCCCTAAGACTAAAGGCTTACAACGAAAGAAACAACGACGCCGCAAGAGAGGACGCCCTCGACCAGCTCGAGGAGGCCCGAGATGTGGCTTTGTTACATTCTGCCAGGTACCTGCAGGGTCTCCGATGCTACCACGACAGACACGTCCGCAAGCGTGACCTTAACGTCGGCGACTTGGTGCTACGGCGCAACCAGAACACCAAGGGGCGTCACAAGCTCACACCGCCATGGGAAGGACCGTACATCATCGCAGAAGTACTGAAGCCAGGCACCTACAAGCTATCCAACGAGAAGGGCGAAATCTTCACCAACGCTTGGAACATTGAACAGCTACGTCGCTTTTTTCCTTAGAAAGCCTCGAGGCCCTGTATTTCCTTTCTCATCAATAAAGAATACAGCGATATTAAAACTTTCATTTTACGATGAGGAAGGATCGACTCTGCACTACCAGAATCGACCCTCCCTCGGGGGCTACAGGGGGAACCCCCAGTCCCCGAAAAAACTTGCGCTCTTTTTTAAATTTAAGAACCGCTCCCTAGATCAACGGCGCTGTAAGAGCACCCCAAGGATCGAAAGGACCCTCGAGCCAGGAGTATCACCTACGCCTTCGGGGCTATGGTGCCTCCACTCACTCCTTACGCCTCCTAGAGGTGCAACTCCACGCTAGGAAGGTCTAAATGACGGTTCCTAACTTTGAAAGAGAGCAGCACACTCCCTGCCGCTTAGGTCAGGTTCTCACGCGATCTGCGAGGCCGCAAGAGCACCCTGAAGCTCGAGGGCAATCGAGCCGCGAGATCACTTACGCCTCTGAGGCTACGGTACCTCCACTCGCTCCCCTACGCCAAAGGGCGTGACTGCGTGTTAAGTAAATCGTACGAGAACACAACCCAAGCCATAAAGGGAAAAAAGGCTCAAACAAAACTAAATTAATCACGAACTGGTTTATGTTTCGAGTTCTTAAGGCCCCCAAGGCCACCACAACCGAAATTCAAAATAACTAACTTATTACATGGGCCTCCATGCCCAGATCTGGCTCACAGGCCTTCGTCGTCAGCGGGCGGAACCACCTCGGGTTCAAAGAGCGAAGCCAGACGGCTCCCAGGCCCCTCCGCAGCTTCGATCAACTCCAGACAGGCGTTCTCATTGTCTTCGTCCGTCCCATCCGGGTCCGTGATGAAGCCGTCGGCGACAAGCTCCATGTCGAATACAAACCCCGAGCGGACGACGGCCAGCGCCCTCTTCACGCCGTGGTGGAGGCTGTCCCGTATCTTCTCCCGGGCGAGGTGACCCAGCGCCGCCATCCGACGGACGAAGGAGTTCCCTGGAGCGTCTTCTCCGGTGTCGGCGTCGGGCTCGACCCCTAGACCATCGCACACCGTGGTGATCGCGCCCTCGAGCAGCTGGGTCCTCCGGGCCTCGGCTTCAAGGAGGCTCTGTAGGGAGTTGGCGGTCGAGTGGGCCTCCCGTTTCTCACTTTCCAGCTCTGAAACACGACAAGGCAAATTAGCACCTAACGCGATGCCTCAACACTATGGCCATAACAAGTTACTTACCCTCGACGTGGGTCTTTAAACCCACAACCTCGTCGCGGAGCCCCCCGCACGTCTGCTCGAGCCCCAGGAGGGCACTGTCCTTCTCACGGACGGTCGCTTTCAGTGCCTCGATCTCCTGGCGGGCGGTTTGGAGCGCCGCGTCCTTCTCTTGGACGGCCCCATTCAGCCCCGTGATCTCGTCCTTCAGCGCACTAAACCGGGCCGTCACCTGCCCGATTTGGACATTGAGGAGGTCACGTTGACGGCCAACCTGGGAGACGTCCTCCTCGAGCTCCTTGACCCGCGCCGCCAGAGGCTCGAGGTCCCTGCGGGCCTGGGCAGCCTCTTCCCGGGCCTTGTCCACCTCGGTGCGCATTGTGGCTTCAGCCGCCCAAGCTTGGATCGCCTCCTCCTTCACTGTCGAGTAGGCGGTGCGCAGCTCCGCCATTTCAGTGGTCCGATCGGCGAGCCTCTTCTGGGTCTCCTCGACCAAGGCTCGTTGCCGGGACAGTGACGCCCACATGCCACTCTCACCTCGGATGAAGAGCGACTTGCGGCGGGAGCACTCCTTCAGTTCCTAATTCAAGAGAAACCAAAACAGATAATGAAACCAAGGAAAAAAGACACTGAGAGCCATGAAAGAAGCTAACAGATCAACCATACCTCGGTGGCATCCCGTATACCCCGCGAAACAGTGTCGAACGCCACACGGAGTAGCCGATCGAGGTGCTGGCGGACGCCCTCGAGGTACTGCCAGCGATGCACCTCATCCCTGTCATTCAGAGTGAGGATAGGCTCGGCATCGGGGTTCGCGGCGTCCCTGAACTGAAGGGACGGCCCCCTCCACCTTAGGATCTCCTCCTCAGCCCGCGCTATCGCCAGCGCGGCGAAGTCAGGCCACGACGACGACGACGCGGCCGGGGCGTCTCCCAGCCCCGCCGAAGGGCCGGCCTCGTTGACTTCGCCCGCAGCTCCCGCGGCTCCAGCGGTCGTCGAGGCACCCGCTTGACTCGTGGCCTCGCCCCCCTCGACCCCCATTATCTGCTTTCCTTTGTCTAGGGGGGCGTCGTCGAGGGCAGTGACCACGGGCACCCGCCCTTCGGCGGTGACCGGCCCCTCGACTACCGGCACCTCTGGAGCTGGCGCCTCCGCCGTCGACGCCTCCGGGGCTGGTGCCTCGCCCGTTGGCGGCTCAGGAACTGGCGCTCCGGCCAACGGCGCCCCCGCAACCGGCACCTCGACCTCCGGCGCCACTTCTTCCGGAGCTCCGGTAGAGGGCTCGATGACCTCGCCCCCCGCCGTGCCTACCGGCCGCGCCGGCAGGTCTTGCTGTGGCTGCGGCCCCCTCGTCGGTGCCACCTCTTGCTCCGGTGCCGGTGCAGCCCCCTCCACGGTCGCGTCGGCACCCGCCCTTTCCACGGTCGCTTCAACGGTGGCCTCGGCCGAAGGCAGCGCCTTAGGCTCCGCCTCGACCGGGCCAGGCGCCACTGTCCTCGCCGGGTCTGACCTCGCCGCGGCGGGGTCGGGGCCGGCGACCGTTGAAGCACCTGCAGCCTCCTGCTGCTGTCGACGGCGCTCCTTCGCGGCCTCGACCTCGCAGACCCAGGCCGCGTCCTGCTCCGCCAACCGATTAAGGACGACGGCGCTGGCCCGAAGAGACTACACGGGGGTGGGCCCCATGGACTCCGCCTTCCGCTTTAGCCTGTAAAGTAAAAAATGAGGTCGGCCGACGAATTCAAAAAAAGACAAAACCCCTAAGCCCGAAAACTCACCTGGAGATCGGCACCAAGGGCCTCGACCCCGCACGGTCTGAGCCGCCTGAGGCAGCAGGCGGCGGCCTCGCGGCAGCCCCACATGTAGACCGGGCGCTCCGTGGGGCCCTCGTCGGCGCACCACTGCGCGTCTTCTGCGCTTCCGAGGCCAGCTAGCCTCGGGTCCTCACGCCCGACGATGGCGCCGCCGACGATGATGTCGGCGCCACCATCCCAGTCCCCGCCCGAACTTGCGGGGCCCGGGCTGGGGCGGGCGCCCCCGTCGACCCCACTTGCTGGGTCCGGGGCAAGGCGGCCCCTCCCGCCGAGGGGCCCGCCTCCTTCTTCTCTTCCTCCTCCTTCTTCTTCTTCTCCTCGTCCTCCTCGACCTCCTCGACCACAACGACCGAGGAGGACGACCCTGCGATGGGCTCCAGCAGGGGACGGATGTCGGGGAGGCTCCCCAGCCTGGTTGCGGCCTCATACCGTGACAGGGCGTCATCATCCTCACCGCTGCTGTCCTCATCCTCCCCCGAGATGGTCTCGGAAGGCGACGGCTCCAGAGGGAGCCCATCGAGGGCCTGCTGGCGCCGGAGTTTCTTCCGCGCCTCCGCCTCTTTGGCCTTGCGGGCCGCCCGCTTCTTGGTCAACTCCTTGACCTCCTTCTGCTTCGAGGCGTGCTGCCGTCGAGCCTCCCGGGCGGGCTGGTCCTCCGGCACCGGCGGTCGCATCTCCCGCAGCGCCGACAAGTCCTGCGCACCGGCCCTGACCGGGTTAAAGGGATCCAAGAAACGAACAAAACCAAAACGAGCGTACCAACTCAAAGAACTTACCACGGGCTCGAACCCCTCAGTAGGCCTCATGGGGAGCCGGTCAACTTCCTCCGTCTTGAAGGTCCCGACCATCTGGCGGGCTCGACGAAGTACCTCCTTGAGGGTGAGGGCCTCGTGGGACATCCGGCTCCCCTCCAGAGGCGCCTCCGGAGTCATCTGGTCGAGGCGCAGGCGACGCCGGCACAGCGGCATCACCCTGCGGCGATGGAACGCCGTCGCTACCGCCGCCGCCGTCAAGCCCCGAGCGCGAAGCTGCTGCAGCGCCGCCAGCAACGGATCCAGGCGCCGCTTCTCGGCATCCGGCACTCCGTACGTCCAGCGGTCCTCCCGGGCGGTCAGCACGCGGCCGGTGTACCTCGGCAACTAGTTGTCGTCATTGCGAAGGTAGAACCAGCCCTCGTGCCACCCGCTGTTGGAGGAGATGAGTCGGGCCGGGATGTACTGATCCGCCCGGCTCGACCTCAGCTGTAGGACGCAGCTCCCTACCTGCGCCGCGTAGAGGACTCCCTTCTCCCCCGCTCTCTTCGCGAAGAGTTCGCCCTTGAAGAGGTGAAGCCACAGGTTCCACTGCGGCTCCACCCCGAGGTACCCTTCACAGACCGCCGCGAAAATGGCGGCCTGTGCGATGGCGTTGGGGGCAAGGTGATGAAGCTCCACCCGGTAGTAGTGGAGAAGTGCGCGCATGAAGACCGACGAGGGAACGCCGAACCCCCGCTCGTGGAAGCACACGAAGCTCACCACGTATCCTTCCGGGGGCGCCGGCTCCCGGTGGGCCGGCGGCGGCGCAATCCACTCCGGCCGCGACCGGTCCGTCCTCGGCCGCAGCAGCCCGTCTTCAACCAGCTCCTCCAGCCTCCTCTCCGTCACCGAGGAAGTGGCCCAGTCTTCGGCGAGGAGGATTTGGCTCTTTCCGGCCATCGGTGTTGTCGGGAGGAAGATGAGCGAAGGGGGGAGGCGGCGGCGGCAGCAGCGGTGTGGGCGGAAGGCGCGAGAAGGCTAGGGTTTCCTGAGGCAAAGGATGGCAAGAGCGCAAAGAACCGGAGGGGAGCACAGACCCCTGGGCGTCGCCTTTATAGGCCAGGAAGTCCAACGGCCGCGCGAAAAGGTAGGAACAGTTTCCCGCAATAAATGCGCTCACCTAACCGTCCCCCACGTCTTACAGGAGCAAGGCACGTGGTCGTCCCCCACGCTGTAACCGAACGCCACGTCGCCCACTACCGCGCCGATCTCGCCCTAAAAAGGCGCGCCTGGCTAACGGGCAGGGCGAGATCCACGGACGGATATTCCTAGATTCCTATAACGGGCTCCGAGCCCACTTTAAGTCTCAAGGGAACGAAGGCTGGCCCTCGACCCGGGTTCGACAGCTGCCCTCGAGCAACAGAGCAAGGGACGACCAGGGATGCGCCCGTACATGGCCAGGGCTCGAGCCACGCTCTTGAGGCACCCCAAGACGTATTCGAGGCCAAAGGACGAGGTCGAAGCGGGAATCCCCTCGGGGGAGGCATCGAGCCCTCGGATCCTGTCGCAAGGAACCGACATCCGCACGACCACTCCTTGGCATCTTTGAAGAGCGCCTCCGGGCCACAAGCCAACTCCTAACGACAGGAGCACGGACTCTCTCTCGAATCTCCCCGCTAGTAGCTCACCGGAGATCGCCGGACTCGCCCAAACGGGGTAGTATGACGTTCCCCACCCCTCCTCCTCCTCTCCGAAGGAAGAGCGTGAGGGCCGGACAACGAAAGACGGCAGGGACTCCGATCGACCTCGTGCGCGCGAGGCTCGGGGGCTCGACCGCATCAACTGCTCCCTGGCAAAACGCGTAAAAGGCCTCGGAGGAGTCTTCTTAATACTCCACCAAGGCCTCGGGGGCTACACCCGGCGGGTGCGCTCGCGCGCCCCCACCGGAGAAGTCCCGAGAGCGCTCGGACGCCCCTACTGGAAAAGTAAACGGCGTTACGACTCAAGTTCATCGGCAGAAAAGCCTCTAGGAGAGTGATCATACACTCACCTAAAGGCTCGGGGGCTACTGTCGGTACCAATAGTATAGGGGTACCTACATTTAACGATAATAAAAACTAAAACGACTAAGCCACGACAAAAGCACAAGCCCACTTCAAAACGCGCGACAGGCCCGCCTCGTATGAGGCCGGCTCGACGGAATGCCTCGACCGCATCCCGTCTCCGACTCGTACGAGGCCCCCTCGACGGGAGGCCTCGACCGCGTTCCGACCCGCATGAGGCTCGATCGCCCACCGGGAGCGCTCCGACTCGCGTGAGCCCAGGTCGAGGCGCTCGATCCCCTCTTTCTCCACCTACCACGGGACAAAAGTCGTGGCATTTAATACAACCACCAACTACCACCTACCGGCATGGTCGCAACCGGGACCGACGTGGGAACAATACCAGTGTCAGTCCTCACTGTTTTACCACCCATCCCGTGATGGGAGGTGAAAAACGTCACTGTACCCACCTTGCCTCGCACTGTACGTCACTAGTTACCCTCGATGAAAGATACGACAAAGTCCGTACGCCACGATTCCAGGGATTCGGACTTATCCGATCGGCCTCGACCCGGCCTCGACCCGGCCTCGACGCCGGACATAGCACAACAGGGATGGAAGGACAGCATGGCACGGCGCTCTAGGTCATTTCGGCGTCTCGTCCTCTGTAACACCACGGCGTCCAGGGATGGTCTCCCATTTCTAGGGCACGTCGCTACAGCCACCTCGACAGTGATCGACAAAACATCATCTCAAGGCTCCCCCTCATCTCGGCCTCTGCACGCCCTATAAAAGGGCAGGTCAGGGCTCTGCGAAAGAGGGGAAGGACGACGGACGAACAACAAGCCATATACAAGATCAACATCTCAAGCAATCATCTTGTACTCTTTCTTTTTCCCATTGAGACTTGGGCTCGACGCCCTCTCTCGCAAGCTTGTAACCCCTACACAAGCACCTCGGTGCAAGGAAATACAAATCTCTCCCCCCCCCGCTGGACGTAGGGCCTTCTCTTACCCGAACCAGGATAAACCCTTGTGTGTTCTCCTTGCATCACCATCCAGGAAAGGGACACGCAGCATTTACTCGTTGGTTTAGGACCCCCCCCGGGTCCGAACACCGACAGACTTGTTCAATCGGCACACATGATCAGGGCAGGAGGAATCGACAAACCCAGATGGCTGCTGACAATACACAATCTCTGTCAAAGTCCTATGCAGGAAAGCATTCTTGACATCTAGCTGATGAATGGGCCAAGAACGGGACAGAGCCAATGTGAGCACGACACGGACAGTAGCAGGTTTGACGACAGGACTAAAAGTTTCATCATAATCAATGCCTGGTCGCTGAGTGAAGCCCCTGAGAACCCATCTGGCCTTGTAACGATCAAGAGAGCCGTCAGATAAAAACTTGTGGCGAAAGACCCATTTACCAGTGACGACATTGACACCCGGTAGACGAGGAACGAGCGTCCAAGTATCGTTGGCCAGAAGGGCAGCAAATTCTGTTTGCATCGCATCCCGCCAATGTGGATCAGCGAGAGCCGAGCGAAAGGTCTTCGGCAATGGCGAAAGCGAAGTGGCGTGCAGGTTCAGGCAGTCGACCGGCTGAATGAAACCGGACTTGCCGCGAGTCCTCATGCCATGATCATTGACCACGGGCACAATGGACTGTGGCTACGTGAAGACGGTGCGACCACCCCTGCTGGCAGCAACCTAGGATGATATGTCACCAGGGGCAGTAGGGGGGACCGAGGGCGCCGAGCTGGAAGACGCTGAGCTGGGTGCCAGGCTCGGGGAGGGCGAGCCTCCAGCTCCGGGCGCAGGTGAGTCGGGCGCGGGTGTGGCCGAGCCACCAGCCCCTGATGCAGGCACGCCACCCTGGCTGGAGGCAGGCTCAACAGCAGCACCGGGAGAAGTACCTGCAACCACAACACTAGGCCCGATGGGCATAGTGGAAGAGTCATCATCATCCAAAAAATTGAGAGTGGCAGGATCCAAGGGGGATGTAGACATCTCCGAAAAGGGAAACAAGGATTCATCAAACACCACGTGACGAGAGATGATGATCCTGTTAGAGTGGAGATCAAGACAGCGATAACCCTTGTGATCGAATGAATAGCCAAGAAAGACACAAAGAGATGAACGAGGAGACAGCTTATGTGGAGCAGTGGAGGATAAATTGGGGTAACAGGCACACCCGAAGACGCGAAGGTGTGTGTAGGTGGGATAGGTGCCATGGAGAGCAAAAAATGGTGTGAGGCCGCCTAGGGTCTTTGTGGGGTGACGGTTTAGAAGATAGGTGGCAGTATGGAGGGAGTCAGCCCAATAGACCGGAGGAATGCTAGCCTGAAACAAAAGTGAGCGCACAATGTTATTGATGGTGCGAAGAGCGTGCTTAGCTTTTCCATTTTGCTGGGAAGTGTAGGGGCACGACATGCGAAGAATGGCACCATGGGAAAGGAAGAACGTGCGGGCCGAAGAGTTGTCAAACTCACGACCGTTGTCGCACTGGACAGCCTTCACAGGAGTGTCAAACTGTGTACGCACGTAGGCAAAAAAATTAGAAATGGTGGCAAAGGTGTCTGATTTAAGGCGTAGCGGAAATGTCCAAGCATATTGTGAAAAATCATCAATAATCACGAGATAATATTTGTAACCGGACACACTGACAATGGGAGATGTCCAAAGATCACAATGTATTAAATCGAATATAGCACGGGAGCTAGATGAATCAAAAGGAAGGCGAACATGACGCCCTAACTGACAAGCATGACATATGTGTTCATGTTTGGGTTTATTACATGAAATAGCCTGGGTGCTAACAAGCTTGGACAAAGCTTCGCTGCCGAGATGACCAAGACGACGGTGCCACAAGGTGGAAGTGGGGACGGCGGTGAGGGCAGGTGTGCTGGTGCTGGTAGGCAGGAAAAACAGGTATAAGTCACCCGTGCTATTGCACCTGGCGATCACGCTCCGTGTTTGTAGGTCCTTCACAGAAAGGCCAAAAGGATCAAACTCGATGGAACAGTGGTTGTCAGTAGTAAACCGACGAACGGAAATCAAGTTCTTAATAATGCTAGGGGAAACTAAGACATTATTTAGAACAAGAGAACGATGCGGTGTAGGAAACAAGTATGAACCAGTGGAGGTAATGGGCAAAAGAGCACCATTGCCAACAATAATGGAGGAAGGACCAGACAAGGAGGGTGGGCGAGGAGACGAGAGAATACCAGAGTGGGCGGTCATATGGGATCCCGCACTAGAGTCAGCATACCACTCGGCGTTGTTCGGCGGCGGCGTCAGGGTCATCGTGTTGAAGTTGTTGACGAGGGACACCTGATCCCAGGACCCGCCGGCCATGGGATTCCATGGCGTGTACGGCTGCATCGTGCGGTGGAGGAGGAAGCCGAGCCTGGCGCCCCGCTGTTGTAGCCACTAAAGCCAGGAGGGGTCGGCTGGTAGTAGCCTCCCTGGTAGGGTGCCGTGTAGAACGCCGGTTGGGGCTGGTCGAACGGCGCATATGGAGGACGTGGCGGGCCACCAAAACCACCAAAGCCGTGTGGCCACAACTGCACAGTACCAGACCAAGGGTTGGAGCGTGGTCCGGTCTGGGCAGTGGGCAACCTGGGGCCGGTGGTGCTGTTGTTGCCACCGTTGCCGCTGTTCCCGTCGCGACCATGGCGGCGATTGCGAGAGCCACCCTTACCGTTGGAGCCTGAAGGAGCAGCGCCACCAGAGCTGCTGTGGCCGCCACCGTCGCCGTGCCCGAGCTGGGATGACGGTTTCGCCGCGAGCAACGCCTGCACCTGAGACGCAGGAGCCGCAGTGTTGTCGTCGTGGATGTCGTTGACGTCAATCTCCTCGAGGAGCAGGAGGGTGCACGCCTCGACGAACGTGGGGAACGGCCGCTGCATTTTCAAGTTAGACACCATGTGCCGAAACTTCCCGTTGAGGCCACGAAGAAGGGTGAGGACGAGCTGCCGGTTGCCGATCGGGTCACCGAACTCGCCGAGGGAGGCTGCCATCGTCTCGAGGCGGTAGCAATAGTCCGTGATGGACAGATCACCCTGGTTGAAGGAGCGAAACTCAGCCTCCGGCAGTAGGGCGCGGGACTCGCGCTGCCCGAGGAACTCATCCTCAAGGTACAGCCAGGCGACGCGGGCGGTGGGATCCCGGATCATCAACGACTGCTGAAGGTCGTTGGAGATGGTGCAGTAGACCCACGTGAGGACGCAACAGTCCATAGTCGACCACGCGGATCGAGCCGGGTAGGAGGCATCGGAGAGGACATGATCCTTGAGGTTGTACTTGTCGAGGACCACCAGGAACATGGATTTCCAGCGGCCATAGTTGTTGGCCGGCTTCTCCAGCGTGACGGGGATGAGAACCTTGATGTTCATGACACCGATCGCCTGGGAGTGGATGCTGGCGTTGGCAGTTTCCTGAGCGGTGAGCTCAGCATCAAGGCGCTTGGCTTCAGCCTCGGCGGCTGCCGCATCGTCGGTGGGAGCCATCTCGCGAGACCGCGTCCACGCGATGGGCACGCGATCGCGCGATGGGTGCACGCGAGCGGACGCGAGCGGATCACGATCGGGGCGATTGGATCACGCGAGCGGATCACGATCGGGGCGATCGGATCGAGCCGGGCAAGCGATCACGCGAACACGCGAGGGAAGGCCTGCGTCCTAGGAGACAGTGACGGCCGGAGGAAAAAAGAAAAAGGTGGTGGCCAGAGAAGGAGAGGGAAGGCTGGGAGAGGAGGGCGGCGTCGAGAGGACAGCGGCGGCCGGAGGAGGAGCCGGCGACGGATCAGCGGCGGCTAGGTTTTGCGGAAGCGCGGCCGCAGGACACGAACCGCGTGAGATACCATGAAAGCGAGTAGTGTAATACGCGATACATTCTCAGAGACAAGCGTTGTGTACATATAGACTCAATGGGGAGCCAGGTACGGCACGCCCATGGGCCGTGACTCGTTTACACTCTAACAGCCACTAGGAGGCTTGATCCTTGCCATGGATTTGCTTCCGCTTAGATGGATCCCCGGCCAGCATGGAGGAATAGGCACCAGAGCTTAGGGAGCTACGACGAGGCACCGCTAGATCTGGGGAACCGGGCTGCAAGCACACATGCCACTCACCGCCGGGGAGGACATCACAGTAGCAGGTATCGCACACACCCCACGGATGGCAACGACAATTGGTCAGTCGAGTCGTGAAGCCGCTAGGGGCGACGTCCGCACGGGGTGGGATGAGCCGCAGCCGTCGGGCGCTGTCCTCACCATCGCCGGTGCGGGAGAAGCCGCGGCTGCCGCTGCTGGTAGGGGAGGGGCCACTGCCGCCGGGGCTGTCACGCAGGGTGGGGGGCGTCCACGTGGGCGCCGCTCTAGGGCCAGGATGCGCCGCCGCCGGCCTCCGTGAGATGCCGCCGTGTAGGGAGGGGTCACGGCCAGATGGTGGGCGAGGGGCCACCGGCGTCGCCGTCGATGGGAGCAAGAGGGCATCACACCAGCAGGTATCACCACCGGGGGAGATACCTGGATGCTGCCGGCCGCCGCCACAGCCGTTGTGGTGCAGGGGCCACCATCAAGTTGTGCAGGACGATGACCTACCGCTGTTGCTTGGGTGCAGGGGCCGCCTGATTCGAGGAAGGTGACGGCGCTGACCCCAGTGGACCGGACCCGACACCAACCAACTGGATCTGCCACTAGTCGACCGAATCGACCAGCCAGGGGACGCCGCGCCGTCCACACGGGCTGGCCGCGCCGCCACCGGAGGCGCCGTCCGCGCGCAACAGGTCACTCCACTGCAGGAGCTTCCTGCGCTGGGGACAGGACGTGCCTTCGTCGGGGGTGCCGCGTGCACAGGATGCGCCGCCGCCGAGGAGCGCCATGCCGTCGTTCGGATGTGGGGTGGGGGTCGCCATGGAGCCACTGCCTCCGCGCCGCTGCTTGGGGTGCCGTGATGTGGAGGCTGCCGCAGTCACATCCAGGAGGGTGGGGATGCCGCCGGCTGCATAGTCGGGAGGGTTGGGGCTCGGGGCACGGCGCCGCAGTCGCAGCTGGGAGGGACGACGGCGCTGCCGCCGCTGCCGGCATACCGCATCCACGCCGCCGATGTTACGAGGACGAAACAGGGGCGGCGGGTTATTTTTATATCTGTAAATTTTGGACCTGCGCGATTTTTACGGTTCTGGACCTACCTTAAGTGCGCGGCGTGGATTGTGAAGCTAATTGGGATGGTTAGCCGGGAATGCAATTATGCTGGTGATTTATTATTACCTAATCATAGAAGCTCATAGTAAAATCGTTGGGCTCAAATTAAATACGCCAGTTTTTTCCTCTCGCCGGAGGAAGGCGGCGCTCTGCCGGAGCTATGAATGTTATTCAAAACCCAGGCTATAGAATAGTGTGTGTGTATATATATATATAGAGAGAGAGAAATAATAACCCGGCGTCACCACACACTACTTCTCACAGGCGTCTTAGACACAAAGAGGGTAATCAGGGCAACAGTCTTCACCATAGACACAAGAATTTCCTCCGCATGAGTTGATCTGGAGTAGCTTTCTTCTCGCCCCCAGCCCCAGCTGCTGGTTGGAGTCGGAGGGCGTGGCAGGGGCTGTTGGTACCGCTGCCGCCGCCGACGACTCCACAGTTGCCACCACCAGCAGCAGCAGCAGCAGCACGGCAGCCATGAACACCGTCGGTCGTCATTCTATTCCGAACCCTTTAATTTCCACGCACACGACTACTTTGCGCTTGCTTCGCTAGCTCTGGCCGGCAAGCTTCCACAGATAGCTAGACAGGGAGGGTCCTTTTAAACTATCCCTCCAATGCCCTGTTCGTATGAGCTTATCGGCCAAATCGGCCAGCTATACAGCGGCCTTTTTCTCTTACAACAAATCAGCAAACAGTACTTTCAACCATAACTTATCAGCCAAGTGAACAGGGCTCGCATTTCAGCATATTGCGAGTAGCTGCGTCGATCAACTTGACCACCAGTTATTTCTTGTTTCCATGGTCTATATGGAGCATATATATTTCAGCGTGTTGCAAGTAAGCGCTGACGAGTACGTGCATCAACAGATGAGATGATGCATGCATGCCTCCGTTTATAAGGCTTGGTGTGACCCGTCAGTCTAGGATTTAAAAGGCTTATTTGGTTCGCTGCCACACTTTGGCAGTGTCTAGATCCAAACTTCAAAATTCTAAAAGTGTCACATCGAATGGTTACGACATTTGTATAAAGGATTAAATATAGACGAAATAAAAAACTAATTGCACAGTTTGCTTGTAAATTGCGAGACAAATCTAATGAGCCTAGTTAGGCCGTGATTAGACACTAAACTGCTACAGTAACCCCATGCTCTAATGACGGATTAATTAGACTTAATAAATTCGTCTTACAGTTTACAAGTGAGTTCCGTAATTAGTTATTTTTGTTGTTGTCCGAAAACTCATTCTGACATACCACGAAACATCCGATGTGACACCTAAAAATTTTACACCCGGGAACTAAACACCCCTTTGCCGCAACTGGCGCGCCATAAATTTGACGAACTCGAGCTGGCGTTTGGCTGGTGACAGAGTTAAGGCATGCCACAACAAAACCATAGAAATGCACGGAAAAGCAGTATCCGCGCGACCGCTACTGCTTGCAAAGTTACGCGCGACGGAGGAGGATTTCTCAAGTGCGTAAATTTTAGGAGCATGGATTAGAAGTTATTGGAGAAGAGTTTTCTCTCATCTTGTTAAAAAATAAGGATTGGAAAGAGAAATAGGTACACTTAGAGATGCTAATCCATCCGCTAACTAGCAACACGTGACCGCAGAAGCAAGACAATGCTCACGTATAAGTAATTGGTTTACTTACCATGTAATAAACAATAAAATATTCCGGCCACGATGCTAATACCATATCCCTACGAGTTGTTTTATTGCCTTCGAGCTTGCATAATCTTTCCTTCCATAATTACTGATTTGGCTCATCAAAACCATGCAAAGCTTTGCACATTTGGCCTGAGGAGATAACTTGCTGCGCCTGATGACCTGACACCGATGATTGAGCCACCCCTGCTCTTCATAAATCCTGCTTCTTGAGTAGCTAGTAGATTAATCAAAATACTGGTTAATGATCGATTTATCTTGTTCACAAATGAACCTGCCCATTTGATATATTTCAGGCTTTCATCGGCTGACAAACAAATAGGCTATAAAACCGAATTTAGCAACAAATCTGGCCAACCAAATTATGCCATCAACAACTGCATTGCTTTATTACTCATTCAACAGACAAGTACAAACGCGCGGGTACAGTAACTGGTGAAAGTAAAATATGACACGTACGGTAACTGTTGAACATCACACCGATATGAGAGCACGCTAGCTGCTGCCGGTAGCATGCATCCAGCAGGAACGTACGTAGCCTCACAACAGACAACACTTATTAGGGACATGATTATTGTGGCATCATGCAATGCGTGATGGACATAATAACCCGGCCGGCCGTGAAAGCTACTGGAGAATGGTCGAGCATATGTTATCTTTACAAAGAGGGCTACCAAAGCAACACTCTAGAGGTGTGTTACAACCCTGTCCTCCGCATGTGTCTTTGAAGACCTGGAGTAGCTTTCTTGTTGCCCCCAGCCCCAGCCCCAGCCCCAGACCCAGCTGCTGGTTGGAGTCGGAGGGCGTGGCAGTGGCCGCCGCCGCCGCCGCCGACTCCACAGTTGCTAGCAGCAGCATGGCAGCCATGAACACCATCACCACAGCCATCTTCTTGCTGGTCGCCATTCTATTCCTCCGAACCCTTTAATTTCCAGGCACGACTACTTTGCTTGCTTCGCTAGCTAGCTCTGGCAAGCTTCCACAGATGAGATAGCTTCCGAACCCCTACAATGCTTCTTATATATATAGCTAGACAGCTGCATTTCAGCATATTGCGAACAGCTGCATCGATCAACTTGACCGCCAGTTATTTCTTGCATCGATATAATGCAACTTGTTTCCATCGTCTATATGAAGCATACAATATTTCAGCGTGTTGCGAGTAAGGTCTTGGTGTGACCCGTCAGTCTAGGATTACACGGGCTTGTTTGTTTGTTGCCACACTTTGCCGCAACTGGCGCGCCATAAATTTGACGAACTCGAGCTGGCGTTTGGCTGGTGACAGAGTTAAGGCGTGCCACAATAAAACCATAGCAATGTAGTTTAAATTTGCTGCCACATCTTGCCAAATGTGTGGTGAGCGTTCTCAACGCCAGACATTTGGCGCAGCCGCAGCTGTGGCACGGCAGCGCCGTAGGCACCGTCCAAACCGGCCCGACTTATTATACTAGGATGATAATTGATCTATGTGCCGATACTTTATGTCGTGCTTCGTTCAGTTCGTTGATTGGCAAGCCTTTTTTGTGTCACTGCATCAAAATAGATTTCTCGTAGCGCTTTCCCTTTTTCTTTAAAGGCGGCTAGGGCTGGAGCCGCCCCTACAGTGGCATGCTTGGACCCCAGTAGGCCAGCCGCTTTTACAAATGCACAGTAGGGGCGGCTGGTGTTTGAGCCGCCCCTACAAATGGCCACTGTAAGGGCGACTGGTGATTGAGCCACCCCTACAAATCACCCCATTTGTAAGGACGGCTCAATCACCAGCCGTACCCACAGTGGCCATTTCTAGGGGCGGCTCAAACAGCAGCCGCCCCTACAGTGGCCATTTATAGGGGCGGCTCAAACACCACCCGTCTCTACAAATGCCCAACCACATTGTTTTAAAACTTTTTTCACATGATGCAATTTGACTATAACTTGACTATAATTCGAATTTATGGCTTGCAAAAACTTTTATAATGTTAGTGGAACAATTTGACCTAGCTTCTACGTTTATATTTTCACTATGACCAAGTTTGACTACCCTAGGACTTATCTTGTTTGACTGTTTTAAAAGTGCTATTTAGAAGTCTTGCATAAAATAGTCACATACATGAAACTTGTACAAAATTTCATTCTCGTCAAACTTTATTCTTGGTCAAGCATTGATTGCTATGCTACCTTGACTAAATTCTAAGTTTAAGCAGATTTGGAACCCTATGTTTCAATGCTGCAATATAGATGTTTCGTTAGTTCATTTCTCAATGTTTCATTGTACACTTGTTTGAAAACTTTGTTCACATGTGATGCTACTATACACTTTGTGGCTTGCAAACCTATGAGAGATGTAACACCCCAAGTGGCCTACATTTTATGCACTGGCATGGCATCACATGAGTACATCATACATGAATCATACATGAGCTTTAAGATTGCAACATGACAATGAAACATGTGCAACATCTCAAATTCCCAATGAAACATGTGCAACATCTCAAATTCCCGATGAAACATGTGCAACATGACATTGAAGCATGTGCAACATCTCAAATTCCCAAATGAAACGTGTGCAACATGACAATGAAACATGTGCAACATCTCAAATTTCCAATGAAACATGT
Organism: Saccharum hybrid cultivar R570; assembly: GCA_038087645.1. NCBI lineage: Eukaryota > Viridiplantae > Streptophyta > Magnoliopsida > Poales > Poaceae > Saccharum > Saccharum hybrid cultivar. The sequence continues at coordinate 4,420,591 of JAQSUU010000254.1, read as the reverse complement.
GCAACATCACAATGAAACATATACAACATCTTGGGTCAAGCCTTGATTTCCATGTTATCTTGCCCAAATTTCAAGTTCTAGGAAGATTTGGAACCCTATGTTTCAATGCTGCAACATGGATGTTTTGTTAGTTCATTTCTCAATGTTAGTGGAACAGTTTGAAACCCCAAATGATTTCAGTTGAAAAAGTGATGAATACCAAAGGTGAATAACTCATCAAGATCTACAACTTTTGTATTGGTCATTTTTTCATCCGATAAAGTGGTAATAACATTGTTCACAAATGTTACACATCTCTCATTAGGTCTCATAAATTATATGAGACATGTATAAGTTTTGTGAACAATGTGTACTAAGAATTTATCAAATAAAGAAATGATCTTCATAAAAGTTGTAGATATTCATGAGTTATACAACTTTGGTATTCATAACTTTTTTAGTTGAAATAATTTGGGTGTTCAAATTCTGGTTTGAACTTGTCGTTTTTCAAATTTCAAAATTTGAACAGATAAAATTTAGTCAAATAACAAGATGATCAAACTAAAAGTTGTAGATCTTCATGAGTTATACAACTTTGGTATTCATCATTTTTTAATTTAAAATAATTTGGGTGTTTAAATTTTGGTTTGAACTTGTCGTTTTTCAAATTTTAAAATTTGAACTGATAAAATTTAGTCAAATGACGAGATGACCAAACTAAAAGTCGTAGATCTTCATGAGTTGTACAACTTTGGTATTCATCACTTTTTCAGTTGAAATAATTTGTGTGTTCAAATTCTGGTTTGAACTTGTCATTTTTCAAATTTTAAAATTTAAAATATGTAAAATATTATCACATCCAAGTTTGACCAAACTTAAATGCTGGAGCATGATTTTAGAAATTTTGAGGAAAAAAATCATCGAATTTAGAGTTAGTATGAGGGAGAAAAATTAGTTACAAAGTTTATCCACAAATTAAAAAGAAAAATAACATTGTTCTAGATGATCATTACATGATCATAGTGAACAATATGATTTTTTTAAATCTGTTGGTAAACTTTGTAACTAGTTTTTCTCTCTCATACTAACTCCAAATGTGATGCTTGTTTTCTTAAAAATTTATAAAATTATTCTCTATCACGTTATTGTGTTGGTTTTACCAATATTTAAATGTAAAAAGTTTGAGCTATGCAAATTTTGAAATTCAACAAAGGGCAACTTCAAACTTGATTTTGAAACCCCAAATGATTTCAGCTGAAAAAGTGATGAATACCAAAGTTGAACAACTCATCAAGGTATACAACTTTTATATTGGTCATTTCTTCATCCGACAAAGTGGTAATAACATTGTTCACAAATGTTACACATCTCTCGTAAGGTTTCATAAACTATGAGACATGTGTAAGTTTTGTGAACAATATGCATTAATAATTTGTCAAATGAAGAAATGACCTTCATAAATGTTGTATATCTTCATGAGTTGAACAACTTTGGTATTCATCGCTTTTTATGTTGAAATCATTTTGGCTTTTCAAATTTTGGTTCGAACTTATTGTTTTTCAAAATTTAAAATTTGAAATGTTCAAATTTAGTCAAATGACAAGATGACCAAAATAAAAGCTGTAGATATTCATGAGTTGAATAACTTCAATATTCATCGCATTTTATGTTGAAATCATTTTGGGTTTCAAATTTTGGTTCGAACATATCGTTTTTGAAAATTTAAAATTTAAAAGGTTCAAATTTAGTCAAATGACAAGATAACCAAAATCAAAGTTGTAAATCTTCATGAGTTCTACAACTTTGGTGTTTATCAAATCTTCATTTGTGGTCATTTGGTGTCCCTAAATTGTTTTAGTTTTTTGAATTTAAAATTTGTAATTTTTAAAAATTAGTTTCCATTTTGAAAGGTTCAATTTTCAAATTTTAGTTATTTTATATATAATCATATATCTATATAAAAAATAATTATAATTTTTTGCACTGTATATAGTAATTATAAAATTTTTATTACTACATATATGAAAACATATCTATATAAAAAATAATTACATAATATAAAAAAATGAAAAATATTTTTAGGGGCGGCTTGATCAGGAACCACCCCTATAAAAGACAACTGTAGGGGCGGGTGGGGTTTCAAGCCGCCCTTAGAAATGGGGCTGGTATATAACGGATCCTGGGACTGAGGACGAAAATATTCTAAGTCTTGGGCGCCTTCTTCTCCCCTACGGCGCCGTCAGGCTGCCGAAATCGCCCGCCGCCGCCGTCGCCGAATGAGCTTCCTCCCCCCTCCGCCGCTTCCTCTGAGAACCACCCCACCCCCCCGCTCCTGCCATGCGCGTGCTCACCCCACCTCGGCCCTAGCCGTGCGCACACTCGGCGGAACCCTAGCGATGTCCTCGCCATCCCCGCCATCCACCACCGCCGTCCGCGAGACCGGGATATGTGATCGCCGTCCCCTGCTCGCCGTCCCCCGCTCGCCGTCCTTGCCGTCCACGAGCCTGGGCGCTCCTACCCGCCCGCGAAGGAGCTCCACCAGCAGTCCGCGAGACCGGGCGCCGCTGCCTTCTCGGGAACCCTAGCCGCCGGTTTGCTGGGAGCTCCGCTGCCCCCCGCCCGTGACCTCGTGGTCTCCTTCCGCGAGCACTGCACTCTCCTTCGTCCTCCTCCAAAGGTACCTCCCACTTCCTCCTTCCTCCTCCCTCTTCCTCCTTCGCCACACATGGAATCATCTGAAAATTTAGCTTCGTGTGAAATCTTGGTGGTGACAGAGGATGCATGACACTATCTCTTGTTGCAGCAGACCTATGATTCCTTTATTTCTCAAGAAATATATTTGTGCCTATAGTGTGATTTTATTATATTATCCAATTCACTGGGATGTAAGTTGTGAGATGGTTCATTGTTCGATTAGGGGCTACAAGTTGGAACTTCTCCATTATTTTATATCTTTGAGCCATTACAAGCAGCTGTTTATGTACTGATGCCCTTGCTGATCACAGAAATTTTAACACCTCTTATCAATATAGTCTTTTATTACTGAACAGACATTGAAAAGTGAAACTGAAACCATCAGTTTTATTTGAGCTTTACCTCAAGTATATGAAATAGGGTGTTACTTGACCATTCTTATAAAAGGAAATACTTGACCATTCTTATAAAAGGAAATATTTGGTCATTTCGCATCTCTTGTATTATAACATGACTTCTGTCTTCTTTACAGTAGTTTTTTCTTGAGTTTACATAAGCCTGGAGGGGGTAGGCTATGCTTTTATAATAGTTTTATACCATTAGATGATGTCAATTTCAGGAATGGCTGTTTCTAGCATACTTCTCTCTTTTCTCAGTTGTTGTGAAACGCCTGGAGTCATCTTTTAACTTTTATACCATTAGATATTTTTTATTGTGTTTAACATTATCTATCCATCATCTCTCATCCCTTTCCCGTGCCATAAGGTGATGTCAAGTAATTATTTTTATCATGCCCTCACTGAATTTACTGAGTTTGTTTTGCCTCTTTGATTAACAGCGATAATAAGATGTAGAACTGATATGTCCATATTTTGTTTACAGTTGAGCAACTGACTCTGAAAGTCAAGCATCTTTTTTTTTAAAAAAAAGCAAACATCCATCAGTAGTTGTACATAAGAAGGTATGCAAAATCTTAGTTTCTCTTATGATTTATTTGTGCTGGTTTACCACATCTGGGGGTGATGCTTTTTGATCTATTTTATCTTGATTCATTGTATGCAAATGCAGTCGAGATCCCTCAGTTTATCCTTCACTGCAGAGTTGTATTATTTGTAGAAAACAAACACTGTGTATTTAATATTTGGAAGTACTTATTATAATTATTTTCTTGTGACTAATGCCATAATCCATCGAAAATGTGTCACTATAATGATTTGTGATGACAAATTTTGTTCATCTGGACTATATGCAATGGCGCCATGATTGGCCAATTGTTCCTTTTGTGTTCAGAATCCGCTGGGATGTTACACTCGTCAATACTCCCTCCGTATCAGATTTAGAAGTCGTTTAGGACAGCGACACGGTCTCCAAAACACAACTTTGACATCTTGTTTTTATAAAAAATATTTATGGAAAAGTAATATATGTATACTTTTATGAAAGTATTTTTCAAGACAAATCTATTCATATAATTTTTTTATTTGCAAACTCATCAACTTAAAAGTTATTGATGATTTATATTCCCAATGTTTGACCCAAATCTTGTCTAAAATGACTTCTAAATCTGATACGGAGGGAGTATTCCTTTTTGTTTGTTTGAAAGTCACTTGGCCAGTTGATCGTCATCCGAACGTTTTGTGTTCAGACATTTTGTTTTCTTATCCATTTTTGGAGTCTAAGCCTCTTTGAAAAAGTGGATCCATGCTTTCTGAAAGCATCTAGGCCCCGAGAGTTGGTTTTGGCAATTGATGACAACACTTTATTACCATGACTAACGTGTGTTTTGCAGAAACTTTGGTAAGTTAGGTCATGGAGGTGATAACTGCTTTGGGCACCATAGTATTCATACCTCTTGATGAAAATCGTTTCGGTTTTCAAAGGAGTGACGTCAAGATTAAGGACGGTTAGTTTCGGATGTCAAGGTGTTGAGTTATATTCGGAATAGTCGTTAGGATCTTCGTTTTCTCTTTTGGCCGTATTATAAAGGGGGGCATGAGCGGGTAGCTTGACTTAGGTGAGTCTTATGTTTAGGTGTGGTGCACACTTGTTAAACTTAGCACTAGGAAGCTCTAGAATAGCTCAAAGTTCAGTTGGAAGCAACTTGGTTCAAATTGCGTCGCGTTTTGGAGAGTTTAGAGGGTTTTTTCCCTTGACCGGACGCGGTTCTCGGCTTGACTGGCGCGTCCGGTCAGTTCAAAACCGCGACTGTGTTTCGGTGCTGACGACCGGACGCGACCCTTGCGAGGACCGGACACAGTGGTCAGGCCGACATGTGTCACTTGAGGGAAACCATCTAATCGGACGCGACCTGGATGTCATCGGTGCGTCCGGTCACGTTCCAGTAAGGTCCTGCGACGACCGGACGCGTTCGGTCATCACCGATCGGACGCGGTCGCGCGTCCAGTCTCGTTACAGTAAGCTCCCTGCACGATCGGACACGTCCGGTCACCCCTAACCGGGGCGTCCAGTCACTCAGCCGAAATTTCAGAATTTCGACCGTTACGAGCGACCGGCGCGTCCGGTCACTTCGACCGGCGCGTCCGGTCATCCCGTTTTTTTTGCTGAGTTGGCAGGTAACGGTTCGTTTCGACTGTGGGGTGTATAAATACATCCCCACCACCTCTTTTAGAGGTCTCTTGCTCATTTGTTCAGCTAAGAAACACCTTTAGAGTGCAAGGGGTGCAAGAGCTCTAGTGAGGATTGTGGTTTGAGAATCAAAGCTTGAAAGTCCTCCACTAGTGAATAGAGAGTAGCAAGTGTGCATCCTCCTTCTCATTAGGCTCGTTGTGGTCAAGTGAGAGTTCTAGCTTGTTACTCTTGGTGATCGCCATCACCTAGACGGCTTGGTGGTGATTGGGAGTTTGGTGATCATCCGGCGGAGCTTGTGGATGACCCAACTCATCTTGTGAGCGGTTTTGGGCGATTCACCGCGACGGAGTGTCGAAGAATCAGCCCGTAGAGAGCACTTGATCCTTGCGCGGATCAAGGGGGAGCTATACCCTTGCGCGGGTGCTCCAACGAGGACCAGTGGGGAGTGGCGACTCTCCGATACCTCGGAAAAACATCGCTGTATTCCTTGCCCTTACTTTCAAGCATTTACATTCTCGTATTTACATTCATTGCTTGATTTACTTTCCTAGAATTGCCATGCTAGACTAGGATTGGAAACTAGGGTGCAAAACTTTTACCGGTAGAATCTCTAGGAACACAAGTAGGCACTAGGGGTGAATTCCGGCTTGTAGGATTTAATTCTTGCAATTAATTTTTAGAAAAGCCCAATTCACCCCCCTCTTGGGCATCTTGATCCTTTCACTTTCAATTGCTCTAATGATCAACATGTCTGTTGGTTAAACTCTGTGAACCATTCTTTGCCTCATGAAACTGACATCCTGAACCTGACAAATACTTGCGTGCGGAGCATACAACTTGAACTGAAATATTGAGCTAATGCTGTGATAACTGATAGAAATAGATGAAGTGCCTAGGCAGGAACGTTTCTGATGCTTTGATAGGTAGATCGTGTAGTAGTTCATACGGTCACACATGGCATTGTGTCATCAGATTGAGGCTGATGATTCAGGGGTTACGTAGTATCATTTTGATCTGTTTAGTTTGTGGCTGTGGTGCTCATGGGAAGCTCACTGATTTTTTTTTTCAAAAATCTAACATAGCTTTCGATTGGTTGTATGCCCACCCTTTAGGCTTTCTAAACATGAGATAGCAGTTTTCCCATTGCCATTATAAGTCACCTCGTGTTGTCAGTCAATTAACTATTGCATTGTTAAAGGATGGAATCCAGAGGTGAAGGATATGGATTTTGCTTTTATATTATGTGGTACCTCTTTGCATGGTAAAACTGTAGCAGTCCGACAATTGCAAAAACTAAAAGCAGATGCTACTTGTTCTCGAGCAAAACTGAAAACAGATGCTATTCCTATCTCTATTTTTTCTATAGTACAATTTTCTTGCCAATCTGGATCAGTTCTCTAAGTAGACAAAAATACTGCTTAGTAGTCAGATATTGACATGCTAGGACCCTCCTTATTTTCCTTTCTTGTTAGTCATATATTGACATGCTGTTGGACTCATAACATGATGCTTAGTGATTCCTTTAGTTCCCTTACCTTGTGTTCCTTCCTGATCATACACATAGTGAAGTTCAGTAACTCTCAGTTTTTTATGTAGAAAGTTGCAAAGATTTTTGGTCAGGAGAAGAAGAAAGAACTAGCCACAACAGATAGCTTCGCATGTGAGAACTGAACATCGGCGTAGATAAACAGAAGAACATCGGCTACTTAAAAGCATATCAGAGAACACGTATTGCATGCCATGCAGTTTTAGTTGCAATTTGATATTTTATTGAGAGATTAGATTCTTAATTGTAGAATATATTGTAAAACATGTATTGTAAAACAAAAACTTGTTATGATTAAGGCGCCGTTCGGTTACGCCATTCCCAGCCGTTCCTGGCCAGGAATGGTTTTGGTCCTATAGAAAATATGGTAAGAAATGCCAAGTCAGGAATCGTTTTGGCCCAGATTTGCAGTAATCGAACGAGGCCTAAGGTGAATGCTCGTGTGTTGCAATGGGAAAAAAATACCGGATAACATGTATTGTAAAACACAAACTTGTGAAAAAGAATTATTGCTCATATTTCTAAAATCTCTATCTCTACAACTAAAACATATCGTCCACCCAGCATTCGCCCCACGCTTATCTTTCGCGTAGGCATGAAGTGATGCGATAGGTTCTTACATTATGGACAATTGAAGTTGATGTTTTAGTTTCGCATTCAAATTTCGAGTTATATTTTAATTGTCTACCTTTCTTGAAGCCTTATGTAATATTGGTTGGAACATCACGATTGCAGTATCTATTTTAGGTAACAGTATAACACACGCTCATATATATGTTGTCGTGGTATTATGTGTTCCCGTTGCAACGCACGGGTATGCACCTAGTTACTACTACTACCACCACTAGTACTGGCACTACCACTACCACTACCACTACAACTACCACTACTACTACCACCACCACTAATCTTGAGCCTTTTTTATTTCTTATACTTCCTCGCGTATCTAAAGCACACTTTATTCCTTGTATCTGTTAGAACAAAGCACGAGATGACGCGGACAACAGGCAGTGTAGCCCGACCCCGCCAGGATAATGAGTAGCCAAGCCACGGAGGGCAAGTACATGATCAGCTTTCTCAGGAGCAGTTCAATAACAAGTTAGATAAGGATGTACCAATGATGCTTACTCAAGGGGAGTCTAACGAGGAGCAAGGGGGAGAAGAGGGAAGAGAAGGAGAGGCTAATGAAGGCGAAGAAGGAGAGGCTGCTGAAGGCGAAGAGGAGGATGATGATGATGACGACTCAGAGGGATATGAAAGTCCTAAGGATCCTTTTCCACGTGAATCCAGACGGAGGCCAACGGAGGACGAGTTGGACAAGGATTTTGACCTGCAAGAGGAGATAGGGATAAAGCCTTAGTAGATTGTAAATTTTGCTAACCCTTTGACTGTGTTACCGCTGCTAACACTTTGACCTGTCGTTCATACAGGTCCCTTCTAAAGCTCCAAAAAGACGGCGTCGACCTCTAGCACGTTACGTTGAACAAGGAGCAGGGAAAGGAGGCCAGAGGCAGCAGCCACAGATACTAACATTTTGGCCTCTGCTCCCCAACCTCAAGGCACAACCACGGCCTCGACTACCGAAACAAAGAGGAGCCGACGGGACAGAAAGGCAAACCAATATCCAAAGGTGGGGGTATGTTATGTGATAACGGAGGTCGGGCCAAAGGGCAGATCCTAGAGCCAAAGAAATACATTGTGAAATTTCGTAATGCGATCGGGGCTCATGTAAGAGACAAATTGAACCCAGCAATCCCCAACTGGAAAGATTATCCAGAGGAGAAGAAGATAGAACTATGGGATGAGCATTTGGTGAAGAATTTCAGGTTTCCAGAGGGAACATACGAACTGGTAAAACATCGTGCTTTTCAGATGATGGGACAGTCCTTCTGACGTTGGAGGACAGAACTGAACACAAAGTTTATCCAAAAGGGGTTAACTCCCTTCCACTTGTATGACAACATAACTCCTGCTCAATGAGCATTGCTCATGATTGAGAAGACTTCACCGGCAGCATTAGCCAAAAGTGCCCAAAATAGAGAGCAGGCGAAGAAGAACCAACACCACCCTCGTCTAGTCCCCGGTGGCTACGAGGCCAAGGAAGAGCAGTTTAGGAAGATGGATGCAGAGGCAGAAGCTTCTAGGAATACGACAGCGACGAAGTTGAAGCCATGCATCCGGCGTTGGATATATGCGAGGAGTGTGGATGAATCCGGCAGCAGTCTCAAATTTGCTAAGTCGGAGACCACAGAGGCTGTATCAAGGATACTAAAATATGCTGAAGACAAGGAGAAGGGCACATTCACTCCTTCCAGAGAGAGGGACGAGCTTAGCATCAACAGATGAGATGATGCATGCATGCCTCCATTTATAAGGCTTGGTGTGACCCGTCAGTCTAGGATTTAAAGGCTTGTTTGGTTCGCTGCCACACTTTGGCAGTGTTTAGATCCAAACTTCAAAATTCCAAAAGTGTCACATCAAATGGTTACGAAATTTGTATGAAGGATTAAATATAGACGAAATAAAAAAAACTAATTGCACAGTTTGCTTGTAAATTGCGAGACGAATCTAATGAGCCTAGTTAGGCCGTGATTAGACACTAAACTGCTACAGTAACCCCATGCTCTAATGACGGATTAATTAGACTTAATAAATTCGTCTTACAGTTTACAAGTGAGTTCCGTAATTAGTTTTTTTTGTTGTTGTCCGAAAACTCCTTCTGACATACCACGAAACATCCGATGTGACACCTAAAAATTTTACTCCCGGGAACTAAACACCCCCTTTGCCGCAACTGGCGGGCCATAAATTTGACGAACTCGAGCTGGCGTTTGGCTGGTGACAGAGTTAAGGCATGCCACAACAAAACCATAGAAATGCACGGAAAAGCAGTATCCGCGCGACCGCTACTGCACGCAAAGTTACGCGCGACGGAGGAGGATTTCTCAAGTGCGTAAATTTTAGGAGCATGGATTAGGAGTTATTGGAGAAGAGTTTTCTCTCATCGTGTTAAAAAATAAGGATTGGGAAGAGAAATAGGGTACACTTGGAGATGCTAATCCATCCGCTAACTAGCAACACGTGACCGCAGAAGCAAGACAATGCTCACGTACAAGTAATTGGTTTACTTACCATGTAATAAACAATAAAATATTCCGGCCACGATGCTAATACCATATCCCTACGAGTTGTTTTATTGCCTTCGAGCTTGCATAATCTTTCCTTCCATAATTACTGATTTGGCTCATCAAAACCATGCAAAGCTTTGCACATTTGACCTGAGGAGATAACTTGCTGCGCCTGATGACCTGACACCGATGATTGAGCCACCCCTGCTCTTCATAAATCCTGCTGCTTGAGTAGCTAGTAGATTAATCAAAATACTGGTTAATGATCGATTTATCTTGTTCACAAATTAACCTGCCCATTTGATATATTTCAGGCTTTCATCGGCTGACAAACAAATAGGCTATAAAACCGAATTTAGCAACAAATCTGGCCAACCAAATTATGCCATCAACAACTGCATTGCTTTATTACTCATTCAACAGACAAGTACAAACGCGCGGGTACAGTAACTGGTGAAAGTAAAATATGACACGTACGGTAACTGTTGAACATCACACCGATATGAGAGCACGCTAGCTGCTGCCGGTAGCATGCATCCAGCAGGAACGTACGTAGCCTCACAACAGACAACACTTATTAGGGACATGATTATTGTGGCATCATGCAATGCGTGATGGACATAATAACCCGGCCGGCCGTGAAAGCTACTGGAGAATGGTCGAGCATATGTTATCTTTACAAAGAGGGCTACCAAAGCAACACTCTAGAGGTGTGTTACAACCCTGTCCTCCGCATGTGTCTTTGAAGACCTGGAGTAGCTTTCTTGTTGCCCCCAGCCCCAGCCCCAGCCCCAGCCCCAGACCCAGCTGCTGGTTGGAGTCGGAGGGCGTGGCAGTGGCCGCCGCCGCCGCCGCCGACGACTCCACAGTTGCTAGCAGCAGCATGGCAGCCATGAACACCATCACCACAGCCATCTTCTTGCTGGTCGCCATTCTATTCCTCCGAACCCTTTAATTTCCAGGCACGACTACTTTGCTTGCTTCGCTAGCTAGCTCTGGCAAGCTTCCACAGATGAGATAGCTTCCGAACCCCTACAATGCTTCTTATATATATAGCTAGACAGCTGCATTTCAGCATATTGTGAACAGCTGCATCGATCAACTTGACCGCCAGTTATTTCTTGCATCGATATAATGCAACTTGTTTCCATCGTCTATATGGAGCATACAATATTTCATCGTGTTGCGAGTAAGGTCTTGGTGTGACCTGTCGGTCTAGGATTACAGGCTTGTTTAGTTTGTTGCCACACTTCGCCACAATTGGCGCATCATAAATTTGATGAACTCGAGCTGGCGTTTGGCTGGTGACAGAGTTAAGGCGTGCCACGATAAAACCACTGCCACATCTTGCCAAATGTGTGGCGAGCGTTCTCAACGCCAGACATTTGGCGCAGCCGCAGCTGCGGCACGACAGCGCCGTAGGCACCGTCCAAACAGGCCTTATTATACTAGGCTGATAATTGATCTATGTGCCGATGATTCGTGTTGTGCTTCGTTCAGTTCGTTGATTGCCAAGCCATTTTTTGTGTTCTCCCCTCCTGGATCATCAATACATATGGGAACGATAGTATGAATGGCATGGCGTGAGCCCAACATATTACAAACTTTTGTTGCATTGATATGATGCATGCGAAATATCTATCACTGTTTTAGTGAATGTGAGCCACAATTAATGCTTTTAATTTGGTCTTTGCATCAACAATGCATTTGTATGGAACGCAGGAGTAATTTGGTACACCGTATATAGCACGTAGTCGGTGGAAATCGTGCCCATTACACATTTCACACCTAGGAAGACAGACAGTACATGACCCCTGTTCGGCAGGCTGTTTTTTTGGCTTATAAGCCGGCTGTGGCTGATTTGCTGTGAGAGAAAAACACTGTTCCACGGCTGATAAGCCGTGCTGATAAGCTCAGCCGAACAGGGGGTAGTTAGAATTTTTATGACGTGCAAAGCACTAATCTGAGGAATTAAGTTCAAAATTTGCATACCATTTTCATTCATGACGCCAATCCCTGGAGTTCAAGATTTGCATACCATTTGCATGACGCCAATCCACTATAGGAAAAAAATGCTCCATCTTATCTTATAATAAAATATAAAAGACGTTTCATTTGCTTATTTGCAATGTCCTAATAAATATCTTTATTGTTCACTTCTTTTGCAAATTATTGTTCCTCTTTGTTAAAACCAAAAATTGTTTCTCTAGCTATTGGCAGTGTTCCTTGGGGAGGATAGTAAATAGTAAATCAGTAAGCATAATAAGAAATAAAAAAATAACAGAAAGAAAGAAAGAAATAAGAAAAAAAAAGAAGAAAGCTGCAAAAGAAACGCGAGAAAAAAGAACGGCCCAGGAAGCCCACGTGCGGGTGCGCGCTCCCCCTCACCACGACTGGGCTACCCGCCGCCGCCCTACGCCAGTTACCGAGGTCTTCGTCACTCCCTTCACCGGCGGCGAGCACCCTCCAGGTATTCCCTTCCCTTCCCTTCCCTTCGTGCCGTGCCGTGCCAAACCGAGCACCCAAATCTGTCCTTTACTGGGTCTGCCTCTGAGTCCCTGACCACAGGGGCTTCCAGCAGACACGTAGGTGAGGTGTTTGTCGAAATTCCCGAGAGGAATGCGCTTGCAGTTTTTACCGTTCTCCTTGTTCCATTCCATGCTTCTTTTTTCTTCCATGAATGATATCCGACCTGGATCGATCGATGTGTTGAATTAATGTGGCACTGTAGTGAATCCCTCCCTGAATATATATGGTGAGTGGGGGGGCAGCCGTGATTTCTCAGGCCTATGGCTAGGACAACAAAATTTGCATTTGATGTGGGATGCATCGTTTGGTGCGTTGATTATTTGTTTCATAAAAATATGTATTGTTGTTTATAGGATATAAGAGAACGAACGATTTTTGGAATGTAATATGTTTACAGGTTCTGCAGGTTCATTTAGTCCTGACAGAGTTTTTCTGGGAGCTCATCACAAGTTCAATCTGTGCATGCTGCAGTAGGTGTCGTAGCAAAATGCTTACCAAAAGTTGAGTGCTAACATGTAGGAATATGGAACTCTGTAATGTTGTTGCCACTTGCGCACCCTGTAAGGATCCAGTCTACTGTAATGTTGTTGCCACTTGCGCACCCTGTAAGTATCCAGTCTATGTAAAGAAAAACAATTACAAACATTCTCTTGGTTAGGTGATCTTCTGCATTTTGTTGCATGCATGTCCATTTAGTATTATTATGTGACCTTTACAGAAACTATGCTAACTCAAATTGTTGCTTTACTTGACATGCTTCTAGAGATGCAAGTGTTTTGCCTTTTTTTAATTTGATCGCATGTTATTGGGATTCAGTACAAGTAGTCTAAGATGCTGAATCTATTGCTGATTGCTTGAAATGACTTTAAATTTATGTTACATGCAGTTTCTGCCACCTGGTTATTCTGTAGAGCTAAGTTTGTGTCTAACTGATGTTCCTTTAATCCTATTCCCCCCAAAGCAGCATTCAGCTGTAGTGGGATGGATATCCTTTATCAATGTAAGGAGGTCTTAAAGATCCAGAAGTTTCGGCGTATGGTGTCCTATGCTGGATTCTACTGCTTCACCACCCTTGTTACCTATGCTTACACAACCAATACGTATGTGTCTGCTTTTTTCTCCTTACAATTCCATAACCTCATTACTTGTTCAGTTATTCTCACTCGACAGTGCTCTTCGCTTGAGCTTTCCGCAGGACAAGGGCTGGGATCTCAAGGGCCGACTAGTACTATGCCTCGTACCCTGCTGGTACTGAGCTACTAACTGACACTGCAAAGGTGTGGAAACTGAATATACAGCTTGTTATCAATGTTGGAGGTACAGAGTGTTTACTCAGCCAGGGATAACACACCCAGGCGACTGCCCTTTCATATATAGGAGATAAGTAGCATATTGATTACATTGATGGCTCATTAGAGCATTAACTAAACAGCTAACTGCCTGGGTACTCGCACAGTCACTTGTGCTGCCCAAGGCCTTAATAGCAGAAACATAATTAAGCACAGATAACTAAGTGATAACTGGGAGCAGGACTTAACTTCTACAGTTCTCCCCCTAAGACCTGCTTCCCCCATCCTTGATCTTCATGATCCCAATCTTGCTTCTCATGTCTTCAAACTTGGCCTTGCCTAAGGCCTTAGTCAGAATGTCTGCCAGTTGATCATTTGTGGCGACGAACTCAGTCTTGATGCTGCCTTCTTCAACACAATCTCTGATGAAGTGTTGTTTGATCCTGATATGCTTGCTTCTGTCATGAAAAACAGGGTTCTTTGCAAGTGCTAATGCTGATTTGTTATCCACTCGCAGCTCTACTACTTCCACTTCCTTTCCCAACAATTCAGCAAGTAACCTAGACAGCCACAGAGCCTGTGTTGCAGCAGTAGTCATGGCAACATACTCTGCTTCACAGCTAGATAAGGCAACCACTCTTTGCTTAATGGACTGCCAACTGACCAGATTGTTGCCTAGGAAGAATAGACAACCTGTAGTGCTCTTGCTTGAGTCAATATCTCCAGCCAAGTCTGAGTCACAGTAGCCAATGAATCTGGCTTCACTGGATGCCTTGGTGAAGTGCAGGCCATACTCCAGACTGCCTGCCACATACCGAAGGATACGCTTCACTGCCTGCTGATGCTCTATGGTGGGCCTCTCCAGAAATCTACTCACAAACCCGACTGCAAATGCCAAGTCAGGTCGAGTATGAACCAAATATCGCAGGCTTCCAACCAGCTGCCTGTACTGTGTTGGATCAACTTCCTTGGCTGTACTCTTCTTGCTCAATCTTAGCCTTTCCTCCATAGGAGTGGCTGCTGGGTTGCAGTCCACCATACCACCCAATTCCAGTATCCTTTTGGCATAATGAGTCTGTCTAAGGGTGATGCCATCAGTGCTCTGCTGTACTTCAATGCCCAGATAGAAGCTTAAGAGCCCGAGGTCACTCATCTCAAATGTTGCTTTCATTTCAGCCTTGAAGTTTTCAACATCCTGCTCTTTGGCCCCTGTGATGATCAAATCATCCACATACACACCGACAAGCAACAGAGAGTTTCCAGAACCTCGCCTATAGATTGCAGCTTCATGGTTGCTTTGTCTGAAGCCTTTCTTCTTCAATGTTGAATCAAGCTTTGCATTCCATGCTCTTGGCGCTTGCCGTAGGCCATACAGAGCTTTGCGCAAGCGATACACCTTGTCTTCTTGTCCAGCAACAACAAAGCCAGGCGGCTGATGCACATATACCTCCTCGTTGAGGTCTCCATTCAGAAATGCGGACTTGACGTCCATCTGATGAACAGACCAGCCCTCCTGTGCCGCCAGAGCCAACAAGACTCGAACAGATTCCATGCGTGCGACAGGGGCGAAAGCATCATCATAATCCACGCCTTCTTGCTGGACAAAGCCACGAGCGACCAGTCTGGCTTTGTGTTTGATAAAATTACCGTGTTCGTCCTTCTTCAATTTGAACACCCACTTCAGGGTGATTGGACGGTGACCAGCAGGAGGCTTCACAAGCTCCCAGGTCTTGTTTCTCTCTACTGATCGCAGCTCTTCTTTCATTGCTGCGCACCACGCTGGATCTTTCTTGGCTTCAGTATGCGAAGTTGGTTCGCCAGAGTGCGTTAGATGCAGCTCTGCGAACAGGCGAGTTGCAGGTGGCGGTGTGGGCTGCTGGCCAATGATATTGCTGACAGTTCTGTAGCGAAGTGGTTCATCCTCGTGATAAGCATCCAGTCGATCATCATCATCCTCCAGAGGCGTGGCATGCTCAATCTGAGGACATGGTGGCGGTGGTGACACTTCTAGTGCCACTGGAGCAGAATTAGCTTGAGGATGAGTTGATGCGGAGCCCTCTGCTCCTTCAACTCCAATTGGGCTGTTTGGTGCGGGTGTTCTTGGTGAATCTGGGAGCAGGGGCGACGACGGTGGCGCTGGTTTGCTCACCTCCTCTGACCAGACATACTCAACTGTGAATTCACTGCTGTTCACAGCTGATGGCCCAGATTCCGGCGAGGACCAATCCCAGCCATGTTCTTCATCAAATACAACGTCACGGCTGATCCTGACACGCCCGCTCACAGGCTCAAACACCCTATATGCCTTAGCTCCTTCTGCATAACCAATAAACACGCCGGCCTCGCTGCGGTCATCAAGTTTGCGCAGCTGACTGAGCTTCCTTGTGTATGCCACACACCCAAACACTTTCATGTGTCCCAGAGTTGGTGAACGTCCATGCCAGGCCTCATATGGGGTGATTCCCTTCAACGCACGTGTCGGTGATCGGTTCAGTATGTGGACTGCTGTCATCACAGCCTCCCCCCAAAACCGAGCTGGCAGGCCCCTCTGCTTAAGCAGTGCCCTTGCCATGGCCACTACTGACTGATTGCGCCGTTCAACTACCCCATTCTGCTGAGGTGAGTGGGGAGCACTGAAGTGCCTCTTAATGCCTTGTTCTGCGCAGTAGGTAGCAAAATCAGCAACTGTGAATTCTCCTCCATTATCGGTGCGAAGCACCCTGATTTTCTGACCACTCTCCGCCTCTGTGCTCAGTTTGATGCGCTTGATGGCTTCTGCTGCTGCATCCTTGCTTGGTATGAGCGCTGCCCACATGAAACGGCTAGCGTCATCGACGAGCAGCAGGAAATATCGATTTCCTCCAGGTGTTGCAGGTGTCACTGGTCCGCAAAGATCGCCGTGCACCAGCTCAAGGGGCTGTTTGGCACGGTACTGTGTTGCAGCTGGGAATGGGCGCCTTCTCATTTTGGTGGTGACACAGGTGTCACACACCTGCTCCACATGGTCAATAACTGGGACACCGCGCGCCATCTCCTCCTTCCCAATTCTGCGGAGTGCATCGAAATTCAAATGCCCCATCCTCTCATGCCACTGCCACGCTACATCTCCTCTGCGTGCTGCAAGACAAAGTGGCTGGGCTGCATGAAGTTGGAGTGTGTACAATCTGTTAGCCCCTCTCTTCACCTTGGCAATCAAACGGCCAGTGTGTTCCCAGATACGTAACACGCCGTGATATATCTCCACCTTGGAGCCAGTCTCGTCAAGCTGACCCAGACTGATAATGGAATTCTTCAGGGCTGGTATATAGTACACACCCTGCATCACCCTATGCTCACCAGTTCTTCCTTCGAAAGCAATCGAACCGATGCCTTTGATGTCAACCTTGGACGCATCTCCAAATCGGACCGTGCCTCGCACGTCCGTGTTCAAGTCAGAAAAGAGTTCACGCCGTCCAGTCATATGGTGTGTAGCTCCTGAATCAAGGTACCACACATCTGCCTTTTCTTCATCGCCATTGGCACCAAGGAAGGCTCGGGCTTTTGGTTCTTCCATATTCACCTCTTGAGCAGCATAGGTGTATGCCGGCGCGCACTCATCAAGATCAACGAGCCCATGCGCCAGAAACAGAGCCCCATCATCCTCGCATTCTGCATACTGCACACGGCCATTGTGGCCGCTGTCACCGCCGCCTGCGCCCCCTCGGCCACCAACGTGCTGGCCTTGATTGCCACCGCGGCCGCTGCCACGACGGCCTCTGCCCCGTCCGCCGCCGCGGTCACCGCCACCATCACGGTCACCATCTCTGTCTCGGCGCGGATGAGGGCAGTCCCTTGCCCAGTGGCCCTCCTGGCCACAATTGTGGCAGGTATCGCCACAGCGTCCACCATCGCGGCCGCCGCCACGGCCCTTTCCTCGCCAGCCGCCGCGACCGCGGCCACCACCGCCGCCTTGGCCGCCGCCGCGCTGATTCTTTGAACTAGAGCCAGCAGAATCATCCCCGCCGCCCTTCTTCTCCTTCTTCCAGCGTGCGCGCCATTGCTCCTCAGTATACATGAGCTTGCCGCCGACGGTGATTGGCTCGGTAGGCGCTTGCTCTTCACGGTCATCAACAGCCTTGAGCCTCCCAGTGGCTTCCTCAAGCGTGAGCATGTCAAAGTCCAGAAATTGCTCAATAGCAACCACAATCTGCGCATACTTCGGCGGTACTGTACGCAGATACTTCTCCACCACACGCCTCTCATCGATGTCCTGATCACCATGAAGGACAAGCTGTCGATGCAGAGTTGAGAGGCGGAAGGCAAAATCTTCGACGCTCTCTCCTGGCTTGACACTGATGTTCTCCCAGTCGCGGCGGAGGCGCTGCAGCGTCGCGCGGCGGACCCTGTCCACGCCGATGCGCGCAGCAGCTATGGCGTCCCACGCCTCCTTCGCCGTCCGCTTGTCGATGAGCGGAATCCCCATCTCCTTGGGAACCGCTGCGACAATCACCTCCATAGCTCGCCGGTCGTCGCGGAACGAGACCCGCCCTTCTTCAACTGCGTCCCACAGATCGCGGGCCTGCATTCGCAGTTTCATCTCTTGGCTCCATTCGTGGTAGTTCGTCTTGGACAGCATCGGCCAGTTCGTGCCGCTGCCCGAGTCCCTGTATACGACCCTGTCGTACACAGGCGACTCCCGACGCCCGCCACCGCGGCCACGCCTGCGGACTGGCGGAGATGGAGACCTCCGGCGCGGGCTCTTGACCTCCTCCTCTTCTTCTTCATACTCCAGCTCCTCTTCTTCCTTCTCTGCTGCAATCTCCTCCCTCAGCACCCGCGCGGTCCTTGCCGCCTCCTCTGCAGCCGCCGCCGCCTGCCGCGCCGCCTGGACCGCCTGCGCAGCTGCCTCCTCTGCAGCTTTCAAGCGCGCGGCCCGGCCAGAGGAGTCCTCCGCATTGCTGTCGCCCTTGGCAGCCTTCCTTCGGCGCTCAGAAGATGTCGAGGCCATGGATGAGAAAGCAGGGAAGGGGGCTCGAGTAGAAGATGAGAGAGAGGTGTCTAACCTAAGCTCCGGTACCAATTGTTGGAGGTACAGAGTGTTTACTCAGCCAGGGATAACACACCCAGGCGACTGCCCTTTCATATATAGGAGATAAGTAGCATATTGATTACATTGATGGCTCATTAGAGCATTAACTAAACAGCTAACTGCCTGGGTACTCGCACAGTCACTTGTGCTGCCCAAGGCCTTAATAGCAGAAACATAATTAAGCACAGATAACTAAGTGATAACTGGGAGCAGGACTTAACTTCTACAATCAATACGTGTCCAGGGAGCTTTTATAAACATTAATGATATATGCAGATGTTTAGAAGCGCTATTTTGTTGATTTCCTGTGCCAACCTGCATAAGGAGATATTCTCACTTCATTTGGTGGTTTGGTTTGCAGCTTTACAAGGCTGCATTAGGCAATTGTTTCGAAATAGACGACTGGGGGCCAATAGAGTTCTCCATCATGGCGAAGCATTTTGACCGGCAAGGGAAACCACCGTATGCCTACCATGCTGTAAGGACTTGCACGCTTGCCTATATACCATTCACTGATTCCTCTCGGACCCCATGCTTACTGCCCATCAATTCAGACTTTTTCAGAAGAAAACACAAAACACCCAACTTCGTACGTTTGTTTTGGATATGTCCTTACGGCCCAGCCAATATACAAGTTTGATGTATACTTTCTCTGTGTTTTCCACCAATATCTGGCACACCTCCTCTCCCATGGGCAGCTTGACGGAAGCGGGTAGATCCTGTACAAAAATGTTGTCTTGCTAGAACACTGAATTCAGATTGCGTGTGACAGGAAATTGCAGAGCTGAAATCAAAGACAGGTGCTAAATTTTTGGCCATCAACCAGTACCAGTACGGTATCAGTGCCAAATTTAGGGTAAAGTACATTTCTCACCCCCGAACTTACACAAGAGTACGAATTTCGTCCTCCAACTAGGAAACCAGACAATCTACACCCTCCAACTTACAAAACCAGGCACATTAACCCCCCGCCCTCTTCCATCCTGGTTTTGCTCCCGTCACCCTGTTCTAAAAAGGCTGGCCCATTCACTCCCGTCCCTGTGCCGATCCCCACGACGAACCCTAGATCACCCCACCGTGCTCCATGCCGCATCGCCCCACCGTCATCCGCGCGACGCAGCCTCCCCTCTCTTCCCCCCGACGCAGCGGGCGTGCGCCGTGCTCGCTGTGCGGCGGCCGGGCGCCAGGCGGCGTGCGGCGGCAGGGACCTGGCGTGCAGCAGCTGGTGGCCGGCCAGTGCTCTGCTGCTGCTGATTTCCTGTCGTCCAGCACTCCAATGCGCAGTGCCGATGTCCCTTTCCAATGCTGCTGCTATTGATTAAGGCACAGAGGTGAGTTGGCTGTCCCTTTCCTCCCTGGAATCATCATCGTGGTTGAGCTACTAGTCTGCTACTGGTGGAGAAACTACAGCTGTGATGTTGCTCGATTGAGGCAGAGCACGTGTTGAGCTGTTAGTCTGCTACTGGTGGAGCTAGTGCTTGGCAGCATGTGCAAGCAGGCACCAGCAGTTTGTTTATTTGCCTTTTTATTCCTCGCTTCCGTACAAGAGATGCAAGCCTGCATGTTTGCATCCTAATCATTAACTGCATATTACTTTTAGTATAATATCCCTCTTGATACTTTTTCCACCAAATTTCATATTTCAGTACACATGGATTTCAAAGGAATCACTTGTGCATAGGGACTGTGGATTAGATTAGGATTTAGGGTGATGGTACTTTAGAGTAGTTTATGCATAGGGACTTAGTAGTTTTGTTTAATCTTAGGGATTGGTATTGCAGTCTGTAGAATAGTTTATGCATCGGCAGTTAATGTGGCACAGTTGGTGGATTTTGAGCTATTTTAATCCCTCTTTTTGTCTCTGAATTCGTTGTTTATACATTTCTTTTTGGTTTGTTTACATAGGACACATGGATTGGTCGGAGAAGCTGAACGTTAGGTTCCATTACAATGGGGAGTTCCTTCATGATGGCAAGAAAATGCACTATTGTGGTGGAACCGTGGCCATGTCCTACATTGACCATGACAAAGTCTCCCTTCCTGAATTAATCGGGCATCTGAAGGACCACTGCACTATTTTGGATGGCACCATGTTGCACTGGTTAATTCCAGGGAGGGAACTCCACAATGGATTGCGAGCACTAATTGATGACAAGGCATGCCTAGATATGTTGAGATGCACTGAAGATGGATTTTTTGCAGAAGTATATGTTGAGGCACCAGTTGCACAAGAAATATCAGATGATGAGGCTGGCACTGGCAGTGAAGACAAAAAAAGTGATTATGAGGATGAGATGGATACAGAGTTTGAAGACGAAGCAGGCATGGAAGATGAAGAAGAAGCGCTTCCTCAAGATGCAAACTTGGGGTCTGGAGCAAGACATATCGTGCCATATAATCCTCAGTCAGGTGTCATTGTACACAATCAAATAAAAACAGGTCCTGCTTGTCCTGGTCATGGTGGTGCTGCCAATCCTGGTGATGAGATATCAAGCACTGACAGTGAGTTCCTTGCTGGAGATGATAGCAGCTCTGAAGAAGATGAAGAAGCCAAAGAGATACTTAGGAGGTTCAAAGAATTCAAGAAGCTGAGTTCTGGTCAAACAGCACAGCTAGATGACATATTTGTTGGGGGTACTTCAACACAAACTGGAGATTGCGCTGTAATAGAGGATGAAGGCTACAGTACACCTTATGCCAACAGTAGTGATGAAGATGAGTGATGCCGATGGACTTGTTAGAAAGGAGAGCAAGTACCCAAGGTTTAGCAAGAAAGATGCAGTACCCAAGTTTAGTTTGGGGATGAAGTTCAATGGTAAAAGACAGTTCAAGAAAGCTATCATTAAGTACGCTTTAGCTGAGAGGAAGGTGATCAAGTTTATCAAAGATGACGTTGATAGAGTGAGCAAAGTGTGACTGACCAACATGTCCTTGGGTTTGTTTGCTGTCCATAAATTCCACTACAACTAGTTGGCAGATTTCAAGCTACAAGAGTGAACATAGCTGTCCACCAAGAAGAGATAACAAAATGGTCACTAGAAGGAGAATAACAGAGAGATATGAGAAGATGATAAGAGCAAATCCAACTTGGAGTCTTGAAGCTACGAAGGTTACAGTCCAAGAGGAGATGTTTGCTGATGCTAGCATTGCAAAGCTCAAGAGGGCAAAGAAAATTGTATTGCAGAAGATGCCTGATGCCACAAAGGGTCAGTACCAGAGACTTTTTGATTATCAGTTGGAATTGCTGAGAAGCAACCCAGGTAGCACTGTGATAGTGAATGTACAAGAAAGGATGCCTGTATTTGAGAGGATGTATATCTGCTTAGATGCTTGGAGGAAAGGATTCCTGGCAGGCTGCAGGAAAGTAGTGGGTCTTGATGGGTGTTTTTTCAAAGGCGCCACCAATGGTGAGCTTCTATGTGCTATTGGAAGAGACGCGAACAATCAGATGTATCCCATTGCATGGGCAGTTGTCGAAAAAGAGAACAATGACACGTGGGACTGGTTCTGTGACATATTGTTCAGAGATTTATCGGTTGGTATTGGGGAAGACTGGGTGTTCACCTCTGATCAACAGAAGGTATGATATTTTCAACAATTTATTTTTCCAGCCCTATGAGAGTAATTAGTAGTGTTAATCTCACATGGTTCATTGTGCACAGGGAATACTTAATGCTGTACAACACTGGGCTCCTTTGGCGGAGCATAGGAATTGTGCAAGGCACTTGTATGCCAACTGGAGGAAAAAATTCAAGAAGGAATGGCAGAAGAGATGGTGGAAATGTGCTAAAGCATCATGCCCACTTTTATTCAACATGGCAAGGTCTAGACTGGCACAGTTCACTAGAGAAGGAGCACAAGCACTTATGAACACAGATCCATGTCACTGGAGTAGGGCATGGTTCAAGTTAGGCACTTTCTGTGACTCGGTAGACAATAACCTTTGTGAATCATTCAATAAATGGATAGTGGAGGCTAGATTCTACCCTATCATCACCATGCTTGAAATGATTAGAAGGAAGGTAATGGTGAGGATCCAAGAGAATAGCACCAAAGTTGAAAGATGGACCACTATGATCTGTCCAAACATCCTTAAGAAGCTCAATGTGTACATCACTCAATCTGGTTTTTGTCATGCAATTAGTAATGGTAATGACAAGTATGAAGTAGTGCACTATGAGGTGGACTGTAGATCTTAAAGCAAGAACATGTAGTTGCAGGTACTGGCAACTTGCTGGTTTGCCATGTCCACATGCACTAAGTTGCATTTACTTCACCACACATTGCCTAGAAGACTACATAGCACCATGCTTTTCAGTTTCTGAATTTAAGAAAACCTACAGTCACTACCTACAACCAGTAGAGGGGATGCACAACTGGCCCATCTCAGAAAGGGAAAAGCCTCTAGCTCCACCATATGTTAAAATGCCAGGAAGGCCTAAGAAAGAGAGGAAAAGAGTCAACTGAGAAGCCTAAACCCAACAGGATATCCAGGGTAGGCACAGTTATCAGATGCACAAGATGCAAAGGAGTTGGGCACAACAGGACATCATGTGCTAAGAGAAATGGAATGTCAACACCTGCTGGTCCTTCAAAATCTGCACCTGTGAGAATGTCAACGCCTGTTGATCCTTCCAAATCTGCCACTGTGAGAATGTCAAGTGGACAACTAAGTTGTTCTAGTGCAAGAGTTGTAGGCAACAGTAGGAAAAGAAGTTCTCACTTGACCACTTCAATAGAAACTTGTCAGGTTAGCCTACTTTCTTTCAACAATGCATAACTTTTCTTCTGCACTTAACAAAATTTAATCACTAACTCAATCTTATTTTTTTTGTAGCCACAAAAAAGAGAAGGGAGTCCATTGGCATAAATCAAGGGAGTCTGACAAGAACTAGTGCAGTAGCTAAAGTTTCAACAGACAAAGGAGGTTCTGCTACACTAAACCTTAAGGCACAATTACCATTATCTCAAGCAAGCTCTAGTGTCACAGTACACATAAGCTCGGGATCAGCCTCCGCAAAAGTCAATGCTCAAGAACCATCAAAGAGAAAGAAAAAACCGCCGGTAAAGTTCCAGCAGTACTTGATGCTTCCTCCTACTGCTGGTGCTGCTTCATCATCCGGGAGTGGCAAGAAGATATGATGCTATGACATAAGTGTTTGCTCTATTACTATGCTACCAATGTGTATGTCAAAACTCTATTAGTCATATGTTGTGTGTATGTCAGAACTCTGTTAGTCATGTTGTGTGTATGTTAGAACTCTGTTACTATGCTATGACTTAAGTATTTAATTATGGGACCCTTTAACTAATGGCCTATGTGTGAAGAGTTGTCCTTGCCATGATGTTGGCTTATGGAATTTGTATTCTGAGATCTCATATGCCATGCCGTTGGCTTCTTACTATTCTGTTGTCCATATTTTAGCCCGTTCAGCCTGCTCAGCACATGTTTTAGACAGCCCATTTAGCACAAAACCAGTGTAGAACAGTGCAGGGGGTAAAGTGTTTGGTTTCTTGAAGTTGGAGGGTGTAGGTTGCCTGGTTTCAAAGTTGGAGGGCCAATTTCGTACTCTTGTGAAAGTTCAAGGTTCAAAAGTGTACTTTACCCCCAAATTTATGCATGTTGCTCAACAATTTCTTCAAAAAAAATGCATTGTCCTTTTGTTGTTGAATAAAACTCTGAATGTTATGGCATGCATATTAATTTAAGGGTAATGTCCATACCTAGTCCTTGAACTTGTGTGCCTGTGTCATTGTGGTCCATAAACTTAAGTATGTCATCCAGGTGCTAATTTACTGTTTGGGTCTCAATTACGTCAGTAATGGGCCTGGACAGTCTATTCCCGATGACGTGGCATTGAAAGCGTGGTTGGTGACGTGGGTGTAGGGCTAAAATACGTCTTCACCTATGTGCAAACAAGCCCTCCCACTATGTTCTGCCCCTTCTTATTCTTCTCCTGTTACCTCATGACGGTCGTCTGGCGACGAGCTCGCATAGCTGGCGATCGACTGAAATTGGAGCACGGTGGCGCTAGAGAAGGACATGAGGGCCTCACGGGAGCATAGGTGGAGAAGTTTCACGACATGATAGAGTCCCATGGTGGTGCGATTGAGGTGCAAAGGGGAACCGGTGTCGATTTATGGTCAGTCCAATTGTTCGGAATCGTAGGCATCTAGTAATCGTAGAAGGTTCACTGTGGGGATTTTGGTTAGGGTCTGGGAGAACGGATTGTCAATAGGTCGTTTTTGGTTGATTTTGGTTAGGGTTTTGCGTGATGCTTTACCAGTGCACAATTTTGTCCTAAATGTAGCTGAAGGTGGGGATTTCACTATTGAGGTTCATCATGGGGGATTCTTTGTTAGTTATGGTAATCTTAGAACTTATGTGGATGGAAAGGTCGACTGGTTTGATCATTTGGAGGAAGATACTTGGTCGCCTTTGTGGTTTGATGACTTGGCCCTGTTCGCTTGAACTTATCAGCCTGACTTATCAACCATGGTACATTGTTTTTCTCTCACAACAAATCAGCGAACAGTACTTTTCAGCCTGACTTTTCAGCGAAAGTTAGGGTACCAGAAGATCCAAAGCTTGAAGTTTTACTGGCTATTACTTGAGAAGACCTCAGAAGATGGGCGTAGAATCATTGTTGAGGACAAAGACACCAATGTAACCCATCTATAATTCTTGTATGAATCATTTTTTTGCAGGGGTGATGTATCTTTTATGGAGGAGTAGAAGGGCCAGGAGGTAGGAGGTAGGTAACGTGAGCAGCTGAAGCAGTAGTGGCCCAAGCAGGAGCAAAGTAGGAGCAGCTGCTGGTGGACTTTTTTAAATAATATCAGCTACACAGTTTTATATGAAGTTTTTTTAGCATAAGTAACACACTTCTGCAATTATAATTGTACATACTATTTTAAAGGATTGTCAATATTAACAATATATTAAATTATTATATGTGTCTATGATCTAGCAAATTTTTGTTTGGCCTAATTCATTTGCAACAAAGAGTTATTAATGGAATATCAAATGCAATATGCGTTACTGTAAATTTTACCATTGCAATAAACCTAGATGTAACAAATATGTTTCGTTAGCATAGGCTATTGAAAGGACGCTAGTATGTTGTGATTCACCTTTTTTGCAATGGGTAATAAGTGAATCACATAATTTGTTGCAATATCCTTTATTGCGAAGAAACAATGTTGGCTGATAAAGTTTATTGCAACGAAACACCTTTCGTACGTGGCAATAAAAATTATTGCCATGAAGTTTGCCCCATGGAGTCGGTTGTGGCAATATCATCTTTTGCCATGGCATGGTTCATTGCAACAACAAACAATTGCAATGCTTCATTATGTGACAATAACCATAGGTATTGTCGAAAAACCATTGCATATCTTTAAGCACGCAACAATTACCAACACTTTTAGGATTGGTTGGTTGTAGGAGGAATATATTCATGTAATTTCTATTGAAAACATTTTCTTTGAACAGGGGAGGCCCCTACCTAATTTTTATAGATATATAGAATCCGCAAATTTACGGTATGTACAAGGTACAATGCTTACAAAGCTCAAAGAAGAAAGAGACAAGAAAAGACTAAGTGTAAATGAGACAAGAAAAGACTAAGTGTAAATCTCTTGCACACCAACCCAAGCTCTGCCTCGAACAAATCTTCCATTTTCTGAGGTTGCAGCTCTCATTGTCAAAGATGATAGTTGTCCAAATAATCCAGCAAGTAGTGATGACAATTTCTCTGAAAATAGGACTGTACGTCAAAGGCTGTTCTAGCTTCAACCATCATACCCTAGGGCAGTAGGGCTGAAGATTCAAGTCCTAGTGTATTGATAGGGAGATCCAACAAGAAGTACTGAAAGGACATTAAAAAAAGGTGGAAACTAGTAGTTAGAATAGTTCAGGTGTTAGAAAATAGTATGTAATGAGCGGTGTGAATGAGTCGTGATGTAATGTGTGGTGTGCATGAGTCTAGATGAGTGTGAGTTTCTTCACGGCCACTGTTGCATAGGACACCACTGTAATCTTCAAGAACGAAGTTTGTTCTTCCTCTTCAAAAAGTTTCTTGTGTTTAGATGATCTTTGAGCAGTAGAAAAAAATTGTGCTTACCAAAATTACCCGAGGACCATTTCCATGGAAAAGAGAAGCCTCTAGAGTGCCTTTGCATCTGGGTGTAGACTTTCTTGAATCTTGATACTGTACTTTTCTGAACCCCAAATGTACATGCCCCCTCGAGCTCAAGCGACAGAGATGTACTTGACTTCATCCTTCACCCCATCTGCAGGTCGTATCAAAAGAATTATTCATGGAATCTTGTGAGTCCATGTTCAAAATACTATGGGGTGTTTGGGACTGCCCCGTTCCACGTTTTTTCAGCTTTGTTCCACGTTTTTTAGCCAAATATAGGTTCACCTCCATGCACTCTGTTCGAGCAAAAAAAAAGGTGGAGTTGCGAGAGCACCTAAAGGGTGCTCCATAAACTATAGGTTTTTTATGGAGCTGCTCCATAATGGAGTTTGTGAAGCATAGTTCATAGAGCAGTCTCAAACACGCTCTATATATACACTACTATATAATTGATTTTCAGCGATAGGAGTTTTTTTTTAAGAGACGACTCAATCCAGCCGTCTCTAGAAATGTGTTTGTAGAGACAACTCTATTTCCAGCTGCCTTTACAAATACCTTTTTTTAGAGGTGGCTCTATTTTTAGCTGTCTCTAAAAAGACGGTTGGAAATAGAGTTGCCTCTAAAAATAGGAGTTGCATGGTAAAATTTAAATTTTTCAAATGATCTCAGGTGAAGGAATGACCAAAACGAAAATTATAGATCTCAAAAAGTTATGCAACTGTGTAGTAGAGAATATTCTTATTTGAAATCTTCTATGCAATAAGTTATGTTTGAATTTCTCACAGTTGAAATTCAAATGGAGGAATAACCAAAACAAAAGTTACAGATCTCAAAAGGTTATATAACTTTGTAGTTGAAAACCTTTTTATTAGACTTCGTTTAGGGTGCCAAATGTTCATTTTAAAATCGGACGAAGATACACGTGAGACTTGAGGTCGCCGGCACGAGTCTCCGCGGCCACGAAATGCGCGAAAAATCACATGACTTCCAAGCAATAATTGTAGTCATATTAATTCCTTTTTGGCAGAGTTGTATTTCCTATTGGGTTATTACTGTACGTCCAACTCGTCTTATCTTTTTGCTCGTCATTATTAATTCCTTTTTGGCAGAGTTGTATTTCCTATTGGGTTGGAAATTAAAAAGAACAAAAGCTAACACTGCATGCACTGCTTTAATTTATAGAACCATATATAAAAAAACACGACAACGAACGCGTACAATAGCTGAACACGGAGGAGATCAAATTATGATGCACCGTGAAAGCTAGCTAGCATGCACGCAGGCTATCACATCATCGGCAAAACCCGCGTGAACAACAGCCGGTGCAACACTTTGTAAGAACAGGAACACAAGGGAATCCATTTGGGAGGCACGCCAGTAGCTTTCTTGGCCCAAGGCTACTGGATCGCGAGTAGGAGTAGCCCCCGTGGGCGCTGGAGCTGGACAGTCCCGTGGCTGATGCTGATGCCGACTCCACGGTTGCCATCAGCAGCAGCACGGCGGCCACGGTCACCACAGCCATCTTCTTACTGGTCGCTGCCATTCCGATCCGACGACGATGCTTCTTCTGCTTCGCTCTGTAGGCTTCCACTGGTAGGAAGCCTCCACACCCCTCCAATGCTTCTTCTCTCTTATATATGTATGTGCAGCGGCAACGGAGCCAATTGACCTTTGCTCGCTCGGCCAATCGGTGCGTGGAGTCACCATCAAATTAAATATGTGAGAACTATCGTCTTAGAAATTATCTATGTTTATATCTATATCCATCTATATCTTTTATATGTGAGAACTGTCGTCTTAGAAATTATCTATGTTTATATCTATATCTATCTATATCTTTTAAATCTATATCTATATCTAAATCTGTATCTAGACTCTATTACAGCTTCTTTCGTTGGTCGGTCTGTTTTTTTCATCCATAGTTCAATTTTTTCCTTTTTACATCAAAGGCCTAACCTAGCTTTATTAGAAAGCTTAACAATTGAACCTCTGACCCTGAATTGGGGTTACCAGCGTACAAAATAAGCCCAGCAACTAAAAAACGACCACACCGACAAACCGGTGGGCCTAACATCTAACCTCAACAAGTAAAAAGAAACATCGCCACACCCAACACAAAAACTGAAACATCACCACCCATCTACAACCAAACAATCCTGAAACCAAACGTCACGCATCAAGAACACCTTCATTCAGTTTATCAATGATCGTCTCTGCCAGTCCTTGGACTTTGGCTTGAGTAGGGGGACCATCCACAGCCTAACTCTCTAGTGGATTACCATAGATGGTGAAGCCATGATCTTGTCGTTGAAGACCACATCCTTCCTAATCTTCCATAAGGTCAAGAGCACCTCCACCCTGGAGCTTCTCTTCTTTTCTCAGCATTGCCTTCTTCATCAAGTCCTCACCCTCTCTAATTCCCCTTGAGCTCTGTCATGTAGCCATAGGAGGATCCTTGTTCACCCCCAAACTTTGTCTTGGCCTCATTGAGCAGCTTCCTTGAAGGTGAGACTACCTCTCCTCTTGAGCCACCTCCTGCCCCAACTTGCCTAGCCCCCTCGAGCTCAAGCAACATGTGCAGTCGTATGAAAAGAATTATTCATGTAATCTTTAGATTTTGTATTCAAAACACTATAATCTCCTAATTTAAAATATTGTACGTTCAACTCATCTTTCTGTGCTCATCACTGAAAGTGTAATAGAGTTGGGGAAATGTGCGATGTATTACTCAGTGACCATTAGCGTGGACATATAGGCATGGTGGGGAACCGGGGATGGCAGGCTAAAAAGTCGGGGCACGTTTACAATTTAACACTCCCCCGCAGTTGGAACTAGGAGCACCGTGAACATTAAGACTGGATCTAAACTCCACAAAGATGGATTGATATGATCTAGATGGCTAGGGTGGCTGAATAGCCTATAAAAATTATCCTACAAACTCAAAAATACTAGAGCAAAGGTTGATTAGTATATAAGATGGTGCTAATGCAACTACTTTCTCTAGATCTATTTCACCACAAGCAAGCCTCCTAATCAATTCTGGTTGATATGTCTCTAGGTTGTGTCACACAAGTGCATAAACTAGCAACTACACAACAAAACTAGAGAGCTAATTACAACTAGTTACAACTACAAGCTACTCTGGAGCTACTCTACAAGTTACACAAGAAACTAGGCAAACAACTACCACACTAACAAGAATACTATGGATGTAAATACAAGTGTGATAGTGAGCAAACCAAATCGGGCAAGAGATCGAGATGAACACAATGATTTGTCCTCGAGGTTCGGTTGCTTGCTGGCAACTTACGTCCTCATTGTGGCGAGTTCAAACTATGTGATTCGCGCGCTAATTGGCATCACACACCAAGCCCACCACCACACGGGCGCCACAAGAACCACACAAGAGAGGCACTCCAACTAGCCATGATTTCACTAGAGTTGCTTTTTGCAAATCTCCCACGGAGAATGAGAACAAGAGCCCCTTATTACAATCAATCGACCGGAGCCGGCAACAATCACCAAAGCCGCTCAACGATCCTCTATCGGCCCCAAGATGTCTAGGTGGCAGTAACAGCCAAGAGTATCAAGAATCCCGTAGCCAACATGATCATTAGTGCCATTAGATGCCTCAACTCAATGCAAATGCACTAGGATCACTCCCAATCTCACTTAGGATGATGAAATCAAGAAGGAGATGAGTGAGAGGAGCTTGGTTATGCTCAAGAGGATGTTCACCATGTGAAAGTATGCTAAGAGAGCCGGCCACAAGCCGGCAAAGCCTTATTTATAGATCCCCAAGAGCTCCACTAGCCGTTACCCCTTTTAATGGGATGAACACGTGACCATCGGACACATCCACGTTGGACAGGTGTCACTTGTGTCCGATGCACCTAGAGATGCCACGTGTCACTACCCGTTTGAATTTGACCGCTACCGCCCAACATTTGTCTACGTCTGATGTCGTGTTGTCCGATGACCATCAGACAATTGTCGTTGTGTTGTCCGATGCAATCCATAGAGGTTCCAGAGAGCACTTTTCAGCATCGGACAAATCTGATGATCTTCATCGGACAAGTTGCCAGCGTTTGATGCCTTCTGCGAAGTCTGCACTTGATCTGACGAGTGGGACCCCCTGATGAACAGTAACTTCGTTTTGTCCGATGCCCACTCGCGCCCTTATCCGATGCTTCACCGAAGGCATCCCAAGCTAGGTTATTAAGCCATCCGACAGAAGTCCGATTTGTCCAATGCCTGCGCTGGTTCTGTCCAATGCTCCACAGATAGCTCATCTTCTCTATTTATTCCACCTTTTTGCAAATGTGCTAGCTCCAAAGTGTTCCATCACTTGTGTACGTGAGTTATCATTTTCACAAACATTTTAAAGGGTTTTCACGCAATCAAACCTGGTGTCGGTCAAGCGGTTTATAAGTTGAGATCACGAGAGGAAGGGGTTATCGAGCCTGTAACAGAAAACTCTAATACAGACCTCTCGGACTTCTGCCGTGTTTCCCTGATCTTCTCGTTTCTTCCTGCTTCCTTCCCCAAATTCGTGCTGATCCTTCTCGAATTCCATTCCTACCAAGTATTCTCGTGACAAACGGCTGTACATTCAACTCGTCTTATATTTTTGCTCGTCATCAATTCCTTTTTGGCAGAGTTGGATTTCCTATTGGGTTAGGAAATAAACGAACAAAAGCAAACACTGCATGCACTGCTTTAATTTATTGAACCATATAAAAAAACACAACAACAAACGCGTACAATAGCTGAACACGGACACTTATATTGAGATCAAATTGAAGCAAATTAAGCACGCGCGCTGCCTCTGGCACGTGGCAGAAGGAACACCTCCCTCTCACGTGCATGAAGGGACATGCATGCAATTATTCATGATGCACCGTGAAAGCTAGCTGCTAGCTTGCACGCAGGCTATCACATCATAGGCACGACTCGCTTGAACAACGGCGGGAGCAACACTTTCGTTCTTCAAGACAAGGGAATCCTCTTGGGATGCACATCAGTAGCTTTCTTCTTGGCCCCAGGCTGCTGTATGGCGAGTAGGAGTAGCCCCCGTGGGTGCTGGAGCTGGACAGTCCCGTGGCTGATGCCGACTCTACGGTTGCCATGAGCGGAAGCAGCAGCAGCACGGCGGCCACGGTCACCGCAGCCATCTTCTTGCTGCTGGTCGCCGCCATTCTGATCCGACGATGACCGACTACTTGCTTCTTCTACTTCGTTCTGCGCAGGCTTCCACTGGTAGGAAGCCTCCACACCCCTCCAATGCTTCTTCTCTCTTATATATGCACGGCGGCAACGGAGCCGATCGACCTTTGCTCGCTCAGCCCGTCGGTGGGTGGAGTCACTGTCTAATTAATAACCGTCATCTTAGAAATTATCTATATCTATATCTATATCTATATCTATATCTATATCTATATCTATATCTATATCTATATCTATATACATATATATCTATATCTATATCTATATCTATATCTATATCTATATCTATATCTATATCTACATCATAGAACATCACATGTATACTACGAGAACATCACATGTAAATTGCACGAATATCGCAAAATATATCGTAGAACATTACATGTATACCACATGAATATAAAAAACATCACATGTACAACACGTAAACATAAAAAAAAACATCATATATATACTACATAAACATCAAAAACACCAACATAGAACATCATAAAAAATAATAAAAAGAAAAAGAAAACAAAAGAAAAAAAGAGAAAAAATATATATAAACAAAATACAATAATAAACATATAAAACAGAAAAAGAAAAAATGAATGATGTAGCAAAGAAAAAAGAAAAAGAAAAATAAAGAAAATAAAGAAAAATAATAAATAAAAACATGAATCAAAGAAAGATAAAATTATAAAAAATGAAAAGATAATAAAAATGACATAAAACAAAAAAGGAAATAAAAATAAAAATGAAGCACGAAAACAGCCTAGTAGGAGTTAAGAAAAAAAAAGGCCGCCAACTACCAGCCTACCGAGAGAAGAAAAAAAGAAAAAGTATCTTACGTATGGGAGCCGCACGTCGTTTCCCTAGGCTCGGTGGCCCGCCGACACCTATACCACTAAAAAAACATCACATGTATAACACGTGAACATAAAAAAATATAAAAATCACATATATACTACATGAAACATCACAAAAGACATAGAACATCATAAAACATAATAAAAAAAGAAAAGAAAAAAGAAATAAAAGTAAAGCAAAAAATAGAAACAATAATAAACACATAAAACAGAAAAAAAAAGAATGATGCAGGAAAAAAGAAAAAGAAAAAAAGAAAAATTGAAGAAAGACAAAAAAATAAAAACATGAATAAAAAACATAATTAGAAAAAGAAACAAATAAAATAAGAACAAATGATAAAACATGATTAACAAATAATATAATATATAGAACAAATAAAATAAATGAGTAACTTAAATAAGGATGAAAAAAGAAAAGAAAATAAAAAGAAAGAAAAAATAAAATAAGAAAGAACAACATAGAAAACTTAAAATAAAGAAAAAGGAGAATAAATAGAAGGAAAAAGTCTAATTGACCCCCCAACTATAGGGGTGGTCTAGCTTACCCCCGAACTATGAATGATCTA
This sequence comes from Saccharum hybrid cultivar R570, assembly GCA_038087645.1. NCBI lineage: Eukaryota > Viridiplantae > Streptophyta > Magnoliopsida > Poales > Poaceae > Saccharum > Saccharum hybrid cultivar. Next base: position 4,386,982 of record JAQSUU010000254.1, on the reverse strand, counting down.
ATTTACCCCCTGAACTTTGCAAAACCGGCCAAATCACCCCCTCAGGCGGTTTTGGGCGATGGTTTTGCTACAGTGTCTGCGGTTTTGCTACAGTAACCGTGGTTTTGTCTTTTTCTTTTTTATTTATTTCGTCTGAATCTTTGAAAAATCATAGTAAATCATAGAAAAATCATAAAATAGAAAATTCAATTTTGTTGGACTCCACATGAGTAGATCTACACAGTGAATATATAATATAGTATGCTTTAGTACAAAGTTTTTGCTGTATGAATTATTCAAATTAATTACAGAAAAATAGATCAAAATTTACAGCAAAAACTTTGTACTAAAGCATACTATATTATATATTCACTGTGTAGATGTACTCATGTGGAGTCCAATAAAATTAGATTTTTCATTTTATGATTTTTCTGTTATTTACTATGATTTTTCAAAGATTTAAACGAAATAAATAAAAAAGAAAAGACAAAACAGCGGTTACTGTAGCAAAACCGCTGACACTGTAGCAAAACAACCGCCCAAAACCGCCTGAGGAGGTGATTTGACCGGTTTTGCAAAGTTCAGGAGGTAAATTAGACCATTTCATTGTTCGAGGGGTAAACTAGACCACCCCCTATAGTTGGGGGGTCAATTAGACTTTTTCCTAAGTTATTTTGTAGCCACCTCTATTTACGATAATTTTATATACTAATTTACGACAATATTAGTATATATTTACGATAGTTGAATTACTATAACACATGGGGATATTTACCATAATGTTATAGTAAATCACATAGTAAGGAGTTACTATAATCTCATAAATTAGCATTGCAATTATCGTAACTCAAAGTGGCTACAGAATAAGTTATTTTGTAGCTAGCTGTAGGGTAATAGTTATATATATATATATATAATATTAAAACCCAAAATTTTATATCATTTTTTCGTCCCCCTCCTACTAACTACTTTTTTACTTCACAAAGTGCACTCACGCCTCTGTGTTTCATGTGTGTACCAAAATTGGAACAACTTATGTCTAGCGATGGCGATACGGAGTCTGATTTCAAAACGTATTGGGCCACACTCTGTGTCTTACATGTGACTTGGACTCATGGCGTGCTCATATGAGTTAGAGCAACTCGTGTCTAGAGATTGTTGACATGGAGTTAGATTCCAAGACATATTAAAAAGTCGCCACACCACGCTGCTAGGGTGGCTATCGCCACTAGGGTCTAGAGGTGACAGGGGTGGAGCTAGTCGCCGCCCCAGCTATTGGTGTGCTCACCTCCAGGCCCCAGACAACCCTTCTTCCTTAGCTCTGGCTGCCGAGCATCCACGACTCTGTCATGGCGATGAGTGGAGACAGCCGATTGAAGGAGACAATGACATGCGGCTGGAGGCTAGGCCTATTTTTTCCACTTTGATTCAACCCAAGAGCATCCCATATGAAGCCCAACCATCCCACTTATGCACATGCCCACTTGCTCAGTGAATAATTGTTCCCCAATTCCCCAATCGAGCATCCTCCATCCTCACATCTCCAACTCCAACCCTAGCTGATGTTCGGTGCGCACCAAGTAAGCAGGTGGGTAGCCGTCGGCCCGCCACCCACCGTTTACCCGACGGCTTGATCATGAGGAGAAGAAGAAACCGAGTGACATAGCAAGAGCACGCAGTGCAGTGGCCTTCAGTCGGCGAGGTGGCGACGCAACCATGTTGCACACGATCACGTGGAGTGAGTGGTAGCGGCCTGCGACCCGCTAGGAGCTACAACTGCGAGCCTGATGAAGGGAGGAGAGGAGCATGAGCTAGAACAGCCACCCATGAGCAAGTCACACTACTACGATAAACTTAACTGAGGCAGGAAAAAAGGATTCCCCGAGGCGGGCAACTCATCCACCTCAGTCTAAAGGTTAGGGTAAATCAATCTTAACCGAGGCGATTCAAATGTCCGTCTCAGTTAATCAAATAAAAAACAAAACCCATGGACAAGCCCAGCGAGCCCATCTAGGAGGGGAGTGGTGGGGCGCCGCCGGGAGGGGAGAGGTGGAGGCCCGTGACCGACTCAGAGAGGGAGAGGGAGGTGCGCGCTCGGGGAGCAAGGAGACCGATAGCGCATCCTATTGGGGGAGGGAGATGGGAGAGGAGTGGGAGATGAGAGAGTGGGGAGAGGAAACCCTAAGTTGTGTTTTTATACATGGTCGCATCTATCGGGCCTCGTCTAGGCCTTGTCCTTTTTTCCAAGGCGGGTGTAAGGTCCAAATAGGCTAGAGGGGGGTGAATAGCCTAATTAAAACTTCTACAAGAATTACTTAACCATAAGTTAGTACAAAAGGTGACGAAGCAAAATGTACTAGCTCTAACTAATTAAGCAAGCCACCTACACAAGTCTAGTACAAGGCTATCCACTAAACACAACAACAACTACAAGCTAGATACAAGAAGTAATACGAGAGAAGAGCTTCGAGTGATTATACCGCCGTGTAGAGATGAGAAGTACTAATCAATCAATCACACAAGAGAAATCCTCAGGAAGAGAACGACACAAGAATTTATTCTGAGGTTCAATTGCTTCCCGCAAGCTACTCCCCGTTGTGGCGATACACCCACTTGTTGGTTCATGAGCTAATCGACTATCAAGAGTCGAGCCCTCGGCGGGCGCCGCACAACCGCACACAAGATGGGGATCCTCCAAGCCACGAGTTCCACTAGAGTATCCAATTTGTGAACTCCCGCGGGGAAGGATCAAGAACCCCTTACAACACTTGGTGAGGGCTCCAACAATCTCCAATTGCGAGCTCAATCACCTCCGCTGCTCCAAGCCGTCTATCGCATCGGGAAACACGGAAGAGTAACAAGAAATCCGCAGCAACTCGAAGACCAAGTGCCTCTAGAATGCAACTCTCAAGTAATGCACTTGAATCTCACTCAAGAAAAGTGCCACCCAGCCAGCCAACCTCAGCTCCGCCAACTCTGGGCGAAAGGTTAGTCGCAGCAGCCCCACAACCAAGCAAAGAGATGAGTGGAGGGATTGTTCTCTAGCTCAAAGGATGTCTCAAGGCCTCAAAATGTGCAAGAGTCTACCCCAAAACCCGGCCAACTTCTATTTATAGCGAAGGGGTACGCAGCTAGCCGTTAACGGACGACGCAGTGCAAAACGTGATGACCGGACGCACCGGTCAGGGTCCGGTCACTACAAGACAAGCGAAAACAGTGCGCGTCAGAAGTAGCCGTTGCCGTGACCGAACGCGCTGCACCCGGCGTCCGGTCGGAGTCTAGAGAGCTCCCACCATGACCGGACGCGTCCGATCACACGTGACCGGACGCACCGTGCGTCCGATCGGCTCTACGTCCAGCTCTGCCCCTCTGGGTGCCTGACCAGACGCTCCGGTTTCGTGAGGAACCGGACGCGCCAGTTGCAAACCCTAACACCCATGCGCCTAACTACTGCGATGAACTGACTGGACGTGTCCGGCCAAACCATAACCGCGTCCGGTGCAGCGTCCGGTCACGACGGTGACCACCGTTCGCCTCCGTTTCTTCTCCGACTTCACAAATGTGCTAACACTACCAAGTGTACACCACCATGTGCATATGTGTTAGCATTTCACAAACATTTTCAAGGCGTTATGTTAGCTCTCTAGTAGATCCTAATGCATATGCTCAAGACATTGATCTAGTGGCACTTGATTCCCGAGCTAACCGTGATTGCCCCTCTTGATAGTCGGTTATATATCCTAAACCCAGTCAATCACTTCTCTACTCATCTTAGACCGACAAAAAGAAAAACCCTATGGTTATACCTTTGCCTTGCGCTCTTAGATCCATCTCCTCCACTTGATCATCATGTTTATCATTTTATGTGCATCTCCACCTCTTGTGATCTTGTGGCCATCACTTTATGCCACATACTCCTTCATCACGTGTGTTGCTTATGCCTAACTCATTTCACTTGATACAATAGCATTAGCAACTTGGTGTCATTAATTACCAAAACCAAACTTGGGCTTTCAGCGGGCCATTTAGGATGTCCGTCTTCGAAAATGGAGGAATTAAGACCCGCCTTGGTTAATACATTTTAGGAGGCGGTTATTTTTGAACCGCCTCTGTAAATTGATTTTGCGATGCGGTTAATTGTGACTGTCTCGGTTAATAAAAATGATCACCTCGGTTAATCTTAGGCATTAACCAAGGCGGTTCAAATGCCCGCCCGCCTCCGAGCCCCTTTGCCAAATGCCCTGGTTAAGTTTGATTGTAGTAGTGTCAGCGACAAAGTAGGGGTGTTGATATTTGGTAACGCAATTAGGAAATAGGATCCGCAAGCGCACGGATATCGGTGAGCACTTCACCCGAGATGTTATCCTGGGTATCGTATTTATATTTTTACCTTTAGGAGAAAGAGTGCATCTGACTAACCAAATCTATTACTACTAACCTTTAGGCTACAACCACTATGATTCGATGTGAGTGATGTATAGAGAAGACTACAACCGTACTCTTCTTCTAACCTTGGTAAGGATGATCTACTGTTCTATTGGGGAGGTTTACGGAATCTAGACACCACAAAGGATGTTCAACCCGCACCTATAAACCCTATCGATCCTGCTAACGGGATATGGAATACAAAGGTAACTCGGAATTGTCACGTTCCTCGCTACTACCACGGTCCGGCTAGACGAGGGGATATCTATGAGTATCCTAGCTTAAACACCACGTTTACGCTAGAGATGATTACTCTAAACTCTACGCGAAGAGATCAAAGTAAACTCATAAACCAAAGAACAATAAAACAAAGAACTTACTAGAATTTAGAAGTCGAAATACTGAAGAATCCTGAGAACAAGCCTCGGGTTAGAAGAACTTGCTCCCGCAGGTACAACCTCGGAGTAGACACCGACAGGCCGGCTTCCTCCGATCTACACCTCCACTCTATCTCTCTCAATCTAGTAGAACTAATTCTACTTTCACATTGGATGCTAAGCCCTAAGAGGTGGGAACCCTAGAGGGAACCTCTCTCTCTAAACCCTAACTAGAGATATGCAACTGAATAATGAATTGGGGTCTTCTCCACCAGGGGTCAGGGGCCTTGCTTATATAGCCCTTTTGGATGAATCTGGACCGTCGGATCAAACCGACCTTCATCCTACGATTTTCCTTGATCCTCAAAGGCGGTGGAGCATAATCCGCGAGACTCGACCTGATTGGTCCCGGGGGCAGGGCGGGCGCCCTAGGGCACAGGGCGGGCGCCCTGTGTCCTGGCCCGTTACGGCTCCCGTTCGTTCCCGTGGCTTCTGGAATCTTCTAGATGTAAGATAATTACGTGTTCGGTTAATATCCCGTCATTAATCCGACATGTGGGCCTTTCTTCCGTATTTCCTGATAACCCCCTACAGAAATAGATAAACAGCAAAACTCGTGGAATTCTGTTAGATCAAACCCTAATTCTAGGTGTTGCTTGCATATAGGTCCTTTTCTTTATTTATTTGATGGTTATAATTGATACTTAAGAACCGTCAACAAGGGGCACCAGCTGGATTTGGTCAAGCCAACGATGGGAGGAGTTGGGTGAGGTAATGCTTGTGCAATTTCAAGTTTTATTCGTTTTTTATCTATTTTCAGTGTATAATACTTAATTAATCTTCATATTAGAAGTATTGTCTGAAGTTCTTTGTTCATTGCTTTGCTATAATTTGTATTCCATGTGTGGTTTTTTTTCATTTCGTCCTAGAGTTTGCCCCACTTAGGGGTTATCGAGATGAACTAGGACTAACAACTAGTCCTGTTAGCACCTATGAGTGAACTAGTGAACTACTAGTTCATGACCAGTGGACTAAGAATTAGTCTGCCTGTTTGATACTTAGGGACTAAAAATCAGTCAACTAGTTGTCAGTTCTATGATCCTCCTGATAGTGTTTTGTAATATAAAATCCTCCTAGATGAATAAAGAGGGTGGTGTTGCTTAGAAAAATTCAATAGTTAAAGAGTAGGCGTGATTGGATGGGCCTAATTGCAATCAGGCCCATCTGTCAGCACAGGGGCTCGCATGTAACCAGGCCCACCTGCCTGTCAACCCCTCGATTCACTCTGCAGCTCCCTCCACCTCACTCGCGCAATTCGTCGAACTCGAACACTGCCATGGCAGCCGCCGCTGCCGACGTCGACGCCAAGCTCGAATCCTTCCTCCAATGGCTCCAGGTCGCTCCCTCTCCCTTTCCCATATCCCGTCCAACCCTTGCTCCCCCCTAAACCCCTAAACCCCGACCCCCTCTCTTTCCGCTGCAGGCCAACGGCGCCGACCTCCGCGGCTGCACGATCCGCGCATGCGGCGGCAAGGGCTTTGGTGTCTTCTCCACCGCCGCCCCCGAGCCGGGCTCCAACGACGGTAACTCTCCTCTCCTCTCCCCCTCCCCCGAATTGACGAGGCTCATCCGGGCGTTGCGCCGGTGCGGTGCAGGGGTGGCGATGGTGGTGCCGCTCGACCTCGCCATCACGCCGATGCGGGTGCTGCAGGACCCACTCGTCGGCCCGCGGTGCCGCGCGCTCTTCGAGGAGGGACGTGTCGACGACCGCCTCCTCGTCATGCTCTTCCTCATGGCCGAGCGCCGACGCCCTGGCTCACTCTGGAAGCCGTAAGACCGCAATCTGCAACCGAATTCCCCTTGGCCCCGCACATGGAAATAATTTGAACCGTAGCTGAAGTGATGGGCCACTGCATTGGCAGATATTTGGATATGCTTCCGAGCACCTTCGGGAGCTCCCTTTGGTTTACTGAGGAAGAGCTTGCCGAACTGGAAGGGACGACGCTGCATCGGGCGACAGTGATCCAGGTTCATCTGTGCACACTGTTGTTGTTAGACTTCTGTCTTGGGGATATTGGGTGGTAAAGACAATCAATCTGTTTTGGGATGATTTTGTTTCAGAGGAAGTCATTGCAATCCTCATTTGATGAGAAGGTTAAAGGACTCGTTGAGGAGCTTTTACATGTCGATGAATCAGAAAGGTTTGGATTCAGTTTGCACCATTTTGTTCTTATATTTATTTAGCAAGCATGCTGCATGCTTAAGTGTCGTTTATAAATCATAGAATCCTAATTTCTGTGGGGCCTCAATGCAGGGGCTAAGCTATGGCTTGCCACCGGGATCAGCCGACCCATACAATCTTGAGAATTTCAATGGAAAATACTGTATGTAGTGCTAATAGTTTCTAGTGATTACATCCATTCTCAGACTAAGACCCCCAGTGATTATTTGGCTTGGATTCACCCCTGCCTCAATGCACGGCATTACACCAGATGCTATTTTACAGACATGATTCCCACAAGCAGTGGCGGAGCTTGACAGGAAAACAAGAGGGGGCCATTAGCACTAATTCCTTACTTAATATGCATATTTATTAATTTTAACCACCAATTTAATAGCTACTTAGTGGAGTTTTCAATTAGCAAGGAGGGGCCATGGCCCTCTTTGGCCTGCATGTAGCTCCGCCATTGCCCACAAGGATGCTGCATGACTAGTGTTCTCGAGAGGCATTACACACTTTTGTGTGATGGCAAGAGTCTTGTGTTCATCTAGGATGTTTTCAGTTGATTCATGGTAGAAATCTTACTGTCATGATATTCACAGCGTGGTGGCATTTATGTAAACTGTATATACCTTGTTTATGAGGTATGGATTTAGTTTATAAGGTGTTTGAAATTCACTTCTAGTGTGGTTTATGGTTACCCATTTTGGTTTATTGACTTTTAGAGTCTATTTTGATCTGAATAGCCTTTTTCAGCTAGCCCTTACTACACTTGCAGATCTTATGTTATTGACCTAATTGCATCTCATGATTTTATATTTGTTTCAAAATGTACTTAAGACCCATCAATTCACAAATTTAACATCACCCAAATAATGACATACCTATGTATGCTCTCATGGCCTCATGTTGAAATTTGAATTTCACTCTGATTGTGCTGTACTAATGCTGGTGATTCTTCTAACTCTTTTATGCTGCATCACTTCTTATGCGCAAATACTGGCCTGTTTTTGTGCAACCAAGGAGCTGATGCTAGGGCCTACTGACCTAGCAATTGCATCTAATTCTGCTTAGCATCAAATTATTAGTTAGGCGTTTCTAAAATATTGTCAGTTATTCAGCTTTTTAGGTGCATGGGTATCTATTTATTAGGTGCCCGGTCGTTGTCTGTCTCATTGATTGAGTTGTTAGGAGCCTGAAAACTGACAGAATGTTGCATCGTGCTTAAGCACATAAATATTAACTTCATTCCATATCACTTCTCTTCTGCCATCTCAAGTAAGCCAGTGCCATCTGGCTCTGTTTTCTTGAAAGGTTCATTGTTATTGCTTGATACATAAAGTATTATGTTTATTAAGAAAAAAACAAGATTATTCTATCTCTATTGTACTCCCGCTCAAGTAAATTGGTGCCTCCTGGCCTTTCTCTCCGAAACTAAGATTCGTTACATTGCTTGTAGCATGTTTGCTGAGAAATGTACTCCTTTTGATCCGCTTGAAACTTTCCATTCGTTAAATGTTAATACTATCAAAACTGTTTTGCAGCTCAATTGAAGTGTTGTTTGAGGACTTCCTTTGGTATGTAATAACTCTTGTTTGTACTAAAGTTAGAAACGACATACTGTAAACTTCACTTGATATCATTTTACCATCTTGATTGATCATGCCATTATGTGGACTGTGGACAATGCTGTATTAATGTAATGTTGTAAACAGTACATGGGATTTGAGAATCAAGAGAAGAAGACAATCCTGAAATGTTGTAATCAAGAAGAAACAGAAGAATCTTTTGTGGTTATTTTTTGTTTATGACAGTGTAGATTAGTTAGGTATCATCTGTTACAATAGTATAACAATTAGGAGTTCATTTTCACCATGATTAGTAGTGTTGCATAGCTATCCTATTTTACCTGCAAATCTACCATGCAATTGGATGTTTAGTATAGCCACGTACATAAATGAGTTAGCCACACGAAAAAGCAATAGCTGAACCAAATAAGGCATGACAAGGTATTACTGTATTAGTCATTCAAAAAAAGTTAACATGTTTCAATATCTGGCATCGAGTACCTGCTTCCTTTTCCTGTGGTCAGGGTGAAAATTTGATCGGTGTTAAGGAATCTGCAATTCTTACTTGATTAAAGTGATGGTGTCAAGGACTAGTTCTTTCCACAAGTGTACATAATCAAAAGTTTAATGAAACTCCCATATAGACATCCCAATTTTATTATCTCCGGCTATTTTTCTTTCTAATCAGCAGTATGAGTCTTTGACAGGGCAAACTCAATCTTCTGGACTCGAGCACTGAACATACCACTGCCTCATTCTTATGTTTTTCCGGGGTCATGTGGCGATGAACAAATCAGAACCAGCAATGAAGCTTGCTATTCTAGCCCCCCTGCCCAACAGGTCAATTTCAAACCTTCCAACCTAGCACTGGTATCATAATTGAAACTGAATTCAACATTGTGTCATGGTCACAAATCTTACAATTTGGAACGTAGGGAGTAGGTAAATGTACTATCCCCACCATCAAATGAGCCTCAGGATTGTTTCAGAGTTTTAAAAGTTGAAACTGAATTCAACATTGTGTCATGGTCACAAATCTTCAGTCTCGAGCCATTTCGGACTTTGGAGGATTGGTACCATAATTGTACCTGTATGCTCAAGTGGGTATCCTTTTCCTAACATAGAAATAGTTAAAGAAACTTCGTGAGGCTCTGGTATACCATGGGCATCATTTCTACTCGTGCTTTCTGGCATCTTCACTATTATTTTTAAATGGTTTTCTTCATCCATATGTTCTTGTGCCAAAAATACTTGCTCTTTTTTTTGGCAGGAAATTGACGTTACAGCTAAGGATCATAGTGCTGATGACAATTCTAAATCAAGTAACACAGTCAATTTGGGTTGAGGGCCTTGTCCCAGGAATTGATTTCTGCAATCATAGTAAGGGTTCTATATTTAATTCATCAACTACAGTCTGACAAAGTATTGCCTGTTTTTCGACAAGAAAGTAAACATGTATGATGTATCTGTTAGTCTAGCATCACTCTTTCCCTGTTATAAGCTAGTTTGATTGTATTCACTAGATGTAAAGGCACTGGCAACATGGGAAGTTGATTCTGTGGGAAATGCTACTGGAATTCCTGCTTCAATGTACCTCTTGCTTGGTAACTTTTATGATCCAACCTTCTTTTTGTATAGTTCACCACATGATAAATGAACTTTGTGGCTTTCCTTTAAGCTAATATTTTCAGTAAGATAATTATTCCCGTTATGATTAACTGTATGTATTCGTTTCTTTCTGAAGCTGATAAAAGTTCTGCTGAGGCTGGAGCAGAGATCTGCATAAACTATGGCAACAAAGGAAATGAGGTATTACTCGCAAAAATATGTGTAGATCTAGTGTTATTAGTTTACTGCTAATGTTTTCTTCTTTTTTATTTTAGTTTTCCGTTTTTTTATTATAGTTGCCGTTGTATGACTTGGATCACTCTCTTTGTCTCACATATTCTTGTTTAGGCTCTCTATCACACTTTTTGTAATATACTAATACAGCACCATGATACTTGTGTGATTGTCTCTTGTGGAACAATAGAAACCATTACAGGAAATTTCTTTAGATCTGTATTCTTAGGCCTTAGTTACAATTTTGGCAAAGAAATCCAGAAAACAATATAATGTTTCCTGGTCTTGACGATGCATAATCTAAAAGCAAACAAAATCAAATGAGAGGGATGCACTGCTTGAGGATTATGTGGCTTTTTTTATCCCTGGGGTCTGGTTATTTGATTTGAGTGGCACATGGATTCATATATCCTTAGTTCCTTATGGATTTACTTCTAGTGCAAATGCTGAATTGTTGCTCTAGATTTCACACTGATCATACTTAGAGGTGAAAAGACGGTTTTGTTCCATGTTTAATAGTTTAACAACTAGAATAGCCTTACTGATGAAGTATTGTACTTTGTGTACTTACAGGAACTACTGTACCTCTATGGATTTGTGGTTGACAACAATCCTGATGATTATTTCATGGTAACCCTCATAATGATGTATGTGCTAAAAGATAATAATTTAGAATTTTTCCATTTATCTTTTGTAGCCAATAAATAAAGAAAGGTCAGAATTTGGACTATTAAACTGACCAAGTATATGTTTGGCTTAAAAATCTGTGATGCTAATCAGTTTACCATCCTGCGATATTTGGAAACCTAACTCTATTGCTCTTTGGAGCAACCAAAGGAGGAACACTTGCTGTGGAAAGTTGAAAGAAAAGGATGAAGTCATTATTCGCTACTAATTCCTTTCTCATTTATTGCTGAGTCAATAGAGCTAGGATTTGAAATTTCATAGAATAGCATATCCGTGTCTCGTCCTTTGTATAAGTTACTCAGAAACCGTACAATTATTCAATTGGCTGTTTGAAAGGCTTCACGTGTTTACAGGATTAAATTGTTAAGATTCAGTATTTTTCCCTCTTTTGGCATACTTACATAAGATGCATCTAATAAAGTAAGCTCTGGTTACTTGCTAAGTGCAGGTTCATTATCCTTTGGAAGCTCTTAGACAGATCCAGTCTGCTGATACAAAAATGCAGCTACTAGAGATGCAGGTACTGCCAAGGGATTAGCCCTTTTCCATCCTATTCATGCATTGCTTCTATCATTATATTAAGGTGCTACCTGTACATGCCAGGGTTTTGGGAATCACCTACTAGTAATAAGTACCTTGTGCTTATTAATGACCTTATATATCGCTTTTGATTGTTAATTTGTACGAAGATTTCAAAAATTGTTCCTGATCAGGACAGCTCAAGATTATGATGACTGCACTAACCAGATCAGGCCTTCTAAGCCTTCATTACCTCCATGAATCTCACTTTGTGTGTCTTCTGTATTTTGCAGAAGGGCGAATTGAGATGCCTCCTACCCAGAAGATTGCTTGATAATGGATTTTTTGGTATCCGTTCCAATGAAGATAATGATAGCAAGAAGAATACTAGTCCATTTTCAAGTTTTAGTTGGAGTGGTCAACGCAAAGTTCCATCATATCTTCACAAAATTGTTTTCCCTCAGGAATTTATGAGTACTCTACGGACGATTGCCATGCAAGAACATGAGCTTGAACAAGTTGCTTCTTTACTTGGAGAGGTTAGCACTTTTTACGGTGTATTTTAAGCCAAGAGTTGACTCCTATGGCTATAATCTCATGATTTAGATTTGGATTTTATTCTTAAGGCGTCATACTACATTTTCTGGAGATGCAGTGATCAGCGATTACTTCTGAATTGATCTGTTGATAACTGTATACTGAAAGGGAGTAGGAGAGACTAGTGACTGTGCACGTAAGAATCTTTTCTTAGCCATTTATTGTGCCAAAATGGCAGAATTCCATGTAGTGTGATTTAGGCATGCTTTGTTAGCTGACATCCTCTTCCTATGACTCAACTTGGAGTCCTTAGGTTTCAAAATCTTAAAACTAACTAGCACGGGTGCTTTCACACTCTTGTAATGTGTGCAGCTACATAATTTGCTGCATATGCCCCTGTTTTTGTGGCAGCTCCAGATGATAGTTATTTCATGTCGTTTGCATGGAGGCACTAGTTTTTGGCATCACATCCATGATCCTTGTCATGAAGGCTGCATTCATGAATAGGAGCTTTACTGGCTATGCATGCCGTCAAAAAGTATTCATGAAGCAATTGTGATCTCAAGTTTCACAACAAGTTCATTTCCTGATGTAACGTCAGTATTCAGATGAAGATTAACTTTTGTTTTCAGCATCATTCTATATGGCCTATTTAACTGGTGACTATGCTTATATTTGAGGTGCTCGAATAATTTATTTGGATGCAATGCATCTAAACTTGAAATACGACAGATTCTGTATTATGCTGCAAATTGATTCTAGGGCCTTTGCTGAATTTGTTCTTGCTAGGTTGGATCTAGTGAAGATAGAGAAACATCTGATGCAGAGATCCAAAGTGCTATTTGGGAGGTCTGCGGTGATCAGGGTGCACTGGGTTTGCTTGTGGATCTTCTTGGGGTCAAGTAATCACTTTTATCTTCCTATTGATGTATTTTGGATCATATAGCCGTCTTTGGTATATCATCAAGAATAACCCATAGATCATTTTGCAAGAATGGCTGAACTTGAAGAGGGCTCTGGAACAGAAGCATCTGACACCAAACTGCTTGAGCAGTTTGATTCCATTCAGTCAGAAGACTGCGCGAGGTGAGCAGATCATTTTTTTGGTTTTTCTCAGAGTTTTTTTAGTTTTATTTTTCTTATCTTAAATTCACATCCATGCATGGTACTATACTTATTTCCTGCAATGTACTATGGGGCACTATTGAAAATTATTATTTTAGGATAAAACATGAATAGCCCCAATATTCAATATGTGCATGGAGCTAACAGATTTTAGAGCATGTCTTTGTTTATCAACCTCCTGTTTTATCGTAAACCATTTTCTTTGTGCTCTCAGTGAAAGTGATGAGAAGCACAAAGGGAAGTCAAAAATAAATTACCGTTCGTGTATAGTGTACCGAAGAGGGCAAAAGCAGCTGACAAGGTTGTTCCTGAGGGAGGCAGAGTATCTTCTGGAGCTTTCTGCAAAAGAACAGACCTAACAAACTTATCTGGTATAAATTTTCTTCTCTCTATTTTCCAGTAAAATTTCTAAGGTTTTATACAGTTGTAGTTGTGGAAGTAATTTCTGCGTAAGTGTGGATATTTCAGTACAGAGGCATGGTAGTTTGAGTCAATTTACAACTGCAATGTTTTAAAAATCATATTCCACGGCATAGTTTGCAGTGCATGTCATTTTGTACCTATGATAGCAAAGCATAATTTCTATGCTCCCCAAGCTTGCTTTGGATTATTCAAGTGTTTCCTCTGCAATGTTTGGCCATGCCTGATTTGATTAGAAGTTACTCACGAATCACATGAAAAAAGAGTGTACAGACAGGGGCGGAGGCAAATATTTGGCAAGGCTTGGCCTCCGCCATACCTAAAACATGTATATGTATTATATTATATATAGCACTAAGCTGTTCGGCTAATGGTTTTTGTGGCTGATAAGCCGGCTGATGTTGTTTTGTTGTGAGAGAAAAACACTATACCATAATTGATAAGCCGGGCTGATAAGTTCAAGCGAACAATGCGGTGTATAGTTGATAGTTACATTATACATATTTGACTTTTATAAACCCGCCACACAAGGAAAATATTCGTGCATCTGCCACTGTGTACAGAAAGGCATCAGATGGCTTAAAAAACACTTGCAGTGATAAGGGTTGCAATATATTTTCTTACTTGTTTACGATCGTGGCATTGGCAGGCCTGCATCAGGTCTTGAATTGCAAAGTTGTCAAACTAGTGCTGGTGGCCACATCCGATGTTGGAATGGCCAAAAGAGGCACTGGCTATGTTAAGAGTTTCTGATGGGGTTTGACCTAACTTGTACCCTCTCCTCGGATCCTTCGGGCAGGAGGCCTTGTTTGCCAGGGGTAGCATTCACACACTTACTATATTGATCTTCTTCGTTTCGTTCCCTTGCGAAAGCACTTCATTCCAGAGGAGTACGTACTGTATGCACGTTTGATGTCCTTTCCAGAGGATTCTGGATGCAAAAGACCGAAGCATGTTCGTGGCTTTACGGGGTCTTCGTATCTTCGTTTCCTGCTTGGATAGATGGTTTTGGTCTGACAACTGACTGGTCCTTGGCTTCGTCTAGATTGGTTTTGATCTGATAACTGAATGGTCCTGTATAATGGCTCACCTGCGCTGCATATACTGTATGTATTTTTGTGTTTCCAAGTAAACATTATACAAATGCCATAGGTATGATGAAGAGGTATCCGCTCTGCAGCAGATTGGCCTCTGACAGGATATCGTTGGGAAGGTGTGTAGGAGTACGTAAGTACTTGAGCTCGAGCTGCCTTACTCGATAGAACCTTGCGTCACTCTGCTGCCGCCGTGGGCTTCTTTGATTTCTTGGGCCCTTGTTATCCCATTTCTTGTCCTTTCGTGTTTTTTTTTGTCTGTGGATCTCAAGAGATAAAGTAGACATTCATTTTAGATATAGATCTAGTCTCTTTGCTGTAGGTAGCCATGTGTCACGCAGGTCAGGGACGGAGCCAGCGGTAGGGCAACCAGGGCTAGAGCCCCTCCTACCGCTGGCGAGTCCATGGAGCCCCGCCTATAAATTTCCGTCATTGTTGTCTTGAGAAGGAGGGCTAGACGTCTGAGATACGTGTTTAGCCCCCCTAATATTTTTTCTGGCTTCGTCACTTACGCATGAATGGTATTAGATCAGGACATAATTACTGGTCTTACTAGAAACCACGCGCGGCGTTGCCGCGCGAGCAACCAGCCTGTGAGACCAACGAAATGGTTAAAGTTCATCTCCTTTAAGGCTTTAAGTGACTTGGAGATCAGGATACAAGGACATGAGCTATAAAGTTTTTGACATGTACGAGGAACAAAGTAAATATCGTGCATGCTAATGTAGCAATGTGATATATATATATTTAGCAATTGCAAGAATGACTACTAACAAGCTGAGAGAAGGCGTAAAGGATAAAATTTAATTGGAGGTTGCACCGACTCTGTTTGATCTGTGAACGATGTTTCAGAAATAATCTTGGTGAAAGGGTGTTAACTTAGATCACTTATTATACAGTTAAATTTGTCTGTCTTCAAGATAGTACTATAAAGCAATGATGATAAAACAAGCTTCAAGTAATTTATAGCTAAGAACTGAATTTTTTGTGTAGCTAAATTTATAGTTGAGCGTATGAAGATCGTGCCAACCATCCCTATCAGAGTGTGACATTTCTTTATCACTATCTTTAGTTATCAAACATAGAAGCAGCAAAATTTCTATGGGAAGAAGATCAAAGATTGACCAACTAATAAAAAGTTTTATTCTAATGTCGTTTTATTACCTCTGTATCAGAGTTTTGAAACTTAATGGTGTACAGGTGGTTGCTATGTGAGTTTCACTGATGCTTAAGGGCAGATTTTTGAAGAGTGCAGCCCCTAACTTTATTTAATAAGAAAGTACAATAATTTTCTGAAAGAGCAAGCTTCAGCACATTGAACTATAGAATAACACTTTTCCAGTACATATAAGTTTACCTTCACAAGGAACAGAGCATTCATAGGTACACCTACATAGGCGACCAAAGCACAACTTTATAAATAGGCAGATGCATAGCTATCAAGCAATCGTGATGGTACCATCTAGAGTAAAATCACCACATGTCACTGTGTTACTATGTCTAGCAAGGTATTTAGAATGGTATTATGGTCAGCATTCCACATCCATATATCACAATCCTCTGATCCTGCGATTATCAAATGTCCCCGAGGGTGCCATTTAAGGTTTGGATGGTTCAGTAAATTAAGTTTGTGCCGGGCACTCCAAAAATAAATGCTTCATGGTGGTAAGGTCTAAAAATAACATATTTAAAGGAAAAGGAAAATTCCATGTAGGAAACAAGGGAAAAACAAAAAAGTATGAACCTGTCAGTCATCTTTTCTTTGAAGGTTATTATAATACTGAATGGGTGCTATACTGCAATTTCATTTTATAAAAGAAGGGACTAATATACAGTAATCCATGTGTAATTGTAATCATCATGACTAACAATAGGGCAAGCACATCTATATCTATATTATGTAAATATGAAATCTCAATAAGCAGCAACAAATCAGTTAATATTTGGTCAACTGAACATGTGGATGTGGGAAGCTAGTCACTCACCTAGCTTGGAAGGCTTAGCAGCATTCTTCCTATTGTGCTGCTGACCATGTATATATTTGATTCTCAAATAAACAGTAGGATAAATAGATGGAACATTGATTAAACTAACTTGAAGACATAGGCACAATCTGAGCTGTAAAACTCTTCTACATATACCCCATGATGTTTGAAAAGTTAGTTATTTTTTTATTGTAATGAAGCTTTCTTCATTTACAGTTATAAAATAATAGTCTACTAACCATGTATGTGCTTATTAATGGGAGCAGAAGCTAATAAAACTTAATAATTTGAATGTGCTCATCTACAATTGCCCCTAAATAGTGGTTGGCACAATACAGTTGTACTTTTCTTATATGTAATTTGCCTCATTGGTCATGAAAAAGGAGGAAGAGATGTAAACCATGGAAAGATAGCTCATGATCATTGCATCAAACACTATAATAATCATCATTGCAGTAGCCCATTCCCTCAAAGTAAAATGTAACAGCAAGAGAAAAGTGTATCCATCATTGCAGGTGACCAGAATGCAAACAATGAATCAGAAACCATCAGGACTGCAATGTAGAAGGTCACATGCTCAGATCCATGGCACAGTAGTTGCCTGTTCTCAAAATCCAACCAAACCGAGTAGGCCACAACCTACAAAACGCAAAAACAATCCTTAGTAGCATTCAGATTGGTAAGACAAGGGCACAAAAATAGATCTAGGCTGAAACTGACCTTGCCTTGTTCATTTGTCTCCTTTGACCAAGATTGCCACCTCCAAATCTCACATGCAGTGAAAAATCATGCAAGAGGAGAGTTAAAGAGAGGTAAAGCAAGGGAGGGGGCTGGGAGTGAACGTGCGAGCAAACAACAGGAGGAAACAGTGGAGCCGCGTAGACCACCTGCACCAGCCCCCGTGGAGGAGCCGCGGTCACCGGCGGTGCCCGTGCTTCGCCGTTGGCGCCGTGCCGAGGGGCCGAGGGGCCGTGTCAGGGGCACGGACACCGGGCGAGCTCGCACCGATGCGCCGCACAGGGTGGTGCCGCCTAGACGACCGCACGCAACGGTGATCCGCCGGTGCTCGCGCGCCCACGGGTGCCGCGGCGCGGTGAACCGGCGGCGAGGTGGAGGAGACGCAGGTCCCCCGGCACGTGGAGATGGCAAGCTCAGCAAGGCCACAGCGGAGCGGCCCGACAACATGGCGACCGCCGAACCTAGGGTTCGAGCCCCCCATGGGGACGGAGAGGCCCCAGCGGCCCTAGCTGAAGGCTGCGCCTGGGGGCGCCGCTGGAGATAGCGCAAGGCGGGGAGGGAAGGAGAGGCAGAGGAAGGGAGAGCGGCGACCGCCGCATTGGTGACGCCGCGACGCGAGACGCGAGGGAGAGAGCAATGGGGAGAGAAACACGACGGGCCAACGGGCCGAGAAGATTCGCGAGCTTTCGATAGGCGCATAAGCGCGTAGAGACCCAAACCGCTCCACCATCGAACGGACCAAGTTGCTTGTCTGCCTGATCGGACGGCTAATGGGCTAACGGGTGACGTGGCCCGATCTGTTGCCCGTCTTTTGGAAGCAAGATTCCTAGTAAGAGATATGTTTAATATCTAGCTTGTGACCTTTTCTGCATGCCTAAAATTATTTGAATGTGATAGTTTATCCAGTAGAAGTCACGTTGAGAGTTGCAGCAATAGTTAAAAGCATTGCAATCAGTACAAATGCTGCATCACTTCATTAACTGCATGAGTTTCAGAGTTTGGCTTTCAAATATGTAGTTTGTAGCACCCTTTTTTTTCCAAACAAGTGGTCAAGCTAAAGCACTATAATAACATGCACTGCCTTTATGATGCACTAATAAGAAGTAAACATAAAGAAATCCACCTAATAGTTTGCCACAATTGATATTTATATCATCAAATAAATTTGAACATCAGGTATAAGAAATGATATTTGTTTTGTTATATAATTGACTATTTATTCAAGTATAATTACCTAATATCTATAAAACAAAGGCTTCATCTACAAAAACTGAATTTTCTACTGATTACGTACCATGGGATGGATCTCGATCCAGTTGTGTTTTCGATCTATAAAACAAAGGCTTCATCTATAAAACAAAGGCTCTCTGTTCCTTCTAACAATAGTGCTTTTCTCTCACAACAAATCAACATAAACAATAATATAAGCTAAATTTCAGCGAAACAAACAGGACCCAACTCTTTAGGATCACATGCAATCGGAGGCCATGTTGGTCTGTGGAGGCACCTAGCTCTCCTGTGCGATTCTTGCCACTCCGCCGGCAGAACCTAGATTTGAAACTTGGTATTCTCATTTTCACGTCATAAAAAAAAATCGAATCCATAGCCTTAAAATATAGTCAATAGCACTGCAAATCAATAACTTTAAATCAATATTTGCTTTCTAGAATCTAGACTTCTATTCGAAAGGCCAGTTTTTTACCTGTTTTGAGCTGAAATATATATATATATATATATATATATATATATATATATATATATATATATATATATATAGATATATATATATGTATATATATATATGTATATATATATATATGTATATATATAGATATATATATATACATATGTATATATGTATATATATACATATGTATACATATATACATATGTATACATATACATATGTATACATATACATATGTATACATATATATGTATGTTATATATGTATATATATATATATATGGAATACCTTAGATCCGCCCATTCCTGTCAGTGTCATGTGTCATCCCACTCCGCTCCGAGGACGGGTCCGGCCTGGCGGCGGTGGCGGCCTCGCCGTTGGCTTCATCCGTCCCGTGCTTCCCCTTCCTACATCGAGTACCGGACGGGGGGACCGCTCCAGGCTGTGGTGGATTCGTGAGCGGAGCGCTCTGGTCTCGAGTCGCCGCCGCATGAGCGCGCCCAGCCTGAGCCACTACCAGAGCAGCAAGTTGCACCGGCTGGCGGCTGCCAAGTCGGGCTAGACGTGCGGGCCACCTGGATGTGATGGTGAACCAACATGACGCGGCGTGTGTACTCCTACGTGTGTATCCAGCTGAGGCCTTGTTTAGATTTCAAAATTGGGATCCAAATTTTGTATAGTAAGTGTCATGTCACACTGTAGCAATTTTGTTTTTATTTGGTAATAATTATCCAAACATTGATTAATTAGGCTTAAAATGTTCGTCTCGCAAAGTACAACAAAATTGTGCAATTAGTTTTTTATTTCATCTATATTTAGTACTTCATATATGTGCCGGTATTTTGATGTGATGGGGAATATGAATTCTGCATAGTGAATTTGATGACCAAATTAGGGAATCTAAACGAGATGGACTTGGACCTGTAGCCCTGAATGAAAGTCTGAAGATTCAGGGCATTCAGCCATCATCAGTGAATCCTCGTGCCGCTGCTCCTGACCGTGACCGTAGCAACCGATGCGCGGCGCTTGTCGTCAGCTGTGGCCATGCGCCGCGCCGCCCACGCAGACGCGTCTACGCGAGTAGGAGGGCGGCCGGTGCATGCCCATATTATATTTATTCAATTCGGGAGGATTAGCAACGACCTTCATTAAGCTCGCCTGCTTCCCTCCTGTCAAGGGAGGGCACATGTCGTAAGCTGTCAACAACAACTCGCACGTGCGGCACCGTGTGCTGGAACTTGCGCCACCGCCAAGATCTTGTCCTACCCCGTTGCAGGATTGGTAAGCCACGGGCTGACACGGGCACGTGCGTATCGAGCTGTATGAAAGTCTTCTTTCTTACACTACACCTCAGCTTCTTCTTCTTTCTTTCTTTCTTTCTTTTTCATTTCCCCTCTCTTCAATTCTTCTTTCTTCTCTTATCCAAAAAAAATTCTTCTTTCTTCTTTTATAGAATTACGGTGGTTATTTAGTGTACTTTTATTTTAAGAACAGGGTAAGACTGAGGTTCAGGTGAAAATACACCTCGATTTTTAGTGTACTAACGGTGATTATTTAGTGTACTTTTCAGATAGAATTAGTTACTGTTGGTTTGATCTCCACCATGCTTGGCCCAACGGCCAGGTGTGGGCCCTTGATGCGTCCTGATCGGGGACGCCCAGCCCAATGAAGTGGCTGGTGGGCCCCCGTCGCGCAGTGCCATAAATAGGAGGTGGGGGCTGGTGGTTAGGGTTAAGAGGTTCACTGTAGCCGCCAGCACACCACTAGAAACCCTACCGATCAGGGAGGCGCTGTTAGCGACGGGAAGCTCCATCGGCGTCGCCACTGCTCACCGCTTCACCGCCTGTCGCTGCCCTAGCGCAAAACTTCACCAGCGATCCTGTGATGGCTGGTTCCTCTCCGTCAAGCCCGACAGTCAGTACCTTCCGCTCTCTCTCTTACTCTCTCTCCCTCTCTGGAACTGTGAACTGTCACTTGTTAATACTAAATGGAGAAGAACCTACCGACTGGATCCACACCTAAACGATCCAAAGATCTAACATTGGTATCAGAGCCGGTCGGTTGTGGTTGTGGATCTAGATCGGGGTAAGAAATCAGAAAACAGAAAAGAGGAAAACGAATTTTGATTCGGCAAGAACCCAAACCCTAACCTCAGAGAGTAACCCTAGAAGGGGAAAAGGATGGTGGGGAAAGGGAACCCCACCGTCACCACCGCGCGTCGCACGGCTGTCACGCGGGAAGAACAGATCGGGGTTAGTAGGAAAGGAAAAGAAATGAAGCGATTTTTTTTTATTTTATTCGGATGAACACCCCAAACCCTAACCCTAAAGAATTAGAATGAAAGAAGAAAGAAAAGGGGCAGTGGCTCACCTGCGGCTCACCTGCCGACATCACCACAGCGCGTCGTATGGGCTGTACACCCGCCAGCGCACGAGAAGAACAGAAGAGCCACCGCACAGCGCCGTTTTTCATGACGCGCGGGCAGGGGCTCAGGGCACCGCCACGCGGACGCTCGACGGCGGCGTGCTCAGCCCCGGCGAGCACGCGCGCCGGCGAGAGCCCTCGCGACGGCGCCATCACCCTCTCCTCGGTCACCACGGGGCGGCCGACTGCTGCTACTGTCTTTTCGGTATGGCGCAGTAGTAAGAAGGGAAGGGGAGCACGAAAGTGAAAGAAGGAAATTGAAAGGGAGCCGGACCCGTTCCGGAGGCGCCACCACTCGCCGCTGCCGGCGGCTGCCGCCGACACCGCGGGCCGCGCGCCCGACATCGGGGCGCTGAGAGAGAAACGGAGGTGAAGAAAAGCTCTAGGGTTTTGGGCATCAGCCGGCTAAGGTCTTTTATTCGGCCGAGAAGGACGGAGAGCCGTCGGATGGTGAATAACGGCCAGGATCGGCTGGGCCAGCTTTAGGCCCAGGCGGGGAAGTGGTTTCCCGGCCCAGGCCCAGGTTGCGGCCTGGGCGGGAGGGAATGGCGAGCGTGCGGTTGGGGACAGGCTGCTTCTGGCAGCTGGGCCGGATAAGCGTGAGTGGGCCGCCGCCGTTTTATTTTTTCGCGAGCTGGAAAGCAGGCCGAGAGCGGTACGCGCGAAGGAGAACTGGGCCACGAGCCGGCTTATTCACTGGCCAGCCAAAAATGATGAAAAGATGCAGTTTAAGTTTTATTTTATTTCAGAAGCAATTTTGGATGAATTTTGCTAAGCTTTCAAGTTCAAATCTCTGGTAAATTTTTGCACCAACGTGTTAATTTTTTCAGAGAGTAGATATGTACATGAAAATGCTTCTGAAAAGTAGATAATTGTTTCCGCTGCAATGAAAGAAAAGAATATTGTCTTCTCATTAAATCCGAACCAACGGGAGGATTTAATTTGAAGAGCAGTTACAACTATTCAGAAAATGATGAAAAGTTTATCCTCTAATTAAAATTGGAACCAACGAGAAAATTTTTTTAATTAGAGGGATATTCACATTATGATTTAAGTGAAATTATGATATTGTTATTTTCTGACCAACGTTGATGATAACAATATTATAAGCTTATTTATGAATTTGAAGTTGAGATTTAAATCTCTGATAAATTATGCATCAAAGTGACCAATTTTTCAGAGAATAGATAAAGATCAAGAAATGCTCATGAAATAGAAAAATGATTTTCCGCTGCAATGATGGTGATGATGATCTTCTAATTAAATTCGAACCAACGAGAGAATTTAATTTTGAAGAGGGTTAATGATAATTGAGTTGTTCCATATGTTAATTCCATTTATGCCCAACGGTGATGTGGAATTAATGTACAAGAATATTGTATTCATGATGTTGCTAATTTTAGCAAAAGTTATTGATAGAGAATTTTATGAGTTTTATCTAATGCATTTATTCTATTTCTGCCCAACGGTGATATAGAATTAATGTAGAAGAAAGTTGTTTTTGTTCTATATCTGCCCAACGGTGATATAGAATAGAACATAAAGAAATCAGAGTTTAACGTTGATAACTATTGTTGAATAATTTCAGACAAAGATCTTTATGCTGGAAGGCAGAAAAGAAAAAGAAAAGAAAAGCACTGGGTACCTGTAACTCAGATGATGAAAAGCCTAAACACAAATTGTGTATACGAAAGTAGGCCATTGCATGAGAGACTGTGTCCTCTTTAAGAGTGGCTTGAAAAGAAATGTTTTCTCAAAGATCTCAGGGATATTGATCCAAGAAAAGAAATAGAACAATAAAGAGTTTAGTTTGAGAAATGTCTTTTATGTACTCTCTATAAAAAAAATTTATTTTTAGTTTTTATCATCATGATATGAATTGTAATGAGTGACATGCATGTTTAATTTGACCAATGTCGGATCAAGCATGTGTGTTAAAGAATATCAGATTTATTCCTGAATTTGATGATTGATATGAGCCAATCCTGCCATTTATGTCCCTTCAAGGGAATTGTTTCGCATGGTGGCATAAAATTTAAGAAAATACCTGCATTGCGGGATGAAGTCGGTACAGTACTTGCCCTGCATGGCAGGAGAAAGTGAGATGACGATGTGTATCCCACACAGGGAGAGAAGTTTAGGGTAGCTTTTGTACTATCCTAGTATGAGTTTAAGAACAAAAGGAAGTTAAAAACGAACCTTATGATAAGAATGACATGCAAGCATGACTTGCAGAAGTATTGATTAAAAGGACTATGTTGAGTTCTTGAAGTGAAATGAGGAAAAAGAATACATACTTCCATACAAATTAAGAAATAATTTCATCTTCCATGATGTAATCATGTGGATGAAGTTAATAATCAAAGTTTCCTCACTCACAAGAGTTATGAAGGTTTCGAAATTGTGGCAGAAAAGTTTGTGCCACATTTCGAGGGAGAGGATTGTGATATGAATTGAGAAAGATAGAAAGACAAGAAAGAAACTCAGAAAGATAATTGAAAGATATTCCCCATTGTATGTTTTGCATTTAGAGAAAAAGTGATCTATAAAAGATGATGGTGATCGTTGAGGGAGTACAACGGTCATAATAAAGATACCCCTAAGTACAGAAATGGCTAAATTCCTTAACCTTTTATAGTTCGACAGGAAGATAGCAATGAGACTAAGAAATACTAAGACGGTGCTTAAAGCACCAAATGAGATAGATTTTAACAGAATAAACCCAAATAAGAAAGATTGAAGATACGCTATCCTTACACGAGATGGATTAATCTGGGGGAGCATGGTATGAAAAGATCTACGACTTGAAGAGAAGTGGGACCAGTGCCTACTCCAATGACTCAAGATCGACAAATGTTCAACACCATGTTGATGTTGTATGACTCATACAACACATGTTGTTAGCCCTTTAAGAAGATGAATAAGAAAACAATGATCTGGTTATCCTATAGAATCGATTGACGATGAAAGAGCAACAACAACCCCATGTGAAAGAAGTGTCATTAGCTAAAGACCTGAAAGTCTCAAAGAATAAGAGAATCAGATATTTTTGATGTCTATGAATTCTATATTAATGAAGAAATTCAAATGAAGGGTGATCCCACCTCATTTGAAGAAACCATAAGAGGCGTTAACACGTCTGAATGGCAAGAAACTAAGGAAATTTAAATGAAATCGATGAATACCAACGAAGTTTGAGAAACAGAAGCAGTTCTTAATGGAGCCAAAACAGTAGGCTATAAAGGGTCTACAAGACGAAATGTGACTCCAAAGGGAACAGAAGATATAAAGCACAACTTGAATCAAAAGATTTTACA
This sequence comes from Saccharum hybrid cultivar R570, assembly GCA_038087645.1. Taxonomy (NCBI): domain Eukaryota; kingdom Viridiplantae; phylum Streptophyta; class Magnoliopsida; order Poales; family Poaceae; genus Saccharum; species Saccharum hybrid cultivar. The sequence continues at coordinate 4,362,037 of JAQSUU010000254.1, read as the reverse complement.
CAAAGATAATGAATAGATTATAATGAGTGCAAGTGGCACATCATGATCTGGGATGAAAGTAAAGGCAACATTTTCCAATGGGATTTGTATGAAAATGATTACATGGCACAACCTAAAGATTTTATAGAAAGAAAGAAAGAACGAACGAATGGGATGCCACCTGTAAAAATCCTTTATGAACTAGAGCAAGTCTCTAAACGGTGGCATTTCGAGTTGAAAGGTCAACTAGAAATTTTGGGTTAAAGAGAATGAGAGGACAATTGCACATGTACAAAGTTATAGGATGGGAGATTCAATTCCTCACCCTGTATATGTGGATGACACCTTACTTGCTAGTAGTGATGTCAATCTACTATATATGAAGAAGCTCTTGTCCTCGAGACTCAATAAGAATGTTCTCGGTGAAATGACTCTCGTTATAAGAATTGAAATTCACCTAGACAGATGAAAGGGGTATTAGGGTTATCACGAAGGCATGCTTAGAAAAGATTGTAAAGAAACAAAGTATGCATGCAAGTGAACCTACGCCTGTCCATATAGTCAAGGGTAATAATTTTGAGAATTCTAACGTTATAAGAACCGAAATGAGATTGATCAAATGAATATGGATCCATATGCTTCACCTGTTGGAAGTATGATATTATAGTTTAATGAGTGCACAAGTATGATATTACCCTAACATATTTCATTTATCCGGGATGTTTTGGCAGAAAGTCCAGTCCAGATATAGATCACTGGAATGGAGTTGAGAATGTCTTGCAATTGTATAAAGATTTAATAAGCCTCATGATGACTAAGAAAGAACAAGTACTCTCAAATGGTTGTGAGTACAAGAATGTTGAATTTCGGCGAGATGTTTAGTGAAACCCACATAGTAGCTAACTCTCGCAGTTGGAGTTTTATTGTGGAAAAGCTCCAAAGAAACAGTTGTGGTGTCATCAATGATGCATACCTATAGTACAACTTATTATGAGGCTTATGGGACAGGCGAAATGGTTAACTTATACCCGGAGTTGGTAATGGTATACAACAACAACTACCATTTAAAGTGATTGACTCCTATGACAACGGGTCAAGTGTGCTGCCAAACACATTGACATGAAGTTAGACGTTGTGAAGGAGAAAGTCTGGAATCTTTTAAAAGCTTTCGAATGTATAAGTAAAAGCAAGTACTTGCAGATCAGCTTATAAAGGCTTATCACCCAGTGTGTTCAGAAAACGCATAGTCGACATGGGTTTATGGTATAGTCTATGATTCCCGGACAATAAAGGCCTAAAGAAAGTATCATTTCAAAATGGAGAAGTGTATTGTGGCTGTTAGTCTAGCGGCACTAATTGCTGTGACGATGGGACAGTTCTATGCACTAATCTGTGATGGAATAGGAAAGAAGGAAGAAAATATGAATTGGAATTTTGAGTAAGAAATTAAAGAACGAAGAAAGTGATGAGAGATCAAGGGGGAGAATGTTGGTTTGATCTCCACCATGCTTGGCCCAACGGCCAGGTGTGGGCCCTTGACGCGTCCTCATCGGAGACGCCCAGCCCAATGAAGTGGCTGGTGGGCCCCCGTCGCGCAGTGCCATAAATAGGAGGTGGGGGCTGGTGGTTAGGGTTAAGAGGTTCACTGTAGCCGCCAGCACCCCACCTAGAAACCCTACCGATCAGGGAGGCGCTGTTAGCAACGGGAAGCTCCATCGGCGTCGCCACTGCTCCACCGCTTCACCGTCCGTCGCTGCCCTAGCGTAGAACTTCACCAGCGATCCTGTGATGGCTGGTTCCTCTCCGTCAAGCCTGACAGTCAGTACCTTCCGCTCTCTCTCTTACTCTCTCTCTCCCTCTCTGGAATTATGAACTGTCACTTGTTAATACTAAATGGAGAAGAACCTACCGACTGGATCCACACCTAAACGATCCTAAGATCTAACAGTTACTACGTATATATACATGGGATTACGGGTGGTGGCACGGGCACTGAAGCAGTCTGCGTACCGCGGGTGGGCCCGGAGATTCAGAGATACGATACGATATGGCCCATGGGGAAGGCAGCTTTGTCCTGAGCTGCTGCATGCGCGCCGCCCGCGCAAACGCGTCTCTGCAAATCTGCAACCGAGGCCGGTGGGGTGCTCATTTTTTATATCCGTAATAATCACCCCTCACCAAAATGATTGTCATCACGTGCATAGTCTACTAAGCACGTGCGCCATGTCCGACTGCCTGCCAGCAGTAGCAGTGCCTGGGATGGACGATGAACGGATCACCTCCACAGGCACGTGCATCTGCTTATCAGTCCATCCATTCATATCCAGCCGTTGCTTTTTTTTTTTGTGTGTGTGACGACGTTGCCATTTCCCCTTTGGATTGAAGGATTGGCATAGGAAATTTGGAGGATTGACCTTCCTAAGGATTTTTTCTTATCCAAGCCTTTGGTTCACATAAAAGTAAAGGAATCATTCCTGAGGATTACATTCGTATGACTTGATTCCATAGGAAAATAAACATGAAGTCGGACCTCTTGGAACTTTTCCTGGCGCCAAATCAGACTTGCGCGCGCCTCACTCGTTCTCGTTCATCTTCGCGCTCGCGCCAAAGCCGCCGCCCCATTACCGGCCACCTAGTCCAGTGCTCGCAGCCACAACGCAGACTGCAAGTCCGTCCCATCCGCTCCACTCATTCCCTGTGTTGCGTCGTCGTCGCCTGCTGCCCAGTTCCGCCCTGCTTTGCATGACTGCACCACTGTGGAAGAAGAGGGCAGCACCCCGCAGCGCGACCCAGGAAGTAGATCTAGCGTGGTGGCTGCGTGCCCCTTGCCCTCCGCTCGCCGGCCCACCACCTCTCTATCCTCGCGCTCTTGAGATGCGCAGGGGCTGGTGGTGACCGGCTCGGCTCACGCTTGAGCTCCCACCGCAGAAACAACAGAAAGGAGATCCGCGGCCATGTCGTCTGCGGCGCCACGACGGCACAACGCGAGCGCTCGCGATGGAGGGAGAGCGTTCTCTGCCCTGGTGCCGGTGGCGACGCAGCATAGCAGACAAGAAACAGAGAGGTAAACTTTGACAAGAAACAGAGAGGATGAGGGCTGCTGGCCTGGGCGTCGGTAGAAGCGTGCGGATAAGAATGACCGAATAGGTGGTCCCACAGGCTGGAGTGTTCGGATGATTAAGCAAACGTAACTGCTAGTTTGGTGCTTTGAATGCAATGGCTAGCTGTTCAAATTCCAATTGGTGTACAAAATTCCTGAGTTTCACCTAAGCTCTTGCCAAAGGCCACTTTCCTTTGTTTTCAAATCATCTAGGATTGAACGAGTATGCCATCTCAATTCCTTTGTTTTTCCTTTTCCTATCCTATACCTATCATGTAATCCAAAGGGACCCTGAAAAGTCGTTGCTCTTCAGGAACCGAAGGAAAACAGAGTTATTACAGAGCACTTCTCTGCTAGTACTTGCTGCTCACCTCTCTTCCACCTTCGCAAAAGAACATACTACGTATAGTTTTGGATTAAGAGCCGGTTCATCCGGCTTATAATCCGTCTTTTTCAGCTTATTTTTTCAGCTAGAACAGTATTTTCTCTCACAACAAATCAGCCAACAGTGTTTTTCAACCGGCTTATCAGCCCAGCCGAACATGGCCTAAATTGACGGCCAAACTATCTCCAATTTAATTAAATTCATAGAAAATGTATTGCATTCAATAGTACTTATCCGGTGGCATAAATGTTAGTAATCTTTTGTATAAATTTGACTAAGCTTAAAACTGTTTGACTTCTTCAAAATCGATAGTTGCTTTTTTTGTACAAAAAAAAAGATGATACTAGGTAACATCGTACGTAGCAGGCAGAGATCCAGGTGTAGATGAAAAAACTTAGCGTTGGGATGCAAGCATCAACAGGCTAACTTAGTACCTATTTCGATCTCGTAGTCTAAACTTTAGCCCTTAATTTTAGCCAACTAAAGTTTAGACCATGTGATGCAAACATGGCCTTACGCTCACTCAACCCGTACATGCAGCAAAAGGGGATCCTGCATTCTTCTGACCTAGTTAATCTTGTTATTTCGTCCCATGAAGATTAGCAGTCAGCGGTGTTAATCTCATTTGGAAAAAAAAAAACGTAAGAAGAAGAAGAAGAAGAAGAAGAAGAAGAAGAAGAAGAAGAAGAAGAAGAAGAAGAAGAAGAAGAAGAAGAAGAAGCTCCTCTTTTTTTTATTCAAAAAATAGTATAGATTCTAGGCAGAGTTGCAGGTCTTTTATTATTCTCGCCCCAAGAAAAGGCCGAAGAACGGCAAATGCGTTCTTGCACGCCGTTGTGCCGTTCTCTCGTGTACTAGGAATCAAATTCAAGCTCCCCTGTCCCTATCAGTCCAGCGTGCCTCCTCTCCCAATCTCCCGTGCTCGAGACTCTAGAGCAGCAGCTGGATCCGTGCAGGTGGAGTGAAGCAGCAGTTAGCTCAGTAGTAGCTCCAGAGCGTCATGTCGCCAGCGCACCCGGCGGCGCCGTCCCCGTCATCGTCGCGGTCCATGTTGCTATGCCATCCGCTGTTGCTCTGCCAGTCGTTCCCGCCCACCATCCCGTCGTCGTAGTAATACGAGTGGTCGAACTCCAAGCTGGCGCCGTACATTGCCGCCGCGGCGGCGGCGTCCGCCTGCTGCTGGTACGCCGCTGACGGCGCCGACGAGGGCGCGGGCGTCGTGGACGCCACGGCCACGGCCACGGCGACGCCGGCGGCGTCCTGCTGCGAGGAGGAGGCCGACGAGTCCTCGGCGAGCTGGATGGCGGCGCGTCGGATGTCGTCGGGGGTGGCGAGCGTGGCGGGGTCGACGCGGAGCAGGCGCGCGGAGTCGGCGAAGTTGAGGCAGGCGGCGCGCCCGCGGAGCGCGAGCGCGGCGACGTCGTGCGCGCGCGCGGCGGCCTCGGCGGTGGCGAAGGTGCCGAGCCAGATGCGGGACTTCTTGTTGGGCTCCCGGACCTCGCACACCCACCGCCCCGCGGGCCCGCGCCGCCGCACGCCGCGGTACACGGGGTGACGCGTCTCCCGGAACTTGGTCCGCCCCGCGGGGCGCTTCGGCGGCGCCGACAGCACCGTCGCGTACTCGTCCCCGTCCCCGGACGACGGCGGATCTTGTTGGTCGTCGTACCCATACCCGCAGTCGTCGGCGACGGCGTACTCCATGGATTGGGCGGCGGCGGCGATCGTTCCAGTGGTGTCTAGAATGGTCCTTGGTTCGATGGAAATTGGAATGGATGGCGTGGCTGGCGATGGATCGATGGCTGGAGTGGGAACGTGTGTGCGGTCTGGTTTATATAGGATTTGGTGGTGGAGGGGGAGACAGAGCGGGAGAAGTTTGTAGCGGGGCGCGTGGCGGGAGACGGAGCTGAGCTGGAGACTAGCTGGGGGACGGCAGGAGTGCGTGCGCCGTGCGGGACGGTGGCGAGGCGGCGGGGAAAGCCGCGTTGGCGTCAGCGTGGCGTCGCGTACGGTGGGGTCCACGCCATTGCTTAGCGGACGGCGTTAAGGAACGTTGCGGATTGGGGAGACTTGGGGCCCCGCCATGGCAGCGACAGAGGAAGAAGGCAGGGTGAAAGAAGGTGGTGGGGAGGTGGCACTGGCACGTGGAGATGGCGACAGGGGCTGGCTTTTGGGCGGCTGGGCGACCTTTGGCTGTCGTCATCCCAAGCCACTTCCTGTAATTTTTAAAAATCCGGAGGATTCAAAAGGGGCTACATGCTCTCTTCCCGGTTGGCTTTATAATTTATATCGTTATTATCTTATTATTTATGACAGGCTCAATTTTAGTTACCGGATCGATAAAATGTTTTTTTTACGTAAGACAAGATAAAAGGGTTTGTCTATAGGCTTCCAAGAGTTTAGTACTAGTAGTAGTACACTACGCCGGCGCTTTTTGCACTCAGGCTACTCTAAATTCATCCTCTGTACATCCTAGTCATCAAGATTCTCTCATATATACTTCATTCTTCCGCACCTATCCATCCTCTATATCATCCTCTATTCATTGTGGGGCCCACTTGTCACTTTATCTAAATATATCTATCTAGTTTTGAAGAATTTATTGAAACGAATTTAATGGTGCAATCGGAATTTAATTTGATTTTTTAGTTTGTGAGTTATAATAGTTTTTAGTTGCTTGAAACGGTGGGGCCCATGCATGCTGTCTCCGGCGCAGTCAGTACCTGATGAACGTCATTCCTCTATAAATAGCGGGCAGATGTTCCTTGCGGATGATATAACAGAGAACGCTGCGGTGATTTTTTTGCGCTATATCGTCCTCCAGGATAAGGATAAAATATCCCGTGCGGATAGTCTCAGCACTCGGATCCCCCTCTCGCTTCTCCAAGCGAAGCCGTGGGCGGATCGGAGTCGTGGGCGCGTCACGTGACGGCGGGCGGTGGCCTTGGCACGTGCTTCCCAGCCCTGTGCGGCGGCAGTCCACTGGTTTGGTTTTTGGTTTTCCGTCGGCTTGCCGCTGGGGCGACTTCCTCCTGCCAGTGCCAGTGACAGCTCGGACGCAGCGGTGGCCGTTGCGCCGCCCGCGCAAACGCGTGGGCTACCTGCCGCCTCGCCCCCGCGCGCGCCCGACACCGACCCGAGGCTGCTTCCTCGTCCGGACTCGATGCCGATGTGGCCGCCGTCGCCGCGCGCCGCGCGTCCGTCCTATTCCAGTCTCGAATCAGGTGTCGCCGTCTGGATCCAATCAACGGGCCGCGGCGGCCAGCTAGCCGGCGCACTCTCCTGCCTGCTCCCGCCCCGCCCGGGCTCCACCGAGGAAAGGAAAGGTAGCGAAAGCAGCAGCTGCTGCTGCTGCGGCCTGTGCCGTGACGGGAGTCCGCAGCAGCGGGCCGACGACACCTGGACGCAGGAGGGATGGAGATGGGGATGGGGTTCGTCGTGACGTGGCCGTGGCGGCGTGGCCTGCCCGGGTCGTCAGGACGCAGGAGGGCCCGGGCGGAGAGCCACGCGTGGACCGCCCATTGGGCTGCCCATCCATCCGTCGTGGTCGGTCGGTCTCTCGGTCAATTCATCAATCATTATGACGAGCACGCCCGGCGCCTTGTTCATTATGACGAGCACGCCCGGATGGGGGGATGCATACGCATTACGCTCTCCTCTTGGACCGTCGTTGCGATCCGTATGCACGTCCACTACTCCGGTACTCCTACAACCATGAAACCATCATCCAGGATTCTTCATTTCTTCCGCCTTCTGCAACATATTACGGAATACGGGGTACGGAGTACACCTCTGTCTCACCTCCTCAATTATTACTGCTATATACGTACTCCGGACCCCGTACTCCTAAAGCTTTTACTCTCTCCGTCCAAAAACAAAATACAGTTCTCTTTTTGCAGGTACAAGATACATAGTATTAATATTCATCCTCTTCTCGGATTACATGGCCAAAGACTCCATGCAGGCAGGATCAGGTGTCAAGTGTGAACACAGACGACAACCAATGGGCTGCCAGCGCCGCCAAATGATCCTCCTCAGCGGCGACCGCGCGTCGCCCCAGACGGCCCTGCCGTGTAGAAGACGCGCGGGAATGGGTAGAGTGCATTCCATACAAATCCAACCCAAACCACCACCGCGGACCGCCTGCACACTCCACTGAAGCCTGCTAACCCACGTCCGGGTATCCATTGTTGTTCTGGTTTCCCATCAACAGTACGCTTCTCTCTTCAAAAATCAAAAAAGAAAAAAAAATCAACAGTACGCTTTACCTGCAGCACGTGAATGTCCATCGACTCACTCAGGCAAAACTGACAAGCAAAGATGAACAACGGATACAAATGAAAGCTACTTGGGGATGCTACAGCAAGAATCGTTTTCACGGGTGGCCATTTCTTATTCTGCCACAGCGCACTGTGCCTTCAAGCTACATAACCAACCATCAACAATCCGATTATTTATGATTAGTCTACCGGAACAGACACCACCATTGCCGTGGTTACCGCCACCTTGCGTGGCAACCAGCACAACCAACCTAGTAATACACGCTACACGCAGAGCTGAGAGTTCCATCCGGGATTTATTTCCTGCTGACAACGATGCCATTACCATCCATCAATCGGCGACGCACCAAACCAATCTCTGCGTATGCAGCCGCCGCCGCCGCCACGTACACCAGGCCACCTCACTTGCTCTTCGCTGGTGGGCTTGGAAGCAACTGCCAAGGCCACAACAACAGATGAAACTGCAGCTCCAGTATTTTCCACAAACAGAGAACAGGCATAAGCAACGATGGTACAGCACTAACCTGGTAGCAAGCGATCAGCGAGCTGGCGAAACCAAACGCGCCCGTGACGCGAGGGGTCACCTTCTTGGGGGCCAGCTGCAGCAGCCCCACGGCGACCACGATGTCGAGGCTGGACTTGATAAGGGCGAGCAGCCGCTCGTTGGACTTCTGCAGCTTCATCCGGTACTGCTCGTTCTGGCACACAGATTACAGCCATTTTTTTTAAGAACACACATATACAGCCAAATACATCAGAGAGGAGACGTGGACAGCATTTTCATTTTCATCAAGTAACAAGCTGTACTATACGTATGTCTTTGGTTCAACAGAAAGTGTACCTTGTACAACTCTTGGTGTTTCAGCTCCTTCTCTAGCTTCTTCATTGAAGCGGATAACCGTTGGAGCTCAGCTAGCTATACAGTTTGAGCATGAATCAGGTGCGGTAACAAGATCGTACCGAAAACTGTATAGGCTCACGTAATAGAATTGCTTCTAGATGGAGATGATTACATGCTTATACATGATATAATACTAGAAACAGTGACGTACCTCGATAATGGTTGTGCAGGTGTTTGAGCCGAGGAAGCAATAAAATGCTATCCTTCCAAGGAACTCCGCTCGCTCCTTGTTCTGTATGTATAAATAATCGGATTAGTTTTCCATCTCTCATTTTTCATCATGTAGTAAGTAGTATTGACTTTCATATGTGATTTCTTTAACAGATACTATAGGGAAGAACAGTTCTGCATCAACATTTTTTTTCCTTTTGTTTATCTGAACACAAAGGATAGCAACACCCAGTCCTTTTTCCTATGCCACAATCGAAGACATAGGGCAAGACCAGAGCAAATCAAACTTTTTGTTGCATGAATATGTGAAAGGAAATTCAAACCTTGTATATTCCTGTCCTCCCAGCCCACACAATTTGGTCCAGGAAAAGGAAAGTTGACAGCATCGCATTCTTCGACTGGAACACACAAAAAAAATCAATCAGAAAACTTCAGAACAAAACCATCCTCGGCTGAACAAGGTCTCATGTAATGAAAACTTCAGCAATCAGCATACCTTTCCGAGTAAGATAAGTGGAAGTGGAGTTCCTTTGGCGGGAGGACTGATTAAAGCATGAAGGTCGTTGACAAACTGTAAATAAGGATAGACTGAGTCATAAATCATACTAAGATGCAAGAGCAAAGGCGCTCGATTTGAAAGCAGTAGTACTAAGCAAATGATTATGCAGTACCTTAAAAAGCCGGAAAACTTTCCGAGCTAAACTAGTTGACTTGTCGACGTTCTGTGCAGGCCCTGGTTCTCCATTGCTAAGGAACTTTGATCCATACTGTATCGCTCTGCAGATTTTATCCCTTGTCTCTGCCTTGTTTAGGTACAAAATAACCAGGGCAAGATCGCCTCTCACGGTGTCCAGAGAACTCATACTGTATCTTCAGTAACTGCATAAGTGACGATGAGTCAAAACTATGGCAGTGAATCAATGGACATCACAATGACAGGACTCAGGAGCAGGCATGCACTTGAAGCACACATGAAGAAACTGAAAACTGGTGTGGGCACTCAATGAATGAACTACCCTGCATAGCTATGCAGAGATAAATGATTCCAAGGTTATATGAGTGTAGCCTAATGGCCAAATAGTTTAAGCTTCAGAAAATCTGCACATGCAGGATGAGTTTCTTCATATGAATCCTGCCTAAAAAAAACACTGACCAGACATATATATACCCTTTTGTGTGCAAATTCACGGATCCCGTATAAGATTAAAAGTAGCTAACACGGTTGCAAGAAACATATAAAGTTAGCTCAATTCCATGAGATGCAATTTCTCCTGCGCCACCAAACTTAGCTCGCTGCTGCAAGATCCAAGCTGCAGGGAGCGAGCTGGACCTGGGCAGCAACAGCCGCCTGAGGCACCAGCAGCACCGCCGCTACGGGTTGACGGCGTGAGCCGTGCCTCCCAAGTCGCATCCATGATGCGGTGCTGCCTTGGTGGTCGCTGGCTGGCACATCACCGGCACGTGTGTGCGCCGTCAACCGAACCCAGCCGCCGCCCGCAACCGAGAGAGAAGCGGCGGCGGATTCGGGTGGGTGGCCAAGTCTTGGGGAACCGTGGAAGCCAGCCAGATCGACAGCGGCGGCCAGCGGCAAGGTAGAGAGATTCCCGAACAGAAACACGCCGCGCACCGAATCGAACCAGCGAGCTAGCCAATCGCGCAATCAGGATCGGGCGCCGCACCTGAAGAATCGGGGCACAGATACTACTCTCTCTATCAAATCCGCCCAAATCCCCCTACGGTATCAGTGCACAGACTTGCAAGCGATCGATGGGAGCCAAGGCGTGCAAGGAAGCTCTCACCTGGGCGTGCGAATCCGATGATCTCGCCTTGTTGCTTGCCGGCTGGTGCAGCTGTTGCGGCCTTGCGGGCGATCGATCAGTTTGATTGGGACAGGGATGGGCACAGCGAGAGGAAGAGGACGAGGACACCACGCGAGGCACGTCTTTTTTCTTTTTATAAATATATTGTTGCTGTTGGGCAGGTAAAAGGATACGCGAAAACTACAAAACGTGTGCTTCTTTTTCTTTGCATAGCAGGCCCAATACTTATCAGACTGTTACAGCCGCACGTCGTCTTCCTCTTCGTTAGAGAGGTGGGGCGAGGAAGACAGACTCACGACGCTCTTCTTGGTTAGGGTTGGAGCTCTCCTTCGGTCCTAGATTGATGGCTAGCTGGCCGAGGGCGGTGGCTGGCCCGGCAGCGGTGATGGTTCAAGGACGGCAGGGCGCAGCGGCGGTGGCGCTGCCAATGAAGCGATGGAGGATGATATCCGGTGGGTGGGTTAGGCGGCAGGGGCGAGGGCCAGGGGTGGTTCGTGGGCGGCTCGAGCGGCAGTGGGAGGCGGCGGTGGGGAGGGTCAGAAGGAAGGAAATAAATATTGTTGTGTGCGCGCTAGCAACGATGAGCTTGTTCACCCGGCTTATAATCTGTTTTTTTCAGCTTGTTTTTTCAGTCGGAACAGTATTTTTCTCTCACACCAAATCAGCCAACAGTGTTTTTCAGCCGGCTTATCAGCCTAGCTGCACGGGGCCGATAGCTGCACGTGTGCGCTGAGAAAGAGGGTCGTATAACAAGAGTATACGATTACAAATTGTTGTTGAGACGGATAAAGCCACGCTAAACTAAAATTTACCCCAATTTCTTCTCCTCTGTTTTGAATCGGCCAATGATTAATGTTATTAGTTGAGTTATTGGTTTTTCATTAGGCGAGCAATACGTGCTAAGAAAACCACTCCCCGCTCCCAAGTGTTAAAAGACCTTAGGCATATACATACGGAGCCTCTGAAAAAGACCTTCAGCGCTTGCGCTTTTACCCTTTTCATTGAAGCCCTAAGTCGAAATACAGCACATACCTACAAGTCGAACGTGAACCGAGTCCAGTAGACTAGAAACAAAGCGCGGTTCTGGGAGCCCTGCCCAAGTGCCCACGAGCAGCAGATCAGAAACGCAGGAAAGGAGAGACGCACGAGACCTGCGGATCCTCCGGATGGAGGCAAGCGCGGAGCGCGCACGGACGGGATCGATCGGAGTTCGCAAAGCCGCCGCAAGAAGCAAATAAATCGAAGATTGGTGCGTACCTGTTCGCGGCGGCGGCTTCGATCGGATCGCCGGCAGCACAGCCGAGTTGCGATTCTACGACGGCGGCGATCAGCAACAGATCCGCCGGGACTGGGCACGGGGGCTGGATTGGAGCAAGACAGTGCCCACGCGCTGCACGTCTTCCTTTTGAACTGAACATGCTCCGTACACAGCTGCGGCGCACGTGGTTTGTTACGCGCACACGGGAGTGTAGCGCGCGGCTGCTGCTGCCTGTCTCGGGGTGTTTGGATGCTGGCCACAGCCCGCCATGCATAAAGTTCGGCTGCCACACCCTTAGGCAGCTGTTTGGTTCTCTTTTAACTTTTGGCTGTCACTGAGTTCTACCATGTCGTTTTGCACTTTATTGCCTGTCGTTTAGCGCATGCAAACTGTAGCGAGTACGTGGCTTGGTGACGAGCGATTCCTCCGTCACAATGTGTGGCGAGCCTACTCTGCCGCATGTGTAGCGTGGCTTTTTATGTCCAGCATCCAAACAGCCCCCAAAGGTGCCAGTGCCCAGTGGGTCCAGTGCCCTTAACCATGCGAAATTCCTTTTTTTTTTGTTTCTGGTACCATGTTAAAGTCTGCCTTGTCCCACCATGCAATGCAGTTATATACAGTGTGAAAAACATTACTTTCCTGATTTGTTTTCATTTATTTGGCACCATTATGGTCCAGTTTTTGACTGCGAGCTCTTTTTTCTAGAACAATTCAGATGCATCGCGAGATTACGTTTCAAACGGCGCACGTCTACCCACAGTTTAGAGTCGGTAGACGAATTCGTTTAGGTAACCCCGCAATAAGTTTTACATTATGTTTCATCACTATGCATTGACACAATTGCTATATTTTTTTAGTATAAAATAACATGAAGATTCGAGGAACAGCACCTGAAGCTGGTTGGTCCTCTTGGTGTGGATTTGGCTGTGCCCTGTAGCATATTGTAGCACATACCGATAAGAAAATGTTCCGGTTGCATAAACCCCGAAGAAAGCACTTTTGTGGCCCCAGCTAACATGGGCGTATATAGGGCTGGTTCGACTGGTATAAAAGCCGGCTGGTTTCGGCTGATTCAATAGTGTTCTGTGAGAGAGAATAAGCTGAAACAAGCCGAAACATGACCAGCAGAACAGGGCCATAACCTAAAAAGCTGGCTCAAGTAACGGGTGCGTGCAATTGGATGTTCCAAAGTTTAGTAGGCCTCTCCTAGCCTAGATGGAGATTACAAAGGTCTAGTTGGAGATCACCGTGAGCTGTTTGTATTTTTATTTAAGAAGTGTGTGGGACACTTGGAGGGGGATTTGGAGCGAGACGTGGTGTGCTAAACGAATGGTGAGTTGGTTAATTTTCAGTGGAGAATCATTATATTACCAGTAGTACTAGATCCCCTCCATCAGACCGGCTACGGCAGAAATTGCATGCCCCAACAGCCAACATATATACAGTCGAGAATTGTACGTTTAGGATTACACTGGACGTCTTAGCGCCGATACAGACATAAACTTATCTGCAAAGTAGTAGACGATAGGGAGCCAACATGTACAGTGTTGCTGTGAACCTCGTTGCACAATCGGATGAATCACAGAATGGAAGTGGAATTTGGGGAAGGTGCTGGTAACTTTGGAGAAGAAATCAGAGGAGGATTCAGGCACAGAGGAATGAGGCAGAGAAGAGGTAGTCGGAAGCCGGGGCTCGCACGATACACGCACGGCCCATGGCCCAAATCGACGAGGCGACCTACACCGGAACTGACAAGACCCAGTCACCGGTGTTCATGGTCTAGACGAGTGATGCCATGTTTGTTACCCAGGCCTGCTTTTTTTTTCTGAGCAGAATAAAACCCTTTATTGAGTTTCATAAGAATTACAAACGCCATCAGGCGGCGGAGATAGAAGCCAACGCGTACGTCCTGGAATCTGGACGGAGCGTGGAGGGATGGGATGGTAAACTCCGATGGAGATGGACGGACACGCGCGTTAATTGTCCTGCTGTTTGTGAGCCTGTCCGGCGTCCGCCCGCCAGCCGGCCCCGCTGCTTTCGAGGAAGCCAAGCGACCGGGGTGGGGTGCATGGCCGGCCGGCCGTGGCCTTCTTTCCTTGCCCTCTCATCATTCTTTCTCCGTCGTGGTCGTGGAGGGCTGGCGCGCGGTCGCCGTCGCGCCACGGACGGACGGCGACCACGCACCCGACAGAAACAGAAAAGGGCAAAGGGATTATTCTGGCAGCCGCGGATTCATTCCATCGTCCCGCCCCGCCCCCGGTTTCCGTTTCCAGTTGCACTTGCAATGTTGGCCTTGTGCTTCATCTCTCTCGCTCGCCGCCTACACTACACGACACGGCCGGAGTGGGCTGTCCCGCCGTCCCTAGGATGCCACGACCCCCGCTCGTCGCCGTCGGCTCGCTAGCTACTAATCCTATATGATGACAATCCATCTAATCCCCCGCGGCAGAGGGGCGTGCTTAGCAAAACGCCAAGGACGGACGTACGCGTCAGCAGTCAGCTCCAAGTGTCCATGCATCTCTGTGACTTGTTATTATTCTTCTTTCTCGCTCGGCCTTGTGCATGCAAGCCAAACCACCTGTCTCTGCTGTGCATGATTCGTCACAAAAGGCAGCGACGGCCACGAGCCCGCGAAAGAAACCTCTCTAGTCTCTCCTCCTGCCTTTGTGCTTCTCTCTTTCTACGCCACTCGCCACTCTCAGCTCTGCACCGACACCGCCGCTGCGTGTTGTAATTGTAAACGACGACCTACCTACGGGGGCTGGCTTAACTGCTGCCGCCCAAGGGCGGGCCAAGGAGTATGGGGGAAATAGTTACAGAGCCACCACTCTTTTTTTTTTAAACGAACAACCTTTTTCTTTTTCCTAAAACAACCAACCGAGCTACCCATCATCTACCTTATGGTTACTGAAAAAGATTCTTTTTGTTTCATTTAGCATTCATGTTGATCCTCGTGTCGACACACGCCAAGGCGAAAGGTCCTGCAAATTGTTGGAAACAAAACATAAACATCTAGCCTTATGTTCATTCGGTGTACTCTGATCATCATCGGCATTCAACAAATAATGAATATATAGTCTCCTTACAGTAGCATTAAGAAAAAAAAACAGTCACCCACAAATCTTCATCCTCAATTACCCATGCACCTAGGCAATATTGTGTTGAATAACGCCCTAAACTCGTACACCTATGCCACTATTAAAAGTAGCCTAAACTCTAAACCTTCGGCTGAATTACCCACTGTGCTATGGACTTATAAAAAAGAATCTAAATCAAAACTTTTACTGTGGACCTAAATTTCCCACCTCTATCACCATGAAAGTAGCATAGATAACTCATACTCACTCCATTCTAAATTATGTCGTTTTGGTTTTTAGTAATGTATTGCCTTTGTCTAGATATACATAATAAAAACTATGTACCTAGAAAAGCCACAACGACTTATAATTTCGAATGCAGAGTATGTTGTTTTATCTAAATTACTTGCGCACGCCATTACAAAATTATTAAAAAATATATCTAAAAAAACTATACATGTGCTGTTTCATAATAAAGACACGTATGAAGTCATTAGCATATCGTTTTCTATGCCGAAGACACAGCCAAACATACATGTCAGGCACTGATGGAGGTGCTACGCAAAACAGGAAAGCTATAATAAAACGGTCTACATAAAGCAACCAGTATCTCACGGTCATATAAAGCATGCAAAGTGCCATGAGTATTGCGTTACAACACGAATGAAAAAGAACAAAAGATAAAAGGACTCTTCATTAGGTTTGCGGCTCTGCATCCAAATTTGTTTTTTTTTTATCAAAAGACTTCTATAACAGTTCTATATATCAAAATCACTACCCTCTACACAGGTTGATGGACCACCAATCCCTGCCTTTATTAGGAGACGTCTCTAAACAATCAAGCCGAATTCAGGAGAAGTGTAACGCCCCGACCCGGGAAGACGGCTAAGTCCCACTCTATATATTGAATGAACTACACCTGCTAATTAACTCTCTTGCGCTTTCGTCCTCGTTTCACGTAAAAGGATCGATCCGGAGTTAACAGCTTTCCAGATCCAAGCTTTTAACTTGACTCAGCTCTCCTCCAACACTAAAATTTGTAGCTACAGTGGTTTCCGCACCAACACTAAACTTTTGTAGCTATAGTGGTTTCCATGCTGCTATAGTACCCCCTTTGAAGCTACAGTGTCATAAATTTGGTCCGGCCCAACTAGCCCAATAGGCTAGGTCTCACAAGAAGCTCTGCTGAATAATTTCTTTTTTACTGTGAAATGATTCTTTGCTAATTCTATAAAATTATTATCCGAAATGAACTAGGGGCTATGAGCTGAAAAAGTAACTTTCTTTCTCTTGATTCACTCCACACATTGTATATATAGTTTATTATAGAGAATTAATTTCAGTAAGACAATCACTTCTCACAAAGAGTCAGCTTTCACAGAGATTTTAAAGAAGGAAAGAGCTCTACCAAACCGATGTATTAGGAGCTCTACCAAGCCGGGATGCATACATGGCCGCGCGTGGCCTTCTTCCTTTCTTTCCTTGCCTCTCTTCTTTCTCCATTGTGGTGGGCTGGCGGTTGCCGTCGCAGATGAGACCGTGACCACGCAACCGGCGTCCACGCAACTGTCGTGGCTGTCCCGTTCTCGTCGCCGTCGGAATCCCCACGGCCGCGCTGTGTGCTGATGAACAAAACACACACCAAGGACGTACGCATCAGCTCCAAGTGTCTACGACTTTTTTTTTCCCTTCTTCGTATTCTTCTTCTTTGGTCACGTGCGAAATTACCTATCCTGTTGCATACTATGATTCGTCACAAAAAGGGACGACCATGACTTCCACGAGCCCGCCAAAGAAAGAAACCTCTTTCCTAATAAGCCACTCTTCTCTTCCCTTCATGCCACTCTTGTGTCTCTGCTCTGCACCGACAGTGCTACGCGTCGTAACTGCCAAAGGAAGAGATATACCGAGCCACCACTCGTTTTATACGAATATTTTTTTTCTTAAACCAACCGAGCTACCCATCTATCATATGATCACGGAAAGAGGTTCTTTTCTTTTCCCTTTTAGCATTCATGTTGATCCTCGTGTTGACACACGCCAAGGCGAAATTTTTTGGGTATGTTCGGTGTACTCTGGTCATCATCAGCATTCAACAATGCTATCTCTCCTTATAGTAGCATTAATAACAAAAGATGGCCACCCATAAATCTTCATCTCAATTACCCACCTAAGGCGATGTTATAACAGATAATATCAAATAACGCACTAAACTTGTACACCTACGTCACTACTAGAAATAACCTAAATTGCAAACCTTTGGCAAAATTATTCATTATGGTCTTATGGAATATACTCTAAAGCAACCCTTTTAGTGTGGACCTAAATTTCCCACCTCTGTCGTCATGAAAGTAGCCTAGATAACTCATACTTCATCTGTTCCAAATTATAAGTCATCCAGTTTTCTACGCTGGCTGATGGTTGCAGAATAAAGCACTTGGCTGCAAGTACGCCCAAACTCTTGGTCTCCCACCGACATTGTGCTTCAACGGTGGACATCGTTGACGGAAACCTCTAGGATCCCCAAGAAAGGAATTCGTTCTCGAATCCTGCTTTTTGTGTGGCAACCGTGGAACGAGAGGAATGCAAGAGTATGTAGACACAGGGAAGCTTCCACCGTTTAACTTCTAAACAAGATCAAGGGAGAGGCAGAAGCTTGGTTCATGGCGGGTGTGAGGTGCCTTGCACCTCTCCTTGGCATGGAGTAATTTTTCACTTTTTTTTTGGCTTGACTGGTTTCTAATCTTTTCAGATTAGCAAACCCTGTAACTCTTCATCTTTTATAAATAGAATTTGGCATTGTCTCGTGCATGCCTTTCATTTTAAAAAAGATACATAATAAAAATTACTCTATATCTAGAAAAACAAGTACAACTTATAGTTTTGAATGGAGAGAGTATGTTGCTTTATCTAAATTACTTGCAAAAGGCTTTTGCGAAATAATTAAAAAAAAAGTAGCCTAAAAACATATACGATGCTTTTTTCATAATAAAGACATGTATGAAGTCATTAATTAGCATATCGTTTTCTATGCCGAAGACACAGCCAAACATACATCTAAGGCACAAGGCACCGATGTAGGTGCTACGCAAAGCAGGAAAACACGATCATATATAAAAGCAACCGGTATAATTAAATAAAGCAACCGGTAACTCACGATCATATAAAAGCGTACAGAGTGCCACGAGTATTGCGCTCCAACACGAATAAAAAGAGCAAAAGATAAAAAGTACTTTTGGTTAAGTGTGCGCTCAAATTTGTTTTTTTTATCCTTAGACTTGTAACAGTTTTATAGATATCAAAATCACAACTCTCTTCACGGGTTGATGGACCAGTGTCCGCCTCTAATTCGTGACAAATTGTTTTTTGGAGACGTATCTAAACAATCGATTCATATATAGGCGACAGACTGACAGGCATTAGGAGGTCCACGGCAAAAGATAATTTCGATTGGGATTGTACCCCCAAATTTGTTTTTTCCTCCCTCTGTTTTAACTTATAAGACATTTTGATATTTTTAGATATACTGAGTATACTATATATCTAGAAATACTGTGTATCTAAGCACATATCAAAAGCTATAATTTTTTTAAAAAAACCAAAACCTCTTATAATTTAGAACATAGAGAGTATATATATCTAAAAACATGTGAATGTTTTATCTTTCAAAATCACTATCCTATGCAGGTTGATGGACCAGGTGCCTTTCTCTAATCAGGAGGGCTAGCGCCTGGACGTCCGGATAGACAGCGCATCTAGGCGCAACTCTCGCGCATTATCTCGCACCGCATCCCACCACTAGAATCTGCATCCAGCGCCAACATCTAGACGTCGCACTGCGCCCCCGCGCCCTCCTACACCTGCACCCATTCCTAGGCATGGGTCCCGTCACCTACCCTCCCTGCGAATGTGCGCTGCAGAGGCGTCTGCTGGCCACAGGTGCCTGCACTGTGACTCACGATGCCGCCCCTAGCATCAGTAGGCAGCTGTCCGCTAGCCACCGACGTCATTGAAATATGTGCTCTTCTAGATCTACTTTTGAAACATTAAGATGAAACACTTGCAATATACGTCTGAAACAGATGAAATACGCTTGAAACATGCGTGTAGCTATAGCAACATATGCAACATCGAGATCTACTTTTGCAACATTCAGACGAAACACTTGCAACATGAGTCTGAAACATCTGAAACACTTGAAACACGCTTGAAACATGCGTATAGAGCCATAGCAAACATATGCAACATCCAGATAAAACACTTAAAACATATGTTTGAAACACTTGAAACATAGCCTTGAAACATGCATATATTGTCATTGCAACATCGCCGATCTACTTTTACAACATCTAGATGAAACACTTAAAACAGAAAGTCTGAAAACGCCTGAAACACCTGAAACACATAACATCGCCGGCGGTCACGGCCTACCTGGTGTGAAACTACGATAGCCAGGAAGTTCGGGTCATGGGGACGTGAGAGCAACGGCTGGTGACCTCCTTCTAGTGGCACGGTGCACGCCGTAGCTTCAACAGCCGAGGTGGACGGGGGCGCAGTATGGGACGCCCCACACAGCTTGGGATGGAGCCACAACGCGGCGCGAGATTGGGGCGAGGCGCGGCGCGGGATGGGGCGCGACAGGGATGGTCGTGACAGAGTGGGGGCGGTGAACGGCGCGTCGTGGGCGCGGCAGGCGGATGGGGCAGCGGACGCGGACGTGCCCCCTGCGAGCGGAAAACGCGGTGAAAGCTGTTGTTGCTGTCGAGAGTGGGGGATGTTCGCAGCAGGTAGATGAGTTGGGGAAGCCACGGGAGTGGAGAAATGTTCGCAGCAATCGGATGAGTTGAGGAGGCCACATATGTGTTGTCGGCCCAATCGCTGCGCAGGGAATTGTGCGTCGTGCGGACGAACGCTCTACCCACGGCGTTATCGTTCTTAATTGGTGCCATTTTTATTTGGGGATATATGTAAACAAATCGATTCATGGGTAACAGGCATTACTAGGACGGGAGGCATCTCCTCCGGCCAGCAGCAACGCGAGAGCGAAGCGCCGGGCATCTCGCATCTCACAATCCGGCATCGGCACGTATGCATGATCCCCCACTGCTCAACCACCGGAAATAACACGCTTGCTGCACACACGGGCACACACAGCTCACAGCTGACAGCACACTGCAAAGCCTCTGCAACGGCAACGGGCTCCTGCTAATCCGCCGATTAATCAACTGATCAATCAGCAGACCAAGTTGCACACTTGCCCTGCTGTTGGTTGGGCGAGTCGTCGTCGTCGTCTTCTCCTTCTCCCTCTCCTTCTCCGTCTCTGCTGCTGCTGGGGTTCTTTGCTTTTATCTAGTGAGCAACAAGCAAACCAGCTGGGAATTGGAATTCTGGATGGATGCAAATGGGGCACCTAAAATATGGTGTGGCGTGGCCGCAATAAAGAATTCAACAGCGCACCAACCCAGGCACTGTTCATCATCTCTGACAGATAGGCGCCAACTAACTCACAGCCTGTTCGCTTCAGATTATCAGCCAAATCAGCCGGCCAGCCAGTAGTGTTTTTCTCTCACAAAAAACCAGCCAGCAGAACTTCCAGCGAGTCAAATCAGCCGAAGCGAACAGGTCGTCAGCAACAGCAACAGGAATTTAAAACGTTTTTGTTTTATTGCTTGATTGCTACATTATACAGGAGGAGAAGAAGGAAAAGAAAAACTCTCTGCATCTGCATCCACCACAGCACAACAGTGAGGAGTGACAGGCAACCGACCAAGAGACCTCTCGATCGACCTCTCATCACTCTCAAACAACAGTGTAATAATCCATGTATTGGTAGTAGTAGTAGTACTGTATGTAAGGTGTGTAGTGTAGGCAGGCATGGTTGCATTTCTTTCTTTGTTCCTTTCTTCAGAGTTCAGACACCACCAACTGCAGTTTGGAGATGGACGACGACAAATCCTTTTTTGACTCGACTAGCTTATTCCCAATCTGAATACACTTCACTTGCCCTAACCAAGTAACCAACCCTCTCTTTTTCTCTTTCTCTCTTTCTCTATCTGAATAGTATGCACACAAAAGAATCTCAAACGTTCCATGAACATGAACAACAAGAAGAACAGAAAAAAAATCTCAAACAGAAAGAAAAAGAAGAAAAAAAAACTCTCACATGATTGATTGATGAACTAGAATTGGCTGGCACGGTACCATGCAGCGCAATGCAGTTGTGTGACCAAGCTGGGTAGCCCTGCCTGTCTGCCCAATCATGCCTCATCAGGACACCAGATTTTTGCCGGGCAGGGTGGGCAGGGGGTGCAATTCTTGGCACACAAGCATCGCATTGCACTGCATTGCATCGCATCGCATCTGCACTCGCCCTTTCGCTTTTCCCCACATCTGACTGGCTGCTGCTTTTGCGCTGGTGGTGGCCGGTGCCGGGTTGCACTCACTCGTCAGAGCATCCAGTCCAGGCGGTTCGTCGGGGGCGGCGCGCCGGAGGACGCCGTGGAGCTCACGGTGGTCGTTGACGACGCCGAGGACGTGGACGGCAGCGACGACAGCAGGTCGAACATCTCCCACCGCGTCGGCCCCTGCTGCTGCTGCTGCTGGTGCCTCGGTTGCTGGTGCTGGTGCTGGTGCTGGTGCCTCGGTTGCTGCTGCGGTGGCGGCGCCGGCGCCGGCTTGGCGGCGGCCTTCTCGCCGGACTTGCGGACGATGGCGGCGTTCTTGGCCGCCACCGCGTCCAGCGTCTCCACGTACTTCTGGACGCGCTTCACCTGCGACGGCGGCGGCGGCGGCGGCCGGAATCGATTCGAATTCGATCAGCCGCGGCATTGGAATTCAACGGGGTGTGGAGGCGAATCGAATTGATGCGCTACTGCACTGCTACTAGTGAATAGTGATTAGTGAATGCTTGCTTCTCACTCACCTGTATCCGCCTCTGCGCCTTGACGTCGCCGTCGCCGACGACGGCATCGAGCTTGAGTAGCTCGTTCATGAGCAGCTCCGTCACCTGCACCACGTCGTTCTCCGCGACCTTCTCCCCCTTGCGCACCGACGCGTCCAGCGCCGCCACCTGCCAAGCCGGGCCGCCAATCAGATTTTACTCAGAATCAGAGGTGAGCAGCATCAGCACTCCAGCCGCTGCGGCAACTGTTGGTTGGTCAACTCCCCTAGTCCCCTGTTCTGTTCGTTCTGCTCTCCGATGGGCTCGGAAAAAGATGCAATCTTTGGGATGGATGGATGGATATGGATAGATGGGGATGGCTAAATGTACCTTGGGGGCGAGCTTGTCGACCTCGGCGGTGACGGCGGCGACGGCCCTGGCGGCCTTCTCGAGGTGTCCGTTGCGGCGCTCCTCGATGAGGCGGCGCGCGCGGGCCTCGGGGTCCTCCACGACGACGACCTTGGAGCGGTCCTTGACGCCGGCCATGTCCAGGAACGCCTTGGAGTCCCGCTCCTTGTCCTTGTACAGCACCTTCTGGTCGTCCGGGTGCAGCCCCGTCTTGACGGCCACCAGCTTCTTCAGCTCCCCTGCACACAGCAAGCCGGAGCTTCGTCAGCCAGGTGGTTGGCCGGCGGCCGGCGCGAACGAACGGACAAGAGAAACGAGCGGGTGGATGACTGACCGAAGGAGGCCTCGGAGCTGATGTAGATCTCGTGCGTGACGCCGGCGTGCTTGACCTTGACCCGGATGGTGGGCACGGGCTTCACGTTGGGCGACGGCTCGTCGTCGCCCGCCCCGCCGCCGCCGCCCCTCTTCTGCACCAGCATCCCGCCGGGCCGCACCTCCCACACCTCCTCCGCCGGCACCTTTCCGCCGTTCCCTCCACCGGTGGCGACAGCCGCCACCGCCGCCGGTGCCTCCTTCATCGACCCCAGCTTCACCGGCGCGCCCTTCCTGCTCTTGGGGCTCGCTCCCAGCATACTGCCTGCCTCCCGCCTGCTCGACTGCTCAAACCTGGGCGCCGCCGCCGGGCCGCCTCCGCCGATCGAGGCAATGGCGCGAACCAAAGCACGGGTAGCTTGCTAGCCCGAAGCTTCTCGGCCGGCCGGCGAATATGAAGGCAGGTGGGCGGGCAGCGTGGATCGGAGGGAGAAGCCAAGGAAGGAGACCGACGGACGGACGGACGGATGGATGGACAGCGAAGAGGAGGAGAAAATAATGGCAGGCAGCGGGCGGGCGAGGTGGATGCGGATGCGGGAACCACCGCATGGACAGGGGGAATATATACGCCAAATAGAATACCGGCAGCGGCGGCCACTGCCCACATGGCCGCGACCGCATACATTAACATTACCATCGTCGGTCATCAGGTCCAGAGGAGGAAGACGATTTAAAATCGCAAGCCCCACTTCTCATACATAATTCCGGTTAATTGATTAGTTAACTTTCAGAGCTTTGGCTCGATCGATCGCAACCAACCGTTTTTAATTCGCTCAGCAGAAAGAAATGAAATGGCTCACTGTATGGCTGATGATGCTGATGTGAAACCATTTCATTTGTTTATTTATTGTTAATGCTGTTGCTACCAGCAAATAAACTGATTGATCTTGCTGCATCATTTCGGTGCTGCTTCCTGCTTGTCTTCACGCTAGCTACCTGCCTGGATTTATCTATTTAATTGTGGATTTATTCGCGGTTTTTGTTTGATAATAAGGAAGAAAACAGTAGAAGAATTCTGATCGATGACGCCCGATTCTTTCGGTTTGGTTGGACGTTGGAATCGCGCAGTGTCGGCTACCAGTGCCAGCAGAGAGGAGAGGAGAGAGCGGCGTCTCGTAATCATGCGCTTTTTTTTTTGCCTGTGTGCTTTGACGTTAATCGCGATGGGCTTGTGCCTGTCAGACACCAACGACGTCTCAACCGTCGATCGCCCACCGTACCAGCACCACAATTTTACAAGGAATTTTGCGTTTGAATTTACGTTTGCGACAAGCAGAAACAACCGTGAGCTAGCAAATTTGAAACGGTTGCAGGTGCTCCGTCAGTCAGTCGGTGTCGGTCACTCCAGCTGAGCTGAAATTACTGAACTGCCAGTCTACCAATGCATCAGCAATTCAGCCAGCATTCAGCAATGCAGCGGCAGTTGGTTGGCTCGGTATACCGGCAGTTCGTTCAGCACATGCAGAGATGCAGATGCAGCTGGTGATGGAAATGAACGAATCATCGCGGAGAAAGGGTGTGATCAGGGGAGGAGCAAGAGCATTATTAGCGCCGGATCGGAGGAGGCATGATTTGGGTTAGTTAGCTCCGATCCAACTACTGATCTGAAGCCTGAACAAACAAAACCTGCGGTGTTAATACGCGGCTTTATTTGTCGGGTCGGATGATACTGTAGTTTTGAGGAAAGAGCAAACGGTTTGAAGCTGTCACATAATACTTTTGTATTGTCCTTCATTCAACAGGTTCAGCCGTTCAGGGACTAAGAATTACACCACCCTCGTAGTAGAAAAGGAGCTGCCTTTATCTCAGGTGCCTTTTCAGACAACAATTTTGCACAACTTACCAGCATAATTAAAAGGTAAGCTAAGAAGAGACCATTTGCACTTTTTATCGGCAAAGATAACGCGGAGTGTTTTTCTGGCAACCGGCACTCGAATTTTCTATGCCCGCGCCCGACGCCTCTCCCCCACCAACTCCTTCTTCTCCCCGACTCCGACGACCCGATGTCCGTGCCCACATGCCTTTCTCTCTCCCCTCCAGCGGCGGCAGCGGGGGGTTCCGGCGGCGCCGGCATTGACGAGGTAGGCGGCCTCCTCCTCCTCCACCGGAGATGAAGACAACGGCGGTGGCTAGGGTTTCGGCGAGCCTCTCCCCCTCTTTCTTCTCCAACTCTGGCGGGTATAGAAGGGGCTGGCCGGGGGAGGCAGGCAGGCTAGGTGGTGGGGATGGGGGGGGCCTGACGGAGGCGAAGGTGGCCGGACCAGGTCGAGGCGGAGGCGTCGTGGCCGTTCACAAGAGTTGGAGAAGAAATCAGCGGCGCGAGGAGGGGAGGGGAAGAGGGAGCTCCTGTGGTGGCATCTATAGGTAGAAGAAGACTGGAGGTAGAAGAAAGGACCAGGACCGTTGGATCTTCATCGCATGGTTCAAAAAAAATCAAGTGTTGAAACCAAAAAACACACGTTTATGGCATAGATAGACTCCTTTTTTTCTATAGCCAAACAATAGTAAAATTATATGTTGCCTGAACATTAACAAAATGGTAATGCTCTGAGCTAGGCGTCCGTCCGCCGGACGCTCCATTCCTGAGCCATGACGTCTGCCAAACAACTCACGCTCCTTCGTTTCTCAAAAAAAAACTGCTCATCCACTTATTCCTATCCACTCATTTCTCTTCCTATCGCTCTTATCCGCTCGCCTGCCGCCTCTGAGCGCATGGCCACTAGCGTTGCCAGGCACATCGCACGACCGCCTCCAAGTCACGGCTCTCGGTTGCCGGTGCTGCCAAGTGCGGTGCCTTGCTGGTCTCTCCAAGTCGTGCAGCCGTGGCCTCCCCGCCGCTCGTGCGCCTAATGCCTCCATTACGCGACGTGTAGCCACTGTCGCCGGCCCGCCGACTACAAGCGTCGTTGGGCTGCTGTCTCCAATGATCACCACACAACGACGAGCCTCCATTCTGCCGAGCAGCAAGGAGATGTTGGGTTGAAATCGCATGTTGTAAGAGTATATTTCAATTGTTTTATATGAATGTTGCAAAAATAGATCGTGATCTTGCACATGTTGCAATGGTTGTACACATATATTGCAAGTGTATGTTTCAAATATTCCAACTACCTTTTCAGACGTACGTTGCAAGTGTGCTTCTTTGAATGTTGCAAATGTTTCACATATATGTTGTAAGAGTATGTTTGAAATGTTTCAACTGTTTCAGTCTTATGTTGCAATAAGTGTTTT
This sequence comes from Saccharum hybrid cultivar R570, assembly GCA_038087645.1. Classification (NCBI taxonomy): domain Eukaryota; kingdom Viridiplantae; phylum Streptophyta; class Magnoliopsida; order Poales; family Poaceae; genus Saccharum; species Saccharum hybrid cultivar. Next base: position 4,336,178 of record JAQSUU010000254.1, on the reverse strand, counting down.
TATGTCGCAAGTTGTAAGTGTTTTATCTGAAAGTTGCATGTTTCACACACACATGTTGCAAGTGTATATTCCAAATGTTTCATCTGCTTCAAACTTATGTTGCATTCAAGTGTTTTAATATTGCATGTGTTTCGTGTTTCAGATGTTTGTTTAGAGAGTCATGGGGCACGGCCTGTGCTATAGGGGAAGGGCCGCGGCAAGCCGGGGGGACGGCAGATGGGGCGCGCGACGCACCTAGGGTTCTGTGGATGGGCATGCTCATCCTCATTCCGGCTCCCGGGTCCCGCCCGCGTGGAGAGAGGGGGGGTCAGGGGAAGGAGCGGCGAGCACGGGGTAGGCGAGACGGACGGGGGTGGGGTACGTGTGCGTGGCGGGACGAGGGAGACAAGGAAGAACTGCAGCGATATGGGGGAGTGCGGCGTGTTCTGCTAGGCTGTTCGGTACCGTTCGATGGAATCATATCCCATCAGACATCTGGGTGCCACCAATTCCCATTAAAAAAGGTTAGTCCCCTGAAATACAAGAGAGAAGTGTAGACAAACTCTTGTCCCGTAAGACAAATGTATCATCCACCAATTTGCTGTGGCTTGGCTCCTGGCAGCGAAGGCGAATTGAAGCGACAGAATTACGTGAGCAAGTGTGCAATCTACGACCGGACGACGTGATCGGATCGGCATGTTGATGCTGGTACGATTAGGTACACGACGAGAAACCATCGTCGGTGTTTTTACGAGGAAAAAATAAACCGGGCAGAAAATAAATAAATTGTGATGGGTGTGAGGAGGATGTCCATGGGCATTAATACAAGGGGCCAAACATGCAGTGGGAGCACAGAGGAGGAGTGAACAGTGTGATCTAATCAGACGGCGGGAAAGCTAGCTAGCACAGCGTCATCGCGTCCGGGTCAATCTCCAATCATGGAAGCACGCCATTATTTATATGTACATTGGCCGAACAGTGACCTCTGTTGTGCTGTTCTTCCTGTCCTCCAGAAAGGTCCCTCGGTTCCACAAAATAATGTAATTATAGAGTACCAAACTAATTTAATAAAGTTAACAAAGTTTATGAAAAAATACCATCAACATTACGACTCTAAATAGATATATTTCAAAAAATATACTTTATGGCGAATCTAACGATACTTATCTAGTAGTGATAAATAATAATATTTTTTTAATATAAATTTAGTCAAATTTAACATGGTTTGACCATATACTATTCTGAATTATGTCCTTCTTGGACTTAAAACATACACACCCTGTTCGTTTAGACTTATCAGCAGAATCAGCAGCCATCCAGCAGTGTTTTTCTCTCACAACAAACCAGCGAACCGTACTTTCAGCTACAATAAACCAGCGAAACAAACAGGGTGACAGTATTTGTACTAAATGTCGTCAAGTAGTAGTACACGTTTTGAACTGATTAGTACTACTAGTAAGTAGTAACGGGTAAAATGAACAAAACAGTATCAGCTATGGTATAATGTTTTTTCCTCATTTCAAAGCAGTATCAGCCGGCTGATAAGCCGCAAAAATTATCAGGCAAACAACCTCGGAGTGACCAAGTGGGTGACAGGGCCGTGTCCCAAGCTAATATACATATACATACTCTTCCATTCACGTACAGTGGGTGCTGAATTAACAACACCGCGGATACAAAAATTGGAAAAAAAAAGAAAAAGAAAAAGAAACGGTGGTCATGCGTCGAGAATCTGATACTACTACTATTGTGCTTGTGCGATGATACGAACGTTGCGCTTGCGGTTGCAGGGGCAGAAGACAGAAGGTGACACGGCTGACAGTCTGCGCTCCACCGACAGTGAGGAGTGTCGCGGGGGTCCCCACGTGGGTGGGTGCATGCCACGCTGGCCGCCGCCCGCCATGGTCCCTGGTCTCTGGGCCCCTCCATCTCCTCGGCTCTTTCATTCCATGCATATTTCCATCCATCCATCAGTCGGCCGGGGCCGGCGACGGCGTTGACCGCCGCCGAAAAAGACGCTAGAACAAACCTATACCTACCGGGCACCGGGCGGCGGCCGGGGCTGTTCATGTTGGTGTTCCCGGCGCGGCAAGCCTCGCATGCAGGCGCCGAACAACTAACCCCTGCCAGGCCCCAACAGTTGAGGGACCTCGCTCGTGCCGTGCCAAAACAAAACACCCAGCAGCTTGGTAACGGTAACCACGTTTGCTTGTTCAGGCCTCGTTTACTTCAGGTGAAAAGTTAAATTTTTTTCAAGATTTCTCATCACATCAAATATTTACATATATGTATGGAACATTAAATATAGGTAAAAAATAACTAATTGTGCAGTTTATCTATAATTTAGGAGACAAATCTTTTGAGTCTACTTAGACCATGATAAGACAATAATTACTAAATACAAACGAAACGAAAGTGCTACAAAACTTTTCACATAAATTTTTGCCATCTAAACGAGGCCTCAGACTCGTTGGTTCGTTCCAAATAAACCATGCATACATAGCTAGCTGGCACTACAAGAATCCTGCTCATCCGTGATGAAAAATTTCTGTCACGGATCACAAAAAACCGTCACAATGTAGCATCTGTGACGGTTTTAGATATCGTCATGGATTGAGCGTCATGGATCGATCTCGGTGACGGTTTCCCGAAAACCATCACAGATTAATGGAATCTGTGACGATCTTAGACCGTCACCATATAGCCCAAAGCCCAGTTAGCCCAACCCAAATCCATTTTCTGTGACAAAAAAATAACCGTCACAGATGATTGCCACGTCATCATGGATGCTTACGTGGACCTATTGTTTTGGGCTAACTAGAGTATGACGAATTTAAAATCATGCACCGTGACGATCCAGATAAAATCGTCACAAGTTAATGGGCCAGGAATATCCATTGGTGCACATCCACGACGAAAAAAGATTATCGTCACGGATTGTGTCTGTTAGTGACGGTTTGTAAATTCGTCACCGAGAATCCGTCACGGATTAACAAGTTTTTTTTAGTGTGGTCCCGGGGATTTCGATAGGTCGAGTTGGGTTGGGTACCGCAGTCGACATGATCGAATTTCGGCCAAATTCGTCTTTCGACGTAGTAGTATATATGCAAACAGGCTGATAGACATTTATTAATTTTGAGGAAAGTGGACGTGGCCAAGGCATGTTCCACGTTCGTAGCTGCTGATAATAGTATGATAAGCTCGTCGTTCCTGACAGGTGGACGTCGACGCTCGTCGTTCAGGCCAGCCGACGACAAGGAATCGGAATCGGAATCCGTCCCCCAGCGAAAGTTCCAAGTCATCCACCATGGCATGGCCTATTGCTATTGCTACTAGCTACCTACCCAACTCGCTTTTTCATCCACCATGGCATGGCCTATGGCCGACTAGGAGATTCCACCTTTTTGGTAGTACTATAGGCTTATGAAAATGGTACGGAAAACCCTCTATTGTTTTTTACTCCGATTCTATATTTTTCCCTAAATAAAAAAGGGACCGTAGGATAGGAGAATAAAAAAATGAGATGAAGTAGGACGCTTGTTTTTCGCTCCGTTTCTGTATTTTCCCCTAAATACAAAAGGGGACCGTACCAAAAAAAAGAAAAAATGAGATGAAATTGGAGGCCCGCCTGTTTTTATCCAATGACTGGAGATACAAGACCCGAAAAAGGAAAGGTGGGTGGATTGCCATGTACGAGGAGAGAGGAATGGAGCGGAGCAGCAGGGCATGGGCAGGTCCGGAGTTACCCTCAGCTCACCAGCTGGGTGGCACGCCGGCAGACGGGTGGCGACGGCGTCCCCTCACCAAATCCTCCCGGGCCGGCCCTGCTGACGACAAATTGACCAGTGTACGACACATATCATCGCCGTACGTACTACGTGGCTACACCTCAAGTCACCACCTAGCTAGGTATGTACGTAGTAGAATCTACAAGATTTTGCTCTTGTGCCAGCGTGCTGGCACCTGCTGGTGCTCATCATTGCATATATATAAGTACTCCTATATAGTTCAATTATTGTGCACGTTCGTGTGTTCACCTCTACGTACATGCTACCACTACATGCTACCGGTGTTTTATAGTAGTAGTATGTTTCAGCGTCCAGACGTTAACAATTGTCAGGCGGCCGTCGATCGATTTTGAACGTACGTCCGGTGACGACTGTGATCTTGTACGTGTGCCGGACAAAGCTGCTGGCCCTCATCCAGAGTTCCAGATAGACGACCCCTAGCTAATCGATAATGATCCGTCACAGGTGTCCTTCCCGTGACTCGTCCGGACGTGGCTCTGCAGGAGTGGGGGTCCCATCTTTCACAGAAAAAAAAATCTCCACTCCCTCATCGGCTTATCCGCCCGACGCCCAAAGCCACATAGCCACTTATCCGTCCGTCCCTTTCCCCCACCGTGCACTTGTTGGGTTGCCGCGCACCCGCGCCGTGCCCTTCCCCCCTCGCCAACCGCGCCGCGCGCCCGCCCCAGTCACCAGAGCCGCACACTCCCTTGCTATCCGTTCGCCCCCATTGCCGTCGGGCGTGCTGCTGACCCCTCCATGGCCGCTAGGACGCATGTGCGTGGCGTCTCAGGTCTTCCCCGGCTGAGTCAAGGGCGTCCACGAGCGTGGCCGGTGCTGGTGGTGCTCGCGCGCCGTAGTTCGCCACCGGCTCCCACCCCAAGGATCAGAATCGACCGTCCCAGCCTTCCCTCCCCTATGTTGCATATGTATGTTTCAAGTGTTTCAGACATTTCAGATGTACGTTGCAATTGCTTCATCTTGATGTTGCAAAGGTAGATCGGAGGGATGTTGCACATGTTCGCATAAGTTGCAAGTGTTTCAGAGGTATGTTGCAAGCGTTTGTTCAAAATGTTTCATCTGTTTCTAGACGTATGTTGCAATTGTTTTTTTCTAGATGTTGTATATGTTTCACACATATGTTGCAACAGTATGTTCCAAATGTTTCAGCAAGTGGTTTCATGTTGCAAGTTGGAAGTGTTTTTTTAATGTTTCATGTGTTTCACACACATGTTGCAAGTACATGTTCCAAATGTTTCATCTATTTTCAGTTTTATGTTGCATTCATATTGCAAGTGTTTTTTGTTGTTCGGCTGGGGGCGAGTCGAGGGCGTGTGGACGGGGTGCGCGGCACCCTGGGGCTGGCAGACAGGGGCGCTGGGGCCGGCGGACTAAGGTGCAGTAGGTCGGGGTGTGCTCATCCTGGCTCTCGAGTGTCGCCCGTGCGGAGAGTTAAAGAGAGAGGAGGGGGTCAGGGGAAGGACCGGCAAGCACAGAGATGGGGTGGAGTGCACTAGTGGGGTGGGCGAAGGCAGATGGGGGCAGGAAGCGCGGGCATCCGAACGTCCGGGCCCTAGCCACACCCATAGCTAATTAGCTAGAGCTGCCACAGGCTCTTCGGCTTATGGTTTCTGCAGTAGATAAGTCTGCTGAAGCTGATTTGCTGTGAGAGAAAAACACTGTTTTATGGCTGATAAGCCGTCACCTAGTAGGCAGTAGTTAGCTAGTCCAGACACATGAGGAAAATAAAAGTAATAAGCGAATATATAAATCAAATGAAAAAGCAGCTAGCTAGGTAGCGCCGTCATTTCTCTCTGCTAACGGTCCGAATAAAATTGGTAATCATCCGAATAAAATTTTGAGCGATATGATCATCTCCATCCTCCACGGGAACGAGGGAAGCTTCAGCTCCGAAGTATATTGAATTGAGCGGCTCGGCTATGCACACTAAGTGTCGGCTCGTTCGTTTGTTCGGGCCATGCATCATACCGGCCGATCAGATCCACCTTCTCTTTCTTTTTCTGGTCCTGCATATATGAGCCTCTGACGACGACATGTACGTAGAATTAGCCAAAATCAGCCGGCTATGAAACAATATTTTTCTCTCATAACAAATCAGTATCAACATTAACATCAGCAAAAAAAAAAAAAATACAACCAACCGAGCATAAAGTTTGGCAGCTCTTATCCCTCCATCTTCTTCCATCAGCAGGCTGTAGCCATGCATGATACTCCTAGTGCCATGCATCAGTTGCGGCTATGGAATATTTGGAATATAGATATGGAGCAATCATATGAGCACACATAGCCACACACGCACAGTTCAGTTCACAGTTCAGCTACTGCATGCTTCGAGAAGCACCATTGCAGCCTTCTTGCTTATACAGGCCATATATACACTGTAGTAATTCAGTGGACTAAAAGAGCCTTTTAGATTGTACCCGCTAAACTTTAGCTAGTTAAATCAGTTGCTAAACTTTAGCCACCCTGTTTAGTTTGGTGGACTAAAAAAGCTATTTAGTCCCTTTTAGTCAGGGTATTTAGATTCAAAGGAACTAAAATGTAAGACAACCTATGCTTTTAGTCCATTTAGCAACCCTTGATGACTAATGACTAAATGTCCATTTAGTCCTATTTAGTCCTAGCGTTTAGATAAAAATAGACTAAAAAAGATTAAATTTTAGCTGCCAAACTTTAGCACCTCAATCTAAATGCCCCCTTATAACTATCTAGGTGTAGTTCACAGTTTGGAACGTGTATTATTTGGATATAGCTAGCTACTAGCTACCATGGCCGGCTTCGGCGTTCGTGCATGCCATCAACTACCCTATTGATAGGATAGGAGGAGTATATAGTAGTACTCCTGCTATATATAATAACTGATATATAATATATAATACTCTAATAATAGGCGAGATGGATCGACGGATTATGTATACATGCAGGGTCAGTTTATTAGTGTTCATCCTACTAGCTAGCCATGTGCTGCATGATCTGTCTCGTTCCCATTTGTTAGCTCATTTGGTCACGAGTCAATCATTAGTGTGGCTACTGTATGTACAAGAATCAAGTGATCATGCATGTGGAGGGACGAAGACTGTGCTTCTGCATAGTAGTAGGCTTCCACACTTCCTATATAATAAATAATAATAATCCATCCTATCTCTTGACTTTGCTTTCATTTTCAAAGTCCTACTGGTGAAAGTGTAAGGTTTATTTTTTTGGAGGTGTCAGGTGAAAAGTAAAGGTTAGTGAGCCAGTGGTTACATGAACTTTTATAGTATACTAGTAAACATGCCCGTGCGTTGCAACGGGAGAAAAAATTATCAAACTTCCATAAAAAACAATATTGTGAATTGTACATATCTATTTATGTTTTACCATTTCTATAAAATTTAAAAACTATAATTTATTTTATGATAATCATAACATCAATAATATAAGCTAATGTTGGCAATAATATGACAACGCTGTATTAAGTATCATATTTAGAATATTTAGAATATAATATTGATAAATTTTTTCTTCCGTTACAAAACATAAAGATATTTTCTTCCTTTGTGGACCCATAATCAAAGGATTGGTCTGTCAGCTGATGATTATGATGGGAGATCTCTCTCAATTCTCCATATGGTAACCCTCATCGGGATTGCACTGGTACATATGTATAGTTTAGACCGGACTGATAACAATTTGGTCAAGATTTCATTTTACAATTTGATTGTTTTGACCCAAGACTGAACCATTTAAAATAAGTAAATTTTATTCCTAATTGAAACTACACTAATATCTTGATGGTGGATTTTTTTCCCTTAAAAAACATCAAGAGTTCAAAAATCTATAATATTATATTTATTATTTATTTTAATTATTTATGGAAAATCAGGTAAAAAATAGAACTGAAGATCAAACGGAAAAAAGACTAAGAAGAGGAAACATAACGTGGAGAAAAGAAAAAAGTAAGACACAAAAGAAAAAATGGAAACCAAACATGAAAGAAAAAGATAGCATAAGTGCAAGATAAAACTGGAGAGGAAAACATGACTTGGGAAAAAAAGAAGACGCAAGGTAGAGGGAAACTGAACGTGAACAGAAACCAAAAATCAAACGTGCAAAAAAAACACTCCATTGGTTCAAGTCACTTTCGGATTGGTTATAATTTAATCCGTCGCCTTTTCCCTTTTCCAAATTCCAATATAAATATTAGAAAAAAAACATAGGATTCTAGACTTCCAGCTAACCCAGTATGTTTTGGAATCGAACTTCGTATCGCGCTACATAAGAGCTATTCTAACTCGTATTAGCACGAGATATATATATTGCCCGTGCGTTACAACGGGAGTCAGTTTTTTCTCGAGAGTCCAAGAACGGCCACGGGGTTTAGAGTCTATTTGGTTTATGACCGTAACTTTCACGTCACAGGTTAGTCAAGCCATAGATAATTTTTAGGTAGTTGTTTGGTTCACTGTCACAACTATGGCAACACTTTCTTAGCACCCTTCCCACATGTTATATTCTTGTCAAACTTTTTGTCGCAGTGTGGCTTTGGTTTTGCCCGCCACACAAAAATGATACATATAGGAATGAGACTCCGAATCACTGCTAGACACGAGTTGTTGTAACTTATATGAGCATGAGTCATGAGTCCAGGTCACGAAGGTGCGACCCAATAAATATTGGAATTGGATCATGTATCCACCATTGCTAGACGCAAGCTGTTATAATTTGTATATGAGTTTTGGTCATAAGTCCATATCAATCAAGTAACAAAAGTAGGGCGAACTATCCGTGTAGTTAGAGAAAGGTTGATGAAACATAGAAAAACATATCAAAGATTATGGAAAAAGATGACAGGAGTGGTACTTCTTCCATTCTAAATTATAAGACGTCTTGTTTTTTTCCGTGTATGTATTACTTTTATTATGTATCTAGACAGGATATCTAACTGCATAGCAAAAGTTTTAAATCTACAAAAGCCAAAATGTCTTATGATTTAGAATGTATTGGATACATATCTATTTATCTTTTATCATTTTCTACAAAATTTAAAAGCTATAATTTATTTTATGGTCATCATAATAATATAATATAATATAATATAATATTGGCAATAATATCTATCAGATTAAAATACAATCTTAGTAAATTTTTCTTTTGTTGTAAAGTACAGAAATATTTACTCGTACATATATATCAACTTCAATTTTCATACTATCCAATTGTTTGATTAGTTAGACCATCCGTTGATCTAAATTTTAATAAAATAGGTATTGTTTATAATCTTAACTATATCAACAACTTAGCAGTGGAAATGCTTTTTTCTTAGGAAAGAGTCATTTATTGCTGTCTTTATTTGTTTTTTATGTTTATGAGAAAAAAAATAGAAGAAAAATACAATGGGGGTTACTCCGAAAAAACTAAATCACGAAAAAACAAAATAAGGACACGGCAAAATGGAAAAGAAAAAAAGGACTCGTTATGAAACTGGATTCTGTATAGAAGCAGAAGAAAAATAATGAAATGTATGGAAAAGAAAAAAAAGAACACGTTATGCTACGGGATATGGAAATAAAAAGGGACTTGGTAGGCTTGACTACCTAGGTGCAGACGGAAAAAAAAGGGAGTTTAACTGTTTAAGGACGACCAAAACCAGTACTCTTGTTCAAGCTATTCAAGATCAGAATCTATTTGCATTAGGAGTCCTAGTCCAAGAAGGCTTGCATATGTTATATACAAAATAATAGGAGGATAGTAGATAGCTGAAGAGAGATTTTTCATGTCAACAAAAGTTAGTTAAGGGAGGGCCAGACAAAAAAAAATAGATGGAGAGAAATTTTGTCTTTTTATTATTATAGCAAAATGGCCCGTGCGTTGAAATGGGAATAGTCTTCGTTGAATCCAATTAACATAAATTTAATAAGAGAAAATGCATATAATAAAATCCAATGCACTACAAAACATTAAATTTTTACATCGCATAGTATGGGCGAAAAAAGAATGCCAGCTGATGGCTTAAATCCACCACTAATGATTCTTTAGATTCCCAAAAAAGGTAATGATTCTTTAGATTCCTGATTCTTCGTTTGATATGAAGCTTTGGCATACGTAACTATGGACTATAGTTACTCAGACCACAGTTTAGTTAGTTTGGCCCATCTTTTTCTACTGTTGCCCAAAAAGCTGGTCGCTAGCCACTGGCAGGTGATCGAGAGAGCTCTGAATTGCGTCGTTAAAGAGGCACACATGCAGTTCATCTCTCATCTCATCCTGGTGTCCGCAAGCGATTGATTTTTCACCAGCCATCCTATCTGCTCGCTCATCATGTACAACGGTCCATCTTTCATCTTTTTCGTTACACTATTTGTCCCATCGTCTCTTTCACTTTGCATGACTCTAGCATCGCCAATACAACACGCAGCGGAGTTGGTTTAGTATTAGGATTTGGAACACGTTCAGCATGGAAAGTCTGAGTCCGTATCGAATAGGAATACATGGCAAAGGGCCGATTGACGACACACAATCAAACATATCAATATACATCTATCTTTTATCCTTTATCTTATTTTTCAATCTACTATTATGAACCCATGTAGCCTATGTCCGATTTATTAAGGAAAATAACATGTAGCCCCCTCCGACTCCAACATGTGTATATGTTCTTCTCAGATCACGTATGCGTGCAGGTCTCTCTTTTCTCAATCCAAAATTACCGTCTATCTTATTTTTTCAGTCTACTATTATGAACCCCTGTAGCTGTGTCCGTAGCCCCCTCCAACTCCAACATGTACATGTCATTTCCTGATCACGTATGCATGCCGGTCTCTCTTTCATCAATCCAAAAATTCTGACCCACGCATGATATAGGTACATACGAATTTGTCTATTTTTTATTCTTATCTTTTCTATATCTAGATTAGGATTTCTATTCAGGTACTTAGAATCCAAAAAAAATCTATTTGGATTAGGAATAATAGGCGAGATGGATCGACGGATTATGTATGCATGCAGGGTCAGTTTATTAGTGTTCATCCTACTAGCTAGCCATGTGCTGCATGATCTGTCTCGTTCCCATTTGTTAGCTCGTTTGGTCATGAGTCAATCATCAGTGTGGCTACTGTATGTACAAGAATCAAGTGATCATGCATGTGGAGGGACGAAGACTGTGCTTCTGCATAGTAGTAGGCTTCCACACTTCCTATATAATAAATAATAATAATCCATCCTATCTCTTGACTTTGCTTTCATTTTCAAAGTCCTACTGGTGAAAGTGTAAGGTTTATTTTTTTGGAGGTGTCAGGTGAAAAGTAAAGGTTAGTGAGCCAGTGGTTACATGAACTTTTATAGTATATACATGCACATGGTCATCAGTTACATGCCATGCTGACCAAGGAAAGGAGGAAGCAGTATGGATCGGAATTACTCCATTGTTTAGCCAGTGTAGCACGAGTTTCAGGCACTGGATCAGGACCGACCGCGTGGATATTCAGAACGCTCTAACGGCCGATCAGAGAGGAATGCAGTACTGTCAGGCAGGCATAACCAAAATGCCCCCAAGCAATGCAAGCGAGCAAGTTGATTGTGGATCCCGAGACAGCTACTTGTATGTATACAAATACAAGCATCCATGGTGGTTCTGATTTGTGCACATTATCGGTCTCTCTGTGATCCACACTGTAGTTGGTTTTGACTTTGGGGATGGGTCCCGTTCCGGACCAATCATCCGGGTTCTGACTTTCGGACGCTCCATGTGTTCTGCAAGCTGGTCCTCACTCGCAAACCATGGCTATGGGCTCTCTCCTTTCTTTTTTCAGGGCACAAGAGAAGCAGCGCCGGCCAGCTGGTTAAGTGTGAAAATGGAGATAGACAGAAAGAGGGTGACCACTGACCACTTCGTTCATAGATGGCAAAATTTTTTCCATTGGAAACGAAACCGGAAAGCAAAACCAAATTAGAAGCTTTTGACTGTCATCATTGGTTGGTTCTATATGCATGGTCGGTGTCTTGTCTGTATGTCTATAGCTTCAGACATCATTGGCATGCAGAGGGCCAGAGGCATCGCCGTCTTATTTAACGAAAATATATAAACTTATCAAAACAAGTGAGAAAGAAAATCTTCGCTGATACTTGTGTAACAAACATATGTATGGACAAATTCATCGTTTGTTCCTTCTTCGAGTGTCAATTTGTTAATTCCATTTTGCGTAAGTATCATTGGTTCAGATGCTCCTGGAAACATGCATGGAACAGACCACTGGCTCATCAACACATTGAGTCGTCAACACAGACAAGAAAAACTTTAATCACATCACCGTTGATGACATACGTTGATGATTTCTTTACTTGTATTTTTACATTACCGTTAATTACTTGCATTCACAGATCGGCATGACCCCAAAGCTGATTCACTTTCCAACTAAACAGTCGCCAGGATGGTTAACTCAAGTGAGGAGTGATGACAACTCAACAAGGTGGGCTCGAGCTCGATGGTGATCCGCCGAGACACAAGCGGTTTATGCGAGGAATTGCTCTAACCAGGAAAGACTTACGGGCATGACCAGGAGAACATGAGACAACTGTGCTCAGCCTTGACTGGGGATATTATATTAGTTAATATTAAGTTACTTTAAGATCTGAAAACTTTTTCGGAAGCTTCGGCGGATAAAAACTCTACAATTTATGGCAAAAAAGTTTATGGCGTACCAGCAGGCGGACGACGCCGCGGCTGCGATGTATGGCAGCGAGTACGCGGCGGCGGATGGCGGTGGCATGGAGTTCGGCCACTCGTATTACTACGACGACGGGATCGTGGGCGGGAATGACTGGCAGAGCGGCGGCGGCGGCAGCGCGTGGCATAGCAGCGTGGACAGCGAGGACGACGGGGCTGGCGCCGCCGGATGCGCCGGCGACATAACGCTCTGGAGCTACTACTGAGCTGGCTGCACCGGCACAGATTCAGCTGCTACTGCTACTCTATACTCCGAAGTCTCTCGAGCACTGAGCAGAGAGGAGACACGCTGTAGATGTAGAAGGGAGGATGGAGTTCGAATTTAAATTCAAAGTTTGTACACGAGGGATCTTTTTCTGGGAGACTAATATAACCAACAAACATATCCGTGCATTGCAACAGAAAAAAAAGCTATTAAATATCCAACTTGTTCGCTTCATCTTGTTATACAACTGTAGCGCCCACGACACCTTAATTTGTATAGATGCTACTTTTGATGTTACGAGTGGTTGCTGCAGCAATCACAAATGAACAGACTTGTCAATGTATATAAGTAAGGATCACAATGTTACATATCTATTTTTTAATCTATTTATAAAATTTAATAACTATACTTTATTTTATGATGACCATGGCAACCATAATATGGCCCTATTCACTTGTCTTATAAGTCGTACTTTTTCAGCCAACGAACAGTGTTTTTCTCTCATAACAAATCAGTGAACACTACTTTCAGCCATAGCTTTTCAGCCAAGCGAAATGGGCTAAGTTAATATTGGCAATACTGTCGGTGTCTAGAAAACCGAGAGTCTAGACAGAGCGACGAGTGAATTTGTATCTGCGCGTCTAGACCCGGATGATGTGCAAAGTGGACACAAGGGTGTATACTGGTTCGGGCGAGAACGGCCCTATGTTTAGTGGATTCTGCTGCCGCTCGTGTTGCCTTGCACCAGAGTGTTCGTAGTAGGGGTTACAAGCTATCGAGAGAGAGAGTGGATCCCAGGTCTCTTGGGGGAGGTGTGTGTAATTGTCTTAGCGAGACGTGTGTGATTCGTTTCTGTGTTTGTTGTGTGTTCGATTCGTCCCTTCCTTCGATCCCTGTGTGTGTGGCCTCTGCCTCCCCTTTTATAGTTTTTAAGGGAGGGCTCGGGTTACATTTGGAGTAAAAAGGTGAAATGGGAAAAAGATGAAAGAGAAAAATAAAAAAGGTGGCCTTGAGTGCGGTCGTTTTCCTCCTTATCCGGTGAGAGTAGTTTTCCCTATGGCGTAGAGATGCAATGGGCATTGATCTTTTGTCCTCTTCATCCGCTGGTGCAACATGCTATGGTCATGCTTCGTCTTGTATGCCTCTGTGCCATTGAGGATGGGCGAGACGGGCGCCCGGATTCATGTAGAGATAGGGTTAGGTGGTATAGTTGTCTTTACCCCGTCGTTGTAGAGGTATGGATGTCGTCGTGGTGGAATGAGTGGGGTCATGTTGGGTCAGAGCGTGGTTCCCACATTCCTGTTCATGGTGCACGGTCACGTCCGCCCCATCGGCAGGAATGGGTGCCGTGGTGAGGGCCCCCGTGGCTTCCCGCTTTGCTAGAGGACTCCACACGTCCCTCAGGCGAGGCAGAAGTATGTCAAGAGGCCTGGACGCTCCCGTGCTTACGTTGCAGGGATCGGACAAGGCGGAAATCGTTCCCGACAGGGCGCAGGGGTCGGGCGCTTTGATGACGTCATGGAGCTCGGGTGAGGTGGAAACTACCGCTCGAGGCACCTATCTTGCTCGAGACCTCTCCGCAAGACTCGGGCGGGATGGAGGTTGGGTTCCGGGCCTCGAGCGACTGACATGCTGTCAGTGCCTTTGGCGGGTCGGTTTTACCGAGGCCCTTACGATGGGGCTTTAGTAGATGCGCTAGGTGTCGTATTTCGTCATCCGTTGGGTACCTGGTATTTTTATTTCCGACAGTAGCCTTCGAGCCTGTGGAGGAGTGGAGCACTCCTTCAGAGGCTTGAGAACGAGCGACCGTGGCGCTCTGCTACCGTTTTGTTATATTTTTTTTCTTCGAGTGGAGTTCTATCTGGTGGGTGCGTGCGAGCACATCTGTCGGGTGTAGCCCTGAGGCTTTAGAGGGGGTGTGGTACCTCTTCAAGGCCTTTAATTGAGCGAGTGAGATATTTTTCGTGGGATTGCAGGGCGTGCAAGAACTTTATATTTCGCATTCCTTCGGTGCTCAGCAAAGTGAGAAAAGAACACCACCGGCCTGTTATGATTGGAAGCCAAGGAAGGAGGATGGGCCGTCTCTCTATGCCACTAACACACATCCTATTCCTACTCCTGGGCTTCACCTACAACTCGTCCAGTCATCCGGCCCGGTAAACAGGATCCAGACGACCCGAAATGGTTCACGTTGTTGGACTCGGCCGAGTCTACGACCCGATCTCGGCTCCGACCATGCCGGCCTCCGCTGCACCCCACCCCGTCGTCGCCATGCCGCTGCATGCTCCTCGATCGCCGCCCCGATCATCTTGCGCTGCTCCTCAGTCCTCACCACCGTGCCTTTATAACTGACGATGGCACGCGCGTCGTCCTTGCAGCCGCAGCAGGCAGCGTCACCGTCACATAAACCACGCGTCGCAGTAGCTAGCAGCCAGCAGCCCCTGCGCGCCGCGAGCCGTCGTCCGTCATGGCGGACGTGCTGGTGGACTCCCAGCGCCGCGTCCTCATCAGCGGATACGGGTATGGCCTCCCCCCGCAGCCTGCAGAGAGCCTGCTGCTCGGCCGCCTCGACCAGATCGACCTCCGGGTACGTACGTCGTGTAGTTGCTGATGATGGGTGATGGCCGGCCGGTCCGCGCCGATGACGCGAGCACATTGATGCCTCCATCCGTGTGGTGTTTTCGTGCAGCTGCGGCAGCTGGAGGAGCAGCAGCAGCGCCGGCCGCCGCACGCCGAGCACGGCGCGCCCGCCCCGGCCCGCCGCGCGCCGGCGGCGCAGCACCAGCACACCAAGTCCATGCCGGCGGCGCTGCAGCACGTGCAGGTGCGGGGCGACCTCATGGACCGCCTCAACCTGCTGGAGTCCCGCATCAGGCAGGTCAGCTGCGAGCTGGGCCTGGACGGCGGCGGCGGCGGCGTCGCCGGCAAGGCCGTCCATCACCAGTTCGGGCTGGGGCTGGGATCCTCCTCGTCCGAGCCGCCAGTCGAGGATCCCGCCACGTGGTCCGACTCCGCGCCGGTGGCGGTGGTGGACCCAGCGTTCGGCGGCGGCAAGGTGCAGAGCAAGCCCGCGGCGGCGGCCGGCGGGAGCTGGAGCGCCGTGGAGATCCTGCAGCGGGGCGCGCGCCAGCTGCACCGCAGCACCAGCAGCATCAGCAAGTCCAACCCACCCGTCAAGGTGAGCTCCGCTCCGACGATCCACCGCCGACGACGACAGAAAAACCTCTCTGATCGATTTTGCACATTGATCAGGGTTCATTCCAGAGGCGAGAAAACGTTGAAAAATCTGATCTTGTTGTTTCGTTTGATTTGAAAAAGGTGAACAAACTGAAGGAAGCGAAATCCGCGTGCGAGAAGGAGAAGAGGAAGGCGGAGCGCAGCAAGTCTCTGACGAAGGCGGAGCGCAACAAGTCCCTGACGAGCAGGCTGTGGCTCATGGTTGGATGTAAGCATTAGTTAGATGCTGAAAAAAGTGAAAAATTGCCAATAACAAGCATGGGATGAACTGATCTTGGTCGATCGTCCTGAGAACTTAGAAGCCATACATATATATTTTTTGTAATTTGTGTTTCTACTCTGCTTTGATCTACTTCCGTCCATCATCTTTAGTTGTACACAGGTCTGTGTGGGTTTCACAGTATTAGTACCACTTCCATAGAATTCCCGCTTCAGTTTGCTTCGTGATAACAGTGTCAGATACTCAAATATTTTCACTTCAGATTTGATGCTAGCTGGGCGTACTCTTATCTTTTGAGATAGATCACTTTGTTGCATTATTGCAGTCCTCTGGTACTGTTGATGGCATCCAATCCATCTAGGAGCATGTATGTATAGCATAGGCTTTCTATGTCACACACTCCCCATTGTCAGCACACATACTGTATACATCATCATGAATTCTGAACCTATCACATACAGAGCAGAGAGCACAATGTGATCCACCGAAAATGCTTCTGAAGAAACAAGTGCCAGCCAGATGTGATGCATGCCAAACTGAAAAGCCTCCACAACAGCAGAGGACGGTGGGAATTGAGATTGATCTATCTACGCGCACTAGCAGTCAGCTTCTGAATGGAATGGCCATGCATGCATGCAAAGAGTTTCTGAATATGTGCTTCTTCAGTCCCTGTGTTTCTTTCTGTCAAGACTCAACTCTGAACGAAGCTGATCCCTGTCGAGTGTCGACTGTCGTCACCTGCTGCATTAGCTTATAGTAGTTGAGGACAGCCGGCAGGCGGCAGCCGATCCTCGTCGTGATCGTGACGTGGACAGGCCAGGCGACGAGAGGAGCAGAGACTGCATCAGCACACGAATCAGATCTACCTGCCCCTGCTCCAACGAGTCACTAGCAGCCAGCACTGCACGTTTGTATGCCTGGGATCACACTTACACATAAGCTCACCCCCTTTCTCACACTATCACTGCATCTCACTAACCCACGGGTCTACCACTCAAAAGTCACATCATCTCGGACGTGATCGACAATTTTTCTCAATTGGAAACGTCCGGGACTGTTCGCGAGCTTGCATCTGATGGCTTCCAACGTTAACGTCCAAATAACTAGATGAATTTTCCGCGCGTTGTCAAGGGATTTTCATGTTAAGTGAATACTTATGCAGCAGAAATTCTTTTGGATAGTTATAGAAGTTTATTGTTTTGTTGTAAAATGTAGGACTGAGACATGTATAAGGCCATGACTGTCAAGAAAGAGCATCAATGGAACTGGATTTCCTACTAATGTTCATGTGCATTCTATTTATGTAGGCCATACAGTGAGACTGACTAATTACTTCGTAGTATGGTTAAAAAATTGCCATGAGCAATTGCATTTGTTTGCATAGAAAATGAACCCTCAACTGAAAAATGTTCGTTAAAAAGTTGCTACATATAGCTCTTTGCTTCTAAAGCTACTTTCCACACTCTTTTTTACTTTAGATTTATAAGAAAAATACACAAAGACCGGAGAGCTCCCGACCCTCAAAATGCAGTTACCTAGTCAAATATCATACCTTCTCATAATTGCGTACATGCAGGACACATTTTTTTTCACATTGTGGTTGTGCAATTCATCAAAGAAGGAAACGAACACATTATATCATACAAAACTAAAAACACAAAGGCGGGTTAGAACATAGAAACACCGCTTACTACAGATTATTGATAGAAGAAATCACCAACCACAGAGAAGAAAAGGAAGACTGGAAGAGGGCTTTGTAGCTGCAGCCAAAAGAGGAACAAGCAACCAACCTAACATCCTTCTCTTGAGAAATCTATGCCCGGCTGAATCGGATGCAGGCCGCAGGGAGTAGTCCATGATGCAGGAACCAAAGACGTCCCATACCTCCTCAGTTTAATGCACAGGAGTATGCTGCGTTGCCGCAAACTATGAATGACCAGAAAAGCATGGACTCTGAGACCTTTGATTCCCTGCTTGTTTGAACTTATCAGCCCGACTTATCAGTTATGGTACAATACTTTTTTTTCATGACAGAGCAACATTAACTGGCTTATCACTTTATCAACCGCAAAAACCATCAGCCAATAGCAAGCGTCAAGGCCCTGCACCCCAGTGCTGGTTATTATTGCCTTGGGAGCTATGCGCAGTAAGCAGCGAGGCTTTCTGATTTCGCTACAGGAGATGTTTGGCCATGATAACATAACAAGAGAAAATCTGACGCAGATTTTATTCATGGAAAGTGACGATCCGTTCACGCCTCTGTGTTTCATTCATGGGAGCACCTACCTATATCTGTTGACATATTTTGCCCAAAAACATCTGTTGGCAGATGGAGCATCTATTTCACCGTGCCCTTGCGCATTACGTAACCGACCGCTCCCGTAGTTTCACGAGGGGCCGCCACTAGCTGGCGGCAGTACCGTTTCTTCCAGCGGCCAGAACTCCCAGTTGGCGCCGGCGGCACCGGGATAGAAACGAGAAACTGACGCACAGGGCGGCGCAGATTCGAGAAGTCGATTTGATGGTTATCAAGTCCGGCGTGTGGGTTGCGGACCTGTGTTAAAAAATATTGGCAGGCAGCACAGCTACACAAGAGCACATCTCAAAGCATGATCCAGTGGTCAACAATTCAACAGATTTTACACCAAGAAATCTGATGACAGATAAATAGCAAAAATCTTCATTTATTTGGGGGGCAGTATTAGTTCCGTTTCATGCATGTAATCCATGTGAGGATGATCCTTTATTTGAGAAGCATGTTGGCTTTCGTTTCATACATGTAATCCACGTGAGGATGATTAGTTAGTCTGCTTGGCTAGCGCCTAGACGTCCATCTCGTGTCTGCTGATGTGCATGTAGGTGGGGACCACTGCACCGGTGGGGGACTGCATCTGCATGTTTTTACTTCCTACGCCTGCTAATGTTGTAACATACGTCTTAAACTGGGAAAAATTTATAAACATACGTTTACAATATATGTGTATAACAACTACAACATCTAGATAAACACATTTACAACATACGTCTTAAACAGATAAAACATTTTGAATAGACGCTTAGAACATATGTTTGAAACATATGCAACATTGCAACATATGCAGCATTTAGATGAAACACTTGCAACATAGATCTAAAACAAGTGAAACATTTGGAACATACACTTGCAACATATATGTATAGCCATTGCAACATATGCAATATCCAGATAAAAACACTTGCAACATATATTTGAAACAGCCGAAACATTTGAAACATACACTTGCAACATACGTGTATAGCCATTACAACATATGCAACACCAGATCTACTTTTGCAACATCCAGATGAAAACATATGCAACATACATCTGAAATGCATGAAACATATTTTTGCAACATGTGCTCATCTACTTGCTATCGCCCAATGGAGGCTAGTTGACGCGGCGTGGGGATCACAGCGCAAGGTGCAGGTGGCACGCGGCGTGAGGCACAAGCGGGGCCGAGGCACAGGCGGGGTGCGTGGCACGAGGCGCGAGGCACGGGGTGCGCATGGCACAAGGTGGGACTGGTGCGACCATGCGAAGGCGCGAGGTGGAGGGGCGCACGACACGAGGCAGGAGGCACGGAGGCGCAGAGGCACGGAGGCAGGAGGCGCAGAGGCGCAAGGGTCTTTTTGAGGAAAGTGCGAGGCGCGAGAGTTGCAGGGTTGCACGGCATGAGGCGGGAGGCGCAGGGGCGCATGGCGCGAGGCGGGTCCGTCCTGTCCGGACAGACGGACGTCCTGATAGGAGCATTATCGTTAGTTATTGGGAGGCAAGCATCATAGCAAAAGCAAACTGCAGACCTTTTGGATTCCTTGACAACCACTTGATGAATGGAGGATGGTCAGAGTTTATTGACATATTGGATGTCTCGAGAGCTGCTCAGCTGCCTGAATGGATAGAGGTTAGTGACTTGGTAGGGCCCTTAGGATGAAGTAACTTCACAAAATTACAGTGAATTATGGTAGTGGGATTTTGTTTTATAATAGTAAGAGATTTCGTGCCAATAGTCAGCTTTCACCAGAAGATCCTTCGGTCAAAAATTTAAAGAAGTTACGCCCTTTCGCTAACTACGGTTCTAAGCCCGATTCTGTTTATTCACTTTTATTTGCATCAGTATGCATAATGCATATTTATATGTTTTCTCAAATTTATCGTTGCCCTGAGTGAAATTGTTGTTGTTGTCACCACTGACCAAACGAGCACTTTTAGCAAGTTAAAACAAGTCGCAGCCGGCTGTTTGAACAGTAATTGTGAGAGAAGCCAAAGAAAAAGCAGCCGGCTGCGGCTTATTTTAAGTGTAGCCAAACAAGTATATCTTCGAATGGACTTTTCCGCCGAAAGCGTCTGTTATCAAGAATGAAGCTACTGATGCCCATCGTCGATACAGACAGAGTCCAGGCGTGCTTTCTTCTACGGATTCTCTTTTTTTCTGAATACCTATGTGAGCGAAGTCACAGATGTCTCACTAGCGAAGGGTGGCATTTCTCTCCATCACTGTTATTCTTACAAAAGGGTTTTCCTTTATCGGTCAGACTTCGCAATTACAAGCTAGTGAACGAGGCATTTCGCATCCAGCGAAGTTGTCACAAGCTATCCTTCTAGCGAAGACCGGCTACTCATCGCTTTGCCGGAAACCAGCTCGCATGAAT
This sequence comes from Saccharum hybrid cultivar R570, assembly GCA_038087645.1. Taxonomy (NCBI): domain Eukaryota; kingdom Viridiplantae; phylum Streptophyta; class Magnoliopsida; order Poales; family Poaceae; genus Saccharum; species Saccharum hybrid cultivar. The sequence continues at coordinate 4,315,353 of JAQSUU010000254.1, read as the reverse complement.
CAGATACCGTACCATAACCCTTCTTTAGGTAATTTCAATTGTTTATTCTCATTTTGTCGTCATATGTCGTTACAATGCTTTGTGCTTTATTTACGCAACGAATTACTCATCCTCCGTCTTCGTAGCCAAATTTTTTCTCACTAATATGCAGGTATTTTGCCACAGTAAATACCTCTTCACCTTCTTATGCTAACCCTTTAGTTCTAGGTCTTTGATATTTGAATACAGGGATCCATTCGGTAAATATACAGATTATCAGTTTTCAAAAATCGGAAATCATCAAAAATAATATCTCGGTTCTCGTCATTGGATTGGTTTCTTGGTCTTCTCATATTTCATGGATCCACACCCATCATCGGATTATGCACAAGCTATATTGGTCTCCATCTAATATTGCTTTTCGTTCGGTTACTAGCCTTCGCCGAATACTCAGCTTTATTAGGAATTAATTTTCAAATATTGGTGTTCACAACATTGGATTCCATCGAAAAACTTTTATGGTCATCAACATCTGGTATGTATCGGTACTTAATACATTGGTATTCGAAGGGAATTAAAAAGACTAAGGGCTCAAAACTTCAACCCTCCGAAAATACGCGAGAACTTAGCCTAGTCAGAAGCTTAAGGGCTCAGAACTTTGACCCCCTAAAAATACGTGAGGACGAAGCCAGTCAAAAAGCCTAGGGTTTAAAACTTCGATCCTCCAAAAATATATGAGGGCGAAGCCAGTTAAGAAACCTAAGGGCTCAGAACTTTGACCCTCCAAAAATACACGAGGGCGAAGCCAATGAAAAAAAAACCTAAGGGCTAAGAACTTTGACCCTCTGAAAATATGTGAGGACCAAACCAGTCAAAAGCCTAAGGACTTAGAACTTTGACCCTCCGAAAATACACGAGGGCGAAACCAGTCAAAAAGCCTAAGGGCTCAAATTTTGACCCTCTGACAATACGCGAGGGCGAAGCTAGTTAAGAAGCCTAAGGGCTCAGAATTTTGACCCTCCGAAAATACGCGAGGATGAAGCCAATCAAAAAGCCTAAGGGCTCAGAACTTCGACCTTCCAAAAATATGTGACGGCGAAGCTAGTAAAAAAGCCTAAGGGCTCAGAACTTTGACCCTCCAAACACACGCAAGGGCGAAGCCAGTTAAAAAGCCTAAGAGCTCAGAACTTTGACCCTCTAAAATATGTGAGGACGAAGCAAATAAAAAAGCCTAAGGGCCTATAACTTCTAACCTCCGAAAATACGCAAAGGCAAAGCCAGTAAAAAGCCTAAGTGCTCACAACTTCGACCCTACGCATGAGCCAATGGGAACTCCGTAAATTAACACCACCTCGCACGAGCCGAAAAGGGCACCTTATCATCGTAAGGCTCCCCAATATCGGCAAAAACATGATCGATAAGATAAAAATAGTCAATATTCGCAATGCATCGAATGTATCATTTTCGACCTCTATATACACAATTATTTGATAAGAGCTCAACGATTTCGCACTGCCAAAAATAGGTGCAATCAAAGCACAATGATTTGATATGACCTTAATGACCACGCATAGCAAGTTGGTGCTAAATAATCTAAAGTCACTGCGGGGCTCATTTCGTCGCTTCTAGCCCCTCGCCTCAAAAGGTATAGGGGCCGGCGCCAAAACAGTCTAAAAAGCGCCGAGGGTCACCGAGGGTCTCATTTCATCGCTTCTAGCCCCTCACCTCAAAAGATATATATGGGGTCGGCCCCAAAACAATCTAAAAAGTGTCGAGGGTCACCGAGGGGCTCATTGTTGACGGTCCTTAAGTATCAAATTTAATTGTCAACTAAACATGGAAAAGGATCAATATGCACCAAACATCTAGAATTAGGGTTTTATCTGACAGAATTCCACGAGTTTTGGTGTTTATCTATTTCTGCAGGGAGTTATCAGATAATATGGAAAAGAGGTCCACATGTCGGGTTAATGACGGGAAAATTACTTGGCACGCAATTATCTTACATCTAGAAGACTCCAGAAGCCACAGGAACGAACGGGAGCCGTAACGGGCCAGGACACAGGGCGCCCGCCCTGTGCCCTAGGGCGCCCGCCCTGCCCTTCGGGCCAATCAGCTTCTGCCTCGCAGATTATGCTCCACCGCCTCTCTAGATCAAGGAAAACCGTCCGTTCTAAGTCGGTTTGATCCGACGGTCCAGATTCATTTGAAAGGGCTATATAAGCAAGGCACCACCACCCCAGGGGGAGGAAAAATCATTATCAGAGGAAGCCAGAAAAGTTAGGGTTTAGGAAGTTCTCTCCCGCAGAGAATTAGAAGTAGCTACTCCATTGTTCTTCAAGTCTTATAGGTTTGATTAGATAGAATTAGAGAAGTAGAGCATTCAAGCTCTGGATTTCGGATCTTCATCAATAAAGATTGGTATTATTTCATATCATTCTCTACTACTTTATTCTAATTGCATTATGTCTCTGTTTATTATGTTCTTAGTTTACTCTAGTTCTATAATTGATATAGTTATGATTGATAATGAGTTTATGTATGAGTTTGCAAAGCGCTTAGCTCTTACCTCGAGGGAGTTAAGTGGTAGATCATATGTGGGCGTGGTGCTTAGATATTATTTACCTGCAAATGTATCCTATTGGCCGGGTTGTGTGGTAGTTCGCGATAGTGACAGCTTCGTTGATTCTTATATAGTCCACCCTCCATTGATAGGACAGGCAGAATTTGTATTGCGGAGTAAGTCTTACTATGTTCTGATTTACTTTAGCAATGTTCCTTATACATAAATAAAGAGTCTTTTATGCTATATATGATCTTGTAGAATGTTTAGAGTAGATTGTGACTTAGTAGATAGTAGATACTTAGAATCCATTCTCTAGCTAATCCGACGTCACCTTATATCAATATGGAGTAGTCTATTTCTAATCGCTGTGTTATTTACCCATGAGCTTATAATTCATTATCTTTATTTATGGCTTACCCCCTGCCAAAGCAAGTGACTGTGTGACGAGTTTCTCATTAGTAATCATGTTTAACAAAGTTGATCTCTAGTCTATGTCATTCTACACCTGCTTTCACCGTTCTCTTAAGCAAAATATAAATAACGATACCAGGAATACTTTTCCTGGTGAAATGCTACAATGAGGTATTTTATCTGTGCGCTTGCGGATAGAATAGATTATCTTCTAAAGATCCCTTTACATTTATAAATACCTATGTACACTCTGGCACCATGCTGGGGATGACAACCTAGTATTTAAGTGGTGTTAGTAAGTGTCAACAAGCATTTCTGGCGCCGTTGCCGGGGATCGGTAATGAAAGTCAGGAAGTCATCAAGGTTATTCACATAAAATTTTTTAAACTAGACTATTGAGAAAAATTGCAAAAACAGCTACTAAGTGAGAAATCATAACAAGGCACCTCTACTTTGATAGGATTCACCCTGTTGTTTTTCTATGTTTATATTTTTATACAGGGTATATCAGGATTGACTTTGGTACATTCAACTCTTCATCATCAGAACCAAAGCAATCAAAAAGAAGAAGCTAGTCACCATTTGTTGAAGCTATGGCACAAAAGACGTTACAAGAATTCTCTGCTCCAACGCTTGAGAACATTCCAACTGGTCCAAGAATTGAAGCAGAAGAAGAAGAAGAAGCACCCGAGTTTGAGCTCAAGTCAAGCCTCATCAATTTGGTGCAAGCTACACAATTCACTGAAAAGGTACACGAAGATGCAAATGTGTTGACGGTCCTTAAGTATCAATTATAACTATCAAATAAATAGAGAAAAGGATCCAAATGAAACCAACACCTAGACTTAGGGTTTTATCTGACAGAATTCCACGAGTTTTGCTGTTTATCTATTTCTGCAGGGGGTTATCAGGAAATACAGAAGAAAGGCCCACATGTCGGATTAATGACGGGATATTAACCGAACACGTAATTATCTTACACCTAGAAGAGTCCAGAAGCCACGAGAACGAACGGGAGGCGTAACGGAGCCGGACACAGGGCACCCGCCCTGGTCCTTAGGGCGCCCGCCCTAGCCCCGGAGCCAATCAGGCTCCGCCTCGAGGATTATGCTCCACCGACCTAGAGGATCAAGGAAAACCGTCCGTTCAATGTCGGTTTGATCCGACGGCCCAGATTCATCCGAAAGGGCTATATAAGCAAGGCCCCTGCCCCTAGAGGAGAGGCCCTCGTCTCATACTTCAAACCCTAATTCAGGAGGAGAGCCTCTGATCAAGCCCTAGAGCCACCACATCAACTAGATCTCTAGTTAGCATAGCTACATAGGATTAGAACTAGAAGGAGTCAATCTTCGATTAGTTCCCGGATCTGTCAAGAGGATTCTTGGTAATTCCTCTATTGTTCTTCAATTGTTCATCTTTGTTCTTCAATATTATGAATATGACTTTGTTCTATTTCAATATATTGGTTATGACTTTGCTCTACTTGATTATATTTGCAATTATATTGTTCTTAGTTTATCATAGTTATATGCTTGGCTTAGTTAGATTGGAATTATATACATGCTTAGGATCGTATAGCGTTTATCCATGTGTACAGTGGGTGAATGATAATTATTGTGTAGACGTGGTGTCTATACCGTATTTATCTGCGATTGCACCCTATATGCCGGATTGTGGGGTAGTTCGCGATAGTGACAGCTTCGTTGATTCTTATATAGTCCCCCTCTCGTGTATAGGGCAGGCAGAGCAACACTATTACAGGGGAGCGATTGCTATGTTCTTCATCTTCCTTGCTAATATTCACTATGCATGGATATAGTCTTTTCTCACCATGATTGCCAAGTATAATTGCACTAACTATGATATGCTAGACTTTATAGTTAATAAAAACTTAGGGAATATCTTTGTAGTTCATCCTAATTCCATGCTAATGACTTGCTAGAATATTTGTTGAGGTGCTTATCATTATTATATGTGGCTAGCTGATCAGATTAATTATCTTTGTCACCATTATCACTTTACCTTTACTTAATGTGACATTTATACCTGTATAAAGAGATTGATAAATACTCTCGGTTATACATGCAATGATGTGTACTCAGTTCCATATTCTCATTCCATTATCAACCATGATACTTAGAAATCCCTTCCCAGTGGTAAAAATATAAATAACGATACCTGGAATACTTCCCGGTTAAAATGCTACATCGGTATTAATCTGTGCGCTTGCAGATCCCTTTTATTATTTATCTTGATGAGCAAATGCATATTTCAATACCGCGTCTCTCATATCATGCTGGGGATGACAACTTGGCTTAAGTGGCATGAGGGATAGGTTTGGCATTTTTGGCGCCGTTATCAGAATTAGAAAACTAAGTCTACTTTTGGTAGTGACGTTAAGAATGCCCAACAAGCATTTTTGGCGCCGTTGCCGGGGAAGGTTGATTACTAAGTAGGAATGAATATGGAACTTTGAGTCATCATTTGCATCACTAATCTGATCGAGCTTATCAATTCTCTTATACAGTTTTACCCCTGTATTTTCCATTTTGATTATTTATTGCAGGGTGATGCATGAATAGAAGACATCTTCCAGACAACTTTGTTGACGATCCCGAAGCCTTATTCAGAAGAACAAGAGCCAAGCTCAAGAAGACATCGTCAACACTTCAGCACAAAGCTTCATCCAAATCCGAAGACCGCCGAAGTTTCATCCGGAATTTGTCGACTGAATTCGAAGCCATGGCGAACAAGTCGATCCGCGAGTTCTCAGCTCCCACTACGGACAACATCCGCACTGGACCTGCTGGGGAGATCGACCGCAACTTCGAGCTCAAGCCTGGGCTCATCAACATGGTGCAAGCTAACCAGTTCTGTGGGAAGCCACATGAAGACGCTAGTGCTCATCTTCAACACTTCCTGGAGATCTGCAGCACTTTCACCATGGCTGAAGTCCCCAGAGACGCCATACTACTTCGCCTTTTCCCATTCTCACTGTTGGGGAGAGCGAAGCAGTGGTTCTACGCTACAAAGGAGAAGAACACTACGTGGGCACTCTGCTCCATGAACTTTCTGGCCAAATTCTTTCCCATGGGCAAGACCAATGCTCTCCGTGGGAAGATTACAAGTTTTCAGCAACAACATGATGAATCCGTTCCAGAAGCATGGGAGCGCTTCCAAGACTACATCCTAGAATGTCCCCATCATGGAATGGAAAGCTGGCTACTGATGTAGACATTTTATCATGGGCTCATTAACAGTGCCCGTGAAACCATGGATGCTGCAGCTGGAGGAGCATTCCTATCACTCACCATACCTCAAGCCACAGCTCTTGTGGAGAAGATGGCATCCAACCAAGGTTGGAATGAAGAAAGAACTCAGACACGCAAGAAAGGTGGAGGTATGCACCAGCTCAAGGAGGTAGACATGCTGTCTGCCAAGCTAGATCTACTCATGAAGAAGCTCGATGATCGAGCTGGAGAAAAGAAAGAAGTCATGCACGTCTACGACTCCCACATGACTTGTGAGGAGTGTGGAGGTACTGGACACTCGGGCAATCACTGTCCTGAGTTGCTGGAGGACGTGAACTACATCAACAATAACAACAACAACTACTACAACCGTCCTCAGCAGAATCAAGGTTGGAATCAACAGAGGCCTAACTACTCAGGTAATTACCAAGGTAACAATTCTTTCAATAATAATAATAATTATCCACCTTTGAGAGAGTTAGTGTCCAACCAAGGAAAGCTAATGGATAACCTGTCTAAGAAATTGGCATCTAATGATAAAATACTAGAAAATATAAATAATAGAATGGATAATTTCTCTACTGCCATCAAGAACCAGATTAGCTTTAATAAAATGATTGAATCTCAGTTGAATCAAATAGCTGCTGCTGTTCCTGCTACTAACCCCGGTATACCATCACAACCGGAAGGACTAGAATCTGCAAATCTTGTAGACATGTTTGATGCAGGAGATTACTGGAGTAACCCTATCGTGGAAGTAAGTACTGACCGTCTGCCGGTCAAGAGAGGCGATCCAGGACGCCCCGTCATCCCGATCTCCATCGGCATGCGAGACTTCCCAGAAGCACTCTGTGACTTTGGCTCCAGCGTCAACATCATGCCCAGGGTACTCTATGAAAAACTCTTTTCACAACCATTATTAGAAACAACCATGTGTTTGCAGCTTGCAGATAGGACACTGAGTTTCCCGAGAGGAATATTGAAGAACATCTGTGTCCGAGTGGGTTCCTCGTATGCTCCAGCAGACTTCGTAGTGATAGAGACCGGTTCTGATGAGAGGGCTCCCGTCATCCTAGGGAGACCATTCCTGAACACCGCGGGAGCTGTCATCTATGCTAGTGCTGCCAAGATCAGTTTCTACATCAAGGGGAGGAAGGAAACGTTTTCCTTCAAGAACAAGACCGCACAAATCCCAGAGCAACCCCAATATGAACCAAGGAAGAGGACCAATAGGAGGAACAAGAGCAAGAAGCAAGTATGGACCGAGACAGCTAAGATGGTCACTGCCGTGCACAAAGGTCAAGATCGCCAACTCAAGTTACCGTTCTTGCCTAAGAAGGACGACCCAGGTATGCCAAGCATTTATTGCTCCATTAATGGGTCCCACTTCTACAAGACACTTTGCGACACTGGGTCGGGCGTCAACATAATGGCCAAGGTCACCTAGGAACTTCTGTTCGGAACCATGCCCTTAAACCCAACATATATTCAGCTCCAGATGGTAGATCAGACATTCCGACAGGTCGAAGGTACAGTAACTGACGTCCCTGTCAAGATAGACGATCACTTTGTCCATACAGACTTTCAGGTTATTGACATGGGAGAAGATGAATATGATCCACCCATCATCCTTGGAAGACCATTCCTTAGTACTGTCAAAGCAATCATTTACATTGGAACTGGAGAAGTCCACATGCACTTCCCCTCTGAGAAGGTACGTCTTTACTTTACTGACCCTAACTATGTATTTGAAGAATCCAAGCAGGTCAGGACAAGAAGAAGGCGGCGTAACCACAATCAAAAGCAACAGGTCATCAAGGACGGATGGGCAGATTATGAAGGAGAAGTGGTAAGATCTGAAGACATACCACTCAACCAACACTGTCCTAAGGAGACCGAAGCACCGAGACAAGTATGGAAAGAAAAGACAGTTGTACATGAAGAAGAGGCGCTGCCGAAAACACCGACTACGCCATCCACCAAGTCCCAGGACGACTGAATGAATAAGAGTCCCGTTCGGAGGACTTAAAAACACCGAACGCCTTGCCAAGAGGTAACTTGGTAGTTATCCTTTCCTTTTTAATTATTTACTTTATCTTAAATAGTTTGCTTAGTTAATCATATTCATACTATCTTAAAAATAAAAATGTTAAAAACCCTAAAGCCCCATGTGAGTATGCGAGTGGCATAAAACCCATAAGTACATTCACTGTGGTGGCATAATATATATATATATATATATAATAAATACATAAATATTTTCTTCTGCTTTATAAAAGAAAAAAAACATAAAAAAAAATCAAGGAGGCTCAACATGATAAAGGCTAGATATTTATGCTAACACTTAATCAGTTCCACAAAGCTTTGTTGTCTATTTGAGCTTCACAGAATTCAAGGAGACTAGCAGACAGAGGACATTCTAATCGCTGTCAGGGTGCTGCCGACTTTCAAATACACCTCCGCCATCTGCTAGCTACATCAGAAGAGATTATGTCAAGATCCAGCTTGGGGGAGAGCACCCCCATTATCTTGCTAAGTATTTCTATCTTTATCTTTATATTTATATATACTTCTACCCTATAAAAATAAAAATATACATAACTATGAAAAAAAAACCAAATAAAGATTTTGTGCTTATATATATACCTATATCTTTTGCTTAGTGTGTTTTAATAAATAAATAAAGTGGCTATGCTAAACTGAATCTAGATAATAATAAAACTCTAGCATGGATATGATGAATAGTTGCTTTGCCTAACTTTCAAATTTGAAGTCCTCTCTCTAAGTTTAGACATAACTGTTATCATTTAAAGCTTGCTCTAAACCTGAACTTGTGGGAAGAGAACTTGATCTAAAGTCTAAGTTGTTAACGGATATGATATGGGAAGGTTGAGCTGCTGTTTATCTATTCCTAGAGATGCTAGAATTCTGGAGAATTTTATCTTTGAAAATCTTAAAATGCTACATGATGAGTTCCTGTATGATGAGAGTTTAAGTTCCTACCACAGCCATACATACATGCTTGCTAGACTTTAAGCCATACATTTACTTTTTACTGCTTATGAGCATTGAGTATAGTCAAGCTGTGTAGACCCTTAGGAGCTTGTCATGCAGTTAAAATCAAGATTCACTTGCACGATCACTCATACATGCTGCTTCTACTCCGGAAGTACGCATCCACATATATCCACTCATTCTCATCTCCAGATCCACATAAAATTATTCTACTCCTAATCCGGGAGAGAATAGCCAAAAATATTTTCCCATTCTTGTTATCCCCTGTGAAATAAATGCTCAAGCTATTTTGGTTACTACCACTTGCTATATTGTTCTAAGGAGATGAGTGCTCTATACGAGGAAATAAAAAGGGGCAAGTGCCCGGAACCTCGAAAAGAAAAAGATACGAGGAAATAAAAAGGAGCAAGTGCTCGGAACCTCGATGAAAAAAAAAGAAAAAGTGTGAGAAGAGAGGTAAAAATGGACAAGTGTCCGACAGTAGAATTAGGGGTACAAGATACCCACCTGAGAGAAAAAAAAGAAAAAGAAAATATAGAGCACCTCATTCTCCTCAAGAGCTTTAAAAGCAAGAAAGGTACGTATCCCCTCAAAAAGAGCAAAAGTAGAATTAGACTTTCATCATTGTTATCATCACTACCACCATACACCATTTATTCGCCACACATGCACATCTTGATTTGACTTATTGGCTTGTTTCTCTGGATCCATGGTTTGACTATGCAATAAATGTCTTGTAAGTATGTATACTTTATCTCCCATCGATGAGCTCCAGATATCAAAAGCCTTATTAGAATAGGATGAGAGAGAAGGCAATGTCACTTTGCCTTATACCACAAATACTACATACTTTGCTTTGAGAGAAGGCAGACATCATTACTGCCTTGGTGAGGATCCAGAAATACCACAAAAGAGAGACCTGAGAGAGTCATACAAGGAATCTCTGAGTTTTATTTGAAAATCTACAAAAAACTCCAAGAGCTATAGCTAATCAAGAATAAGAGACATGGCGCTTGACTAGACTGTTCTATCTTTTAACCGCTCAAGACAAAGGTGACGGTTGCAAGCCCCATGGTGAAAGGTATAATGAGTAAGTTTTAAGTCTTGACAGTTTACTTTAACTCAGAGATGAGACTCTATTTGAAAGCATGTGTACCGTCAAAATTCAAAGGCATTTCAGCAACTACTGAGTCTCTCCTTGCTCTGGGACGAGCAAGAGGTAAGCTTGGGGGAGTTTGTTGACGATCCTTAAGTATCAATTATAACTATCAAATAAATAGAGAAAAGGATCCAAATGAAACAAACACCTAGACTTAGGGTTTTATCTGACAGAATTCCACGAGTTTTGCTATTTATCTATTTCTGCAGGGGGTTATCAGGAAATACGGAAGAAAGGCCCACATGTCGGATTAATGACGGGATATTAACCGAACACGTAATTATCTTACATCTAGAAGAGTCCAGAAGCCACGAGAACGAACGAGAGGCGTAACGGAGCCGGACACAGGGCGCCCGCCCTGGTCCTTAGGGCGTCCGCCCTGGCCCCGGAGCCAATCAGGCTCCGCCTCGAGGATTATGCTCCACCGACCTAGAGGATCAAGGAAAACCGTCCGTTCAATGTCGGTTTGATCCGACGGCCCAGATTCATCCGAAAGGGCTATATAAGCAAGGCCCCTGCCCCTGGAGGAGAGGCCCTCGTCTCATACTTCAAACCCTAATTCAGGAGGAGAGCCTCTGATCAAGCCCTAGAGCCACCACATCAACTAGATCTCTAGTTAGCATAGCTACATAGGATTAGAACTAGAAGGAGTCAATCTTCGATTAGTTCCCGGATCTGTCAAGAGGATTCTTGGTAATTCCTCTATTGTTCTTCAATTGTTCATCTTTGTTCTTCAATATTATGAATATGACTTTGTTCTATTTCAATATATTGGTTATGACTTTGCTCTACTTGATTATATTTGCAATTATATTGTTCTTAGTTTATCATAGTTATATGCTTGGCTTAGTTAGATTGGAATTATATACATGCTTAGGATCGTATAGCGTTTATCCATGTGTACAGTGGGTGAATGATAATTATTGTGTAGACGTGGTGTCTATACCGTATTTATCTGCGATTGCACCCTATATGCCGGATTGTGGGGTAGTTCGCGATAGTGACAGCTTCGTTGATTCTTATATAGTCCCCCTCTCGTGTATAGGGCAGGCAGAGCAACACTATTACAGGGGAGCGATTGCTATGTTCTTCATCTTCCTTGCTAATATTCACTATGCATGGATATAGTCTTTTCTCACCATGATTGCCAAGTATAATTGCACTAACTATGATATGCTAGACTTTATAGTTAATAAAAACTTAGGGAATATCTTTGTAGTTCATCCTAATTCCATGCTAATGACTTGCTAGAATATTTGTTGAGGTGCTTATCATTATTATATGTGGCTAGCTGATCAGATTAATTATCTTTGTCACCATTATCACTTTACCTTTACTTAATGTGACATTTATACCTGTATAAAGAGATTGATAAATACTCTCGGTTATACATGCAATGATGTGTACTCAGTTCCATATTCTCATTCCATTATCAACCATGATACTTAGAAATCCCTTCCCAGTGGTAAAAATATAAATAACGATACCTGGAATACTTCCCGGTTAAAATGCTACATCGGTATTAATCTGTGCGCTTGCAGATCCCTTTTATTATTTATCTTGATGAGCAAATGCATATTTCAATACCGCGTCTCTCATATCATGCTGGGGATGACAACTTGGCTTAAGTGGCATGAGGGATAGGTTTGGCATTTTTGGCGCCGTTATCAGAATTAGAAAACTAAGTCTACTTTTGGTAGTGACGTTAAGAATGCCCAACAAAATGCACATCTGCAGAATTTCCTAGAGATTGGAAGCACAATCCGCATCAACGGTGTTCACAAGGACGTCATACTACTTCGCCTCTTTCCATTCTCATTAGAAGGAAAAGCGAGGAAGTGGTTTTACACTCATAAAGACAACATCAATAACTGGACGGACTTGTCAGATGCCTTTCTAGCAAAGTTTTTCCCTATAGGCAAAACAGCTGCCTTAAGAGGAAATATTGTCAATTTCCAGCAGCAGAAGGTAGAAGCCATTTCAGAAGCATGGGAGCATTTTCAAGGATACATATCAGATTGTCCTCACCATGGAATGGCTAGATGGTTACTTATGCAGACCTTCTACCATGGATTAACTCAGAAGGCTCGTGAGTGCCTAGATGCATCTGCTAAAGGATCATTCTTGGAGCTTACAATTGGACAAGCTGAGACACTTTTGGAGAAGATATCAGAAAATCAAGGCTGGTTCCAAGACAAAGCTCAACAATGTCATCAAACTGAAGAAATACCAGAAGAAGTACATGCAATATCAACCAAGATGGAGAATTTGCTCCATTGGATTGATCAGAGGGCCAAGTTCAAAGAAGATCAAAGAGCCATCGAAACAGCACATAAACCCACTGTAAGTCAACTCAATAGTAAAGGTATTGATTCAGGTAATTCCTTCAAACCACTTAAGGAAATAATAGCTCAACAAACCAAAATTAATGATAAAGTTAAACAAAGGCTAGATACAAATGAATCATCTCTAACAGATATACATAATAAAATGGATTTTCTATCAGCTGCCTTTGATGAGCAGAACACTATTAATAAAAGGGTAGAACTTAAATTAGCAAAGCTAGCTGCTGCACTGCCTGTTGCTACTAACCTTGAGCAGGTAAAGAACATAATTACCAGAGGAGGGAAGGCCACTAAGGATCCTCCTTTCCCAAAAGAGAGGCAAAGAAAACCAGCATCAGTGCAACCAGCAGTGATAGAAGAAAACCCTGTTGAAGCAGAAGAGCTACTACGATCACCAAGAACTGGAGAAATGATGAAAGATTTTTACGACACCAACTATTTGCCATTCCCTAGAAGAAACAGAGGACCACAGTCGGATGAGCAGTTTGGTAAGTTTGTGGAGGTAATTCAGAAATTATATGTCAACATACCTCTACTTGATGCCATACAGGTACCCACGTATGCAAAGTACATTAGAGATATTCTTAACAAGAAGAGGCCACTGCCCACCACTGAGGTGATCAAGCTGACAGAAGAGTGTAGTGAGGCCATCCTCAACATACCATTAAGAAAGAAGAAAGATCCAGGATGTCCCACCATTGATTGCTCGATCGGAGACCAACACTTCAACAATGCACTTTGTGATCTCGGAGCAAGCGTCAGCGTGATGCCAGCATCAGTCTATAAGAATCTCAAGCATACAACCCTTGAACCAACATCAATGTGTCTACAACTAGCAGATCAATCAATTTGACACCCGATGGGCATCGCCGAAAACATCCCAGTCAAGATAAGAGACTTCATTATACCAGTAGACTTTGTGGTACTGGACATGAGTCCCGACTCAAAAGTGTCCATTATCCTTGGGAGGCCATTTCTGAGTACCGCCAACACCCACATTGATGTCGGAAAGGGAGAAATCAAGTTCAACATAAACGGACAAGAAGAACACTTCACATTCAAACCCAGACCAGAGAGAGACTCCACAGTGAAGGAAGTTCATGAAGAAGAACCACTGGAGGCACCATCTCCGGAGGAAGGTAAATTAGAAGATTGAAAGATTTGGAGGTCCAGCTTGGGGGACCTAAAATTCCCAAACCCTTGCCGGGAGGTAAATCGGTATTTATCCATTGCATATTTAATTCTTGCATTAGTTATATTCATGCATAGCATCATAAAAAAAAGAGAAGCCCCATATAAATAATACATATGGTGTGTAACAACCCATATTTATTAATTATAGTGGTGGCATAAAAATATTTTTCCATGATCATTTCAAATTGTTTTGAATTTCTTTAGTTTTTCTCCTGCATTATATTTATCATTTTCAACCTTTTAGAAGCATGACCCACACCCTTGGGTCCCACATGTCATACACTTCACCTCACATAGATCCCATCACATAATTTCATCCACCAATATGTTTCCACTCACCAGACATCTTTCCACCGTCCAACCACTATCAAAACATCCTTTTTCTGCATGAGATCAAAGCAAAGGACCAAGTGGAGAAGAGGCAGCCAGGATGGGCACCAGGGGTGGGTGCCCGCCCACCTACCCAGGGCGCCCGCCCTGTCCCCTGCTCCTTCTATAAAAAGCCACCTCCAGTTCTCCTTCTCTTCACACACTCATTTCAGAAAACCCTGCAACCTCATAGTTCTCAGTTTCCAAAGCATAGTTCTAGTAGAGAAGAGAAGAGAGAGTAAAGAAGGGGAAGAGAGTGTGAGAAGGTTAAGAGCTCTTTTGAGTAAGAGAGCTAGGTCACTTAGTCAGCAGTAATCCCGCTGTCCAGCGGAACTAAAAGTTGTTAGGGGGAGGCCCTGTTAAAATTAAAACTTGTCTTGAACGATTAACCCCCGGACGACTGACTTTTGGACGGCTAACCGCTGACATTTTTCTAACATATTCTCCACTAGTTGTGTTGGTGTCTACTCTTTCTTTTTACAGGATGTTGAGGAAGATCAAGAATGCTAGCAAGGCCATCAAGAATATCGGGACAAGGAGTTCGTCCCGACACTCCTCCCGCCACTCGGAAATGAGCGTCGATCCGGCACCCCAGCAAGCTCCATCATCCTCCTCCGCTCCTAGGATCAAAGTGCTCCTCAAGCCAGGAGACCTTGATCTCAAGAGCCGTAGAGAGAAAGACATCTACCAGCAGTTAAAAGGTAGGTACTTCATCCATACCCCCACTCTTGATCCACTGCTTTTACTAGAAACGGGGATGGGCACCGAGTTTGATCTTATCTTTCGCATGCTGGAGTGGACTAATTTTTGGGATATCACAGAACTGGGTTCTCGTCTCCTCACCATTGAGTTTTTGTGCACTTTGCAAATTTGTGAAGGGGGCATTGTTTTCCGGATGTTCAAACAAGACATCATGTTGTCTTGGAGAGAACTAAGTGACCATCTTGGTTTCTCTCCAAGATGTCTTTTAGACATTGATACCGGTTTACCAAATTTTGATCGGAACCAGTTTTGGAGAGAAATCTCTCGACATCTGTCTTTCAACCAGCCCCGAACCAGTGACATGGAGCATCCGACTCTAAGGATGTTCCACAAATGGCTCGGGTATAATTTGTTCTTTCGTGATGACATTAGGAAGGTTAGGATTGGAGATTTGCAGCTTCTCTATGCTGCCATTAACAAAACCGCCGTTTCACCCGTCATGCTTTTAGTCTCCCATTGGCTTGCTATCCCCACTCTTCAAGGTCCAGTCGGTTGTACCTCGCTTGTGACTCGCCTTGCCACAAATCTTAACTTATTGGAAAATTCATCTCTTGAATTTATTGATGAATCAAGAACATATCATGGCTATGACACATTCCGGCAGGCGAGGATGTTAAAAAGGGAAATTGGAATTATGTATATGTTGTACGACAATGATGTCAAGGTTTGGTTACCTAACCCGAGCCTTGGCCTCTATGCCGTACAAAATTATTTGATTGATGTTGCAGCAGAGCCAGTGAACCAGCGTGTACCACAACGCGTGGCATCCGAAAGGATTACCACTCATCAAAGACACGACTGGTCTGGAGCTGATCCTGGACCGGAGGAAGCAGCACATCTTCACTATCGTGATTACAACCCCCGAGTCCTTAGGGACCCATGGGTTCAATCCACGTAGCCGCCTGAACCAACACCGGAGGAATGGCCGGAGGGCCAAGACCATCAGTGGGCTAACCCACCATACACTGCAGGCAGATTTTCTGCTGATCCCTATGGAGCCTCAACCTCCAGGACCCAGCCCCACTTTGATGCAGGACGCTACTCCGACGCCTCCTATGTGTTCACGGGTGATTATTACTATGATACCCGTGCATTCCACAACCACACCGACAACGCCCTGCTCAACATCCAGAATCAACAAGCGGAACAAATGCGCCGCTGGGAAGCCCAAGAGAAGTGGAACCAAGAGCAAGCTGCCCAGATACAAGGCCTAAGGGAGGATACGGCTACGATAGAAAATAACATTGCCAGCATGATGAGTTTCTTCAACATTGAATACAGACGTCGCCAACATCTAGCTTGGGGGAGTTTCCTCCCCATTTTACCAAGTAAGTTGTTAGTTGTTTTTGTTATTTATTTTCTGCTTTAGTATTTCATATTAAAAAAAATCCCTATAAATACTTTCTTTCTTGCTTTAATTTAATTTACTGCTTTCCATAAAACATGAAAACAAAATAAAAAGAGTGTGTAGATAAGTGTGCTTTAATTTATCTGCTAAGTTTTCATCTCTAGAAAAATAAAAAGACCAAAAAGATGTTTGATGGAAATGATGAATAGTTGCTCTGTTTGCTTACTTTCAAGTACCTAACTTTCATAATAAGTTCTCCCATGAATTGCTAAAACTAATAAATCTTTATTCTGTGGGAAGCATGAACCTAAAACTAAAGTCTAGGTAAAAGAAAGACATGATATAAAGTTTTGAGCTCTTGTTTATCTTGTTTCTACTACACTAAGTTCTGGAGATTTATTTTGAAAATTTACAAAATCACATGATGAGTTCCTAGCATGATTGGAAAAAATTCCTACCACAGCCATACTTGCTATAATTGCTATATCTTTTACTACTCATTCGCCACATTGAGTTTGATCGAGCTGTGTAGACCATACTTGTAAATACCGTTCCGGTGGTCATTCCGGTTTGCTCATTGGAATGGTACGTTTCGGTACCGGATAATACCGGCGTACCGTTTCGGAGTTTATTTAATAAATAATATATATGTTGTCTATATGTATATATTAAATATCAATACAAATATGTTTGTTTTTATTGCATCCTGAGCTGTGAAGAGCCGGGCCCATGTAGCATGTATCCCACGCTATGCCAGCGACGCAATAGCCAGCAGGGGGAGCAAGCGAGGAGACCCAAGTGTCACGTCGTACAAGAATGAATGAACGGTACCGGAACCAACGAGAAGCCTGATTCCGCCCGGAACGGCCGGGATAGTCTGAGACGAACGGAATTGACCGGGATTTTGGCCGGTACGGGACAGGGCTTCATGTGTACCGGGTTGGGTGACGGAACGAGGCATTCCGGCCGTTCCGGCCGATACCGGAACGGAATTTACAAGTGTGGTGTAGACCCTTAGGAGCTTTTCATGTGGTTAAATCAAGATATTCACTTGCACACATCTATTACACCATTCATCACCATTCATCAAAAACCTGTTAAAAATATTGTTACTACTTGTTGTCCCAAGTATTGTTATTTTCTCTCTTCAAAAAGATTCGATGCAGAAGAGGCATGGGTTATGCAAAAATTTATATATGAGGAAATAAAAAGGGGCAAGTGCCCGGAACCTCAGAAAAAAACGAGGAAATAAAAAGGAGCAAGTGCTTGGAACCTCGAAAGAAAAAGAAAAAGCGTGAGACGAGAGGTAAAAATGGACAAGTGTCCGACAGTAGAATTAGGGGTACAAAGATACCCACCTAAGGAAAAAAAAGAAGATAGCCCATGTTCTTAAAAGCAAAGATCAAGAAGGAGGAGAGATAGCAATATGAGGAGCAATGAGAAGTAAGTTTATTATTTATACATTATCACCGTCATTATCATTTATTCCACCACACATGCACATCTTGATTTAATTATATGCTGAGTTCCTTTGGATCCATGGCTCGATTAGACAATATATGAACCATTTTTCACTCTTATGAGCTCCACATAAATATTTCATCAGTCATAAGAAAGTGATCTCTTTGGTAAGGATCCACAAATACCACATATAGAGAGACTTGAGAGAATCATGTCTAGGAACTCTGAGCTTTATTTTTTTGAAAACTTATGCAAAACTCCAGAATAAGGTGAAGTATAGACAGGAGGAATAGTGCTTGACTTAATTACTTTGTCTTTTCGATTACTCAAGATTTAAGTGCAGGTACTAAGCCCCATGAACACTTCACTCTAATCTGGGAGAATTTTATATGAAAGTATGTGTGCCTGACAGAAAAGTAAACATCGAAGCAACTCCTGATCCATCTGAGTTTGTCTGTTTGCTCAGGGACGAGCAAAGGTTAAGCTTGGGGGAGTTTATTGACGGTCCTTAAGTATCAAATTTAATTGTCAACTAAACATGGAAAAGGATCAATATGCACCAAACATCTAGAATTAGGCTTTTATCTGACAGAATTCCACGAGTTTTGGTGTTTATCTATTTCTGCA
Source organism: Saccharum hybrid cultivar R570 (assembly GCA_038087645.1). Lineage (NCBI taxonomy): Eukaryota > Viridiplantae > Streptophyta > Magnoliopsida > Poales > Poaceae > Saccharum > Saccharum hybrid cultivar. The sequence continues at coordinate 4,296,866 of JAQSUU010000254.1, read as the reverse complement.
GGGAGTTATCAGATAATATGGAAAAGAGGTCCACATGTCGGGTTAATGACGGGAAAATTACTTGGCACGCAATTATCTTACATCTAGAAGACTCCAGAAGCCACAGGAACGAACGGGAGCCGTAACGGGCCAGGACACAGGGCGCCCGCCCTGTGCCCTAGGGCGCCCGCCCTGCCCCTCGGGCCAATCAGCTTCTGCCTCGCGGATTATGCTCCACCGCCTCTCTAGATCAAGGAAAACTGTCCGTTCTAAGTCGGTTTGATCCGACGGTCTAGATTCATTTGAAAGGGCTATATAAGCAAGGCACCACCACCCCAGGGGGGAGGAAAAATCATTATCAGAGGAAGCCAGAAAAGTTAGGGTTTAGGAAGTTCTCTCCCGCAGAGAATTAGAAGTAGCTACTCCATTGTTCTTCAAGTCTTATAGGTTTGATTAGATAGAATTAGAGAAGTAGAGCATTCAAGCTCTGGATTTCGGATCTTCATCAATAAAGATTGGTATTATTTCATATCATTCTCTATTACTTTATTCTAATTGCATTATGTCTCTGTTTATTATGTTCTTAGTTTACTCTAGTTCTATAATTGATATAGTTATGATTGATAATGAGTTTATGTATGAGTTTGCAAAGCGCTTAGCTCTTACCTCGAGGGAGTTAAGTGGTAGATCATATGTGGGCGTGGTGCTTAGATATTATTTACCTGCAAATGTATCCTATTGGCCGGGTTGTGTGGTAGTTCGCGATAGTGACAGCTTCGTTGATTCTTATATAGTCCACCCTCCGTTGATAGGACAGGCAGAATTTGTATTGCGGAGTAAGTCTTACTATGTTCTGATTTACTTTAGCAATGTTCCTTATACATAAATAAAGAGTCTTTTATGCTATATATGATCTTGTAGAATATTTAGAGTAGATTGTGACTTAGTAGATAGTAGATACTTAGAATCCATTCTCTAGCTAATCCGACGTCACCTTATATCAATATGGAGTAGTCTATTTCTAATCGCTGTGTTATTTACCCACGAGCTTATAATTCATTATCTTTATTTATGGCTTACCCCCTGCCAAAGTAAGTGACTGTGTGACGAGTTTCTCATTAGTAATCATGTTTAGCAAAGTTGATCTCTAGTCTATGTCATTCTACACCTGCTTTCACCGTTCTCTTAAGCAAAATATAAATAACGATACCCGGAATACTTTTCCTGGTGAAATGCTACAATGAGGTATTTTATCTGTGCGCTTGCGGATAGAATAGATTATCTTCTAAAGAGCCCTTTACATTTATAAATACCTATGTACACTCTGGCACCATGCTGGGATGACAACCTAGTATTTAAGTGGTGTTAGTAAGTGTCAACACTCATTTCGTCACTTCTAGCCCCCTCGCCTCAAAAGATCTAGCGGACTAGCGTCAAAGTAATGGAAAATCGCCGCGGGGCTCATTTGGTCACTTCTAGCCCCTCGCGTCAAAAGGTATGGGGGCCGGTGCCCAAAAAAATCTAACAAGTGTCAAGGGGCTCAAGTCACAACTTTTTGCCCCAACCTCAAAACATTCAGGGGCCACTGCTAAATTAATCTAAAAGTTTTGAGGAGCTCGTTTCATTGCTCCTCACCCCCTCGTCCAAAAGGTATGGATGTTGACACCAAAGCAATAAAAAAGAAGCTGAGGGGCTTCACCACCTACCTCAACATCATCAACCACGCCCTCACCAACATTTCGGTGAAGGGGCTTCGCCACTGACTTCGGCGAACTAGACACTAACCAACTCAACTTTGGCTGGGTCGGCTTTGCCCGCGCCGACCTATCAGTCAGGGGCTTCGCCATGTACTTCGGCATCATCAACTACTCCTTCGCAACATATCTACGAGGGGTTTTGCCATCGACTTTGGTAATCAACAACAATGCTCTCCCCAACATTTCAGCGAGGGGCGTCGCCAAAGGCTTCGACATTATCTGTAACATAACCGACCAATTATACGAAATTAAGTAAGAAAATCACCCGCCAGAGTAGACAATTTAGCAAACTTAAGCCCGTATAATCCGGTAGTCTGTAAAATCACGAAGGATTTCAAACCAACTCACATACCAGCCAAGATCGTAATAAGTTTAGCGGCCACCATCACATATTACATAAAAGTTCGCATCACAGATACATCAGAGTTTGAACATTGTTATTACAAATTGAGTTCAAATAGAAGTAGCGGAAGTCATTTGTTCAAATCCACACACACTCACACAGAGTTCAAGTATAGTGCCAGCTGATGATCATCTCCAACAAAAGCATTAGATGAGACGTAAGGAATGACCATGCCCATGGTCCTAAGCATCACCCATCGCAGGATAAAGGCAATTGATACAGTAGCCATAATACATCTGCCCATCTGCAGCAAGTGGGAACAAACCCTGAGTACGAGAAGGTACTCAGCTAGACTTACCCGATATAACTGAAAATAAAGCGACTCCAAGGATGATGAAGGGCTTTACAGTGGGGTAGCTGACTCATTTGCAAAAGACATTTTTAGCAATTCGAGAACCTTTCCAAAAGCATTTTGCCAAGTTAATCATTATTAACCTGTCGACTACATTTACACCTATACTAACCAGCATGTGATTAAATAAACAATGATAACCAATGATCATTAGCAACTTCCATAATGTCGTATCCATTATAACTATCCAAGTGTTCCATGAACATTACTACGATGAAGTAACTCAAGTCAAGTGTTCACTAACCAGTGAACGATGGCGATTCGAATCGATTATTAACCAGCTGGTAATTTATTCCTTACACAAACTGCACTCACCCGCTAAAGTGAGATATTGGTCACCGAGTCAACTATTCAGGAAAAATCTCGAGTTCACCAGGAATCACATGTACTCGGGGGCCGACCGACTGCCTTTAGGTCTTATCATCGCGCCCCCGTGTCCTACCACACCTTCCCCGGTACAGTGCGCTGCGGGAAATCCACTCGGACCGAATAATCTTCCAGTTTCACAGTCGAAAGGTACGTTATTCGGCCAGCTAAATGTAAGGCATGCGTTCAACATGACCCGAGGCCCAACAACGGTCAGTCCTTAATCGACACAGACGGAAAGCACTACAGTCCGAAACTCTGTAAGTCTCCGTCCGGTCTCAACTTTAAATTAACACTTAGTTATACCACGATAACATAGTTATCTGAGCAGATCCAGGTAACCACCTATAGCTCGCAGGTGACAGGGAATCACCCGACTTCTACCGGTCTAAGCTAGCTAAGCATTGACTCGACTGCGGATACTAGGGTAACAAGGATATAGTATAACAAAGGTAAACAAGGTATAATGCAACAACGTTTGCAGACAACTTCTAAACGTAATGCATCAAGTAAAGTAAAGCATTAATTAATAATTGCAAACCAGGGGAGAAAAATACTCCGGGGCTTGCCTCTCTCGAAGGAACTCGGGCGGTGATCGAGGCAATCCGGAAGTTCCTCAACGTCCTCCTTGTCTGTTTCAGCTACTTCTTGTGGCTGCACCTCGAGTTGCTCCTCAGGTTCCTCAGGTACGACGACCGGGCTCTCGGTTTGCGATCCTGTATGATGCGGTGCGTAAGTGCTCATGCAAAAGGTGCATCGGATGAAATGCTCACAATGAATATGCTTACATGCAAGGTAGATGAGCATGATTCGCTTTAAGGGTAGAGTATAGCAAATTTCTCATACAAGGTAGTCCACATCATCCAAGAACGGTATTACAAGTGCAATGTCATCTACTGCATTCTCTTTGACTACTAATGTGCTTAGTCAACACATCTCATTGAATGCTTCAAAGATACACCAAAACTTCACTAAGTTCTTAATCATGCATAAAGAAGTATGTGATTAAGCTAGGTTAGGTCCACAACAAGATGGAGAGCAAGTCTTGGAGATGGATGAAGGATGATCAATCCATTGAAGCAAACTAGATCTCACTTAAAAAAGAAGAAAGAGAAAAACAATATCCAATGTGTGAAGACAAAACTATAAATAGGAATTTTGTTTTGTTGATCAAAACGCAATAGAGTGCGTGATCGGATTTGGGGTAGATAGCTATTTCTATTAAGAGTTGAACTCTAAAGTCGAATCGGTTATCTAAGGCCACTAGGTGTAAAATACATTATGTATGCATTAGACCTAGTGAGGTTGTGAGAATCAAATGAAAACCTTTCAAAAATGTTTGCAAAAATGCTAACTCACTTGCATATATATTGGAACACTTGTGGAGTTGGCACATTTGAAAAAAGGGGTTCAAACGGAGCTAAACAAGTTCTCTGGTGCACCATGAAACTATATGCTACGTGTAGTGTAGAACAAGGGCTAGGGTTAGCTATTGGATTGCTCTGATGGTCAACCCTAGGAACCATCAGAGCATATGGTAGCACTGTTCATTGAAAGGGGTTGCGCGAGATTCAAAGTGGTCATCGAATTATGCAAATGCTTGGCATCAACACATTCCAATGGTGAAAAACCGTCTCAGGAACCTCTTTGGTTATCATTGGAGTGAGGAGTGTATTACTCCAATGGGTGCATTGGAGCATATGCTCCACTAGCCATTGTTCTTCGTAATGGCTAGTTTCTGTCAGAGAGCACTCATAGGCATTGGAGTGTGTCGAAGCAGTGACACGGAATATATGCTACGACACCATTTTGTCATAGCATATGCTCTAATGGGGGTAGTTCAAAGGGTATTGGAGCATTCGATGGCCCTGTAGACAGCCTAGTGAAAGGGCCCAACAGCTAGTGTCCTTAGGGTTGTAAATAGGAGTTGGTCAGTTGGTTGAGCTCTCTCTTGGCATTCTAAGCAAACCAACACCCTTGTGAGCATCCAAGAACACATCCCACTCATATCTTGATGGTGTTGATTTCTTGTTACTCTTAGGGTTGCTGCCACCTAGACAGCTTGGAGCAGCTGAGGTCATTGAGGAAGATTGGTGATTCTTCACCTTTGATCAGTGAGAGGTTTTGATCCCACCTCGTGGAGTGTAAAGGGATACTCTAGTGGAATGCTCATGACTAGTTGGAGTGGACCATTTGATTGATTCTTGCAGCGCCCAAGTTGTGGGATTACCTTGTCATACTAGTTAGTGCGCAAATCATCACTTGGGGACTCACCACAACAAGGATGAAGGTTGCCGGTTGAAAGATCTATGTTTGGTTTTGGCTAATTGAGATAACCAAGCGAACTAACCATCTACTCTAGTGTTGTGATTGAGGTAGGTTGGTTCACATCCAAGGTGGAGCTAGATCAAGGTGATGGAGATGGCCACAAAATGGTGATCAAGTGCTCCATATTTGGAAAAGAAGAAAGAGAAAAAACCTTATGGACTCAAGGCAAAGGTATAAGCTAGGGCTTTTGTTTTGCCGGTCAAGACGCAATAGAGTGCGTGATCGGGTTTAGGATAGATAGTCGTACTAAAGAGGGGAAACTCAAGTGAAATGTAGTTATCTAAGTGCCACTAGGTGAATTGATTCCATGCATATGCATTAGGAGTTTAGGACATAGTGAGATAACTTTACCCTTGAAAAATGCTAACACGTGTGCACAAGTGTTTGGGACACTTTGGTGTTGGCACATGACAGCATTGAAGGGTTGAGCTTGAAAGAGTGAAGTTAGTGGCATCGGACCCTATGACAGAAAGCGTCGGACCATCCCCTTGGGTGGTCCAACGGCTAACCCTAAGCAATAGAGAGGGCAGAGAGCAGCGTGTAGCGTCGGACCGAGAGAAAACGCGGACCTTGGTCATTAGTCTGGTGGCCTCATGTGAAACAAGGGCGTAGTCTGACGGCCTCGGTGGGACCTTGGTCTGACTCATTTTCACATTTTGGGAGCTCTTTGTTCTCCATCGAACTGCGGCAACAGTAAAGTCCGAAGGTGTCGGACCAAGACGGCACTGAGATGCGAATTAGCCATTGGAGGTACATAACGGCTAGTTTAAATCCAAGGGACACGTGGCGTGACATGGGGACATCGGACCATGGTGCAGACGGTCCGACGGTCCCGTTCCCATGGTCCGACGGTCGATTTGTGACACCAATGGCTAAATGGCTCAAGGGGTGTCTATTTAAGGGCAAGGGCCAGCCTTGGGCGCTTTCTCTTGGCACTTCGACATATTGATCATCCCCTAGAGCTAAGAAAAACCACTACCACTCATCTCCTTCATTGATTCTTCATCCAAGTGAGACTGGGAGAGCATCCTAGTGCATTTACATTGAGTTGAGGCATCTACTGGCACTAGTGATCGGATTCGCTGCGGGATTTCTTGTTACTCTTGATGGTTGCTGCAACCTAAATGGCTTAGAGCAGCGAAGGATCGTTAAGCGGCTTTGGTGATTGTTGCCAGCTCTGATCGAGGCTTTGTGAGGGGTTCTTGAGCTTAGTCCCGGCAGGAGATTCGCAAAAAGCTACTCTATTGGAATCATGGCTTTGGTAGTGCTCTCTATTGTCATTCATACAACGCCTGTGTGTTGGGCTAGATGTGTGATGCCTATTAGCGCTTGAGCCACCTAGTTTGGACTTGCCACAACGTGGACGTAGGTTGTTGGCAAGCAACCGAACCACGGGGATAAATCTTGTGTTCAATTGGTATTCATATTGTCACTTGTCCGGTTTGGTATAAAGCCCTCTCACTTGAGCATTATAAAAACTTGTGTAGGGCTTGCTTGCTTGCTTGTGTAGCTAGTAGAGTAGTTTAGTTGTAACTAGTTGTAATTAGTTCCCTTGCTAGTTCTCTAGTGTAGTTGTAGCTTGAATGCAATCAACCTAGAGATCATAACTACTAGAATTGTGTAAGAAAGGCTTGCTTGCGGTGATTTAGAGCTAGAGCAATAGTGGCATAGCCACCGTCTTATTTACTAATAGATTTTGCTCTAGTGTTATTGAAGGAATTTTTATAGGCTATTCACCCCCTCTAGCCATTTAGATCCTATCACCGGCAAGCAACCGAACCTTAGAGATAAATCTTGTGTCAAAACTTGCGCTCGTTGGTTTGCCTACTACTCTCACTTGTATTTACTTTCATATCTTGCTTCTGAGTGGTAGTTGTTTGCCTTGCTAGCTAGAGTAGATTAGTTGTTGATGTAGAAGTAGCTAGTTGTTAATTGCTTTGTTAGTTGCTCTCTAGTGTAGTTCTTGCTAGTTGTAGCTTTGTGCAGTGTTGTGTTCTAGACTAAAAATCAAGCTACTAGAATTGTGTAGGGGCTTTCTTTGGGTGTTAGTAGAGCTAGAGCAAGTAGTGGCTTTTAGGATCTCTTGTCATACTAATCACTTTGCTCTAGTGTTGTTATTGTGTAGAAATTTTTTATAGGCTATTTATCCCCTTCTAGCTATCTAGATCCTATCAATATGGTCGTCCTCATCGCTCAACCAAGCGCAAAGAATGGAACCATTGCGTCCCAAGAAATTTGAATGGGTCTCTTCAATTATCCCCTTGTCCAAAGCAAACGCAATTTATGACATGCTCCCAACCTTGTATATTTATTTGAGCCACGAGCCATCGAGATTAGGGATGGCAATCACACCCATGAGTGTCTTCAGGTCGAGGCCCACGATGGTGTTAGGTTGGGTCGGGTGCGGGTGTCATATTTTACCCACGGGACCTGAAACATATGTTTTTCTATGCCGCCTGCAATTAGAGGTTTAGCACTATTATTTGTTGGGATGAATTGTATGGACTATATTTTCTATATAGTATATATGTACTGTATTGACTATATTGTCTACATAGTATGTACTAGACTAGATTTAAGTTGTTGTCAACTTTTGATTCCTTGGTGATGATAAACCGGTAATCGTGTGTTATTTTCTGTCAAATTTTTTAACTTTGTGTTATATGTTAGCTTCTTATTAACACACCCATGGGTGGGTCACCTGTGCGGGTGTGACATTGCACCCGCAGATCTCATTGAGGGCAGACATAGCTAAATATTGCAAGCATCATCGAGGACGGGTTTTACTCCACCTGCACTTTACCCGACCCGTTGCCATCCCTACTCAGGATCACCCAGGAGCAACATTTTTTCTTCTTCTTCCCGAGGCTAATCTCAATGAGGGTTTTAAAGAAGTTTCATTATTATTTAATGTGGTGACACATCAGCAAATTTGTTGAGTTGGTACATTAATTATGAAGAGATATGGAGAGAGTTTCACAAAGTTTCATGAAATGCATTGTCATAATTAACAACACAAAAGAGCTGACGTGACAGTCTTGGTAACTGCGTCGTGAAACTCAAAATTGAGAGTGACCTGAGAGCAGGCGAAAATTTCTGTTTTTATAGCCTGCACATGTCTAAAAATTTACTTTTCTATCTATACTATAAAAGAGCTAAGGAATTGAAAATAAACTTTCACCTTAATGCCTCTTACCCACCTTAATTGTTGTCCCTTAGATATACTTCAAAATTTGATCCGACACATTTAAATCTTCTACCCTAATCTGACAAACGGACCCAGTTGGAAACTCTTTTGGTCTATGCATGTCTGCCACCACCACGCAGCTCCGCACCTTGCCTTTTTTTTTTCACCCACGCTGTTGTACCCGCTCCTAGATCTCGCGCTAATATCCTTCCACATTTCGATCTTGGGCCCATCGCGCCCTGCACCTCATTGTTCAGACCTTAGTTGCAAATATTACATGATTATTTGCCATCAACATTCAGTTACTCATTTCTAGACCTTTCGATTTTTTTCTCGAACATGCAGAAGAACTGTGTGTCATTGCATTTTTGGTACAAACAGTCCAATTACATGCCAAATCCACAGTGGGGTTAGTCTATGATTGTATTCGTTCGCCGATTTGTGCCCTCTGGATCAATATCTACCGCAGCCAAATCCACTAGACCTAGCCCTGGAAGTTCCCAGGGGCTTTGCACCCACCATCAATAAAGCATATTAGCTTACTATAATTAACAGAATAGCTAAAAGATTAACATATGCTTCTTGAAGAGAACTTCAAGAAGATAGAAATGTGGTATAAGCAACTGCAATAGCTAAGTTGATTACAATTTACAACATGGGAAATCCCTGGCTTTCAACACAAATTATTCTACAGTGAGCAAGTAAATGTTATGCCTGATAACTCATTGTTAACCATTAACACCAATGGATCAAGATGATATTCAAATTTTGAGCTATTTCAGCCGCAGTGATGTGAGCAATTCAAACATTCTGGACACAGCAAGAAAAAGATGTAAATAAAACCATGACTGCATCATCCCCATTTTTAGGCATTCTAAAAACCATGATTACATCATCCCCATTTTACATGAGTGACCGAACATTTTTTTCTCAAATACGCCAAAGGTTTGCGCATCATTGTATTAAGATTGAGAAAAGTGGTTTGTTACATTGACGCGCCTCTTGGACGCACTAGGCGAGGCGAAGGTTATACAATGAGCTCATCCCCGCCTAGCAGACTGCATACATGGCGACTACTCACGCACGAGACAACCTAACTTAACTATGCTGGCATCGATCCAGTTGTCGGCGATGAGCTTGATGTGCCTGAGGAGTTGCGGTACCATGCTGGATGTGTTGCGGAAGCATCTCCCGTTTCTCTCCTTCCATAATTCCCATGCTACAAGTGCGAATAGAGAGTCTGCTCCCCGTCTTTTATCGCCTGTCCAGCGTGCCCGCCACGAATGCCACCAAGAGAGTAGGGTGTCCCCACCTACTAGGGAGGCGTCGGCGCCAAGAGTCGCCAGGATGTTCCACCATACCTGCCTGGAGAAGGAGCATGACGCGATGATATGGTCGATCGTCTCTTGCTCCTGGTCGCATAGGAAGCAGTGGTCCAGTGCATCAAGAGTGACGGAACTTGATGGCATCAGTTCTACCAGTCTAAATTCAGCAACACCAACTGAGATTTTTTTTTATCAAGAAGCACATTAGCTGGTTCAAAATTCTTTTTTTCTGAATGGAGTGGTTCAAAATTCTGGTGCATAATTGGAGGTTGGAAGCTATCATATAGATACCTGCGGGAAAAAAGTAATTTGAAAATATTTAGGACTGATAAGCCGCGGGGCCTTCCGGTATGGAGACCCCGGCCACGTCGCCCGAAATTCCCTCCGCCGTTCGATCTTCCGTCAATGCTTCAGATCGCTTGTACTGGAACCGCTGCTTCTCCTTCCAGTTGCTTCTCCTTCCCGACGCTTCTCCAGCTCTCCTTCCCAGCCTCGACGCTTCCTCCCGTCTCTCATCTCAGGCTCTCCCCCGCTCTCTCTCCCTCTCGCCCGGCACAGCCAGCGCGACGGCGCGGGCGAACGCCGCCTCCACTCCCTCCTTCCCTTCCTCCCGACCCTCCCCCCCGGCGTGCCCTCACCTCTCTCTCTCTCTTCTATCCGCTTGCTCCCTCTGTCTCCCGACGCGGCCAAGGCGACGGCAGCCAGCACGCGAGCGGGGCGACGCGGCTACGGCTGCCCTCCTCCTCCCCCCGGCATGCTGGTCGGCCAAGCGCCACCGGCGTGCCTGCCTCCCCGACGCCGCCTCCTCCCTCTGCTCCGCGTGTGTTGTTGTGCTACAGGAAACCCTAGGTGCCTGTGGTAGAGGTCGCGAGGTTCCGCGCGTGTGCTGCCCTGCGTTCGGCCTCCATGGTTGCAGCGGCCCTCAGTTTCCCTCCATGTTGCCGCTCCCATGGCCCCTGCTCAGGCTGCGCTCGCCTGAGTATCTCCCCTGTAGGCCATCGGCCCGGCGTCCGTAGGCCTGCCTAGCCGATCTGAGTTCGCACCTATCCTACGTCTTCTCCACCCTGCAAGGATCCTGCTACTTGGATTAGTAGCTTCGATTCAATTTTTGTGCCAGCAACAATTTTGATTTGAGTACCTTGTTTCAGCTGCCCAAGTTGATGTCAAAATTATTTTATTCATTTAAATGCGGTTAAACATATGCCTGCCTCTTAGTTTAGCATACCTGAAATCTTTACAGTATATTTTGCTTGTTTGAAATTAATGTGTAGGCACATGTGCATGACCTAGGCTGAATAATAGATTGTTCTTGTTTGAATGCTTCCTTCAGATGTTTTCACTCCTGTATGTTCTTTCTTAATACTTATATAGCAGAGACGGAAATGAAACAATAGATTTTAGCTGCTTCCAATGTATTGTGCACGTAATCTCCTGGTACTATACTTTGGTATACCTTCAGGAACTTTGTCCTTATCTAATAATGGCATGCTGCTTTTCATGTTTTCAACACTCGAGATGCTAATTGCTTTGAATAACTCTCTTCCTCTAAAGGTTACTTTGCTGCATCTCATTGCAATACTGTCAACATGGGCAAGGGTACTGAATGCAACCCAAATGTATTTTTTCCTTTGCAGTTCTGATCATAACGGAGGTAGTTCAGTGAAAACTTAGAGGCAGGGTTACCTCATATCATAATTGAATATGCCTTAGTTAACTATTGCCGTATCTGAAAAAAAGTTGTTGGCGTAACTGGCAATAGTTTGCCTATATTGTGTTTGTTTTTGGCATTTATTTTCCCTATACGTTCTCTCTGCAAAAGAAGAACTGATATATTTGCAAAAAAAAAAATTGTTGGTGCAACCTCTCATACGCTGCTGGCCAGGCGACGAAAGGTTTAATCCACAGCTCTGTAATCCCCTCCTTATTTACAAAATAAATAAACTATTTAGCATACTATCATAGTATGGAAACCAACGATGCCTTTATCTAGGAAATACCAGACAATGAAAAAACACATTTCACAAACATATGATTCAAGTGGACCTGATTCCACTACTTTTGCTGTTGTTGTTGTTTTGCAGCTTTTAGTGAGCAAGTGATACAGAAAGCGCATGTTGTTTGGTATGCTCTGCCATAACCTTTTTCTGAAAATTTCTTTTTTACAGGTAGGCACACGTTAGAGTCGAAAGGGTTCAGACTTAGTAGGACTAAGACCGAGTACATGAGGTGTAATTTTAGCGCGACTAGGCATGAGGAGGGAGACGTTAGCCTCGATGGGCAAGTGGTGGCCAAGAAGGATACTTTTCGGTATTTAGGGTCGATGCTACAAAAGGACGGAGACATTGATGAAGATGTTAGGCATAGAATTTCAGCCGGCTGGTTGAAATGGCGTCAAGCTTCTGGCGTCCTCTGTGACAAAAGGGTGCCTCAGAAGCTGAAAGGTAAGTTCTATAGGACGGCGATTCGTCCGGCTATGTTATACGGTGCTGAGTGTTGGCCTACAAAAATGCGACATGTCCAGCAATTGAGTGTAGCAGAGATGCGTATGTTGCGTTGGTGTTGTGGGCACACAAGAAGGGATAGAGTCCGGAACGACGATATTCGGGATAGGGTTGGGGTGGCACCAATTGAGGAGAAACTGATTCAACATCGGTTGAGATGGTTTGGACATGTCCAACGGAGGCCTCCTGAGGCGCCGGTGCGTAGTGGAGTTCTAAAGCGGGCCGATAATGTAAAGAGCGGTAGAGGTCGACCTAAACTAACTTGGGACGAGTCCGTTAAGAGAGATCTTAAGGAGTGGAATATCTCTAAGGATTTAGCTATGGATAGGAGCGCTTGGAGATTGGCAATCAACGTGCCGGAACCGTGACCTCTTTTGTCTCCCTTTATGTCATTTTTGTGTCTCCCTGTTTCTCGTCTCTTTTGGGTTTCATCTCTAGCCTACCCCAACTTGCTTGGGATAAAAGGCTATGTTGTTGTTGTTGTTGTTGTACAGTTACACATGTTTACATTTCTTTCAACTTGATGGAATAATACACCATATATTAATGGTGCATATAACTGTAGGCCTGCAACATGGGCTGAGGATGAGTGTGGAGCTATATTTATTAATTAACAGGTAAGGTAATGTACTAATGTGTACAAAACCACAACATCGCCTTGCTTGACCTTTTATTTAAATGTTCTTTACAACCTATTATTCGTACTGTAAAGATAGTGGAATTGTATGGTTAACAAGTGACCTCCCCTTGGTGTGACATTACATGTTCTTGGTTAATTCATAGATAAAGCAAATCCTAAAACATATATGGATACATTCCAACAAATACTTGCAACCTTCAGGAACATATTGTCCCCATATATGTCAACAGGTTATGAATGGTCATATAAGTGGACAAGTTACAAATTTCGTTTGTGGAATTTACTCAATTCCTATCTCTCTACATATGAATGGCATTGTGTTGTTTTCTCTATTTATTGCCACCTCCATCGTCTTGCTACTCGATTATTCTTCGGTTGCCGTTGACTACTTACAAAGTACTTTAGGACTTCAATCAACATGGTTTCTGATATTTCAAAACATTTACAGGTTTCTGCTACTCATTCGAGCAAGGGGGTTCTGTTGCTAGCTACCTCTTGATAAGATTCTGGTTGTCCGAAAATGCCTGTATGTTCCACCTACTTAGTATTCAATTATTCTTTCCATCCTCAATTTGGTATACTGTCAGCGAATGCCTATTTTTTTTTCTCTTTGCTGCTAAAGCTTTCTTCCAAAAGATGAAAATTAGTAGCCTCGTGTCAAAAACCAGATGTAATATATACCTATGCACCAGCGTCTACATAATTATACAATTTTAGCATATATTTACATCTGCAATTACTCATATTTCAATCTATCTATCCAACACATTCTGCTCAGCTTCAAAAACTTTCCTGTGCCCACCGAAAAATGAGGTGTCGATAGATCTGGTTGTCAATGTAAAATAAAAAAAGAGACAAGTTTTCCTGGTAGGTGTTTGCTCTTTTCTGTTATATCATGCTAATTTGCAGCATTTACTTGCTGTCCTATTATCAACTGATGTCTTGGGGAGAAAATTATTAATGACATAGTAGATTCAAATGCTTTTCTCTTCCATTATCACTGGCTCTAGGTAAACTAAATCGAGGATCTATGATAATGCAGGATGTTCTTACTGTCGTTACAGAGCTTCGTCGTGCTCTCGACATGCAGATGGAACTTGAAACTTTTGTTGAGAAAAAAATATTTTCAGGTGACCTTCATTTGGCTATTGTTATTGTATCTTCCTTCATCATTTGACCTAGGGTGATATGAGCAGCTGTTCGTTCTAATCTTGCTATGATAAACTTTTTACCCATAAATTGCTTATAGGAATATGGGTTTATTGCTTCTTGACCTCAACAAGCTTAGTATATCTGTTTATGTCTTGTCAAACACCAGCGGCCCCTCAATAATAATTGTTAGGTTTCTAATGATATCTATCTTACTGATGTTTCAAGGCATTCCAATTGTTGCCTGAATATTTGCAAATTTTGGAGAATTCTTCAGGCCTTTCTGTTGTACAAGGAATGAGACGAGGTATAGAGGTAATTATCTTTTTCTTTGTTCACCTCTTATAGCCTGTCTTCTGCTGTTGAGATATTTTTATCCTTAAATTTGAGAAGTATTAGCTGACTTAAATCTTTCCCCTGTTGCTATGTTCAAACAAAAACATCTTCTGGACCTTCAAATTAGGTCGAGCTATCTGCATTGTTCACTCCAGTTGGTAGATTCATGTTTTATCCTGTTGATGACATTTCTGCTCTGATTATGCAGGCATGGTTAGCTCGGACACTCCAAAAATTGGACACTCATTTACTTGGTGTTTGTCAGATGTTTGATGAAGAAAACTATCTAACTGTGAGTGTTCTCAACAATATTTGTATGGGTTCTTGGATGAACATGCTAATTATTATTTATATGTTTTGTTAGAATAACATTCTTTAACAATTAATCATGGATATAGGTTGTTGATGCATATGCACTGATGGGGGTGATGTCAGTGGCATGGCTGAAAAGATGCAGAGTTTCTTCTTACAGGAAGTATTCTCTCAAACACACCGTGTCCCGAAAGAAATGTTGGGAGACGTATTACAGTTGCTTTATTAGCATGCTTCGTGTAGTTTTGCTATTCATAGGATTGTCCATGTCAACAATTTGATATTTTATATTATCAACTTTCTAATTTCAGAGTGATCGCAGGAGATTAGAAATAATACGCATACAGAAAATTGGGCCCTCATCTGCAACACATCATCGGTGCATCGTATACGTACCTATGTGTGGTGTCTGCAAGCTATATAGACGTTTCCCGTATTAGCGTACTTATGTACATCAGATATGTATGTAACCCATCCACGATATGTTTCCACCATTGACAACTATTGTGTAGCCTGTTTGACCTCGCTGTGTGCCTGTGTCCCTGCACATTGTTTATATATACATCACCACTACATAAGAGCCAAATTGCAAATTTGCATCCGCGCGCAAATGCGCGCGGCTCATACTAGTATTGAGTGAAAGCTCTACCGCTTTAAATAACAACACCATATGTGGATTATTGTACTGATAATAGAACAATAATTACACTTACTCTAAGGCTTTTCCTGAACCAAGAACAACCTGGAGGCAGGCATTCCATGCCAGTGCACTTTCAGTATCCTCTATCATGAAGTGCATCATCTAGTGTCCGTTCTGCTAAAGTGATTGTACACGAGTAACCTCTGCCCATATTCAGCGCAGTAGCCAACTAACTCAAGAATGTTAGGATGCTTGATCTCTGAGATATTTTCAACATGTTCTACTGTTCTTGGAAGTCATCTACTGATATTCTTCCATTAGCGCTGTCAATCTTCATAACCTCCAACAACTCCACAAAATACAATTATACTAGCTTAACACTTGAACTGAACTCTGGCTGCTCTTTCATCAAGACAGGTAATACTTCTACCTTGCCATCAGGAAGCTCTGCTAGGTAAACCTTTCTTATTCTGCTCTCCCTTATCACATTCTCCTCTCTGAAACTATTTGTATATTGCTGAAGAGATGCAACAGAGAATGGTGTGGCAGAAGTCGAGTTACTTGTCTTTGGTGGAGGACCCTATTGCTTTTCTGGTGGAACAATGGGATTTGCAACAACTCTTTCAATTGGGGATAGTGACGGTGGAGGGACTGGTGGTAGAATCTGCTCGATCAAAATTAATAATGTGCTCCTTTTGGTTTCAGGAGACTTCTTTGGAAGAGCTGTAAACAACGGCATGCAAACTTTCAGACATTTTTAGTTGGTGAATATAATATTCGGTGCTGTTTTGAGTTAAACTCTTATGATACATGTTCTAAAGTATGCTTCCATTTTAGTTCACTAAAAGTCAAAAACTATTGAACTGGAAGAATGCCATAACTTGTCATTTCTTCAGTTTTTATCTGTATCAAATACTTTCTGGATTAGTTACATTTGGTTCCATGGATGGATCATCCTGATGCATGTGTGTCAGCATGAGCACTGGGAGGTGATTTAGTGCCTATTTGGTGTGGCTCTAGGGGCTCCGGCTCCTCTTCCCTTGACACTGTGCTGCACTGTTTTCTGATGTAGCAGCTCTTCCTAGGGCTCCGGCTCCTGCTGAAATACACTGCAAACGGGAGGGAGAAGGAGGAGCTTCGATTTGGAGGCTCCGGCGGCTCCGCCACAGTGCTGCTACAGTGCCAGAGCTCGAGCCGCCGGAGTTCCACCAAAGAGGCCCTTAGATGCTTCTGTTCTTAAAATGGACATCTGTCAGGATAGAAGACTTAATGCAATGATGCTATTCGTGTAGAAAAAGGAGCTGCAAAGAAAAAAAAAGGTTCTTAGTTGAGATATATTTACATAAGGCACTCTAATGTTTCACACCTTTACCATTCATCACCATCAAATGTAGTCAACAAACTCAGTTGAGCACATGTTTCTTAGCAATCCAAATCTGCAGAGCACATGTTTCACTAGTGAAATTTGATCTCTGAGGCCACTTGCCTTATAATTCTGCAACTTATTTATTACACCAAGTTAACTTTATGTTATTTAGGGAGCGAGCAAGTGCTCGCTTGGTCAGTAGCACTCGGCCACCCCGGGTTCAAAACCCGGCGCCCACCGTATTTCCGTGCAATTGCATGGGAATGAGGAGCAAAGCTCCCTGGTTCAAAAAAAAATAAGTTTGTTATTTATTACACCAAATTAACTTTATGTTATTTATTAAACCAAAATTGATCTCTGGGGACACCATTAACCTTGATATATGTCCTGAATCCTGGTGATAATGCTTTGTGAAGATACTCCTTTTTGGGGATAATAACAAGAGCAGTGGTCCGTGTAGAACAATTTCAGAGCGATTGTTATTTGGTTCTATACATTGTGAGTTCATTTTGGTCAAGCAAAAAACGAAGTATATTGAGACCAATCCTTAATTAGCTCCAATGGCAAGCATTGTTGGGTGTGATACTGCTCACCTGTGAGGTTTGCTTGACCCTGGTGCTTACACAATCATTTCTACTCCTTAATCACCTTGAACTATATATTTTTATAATCAGCTCGAACCATGTATATGTATTTTAAATCCACAATATTTTTTATTAATCACCTGCTGTTCAATTCCTTTAGGACCCACCCTCTTCATATACAGTTTTGTTAGATTCACTAATCCAGTATCATCTGCAAAAGGTAAACATGGTAAGATCACTTAACCTGTTATTGCCAGAATATATGTTAGAACAGGAAAGTAGCTAGACCCAAGCATCCAGTCAGTCGGCGTCACTGAGCTCTTCAGATCCACCAATCTGTTCACGTTCTGCAATCTGAAAAGCATCAAACTCTATCATCAGTTAATAACGGCACCTACAAAATGTTTCTGACGTAGTGCAGATGTAATGGTTATTGATGTTTGCTGTTGACAATTAACTTGACACGCTTACTTATCTAACAAGCCCTAAATCTTCCTTAGTGTTCTCACAGGATGTAGGGCAACAATCATCATTCAAGACACATCTGTTAGAATACCAAGACATTTGATAGATATGCTAGCAGTATTCCAATGCCACTTCCCAGAGTTGAAGTGCTTCAAAACGGCTTCCTCGAAAGACTGGAAAGTTAGCAGTTGTCACTAGCTACATCAGAAATGAAAAGGAAGCTAGCGGTTGTCACTAGCTACATCAGAAATGAAAACGAGGAGCAGAGTCGATGGATAAGAGGAAATGAAAAGACGGAAATTGTAATATTTTGTTCCCAGAGTAGAAAGTTGTTGATCCAACCGATCCAACCACAAATGTTATTACTTGCTCCACATTAGTTCCAACTTCTATCCACAAATGTTATTACTTGCTCCACACCGGTGTAGATACCAGTGTGGAATTTCTTTTCTGAAAATGGGACAGCACCAAGAAAGGGAAATAAAGAAATACAGGAGCTAGTACGACACAGAGGTTGTTATAATCAGGAAAGAAGGTTAACAAAAGAAACACCGTACAAAAAAAAAACACCATCACCCCTAACAACCGTGGCCGCCGCACTGGTTGGAGACATCAACAATAGAGTGGCTGGTGGGAACAACCACAGCCGCCGCGCTGGTTGGAGACATCAACAATAGCTCGTTTAAATAACTTCTGAATCAAGTACTAGGAAAATATAGCTACTCTTAAGTCTTTAAGATGTGAGAATAACATCAGTAGCAAGGTACTCATATGACAATGACACCTGGTTGGAGATCGTTTAAATAACATCTGAATCGAGTTCTAGGAAAATATATATCAACTCTTATAAGTCTTAAGTGTGAGAATAACATCAGTAGCAAGGAACTCATATGACAATGACACCAGGGTGATCTGCTAGGTCACACACAAAAGATAGCACTTTTACAACTTAAATACTACTAGTACAAGCTAAAAAAGCTGAATATTTCTGAAACAAGCCAAAAGGTTCATCACTTATACTAAAATTATTATTATGCTAGGCAGCCTTAACTCGTTACCACACCAACCACACATGACAATAGTGCTACACCAATTTGTGGTCATTCGTCTTCGTCATCGGTGACCTCCAGCTGGTACTCAGCATACCCCCTGATGATGGACTGGCGGCGCAAGTACTCATGGAACTCACAATCAACCTCATATTGGGCGATATCACTAGCAAACATGCATTCGAGGAAGGGATTGAGGGTAGTCCAGGTGAAAGGCTTGACAGGGGGGTGATCCTTCAAAATAAAATCAATGGACATCTTGTCCAACCTCCTAGTCACCATCTTAGTCTTCCCATTTCGGCTGGCTGATTCGCTGACCTCCATCTTTGCCTCCTTCGATCCGCTGCCCTCCATCTCCGCCTCCTTCGGTATGCTGCCCTCCATCTGTTAGTTAAGAATTTCGATTTCATTAAGAAAAACAAACTAAATAAATGGAAAATAAAAATTAATAGAATTCCTTTTATTTTTCTTCAAATCCAAAAAGACTCTTTTTTGTACATAGGTCATCGATTTGCAATTGGAAAAAGGGCAGCATGCCCTTCTAGTAAATAGTTCAAACTATTTTATCGATGAGTGTTCTATATCACTAGCTATTTCCACTAAAAGCATTTCAGAGACTAATACTAATGTAGTTGTAGAAAGAGTACCCCAAAGGAAAGCTGTTGTGAATGAAAATAAAAAAAATACCTCGCTCGATCTCTTAGCCTTCTTCTTTGATCCGCTGCCCTCCTTATCCTTGCTCGATCTCTTAGCCTTCTTCTTTGATCCGCTGCCCTCCTTATCCTCGCTCTTCGCCTTCTTCTTCTTCTTCTTCAATCCGCTGCTAGATCTCTTGCCCTCCTCCCTCGATCGCTTCGACTTCTTCACCGATCTGGCGTTCGCCAGCATCGCCTCGTCCTCCGTCGCAATCTTCTTCCTCTCCTTCCCGCCCTGCGACGGAAGGACAGCCATCAACTCGCTGCCCTCCTCCCTCGAGCTCTTCTTCTTCTCCTTCGATCCGGCCGCCTTGTCCTCCTCATCTGACAGCGAACGGGAGCAAGTCGGGCACATCTCTAACAGCGAACGGGAGCAAGCCGGGCACCTCTTGGTCTCCATCATAATCATCCTCCTCCTCCGCAGAACCTGCCACTGCTCCTTCGTCGCCTCAGCCGGCTCCTTCTCCTGGAAGGGCCCGTGCAGCAGGACCGCCTGCATCAAGTCCCGCATCTTCTCGGCTTCCGTCACCACCTCCACCACCTCCTCGTCAGGATCGGGAATGGCTGTACGCTCCTTCCTCATCACAAAACCGGAGCACGTGGAACACATGACCAACTCCGTGGCGAACCCCCGCATCGTCTCATCCTCGCTCTCCATCGTCCTCCTAACCTCCGGCCGGCGGTCAGCTCTTCTTCTAGACGTGGATGGCGAGGTTGCGGCGGTGGCTGGCTTATAGACCATCGATATGCATGTATGATTCCCTCGTAAACCCTATGTGCCAAATTGGCCAACAAGCCCAACTCGTAGCAGGGCCCTGTTTGGTTTATGACCCACAAAGTCCTACCAAAATTCGTGCATGCCAATTGCCAAAGTTATTTTGTCTTGTTAGTGCATGTCAGCATGTATACCGAGATAAAGTCGTGTTTTGCCAAAATTTGGTTATGCCAATGTATGTTTTGTGGCTTTATTAGTAGGTCAAGAAAATTGACTTACCTTGAAAAGGTGGCTATGGTTTTATTGGAAGCTACTCTGAGTCCTAGGAAGAATGCAATTTTTATTTTGCGAAGAGTCAAATAATGTTAATTTTGACCAAATTTACATAAAAAAAATTACTAACATTTATGACGCCTAATAAGTGTCGTTAGATTAATTTTGAAATATATTTTTCATGGTAGACCTTTTAGAAACATAAATGTTGATATTATTTTATATAAATTTAGTCAAACTTAAAAAAATGACTTATCCAAAATCTTGAATTGCATTTTTCTTACGTATGGAAGGGCTAAGGAACAAAGTTTGGCCAGCTAGCTATGGTCCATTGTCCGTCGCTTGCATTGACCAGATCCTGGGCGCCAAATCCTTGTTTTGGCGAGTGGAAGCACCATAATGATATATGGCACCTATTTCGTGACTAACAATCTTTGAACCATATTAATCCCTCCGTCCTGAAAATGATAAGTGTATTTGATAAGCAAAAAGTCATACATAATAGATTCTGACCATTGATTACTCTAGATTATTATTATTTGCTAAATAATCAATATCATGCCAGAGGTACTTGAATATAAATCCATTGATGTGCCCTAAACTCGTACAATAATCATTTCAGAATGCAAGGAGTATATCACAAACTACATTCCCAATTTAGATACTGACGAATACCAAACACCAGTGTTACGTAAGCACTTGGTTGGCCCTAAGGAAAGGAAGCAAAATGATGCGATGGGATGCCGCTCCAAGAATAGGCAGCATGCACCAGGCAGGTTGGCACGCAGCAGCAGCAGGCCGGTGAGCAGGCAAGCAGCGCCAGCGGGGGCGAGAGAATGCGGTGGAGCGCACGTCTCGGCGGTGACCCGGTCGCCGGCCTGTGGCCAGTGCCCACCACCCCAAACATAGCGGGCGGCCGCGCGGGCTGCTTAAACTTGGCGCGCCGGTGGCCACCACATAACCCGCCATTTCACCCCCTCCCTCCTCCCTCTCCTCCGATTGGGCCCACCAACCAGAGAGAGGGTGAGAGGGCCCCGCCACCGTCAATAACCCACCCAACCCCACCTAGTCAGCGTGCCGGCGTCCGGTGCTGCTCTGCCGCCCTCCGGTGCCGGTGGTGGTGACGTGCACGTACGCTGGACTAGCTAGCTAGGCTAGCGCTGGTGGTGGTGGTCGAGCACGTAGCATACCAGCCATGACGCGCCGCGGGACGCTCCCGCCGGCGCTGCTGCTGCTGCTGCTAGCCGCGGCGCTGGCGGCGACAACAACCACCGTGTCCGGGCAGGGCCGGCCCGTGACCGAGAGCGGCGCGGAGACGCCGCCCACGCCGTCCAGCTTCACGCCCAAGGACAGCTTCCTGATCGACTGCGGCGGGACGGCGCCCGTCACCGCGGACGGCAAGTCGTACAAGACGGACGCGCAGGCCAACCACCTGCTCTCCGCCAACGACGCCATCCGCGTCGCCGCCGACGACAAGGCCGACGTGCCGTCGCCGCTGTACGCCACCGCGCGGGTCTTCAAGGAGGAGGCCGTCTACAGCTTCCCGCTCACCGTGCCGGGGTGGCACTTCATCCGCATCTACCTCTTCCCGATCAAGGGCGGCGACGTGGACCTCGCGTCCGCGACCTTCAGCGTCGTCACCGACGACAACGTCCTGCTGCACAGCTTCACCCCGGAGAACAAGCCGGTGATGAAGGAGTACGTGATCAACGCCACCGAGAACCACCTCGCGCTCAAGTTCCAGCCGCTCAAGGGCTCCGCCGCCTTCGTGAACGCCATCGAGGTGGTGAACGCGCCCGACGAGCTCATCACGGACTCGGCGCTGGCCGTCGCGCCACTGGGCGAGATCACCGGCCTCGTGCATGACGCGTACCAGGTCCTGTACCGGATCAACGTCGGCGGCCCCGCCATCGGCCCCGCCAACGACACGCTGGGCCGGCGGTGGGAGACCGACGCGTCCTACGTGCAGACCAAGGAGGCGGTGAAGGACGTGTCGGTGCCCACCAGCACCATCAAGTTCCCCGACGGGACGTCCCGGCTGGTGGCGCCGACGCTGGTGTACGCGAGCGCCGCCAAGATGGCGGACGCCGACGTGGGGAGCCCCAACTTCAACCTGACGTGGAAGGTGGACGTGGACCCGTCCTTCAGCTACCTGGTCCGCCTCTTCTTCGCCGACATCGTGAGCAAGGCCACCAACGACCTCTACTTCGACGTGTACATCAGCGGGCGCAAGGCCGTGTCCGGGCTGGACCTGTCCACGGTGACCGGCGGCGAGCTGGCGGCGCCCTACTACAAGGACTTCGTGGTGAACTCGTCGTCGCTGGAGGGCGCGGACGGCAAGGGGAAGCTCAGCGTCCAGGTGGGCCCCATGGGGCAGGACACGGGCCGCATCGACGCGCTGCTCAACGGCATGGAGGTGCTCAAGATGAGCAACTCCGTGGGCAGCCTGGACGGTGAGTTCGGCGTGGACGGGCGGAAGGCCGACGACGGGAGCGGCGGGCGCAAGGCGGTGGCGGCCGTCGGGTTCGCCATGATGTTCGGCGCGTTCGCGGGGCTGGGCGCCATGGTGGTGAAGTGGTACAAGCGACCGCAGGACTGGGAGCGGCGGGAGAGCTTCTCGTCGTGGCTGCTCCCCATCCACACGGGCCAGTCCTTCACCGCCGGGAGCAAGGGCGGGTACGGGTCCCACAAGAGCGGCAACACCTTCTCCTCCACCATGGGGCTGGGGCGCTTCTTCTCGTTCGCGGAGATCCAGACCGCCACCGGGAACTGGGACGAGAAGAACATCATCGGCGTGGGCGGGTTCGGCAACGTGTACGTCGGGGAGATCGACGACGGCACCAAGGTGGCGGTGAAGCGCGGGAGCGCCGAGTCGGAGCAGGGCATCAACGAGTTCAACACGGAGATCCAGATGCTGTCCAAGCTGCGGCACCGCCACCTGGTGTCCCTCATCGGCTACTGCGACGAGAACCAGGAGATGATCCTGGTGTACGAGTACATGCACAACGGCGTGTTCCGGGACCACATCTACGGCAACGAAGGGGTGACGCCGCTGCCGTGGAAGCAGCGGCTGGAGATCTGCATCGGCGCCGCCAGGGGGCTGCACTACCTGCACACGGGCACGGCGCAGGGGATCATCCACCGCGACGTCAAGACCACCAACATCCTGCTGGACGACAACTTGGTGGCCAAGGTGTCGGACTTCGGGCTGTCCAAGGACGGGCCCGGGATGAACCAGCTCCACGTCAGCACCGCCGTGAAGGGCAGCTTCGGGTACCTGGACCCGGAGTACTTCCGGTGCCAGCAGCTGACGGACAAGTCGGACGTCTACTCCTTCGGCGTGGTGCTGCTGGAGGCGCTGTGCGCGCGGCCGCCCATCGACCCGCAGCTGCCCCGGGAGCAGGTCAGCCTGGCGGAGTGGGGCATGCAGTGGAAGCGCAAGGGCCTCATCGAGAAGATCATGGACCCCAAGCTCGCCGGCACCGTCAACCCGGAGTCGCTCGCCAAGTTCGCCGAGACCGCCGAGAAGTGCCTCGCCGAGTTCGGCAGCGACCGCATCTCCATGGGCGACGTGCTGTGGAACCTCGAGTACGCGCTGCAGCTGCAGGACGCCAACCCGCCCGAGGGCGCGCAGCAGGACGGGGAGGAAGGCACCGCGTCGGAGGGCGGCGGCGGGGGCGCCGTCGTCCCCGCGGCCAGCGCCTCGGGCGGCGGCGTGCCCGACGCGTCCACCACCGCCGCCGGGGAGCTCTTCCAGCAGCTCGCCGACATGAAGGGGAGGTGATCGATCTGTCGCCGATCGTACGTCAAACCGACCGACCCATTATTGTACGTGGCATGGCAATCTGACTGACTCAACTGAACAGTCGTACGTAGTTGTTCTCGATCTCTCGTGCACGTCGTCGCATCGATGCATGTATTGCACGGTGAAAATTCGATTCGATTCGATTCACTAAAACACAAATTGAAAAGAGTGGTGAGTACGTGTATAAATATATGTATATGTATGTACGTGTAACAACTAGCACTGATGGATACATTCTTTCAACCTGCTGTTCTGAGACGTGGGGTCTGGACTACTGGTGAAGGAGGGGGAGCTGATCATTTCTGATCTATCTAATATACATGTGGCATAATGTATTTGTAATTTCGTGATGGTGTAATACTGGTCTTCAATTTTCACCGTGGTAGTGAGGCCGGAGACACGTAGGTCGCTGCAAATTTTGCTCCACCTTTGTTTCTGATGACTCATTATTAGATCTTTGCCAAAATATTTCATATAAGGCCTTCTTCTTTCCTAATTTCTTCTATACTTTCGCCTTCTGCAGCCATAACCATGGCACCTGAGTAGGTTCTCCGTGTCTCAACCTTGTTCTTCTCTCCCATCTACGTCACAACTCCAACCGCTAAGCGCCGATACACCATTGTTCCTCATTGCCTTACTAACCAACCTATTGGATGAAGTTCTCCTCTACCCCAACCCATCCACTAGTCATCCGACTGCCCCACCCAACGCTCCTCACTAGCATTGTCCCACACACCAACTGTCTCCACCGATTTTCCTCTAAATCCCTAATTCATCGACCTTAACCCTCTAAAACTCCCCAAATTTCACAGTTCGATAGATTTCATCTTGCCAGAGTTGGAAGAGCACCCATAGTGGCAATCCGGCCTTGATGCCTCAAACACTTGGGCACTGCTTCTCTAGGCTGCAATGTTGAAGCTTCGATGCACGACTCCCCACGTCTAACATACGTGCGAGCCCAAGGGAGATGAAATATTTTTTAACAACCAAGCACCAATGACAACTGAAGAAGCATTGATGTCAGCATGTTAGACTGATGAACACTATAGCTGCAGACACAGCCCACAGCGACAATGGCTTTTTGTTGCAGCCGAATACCCCTAATGCTTCGACCTTCTCTCTCCTTTCCGAGCATCGATTTTTTTCCCACACTGTGGCTGCTCGAAGAGAAAGAGGCCAGTCCATACCCAGAGTCCAAAAGAACCGAGGGCGCGATGTTCTAAGTAAAGAAAAAAGTTCAGGTACGTGAGTAGTTCAAGCCAAGGCCATAGCAAATCCTTTATCTCCGAGGTTGTACACAATGAGAGGTGATACGTGATATACAGAGACACCAATGAATTGACATACTAATAATCAACTAATTTGGAAAAATGCGTTCTCACCTGACACATGTGAGTTGGAAACGGAGATGAACTAATTTGTCCTTAATCCCCCTACTCTACTCCAGTCCAACAATAACTTATAGATGTCATGGTCATGATAAAATAAGTTATAGCTTTTAAATTTTATAAAAAGGGCCGGTGAAACACATATAGATATGAATCACCCGTTATTGTTTTTAATGAATATTTGATTTTTTTCTCCCATAAATATATGTGAATTCAAACAAACTCTTGAGTTGTAGCGTCCAGCTTAATTGTTGATTCAATTAATTTTCAAAAAAAAAACTGATTCGATTAAAGTTCCTTCAAAGGGAAACTTTTTTTAAAAAAAAAACTAATAAGAACTATGGTATTTACCAACTATAGAAGAAGATGACCACAAACTGACAAAAGCCCGTCTTATATATATGGTTCAAATGATATAAATCCAAATGAAGGGTCTTGAGCGACCATCCAAACATCGGCAAATAAATCTGGGGATTTTTAGCGAGTGACTAATGACTAACATCCTCGTCACGTGTGCTTCGAGGCGAAGGATGCAACTTTTTATACACTACCAAATGGCTAAACCCACACGCAACTGGCACGGATGCCTTGGTTGTACATGGGCTGGTCAGCTGGAATATCTTGGATACCAGGGGCCATCTATCTGTAGTATTTTTTTTTGACTTAGACCGTTGGACATTTGAATAGTGAACTCTAGATGTACTTACATTCTAAGAAGTACATGTTTTTCTCTTTAATCTCTCGTTGAAGAGGATATGAAATTTCAGATACCATTTTATTCATTTGCATATGAACTTACTCCCTCCGTCCTTTAATATAGTGCATTCTGACATTCAAAATTTGTCCTAAAATATAATGTATTTTAGAGGACAAAAGCCAATTTTTTATTTATCAACCAATCATCATTAATCACGTTGATGATAACGTCTGATTAGGGAATAAAATAAGGACATATGCGTCTTTTATGTTTTTTTCTTAATTTATCTTAAAATTTCTAGAATACACTATATTACAGGACAGAGGGAGTATAATATATGAAATTACTAAGTAGTTTATGCAAGGTCAACTAGAAACACATATATTAAAGTGTCAAAACTGTTTAATAGAAAATCAAGTGGCTTTAAAGTTGCATTCTTAGTCCGTATTGTTTTTTAAAGCACGGTATAAACGCAGACAACTATATGTATGTAAGTGCACATGTCCTTATGAATACGTACATAGATACCGTATCTTAAGCTAACATATCTTAAAATTAACGAAACAACCAAAGTAATCTCGTAGTTGGGCATGTTGTTTACCATTAAAAAATAATTAATCACAAACACGATCATGCATGCTGAGACTCAAACTATATGGACATGTTTCACCACAAAGATTCTGACCAATTAAACTATGACCTAGTATTTTTTTAGCCTGGGTGATAGGTTGTTCATTTTGTTAACAACCTAAACTCCTAAAGCCTAATATTTGGCTTGTATAACACCATATAGTTCTAATTTATAATGTGTAGCAAATATATAACACATATTATGTATAAATTGAAATTGTTTAACGATTAACATAAATAAGTGCCAATAATTCAACATATCAAAGTGGCAACATCCGAAATATATAGAGGCTATGAAAAACAACCAATTGCATATGGCTTTCTTTGGTAAATGAAGTAACTCTTTCTTATTTAGCTCTAGTTTATGATTGTTATTCTTCATAGCGGCCCTTGGATTTGTGATGATTTCTTCTTCATAATAGCCCTTTCTAAGAAAACCCTCAAATCCGTAGTATCACTCTTTTTTTTCTTCATGTTTGAGACCTAAAATTAACCCTGAGAAATAGTGAAATAGAGTAGGAGACTAAGCAATTGAAGTGCATGGATACATGTTATCCTTGAAAGGAAGGACAATTCTGAATCTGCTTTGTCTACGAATAAGGAAGCTATAAGTAATGTAACTATGAATCTAATTACGGAGAGTTTGATCTTGGCTCAGGATGAATGCTGGCAACAAGTTTAACACATGCAAGTCGAACGAAAGTGGTATTTCCAGTGACGAATGTGGTGGCAAACTGACTTAGGCTATTCTTGTTCCAGTTTCCAAGAATTCACAAATTGTTATCCATAGTGGGGAATTGGTAAGTCAAATAGAATTAGTGATTTGAGCTTAACTATAAGAAGAAAGCTCCCTCGCTGACGGACGGTGTCGCACCCCCTATTTGGAGTCCTCAGACTATCCTGTGCGGATGCGCGGGGGGCATACGACTTGCACTTGCCTAGCCTTGGCTGCCATGGCAATGCACCTTGAATCCCTCATTGACAAGGGGCTGCCCGTTGCCAGAGTCTGTCGTTGCGCCACTCGCCCGCCATCCACCTCACTAGTAGTGCTAGGGTTTGGAGACTGGGATTAGGGAAGCAAGGCAGGAGCAGCGTCCACGTGCGAGAGTCATAAGACGCTGAATCGCCAATGTCTCCAACAGTGGGAGAGAATTTGGCCCACTGGGCCTTATCGAGCCTTCAAACCTTGTTTAGTTCCAGGGGTATAAAGTTTTGGGGTGTCACATCGAATGTTTCATGGGATATTGGAAGGGGTATTCGGATACCAATAAAAAAACTAATTACAGAACTCGCCTGTAAACTGTGAGACGAATTTATTAAGACTAATTAATCCATCATTAGCATATGTTTACTGTAGCACAACATTGTCTAATCACGGACTAATTAGGCTCAAAAAATACGTCTCACAAAATACACGCAATCTGTGTAATTAGTTATTTTTTTAGTCTACACTTAATACTCCATACATGTGTCTAAATATCCGATGTGATATGGTGTAAAGTTTTAGGGGAGGAACTAAACAAGACCTTAGCGCAGAGGTAAAGGGAGTAGAAATATGTATGTTTTTGTGCTAAATGCTTCACATGTATTCGTTTTAGCTTTATTTTCTCCTTTTTCCAATATACATACATGTATACACTATATATAATTTTTTTGCTATTTTTTTAGGTATTCAATTGGCTGCTCTGTACATGACATTTTCACTTCGGTCAAGAAACCAATTGGATTTTGTCACAAAATAGAAATGGCGAGCTTCTGGTCAAGAAACATTTTTCTACGAATTGTTAATGAAAACAAGACACTGATTAATCACCAGTCACCAACACAACGATCATCATACATGTTTATGATTGTTTTGCTCACTTTTCATGTCAAGATTGTCTGTCAATCCCAATTATGCTTGTACCCTGTCTACATTATAAACAACTAATGAAGGGAAAAGGAAAACCGTACACTACAGGCCACACTAGTCCTGCTCCTCCAGCCTAAGGCCGTGTTAGGTTCGCCATGTTAAAATTTAGTCTATATCATATCGAATATTTAGACATATGCATGGAGTACTAAATATAGATTATTTATGAAACTAAAAATATAGAGTAAGACTAATTTGCGAGATGATTTTTTAAGCCTAATTAGTCCATAATTAACACTAACTGCTATAGTAAAAAATGTGCTAATGATAGATTAATTAGGCTTAATAAATTCGTCTCGCAGATTACTCACGGAATATATAATTTATTTTTTTAATTAGTATCAAACACCCCATGATCAATATCATGTAACATTCGATGTGACACATGTTAAATTTTAGTGCTGAGAACCAAACACGGCCTAATTATCCTAAGCAGAAAACAATGCAAGCTAGTCAAACCCAACAAGCATGCTGGCCCCCACAGGCTGCTTCTACTTCTACAAAGGAAAAGGAAGCTCTGAACTCTGATAGAGTGTGGAGTCATCCTAAACCCTCCCTGCCTGCGTGCACGGAGCAAAATGCAAAACCGCTTCCTCGACGAACAGTGTGGTCGGCCCTGGAAAAAAAGAAATGGAGACAGACCTACCAACATACCCGCTCGCATGTTTTCGTCACGAACACGTGGGCCCCAGTTTTGGCGACCCCACGTATCAGTAGGAGCCGTGTGGACGTCTATAACGTCGCTAAACCTGGAAAGCTCCGTCCCTTTCTTCTCATAAAATACCGACGGCGGCACCCTGTACAAGGAAGCAAAATGGCTCACTTACACTTCGGGCCCACAGACAGGAGATCGATGAAGAGGTTTAGCACATTGGTTTTTTTCTTAGCTTACTAGGTTTGGTGCCCTGATCTACCAAACAAAACTGGGAACCGTGTAAGAATTTTTGTATTGTTTTTGTCGTTTCAGTCTTATAGAAAAATTGTGGTGAACTAACCACATGTTACCAGATTAGATTAACTTGCCACAACGCTAATTGCACTACAACATTAAACACTTGTGGAGCTGCAGCAAACTGAGGAAAACGAGACCATTCATGTTTTATGTAAAATATATATGATTAAAAAGAATAACCATTTAGATTTGGTTTCGCCTATTTTGAATAATAGAAGAACTAACTAATTTCATCCTCTAAAGAGAGGAGTTAAACCACCTTGTTACAAAAGTAACACACTACACGACCTGACTAAGTTCACAAAATAATCGAACAGACTCGACACACGATTATGAAAATAAAATGCCATTATGAAATAGAACATGCAAGTAAGAGACAATTAGTTTTGTTCTGATTTTTTTTAGATACATAGTTTTTTTTGCAATGCACCTAGATATACATTATCATCCTATTCTGCAGCACTATTTCAGCGGTACTTTTCAGCGAATGAACAATGTTTTCTCTCACAACAAATCAGCATAAAGCCAAATTTCAGCGAAACCAATAGGGCCTATGTCTATATGCATAGTAAAAGATATGTATCTAGAAAAGCTGGAAAACTTACAATTTAGAAGGAGTACTTAAAACATAGTTGGTAAATAAATGATTATGCCAAGTGAAGAAATGCTCTATTTTGCTTCTCCAATAATTTTCATTAGCTAGCTTTCTAAGATACGAAAATCGTGCTAAGAAAGAAAAGCAAGATGCTATGATGGGAGGAACAACCAGATAAATATCCATCGCGGCTATGCATATTATATATTTATGAATATCTACTACTTAATTTTAAAATGATCAAATAGGTACAAAATTTTCTTTTATTTATCAAAAGTGAATTATAATAAAATTACTTTAAGAAGCTATGCTCTAGCTAACAAATTTTGGCCTAATGTCTAGTGATGGGGCTCATCGCCTCTTGGATATCATGAGGAAGCAGCACCCACCGACCCAGCGCGTCTGGCACGGCCCCACGGCGCCCTCTCCCCCGCGAGGCCCCATCCAACCCCTAACGTGTACACCCGCTGGGTGCACGTAGCCACGGGACCGACCGCCCCTCTCCCGGTCACCCCACCGCCACCCAATCACGCGCCGACGCGTGTAAATATCCGCCTCCCGCGCGCGCTGCCGGCCCGATCCGACGGTCGGGATCGCCCCCGCGGGCCCCCCGCGACCGGCGACGGACGGTCAAAGGCGGGCCGCCCCACCGGCTGCGCCCGGTCACCCCCTCCTCGGGCGCCGCGAAGCTATTTAGCCCGGTGGCCGCGGCGCCGGCAACGGCTGCCACACCAACGCACACAGACAGACAGGCGCAAGAAGAGGAGGGGAAGAACCGAAGAAGGAAATGATGAGAGGAAAATAATTAGCAGCGGAAGCGGAAGCAGCAGCAGCACGAGGTGCGGGGGAGCGGCAGCGGGGTGAGATTTTTTTTTTGGCCCCCCTCTTCGCTTTGCTTTTCTGCACAACGCGATTGATTGACGGACTGGTTGCGAGGGGGGCGTTCGTGCGCTCGCCGGCGGGGCGTCGCTGGGTTGGGGAGGATTCGCGGTGGGATACCCACCGGATACCGCCGTGTTTGGGGATTTTTGTGGGGGTGGATGGGCGCCGGTTCCCGCAATGCAGCGCGCCCGAATTCTGGGTTCGAGGCGGGAATTCTGCTCCTGCTTGTGCTGTCGTCGCGGTTTGATTTTGCTTGCCTTTTCGATTTGGTTGGTCTGGTTTGCAGCGAATTTTTGGTTAGGGTTCAATTCAATCCGTCCGTGGGGAGCGAAGTGAGTTCCTGGGGTTTGTGTCTGCCCAATCTGGTTGTCTTCTACCTTCCCCAAGCTCTACTAAGGAAGCCAAAAAAATGTTTCTTTTTTTTTTCTGCCCCTCTCGTAGCGGTTCAAAAAGAAAACTTGGCCTGGTAGGCGGAAGACGCGGAAGGCGGTAGCAATCTACGTCTTTGCTTCCTCCAGCAGCGCCATTACCGTTTGCTTTGTGCCGCTGCCTACATGTGTGTTTATGTTCTTGTCCCCTTCGGTTGCTGAACATATGGATGGTTGGTGGAAAGGCAACCCAGCAAAAGTACTCTATGGTTTTAGTTGTTCTTGGAGTGATTATCTTTTTTTCCTCCCTATGCTTATTGTTTCAATTGTTCTCTATGTGATTACGTTCTTTTCTTTTGGGGTTACTTCTCTCCGTATGCACTCCCGTGTTATCTTTGCACCGCAGAATATCTCCTTCCTGGGTACATGTAGGGATTGCTTGCGTTTTTCCCCCAAGATAAGATTTGGGGGTAGATTTACTAAACTGGCTGCAATACCTCTGATTGATGTATGAGCAAAGACGCGAAGAAATGCTCAACCGTGTACATTCTTTGGGCGGTTAGGTAGTGGTGTCCACGCTGCTGATTAATTTGGGGAGAATCGATGCCTAGCCAGCCAACACCGTGGCGGTTTGAGCTTAGTTCATGGCCTGGGCAGTCACAGGAGTACGCAGACATTAGGTCTATCAAGTTTTATGGAACACTGATTTTACATTGGAAATTTGTAGTCTTGGCCTCTCTGGGAAGGCTAAAGGATCACAGCTTTGTAGGCCAATTTGCTACTTGGTAGTATCTGAATAGTGGCACGTTACATCTGGGTCTTACATAGTAGCTTCTTATATACTCTAGTGGACGACTAAATACCTGGATTTTGGTTGCTTCAAGTTGGCCCAGGCTCCTTTATTTATCGCTTGCAGCTTGATCCAGTTTTGTTCTCTTAATCATCTGTTACTTGCCTTGTTTGCAGCTAGGAAACTGACCTGGTTAAGTTCATGTTTTGCTGAGATTTATACAATATGCTACTTGTTTCGCTTATGTGAACTTGATCAGCTTACAATGCACACATTTTTTTGTTAGTGCAAAACAAAGGGAAAAAAATATGATGCATAATTTCTTTGCATGTCTTTAATACTGTTGACATCTACTCTCCTTTTACAGGTTCTGGCTGAAGTATTTTAAGGTCTTCATTATCAGCAAATTCCAGTAATGTGCCTTGCCTCTTTTACGTGATTGTACAAGGCAATGAACGGAACTCATCCCTGGACCTCCATGTCCGGGGGTGCATGTTCTAACCTTGGATATGCCAGGGACATGAATGGTAACGTTCCAATTAGCACTACAAATTCCTCGGGGCCAAGCATTGGAGTTAGCTCGTTGGTGACTGACGCCAACTCGTCACTTTCCGGTGGTGCCCAGTTACAGCCAAGTACTAGCATGAATGGTGATTCATTGATGCGTGTTCCTGCATCACCAATGTCATTTTCATCCAATAACATCTCTGGCTCTTCAGTCATTGACGGTTCCATCATGCAGCAAAGTCCACCCCAAGAGCAGGTG
This sequence comes from Saccharum hybrid cultivar R570, assembly GCA_038087645.1. NCBI lineage: Eukaryota > Viridiplantae > Streptophyta > Magnoliopsida > Poales > Poaceae > Saccharum > Saccharum hybrid cultivar. Next base: position 4,263,659 of record JAQSUU010000254.1, on the reverse strand, counting down.
CAGAAACGGAGGTCTTCAAGTGTAACATCACAACCTGTGATCGATGCTGGAGGTGCATTGCATGCTCAGAAGAAATCAAGGATTGATGTTAGTCCGGGTGATATCATGCAACAACAGCTGATTCAGCAGCTGATCCATGGTCAGAATTCTCTTCATTTCCAGGGGCAACAGAACCCACAGCTTCAAGCTTTGATTCAGCAGCATAAACTGGCACAGCTTCAGCAACGGCAGCAGCAGCATTTGTTGCAACCATTTTCTCAGATGCAACAACCCCAAGTTGGTATTCCTCGGCAGCCTCAACTTAGGCCACCACTGGCACAGACTGGAATGCAGTTAAGTGGTCCTGTTAGGACTCCTATCGAGAGTGGGATTTGTTCTCGCAGGATACTGCAGTATTTATTTCACAAGCGTCATCGTCCAGAGGTGAGTTTCTCTATAGTGTTAATTGTTTGTGGGATTATGAGGTACAAGCTCTTGGCAATACAATTTATTCGAACGATGTTTTCTAGAATAACCCTATAACATACTGGAGGAAGCTTGTTGAAGAGTACTTTGCACCTCGAGCAAGAGAAAGATGGTGTGTCTCTTCTTATGACAACAGAGGGAAATCTTCAGCTGCTGCTCCACAGAAAGCTCTGGTAATTAATACTTCACACCTACTTGTATTTTATTTCCCATCGTATACTGCTCTTTATTTCATGGCCGAACATCACTTTCTGCTTGATGTTCAGTATTAGATTGATTAGCATCAGTGTAAAGTTCTGCTTGGGTTACTGAAAACCACATTTAATTTGTTAAGTGCCTTTAATGGTAGAATATAGATCTTGTATGCACAACTTTTTGCTTTTTGCAGTAAAGAGTTCTATTTGTAGCCTGCAGCAGTTAAATTTTCTTTTTCTATATATAAAAATGCGATGGATACATTCATCAATTTTCTATTTTCTCTATGGTACAGGATACATGGCGATGTGACATTTGCAATACACATGGTGGGAAAGGATATGGTTAGTTGGTCTCTGTCAACTCTACCTGATGAATGATAACGGTTCTTTTATTTGTCCAAATTCTTAGTTTGCTCAGTTAATAGTTGTGATCTATTCTGGTAAGCTTCTTGTGGCTCTAAAGGTGGTCTTGCCATTTCAGACTAGAAAAATATAATACTAACAATTTGTTGATAAGCATTAAGAATGATAAAAATATCATGCAAAGATCATTGCCAAGTTGAAAATTAATCTCTGGATCAGCTGAATGCTTTTTGAAATGTATGAATGTCACAAACGAAGAATCTTGAAGGATCTGAAGTTTGTAGCTCCTAGTCACAAATTAAGAGTTTGAGCCCCCTGTGTTTAGTCTCAAATTGGAATCAAGATTCTTCACTCAAACACCCCTATTCTACCTGAGCTCTCCCAAACAGGGCCTTTGAACAAGGTGATGCCCTAGTGATTCTTGTTTTCTCACAGTGAATCTCTGGTTAAATCAGATATGTTTTTATGTCTTCGTGTTATCTTTTATGCACTCTGCATGTGCTATTAAGATGACATATATGATTGCCTTAGTTTCTCCTTTCTGAGTAGATTTCTTCTTAACATCTGTACGTTATTCTCATAGATCATGATTTATTTCGTGCTTTTCCTATTTTCTGGTTCAGTGTCTGCCATTAAGCTCACTAAGTTAACTTTATCTTTTTTTTTTGGTTTTTGTTCCATTTGGTAGAAGCTACCTATGAAGTACTTCCTAGACTCTGCCAAATTAGATTTGACCATGGTGTTATTGATGAATACTTATACTTTGACTCACCCAACGAATTCCGGTTGCCTAATGGACAAATGGTGCTGGAGCATGCAAAAGTTGTTCAAAAAAGTGTTTATGAACATCTACATGTTATACATGAGGGACATCTGAGAATCATTTTCACACCAGAACTGAAGGTATGTTGCTTAGCTGTCCTGGTTGCTTGCACATGGCATTAGCAATTTTGGTAACATGACCATATTGTTTAGCATTTGTAGGCACTTAAATGTTTCAAATGGGTGGCAATTGATAATTATTCTATTTCCTGATTGCCTGTGAAATGTGTAGATAATGTCCTGGGAGTTCTGTTCACGACGCCATGAGGAGTACATCACTCGCAAGACTATAGCACCACAGGTGGAGTTCTTTGTCCAATGTGCTGTTCCTTTAATTTTCGCTACAGTTTTTTAATTCTATAATTTGGCAGGACACTATGGTAGTTTAATCCTCTTTGCCTATATGTATATATTGCTTGGCTATATGATACAAATTTATATGACGTGGCATGAGTCCGTTGGATCCTGGATTATTTATTGGGGTGAAAAATGCCTTTCGTTTTGGGCACTCTCACATTTATTTCTTATCTCCTCTATGTTTTGATTTGCCCTACAATATTTTACAGCTGCATGGACTCAGTATAAGATAAAAATATTAAAATTTGAACACATAACACATCCGATTTCTTATTCTAATGCGTATTCATTGTGGGTGCTACCCCAAGTGCATATTCCTTGTACCTGAGTTAACTCCTCTTGTATGGTATGCCATAAACTTTGGTGACTGTTATATCATATCTTCTACTCACCCTTCTGTTTTTCCAGGTTAATAATCTGCTGCAAGTTGCCCAGAAATACCAAGCTGTTGTCAATGAAAGTGGATCAGCGGGGATATCAAACAATGATGCACAAACCATCTGCAACATGTTAGTGATCCTATTTCACCTTCAGTACTTGACATTGATATCGACGTGTACTGAGCAAATTTTTCTGGTTATCTAATTTATGTGGTTTCATCTTTTTTCTTCTGTACTGTTAGGTTTGTCACTGCATCACGGCAACTGGCAAAAAATCTAGAGCATCACACCTTAAATGAACATGGGCTTTCTAAAAGATATGTACGCTGCCTGCAGGTAGTTAGAATCCCCCTTGTATCTTTTTACAGTTCAAGTACATACATATGCATGCAGCATGCTGATGGTTGTCTGTCCTTGTCAGATATCGGAGGTGGTGAATCACATGAAGGACTTGATTGAGTTCAGCCACAAGAACAATCTTGGTCCTAAAGGTATGATGATTGTGCACATTTATTTAATAGTGTCTTCAATTTTCATTTAGTTGTCAAACATTTAGCTGTGTGAATTAGTTTTTTTTTTCTAAATTATTAGGTTCCTCCTTGCTGTTTTTCCCACATTTTGTATAAAGATGGTTGGATTTAGTATTAAAATTGGAATTCTGTCTTCAGAGGAAATTGAATTTGTAGGCCTTGTTTTATAATAAAAATCTACAGCACTGGAAATCCACCATTTTGACCATAATGGGCTGTACCCAGACAGTGTGATGCGATAACTTGGTAGACATGGTTGTTTTTGGCTTACTCAAGCAGCAAGAGTTTTTTTTTGCGAGTTATGCAGTAGAGTTGAAGAATACCAATGGATAACAGGTAGTAATGTCTGTACACATGGTTTATGTAGTGGGAAGTTGCGCATCTCATTTATAATTTGTGTAGCTTCATTTGTTTTTTCAGCTGATATCAGCGGAGCAATAAACAACAATTAAAAAGAAACAATATGAACAATGACAAAAACTGATTGCTGATTGGATAGTATTGTGATCTTTAGTATGGAGTGCACCTTCTGTTTGCCCCATTTATCTACACTGCACTTCTAACATTTTTTCTCTGTTAATATGCAGAGAGCCTGAACAGTTATTCGAAAACCATGGCAAAGTTTCAGAATATGCATGATTCAAGACAGCTCATGGCTGCTGCTAACCTTGCCAGTAACCAGAGCAACACCAAACTAATGGGGGTCAAACAAGAAACAAGTACTTCTGTGAACAATCAGACTCCTGGTGTCGGAACCATTGGCAATAACACTCTACAGAATGCCACACCTCTAAACAGCTACCAGAATATGCTCAGAAGCTCCAGTGCAAATCCAATTTTGCTGCAGCAGGAGGCATCAAGTGTCTTCAAAGGTCCTACAGCAATGCACAATGGCATACAGCTGGAAGCGGCCAGATCCTTCCGTGGACCTAACCAAGTGCAGTTCCAACACCCCGCGTCATTTCAGCAGCCTATGCTGCAGCAAAACAATTTCCAGGGCTTTGGTGTTAACCCACAATACCAGCAGCATGTGCTTAATCAGCTTCTGCAGGAAGTTAAGAATAATAACAACCGCACAAAAGCACAGCAACCGCCTCCAGATGCACCTAATGTGAGTGGTGGTCTTGCATCAGGAGTTGCTATCCCCAATGTTGCTGCTACTGGGGAGCAGGGACAGCATATCAATAATAATAATAGTAACCATAACGGCACAGTGAAGGGTGCTGCTCCAGCTGGTACTGGCCCTAGCAATGTGATCAACAATAGCACAGCCAGCATTGCCCCTGGCAGAAACAACAGCTTCAAGTCGGTGAGCAGCAGTCCAGCTGCTGCCGCAGCTGCTGCTGGCAATGCCGTGAACTCAATGGTTGATGATTCCTTCCTTCAACTAGAGGACCTTGATGACACAGTCACTAACGCTCTGGTGGAAAGCGGACTATTCGGTGCAGGACAAGGGTGGTAGTGCCTTGCCATGGTAACATGTGAGCATGTCGCACGGTATATAAACGTCTCGCTACTCTTGAGTTCGTTCGCCGTAAGCGCCAAGCAACAATATAAGCCTGATTGGTGCTGGCAAGTGCTTTGCCATCCTTATCTTTCTGTGACAGTTTAAGATGATCATATCATACACCGATGTAACTCCAGATGTGTGAGTAAGATAGTGAGTTGGATTTGGCTTGGGGATCGGGAGTGCAACCAGTAGCTGTTAGCGTGTGCATGGCATGTTTCTGAATGATATGATGTGATTATCTCAAGGTCACAAACATTACCATGTATATCATTTTCATGCTATAGGGAGTGCCAATTATATTCTCCTGTTATCTGGCACAGGGTGTGTGTTTCCAATGGTTTCACGTTCGTTCTGCACTCCGGATTGGCGTCCCTGTAAGCCTCTGTGGAGCACTTCCTTAGACAACATCTAAGGGCGTGTTTGGTTAAATAGCAGCAGAGGTGCTTGGCAGACAACTTTTTCCAAACCGTAGGATTTAGGCCCTGTTTGCTTGAGTGAATCAGTTAGCCATTTAGCAGTGTTTTTCTCTCATAACAAATTATCATCAGCAGTCGTAGAAACGTTAATTGCCTGTGGTAAAGATGCGTTCGATAGAGATTCTTATGGAAATGTTCCAGGTCTAGATTCTCACAAAAAGGAATTTACCTACTGTTGAGATCGTTTGGCAACTGGATTATTACCTACTATTGAAATCGTTTGGCAACTGGATTATTATCTAGTACTATTGAAATTGCTTGGCAACTGGATTTAGTTTCTTAGAGTAGTAGAAAGTAGTGAGAAAAGAATCATTGTCCTGGGTGTTAGGCACGGTTTTCTAGTGATTCCACTAGGAAGTTCTTATATCTAAAAAAAGAACTATGAAGGTTCTATCCCACCAAACGGCCCCTAAGTATCCAATACATCTTAAATGGCTCGAGGTATGCTTCGTGAGAAAACAATTTGCATAATGCATCGCACAACAAATACACAGTCATGGCAAAGAGAAAGAACAAGCTTCTAATAAACAACTATAAGATTGTGACTCTTAAAGTACATTTCCACAAGCCAAAGGCAAAATAAAAACACCTAAAACTCTTTTTTTTCTTTTTTTCTTTTCTTTTCCATGGGGGTGATCAAGCATCTAGACTTCCTAACTTTTTTTTTTCTCCTTTTGGATTATTTTTTTTTTCATTTTCAGTTTTCTTGGCGCTAAAAAATGTAGATGATGCAACCAGCCGGGTGACGCATCATCATCTTATCAGCTCCGTTGGTGACGTGGTCGGATGCTAGGAAGGTCCAAACAGTTCATATTTGCATACAGGGCATGTCTGTTTTCACAAAACAAGGAGAAATTCAAGTTCAGAAAAAAGAACCATCATAGTGAATAAATCCCAATCCACTGCAACGGCATAACAATTTGTTATTACTCCCTCCGTCCAAAAATGCAATTCTCGTTTTTCGAGAAGTCAAATAGATTGAACTTTGACTAAATTTATATAAAAAAAAGTACAAACATTCATAATACAGAATAAATACCATTAGATTAGTTATATAATATATTTTCATAAAAAATAGTTGAAGTTAAATTGCTAATAATATTTACTATAAATTTGGTTAAACTTGAACTACTTTGATCAGCACGTATCCCATAATTGCATTATTTCACGAACGGAGGTAGTACAAACAAATAGCACAGGAAGAGGATGCTTCATCATCTGCAGATTTACCTTGTTGACCTTGAGCCATTTGGTGACACAAGCTGCGTGGTAGTGATGCCTGCACGGCAACGTTATCATGGTTTCACGGCTTCTGAAAGTGGACAAGCAGATAGGGCAGCTGCATCCAAACAAACCCCAAAAAACATCATCAGTGATGCCATGGAAATTTCACTCTTTGTCGTCAACATTAGAAAAAACAACAACTCACATGTTGTAACATATGAATCGATTTTTATGGCGGAGTATATTTGTATATTCCATACTATTCTTAAAGAGCAAACTTGCAATAATGTAAACTGAAAAAGGGAGGCATACACCTACTCTTCATGGTTTGTTTTCCGGGAGAAAAACCCTGATGTCTTGACTGACTTGTACTTCCATGGCTGCAGATAGGAGATGAGCTCATCGGATAAACCTCTGTCCTCAGTCCCCACAGATTCTACAAGTGCCTGTCTTTGCTGCACCACCGAAAAGAGGGCAGGAAATCAGTGGCCTTTCCAAATTCCAACCCAGGTGTAAAGGTACACACTACTTGCATAGTTCTATTTTGTTCACAAGCTTTACATGTCACTTGAAAAGAGGAGGAAAAAAAAGAACATTCCATAACCACAAACCTCATAAGTCATGTTGTCTGGATCAACATCATCATCATCACCATTACCATCCTGCCTGTCAGCCTGCAGACACAATTATCAGAATCTTCAGTTCTTCACTTTTCATATCTTTGAAGAATAACTAACTCAGAAAGAAAGATAGATGTTGAGCCTGCCAAGTTGAGCAATGTTCTCCTTCGTGTTAGAGAAAAAAAAAGAAACAAAAACAAGTTGAGCAATCACCTCTTCCTCTTCGTCGTGATGGTCATGCTCATCGTCAGAGTCAGATGGAGACGGCACGCAGCTGATATCTGAACAATCATGGCAGCGACAACGCAAGAACCACAATTATGAGATGCGACGGCCGACGGGCACAAGAATCCGACGAGTGTCACATCATGTAAAAACGAAACGCATCTGAATTTGCTGAATCATCATTCATAGGCAGAGCAGATCATACCATCGCCGTCGTCTTCGACGCTGAGGTCCTCCATCTCCTGCTGGAGCTGCTTGGCGTACTCGAAGTCTGAGGCGATCTGTTGATCCATGCCTGAATTCCTGGTAGCAGTTACTGCTGCAGCAGTGCTGCTCTCTCCATGGTATTCCTGTGACTGTGAATAGTCATACGGGCCCCTGGGTCCTGCACCTCTCATATGGTTCTGCTGGTTGCTGTATGCTCCTTCCAAGATCGATTGGTGTAAACCCTCCTGCAATTGTGAAATCTCTCTCAGTAATCCGTAATTGTTGCTTGTTTATTAGCCTATTTTCTTTTTCAGTAGAGACTGAAATCCTACTTCCAAAGCTACAAGAACGAAAGCTACGGAAATAATACGCAGGTCAGAAGAAACGAAGATACAAGGCTGACAGAGACGCCATGTTTATGCATGCTTGTGCTGAAGATTTGAAGGCGAAGAAAGGGCATGTACCTGGCCAGGAAGAAGATCGGCGAGGACAAACTGGAGCAGCTCGTCGTCGAGGTCGTCAAGGCTCACCTCTGCCACCGTGCTGCGGGTGGGCGAGTTGGCGTAGTGCACGGTGACCCTCCTCAGGGCCCCGGACTGCCCCACGGTGGCCATGATTGGCCGGCCACCGAGACAAGCGTGAGCCGGTTACCTGGAGGCCATGGCACAGCATCTCTCATAATCAATTGGAACCAAGAAAGTCTCTGATCAGCAGGAACAAGAGGTAATGTAACCACCTCCGTAACAACTTGGTTGATGTGAACTGTTATAGACCCAAGCCTAACACTAGTGATTTTAATTTGGGAAAAAAACTTTTTTTTTTGGAAGGAAACTCATCCAAATCTCTCATGTTCTTATGAATCATGCAGTGTGCATAGCTGAATTTGCAAGAAAAAAAAATCAAAGAAGAAGGCACTCAAGAGCCAAGAACATGGAAAGACCGTACCGGTGAAGCACAAATTGAAGAGCAGAATCGAAGTGCGAAAACAAAAAGGGAGATCGAAGAAAGATGAAGAGGATGGGAGAAGGATGCTTGGTGTACCTCTGTTTGTGTCTCTTGTTGTCTCCTCTCTTCTCTCTCAACTCAAGGTTTGTTGAAGGGATGGATGCTTTGTTAATGGGAAGAGTGGGTGGCTACCTCAGTGTTTATATGCAGACACACAGGTCGCTCTCACTGTCTGTTTTTAAATATACTTCCATGGACAAAAGAACAACAGTGTTTGAGCTTTTATACGTTCCGGCCTGCTGAGCCTCTCATTGTCTCTGAGTTTGATTTTACCAACCACAGTAAAATCTTGTCAGTGAGTTTGTTCTCATCCTAATTCTAGCTTGCCTTGCGTTTTCAGTTGTGGAATACTCCTGTCTGTCCGTTTATTTCTGGAGAAAGGCATCGAACGGCAATTTCACATTTAGGAACCTTGGTGATGCCCTTTTTCTTTTTCTTTTAAAAAATCAAGGATTTAACCCTGGTTGGGCCGTCAGCGTCACAACTGAAGGCACCACCATTTCATTGCTCACGACAATTGAACCGTTTCTCAAAAATAAATCACAATTGCAATCCAACATTGGTTTGTCAAAAATACATCACAATTACCTGAGCTTGAAATCTCATCCAATCAGACGGTGAGAATAGAAGGCTTTTATTGAGAAGACAAGAGTTTCTGACGGAGGATTTTTTTTTCTTTGTTTCATGAGTGAGTCACATGCACTGTTCTTCCTCCCCCTCCTTTGCTTGGCAGTTCCAAGTCATTATCATCCATGACTCCATCGATGGCGTCGAGACCATGTGGACACTTCCATTGCCGTCCATGTGAGCCGTTGCACTTAGTTTAATTTAATGCATCATTGTTGAGTCAAGGTCTTCTGCGACGACGACAACTGCAGACAAAGAAATACTAAAAATAAAAACGGACCACTAAAAGCTTCTGAACCAACACCGGTAGCAACTGTGAACTGACCTCACCTCAGACAATGTGGCTTGATAGCACAATCGGCGATGACTCGGAGTCTTCAGAAGATAAAGATCAAGACATATCTTAAGCGCAATTGTGATCATGATCACGATAGGAATGGTTAATGACAGCTGGATCTTTTGAAACTTGTTAGTTCTTGGAAGAAGGACCCCAATATGGTTGGCCAAGCCCAAGATTTTGTACTTCAAGCATGATGTCTGTTCATTTCTTGCAAACTAATACTGTCCAAGTGCTTCAAATCATAGAGCGCGTTTAATTTGTCGCGCAGCAAATCTTGGTGTTTGGTGCAGGAACCTTCATCTGAGATTCTCAGATCAGCTTCTGGTACACACAAAAGAAGATCCTAGCTAGTGCCAACAAGAAGCAGATATAGAAAACCCTCCTTGCTTTAGACCATGCATGTGTCCATGTTCAGCACAACAAATTCTTGGCATCCACTGATGAAACGATCTGCTCAACACACACACTCTCACTAGTATACTAGAAAAGTGACCAGTGGTAGTATATATGTGTAGGAATCTATTGACATGTTCCAGCCGGACACTGAATTATCTTTACATCAGTAGGTGGCAATCCCTTTCACTTCCAAAGGCGACATCTCATGCATGCCTCTGCCCTTCATAGTGCCTACCATCCAATCAGTGTAAGACAGGGCGGTGGTGGATTATCATGTGGTTAAGACACCGACCACCCTACTACTGATCTCTCGCCAATACTCACTGACCACGACCTCACACACAATCATTCTGTCAATTTCATCACACGAAATTTCTGGGCAGGATCGCTGCACGTCAACACGACATGAATGCGAAGATTGGCCACCAAGACATACATTGATACATGGAGGCCAAAGACTTGGAGCCAGTCAGGTCAACCATAAAGTAGTGCCGGCAGTTGGTGTTGCCAAATTGATTAAGCTTCTCTGTTCTTAAAATAGTCTGGAGAAGGATACAAAGCAGTGTACTTTTTACTACCTGATGGTGTCATGGAGATAACTACAATAGCACAGTACTGTGTAGTAACCCAAAATTTCAACTCAAAGACATGGACAACTAACTATAAAGCAGTCTACTTCTACCATACATCTAAATGTCTGATTATTTTAGATAAATGTCTGAATGTATGATACATGGCTCAGAAGATGAGCCTAATCCCATTTGGCTTCTGACACTACTATTTCCACAGGGGAACAAGCATCTACTATCTGGTGTCTCCTGATTTAAGTACGTCAGCAAGCATCCAGAGCACTAACTTCCTGGATCGGCCAGCACTAACTTCCTGGATCAGCCAACTTTTCAAATGCAATAGGACCAGACACAAAATCATAGAGCTGATTATTTCAACAAGAGAAACAACGACAAAAGTAAAAAGGAAGATGTTGCGTCTGTTCATTTCGTCAGCATTTACAAGTCATGTCAAGCATCTAACGTAATGGTTATGCTCCTAATTGTGAAACTGACCCGGTGAAATTGTTCTTTTTTCCACAAGCACATGGCGATCTGAACATTGACCAGTGTCCTTCTGGAAGTGTCCTACCTGAGCAAATTTTTCTGCTTGTTTGTGCCGGTACATTCACACCTTAAGCAGCAGCAGTCATTTTCAAGTTTGATGGAATCCAGACTGATCCATAGTACAAAAATGAAGTTTTTAGCTAAAAGTTGTAAACTCGTTCAATATATGAGCCGCCACTAAAAGTTGTAAACTTGTTCAATATATGAGCCGCCGCTGTAGAAAGGAACTAAGGAACACAGTAAATCCAATGAAACATGACAAAATGTATACTGCAAAGGCAGAGAGCGTATCTTTTTAAGAAAGTGGAGGACAAATGAGGCTTCTTATGTCTCCCATTCGACAATTCCATGTTTGACTTGCTTCCAGGCTGCATCCAATATGAGGGTGATCACGAAACCATGGCTGCAAAGTGCTCTATAGAGATGACTATTAAGTTGCATGCACCGTCCAATTCAACCCAAAAGTTTAAGCTGATGGGGAGAGGTGGGCAATTCACTTATATTCTAACACTCTCCCTCACGTGGAGGCTCCCTCAGGCCTCAGACGTGGAATAGGAGCAAGCAACAATTATTTAATTTAATTGTGCTAACCAGGATTCGAACTCGAGACCTCTGACTTTGATACCATATTAAGTTGCATGCACCGACCAATTCAACCCAAAAGGTTAAACTGATGGGGAGAGGTGGGCAATTCACTTATATTCCAACAGCAACCATGAGAATGCGATGGGCACAAATATGATGCTAATCATTCCTGCATCATACTTCCAAGCAATCTCATGCACAACCCCATGGTTTGAAAGTTCCTCTATGTCTTCCGCGATGAGCAGCCATGGCAAACAACGAGGTAGTAAGGTAGTTAGATAAATACATCAAAGCAGAAAACATACAACAACAACAAAGCAGAAAACATACACTGCATGAAAACTAAATCACTAAAACATATAAGCTTTCTCTGTAACTAGGTAAATGCTCGTGCGTTGCAACAGGAACACATAATACCACGATAACATATGTATGAGCGTGTGCTATACTCTTATAAAGGTGATAGATACTGCAATCATGATGTTCCAATCAATATTACATAAGTCTTTAAGAATGATAGATAGTTAAAATATAACTCTAAATTTGAATGCAAAACTGAAATATAACAGACGACCATTCACCTTAATCATAACAAGTGTGTGTTTCACAATACATGTTTTACAATATACTATACAATTAAGAATCTAATCTCTCAATAGTTCTTCGTAGAAGTAAAGCTCAAGATGTTTTGGCTCCTTACCTTCTTCTTTGCCAAAAGACCTTACGTTGTGATAGATCTGGCTGTGTACACGAAAGGTGTATATGACACTATTTTTCTAGCTTGCAGTAGCGCTATCGAGGCGACAATATAGAGAAGTGAAAAAGAAATGGCCATTGAAAAACCTAATACTGTTACGAAAATGCCTAGCATCTGCGTCGTTACTTGATCAAAGTCTCATAAGCTCATTAGGTATGTTCTGTTCATTGAGCTCGACCTTTCCGATGCGACAACAAAACCCACGTGGTTCATGCTCAAACCTTTTTGCATCGCAATGCTCTCAGTTTGTGACAGGTTTTAGCATATGGGTATTTGTAGACATGTTACTATACATAAGGATGAAAACAGACGGAAGCAAACGGAAAATAGCTCTACCATTTTCTTTTTCATATTTTTTAACGGAAACGGGAGTGGGAGCAGAAACGGGAGCGGGATAAATGGTTATACGAAAACAGGTAAATACGATCGGAAAATAGACGGAAACGGATTGTAAGCGGGAACTTAAGCCGGAATTGCATGCCACACATTTAGTAACACAATTCTATATTTCTATAACTCACACATGTATGGCAAGGCTATGCTGCTTGATGCATGGTGCCGTGGTGGTGCGTGGTTGCCTACAGTCCCTTGCACATCCCACAATCACACACAAGTACAGCATCAATAGCATCACACAATCACACGCACACACAAGCAATGGTCTCCAGACTCATCTCATCATTGTTGTGTGAGATCGAGAGGGAGGCAACAACACGGAGCATGGGCCAACCGTGAATGGATGATTGGCAAAAGCTACGATGCATACGTGCACGCGGGCCGCCGAGCTTGCTGCGGACTGGGCCGGCCAACAAGAAACAGGGAACTGGAGAACAATGTGCTGGGCTCATCCCGGCTAAGCTAAAAACAGGATAAAAACGGAATCATCCCGGATGAAAACAGGATACCGTAAATATGGACGGAAAACTCCTCATCCCGTTTCTGGTCCCGGTCCTGGTGCACCCCGTCCCGTTTTTGGCCCCATTTCCGTATTTCCCCGGAAAAAATAAAAACGGTCGGGAAAAAACGATATACGGTTGCGGACGGAACGGGATTTATCCCGTCCGTTTTCATCCTTAACTATATACCTCATCGTATCGGTCAGGTACTTCAGGGATGGAAATCGTGTCTTCCTCAAGGTCATTGTCTTGGACATCGTCATCATATTCCTTATCTGAAATAACATTTAAGCCACAATAGTTTAGATAAAGGTAGTGGAAGATTTGATTTCTATTCGGTCTTTCGCACAAACACCTTGCCCAGCAAACAGGTATCCCTCGTCCTCTTCAAATATGTCTCCCTCATCATCATCTATGACCGTCAAAGATACATGAGTTAGTAGAACTACGGGTAAAAATAAACAAAGGGGTTCAAATAGTTTATATAATGTTACAAAATAGTGTAAATTACCACTGTCATCAAATAGTGGTGTCGTCGGTGCATCTGATGCAAGCTGAAGGCTAGGTCATATCCTTTCTGATAATCATGTAATGACCATGGTTGAGTTAGGTATAATATGGTACATAATATATGTCACCTAAATGAGATCACGAGGCATCAGTATTTACCATTGTTGGTCAGGACTGATTGAGGCAAAGGGTGTGTTATCGTTCAAGTGTTCTTCAGCCATGCATTCACAATCATCAAACAGTGGTGCCGTCGGTGTGGCTGATGTAGCCTGAATGTTGGGTCCTGCCCTTTCTGTTAATCACAGAATGAACATGGATCGGTTATGTATAGTATGGTATATAGGTCCCCTAAATGGGATAAGGAGGCATCAGTATATATCGTTGTTGGTCACGACTGATTGAGGCAAGGGTGTGTTTGCATCCACTTGGCCTTTAGCCATGCAGTCACCATCTTTATTAGATGCCCTTGTGTTCAAACCAATGCGATGCTCAAACATTGTGTTACGATGGGAAACAACGCTTGTCTTTGTCCAGATAGAATATGTGATCTTTGTGTCATATGGCTAGACACTAACTCATCGCATCCTTCATCATTGACCTCGTCATGAGGCGGAGGGATATAAAGAGGTGTTGCACTAGACTCTGGGATAACCCAATCACTGGATTTTGTCGTAGTTCCATGAGCTCCATATGTGCCCGCAGTTGGCCACACAACCTCAGGAATAAACATGTTCTCCATGGCGATAGACTTCGGGTGTAGGGTATGCTTCCGCATCTCTCTAAATTTTTTGTCAGATCTTTTCAATGCCTCCTTGCGCTTGGGTCCACTATTATGCAGCCTTTGACACTCACGCCTTGATTCCATTTGTTCGGGCGTCATATTGTAGCTCTCGCTAAAGTAGTTACTTCGTGTTGTACTTTGCACACATGTTTTATCAGCATAGGTAGCAGGGGTATTGGTGAAATCAATTGTGCTCTCTTCGCTATAGTCTCCATTTCTGGCTCATCTATCAATGTAATCGTATAAATGCAACCATTAGCTTTATTGAGTCATTATTGCAATATCATTTTCAAGGACCTAAAATATTTCAGCGTCTTTAATTACATGATAATCGAGTGGACATGTTCTCATCACCACAATTGTTGGTCTGATAGGAATCATTCCTATGGAGCCAATCATCTGTTTCAACAGGATCCATATTTTCCTTATTTGATGCAACGTCATTATCTACAAAATATTTACACATTACATAAATCCGTAAGAAAATAAATACATGTTAGTTCATCAGTACATGACAATGCTAATATGTTAGGATGCCTTACAACTGGTCGTTCCAATAACATGTTGATTTTTTCTTTGATGATAGGCTTTACGGAGCCTCTTATTAATTGCATCTTTTTGTTGTTGCCATCGAGCTCTATCCCTTTCCCTCTTACCTACATGCCATGTAATCTTTGATACGATGCTATATTACCTTCTTTGGAGGTGTGAGTCTTGTCTCCGTGCACGAGAATTATTATCCATTGTATGAATATATCTATAATAAAATAATGCAATTAGCACTTAAAGGCTATAATGAAAATCAGTATTGAAATCAAAGATGTATCAAACAAAAATAATTAAAGCCTTTTATTTCTTCAGGACATCAAAAGGGATGAGGTGTAAAAACTATCCCTGAGATAAGAAAAATAAATAGCATACATAACCCAAAAAAATGACAGAAACTGCTGCGAGGTTAATTTTATTTATGGGATGATAATTAGTTTCTAAAGCATGGCAGTGTGCTGCAAGAAGCAAAGAGGTGGCAGTAGACTAAGTGCACTATAATTTTTCTGAATTTTATTCATGCTGCACCAGGCCAAATGCAGTAGTACAGTTCTGAACAATTTGATGAGGTTCCAGTGGTAAGAAATAATTAGCAGCACTACTATGAAATCAGGAGGTCCTCCAGTGGTATAAACTAAGTCATATGAAAAAACATGTGCCAAAAATCATGAACAAGCTTTCAGTAAAAAAAATTCATAAACAAGCTGCACTGGTGTAAGGTCCAAATGGCTAGAGGGGGGGGTGAATAGCCTATTTAAAATTCTATAAGCTTCACTAAACAACCACGTTAGTATAAAAGATGGCTAAGCTAATTCTAGCACTAGCTCAACTACACTATGCAAGCCACCTATACAAAACTAGTGAAGCAAGGCTATGATCTCTAATACACACCAACAAGACTAAGTCACTAAGCTACTTACTCCTAGGTGATAAAAGCTACACTAAGCAAACTACACTAGGGTAAGTACAAGAAAGTAAAGAGCAAGTCACTTGATTCTTATACCAACGAAGTAGAGAAGTAATGCACTCGAAGAATCAATCACAATGATCAACCACAAGAGAAATCCTCGGCAAAGAGATGACACAAGATTTTTTACCGAGGTTCACTTACTTTCCGGCAAGCTACTCCTCGTTGTGGCGATGCACCCACTTGTCGGTTCGCGAGCTAATCGACTATCAAGAGTCGAGCCCTCGGCGGGCGCCGCACAACCGCACACAAGATGGGGATCCTCCAAGCCACGAGCTCCACTAGAGTATCCAATTTGCGAACTCCCGCGGGGAAGGATCAAGAACCCCTTACAACACTTGGTGAAGGCTCCAACAATCTCCAATTGCGAGCTCAATCACCTCCGCTACTCCAAGCCGTCTACCGTGTCGGGAAACAGGAAGAGTAACAGGAAATCCACAGCCACTCGAAGATCAAGTGCCTCTAGAATGCAACTCTCAAGCAATGCACTTGAATCTCACTCAATCTCACTCAAGATGTGCAACTATGCAAAGAGATGAGTGGAGGGAATGTTCTCTAGCTCAAAGGATGTCTCTAGGTCTCAAAATGTGCAAGAGATGCCCTCAAACCCCGGACACCCTCTATTTATAGCGAAGGGGTACGCAGCTAGCCGTTACAGACGACGCAGCTAAAAACGCGCTGACCGGACGCTCCGGTCGTCACTACACGACAGCAAGAAACAGTGCGCGTCAGAACTAGCCGTTGCCGTGATCGGACGCGCTCAACCGTTTGACCGGACGCGACAGTGCCAGCGTCCGGTCGCGTTCCAGTAAGCTCCCGTCAAGACCGGACGCGTCCGATCGCACGTGACCGGACGCGCCGCGCGTCCGATCGGCACTTCGCAGCTCTCTGCTCCTCTGGACGCTTGACCGGACGCTCCGGTTCCGTGAGGGACCGGACGCGCCGGTCGCGCGCTCACCTTCTGCGCACAAGAGAACTGACCGGACGCGCTGGTCAGGCCAGACCAGCGTCCGGTCACAAACCCCAGTGCCCGCGCCACGTTGAACTGACCGGACGCGTCCGGTCAAACCGAGACCGCGTCCGGTGCAGCGTCCGGTCACTGTTTTTCAGTGAAAACCATTTTGGACTTTCGCCATCTTTTCTCGCCTCCGGCGCAATAGAAAATAGGCATTTCATTTCCTCGAAAACGCCTGAATCCCGCGCTCGCAAGCTCGGCGGGAGGGAGAGCGAACCCCAAACCCCTTACTACCGCTCAAACACCACCGCCTTCGCAAATGTGCTAACACCACCAAGTGTACACCACCATATGCATGTGTGTTAGCATTTCACAAATATTTTCCAAGGCGTTATGTTAGCTCTCAACTAGATCCTAATGCATATGCTCAAGACATTGATCTAGTGGCACTTGATTCCCGAGCTAACCGTGATTGCCCCTCTTGATAGTCGGCTATGTATCCTAAATCCGGTCAATCACTTCTCTACTCATCTTAGACCGGTAAAAGGAAAACCCTATGGTTATACCTTTGCCTTGCGCTCTTAGATCCTTCTCTTCCACTTGATCATCATGTCCATCATTTTATGTGCGTCTTCACCATGATCTTGCTCATCATTTCATGCACCAAATCATGTGGTCTTGTGGCCATCTCTCCATGCCATTTACACCTTCACCACATGTGTTGCTTATGCCTAGCTCAAAACACTTAACACATGGCATTAGCAACTTGGTGTCATTAATTACCAAAACCAAACTTGGGCTTTCAACTGGAACACATGTCCATAGATTCATGAATAGAAGCTAATTTTTCATGATAGACCTTGGGATGCAAACAACTATACATGAATTCCATTTTGTCTATGAAATTCAGAGCAACAAGGGCAATGCAATATACCGTCTGCCAACGAATAGTAGTGAACCAACAACTAATAGAATAGACCCTCTCGTCCAGCACTTACAGAAATAGCTTGCAAAAAAATACGCACATGCACAAGCTTGACAGGACCTATATTTCTGAAGAGTGATCTGCATAAGTATCAAACCATTATCTCCCTGTTAATCTTTCGATCATTCTATACTCTGAAAAGAAGAAAACTATACATATTACTTAAGTTGATATATTTCGATCACACAGAGAGCAGCTTCTCTTATTGTCTTACCTTATGAAACAGAAAATATGTTCTACCACTCAAGATGCCCTCGCCGGGCGACCCCGCCGACGTCCGCCTCTCGCTGAGCAACCCTGCCGCCGTCCGCCCTCTGGCCGACCGACCCCGCCGACGTCCGCCCCTCACCGAGCGACTCTGCCGCTGTCCCTTCCTCGCGGAGCGACCCCGCCGCCGTCCGTCCCCAGCAAGGCATCACCCTCTCTCACCTTGACGCGCCCCTCAAAGTTTAGAGCAGCCTCCCACTCTGCCTCCCCCTCCCCCGCCTCCAGTGCCGACGGCTGCTCCCACGACGCCGCCGCCTCCCTGCACCAACCGACGTCGACGCCGACGCTCCTCACCACGGCTGGGCTGGTGCGGACGAAGATCCACGCACCTCGGTTGCTCCGCTACGCCGTGAAGGATGGCTGGGTGACTCCCCTCCTCGTCGCCCCCACCGTCCCCCCTCATCCTGCCGGTGATTTGGGTCTTGCTATTCGGCCGGACCGCCTGGGCCATGGGGTCCTCCTCGGACCTGACTTCACGCCTAGATTTTGATCTAGGCCTAGAGTTTCAGGAGGGCATTCGGCAGCGCTTTAAGAGCCCGGTACATCATCCCTCCCCCTCCCCTGATGGATCGTTCTTCCTGCTTGCCACCTTTCGAAGATTCTTGTTTCGATTGACGGAGGATTCAGTGGGCATCGCTTTGCAATCTTGCTTGGGTGGTCGTGCGTCGGATTTTCACGTTCAGTTCTTAAGCACGAATCACTTTCGTTTCTCAGTTTTCTCCAAGAATGTGGGTTTTGAGATCTACAAAGTGTGGCGTGTCATCACGTCTATGTTTGATGTCTATTTTCATCTTTGGAACAATGGCACCCCGCATTGGGAACGAGAAAAACGTGCTTGGGAGATCGAACAGGAGAAAGAATGGACCAAAGTCCTTTCAAAATCTTCCAAACGCGAAGTGAGAAAGAAAGAAAAGGCTCAGAAACATGTTCATATTGCCAAAAAGCTTGTCCAATCTCCTCCCAGAGTGAAATTTTAGCCTCACATTTCTCTGGCTTTTGGTTCCTTCATCAGTCATATTGATCCTCAGCTTCCCGCTAGCCGGAAATTGGTGTTTGGAAATCATTCTCGTTCGCCTGCTGATTCAAACGGACAGCTGATGATCACGGCGAGTCCCACGGCAAGTTCTCCTAGCACTGATTCAAATTCAAATCCTGCTGGTTGCGCTCCTAGATGTTCCAGTGCTTGGGCTTGGGCCATGATCGTAGTGCCTATAATTTTCCAGTTCGGTGCCTCCTCTGCTTCAATTCTGGCCACCTGAAAAGGCACTGTCATTCCAAGGCTCGGACTCAGGCCACTAAAACCCGCCCGGTGCTCATCTGGAGGCCCAAGGTTAACACCACTGAGATCGCTAAGACGGAGCATGTAACACAGGCCAGACCGGAGTTAATCTGGAAACCAAAAATTTGATTGTCGTCTACACTGGAGATTTCGCCCGAAATTATCTCTCCTGGCCGTAATCCCTGCCTCAATTCTCGTGACGGAGCACCGGACTCTTCACCTTCCCACATTGGTGAACCCCAACTTCAATGTAATTTGCCCACGCATCCGCCTCCTGCCACAGAAAACCCCAATCCCCAGTGCGTAGTAGAAGAAGTTGGCGAAGAAGACGAGGAAGAAGAGTTAGCATCCATGGCTAACCTCCTGGTTGATCCTACTCCCTACAACTTGTGCTCTGATCAAGCCTTGTACAATTCCAGGACTGTTCCTCCTGGTTTCACTCTCAGAGGCATCTTTGCTCCAGGTGCTGGTAGTTCCATTCAAGGCCAGCATCAGACCCAAGTTCCAAGCCTGTTCAAGCCAATCATCATTCATACCTCTGCTTTGTTTGCTAACCAGGAGGAGGGCCACACTCCCAGTGGCAAAGAAATTGTGCCATGGAAACCCACAGGTGCAGCTCTGGCGCTTCAGTTGTTTGCTGTGAGCATGGAATAGCTGAGTACAGATGACCAAGA
Source organism: Saccharum hybrid cultivar R570 (assembly GCA_038087645.1). Classification (NCBI taxonomy): domain Eukaryota; kingdom Viridiplantae; phylum Streptophyta; class Magnoliopsida; order Poales; family Poaceae; genus Saccharum; species Saccharum hybrid cultivar. The sequence goes on along the minus strand of JAQSUU010000254.1, from coordinate 4,243,598 downwards.
TCAGCAGGGATCCCATCAAAGTTCAGCCAACACCCTCAGACATGGTTTCGAATTTGAAGCCCAGGCGTCTCGGCCCAATCAACTTATGCGTGTGTACAAGAGGCGCCCAAAGCCCAAGAAAACTACCCTGATCCTCCCTGCGACAGGCCTCTATAAGCAACCCAACCATGCCAGTGGTGGACATAGTGAGCAGGCGCAGCCAGCGTCTGAGTGTCAAGAAGGCAGGCTTCTCCTACTGGCTTGACAAGAACCCCTCGAAGAAGCGCAAGATCACTGCTCTATAGATCAGCAGCACTGATGAAGAAGGTCCAGTCGCCATCACCACGCTGCAGTCCTGGAGAATCCAATGTGGTGTTGATCCTGGCGATCTCACCGAGGAGGCGCTGATGCAAGCGCCAGCTGAAGGCAACCATCCGTGATCATGATCAGCGTCTCCACTACATCATTTATCATAGCGGCACCCTATCCTGCTGGAACTTTTGTTTTTCGTATCATAATTTTGTATGTTGTGCGTTGCTATGCTATTCCTAGTGACCTTCTGCTTCATACCCATTGTTTTCAATGAGTAATCGCACACGCTCTTGGCAAATCCTCTGATGGAACATCAGAGGGCTCAACGATAGCAACAAATGGGATGCAGTCAGGAATAAGGTGAAGGAAAGTGCTTGCGCTGTTTTTTGCTTACAGGAAACAAAAAAGCATGATTTTGACAGCAGCTTCATCCGTAATTTTGCTCCACGATGCTTTGATAAGTATGACTTTGTACCGTCAGTGGGTGCATCAGGAGGTATTTTATTAGTGTGGAACAACACTGTCTTTGATGGAACTGTCCTTGACAAGCAACATTATGGTATCACAGTGCGCTTCACTTCAACCCACACCTCGCAGTCTTGGAAGTTGACCTCAGTATACGGGTCCCTACACAGAACCATCGAGAACAGAATTCCTGTCCTGGTTTAGGGGACACCGAATAGAAGAGGAGGATAATTGGCTTTTTATGGGTGATTTCAATTTCTATCGCTCTCTTGCTAATCGTAATAGGCCTGGTGGAAACCTTCATGATACCTTCCTCTTTAATGAAGCCATTGACCATCTCGGCCTGGTCGAGCTACCAATCAAAGGAAGGGCATACACATGGAGCAATATGCAACAGAATCCGTTACTAGAACTAGACTAGTTTTTCTCCTATGTGAACTGGACAAATGATTTTCCGCTAACAGAAGTGCTTCCTTTGGCCAAAATGACATCTGACCATGTCCCATGCAAAATAGTGATCAGTACCACCATACCCGAGACGAACCTTTTCAGGTTTGAAAACTTCTGGTCTGATCATTGTGATTTTATGAGTGTTGTGGAGAATGCATGGAACCAACAGAACAATCATATCAATGATGCTAACAACCTTGCAGCTAAATTAAAAAAGCTTAGATATGCTCTCAAATCTTGGAGTAAGAGTCTATCTAACCTCAATTTGCTAATCAGCAACTGCAACGTTGTCATCTTGTTTCTGGATGGCCTAGAAGAAAGACGGGCACTTTTCAACACTGAAAGAAACCTGAGAAACATAGTGAAGGACCAAGCCACCAAGCTTCTTCACTACAAAAACCTGTACTGGAAGAAACGATACACGGTGAACAGAATTAAGCTAGGGGATGAATGCACCAAGTTCTTCCACGCTATGGCAACGATCTCATACAGAAGAAACTCCATTTCACAGCTGACCAATGATGACGGGGCAGTGATCAGTGACCATGCAGGGAAGGCCGACATGATTTGGAGCTCCTTCAGAGGAAGAATGGGGATCACATCCAACCCGACCATGGTGTTTCAGCTTGCAGATCTCATCACACCACATGAGGATCTCAGCTCCCTTGTTACTCCTTTCTCTGAAGCGGAGATCGATGACATTGTGAAAAGAATTTCACCGGACAAGGCGCCAGGCCCAGATGGCTTCAACAGGCACTTCATAAAGAAGTGTTGGCAACTGATCAAGCCTGACTTTTACCGGCTATGTGAAGACTTCTACAACGGTCAGGCCAATCTAGAAAGCATCAATGAGTCACTAATCACACTCGTCCCCAAAACCCAGAGCCCTGTAACAGTTAGTGACTTTCAACCAATTTCGTTACTCAATAGCAGCCTCAAGATCCTCACCAAACTACTAGAGTACTAGCCGATCGTCTGCAGCGTCAGATCCTGCAATTGGTACACAAGAACCAGTATGGGTTCATCAGAAGCCGCATGATCCAAGATTGCTTAGCGTGGTGCTTTGAGTACATACATCAGTGCAAGCAGTCAAGGCAAGAAGTGATAATTTTGAAACTAGATTTTGAAAAGGCATTCGATACGATTGAGCACCCGACAATTCTACAAATGCTAGAGCACATGGGCTTCCCACAGAGATGGATAAATTGGATTAGCAGCATTTTATCCACTGGAACCTCAGCTGTGATTCTTAATGGAGTACCGGGCAGAAAGTTCAAATGCAGAAGAGGCGTTCGTCAGGGAGATCCCCTCTCCCCGCTAATCTTTGTCTTGGCTGTGGAGTTACTTTAGATCTTGATAAACAAAGCGGCATCTCAGGGACTCCTCTGTCCTCCCATCCCCCAAGAAAATGCCGACTACCCCGTCATACAGTATGTCGACGACACGCTGCTCATCATGCAGGCAGACGCTAGACAGTTGTTCTTCCTGAAGGCATTGCTCAGGAGTTTCTCAGACTCCACAGGGCTCAAGGTCAATTACTCCAAATCTCAGATGCTACCGATCAATGTCTCCCAAACAGAATGCAGGTAATGGCCAGCATGTTCGGATGTCAGATAGGAACGTTCCCATTCACATACCTCGGGTTGCCCATGGGTACGACAAAGCCGCGAGTGGAAGACTATACTCCTCTGATGGACAAGATTGAGAGAAGGCTGACCGCTTGTTCATCCCTGCTATCCTACTCTGGTAGACTTCAAATGGTTAACTCGGTTCTAACAGCAACAGCCACCTACACAATGTGCACGCTGAAGCTCCCAAAAGGTGTGATTGACAACATAGACAGAGCTCGTAAGCAATGTCTATGGAGAGGTTCAGACATGTCCAAGAAAGGAGGGAACTGGGCTGCCTGGCCAATGGTTCAAAAGCCCAAGAACAAAGGAGGTCTCGGTGTCATCAACTTGAGTGTGCAGAATGATGCTCTCCTTGTGAAGCACCTCCACAAGTTTTATAACAAAGTGGATGTGCCATGGGTCAACCTCATTTGGAGTAAGTACTACACTGAGAAAGTGTTGCATGCTAGCAGAGAAGTTGGATCATTTTGGTGGAAGGATGTGCACAGACTGAGCTATATTTTCAGAAATATTGCTCGATGCTCCCTCGACGATGGCACGATTGTCACTTTCTGGGATGATTGCTGGTCAGGTAATGAGGTCCTAGCACACCATTTCCCTAGACTATTCTCCTTTGCTAGAAACCCAAGCATAAGTGTCAGAAAGGTCATGGCTGCTGAAGATTTGGACACGCTTTTCTCCTTGCCGCTCTCACAAGAGGCATTTGAGGAACTTGAAACACTTGGTCAGTTTCTAGAACTGCAAGCATTCGATGAGGAAAGTAAAGATACTTGGATATACCAATGGGGCAACACACCCTACTCCTCGAGTAAGCTCTACAAGCTAGCATTTCAGAACCTGCCGGAGCATCCAGTATTCTCTTGGCTCTGGAAATCCAAATGCACGCCAAGAGTGAAATTTTTTGCCTGGTTAGTCCTAGTCGATAGACTAAACACCAAGACGATGCTCAGAAGGAGGAACTTGTCTGATGAAGATGATGATGAGCACTGCGTGCTTTGTCTGGCGGGGACAGAGGAGGATCTAGACCACCTCTTTTTTGACTGCCCTTTCGCCAAGAGATGCTGGGAGAAGATAGGAATGTATTGGATCACAAGCCTCAGTCTATATCCGAGGATAGCGCACGCCAGGCAACAACAAAACATACCCTTTTTCATGGAAGTAGTCACAATTGCTTCGTGGGAGATATGGAAGATAAGAAATGAAAGAATTTTCAACAATGGCCAAGTCAACGTCAACATTTGGTTTGCGAACTTCAAAAACCAATGTCTTCTTCAGTCGGTTCATAAGGAGGATCTAAGATCAGCCTTTTGCTTTTGGTTAGATGCATATAGTTAATTCTGGTTGTAAGTATGTTCTGTATTATTTAAATTTTATAAAATGAGTGCTGTGGGGAACTCCCCCACAGTTTTGCCTTCAAAAAAGATGATCCAGAGTAGAAAAAAGTTTAAGTCTATGTTTTGTTATTTCAAGAAATTTGTAATTGTAAGTAGAAGTGAAATTCTGCAAGCAGATATGATCACTAAACAACAAAATTATAATCCTGAAAATATTCAGGGAATGACCATTATTTCATACACCTGACTACTTGGCTGTGGGCAGACCGTGCTTTAGTTTCTGCTTCTTATGATCGTTGCATGCCAACACTTGACGATTGGTGCATGGATTCAGACGGTGTATCCCCCAAACAAGGTTGGTCCCTGAGATAACAAAAAAAGTAAGAAAAATGTTGGCAGTACTGACAGAGATAACACTGCAGATATCCAAATGCCTAATAATGGCCTATAGTTGCAGTAGTGGCACAAGCAATTACTATGTAGTAACTCATTATCTTGGAACTTGACTACTCACTGATTTGCAGGATAAAAAATTTGACAACAACCATGTTAGCATTTTGTGACCTTTTCATTTTTTTTCTACTACTAAAGACTGCCATTTAATAAATTATTGTCACCTGTTATACACTTATAGTATCATATTTAAAGAAATCTGCAATCCAGTACGTTATGTGATACTAACTCATGTGAAGTGAAAATTGGATTCTAACTCTGCTGCAAAGCAAGAAACCACTATTTTGTAAACGTTGGATTTCTCTAAGATGTAATATCTAGAAGCAGAAGGTAGAACAATAGGAACTATAGCCATACCAAAATTCTTATTTATCCAAAGCAATTAAGTGATATTGATTCCCCTGTACACATCATGATTCAGGAGTAGTGCTGATGGTAACTATTATCAGGCCTAATTCACATGTTCCATTTCTAAGATATAATTTCCAGTAATGAAGCCCAGTTGGAATATGCATCAAAGTATGACTGAGGAAGAGTTAAAAGATCTGAACCATGGAGCACAACATAATTGTCTTATACTCAGTTTCCAAATATTCAGCAGGCAATTGATCCTTGTAAGGTTATTGATCCTTGTTACAAAAAAAAACCTCACACAGGGAATTAAGCATGCAAAGGTAAGTAGGTAACCAGATCTTTCAGTACTGGTATCAACGGCCCCCAATCACTATTGCCTGAAAATTTTCTTAAAACGGGTGTTAATTAATTCTTTCAAATGCCCCGTTCCCGGTGCTGCTAGTGTAATAGAAAAGGTCGAAAAATGAAAACCAAGGCAATCATCAACAACATAATGCAGCCTTTACGTGCAGCGTTTACTTGCAGCCTTTTTGTTGTGCACGTTAGGGTAACTTCAATTAAAAAACTGTAAAACTGAATTTACTCAAGTTTGAACTTCACCAGGTTAGCGAAATCGTGAATGCCTACAAGACCGAAATTGGTTGTTGCTTCAGAATCTTTCAGTTTGTCTCGATGAATCCAAATCCTGAAACAAAGAATGCACCACCGAACAACCAGTTAACAGTACGTCGATGGTGAAAAGTACATATGCACCACTTGACAACCCCTCACTTATATCATAGTTCCTGACAGGTTATATCAAACTATTTTCCTGACTTGTAATATGTTTTTCGTAATTTAACACATTATACCAAACTATTACTGAACTGTGGTTGTACTGATGTTGAAGCACGTGTCATAATTTTTAGAAAAAAATAAAGCTAACCAGATCATGGATGTAGATATACCTATGTTGATTTCCACTTGTAATTCCTAATTCTCTACCTGCAGTAAAAATTAATTCTTAGGCCAGAACCAGAAAAAAGATGGAGCGAAGAGCAGGGATACATGTTTTGCATTCAGTCAATCCAAGGTTATTCAGAAGTAAACTCAAGATAATCAATGTAATTTCTTTATAATTTTCAGTTAATTCTAGTATTCACAGGTTTCTCACATCTAATCAGGACTCAAGGTAATGTCTTTTTGCAGGTAGTCTAAACTGTTTGCTTACTCTTATATCTCAATTATCGAATACTCTCACATCTAATCAGGACTCTTACACACTCCAAATGCAGAAAAGCCATGGTATAAGCAACAGGGCCGGGACTCGTAAGGATGGCAATGCATTTGTAGCCAATAGGCATCACCCATCATCAGATTTTTTTTTTGCCCATGAAAAAACCCGAACTCATGTACTGGTCACCTAATCAAGACTCTTACTGTCACATCTACAGGTTTTCAGAAAACTCACTGCTGCCTCTGTCAACTGCAGTTTTGTGCCTGGAGATAGAAAGAGGTGGTGTTGTTGTTTATAATTGCGTACGGCCGTAAGTGATCCTTGCCAGCAAGTGGGTCGACAACGAAGGTGGGGATCTCGTCCATGAGCCTGACAAAAAAATAGGCATAGTTTTTATGCATCTGAGGCTAAGTTTAGTGCTATACCACTATGTTTTACCCGTTCCAATAGGTCTATCTAGTTGCATTGCTGTCATTTCGCATAAACTAATTGTACTATTTTTTTCAAAGCAACCTGATGTTTGCCTTTGCCTAAAACACAAGCACAGGACACACATTGGTATATTGCAAACAGGAGGTGAGCAAGCAAGTTACCTGAACAGGCGATAGATCGCGATTGCTACTGCAAGGAAGATGGTGAAAGAGATGGAGCAAAGAGCAGGGATACATGTTTTGCATTCAGTCAATCCAAGGTTATTCAGAAGTAAACTCAAGGTAATCAATGTAATTTCTTTACAATCAAGGCATCAATTATCTCATATCTTCCAAATCACAATATATGCCAAGCTACTCAAGAAGAATAGTAAAGTGCCTGCAACTGCAGGGCCAAGCTACTAAAAAATTATCAGGACCTACCAAGTGACTACTGAAAGTTTCACTATGTTTCAGAGTTTCTGCCTAGTCTCTCATGCAGGTAATGGCCAGTCACAATTCTACTAAAAGAGTGAGAAGCAAGAGTTAATGCTCAGTCATTGGAAAGTGTAGACAGGAAAGATGAAGAGAGGCATGGAAAGGAGGTTCTCATCAAAGAAGTAAAGTTGCCAGGAGCCGAAACCATTGCCTACATATTGCCAGAAAATTGCACCTTCCAAAAAAATAGCAAGAAGTTAATATCATCACTGGTAGAAAAAATAAACAATCAAAATATTTTTTTCCCTAATCGTCACACTCGCCCCTGCACCAGAAACTATCCTGCCTTGATGTATTGATCTCATCTGCAGAGCACCTAATGAATCGCTGCCGAATGATTTTGGTGGGAAATTCTAGAGGAATTTTTTTTATCGATAGAAGAGTTCCATGAATGCTTTGATTGACCAATTTTCTTTTTGTAGGATCAACATCTAGACAACAGAAACAAATCACTGAACCTCTGAATGTCAACTACCTTAAACTCTGAACCTCGGAATGTTGTACTATCTAAAGTGAGGTCTTGAACAGGGAGGCTACCTGGGCAACTGCGTGACCTGACGAGATCTTGCTAACAGGAAGAGAATGGAGGGGAGAACTTGAACAGGGAGGCTACCTGGGCAACTGCGTGACCTAACGAGATCTTGCTAACAGGAAGAGAATGGAGGGGAGAACCAGAGGGGAACTCACTAGGCGCTGGGGCCGCGGCTGTCCGGGACGCCGGTCTCCGGGGATGGGGCGGTCGACCTGGGAGCCACTGGGGCTGAGGCAAGGGAGCCACCGTCGATCCGCCGGCTGGGACCTCGCCTCTCTCCGGCGGCTGCGGAGGGCATGCGCTGGGTGAGGATGAGATCCTCATCGTCTCTCCCTCGGTGGCGGCAGGCGCGGCTCCTTCTCCTTCTCGGCTTGGCGGCGGTGGATTGCTCCCTTCCTTTTTACCGAGCACTGATTGGGGGGAGGGGGAGCCGGGAGACACGGGACGGAGAGATTGCGCGCTGATTGGGGGAGGGGGAGCCGGGAGACACGGGACGGGTGGCGCTGATTTGGGGAGGGGAAGCCGGGAGGCGCTGATCGCACGCCGGGGGAGGCAGGCGAGCGAGCGCGTGATCGCACGCCTGTGAACGATTGGATTACCAATGTTTTATTTGTAGATAGAGACAGTTCTCCAGTTTCTGTTTAATAACTTGCATGTCAGATCCAAATTTCACAATTTCAAAGAGAAGCAGAGGAATTCACCTGCAATTTTATGTTTCTTTCTGCCTAGTGCTCTTGCACCTCTGAATTGTACGAACAAGAGAAATAACCATTTGGTAGTAGAGGAAAATCCGTTGATATTCAGGTGGTGCATTCACTTGATAGGTCACGTCTTCTGTTGCCTCCTTGGTGTATCCCTTCACAGTTCAATTTAATATGGAGGATCAGAGCAAGTAGTCCGTGATTTTCTCAGTTTCTTCTCCCATAAAAGAGATAAAAGATGGTGATGGAAAAATTAGCTTTCCACTTCTGAATTTTCCAAGTTGACAAGTTCCATGGTCAGTGTGATGCTATCCAGGGTGTCATATACCATCTCGTTGTTAGAATTGATCTCATCTGACTCGGTCCAACGACCGAGTCAGAACCCCTTGATCGTGCCCTGATCGGGGGCATGACAGCCATTGATTGGCTGTGGGCCCCTCTCGTGCAGTGCTATAAATAGAAAGGGAGCCGCCAGGGCAAAGAACTGAAGGTTCTTGACTGTGCCACTGCGCCCTCCACGAACCCTAATTCCACCGATCAGGAGATGCACTGAAACGAGGGGAAACTGCTCACAGCGCTGCTCTTGTCTTCACCGGTACCCAGCTCGAGGGAGTGGACTCGGACAGGATGTGTCAAGGTAATGATGGGCTTTTACCTATCCCTAAAGAAATGTACCCTCTAAGATCTCTCTGTGTTTATCCCAAATAGAAGTTTATACCCACCTGATCTACTCCTAGATGATTCTAGAGGTTTAACAATGGCATCGGAGCTAGGTTCTTTTGAGTAGATCTCGGTATGGGTACAAAGAATCAAGGAAAGAATCAACCGATCAAATCGAATCGGGAAGAAAAGTTAACCCTAAGCGAAACCCTAACCCTACGTGGGTCAAAGAAAGGATCCGGTGCGGGGGGGAGGGAGGACCCCTACCTGTCTTCCTCACCGGAGACATGTCGCCGCCGGCCATCTTCATGGCGGTGGCGCGCGGACAGACAGAGCCAGCCGAGAGGCCACGCCAACGCGCGGTCGCGCCTCGTCGGGCTTCAAAGGGCACCGACGCAGAGCTCCTTGACGGCGGCGCGCTCACCCACTGGGAACGCGCGCGCCGGCAAGAGGCCATGCGGCGGCGCCACCATTGTTCCTCCATCCGCCATGGCCTGCTGCCAGTGGTGCTCAGTGCCGTATGCTCAGCCTGTGCTGCGGTTGTGCATGTGAGAAAGGGAGGGAAAGACAAGAGGAAGAAGTGGAGCCGACCGGATCTTCTCCGGCGGCGATTTCACAGCCACCATGTGCCGCCGCCGCTGTCGCCTTCGGGAGCTGCGGTGAAGAGATGAGAACGGGAAAGAACGAAATGATTAGGGTTTGGGGAGCGGCTGGCCGTGTGGTGGGTTTTTGTTTCCCCGAGATCGCCGGATCACCGTCTGATCAGACTCAACGGCCAGGAAGGACTCAGGCCAAATACGGCCCAGGCGGGTAGCTGAAATGCCGGCCCAGGCCCAGGTTGCGGCCTGGGCACGGGAGCGCATCGCGCGCGGCGCGTACGTGCTGGGCCGCAAGCCACTTTCCGCCGAGGAGCGCAAGTGGGCTGGCCTGTTTTGCTGTGAGAGCGACGCGGCTGGGCCGCGGGCCGAGCGCGAGCGCAAAGGGTTTTGGGCCACGGGACGACAGCTCGCGTGGCTGGGCCAGGCCGTCTTTGCGCCTGAGTCTCGGGCCACGGTTGCCAGCCGGGCTAAAATGAAAGATGATGTTTTAGTTCAGTTTTAATTATTTTCAGAAGCTAATTTTGATGACTTTTGACATGTTTGATCTCTATTCAAATTTGAATCTATAGGATGATTTGTCTAGAGAGTAAAATGAGTACAGTGAAATGCTTCTGAAATGTAGATGAATCTTGTTTAAAGAATTGTTCATGTTTCTGCTGCAAAGAAAAAGTTTTGTCTTCTCATTAAATCCGAACCAACGGGAGGATTTAATTTGAAGAGCAGTTATAGTTATTCAGTAAATGATAATGAAAAGCTGATCCTCCAGTTAAAGTTGGAACCAACAGGAATTTTAATTGGAGGAATAGTCCGTTTATTGTTAAGATAAATTATAATATTGTTATTTTCTGACCAACGTTGATGATAACAATATTATAAGTTTATTTATGAGTTTAAGTTTAAAGTTAATTATGATATTGTTATTTTCTGACCAACGTTGATGATAACAATATTATAATTCTATGAGTTTTATGTTTAAAGTTTAAATCTCTGATGAATTTTGCATCAAAGTGAACAATTTTTCAGAGAATAGATGAGAGACAAAAGATGCTCTAAGAGTGAGCAGAATGTAATGTATTTTTATGTTTCCGTTGCACTGATGATGATGATCTTTATAATTAAATTCGAACCAACGGAAGAATTTAACTTTGAAGAGAGTTATAAGATAATTGAGTTTTCATATGTTAATTCCATTTCTGCCCAACGGTGATGTGGAATAAATGTAGAAAAATATTGTTTTATTCTATTTCTGCCCAACGGTGATATAGAATAGAACATAAAGTTTTTGTTAAAAGTTTAATGAGCATTATTGTTGATCGTTGATTAATGCTTTCAGACAAAGAACTTCATGCCTTTATTCTTGAAGAGTGAAAAGGAAATGAGCTGGGTACTTGTGACTCAGAAGATGAAAAGTGTAATTTTGCAGAAAGAAGACCATTGTGTAAGGGACTGCGGTCTCTTTAAAGAATGGCTTCAAAAGAAAATAGTTCTAGGATATTGATCCAAGAAAGAGAACATTAAGAGTTTATTTTAAAAGATGCCTTTTATGTATTCCTTATGAAGAAGATTTTAGTTTTAGTTTTATCCTCGTGATAAAAGATGTAAAAAAGTAATATAATTTTTAGACTTAATCATCATGATTTGAAATGTAATAATTGACATGCATGTTTAATTTGACCAACGTTAGATTAAGCATGTGTGTTAAAGAGGTTTTGGATTTATTTCTAAATTTGTTGATTGGATATGAGCCAATATTGACATTTATGTCCCTTTAAGAAAATTATCTCGCATGGCGGGAAAAGTTTGTGATAGTACCCGCATGACGGGAAAAGTTTGAGAAAATACCCGCATGGCGGAAGAAAGTTGTGATGACTTATGTGCTCTGAGTGTATCCCGCACAGGGAGAAAAGTTTAGGGTAGCTCTTATGCTATCCTAGTATAAGTTTAAGAAGAACAGAAAGTTACACACGAACCTCATGATAAGAATGACATGCAAGCGTGACTTGCGAAAGTATCAATGATAAAAGACTCTGTTGAGTTCTTGAAGTGAAATGAAAAAAAAGTACTCCCAACGAATTAAGAAATAATTTTATTTGCATGATGTAATCATGTGGATGAAGAAAGTAATCAAAGCTTCCTCATTCACAAGAGTTCTGGATATTTTTCGAAATTGTAGTAGAAAAGTTCGTACCACATTTCGAGGGGGAGAAATGTGAGATCAATTAAGAAAGATACTTCCCCATAATTCAGACAATACGATGCATACTAAAGTGATCTATAAAAGATGAATGTGAGCGTCCGGAGAGTAAGACGGTCATAATATCGATACCCCTAATACTTCCCCATAATTCAGACAATACGATGCATACTAAAGTGATCTATAAAAGATGAATGTGAGCGTCGGGGAGTAAGACGATCATAATATCGATACCCCTAAAGTAAAGAAATAGCTAAATCCATGGACCTTTGACAGTTCCAATAGAAAGATAGCATAATCAGCCAGTATTCATGCTGGACGTGTTCAGAGTTCTAAAGGCGGTGCTAAATGCACCATATGAGTTTTAGCAGATTGAACCCAAAATAAGAAAATTAAAGATGGGACAATCTCGGGGAGCATGGTACAAAGAGACCCAACTCCGCAAGGAGGATGAATAATGTAAACAAGGATCTTGTTACACAGGACCTTGTAGAATCAATTTTCTTTTGGCAATAAAGGTCAAGAAATGCTAGTAACTGAGGCCCCAGAAAGTCTCAAAGAATAAGAAAATCAGATATTTCTGATGACTATAAAGTATATGTTAGTGAAATTCAAATGGAGGGAAAATCCCACCTAATTTGAAGAAGCCATGAGAGACGTTCACTCGTCCAAGTGGCAAGAAGCAAAGAAAGATGAAATGGAATCGATAATACTAATAATATTTTGGAATCTAGAATAAATTTCTAAGGAGCCAAAACAGTAGACTGTGATGGGTCTACAAGACAAAATGTGACTCCAAGGGAAATATGTAAAGATGTGGAGTGCGAATTGAATCAAAAGTTTTTGCGCGAAGCGAACGATTAGATTACAATGAGTGCTAGTGGCACATCATGATCTGAGTCACATCAGATGAAAGTAAAGATAACATTTCCCAATGGGATTTGTATGAAAATAATTACGTGGCACAACCCAGCGGTTTTGTCATGAAAAGAAAAGAATGTAAGGGATGCCACCTGTAGAAATCTCTTATGGACTGGAGCAAATCTCTAGACAGTGGCATTTAAAGTTGAAGAGTCAATTAAGAAATTTTGGGTTAAAGAGAATGAAAGGACAATTGTGTTTGTACAAAGTTATAGAAAGGGAAATTCATTTCCTAATCCTGTGTGGATGACACCCTAATTGTTAGTAGTGATGTCAATCTACTGCATGAGAAGAAGTTTTTGTCCTCAAGGTTGAATAAGAAAATTCTCGGTGAAATGTATCTCGTTAAAAGAATTGAAATTCACCGAGATAGAAGAAAAGGGGTATTGTGACTATCGCATAGGCATGCTAAGAAAAGTTTCTAAAGAAATAAAGTACCTATGCGGGTAAACCTACGCCTGTTCTCATAGTCAGGGTAATAGTTTTGAGAACTTTAATGTTCCAAAAAGCAATGTAAGATTGTTATAGATGGACGTCCTATATGCTTCAGCTGTTGAAAGCTTTATGAGTACAAAGATAAGACCTTGCCCTGACACAGTTTACGTATCCGGGTTGTTTTGGCAAAAGTCTAGTCCAGGTATAGATCACTGGAATGGAGTTAAAAAGTCGGCCTCATGCTAAAAAGAAAAGAACAAGTACTCTCAAGTAGTTGTGGGTACAAATATTATATTTTGGCGAGATGTTTATCGAAACCCACATAGTAGCTAACACTCGCAGTTGGAGTTTTATTGTGGAAAAGCTCCAGAGAAACAGTTCTAAATATCATCAGTGATGTAAAGTTATAATATAGCATGATATGAGGCTGAGGGACAGGCGAAATGGTTAAGTAACTTGTACCCGGAATTGATAATGGTTGTCAACAGCAATAACCATTTAAGTAGTTTGCTCCTATAACGACGAGTCAAGTGTGCTGCCAAACACATTGACATTAAAGTTATACGTTGTAAAGGAGAAATTCCAGAATCATACTAAAAGTATTGAACGTAAAGGTAACAAGCAAGTGCTTACGGATCCGCTTACTAAAGGCTTACCACCCAGTGTGTTCAGAGAACACACAGTCGACATGGGTTTATGGTATAGCCTATGATTTCCGGACAATAAAGGGCCCAAAAGTTAAAGAATCTGTTTCAGATCGGAGATGTGTATTGTAGCTGTTAAATCTATCGGCGACTGACCGTGACGATGAAGCATGCTCTATGCACTAATCTGTGATGGAATAGTAAAAGAAATAAGTGTGAAGTAAAGTCTAAAGTATAAAGTATAAGATGAGATCAAGGGGGAGAATGTTAGAATTGATCTCATCTGACTCGGTCCAACGACCGAGTCAGAACCCCTTGATCGTGCCCTGATCGGGGGCATGACAGCCGTTGATCGGCTGTGGGCCCCTCTCGTGCAGTGCTATAAATAGAAAGGGAGCCGCCAGGGCAAAGAACTGAAGGTTCTTGACTGTGCCACTGCGTCCTCCACGAACCCTAATTCCACCGATCAGGAGATACACTGAAACGAGGGAAAACTACTCACAGCGCTGCTCTTGTCTTCACCGGTACCCAGCTCGAGGGAGTGGACTCGGACAGGATGTGTCAAGGTAATGATGGGCTTTTACCTATCCCTAAAGAAATGTACCCTCTAAGATCTCTCTGTGTTTATCCCAAATAGAAGTTTATACCCACCTGATCTACTCCTAGATGATTCTGGAGGTTTAACACTCGTATCTTGAATGCGACTTATCCTCAACCAGGAACGTGATCAATCTCACGTGATTTTCTCAGTTTCTTCTCTCATAAAAGAGATTAAAGGTGGTGATGGAAAAAATAGCTTTCCACTTCTGAATTTTCCAAGTTGACAAGCTTCATGGTCAGTGTGATGCTATCCAGGGTGTCATATACCATCTCATATCTTGGATGCGACTTATCCTCAACCAGGAACTTGTGCATCCTACCATTTAACTCAATAAAGCTGTAACCAGCAGATTTCTTGTGATCTTTTTCCTTTAGCAACTTCCATACCTGGGCAACACCGTCCCATTTGCCACGTGACGCATATATATTTGAAAGGATCACTAGGTTTGCTGTATTCTGCGGCTCCAGGTGCATTAGTTTTTCCACTGCTAGTTCCGCTAGCTCCAAGTTGCCATGGAAGCTGCAAGCTCCAAGCAACGCTCCCCAGATTACGGCGTCAGGCTCCATTGGCATGCTCGCGATCAGACTGTCAGCTTCTTTTAGCAGACCAGCACGCCCCAGCAGGTCAACCATGCAACCATAGTGCTCGATTCTTGGCTTCAGACCGAACTCCTCTCTCATTGAGTTGAAGAGAAGCTTGCCTTCATCCACCAAGCCTCCATGAGTACAGGCCAAAATGACTCCAACAAATGTAATGCCATCTGGTTTAGCCCCTGTCATCTAAACAGAGTAAAATCAGCTTCAGGTTTACCAGTTTACCAACTACGGCGCAATAGTCACTGAGTAGTTTGTGCTTCAAAACATATATTTGATTGTGTAGGTCATCTTTGTGACTAAGTTAGATGCAATGCAACACAAATGGTTGAAGTAATGAGACTATCAAAAGAGTGCAAGCAAGAAATCCTCACCCTCAATTTATGAAACAAGCCCAGCGCCTCCCTCCAGAGTCCATGAACGGCAAATGCCATGATCATCGAGTTCCAAGAACAAAGATCCCTCCGCGTCCCGATGCCCCGAAACACCATCCAAGCCCGACGAATGCTGCCACACTTATCTCAACCAAAGCATTCGCGACATACACGTTCCTGAGCATCCCCCTCCCCCTGGCGTACCGCTCCACCTTCTTCCCCAGCGCCAAGGCCCCGACTGCAGCACATGCGGGCAGCACGCTGCTGACAGTGACCTCGTTCGGCCACACTCCCGGCCCCTCCCACATCTCCAGGAACGTGCGCACCGCGTCCTCGTGCCTCCCGTTCTGCGCGTACCCCGACACCATCGCCGTCCAGGAGACCACGTTCCGGTCGGGCATTCCCGCGAACAGCACCTCCGCGTCGCCCACCCGCCCGCCGCGCGCGTACGCCGACAGCAGCGCGTTGCGCGCGGCCGCGTCACTGTGTGGCAGCTCGTCGAACACCCGCCTGGACTCCGCCAGGCGGCCGGACCTGGCGTAGGAGGCGACGAGCGCCGACGCGAGGTAGGGGTCCCCGGACGACGACGCGTGCCCGGACTTGGTCAGCAGCGCGTGCGCGCACGCGGCGAACCGGGTTGACGAGGAGGAGGAGGGGGAGGAGAAGAGGAGGGTGAAGGAGAGCGGGGTGAGGAGGCGGAGGCGGTGCGCGCGCGCGAAGCAGGGGAGCAGCAGCGGGTGGCGCGCGGCGGCCAGCGCGTGGAGCAGGCGGTTGTGGAGCGGCGCGGAGGGCGGGCACGAAGGGTAGGAGTCGAGCAGGAGCGCGGCGTAGCGCAGGTCTCCGGCCGCGAGCACGCACAGGAGCAGCGGCTGCAGGCGGTGCTCCCCATGGCGGAGCAGCCGCGCGTGCAGCCGCTTCGCTTCCTCCATCGCCGCCGCCGCTGGCGGGGCTGAGATCGCACGTCGATGGATGGGTTTTGCCAATGGGCCCTCGTCTCTGCGCCAGATAGGCCGAGTGTCCGAGTGCGCGCCTAATCGGGTGTCGATTACGCGCCGAGATCTGAGTCCAGCCCATGTGCCTTCGAGTGGGCCGACCGTGTTGTACGGGCTGGATGGTGGCGGGCCTTATCGAGCTTCCTCGACGACCACGACTCGATTATGCCGGCCTGGTTGGTTTAGTGAGTGGTCACGTCGGCGTCTTGTCCGCCAGCCCCCGGCGCCGGCCTCCGCTCTCACTGTTGCCGCTGGCCGACCACCGCGACCTTCGAACCAAGCGTGTATGGCGCCAGCCGCCAGCGTTAGCCCCGGGCATAATTAACCGAAGACCGAAGACCGAACCGAACTAATCGAGACCGAGACCGAAGTGACCGAGACCGAAAATTTCGGCCACAAATTCGATCTTCAATTTGAAGTAACCGAACTAACCGGACTTAGTTCGGTCATTACCCTCGGGTAACCGAACTAACCGAATTAACCGAACATTTGGATTTTGTTGACATAATATGTAATTTAGACTATTATTAGTGATATAATATTTATTCTAGTGGGTTTATATCAACCATCACTCTTATCACTATGTTTAATCTATATTTTGTATTGTATTTTTGCCTTGAAATAGAAAAAATATTGGTAAAATTTGCTACAAATTATAATATTTAGTAGTTGTTTTGTGAAGTTCGGTTAGTTCGGTCATGACCGAGACCGAACCGAACTAACCGAGACCGAACTTGCTCGGTCCTGAGTTTTGAAACTAACCGATCGGTCTTCGTTTTTAGATGACCGAACTTTCGAAATGACCGAAGACCGAGACCGATCGGTTCGGTCAGACCGAACACCCAGGGCTAGCCAGCGTTGCTTGCCCGGTTCGCTGATAGCTCCGTTCGACCGCATGGATGTTTCGGTCACAAAAGATGGTATGTTTGTTGGACCACAAATTCCTTGGGCCATGGGCCTCTGCAAGTCGAGAACACCTAATTCCTCATTGACATGCTACCGTTAAGATGCCCAGAAGGCTGGACGCCTCGCTCTACTCACTATTGCATGCGCTGTTTGCCTAAAAAACCAAAATCAACTCTAGCACGCCCGCCTTGCTCCGCTCCGCTCCGCTCTAGCCCTTACCCCTTCCATGCTCCTCGTCCCTTGCCGCATCATACCAACGCCCGACTTCCTCCCCCATAGGGAGCCCAATGCTCGCAGATCCGACAACCCTCTCCCTCACCCCGGCGAGATCCATGGTGCAGGAGTGAGATCCACTCGCCTCCAGCGAGATCCATGGACGTGGTGCGGCGATGTTGCAAGGGAGTGGGCGGCTCTCCTCCACCCCAGCGCAGCGCCCTCTCTCACCTCAGCGACCGAACTCCTCCCAACCTGGCGGCCATGGCACTCCTCGGTCCCCATCCCCTACCGTCGCCGTCGAGCCAAGCCAGTACTGGTGGCGCTGGTGGCGGTGGTGCTCGTGCGCCGCCGCTCGCTGCCGACTCCGACCCCGACGGCTGGAATCGACCGGCCCAGGCTTCCCATCCTTTATGTTGCAAATGTATGTTTCTGTCATTTCAAAGGTATGTTGTAGTTATTTCTTATGGATATTGGAAAAGTAGATCTGGAGATGTTGCATATGTTAAAAGTGTTTCAGAAGCACGTTGCAATTATTTGTTCAAAATGTTTCATCTATTTTGTAGATGTATGTAGCAATCATTTTTATCTGGATGTTGCATATGTTTTCATATATATGTTGCAACCATATGTTTCAAATGTTTTAGTTGTTTCAATCTTATGTTGCAGTAAGTGTTTTTTCATGTTGCTATCTGGATGTTGCATATGTTTCGCACAAATGTTGCAAGCACATGTCTCAAATGTTTTACTTGTTTCAGATGTATGTTGCATTTGACTATTTCATGTTGCAAGTGTAGACCGCCAGCATTGGTGTCGTTGAGCCACGAGAAGGGCCAAGCCGCAGCCACTGACGCGTGAAGGAGGCGCAGGGCGCCGCCGACGGTGTGGGGACGAGGCACAGGCCGCGTGGTGTTGTTGTGGAAGAGGCAGAGGCGAGTTTTCCGTACGGCCCGGAGGGTGCCGCGCTGGTGTGGTAGGGGCAGGGGCGAGTCATCCTAGCAGAGTGGACAACATATCTAAAGCGGGCAGTTCAGATGCGAACGCAGGAAACAACGCTGGTGCGGGCGGTGCGCGAATCCGAGCGGATGGGGCGGAGCAGCCACGGGCGTCCGGACGTCCGAACACTAGTGCTGTTGTAGTACAAAGGCGACGGTAGCAGCGGAAGAAGATTGGAAGGGGGAAGAATGATTTAGACTTTCAAAGAACAACTCCATCTTCCTCTTCTGGCGTCTCTCTCCTTCCTCTACTCTTTTGAAGCCTCCTATCTGTACTTGTAGAACCTTGTAGAGATTCCTTGGGGTTCATCGTTCTACTCTTTGGATCCCCTCCTTTGCTGCCACATCCCAGGCCCTATCTCTCTCAAATTTGTATCTAAATTCAGTAGACTGGAGGGTGTGTGTTAACAGATGAGTGAGGGTGATGGAGGGTAACAATAAAATCGAAAGCCTCTTCAATTGAGGTTCAGGCTCGCTGAGTGAGAATTCAGAGCCAGAAGGCAGTGATGATGCAGCAGCTAGCACACAGGCAGCATATCTAATCTACCAGGCTTTGCAGGTAGGAGTAGAGCACAATAATAAGCAAAGGTCCCTGTTTATGTTCATGGACGGCAGTAGATTCACGTGTTGCAGTTGCTGGCTGGCCTGGAATCTCATCTCGATCGTCAATGCACAACATGCAGCAGCAAGCCAGCAAAGCAGAGCCCTTGAGGCCTTGACCACTCATCAGCTACCACTAGTAGAGACGTGGACTGACAGGTACCGTACCGGCAGGGGGGCCCCAGCCGCTTGAATGCTGCTCCAACCTGATTGGATTGGAGTCAGGTTGAGGTTCAGATTCCGCTCCCTCCCTGATGGCAACGAGGAACCGTCCAAAAGGGCATATTCCTCTGCGTTTGCTTTCAGACTTCCTTCTCTAGCTTGTCAGCTGGTCAGATGCGAACGTAATGGAATCAGCTGCAATTGATATTTATTTACAAATGCACTGCACGTCTCTTTCTCTTTAGAGAAAGGAAGTTTTATTCCGATCTCTGCATAAGTTATGCACTCAATCAAAGTTTAAAACGAAGCACATCTACGGCAAAGAATAATAAGCTCTCAAAAAGCTCACAAGAAGAAAA
Source organism: Saccharum hybrid cultivar R570 (assembly GCA_038087645.1). Taxonomy (NCBI): domain Eukaryota; kingdom Viridiplantae; phylum Streptophyta; class Magnoliopsida; order Poales; family Poaceae; genus Saccharum; species Saccharum hybrid cultivar. Next base: position 4,224,015 of record JAQSUU010000254.1, on the reverse strand, counting down.
AAAAACTATGCAGTAAGCCTATTGTATGCCTCTCTTTAATTTGGAGAATTATATATTGGGCCTCGTTTAGATACCAAAATTCACTCTCAAATTTCACTATATAAAAAGAAGATTCTCCATCACATCAAAATGTCGGTATGTGCATGAAGTACTAAATGTAGATGAAATCAAAAACTAATTGCACAGTTTTATTATACTTTGCGAGACGAATATTTTAAGCCTAATTAATCAAAATTTAGACAATTATTAAAAAACAAAAGTACTACCGTGCTCGGGTGATACTGTGCAAAACAGGCCACCCGGTAACTAAATAAGGCCTTGGAAGCGATGAGACACGTACGACTGCACTGCAGCGTGTGAATTGTAACCAACCAAGGAGCATGAGCAGTACAGTTTGTGTGGACACACACCGTCAAATTCGACCAGTCATTCAAGAGCTGGTACGGACGACGACGGTCCAGTCCTGAATCGGTAGGTCCATTGAACCTGGCCGGAAAATGCAGTTGACGGGGACGAACGTGGGCACACAAGTGGCAAAATGTCGCATACTCTGTCCATTTGCACTGCATGGAATTGCAAATAAACCACATGTATCTCCCAGACCCCATCCAACTTAGACTGACCGCACCGCTGACCTGCAAAGGGACCGCTATGCCAGCGATAGCGTAATAATGGGTGTAGAGTATGGGATAGAGATAATATAGGTGCGAGAGAAATGAGTATATAGTAGAAAATTTTGATAACTAGGATAGAATATTCCTTTTTAGAGATGAAAATAGAGGTGGACGATGGCGGATAGCCTTATATACGAAACGCTAGAACAGAACAGGGCAAGCAGAGAGAGGAGTCGTTGGTGGTAGTTGAGTTGAATGAACAAGCTGCCTCGCCTCGCGCGGAGAGGACAACAGCAGCATGCATGTCGTCACAACATGCATGTAGCATGTTCCAAAATCATAGCCTTGTCCTCACTTCTGCAAGCATAGCATATATAGTAAAAGAAAAATAAATAGAGACCTCGTGTTACATTTGAGGAGAGGCCGGCCCTTAACAGGTAGCTCAACAACTGATTACATTAAATAAATACCAGCCCCTTGCATTGTCTTCACACCGACTTATCGATGATGGCCCCCTTCTGTCCTATGATTAGCATCATCCCACCTCCACATGCACCCTCACGCCTGCAAACTCCTCCCCCCCCCCCCCCCCCCCCATTATTACTCTTCTCCCAAAGCTGCATTACTACTAAGCCATAGCATTGTTCGAGTATAATTTGACCATTATTTCACACTCTTTTAAGTTCGGGGTGCAAGCATCAGCGTCCGTGAGCGCCCCCAAAAATAGGCCAATGTATTTCGTTGCTCAATTTTCAGGCGGCGTGGGGATCCTCTTCCCTCGTTGAGCCTACAAACCAGGCCAATTTTAAGTGGCCAAATTCACTTAAAAATCAACCTATTTTGCAGGCTTGTATACATTCCCGTTTAAGGTCCACGCTGTAATCCATTGTGATAAACTTTTAAAAACTATACTATACTAGATAATATGTCTGTATATTGCAACGGGAGGGAAAAACTCTAGCATACCCAAACCCAATAAACATTAGCCTTATTTTTTTAGGAATCAAGAAACATTTTTTTATAAGAATTAAGAAACATTTTTGTATAATTAGGTCCACAACTTAAAATTAGTTTATCACCGAGACTTTCCGTTCAGTCCATTCCTATACATCCTAACGACTTACTTAAATTAAAAGAAAACGAAAGACAACTTCGTAAATTGGGTTGCATTCATCCTAACCCAGTACCTTTGACAACAACAAGCCCACGGTAGGTATTCGATCCTAAATGGACGGTTGTCAGCGGTGACCAATAAACACAGCCGTCCAACTTTGTACCATGATCCAAATGACATCCCGTTGAAGGATTGAAGCAAAGATGAACGCAACACTTAGAAGAGACCTCCTCAGGGCTTACTGTTAAATTTTCGTATTTGTTATGAGCCTTTTTAATAATTTAGACCATTAGATGAACATAAAATCCAAACGGTGTTAGATTGAGTGGATAGATGCAGGAGGGGTTCCACGCTAGGCATGATCATGCCACAGCGGCCCAAATCTGCAATCCATCTACTGTTGCAGTTGTAATGTAGTGTATGGTCTTGTTGTGCATATGTATTAGACTTCTGCAAAAGAGTGATCCCAGTAACTGTTTGTACGTACGCAGCACCAAAGAACTCCAGCTACAGGTGTGTTGATGTGTATACTGTTAGCCGCTGTTTGTGGCCATTGGCCAACATAGGTACCGTTTAGTTGCCAAGAATTTTGCTAAAATTTTCAGATTCCCCGTCACATCGAATCTTTAAACGCATGCATGAAGCATTAAATATAGATAAAAAATAAAACTAATTACACAGTTTAGACGAAATGGACGAGACAAATCTTTTAAGTCTAATTAGACCATGATTGGACAATATTTGCCAAATAACAACGAAACTGCTACAGTAGCATTTCGCCAAAATTTTTGCCAACTAAACAGCCCCATAATGAGAAAAGAAAGAACACAGAAATTGTTTACGGGTTTTGGGTCTTGGTATCAACCTGTTTTATAATCTGACAGATTTTGGCTTTTAGCATCTGTCAGTTTTCCTAGGCAGACATGTCATCATTTGATTTGTTTAAAATTTGACAGATTTCAGCTTCACAAATATGTCATCAGATGTCTAGACACTTCTAGATTGATATAGAGAGATGTTTTATATAGATGAGGTATCAAATACAACATTTTTTATATAAAAAAGTCTAAAGACACACTAACACGCAAATATAAAAAAGTCTAAAGACACACTAACACGCAAATAAGTTATCAGTTGGCACGCAGATATTTCCACAAACATCCCTGTCCCACAGAAATGCAGAACAGAAGAGAGAGCGGTGTTAGCAGACAGTTCGGGAACAGCAGGAGTGTGTGACCCCAAAAGGCCGAAAGGCCAGGACAGGTAGGCACACATGCCACATCCCCCACCAGCAGCTACCATGGCATCCTCTCCTCCTCCTCGTCAGGAAGAGGAACAGGAACAGGGACGGGAAGAGGCGCACCACCATGGCGGCGGCGACGGCGACAACGATCAGATCACCACCCCGCTCCGTAAGCATCTACCGTCCGTCCCCGTCGTCTCATGCCCCATAGCTGTTTGCTACTGTTCTTGTTTCCATGCTCCACCCTGCCTTGTCGGCTGTCAATCGTGTTCATTCCTAATGATGACGATGCAGTGGTGGAAGCGACGACGTCGACGTCACGCAGCTCGCCGGGCGATGAGGACTACTCCGACGACCTGTCGGATGAGAACTCGCCCATCGAGCAGGTGGCGCTGACGGTGCCGGTGGGGGACGACCCGTCGACGCCGGTGCTGACGTTCCGGATGTGGGTGCTGGGCACGGCGTCGTGCGCGCTGCTGTCGTTCCTGAACCAGTTCTTCTGGTACCGCAAGGAGCCGCTGACCATCACGGCCATCTCGGCGCAGATCGCCGTGGTGCCGCTGGGCCGGCTCATGGCCGCGGCGCTGCCGGAGCGGTCCGTCCTCCGCGGCACGCGCTGGGAGTTCTCCCTCAACCCGGGCCCCTTCAACGTGAAGGAGCACGTGCTCATCACCATCTTCGCCAACTCCGGCGCCGGCACCGTCTACGCCATCCACATCATCACCGCCGTCCGCGTCTTCTACGGCAAGAACATCACCTTCTTCGTCTCCCTCCTCGTCGTCCTCACCACCCAGGTACTACGCCACGGCCACGCAGGCACGCCCGGCGTCACGCGTTGCTGCACGGACAAAGCGTTTGGCGTTTGCTAGCTTCGTGTTGCGTGCCGTGCGAGGCTTCACTGTTTGTCACGTATTGTGTGCACGCAGGTGCTGGGGTTCGGTTGGGCGGGAATATTCCGGCGGTATCTCGTGGAGCCGGCGGCGATGTGGTGGCCCTCCAACCTCGTGCAGGTCTCCCTATTCAGGTACTCAGCTCCCAACCCACCCTGCCTGCCTCCATTCTTCTCTGACCGATAGTTTCAAAGACACAGCGTATACCTATAGGTGCATAACAAAAACTATGTAAAAAACCCAAGATTTATGATATTTGGAAAGGATGGAGTGATGGACAAGCTATCATTGATTAGTTTGACAAAGACAAAATGAATAAAAGCTTACTAGTTATCATTGATCAGAGAAGTATCGGTAGTTGACACTGTACTGACTCTACATTAGTGTGAGCGAGGAGAGATGTAATAATGTGTGATGTGTGTGGTTGGCACGAATGAGCATGCGGTTTGGCGTTCTGCAGATTTTTAAGACATAACGTCATGATAGACAATGGGCGTGGATTACCTGGCGTGGGCCATGCCACGTCGGTTTGGAGTTGCTTACATCCAAGGATGAAAGGGACTGCAATGTGGCTGGTACATTGAGGCCATTTTGAAATGACGAACAGATTGAGAGAGGAAAAATAAAACACGATCACGAACATTAGGGTTCATACTCCAGGTATGGAGTAATTTCTGAATTGTTAGGTTGTGACTGAAGTTGAGACGATGAAGCACGCGATCGATCGAGAACACATACAAGAACGGAATCGCCATGCTGGGTTCTTTCCAAAGTCCAAATGCGCTCCAGCTGACCAAGCTGGATCCGAAAGATTCCAACATCTGGAAACTGGCTTTTGCAACCAGTTATCATATATGAGTATTACTAGCAAACATGCCCGTACGTTGCAACGGAATTCAATATTATAGTGAGTTGTAACACGGATCATGAGTTCGAGTCAAAAATTAAATTAACTTAGTGGTAAAAATCTTGGTTTCTTAAAGAGTCAAAGATTAAAATGGATGTGATCTCTTATTTATTGTTTGTTTTTACTCTTATTATATTTTTTAGAGCACAAAAAAAATAGGTGGAGAAAACAATGAAAACAAAATCAGAAAAATCGAGCTAGTGTCAAAAACATCCACGAGAAAAAAAAACCGAGCATACTCAAAGCCAAGTAGAAAACAATCATGACAAAAATTAGAATGTACTCTAGAAAATAGACATGAAAAAAATCAAAACATATTCGGAGCCAAGTGAAAAGCATCCAAATGAACGTAAAGCAACACGTACTCGGATCAAATAAAAATGGACAAACCAGAAAAAGTGAAAAAAGAACAAAAGAAACTAAATAAAGATATTCTACCCTTCTTTCCTCTTTATTAGATTTCTATTCTTATATTTTTTTCATTGGATTAAGATTCATATTTCGATTACTTAGAGTTGGAGAGACCTAATTGGATTAAGATTTCTAGTTGTCTATATTATTATATTTTTCCTATTTAGATTAACATTCCTATTCACCTAAAATCGGAGAGATCTAATTGGATTATGATTCCTAGTTGTATAAAGAAAAGGGCATAGTCAATTTTTCACATTCACAGAGTTAGTTAAGGGATAGCCGGACCAAATAGGTGGAGAAAAATTTTGCCTCGAGGTATATAGATTTTATCGTTACGGTCAGCTCGTTCGTATTGTACTGGTTCTGAAAACGACTCGCATCACATGCAAAGAAAAAAAAATTCCTTATCAGTCTTGAAAATGAGGTAAACAGGCACGGCGAGAGTACAAGTCAGAGTTTATTTTTCCATGACCCAAATGAAAATTCGTTTGAGAATGCAGAGAGATTAATCAAAGATTCAGACAAATATACATGTTCATGTTTTGCCACTAATAACTTTACTACGACAACGACTTACACTTACACATGCATTGCAATGTGTATCTGCTCACCAGGGCGCTCCACGAGAGAGAACGGCGGGTCAAAGGAGGCATGACGCGCAACCAGTTCTTCCTGGTGGCATTCGTCTGCAGCTTCGCCTACTACATCTTCCCAGGCCACCTGTTCCAGATGCTCACGTCCCTGTCCTGGATCTGCTGGGTTTTCCCGCACTCCGTGCTCGCCCAGCAGCTCGGGTCAGGCCTCGAGGGACTCGGCATTGGAGCGATCGGTCTCGACTGGTCCACCATTTCCTCCTACCTTGGGAGCCCCCTTGCCAGCCCCTGGTTCGCCACCGCGAATGTTGCTGCTGGGTTCTTCATCATCATGTATGTGATCACGCCCATTGCTTACTGGTTCAACTTCTACAAGGCGCAAAACTTCCCCATCTTTTCCGATGGTCTCTTCACCTTGACCGGGCAGACGTACAACATCTCAAGCATCGTGGACTCCCACTTCCAATTTGATACCAAGGCGTACGAGAAGAACGGTCCGCTGTACCTCAGCACTTTCTTTGCCGTCACCTATGGTGTCGGTTTCGCATCCCTTACCGCGACGATTGTTCATGTTTTCCTCTTCCACGGAAGGTGAGCAAGTTCTTCTGGAGTTCCTCATTCTGCTAAAAAAAACACAATAATGAAGTAAAGAATCATGATGTGCTTGTGTGCAGTGAAATTTGGCAGTTAAGTAAATCAGCTTTTCAAGAAAAAAAGGTGGACATACATACAAAGCTTATGAGGAGATATAAACAGGTCCCGGAGTGGTGGTTCATCTGCATCCTCATTGCTAACATTGCTGTCACCATATTTGCCTGTGAATACTATATTGAGCAACTCCAGCTGCCTTGGTGGGGTGTTTTGCTTGCATGTGCCATTGCGTTTTCCTTCACCCTCCCAATTGGAATAATCACAGCGACAACGAACCAGGTACCGGTTTTTAACACCCTGTGCATATTAGCCGAAGAGCGCAAGTTCAGACACTTCAGCTTCTTTTGCTGTATGCAGACTCCAGGCTTGAACATCATCACAGAGTACATCATGGGGTACTTATACCCTGGACGGCCAGTTGCAAATATGTGCTTCAAGGTGTATGGTTACATCAGCATGAGTCAAGCTCTGACCTTTCTTCAAGATTTTAAGCTGGGCCACTACATGAAGATTCCCCCAAGGACCATGTTTATGGCTCAGGTAAGCTATACTAGCATCTCTTCAGCGCAGATACAAATATGGCTTTGTTTTATTGTGTCACTAAACAGCATCTTGTAACATGATAGGTGGTGGGAACTTTGATTGCAGCATTTGTATACCTCGGAACAGCATGGTGGTTGATGGACACAGTCCCGAACATCTGCAACACCGAGCTCCTCCCATCAGACAGCCCTTGGACCTGCCCCGGTGATCACGTGTTCTATGATGCATCAGTTATCTGGGGTCTTATTAGCCCGCGCAGAATATTTGGCGAACTAGGCACTTACTCGGCGGTGAACTGGTTCTTCTTGGGTGGAGCTATTGCCCCCTTCCTAGTATGGCTTGCACACAAGGCATTCCCAGGCCAGAGCTGGATCTTACTCATCAACATGCCCGTGTTGATCGGTGCCACCGGCAATATGCCACCTGCTACTGCAGTCAACTACACCACATGGATATTTGTTGGGTTTTTGTCAGGTTATGTGGTTTACAGATATCGGCGTGACTGGTGGGAGCGACACAATTATCTGCTTTCTGGTGCACTAGATGCTGGTTTGGCATTCATGGCTGTCCTGATTTACTTATGCCTAGGCTTGGAGAACATCAGTTTGAACTGGTTCGGCAATGATTTAGATGGATGTCCTCTCGCCTCTTGTCCAACTGCCAAAGGTATTGTCGTCGAGGGCTGCCCAGTGTATACATGAGAACCCATGGTTTGACCTGGGGAGAAGAGAACATGACAAGTGAAGAAGTGTGCAAAGAGCAATGTAAATAATCAAATTTATTTTCAAACAATTTAGAGATGAGAAATTGGTGTTATTTTTATTGTATTTTGAAGAGTTATGAAGATTAATAATAATGTTCAAGTAAAATGATAGTTATGGCCAAAGCAATTACTATTCCAGCTTGGAAAGAAGTCATTCCATGGTAGAACAAAACATATAGGTATAATTTATTCATAAAAAATAAACAAAGAAAGATGCATCTTTTAGGCTAGTAACCATTGACAAATAACAGATCCTTTTTTTTTGGTGTGTGTGCACGCGTGCGCTACAGAACTTGTCTGATCTCATGGTCATGGAAACACAACAACTAACCTGATTAATTTTCTGAAGAAGCCCAATAACATAAACAGAGAAAGATGTGTCTTTAGACTAGTAAGCATTATTAATTACAGGTCTTTTTTTTGTGAGCCTATTTGCTACATAACCTGTCTGATGTCATGGGAACACAACACACTAACCTGATTAATTTTCTGAAGAAGCCCAATGACGTAAGTTTCATAAGAAAAAGTCTCAGAACAAAATTAGGAGTTCCAAGCTTCCAGTTATAATCTGATTCTCTGTGGCTACATATTTAGCACCAAATCAAGATGTCTTTTCCAAATTTCATTTGTATCTACCACTTTTCTGATAAATATTTCCCACGATTGACCATCCAAGAAATCCCGACCACTTAAAGCTGCAGCTTCAACGATAGTACAAACAGTATCATCATGACTTGGCTGAGAAAGGCTATCAACCAATGCTTGATAAAGAAACTTGCTTGGAGTGCACCCTTTGGCCACCATCTCCTTAAATAGCACATAACCTTCATTTGACTTGCCCATTTTGCAGAAACCCTTGATCAAGGCCTCATAAGTCATTGCATTTGGTTCATACCGCCGTTCGACCATGTCATCCCACACCCTACCAGCCTCCTGTAACTCTCCATTCTCACATAATCCTATAATAAGCGAGTTATACGTCAGCAAGCTTGGCACGAACCCCCTCTCGAGCTCATCGAACAGCCTCCTCGCTTCCTGAACCATTCCATTCTTGCATAACCAGTAGATCAATGTGCTCACGACACTGTTATCTGGTGGGACGTTCTTCTTCACCATCTGTCTCCATATCTCATTCGCCTCTCCTGCCTTTCCATCCTGGCATAGCACATCGACCACCTTGGCACACAGTGGTGTGTCCGGTACATATCCTGCCCCTAGCATCTCCCTCGTCAAATCACAAGCCTCTATGGATTTTCCCTCCTTGCAGCACGCTTCGATCACCACAGAGTATGTAACCACATTTGGCTGCACCCCAGCGGCTTCCATCTCATCCATGATCCTTGCTGCATCTTTCAACTTCCCACGGTGGCAGTATCCATCGATGAGCACCGTGTACATCGTAGCATCCGGCCTACGCCCACTGGCAATAATATCATCAAAGAGCTGCCGTGCACCCTCGAGATCCCCTTTGGCGCAGTAGGCAGTGAGAACCGTGGTGTACGTGACGACATCCGGAACGATCCCCCAGCCAGTCATTTCGTCGAGCACCTTGAGCGCAGCGTCGAGGTCACCGATGCCAACTAGACCCTTGAGCAGGATGTTGCAGGAGACGAGGTTAGGCGTGATGTAGAGCTTGGTTGGCGCGGCCCGGAAGAGCGCGGCTGCGAGGCGGAGGCGGCGCGCGGAGACGAGCGAGTGGAGGAGTGCGTTGAAGGAGCGGGTGGAGGGGCGGGAGTTGAAGGACGGGAGGGAGAGGAAGAGGCGGAGGGACGGGAGCGGGCGGAGCGCGCGGAGGAGCGGCAGGAACGGGCGGTCGGAGAAGGCCGGGAGGCGGCACGCGCGGAGCAGGGAGAGGACGTGGGGCAGGTGGCGGGCCGCGGCGCCGGCGCCGGCGTCGTCGGCGCGGGAGAGACGGGCGAGCGCCGCGGCGAAGACGGGGAGCGAGGGCGGCAGCGGTGGCGCGGCGTGGAATAGCGCGTGGCGGAGGGCGAGGACCGCGAGCTCGGGCGTGTCCGCGCGGAGGAGGAGGCGGGACAGCGACCGCGCCGTGAGGCGGCGCGGCCAGGGCTGCACCGGCGGCGTGACGGTGTAGCCAGATTCCGGCAGGGACGTCGGGAGCGGGGCAAGGTGCGCGAGCGGCACGGTGGTCCGCGTGGCCGGCGCCGTGGAGAAAGCGCGGGCGCCGGGGCTCCACCGGCTCGTGCTGCCCGCCCTGAGCATGGCGTCGGCGCTGCCCGGGATGCGTCGCGGTGGCGAGGTGAACACGACGCAAGCGGTGCCGGTGAGTTGCCCTGTCGCGATGAGAGGAACTTGGGTTCAACTGGTGGGCATATTTGCTGTGGGCTTGGCTCGTGTGGGGCCTCCATGTTTCTTTTTTATTGGGCCGGGCGCACTTGGGCTTACTGAGATTGGCCTGCCGTTGTGAATGCTCGCCATCCTAATGTGTTGTCTAACTTAAAGAGGAGTGGTATCTAAAAAATGTGCTCTATGGATGTATGACACAATAAAGTATACAGTTTATAATTGCAATCAATTATTTCAGGCTTTTGATGTTGCCTTCTTTTTCATCCTACTTCTAAATGGCCTTTGTGAAGTTTTGGATAGGTAGGTATGAAAAGCGGCATACTTGCATCATATAATTTTTCTAAGTCAAAGAGTGGATCCAAGGAGATGCAAGTCATACACTTTGATCAAGAAGTGCAAATGTGTGAAATTTTAAATTAATGTTTTTGAACTCGTTGTCATGCCTCTCTTTCTCTCTCATGCTCTTTAGCATGGATTTTTTTCGCTCATGCTCTTTGGCATGGATTTTTATTTTTCTCTCTCTTTTTGCATAGCCCATATTTTCTTTTTGACAAAAGAAGAACTTGGAGAGAGAGGGTCATGACACACTGGTGGAGTTTATTTTATTTGGTAGGCAAATGACATGTTTTTGTGTAACTCTTAGTGTAAAAGTTAGAATATTTATTTTTGGAGTGTATGTGAATCTTATCATGGGTGCATGACGAGAATCTCAACAAGGGTCACATCAATTTGACAAAGCTCAACATGGTAATAAACAGCATATGACTATGGTTTTTGCATTGTATAAAATGTCATATGGCTTTGGTAGGATATATCATCATTGAGGAACTTTTCATTTTAGCATTTTGAAAATAAAACTCCGGATGTCAAGTCTTTCTTAGAACAAACTCATAGCAAATTCAATTGTACCATATCATAACTTACAATAATTTAAAAAGATCATGTGTTTGTAACTCATGAGCTTTAAGTTTCAGGATAAGACATTTTTAGCCAATAAACTAAAATCTTAGGAAAACTGAGTTACAAACTGACCCTCACCCTCGGGCTCATCTTCGTGCTCATGCTCACGCAGTCGTTCCTCGCAATGCTCTGCCGCTTCAAGTACGCCACCTTCGCCTTCTACGCCGCCTGGGTCGTCGCCATGACCGTCTTCTCTTCGTCACGCTCTCCTGCCTGAGACCAAGGGGGTGCCGCTCGAGTCCATGGGCACCTTCTGGGTGAGACACTGGTACTGGAAGCGGTTCTTCCAGGATGAAGAAAAGAACGCTGCCGTGCCGAGACCGTCACCTGATCATACGGTGTGGTTATTAAACTTTGTGGCCAGACATGCCAGTGCATACTCTCTCTATATCTGTGCACATATTTTGTGACCATTCTTTGTCTAGCGTTGTATTCTGCTACCCGCTCTTCCTTCTTTTTTTTTTTTGGCATTATTATCTGTCATCTTCAAATTATATGTACTGCTGCACTTTCATCTTTGGTGACCACCTGTCGGCTGTCGGACGTGCATCTCCTTTCTCTGATTAATCACAGGGTTAGGATATATCAACCGAAGTGAAAATGGCTCAAAGTTAATCTGCAAATTTGTTGGAGTCCCACCTTGAGGCTTTGAAAATTCTCAAAATTTCCTGAGTTCTATGTGAGGTTATGTGGTGATTCATGCAAAATTTTAAGTGCAAATTCGATCATGTTCGTGAGATGAAAAAATGAAAGAATTTCAGGTTTGTCATCATGTAGTTCTATTTCCCCCTAATTTTGTGTTTTTAATCCTATATAGACAAGTTCAAATTTGCTGTTGACTTTTCATGTGCCTGTGCATTTTTCTTCGATTTTTTTTTAAGCTTCAAGCAATGTTTTCTTATGAGCTTGCAAATTTGGCAATATTTGCAGTATTTTCATTGGAGATGCATCCACCTTTTAAAATATTAGGCACTAATTTATTGCTGCAAGTTGGAAAGCACAATTAAGGTTTCTAGCGTCACCAGAAGTATTGGTCTGTGAGCACTGAACAATGACCCTCGGGGTTCTAAATTGAACCAAAGGCTGAAACACGCCTGGCAATGTTTGTCCCAGGTAACACCTATTTCCTTGATAAGTAAGTCTGCTTTGTGATCTAGCAATTGGATTGGTTGTCTCATATTAAATTTGTGCCATAGCCAATCTCCTTATTTGCCCTTCCACGAGCTTCTGACCAAAATTAAACAAACCAAAAACAGTTTCAAGTGGTTATATGTTTATTCCCCAAGCGAAGTTGACCAGCACCCAACAAATTCAAAAACAGTTTCAAGTGGTACTATATTTATTCCCAACTGAAGCTGACCAGTAATCAACAAAATTATTATCCGAATCCATCAAGTTTCTATGAGATTCCTAGTTCTCATCCAGGCCAATACATTGATACTTTCTTATTAGTCCAGCGGTCTTGCCGGCCTTGCACCAGAAATAGTTCTCGCAGTGCTGACTTGCGGATAGGTAATGCAATTCAGTCTTAGTATATTATTGTTGGCGCTAATATATATCGACATGCTCTGTCTATCTGGAATTCTGTATACAACAAATTGGGTCTTCTCAAATGCCAAGATGAAGTCTATATATGTCTCCATCTGCATCGATCTTTGAAGCAAAGGGGAATTGGCCAGAGCAGCTCTGTCGTCGGTGAGAAGAAGAAAGAGTGGGAGATCGAGACAGAGACATGGCTGGAGGTGTAGTCGTTCCGGATGGTGTCTCTGCTGTGGATTACGGCGGAGGCCTGACCCTCTCAGTGTTCATGACCTGCCTTGTGGCTGCCTCAGGTGGTCTAATCTTCGGCTACGACATCGGCATCTCAGGTGCATCTCACCCTCCTTTGGATTTTTCTTGTGCTAAAGGGTCACCTCGTGCGTGATGAGCTGTCCAGTTTTCCTTTACTGGTCAGGGAGAGCATCTTGGTTCAGTTCTAGCTTCTTTGTCACAAATTGCTTTGGTCCATCTTCTGATCGTCTGTTTAGAACAAAAGCATCATTATTGGATGTTGCTTGATCTTACCGTGTGTTTTGGTAAGCCTTGTTAGTAGTTGAGTAACACATTGACCTGTCAATTCAATTCAAGGCGGTGTCTCTCAAATGGAGCCGTTCCTGGAGCGCTTCTTCCCGCACATCCTCAAGAAGATGGCGGAGGTGACGCAGGGGAACGAGTACTGCATCTACGACAGCCAGGCGCTGGCGGCCTTCACGTCGTCCCTGTACGTGGCCGGGCTGGTGGCGTCGCTGGTGGCCAGCCGCGTCAGCAAAGCGCTGGGCCGGCAGGCCATCATGCTGATGGGCGGTGCGCTCTTCTTCGCCGGCGCCGCCTTGACCGGCGGGGCCGTGAACCTAGCCATGCTCATCGTCGGGCGCATGCTGCTTGGCTTCGGCGTCGGGTTCACCTGCCAGGTAAATCATCACAGCTTTTGCTCATGCACCGGTGACGGTTTCACTTGTACGCAAAAATGACACGCTTGACGTGCGGCAGGCCGCTCCCCTGTTCCTCGCCGAGATGTCCCCGCCGCGGTGGCGCGGCTCCCTGACGGCAGGCTACCAGTTCTTCCTCGCGCTCGGGGTGCTCATCGCCAACCTCATCAACTACGGCACGGCGCGCGTCTCCTGGGGCTGGCGCGTCTCGCTCGGCCTCGCCGGCGCGCCGGCCGCCCTCATCTGCGTGGGCGCGCTCTTCCTCACCGACACGCCCAGCAGCCTCGTGGTGCGCGGGCGGGCCGACCGCGCCCGCGCCGCGCTCGTCCGGGTGCGCGGGCCCGGCGCGGACGTGGACGCCGAGCTCAAGGAGATCTCGCGCGCCGTGGAGGCCGCGCGCCAGAGCGAGGACGGCGCGTTCCGCCGGATAGCGACGAGGCGCGAGTACCGCCCGTACCTGGTGTTCGCCGTGGCCGTGCCCCTGTTCGCCGAGCTCACCGGCGTCATCGTGCTCTCCTTCTTCTCGCCCCTTGTGTTCCGCACCGTCGGCTTCGGCAGCAACGCCGCGCTGGTGGGCGCCGTCCTCATCGGAGCGATGAACCTTGGCGCGCTAATCCTATCCACCCCCGTCATCGACCGGTACGGCCGCAAGGTGCTGTTCATGGTCGGCGGCGTCCTGATGACCATTTGCCAGGTCAGGTGCATCAACTCGGTGGGTCTTCAGTCAAATCTGACAAGTTCCCGGCCGCTGACGGCTCTTGATCCTTGAAGGCTGCCATCGCTTGGATCATGGGCGCGCAGCTCGGCAAGAGCGGCGGGGAGGCGACGATGGCGCGGCCGTACGCGGTGGCGGTGGTGGTGCTGACGTGCCTGCACAGCGCCGGGTTCGGGGCGTCGTGGGGGCCGCTGGTGTGGGTGGTGCCCAGCGAGATATTCCCCGTGGACATCCGGTCGCTGGGGCAGGCCATGAACGTGTCCATCATCTTGGCCCTCGCCTTCGTGCAGTCGCAGTCGTTCCTCGCCATGCTCTGCCGCTTCAAGTACGCCACCTTCGCCTACTACGCCGCCTGGGTCGCCGTCATGACCGTCTTCATCGCGGTCTTCCTGCCGGAGACCAAGGGGGTGCCGCTCGAGTCCATGGGCACCATATGGGTGAAGCACTGGTACTGGAAGAGGTTCGTGCAGGGACCTGGGACCAACGCCGGCGCCGTGGCACTGGCACTCACCTGAGATCGATGGAACGGACCTCGCTGTGTCGTTGTTTCCTGTCTGTGGCTTGACACGGGAATGTGCGACGATATATCACTGTGGTGTAATTAATCTTTGGTTAGTGTAAGCCATTTCCAAGTGTGCTATACTTCCTGTCTTCCTCAATCTATGTAATCACTTCTTTGTTCGAAGAAGAAATATCTATCTATATATATAATCTCTACTACTAACATATACTAGTAGTTTGGCAACACAGATTGTTGACAGTAAAGAATGGAGTGTTGTGGTTCATATATACACGTACGACTTTGACAGAGAGAAGCTATAGGTAGCCCCGCACTCCGTCCGCAGCCAAGCAATGCAATACACCCAGCTGATTATTAGCTACTTCACTGGCTGACGCTGCAGGTCATACATAGGGCAGCGGACGGCGAAGAAGCATCATCATTCAGGTGGATAGATGTTGCACGGTACGCGGTGGCCTCCGTGGTGACCATGCTCATGGTGGTGGTCGTCGTCAAGGCCAAGATGCTTCTCCGCCCTCAAGCGCTGTATCTCTCGGTGCCCGGAGGCTCCCTGTTGACGAGGCCGGTGCAGGCGTGGCGCGAGCTGCTGCTGGATTTCACCACCCGGGCGCAGAACCCTAGCGGCTGCGCCTCTCTGTACTACGTCAATGTCACCGGGTACATCTTCGACAGCAAGTTTGTTCGCTTCGCTGAAAAGCCATAGCTGAAAATATTGTTCGCTGATTTGTTGTGAGAGAAAAATGTTGTTCCGGCTGAAAAAACAAGCTGAAAAGTACGGATTATAATATAAGCGAATAGGGCCATATATAGTGTCGGCAGAGTCGTCGTCGAATCCCAAGAACGACAACATTGTCTACTTCGATTTAAGCCTTGTTTAGTTCGTATGTGAAAAGTTTTTAGGTGTCACATCGGATGTTTCATGGGATGTCGGAGGGAGTGTTCGCATACTAATAAAAAAACTAATTACATAACTCGCCTGGAAATCGCGAGACGGATTTATTATGCCTAATTAATCCGTCATTAGCACATGTATGTACTGTAGCAATTATGACTAATCATGTACTAATTAGGCTTAAAAAATTCGTCTCGCAAAATCCATGTAAACTGTGTAATTAGTTATTTTTTATTTATATTTAATATTCTATACATGTGTCTAAATATTCAATGGGATGGGATAAAAAGTTTTTAGGTGAAAACTAAACGGGCCTTAGACGACATGTTCCTCCCACAGAACGCGGAACAGCTGAGATCCATGACTGTGCTACTGCTGAGAAGAATGTATACGGCAGAGTCCTACTTCGAGGTGCTATACGAGGGCGAGGGAAGAAACATCATCATGCATGGACGTGACACTGCGCCTGGACGGCACGCTCATCATGCAGCCGGTATCGATTTCCAACACCACCAGCAGGGAAACCACCTTCTACTGCAGGCCGCTGCTTATCAGCGGCAACCAGGACGTCCATGCCTCTATAAACAAGCAGGAGGCGTTCTGCGTCAGCGGCGGCTAAACCAGTGGAGCATCAAACGCATAGGTAAGCTAGGTGGCCTAGCTAGCTCTCCCGCCCCTCGTCGTGGGCTCGTGGCTTCATTTTTCTTCTTCTACCTCTCGCTGATTTGCTGGCTTAGCTTGACGAGTCTGATGATATTTCTTCTTGTTCGAAACTGTTATATTGTACTCCATCCTTCCGTTCCAAATTATAATAAACCATTACAATTTTCTTGCAGAGAGGCAAAACATCTCAAGTTTGACTAAATTTATATAACAAAATAGTAACATTTATGAAGTGTTATGAAGATTAATAATAATGTTCAAGTAAAATGGGTAGTTATGGCCAAAGCAATTACTATTCGAGCTTGGGAAGAAGTCATTCCATGGTAGAACGAAACATATAGATATAATTTATTCATAAAAAATAAACAAAGAAAGAAGCATCTTTTAGGCTAGTAACCATTGAGTCATTGACAATAACGGCCCTGTTCATTCGGCTTATAATCCGTCTTTTTCAGCTTGTTTTTCAGCCGAAACAATATTTTTCTCTCACAATAAATTAGCCAACAGTGTTTTTCAGCCGTCTTATCAGCACAGCCGAACGGGGCCAACAGATCCTTTTATTTTGGTGTGTGTGCGTGCGCGCGCTACAGAACTTGTCTGATCTCATGGTCATGGAAACACAACTACTAACCTGATTAATTTTCTGAAGAAGCCCAATCACATAAACAAAGAAAGATGTGTCTTTAGACTAGTAAGCATTATCAATTACAGATCTTTTTTTGTGAGCATTTTTGCTACATAACCTGTCTGGTGTCACGGGAACACAACACACTAACCTGATTAATTTTCTGAAGAAGCCCAATGACTAAGTTTCATAAGAAAAAGTCTCAGAACAAATTTTTTTTCGAAAGCGTGCTATAGCATGTGCTTCATTAACTGAAAGGAGAGGTTTTACACGCTCCGCGGAAGAGCACGGCGAGGGACCGTCCGCTACCCGGAGTAAACACTTAACACAAAACACCAACTAGTGGTGGGTTGACCCGGTCGTACTACCGAGGAAACTATTTGTGCGACAGAGAAAGAGGGGAGCTCAGTGCCGATTAAGTGATGAGGGCAGTGAGCAGCCCCAGGCTGCGAAAGCCTGCACCAACCCAGGCGTCACCCTCCTCCTGAATGCTGGTGAGCAGCTGCTGCGTGGAGAGTGTTCGCCGATCGAAGGTGCGTGCGCTCCCCCGGCGACGTCGTTGGAGGTAGATGATGGATGCGCGCTGTTGTTCGGTAACGTCTCTCACAGCAGTGCGCCGCGCGTGGCTGTTGAGCCCGCGGGCATTCCAGACGAGGATGTGATTGGCACTCATCGTGGAACGGTTGTGCGACGGGGTCGGGAGCAGGGCTCAACACGACATCTCACCAGCCTGCCCCTCCGGGGCCTGACAGATGAGGAGCTCACGCATGGCCTCCCACTTGTAGTCCAGGACGGGTTCGGCGAAGTTTGAGTGGAACTTCTCGGCCACCTTGCTGTCCGGCGTGTTAGAGTTGGCGCCGTTCGGCTTGCCTTCCCATTTGTTTACGAGCACGCGCTTGGCTTGTTTCTCAGGGTTGGGGTCTCTGAACGGAGACTTGCCAGTAAGCCTGTCGCTACGGCGGGGGATGACACTGGCCGGTTTGCGACGTTCGCGGCACCTCCGGCGTGGGCATGGAGGCGTTTGCACCAGGGGTTCCAGGACCGGCAGCTTGAGCGCCCGGACGAACATCGCCCCGGCGTCATCCTCATCCACGGTGCTGGGAACACCTGTGTCCAGGTCGGCCGTAGTGGAATGCGCCGTGGCCTGCGGGGAGTGAGGCGAGGCAGGCACGTCCGCATTCAGCAACTGGTCGGTGGTCGAGGGCGGAGCGTGGACGTTCTGCAGCCGGTCGCAAGTTGGGTCGTGCAGCGGCTGGTACCCAGGCGCAGCGGGGTCGTGGTGCAGCGGATGATTCCCAGGCGCAGCGGGCGCAGCAGGCTCCTCTCTGGGCGTGGCCAGAGGGTGTGTATCCGGGGCACGTAGCAGTCCCTCGTAGGCGCAGACGTCGAACGAGGGAGAGGACCCATTCTGGGCTTCCGTGCGGACCAACGTCTGAGGATCAGGGCCTGCAACAGAGCGCGTGAAGGTCGTGCCCGTGAGCAGGGAGTGATCAACCTCAAGAATGGACCCAATGAATCCGAGATGCGCAGAGCTTTGCTGAGCCACGGTCGGCTGACGGCCCCCCTCAAACAAGGACAGGTCGGAGTTAAGTTCACTCCCGATGAAACCATGGCAATTATCTTGCACGCGTTGGGTAGCGGAGGGATCATCGAGAGGTTCGGCACTGCATTGTCCCCCGGCAGGTGATTGGACCCGATGCACATCAGGTGCGGCGTCCACGTTAGGTGGCGCGTCCCCTGCAGTTAGCGCCACCCTGCCAGCGCCGGGCGCGTCGATGGCCCAGGCACCGTCCAAGTCGGTAGTATCCGGGCCGGTTGGTGCTTTAGCCGTCAGGAGCCATGGACGGAGCCAGCGGGTGGCACGGGTATGGTGCGGCATACTCTAGGCTGATGCAAGCAAGGGTCGAATCCTGCAATATGGCGTGCTCTGGCGGTCACTAGTCCTCACTACGACGAACTTCTCTTTCTCCCTCGTAGACAGCCTCAGCCCTGGGTCTCAGCGGTGCGGCGGCGGTGCCCGTCGAAATCACGAGGAAGACGCAAAGGAGAAGGGGAACAGGAAGTAACCGACCCACATTTGGGCTCCTGGCCTATCGCCTCCATCTGGACCCAAAATAGGCTGCGTGAGACACAGCCATAGCCCAAGAGCATGTAGATGGGCAGTGTCGCAGCGACATGCACGTAGATTTGCTAATGTTTTATTCGTTGTTATTGAACAGCAACCGCAAGTTTGCTCAATAGATAGAAAAAATTATAAATTATGGGGCAAATTTTGTTGCTGTATATCGAATTGCTAAATAGGTCTTTGTCAAATTGGATATGAGAATTTTGGTGCGGCGTACCCTATGCTAAAATCATAGCTCCGTCACTGTCAGGAGCGCTCGGTGAGCCTCGACTGCAACGGCGTCAGTAGTGATCAGCTTGTGCAGCTGGGTAGCCGGAGGTATTGGGCAGGGGACATTGCCGATGAGAATCGTGCAGCGTGGCCTAAATGTCATCCCGCGTCGCCCACCGAGGCGGGGTCCCCCGCTGTTTGCCGAGCGCCTGTAGGTCCGGAAGCCGGGGCCGGTGTAGGCGCCCACTCCCATGTCGAGTACTGGATGTCGTCTGTTGAAGTTGCTATCGTCAGGGACGTCTTCGTCATTGTCGTCCCTTCGTACATGGAATCCGTCGTCACCCGAGGATGGTGGCGGGGTGGCCCAATCCTGGTACTCGACGACCCGTAGTCGTATCAAGTAACGTAGCCCAGGTAACTTGTTGTGGATGACTTCACCGGCCTCGATGGCCAGGGTGTTGCCAGGTAGGCGCACACCGGGTTCAGGGACGAAAATTTCCTTCTCCTCCGGGACGAGTGTCGGGTGACGGCACCATGCGGCCACAAAGAACTCGCATTCGTCATTAGCTGGTACAGCATCAGGCGTTGGTAACTCGACGTTGGCACAGGCGGTGCCCAGAATGGCCTGCGCCACCGACTTGTTTCGCGCGTGCAGGGGGACGCGCTGCATGGCAACCAACACACGGAAGCTGAAGGACTCCGCTGAGGCGAGAGACATCCGCCTCCAAGGGTGCCAGATCAGCGGGAAGGGCGCGTTGGGCACGGGCGTACGTAGCACCGATTCCCTGTCTTCGGGTCGCGAAAACTTGACGATGAAATCCTCTGGTTCATGGCTCGCCACTAGAACATCAACGATTCCGAAGTAGATGGCGAGGTAGGCCCGAACCATCTCGGGGGACACCGGCGGGCGCATGCCGGAGATGACGGCGACCAACGCCAGTCGGAGGTTACGCTCCGTGGCCTCTAGCTCGTCAGAGCGAGGCACCACGACGAGCTCGGTGAGCAGCCTCGTCTCCCGGGCATCCGGTGTGTCATGCTCCGGCGCGGTGACGTTCAGGTTGGCCTCTGGCGCGGGCGGGCGCTCCTTCGGGGTGGGCGGGGTGCAGCAGCGCGGCACAGATGTGGAGCGCCCCGTCGAGACAAAGTCCGGTCGCTGTCGCGTCGCAGTGGACAACCGAGGGGCCGTGGCCCGCTCTCGGCGCGCCCGGGGAGGTGGGCGTCGGCGTTTCCCCATCATAGCCGGCGCCATTGGAGGGAACGGGCAATCTCGCAGGCGGTGGCATTCGCTCCCGCAATTGAGGCACTTGGGCGGCCTCGTACAGTTGGCCCAGAGGTGACCGTCGCCGGCGCAGTTGAAGCATTTTCCATGGAGGGCGGGCGGCACTGGCCTGGCGCGGCGCGGCGGGGTACGGCGGCCGCGCCAGCGCCGACGGCTGTGCGCCTGGAGGAAACCTTCGGCGTCCGGGGTGCCAGAGAAGCGCGCGGGGTGTGTCACCGGTGGTGAGCGGCCACGGCGCCCATCCAAGTCGCGACGGGGCCAGCATCTTCCTGGGTGGGGTGCCGCGAGCCCGGCGGGGAGCGGCGGCGGCGCTCAGCCACAACGTGGCGAGGGGCATCTTATCCTGAGGGTGGGCCCGGCCGGCGGCCGCCATGAACCCCCCGGGGTTCCTGCCGCGCCGGCAGCGGCGCAGGCGCCGACGACGTGGGCCTTCCACGACTACCGCCTTCCCCTTCCTATCCGGAGGCGGGGAGCCAGGCACAGAGAAGTCGGAGGCCTCCGAGTCTTCGGAGTCAGTGAATGAGATGCGGCCACCATAGCTGTACTCGGAGCCCGCAGGTGACGAGCTGCCGGGGTCGAAGGGGCGTGCCTCGGGGTTGAGGCCCGGCGATTCAGCGGCGGTGGCGGCGGCGGCCGCGAGTTCCTCGTCATCAACCTCGTCCGCCCAGGGACGCCGGGAGGAGGAGCCATGCTCCATGGTGCAGATCTGGGACTGGGGGGAAGACAGGTTCGATTTCGCTGGAAGTGGAACGGGGGAGGGGAGATGGGTACGTATGTGGAGAGGGGAGGGAGCTGGTTCAGATGTGGGGGCCGAGGTGGCAGCCCGCGGCGGCGGAGGCGGTGGACGGCGGGGCCATGGCGGCCACCGGCATGGGGAGGCTGGGGGCTCTCTCTCCCTCGAACGGACCAATCTCGAAAGTTTCAGAACAAAATTAGAAGTTCCAAGCTTCCAGCTATAATCTGATTCTTTGTGGCTACATATTTTGCACCAAATCAAGATGCTTTTTCCAAGTTTCATTTGTATCTACCACTTTTCTGAGAAATATTTCCCACGATTGACCATCCAAGAAATCCCGACCACTTAAAGCTGCAGCTTCAACGATAGTGCGAACAGTATCATCATGACTTGGCTCAGAAAGTCTATCAACCAATGCTTGATAAAGAAACTTGCTTGAAGTGCACCCTTTGGCCATCATCTCCTTAAATAGCACATAACCTTCATTTGACTTGCCCATTTTGCAGAAACCCTTGATCAAGGCCTTATAAGTCATTGCATTTGGTTCATACCGCCGTTCGACCATGTCATCCCACACCCTACCAGCCTCCTGTAACTCTCCATTCTCACATAATCCTACAATAAGCGAGTTATACGTCAGCAAGCTTGGCACGAACCCCCTCTCAAGCTCATCGAACAACCTCCTTGCCTCCAGAACCATTCCATTCTTGCATAACCAGTAGATCAATGTGCTCACGACAGTGTTATCTGGTGGGACATTCTTCTTCACCATCAATCTCCACATCTCATACGCCTCCCCTGCCTTTCCATCCTGGCATAGCACATCGACCACCTTAGCACACAGTGGTGTGTCCGGTACAGATCCTGCCCCTAGCACATCTCCCTCATCAAATCACGCGCCTCAGTGGATTTTCCCTCCTTACAGCACGCTTCGATAACCACAGAGTATGTAACCTCATTTGGCCACACCCCAGCGGCTTTCATCTCATCCATGATCCTTGCTGCATCTTGCAACTTCCCACCGTGGCAGTACCCATCTATGAGCACCGTGTACATCCGGCCTACGCCCACTGGCAGCAATATCATCACAGAGCTGCTGTGCACCCTCGAGATCCCCTTTGGCACAGTAGGCAGTGAGAACCGTGGTGTACGTGACGACATCCGGAACGATCCCCCACCCAGTCATTTCGTCGAGCACCTTGAGCGCGGCATCGAGGTCACCGACGCCAGAGTCCCTTGAGCAGGATGTTGCAGGACACAAGGTTGGGCGTGATGTAGAGCTTGGTTGGCGCAGCGCGGAAGAGCGCAGCGGCGAGGCGGAGGCGGCTCGCGGAGACGAGGGAGTGGAGGAGCGCGTTGAAGGAGCGGGTGGAGGGGCGGGAGTTGAAGGATGGGAGGGAGAGGAAGAGGCGGAGGGACGGGAGTTGAAGGACGGGAGGGAGAGGAAGAGGCGGAGGGACGGGAGAGTGCGGAGGAGCGGCAGGAACGGGCGGTCGGAGAAGGCCGGGAGGCGGGACGCGCGGAGCAGGGAGCGGACGGGGGGCGGGTGGTGGGCCGCGGCGCCGGCGTCGTCGGCGCGGGAGAGGCGGGAGAACGCCGCGGCGAACACGGGGAGCGAGGGCGGCAGCGGAGGCACGGCGTGGAAGAGCGCGTGGCGGAGAGCAAGGACCGCGTGCTCGGGCGTGGCCGCGCGGAGGAGGCGGCGGGACAGCGACCGCGCCGTGAGGTGGCGCAGCCAGGGCTGCACCGGCGGCGTCACGGTGTAGCTGGATTCTGGCAGGGACGCCGGGAGCGCGGCCAGGTGCGCGAGCGGCGCCCTGAGTAAGGCTGGACGAAAAACTCGTAGCTCGTTAGCTCGCTCGGCTCGTGGCTAGCTCGGCTCGGCTCGTTACCGTAACGAGCCGAGCCGAGCCAAGATTTTAGCTCGTTAGTTATAACGAACCAACTCGAGCTAGCTCGCGAGCGGCTCGCGAGCCAAACGAGCCATAGTTTTAGGGAAAAGTCATCACAACTTATATTATATTTGTATTACTTCTTGTCTTGCACTTTGCAAATGGTTGATATGTTAGCTCATACGAATATTTTATTCAATTTAAAGCTATTGGATATATTATTTTTGTATTATTACTATTTTAAGCTTTTGATAAATACAAATATTAAATTTTGTATATTTTTTATCACTGGCTCGCGAGCCTAACGAGCCAGCTCAAGCTTTTAACGAGCCGAACCGAATTGGCTTTCTGGCTCGTTAAGATAACGAGCCGAGCCGAGCTAGCTCGTTATCTTAACGAGCCATAACGAGCTGAGCCATCGGCTCGTTATCCAGCATTAGCCCTAAGCATGGCGAGGCGAACATGAAATTGGGTTTTACTGGGCACGTTTGCCGGGGCTTGGGCCCAAGAGAGAACTGGGCTCTGGTGAGATTGAAGCCCGGCATGACGTATGTGAGGCTGGAATCCAACAGTTTCTTGTAGTAATGGATCCCGGCCCAATTCGAACTGAGAGTCAGTGTTCTGCACCCAATGGTGTGGCCCTCGAGCCTTTCGCCCAATTCGAACTGAATAGTTTTGAGTCTTGAGTGGCCCAACGTGTAGAGTGAATACTTGAGCCCCGACCTGACCAGAGACCAGAGTCATCGGCTGGTGGGTGGTGGCCCAACGTGGAGCGTATTGAAAATACTCCAGTTGTTTCTGATCGGGATTAGATCGGCTGATCGAGTGGTTCCTCGGCTTGGACTGACATCGATGTGTATGCATGGTGTCCGTGTATCTAGGTTGTTGACTGTGTCGTCGTACCCTTGAATCGTCAGATGGAGAGTCAGCGAATACATACCCCCAATTAGAGAAGGTCCTTCGTTATTCGTTAAACGCCTTGGCCGACTGGTCCAGCCCGAGTTCTTGATCAGTGGTGCTCATATAATAACTGCTCTCTTTATGCCCCCAGGAATCCCTGGGCTCTCGGGCCGATGGCCACTGTTCATTTTCTTTTTTTTCTTCTCCGGCTTTGGCTGTTGTTTTTTTTCTCCTCCGGGCTGCGGCCGCTGTTTGGTGCTGTTCAATTTCTTTTCTTTCCTCCTTTTCTAAACGTGTACAACTGGCGCATGCAGCGGAGCGCTTGTACTGTGCTAGTCAATTCCTCGTAGCCTAACTTTTTTTTTTTGAAATGGGGTGCCGTAGAATGTACTTCCTCCATCCCAGAAAGAAGGTTATTATGGGATGCGTGTAGGTCAAATTTTTTTAACTTTGACTAGGTTTATAGAAAATACGTGTAACATTTATATCCCCAAATAAGTTTATTATAAAAGTATATTTAATTATCTATCTAATGATACTAATTATGTATTATAAATATTAATATTCTTTTATATATAATTAGTTAAAGTTAAAAAAAGTTGACTTCTTGGAAAACGAGAACTACTTCTATTTTAGGACAGAGGGAATAATAGTTTATTAGTAAGCATCATAGTTAAGGTGAGTGGCGTTCTTTCCCACCAGGCCACACCCAGGGTATGTCGTAGCCCTTAGGGCAACAGCAATGGAGGCATACAACATCAATAGCCCTGCAAAAAAGTTAAGGTGAAACTACCACTGAAGCTAGTAGTTCCTCAACGCAAGCAATACTGGCATCTTGGTTCCCCTGGTCCCCACCATTCTCTCTGGCCTCTTTCTCTGTCCCTGAAATCACTTTTCTTTCGTTTCTCTCCCCACTGCTGTGTTGCATGCCGGATGCCCCATCTCCACAACGCACGCCCCGATAGCTTATTGGCCTTTTCGTTAGATGAAGCTATTGCATCCGCAGGAGCTTCTGACGCACTGCAAGCTACACTTCGCTATGACATGGAGGATGGATGCTGGCGTGGATGTTGAAGCAGCACGCCACCCTGTAGCGTTGGGGAAGGCCTTAAAAGCCGTGGCAAATCCTATCCGTTTTTATGGGAGTACAGTTTAGTGCTATCATGCTTTGCTTTATTAATTATTAAGATAATATAAAAGATAAAGAGTTAGGGCTTGCCCTTTTATGTTCAAACCTCGGTCGCTCGTGGCTTTTTATTTTTGGATTATAATAAAACCTCTTTTTGTTCGAAAGAAGGAGAAAGAACACAACAAGACAGCAAGCTAAGGATTTCCCTGGCCGGCCGGCCAACTGGTGCTGCGGTGCGGTTGTTCTTGACGGAGGCAATCTGGATGCTTTCGGTCACGTGCACCAGCATATAGCCCTTTCGTCGGCTCGCTCGGCTATGTGTGTCAAACATTCACAGTTACTTTTTCTTTAATTAATTACGGTACAGATGCACAGAACATGTAATCACTACCGGAGCATCATTGTCCGTTCGTCGTAGGCTGGTAGCCCTTAAAAGCTGTGAGTAGTGCAGTTCAGAAGTGCTAACCATGTTCTATTATTAGATAATAAAAGCACAAAGATAAGAGCAAGAGCAATAATACAGCCAAGTTGCTTGGCTATAAGACAAGCTATAAGAGCCAAATTGTATTTTGAAGAGTTATGAAGATTAATAATAATGTTCAAGTAAAATGATAGTTATGGCCAAAGCAATTACTATTCCAGCTTGGAAAGAAGTCATTCCATGGTAGAACAAAACATATAGGTATAATTTATTCATAAAAAATAAACAAAGAAAGATGCATCTTTTAGGCTAGTAACCATTGACAAATAACAGATCCTTTTTTTTTGGTGTGTGTGCACGCGTGCGCTACAGAACTTGTCTGATCTCATGGTCATGGAAACACAACAACTAACCTGATTAATTTTCTGAAGAAGCCCAATAACATAAACAGAGAAAGATGTGTCTTTAGACTAGTAAGCATTATTAATTACAGGTCTTTTTTTTGTGAGCCTATTTGCTACATAACCTGTCTGATGTCATGGGAACACAACACACTAACCTGATTAATTTTCTGAAGAAGCCCAATGACGTAAGTTTCATAAGAAAAAGTCTCAGAACAAAATTAGGAGTTCCAAGCTTCCAGTTATAATCTGATTCTCTGTGGCTACATATTTAGCACCAAATCAAGATGTCTTTTCCAAATTTCATTTGTATCTACCACTTTTCTGATAAATATTTCCCACGATTGACCATCCAAGAAATCCCGACCACTTAAAGCTGCAGCTTCAACGATAGTACAAACAGTATCATCATGACTTGGCTGAGAAAGGCTATCAACCAATGCTTGATAAAGAAACTTGCTTGGAGTGCACCCTTTGGCCACCATCTCCTTAAATAGCACATAACCTTCATTTGACTTGCCCATTTTGCAGAAACCCTTGATCAAGGCCTCATAAGTCATTGCATTTGGTTCATACCGCCGTTCGACCATGTCATCCCACACCCTACCAGCCTCCTGTAACTCTCCATTCTCACATAATCCTATAATAAGCGAGTTATACGTCAGCAAGCTTGGCACGAACCCCCTCTCGAGCTCATCGAACAGCCTCCTCGCTTCCTGAACCATTCCATTCTTGCATAACCAGTAGATCAATGTGCTCACGACACTGTTATCTGGTGGGACGTTCTTCTTCACCATCTGTCTCCATATCTCATTCGCCTCTCCTGCCTTTCCATCCTGGCATAGCACATCGACCACCTTGGCACACAGTGGTGTGTCCGGTACATATCCTGCCCCTAGCATCTCCCTCGTCAAATCACAAGCCTCTATGGATTTTCCCTCCTTGCAGCACGCTTCGATCACCACAGAGTATGTAACCACATTTGGCTGCACCCCAGCGGCTTCCATCTCATCCATGATCCTTGCTGCATCTTTCAACTTCCCACGGTGGCAGTATCCATCGATGAGCACCGTGTACATCGTAGCATCCGGCCTACGCCCACTGGCAATAATATCATCAAAGAGCTGCCGTGCACCCTCGAGATCCCCTTTGGCGCAGTAGGCAGTGAGAACCGTGGTGTACGTGACGACATCCGGAACGATCCCCCAGCCAGTCATTTCGTCGAGCACCTTGAGCGCAGCGTCGAGGTCACCGATGCCAACTAGACCCTTGAGCAGGATGTTGCAGGAGACGAGGTTAGGCGTGATGTAGAGCTTGGTTGGCGCGGCCCGGAAGAGCGCGGCTGCGAGGCGGAGGCGGCGCGCGGAGACGAGCGAGTGGAGGAGTGCGTTGAAGGAGCGGGTGGAGGGGCGGGAGTTGAAGGACGGGAGGGAGAGGAAGAGGCGGAGGGACGGGAGCGGGCGGAGCGCGCGGAGGAGCGGCAGGAACGGGCGGTCGGAGAAGGCCGGGAGGCGGCACGCGCGGAGCAGGGAGAGGACGTGGGGCAGGTGGCGGGCCGCGGCGCCGGCGCCGGCGTCGTCGGCGCGGGAGAGACGGGCGAGCGCCGCGGCGAAGACGGGGAGCGAGGGCGGCAGCGGTGGCGCGGCGTGGAATAGCGCGTGGCGGAGGGCGAGGACCGCGAGCTCGGGCGTGTCCGCGCGGAGGAGGAGGCGGGACAGCGACCGCGCCGTGAGGCGGCGCGGCCAGGGCTGCACCGGCGGCGTGACGGTGTAGCCAGATTCCGGCAGGGACGTCGGGAGCGGGGCAAGGTGCGCGAGCGGCACGGTGGTCCGCGTGGCCGGCGCCGTGGAGAAAGCGCGGGCGCCGGGGCTCCACCGGCTCGTGCTGCCCGCCCTGAGCATGGCGTCGGCGCTGCCCGGGATGCGTCGCGGTGGCGAGGTGAACACGACGCAAGCGGTGCCGGTGAGTTGCCCTGTCGCGATGAGAGGAACTTGGGTTCAACTGGTGGGCATATTTGCTGTGGGCTTGGCTCGTGTGGGGCCTCCATGTTTCTTTTTTATTGGGCCGGGCGCACTTGGGCTTACTGAGATTGGCCTGCCGTTGTGAATGCTCGCCATCCTAATGTGTTGTCTAACTTAAAGAGGAGTGGTATCTAAAAAATGTGCTCTATGGATGTATGACACAATAAAGTATACAGTTTATAATTGCAATCAATTATTTCAGGCTTTTGATGTTGCCTTCTTTTTCATCCTACTTCTAAATGGCCTTTGTGAAGTTTTGGATAGGTAGGTATGAAAAGCGGCATACTTGCATCATATAATTTTTCTAAGTCAAAGAGTGGATCCAAGGAGATGCAAGTCATACACTTTGATCAAGAAGTGCAAATGTGTGAAATTTTAAATTAATGTTTTTGAACTCGTTGTCATGCCTCTCTTTCTCTCTCATGCTCTTTAGCATGGATTTTTTTCGCTCATGCTCTTTGGCATGGATTTTTATTTTTCTCTCTCTTTTTGCATAGCCCATATTTTCTTTTTGACAAAAGAAGAACTTGGAGAGAGAGGGTCATGACACACTGGTGGAGTTTATTTTATTTGGTAGGCAAATGACATGTTTTTGTGTAACTCTTAGTGTAAAAGTTAGAATATTTATTTTTGGAGTGTATGTGAATCTTATCATGGGTGCATGACGAGAATCTCAACAAGGGTCACATCAATTTGACAAAGCTCAACATGGTAATAAACAGCATATGACTATGGTTTTTGCATTGTATAAAATGTCATATGGCTTTGGTAGGATATATCATCATTGAGGAACTTTTCATTTTAGCATTTTGAAAATAAAACTCCGGATGTCAAGTCTTTCTTAGAACAAACTCATAGCAAATTCAATTGTACCATATCATAACTTACAATAATTTAAAAAGATCATGTGTTTGTAACTCATGAGCTTTAAGTTTCAGGATAAGACATTTTTAGCCAATAAACTAAAATCTTAGGAAAACTGAGTTACAAACTGACCCTCACCCTCGGGCTCATCTTCGTGCTCATGCTCACGCAGTCGTTCCTCGCAATGCTCTGCCGCTTCAAGTACGCCACCTTCGCCTTCTACGCCGCCTGGGTCGTCGCCATGACCGTCTTCTCTTCGTCACGCTCTCCTGCCTGAGACCAAGGGGGTGCCGCTCGAGTCCATGGGCACCTTCTGGGTGAGACACTGGTACTGGAAGCGGTTCTTCCAGGATGAAGAAAAGAACGCTGCCGTGCCGAGACCGTCACCTGATCATACGGTGTGGTTATTAAACTTTGTGGCCAGACATGCCAGTGCATACTCTCTCTATATCTGTGCACATATTTTGTGACCATTCTTTGTCTAGCGTTGTATTCTGCTACCCGCTCTTCCTTCTTTTTTTTTTTTGGCATTATTATCTGTCATCTTCAAATTATATGTACTGCTGCACTTTCATCTTTGGTGACCACCTGTCGGCTGTCGGACGTGCATCTCCTTTCTCTGATTAATCACAGGGTTAGGATATATCAACCGAAGTGAAAATGGCTCAAAGTTAATCTGCAAATTTGTTGGAGTCCCACCTTGAGGCTTTGAAAATTCTCAAAATTTCCTGAGTTCTATGTGAGGTTATGTGGTGATTCATGCAAAATTTTAAGTGCAAATTCGATCATGTTCGTGAGATGAAAAAATGAAAGAATTTCAGGTTTGTCATCATGTAGTTCTATTTCCCCCTAATTTTGTGTTTTTAATCCTATATAGACAAGTTCAAATTTGCTGTTGACTTTTCATGTGCCTGTGCATTTTTCTTCGATTTTTTTTTAAGCTTCAAGCAATGTTTTCTTATGAGCTTGCAAATTTGGCAATATTTGCAGTATTTTCATTGGAGATGCATCCACCTTTTAAAATATTAGGCACTAATTTATTGCTGCAAGTTGGAAAGCACAATTAAGGTTTCTAGCGTCACCAGAAGTATTGGTCTGTGAGCACTGAACAATGACCCTCGGGGTTCTAAATTGAACCAAAGGCTGAAACACGCCTGGCAATGTTTGTCCCAGGTAACACCTATTTCCTTGATAAGTAAGTCTGCTTTGTGATCTAGCAATTGGATTGGTTGTCTCATATTAAATTTGTGCCATAGCCAATCTCCTTATTTGCCCTTCCACGAGCTTCTGACCAAAATTAAACAAACCAAAAACAGTTTCAAGTGGTTATATGTTTATTCCCCAAGCGAAGTTGACCAGCACCCAACAAATTCAAAAACAGTTTCAAGTGGTACTATATTTATTCCCAACTGAAGCTGACCAGTAATCAACAAAATTATTATCCGAATCCATCAAGTTTCTATGAGATTCCTAGTTCTCATCCAGGCCAATACATTGATACTTTCTTATTAGTCCAGCGGTCTTGCCGGCCTTGCACCAGAAATAGTTCTCGCAGTGCTGACTTGCGGATAGGTAATGCAATTCAGTCTTAGTATATTATTGTTGGCGCTAATATATATCGACATGCTCTGTCTATCTGGAATTCTGTATACAACAAATTGGGTCTTCTCAAATGCCAAGATGAAGTCTATATATGTCTCCATCTGCATCGATCTTTGAAGCAAAGGGGAATTGGCCAGAGCAGCTCTGTCGTCGGTGAGAAGAAGAAAGAGTGGGAGATCGAGACAGAGACATGGCTGGAGGTGTAGTCGTTCCGGATGGTGTCTCTGCTGTGGATTACGGCGGAGGCCTGACCCTCTCAGTGTTCATGACCTGCCTTGTGGCTGCCTCAGGTGGTCTAATCTTCGGCTACGACATCGGCATCTCAGGTGCATCTCACCCTCCTTTGGATTTTTCTTGTGCTAAAGGGTCACCTCGTGCGTGATGAGCTGTCCAGTTTTCCTTTACTGGTCAGGGAGAGCATCTTGGTTCAGTTCTAGCTTCTTTGTCACAAATTGCTTTGGTCCATCTTCTGATCGTCTGTTTAGAACAAAAGCATCATTATTGGATGTTGCTTGATCTTACCGTGTGTTTTGGTAAGCCTTGTTAGTAGTTGAGTAACACATTGACCTGTCAATTCAATTCAAGGCGGTGTCTCTCAAATGGAGCCGTTCCTGGAGCGCTTCTTCCCGCACATCCTCAAGAAGATGGCGGAGGTGACGCAGGGGAACGAGTACTGCATCTACGACAGCCAGGCGCTGGCGGCCTTCACGTCGTCCCTGTACGTGGCCGGGCTGGTGGCGTCGCTGGTGGCCAGCCGCGTCAGCAAAGCGCTGGGCCGGCAGGCCATCATGCTGATGGGCGGTGCGCTCTTCTTCGCCGGCGCCGCCTTGACCGGCGGGGCCGTGAACCTAGCCATGCTCATCGTCGGGCGCATGCTGCTTGGCTTCGGCGTCGGGTTCACCTGCCAGGTAAATCATCACAGCTTTTGCTCATGCACCGGTGACGGTTTCACTTGTACGCAAAAATGACACGCTTGACGTGCGGCAGGCCGCTCCCCTGTTCCTCGCCGAGATGTCCCCGCCGCGGTGGCGCGGCTCCCTGACGGCAGGCTACCAGTTCTTCCTCGCGCTCGGGGTGCTCATCGCCAACCTCATCAACTACGGCACGGCGCGCGTCTCCTGGGGCTGGCGCGTCTCGCTCGGCCTCGCCGGCGCGCCGGCCGCCCTCATCTGCGTGGGCGCGCTCTTCCTCACCGACACGCCCAGCAGCCTCGTGGTGCGCGGGCGGGCCGACCGCGCCCGCGCCGCGCTCGTCCGGGTGCGCGGGCCCGGCGCGGACGTGGACGCCGAGCTCAAGGAGATCTCGCGCGCCGTGGAGGCCGCGCGCCAGAGCGAGGACGGCGCGTTCCGCCGGATAGCGACGAGGCGCGAGTACCGCCCGTACCTGGTGTTCGCCGTGGCCGTGCCCCTGTTCGCCGAGCTCACCGGCGTCATCGTGCTCTCCTTCTTCTCGCCCCTTGTGTTCCGCACCGTCGGCTTCGGCAGCAACGCCGCGCTGGTGGGCGCCGTCCTCATCGGAGCGATGAACCTTGGCGCGCTAATCCTATCCACCCCCGTCATCGACCGGTACGGCCGCAAGGTGCTGTTCATGGTCGGCGGCGTCCTGATGACCATTTGCCAGGTCAGGTGCATCAACTCGGTGGGTCTTCAGTCAAATCTGACAAGTTCCCGGCCGCTGACGGCTCTTGATCCTTGAAGGCTGCCATCGCTTGGATCATGGGCGCGCAGCTCGGCAAGAGCGGCGGGGAGGCGACGATGGCGCGGCCGTACGCGGTGGCGGTGGTGGTGCTGACGTGCCTGCACAGCGCCGGGTTCGGGGCGTCGTGGGGGCCGCTGGTGTGGGTGGTGCCCAGCGAGATATTCCCCGTGGACATCCGGTCGCTGGGGCAGGCCATGAACGTGTCCATCATCTTGGCCCTCGCCTTCGTGCAGTCGCAGTCGTTCCTCGCCATGCTCTGCCGCTTCAAGTACGCCACCTTCGCCTACTACGCCGCCTGGGTCGCCGTCATGACCGTCTTCATCGCGGTCTTCCTGCCGGAGACCAAGGGGGTGCCGCTCGAGTCCATGGGCACCATATGGGTGAAGCACTGGTACTGGAAGAGGTTCGTGCAGGGACCTGGGACCAACGCCGGCGCCGTGGCACTGGCACTCACCTGAGATCGATGGAACGGACCTCGCTGTGTCGTTGTTTCCTGTCTGTGGCTTGACACGGGAATGTGCGACGATATATCACTGTGGTGTAATTAATCTTTGGTTAGTGTAAGCCATTTCCAAGTGTGCTATACTTCCTGTCTTCCTCAATCTATGTAATCACTTCTTTGTTCGAAGAAGAAATATCTATCTATATATATAATCTCTACTACTAACATATACTAGTAGTTTGGCAACACAGATTGTTGACAGTAAAGAATGGAGTGTTGTGGTTCATATATACACGTACGACTTTGACAGAGAGAAGCTATAGGTAGCCCCGCACTCCGTCCGCAGCCAAGCAATGCAATACACCCAGCTGATTATTAGCTACTTCACTGGCTGACGCTGCAGGTCATACATAGGGCAGCGGACGGCGAAGAAGCATCATCATTCAGGTGGATAGATGTTGCACGGTACGCGGTGGCCTCCGTGGTGACCATGCTCATGGTGGTGGTCGTCGTCAAGGCCAAGATGCTTCTCCGCCCTCAAGCGCTGTATCTCTCGGTGCCCGGAGGCTCCCTGTTGACGAGGCCGGTGCAGGCGTGGCGCGAGCTGCTGCTGGATTTCACCACCCGGGCGCAGAACCCTAGCGGCTGCGCCTCTCTGTACTACGTCAATGTCACCGGGTACATCTTCGACAGCAAGTTTGTTCGCTTCGCTGAAAAGCCATAGCTGAAAATATTGTTCGCTGATTTGTTGTGAGAGAAAAATGTTGTTCCGGCTGAAAAAACAAGCTGAAAAGTACGGATTATAATATAAGCGAATAGGGCCATATATAGTGTCGGCAGAGTCGTCGTCGAATCCCAAGAACGACAACATTGTCTACTTCGATTTAAGCCTTGTTTAGTTCGTATGTGAAAAGTTTTTAGGTGTCACATCGGATGTTTTATGGGATGTCGGAGGGAGTGTTCGCATACTAATAAAAAAACTAATTACATAACTCGCCTGGAAATCGCGAGACGGATTTATTATGCCTAATTAATCCGTCATTAGCACATGTATGTACTGTAGCAATTATGACTAATCATGTACTAATTAGGCTTAAAAAATTCGTCTCGCAAAATCCATGTAAACTGTGTAATTAGTTATTTTTTATTTATATTTAATATTCTATACATGTGTCTAAATATTCAATGGGATGGGATAAAAAGTTTTTAGGTGAAAACTAAACGGGCCTTAGACGACATGTTCCTCCCACAGAACGCGGAACAGCTGAGATCCATGACTGTGCTACTGCTGAGAAGAATGTATACGGCAGAGTCCTACTTCGAGGTGCTATACGAGGGCGAGGGAAGAAACATCATCATGCATGGACGTGACACTGCGCCTGGACGGCACGCTCATCATGCAGCCGGTATCGATTTCCAACACCACCAGCAGGGAAACCACCTTCTACTGCAGGCCGCTGCTTATCAGCGGCAACCAGGACGTCCATGCCTCTATAAACAAGCAGGAGGCGTTCTGCGTCAGCGGCGGCTAAACCAGTGGAGCATCAAACGCATAGGTAAGCTAGGTGGCCTAGCTAGCTCTCCCGCCCCTCGTCGTGGGCTCGTGGCTTCATTTTTCTTCTTCTACCTCTCGCTGATTTGCTGGCTTAGCTTGACGAGTCTGATGATATTTCTTCTTGTTCGAAACTGTTATATTGTACTCCATCCTTCCGTTCCAAATTATAATAAACCATTACAATTTTCTTGGAGAGGCAAAACATCTCAAGTTTGACTAAATTTATATAACAAAATAGTAACATTTATGAAGTGTTATGAAGATTAATAATAATGTTCAAGTAAAATGGGTAGTTATGGCCAAAGCAATTACTATTCGAGCTTGGGAAGAAGTCATTCCATGGTAGAACGAAACATATAGATATAATTTATTCATAAAAAATAAACAAAGAAAGATGCATCTTTTAGGCTAGTAACCATTGAGTCATTGACAATAACGGCCCTGTTCATTCGGCTTATAATCCGTCTTTTTCAGCTTGTTTTTCAGCCGAAACAATATTTTTCTCTCACAATAAATTAGCCAACAGTGTTTTTCAGCCGTCTTATCAGCACAGCCGAACGGGGCCAACAGATCCTTTTATTTTGGTGTGTGTGCGTGCGCGCGCTACAGAACTTGTCTGATCTCATGGTCATGGAAACACAACTACTAACCTGATTAATTTTCTGAAGAAGCCCAATCACATAAACAAAGAAAGATGTGTCTTTAGACTAGTAAGCATTATCAATTACAGATCTTTTTTTGTGAGCATTTTTGCTACATAACCTGTCTGGTGTCACGGGAACACAACACACTAACCTGATTAATTTTCTGAAGAAGCCCAATGACTAAGTTTCATAAGAAAAAGTCTCAGAACAAATTTTTTTTCGAAAGCGTGCTATAGCATGTGCTTCATTAAGTGAAAGGAGAGGTTTTACACGCTCCGCGGAAGAGCACGGCGAGGGACCGTCCGCTACCCGGAGTAAACACTTAACACAAAACACCAACTAGTGGTGGGTTGACCCGGTCGTACTACCGAGGAAACTATTTGTGCGACAGAGAAAGAGGGGAGCTCAGTGCCGATTAAGTGATGAGGGCAGTGAGCAGCCCCAGGCTGCGAAAGCCTGCACCAACCCAGGCGTCACCCTCCTCCTGAATGCTGGTGAGCAGCTGCTGCGTGGAGAGTGTTCGCCGATCGAAGGTGCGTGCGCTCCCCCGGCGACGTCGTTGGAGGTAGATGATGGATGCGCGCTGTTGTTCGGTAACGTCTCTCACAGCAGTGCGCCGCGCGTGGCTGTTGAGCCCGCGGGCATTCCAGACGAGGATGTGATTGGCACTCATCGTGGAACGGTTGTGCGACGGGGTCGGGAGCAGGGCTCAACACGACATCTCACCAGCCTGCCCCTCCGGGGCCTGACAGATGAGGAGCTCACGCATGGCCTCCCACTTGTAGTCCAGGACGGGTTCGGCGAAGTTTGAGTGGAACTTCTCGGCCACCTTGCTGTCCGGCGTGTTAGAGTTGGCGCCGTTCGGCTTGCCTTCCCATTTGTTTACGAGCACGCGCTTGGCTTGTTTCTCAGGGTTGGGGTCTCTGAACGGAGACTTGCCAGTAAGCCTGTCGCTACGGCGGGGGATGACACTGGCCGGTTTGCGACGTTCGCGGCACCTCCGGCGTGGGCATGGAGGCGTTTGCACCAGGGGTTCCAGGACCGGCAGCTTGAGCGCCCGGACGAACATCGCCCCGGCGTCATCCTCATCCACGGTGCTGGGAACACCTGTGTCCAGGTCGGCCGTAGTGGAATGCGCCGTGGCCTGCGGGGAGTGAGGCGAGGCAGGCACGTCCGCATTCAGCAACTGGTCGGTGGTCGAGGGCGGAGCGTGGACGTTCTGCAGCCGGTCGCAAGTTGGGTCGTGCAGCGGCTGGTACCCAGGCGCAGCGGGGTCGTGGTGCAGCGGATGATTCCCAGGCGCAGCGGGCGCAGCAGGCTCCTCTCTGGGCGTGGCCAGAGGGTGTGTATCCGGGGCACGTAGCAGTCCCTCGTAGGCGCAGACGTCGAACGAGGGAGAGGACCCATTCTGGGCTTCCGTGCGGACCAACGTCTGAGGATCAGGGCCTGCAACAGAGCGCGTGAAGGTCGTGCCCGTGAGCAGGGAGTGATCAACCTCAAGAATGGACCCAATGAATCCGAGATGCGCAGAGCTTTGCTGAGCCACGGTCGGCTGACGGCCCCCCTCAAACAAGGACAGGTCGGAGTTAAGTTCACTCCCGATGAAACCATGGCAATTATCTTGCACGCGTTGGGTAGCGGAGGGATCATCGAGAGGTTCGGCACTGCATTGTCCCCCGGCAGGTGATTGGACCCGATGCACATCAGGTGCGGCGTCCACGTTAGGTGGCGCGTCCCCTGCAGTTAGCGCCACCCTGCCAGCGCCGGGCGCGTCGATGGCCCAGGCACCGTCCAAGTCGGTAGTATCCGGGCCGGTTGGTGCTTTAGCCGTCAGGAGCCATGGACGGAGCCAGCGGGTGGCACGGGTATGGTGCGGCATACTCTAGGCTGATGCAAGCAAGGGTCGAATCCTGCAATATGGCGTGCTCTGGCGGTCACTAGTCCTCACTACGACGAACTTCTCTTTCTCCCTCGTAGACAGCCTCAGCCCTGGGTCTCAGCGGTGCGGCGGCGGTGCCCGTCGAAATCACGAGGAAGACGCAAAGGAGAAGGGGAACAGGAAGTAACCGACCCACATTTGGGCTCCTGGCCTATCGCCTCCATCTGGACCCAAAATAGGCTGCGTGAGACACAGCCATAGCCCAAGAGCATGTAGATGGGCAGTGTCGCAGCGACATGCACGTAGATTTGCTAATGTTTTATTCGTTGTTATTGAACAGCAACCGCAAGTTTGCTCAATAGATAGAAAAAATTATAAATTATGGGGCAAATTTTGTTGCTGTATATCGAATTGCTAAATAGGTCTTTGTCAAATTGGATATGAGAATTTTGGTGCGGCGTACCCTATGCTAAAATCATAGCTCCGTCACTGTCAGGAGCGCTCGGTGAGCCTCGACTGCAACGGCGTCAGTAGTGATCAGCTTGTGCAGCTGGGTAGCCGGAGGTATTGGGCAGGGGACATTGCCGATGAGAATCGTGCAGCGCGGCCTAAATGTCATCCCGCGTCGCCCACCGAGGCGGGGTCCCCCGCTGTTTGCCGAGCGCCTGTAGGTCCGGAAGCCGGGGCCGGTGTAGGCGCCCACTCCCATGTCGAGTACTGGATGTCGTCTGTTGAAGTTGCTATCGTCAGGGACGTCTTCGTCATTGTCGTCCCTTCGTACATGGAATCCGTCGTCACCCGAGGATGGTGGCGGGGTGGCCCAATCCTGGTACTCGACGACCCGTAGTCGTATCAAGTAACGTAGCCCAGGTAACTTGTTGTGGATGACTTCACCGGCCTCGATGGCCAGGGTGTTGCCAGGTAGGCGCACACCGGGTTCAGGGACGAAAATTTCCTTCTCCTCCGGGACGAGTGTCGGGTGACGGCACCATGCGGCCACAAAGAACTCGCATTCGTCATTAGCTGGTACAGCATCAGGCGTTGGTAACTCGACGTTGGCACAGGCGGTGCCCAGAATGGCCTGCGCCACCGACTTGTTTCGCGCGTGCAGGGGGACGCGCTGCATGGCAACCAACACACGGAAGCTGAAGGACTCCGCTGAGGCGAGAGACATCCGCCTCCAAGGGTGCCAGATCAGCGGGAAGGGCGCGTTGGGCACGGGCGTACGTAGCACCGATTCCCTGTCTTCGGGTCGCGAAAACTTGACGATGAAATCCTCTGGTTCATGGCTCGCCACTAGAACATCAACGATTCCGAAGTAGATGGCGAGGTAGGCCCGAACCATCTCGGGGGACACCGGCGGGCGCATGCCGGAGATGACGGCGACCAACGCCAGTCGGAGGTTACGCTCCGTGGCCTCTAGCTCGTCAGAGCGAGGCACCACGACGAGCTCGGTGAGCAGCCTCGTCTCCCGGGCATCCGGTGTGTCATGCTCCGGCGCGGTGACGTTCAGGTTGGCCTCTGGCGCGGGCGGGCGCTCCTTCGGGGTGGGCGGGGTGCAGCAGCGCGGCACAGATGTGGAGCGCCCCGTCGAGACAAAGTCCGGTCGCTGTCGCGTCGCAGTGGACAACCGAGGGGCCGTGGTCCGCTCTCGGCGCGCCCGGGGAGGTGGGCGTCGGCGTTTCCCCATCATAGCCGGCGCCATTGGAGGGAACGGGCAATCTCGCAGGCGGTGGCATTCGCTCCCGCAATTGAGGCACTTGGGCGGCCTCGTACAGTTGGCCCAGAGGTGACCGTCGCCGGCGCAGTTGAAGCATTTTCCATGGAGGGCGGGCGGCACTGGCCTGGCGCGGCGCGGCGGGGTACGGCGGCCGCGCCAGCGCCGACGGCTGTGCGCCTGGAGGAAACCTTCGGCGTCCGGGGTGCCAGAGAAGCGCGCGGGGTGTGTCACCGGTGGTGAGCGGCCACGGCGCCCATCCAAGTCGCGACGGGGCCAGCATCTTCCTGGGTGGGGTGCCGCGAGCCCGGCGGGGAGCGGCGGCGGCGCTCAGCCACAACGTGGCGAGGGGCATCTTATCCTGAGGGTGGGCCCGGCCGGCGGCCGCCATGAACCCCCCGGGGTTCCTGCCGCGCCGGCAGCGGCGCAGGCGCCGACGACGTGGGCCTTCCACGACTACCGCCTTCCCCTTCCTATCCGGAGGCGGGGAGCCAGGCACAGAGAAGTCGGAGGCCTCCGAGTCTTCGGAGTCAGTGAATGAGATGCGGCCACCATAGCTGTACTCGGAGCCCGCAGGTGACGAGCTGCCGGGGTCGAAGGGGCGTGCCTCGGGGTTGAGGCCCGGCGATTCAGCGGCGGTGGCGGCGGCGGCCGCGAGTTCCTCGTCATCAACCTCGTCCGCCCAGGGACGCCGGGAGGAGGAGCCATGCTCCATGGTGCAGATCTGGGACTGGGGGGAAGACAGGTTCGATTTCGCTGGAAGTGGAACGGGGGAGGGGAGATGGGTACGTATGTGGAGAGGGGAGGGAGCTGGTTCAGATGTGGGGGCCGAGGTGGCAGCCCGCGGCGGCGGAGGCGGTGGACGGCGGGGCCATGGCGGCCACCGGCATGGGGAGGCTGGGGGCTCTCTCTCCCTCGAACGGACCAATCTCGAAAGTTTCAGAACAAAATTAGAAGTTCCAAGCTTCCAGCTATAATCTGATTCTTTGTGGCTACATATTTTGCACCAAATCAAGATGCTTTTTCCAAGTTTCATTTGTATCTACCACTTTTCTGAGAAATATTTCCCACGATTGACCATCCAAGAAATCCCGACCACTTAAAGCTGCAGCTTCAACGATAGTGCGAACAGTATCATCATGACTTGGCTCAGAAAGTCTATCAACCAATGCTTGATAAAGAAACTTGCTTGAAGTGCACCCTTTGGCCATCATCTCCTTAAATAGCACATAACCTTCATTTGACTTGCCCATTTTGCAGAAACCCTTGATCAAGGCCTTATAAGTCATTGCATTTGGTTCATACCGCCGTTCGACCATGTCATCCCACACCCTACCAGCCTCCTGTAACTCTCCATTCTCACATAATCCTACAATAAGCGAGTTATACGTCAGCAAGCTTGGCACGAACCCCCTCTCAAGCTCATCGAACAACCTCCTTGCCTCCAGAACCATTCCATTCTTGCATAACCAGTAGATCAATGTGCTCACGACAGTGTTATCTGGTGGGACATTCTTCTTCACCATCAATCTCCACATCTCATACGCCTCCCCTGCCTTTCCATCCTGGCATAGCACATCGACCACCTTAGCACACAGTGGTGTGTCCGGTACAGATCCTGCCCCTAGCACATCTCCCTCATCAAATCACGCGCCTCAGTGGATTTTCCCTCCTTACAGCACGCTTCGATAACCACAGAGTATGTAACCTCATTTGGCCACACCCCAGCGGCTTTCATCTCATCCATGATCCTTGCTGCATCTTGCAACTTCCCACCGTGGCAGTACCCATCTATGAGCACCGTGTACATCCGGCCTACGCCCACTGGCAGCAATATCATCACAGAGCTGCTGTGCACCCTCGAGATCCCCTTTGGCACAGTAGGCAGTGAGAACCGTGGTGTACGTGACGACATCCGGAACGATCCCCCACCCAGTCATTTCGTCGAGCACCTTGAGCGCGGCATCGAGGTCACCGACGCCAGAGTCCCTTGAGCAGGATGTTGCAGGACACAAGGTTGGGCGTGATGTAGAGCTTGGTTGGCGCAGCGCGGAAGAGCGCAGCGGCGAGGCGGAGGCGGCTCGCGGAGACGAGGGAGTGGAGGAGCGCGTTGAAGGAGCGGGTGGAGGGGCGGGAGTTGAAGGATGGGAGGGAGAGGAAGAGGCGGAGGGACGGGAGTTGAAGGACGGGAGGGAGAGGAAGAGGCGGAGGGACGGGAGAGTGCGGAGGAGCGGCAGGAACGGGCGGTCGGAGAAGGCCGGGAGGCGGGACGCGCGGAGCAGGGAGCGGACGGGGGGCGGGTGGTGGGCCGCGGCGCCGGCGTCGTCGGCGCGGGAGAGGCGGGAGAACGCCGCGGCGAACACGGGGAGCGAGGGCGGCAGCGGAGGCACGGCGTGGAAGAGCGCGTGGCGGAGAGCAAGGACCGCGTGCTCGGGCGTGGCCGCGCGGAGGAGGCGGCGGGACAGCGACCGCGCCGTGAGGTGGCGCAGCCAGGGCTGCACCGGCGGCGTCACGGTGTAGCTGGATTCTGGCAGGGACGCCGGGAGCGCGGCCAGGTGCGCGAGCGGCGCCCTGAGTAAGGCTGGACGAAAAACTCGTAGCTCGTTAGCTCGCTCGGCTCGTGGCTAGCTCGGCTCGGCTCGTTACCGTAACGAGCCGAGCCGAGCCAAGATTTTAGCTCGTTAGTTATAACGAACCAACTCGAGCTAGCTCGCGAGCGGCTCGCGAGCCAAACGAGCCATAGTTTTAGGGAAAAGTCATCACAACTTATATTATATTTGTATTACTTCTTGTCTTGCACTTTGCAAATGGTTGATATGTTAGCTCATACGAATATTTTATTCAATTTAAAGCTATTGGATATATTATTTTTGTATTATTACTATTTTAAGCTTTTGATAAATACAAATATTAAATTTTGTATATTTTTTATCACTGGCTCGCGAGCCTAACGAGCCAGCTCAAGCTTTTAACGAGCCGAACCGAATTGGCTTTCTGGCTCGTTAAGATAACGAGCCGAGCCGAGCTAGCTCGTTATCTTAACGAGCCATAACGAGCTGAGCCATCGGCTCGTTATCCAGCATTAGCCCTAAGCATGGCGAGGCGAACATGAAATTGGGTTTTACTGGGCACGTTTGCCGGGGCTTGGGCCCAAGAGAGAACTGGGCTCTGGTGAGATTGAAGCCCGGCATGACGTATGTGAGGCTGGAATCCAACAGTTTCTTGTAGTAATGGATCCCGGCCCAATTCGAACTGAGAGTCAGTGTTCTGCACCCAATGGTGTGGCCCTCGAGCCTTTCGCCCAATTCGAACTGAATAGTTTTGAGTCTTGAGTGGCCCAACGTGTAGAGTGAATACTTGAGCCCCGACCTGACCAGAGACCAGAGTCATCGGCTGGTGGGTGGTGGCCCAACGTGGAGCGTATTGAAAATACTCCAGTTGTTTCTGATCGGGATTAGATCGGCTGATCGAGTGGTTCCTCGGCTTGGACTGACATCGATGTGTATGCATGGTGTCCGTGTATCTAGGTTGTTGACTGTGTCGTCGTACCCTTGAATCGTCAGATGGAGAGTCAGCGAATACATACCCCCAATTAGAGAAGGTCCTTCGTTATTCGTTAAACGCCTTGGCCGACTGGTCCAGCCCGAGTTCTTGATCAGTGGTGCTCATATAATAACTGCTCTCTTTATGCCCCCAGGAATCCCTGGGCTCTCGGGCCGATGGCCACTGTTCATTTTCTTTTTTTTCTTCTCCGGCTTTGGCTGTTGTTTTTTTTCTCCTCCGGGCTGCGGCCGCTGTTTGGTGCTGTTCAATTTCTTTTCTTTCCTCCTTTTCTAAACGTGTACAACTGGCGCATGCAGCGGAGCGCTTGTACTGTGCTAGTCAATTCCTCGTAGCCTAACTTTTTTTTTTGAAATGGGGTGCCGTAGAATGTACTTCCTCCATCCCAGAAAGAAGGTTATTATGGGATGCGTGTAGGTCAATTTTTTTTAACTTTGACTAGGTTTATAGAAAATACGTGTAACATTTATATCCCCAAATAAGTTTATTATAAAAGTATATTTAATTATCTATCTAATGATACTAATTATGTATTATAAATATTAATATTCTTTTATATATAATTAGTTAAAGTTAAAAAAAGTTGACTTCTTGGAAAACGAGAACTACTTCTATTTTAGGACAGAGGGAATAATAGTTTATTAGTAAGCATCATAGTTAAGGTGAGTGGCGTTCTTTCCCACCAGGCCACACCCAGGGTATGTCGTAGCCCTTAGGGCAACAGCAATGGAGGCATACAACATCAATAGCCCTGCAAAAAAGTTAAGGTGAAACTACCACTGAAGCTAGTAGTTCCTCAACGCAAGCAATACTGGCATCTTGGTTCCCCTGGTCCCCACCATTCTCTCTGGCCTCTTTCTCTGTCCCTGAAATCACTTTTCTTTCGTTTCTCTCCCCACTGCTGTGTTGCATGCCGGATGCCCCATCTCCACAACGCACGCCCCGATAGCTTATTGGCCTTTTCGTTAGATGAAGCTATTGCATCCGCAGGAGCTTCTGACGCACTGCAAGCTACACTTCGCTATGACATGGAGGATGGATGCTGGCGTGGATGTTGAAGCAGCACGCCACCCTGTAGCGTTGGGGAAGGCCTTAAAAGCCGTGGCAAATCCTATCC
Source organism: Saccharum hybrid cultivar R570 (assembly GCA_038087645.1). Classification (NCBI taxonomy): domain Eukaryota; kingdom Viridiplantae; phylum Streptophyta; class Magnoliopsida; order Poales; family Poaceae; genus Saccharum; species Saccharum hybrid cultivar. The sequence continues at coordinate 4,180,943 of JAQSUU010000254.1, read as the reverse complement.
GTTTTTATGGGAGTACAGTTTAGTGCTATCATGCTTTGCTTTATTAATTATTAAGATAATATAAAAGATAAAGAGTTAGGGCTTGCCCTTTTATGTTCAAACCTCGGTCGCTCGTGGCTTTTTATTTTTGGATTATAATAAAACCTCTTTTTGTTCGAAAGAAGGAGAAAGAACACAACAAGACAGCAAGCTAAGGATTTCCCTGGCCGGCCGGCCAACTGGTGCTGCGGTGCGGTTGTTCTTGACGGAGGCAATCTGGATGCTTTCGGTCACGTGCACCAGCATATAGCCCTTTCGTCGGCTCGCTCGGCTATGTGTGTCAAACATTCACAGTTACTTTTTCTTTAATTAATTACGGTACAGATGCACAGAACATGTAATCACTACCGGAGCATCATTGTCCGTTCGTCGTAGGCTGGTAGCCCTTAAAAGCTGTGAGTAGTGCAGTTCAGAAGTGCTAACCATGTTCTATTATTAGATAATAAAAGCACAAAGATAAGAGCAAGAGCAATAATACAGCCAAGTTGCTTGGCTATAAGACAAGCTATAAGAGCCAAATTATACAATAAGTGTCTCCTATTTGTTTTTAAAAAGTTTCTCTCTCCTATTTCTCCTCACAACACTTGCTATTTGGGCCCACTAATACCTATGCTTCCGTGCCCAGCTTGGTGCTTGCATGAGAGGCAAGCTCTCATCTCTCTCCTCCCTTCTCTCCTCCACATCAGCATTAGCTTGGCTATAAGCCCATTATTGTACCTGCTCTAAGAGTTTAGTGCTTGCTGCTTTTCTGTTCAAACCCTTAGGTCTCGGTTGCTTATGGGTTTTTCTTGGATTATAAAAAAAGGAAAAATTAGCTACAGGACACTAAAAGTGGCCTTTCTTTACTAGCGGATATGTAAAATGGAGCAGTTTGCTAGTGGACACTCTGATTCTTGTCAAATTTGCTGGTGGACATCAGACCTAATAAAATAATAATTTATGGCCTTTGAGGAGAGAGAAGAGTGGTGAAATGTCCTTTATGCCCCTGCCTCTTTCTTTCTGACATCGGACCTAATAAAATAATAATTTGCTGGGATCCAGTTGTACTAATCGTGAGACTCTTCCTGACTTTTCCCTACAGTACAGGGAGAGCAACTTCCAGGTGACCAACCTCCCGCCGCCGGATTCGCCGGTTCTCCCTTGCCTCCTATGGCCTCTGTGTCGCCGGTGAGTTGGGGATCCAGTGGAAGTTATATATATCCACTACTATTAGGCTAGATTGCTAGGGTTGGATTATCTCCCGGTGAGGAAATTACTAGGATCAATTTGTCTCCCCCAAGATCCTCTGGCGCAGTCCAAGTTGGTGGTGAGCAAGTTCAGATGGTCGTTGTGTGTGTGGTGCTTGTCGGTGCCATCTGCAGGGGGTTCTTCATCGATGAGTTTTTCTCTGCTGTTTTCTTCTGCGTCGGTGTGCGAATCCTCTGTGTTCTTCACTGTGCCGGCGATGCCCATGACATCAATGGACGCGTCTACTTCGTCCCTCACGACAAGGCTGCTGTTTGGAGGAGGCTTGGTGGATCTATTGGTGATGATGTTGGGACATCCACCGGAATTTTGTCCCTCCAAGGTGTTTCTGGTGACAGGGACTTCCTTGTGAGGTTAGTTATCCACTATCTCATGTGTATGGGTTGGTGTCCATCAACCGCCCTTGCAGGTTTGCTATTCGTCGATTGGGATTGGCTGGTGAAGCAATTGGCGTTTGTTCCTGACGACGACGAGGAGACAACTTTTGGCTGTTTGCCGGTGCGTTCAATGGGCCAACAACACGCCTTTGGTGTGCTACTGATGGACATTTTAAAATTTGAAGACTCTTCGTCGATTTGGGAGTCGGCTATGCCTCATCCTAGATCTTCTTCACTGCGGGAGGTGTAGGAGAACCGGGCTACAGCAGCAACGACGGTTGACGACGGCGAAAGTCGATGGGTACTCCTCCAGAGGACTTCTTTGTAATTTTTTGTTTGTTCAGGGGTGCCCTGTTAGGGGACTGGTTGTAAAAGTTCTTTATTAATAAAATCCAACCCTTTTTCTTAAAAAAGCTGTACTAATTGTGCCCAACGTTTTTAATCTGTGCCCTCTTTAACGGAGCTTAAAACGGCTTCAAAATTCCGCTATTGACTCCTAATTTTATTCATTTTCAGGTGAAATATGCACCTCGTGGCCCGTGTAATCAAGTATCCCACAAATTAGGAGATATAGGCAGTAACTGTCAAGAGGCTCAGCCTTTTTCATATATTTGGTGTCAAGCGATCTAGCTGACATGGTTGCGTCATGAAATTTAAAACCCCCTTAAAAATGGCTTTGAAATTAAAAAAATCTATTCACATTGGAAATGGGAGATATTTTGTTTCTCAATACAAAATTAGTTTCTTCTGATTCCGATGTAACAAACAATTTCTATGAAACTTCAGAGATCCCGTTTACCCCTATTTATACAATTTAAGTATACATAAAGCAATTTTTTAGATCAAATCGGGTTGTTCCGGCAAAATCGGTGCTGGCTATCAAATAATACTGAAAGGAATATGCATTGAGGCTATAGCAAGATAAATAGGTGGATTCGCATGAAAGTGTTTATGCAGTCCAGCTCCACCTTATACACACATCGCAATATTTAGCCACACAAAAGTCCCACCCATGGACACACTGTCGCCGAACCATAGTGTGCGCTCAAACCCTAGCCAGCAGGGGCAGAGCCTCATGGAGGCCAAACTGGGTTCCTGCCCCCTTTCTCTGCCAAACTGGGTGTCTATGTTTGCATGCATGCTTGCAGGGACATCTACATGACACCATGCAAAAACTATTTTTTTACCAAGCGACACACTATGTTTTGCCTCTTCAAATTAACCTCCAGTTCTATTCTTAATAACTCTCTGTTACCTCTAGTTGCTTGTATTAATAGACGCTCTGTGTGAAGCTTTAATTAGTGATCACTTTACACTTGTGTTACTATAACACTGAGTTGTCCCCCCTTGATTTTACCTCACCCTCCGCCGCTGCTAGCCAGAAGTGGAGTGGGAATGAGGGAGAAGGGGATGATGCAAAGCATGAGATGGGGAATGGGATGCACACAGATCCACTGCCGTCGTTGGAGGACATCGCACTGGAGATGTATGGCGGCAGCGGCAACGATCTTGCTCATGGTGGAGTCAGAGAGTCGAGGGAGAAAAAGGTGCATGTGCGAGACGGGGAGGACTGCCCGGTATCCATTGGTTGGACATGTTTCCACGTGGAAATTGGGCTCGCTCGAGTATTTGACCTCTACATAGCATGCTTCCAAATGCGCGAACTAGTTGGTCCATGGGTGTTTTCTATGTGGGCTTCCTACGCAAGGAAAAGGCCGGAACCCACGGGGAAGTGGGCTGCCAAACTAACCCTCAGTTTTCTCCCCCGCTCCCATGCTATCCTATACTCCGTACTTTGCAGCCATGGGCACAATGCAGGGAGAGAAGCAAAGATGAACGGGAGCGTTCGGGTCCGACCAGGTCGGCCTCTTGCACTCTGCCGACCACCAGCTCCCATGTTCCCATCCTCTCGATAGACATTCATGCAAGGATCCAAAGTTACTGACGTCAGCATTCAGAGAATGTTTTTGAAACTTTAAAAAGTCGTAGTTTACAAACTAAACATCCAATTAAAATTCTGATTGCACCATTGTGTTTCTTATAATAAATCCTTCAAAACAAGACTCTCACATGAATATATTTAGATAAAATTTTGTTTACGAACATTTATATTTTAAAGATAGAACATTCTTTTTTTTATCAAGTAGAGACGATGTTCTGGGTTCCAAAAATAATGTTCTATCTTCATAAGAAAAATGTTCTAGGTTCAGAAGAATAATATTCTATATGTAAAAGAATAAAAAATTAGGTTCATGTGAATCATATTATAATATCAATGAAAAGAGGAAAAAAATTACAAATGCTTTGAAATATATTGAAAAAATAAAATAATAAAAAATGAAATAGAAATACAAAATTAATAAAAGGTAAAACATAAATAATACAAAGGAAAAAAGGTATGTAAAGATATGGATACTACTCAAACAACCTAAAATATACTATAGAGCATCTCTCAGCTACTAAGTGAATAATCAAAGGTATACAAATAACATAAGCATAAGAGAAACAAAAATAACCATGTAGTAGAGGAAAACTAAAAGAACATCACACGAATACTAAAAACTACTTAATAGAGAAAATAAACAAGGAGAAAGGAGAAGAGAAAGGAAAAAACATGTAACAGTGGAAATAAAGTGAAATTAAAAAATAAAAAAATAAAATAAAATAAAATAATAATCTAATGTAAATAAGTGGAATAAAAAGTAAAATATGTACATAACAATGTATAAAAAAGAACATAATAAAGAACACATAGAACATCACATGTATAATACTAGAACAACCTTAAAATGTACCATAGAACATCTCAGGACTACTATGTGAATACTCAAAGATAATGTGGAATGTTCTATTTGTATTGCATGAACATCATAAAACATAATATAGAACATCACATTTTACTATGTAAACATCACAACAAAACATTTGGGGAAACAAAAATGACAAAAATACATGTAATAAAGAACAATGTTCTAGATTTAGAATAATAAAATATTAGCTTCATGCAATACCGGTGAAAAAAATACAAATGCTATGAAATATACAGGAAAAACAAAAGAATAAAAAACTTAAATAGAAAGACAAAAGCAATAAAAGATAGAACAAAACATAAGGAAAACATAAATAATACAAAGGACGAAAAACACATAATAGATGGAAATAAAAAAGATATCACGTAGATACTACATGAACAACCTAAAAATATACCACAGAGTATCTCACGAATACTATGTGAATAAACTAAGATACATAATTAACAAGAATAACATAAATAAAAAATATTAAAAGATAGAACAACAAAAAATAGAATTAAAAAACAACGTATTGGAGAAAAATTTAAAAGTAAATCATGAAAATGAAAAAGTAAAACATGAACATCAAATATACACTACATGAACATCATATTGTAGAAAATAAAAAAGTAAAACATGAAAATGATTATATTAAAACAAATAAAAACTAAAAAAGAGAAAGAAAAAATAAATAGATGAAAATAAATAAAAAGAAAACAAATAAAACATGAAAATGAAACGAAGAAAAAACTAATTAGTAAAACAAAAATATATAAAAGTAATAAAAAATAAAAACCATAGAAAAAATAAATGAAAAAAGGAAGAATATAATAAAATATAAGAAAGGAAAGAAAAAAAGAGAGAGAAACGGAAGTACGTATAATTGATCAGAAGACAACTATGGCCACCGTGCGGCACAGTTGGACGGTGCTCTTTTGTTTCTATTGGGCCGGCGAGCTGCTTCCCGCCACCCTGGGTCGGACGGGAAGATTTGCTAAGATGAACTCAGACTATTTTTGATCTGTTGGATTGCAAAAATGCTAAAGGTTGCAAAAGTAAAAGTATATATGATTTGGCGGATCGAAAATCATGTGAAAATCGCGAGAGAATAAACAAACGTACTATTTTATTTTATTTTATTTTTAATTTTGCATGAAAAGAAATACATGTAAAAATTTCATTACAAGATTTATTTACTGAGACTGACATATTCACATATATGGTCCAAGCAACATATATAGGTTTGGATGCCATTGATGTGCATGGCTGCATGTACGGTACGGTACGGTTCCACTGTCGAAATGTCCATCGAGTGCCGGTCAGCTCTGCATGCTGTCAGCAGGCACCACGGCGGAATCCGACGGTCCTGCCGCCGACGTCGTACAGCACCTCAAGCGTCCTCTGCTGCACATTGCCGATGATCCCCGCGGACTCGTCATCGCCGTCGGATGCGAAGGCAAGGCAGCCGTCGAGAATGATCCCCGACTGGTCGAGCTCCACCGTGGCGCCCCGCTCGAATACGAGGGCAACGCTGGGAACCTTGACGTCACCGCTGAGGTTGAAGCACGTGTCGAAGATCGCCGATGGCGGCGCCACCCGCGGGAACATCCTCATCTCCTTCCTGAATGCCGCCCGGAGCACACGGTACGCCTTTGGGGGCAACCGTGTGACGACCGTGCCCGAGTCCATCACTGCGCCGGCGGCGAACGCCGACGGGGGAACGCGGAGCCGCCGCCCGGCCACGTTGATACCCTCCAGGAGCACGAGGTAGAAGGTGTCGATCTTGTACATGGGCGTGACCACGAACCTCGACGAGGAGGAGGCTGGCGGCCGCCGCGGCACGCCGAGGGTCAGGAAGCCCGAGTAGCTCGCCGTCGGCGGGAGGCAGTAGGAGAAGACCTTCTCGGCCATCTGCGAGACGAGCGACTGTGAGCCGCCGCCGAGGCCCATGAGCCCGTCGGCGCGGTCGCTGAACAACTGCGCGGCGTGGCTGCAGCCGAACCGAAAGTTGCGGACGGCGAACGAGGGGGTCAGTGTCAGCTTGTCGGCGCTGTACGTCCCGGTGGTGTTGGAGCCGTCGCCGTAGTTGACGATGTACTGGCACCTCCGGCGCCTGGAGCAGCCGTTGCCGTCACGGTCGAGACCCTTGCAGGCGGTAGAGCCGCAGCGAAGGGCCGAGTACGTGGATGACCTGGCCGGGTTGAAGAAGGTGTCCTTCTGCGGGTGGCACGTCCGGCCGGGGCACGGGTCGCACTGCACCCACGGGATGTCGCTGCCGGTGTCCATGAGCATCGTCTGGGTCACCGCCGGCGTGCCGAGGCCCACGGTGACGACGTACTCCAAGGTGTGCAGGGAGGAGCCAAGCCTGGTCGGGACGGTCGTCACGTCGCCGCGTTTTGCTGCATCGGTGCCGTTGATGCCCTTCTGGATGCTGTCGGCCCGGAGTCGGTCCCTGTAAAGCACGTCGGCCATGGCGGAGGGTCTGCTCTCCGACGAGGGGAATGGTGAGCAAGGGCCGCCCCGGCGGTTCAACGGCAGCCAACCCCGATCGGAGAGTGGAATGCTCACTGTGAAATAAACACAGGGAGGTCAGCTGCATTTGTGGTACTTCAAAATGTAGCCATCCAAATCCAAAAAGGAAAAGACGAAGAGAAAGAAAAGAAAAAAAAAAACATAAACGGAAACCTCTATGGCCGGAGCAGACGATAGCCATGGATTTGGGTGAGGTAGCTGTTGCATGAGCAAGTGGAGAAGAAACACACAAGGTTAGTAGTAGCAGTGGCAAAACAGACCTCATGTTATTTTTTTTAGTGTAATTCTTTTTCTTCAAGCTAAAAGGGACGTTCTTTCTCATCAATTCCAAGCTAGCTAGTGCTCGTGTGCTTCCAAAGCCGCCAGGCTTTGCAAGACATATATAGGCTGCGCTGCAAGGCTGTATAGCCAGCCACCATGCCCATGCATGCACTGTTCATTTTTACTTTTCTGTTGGTAAATAGAGTTTAAGAGCGCTCCTGTATATTGTAGAGACGGCTGAAGAAGAAATCTAAGGTTATAGCTAGTCAAATTATTTCGATCCTTTGGATTGGGATCGTCGCACGGCCAGCATCAAGTTGTCACGTTCCTCCACACAAATGGGCATTGTTTCTCGCTTGTCCATCTGCTCGATATTTAACTTTTTGCGATGACACCTCTCCATTTGCCAGCTTTGTGCATGCTCCTACAGATTTGCCACCGTAAACAGTGAAACTCCTACGCTTTTGCCACTTTCGCTGATGTGACACGCCAGGTGGGCATGCCAGCGCGGCGCGAGCCTGGCAGCCCTAGCTTGGCATGGGAAAAGACCTATTGGCCCTGCTGTTTTCTCCCTCAACTCGCTAACGCATGAACCCCAAATGTCAGCTTCTCCTTCAGCCTCCGGCCATCACCGTGTAGCGAGGGAAGGGGAGGAGCTCGTGCGGTCCGCGTCGTCGACGCGCAGCGGCCTCGTGCGCGGCAGCCTGGGCGCGCGGGCCACAGCCTTGGCAAGCAGCGTCGGCGGTGGCCTGGCCACCATCTTGCCCAGAGCTACGGCTGCTTTCAGTCCTCTCTCTCTAATCTCGCCTCTTGCTCTCCCTCTGCCTAGGCTGCCACTACCGTAATGCCATAGCCCAAGCCGAGCACTGAGCTCCCGTGGCCATGGCCGCCGCCGACAAGCTCAACATCACCACCGCTCTGAGCCACCTACAACGTCACCATCCTCACCGCGCACCTCTCCAATCTTGCCACCACTTCCTACAGCCCTACGCGCAGCTGAATCCGCCGTCATCGCAATCCGCTGCCGTGTGAGGAGCACACCGCGCGGAACACTGCCGCTCGCATGGCCCCAGCATTGTGGGTCACCTTGGGTCAAGCCGCGAGAATCCATGGGCACCATCGACTTCTTGGATGCTTCAGCACTAGTCCTAACCACCGGCGACTCCAGCGGCATCGCCGTTGACGCCTCATAGCGCGGAGGAAGGGGCTTGGGAGCATGCGACAACTAAGGTGGGCGCCTCGCCCGCCGGATGGCCGCCGATGATGCGGCTCAGAGCAGTAGATTGAGTCAGGGACTTGAACCAGCTAGGTGAATAGGTTTCACTACAATGAAAAGATATGCTGAGTTCGCGTGATTATTATTATATTTGAGCTCACTTTGAGTACCATATATGCAATGCAATGTTCATAAAGATGAAGTTAAAAGAATATCCTTCGCCTAGTGAAGAAGTGTTCGCGTAGACAGGCCTGGTTAGGATCCAAATCCTAGAAACACACGCGCATACGAATATTTCATGCAAAAAATTATATGATATGTGATTGCGACTTTTGATTTGGGGTTCGCTAGTTTTTAGGCTAGATGCAAAAAGGTAAATTTTCTACTGATTTTTTGAATTAATGGTTTACCTCCTGAAGTCCATTTTCAGAAAGGTGGACTTTTTCCTGCTCGTGAAATTAATCGGCCATTATATTTCCATATGTCGTTATATTAGCCATAGGCAGTCGGTCATTTGACCACCTGTAAAAATCCTATTTACACACCTCTAGAAATAGTGTTTTAGTAGTGAATCAATGCCCGCTGCCCATCTGTTGATGATTGCTACCATTCTATCCCCTTCAATTGTATTTGTGATAGCATTTTTAATGGAGCCTAACGATACTGCTCCAAGCTTTTAGAACCTGGTTCTTTTCTTGAAGGACTTATTATATTTATGGTGAGAAGAAAGTAGAAACGATAGTGCTAATAACTCAAAAGACAGGTTGAGTAATGACGGCCACTCTTTTGATTATCATTTCGCAAATTAAAAGGTGACTAGTGCTCTCTCTCTTTTTGTCAGCCTCTCCTTGATTCTGTGAGATGATTACAGATGAGCGCAAGTAAATTAAGTTCCTTGTCAGTCACATCGCCATGGACGTCATCTTTCACACGCATACCATGGACCTCCATCGTGATCAGAAGACTACTGCCATTAACACAGTTTCCTGTGTAATTCTTGTCTGCGAACATTCCTTTATTTTTGTCCTACAAACGCCATTAACAATTTGATGGATTTGCGCCTAAGAGTGAAAATAAATGGAGCGGCCAGGGAAACCAATCTCCCAATTTCACTTTCACATTTTGTAAATGAAAATGGAAGAAGGCCTAGAACCGGAGTCTTTCTCACACAGAAGTTTCTCTCTCTTACCAAGCGTCTAAAATTTTACCAACGGAAACGGTCCCCTGCGGCCTTTGTAGGTATGTTGCTCTCTTCATGATTTGAAACTCAAGGGAATTTTGATCACCACATCATCACTCGAGTCGTAAAGCAGCGCGTTTCGAATCATTGGAGGGCGAGGGGACAATGGCAAAGTCATAGTATGCACTTTGCACCAACATTGGCAGAAATTAAAGTGAGGAGACAGCAGGAGTAATAAGGGTTATCAGCATTGTCATGTCATGTTATAAAATTGGGTGTATGCATATATGTTTGCATCAAAAAAGAGAAAAGAACTGATTCTGATCTGATAATGAGTGTGATACGCCAAGAATTCATTGAATGGAGAGGAGCTAAAGAGAAGCCAAAAAAGAATTATCACGATTGGAGAAACAAACCTAATTAATAAGGATTCGGAGAGAGAGAGAGAAGCCACTGCAAAAAAAAGAAAGAAAGAAAAGAAAATAATGAATGAGCCATTACCATGTGTAAATGAACAACTTAAGTTTCTTGACTTAATTAGTTGAAAGGTTGCAAGCCATCATTGTTCCCAGAGATTTGTTTGCGGTGGTAATCTTGACAAATGTGCTGCCGTACATTTGATACCGGGGAACAAGGTGCTTTTATTTTTCTTTCTGGCTGAGTAGGACACTGAAACGTTGAGTTTACTGAACTTTCCTACTTTTAAGATTTGGTTTCCTTTGGCGATCGCATCTAGTACAATCGTAAATAAACATATATATTTTAGCTGGCTTTTATTTTTTTCAATCATGCTTTCTCGTGTTTCTCACTCATATTTCATATAAAACTCTCATGTCATCTGCAACGAAGCAAAGGTAACCTAATGCCTTTATTCTAGCGGATAATAATATAGACTCGTGTTTCTCACCTTGCAGTATATATCATATTATACATTGGATAATGATATTTCGAATATATCTTTATTTTGCCTCCCTCTCCCCTTTGAGCAGGTTATGCACATATAATCAACACCATTCACTATATAACTACGACTACTCTCTGGTCTCTGAATGCATCACATAGATAAATTATAATGGAAAATTTTGGACATTTTTTTGTCTTAGGGATAAATATATCGTTATCTAATATTTAGATAATAAATAATTCAGATATCTGCAGCACATAGAAATTCCTTGGAGTACTTCTTTTTCTTTCCCTTTCTCATCATCTTATAAAGAACGAATGTAACTATTTGAAAAACAAACAAGGTTAAGATGGAGAGTACTACTAGTTAAACAACATTTATTATCTTAATAATTGGCCAACAAAAGAGCCTTCTCAAGACCTAGAAACTACTATATTATTCAGAGAAAAATGAAAAACAAAACTACCCATCACTACTGAAAAAATAACCTAAAGTAGCATATACCTATTTGAACTACCCATCACTACAAACAAGAAAAATATTACCCAAAATACTGCTATACCTATTTATAGATTATCGACCATTGCGATTACCAAAAAATTACCAATGCACATGCTTCTCGATAATCCACTTCTAACATTGCTAAACAATTATGCCTATCACTGAAAATAGAGGACAACACAATTACAATTCATAAGTTTGTTGCACACGACATGCCTTTAAGATACCGAGGTTACAATTTTTTTAGGACTATTGAGGCTACAATTTTCATGATAATTAATTTGATGTAAAAAATAGAAACATAATTAGGCGAAAAATGAATAAAACAACATCGGCAAGACCCTGGTGTCTAGGACACAGGGCACCAAGGTATGCTTGCTTTTCTCCTTGCTCTGTTTGGGTATCGTACTGTTGCCTTTGTGTATTGTGGTGAAGTAGTGATTGCTTAGTCGCTGAGATGTATTGCTAAACCTTACCGAATCCATTTGTTAGGGCACTTATTCAGTCAGGTCAGACCTATTCTTGGGCTTGTGCAGTGCTGTATAGATTTGTATGCCAGAATGATGTGGTGTGTGTACATGGCGTTGTATGGTTGTACTGGTCCGATCCATGTATCTTGACTTCACTCCTGTGAAATCATACCAACAACCAAGTTTATATGGCATTTTTAGCGATACTTTTGATTTAGACATTGTTCCCGATTTACACTAGTACTATTTCACTCAGACCTTAGATGTGTAGAATTTGCTCTGTAAGATGAGATCTTTGTCACATTTGTTTTCTATTCATATAATAAGTTGGAAGCCCTAAGATTATGCACTCTTTGGTCTGTTTTCTCTATGTATCACCTCAAGGACAGGTAAGTTCCGATCCGATCGTGAAGGAGTGGGTTGGGCTGGCGTACCTTCCTAAAATTTTCTCATGTGCTCAAGTGGCAAATGTCCGGTGGCTCTGGATGCGAAGGATATTGGCAAAATAAGTTTGTCCGATGGCTCTGGATGCAAAGGTGTCTAGCCCCGGACCATCCTCTAGGTTGATGCACTTAAACGTTTTGCTGCTAGACATTTTATGCCTTCAAACGTCTTGCTGCTAGACATTTTATACCTACTCTTGAGTTGTCTGCCATTCTTTCGTTTGTTTACATTGGAAGGATACAAGAGGATGATTAATCTATTTGGATCATGAAATAAGCATCTTCTAAAAAACTAAATAGCCTAACCTAATATTTGTCCCAAATAGACAATACATATATAGTTGCCAATGCTATTTATGCATTCTGTAGCAGCGCAGGGGATGCATACTGTTGCAGTGTTGGATGGAAGGGCGTTGATGTTAAGAATGTCACAAAAGCTTAGTAGTGTTGAACTAGGAGATATCTTCGAGAATGCAATAAAAAAGACAGCCAATGAAGTATTATGGACTGAGGTGGCCACATCGACAAAAAAAAGACTCAACAACTCATAGGACGACTAACATCATCAAAGATAAGAATCAGTATGGAAGATATATGTGCTGGTACACCTAGGCGTAGACCTCTGAATCGAGATGGCAAAGTTAGTGAAACAAGAGAACATTATACAGCACACAAATTATTGATGGTGGAACCTAACCCGGCCCATGGCACCAAAAAGACGAAGCGCAGATAACCCATCAATCTACATAGAACATGGGAGTATGGAAAGAGCACAAGGTGATACATGTTGGCACACAACTTGAAATGTGTAGCTCAAGGTTAAGAAGGTGACAATGGAAGATGTTACTCCACTATTGGTGCAAGACTTGGTCAAATCTTAAAGTATGCCAAGAGCCTTCTAGAAAGGACACTCAAGCTTGGGGATGAGTACAAGAAAGAGCAGAGACAAGACTTTGTGGATGTCCAAAAGTTAAAATCATCTGATCTCTATGATGGCTCAAGCCTTATTTTTACAGCATGTGGTGATGTACACTTTACACGAACACCCTTGTTGGTCCATGGATAATTTCAAGGCATGTACATGGGCAATATGATCCTTACATGGGCAATATGATCCTTTCTAGAAGGAAGAGAGAGGAAGTCACGGTTAGTGGGGGAAGTACCATTAGAGAGGGTAGCTGGTGGGGCATCCTCCACATGGAGTCCATTCACGTCAAAACACGTGGTCCAATGGGCCCTACCTATCGGACACTTTGAAGACGCATACCTTGGAGAGGGTGTTTGATATAGGGGGTGGGGGAAGCTCACGCGACTAGTTTTTGATTGGCATTCAGGATTGATTTTTTATTGCATGTTTTCAAATGGCTAGTTTTGCATGCGGCTATAGTTTTCACTGTTAATTTCCAACACGAACCTACATTGAAAATCTTCGTAGTTTTCACTGACGGATCATGTCATGAACCAGCAGTCTAATTACAAAATGATGGTGAAAATATCGTTAGTAAAAACTATTTGTGTAGTAGTGTCACTCTAGAGTAGCACATGCATGTATAGTATTTTCACCCAAATAGTCGTTTAGCACGCTTAAACACCGTGTAAACGCTACATGGCGGAACACCATTTCCGTTTAATCGACCGTTAATCTAGATTAATGTATTGTTTAGCTCGTTTAGTGGGCTATTGAGCATGAATAATGGTAAACTGTAGGTGGTTGTCTATTTATCGTTTAGTGTTAGGAAAACACTAATAATTAATTGCTGATTAGGGAGATTTGAACCTTGAGTGACATACTTAATAATAATAATGTCTTAAATCTGTAGCTTAAGAGTTTGATACCTATATGGTTTCTCATGACAAGTTAGAGCATTGCTACTCTATTTTACTCTTCTATATGAGAATTCTATTTTGGTTTATTGCCCTGTCCATCACCTGAGCTCATGACATGTACTTATATGAGTTATAATAAAGTGCATCTAGTCATGATATAGTCTGATTTTAAAATGTATTAAATTAGATGTTGCAAATTGTATATCCTCTGTTGCGACGTACGAGCATGTTTACTATTATTTATTAATAGGCAGTGGTGCCTATATATATGCCCAGAGGATATGGGAATTTCAAAGCATGAGTGAGCGGTAGTAGCCCAAAACTTCTTCCGGTCCAGCTTTAATTTGCCTGCTTAGAGAAAGCAAAATGCATACCCTAATTCATTCAAAACAAGCTAGCCACCAGATAGCCATGACTTTGGACTTGGCTCTACTGTTACTTGTGTTCCTTATTCCTTCTCCTGTTGTCCGTGCGGCAGATCTCGGAGGCGACTTCATGATTGTAGCAGCGAGCTCGATGGAACCGAAAGCCGCCACCTGCTTGGGACACAGGGGTACAACATTACATATAATAAGTTCATCATTTAATTTGCTAGCTAGCTGCATTTATGAATCCATTTTTCTCCAACCTCATCGTCATCGCATGTGTGGCTAATGCATACAACGTGTCTTCTGCATACTTATGTTTGATGACAGTGGTTCCGCCGGCCAACCTCACCTGGTTACCGGTAGATCTCCGGCAAGGCCCGTGCTCAGCGTCGCTGGACGCCGCTGCTGCGCCGCCGTCACTCACCGATTTGCTCCACCGGGACGAGCTCCGCGCCGCTGACGTCCAGAAGAGGCTGTCCGGCAATGGCACCGACGACAAGGCCCCCGCCGCTGGTGGCGGCGATCAAACCAATTTGTACAGCGGTAGCAAAGTAGTAGTCCGCGTAGGCTCAAGACCGCCCACCAAGTCATCATCAACGGCAAGTACATTTGCATGCTTCATTCCTGTTGACTATACTACTCGAATAGAATTATTTAATATATATAATAAAGTACCAGGTGGGTTCTTCTCAATCTCAGCTGAGCATTGATCCAGCGGCGGCGACCGGCGGTAGCGGGGGGTCGACGTCGAACTCGACGACGCTCCTTCCGGGAGTGATCCAGACGGTGGTGCTAGACACCGCCAGCGACGTGCCGTGGGTGCAGTGCGTGCCCTGTCCCATACCGCCGTGCCACCCCCAGAAGGACACCTTCTACGACCCAACCAAGTCGGGCTCGTACGCCGCCTTCTCCTGCGGCTCCCCGGCCTGCAGGCAGCTCGGCCCCTACGCCAACGGCTGCGTCAACAACCAGTGCCAGTACCGCGTCCTCTACCCTGACGGCTCGTCGACGTCGGGGACGTACAGCTCCGACCTCCTGACGCTAAACCCCACCACCAGCTTCAGCAACTTCCAGTTCGGGTGCAGCCACGCCGACGCCGGCAGCTTCGACCCTCAGGCCGCCGGTATCATGGCGCTCGGCGGCGGCCCGGAGTCGCTCATCTCCCAGACCGCGTCCACGTACGGCAGGACCTTCTCCTACTGCCTCCCGCCCTCGGCCAGCTACCTCGGGTTCTTCATGCTCGGTGCGCCGCCGGTCGCGTCGTCGCCGAGGTACGTGGTGACGCCCATGCTGAGGGACTGGCGGGCGCCGCCCACCTTCTACCGCGTGCTCCTCCGGGCCATCGCCGTCGGCGGGCAGCGGCTCGGCGTGCCCGCCACGGTCTTCGCCGCCGGCACGGTGCTGGACTCCCGCACGCTCATCACGCGCCTGCCGCCCACGGCGTACGGGGCGCTGCGCGCCGCGTTCAGAAACAGCATGAGGATGTACCGCGCCGCGCCGCCTAAGGGCATCCTCGACACGTGCTATGACTTCACCGGCGTCCGCAGCGTCAGGCTGCCCAAGGTGGTGCTGGTGTTCGACCAGAACGCCGCCGTGGAGCTGGACCCGTCGGGGATCCTGTTCGACGGCTGCCTCGCCTTCGCCGCCAACAGAGACGACCGCATGCCGGCGATCCTCGGCAACGTGCAGCAGCAGACGATCGAGGTGCTCTACGACGTCGCCGGCGGGGCCGTGGGATTCCGCAGGGAGGCATGCTGAGCGCTACCGAGCACACCAGACTGCTATGCTAGCTCTCGACGAGTCCGGCCGGCTAGCTGGGAATCTGACTATCTAGTATCTACCCGATCGGTTTGGCCTTCTCTTATGTTTGAAATTATTATTATATATATAATAAATAAGGCCGCCCATGCATGCCACATGCATGTTTGTAAAACCGATATATATATTATACTTTGTACCTACGTCATGCTTAATTAAACAAGTGAACTGTCCGTGGTTTTTACTCCGGCAATTGATGACCAACGTATCCTGCACAGAAAATCAGAAGGGTAACACAAAAGACACGGATTTATACTGGTTCACGTATGCGCGGTACTCTACGTCTAGTTTGGAGTAGATATCTCTATCTCGTATGCTTGAGTTTACAAGGGGTTGCTGATTGTAGCTTTTGGTACTGATCGGGCGCTTCCGGGCTTCCTAACCCGCTTTGTATATTCCGGTGGGTAGGGTTACAAGAATACCAATCAGTTTACAGATATGTTTCCTAATTGGCTACAAGAAAATCACAACAATTATTCTATCGTATCACATAGAATCCGATGTCAAGCTCCTTGCGTCAGGTTACTTGTGTACCTTGTCTGATGATGTACCCCGGTTCAGTTGGGCCTCATCTTCGTTGTTTTTGGCCCATTGTTGACGGTAGATAAGTGTCAATTTTAACTGTCAACGAAGCATGAAAAAGGACCTAAAACATAATTATCACATAGATATAGGGGGTCTACTAATAGAATTCCACGAGTTTTGGTGAATGCCTGTTTCTGCAGGGTGTCTGCTAAAAAGAACCAAGGAAGACCCACATGTCAGGTTTACATAGAGACAAAAGGGCCATGAATAACTTTTCTGTAATCTAGAAGGTACGAGAAGGCTCTGGACCAAATGGGAGGCGAAACCGGCTCGGAAGCCGGACAGGCGCCCAAGCCCCTGGGTGGCCGCCCCACCCAGGTGGCCAATCAGGCTCCACCTCCTGGATCATGCCTCCACCGCCTTTGAGGATCAATAATAATCGTAGATCAAGGTCGGTTTGATCCGAGGGCTGTGGTGCTTGCTAGAGGGCTATATAAGTAAGGCCCCTGGCCCCCTGGAGGAGGCATACCATGAAACCCTAATTCATTTGCTCCAGTTGGGATCAGCTGAGAGGGGTCCCTTGAATGGATCTCCTCTCCATAGCTAGCCATCAAGAAAAGATTAGTCCTCATTAGGATCTAGTCTTAGTATAATAGAGAGATAGAGAGCGAGGGAAGAGTTGGGGGTGGTGCCGGCCTATCGGTGCTCCCTCTCCGGCTTGTACTTTGACGGATTCAGGCTTCTCCGAGTCTGCATCCGGGATATTTGTGGTAATTGATCTTTATTCAAGTATTTATCTTACTCTTTTGTTCATTGGTTCACAGTTCTTTTGATTACTCTAGTTCTTGTTAGCGCTCTGAATTAGAGTAGTAATTGTTAGCATAAGCGTGGTGCTTAGGCTATCGGTTACCTGTATTTGTGCCCTATTCTTTGGTTGTGTGGTAGTTACGGGAGGTGATAGCCCCGTCCACATCGATTTGAGTAGGTTCTTAAATTAGTAGGACCGTAGTTGCGTCGGTAGAGTTATCCTTAGTGGTGCTTTCCCATCTAGCAGCGTCCCGAAGTGAACATTAGAAGGACATTTGAATCATAACCTTGCCTTGCATAGGATCATTACCATAGGAATCCTCTCTACCCATCATATCTTAACCTTGATTGTTACCCTTGGATAAACTAGTGGTTAGGCGGCTCACACACGTTTCCCTGTGGATACGATATTTAAAACCCTCCAGGTGAAAGCTACAACGGTATCCGTATGCTTGCGGATTTATCTGTGTGCGTTAAAAATACCAACAAGCTTTCTGGCACCGTTGCCGGGGAAACGGTTGCTGTGATTCGTCAAACCAAATTTGTCCTTGTATCTTTCCTTTTCAAGCATGGATAACATCACTCCTATCAATCAATATGCTGGTCCCATGAGTGCGCAACTAGAGCCACCGGAATCTTCTAAACCTATCCTTACACCTGGCTATAAGTTGCGTCCGTGTTTGATAAATATGGTCCAGGACCATTCATTCTCAGGAGAAGACGATGAAAACCCACACACACACCTACGGGAATTTGAGCTAATTTGTGCATGCTTACAAATTGAGGGCATGTCACATGAAACCTTAAGGTGGAAGCTATTTCCATTCTCTTTAACGGGAAAAGCTAGACACTGGTATTCCCGAACCGTAGGGAGTGTACAGGGAGATTGGGGAACTTTACGCTCTAGCTTTTGCTTACATTTGTTTCCCATTCTCTCTGTGGTTGAACTTCGAACAAAGGTTCTAACTTTTGAACAAGAAGAAAAAGAATCTCTAGGTGCGGCTTGGGCATGTTTTAATGACCTAGTCAATTGTGGCCCTGACCTTTCCATTCAAGACCAAATGCTCTTGCAACACTTTTATGTTTGTCTTAGTAGAAAAACCGCAAACTTCTTGATTCATCTTCTAGAGGTTCTTTCTTGCATCTCTCAGCTAGTGAAGGGAGAGAGATCCTTACAAAAATCCTTGAAAACACCCCTTACACTAGCATTCGTGATGATCCCCCAGAAGACGTAGTTGAGACAGCTCTTGAGGAAGAACCTATGATAGTTGAGCCTGAACCTTTAGCTACTCCACTTTAAGCTTCAACTATCCTCCAAGTTCTTGAACCGCCGAAGGAGGAAGAAATTCCACTTTCGGAAGACATGTTTGAATTCGAGGAAGATCTTTTCTCCAATTTTGAAAACACCTCGAATTATTCTGCAATAAGGAAATCTTCGGCACTGTCTGCACCTAACCAGCACCTTTCCGATCAAACCGAAGATAAGTTCCTTAAAAATACCGTGAAGGAGTTGACAACAATTATAAGCAATGATTGGTTGAGAGAATCCGAGCTTTCTCATGAAGTCATTCATCTAGATTCTCCTTCCACCTCTATTAGTTGTCAGATTAATCAAACCTCCTTTGATGCTCTTTACAATCTTGTTGTAGGAGTAAATATCATGTCTAAGTATTTTGCACATACACTTTTTGAAGACATGAAATTAACTCCAACAACCAAGCTTCTAAAAAGTCTCTCAGGCCAAATCCTTCCTAGTGAAGGAATCTTCCACTTCATTCCTATCAAAGTAGACAAAACCAAGGTGTACCTTAGTTTCTATATTTTTTATACTTGGGAATTCGTCCTTTTGATTGGGCATCCAATAGAGAGACTTATCCATGAAGGAAGAAAGGGGAGTGTAAATGTACATCTTGGGAAAAGCTTAAATCTTTCCATTCCTATCACCCAATCACTCCACACCAAGATGGAGTTAAGCCCCGAGCAAGAACCAATGGAGGAGATAATGGCAATGTCTCTCCTAGAATCATCTAACAAAGATCTCAAAGAAGTCGCCCAAGATTTCATCGAAGAGGTAGAACAACCGCGAAATCCTTTCCCTTTGGATGAAACTCAGGAACCGCCAAAATCCCCCATTGAGCTCAAACCCCTTCCTTCGGGATTGAAATACGCTTTTCTAAATGACGACAAGGAGTCTCCTGTGATAATTAGTGATAAACTTTCTGAATATGAGACCATCCGACTCCTTACTGTTTTAGAAAAGCATCGTTCTGCTTTTGGCTACTGACTCCAAGACCTCAAGGGGATTAGTCCTGCTCTTTGCACTCATCGCATCCCTATAGACCCAGCTTATACACCATCTAGGGAGCCCCAACGCAGGCTTAATAATGCGATGCGGGATGTTGTTAAGAAAGAGGATTTGAAACTCCTACATGCAGTGAGAATCTATCCCGTGCCACATAGTGAGTGGGTAAGCCCGGTGCAAGTTGTACCCAAGAAAACATGGTATGACTGTGGTGAAAAATGAGAGAAATGAATTGATTCCACAACGAACCATCACCGGATGGCGGATGTGCATAGATTATCGAAAACTCAATAAGGCAACAAAGAAAGATCACTTCCCGTTACCCTTCATCGATGAGATGTTGGAACGGCTTGCAAAGCACTCTTTCTTTTGTTTCCTTGACGGGTATTCTGGTTACCATCAAATCCCGATCCATCCTGATGACGAAAGCAAAACCACTTTCACTTGTCCCTATGGAACTTATGCCTATCGTAGGATGTCTTTTGTTCTATGCAATGCTCCAGCCTCATTCCAAAGGTGCATGATGTCTATATTTTCTGATATGATAGAGAAAATCATGGAAGTTTTTATGGATGACTTTTCTATTTATGGAAAAACTTTTGATGATTGCTTAGAAAACTTAGACAAGGTTTTGCAAAGATGTCTAGAAAAGCATTTAGTCCTTAATTGGGAAAAATGTCATTTCATGGTTAGAGAGGGCATAGTGCTTGGACACTTGGTGTCCGAACGTGGGATCGAGGTAGATCGTGCAAAGATAGAAGTAATAGAGAATTTGCCTCCTCCCACAAACATCAAAGGGGTACGAAGTTTTCTTGGTCATGCGGGGTTCTATAGATGTTTTATAAAAGACTTTTCTCACATTACTAGACCCCTCACAAATTTGCTAGCCAAGGATGCTCCCTTTGAGTTTGATGATAAGTGTTTAGATGCTTTTCATATTCTTAAGAAAGCACTCATCTCTACACCAATCATTCAACCCCCTGATTGGTCGCTACCTTTTGAAATCATGTGTGATGCTAGTGATTATGCTGTGGGGGCAGTTTTGGGTCAAACAAAGGATAGAAAGCATCATGCAATTGCTTATACTAGTAAAACTCTGTCAGGACCTCAACTTAATTATGCAACAACTGAAAAGAGCTCCTGGCTATCGTTTTTGCTGTTGACAAGTTTAGATCTTACTTAGTAGGAGCTAAGGTGATTGTTCATACTGATCATGCTGCTTTGAAATACCTGCTCACTAAGAAAGATGCTAAACCATGACTTATAAGATGGATTTTGTTACTCCAAGAATTTGATTTAGAAATAAAAGATAAAAAGGAAGTAGAAACTTTTGTAGCCAATCACTTGTCCAGGATGCAGTTTGAAAATCCACAGGAATTGCCCATCAACGACTACCTCCGAGATGACATGCTCTACAAGGTCGCGAGCGTCAACCCCTGGTACAAAAATATTATCAATTTTATGGTTGCAGGTTATGTACCACCAGGGGAGAATAAACGCAAGCTTATTCAAGAAAGTCATCTCCACTTATGGGATGACCCGTACCTCTTCCAAGTTTGTTCTGATGGTCTACTCAGGAGGTGTGTACCAACTAAAGAAGGAATCAAGATCATTGAAAGATGCCATTCATCACCATATGGACGACTCTGCCCTTGAGCCCCTGGAGAAGTCATCATGCTCCATGATGATGGCTGAAGTGGCATGGGAAGACAAAGAGCAGGGGTGGAAGAAAGGAGATGCTGAGGTCGGGCACCACGGCTTGGGTTATAAAGGGCCCTGAGAAGGCCTCTCGACTCCCATGGCATTCAATGCATCGCCCATCCGCCAACCACCCTACTCGTCCCCCGAGGGAACCGCGTCGGTCTCACACCGTGCCTCGGGAAGGAAAATCGTCTCTCGGTGACAACATATGGTCCACTTAATCACGGTAAGTGAGCCGTGTGAAAAGGCCGGCCTTGCCCGTTCATCTTCCTCATAGCCGCACTTACAATATTGAGCCTCGAGCGCTTCAACTCTCTGTGGGTTGCAAATGTTGCGTAGTGGATATATGGCCTGAGAGGGTCCTTGGCCCAGTAACGATCCTGCTCCCGGTGAATGGAGGTCGGGACGCGCCTGAGGGCCCCGCTCCATGTCACACCCAGATGGGATGACGAGGGCTCACACATACCCCTCCATTCTGCTAAAGGATGTAAGGAATAACGACATGACGGCAGAAAGGCCACCCGGTCAGTCTCTTGCAACGCGCAGGGGCTTGGGGGCTGTTCCCACATTTTGACCTAGCGAATGGTCAAAATTAAAGACTCGGGGGCTCCTTGCACGTCCTGTAGTCGCACAAAAAACACCTCACTTGCTTGATTAAGCCCTTGAAGGGGTACCACACCCTAAGGCCTCGGGGGCTACACCCGGCGGGTGCACTCATGCGCACCCACCGGATAGAACTCTACCCGAAGAAATAAAAATGTAACGAAACGGTAGCAGAGCGCCACGGTCGCTCGTTCTCAAGCCTCTGAAGGAGTGCACCACTCCTCCACAGGTTCAGGGGATACTATCAAGTATCAATATACCAGGGTACCCAACAGATGGCGAAATACGGCACCTTGCACATCTGCTAAAGCCCCAGCATAGGGGCCTCGGTAAAACCAACCCGCAAAAGGCATTGATAGCGTGTCAGTCACTCGAAGCCGAAAGCCAACTTTCGTCTCGCCCGAGCCTTGTAGAAAGGTCTCGGGCGAGATAGGCGTCTCGGGTGACAGCTTTTGCCTCGCCCGAGCCCTATGACGTCATCAATGTGCCCAACCCTTGCACCTTGTCGGGAACAATTTCCGCCTCGCCCGACCCCTGCAACGTAAGCACAGGAGCGCTCGACCCTCTTGGCATACTTCTGCCTCGCTCGAGGGACGCGTGGAGCCCTCTGGCAAGGCAGGGAGCCACAGGGGTCCCAACCATGGCATCCATTCCCACCGATGGGACAGACATGACCGTGCTCTGACCCAACATGACCCCGGTCATTCCACCACGACGATGTCCATAGCTCTACAGTGATGGGGCTAACGGCAACTATGCCACCTACCCTCCCTCTCTACGCAAATCTGAGCGCACGTACCGCCCATCCTCGACGGCACAGAAACACACAGGATGAAGCATGGCCACAGCATGTTGCACTAGCGGATGGAGAGGACAAAAGATCAACGCCCATTACATCTCTGCGCTATAGGGGAAGCTACTCACGCCGGATAAGGAGGAAGACGGCCGCACTCGAGGCCACCTTTTTTGTTTTTCTCTTTCATCTTTTCCCCATTTCACCATTTTACCACAAATGTAACCTGAGCCCTCCCCTTGGATACTATAAAAGGGGAGGTAGGGACACACACCTCAATAAGATAACAAGACAACAAGACAACACACGCACCTCCCCTGAAGAGACCTGGGATCCGTTCCCTCTATCAAAAGCTTGTAACCCTGACTACGAGCACTCTGGTGCAAGGCAACATGAGCAGCAGTAGAATCCACTGGACATAGGGTCATTCTTGCCCGAACCAGTATAAACCCTTGTGTCCGCTTTGCACACCATCCGGGCCTAGACGCGTAGATACAAATTCACTCGTCGCTCTGTCTAGACCCCCGTTTCTAGACACTGACAGGTAGTAATGTATGTGATAGTGCCATTAGCTAACATACCCAAATTTCTAGCCAAACGAGTCACCCATGAAGTGCACCAAACATCCCCCTTAAGACTAGGAATTGTTAACCAATAATGCATCATTAATTTAACAAGAGAAACTTTCTTCTTTTTAATCATAGCATAAAGCAATTTAAGTTCCTCTATCCTGACTACACAAAATCTTCCCTGGGGAAAAGAGTGAAACCCAACCACTTATGCAGAAACCACAAAGTGGGGTGATGCAATTCATCGGTGTGGGGGCGGTGACACACTACTTCTTTAGAAATGTCTTGCCAAAATCTAGTTCTATCAAAATCATTTATTGCAGCATCTATGTCAATAGCACATTGTTCTGGGAAACCAAGGAACCTACTGAAGTTCTTCCATGATGGGGAAAATTCTTTATTGAAAAGCTAAAGGAAACCTCAGTATCTCCGGGTTGTAGGGTGCATAGAAATTCAATGGTTAAAAGCCTACACCCTTGTTCATTTAATTCCCAAGCATTTTTCCATCCAACGTTATTAAAATCAAGCTCAAATTCAGAATCCATACCTATCGTTTGAAGGAGTGCAAGGTTGAAAGAAGGAGTGTCAGTGAATTCTTGGTCCTTCAGCTCTCGAAAAATCTTCTTCTCATGGTCATCTTGAAGCTTGATCAGCTTGTCCCTCAGGAGGGTGAAGGTTTCTTCTGGAGCTGAGCACGAAGATGATCCGACGACAGGGGATGAAGGGTCAACCTCCAAATCAGAACCTGCATGGGGTGAATGACTCCTTGATGAGCGGAATGACACCACACTCTTGACCTTGCCAATGAACTTGCTCATTCTTCCTACAAAAAACAAACACAAGGCAAAAACAACTCATGAAAAAATAGGGATTAGAGAAAATAATATGTTAGGGGTTAGCCGTCCAGGAAGTCAGTAGTTCGGGAGTTAGTCGTCTGAAATAAAATTTTTATGTTGGCACAACCTCTCCCTAATTCTTTTTAATTATCTCTTTCTAGTTGGACAACACCTCCCCACTAATATTAAATTTCTCTACTCAAATTGCAGCAGTATTTTCTTCTCTTTTTCTCAAGATCTTAACTCTAGTAGCACACTCACACTCTCTCTAGGTGGGATCAGCCGGCCCCACACTTTGGCCAAATGGCCTCTCCATCTTCCTTAGTGTTCCTTGCTTCGTGGTTAAGTGATCTCTGATGTCCTTCGGTGCTCCTTTGGTGGATTTGGCCGGTGGAGAGTGAAAGTGGAAGATATGGTGGTGAATAATGGAGGGTGAGTGGAGATGGAGGTGATAGTGGTGGACCCCACATGTCTCCCATATTTCTACCATATACATGTATAAATATGCACTACAAAAATTACTTTTATGAAACTACGAAAAATGAGGAAATGAATGATGGTAATTTTTATATTTTTTTGCCTCCACAGTAAATATTTCTTACCGGGTTTTTACGCTTTGTAAAAGTTATTTACATGGGGCTCAAATTTTTATTATGCCATGATAAGAATTTTTATTTCATTTTTCTAATGCAAGTGTTAGAAAGTAAATATGCCAATGCAAAAAGTAAATATAGATAACTACCGAGGTATCTCCTGGCGAGGGTTCAGGATTTTGAGTCTGCCAAACCGGACTTCTCCGTTTGGGTTTAATCTTTGGGTGTATCTTTCAGTCCCAGAGATGGAGACCTTGATACTTGCTTCTCGTGACACTCTAAATTGGAGCATTGTTCCGGTCATGGCTTGAAAGCGAACCGCTCTTCTTTTCTATTAATGTTGAATTTTATTTCTCCGGCTCCAATGTCAATGTGGGCATTTGTGGTACTCAAAAAGAGTCTCCCAAGAATGAGAGGTGTCTTCATGTCCTCCTACATGTCAAGTACTATAAAATCTACAAGAACAAAAAAGTTTTGGATTTTTACCGGAATGTTCTCAGCGATTTCTGCAGGGTGGTAGATTGATTGGTCGGCTAGTTGCAGACACATCGATGTTGATGTGTGTGTTGAGTAGTAGATCTTGTCGAAGACTTTCTTGGGCATGACATTGACACTTGCTCCAAGATCGCATAAAGCATTTTTAAAGTTCTCACTTCCGATCGAGCAATCAATAGTGGGGCATCCTGGATCCTTCTTGACAGGTGACGTGTTTAGGATGGCCGCACTGCACTCCTCCGTTAACTTGATAACCTTAGTGGAGGGCAGTGGTCTTTTGTTGTTGAGGATGTCTCGAAGATACTTCGCGTAGGTAGGTACCTAAATGGCATCTAGCAACGGAATATTGATATATAACTTTTGAATTACCTCCACGAACTTACCAACCTACTCATCCATTTTGGCTTTCCGATTTCTGGGTGGAAATGGTAGGAGAGTGGTGTCGTGAAAATCTTGTAGCAATTCTTGCCCTTGTGGTATAACTTCTTCAACGTCATCCACTACTACACAAAATTTTTTAGGTGGCACTTGGGGCTGATTAACCGTGGCGGGGAGACCTGGAATCCGCCACGGTTAATCGTGGTCGGCCTGACCTGTCCGGCCGGGCAGGCAACCGCCATGGTTAATAAGTTAACCGTGGCGGCCGGTGTAATGTACCTACCATGGTTAATGTCTATTAACCGTGGCAATTGTGATACAACAACCGCCACTGTTAATCCTTTAACCGTGGCGGGTCCCGTAAAGCAACCACCACAGTTAATGGGTGATTAACTGTGGTGCTTGTTTTATGTTGCCCGCCACGGTTAACACTGGGCCTATATAACAACAACCGACCCCCTTCTTTCCCACGGCTCCACCTCTATTTTTTAGGGTTTTGAGCTCAAAATCCTAAAATTAGCCACTTTAGGGAGGGAAGGTTTTTCCCTTGGATTTGGTGAAGGGTGGCACCGCAAGAGGTTGATTTTTACTCTCCAACTCTCATTTTCCTCTCTTTTACATCATTTTGGTGCTTTCTCACTAGATGTAGATCTAGATCTAAATAGAGGAGAGAGAATAACAGATCTAGAGGTACTCCGATGCATTTTTCTTATACCGCTCTGCTAAAATGACTTTTCGCTGCGTTTGCAAGGTCACAGTCATGGACAGGGACGATTGTATGTATAAGAAATCGAGGCTAGACCTGTCTTTCCTAGAAAATGTGAGGAAGAAGTTCCTCCCCGTTGCGCAGAAGCATCATTTGAGTCTGGGTCAGGATTGCTTGATTTGTCTGTGCAATGACTGCAAGAATCGGCTTGCCTAGGAAGATAACGTGGTGCTATCTAACTTGATATGGTATGGTTTCATCAAGGATCCAAAGTACATTGTGTGGAAGTATCACGACGAAAAAGATCCGAGTGTCACTGATGCACCTAGAGGAACCTCCTCGTCGACGCATTGACGGCAGCGGTAAATATTGCAGGAGGAGAACAACCCTTAGCAGGAGGAGCAACAGCCGCCGATGATGACGACAATGCGAGTTGTGCGTACATCACGATGAGTGATCTGCTCCAAGACATTGGAGATGACGATGGCGGTGGGGATGGTGACCCAGTTGATACGTTGATGCCCGAGGATGCAGAGCTTTTTGAGGACGTTGCTAACCGTTTTGACCACGATGATATTCTGTTTGGGAATCCGAAGTGGCTCGAGAATTTCAAAGAGATGAAGTAGGCGGCAATTGATCCCTATACAAGGATGGAGGCAAATGTCCAAAGCATTGGACGGCGCTGCGTTTCAACCTCTAGTTGCATGCTAATGTTGAAGGCTCACCATGGGTGGACCGACACTAGGCTTCAATGACCTGTTACGTATTCTTGGTGACTCGTACCCAGAGGGTAACAAGGCTATCGGGCGAAGAAGCTGATCCGGCCAGTGGCGATGAAGCTCAAAAAGTTTCATGCATGTCCTAACCACTGTATTCTATATCAGGGCGCGTAGTATGAGAATTTGTAGAGTTGTCCGCACTGCGGTGCGAGTCGGTACAAGAAGAATGTCGGTTGTTGCATGGATGATGAGGAGGGACCCTCGAGAGGGCCAAAGAAGATGAAGAATACGACCAAGAAGCAGCCGCCTCCTGAGGATGACGAAGAAGAGGGTTACACATACAGGAAAAGTCCTGCCCTATCGGTGTGGTACCTGCCCATCATCGATCGGCTGTGTGCACTATTCAGGAACCTAGAGGATGCCAAGCTCATGTCCTGGCATGCATTAGTTGAACATACGAAGGACGATGGCAAGCTGCGACATCCCTCCGATGGCAAGTAGTGGAAGCGTTTCAACACTAAGTTTTCAAAGTTTGAGAACAAGGCCAGGAACGTCAGGTTTGCGTTGAGTACCGACGGGATGAATCCCTTTGGTGACCTCAACAACTCGCACAACACCTGGCCAGGCACCCTCACCATCTACAACCTACCTCCGCACCTATGTCAGAAGCGCATGTATCTTCTACTGACCATACTTATTTTAGGACTGAGGCAGCCCAGCAATGAAATAGACATGTTCCTAGAGCCGTTGATGGAGCACATGTAGAAACTGTGGGAGGAAGGTGTCCAGATGATGGATGCATCCCTAAAGGAGTTCACTCTAAAAGCGATCATCTTTGTCACCATCACCGATTACCCTAGTCTTTTTTCACTGTCAGGGCAGATTAAAGGGAAGACATGTTGCATAGTTTGCATTGATGGTACCTGCTACACTTACCTTAGTGCATCTAAGAAGATGGTGTACATGAGGCACAGGCGATTCCTCCCCAAGAAGCATAGGTACCAGCATCCTTCGATGAATCCGTACCTCGACAAGCAGGAAGAGTCTAAAACTGATGAGCTAGAAAGGATTGGGTACAGGCAAAAGGTGTTTGACATGGTCAAGGGCATAAACATTGAGTTCGAAAAGAAAAAGAAAGAGGAAGATGGGCCGAAGAAGCCAAGGAAGAAGAGAAAGCGGGATGCGATAGAGGAAGAAGCAGAGCCTGCCCCAGCCCCCGTTCCATTCAAGAAGCAGTCGTGTTTCTACAAGTTCCTGTCATACTAGAAGGAGCTAGATACACCCCATGCCATCGACTGCATGCACCTGGAGAAAAATGTATTCGAGAGCACGATCGGGGTCCTGCTTGACATCAAGACTAAGATGAAAGATGGTCTCAAGTCACGTCTGGATCTTGTGAACCAGGACATCAGGCACGAAATCCACCTGACACCGGCGGAAAAGCGCGGAAATAAAGTCAACCTTCCGGGCGTGAGCTACAAACCTGACAAGGGATGAGAGGAGGGCTTTCTGCCAGTGGCTTAGGGCTTTGAAGGTGCCGACTGGTTTCTCTTCCAACATCAAGAGCCTGGTCTCGATGAAGGACCTCACTATGACCCACTTCAACTCCCATGACTACCACATCATGCTGATGGTGTTCCTTTCGATTGTGATCAGGGTTATCAGTCTAGAGTACGTGAAGATGGTCATCACGCACATGTCCTACTTCTTTAACCGTATCACAAAGGAGGTCATCGATGAAGCTGAGCTGCCTGTCCTGAAAGAGTTCATCGCAGAGACTCTTTGCCAGCTCGAGATGTGCTTCCCACTGTCTTTCTTCGATATTATGCCACACCTGATGATGCACATGGTTGATCAGATATAGGAATTCGGGGCCTATCTACTTGCATCAGATGTGGACGTACGAGCGGTTCATGTCCACCCTCAACAGATACGTCCATAATTGTGCTTACCCGGAGGGCTCAATGATCGAGGCATACACAACAGAGGAGGCCATTAACTACTGCACGAGATATGTCTAGGATGGAAATGCTATTAGGCTGCTCGTCCATCAGCATGAAGGCAGAACAATGGGGATGGGGTGCACAGGGAGGAAAGTATGAACTGATATAGAGTACGAGATCGTGCAAGAAGCCCATCACGGCACCCTTAAATCAGTTAGTGTCAATGGAGAAGTGGGTTGAGCAGCACCTGAACGAGATCTACCGCGCTAGTGACGGACACACGGAGGCTTAGGTACAGAGATAGCACAAGATGAATTTCATGATGTGGATCCAAAAGCAGGACATACTGACCGATACCTTAGAATCAAAGCTTGCATCCAGCCCGTCCAACCAAATTACCATGTGGCAAGGGTATGACATCAATGGATACAGGTTCCACATGAAAGAGAAGGACAAAAAGAGCGTGGCACATAATTGCGGTGTTCAATATGAGGGCATCAACAAGGCGATGGGGAAGATGAAGACATATCATGGGCAGATCGAAGAGATATGGGAACTTGACTACGGTGATGACCTGAAGATACCCATCTTCCGGGGCTAGTGGGTCAAGCCAAAGGCGGTTGTCATGGATGATTATGGGCTAACCACCGTTGACCTCCAAAGTGTCGGCTACAAAGATGATGAGTGGGTACTCGTAAACCGCGTCGCACAGGTAGCCTACTACGCGAAGCCCAAAGACTCCAACAAGCATGTGGTTGTGTCAAGAAAGCAGAGGATCGTGGGAGCTGATGGAGTCCAAAGTCCTAAAGAATACAACAACTACGCCGAGTTATCGCTCTTTACCGATCATCCACGCAAGATCAAGATCATCGATAACCGCGTGAGCAAGACCAAGACGAAGCCCTAGTTCCGCCCCGACGGTGAGAAGAAGTCTGCCATAGGATCACTTCCAGCAAAGTGATATGTATGCCACATATTTATGTAATAATGTACTCACTTATTGATTAAGAGAACTTTTTATGTAACTAACTCTTATTGTAATAGAACTCCTACTGCACTACTACACTATTAATCCTACTACTCTACAACGTACTACTACACTGCTCGTACTATTACTGCTACTACTAGTACTACACTACTCCTACACTTGTACACTACTACACGAACTACTCCTACTACTACACTACTACTCCGGCTAGTAGTAGTCTCCCATACACTAGTACTACTACTACCCTACTACAACTACTACACTAGTACTACAACTCCTACTCTACTACTACTTCTGCACTACTACCACTTCCTACACTTCTAATACTACTCCTATGTAATTTAGAAACCATTAGAAATTTAAAATTAGTTTCAAAATGTTGTAAAACCTTTCATTTTGAAAGTTAACAAAAAAGCAAAATTTAACCGTGGCAGTCTAACTAAGGCGCTTGCCACGGTTAATGCAGGATTAATCGTGGTGAGCAACCTAAGCCGACCACCACGGTTAATCGGTGCCTACATATACTCCGCCGATGTGCCCAAACTTGCTAAGTCCTTTGCCCCTTCCGAATCCACCCCGAAGGGCTGCCAAAATTTCCGCCCACCGCGCCACCATCGCTCCTCCTCCCTCGCCCCACCCTTGCGAGCTCCAGCCATCGTGCCCTCGCCTTGGCGAGCTCCGACCGTGACTCCGGGGCCATCTTCTCTGGCTACGTCATCGCCGTCCGTCCGCGACCCTGGGGCCTTCTTCTCCGGCAGAACCCTAGCTCTAGCCACCGCGCCCTCGCTGCTGTTCATGACCCCGTGGCCTTCTTCTCTGGCTATGTCATCGCCGTCCGTTCGCGACCCTAGGGCCTTCTTCTTCGATGAAACCCTAGCTCTGGCCATCGTGCCCTTGCCGCCATCCGCGACCCTATGGCCTTCTTCTCTGACTACGTCATCGCCGTTCGTCCATGACCTCGGGGCCTTCATCTCTGGTGGAACCCTAGCTCTAGCCACCGCGCCCTTGCAGCCGTCCGCGACCCCGTGGCCTTCTTCTCTGGCTACATCATTGCCATCTGCTGCATCCGCCTCCGTTGTCTGGTCCTCGTGCCATCCTCTGCCTCTGACTCCTTTGTCATAACCAGCTCCTGTTTGCTGCCTGTGCTGATGAACCCTAGCCCGTGATGTCAATTTTATTTAATTCGTATCTTTGATGCCAATTTGATTGCTACCTGTGATGCCAAATCCTATTGTTGAGCAAATGCCACTACCTATGATGCCATGTTTTTGTTGCTGAGCAAGTGCCACAATTGAACTTGTTTACTTGCCAAAATAATTATTGTTCCTCTATTTGAAATTTTTTTTGCCGGATGCTGGTCTCCAACTATATATACTATAGGTCCTGAGATGATTTTGAAGTGAAATTGTCTACTCCTATTACTTACTGTTGTTGCAAATATATGCAATTTGGCTAAATTGGGATAAATTGGACCAAATATATGTAATTTGGCCACAATCCTACTACTACTCCTCTTCCTCCTAGGCCTATTGCTATTACTACTACTACTCCACTTATTACTACTCCTGCTAGTGATGAACTACTACTCCTACAACAACTACAACTACTTACTCTACTACTATACTCTTGGGAGAAGTTAGTGTATATGTGGCTATTTTTGTTTTGAGCAATAATTCAAGGAAAAGGATGGGAAAACATTGATTATATGTGCCTATTTTGGCATTTTTGCTTGCTGGCTATTTTTGAGCATTTTTGACTACTCACCATTTTCTGTTACTAGTTCCTACTCCTACACCACTACACCTCCTCCTACTCCTCTACTATCTCCTATTGTACTACTACTACACTACACTTACTGTACTACTAGTGCTGGTTGCTTCTCTTATTACTACTAGAGCTGTTGGGTGCTGGCTGCTGCTCTTACTACTACTACTACTACTCTACTCCTCCTCCCTCCTCTCTATTACTACTACTGCTATCCTACACTACTACCACTACTGGCTGCTCTCACTCTCTATTACTACTACTCCTCTTCCCTATCCCACTGCTACTACTGCTGCTGCTGCTGCTGCTACTGCTACTGCTACTGCTACTGCTACTCCTACTCCTACTGCTACTGCTGCTACTCCTACTGCTACTGCTGCTGCTCCTGCTGCTACTGCTGCTGCTACTACTCCTACTACTGCTGCTACTGCTGCTACTACTGCTGCTACTGCTACTGCTACTACTGCTCCTACTACTGCTACTGCTACTACTACTGCTGCTACTACTACTGCTACTGCTACTACTACTGCTGCTACTGCTACTACTACTACTATTGTGGTGGTTCGCTGCTGCTTGCTACTACTCTACTACTTACTACTTACTAATACTACTCTTCCTACTATTATGGTTTTTGGCTTGTTCTAAAACTTTGTAGCATGTGCAATGATGAATTTTTTCAAACTTATAAAAAAAGTGCTGAGGCAGTGGCATTTGCAATGATGTGAAACTTTTTATGCTGAGGCAGCGGCTATGATGATGAAATGTCCCCATACTGCTTTTGTGAGCCTCTAAACTAGGATGGCTTTGTATACCATATACAAGCAACCAGTTTAGCAGGGATGTGATTACAATGGGGCAAATTTGAGCCAAATATGTACTTTTCTACTACTCTTTTGTACTTTTCTTATACTCTTATGTACTTTTCTTAATTTCTTTGTATACCTACTCGCAATGTAAATGAAAAAGGATGTAATCTTGTTTTTAATGAATAAAAATCATGATTCCTTTATATATTCTTTGCGATTAATGTACATAACATATTGTCTTCATGTAATTGTGAATGTCTGCACTGAATCTCTCTTCTTCGTAGTTTCCAATGGCGGAAAAGCCTATAGAAGAATGGCACGATCCAAGCCCAGCCCCGAGTTATGAGGGAGGCTTGTCATCATCATCAGATGATGAGGGTGGTGATGATGTGGGTGGTGATGATGAGAGCACCTTGTACGAGGAAGAGGTGGTAACATTGAGGGCACTGAAGAAAAGGCGTATGGAGGAAGAAGATGATCCTACCTATACGCTGGAAAAGGCCGAAGAAGAGGATCGTACCGATATGCCAGAAAAGACGGGGCCCTCAACTCGACAATCTCGCACCCCAGGATGACACAGTGCAGATGACGAGGGTCGTGTAAGTATATAATTAACACATCATCGACAAGGCCTCGCGTATAGTAAGTATACAGCTAATGCGAGTTCTTGCCCTCTCGACAGATACCGGTGGTGCCTATGTGCTTAGAGTATCCCAAGGAGGAAGAAGAGGAGGGCCATGCATCCGGTCCCACCTCGAGCGCTTCAACCACAACAGGAAGTGCCAAGAGTCGCAAAAAGACAGACTTGAAGAGGGGCCAACACTGGAGGCACCAGGTTACGAAGAAGGTGCATGCCATACTCAGGATAGGGCCGCATGGAGAGCCCTTGGAGCCACAATCAGTCATCGGCATCTTTAGCAGCCAATGCTCCTGTATAGTAAGGGAGCAGGTGTCGATCATGTATTTAGATTGGAAGAAAGTCCCAAAGGAACTCAAGGACAAAGTGTGGATTGACATCAAGAAATATTTCTAGTATCCACAGGACCAATTCAATGAAGACCTGTGCAGGGGGCATGCGCTGTTTATTGCAGGCAGAGCACTTCACACCCTCCAGTCTAGACTGAACAATTACTATGTGAAGAAAGAGAAGACACCTTTTGAAGACTACAACTTCATCAAGCGGCACGTCTGGGATGAGTTCGTCGAGAAGATGAGCACCGATGAAGTAAAGGCCAGAGCAAGAAGTTCTCAGACCTCGCAAAGAAGAACGAGCTCTCGCACCACCTAGGCATGACGGGGTACGCCGATAAGAGGCCGAGGTGGCGGCAGGAAGAAAGGAAGGCAGAAGCCGCTGGGCAGAGTTACCCATTACAAGGCGTCGATGTGAGGACACGCGACTACTTCTATGCCCGTCGGATGAAGAAGCTAAAGGAGGGAAGGACCAAGTACAATGAGCCGCAGACCGAGGAGGCAGAGAAGGTTTTGCTCATGATCAAGGCGGCCAAGGAACACGAGGAGTTTGTACCTCGTAGGAATCACGATGAGCTGACCGAGGCGCTGGGAAACCTCGAGCACTGCGGCCACGTCCAGGGCATATCCTCGAGGCAGAGCTGGAAGAATGTGGATTCATGGCAATCCGACATTGCCTCTTACCATACGAGGCAGAGATACAAGGAAGGCATATTCCAGGCTGGCAAAGAAGCGGCGGTGAAGGAAATGATCATGGGGTCGATACAAGATGCTTTCATGAGCACTGACCCTAAGATGGTGGAGCTAAGACGCAAATGTTTCGCCAGGCTAGCGTGATGACATAGCAGGGTGAAGCCGCCATACAAGGGCAGATGGTGCCAGGTACCTCACAACCCCAGAGGTACCCGGTCGATGAGATCGTGGAGCCAAGCACCGCCATGTTGCAGGTGCCCTGGGGCCGGACAGGGAAGAAGAAGGATGTGGCGCATGCAACGGTACAACCGCCCAACCCTAAAGCCAGGTACCATGGCAGGCCCATCCTGCCCGAGCATGCCGTGGTGGAAGTGATGTGGACGCACGATCACCACAACGACGATGAACTTGACTTTCCCAATGAAGAGGGAGACACGACCCTCGGGCGGGTTCTCGGCACACGTGTGCTGTGGAACAAGGCAGATATTGTCTTGGACATGCCGAAGCCGGTGTCAAAGCCCTCGCAGCCGTCGTCGTCTCCCCCAGGTGGCCCAAGTGACAACGATGATGACAATGGCGGCGATGGCAATGGCGATGATGGCAGCCACGATAGCACTCCTCCACGTAGCCCACGTCTGGACATGAGCAACCCACAAGGAGGTACAGGGGGTGAACTGGGCCACCAAACACCGCCTCCAAGCCTGACCAAAGGGAAATGTCCACCCACGCTGAAGAAGCTAGAAGAAGAGGGGGACAAACTCACCCAACTCACCAACGTGGAATGGGCGGTATGGAACGTAGCGGAAGAGTACCAGTACACAACGGCGTTCAAAAGGTATATATGCTAATGGCCACCAAACATCGTCAACAGATTATGTGTGCATATATGATGCTAACACTCTATTCCCTTGTCTTAATAACAGGGAGCGAACCTCACCGTCAGTTTGGCCCCTGACTCCAGATTGCCCCGATAACTTTGAGAATGGCAAGTTCATGTTGCCGTTGGGCCAGCTCGTCCAGGAGGAGCCATGGGAGGTTTGGAGGTTCCATCTCTGGTATATGTATGCTTCGAAGTTAGGCATGAACGAGTTCATTCAGAGGGTCCCCAAGTAGTACTTCCACTTGGATGAGGATGCTTATTTCTCTGTTGTCCTCCACGACATGCATAGGCTGCTGTGGTGCAAGGACCTCTACGTCGCCCAAGTCACCCTTTTTGCCATGTAAGTTATTGCACCTCTACATCGCTATAGATAATTAAGTTCGTTACGATCAAACTAACAATGCCATGATGATGACTTGTGCTTTGCAGGATGCAATCATATGCATGCAAGGAAATAGGGGAAAATATTATCTACCTATCTCCTATGCATATTACCGAGAGGGCCATCATTGGCTATGATATACCGGACACGCATCCAATGCTGGCGAACTTGCAAGGGTTGGAGCGAGTGGAAGCCCGGGTTTTGTTGCAAGGCGAGATCAAGTACAGAAAGGGACAGTACATCCTCAAAGCCATGAAGAAGATCCGGGGAAATGGGTGTATCCTTGCCTCCCACGAGTTCAGGTAAGTCAAAATGGTACCTGCAAGAGCTGTTGGGTTCCTAACCTTCATATTTCAAGATTTGAGATCCATATTGTTTCAATGGTGTAGCTTGGGCGTCATGGGGCATTGGATTGTATTTATAATCTATCCACAGGATGGAATGGCTTGCGTATTCAACTCCTTGAACCATACGGACAAGAATGGGTACAAGCAGTTCGAAGCATGTCTGCGATAGTATGTGACGACACACATATTCTTTTAAGCATTCAAAGTATGATCATATTTGTTATTGACACTAGTGGTTGGCATACAACGCTTACAGGAAGTACGTGGAAGACCCCGACTGCTACGATCGTAGGTCCGAGAAGAAGAAGCAGTAGTGGGGCACAAAACTGAGGCTAAGGCGAGAATTCTCGGTACTACTACTAATACTTATACTCCTCCTGCCCCTACTTGTACTACTACTACAACTCATACTACTACTACTACTACTACTATCCTAGTACTACTACAACAACTACTACTACCCGACTACCCTACTAGTACTACCACTTACTCCTACTACTACAATTACTACTACTAGACCCTACTACTACAACTCTTACTACTACTACCCTACTACTACTCGTACTACTACTTACTGTTACATTACTACTTCTGCACTACTACCAGTCCTAATGATTTTGTGTTACATATATATATCATGCATGCAGTGTGCCAAGCAACCTGAAGGTTCACTCTTGTGTGGATACTATGCTTGTGAGTACCTCAGGGCTTGCGGGCGTTTCAGCCACAGCTGGCGGCAGCTCAAGAAATCCCTAGATTGCTGGTGGAAGGAAAATATGGACAGGAAGAGCATCACTCGAATAGTAGCCGACATTTGTAAGTTTGTCATGGACGAATGTGGTGAAGTTGGGGGTAAATTCTTCTACATGGGCAGCGAGCTAGCAATAGATCTAAAGTTCGAGAGGCTACACAACTGGAGAACTAGCGGTATAGACATGAACGATTACACGTTGCCGGACATCTTCGAGTAGGTGACCTTAGCTTCTCCTGCAAGTAAACAATGTGATGTGCTTTTGTGATGTACTTGTTATATGAACTTAGTGTGTGTGTGACATGATGGATCGCATGGAACAATCGATGACAAGGATGACATACGAATTCATGTAATAAATGTGTTTATTCTTTGAATGCGTTTTTTCTGCTTTATTATTTGTGTTTGAATCTGAGAAAATTTGGTTTTGAATTCAAAATCATTTAATTCTGGAAAATCTTAATCAAGGCGAGCAAATAACAAGCAACCGCCACGGTTAATCATTTAAAGGAGGCTGATGAGTTAAAGCAACTGCCACCGTTAATATGTATTAACCGTGGCAGTTGCCCTAAAACGGCCACCACGGTTAATATCATTAACCGTGACCTTTGATCCGTGGCGGTTGGAATGCCCACCACGGTAAATCAAAAACACCTGCCACCGTTAAAAATTCTATAGTAGTGATCGTCCTTCTTCTCTTGCACTACCACTAGTGTCCTACCTGTCCCTTTTGGGTAAGGTGGATCACGAGTAGACATGCCACCTCTTATTGTTATGGCATTGACCTTCTCAAGGTTAGTGGCAAAAGGTAGAGCAGAAGCCAACTAGGCTAATTGTGATTCTATCTTTTTATTAAACTCAATTGATCTTTTTTATAGCAAATGAAAAACTATCTATTTTAGCATTTATGCTTTCTAGGACCTTATCATTAAAAGAATTTTTTAATATATTATCATTAATCCTAGCTTGTTCTAAGATTAAATCCCTCAAGGTTGGTTGTTTAGAATTTGAAGAATTATAGTAATTACCTTGGTAGGTAGACCGTTGTTGTTGATTCCATCCTTGCTTCTGTTGCTATGGAGCAGAATTGTTGATGACAATGTTGATATCTTCTTGAGATTCAGGGAATTCAACTCCTAAATATTCTCCACATCTGTTTTGAGCATTGAATGCATCTTGAATGGCTTGACGATCTCTCTTGTAATTGTCTTGCTGTTCGAGCCAATTCAATAGTACGTCCGTCTTAGTTGACAATGCACACACCTCTTCTGGGATTTCTTCACTCTTATTGCATGATTGAATGTTGCATGATGACCAGCCTTGATTAGAGGCTATCTTCTCCATAAGAGTTTTAGCTTTTCCAAGGGTGAGTGACATAAATGATCCTTCAGCAGTGTCATCGAGCTGTTCACGAGATTTCTGAGTTAATCCATGGTAGAAACTTTGCATGAGCAACCATTCTCCTTTCTGCTGTTGGAAACTTGAAATCTTTCCTCTTGAGGCATTGGTCTTGCCTAATGGGAAAAACTTTTCTAGGAAAGCCTTCGAACATCTTGCCCATGTATTGATGTGATCTTTGTTGGTGTAGAACCACTCCTTCGCTCTTCCCACAAGTGACAATGGGATAAACGAAGTAGTATGATGTCTTGAGCAACGTTCTTGATAACAACTGTGCTACTAATGTCCAGAAAATTCTGAAGATGAGCACAAACATCTTCATGTGCCTTTCCACTGAATAGGGTAGCTTGCACCATGTTGATGAGGCTTGGTTTGAGCTTAAACTCAAGATTGTCGTTGTTGAGTGTTGGTCCAGTACAAATGTTCTCGGTGCTTGGAGTAGAGAACTCACGCAGAGTCTTGTTAGCCATAGCTTTAAAAACTAGTGTTGAGCCTCCTCTTGATTTGGTTGATTTTGATTGATGAAAATTGTTGGATCACAACCAAGTCTGCACTTACCCTGTATAAGTTATGAAAAAAAACAGACAAGGGTAAGCCTGCTAAAGCAAAGGTTATGATTTTATCAATAAGTATTCATTTGTCAATTCTCTAATGCCAAATTGCTCTTCCCCGGCAACGGCGCCAGAAATATTTATTGACATTTCTTAGCATCACTCTTACTAAGTTGTCATCCCTAGCATGATGCCAGAAATGCTTTGTTGGTAAATTATGAATGCCACTTATAAACTCTGAGAAAATAATATTAAAGTTAAATATCCGCAAGCGCACAGATAAATTACCATTGTAGCATTTCACCCGGGAGTATACCGAGTATCATTATTTATATTTAATCCACAAGGAAGAGTTATGGGGTTGAGTTGACATCGAGATATGAGCTAATATGAATACTTATGATCCAAACCACTCTTATGTTTTAGCAGGGGTAAGTCAAGTGATAAATAAATAATAAATAAAAGGTAATAAAGGTATTTCAGAGATAGAAACAGAGACTCATAAATGTAGTATGACTAAGCTCGAGATCTGGTAAGAGCAAAAGATTCCTATGTCATTCCTAGTTACTAAGTCTTTTGCACACTCAAGCATATATACTCTCATCTATAGTATAACTAACTTTGAATCTATGCTTATGGAACATTACTTAGGGAAGTTCGAGAACAAAGCTTTCCCTTCCTTCGTAACCGAGGTTCTACTTGTTCTATACACGGGGAGTGGACTATAAATGACTCAACGGGAGTGTCACATCTGTGATCTACCACATGTTCCGGCATATAGAGTGCATCCGCAGGCAAACAATATCTAAGCACCACGCTTACATAGTGTCGACCACTTAACTCACTCGAGTACTAAATTAAGCGCTCTACGAACATATGCATAAATTCATCATCAATCATATCTATATCAAGCAATAAACTAAAGCAAACGAGGAATATAATAAATAGCAACATAATATTGAAGTACCACAAAGTAATAAAAATAAAGAGATACAATGGCTAATACTAGTCTCTAGACGGTAGATCCGGAATCCTAAGCAGTAGCCCAAACTCTACTTGAACCTTACTAGAAAGCCTATACTAATAACTTGAAAAACTAGAGCTCTCTCTCTAATATTTGGAAACCCTAATTTTTGGTCTAATGTTGACTTATGGCAGATGCAGATGTCTCTCAGGGGGTAGGGCCTGGTTGTATAGCCCTGGGGGTGCAACGTGAGCCCTTGGATCAAACCGACTTGATGGACGGCGTAGATGCAACCCTAGGAGATGGTGGAGGAAGCTTTTAGAAGCTGACAGGCAGGGGCCAACGCTAGGGACCGGGCGGCACCATGGTGGGGCCGGCCGGCCCCACCTGGCAGCCTCTCGGGGTTCGCTGCGGCGTGGTGTCTTCTACAAGGATGAAAACAGAACGGAAATATCCCGAACCGACCGTTTTCGTTTTCTATATTATGATTCCGTTTTTAAACATAAAAATTGTCAGTTTCAATTGGTTTCACAACCATTTTCAACCATTTTTTATATTCTTTAATTGCTAAAATGTAGAAATGTACCGAACTAACCGCTTTCGTTTTCTATTTCGTAAGTCCATTTTTGACCGTTTTCATCCTTGGTCTTCTAGTGTCCTCTGGAACCTTCTGGAGTAGTTTTCATCGCGGTTAAGTTTGGTTCTTTTTCACGTTTTGATCATCCTTTCCTGTTTTCTAAAATAACCCTGCTGAAAATACAGATTCACCAAAACTCGTGGAAATTGCCAGTTTAAACCCCTAAATTTCTATTGGTGATTCATTTCAAGCATTTCTTCAAGTTAAATTGACGGTTCATGATGAACGATAACTACCATCAACAATCATCATTGGCGTAAATAGTCATCATGGACACCACCTTCAATGTCGCTATGGTTCCCTCGACGTCTTGCGCACCTTGCCAGAGCGTCGTCCTAGCTGAGCTCTGTCACGATAACACAAAAACTGTCGTCGCGGATGTTGTTGTCCAAGTCGCGCACGAGAAGCCGTTGCATACATCTGCCGTTTGATCCGAGATGAACGTTTGTGATTCTCGTTTGATTTGAGTCAACAAGGTCAACACTCGAACCAGTAAGCCCTCGATCACCCATACAATTGATGCATGCCACGTTACCGGTCAAACGTCATATTTAAACCTAATTTCTTAATCGGTCAAATTCTCAAGCACTTGTTGAGCCAAAAATCCTTTTCAATCATCTTTGTCTAAATCTTTATTTAGACCAATCTTTATCCATATCATACTCTCACCATGTATCACATTGTAGTCCTTGAACAAAATAGCCAACGTCTCCATTGTAAACTCAATTTCCTTTCTCTCTTTTTCATATATATTTGCTTTGTCTATATGATTAATCCTTGCACGCGACAATCAGTTCAGCAAGCAAAAACAACCAGCACGTCACCAATAATAGCAGCAGCTAATAATTAATTTCTCAATCTCTCTCTCTCCCTTTAACGTGGATCACATGCAAGGCTGAACTACGATCCGTCGTAAAACCTGCCCATCAACATGTGTCTGCCTGTTCCTCTCCATCCATCTCAGGACACCTCGCCTGATCGCCTTGCAGCCATGAACGCCCACACTAGCTCACATAAGTGCTTCTCTTATCAGCACCTATTTCCACCATCTTTCTGTTGACGGTTGTTAACGTCAAATATAAACCGTTGATATGACATGTTTTTATCCTTAAAATCAATCACCAACATAAGTATAGCGGTTTAAACTAAGTATTTCTACGAGTTTTGGTGATTCTGTTAATGCAGGACGGCTTGTTCATGCTATCTCAACAAATTAAGTTTATCCGCAACAAAACCGACTCCACTGGACTCCAATCAATCATACAAGAGTTACCGACGAAGATCGACGGCAGAGGAGACCAAGGGGGTCAGCCGACCTATTGGTGGGGTTGGCCGACCCCTTGTCCCCACCTTTTGGCCTCCCGCGATTTGAGGATCCTCCTCTGCCTTCTAGGATCAAGCCCTTGTATCTTCACTTTCATATCTTGTGAGACTTCATTATTAGTATATCATATTCTTATCTATATGGTTATGTATACTTTGATTATATGCTCAGTATAGTCGAAGTTATCTTTATGTTCGTGCGTAGGATCGCAGAGCGCTTGACCCAGTTGATCGATCGGGTTTAGTAGCCGACCTTGTGTAAGCGTGGTGCTTATACATTATTTTACCTGCGGATGCACCCTGCATTCCGGAACGTGTGGTAGATCGTGAAGGTGACAGTCTCCTTGATCCTCTGTAGTCCACCTCCCATCTGTAGGACTAGTAGGACCTGTGTCACGATGGAGGAAGTTATATTTCTGCTATGCTCCTCCTTAGAGATGTCCCTTATGCATAAATGTAAAGTTAATCTTTGCTATAATAAGTATGTATGCCATTGTATTTCTATAACTTTGTAATAAGAATATCATAAGAATCTATCTCACTCGTTGTTCTCCCGAGTTAACTAGTTTGCTTATCTTTATGGATGTTTCCTCCGTATGTCATTAGATCATAATTCCTATCATTACACTTACCCTTGCTCTAGCTATGCTAGTATGTTAATTAGTGGATCCTTCTTCATTAATATCAATACTCTTTATTCTATTGTTTTCCTATGGATAAATACGATACCTGGAATACTCCCAATGAAATGCTACAGTGGTATTCCGTGCGCCTGCTAATTTATCTGTGAACGTAAGAAATACCAACACTCCCAAAACTGAAATCCCACTCAAACTATTGTGATCCTGCTCGGGGTAGGCCGGTTGGGCGGCGCGCTAGGGCGGTGGTGGTGCTAGGGCAGGCAGCTAGGGCCAGCTAGGGGGCGGCGGCTAGGGAGTAGGCGGTGGCGGCTGGAGGCCGCACCGGCCGCTGGTGGCATGGGGGAGGCTGCTGGCTAGGGCAGGAGCGGCGTGGGCGACAGCGGCTTAGGGGAGAGAGCGAGGTCCCTCTATTTATATTCCTATGAGACTTAATCCTTAAGCAACCTATTTTTACGGAAAGGACCCTTATAGAATCGGGCTGCTTACAAAACTAATTACTTTTGGTCCTCCTAAAGAAATCTCAATCTATTTTTACTAAATAAGACCCTACCCTTTTCCTATTTTTATTCTCATTGACCCTCGAAGCTGAGATCTCCTCTGGACGTCGAAAGATTTGCGAGCGGCGGCGGCGTGGCCGCTTGGACGTGCGCCCTCCATCTGGCGCGTGGAGAGGCCCCTACGGTGGCTAGAGCTGGGTCTTGGGCCCCTCCTGGCCCATTTGGCCCGACGACGGCCCCCTAATTTTGGGACCATGACATCTCCCCCATCTCCACTCGGCACGTCCACGTGCCAAAATATTGCTTTGTTGATGATGTTGCTCCGGGAAGAAGGCTCCTCCATAGGGTGCGGCCTCAATGCTGACGATGAAGCACAGCAACTTGATCTCTATAAAGGTGTTATCGCTGCGGTTGCTGACGAGCTTGTTGTTGTGCTAGAGATTGCTGATGAAGCCGAGGATGAGGTTGATGCATGCTCTCGTGTCCTGTGTCAGTACCTGTGCGTCTTGAGCTTTATTGAGGGTGGGATGGCTTCCTCTGGAGGTACGGTATATGTCGATGTAGACGTTCTCCACGAAGAGGAGTATCAAAGTTGTTGTAGCGTGGAAGTCCTTGGCGATGGAGTGTCAGGTTGTTGTTTGTTCGATGGCAAAGAGGAAGTCCAGCGAGTTTGGCCATGGTGGTGATGGTGCCTGGAAGTAGAGGTACCTATTGAACTCGATGACCAAGCTGGTTTCGTGGTGCCGCCTATGCTGGTGTTGGTGATTATGCTTTCTGATGGAGGTGCCTGTGGTT
This sequence comes from Saccharum hybrid cultivar R570, assembly GCA_038087645.1. Taxonomy (NCBI): domain Eukaryota; kingdom Viridiplantae; phylum Streptophyta; class Magnoliopsida; order Poales; family Poaceae; genus Saccharum; species Saccharum hybrid cultivar. The sequence continues at coordinate 4,137,614 of JAQSUU010000254.1, read as the reverse complement.
GTTGCAGTGGTGCCTTGGCTTCCGCTTGTATTTCCTCCAGTTGTGTGCCGAGTCGTTGGAGCATCATATTTTTTCAAATCGCCAATGTGCCATGGATGTTGATGATTGTGGGACATACTCCCCGGTACCCCGCACGGAAGGGAGATGATCTAGTCCGATTAGGAATACCCCACATATAATTCTAGTAACATTGCTATCCTATAATCCTACTAGGACTCTTATATTGTGACCGACTAGGAGACTTGTTCCCTGGACTATATAAAGGAGGCAAGCCTCCCTAGATCGGCAAGAGGAACAGACCCCACGGTCTAAATCCCAAGCGCAGGGCACAACATACTATTTACCCTAGACTGGACATAGGACGCTGTTCCAGCGGACCGAACCAGTATAAATTATTATCTCTACGTTCACCGTTGAGTTCTGCATACGCCGAAGCCCACCAACCATCATCCTGGGTAACCCTGTGACGAGTTGCCGGTCATCGTGCCAGGCAGGGGCTTTCGCCGCAATCGCGATCAAGGGCTCGACGGACCTCAAAATCAACATCATCTGTAACCGCTCGGCATCTCGCGGCGACCTCCTCCGCTGGCCTAAGACGGGTTCGATGTGAAGCCACCGAGGCAATCGCAGAAGCTACATGGAGTTCCCGGCCCTCGGGCGGAGTTCCGGCCTCCATGCCTCGAGTCCTCGACGGTGGCACCAAACGGCGGCACATACGTGCTTGCTATAATTGTTTCTCCCTGTTGACCACAAGCCAATAAAGAAGGAGCAAGATTGAAAAGGCAGGCAAGCTAATCGTGCATGTACGTGTGCATCCATGACATACAGAGTAATCCTGCTTGCTCGCAATCCACCGACTACTCGATCCAACCATGACGGGAGGCTACCACTAATCATGCATCCCCAATTCCCTGGACTCCGTCAAGATCATCACCAGGATCAACGATTCATCTTCAGGCGTCGTCCGCGGCAACTCGACTGATCGTAGCGGCGTCTTTGACAACCTGATGAGACTTGAGGTCGCCGCATCTCGCGACGACACCATAGCGCAATCTCGCGGCGTCGCCGCACCACCTTCCGCTCCGCACTCTGCCCGTTGCCCTCGGCCGGTTGCGTCTTGGGTCTCTGGCGATTCCTGCACTGCGACAGGGTCCGACTCCGACTTCGCTCGCTGGTGCCGACTCCCGCCTGTCGAGTCCGACTACGCCGGTGCCAACTCTGTTTCGCCGAGTACGACTCTGCTTCTTCTTGGCAACTACTCGGCTCGATCAAGAATCTACACCGGATACTCCTGGCTACTTGCATCGGCTCCGAGACTACTCGGCTCTGTGCCAATTCCTCCATCACAACGCCGAGTCCGAGTAGGACACAGAGCAGGATGACATCAAGCCAGCCAAGATATTTAAGATATTACGGCTCCACGTGCTGGTGCATGCTCTCAGCAAATTAAAACAAGCAAGGATGGGAGTTAGACAGGGTGATCCTTTGTCCTCTTTCCTTTTCAATATTGCTGCTGACTCTCTTGCTAAAATGATGAGCCTTGCTCAGAAAAATAATTTGATTAAAGGTCTTGTACCTGAATATGTGGAAAATGGGGTAGCAATCTTGCAATATGCAGATGATACTATCCTGTGTATCCAGGATGAAAAAGAACAAGCCTCTCATCTAAAATTGCTGTTGTACCTGTATGAAGCCATGTCTGGGTTGAAGATTAATTTTTCTAAAAGTGAGGTCATTATGATTAGTCAAGATGAAGATAAAAGTATCGAATTCTCTAACATGTTTAATTGTGCGGTGGGGAATTGGCCAATTAAGTATCTTGGGGTCCCTGTAGCTGGATCCAGGTTGCATGTAGTGGACTGGTTACCCATTTGTGAAAAAATGCTGAAAAGATTGGAAGGTTGGAAGGGCAGTGCTCTTAGTTTGGGTGGCAGATTAGTGCTTATCAATTCCTGTTTGAGTAATCTCCCAATCTATGCCATGTCCATGTATTGGTTACCGGTTTCAACCCTGGACAGAATGGACACTGCTAGAAAAAGATTCTTTTGGCAAGGGGTAATTTGAAGAGAAAATACCATTTGGTAAAATGGACTAAAATCACTAAACCTAAGAGCAAGGGGGGTCTAGGGGTGAAGGACTTGAGGAAGATGAATATCAGTCTGCTTTGCAAGTGGTGGTGGAAGGCTGAGAATGGGGATGGCATCTGGCATGAAATTATAACTAAGAAATATCTGAAAAAAGGGGTATAGCTCAGGTGAAAAAAAGCAGCAGGAATTCCCCTGTGTGGAATGACCTGCTGAAAGTTAGACATATTTATTTGAAAGGCAGATCTATGGTGGCAGGGGATGGTAAAAATACCAGTTTCTGGCATGATAAGTGGTGTGGTCTTGTCTCCTTTGCAGACAAGTTCCCATACCTTTTTGAAATTAGTAAGGACCAGGATTGTTCGGTTGAAGCTCTGAAACGAAGAGATTGGAGACTGAAATTTAGAAGATGGTTGTATGAAGATTTACAAAATCAACTCAGACACTTATATGATATGGTTCATCGTTTCAATATTAACAGTGAAAAAGACAAAGCTAAGTGGGACTGGGAGAAATCTGGGGTCTTTTCTGTTCGATCAGTTTACAAACACTTATGTAAAGATGAATATGGCCTAAGTTTCAAGAGAATGTGGAAGGCAAAAGTGCCATTGAAAGTCAAAATTTTCGTGTGGTTGGTTTCACAGGAAGCCATTCTGACAAAGGATAACCTATGTAAACGTAAATAGAAAGGAAACATGACTTGTGCTTTTTGCACAGAGCAGGAGTCCGTTCATCATATTTTCTTTGAATGCCTCACAGCTAAGTACATCTGGAGCTTGTTGGCTTACTCCTTAGGAGCTGAATGCAGACCGGGTAACATGAATCAATACTGGATCTGGATAAACAATGTACTCCCCCAGTGCCCGCAGATGCAGGCAGTTAGGCTGGCCGCAGTATGCTGGGCCGTGTGGAAAACTCGTAATGCTGTTTGCTTCGATGACCGAAGGATGAAATCTCCTACTGAGATTATTTGTATGATTTGTTTTTTTCTCACATACTGGGCAGGCCTGTTGAATGAAGACTTGAAGCAGCAGGTGATCCAGGGGTGGAGGCGCTGAAGACAATGGCGCTCATCTTCCACAAGCAGGATATTCAAGGGCAGAGACAAAATGAACGTCAACTGATCCCATTTGTCGGATGACCGGAAGACTTGATGAAAACTCGATGGTGGAAGTTTGATGACTGCGTTCTAGAGTTGGGCTTTCACTGTTTTGTGTTGTTTGAAGTTGTTTCTTGTTTAGCTTAAAACTGTTGGCTGTCGGTTAAGTTGTACTTGGTGGTTACCCTGTCGAGGTGCGGGGTCGTTTTGGGGCTGGCGCTTCTTAGCCGCTTTTGGGAGCTTGTGGTAGTTGGGTCTGGGCATTTGTTCCTTTTGTGATCATTTGCCTGGATCAGCTTTTATCCTGTTAATCGTCTTTTCTGTTTGCTTGTGGAACTATGAACTCGGTGTAATTTCGTTGCTTTGGTAATGAAATTCGGTTTTACCGTTGTGGAAAAAAAAACAAGCAAGGATGACGCAAGCAAACAAGAGACCCGACATCATCTACAGGACCATAACTATCGACGAGTTCTGCGATCGAGTTTGACTCCGCCTTCACGCCGAGTTCGACTGCATCAGAGCCAACTCCTATGACCATGCATGCTGTGGGTCTCGAACGGGCACTCGTCTCCCGTCGTCATCCCACGATGGCACCCGGACAGTACCCATCTCGGCACTCGTCTCCCGTCGTCATCCCACGATGGCATCCGGACAGTACCCGTCTCGGCACTCGTCTCCCGTCGTCATCCCATGATGGCACCCGGACAGCACGCCGTGTTCGCGTCATTGACACGCGGATTCCTCTACTCAGCCACGAATAAAGCTAAGTCATGCTTTAATATTTTTTTATAAATATTCTTTAATCTTTATATATATCTCTGGATATTATACATATGTCTCCGCAGCCATATCATAATTGCATTCCCGACTACCTATACAGCTCCATGCTAGTAGTCGACTCATATTCTCTTTTTTCGTGCAGCGTCGACTACTCTAGCCTTCTCTTAACGGTTGTGAAATTACTAGAGTAGTATGGACTCACATTTGTGATGCACTTGTTCACTCACATGGCTAACATGGTTACGGTCATGAACCTCACGACCATACATCGGAGATACAAAGTCCTTACAAATATGGGGTCAACTACTCGGGGAATTTACACAGCCTAGCAAGAGCAAGACGCAAAAATTTTTACATGCATTTCATAATACACAGCGGTCATCACCGTCAAACATGCAATGGCTCCGGCCCTTGTCGTCAGCACACAATGGTTCTTGCCATCGTCGTCAACACAACATGACCACCGTCGCTAGCATGCTGCAGCCCGTGTCATCAACTCAGGCTTGACCAGGTTCTCCGAGCTGGCTTCTGAGCCATCGGACAACCGAGGTCCATCTGGTCCGACTTCTACTACAGCTCAACTCGGGCTTGACCAGATTCTCCAAACTGGCTTCTGAGCCATCGGACAACCGAGGTCCACCCAGTCTGACTTCTACTACAGTCTCACTCAAAGCAGCACACCTTGGCTCACCCCAAAGGTTCCTGCTACCCGGCACACAACATGACGTTGTTCACCCCTTGGATAGGTAGCCACGTTGCTACTCCATATCTATTACGAGATACGCCGACTACTCTTACAGCTCACATCTCTGCGACCAATGTCATATCTATTTCACAAGCTACACAACCTAGCGTTGTACACACCTTTGACAAGTAGCCATGCTGCTACTTTCTAAACTACGAGATGGGCTAGCTAACCACGCTGCCACACATCCCCACGACTATGATGTCGTCAGCCGGCACACAACCTTGATGAGTTGCTCACGCTGCACTATGCCAAAACAGCACAAAAGAGACACCTCAATAGTGACTCAGAACTGAAACGCGTCACTAATAATAATACTAGTGACGCGGGTAGACAACACGCGTCGCTAATAAGTGGTTGCCCATGCCCCAGGAACAAGACGCGTCACTAATGAGACAATATCAGTGACTCATCTAATGAAAACGCGTCACTACTAATTGGAGTGACGCGTTTTAACAAGGCGCGTCACTACTATATGGCTATAGAAGTGACACTTCTCAACAAAACGCGTCACTGGTAATTGAAGTGGCGCGTTTTGTTTGGACGCATCACTGCTATAAGGAGATATTAGTGACGCTTCTGAACTGAACGTGTCACAGCTAATAAAAGTGACGCGTGTTTGCTGGACACGTCACTGATATGGAGACGTATCAGTGACTCATCCTATTGAGCCGCGTCACTAATTAGCTGGCCGGGAAATTATTACTTGTTTATTCGAGAGCTCATCTTGCTGGGCCATCTGAGCCATTCACCTTCTCTCAATGCACCAATCTTAATGCATCATTATTTCCCCTGTTGTCTCTCTTCCTGTTCGCACAAAGTCATCATTTTTCACCGCCGCCCATCTTGCTGGACCGCGGCAGCCCCCACCCCCAGCTCCCGCCGGTGGCAGCCCCCACCCCGACACCTGTAGTCCCGGCCAGCATTGCCCCGTGGCCAGCACCTCAAGCTCCGGCAGTCGCAGCCGCCGACCTCTAGCTCCGGCCATCGCCACCGCTCACCTAGGCACCTGCAGCTCCGTCCGGGGCTCTACCGCCCGACGCTGCAGCAGCACCAGCCACGCCCGCCCCCTGCCGCCGCTCACCAGGAACGTCAGCACGCACCGCCTCTCTACAGCTGCTGCAACGCCCGCCTCGACCAGGAGCTAGGGGCGGACGCACGGGGGAGCCCTCGCTGACCGCAGCACTGCGTGGAGGCGTTGGCAGATCCGCCCACGCACGGCCAGCCGCCCTGCCCCCCACGGGAGCCCTGCTGCCTGCTGCACAACTGCAATCTGCATTAGTGCGGTAAGTAATTTTTGATTCCGCCGTGCAAGATAGCCGCTCAGTTCTTAGAGTCCTCAATTGATTTGGAAAGTCGGTGGAGTAGTCTGAACATGCTGCACTTGTAAAAAGGAAGTAGCTAGGGGCTTGGTTTAGGCATATTATTTTTCTCACTGAACTAATGCAGAACACCCCAAATGAAGTAGCTAGAGTGCTCAATTGGTACCAAATTTGCTTTTTTAGTCGAATTAGAATCCTTGCAACTGCCAAACTGTGTAGATTTTGATCCATGTCCTCAAACAGATTGGTAGACCTTTTGTACAAGTGAATTTAGGAGAAATTTTCGGATGACATGGCCACATGGGACCTCAGGATTTGTCATGAGCTCTGACCTTTGGTAGACCTTATGTTCTTCTTTATCTGAAGTGGTGCTTGGTTAGAGACGACAGCGGCAGTAAAGCAGTAACCATGCTTCTCTAGGTTTTCTGTGAGTAAAGTCTTACCCAGTCAAGTAATGGGTGACCATTTATTTTAAATTTACTCAATGTAGATGTATAATTTACTTTTCTGCTAATTTCTTACAGGTTGATGTTAAGTACAATTTCTTGGCATAGTATTGCTCTGACGCTTGCCGATGCAACTTATAATGTGGAAAACAGATACTAAAGCATGAGTGTTGAGAAGATCACTGATTCTAGGCATTCTCACTTTTTGGTGGATTCCTCTGTGACTTCTTCAAGTTTGTCTGCCTAGTGAATTAGCTTACTGGAGTAAAGCATGTTTGTGGCTTGCAAACTGTTCTCGGAGACGGAACTGCAAATAGTAAGTTGAAAATTCCAGCTACCTGCAAGAAGTGAAAATAGAGACTAATCACTAGCTAGTAGTCATCAAACAAGAATTGTGAAAAAAGTCTTACCTATATCTATAACTCGCTCACAGTTCTCTTATTTTTCTTGCAGCACTCGGTGATATGTATAATTTACTGAATTTCTTGCTGAGGTTCAGGGAACAGGCGCTCCAGAACTAATATATTGGCGCACTTGAGCTTAGTCCAGCTAAGGTCTACTTCAATCGGCTAGTCATCATTTCCTTTGGAGTGTCACTTTGATGCAATAGTAAATTTACTATTCAAGTAATCATAGGCATTTCATGGAAGGATTAGTTCATTTCATTTATTTTCATACTTTTGTAGATATGGAGGATCGAAGCTGGATGTCTCTTCGCAATCGTACATGTGCCGGCACACAACCTTGATGAGTTGCTCACGCTCTGGACTCTTGGCTATATTGGCTTTTTTGCGAGATACGCCGACTACTTGCACGCCTATACATCTCCGACTATGTTGATTTCACTCGACACGTAGTCTTATGCTACAAACGTCGAGTACTTAGGCAATGTTGCCTCTTTCTCAGACACGCCAACTCCACAGTTGGCTCACGTCTCTATGGCTAGTGTATGCCGATTACCGACATTTAGTTTTAATATTACATGTCGTCCTGGGTAGGGTGATTCCCAGAAGCAAGGTACTTGATTTGTTTGCTATGGGGTGGGATCCCAACAGTGAACAATCACTACAAAGGCCCCTTGAACAAGTGTCGTTATGCACTTAACGCTGACGGAAGGCCCCTTGAACAAGTGTCGTTATGCACTTAACGCTGACGGAAGGGTCTAACATGGTTTCTATCAACCATAATGACTGCGTCGACTACTTTTTACTCGGATAACTTGTCTTACGCGCCTATCAGGACTAAACTAGACAATATTTCCGACATATACAGACTACAGTCTTAATTTGACTAACAGTCTAGATCTCAAAAAGGAGTCATATTCACAAGCCAACCCCTGGGGCACTCGGCTTACTCACAGACTAACAAAATCCATTGACGATTCAATACTGTCCTATAATGTCTACAGGCTACAAGCTAGTCTACGACAAGTTTAACTGATTAGCAAAGGTGGAGGCTATCTCTTCAATGTCCTTCTTGGCGCGGATGCCAATAAGAGAAGCAGTCAACAAGTCTCTTGCACTACAGTGCTTACAAACGCACTTGAATTGACTCGTCCTTCATGACTCTGAAGTCGGCCGAGACACATGGTCAACTTCGTCCACTAAAAACGACTACAAAGCCGGTTCGTTTGGGTTGAAATCTGACTGATCTGGCTGATTTTTTTTGTAAGAGAAAAATACTGCTGAATGACTGGCTGATGTGGCTGTTAATCTCAAGCGAACACGCTAAGTCCAGAGCAACTACAGTCATCCAAAGTCTTCCGGTCAGAAGCATCTTACTCTGCGGACTGACTACTTAAGTCGAGAGCAACTCGGTTCAAAGACAAAGCCATGGCTTAGTCGGCTTTACCTCAATTATGCACGGGGGCTTGGATGCAGGTTGGATGGCTGAGTACTCACTCAAGCTAGAGGCCGCAGCTGAACAACGTTACCCGTGTACCCACACCAGCCGAGTACTCGCATCGACCTAGTACCACATTGGACAAAAGACGACTACTCATGCAAGTCAATGCTCAAAAGCGCGGCGCCAAGATGCCTACTGAGTACGAGCACAACAATGCCCAAGACAGCTCGGACCCTTGCGATTGCTTCTTTCGGCGGACTATGACGGGACGCTGCGGTGGTGTCCCTCGGCGACCTGCAATGGGCCTCCGTCGAAGTCGAGCAGCAGCAACGTCTCCAGCACGACTAGCGGCTTCCGACACAGAGTGGCAGCACGTCACCATTTGGTCACATACCACACCAGATGATCGTGGCAACGACTGACCAATTCACAGAGATGCTCAAATGCATAATTTTTGACGCCATGCATGATGCAAGAAAGCAAGCTCTGGAGCAATTCGCACACATGCATGAACGTCCAAATCTTCAAAGATCACATGCAAGCATGAATCAAGCCATACAAGCTGACGTCACAAACAAGCATGCATACAGTTGCTGCTGACGCATGGCTTTCATCAGCATGAGATCAATAATGACTACGACAACTCGGACCCCACGTCTAGATCCTTCGGTGGATTGTCGACTCCACCTCAACCACGTCCGGCTACGACTCCGAGCACCTATCCGACTACAACTCGGTGTCCTCGGGCGACTACGCCTCTGTGCTACCGGCCATTGTCTCCATCGGGCGACCACGTTTTCGTACTGGCCGGCTCCTACGCAATCGACTGGCCGGCTCTGCTACTGCCAAGGAGCCTCGCCGCCTCAACGGCTCGATGGAAAACTCGCCGCTGGCTGAGATCGCACTTTCATACCGGCCATATCCCTGCTGACACTACCGGAATTTAGTTCTTTGTCGAGTGCCACATGCTTTGCCGAGTGTTTTTTTTTACTCGGCAAAGAAGCTCTTTGCCGAGTGCTAAATAAAAAACACTCGGCAAAAAAAAACACTCGGCAAAGACCTTCTTTGCCGAGTGCCAAAAATAACACTCGGTAAAGAAGCTGTTTTGCCGAGTGTTTTTTTCACTCGGTAAAGCAGTTTTTCAAAGCATATTTTGAAGCCCTAAACGACTTTAAATTAAAAAGTTTTTAACTACAAAGTTTCATAACTTTTCAAGATCTAAAAAGTTTATTTTGGTCATTTCTTCATTCGACAAAGCGATAGTAACGTTGTTCACAAAATCTACACGTCTCTCATATAGTTTTATGAAACTATAAGAGAGATATAAGATTTCTGAATAATGTTAGAACCACGACCTTAGATGGAAAAACTTCCTAAATGAAAATTGTAGATCTCGAAAAGTTATGAAACACTGTAGTTGACAACTTTTTAATTTGAAAGCATGTTGTCATACAAAACTGTATCCGAATTTCAAAAATTTAAAATTTGAATTTTTCAAAAGAACTCGGATGGAAAAACAACCAAAATAAACTTTGTAGATCTCGAAAAGTTATGAAACTTTGTAGTTGACAACTTTTTAATTTGAAATCATCTTGTCATGCAAAACTACGTTTGAAATTCAAAATTTTAAAATTTGAATTTTTCAATAGACCTCGGATGGAGAAACTTCCTAAATGAAAATTGTAGAACTCGAAAAGTTATGAAACTTTATAGTTGACAACTTTTTAATTTGAAATCATCTTGTCATGCAAAACTACGTTTGAAATTCAAAATTTTAAAATTCGAATTTTTCAAACGACCTCGGATGGAGAAACTTCCTAAATGAAAATTGTAGATCTCGAAAAGTTATGAAACTTTGTAGTTGGTAACTTTTTGATTTGAATTCGTTTAGGGCCTCAAATAATTAATTTACACTTGATTTGGTATAATATTTGGGTAACCGAAATGAAATATAGATACAAATGAAAGAGAGGTGTAGTGGTAGAGGAGCTCACGCGTGTGTGAGAGGTCGCAGGTTCGATTCTTGCTGGGCACGAAGTTCCAAAAAATTGGTTTGGCTGGTCACTTAGGAGCAGTTGCCATATGCCTAGCCGGTGGGTCCCTCTAATTAAAAAAAATTATTTTTTTCCTATTTTTTCAGATTTTTTTCAGTTCGGCCTTTGTCGAGTGTCGGCAAAGCCTTTGCCGAGTGCCCGATAAAAGACACTCGACAAAGGCCGCTTTGCCGACAGCTTTTTTGCCGTGTGCTCTTTGCCGAGTGTGGCACTCGGCAAAGCCTTTGCTGAGTGTATTTAAGGCTTTGCCGAGTGCCCTGGACACTCGGCAAAGCGCCTGATTCCGGTAGTGCGACTAGTTGATTTGGCTGCAGTCAAAAGCATGACGGCACCAAGATTACCGAGATCCAATCAAACTCGTATCTTCAAAAAACATCAAGCATACACTTTGCTTTATCCGCAATTATACGCTACAGAAATATTCCGAATTGACTGTTTTCGTTTTCTATATTATGATACCGTTTTCTATATTATGATACCATTTCTGAATTTCGCCAAACATAAAAATTTGTTATTTTCAATTGGTTTCATAACTATTTTCAACCATTTTTTGTACTCTTTAATTGCTAAAATATAGAAATATCTCGAACTGACCGCTTCTATTTTTCTAAGTTGTAATACTGTTTTCGACCGTTTTTATCCTTATCCGCAGCCCGGTGGCTACGGATGATATCTTTCTTCAGAGCCGAAGATCATCACCGTGTTCCCGGCGGCATCAACATGCATTTTAAGCGCTGTTCGTGGTAGCTCGGCTCCTCCATGCTGGTGCCAACTTCGACTCCCAGCTGAGCCTCTGCACACAAGCTACATGCACATATTCATCATTTCATCCAACATGCAAGAAGACGACAAGCTAGCAAGCTATTGGGAGATTTAAATTGTACATACGTACACGCTCTTACTATAGGCATACACGTATATGCTCATCCATCTACTCGGATACCACGCCACTAAGCTCGGGGCTTGGCCATTATCACAGTTTATTCGGCTTCACTTCTACTAAGCTCGAGGGCTCGGATTCAGGATGTAAGACTAAATTTTCAAGCATTCAACCACTCGACGACAAGCGGTCGTTAATCATTATCTTCGGGAGGTTACTCGGCTGCACCCTTGAGGACGTCTACAAGATCCTATAATCGACTACCGAGTAGTCAGATTGTAGGCTCGGGGGTTGCGGGATATATATCTTTAGATGATGCATTCAAATTTCTTTGATGAGGAATTGAAGACAAGACCCTCTAACTCTTTATTCCAAACAGCAAGAGGCTCGGGGGCTAAGCATATATGCTTCACCTAGCAGTGACACATATTGTTCTCAAGAACACTTCATGGTTTCTTTAAAGAAATCACTCGGACAACACTTGGTTCTATTCGGCAAGATCTGGAGGAACAAGAAGGCTTTCAAGATCAACCATACAGTGCTCGGGGGCTTGTGGGACATAGTCCCCGGGTACCCCGTAAGGAAGGGAGAAGATCTAGTCCAACTAGGAATTCCCTAAATGTAATTCTAGTAACATTGTTATCCTGTAATCCTATTAGGACTCTTACATTATAACTGACTAGGAAACTTGTTCCCTGGACTATATAAAAGAGGGCAAGCCTCCCTAGATCGGCAAGAGGAACAGACCCCACGGTCTAAACACCAAGTACAGGGCGCAACATACTATTTACCCCAGACTGGACGTAGGACGTTATTCTGGCGGACAACCATCGTCCCGGGTAACCCCGTGACGAGTTGCCGGTCATCAAACAATGACAATGATGGGGCTAGCATGGCTACCCTCCTTTTGTAATATCAGCATAGTTAGTGGTGGTCCATTGTAGCAGTGTACCTAGGGTGTTTTGGAGGCGTTGTGATGGATATGCTTGGAGCTGATGGCGGTGCCTACTCTCCTGTTGTAGATGATGGTGTGGTTGTCCCCTCTGGAAGCCATCTCCATGGTGTTGCAGTTCCGGCAGATTGCCACCGACGTGTCCATCCCTTTCGTGTCGGGAGTCGAGGTGTATAGCAGTCCAGGTTTCATGCATGCTAATGTTGATGCAAATGGTGTCACCAATGAGGATGACGACATTGGGCGTGACGGTGGTGAAACAGGTGGCCGTAGATGTGTCCCTGTTGGGCGTGTCCTGTTGCTCCTGTGCTGGGCCAACCGGGTTTTCCAGTGTTGTGTTGTTGTTGGGAGCTAAGCTTTGGTGCCCATTGTTGTGATTATTGATAGCTATGGTACTATGCTCGTTCTCCTTTGCAATCGTGATGGAGGTGTTGCTCAAGGGTTGGAGGAGCGTGTTGGATCCTGGTGTTGTAGTTTCAATCCATGTGTTGGATAGCATGGTCGATGTTAGCGGCGTTGCATATTTTATTGATGTTTTTGCTGCCGATGTCGATGTAGGCGCCGCAGTGATTCCAATTGTAGGCCCCTTGAGATCTGCTATCGGATGGTGAAGCTGTGGGGGAAGTGTTGTTGCGGGTGTTGTTTCTGGTTTGGTTTTGGTAATGAACGGATTGTTTATTGACTTCTCCTTAATCTTTGGGAAGCTCAATAACTTGGGTTCTTCTATGTCAGATTCTCCATGCTCCAAATTGTTCAGGCAGGTGTCGAAGTTGGCGATGTGGTGTTGCATGCTGTCTATTAGTTTGGTGACGCTGGTGTGGTGCTTATTTGTAGGTGCCTCTGTGTTGGGCGCATCCGCATCCGTTGTTCATTTTTTTGTGCTGTCCCACCCAGGATTCCCTGTGCTGTGGTGCCATCGGTGGGAACTAGGGTTTGATGCCCTTTGTTGTGATCGTTTGCAGTGATGATTAATTCCCTTTATAATCTCCTTTTCCACAGGATTGGTGGAGCTGTTGGCCGTGGTCTGAAGGATCGGGTATATTCCTGCTATTGCCGGTGATGTCGTTGGCGTTGTTGCAGTTGCCGCTGGAGTAGTAGTTGGCACCTTGGAGATTCCATCCGAAGGCAGTTTTGGATCTGTTATTGGTTGGGGGAGCGGATAGCCTAGTGTTGTTGGTGGCCGCAGCATGGGCGCCTTGGGTGGCACCTCGCTTTCTCTTTTCATTGTTGCTGTGGCAGTGTCCTTGTTGTCCTTGGTGGCTGAGTAGATCTCATCTAAGGACCCCATATTTGAATCTATATAGGGAGAAGGTTTGGGGTTGTTTCGGAGTCGAGCACGCTTGATGTTGCCGTTGTTGTTGGTCGCGCTCTTCCTTCTAGCGTTATTGATGCTTTTGCTGTGGTTGCCTCAGGTTGAATTTGATCTATTGTCGATGGAGAGCTTTTGTCCAAGAGGGCCATGAACTTGACGGCGAACTCGTGCATCTCGTCCTGTTATTTCTTACAGATGGTGGCGATAGATGCGATCTCCTTCTTCACTTTGGCGATCATGGTGGAGGTGGCCATCGGATCGATCTAGTCTCTGGATACCAGGTGTCGTGATCCTGCTTGGGGTAGGCCGGTTGGGTGACACACTAGGGCAGGCGGCGGCTAGGGCATGGGCAGCAGCGGCTCGAGGCCACGGCGGCCACCGGCGGCGTGGGGGCGGCTGCTGGCTAGGGCAAGAGCGGTGTGAGTGGGGGCAGCTCAAGGGAGAGAGCGAGAGAGCCTGAGGGCTGGAGAGATTTGTTTAAAGAGCAATGCTCTATTCTCTGCTTAAGATTGAAAAGTAACATCGCCTCTCTATTTATAGTCCTAAGAGCATCTCCAAGAGATTAGCAAAAAACATATTCTAAATTTGATGATTTAGCTAGCTTGTAAAATAGAAGGCCACAAAAAAATGGACTACTCCAACAGTCTAGGTAAATATTGCTATTCCGGGCCCACTCATCAAAAAAAAGAAGGCCATGATCTTCCTGTGTTCCGTCCGTACGGGGAAACTGATGGTCACGGCTGCCCCTCGTCCGTCCAGAGGCCGTTGCCGTGCAATTCCCGCATGGTTTGGCGAGCGAGCTCGCTAGCTTTCTTTGCCTAGCGACAAACGAGGGATAGCCAGTGGCTATTCTTAGACAATGGGATGGACAGTCTGTTGGAGACATGTTTTGTATTAAAATATCCAAATCGGAATACGCGGAAGCAAATGGCAAGTCTCTTGGAATTGCTCTAAGAGACTTAGTCCTTAAGCAACCTATTTTTACGGAAACTGCCCTTATAGAATCAGGCTGCTTTCAAAACTAATTACTTTTGGTCCTCCTAATGAAATCTCAATCTATTTTTACTAAATAAGACCCTACCCTTTTCCTTTTTTTATTCTAATTGACCCTCGAAGCCGGGATCTCCTCTGGACGTCGGAAGATTTGCGAGCGGTGGCGGCGCAGCCCCTTGGCCATGCGCCCTCCATCCGGCGTGTGGAGAGGCCCCTATGGTAGCCAAGGGCTGGGTCATGGGCCCCTCCTAGCCCATTTGGCCCGACCCCAGGCCCTTGATTTTAGGACCATGACACAAACCTTCTTCAATACCCATCACCAGAGATGGAAACCACTGCACTACACTACTGGAAACTCGAATACTCGGGTGGGTGTTGAATTTTTCTGTGCGTTTTTCTCGATACACACAGAAAAATTGGTATTTAAATGTGGTTTTCAAAAATACCAATAGAAATATCCAAATACTCACAGAAAAATCGAGTAATTTTTCTGTGCGTGTAAATCCACACAGAAAAATTGCCATTATTCTGTCGGTTTCCCTAACCTCAGAAAAAACTATACGCACGCACAGAAAAATTATAATTATTCTGTCGGGTTGTTTGTTACACATAGATTAAAATTATGAACCCACGGAAAAATTAAGTCCCGCGCATAGGTTTCGCTTTGGCACTCTGTTTTCGGCATTGGCGCGGTGTGGAATAGAAAAGATAGTGAAAAAAATAAAAAAAACACAAAACCCCCTAAACATATCCTCCAGGACGTGGCTGCCTTATCCCTATCCCAAACAGAATGCACGCACCCACCCGCGCTCCCGTCGCTCCGAGGTCCGCCGCCGCCCCAGCTCCAGGTCTGTCGCCCGCAGCCGGCCGCTAGCCACATTAGCTCCATGGACGCCGCTCGCCGCCCTAGGTCCGCCGCCGCCCGCCGCCCCTAGATCTGTCTGCTGCCGCACCAAGGAGCTTCGCCGCCGGTTCGACGTCGTTCTCCACCACGAATCAACCGGCGGCCGTAGCCCCTCCCGTGCGCGGCCCCAAGCCTACGGGTGGCCCTCCGGGCGTGGCCTTAGGCCTGCCGCCAGCCATTCGGGGGTGGCCCTAGGGCGGTGATACATCCGGTCCAGGTGGGGTTGGCTGAGGCCCAATAATTTAAGGTTGCCCGGACCCCAATAGTTCTTATGCACACCCACTCGGGAAAAGACCCAATGTCCCTAAAAGACTAGTCCGATAGGTGAAGGGTGACTCTCTCTTTTAAGGTGGCTTCCTCCTCCCAAGCTAAGCAAGGTGGAATTATTTAGAGGCTCACACGGTCGCCGCCCGACTATAACTAGGCCACTTGGCCTTTTTTGTAGCGTCTTTGCCAGCGAGTAATAGTGGAGGATGTCCTCGTCATTCCCACTCCCTTAAACAAGGGTCCAGCTCTGATACCAAATGATGGGGACATGATTCCTGATCTTCCGTCAGGTTCAAGATAACTATCGATTTGGTCGGAAGCGACACACCGATCCGGCTTCAGATCACAAAGACCCGAACCCTGCAACCTTAGCACCACGTCTCCTCTGATTATCAATCGTGTCACAATTCGGTTGACCTCGCCACGAAGGCTAATCCCTGCTGCGAATCGAAAAACACAAGCAAGAACAAGATAAAACGCAACTCAATTGAAGTGACAATTGCAGATGAATGATTAAGCACTCGAAGTTGGGGTCTCGCAAACCGATAACGGTGACTGTTCAATGACAGATTGATCTAAAGCAAAATCCAAACTCTAACATAGGCGGCGGCTACTGATTATAAGACTAAGGGGCATCTAAGGACTCCTACTCACATCGCTAAGAAGTTTCGACACGTTACCAGGGCCAAACGGCTCAAAAGACGGCGACGCAGCGCCCTGACAGATTCTGGACGTCAACTTGTTTCATCGATTTCCATTGACTCCAATGGAATTTGGGCCTCAAACCAAAGCCATTGGTTAGCTTATGAAATTATATTTTCATCCATATGTGGATCATCGAAAACGGAGTCTAGATACGTCCTATACGTCCGTTTTACTACAGACTGGTCCTGAAGCCCGAGATGGACTCGAACTTAATATGGATTGGGCCTCCAACTTGGCTTGGATGCCCTTGCTTGACTCCTAAGGTAGTGGCCAAGGAGGAGGTTGTCCTTGGGCATCTCTTATGTGTTCTCCATCTTCTTGAGGCGTGCTCCAATTTGGGCCTGGGTCCCAAGTGTGAATAACAAGCCCGCGACGACGCTGTAGCACCCGATAGAAATAGCGGCGGAATGTCTTAATAATTTCGAGGTCTTGCCAATGTGATATTGAGGTGGGACCAGATTTATTTGAAAGCTTATCAAATAATCTTTCCATCAAGTGTTCATTGACCTCAATCGCACTCCGGATGGATGAGTTATGGGCTTCCCAATGAAGCACTATCGGGCTGCCGATGAACCGAAAGTTCAACTTTAATGGACTTGCACTTTGAGACACATTTGAGACACATATATATCTACATACAAATATAGAAACGAGCACACCTTATAATCAATGGTCGTATCCGATGGTGTCATGTCCTCATCAGGCGGCCACCAGCCGGCCACGAGCATCCCCTGTCCCGCCGCCCCTGGTCTCCCTCCCGTCCAGTGCACGTCCCGGCGCGACGTAGAAGGCCAAGGATGATACGGCAGCAGTCTGCAGACAGATCACAAGGTAAGCCCATACTCCGATCCGTAGCAGCAAAGGGAGGAGCAGTAGTTTGTGCGCCACTGGAAGACACGGAGTTCACGTTTAGGCACAACAGACCAAATCGATTTGGATTTGACCTCCTATTTTCTGTCAGTTCTTTAGAACCAGAGGTCCGTAGAATATTTCCTTATCCATGATGTCAGAAGTGCAGGACACACGTAATTTCGAAGTTGTGTTGCAGACTCTCAGACTTGAGCGAATATCTTGCAGCTTAGATTAAAAATAGTAGATGGACAAAATTAATTTTATGATGAACACGAAAGTTGTAGGAACTTTTCTGTAGATATTTGTACTGTACTTAATCATGAGATTTGCTATCATATAAAAATAGTTATGAAAATATCCTATTATTCTATGGTTTATTTGAGTGTCCACTTGCATGAACTTTGGAGATTTGTTCCGTCATCTAAAATAATAAAGTTGTCATTGTTGTGATATCTAATTATGGGCGTGTCCGTGTTGCAGTCAAGATTTTGGGCTAAACAAGGACCGAAGGTTCCTAGTGGAGGTGTTGTGTACTACTTTGAAGACTAAAGAATTGTTGAGGACCTGTGATTGAGACTCAAGGTGCACTTCTTTCTTCACTGGATCTATTTGCTATATGTTGTTATTCTACATTTTATTTGTGTGCCTACTTGTCTGAGTTTGGAATGTCTGTCCTTACACCAAAAATAATTGAGCTTCCTTTGTTGTGATATCTAATATATTAATATTTAAAACAGAACAAGTTAATATGTCAACCGAACATGGATGTATAATAGTTGGCAACGTGGCAAAGCTCCATCAAATGAATGGATTGATGGAACTACAGAATTCTTGAATAGTGCATTTTCAATAGCTAAAAATGATACCATTAAGTGTCCTTGTGCACAGTGTCGGAACTACTTTAGACATAAAAGATATACTATAGAGATACATTTATGTAGGCATGGTTTTAAGGAAGGCTATGAAACTTGGACTGAGCATGGTGAGGAGCTGATTTCAGATGATAGATATGGAGTGGGAAAAAGAGAGGGCACTGATGAAGTTGATCAGATGGATCAAATGTTGGTTGACCTTGCTGGGCACTGTCCACATATACTTAGATGATGAACCAACAACATATGCTAAAGCTTTCTATAAGATGGTTGCTAGTGCGGATGAGTTAGTGCATGATAGAACCACATACTCACGCTTGTCTGTTGTAGCTTGCTTGTTTGCTGTGAAGTCACGATACAAAATGTCCGTTGAAGAATATGATGATATACTAGGCATATTACATGAACTCCTTCCTCCTGACTTACCTAATGACTTCTACCAATCTAGGAAATTATTAGAGGGTCTTGGTATGCAATATATCAAAATTGATGTTTGCTATAACAATTGCATGCTATTCTACAAAGATAACAAGGACAAAGATAAATGTGATTTTTGTAGTGCTAATCAGTATGTGGAAGGGCGAACAAATGTTGCACGCAAAGTTTTGCGCTATCTTCCAATCATAGATAGGCTGCAAAGGCTATATCTACATGGGGAGACAGCCAAGTTAATGAGATCATATAGTCCCACAACATGTGGTAAGATGGTGCACCCTTGTGATGGAGAGGCTTGGCAACAATTTAATGTGGACTTTCCAAAATTTCCAAGCGAAAAAATGTTCGCCTTGTAGTAGCAACTGATGGTTTCTAACCATTTGATGTGAATGCTGTGACTTACTCATGTTGGCCCGTCTTTGTGACCCCACTGAACCCCCTCCTGGCACACTCTTAAGGTCTGAGTATATTTCCCTTGCACTTGTTGTTCCTGATCCGGAGCATCCAGGTAGAAAATTGAATGTTTTAATGCAGCCCTTAGTTGACGAATTTCAAGAACTGTGGAAGGGGGTCACAACATGGGATGCTTCGTTGAAGGAGGAGTTTACAATGAGAGGAATCTACCTTGGTCAGTACGTGACTTTATGGCATATGGGGACTTTTCTGGATAGAGCACCCATGGTAGGTTGTCATGCCTATATGGGTGTGGTTGTCAAGGATTCCTACTCCCTAATGGTCGTAAGGCTTGCTAGTTTGATATACCCATAGACGTTTCTTGCCTGAAGATCATCCATTTAGAAATGAAGCTAATGCTTTTCACAAGAACACCAAGGTGTTTGATGAGGCACCTAGGTACTTAACAGGGGAGGAAGTGCAAGCCCATGTGAACAAGTTTGCTGGTGATACACAAACCTACGGTAGATTGCACAATTGGACACATGTACTTTGTTTTAGGAAGCTTACGTATTTCCGTAAGTTGCTACCTCCACACAATATTGATGTGATGTATAATGAAAAGAATATGGGTGAAGCCATATGGAACACATATTTTGACATAGCTGAAAAGAGCAAAGATAATGTGAAAGCTAGGCTAGATTTGGCTATTATATGTAATCGTCCTTCCATGCATTTGGTGCAAAAGAGCAATGGGTAGTGGGATAGGCCTAGAGGTCCATTCAGCGTTCACAAAGATGTTAAGCCAACCATCCTGCAATGGTTCAAAGAATTGCAGTTCCCTGACTCATATGCATCAAATCTGAAGCATGGTGTAAATCTGCTGCAAAAGAAAATTTTTGGACTAAAAAGTAATGATTATCACATCTTTATGGAAAGGTTGCTCCCTGTAGAGTTTCGTGGGTTTTTGCCAGATAAAGTGTGGCATTGATTGGCTGAGCTTAGTTTCTTCTATCGGCAATTGTGTACCAAAGAGCTTAGAAAAGATGTTGTCCGCTCTCTGGAAGAGAATGTTGCAGTGTTTCTTTGCAAAATGGAGAAGATAATTCCTCTTGGTTTCTTCAATGTTATGCAACATCTCATCATCCATCTGCCTTATGAAGCACGATTAGGTGGTCCTGTCCTAGCACGTTGGTGCTATCCATATGAGAGGTAAATCTAGAAATATTCAAATAACCAGTTTATATATATCACTGACCGTAAGTTAGCTATTTGTAATATGTTGCTCTCACTTCGTAGGTGTATCCAAAAACTAGGAAAAATGTAAGAAATAAGGCTCGTGTTGAGGCTGGCATTGTTGAAGCATTTCTTGTTGAAGAGGCGGCAAATACACTAAGTCTATATTTTAGACCCCATGCTCCATCTATTAGAAATAAGGTGCCTCGCTATGATGATTGTGCATCTTCGTTTCAAGGTACTTGTGACCTTGACATTTTTAAATGCCCGGGTCATTGCATGAGCCCTATAGGTGTTCGTGAACTCTTAAACAAGGAGTAAAAGGTTGCTTTTCTATACATATTGACAAACATGCCGGAGATGGATGCTTTCTTCATGTATGTTCTGCCAAAACAGCATTACTATTCTGTTCTAGATTTTTTATTATCTAGGCATAACAAGAATTTTGTTAATATAGACACTTTGATAATGAACGGTGGAAGAGCCGTATAAGTCCCACAGACCAGCAACGTCGTGATTTAAGATTAAATGGTTGAAAAAATAGCCGTGATATACAATCAGGTCTAAATTTTTTCTGATTGGTTCAAAGAGCAAGTAATTTTCTCATACACTTCAGCCTTTATTCTGTTCCAACATTATGAATTATGATAAAAAAACTTATCACATAATTTGTGTTTTTTCAGTGCTTGAAATCAGCTAGCATACGCAATGCTCTGTTCCAAATGTCCTATGGTTACTACCCTCGAGTTAAGTCCTATGGGTGTTATGATGTCAATGGCTATAGATTTCATTCAATGAAATATGAGAGTGGAAGAGTAGGGTTAACAACTATCAATAGTGGCGTTTGTGTAACTTCTTTTGATGAATCAGACAATGCTCTAGAGTATTATGGTATCATAGAAGATATAATTAAAATTGAGTGGTAAGGTAGCATGAAACTAGAGTTGGTGTTGTTTTATTGCTCCTGGTTTGATCCAACACCCAATGGATTGAGGCGTACTGAAGATCTAGGCTTGGTAGAGATCAATCATCATACATTAAGATTGTCAAATTTTGATCCATTTGTGATGGCTAGCTAGGTTACTCAAGTGTACTATCTGTCATACCTGTGTAAGAACAGGGAGTTGTCTCCATGGTCGGTTGTCTACCATGTTGCTCCACATGGATGTGTGCCTATGAATGAAAGCAATAGTGAATCTATGAATATGGAAGGGGTAGTGCAGTATGTCTACCAAGCGGATGGTTTGGATGACACCTTTGTTATTGATTTTGAGTGATGCCTTGGACTCCATAATTGCAACGGGATCAGATGAGGTTACTGACCCCAAAAGACTTGGAAGCAATACAAAAACAAGTTGTTTTGGATGGGGAATATGATGAAGAAGCTATTGAAGAAGAGAAAATTGAAGAAGATGAATCAATGGATGAAGAAGATGAAGAAACTTATGATCCAAATGATTTTTGAATATGCAGTCCAGAATATATGTTTTAGTTATGCTATTTGTTATGCATAAGATCCTATGTAACTATTTTTTAATATGCAGCCAGCAGTCCAGTATTATTAATATAGTAGTTTGTAAGTGTACTTCAGTATTACTAAATCTGAATTAATGTTGTTTTCTCTCCAATCCTTTTTCCAAGTTTGTTGCCCCTCCTATAATTTGTTGTCTGATGCACTATCTGTTTTAAGATGGATCTAACATATTGTATCAACTGCAGATGGTCTGTACACGCAACAAACGTGTAGCCAATTATCGTGCAGCCGAAAGGAATGATGGTTCTGAAAGTGCAGGCGGTGCCATGGTCCATTCCATTCGACACACACGCCGTGTAGCCAACAGCGGTGTAGCCCAAACAAATGAAGGTTCTGAAACTGCAGGTGATGCCTCACAAACGACACTAGTTGTTGAAGCTCCCCCAATAGAGCCACCCAAAAAAAGAGGAAGGAAGTCAGGATCCCAAACAAAATTTAAACAACCTCCACGTGGTGTTAAAGTGGCTCTTAAACCAAGTGGTGACGAGTGAGTGCATGCTAATCTTTTTGACTTATTAGTACTTTGTTTTATTAATTTCTGAAAGTATGTCAATATCTCACCTTTTGTTGTTCACATGAAATTTGGGACCCAACCAAGGCAACAGAACATATGTACACTAGATGAATGGAGTAGAGTAAAACATAGGCACCTGCTTCATCATATGAACTTAGTAGTTCTCAAAGTTGCTGTGACCAACTAACTATAGAGATGCCACCTGCTTGCAGCTACTATATTCTTGCAATGCACAGACCTTTATTTCTAGCATGATGCTATAATGGTTCGCATACATAATTGTTCACTTATATTTGGAGTATGACTCTTGAATGCCTAGAATTTCTTGATATCCTAGCAGCCTTTTGTGCTGACAATTCCACTTAGAATCTGATGTAACTTTGTTCACATTCAAGCAACTGGTTCTTCTCATGCTGCCTCAGAATCTGCCAACAATGCCAATGATGTTGGCCACACCAATGAAGACCTCCATGCTGCAAATGTTGCCAACAATTAAGATTCTGACGACAATGGAGATCATGCATCGATGTGATGGTGGTGTTTAGTTGTTGAAAGTGTTGTGGGAATGATTAATTCTATTCCATGTCAATACCTCAGTACATATATGGAGGCCGGGGTGGCTCATAAGCCAACCGCACAGGCGTGCCACTAATCAAGGGCAACCTACTATAATTATACTTGCTATAATTACAATAGACTAACACTCCCCCGCAGCCACTAATCAAGGGCAACCTACTATAATTACACTTGCTATAATTACAATAGGCTAACACTCCCCCGCAGTCTAATCGGGAGCATTGCTAACATTCATGCTGGATCGAAACTCCTGAAACAGTGAGGTAGAAAGGCCCTTGGTGAAGACGTCGGCGTACTGCGATGTTGTAGGAACATGAAGAACCCGAACATGACCGAGGGCGACCTTCTCTCGAACAAAATGGAGATCAATCTCAACATGCTTCGTCCGCTGATGCTGCACTGGATTGCTTGAGAGATATACAACACTGATATTGTCATAGTATACCAGGGTGGCATGGCGAGGTGGGTGGCGAAGCTCAAGGAGCAACTGACGTAATCAAGTAGCTTCAGCAACACCATGCGCCACAACACGGTATTCGGCTTCGGCGCTTGATCTGAAAACCGTGTGCTGACGCTTGGAGGACCAGGACACCAAATTGATCCCAAGGAATACTGCGTAGCTAGATGTCGACCGGCGAGTGTTAGGACATCCGGCCTAGTTGGCGTCCGTGTACACCACAAGCTCAGCAAGTGAAGATCGGCGCATGGTCAACCCAAGTGACAGTGTCCCCTGTAGGTAGCGCAGGATCCGCTTGAGAGCAGCAAGATGTGGCTCCCGAGGATCATGCATATAGAGGCATATCTGCTGAACAGCAAAAGCAATGTCTGGATGGTCTTGTCGATGACGATGGGGATGAGTGCCTTGACGTTGACGACGCCGGTGGCTTGCGCTCAGAGGGCCTCGTACGCCTTCTCGTACTCGTCGAGGGCAGCAGCAACAGCACGGAGTCGAGCTTCCTCAGCCCGGCGTGCCGCGTCGGCGCCGGCAGCGGCCTCGGCAGCCTCCTTGTCCTTGGCCGCCTGGGCAGCGGCAGCTGCGCAGCGGCGTCGTCATCGTCAGCCATGGACGAGCGGAGGGATCAGCAGGGCAGGACACACGGCCGGCGGGATCAGCAAGCAGCAAATCGGCCTCAAGAGGCAGGCACGTATAAAACGAGCCTTCGCGTCGTGACCTGCAGCACCACGATGCTGATCAGTGCGGGCGATCGGACCACACGCCTTCGCGTCGTGACGCGCGCGGCCTCCGCGATCGGGATCACGCGGCCTTCGTGATGTCGCTCGTCCAACGCCCAGCAGCGGAGCAGGGCGGTCGGGAGATGTGGATCGGCGACCACGCCCGGCGTCGGGACAGCGCAGGGGCAGGCGATCGGGAGATGTGGATCGGCGACCACGCCCGGCGTCGGGACAGCGCAGGGGCAGGCGATCGGGAAGACGGATCGGCGACCACGCCCGGCGTCGGGACAGCGCAGTTGCAGGCAATCGGGAAGACGGATCAGCGACCACGCCCGGCGTCGGAACAGCACGGGGTGGGCGATCGGGAGTGGAGCACCAGCGATGAGGTCGCGGTGCACCCGGCAATGGAGTCAGGCACGGGGCGGCGATCGGATCGGCGGCGGCGCTGGGGTTGCGGAAGAGTAGCGGATCGGAACCGCGATTGATACCATGAAAGTGTTGTGGGAATGATTAATTCTATTCCATGTCAATACCTCAGTACATATGGAGGCCGGGGTGGCTCATAAGCGTGCCACTAATCAAGGGCAACCTACTATAATTACACTTACTATAATTACAATAGGCTAACAGTTGCAAAACATGGATGTGATGGTGGTTTCTTCTTTTGTAGTGTTGTGCTTTTGCACATTAACTAGTAGAGGCTCTAATCTTTAGCTATGGTCTTACCTATGACTCAATGATGTATGCTGATATTTTAGTCATCTTGGCTGAAACTTAGAACCGCTGAGATGAGATGGTAATGCTTTTGAATGTATCGATGCTGGAACATTTGGACATCGTCTACGTAAATATGAATGTGCTGAATATTTGGACACTATCTTTCTATGTATGTTATTTATTATGTTGTGATGTGTCATGAAATTACTGTGTGGAAAATATATTTTTTAATATACTGTTGCTACTGTTTTAAAATACATTATTTTTCCTGTGCGTGTAACTTTTTCCTGTGAGGATGGCTGCACAGAAACATTATTTTTAATCTGGGCGAAAGGAATTTTTTTGTGAGTTCGCCTAGACCAAGAAAAATACATGTTTTTCCTATACGGTTGGTTCTTTTTCCCTGTACGTGTAAGAGTATTTTTCTGTGCATTTATTTCTTTTTTTTGTATGGATATTCGCATAGAAAAATTCTTTTTAATTTGGGCAAGTGTAATTTTTCTGTGGGTGGAGGACCGACAGGAAAACTATTTCTGATGGCGAACTCACAGAAAAATTCGATTTTTTCTGTCATTTTATTTTTGTATGTTATTTTCTGATGGTACACCATTAGAAAAATATTTTTATGTGGGTGTTCGTATTTTTCTGTGGGTTTTTGCACACACAGAAGTATTCAAGTTTCCAGCCAGTGGCCTTAACGCAACCTCCACCATGACTGATTAACTCAGTCCGTCTTCTCATATCCCTCTGTCGACACTATAAAAGGTGCCCCAGTCCTTCTCATGCTGAGCCTTCCGCGCACCATCTAGCAGTGTCCACTCCACGTTGGTCTTTGAAGAGCAGAGCTTGACTTCATCCGCGCACCATCTTTGAAGACAGCCTGTTCGCTTGAGCTTTCAGCCATTTTTTTCAGCCAGTCAGCAGTGTTTTTCTCTTACATAAATCAGCCAACAGTACTTTCAGCCGCTTATTTTCAGTCAAGCGAACAAGCCTCCCGGCGAGGCCGGCCACTCGTCCTCACCGCTGTTCTGGTGAGGTGTTTGGTTTCTAGTCTAGTCCTTATAATGTTCCGGTCACCCCACACATCTGATTTCGTTTTTATCTATGTCTACTTGTGATTGGCCGATTGCCAGATTTGAAGCTTTCTGGTCACAACCCTCGACATTCTACGTGAACAGCTGTTGCTGTAGCCTGTAGGACACATTCCTCGCTGCCGATCATACCTACCGACGACAACCATAGCAGGGCCGTTGTTGATCGATCCGACTGTTATTGGAAAAAAAAAAGTGCCTCTAAAATAAAACTATTTATGTAGCCCTGACAGGGTGACGACACAGCAAAAGCTAAACATAATAACATATCGAGCTATGAATGAAGAATGCTAAACAATAAATATAATAGACGACATCAAGCTGAATAGACAAAAGAAAATTGAAGGGGAAATAAATTAAGTAAAACAACAGGCCAGCTCCTATCGATCACACCCAGCTAGCAACATATACGGATATACGTACCATGCATGCGCACCAGCTCTCTTTGGATCAAAGCAAGCATGTATGTGCATATATGGATGCAATTGCAAAGCAGATCTATATCACATGTCACAACTCAAAAGACGTTGCTGGCCTGCTCCATGCAACGCACGTCCTGCAAGTTCTGATAGGCTTCATCGCCCCGGTCCCCGGCAACGACGACCAGTGGCTCGCAGAGGTAGGTGGCCCGACGCGTCACGTTGAACCCGGAGCGCAGCTCGGTGACGAGGACGCCGTCCACCCGCATCGTCACGTCGGCGATGGCGGCGCCCGTCCGACCGTACAGCATGTCGAACCAGAACTCGGCCATCGTCAGGCGACGCTTCTCTCTCACCTCCTTCAGCATGTCCACCTTCCCCAGCTGGTCCAAAGCCGTGTCTATCAGGAAGAAGTAGATGATGCTGTCGGGCTCCGGACGCGGCGACAGCGGCGACGTGCTGTTGTCGAAGAGGTAGACGGTGATGTTGAGGTAGTACATGCGGGCGCGGCCGCTGGGGTTCCTGGCACGGAGGTCCAGGTAGAACAAGAGAGTTGGCTCCGGCGGCGGCGGCTGGGTCTGTGGCGCCGGCCGCGCGAACATGGCGCCTCCGATGACTGACAGCGACAGAGACTCCGGGCGGAGAACAATCTCGATGGCGTTGACGATGACGGAGATGATGAGCACGGCCACCACGGAGGCCACGGCGTATCTCGCTGCATCTATCCACCGGAATCGTGATCTCTTCTGGACTTCGCTCTCGCCATCAGCTTCCATGCATATACCTATAGCTCTCCAGCTATCTGAGCAGGCTGCTGAGATCGCCTACCTATTTATACATACAGAAGTTGAAGGTGAACAAATAACCTCACTTCTCGTGTGTGCATATAGACTGAAGACAAGACAGAGAGATCTCCTATATAATCCAGCCCAGGCCCCAGGGATAGATGGAAGCAAAGGACAAGTTAAACCTGCATAGTGAACCGGAAATGACAAAATAACTGAAGAATATTCAACTTTATTTTTCAAAGTCTCTCAACTTCCTGTTCCTGAACTTGCTCATTTCTCTGATTTTGCTTTAAGATTGATAAATCTATGCTTTCTGAAAGAGCTATGAAAGCATATAATGAAACAGTCGCAGGCTATATAAAATTAAGTATTGCTTCTCGTCTAAGCTACTGCTAGTTATATAGTACTAAGTTCTTTAGTTGCTCCGCTCCGCAACACGGTCTTTTAGCACCTAAGGCATGTGGTCCCCTTACTGTACACCATTGGATACACATAGAGATGCATCTCCGTACGCATCCAATGGCACATAACAAAAGAGCATGTGCTCTTAGAGGTAGATTTTACTTTCTCGATCCGTGGGTGTTAAGACAGCCAAGATACCATATGGACACAGTACACCTATCTAACCCATAGATGGAAGCAACGGACAAGTTAAAAGATGCATGTTCAGTTGGATGTGACAAAATCAATGAGGAATAGTACTTATTTAACTTTATTGAAGAGTAAGCAGAATCTGCAGATATGCTATGAACTTTTTAAGGGTGTGATTGTATAGATAATAATAAATATGAAAGAGACACATATGATAAGAGCATTAGACTACTCGAAAAGAAAAGGTATGGAAGAAAAAAAAAGCAAGGGTGAGAGAAACTTGCAGTCTTGATTAAGGACCACACTCGGTAGTTGGTCATTTTGGTGCGAGATATGGGGCCAAAAATTCAGAGCATGGATGATATACTTTTAAGAAGTCCATTGTCGTTTAACCTCCTAGCTAGTTATATATATAGCATTCTGATTTTCAATCTTGAACTATGAAACCTGATACTGGATGCTCTTTAACTGTTAAAACTAGACAAAATTGGTCCTTTCACTACTGGAGACGGCCTCATGCCCATTAACCCTCGGCAAAGGCTTTGCCGAGGGCAGCCCTCGGCAAAGAGCTCTCGGGGAATTTTGAGCCGGCGAAGAGGGCCTTTGCCGAGGGCCCTTTATCGGGCACTCAACAAAGCCTTTGCCGAGGGCTATGGCGGCACTCGACAAAGAAAAGCAGCTGTCACGACGCCAGCTCCATGGACGGTGTCTTTGCCGAGGGCCGTCTCCGTGGGCCCTCAGCAAAGAATTGTTCTTTTTTTAAAAAAAAATCTTTGCCGAAGGCTTCCCCACGTGCCCTCGGCAAAGAAATTTTAATTTTTTTCTCCAAAAAACTTTGCCGAGGGCCTCTAGCCATGGCGCTCGGCAAAGAAATTTTGCAGAATTTTTCCAAAAAATCCCTCGGCAAAGGACCCTTCTTTGCCGAGGGTCTTGGTCATTGCCCTCGGCAAAGAGGCAGAAATTTAATTTTTTTTTGTTTTTTGCATTCCATCGACACAAGCATTTCATATATATATATATATATATATATATATATATATATATATATATATATATATATATATATATATATATATATATATATATATATCAACCATCACATATATATATCACACAGAACCCATTTTCTCACAATATATCACAACCATGATTGTGAACCATAAATCACAATATATTACAACGACAAGTCACATGTTCATCATCATTCACATGTTTATTACGACAAGTTCATCTAATCCAAGCACAAGTCACAACCATAAACCACAAATCACGGTAAAGTCCAACCACATCACCTAGCACGAGTCCTCATCAAGCCTATGAGACGATGGTGAAGGAAAGGCGGGATCACTGATGACGCATTAGCGGGATTATTGGAACCCGCGGATGGAGGCTGCACAAAGGAGCAGAGTTTGCATATGTGAGTAATCCGGGAAAACAGTTTTGGAACTTAGAGATTGCATCTATTAACCTAGGAATACAAAAATATTAGACTCAATTGAAAATTTCGGCAGCACATCCCCTGCACGGGGAGGTTTCCAAAACCTGCAAGAAAGAATGGCACGAAGGCCGACATCCACAACGGCGCGAACGCCGACATCCACAACGGCACGAATGCCGACAATCACAATGGCACGAAGGCCGACATACATGCAAAGCACAAGCGAGAAGTGAACTTTCATACTTACAGGAGTAGCTGTAGGAGTAGGAAGTGGAGGAGCTAACAACTGCACAGGTACACCCGTCGCTTGCCCAAGACTTTGCATGATCAGCATCATTTCTGCCATCTGCTTCTGCGTGGCCTCATGCGCTGCCTTCTGGGCTTGCAGCTACGCGGTCAGTTCTGCGTTCTGCTCTTGACTTTGCCTTTTTGTTTCTTCCAGCTCGGCCTGCAATATTTTACTCCAATGTTTTAGTAATGCAAATCTAATTTAGGTGTGTAAAGATCAACTTACGACGAGTAAAATAGGAGCTACCTCGAAGTGCTTTGATTCACTGCAGTGATGGACTAGCCTGTGGGCGTATGGGCTTGCTGGAGCTCGTGCTCCGTGCTCGGATAGCGTCGAGAGAGGGAACAGTGCTGGAGTCGATGGCATCGTCTGCAATCCACAACCACCCGTGCTTCTTGCCTCCCCGAGCCTCATGATTGCCTCTGCATCAATGGGCTCAGTGCGCACATTGTAATCTTCCCCATGGATCTCCCTTGCCGCTGACGTGTACTCTTGGACTTTAGTGTACATGTTCGGGTCAGAGTACGTCTATGGCGGGGCAGCCGGGTCGAAGGAGATAGGGGACGACGACCTGCCCATATGGGATAGAGCCCACGTAGAGAACTTCGAGACCTCCTCGCCCGGGTGCGCAGCCTCCAGCGAGAAAGACGGGAAGATGGTGAGAAATCTGGCAGAATTGAGTGTCAAAATAAATAAAAGAAATCACTTACGTATGATTGTTTGTATCCGGGGAGGCTGCGGCTGCATTGATGGTGAGTTGGACCTTGCCTCATCAGACGCTGTTCCCGCTGCCTCTCATGTGTGTCAACAAAGTCCTGTGACAACCACTTGTCCACGATCATGGCCCAGAACTTGGGGTACGATCGGCACCAGGGAATCACCTACAAGTCATCGAGTATTCAATATATAAGAAGATGAAATTGAACGTACTTAATATCAAAATGAATCATTATGAATGTTATTCACCTACCTCAATTTACTGGTCCCGGGTCAACGTAATCCGTCTTGCTTGAGGCTTGGGGAGGGACTGCTTAAGTACCGACGTGTAGTTGTCTATGTGGGCCTGGACGCGCCCATGGTGGTGCATCTCGGTGATGTACTTCCTACAAGCTGCGGCAGCCAACTGATCCACCTGGGCCTCAAGTCCTTCTTCGGCCTTGAAATATTTCTACATACAAAACCGATGTATCCATTCATTATTTCAATAAAAGATTTAACCAATGAATGCGATGTATTAAGCAATGTTGTGCGAGAGAGACTTACCCAAAACTCCGCCAATACCTACTCCTGCTTGTTGCGGTAAGTGTCATTCGTGACCAGTGCGTACCTGTCCCACTTGGAGGCCGGTTCCCGCACCACCGGCTCTTCGGACAGTTGCACAATGCTGGGGTACCATTTCCTGCACAAAACACCAAGGATGCTTACGGGGGAGCGTGCTGGAGTACCTGACAAAACCAACCAAGCCCTGCACAAGTGATACAGAAAATTTATCATTTTCTCTTATGATTTCCAACATATCTTATGAAGTAGTTGTGATAACATCTATAGTTACTTATCTCTTCGCCATAGGCTGAATCGCTGGGCGGTTGTAAGGAAGCGGAACCAGAGGGAGGCTCATGGGACCTCGCTGGTAGGGAGTCCTGGTAGCGGTACCCCCTCCCTCACCCTCGGGCGCCTCGCCTCCCTTGCCTATTTGCTGACCCCCTCGTCCTCCGACGAGGACGTGGCTGTGGCCGTCACGTGCTCCTCCTCCAACACCTCATCACGTGGCGAGGGAGGAGACCGCTGCATCCTGCGGTGGCAGCCCCTGGTCCTCGTCTCGTCACCTCCTGTGGACGCTGCCCCGGACGACGACCCCTCACCTCGAAGGAGAGGGTGGTCTCTCCCGTAAACCGAGGGCATGTCATGGCATGGACGTCTGCTCGTCATCTTTGTTCAATCACCTGCAATCACAAAGAATGGACAAGACTAATTAGTACATATATTAGAAATAGATTCAAAATATATAAACAAAACACAAATTAAAAAAAATATAGTATTACATGTATTAGGAATAATCTTCATGATTGGGATCATAGGTCTCATCATCACTGTCAAAATTGTCCAAATGGGCAACACTATCCGAAGGTTCTATGTTGTCATCGTCGTCATTGCCTAGAAGTAATCGCTCAAGCATTGCTATGTCCTTGGCATTTACCACCACATCTCCATCGACCTCACCATCAACCGTTTCGTTGTCTACTTCCATTTCGATTGCTTCGGGTAAGACTATCTCAAACATGCTTGGTAGCCCATCTTCTTGATAGAATTGTCCATCATATATGTTTACGTTGAAGTTGTAATCATCATCGTTTGGGGTAGGTAGTTTACCGTGTGGAGATACCTAATGCACAATAGCCCAACCCTTAAGATCCTCGTTGTCTTGGTTGGCGTATCGAGTATAATACACCTGCACGGCCTGTTGAGCTACAATGTAGACATCTTTTCTAGGATAGATGGAATCTTTTCAAATCTCGACTAGCCCAAGATGAGGGGTTCGTCTCGTTGATCGAGGATTAAACCAGTGGCATTTGAACATGACAGGTTTAAGAGGTTTGTCTCCATGAAATGAGAGTTCATAGATTTCCTCAACTCTACCATGATAGTCGAGGCCATCAGTGCCAGGCGTACAAACTCTGCTATTTGTGGTTTTTCGTTTAGGCCGAATCTGCTCGTAACTTGTGTGGAAGCGATATTCGTTCACGTCATAGCCGGTAAATGACTTGACCCTTACGTCACAGCCGTTTGCAATCTATTTCAACTCATCAGTCATGGATGAACCGGTCTGGGCCTACAAGGTCAAGCATGATAGATCATTATATTAATCAAACGTACAATCACCTTGGATGATCGAACGAACGTACGAGCTAAATTGGACATTACCTTTTGTTTGAACCAAGAAATGAAATCAGGCCTCCCTGCTCTCGCACCCCGTGAAACAAGGGTGTCTTGTTCATGCGAGGTAGGATACCTTGATTGATGCCAGAATTCACGAATAAATTCCCTATCTAAACGAGAATCAATAGGGTTGGATGCAGAATAGTGACGGCGTATTGAAACAAGTTCGTTGAGAACTTATTTGATGAATGGCTGCACCTCGGTAAGGTTGTTCAACATATATAGCATGATACTGCGCTACTCTTCATTTCCCAATAGCTTCGGGGTTGATCCACTTGCGCTGCCAAGTTGGCCTTGGAAAAGGTTGACGATCGATTCATTTTCGTCAGCATTGTAACGAGGGAGTGGATTATGATTGCTAGGAAGGTTCGGCTCATAGTATAGCATTGTGAAGTTTGCCATCTCCTCCCGAAGGCATGCCTATGCAATGGAAGCCTCAATTCTGGCTTTATTTATATATTTTTTGCGAAGAGTCTTTAGACATCTCTCAATTGGATAGCACCAATGGGCCTGCATGGCCCCCCCAAATGTGCCTCAGACGGGAGGTGCACAATCAGATGCTGCATCGGCAAGAAGAAGCCAGGTGGAAAGATCTTCTCCAGCTTACAGAGCAACACAAGTGCCGCCTTTTCTAAGTCCTGAGCGATGGTCCGAGATATCTCGTTGGCACAAAGCTGGCGGAAGAAAAAGCTCAACTCTGCCAGCACTTGCCAGACATGCTCAGGGACATAGCCTCAGACCATCGCCGGAAGAAGCCGCTCAATCCATATGTGGTAGTCATGACTCTTCATCCCGTTGACTCGTAGAGTGCCTAAGTTCACTCCCCTGCTAAGATTCACTGCATATCCATCTGGGAACATTAACGTCTGGATCCATTTTAGTACTTCCCTCCTTTGATCGATTTGCAAGATGAAATTGACCTTAGGCCTTTTTCCAATTCTTGTTTCGGCCACTAGGAGGCTGCATCTCTTGATTCGGTCTATCGCACAATGTCGCTAGGTTTACTCTAGCCTTAACGTTGTCCTTAGACTTGTCAGTATCCATGAGAGTTCCCCAAAGTGCCTCGTCGATATTCTTTTCAGTGTGCATTACATCAATGTTATGTGGCAGAAGAAGGTCATCGAAATAGGGGAGCCTCGTCAAGCCAGACTTATGAGTCCACATATGTTCCTCACCATATCTAACCAAACCACCTTCTTCATTGGGCACGAGAGCATCTATCTGAGCACGAACCTCGGCACCAGTCCTCAAGTGCTATTTAGGGTCTGTCACTATGACACCTTTCGTAAAGCTCTTGATGTCTTCTCTGAATTCATGGTTTAGAGGGAGGAACTGACGATGCTGGTCAAATGACGAATACTTGCCACCCTTCTTCAACCAAATGAACCTCACAACTTCCATGCATATTGGGTATGGGAACTTCCCATGAACACACCAGGCGGTGAATAACCTATATGCTAGGAAGTCATGCAGGGAGTAGTGGTACCAAACGTGCATTTTGAAGCTTGTCTTTGTAGCTCGGTTGTATGTCCATACCCCTTCTCCCAAGCATGGACCAATTCATCAATCACAGGCTCCATGAACACACCCATATTACTCCCCGAGTGTCTAGGAATTATCAAAGATAAGAATATGTTATGCCGTTGAAAGGAGAGGCTGGAAGGGAGATTGAGGGGGATAACAAAAACATGCCAGCATGTGTATGGGGCAGCCGTCATTCCATAAGGATTGAACCCATCTGTTGTCAGCGTGACACGTACATTACGGGCCTCGGTTGCTTTGTCACGATGTTTGTCATTAAAGTATGTCCATACTTCAGCATCAGACGGGTGTACCATCTTCCTAGGATTGTACCGTTTGCCATCTTTGTGCCATGTCATCTGTTTTGCGGATTCCTCGGTCATGATAGCTGTTGGATCCTCGGTAGGAAAGGAAGGTGTTGTAGCACTCTCGCGGGGGTCAGAAGCTGCTTCTTCTGACCATCACCAGAGTCTACCTCTAAGTACCTGGAGGATTTACACTTTGGACAAAAATTTGCATTCTTGTGTTCTTTCATAAATAGGACGCACCCCTTCGGACAAACATGTATCTTATCATACGACATCTTAAGCATACAAAGGAGTTTCTCTGCCTCGTACAAGTTCATCGGCAAAGTGTGCTTCTCCGGTAGCATGGTGCCAAACACGGCCAACATCTTATCAAAGCCTTCTTGACTCAGGTTTAACTCGGCCTTCAATCCCATTACGCGTCCAATCGCATCCAGCTGAGAAATCGTTGTATGCTCGTGAAGGGGTTTCTGTGCTGAGTCCAACATTTTGTAGAGCTCCTTTGCAGATTCCCCCATCTCCTCCTTCTCACGTCGTTCAGTGAAGTGAGCTTGGTTGGCATCATCTAGCATGTCTGCTACCCCAGCATCATCATCAAAAGCCTCGAGGCATGGTCTCACCACCTCTACTCTTATATGATCTGCTTCACCATGGTAGATCCACTGGTGGTAGCCAGGTGTATAACCATTGAACACAAGATGTCTACCTATGGTCATCTCGTCTACCTTTCTCATGTTGTCACATTTGCTGCAGGGACACCAAACTAGAGAATGTCCTCCTGCTCCTGGGACAAATGCATGTTTCAAGAAATGATATGTCCCCTTCACCCAATCATAGTCATAGTCACTCCCGCTTCTCCAGCCCATGTACATCCACTGACGGTCCTCCATCCTTTAACATATACATCACAGAGTATTGTGACCATCAATTGCATCTACGCGGTGTTCCTACTGTCTAATAGGTGAGGATAGGTCCTAATCCCACCCGCGGATGCGTAGATGATGTCAGTTTCTATGCTCCGCTCCTCTCTGAGATAGAATTTATGCAGCACCTCCCCGATGTTCTCCCGATACACGTCCTGCAAGGGAGAGTGTGTATCTAGAGAACAATAGGGAAGTGATGCCGAAACTCCATCTCGGACCGGAGCAGACCATGGAAACTAACCCATCTACGCATCCGCGAGCTGTCCAAAAAACGTGGACAATCCGAAACAGATACGGTCGCAGATATGCAAAGATCTGCATACCTATGACTGTATCTCTTTCGGACGGGAGACGCCTTACTGGGTTACCGTGGGCTACGACAAACATGCGAAAAAAGAGGTTATTTATACCTAGGGTGGCGGTGAAGTCAAGCTAGCGGGACAGTGGCGAGGCGACGCAGTGCAGGCACAACCGTGACGCCGACGAAGACGATCGGGGTCCTCCGGGTCCCCTCCAACGTGCTCTTCTCCTGCATAAAAAGGCAATAGGTTATTGTTTGTTCAAAATTTCGTCAACACCTCCCCTGCATGGGGAGGTTTCCAAAACCTACAAAAAAATGACACGATGGCCAACATTCACAATGGCACGAAGGCCGACAACCACAACGACACAAAGGCCCATGGCATGAAGGCCCACACAACCACATACGGCACAAAGGCCAACAACGAGAGTTTTACCTAGGGTGCGGTGGAGTCGGGCGTCGCGGTGCAGGGGTCACTTTCTTCTCCGGCGAGGTCGAGCAGTGTCGGAGTACTCCTCTCCCCCTCTTCCCTTCTCTCTTCTCCGCTTCTCCTCCTCCCTTCTTCTCTTTCTCCTCCTCCTCTCCTTCTTCTCTCCTTCTCTTCCCCTTCCTCCTTCTCCTCTTCCTCTTCTCCTTCTCTTCTTCCTCCTACTTCACCCTCTGCCTCCTCCCCTCCAACAGTAGCCGGCGACGGGGGCGGCCTGGGGGCTGGGGTCGGGGCGGGGAGGTCTGCGTGGGGGAGGGGGCCCAGCGCAGGGGGGGTGGCCGCCGGAGGGCTGGCCGGGGCGGCCAAGCTCCCCTGCTCGACCGAGACAGGGAGGGGAGGCAAGGCGCAGCCTCGGGCCGGCTCTGGGCGCGGTGGGGTGGCGGCGGTGGGGCAGCGCGCTGGGGCGGGGCACAGGGCTACGGGGCGCGCGGGGCGGCGGGGAGCAGCCGAGCGGGCGCGCGGGAGGGAAATGGGGGGCGCGATGGGGATTTTGGGCCGCTAGCCCAATTTAGGGTTCGGCCCTTTGTGATCATATGTGGAGATGTTTGGGTTTTAGGCATCCGACGTCACAATTTGCTCGAAACCTTCTCAATTTTTTACCACATCCTACACATGTGAAAACATGACACCTCGACAAGTTTTGTGATTTTTGGACTTCGTATGGAGTTTATATAATTTAAAAACACTTTTCCGGCAAGTTCCTCGTCTTGTTATGTGAAGAAGATGTCCGAAATTTGATGCGAGTTCCTGGATACGGACTCAACATACACCAAATAC
Source organism: Saccharum hybrid cultivar R570 (assembly GCA_038087645.1). NCBI lineage: Eukaryota > Viridiplantae > Streptophyta > Magnoliopsida > Poales > Poaceae > Saccharum > Saccharum hybrid cultivar. The sequence goes on along the minus strand of JAQSUU010000254.1, from coordinate 4,101,057 downwards.
CATGAACAACATTTTTCGAATCACTAAATTGCATTATTCCATGCACATGCGGTTCAAATTCAAAATATTAAAAAAATCAACAAAATGAAATAAATTAAGGAAAATATATAAAAATTCAAAATTGGCCTAAATTTTAAAATTGAGTTTTCAATAATGTATTATAGCCCCACAAAAAAACTGGGTTCAAAAAACCAAAAAAATTGCCGATGGCCTACCTTGGCCCTCGGCAAAGAATACACAAAAAAATAAAAAACTTTGCTGAGAGCGTGACGGCAGGCACTCGGTAAAGACTGACGCAAGTGGCCGCCGTGACCGATCGGGCCATATTTGCCGAGGGCTAGACACTCGGCAAATATTTGTTTTGCTGAGGGGCGTTTCTTTGCCGAGGGTCTGGCCCTCAACAATGACCTCTTTGCTAAGGGCCTAGATTTGCCGAGGGCTCCTGGGGCTGGCCCTTGGCAAATAGAGCCTTTGCCGAGTGCCCGAGATCCAGTCGTCGGTAAACCCAGAAGCCCTCGACAAAGGATGGGTTTCCGATAGTGTTTCATATGGTTAGAAGGTTGTTTTCTATTTTCCAAAAATAATAAAAATTGTCTTAATATATAAAAATTCATAAGTAATTTATTTTAAATAAGAAAGTATGAAACTACTACCATTTTTTCTTCTAAACATATTATCAATCTGTTGGTGCTCTATTTTGAGTTATTCAGACCTCATCTGTTCATATTTCTAGTGTTTTATTATTAGTAGTCATGCCTATTATTTATTTAAACTATCGTCTAGTACTTCACCTTTTGTTGCCAACAGACAGCAGATTTTATATTTTTAGAAACAAGTTGACGCTAGTTGCATTTTTTTGATTTAAAACATATTAGTTATAAATTCACGGCTGGTCGACTTGATATGTTTATATGAAATTATTAGGTATATATGTAAGTGTAGATACAATGTGCATCGTCACCACCATGAAATGATGTGCCCCAAAATGCAGTTCCATACAAACTTTCACTATGTTTGTTCAGACTAACCGCTTTATATTATACAATATATATCATTGCACAAATCTCCAGTCTCTTTGGATGGGTGTGGATAGTACGTGCATGTGATGGACGTTACCTGGCGGTGAAGAAATTAAAAGCACAAAAGAGAGCCGAAACAAGCAAATATTCCTGGCGGTGTGGTGTCGCATGTGTGGGGATGATGACCAAAATTATACCTTTGCTTTGCTTTTGCTCTCCCTGACACGGTGTACTAAGCTTGTACTTTGAGAACTCTTCTACTAGCTCTTGTTAGTAATCATGTGCTCAGCCTCAGTTCGAGCCTGGATTTTAATGGAGCTTTCCTTCCGTCCTGGGCTAAGCATTACTCTTTCCGTTCTTTTTTATACGTCGTATTAACTTTTGTTTTAGATCAAAACATTTCTATCCTTAACTATTATTTTAAAAAGCGTATGTAGTTTTACAACATGTAAATCATGATATTGTGGAAGTGTTGTCATAGTTATTCTAAAGGAATAAATATTATGTTATTAACATGTACACTTTTTTGAAGCTGATGATTAATAAATATTTGACTTAATTAGGACAAAGTTAATGTGACGTGTGAAAAAGAACCGAGGAAGTACGAATTACTACTAGCATCATTGTTGATAACAATTTCTTACATACCTTAATAATTTAATTAAGATAATTCTGGGTTTCCCTGTTGCCAATCAATCATGAGAACAAGTATAATAACAGGCTGTAAGTGGATTGAATTCTGAGGTGGAGGAAGAAAAAGAGGAGATAGTAGAAAGACGGACTGTAAGTTCATAGCCAGCTTATACACAAGAACCAAGAAACTTCAGTGGAGAAGAAGGTAAACCATGTATTAATAGTGAAGAGCTAACTATACTATATGAATGAGATGAAAGATGGACTACAAGGATCTATACAGGCTGAAAGACGGGCAGCAGCAGGCTGTATTATTTTCTTTGCTCTAAGTAACACACATGCAAGTTGAGAAGCATTAATTATAATCCACGGCTTTGTACAAGTATACTAGTAGGGGCGCCTTGTACATGAGAGGGCATAAGGCGATGGCAGCTCCGGCGGGCGGCCTGGAAGCCAAGCACTACATCCTGGCTGCCCTCACGGCGACCCTCGTCGCGGCGGGCGTCGTCACCGTGACCTCCGTCGTGCTGAGCCCAGCGCGCATCAGCTTCTCCATCACTGAGGCGCGTACCAATAACAGTCAACTGGCCACGCGCGGCGGTGGCCAGCAGCTCCTCCTCACCCTCGCCGCCGACAACCCCAGCCGGCGCGCGGCGGTGCAGTACCAGAGCATGTTCGTGGACGTTAGCAACAACACCGGGCTGCAGTGGGCGCACTGGGTCAAGGCCGACCTGGAGACGGCCATGCCGCTGCGGCAGCCGCCGCGCAACGTGACGGAGATCCACGCGACGGCGCGTCTCGTCGGCGGGCCCTTCACGGAGGACTTCACGGCGAACAGGACTAGCCACAGCTTCAGCGTGAGGGTCACCGCCACGGCGCGGTTCAAGGTCGGCGTCGCGTGGACGAGGCTTTACGACATCAGGGTCTACTGCGGGAACGTCGACTTCTTCGCCAACAAGAGCAGCACCGCCGACTGCCATGCCGCTTGATACACATACACATACACATACACATCGTCACTGTAATTGTATTGGCAATTTGGCATGCAGATGATACTGGCCAGTGTAATACATAGATATCAGTTGAACCGACGAGAAGCAATATAATGGATTTTTTCTCTCTTTTTTCCCTTTTATTTGCTGGTTATTAGGAGTAGAGTAATTTTCTCCTCTTTCATTTGTGAAAAATCCTTCAGTGTCAGTCGGACGACATTATGTACCCTCCTCGACGTAAACATGAATTTTGCACTCTTGCTTTTCTCGCTCCCTCTCTCCCACAAACATGTAACCTCCCCACTGTCACACCGTCTCCCTCGTATACACACATAGATACACACATACATGCTTCATACTCCGCCTATAAACATATACATGCATACTCTACTCTTACAAGCATCTTCCAAAGATTAAGTCCATAGACGGATCTTAAGATTGACTAAGCCACACGACGAGTGTCTCACTATTAATCGGTACGTCGCCTATCACTAAATGCGAAATGTTCCTTTTTATTCTTTTTGGAGTAAGATATACGCGCACCACCCATACATACCATGTCAAAAACTTCAACTCATGTAGAGTAAATATATCTCAAGAATTAGAGTATATTATATATCGAGGCTAGGTAGACATTATATCCCCCTCCTCTGCATATACTGTTAGAAAATTAGGCAATTTCAAGTTTAATTTAATTCAGAAAAATGACATAATCATGATATTGGTAACATCAATTGTGCGCTTATTCAAGGTAGACAAAAACATCATGTATATCATGTAGATGACGCTAACTAGCAAGATTTTAATTAGAAACTTAAGAGAATGATGAAGAAAATAACCTGCGGCAGAGCCGGAAGCACTTGAATGAAACATGGTGCCTTGTTGATGTAGTCGTCCCGCTTGGTGCAGTGCCGTAAGGAAGCTGTGCAGACCTTGCGCCGCAGGGAGGAGAAAGACGAACAACAACGTCGGCGCCGGGAACAGAGAGGACGAAGAAGCGAGTAGTCGTATCGCTTGATAACACTCCCCAAAAACGTGATGGCCGCCCTTCACCCGAGCAGGTGAAATCGACGACAGAGACGTTCCGGAGGCTCTACTCTTACATCTTGTGTGCGTGCGGGAGATGGAACGGGGACTGCTCTGCGCTATGGGAGATGTGGTTGTTCTTCAAGCCCGAGAAATGACTGATAGATGCCAAGGTCCATATATTGGACACCGTGGAGAAGAAAGGCTTTGGGGAGGAGTGGAAAAGCCAGCGGATAGGGAGGCAGTACTGGGAGAAACTCCCGTCATCAAGACCAACTCAGTTTCCAATCAATTGAGCAACTTCCGTATTAATGGAGATCGAGTGGCAAAACCTTTCCCGTCCGTCCGCTCGCTCGCCTGCCCCGCCCCCGCCCACGCCCACGCCCACGGCCTCGGCCCGGCCCGGCCGGTGGCGGCGGCGCGCGCACGTGTGGCATCCAGCTATCCTTTCCTCAACTTCTCAATATAATCAACCAAGGTTCAACCATATAAGTCGAGTCAATGTTCAGTCAAATTCTCATTTAGTACTAAACCATATAACATGCATTATTTGGACCATAGAGTTTATTAGTTTTATTAAATATTAAATGGGCCAAGCCCACTAAATATCTAACAATCCCCACCACACTCTATGGTTCGATGCAAATTGGTCTTATAATCACGTTCCTTTTATATACCAGTGTTTCGATGGAGACTGTTAAGTTGAACATCCATCTAGAGTAATAGCTACACCCAACCACAACTGAACAATGGACTACACCTTGAATTAACAGTTTTGTATGAGATAAGTTTCACTAGAACCCTTAACTGATACTAGATTGCAAGGAGCATCCTTTCTGATTGAAGCATATAAGTCACACTTCCTAGCCTTTTTATTAGTGTCTAGAGATAACTCACATCTCATAGATTGTGACTAGCAATTGAACTCATATAGGTGTGTTCCTTCTATGATGCCTTGTAGGACAACATCCCTGCTTAGACAAGCCACTCGGATCATATTAAGAAATTAATCAACCTGCCTTATAGTACTGGAGAGACGGTGCATCTCAAACGAGTCAGACTTTTAATCTAAAGAGTCTCTCCCTCAGTCAACCACTAGCTTGTTTCACCATCCTAATTCACGGGATCTCCGATCACATAGGATTGGTTACCACTATGGAATGACTTCGAGTGAGTCTCAAGCCCAACACCCTTGACGCACCTTCTATCACATTACGTGACAGACCCTTAGTAAACTAATCTGCTAGATTCTTTGATGTATGGACATAGTCCAATGCAATTACTCCAGAGTTTCTCAGTTTCCTGACAGACTTCAGACGTCTTTTCACATACCTTGTAGACTTCATGTTGTCCCTAGAACTGTTCACCTTTGTTACCATAGTTTGGTTTTCATAGTTCATAGAAATAGCCGGTATAGGCTTTTCCACAACTGGTAAATACATAAGGAGTTCACGAAGCCACTCGGCCTCAGTGCCAGCGGTATCTAATGTTATTAGTTCTGCTTTTATTATAGACTTCGTTAAAATAGTCTGCTTGCAAGACTTCTAGGAAATAGCACCACCTATAAGAAAGAACACATATCTGCTCGTGGCGTATAGCTCATCAGCATCAGAAATCCAATTAGCATCACAATAACCCGCCAATACCCTTGAGTATCTGGTACAATGAATACCATAACTCATTGTTTCTTTCAGATAGCGTAGTACTCTCTTAAGAGCACTCCAGTGAGTATCTCCTGGATTTGACACAAACCAGCTTAGTTTGCTCACAGCAAACGAGATATCAAGCTTCGTGGCACTAGCCAAATACATAAGTGAACTAACTATTTGAGAATATCTCAATTGATCCCTTAAAATTCTACGATTCTTTCTCAGTATCACACTTGGGTCATAAGGAGTTAGAGCAGGTGCGTAGTCACTGTACCCAAAGCGACTTAGTACCTTTTCCACATAGTGAGACTGCATAAGAGTTACCCCACCATTTTCTTCTTCTCTTAGTAGCTTTATGTTAAGAATAACATCAGCCTCACTTAAGTCTTTCATCATAAAATTATTTGATAGAAAATATTTCAATTCTTTAATCATATCAACATTGTTACCAAAGATTAAAATATCATCCATATATAAGCACAAAATGACACCATTACCTTCACCATACCGATAATATACACATTTTATCAGCTTCATTCACTGTAAAGCCGGCTGATGTTAAAATCTTATCAAACTTCTTATGCCACTGCTTAGAGGCTTCCTTTAGGCCATACAAGGATTTCAACAATTTACAAACCTTACCCTCTTGACCTTTTACAACAAATCCATCAGGCTCATCCATATAGATCTCTTTCTCAAGCTCTCCATTTAGGAAAGCTTTCTTAACATCCATTTGATGAATGAGAAGACCGTGTGAGGCAGCCAAGGATAATAGCACATGAATGGTCATCAAATCAGGCAACTGGTGAGTAAGTATCGAAATAATCTTCTCCTTTCTTTTGTGTATAGCCTTTAGCCACTAGCCTTGCCTTATACTTCTCAATAGTATCATCAGGCCTAAGCTTCTTTTTAATACCCATTTACACCCCACAGGTTTACATCCATAAGGACGATCAACCACTTCCCAGTCCCATTAGACAAGATAGAATCCATCTCACTTTGAACAGCTTCCTTCCACAAGTCAGCGTCAAGAGAGGAATATGCCTCAACAATGGTTGTGGGACTGTCATCCACAAGGTATATAATAAAGTCTTCCAAAGAATTTTGCAACCCTCTGCCTCTTATTCTTTCGAGTGACTATATTATTATCTTCCTCAAGAATTTCTTCATGGGATTCAACATTAGCGTGTACTATCGGTTCATGAGATTCAGGGATAGAAACAGAATCATGACTAGATATGCTAGGTGTATTATTCTTCATGGGAAATTCATCCTAAAAAATGTTGTATCTCTAGATTCCATGATTATATCAACAGCCATCTCAGGAATGCTAGAATTTATTATTAAAAACCTATAACCCACGCTGTGAATAACATAGCCAATGAAAACACAATCTATATTTTCTGGTCTAAGCTTTCGCTTTTTATTTATTGGCACATTCACTTTTGTCAAACAACCCAAAGTTCGCATATAAGAGAGATTTAATCTTTTCTTCTCCCATTCCTCGAATGGTGTAATTTCTTTGTTCTTCGTGGGCACCCTATTTACGACATGATACGCTATCAATATAGCCTCACCCCACCATTCCTTAGATAGTCCCGCAGTCTCCAACATGGCGTTAACCAAATCAGTTAGAGTGCAATTCTTTCTCTTAACAATCCCATTGGACTGCGGTGAGTATGGTGACGTCCTCTCATAAATTATTCCATGTACCGCGCAAAACTCAAAAAATCCAATTGAGAAATATTCTCTCCCATGATTGGACCGTAAAAATTTGATTTTCTTATCAAGTTGATTTTCTATCTCAACTTTATAGATTTTAAAATAATGCAATGCTTCATCTTTAGTTTTCATTAAATACACGTAGCAAAATCCTATGCAATCATCTACAAAAGTAATAAAGTATCTCTTACCACCCTTGGTCAATTCCCCATTCATCTCACAAATATCAGAATGAATTAGTTCAAGTGGTGCCAATTCTTTCGCCACAACAGCCTTATAAGGCTTACAAGGTTGTTTTGCTTCAACACAAACATGGCACTTAGAACTTTTGACCATATCAAATTTCAAAATTAAATTTAAACCAACTAAGTGAGACATGCAACCAAAATTAATATGACATAACCTCGAATGCCAAACATTTGTCTCAACATTATTAACCACATTATTCACAGAATTAAAACAAGTATCAACCAAGGACAAGTGGAACAACCCTCCGCTCTCATAGCCTTTACCAACAAAAGTGCCATATTTAGAAACGACGTATTTATTGGACTCGAATACTAGTTTATAGCCATCTCGACACAGCATAGAACCACTAATTAAGTTCTTCTTTATTGAGGGGACATGATGCATGTTCTTAAGCTGCACGGTCTTTCCCAAAGTAAGTTTCAGATTGACCGTACCAACACCATGAACAGCCGCACGCGCTCCGTTCCCCATCAACAAGGAGGAAGCCCGCCCGACCTGATAAAAAGAAAACAAGGAAACATCAACACACACATGAATATTTGCACCGGTATCAACCCACCAATTAGGTGAATGACAAACTGAAAAAACAGTAGGCAATAAATTACCATACTCAGGTGTTCCTGTCTCAGTCACAACGGTGTTTGCTGATGTCTTTGTCGGAGGCTTCCACTGAGCATCAGGACACTCTCTAGCATAGTGCCCAATCTTGCCACAGGTGAAACAATTTCCATTCTTCTTGTTCTTCTTATTCTTCTTGAAAGAAGTGGTGGGCTTTTGCTTGAGTTCTTGCTAAAATTTCTTTTTCTGTGGTTTGGGATGATTCTTTTGCACCACATGTGTGTTAGAATTCCCCTCACTGACCTTCTTGCCTTTGACATCCTTTGCCCTTCCCTTGTCCTCAACATCTAGAGTCCCAACGAGCTGGGTAACACTAAACTCTTGTCTCTTGTGTTTCAAGAAAGTTGCAAAATCAGTCCAAGATTGTGGCAGTTTTGCAATGATACAGCCAGCCACAAACTTGTTAGGAAGCACACACCTAAATAGCTCAAGTTCCTTCACCAGTGCTTGTATGTAACACCCAAAAATTTCAATAATTAGAATTTGTGGGTTTAAATGATTTAGATAATAATTAATGGGGAATTAGGATTTAAAATTTTAGAAAGAATATTTGGTGATGCATTCATGCTGTTGCATTTATTTTATTTTGTGGTGTGAAATTTATTTTATTTGATCTGAAATTTTAAATCTTTTCAAATAATTTGAAAACAAACAAACAAATAAAGAAAAGAAAGAAAAAAAAATAAAACAAACTCACCTTCTTACCTGTTCAGCCTGGAGGCCCGCTAGGCCTGCCCTCCCGTTTTCCCCGCTGCTGGGCCGATGGGGCCGAGTCGCTCTTCCCCGCGCCCGCGTGGGCCGACCCGTTTGCACCGCGCGCGCGCTCGTCTCTCTCTGGCGTCACTGACGAGCTGGGCCCGCTTGTCAGCGCGTCTCTTCTTCCTCGCGTCGTGACCGAGCCGGACACGAGCGTTGCAACCACCGAATCCTTACCGCCTAACCCGGGATTTCCTACCCGAATATGATGATATGGTGCTATAAAAGAGTAGCCGGGTTTCTCCTCTTTCCGTTTTCCATCTAAAACGCTAGTCCAACCACGTGAAACCGAGCTCTAGGGATTGGGGGGAGTTGGAGGTTGCGGTTGCTCGTAGGAGGAGCTCTCGGGTGGATTTGAGGTCGAGTTCTTCGCGTTGGTGAGTCCGCACTCTTCTCCTCTACCTTCTCATGCTTTTCTTTTGGGTGGAGAGGCTTCAAATCGAGCTTTTGAAGATCACCGATGAGTCGGCAATGGCGCCGCTGCCCTCCTCTCGTCGTGTGCCTTGCTCAATCCACCGTAGCTAGCTTGTACCGCATAGATGGATTCGCGTTAAGCTTCTCTTTCGATTGGTGTCGGTTGCGGGGCGAATCGCTGTCGGATGAGGTGGGTCCGAAGCTTTCCGGCGAACAGCTCGCGCCGGCCATGGCGGCCACCGGCCGGAGACGGAGGTGATGGCCGCGTCTCTCTCTCTCTCTTTTCGCGGGATTGATGACGGCCATCCATCGGTTGATCAACGGACAGGATTAGAAGAGGTACCCCTTCGCGGGGTACAATTTCTAAAGAAACCCTGAGCTTTTCGGTATTAAAACCCGCAGTCCCTTGGCGTATTATCCAAAATCCATTTCTTCGTTTTGAAAGCGTATTTCTTCTCGGTAAATCAAAAATACGTTTTCTGATATTTACAGTTTTGCCACTAAACTTGTTTTGGTCATAAAATCTTCATTTTAACTCCGATTTGATCCGTTCAAGTTGCGTTATGTTCATATTTGCGAGCTCTACATGTTGGTATAGTTGTACAGTAGGTTTGGGAAGATTAATTTTCGAGTTTATATTTAAGTATTTATTTATCTATAGGAAATCTTAGAAAATTCATAACTTTCACGTTTTAACTCCGAATTTGGTGATCTTTACGTCTGTGTGATCGTAGGAACGTGTAGAAGAGTTTTATAAACTTTTATTACTGTTTTGCTACTGTTGGTGTACTGTTCTAATTATATCTCTTTGTTTGCTTCGTGTATGTTTGATTGGATGCGTGTATGTTGTTGATTGATGATCGAGTATTGAAGGTGAGCAGTTTCTGGACGATCAGGAGTATTACTTTGAGCCAGATCAGCAGTATCATCCGGAGAGCTTTGATCAAGGCAAGTATAACAAGGGACTATCCTTGTTACCTATTCACAATAATCAAATTCATACGCATGTGTCCACTTTGATAACCCTAGAGATTATAACATAGTGATTGTTATCCTGATTCCTTGACAACCTTGGGGTATGCATTGGGTAGCTGTTGCTAGTGCTTAACTATGAACATTGATCTTGTAATTTGGTTAATGAAATAAACAACCAACTTTTAAGATGATTTAAATCCTATTAAAGGGTGCTAGAGCACTATGTTGTTTTATGATGCTCTAGTTACTCTCCATAAGGACTTATTTGTACGTGATCATCCGGGACATACAGTATAGCTGTGGGGGCTATATGGCTCTGGCTTTAGTTGCTCAAAAGACCTTTTCTAGCTTGTTAGTGGTTACCTTAAATGGCGTAAGAACGGCTTGCCACGTTGGGTGTAGGGCGAGCCCCTGTCCTTAGTGTGTATAGGCTGCGAGTTGTGTGCCACTGGGAAGGGGGGTTCTACATCTGCCTGCCGAGTGAATCTAATGGCCCTAACTTGTTAGACGAACTTTTGAATGGCTTTATATGGTTCTTCGGTGTTTGGGTTTGATCTCCCCACACATTTGGAAATCATGACTCACAGTGAAAGTGTACACCTCTGCGCAGAGTTAAAAACTGGTATACTAGCCGTGCCCACGGATATGGGCGGCCTTGGAACATCTACAAATAGATGATCATAATTGTTATATCATGCTTAATTATTATCGTTATTATTATGTTCATGTTAATGTTATTCATTACCCTTATTACAATTGATCATTGATTCATTAATGGGAAGTGGATTACCTTGATGCTACTCAATTGCTAATTACATGATAAATAAAAGCTAAACGCAGTTAAACAGTATCTAGCCTTTTGTGCCTCATGAACCTGTGGTGTACTTGTTGAGTTCGACATGGACTCACCCTTGCTATTTCCACCATAACAGATGAAGATTATGAGGAAGATTATCGTAACGAGTACTAGTCTTGGTGTCAACCAGTCAACCATGTCCCTGTGTTTGGAGTTTCCGCTGGAGATCTACTATTAGTCATTATTACTTATAGTTCAAGACTATTTGTTAAATGCTTATTCGCTATGTAATAAGCACTGTGATGATACTATATAATTTGTCTACTTGTGTGTGCGATCATGTCCTGGGGCGCACATGAGTCTTTTATGCATCCTATTTTTGTCCTTAAAAATGGGTGTGACATTGTATTTCATGAGCCTGTTCAACTACCGGACGGCCCTCAACCATCCGATAATCATGGAACTACACCCTGACGTATAACTTAGAACCGGCATCAGAAACCTCGTAATAGGCCTCAAGTGCATCCCACATGGCCTTTCCAGTCGGAAGCTGCACATATGCATCAATAAGGGAGTCCCCTATGATGCTCAACAGAGTAGCCTTACAAGTAGTGTCAGTATATTTGAACGATGCTCCTTCTTAGAGGTATGCGGACCAACAGCTCTCTCTTCCACCACATGAAAATAGTTCATGGAGATCAACCACAGAATGCATTTCTGGCACCACCTCTTATAGTGAGTGCCCTCAAAAGGAGTCAGTTTTAGCATGCCCGCAAAGCCAACAGATGAAAATTGCCCATCATGTTTTTGGACTGTTAGAAAATTAGACAATTTCAAGTTTAATTTAATCCAGAAAAATAACATAATCATGATATTGGTAACATCAATTGTGCGCTTGTTCAAGGTAGACAAAAACATCATGTATATCATGTAGATGACGCTAACCAGCAAGGTTTTGATCAAAAACTTAAGAGGATGATGAAGAAAATACCCTGCGGCAGAGCTGGAAGCACCCAAATGAAACATGGTGCCTTGTTGATACAGTCGTCCCGCTTGGTGCAGTGCTGTAAGGAAGCCGTGCAGACCTTATGCCGCTGGGAGGAGAAAGACGAATAACAACGCCGGTGCCGAGAACAGAGAGGACGAAGAAGCGAGTAGTCATGTCGCTTGCTGACACTCCTCAAAAACATGATGGCCGCCTTTCACCCGAGTAGGTGAAATCGACGGGCAGAGACGTTCCGGAGGCTCTACTCTTCCATCTCGTGTGCGCGCAGGAGACGGAACGGGAACTGCTCTGCGCTACGGGAGATGTGGTTGTTCTTCAAGCCTGAGAAATGACTGATAGATGTCGAGGTCCATATATTGGACACCACAGAGAAGAAAGGTTTCGAGGAGTGGAAAAGCCAGCGGATAGGGAGGTGGTACTAGGAGAAACTCCTGTCATCAAGACTAACTTAGTTTTCCAATCAATTGAGCAACTTCCGTATCAATGGAGACTGAGTGGAAAACCTTTCCTGTCCGTTTGTCCGTCTACCACGCCATGCCATGCCCACGGCCTCGACCCGGCCGCCGGCGGCAGCGGCGGTGCGCACGCGTGTGGTATCCAGCTATCCTTTCCTCAACTTCTCAATATAATTAACCAAGGTTCAACCATATAAATCGAGTCAATGTTCAGTCAAATTCTTATTTGGTACTAAACCATATAACATGCATTATTCGGACGATAGAGTTTATTAGTTTTATTAAATATTAAATGGGCCAAGCCCACTAAATATCTAACATATACTAAATACATTTTTTACTATATTTTTCCCTCTATCTATCTCCCTACGGACTCCTGTCAAGCCAACCAAGATTCGCCCCCTTCATACACATATTCTACTCCTGTGAGCACATATGAGAGATTGAGCTAATACAACTAAGATTTAAAAAGTCACCATAGGCATCTTGATGTCGATGCATATGTGGGCAACCATTGAAATAATTCTTTTTTCTTTATGGAATAAATTCAAAAAAAATGAGCACACCCAAACCAAGTCAAGGCCTTAAATACTGATAGATAGGTTCTATCATATAAAACCTAACAAACCAGCTGCCCCTCTTCCAATTTCTCTTTTTCTACCTCCTTGTGCTGATCCTCTGGCCAAGGAATAATGCTACCAAAAAAAAGAATAGGCCACCATGGTGAAGTTTTGACAACAGGGCCGGAATAAAGTCAGCCTATATATAAGTAACGTACTACCAAAGCCTTTGGAATACGTTTATTTTTTCCTACTAAAACGGCCCATGTGTAAGTATCAATAAGAGATATGATGATAGAAAAATGACGGTGCTAACCCAAAGCTGGCAATATAATAGTGGCTGTTTTTCTCACTATATAGCTAGCTGCTACAGGTCTGGTGCAGTTGGTGAGTGCTAGCTCGTCGAGTCACCAGGTCTTGGGTTCGAAGCCGTCTCTCTGTAGAATTTCTGCTGGGGTAAGACTTTGCTTCGGTTATTCCCTTCCCCAGACCCCACTCGTGTGGGAGCCTCTGGCACTGGGTCTGCTTTTTTTTTATAGCTAGCTGCTAGTGATCGCTTTCTTGCGTTATAGAATGTACCACCATATAGCCCCCCATACCATTAATGATGGAGCCTAGCTAATAATTGCCAAAATGTCATCCAAAAAAGTCATGTGCTTGCCACAATGGCATCAACATTGTTTTTTTTAACACCAATTCCTAATCTTATTGTCAAATTTAAAAGGCTATCTTGCTCAAAAATTTAAAAGGCAATGCATGGAACACGAGCGGCAAGTAACGATGATGATTCATGATTCATACACAACACACACACACACACATCGCCGAGCGAGCCGAGGAAAGGCTATATATGGGTTACTTTGGAGCATACGTGTGCACGTGATGGCGTGATGGCGAAATCAATATAAAGCATCCGGCAGATTGCACCGGCAGCTGTGTTCTTTCTCCTTCTTTTGAGAGCAAAAACGTACAGGTTTTATTATAATCCACCAGAAAAAAAACATGAGAGACCAATACGTAAGAGTTTGAATTTGAACAGAGAAAGGGGCAAGCACTAACTCTTTACCTCAGTTTTTATTTATTATCTAATAACTAATAATAAAGCATGCTGGTATAGCACTTCTGAAGTGTACTACTCACGGCTTTCAAGGGCAACGACAACATACCCTGACAGACTCTCGTCGGTGGCCTGGTGGGAAAGAACGCCACTCACCTTAACGAATGATCCTTCCTAATAAGCCTCATGACACCCCATTTCAAAAGCTTGGGTGCATGTTGGATCGAAAGTGAGCACCTCTTGATAGTTGATATGGTGGGATCTTGATATATAGTTGATATGGTGGGAACATGCACAATATAATAGCTAGCTCTAGATAGCTTATATGTAATGTAATGCACCACCATAGATTTAACTAATGTTTTGTTTTGAGCAAAAACTGGTTTTATTTATTTTAGACATAAGGGCACACCTCTAAAATAAAAAAATGAATTTTAAAATTAGAGAACTTAAAACGAATATTTGGGGTTCTAAACTATCTCAGACAAAAAAAAAGTTGTCAACTACAAAGTGAAACTCCTACACTTTTGCCACTTTCGCTGATGTGGCACGCCAGGTGGGCATGCTAGCGCGGCAGCGAGCCTGGCAGCCCTATCTTGGCAGGGGAAAAGACCTATTGACCCCTGTTGTTTTCTCCCTCAACTCGCTGACACATGGACCCCACATGTCAGCTTCACCTTCAACCTCTAGCCATCACCACGTAGCGAGGGGAGGGGAGGAGTTCGTGCGGTCCACGTCGTCGATGAGCAGTGGCCTGGGCGCGCGGGCCGCGGCCTTGGCAAGCAGCGTCGGTGGTGGCGCCTGGCCACCATCTTGCCCAGAGCTGTGGCTGCTTTCAATCCCCTCTCTCTAATCTCGCCTCTTGCTCTCCCTCTGGCTAGGATGCCACTGCCGTAATGCCATAGCCCAAGACGAGCACTAAGCTCCCGTGGCCATGGCTGCTGCCGGCAAGCTCAACACCACCGCCGCTCTGAGCCACCTACAGCGTCACCATCCTCACCGCGCACCTCTCCAACCTTGCCACCACTTCCTACAGCCCTACGCGCAGCCGAATCCACCGTCATCGCAATCCGCCGCCGTGTGCGGAGTACACCACGCGGAACACCGCCACTCGCATGGCCCCAACGTTGTGGGTCACCTTGGGTCAAGCCGTGAGAATCCATGGGCGCCATCGACTTCCTGGATGCTTCCGCACTAGTCCTAACCACCGGCGACTCCAGCGGCATTGCCTTTGACGCCTCGTAGCGCGGAGGAAGGGGCGTGGGAGCACGCAACAACTAAGGTGGGTGCCTCGCCTGCCGGATGGCCACCGATGATGCGGCTTGGAGCAGCAGATTGAGTTAGGGACTTGAACCAGGTAGATGAATAGGTTTCACTACAATGAAAAGATATGCTGAGTTCGTGTGATTATTGTTATATTTGAGATCACTTTGAGTACCATATATGCAATGCAATGTCCATAAAGATGAAGTTAAAAGAATATCCTTCGCCTATGAAGAAGTGTTCACGTAGACAGGCCTGGTTAGGTTCCAAATCCTAGAAACACACGCGCATATGAATATTTCACGCAAAAAATTATATGATATGTGATTGCGACTTTTGATTTGGGGTTCGCTAGTTTTTAGGCTAGATGCAAAAAGGTAAATTTTCTACTGATTTTTTGAATTAATGGTTTACCTCCTGAAATCCATTTTCAGAAAGGTGGACTTTTTCCTGCTGGTGAAATTAATCGGCCATTATATTTCCATTTGCCGTTATATTAGCCATATGCAGTCGGTCATTTGACTACCTGTAAAAATCCTATTTACACACCTCTAGAAATAGTGTTTTAGTAGTGAATCAATGCCCGCTGCCCATCTGTTGATGATTGCTAGCATTCTATCCCCTTCAATTGTATTTGTGATAGCATTTTTAATGGAGCCTAACGATACTACTCCAAGCTTTTAGAACCTGGTACTTTTCTTGAAGGACTTATTATATTTATGGTGAGAAGAAAGTAGAAATTAAACGATAGTGTTAATAACTCAAAAGACAGGTTGAGTAATGACGGCCACTCTTTTGATTATCATTTCCCAAATTAAAAGGTGACTAGTGCTCTCTCTCTTTTTGTCAGCCTCTCCTTGATTCTGTGAGATGATGACAGATGAGCGCAAGTAAATTAAGTTCCTTGTTAGTCACATCGCTATGGACGTCATCTTTCACACGCATACCATGGACCTCCATCGTGATCAGAAGACTACTGCCATTAACACAGTTTCCTGTGTAATTCTTGTCTGCGAACATTCCTTAATTTTTGTCCTACAAACGCCATTAACAATTTGATGGATTTGCGCCTAAGAGTGAAAATAAATGGAGCGGCCAGGAAAACCAATCTCCCAATTTCACTTTCACATTTTGTAAATGAAAATGGAAGAAGGCCTAGAACCGGAGTCTCTCTCACACAGAAGTTTCTCTCTCTTATCAAGCGTCTAAAATTTTACCAACGGACACGGTCCCCTGCGGCCTTTGTAGGTATGTTGCTCTCTTCATGATTTGAAACTCAAGGGAATTTTGATCACCACATCATCACTCGAGTTGTAAAGCAGCGCGTTTCGAATCATTGGAGGGCGAGGGAACAATGGCAAAGTCATAGTATGCACTTTGCACCAACATTGGCAGAAATTAAAGTGAGGAGACAGCAGGAGTGATAAGGGTTATCAGCATTGTCATGTCATGTTATAAAATTGGGTGTATGCATATATGTTTGCATCAAAAAAGAGAAAGGAACTGATTCTGATCTGATAATGAGTGTGATACGCCAAGAATTCATTGATTGGAGAGGAGCTAAAGAGAAGCCAAAAAAGAATTATCACGATTGGAGAAAACATCCCAATTAATAAGGATTCGAAGAAAGAGAGAGAGAGAGAGAGAGAGAGAAAGAAGCCACTGCAAAAGAAAGAAAAGAAAATAATGAATGAGCCATTACCATGTGTAAATGAACAACTTAAGTTTCTTGACTTAATTAGTTGAAAGGTTGCAAGCCATCATTGTTCCCAGAGGTTTGTTTGCGGTGGTAATCTTCACAAATGTGCTGCTGTACATTTGATACCGGGGAACAAGGTGCTTTTAATTTTCTTTCTGGCTGAGTAGGACACTGAAACGTTGAGTTTAATGAAGTTTCCTACTTTTAAGATTTGGTTTCCTTTGGCGATCGCATCTAGTACAGTCGTAAATAAACATATATATTTTAGCTGGCTTTTATTTTTTTTCAATCATGCTCTCTCGTGTTTCCCACTCATATTTCATATAAAACTCTCATGTCATCTGCAACGAAGCAAAGGTAACCTAATAATGCCTTTATTCTAGCGGATAATAATATAGACTCGTGTTTCTCACCTTGCAGTATATATCATATTATACATTGGATAATGATATTTCGAATATATCTTTATTTTGCCTCCCTCTCCCCTTTGAGCAGGTTATGCACATATAATTAACACCATTCACTATATAACTACGACTACTCTCTGATCTCTGAGTGCATCACATAGATAAATTATAATGGAAAATTTTGGACATTTTGTAACGGGATAATTATTTCGTTCTGTAATATTTAGAAAATAAATAATTCAGATATCTGCAACACATAGAAGTTCCTTGGAGTACTTCTTTTTCTTTCCCTTTCTCATCATCTTATAAAGAACGAATGTAACTATTTGAAAAAAAACAAGGTTAAGATGGAGAATACTACTAGCTAAACAACATTTATTATCTTAATAATTGGCCAACAAAAGAGCCTTCTCAAGACCTAGAAACTACTATGTTATTCAGAGAAAAATGAAAAACAAAACTACCCATCGCTACTGAAAAAATAACCTAAAGTAGCATATACCTATTTGAACTACCCATCACTACAAACAAGAAAAATATTACCCAAAATACTTCTATACCTATTTATAGATTATCAACCATTGCGATTACCAAAAAATTACCAATGCACATGCTTCTCGGTAATCCACTTCTAACATTGCTAAACAATTATGCCTATCACTGAAAATAGAGGACAACACAATTTACAATGCATAAGTTTGTTGCACAGCGACATGCCTTTAAGATGCCGAGGTTACAAATTTTTTTAGGACCATCGAGGTTACAATTTTCATGATCATTAATTTGATGTAAAAAATAAAAACATAATTAGGCAAAAAATGAATAAAACAACATCGGCAAGACCCTGGTGTCCAGGACACAGGGCACCAAGGTATGCCTGCTTTTCTCCTTCTTGCTCTGTTTGGGTATCGTACTGTTGCCTTCGTGTATTGTGGTGAAGTAGTGATTCCTTAGTCGCTGAGATGTATTGCTAAACCTTACCGAATCCATTTGTTAGGGCACTTATTCAGTCAGGTCAGACCTATTCCTGGGCTTGTGCAGTGCTGTATAGATTTGTATGCCAGAATGAAGTGGTGTGTGTCCATGGCATTGTATGGTTGTACTGGTCCAATCCATGTATCTTGACTTCACTCCTGTGAAATCATACCAACAACCAAGTTTATATGGCATTTTTAGCGATACTTTTGATTTAGACATTGTTCCCGATTTACACTAGTACTATTTCACTCAGACCTTAGATGTGTAGAATTTGCTGTGTAAGATGAGATCTTTGTAGGCTGTCACATTTGTTTCTGTTCATATAATAAGTTGGAAGCCCTAAGATTATGCACTCTTTGGTCTGTTTTCTCTATGTATCACCTCAATGACAGGTAAGTTCCGAAGCCGATCGTGAGGGAGTGGGTCGGGCTGGTGTACCTTCCTAAAATTTTCTCATATGCTCAAGTGGCAAATGTCGGTGGCTCTGGATGCGAAGGATGTTGGCAAAATAAGTTTGTCCGGTGGCTCTGGATGTTAAGGTGTCTAGCCCCGGACCATCCACTAGGTTGATGCACTTAAACGTCTTGCTGCTAGACATTTTATGCCTTTAAACGTCTTGCTGCTAGACATTTTGTGCCTACTCTTGAGTTTTCCGCCATTCTTTCGTTTGTTTACATTGGAAGGATACAAGAGGGTGATTAATCTATTTGGATCATGAAATAAGCGTCTGCTAAAAAACTAAATAGCCTAACCTAATATTTGTCCCAAATAGACAATACATATATAGTTGTCAATGCTATTTATGCATTCTGTAGCAGCACAGGGGATGCATACTGTTGCAGTGTTGGATGGAAGGGCGTTGATGTTAAGAATGTCACAAAAGCTTAGTAGTGTTGAACTAGGAGATATCTTCGAGAATGCAATAAAAAGAAAGCCAATGAAGTATTATGGACTGAGGTGGCCACATCGACCAAAAAAAACTCAACAACTCATAGGACGACTAACATAAACAAAGATAAGAATCAGTATGGAAGATATATGTGATGGTACAGCATAGACCTCTGAATCGTGATGGCAAAGTTAGCGAAACAAGAGAACAAGAGATCATCCTTCTAAAACTGGATTTTGAGAAAGCATTTGATAAAGTGGAGCACACAGCCATTGTTCAGGTTATGCAAGCCATGGGATTTCCCCAGAAATGGGTACATTGGATACAAAGTATTCTCTCTACAGGCATTTCTTCTGTTCTTTTAAATGGGGTACCTGGAAAAGAATTTCTTTGCAAAATAGGAGTGAAGCAAGGTGATCCACTCTCACCGCTTCTATTTGTCTTGGCAGCTGATTTACTGCAAAGCATTATTAACAGAGCATACAACCAGGGTCTTTTCAAGCTTCCACTGCCTAACAGAGATGTTAACCATTTTCCCATTATTCAGTATGCTGACGATACCCTTTTGTTTATGCAAGCTGATGCTAGGCAACTCTTCTGCTTAAAAGCTCTGCTACAAAGTTTTGCACAGTCAACTGGTCTAAAAGTAAATTATCATAAATCTTGCCTCATTCCAATCAATGTAGATGCCTTAAAAGTTACTCAGCTTTCAAGTCTTTTTGGTTGCACAGTTGGAACTCTGCCGTTTACTTATTTGGGTTTGCCACTGGGGACAATTAAGCCTTTAGTTAAGGATTTTGCACCTCTTGTCTGTAGAGTGGAAAGAAGAATGTCTGCTAGTTCTACTTTTCTGTCATATTCAGGAAGGCTCCAGTTGGTAAACTCAGTTCTATCCTCTTTACCAACTTACTTCATGTGCACAATTAAGTTGCCTAAGACAGTAATTGAGGCCATTGACAAGATTAGGAAAAATTGCTTATGGAGGGGGAATGCTATAGAAGCCAAAGGGTACAACTTGGCTGCCTGGCCAACAGTTTGTGTCCCTAAAACCAAAGGGGGTCTTGGAGTAAGAGATCTCAATTTACAAAATGAGGCATTACTTCTAAAGCAACTAGACAAATTCTACAATAAGAAAGATATCCCTTGGGTCCATCTGATCTGGAGCTCATACTACATTGGGAAAGTACCCCATTTACAGTCTGTTAAAGGATCATTTTGGTGGCGTGATATCTTCAGACTAGTCCAAAAGTTCAGAGAGATTGCTAAATGTATTCCTGCAAATGGTCTAACTTTTAGTCTCTGGTTTGATGAATATGAAGATCAACCTCTAAACTTGAAATACCCACAGCTCCATCAGTTTGCCAATGAAAAAAAAATTTCAGTCAGTAAAGCTCTTCTTACTTCAGATTTATTGTCCCTCTTCAATTTGCCTCTGTCTAGAGAAGCTTTCAATGAGTACCAATCTTTCAGTGAAACTTTAGATCAGTTGAGAGAAAATACAGATCAAGATGACATCTGGACTTACACTTGGAATGGTGTATATACTTCGAGTAAATACTATCATCACTTTTTTGCTGCTATCATGCCTCCTGCTCCTTTTCGGTGGATTTGGAAGACAAAGTGTGTCCCTAGAATCAAGTTTTTTGCCTGGCTTTTATTGAGTGATCGTCTCAACACAAGAGAGATGCTGCGTAGGAGGGGCAAATCTCTAGAAGAAGGTTACTTCTGCCCACTTTGTCATGAGGACATTGATGAAACTGTAATGCATTTATTCTTTGAGTGCTCCTCGGCCACAACAAGATGGTTCCTGATTGGCATTCAGTGGACTGATTTTGACAGTATTTCTCAGATGCTCACACAGAAGAAGGCTCAGCTCAACGTCCCATTCTTCATGGACCTTTTTATGATTGCAGCCTGGTGCTTATGGAAGGAAAGAAATGATCTAGTCTTCAATGGAAAGGTGCCTTCGCCTGCTGCCTGGAAGCAACGTTTTGTGAATGAAGTTAAGCTTCATTTCTGTCGTCTCAATTCCAATGTTAAGCATGTTATTTCCTTTTGGTTGAACTCTTTGTAATAGGTAGTTTTCTTCTTGAGGTTTGTCTTTTGTTAGCTCCTAGCTAACTTCCTGTAACTTTCTTCTCCTTGGTCTTTTTTAATATATTGTTCTGGGGAGCGTGGCTCCACAGTTTTCTTCAAAAAAAAAATATATAGCCCACAAATTATTGATGGTGGAACCTAACCTGGCCCGTGGCACCAAAAAGACGAAGCGCAGATAACCCATCGATCTACATAGAACATGGGAGTATGGAAAGAGCACAAGGTGATACATGTTGGCACACAACTTGAAATGTGTAGCTCAATGGTAAGAAGGTTACAATGGAAGATGTTACTCCACTATTGGTGCAAGACTTGATCATGCCCAAAAGTATGCCAAGAGCCTTCTAGAAAGGACACTCAAGCTTGGGGATGAGTACAAGAAAGAGCAGAGACAAGACTTTGTGGATGTCCAAAAGTAAAAATCATCTGATCTCTATGATGGCTCAAGCCTTATTTTTACAGCACGTGGTGATGAACACTTTACACGAACACCCTTGTAGGTCCATGGATAATTTCAAGGGATGTACATGGGCAATATGATCCTTACATGGGCAATATGATCTTTTCATGGATGAGAAGACTCTAGAAGCCTCATCATCACCGGTTTAGCCACGTGCTAGTGAAAGTCAGTGGTGATAATCAATTTTCATTGTTGGCTTGTGTTCCTAGCCAGTGGTGATAATTGGGCTATCATTGTTGACTCAAGTTCCCAACCGTGGTGATAATCCATTATCATTGTCAGCTCATCTTACCAACCGACAATGATAATGGTTTTTAAAATAGAAAAGCTTGGTACACCCAGAGAAGGCCCACCTAGTCTGTCTAAGAATCCCATTGAGCCCTTGCCATCGAGAAGGAAGCAGCATGGCTGCCAAATCTGAGAGAGGGATACTGTCGCCATGCCAAGGGAGCGCCTACACCATGCCGCCTCCAGGGAGGCACTCATACCGGGCTGCCGAGCCCGCGCTACCTTGCTAGGGGAGGCGCCCGCGCCGGGTCGCCAAGCCCGTAGGTAGAGGCTCCTGTGTGACAGACTACTGCCACTCTAGGCCACCGAACTTAAGTGCTGAGCCACCGAGCACACACTAGGGTCATCACTGAGCCCCTGCGTAGGTCACCGCTGCAACTAGTTGTCGAGCACACACCACGGTCGCACCTCCACATCTTCATGGGAGGGAGAGGAAGAGAGAGGAAGTCACGGTCAGTGGGGGGGAAATACCATTAGAGAGGGTAGCTGGTGGGGCATCATCCACATGGAGTCCATTCACGTTAGAACACGTGGTCCAATGGGCCCCGCCTATCAGACACTTTGAAGAAGCATATGTTGGAGAGGGTGTTTGATATAGGGGGTGGGGGAAGCTCACGCGACTAGTTTTTGATTGGCACGCAGGATCAATTTTTTATTGCAGGTTTTCATGTGGCTAGTTTTGCATGTGGCTATGGTTTTCACTTTTAATTTCCAACACGAATCGACAGTGAAAATCTTCCCAGTTTTCACTGCTGGATCATGTCATGAACCAGCAGTCCGATTACAAAATGATGGTGAAAATATCGTTAGTAAAAACTATTTGTGTAGTAGTGTCACTCTAGAGTAGCACATGCATTTATAGTATTTTCACCCAAATAGTCGTTTAGCATGCTTAAATACCGTGTAAACGCTACATGGCGGAACACCATTTCCATTTAATCGACCGTTAATCTAGATTAATATATTGTTTAGCTTGTTTAGTGGGCTATTGAGCATGAATAATGGTAAACGGTAGGTGGTTGTCTATATTATCGTTTAGTGTTAGGAAAACACTAATAATTAATTTCTGATTAGGAAGATTTGAACCTTGAGTGACATACTTAATAATAATAATGTCTTAAATCTGTAGCTTAAGAGTTTGGTACCTATATGGTTTCTCATGACAAGTTAGAGCATTGCTACTCTACTCTATTTTACTCTTCTATATGAGAATTCTATTTTGGTTTATTGCCCTGTCCATCACCTGAACTCATGACATGTACTTATACAAGTTATAATAGCGTGCATCTGATATAGTCTGATTTTAAAATGTATTAAATTAGATGTTGCAAATTGTATATCCTCTGTTGCGACATACGGGCATGTTTACTAGTATTTATTAATTGGCAGTGGTGCCTATATTTATGCCCAGAGGATATGGGAACTTCAAAGAATGTGTGAGCGGTAGTAGCCCAAAACTTCTTCCGGTCCAGCTTTAATTTGCCTGCTTAGAGAAAGCAAAATGCATACCCTAATTCATTCAAAACAAGCTAGCCACCAGATAGCCATGACTTTGGACTTGGCTCTACTGTTACTTGTGTTCCTTGTTCCTTCTCCTGTTGTCCGCACGGCAGATCTCGGAGGCGACTTCATGATTGTAGCTAGGGATGAAAATGGACAGAATACCGTCCCGTTCCGTTTTCTATATTTTCCCGTCCGTTTCCGTATTTGTGAGATCCCGTTTTCATATTTGCGGAAGTAGAAAATGGTGTTTTCCTTTCGTTTCCGAATAATCCCGTTTTAATACGGAATAGACCCGTATTTATCCCTATTTTATCCCGTTTTCAATCTATGCTCAACATGTTCAACAATTACATGTCCTTATGTTATGTTAATATAACTACAAATCACCAAATATGCATGTTATGTTCACGTACATAGCATGTAAATGAATATTAAACTTTGTATATATTATTACATGACTTTATATATGTATACTTTGAGAATATTAGATTATGTGATCTTAATTTAATTTTTCGGCTCTCCATCCGTATTTGTCCGTTTCCGTATGTCCGCATATTCCAATTCCATTTTCGAACCCGTATTTTCTGGACCCGCTCCCGTTTCCGCCAAAAAATATAGAAACAGAAGTAGAAATAGGGTTTTTCTGTCCGTTTTTCCCTAATTGTAGCAGCGAGCTCGATGGAACCGAAAGCCGCCACCTGCTTGGGACACAGGGGTACAACATTACATATAATAAGTTCATCATTTAATTTGCTAGCTAGCTGCATTTATGAATCCATTTTTCTCCAACCTCATCGTCATCGCATGTGTGGCTAATGCATACAACGTGTCTTCTACATACTTATGTTTGATGACAGTGGTTCCGCCGGCCAACCTCACCTGGTTACCGGTGGATCTCTGGCAAGGCCCGTGCTCAGCGTCGCTGGACGCCGCTGCTGCGCCGCCGTCACTCACCGATTTGCTCCACCGGGACGATCTCCGCGCCGCTGACGTCCAGAAGAGGCTGTCCGGCAATGGCACCGACGACAAAGGCCCCCGCCGCTGGTGGCGGCGATCAAACCAATGTGTACAGCGGTAGCAAAGTAGTAGTCCGCGTAGGCTCAAGACCGCCCACCAAGTCATCATCAACGGCAAGTACATTTGCATGTTTCATTCCTGTTGACTATACTACTCGAATAGAATTATTTAATATATATAATAAAGTACCAGGTGGGTTCTTCTCAATCTCAGCTGAGCATTGATCCAGCGGCGACGACCGGCGGTAGCGGGGGGTCGACGTCGAACTCAACGACGCTCCTTCCGGGAGTGATACAGACGGTGGTGCTGGACACCCGCCAGCGACGTGCCGTGGGTGCAGTGCGTGCCCTGCCCATACCGCCGTGCCACCCCCAGAAGGACACCTTCTACGACCCAACCCAGTCGGGCTCGTACGCCGCCTTCTCCTGCGGCTCCCCGGCCTGCAGGCAGCTCGGCCCCTACGCCAACGGCTGCGTGAACAGCCAGTGCCAGTACCGCGTCCTCTACCCCGACGGCTCGTCGACGTCGGGGACGTACAGCTCCGACCTCCTGACGCTAAACCCCACCACCAGCTTCAGCAACTTCCAGTTCGGGTAAAGCCACGCCGACGCCGGCAGCTTCGACCCTCAGGCCGCCGGCATCATGGCGCTCGGCGGCGGCCCGGAGTCGCTCATCTCCCAGACCGCGTCCACGTACGGCAGGACCTTCTCCTACTGCCTCCCGCCCTCGGGCAGCTACCTCGGGTTCTTCATGCTCGGCGCGCCGCCGGTCGCGTCGTCGCCGAGGTACGTGGTGACGCCCATGCTGAGGGACAGGCGGAAGCCGCCCACCTTCTACCGCGTGCTCCTCCGGGCCATCGCCGTCTGCGGGCAGCGGCTCGGCGTGCCCGCCACGGTCTTCGCCGCCGGCACGGTGCTGGTCTCCCGCACGCTCATCACGCGCCTGCCGCCCACGGCGTACGGGGCGCTGCGCGCCGCCTTCAGAAACAGCATGAGGATGTACCGCGCCGCGCCGCCTAAGGGCATCCTCGACACGTGCTATGACTTCACCGGCGTCCGCAGCGTCAGGCTGCCCAAGGTGGTGCTGGTGTTCGACCAGAACGCCGCCGTGGAGCTGGACCCGTCGGGGATCCTGTTCGACGGCTGCCTCGCCTTCGCCGCCAACAGAGACGACCGCATGCCGGCGATCCTCGGCAACGTGCAGCAGCAGACGATCGAGGTGCTCTACGACGTCGCCGGCGGGGCCATGGGATTCCGCAGGGAGGCGTGCTGAGCGCTACCGAGCACACCAGACTGCTATGCTAGCTCTCGACGAGTCCGGCCGGCTAGCTGGGAATCTGACTATCTAGTATCTACCTGATCGGTTTGGCCTTGTCTTATGTTTGAAATTATTACTATATATATAATAAATAAGGCCGCCCATACATCACTACAGGAAATGGGAGATTTGCCGAGGGTCCAGATTTGCCAAGAGCTAAGCCCTCGGCAAAGCTTTCCTTTGCCGAGAGCTAACATGGACACTCGGCAAAGAGGCTTTGCCGACGGCTAAACTCTCGGCAAAGGAAAGCTTTGCCGAGGGTTTAGCTCTCGGCAAAGAAGCCGCGCCGTGAACGACTCCCGTTGTCGTCACCTTTGCCGAGAGCCACGCCGTTAGGCTCTCGGCAAAGAGGAGGCCTTTGCCGAGCGCCTGGGCAAGCACTCGGCAAATGTCACGTGGGCTAAAGCTGGGCCCAGGCCAGCAACCTTTGCCGAGCGCTGGCCACTCTGGCTCTCGGCAAAGAGGAAAGGTTTTTTTTAGTTTTGGACCCAAACTTTTTCTGTAACCCTTGCATATTGTATACAAGCACAGGTTCAAATTTGGGAGCTTTTTATAATATTTTGCTATATTTTATCAATTAATTTATTTTCTTTGTATTTTTCTCGAAAAAGTAAATTTGAACTGTAGGAGCATGAAATAATAAAATATAGTCATTCGAAAAATGATATTCATGTTCGAGAGTGCATTTTGAGGTTGTATCCATAAACTCACCCAAAAGTTTGAATGTCTTGTATACAAAACATGACCATACATGTGTCGTAGAAGTGATTTTTAATTATATAAATTCCAAATGAAATCCAAAAATCACGAAACTTGGCGATGTGTCATGTTATCGCATGTGGAGGGTGTGGTACAAAATTCATAAGGTTTCGAGCAAGTTGCGACACCGGATGTCCAAAACCCAGACATCTCCACACCTTGGGGGGCACTCACCCTGGTCGGCGTGGCCAGATGAGGGCTCGGGACACGACGGAGGCCATGGCGACGACGGGTCGGACTCACAGCACTAGGGGTGAGGCGCTAGAGACTTCGAGCAGTGATATGCATGTAGACTTGTGGTTTATGTTATGAACTTGTGGTTTATGTTGGACTTTATGTTAGATTTGTCATATCTATGTGGATTCGTGATATCTGTGGAGTTCGATATGTTTCATGTGTGATATATATATATATATATGAAATTGTGATATAGACATGTGAATTTGTGATATATATATATATATATATATATATATATATATATATATATATATATATATATGTGTGTGTGTGTGTGTGTGTGTGTGTGGTTGTGCATGTAAAAACAGGAAAACCACAAAAAAAACAAAAAAATTCTCAGCTTTGCCGAGAGCCATCTGGCTAGCACTCGGCAAAGATGCAAAGCTGTTCACAAGAATTCCAGCTTTGCCGAGAGCCTGCCTCTCTGGCTCTCGGCAAAGGAAGGCTTTGCCGAGAGCCATGCTGGACGGCTCTCAGCAAATGAAGTCTTTGCCGACAGCCAGCCTGGACGGCTCTCGGCAAAGATAAATAAAAAAGTCTCGATAAATATTTTTATTTTAAAAAATAAAAAGTCTTTGCCGAGAGCCGGAAAACCTGGCTCTCGGCAAAGACGACGTCAACTTTGACGTTCCTCGACGGCGCCGTGGGCTTTGCCAAGGGCGCTTCTGGCCTTCGGCAAAGTCTTTGCCAAGAGCCTGCCCCGTGGCTCTCGGCAAAGAATTCTTTGCCGAGAGCTTCTTTGCCGATAGCTCTTTGCCGAGAGCCACCTGGCAGGCTCTCGGCAAAGACTTTGCCGAGGGCTTTTTGACCTTTGTCGAGGGCTCCCGGCTCTCGGCAAAGAAGTCGGATACAGTAGTGCATGCCACATGCATGGTTGTAAAACCGATATATATATTATACTTTGTACCTACGTCATGCTTAAATATTAAACAAGTGAACTGTCCGAGGTTTTTACTCTGGCAATTGATGACCAACGTATCCTGCACAGAAAATTAGTAGGGTACCACAAGACACGGATTTATACTGGTTTAGGTATATGTGGTACCCTACGTCTAGTTTAAAGTTTACAAGGGGT
Organism: Saccharum hybrid cultivar R570; assembly: GCA_038087645.1. NCBI lineage: Eukaryota > Viridiplantae > Streptophyta > Magnoliopsida > Poales > Poaceae > Saccharum > Saccharum hybrid cultivar. The sequence continues at coordinate 4,073,138 of JAQSUU010000254.1, read as the reverse complement.
TACTGATTGTAGCTTTTGGTACCGATCAGGGGCTTCCGGGCTTCCTAACCCGCCTTATATATTCCAGTGGGTAGGGTTACAAGGATACCAATTGGTTTACAGATATGTTTCCTAATAGGTTACAAGAAAATCGCAACAATTATTCTATCGTATCACGTAAAATCCGATGTCCAAGCTCCTTGTGTCGGGTACCAACAGAACATGGTACCCCATTTTCATCGCAAAAACCACCTATCAAGACAAATATTACGGTCCACGGCCTATCACAGCCGGTCCAGACCTTACTCTACTCAAAACCAAAAGCCCAAAGACAAGCGCCCGAGCCCCTCAGCGTTCCTCCGCTTCGTCCGACCCCTCTCCATCTCGCTTGACCCCCATGGCGTCATTCAGGCGCCCGAGCCCTGTGACGTCATCAAGGCGCTCGACCCCTCTGCACAGCTATTGCTTCGCTCAACCCCCACTGTAACACACTACCGCGAGTACGCACGGACCGCCTGGGAACTTGCAACACCTGATTCATAATCCGGTCAAGGTTTCCACGATTCTTTCTCGCCCTCCACGGCAGTAACAAGGAGAAGCTACGCTACGCCGCACCCTACCATATCCACCTCAACTAGACATGGTAATCCTTTGTTCGAGTGGAATTTGGGTTCCACCAAGTGGAAGGTTGTCGCATTGCAGTTGGGCAGTAGCGATTACCATCCTTCGAGTTACAAATGGGCTGAATGAGTGACGTCTGTGTCTTAGTATAAGTACACGGTTACTACGTGGGGCACACAATAAACTCTTTTTCCATATTCGATAGCCTCGTACTTGTCCATTAATCGGCTTCATTTTTTATTTCCCTATAGGGCAGACATCCGCCAAAAAATGTGCTTCGAGCTATCTCAGATCTTCAAGAGATTTACGTGGCACACGGTTTCAGAGCTGTATGTCAGCCCTCCCGAAGTCTCCATTACTCTGTGAGGACTAGATCAGGCTGTCGGCCCAAGTATTGGGCCGACCGGTTTTGCTAGTCGATTAGTGGGCCGAGGTCTCAGGCTTGCTTGCATCTTGTCACGTCGATGCCCGGGTTATATAAGCTAGCAGTAGAGAAGCCCTTTGTCTTCTCTGTGCCACCTATCGACGGTGAAAATGTTATAAATTTACATACTCAAAACACCGTCAACAGCCTTGAAATAAAAGGAAGATGAATATATCATGTATTTTATCAAATAACTAGTTCCACTTATACTTGGAGTATTATTATGCAGAACTATAGGAAATGGAGGAAATGTGAGTCATGGGACCCACATAGGGGGGTCGGCCGACCCCCTCTTGGGCCCACCAAGCTTGTCCTAGCTTCCATGATCCATGTGATACCTCTCAAAGTCATTCTGCACCCTTGGATCAACTTGTGTTTCTTCTCAAGGGCTAATATTCACTTCACATGGATCCATGGGTACGGTCCACATGTAAGATGAACCGACATCAAGTGAAGAAACATCGGCACATACCCAACAAGGAAGCTCCCTAGAGTGTCCCCACCAAATGGGGGTGGCCCACCTATCATTGTGGGGAGGAGGGGTCGACCTCCCTAGGTTGGCCGACCTCTCAAGTGCACCAACCAACCTTGCCACCGCCTTTGAGCATGCCTCCATGCATTGCTTTGATCTACATCATCCATTTCATGGTGGTTTGATCCAAGGTCTATGGTGAATAGCACATGGATTGATGATGTGGTGTCACACCCCAAAATTTTGATTTTGGGATGTGACTAAAAAACACTAAATAAAATAATTATTTAATATTATTCTAAAATTTTCCAAGCTTTAGTTAGTTTGTGGTCAATCTAGTGGGTGAAAGAAAAATATTTTTATAACACTTCTACAATTTAATATAACTTGTTTTTGCTGCATTTCATGCCGTTGCATAAATTTTCTTGGGTGAAAAATGAATTTAGAAAAATCGATTAAGCTCAAATAGGTTTTACTCTCAAAGATAAAAGTTTCAAAAGCTTGTATTATAAATTAGTTTCAAAAATGAGTTCAAGTTTTAGTTCAAAGGCCCTTAAAAATATATTTTAGATATATGCTAAACTAGTTTTGAAAATGGTAATTAAAATGTATTTCAAAAATAACTTTAACAACGTTTTGGAATTAAGTTCCAAAAATGATTTAAAAATAGTTTTTATGGTTTTTTTAGAATGACAAATTAAATTCTGAATAGATTTCTCCAAATTAGTTAAAATGGTTTGCAAAATGAGATTTAAAGAGGCTTCAAAACATATTTGGAAATTATTTTGCTTAAACCTAGAAAATGTCAAAATTTGTCTTGGACCGACATCCACCTAAACTCTCCGGTCCAACTCAGACAAAGCCTAGCTCCAGCAACAACCAATTACGCCTCTCTCTCGCGAAAGGGCCTTTGGTCCAGTGATAGGCCTGTCCAGTGGGACGCTACCCACCATGGTTCAAACCCTGGTGTCGCACCTTTTTTTGGATTTTTTTCAGAATTTGCAGAGTTCACGCACGCGTGCATGTTCGGTGGTACTACACGTTACCCGTGCACCGGAGGCAAGCCTCCCAATCTCTTCTTTGCGTATGATGTGTGTGGAGTGTGTAGGTTGTGTGTGTCCAAGTTATATCTCTCATAACTAAAAAGACTAAAGAGAAGACACCATTTTGGTGCGACAAAATTTCGTCTCACCTTCGCTTCACACCGTGCGAAAAAATTTCCACCCCGACGTTCTGCCCGCCCGTGCGTTCCAAAACAAACCGCATCACGCGCTCCACTCGGTCCTCCCCCACCGCCGCTGCCCCGGCCCCTTCAGCGCCTCCCCTCCCCTCCCACAACGCCTCAAATGACAGCAAACGATCCCAGGTGCCACCTGGATCCCCACTGCCCCTGCGCCAACGCCGAGTCCCATCAGCGATGATCCCGTGCGACATCCCTCTCCCCGAGCTCTTTCTCGCCACCATGCCCGCGCCGCCTCCTCTTCTCCCTCCCCGTCGCATCCGCACCGCGCTCACCCATGCTGCCGCCTCCTCGCGCTTGCCCATGCCGTTGCGCCGCTGCCTCCTCTCCCTCCCCGTCACACCCGCGCCATCGTTGCCCTCGCCAAACCGACGAGTCCTCACCGTCCTCATCCTCCAAGGTTAGACATCCAAGGTCCTCATCACCGTCCACGTCCTCACTGCCTTGCCCGCTCCGGAGATAGAGATCCTAGCGCATGCTCACCTCCAAGGTCAGACTAGAACGGCCTGTTCAAGTGGAGCCTCGCCAAGGGCAACATCATCAACCCGCCACATCTCAGGTCTGCGATTCCCCGTTTAGAACTGTAACACCCTAGGTGTTACGAACTTAATAAAACCTTGATCACGACTATCATCATGCATAATCATTAAGCATTGAAGTATAAATGTACCCTATGTTTCAATTATAGCATCCATATGTTGCATATGTTGCGTTAAATGTGTTGCATGAAAGGTTATTAATATCAATTAAAGTTCTTTGATAATTTATATATATGAATTTGCTTAAACAATTAAAATTTTTGTTAATATAAATTTTGTAGTTGATAGTATGCTATTAAATATAGAACAAAGATTTGTTTGAATTTCCAAGTCAAAAATGTTTAAATTTGAGCTCAAAGTTTGAATTCTAAACAAGTTTTCCAAACTTAAACCATTTGTGGTTGTTCGTGCAAAACATTGTTAAAGTTCCAACTTTGGTGAATTATTAAATCAATTTTCATGAATAAAATTTGTACAACTTTTATTTCATTGTTTGGTGTAATGTTTCAGTTTGGATAATGAGCGATTGGTTGATTTGTTTGATTGCTGTTTAAACAGTAATTAAGTAGTTAAAGTCACTAATCAAAAATCAGTTTTACAAAACTCAAACTGAATTCCAGTTTTTAGTTTGAATGTGCATGAGTTCTATCCCCTAGATCTCTCTAACCAGATAGAATTAGAGGAGGATTCTTTAAGCAATATTGGAGAGGACATCAAGATGAATATTTTTCGTTTTTGGAGCTGATCAAGTTTCTACATGGAATCGAGAGAGATTGGAAGCTGAAGATAGACTGTCAGGCTGCTACAGTGCAGCCCGGCAGCAGCTGCCTGCCTGTCCCTCACCGTCGCCGTGAGGCGTTTGGCTGCCTCCACGGCGCTTCTAGCGCCTGGACGCGCGGCCGTCCACGTGGTCGAGATCGTGCAGTCGCTGGCACGCCCAAAACCCTCGCCCACGCCCTTATAACGCGAAGCCGCCGGCGCCGTCTTTTTTTTTTTCCTCTCCTTCCTCTGTATTCCGCCGCCGAGCTTCCCAAGTTCGCCGGTCAAATTAACCGCCGCCGTTGCACCTCTACTCAATTGCTCGTGGCCACAGCGTCGTCTCATCCTTGCGTATCGCCTAATCCCACTTGCGTCGCCCCTCGCTGTCAAAATCCGCCGCGTTCATCGTTCTCGTCGCGGTCCGCGACGGCCACCATGGACTGCTCGCCGTGGCCAGCCCTCTGTGGCATATCTCTCTCCATCCCGTCTTTTGATTTAGCCTTACCTTGATGTCGTGGTGGTGATCGGATCCTTCTTTTGATCGTTACCGTGCAGGACGCGTCGGAGCACGAGCTCGTCACCGGTTCATGCCGCTGCGCCACCATGGCCGTCGGGCCCCTCTCGCGTGGGCGGCCCTTCACTGACCATCTCCGGCCACGCTTCGACCTCCCACGGGTGCAGCCGGGCATGGAGATGCCCCTGCACCTCTTCCTCGCCGCCGACGAGCATCAACCGGTCGGAACCGGCTTTCCCGTGCGCGTGCTCTGCTCCAATTCGCGACGAAGGACTTCGCGCCGGAATATAAGTTTTTTCCAGGGGCCTAAATGCAATAACTGTGACTCATGTGAATAGTTCGCTACAGAGTTTTTCTTTTTCTATTTCTATTTTCACTTGAAAATTGTGAATTTCATAACTAATTATTGGTGCACGATAAAATCATGAAAATTTTTGTGTAACCTCTTCATGATGTACTATACCTAGGAAAAATATGAGTTGAGCATTTTCAGTAATTTTGCTATGATTTAAAATTACCTCTTTAAATTAATAAATGGACATTCTATGAATTTTAGAAATTAAAATATTCATCCAAAAATGATGAAATTTGTTTTGTAGCTGTTTTATGATAATACCAACCTCCACAAAAATTTTGGGATGAATTTGAAATGATTAAATAAATCCTTATTTCATTTTTAATTAATTAATTAATTAAGAAAAGGTGATTAGGGTTTGTCCTTATATGACTTGTTTGGCATTTTGGTTTAATTATTGACTTTGGAACATATAATTCACTGCTATTCCAAGGATGGGTAGTATTTTTCTTATAAACATGAAGAAACTTGCTTTATGGAAGAAATAAACAACTTAATGCAACCCTAGTAATAAGTAACAAGTTGGTTTTGTTGGCTTGCAACTTTATCGTGAAGGAAAGTTGTACTCAAGTTATTATTGTGATATGCATCCATCATGCATTATGTTTAACATTTCATCATGTTGAGCATATATCATTATCACGTATAGTGACTAGAGGTGAGGATGTGACCGTTGAACAAGTCCCCGAAGAGGAGCATCCCTCAGTGGAGGTTGGGTTTGATATCTGTAATTTGTCAGAAGATCCTAACTCCTTCCCTAACCAAGGCAAGCCCCGAAGCATTTAAACCATTTCCTTGTATTTTATATATGTTTATCACACTTTAATTCTCGTAAAATGTGCATTAGGTAAAATAGGTAATGATTGGAAACCTATTGTTGCATGCCTGCCTTGATATAAAACCTTACCCTTATTACTTTGTTAGTAATACGAGATTAGTAATGCTTAGCCATGCTTAGTTAATAAGAAGTCGAATGATGTTTTCATCATTCACAATGATTCTATACTCATGAAATATTCTGATGATTAATGATGAATATGGATTAATTGGAGACCAGATGGGACATAGGTTATGTTTTTGGTGGTTAAGCCGACAGGGTTGCCTGGTCGTGCTAGTCCTATCTGTGTCGATTAAGGACCGATCGTTGTAGGGCCGCTTGTGGTCGAGACTTTGTTATACTAGCCACATACTCCGGTAAGCCTAATATCTCGGCTATTCCATTATGTGAAAAGACAACCGCGCACTGGGAGTGGGAGATGGCGAGAGTAGCGTGTACCCACCCTACGAAAACATCTAGGATGACGTAGGGCAGTGGAGTACTGTGCTCTCGGGAAGCGTGGACCGATTCACGTTTGGAGGATCAGAGTGAAGGTTGATATGTGTAGGTCTGGGACCTGCATATGTCGTGTGGTTAGGAATCCCCAGCTGGGTCTTTAATCGATTTGAATCGTCATTGCTTCTCGCTTATGGAGACTCGATCAACTGAACTACATCATAGTTAATCAATGAAACAATGGTACTTATGATCATGAGAAGTGTTGGTTAAAGAAGTGAATGATTTAGATCAGGTGCAAACATGAGACTTATATGACTTAACTTGAGCTAGAACATCGAAAGTAAGGATAAATCTTTAGTAAGCTTTTACGCTAAAGCAATTCTTGATTCTTATTAAACCCTCCTTGTACCCCGTAAGCTTGCATATCCTTGGAGTCTTTTATTTTTATCGGGTAAGTCTTGCGGAGTACAATTCAGTACTTAGGGTTTGTTAACCTCTGTTGCAGGTTCTGACTTGTGCTGCTAACCAAGATCAGGTCGGTGGGCACGACATGATCTGGATGTCTCTTCTACCTTAGGTGCTTCTTCTAATTTGCTTCCACTGTTCTATTCACCTTTTGGATCTAAAGTTAAGTTTTACTTAAACATGTTTTTGTAAACTAATGTTATAAATCTTCCGCACTTCGATGTAAGTTATTTTGTAACAAGTATTGTAATGTTGTGGTAACTCCATTGTTGATCCTATATGACTTGTACAATATGGATGATTCGGGATTCCCTGAGGACACTTGATAGACTACCGGATTATCAGGCTTTTGTGTACAGCAGTCAGAGGTCTTTAGGACAATGACGAGTACACGTGGGCCATATAATTTGGGTGGTTCTGCCACAAAAACCCTAATGACTCTTATGTTCATCAATTTTTCATGTACTCAGATTCTTAGTGGTCAGACTTTATGCTCAATTTTTGTTGTTGTGTTACTGTGCATCCTCTCTCTCTTTTTTCTAATTTGTGTGGTTGGCAGGTTTAACATCTGCGGCCAAAATTACTGCACTTTGTCCAATGGAAGCGATCAAGATCAAATGTTTGTGTTGTTTTTAATTTCATTGTTTTGATTCTGCAGTGAGGAAGACATAAAATGGTTCATAGAGGCCATGCAAGCCCAACACGATAGATGTTGTGAAGAGGATGAAGGAGATCACTCAGGTGATGAAAACTCCAGAAGATGTCTTGCAGTGTCAGGGTGTGACTCCAGAAGATGTTTGGGGCATTCCAATGCTTCTAGAGTTTATTGTCTTTCGAATCATTGACTTTTTATTGCTGATGTATTTAGTAATTCGTGAAGATCCTTCCTACTTCTAATCTGACTAGGAACATGAGGGTATTTAACGCATCAGCTTGTACACAATGACAAAACTCACAACTCTTAGTATGTGCAGCAGGGTATGGTAGTCTGATGTGGAAACACAATAAACCAAGAAACTATGTGATTGTAATGGTTTAGGTTGTTAATTGATCTGCCAAATGATTTCTGTAGAGCTCAAAGCCTCATTGCAGGCACTTAGCAGTATTATGTTTATTTGCAAAAGAAACTTATAGTTGATCGTCATGGTCGTATGAGGAATTCATGATTGATGGTGTTTATGTGCTGTCACTTGTGGCCTGCTAAACGAAGTTTCCAAGATCTGATGAAATTGCATATCAAGCAATGTTTTTTTTTCGACATGTGAAATACTTGCATGTTAGCATCAGGGCTTGGGTTGGAAAATAACAGTTTGGTTTGGAAAATTAACTGTTACAAATCAGATTAGTAAACATTTTTTTGGAAATAAAATATTGGTTCAGAAAATTGGCTGTGTATCTCTAGTTTCCTCTGTTTTGTTGTAGCACAAAGCAGATCTGTGTCTTAATCTAGGGATGGCATTAGTGCAAGTCAATTGTGAATTCTTGCAGGGTCACATAGCACAACAGGAGAGATGCTTGAGACCATAGAGTACACTAACAATAAAGAAACCACATTTCAAGGAGAAGAGTTTCTATTGACTGGATTTAAAAAGAAATTGAGTCCCAAATACAGTAATCTGGTGGCTATGTATTTTAAGTGCCAATCTTTCCACTTGATAAAAGAAAGAACATGATCGAGGTCATCAAGAGGAAGACCAGGGAGAAGGTGGTATTCATGAGCCAGTCGTCGGAGAAGCTGCCGCGGTCAGCGGCCAAGGGTGGAGTGACCAACAAGAAAGACAACGCAAAACTGGACATGGCGAATGAGTCGACATGGTACTTATTATCTCTCGTGAACTACAAATACATACATTGCTACTTAATTAATTTGTTAAACCTTCTCCCAATTCAGCTTGTTTGTTTCACCTTTGCCTTTTACCTTATTATTTTTGGTGTGCCATGATCGATTGCCCAGAAAATGGTTACCGTTCTGAAGATAAAATTGCACTGTGACGCCTGCAGGGAGATCAAACGGAGGATACTTAAGATTACATGTATTGATGTTGTCTAATGCAATTGGTACACTACACAAGGTCCACGCTATCTAATAGTTACTTGAACATATCTGAAGTCTGATATGTAAATAGAGATGCATGTGAGATATCACCAAAACAGATCCACCTAATTAAAGACATAATTATGTGTGGTCTCTACTGTCGGTGACCTGGATTATGGTAGTATAGTGGCTAAGGAAAGCTATAGACTGCAAAGGGTTTTTTTTTTTGGCATTTTGAACCCCCTCCATGAAGTTGTAGCATATGGATAAAAAGAAGCTTGTTTGCAAGCTTCTGAACTCACAGTAGCTGGTACAAACTAAAGAGAAGATGCTTAATGCATGTTTCTGAACAAAAGAGCTACAAGTTTTTTTGAATTAAAGAAGCTGAATATCTGGCTCATATATGGGAGCAACCTTGGTGAGTCACTAAAACAAGCATATAATCTGTTTACTGTATCTATGATTACACATTAGACTAAATTCAGTGTATACTGTATCTATGGTCTATGCTAATATGCTGCTGTGTTTTTTTTTTGCAATATAAGTTAAAAGCCACTAACATTCTGAGTTTTTTCCATATGTAAGAAAGGTTAAGTTTATGTCTAGAAGGGCATTCATTAAAATTAACAACAAAGTACGTGGGTGAGATCCAGTTGAGAGAAAGGTGCATTTGTTAGCACCTCCAGAATTGGGCAGCTGAGAGAATGATTTAGTTCAGTACAAGAGAAAATGGCTGCTGGAGGACTAGGGTCTTGCCTAGCCATATTAGCCGATCTGTGCTAGACCATTGCACTACCTGTTGATCTTGCTGAACTTGTACTAAGTCTTGTCAAATCTTCTCTTTACTGTAGAGTTTGTGAGCCTGCGACGCTGCGCAGTCATGTGACTATGTTAATTTCATAAACTTTAATTTTTGGATTAAATGTCATTTTAACATTGGTATTTAATTTTACAGTATTGTTATCTTATCGTGCGATACGTGTGTTTTTAGTACAAACGTTAAGTTGTCCCGTAGTAGGCACGCTACCTAGTCCAAAAATAACGCCTCTCTCACACATACAAATACTCTCTCTTCATCCATGATAGGTGGGACCCACCTAATCAACTCCTGCCTCCCGTCGGTCTCCATCTCCTCCCTCTTCTGCATGATCCCGTGCTTCGTCTCTCATCACCGTCAGTCATCATTGGCATATATAGTCATCAAGGATACCACCTTTAGTGTCGCTATAGTTCCCTCAACGTCCTGCGCACCTTGCTAGAGCATCGTCCTAGCTGAGCTCTGTCACGGTAACACGAAGACTGTCGTCGCAGATGTTGTTGTCTAGGTCACTCACGAGAAGCCGTTGCGCACATCTGCCATTCGATCCGAGATGAATGTTTGTGATTCTCGTTTGACTTGAGTCAACAAGGTCAACACTCGAACCAGTAAGCCCTCGATCACCCATCCAATTGACGCATGCCATGTCACCGGTCAAACGTCATATTTAAACCTAATTTCTTAATTGGTCAAATTCCCAAGCACTTGTTTAGCCAAAATCCTTTCCAATAATCTTTGTCTAAATCTTTCTGTAGACCAATCTTTATCCATATCATACTCTCACCATGTATCACATTTTAGTCTTTGAACAAAATAGCCAACGTCTCCATTGTAAACTCAATTTCCTTTCTCTCTTTTTCTCATATATATTTCCTTTGTCTATATGATTAATCCTTGCACGCGACAATCTGTTCAGCAAGCAAACACAACCAGCACGTCACCAATAATAGCAGCAGTAAATAATTAATTTCTCTCTCTCTCTCTCTCTCTCTCCCTTTGACGTGGATCACATGCAAGGCTGAACTACGATCCGTCGTCAAACCAGCCCATCAACATGTGTCTGCCTGTTCCTCTCCATCCATCTCAGGATCCTCTCCATCCATCTCAGGACACCTCGCCTGGTCGCCTTGCAGCCATGAACGCCCACACTAGTTCGCATCACTGCTTCTCTTATCAGCACCTATTTCCACCATCTTTCTGTTGAGGTTGTTAACGTCAAATATAAACCGTTGATATGACATGCTTTTATCCTTAAAATCAATCACCAACATAAGTATAGTGGTTTAAACTAAGTGTTTTCACGAGTTTTGGTGATTCTGTTAATGCAGGACGGCTTATCCAGAAAATGGACCAAGTGGTTCATGCTATCTCAACAAATTAAGTTTATCCACAACAAAACCGACTCCACTAGACTCCAATCCATCATACAAGAGTTACCGACAAAGATCGATGGTAGAGGAGACCAGGGGGGTCGGCCAACCTATTGGTGGGGTTGGCTGACCCCTTGTCCCCACCTTTCGGCCTCCCACGATTTGAGCATCCTCCACCGCCTTCTAGTATCAAGCCCTTGTATCTTCACTTTCATATCTTGTGAGACTTCATTATTAATATATCATATTCTTATCTATACGGTTATGTATACTTTGATTATATGTTAAGTATAGTCAGAGTTATCTTTATGTTCGTGCATAGGATCGCAAAGCACTTGGCCTAGTTGATCGATTGGGTTGAGTAGCCAACCTTGTGTAAGCGTGGTGCTTATACATTCTTTTGCCTACAGATGCACCCTGCATTCCGGAACGTATGGTAGATCATGAAGGTGACAGTCTCCTTGATCCTCTGTAGTCCACCTCCCGTCTGTAGAACTAGTAGGACCTGTGTCACGACGAAGGAAGTTATATTTCTGCTATGCTCCTCCTTAGAGATGTCCCTTATGCATAAACGTAAAATTAATCTTTGCTATAATAAGTATGTATGCCATTGTATTTCTATAACTTTGTAATAAGGAGTTAACTAGTTTACTTATCTTTATGGATGTTTCCTCTGTGTGTCATTAGATCATAATTCCTATCATTACACTTACCCTTGCTCTAGCTATACTGGTATGTTAATTAGTAGATACTTCATTAATATCAATACTCTTTATTCTATTATTTTCCTGTGGATAAATACGATACCTGAAGTACTCCCGATGAAATGCTACAGTGGTATTCTGTGCGCTTGCTGATTTATCTATGAACGTAAGAAATACAAACACTCCCAAAACTGAAATCCCACTCAAACTGTTGTGATCCTACTCCGGGTAGGCCGGTTGGGCGGCGCGCTAGGGCGGTGGTGGCGCTAGGGTAGGCGGCTAGGGCCAGCTAGGGGCGGTGGCTAGGGCGTGGGTGGTGGCGGCTGGAGGCCGCGCTGGCCACTGGTGGCATAGGGGAGGCTACTGACTAGGGCAAGAGCGGCGTGGGCGGCAGCGGCTTAGGGGAGAGAGCGAGAGAGCTTGAGGGTTGGAGAGATTTGTTTAAAGAACAATGCTCTATTCTCTGCTTAAGATTGAAAGGTTACATCGCCCCTCTATTTATAGTCCTAGGGGACTTAGTCCTTAAGCAACCTATTTTTACGGAAAGGGCCCTTATAGAATCGGGCTGCTTTCAAAACTAATTACTTTTGGTCCTCCTAATGAAATCTCAATCTATTTTTACTAAATAAGACCCTACCCTTTTCCTATTTTTATTCTAATTGACCCTCGGAGCTGAGAAAGATTTGCGAGCGGCAGAGGCGCGGCCCCTTAGTCGTGCGAAAGATTTGCTTAAGATTTTTACCAAACTAGTAACGAATATTGCGGCACATGCATGGAGTATTAAATGTAGATGAAAAAAACTAATTGCACAGTTTGGTTGGAAATCGCGAGATGAACGTTTTGAGCCTAAATAGTCCGTGATTTTACACTAAAGTACTAAAGTAACAAATGTGCTAATGATGGATTAATTAGGCTTAATAAATTACACAGGAAACTGTGTAAATGGCAGTAGTCTTCTGATCACGATGGAGGTCCTTGGTATGCGTGTGAAAGATGACGTCCATGGCGATGTGACTGACAAGGAACTTAATTTACTTGCGCTCATCTGTCATCATCTCACAGAATCAAGGAGAGGCTGACAAAAAGAGAGAGAGCACTAGTCACCTTTTAATTTTGGAAATGATAATCAAAAGAGTGGCCGTCATTACTCAACCTGTCTTTTGAGTTATTAGCACTATCGTTTAATTTCTACTTTCTTCTCACCATAAATATAATAAGTCCTTCAAGAAAAGAACCAGGTTCTAAAAGCTTGGAGTAGTACCGTTAGGTTCCATTAAAAATGCTATCACAAATACAATTGAAGTGGATAGAATGCTAGCAATCATCAACAGATGGGCAGCGGGCATTGATTCACTACTAAAACACTATTTCTAGAGGTGTGTAAACAGGATTTTTACAGGTGGTCATATGACCGACTGCCTATGGCTAATATAACGACATATGGAAATATAATGGCCGATTAATTTCACGAGGAGGAAAAAGTCCACCTTTCTGAAAATGGATTTCAGGAGGTAAACCATTAATTCAAAAAATCAATAGAAAATTTACCTTTTTGCATCTAGCCTAAAAACTAGCGAACCCCAAATCAAAAGTCGCAACTAGGATTTCGATCCTAACCAGGCCTGTCTACGCGAACACTTCTTCACTAGGCGAAGGATATTCTTTTAACTTCATCTTTATGAACATTGCATTGCATATATGGTACTCAAAGTGATCTCAAATATAATAATAATCATGCGAACTCAGCATATCTTTTCATTGTAGTGAAACCTATTCACCTAGTTGGTTCAAGTCCTTGACTCAATCTGCTGCTCCGAGCCGCATCATCGGCGGCCATCCAGCGGGCGAGGCGCCCACCTTAGTTGTCACGTGCTCCCACGCCCCTTCCTCTGCACTGCGACGCGTCAATGGCGATGCCGCTGGAGCCGCCGGTGGTTAGGACTAGCGTGGAAGCATCCAGGAAGTCGATGGTGCCCCTAGATTCTTGCGGCTTGACCCAAGGTGACCCACAATGCTGGGGCCATGCGAGCGGCGATGTTCCGCGCGGTGTGCTCCGCAAATGGCTGTGGATTGCGATGACGGCGAATTCGGCTGCGTAGGGCTGTAGGAAGTGGTGGCGAGGTTGGAGAGGTGCGCGGTGAGGATGGTGACGCTGTAGGTGGCTCGGAGCGGCGGTGGTGTTGAGCTTGCCGGTGGCGGCCATGGCCACGGGAGCTTAGTGCTCGGCTTGGGCTATGGCATTACGGCAGTGGCAGCCTAGGCAAAGGGAGAGCAAGAGGCGAGATTAGAGAGAGAGGACTGAAAGCAGCCGCAGCTCTAGGCAAGATGGTGGCCAGGCCACCGCTGACACTGCTTGCCAAGGCCGCGGTCCGCGCGCCCAGGCCGCTGCGAGTCGACGATGCGGACCGCACGAGCTCCTCCCCTCCCCTCGCTACGCGGTGATGGCTAGAGGTTGAAGGTGAAGCTGACATGTGGGGTCCATGCATCAGCGAGTTGAGGGAGACAACAACAGGGGTCAATAGGTATTTTCCCCTGCCAAGATAGGGCTGCCAGGCTCGCTGCCGCGCTGGCATGCCCACCTGTACAAAGTAAAACTCCTACGCTTTTGCCACTTTCGCTGATGTGGCACGCCAGGTGGGCATGCCAGCGCATTATATATGCTATACTATTGTACGTCATCCATAAATAAGAATGAAACTAATGAAGAGCTTAGATATATATTACAATGATCATCCCCATTCACTAAGTTCATACAAACCATCACAATTTAAAACAAGTTATTACAAACTAGATGCATGTCCAATACATCAAGTACACCCCAAAGTTCAACTACACACCAAGTTCATGCAAGCACAAGTTGACTACATCGAATTATGTAGTTGAGTAAGTCGTATCATGAACTCGGTGAAGTGTAGATCGCCAATTTTGTATCCACAAATTTCATTGATGAAATCCAAGGTATTTAACAAGGCACTCTCCCTTGCTTCACAGGTATGAACACAAGGTCTACTCACCACGGTTAGCGGTAGTGAGTTAGGTGATCCCCTCTTAGTCGCATACAACTTTGCCTAAAATCCTTCCGCAGTGAGTGTTGGCCAATCGTCGGCATATTTCCACTCATAACTCAATGTATACATTGTTTGGTTAAGAATGGCTACAAAGTTGCAACCTGCGTAGGTTAAGTCATACAACTCAACCTATAATTAAGTGTTGACAGAAAAAATGGATATGAGACCCAAGCTTTCCAATAATAACAAATCTGAATATTGCCAATGTTGGACTTAAACTTACCACATCATTCTGATTATGTTGAGCCAACCTTGCACAAAAGCCCTTAAGATCATGATAAGTGCCAGTATCAATAGATTGTATATTCAAGGAGGAATAAGTAGGCAGGTTGTACCCAATAGTCGCAAGCTTATTTACACATGCTAGGACACCATATTTTTCTGCAACAGCCTTACTAGGTGCCTTACTTCCCACCTCTGATATTTCTACAACATGGCATGTACCCCTCCTATCGGCGATGGAAAAGCTAACTCGACATTGCTTCAATCGACTATTGTCTACCTCAAAGCATTCAACATTCATTGGTTGAACCCCAAAATGTATGAGTGTCTCTTCAAGCTAAATGATTGGGTCAATTACCTACGGTATATTTAAGAAACACATATATATACATAACAAATCAGAAAATATATTTATACAAGCATATTTGACACATTAATTTATAGAAGAGTTGCTTACTATGCTTAGATGATGTAACACCCCGGGTGTTATAGTGCTAATTAATCTGCCATGTCATCATAATGCATCGCAAAGCATCCCTGTTAGGTTAACATTGTTATGCATCAATAAAAACAAGTTTACTTCATTAGGTTGAATGTGTTTCTCTGTGGTGTGCTCCGAAACCGAAAACCCTAATTTCGAATACCACCGCAAATGCTTAGTACATGCCCTGCGTAATTTGAAGTGCGCGACTGTGTTGCACACTAGTGTCAAGTGTAGGGTATGAGCTTAAGTACAACATCTAAAATGAAGCTCCAAAATTGAGTTTGAATTGGAATCCCAAAACTTGTCGCGAGTTTTCCGATTCGAATTCGAATTCAAATTTGGGGAAAATGCAAAAGAATTTCAAAAGTAAATTGGTCAACCAAGAGTGACATTTGGTCAACCATGTCATGTTGGTCCAAATGATGCCCTTGGGTGAGGTTTTGATTATTAAGTAATCACAAATCAAGGTAGAAACAAATTCCAATTTGAAATCCCTCCAAAAACCCTAAATTTCAAAATCCTGTTTTACCCCTTTTGAAATAATTCAAAATCTAAGCAAAAATTTGGGAAAAAGTTCAAAACCAAGTTTGTAGAACTTTTCAAGGGCTACAACTTTGGTGTTTTGAGTTTTCAAAGTTTTAGTGAAAAATGTGGAGTAATTTTGAAAATAAGCAAATTTCAGTTTTAAATCATTTTTGTCCCCAAACTAAGATTTTAAAATGGAGGCTGAATTTGAAAAAGTTTTGAACAGCAAAGTTGTAGATCTGGTCAAGATAAACAACTTTGATGTTTGGAGATTTTGAAGTTTCAACATAAAATCAAAAGTAATTTCTAAATTACCAAATCTAAAAAATGTGTCCCTTTTTGAATTTAAACTCAAATTTCAAAATCCAAGCAGAATTTGAAAAAGTGTTCAATACCAAATTTGTAGAGCTTGAAATTCTGAAGATTTCATACATTGGAAGATTTTCAAGTTGTTATACAAATTTGAATGTAATTTGAGAAAACAGTTTGAATTTCAAAATTTGGGGGGGGAACAGCTACAGTGCGCCGGCGTATCACCGACGACCACCGCGCGGTATGGGCGCCGGCGAAACGCCGGACGGCTTCGGCAGGCTTCCAGGAGCTCCAGCGCGACGCCGCGAGCAGTGCGGTGCTGTAGCCGCAGCCGTTGCCTATATATATCACCGCGTCCCGTGTTTTGATTTTCCTCCTCCCTGTTTTTCGCCACCGCCGCCGCGAAGCTTCGCCGCTCGCCGCTGCTGCCACCAGGCCGCCTCCGGCCACGCAAACCGCACCACTAGCTCCGCCTCGGCCTCGCGCATCTTGTGGACCACTTGCGTTCACCGTTTTCGCACCCGAGCTCTCGCACCGCTTGTTCCCGTGCCCAACTCCGGCGCACCACCGCCACCAACGCCTTCCCGTGGCCAGGCCGCTCCAGCTGCTCCCCGTCGCCACCAAGGGCTTCACTGCAACCGTGGTGAGCCACTGATACTTCCCGACCATTCAATTTGGCCTTTACCGCTTTGTGTCGTCGGCTAGCCGGACACCGTGGTTGCCGAGCCGCCACCGTCGTCGGTGATGGGTCACCGGAGCTCGAACCGTAGCGCTATCGAGCAAAATGGAGTCGTGGGGAGGTGTAGTTAGCGTTGGTAGAGTCGGTTTGTGGTTTGGGTCATCAGTCGTCGGCCGGCCACCGCGAGCAAGCGCGCGAGCACGCGGGAACGAAGCCGTCGAGCGGGAGGTAAGGGATGACAGGTGGGGGCGAGTTGTCAGCGAGAGAGAGAGAGGCCGTCGCGCGCGGGCGGGCGAAGCCGGGCTGGGCCGCGGCTGGGCCGTCGCGTACGGGCGCGGGCGCGAGTGAACGGGCCGCCGAGTTGGGCCGGACCGCGGGGAAAAAAAGAAAAGCCGGCCCGAGTTCGTTTTGTTTTCGTTTTTGTTTTTCTTTTTCAAATAAATGAATAGTGTTGTTAATTGTTTATTTGTTTAAAAATTGTGTAGAGTTCCAAAATTCATGAAAATTTTTGTGTAAGCTTCCCAATGTATAGATTATCTAGGAAAAATGTTAAATCATGAATTTGAATACTTTGTGCAGTAGAAATAATTAGTTCCAATAAAGATTAAATGCAACTTCCAGTAATTTTAATAATTAATTTATTTATCCAAAAATTATGAAATTTAGTATGGCACTGTTATAAATCATTGTTAACCCATAGAAAAAGTTTGAGCTTGTTTAGATAAAGTTTGATAAATTCCTAATTATGCCTTAATTATTTAAATAGAAAATAAATGTTAATTTGAGAACTTTAAGTGTTGTGTGCCTTTTGATTGAGTGATGTCCTTAGGTCACTATCCTTTTGTGATCTCTGGCACTTTAATCTCATGATTGAGCTCGTTAGTGACTTGTTAGGTTAAAAGCTGGTATCGCGGGAACTTGTCGCTGCTAGTTAGTAGGTTTTCTGTTTACGACTGTACCGTGAAAGGAAGTTGTACTCGAATCGTAACCGTGGCATGTTATCATCAAGCATCATGTTTATCTTTGAGCATCATGATAAAGCATGTTACGTATTCGTGTAGTCACCGCTTTCGAAGAAGCCGAAGTCGTCGAGCAGGCCTCCGGAGAAGAGCGATCGTCGGCAGATCCCGGACCCGACGGAGGAGTTCACGAGTCTGAGTCAGTCGTCGTGTCAGAGCAAGGCAAGCCCCAGTGCATTTAAACCCTACCTTGTTATTTTACAAATGTTTTAATATTTTATATTATGGTTTATTGCATTAAGTAATTAGGAGTTGAGTGATAACCTAATTGCTGCATTACCATCCTTGATTATTACGATATTAACCTTGATACCTGTTTTACGGAAAATGCGTAGTATGCTTCGCTATGCTTAGAAGTTAAGCTTTTAAATGCAATGTTTATATAGCCATGACGGCATACTTAATGAATAATGAAGTATGAGAATGAACCTGAAAGATCGGGCGGGTGGTGCAGTGGGAAAGGAGTCTCAATGTAGTGTTTCCGCCTTGTCAGTTAAGGACCGTTCGTTGTAAGCCTGTTGTGTTCGAGACTTTGCAACTAGCTTCATGCCTTGGGTAAGCCCAACATGTTAGTGATTCCATTACGAGAACGTCTAACCTCGCACTGGGAGTGGAGAGATGGCGGGAGTAACGTGTACCCTCGGGGCTAGAATCGGGCCGGGTTCGAGGAGTACTGTACTCTCGGGTGGCGATGGACACGTTCTGGTTTTGGGAGATCTAAATGAGGGTTGATATATGCAAGATTCGGTTCTACATATATCGTGATGTTAGAGATCCCCAGCTGGGTATAATCGGTTCGAATCGTCGTTGCTCCTCGGTTATGGAGACTTGATCACCTGACTTGCATCGTAGTTAAGAACTAGAATGAAAGAAAGAATGAAAAAGGTTTGGATGACAATTACTTTGATCTAGATTAGGATCACCTAGATTTGGTTAATGAACCATCAATGGAAAAAGTAAAATGTTGAAAATAAGGACTTACTTTAGTAAGCTTTTCTGCAAAAGAAAATGTTGACTCTGGATTACCCGTACCTTGATTCCCTAAAGCTAGCATGCCCTTGGAGTCTTTGTCTTAGTCGGGTAAGTCTTGTTGAGTACCTTTGTACTCAGGGTTTGTTGAACCCCTTGTTGCAGGTGCGGTTCATGAACAAGTCTGTTTCGAGCCTTGTTGCATGACCGTCGTGGTGGAAGAAAGCGACGACGAGTAGACTGTGTGGCCTTTGGGCAGGGCATCTCGCTTGTGTGATGTAATAAAGTTACTACCGATACTTCTCTACTAATGGTTTGTAATAATGTTACATAAGGTTTGAAGTTTGAAAACTGGTTTGTAAACCTATGTTATTGTAAGACTTCCGCTACTTTACTCTGTTGAATATTTTGAATAAACTGTTGTAATATTGCAATACTCCTGTGATTGGATCCTGTTCGGAGGAAAGCAGGCCTTTTAAGTTATGGTGAACATAAGTACGACTGTCAGAGGTCATTATGACAATGATGTGTACTTGTGGGCCATCATAATTAGGAGGTTCTGTGACAGCTGGTACCAGAGCATAATCACTCGAGTAATTGTGATATTACTTTGCAAAACTTCAAAATGTTTTGGGTCAAACAAACTTAATATTGATATTTTGGGTCCAAATTGCTTTTGCTTATCTTAATCTATTCTATAGTTTCCCTTAGCTCATATTTGAAAGCTTCGTAGTGAAGTATCATGTATAGTGCCCTATGTTATAAAGTTTGCATGTGTTACTTAATCTTTCTGTTAGATCGTAAGTACGATGCATGCATCATGTTTAATTAACCTGCTTAAGTTACCTTCCCTTTTAAAGTGGTTTGGGTTAAGTAAGGTTCAATCCTATTCATGCTAACCTTCAGATCCCTCTATCTGTTCTCATCGTCCTAATTCTATCTTGCTTTAGGATAGCACGTGTGAAGACAACTCCTCGCAAGAAGAGTGGACCACAGGGAGTGCCGCGTCATCAGTTGGCTGCAAGAGGTGATGGAGCAAGCAGTAGCCGTAATCCGAACCCGGATTCGGAATCAGAGGTTGCAAGGCTTACATCAGAAGTGGAGCGACTGAAGCGCAATATGCGTTTTTGGAAGCAGTTCCAGAACGAGTCTCTGGAAAAGGAGACAGAAGCCAGAGCTCGTGTTCGTGAATTGGAGCTTTATGTGACACACCTGGAGCAGTACAATACTGTTCTGCATGAGGAAGTCCATAGGCTAAATGATCTGATGAATCCCAATCATCAGCCCCAGGCAGTGGAAGATGATGTTGGTGCCGTGATTGTTCCTGGTGTAGAGGACAATAATGAAGTTGAACCCATGATGGAAAGTGGGGATGATGCAAGTCATGTCACTGGTGCAAGTGTTCCAGAGGTTGATAATGGAGTGATCGTGATCAGTGATGATGATGAGGAATGAAGTGTTGTCATGGATGGTTATGTAACATAGTAGTCTTTCCTGCTTTCTAAGAACCTTAGTGGGTAGTTTCTTGCTTGCGAGCAAGTTTGTAATGAAATAATGTAAAATAAGTTTGTATGTGTATACAAGTACTGTACTAACTGCTTTTTAATTCAATAAAGCGATGTATATAAATATGGTTTGTGTACAACAGATGGACGGTACTGGAACTTCTCAGCAAGGGGATAATGCTCCAAATCCCCCACCGTTTCCACCTACCTTGGCTGAGGCTATTGCCGCTTTGGTTAATGCCACTACACTGTTGGCTCAGAATCAGAATCAGAATGGAAATCAGGGTCGTCGAGGCCGTAACAATGGAGGGGAAACCACCTATGTGGATTTCACCGATACCCGTCCACCAGTGTTCTCAAAGGCAGATGAGCCGCTAGAGGCAGATGACTGGCTCCGTACCATGGAGCAGAAGTTTGAACTGTTACAGTGCACGGAGCACCAGAAGCCCGTGTTTGCAGCGCAGCAGCTTAGAGGTGCCGCAGGGGCGTGGTGGGCGAATCTGGTCGCCGCACGGCCTGCTGGCCACCGTGTCACTTGGCAGGAGTTTCGTGAAGCCTTCAGAGCATATTATATTCTAGATGGTGTCATGGCCATGAAGCTAGAGGAGTTTCTCTCGCTGAAGCAAGGGAACCAGACAGTTCTGCAGTACGTGGGTAAATTTAATCATCTGTCCCAGTATGCAGCAGAATATGTGAACACCGATGCGAAGAAGAAGAGTTGTTTCATGAGAGGATTGAGTACCAGAATCCAGGAAGCATTAGTCACTTGTTATAATGCTACATACCATGAGATCGTCAACGTGGCTATTGCGTCAGAAGAGAAGTCCCGACTGCATAAAGAGTCGAAGAAAAAGAAGCCAGTGTTTTCAAGCCAGTCTGGCGGCATTAAGAAGCGCCAGAAGTTTATTTACCACCCTCAGAACCATTTCCGCCCAACTTATCGTCCACCGCAATACCAAGCTCAGCCACAGACGTTTTATCGTCCTGCCGCAACCCCGCAATTTACACAACAGCCGAATGCCCCTGGTATTCGAAACCAGACTCCAGCCACCCATAACTTTCCCTGCTACAATTGTGGAAAGCCAGGCCACTTTTCAAAGGACTGCCCGTATCCAAGGCAGTATAATCCCAACTATCCCAGAGCTCCAGTGCCACAACAGCAACAATCTCAGAGCAAGAATAATAATCTGAATGTTCAGAAGGGTAAGGGTGAGAAGAAGAAGACCGGACGTGTATTCTATACTCAAGCTACTACAATCCCAGAGGGAGAGCCTGTTATGATGGGTATGTTCCCTGTTGCTAATCATCCAGCAGTACTGTTATTTGATTCAGGTGCATCGCATACATTCATAAATCGCACCTTTGTTGTTAAGCATGACATTCCAATTATGGGAACACCAGAAGAGTTCTTTATCCAGTCGCCCGGGGGACGACTGTGTACTAAGGAGATGGTACGTGACGTACCTATAGAGTTAGGTGGCATATATTCCCTACCTCAATGATAATATTACAGAAACAGGATATAGATGTAATCCTGGGTATGAATTGGATGTACCAAAGAGGAGCCCTTATAGATGCCCTGCACAGAACTATAAGGTTGAACCTGCCAGATAATAAATCTCATCTTCTTATTCAACTTCCGATTCCAAAGAGAACCGCTGAAAGGTTATGTGCAACTTCAGTACCAGAGGTTTGTGATATACCAGTAGTCTGTGAGTTCCCCGATGTGTTTCCAGATGATCTACCAGGTCTGCCACCAGACAGAGATGTAGAGTTTGTAATTGAGTTGAAACCGGGTACTGCCCCAATATCCCGGAGAGCTTACCGAATGCCACCCAATGAATTGGCAGAACTCAAGGATCAGTTGCAAGAGTTACGTGACAAAGGTTTTATCAGACCCAGTTCCTCACCATGGGGATGTCCAGCTCTGTTTGTTAAGAAGAAAGATCAGACTTTAAGAATGTGTGTTGATTACCGACCGCTGAATGAAGTAACCATTAAGAATAAATATCCGTTGCCACGCATTGATCTACTCTTTGATCAGCTTGCGGGGGCAAAGGTATTTTCAAAGATCGATCTTCGATCAGGGTACCATCAAATCAAGATTCGACCTGAAGATATCCCAAAGACTGCATTCACCACCAGATATGGGTTGTATGAATACTTAGTTATGTCTTTTGGTCTCACCAATGCACCGGCACATTTCATGTATCTGATGAACTCAGTTTTCATGCCAGAACTTGACAAGTTTGTGGTTGTGTTTATTGATGATATTCTGGTATATTCCAAAAGCAAAGAAGAGCATGTTGAGCATCTCAGAGTTGTTCTGAATCGTCTGAGAGATCACCAACTGTATGCCAAGTTCAGTAAATGTGAATTTTGGTTAAGAGAAGTGCAATTCTTGGGTCATGTGTTGTCAGCTGAAGGAGTAGCCGTAGATCCTGGCAAGGTGAAAGATATTTTGAATTGGAAACCACCAATCTCAGTTCATGAAGTCCGAAGTTTTCTAGGAATGGCGGGTTATTACCGTCGATTCATACCTGACTTTTCAAAAGTAGCCAAGCCAATCACAGAGTTGTTGAAGAATCAAACTAAGTTTATATGGTCTCCAGAATGTGAGAAAGCTTTTAAAATTCTAAAGAAGTCATTGACAACTGCTCCAGTTTTGGCACAACCTGATATAGAAAAGCCATTTGATGTATATTGTGATGCCTCGGGTATTGGCCTTGGTTGTGTATTGATGCAAGAAGGCAGAGTCATTGCTTATGCCTCGAGACAGTTGAAGCGCCATGAAGAACATTATCCGACACATGATCTTGAACTAGCAGCTGTGGTTCATGCATTAAAGATCTGGCGTCATTACTTGTTAGGTAATACTTGCCACATGTATACAGATCACAAGAGTTTAAAGTATATCTTTACTCAGTCAGAATTGAATATGAGGCAAAGAAGGTGGCTTGAATTGATAAAGGATTATGATTTGGAAGTACACTATCACCCTGGAAAAGCAAATGTGGTTGCTGATGCACTCAGTAGAAAGAATCATTGCAATTGTACGACTGTGAAGCCAATGGATTACAGTTTGTGTTATGAATTGGAAAAGTTGAATATTGAAATAATTCAACAAGGTCAGTTGACTAATGTCACCGTAGAATCAACACTCAGAGATCAGATTGTATCTGCTCAGAGAAATAATTCCGGAATAGCTCACATCAAAGAAAAAGTTAGAACAGGTCAACAGACAGATTTCAGCATTGATGATGCGGATGTGTTGTGGTTTAAGAACCGGCTAGTGGTCCCAAAGGTCCCAGAATTACGTCAGCTCATTCTTGATGAAGCACATAGTACAAGGCTTTCTATTCATCCAGGGAGTAATAAAATGTATCAAGATTTGAAACAGAAATTTTGGTGGACCAAAATGAAAATTGAGATCGCCAAGTATGTTGCCAGATGCGACACTTGTTGTAAAGTGAAGGCAGTACACTTGAAGTCAGCAGGAATGTTACAACCCTTGCCCATTCCATCTTGGAAGTGGGAAGATATCAGTATGGATTTCATTACTGGGTTACCCAAGACCTCAAGAGGCTTTGATTCAATTTGGGTCATTGTGGATCGACTGACAAAGTCATCTCATTTTATTCCAGTTAAGGTGGACTATTCTGCTATAACTTATGCAAGAATATATATTGCACGAATCCTGAGTCTTCATGGGGTACCAAAGACCATTGTATCGGATAGAGGTACGCAGTTTGTTAACAAATTTTGGCGACACCTCCATGAGTCACTGGGTACAAAACTTTTGCACAGTACAGCCTATCATCCACAAACTGGGGGACAGACTGAAAGAGTAAATCAAATTTTGGAAGATATGTTGAGATCCTGTGCTCTCACCTATCAAGATCAGTGGGATGAATGTTTACCTTTAGCAGAATTCTCATACAATAATAGTTATCAAGAGAGTATCAAAATGGCACCGTTTGAAGCATTGTATGGCCGCAGGTGCAGAACTCCAGTGAATTGGTCAGAACCGGGAGAAAGATGGTTTTTCGGTGTTGATCTTGTGAAACAAACAGAAGAAAAAGTTCGACGGATCCAGAATAATTTGAAAGTTGCTCAGTCCAGACAAAAGAGTTATGCTGATAAAAGGCGTAGACCTTTGATATTCCAAGTGGGAGATTATGTTTATTTGAAAGTATCACCCATGAAAGGAGTTAGTAGATTTGGAGTCAAAGGCAAACTCGCACCACGTTATATCGGTCCTTTTCAAATCATTCAACAATGTGGAAAGGTAGCATATAAGTTAAAGTTGCCTGAACAACTATCCGCCGTGCACAATGTATTTCATGTGTCACAAATGAAGAAGTGTCTACACGTACATGATCAAGTGGTTGATGTTGAGGGAGTTGAACTTGAACCAGATTTGACATATTCCGAACATCCTGTCCGAGTTCTGGATCAAAAAGATCGTGTTACCAGAAGTAGAACAACTAAATGGTACAGAATACAGTGGAATCAACATTCAGAAGAGGAAGCTACCTGGGAGTCTGAGGATTACCTGTTGGAGAATTTTTCGGAGTTCTTTGCTTCTATCTAGGTTGCAATTTCTTCTTTAAATTGTAACCTATACTTTTAAAATCTTTGTAATGCAGAAAAACCCCTACCTGTTTTGTAGACAAGTCTTGGGCGTGTTTGCTTGACACGTTTCCTTTTCCATTACTTAACTCAAGGCTTTAAATCTCGGGACGAGATTTCTTTAAGGGGGAAGGGCTGTAACACCCCGGGTGTTATAGTGCTAATTAATCTGCCATGTCATCATAATGCATCGCAAAGCATCCCTGTTAGGTTAACATTGTTATGCATCAATAAAAACAAGTTTACTTCATTAGGTTGAATGTGTTTCTCTGTGGTGTGCTCCGAAACCGAAAACCCTAATTTCGAATACCACCGCAAATGCTTAGTACATGCCCTGCGTAATTTGAAGTGCGCGACTGTGTTGCACACTAGTGTCAAGTGTAGGGTATGAGCTTAAGTACAACATCTAAAATGAAGCTCCAAAATTGAGTTTGAATTGGAATCCCAAAACTTGTCGCGAGTTTTCCGATTCGAATTCGAATTCAAATTTGGGGAAAATGCAAAAGAATTTCAAAAGTAAATTGGTCAACCAAGAGTGACATTTGGTCAACCATGTCATGTTGGTCCAAATGATGCCCTTGGGTGAGGTTTTGATTATTAAGTAATCACAAATCAAGGTAGAAACAAATTCCAATTTGAAATCCCTCCAAAAACCCTAAATTTCAAAATCCTGTTTTACCCCTTTTGAAATAATTCAAAATCTAAGCAAAAATTTGGGAAAAAGTTCAAAACCAAGTTTGTAGAACTTTTCAAGGGCTACAACTTTGGTGTTTTGAGTTTTCAAAGTTTTAGTGAAAAATGTGGAGTAATTTTGAAAATAAGCAAATTTCAGTTTTAAATCATTTTTGTCCCCAAACTAAGATTTTAAAATGGAGGCTGAATTTGAAAAAGTTTTGAACAGCAAAGTTGTAGATCTGGTCAAGATAAACAACTTTGATGTTTGGAGATTTTGAAGTTTCAATATAAAATCAAAAGTAATTTCTAAATTACCAAATCTAAAAAATGTGTCCCTTTTTGAATTTAAACTCAAATTTCAAAATCCAAGCAGAATTTGAAAAAGTGTTCAATACCAAATTTGTAGAGCTTGAAATTCTGAAGATTTCATACATTGGAAGATTTTCAAGTTGTTATACAAATTTGAAAGTAATTTGAGAAAACAGTTTGAATTTCAAAATTTGGGGGGGAACAGCTACAGTGCGCCGGCGTATCACCGACGACCACCGCGCGGTATGGGCGCCGGTGAAACGCCGGACGGCTTCGGCAGGCTTCCAGGAGCTCCAGCGCGACGCCGCGAGCAGTGCAGTGCTGTAGCCGCAGCCGTTGCCTATATATATCACCGCGTCCCGTGTTTTGATTTTCCTCCTCCCTGTTTTTCGCCACCGCCGCCGCGAAGCTTCGCCGCTCGCCGCTACTGCCACCAGGCCGCCTCCGGCCACGCAAACCGCACCACTAGCTCTGCCTCGGCCTCGCGCATCTTGTGGACCACTTGCGTTCACCGTTTTCGCACCCGAGCTCTCGCACCGCTTGTTCCCGTGCCCAACTCCGGCGCACCACCGCCACCAACGCCTTCCCGTGGCCAGGCCGCTCCAGCTGCTCCCCGTCGCCACCAAGGGCTTCACTGCAACCGTGGTGAGCCACTGATACTTCCCGACCATTCAATTTGGCCTTTACCGCTTTGTGTCGTCGGCTAGCCGGACACCGTGGTTGCCGAGCCGCCACCGTCGTCGGTGATGGGTCACCGGAGCTCGAACCGTAGCGCTATCGAGCAAAATGGAGTCGTGGGGAGGTGTAGTTAGCGTTGGTAGAGTCGGTTTGTGGTTTGGGTCATCAGTCGTCGGCCGGCCACCGCGAGCAAGCGCGCGAGCACGCGGGAACGAAGCCGTCGAGCGGGAGGTAAGGGATGACAGGTGGGGGCGAGTTGTCAGCGAGAGAGAGAGAGGCCGTCGCGCGCGGGCGGGCGAAGCCGGGCTGGGCCGCGGCTGGGCCGTCGCGTACGGGCGCGGGCGCGAGTGAACGGGCCGCCGAGTTGGGCCGGACCGCGGGGAAAAAAAGAAAAGCCGGCCCGAGTTCGTTTTGTTTTCGTTTTTGTTTTTCTTTTTCAAATAAATGAATAGTGTTGTTAATTGTTTATTTGTTTAAAAATTGTGTAGAGTTCCAAAATTCATGAAAATTTTTGTGTAAGCTTCCCAATGTATAGATTATCTAGGAAAAATGTTAAATCATGAATTTGAATACTTTGTGCAGTAGAAATAATTAGTTCCAATAAAGATTAAATGCAACTTCCAGTAATTTTAATAATTAATTTATTTATCCAAAAATTATGAAATTTAGTATGGCACTGTTATAAATCATTGTTAACCCATAGAAAAAGTTTGAGCTTGTTTAGATAAAGTTTGATAAATTCCTAATTATGCCTTAATTATTTAAATAGAAAATAAATGTTAATTTGAGAACTTTAAGTGTTGTGTGCCTTTTGATTGAGTGATGTCCTTAGGTCACTATCCTTTTGTGATCTCTGGCACTTTAATCTCATGATTGAGCTCGTTAGTGACTTGTTAGGTTAAAAGCTGGTATCGCGGGAACTTGTCGCTGCTAGTTAGTAGGTTTTCTGTTTACGACTGTACCGTGAAAGGAAGTTGTACTCGAATCGTAACCGTGGCATGTTATCATCAAGCATCATGTTTATCTTTGAGCATCATGATAAAGCATGTTACGTATTCGTGTAGTCACCGCTTTCGAAGAAGCCGAAGTCGTCGAGCAGGCCTCCGGAGAAGAGCGATCGTCGGCAGATCCCGGACCCGACGGAGGAGTTCACGAGTCTGAGTCAGTCGTCGTGTCAGAGCAAGGCAAGCCCCGGTGCATTTAAACCCTACCTTGTTA
This sequence comes from Saccharum hybrid cultivar R570, assembly GCA_038087645.1. NCBI lineage: Eukaryota > Viridiplantae > Streptophyta > Magnoliopsida > Poales > Poaceae > Saccharum > Saccharum hybrid cultivar. Next base: position 4,045,273 of record JAQSUU010000254.1, on the reverse strand, counting down.
TTTTACAAATGTTTTAATATTTTATATTATGGTTTATTGCATTAAGTAATTAGGAGTTGAGTGATAACCTAATTGCTGCATTACCATCCTTGATTATTACGATATTAACCTTGATACCTGTTTTACGGAAAATGCGTAGTATGCTTCGCTATGCTTAGAAGTTAAGCTTTTAAATGCAATGTTTATATAGCCATGACGGCATACTTAATGAATAATGAAGTATGAGAATGAACCTGAAAGATCGGGCGGGTGGTGCAGTGGGAAAGGAGTCTCAATGTAGTGTTTCCGCCTTGTCAGTTAAGGACCGTTCGTTGTAAGCCTGTTGTGTTCGAGACTTTGCAACTAGCTTCATGCCTTGGGTAAGCCCAACATGTTAGTGATTCCATTACGAGAACGTCTAACCTCGCACTGGGAGTGGAGAGATGGCGGGAGTAACGTGTACCCTCGGAGCTAGAATCGGGCCGGGTTCGAGGAGTACTGTACTCTCGGGTGGCGATGGACACGTTCTGGTTTTGGGAGATCTAAATGAGGGTTGATATATGCAAGATTCGGTTCTACATATATCGTGATGTTAGAGATCCCCAGCTGGGTATAATCGGTTCGAATCGTCGTTGCTCCTCGGTTATGGAGACTTGATCACCTGACTTGCATCGTAGTTAAGAACTAGAATGAAAGAAAGAATGAAAAAGGTTTGGATGACAATTACTTTGATCTAGATTAGGATCACCTAGATTTGGTTAATGAACCATCAATGGAAAAAGTAAAATGTTGAAAATAAGGACTTACTTTAGTAAGCTTTTCTGCAAAAGAAAATGTTGACTCTGGATTACCCGTACCTTGATTCCCTAAAGCTAGCATGCCCTTGGAGTCTTTGTCTTAGTCGGGTAAGTCTTGTTGAGTACCTTTGTACTCAGGGTTTGTTGAACCCCTTGTTGCAGGTGCGGTTCATGAACAAGTCTGTTTCGAGCCTTGTTGCATGACCGTCGTGGTGGAAGAAAGCGACGACGAGTAGACTGTGTGGCCTTTGGGCAGGGCATCTCGCTTGTGTGATGTAATAAAGTTACTACCGATACTTCTCTACTAATGGTTTGTAATAATGTTACATAAGGTTTGAAGTTTGAAAACTGGTTTGTAAACCTATGTTATTGTAAGACTTCCGCTACTTTACTCTGTTGAATATTTTGAATAAACTGTTGTAATATTGCAATACTCCTGTGATTGGATCCTGTTCGGAGGAAAGCAGGCCTTTTAAGTTATGGTGAACATAAGTACGACTGTCAGAGGTCATTATGACAATGATGTGTACTTGTGGGCCATCATAATTAGGAGGTTCTGTGACAGATGAGTAGACCATACATTTAGTGGCACCACTGGATAAAATCCCTACCACTTTACATAACCACTGAAACCTAACATTTCCGGTGGAGAGAGACGACGTCCAGCCATCTCTTCTCACAAAAGTCAATATATCAAAAATCATATCAACACATGACTATTCTTATGGTACAACAACATCATACAAAGGCAGTGGAACAACATTTAACTAAGCACTACATAAACCTATCATGCTAAGTTAGCAAGCAAATCAAGGTTAACACATGAGATTCAGGACAGCACTACAGAAGCTACTTCATTTAACCATAAATTCCTAGATCTATTCAGAAATTCTAGAGAATGGACATTTCTGAGGACCAACTTTGAACAACCATATCTCACAAACCATTTTTCCAAATGCCAAGAAATTTTAACACAAGAAATATAAGTAAGTTATCTACAACTTTGTTATAGACAAGAATCACAGCAAACATCATTTTCATCATGTAATTTGCTTAACAACAGAAACTATCCAAAACAGTCGCTATAATTGAACTATAGAGCAAAATAATATTTCACTACATATAAAAAATGGAATCTGGGTACAACCAATGTTACCAATAGTTTCTAACCATCACATACATGCTAGATAACATCATGGCCATTTGAATAAGTATAGTAACCTCTATGAAAAAGACAAATTGCAATTGCAAGAAAACATGTGAAAGCAAGATAAATCTAAAGATCCATATTTTCTGTAAACACATGGCCATATTAAGTGTTCTTAGGTCACAACATCATCATGCAAAGGCAAAGGAACCACATTTCACATTTTTGCAAACATAAATTATTTATAAACCATTTAAAACCATTTATCAAGCAACATGCAAGTTAAATCAATAACTCAACCATACTATAACCAATGCCCTTGAAATGTTTACCACAGCACACACATAGTCTCAGTATCCTACCATAAAAATTTCACAGCAATTGGAGCACCACAACTCTAGATATGAATATATCCCTAATAAACATAGATAAATAAAAACAACAAAAACCTTGTACTAACGCATAACATTTTATCACTCTACTATGTAGATCTACACTTAAGGATTCCAAAAAGTCTTCACGAGGTTCTCACGTGAATTCGGACCAGGGGAAGTGGCTCACCGTGGGGCTTGTGGGGGGTAAGATGGCGGTGCGGTGGCGAGTTGCTGCGCCGGTGTAGACGAATGGAGCGTCATCTCCGGCTCCGGCAGCAGCTCGATGATGGTGAACCGCTCCGCAGCGGCAGTGCCTCCTTTGTTCTCCTCCTCGGCTCTCCTCTCTAAGGGACGAGGACGACGGTCACGACGACGCCGGCGGTGGGGGTGAGGCGAGGCTGCGTGAGGATGACAAGGCACGGCCGGCGGGGGTGACGAGGACGAGGCCGAGAGGCGGTGGCGCTTCGGCCGGTGAGGACGAGCACGAGGGACCGGCCACGCGGAGGCGAGGCCACACGCGCGGGGGTGACGCGGCGTGGACCAGTGAGGACGCGGCGCTTCGCTCCGGCGAGGACAAGGACGAGGAGGCGGGGGTGACAAGGATGACACCGAGAGGCGGCGGCGCTCCGGCAAGCAAGGATGGGGAAGAGGGTGGTGACTGGCGATTGAAAGGAGAATGAGGAGAGAACGAAGCGGCAACATATATACCGCTGGACCTTTTAGTCTCAGGTTAGGCTACCAACCGGGACTAAAAGTAAGTCACAAAAAAACCGGGACTAAAAGTCCTCTAGTCCCGGTTGGAGGCCCAGACCAGGACTAAAGGTTGTCACTTTTACTCCTGGGTTGAGCCTCCAACCGGGACTAGAGGGCTTTTAGTCCCAGTTTGTAACCCAACCCGAGACTAAAGCCAAATTTTTGGCGCGCGGCTAAAGGGCTGCCTACCCGGCAGTTTCGTTTCCCGCCCATGCTAACATATCCATTAAAATAAATAGACTAAAAATTAGAAAATACGTAGTTCAAAAAATATAGCTCAAATGAAAAAGTTGTCAACTATAAAGTTGCATTACTTTTCGAGCACAACTTTCATTTTGGTTGTTTCTCCATTTGAAGTCATTTTAAAAATTTAAATTTTAATTTCAAGAGATTCATACATAATTTTCCTTGAAAAGATGAATTCAAATGAAAAAGTTTTCAACTGCAAAGTTGCTTAACTTTTCGAGATCTACAACTTTCGTTTTGGTTGTTTCTCCATTTGAGGTCATTTTAAAATTCAAATTTCAAATTTAAGAAATTAAAACATAGTTTTCCTTGAAAGGATGACTTCAAATGAAAAGGCTGCCAACTACAAAGTTGTGTAACTTTTCGAGATCTACAACTTTTATTTTGACCATTTCTTCATTTGGCAAAGTACATACGCATAAAAATAAATAACTTGTCCATACAAATAAATCTAATGAAACATAAATAACTTGTCCATATAAACATAAATAAAATATCCATACGAATAATCCTAATTAAAGTACGTAACCATTCAAATTAAAGTACATACGCATAAAAACCAAACTAACACATAGATCCTAAATATCGCCGGTTGCAAACCTCTCTTGTCTCAATTGCAAGTAACGCATGTCCCAGATGGTGTAACCATGGACAATGTCTATGTAATACAAGGCCCGCACTATAGCACTCTCATTGCCTCACAACGCCGAGAATACGCCATCCCATAGATGTAGCCTACTGATGGACTACTGATATCCGGGCTCTGCCTCATTCTCACGAAATGCTGGTAGCCAGCTGTCATCCTCGGGCCGATCGCTTCCACGAAGTCTTAGTAATACCCTAGTCATTTAAGAGCTTGCGTGAGAATGGGATGCAAGCCACATGTAGCATAGGTGTAATCATGGAGCAAATGCTACAAGCGAACAAATAAAAAAGTATCAGGAAGCGCTCATATAATAATAAGAATAAATAAACATTACTCTCATATCATACATGTCGTACCACATCTATTAAGTTGTATGACGCATTCCTCTCAGTTACTAGCGACACATTCAGAGTACGCAGAACTAAAGCTTGTATCTTCATTTGGGACCAATCAGAAATATAGTACCCAATCCGCTCAAGTGCCTGCAAAGTAAGATGCATGGTGTCGAGCTGGGCACCTACCTTGGTCATCGACTGTCGTCCAACCTGGATGATCTGCTGGCGCACCTGATTATTGTACCTAATGGGGATGTCGAAGGAGAGACTGCACGTCCATATCTCGCCTCCATTCGCCTCTTGACATGTCATATTCTCGAAGATGTCATACACCCTGAGCAGCCATAGTGCATCTTCCAACCACTTCACCGGTTTTATAGTCCATAATATATAAAATAATCATATTATCAATGAATGTATATAAGCAAAAATTATATTAGCATGCAAAACTTAAAATATTTCATACAACTGATGAGTCTGGGTTACACGGGCTGAAAGGTTCTAATATGGCTAGATGGGGGTGAATAGCCTATTAAAAACTCTACAAACTCACTAGAGCAAAAGGTTAGTATAACAAATGGCGAAATGCAATTTCACTCTAGCTCTACAAGGGTTGCAAGCCACCTATCCAATAATTCTAGTAACTATGATCACTATAACAATCAATGGCTAAGTCACTACAAGCTCTCAAAAGCTAGCTACACTAAAAAATTCAACTAGGTGACAAACTACACTAGCAAAGATAATACAAGCTCTCAAAACTAATTACACTAAAGAGCTTGTTACAACTAGTTTGCAGAATGTAAAAGAGAGGTATGTGATCTTTATACCGCCACGTCGAGCAATGAACAAATCACAATAATATGAAGACCAATCACCAGGAGAAATCTAAGGAATCAATCACAATATAGACACATGATTTTTCTCTCGAGGTTCACATGCTTGCCGGCATGCTACGTCCCCGTTGTGTCGACCACTACTTCGTGGTTAGGCGACTAATTGGCAATCCAAAGCCAAGCTCTCCAAGAGCACCGCAAGAACCTACCGCAAGTGAGGTAACTCAATGAAACGAGCAATTTACTAGAGTTGCCTTTGGCGCTCCACCGGAGAAGGCAAAACACCCCTCACAAATCAATGAGAGGCGGCCAAGAACAAGCATCACTCCTGCCACAACTCCTCCGCTGCCTCCAAGCCGTCTAGGTGGCGGCAACCACCAAGAGTAACAAGAATCCCACAGCCAAAGATCACCCAAGTGCCACTAAGATGCAAACTCTTAAGCACAATGCACTTGGATCACTCAATTTCACTTTGGATTAGCAACCAAGCAAGGAAGATGAGTGGGAGGGAGTATGCTCAGCTCAAGAGCATGTTAGGATGTCAAAATGTCCAAGCGAGACTTCCCTTACCCGGCCAATACATATTTATAAGGGTCCCCAACAAAATAGAGCCGTTAGGCACTGAACCTTTCTCTGCACGAGTGCAATGGACGCGCAAGTGCTCACGCATCTAATGCTGGCCAGCGTTCGGTCATCACCCCGTCAGCCGCTAGATCGCTGCCACGTGTCATCATTTAAATCGCGTTCGTTCGATCGTAACGGTCACTTGAATCACACCACGCCATAACACAACGCACCGGACGTGCAAGTGCAAAGCACCTGACGCCCTGCCAGCTCCCGGTCAACAGATACCTCGCGCTGCAAAACTACACACCGGACGTAGCACAATGCTGCACCTGACGCTGAAACCTCAGCATCCGGTGCGGAACAGAGAGGTTCTAGAGACGCATTTTGCGCACCGGACGTGTCCGGTGGGGTGCTATCGGACGCACCCCAGCGTCCAGTCCACATAGGCACTCAACAGCTCCCTATGTCACTCACACTGGACGCTGACGTCACGCGTCCGGTACTCACTCCCTTTTCTGCACCTGACGCGTCGGTGACCAAAACTGGCCAGGCACCGCGCTGCACAACTGACTGGACACTAGGGCCAACGTCCGGTGCACTAAAAACAGTGAAGGACACTTCCGAAAATTCACCGAATCTTGCCTCGCAAGCTCGGCAGGAGGGAGAGAGTGTTCCAAACCTATCTCTACTGCTCAAACTCCACCTCCTTCGCAAATTTGCTAGCACCACCAAGTGTACATCACCATGTGCATGTGTGTTAACAATTTTCGCAATCATTCTGAAGGAGTTAGGTTAGCTCTCCACTAGATCTAAATGCATAAGCAAAAGAATCCTCATCTAGTGGCACTTAAGTGATCAATAGCCCCTGAAATTCCCCTCTTTATAGTACGGCTACCGATCATAAACATGATCACACCCTATGTGGTGTCTTGATCACCAAAACCAAAACTCTAGCAACACTTTGCCTTGATTTCCATCGGGCTTTGTTTTTCTCTTTTTTCTTTTTCAAATGTGAAGCACTTGATCATCTTTTGGTCATCACCATCATCACCATGATCATTTCTAGGCTCCACCACTTGGCATGAGACTTTATCATTTCATGTCTACACACTTAGCATAATGATTAATCCCTAGGTTTCATCAATTATCCAAAACCAAACTAGGGCTTTCAATCTCTCTTTCTGACGATGGCTCGAATGGAACATCGCTAGGGTGCAAACCTGGTGCCTGTGGGTGGAGAAGTGATCCACCGCCATTCATCGTAACTAAAAAACTGAAAAAACATCCCAATAAATATAGAACCCCATATAAATATACCATGCAACATTATATATTAGAGAAACATATAAACAATAAATCATCAAGAGATATATACATGGCAAGTAAACTTAAACATTTTGCACATATTTTTTTGAACGATTATTGACTCTCATGAAAAAATAATGTTGCTAACAAAGATCTAGAAAACAACCATGTATTCCTAATTAAAAAACATTAAAATTCACATATTTGAATATTTCTATGCTTATTCATAATCTAAAACAACCACATACTTGAATATTTCATAATCTTAAAAACCAACCACATATTCATAATCTAGAAAACAAAGATCTACAAATGATGTATAAATAAAAATAAAATCCACCACTATTATTCATAATCTGCAAAAACCACATATTTGAATATTTCTATGCTTACCAATAAAGCATCAAACAATCTACATTATTAGCAATGAAATATTAGAAGATGAAGTTGCAAACGTTTGGAAGATTTGGAGATGAAGTCGGCGGCGCCCGAGAGCAAGAACTTGCTCCCCCAAGCAAGAACAAGATGAACACAAGGGTCGACGACCGATTTGACCACCTGGTCTCGTCCTGTGGGGACAGTGCAAACGGATATATATAGGTAAAGATCTTTAGTTCCGGTTACTGGAGCCTTCCAAAGCTAAAGGGTCAACCTCTAGTCCCAGTCGGCAATGGCGGAGCTCGCCTTGAAGCGAGGGGGGCCAATTTAATGGTAATGAACAGCTGCATAATTAAAGTACAATACAAAGTTGTTCTTTCTTTTTCGCTAAAAAGTGCTATGTACAGTTAAAATGACTGCAGTGAAAAACTAATAAAACAATTATTTCAAAGTAGAATTGGCAAGTAATTTACGGGTGAGAAGATTTACATACTTGTCATCGATTTGGCAAGCAACGGTCATTTAGCAGATCAAGGCCTCGAGCAAGTACATGCAAGACAGTATGGTTGCATGAGTCCTGCTACTACTACTATGTACCGAGCAGCCGTGTACAAAAGAAAAAAAAAACAAACAAAAAAGTACTACTATAGCATCCGTTTATATCGTTGATGATCTCTAAAATTGTTTCTCATGTGCTGGATCAAAGAACTATAAAAATCGACGTTATATGAGACTATGAGGGAGCAAGCGCTTTGAGTGATGACTGGAGCATGCATTCGCTGCACGCCTGTGCCTGCGCACTCTCCCCGGCCGCTGCGTTGCTGCCCTGCTGTGCCTGCTATGGCCATGGAGCGCACGGAGACGAGGGGGGAGGGGGGCCATGGCCCACTATGGCCCCCACGTGGCTCCGTCAGTGCCGGTTGGAGCCACCAACCAGGACCAAAGGTCGGTTGGGTCTTTCGTCCTAGTTTGTAGCTATAACCGGGATTGAAAAGTAACCTTTAGTCTTGTTGGAACTACAAACCGGGACTAAAGGTCCTCAACGGATGGTGCTGCAAAAGCCTGCTGCACTATCCGTTGGGCAGGGGATTCTAGTCTTGGTTGGTGATTCCAACCAGGACTAAATCTTCCATCCCTCCCGGGCTAAAATCCGGCCAGGACTAAATCCAATGATGAAAAGTCTGTTCTCTAGTAGTGGATGATGATTCATGATTTATACACAACACACACACATACATGATGCTCAAAAAAAACACACACACACACATCGCCGAGCGAGCCGAGGAAAGGCTATATATGGGTTACTTTGGAGCATACGTGTGCACGTGATCGCGTGGTGGCGAAATCAATATAAAGCATCCGGCAGATTGCACCGGCAGCTGTGTTCTTTCTCCTTCTTTTGAGAGCAAAAACGTACAGGTTTTATTATAATCCACCAGAAAAAAAACATGAGCGACCATTACGTAAGAGTTTGAATTTGGACATAGAAAGGGGCAAGCACTAACTCTTTAACTAATAATAAAGCATGCTGGTATAGCACTTCTGAAGTGTACTACTCACGGCTTTCAAGGGCAACGACAACATACCCTAACAGCCTCTCGTCGGTGGCCTGGTAGGAAAGAACGCCACTCACCTTAACGAATGATCCTTCCTAATAAGCCGGTTCATGACACCCCATTTCAAAAGCTTGGGTGCATGTTGGATCGAAAGTGAGCACCTCTTGATAGTTGATGTGGTGGGATCTTGATATATAGTTGATATGGTGGGGACATGCACAACATAATAGCTAGCTAGATAGCTTATATGTAATGTAATGCACCACTAGATTTAACTAATGTTTTGTTTTGAGCAAAAACTGGTTTAATTTATTTTAGACGTAAGGGCACACCTCTAAAATAAAAAAAATGAATTGTAAAATTAGAGAACTTAAAACGAATATTTGGGGCTCTAAACTATCTCAAGAAAAAAAAAGTTATCAACTACAAAGTTGTAGAGGTATATACTACTTATGTCAACATCCTAGATCATTTGAAAAATTCAAAAAAATTAAATTTTAAAATATGGTAACTTAAAATGAATATTTCAGCCTCTAAAATATATTAAATAAACAGGTTATCAACTACAAAGTTATAGATCATGTCAAGCTCTACAATTTTGACATAAGTTTGTATTTATATGATTTCATATGAAAAGTTATGGTTTTTTTTATATAAGACAAAGAGACACTACGGGAGAAAGGAACTTCGCCGACAGCCCCACATTTTGCCGACAGCCAGGCCCAGGGCTGTCGGCGAAGGAAGTCTTTGCCGACAGCCTATCCCCGCTGTCGGCAAAGAATTCTTTGCCGACAGCCCATAGGCTCCCTACTGTCGGTGAACAAACACTGTCGGCAAAGGATATCTTTGCCGACAATGTTGTTGTCGGCAAAGAAATCCTGTCGGCAAAGAACTGGCTGGGGAAAACGGTGGACAGACGCCGTTAACTTCGCCGACAGCACGTCTTTACGCTGTCGGCAAAGATATCTCTTTGCCGACAGCCTAGCCATGCTGTCGGCAAAGAGTTTGCATTTTTTTTTGAATTTTGACTTCAAACTTTTATATGGCCTAATTATATTGTTTACAAGCATATGTTCTAATTTGGGCCCTTTTTATAACATTTTGCTATATTTTGTTAATTTATTTTGTTTACTTGAATTTTCTCGCATAATTCAAAATTGAACTGCAGGTGCATGAAATAATGAAACGTAGCCATTCGAAAAATGATATTCATGTTGGAGAGTGTGTTTTGAGGCGGTGTCCATAAACTCACCCAAAAGTTCGAAGTCCATGTCCACGTAACACGACCATCCAGGAGTGGTAGAAGTGTTTTTTAATTATATAAAATCCAAACGAAGTCAGAAAATCACGAAACTTATCGGGGTGTCTTGTTATCGCATGTGGAGGCTACGATAAAAATTTGAGAAAGTTTGGAGCAAGCTGCGACGTCGGATGCTCAAAACCCACACATTTCCACATGTGATCACAGTGATCACATGTGGAGATGTGTGGGTTTTGAGCATCCGACGTCGCAGCTTGCTTCAAACTTTCTCAAATTTTTATCGTAGCCTCCACATGCGATAACATGACACCCCAACAAGTTTCGTGATTTTCCGACTTCGTTTGGATTTTATATAATTTAAAAACACTTCTACCACTCCTGGATGGTCGTGTTACGTGGACATGGACTTCGAACTTTTGGGTGAGTTTTTGGACACCGCCTCAAAAGACACTCTCCAACATGAATATTATTTTTCAAATGGCTAATTTTCATTATTTCATGCACCTGCAGTTCAAATTTGGATTATGCGAGAAAATTCAAGTAAACAAAATAAATTAACAAAATATAGCAAAATGTTATAAAAAAGGCTCAAATTAGAACATATGCTTGTAAACAATATAATTAGGCCATATAAAAAGTTTGAAGTCAAAATTCAAAAAAATGCAAACTCTTTGCCGACAGCATGGCTAGGCTGTCGGCAAAGAGATATCTTTGCCGACAGCATAATGAGGGCAGTCGGCAAAGGCGTCTTCGCCGACAGCCTTAGCTGCGGCTGTCGGCGAAGAATTTCCGCAAATAAAAAAACCCTTTGCCGACAGCCTGCTCCGTGGGCTGTCGGCGAAGGGAATAACCCTAAAAGGCCGGCCCGGCCCAAGGCCACCTATCCTCTGACCAAAACGCCCGCCCCGCCCCTGCGCTCGCCCGTCGCGCGCCGCCGCTCCGCGCCGCTGTACCACCACTGACAATGCCTAATTTAGTAGAGTGGATATCCAGCCCAAAGACCCAATACACACTCACATATAAAATGCGCCCTAAAACCTAAATCCATCCAGCAGTGTCCACCAGCCGCCGCCACCCCAACCCCTCACCATCCCATCTTCACTCGAGCACCGGCACCCTCGGTCCCTTTCCTACCTGAGCGCCGACGCCCCCCTACTGCGCCTCCATGCGAGCGCCACCATCCCTTGCGTCACCTCCCACCCGAGCGCCGCCGCCCTCTAACCTGTTCCCACCCTCCCCTTGGATCCATGCGCAGCCACCGGTGGAGCAGCATGATGCGCCGAGCCCCTGCGTCGGGCCGGCGGCTTCTTCTCTGCTGTCAAGTGTCAACAGTGTGGCCACCGGTGGAGGCGGCAGCAGCAACAACCCATCCACGCCCAGCCTCTGCTGCTGCACCAGGCCGCCGCAACAGCTAGACCCCGCCTCCGTGATTCTGCCATCTGCGCCGGCGCCCTTGAAGAAGCACGGGATGTCGCTGCACAGGTGCTGTCGATGCCGGCCTCCCCTAGATCCCGTGCGGCCCCTGGACGTTGCACAGGGATGGCCTTCGCAGGTACTGTAACAACACGTAGTGCGGGCCGGCTAATTTGATTTATCAGCAACAATCTCTTATGTCTTCAGTCCATCTTCAATCGTCATATGCCTGCGTCAGGTGGATTTTTCGTCCCCTCTTTCTAATTGCTGCAGGTTTTTGCTGTGCGAGCATCTGGGTGCGGCCCCATTTCAGTCCGGCAGCGGATACTAGCAGGTGAGGATGAGATCTATCACACGCATCTTCATTTATGAAGCATATATAAATTAAATATTCAGATGGTTGCTACTTTCGTATTGATGGATGGTAGTTCATTTGTTAATGGCTCGCATGTTTTCCTCATGTTACTGCTAGTGCTAGTGCCTTGTATGCTCTGAATCTTTGCTCTTTATTTCTCTTATCTGTTAGTCTTGAGTTCCTAATTAGATAATCTCTCCAATTTTTGCAGTTGTAGTGAACTGTTATTGTCAATAGAATTTGATTTTTCTATCAGAAGGTCTAGAATCCAATCTGCAAAACCTTGTCCATTTTCATTCATAGCTGAACTCTATTTTCTCAGATCTGATGCAGAGTGTGTTCTAACAAAAGAGATGTTATAATTTGTTCATTTCAAATCAATGTCTATTCCTGAACTCTCACTGCTGATTGTAATTCTATTCTGTACAGGCACTACTTCTTCGCGTGATGATTTGTGTTAAGTTCAACTTGGGTAGCAGCAGCAGTAGAGGTCCTAAAGCTTTCTATACAGGTACTTGCAAAGGAATAGAATGCCAATTGAGTATCACATACCAATTGATTCAGTATAATTTGTTTTCTTTCTCCCTGTATGTTCATTTCAGAAATAAATGAAATATTCAAAGGGTACATAATCTAGTTAGCTTACTCAGGAAAATTAAAATTAACACCTGTACCTCCTGATGCTTAACTGCACTTCTACTTAACCTTGCATGCTGTACACATCATTTCCATGGAGGTTATTAGTTTTAAGGGGAATATATTTATAAGCCATTGAAATGACAAATGGAGTAGGTAGCAATTAGTGTAGCTAATGTTCCTACTGTGCAAACTTCTGGAGCTTAAAATTAAAATGTTGGGTGACAAAATAGAGAAGGTGATTATCATACAATGTTTTGGATTCCCATTTCCTGCTTGAATTTGCTCCTGGTTTGGAACAAAGCTAGGTTTGGAACAAAGCTAAGTCTCTAATAGGTTGAAGTAGTCACTCTTAGCTTAGTTTAACTTGTATCAGTACTTCAGTATGGTTACTTTTCATCCTCTCGTTTTTTTTCATCATTGGTAGTTCAGCATGCAGTAAGCTAACAGATGACATTTGGCATTTTTACTATATAGTGAATGTGTAAGTATGCCTTATCTTTCAGTCATTTGGCATTTTTACAGTGTATTGTCTATGCCAATCACTTTTTATTTGCAGGTTTCAAAATTCTGCTGGAGAGAACAGGTTGCATATATTTGTGCTAGGTAAGATGAAGGTGGCTTCACCCCTAAGTATTATAATCTATAAGTAGTTTGACAGACTTGATCTATTCACTTGTCAATTAGCCATACAGGGAGTATACAGTAACAGGATGTCACATAAAATTAGTTTCCTTTATTTCCTTTATAAGTTTTGCTTTCAGGGATTAGGTTCTGTAGAAATTACTCATTGCTTTGCTCTCAGTAGGCATCACCCAAATTCAACTCAGTTACTGAAAGGATTGTTTATCTTCTGTTCAATGTTAGGCTGTAAAGCTAAAGGAACAAACTCTGAATAATCTGAAGGCCTTCAATGCCGAACAAGAAAAAGATGTTGAACGTGTTCGGCTAAGAGATAATCTCCTCAGAAAGGTATGTACCTTTTTGTACATGTGTATGATTCTATCTAATCAGAAGTTTCGCTGCTGCTATGATACTAAGTAGGAGGCAAGTCTGTTATGCTTGTTGTTATTGCTACGATCTAGTTGTCTTGTGTGTTTATGGCTGGCTGCTAAGTCTGCATTAGAGATCAATAACTGTTTACTGCTAGATAAATTTACTAGGCTACTAAACTTCATCTTGCTACAGAACACAACATGAAGGCTACAGGTCTCACAGATCTGTGCATAGTACATGAACTGGTTACTAAGGCTTAGGTTTCAGGTGTTGATGACATATAATACTTCACATTGGCCTGGTTACTGGGCTTAGGTTTCAGGTGTAGGTCTTGATATTGTTACTAATATAAATGGATTCATCCATATTTAGATTTGATATGGTCGTGCTGTACAGAACTACAGAAGGAAAATCAAATGAACAATCGTGCCTTATTTATACAAAATTTCGTTTCTATTATTGTTTTTTGCATTGTGTATTGCCTGTATCTCTTATGTACTGTCACTTTACAAAATCAGGAATGTTATCTTGGAAGTCAGAATCCTTGGCACGACCGCACGAGTTGCTGCTGATGTATTGCTCAAGATATGATTGTACTCTAAAATTCAGGTATAGTGAACATATACTAGCTTTTCTTAAAAGTGATGGGTGTTAGCTTTCTTTACTTAGTTCTTGCAGTTTCTGGGATTCAACTAGAATTTTTTTATAGTTTTTTTGCAATGCTGTGTCATAATTGCATACAACAATCTTAGTTAATTGACTGGTCATATTTACTTTATTATTCCCATTGTTCCATACTAGTGGATAGGCTATTGCAAGTTGGCAAAATTTGAGTTTGCCTTTGTGGCTTTTCAGTTCCATGGCAAAGTCACCAGTTCTTGCAATATTTTCTGTAGTGCTGCTGCTGAGTACTAGAGATAGACACGCACTATGTTCTGCTTCATCTTTCTTATTTTTCATGATTCATGGATTCCAGTTGATCAAATTTTCTCTATATTATTTAGTTTCCAAATTCAGTTTCAAACTTCAGAATACTTAGACCTAGACCACTAGTTTTGCTGCTGCACATAATCACATTATTGTAGTCTTTGTAAATATATCTTTGATTAATTAATGGTTCTTTTCTTGAATTTTCAGGTGGTCAAGGAATGGCTGAAGCAATTCACTATTAGTTAAAGAAAAATAGTTTCTTTTCTTCTCCATATCTGTGTTGGTGACACTGGTTGTATTGTTCATACTGATAATGTAGATGCTATATTTGTATATGATGCATGTAATTAATACATCAGCTTGATTACATTTTGACAAGTGTTGATTCCATTAAATCCAGTGTTCTATGCTTGAATCTAGCATGTGTGATATTTGTACTATGTTGTATGAATTAAACGGCAGTATGAATTAATTAATTTGGAAATATTAGGAAACTAGTTTGTGGATTTTAGTTTTCCTGTCGGTAAGAATAAACATGGAAATTCATGTTTTGATGGTAAATTGTATTTTCCTGTCGTCTCAAGTCGACAGGAATAGAATTTTAGACTTGTGGTTGGAAATATATTACCCAGCTTTGCCGACAGCATAGGCCAATGCTGTCGGCAAAGCTGGGCATTTTCCCAGCGAGAATGCCAGCTTTGCCGACAGCCTTTCTTTGCCGACAGCATCTGCCATAGGCTTTGCCGACAGCCCCGGCAGGTACTGTCGGCAAAGCCTTTCCCGACAGCCCAGGAGTACTGTCGGCAAAGCCTTTGCCGACAGTAACAGAGGCTGTCGGCGAAGCCTTTGCCGACAGCCTACAGGTGGCTGTCGGCGAAGGAGACGGCAGCCGTCTTGACGGCGCAGTTTCCTTCGCCGACTGAACACGTGGCTGTCGGCGAAGCAACGTCGACAGACCAAACATGCCTGTCGGGAAAGAGACCTTTGCCGACAACAACTTCGCCGACAGAGCTTTGCCGACAGGATAAGAGAAACCCTGTCGGCAAAGCATTTGCCGACAGGATTAAGGCCTTCGCCGACAGCTTCAAACTGTCGGCAAAGAGGGCATTCCCAGTAGTGAGAGACCAAATGAGCGGTGAGCCCCACTACCACGTCAACAAAACCACCCAAGAAACCACTTAGAAATGGGGTCAATGAGGTTACTTTATCTGGTTTTGAAAGTTAGTAAGGTGTGTATGTTGTCTGGTATTGTAGTTTGAGGGGGTCTTTCAAATTCAATGACTAGTTCACGGGGTTGAACTAGTGGATAATACAGTGGAAACAATAAATGCAAAAATGTATTAGAAACCGTAAATGCAAAAAAGATGAAGGCGATAAATATACTAGTTCACGTATTCTGATGTTGCTCTACACCTATTGAGTGGCTTTGTGAAGGGTTTGGGGACATTTTTTTCCAGTCAAGAGGGTTAGTTGGAGTCACCTTTGTGTGCATCTTTTTGCTCTTGGCTTGGAGTTTGTTCAAGCGAAAGTTGAAAACTTGTTACTCTTAGTATTTGATGACACGTAGACAACCCAATGGAGAACTATGTGACCTTCCATTGGTGGGATCAAGTTCTTGTTGGAAAGCCCATAACTTTGTGCTTGGTTCGAAACTAGCCAATTCTGAGTGGAGAATGGGTACTCCTTGTGGGTTTTAAGCCTTTGTGATTTAAGGGAGCTTAATCCATAGTAAGTGCTCTAACGTGGATTAGAGGATAGTGGCAATTATACAACCCTCTGCCCACCCCCCACCACACCCGCCCCATCCAGAAAAACATAGTGCGTCAAGGTTTGCATTCATTCATGCATGGGAAATTTGTATCTATACCACCATATTTGATGAGGGGCCCTTTTCACCTATACCAAGCTAGTCAATGACAGGTTAGATTGTTCACACCTCCTAAACTACAGGTGCCTGACCTGCTCAGTCTATACTGCCGGTGACCTCGCATGCTCTGCAGCCTGGAAAGAAGGCACGATGTCCACAGGATTGGAATCCTGCAGCTAGAGAATGTGGCCTGAATGTAGGCATTGTTTAGATTCCAGAATTCACCTCCCAAATTTCACTATGCAAAAAGAAGATTCCCCATCACATCAAAATGTCGGCACATATATGGAGTACTAAATGTAGATGAAATCAAAAACTAATTGCACAGTTTTGTTGTACTTTGCGAGACGAACATTTTGAGCCTAATTAATCAAAATTTAGACAATTATTACCACTAAAAAACAAAAGTGCTACAGTGCTTGAGGGTGGCACTGTGCAAATTTGGCCACCTCCGAGTTGGGATCTAAACAAGGCCGTAGAGGAAAAAAACAGGCACCTGTTTATTAGCAACTCCTAGATTGTTAGGTCTTGTACAGCATGTTACTCGATCAGACAGTCTGATGGTATAGATTAGGAGTACAACTTAGTGGTGGTATATATAAAAAAAATCTTTCTTTATTTTATTTTCCTGTGCTTTAGCTTTGGTATTTATTAATTTCAGAATCTTTCTTTGCCAACAAAGGGTGCAAAGAGCAAACATGAGAGAATACGTGAGTATAATATTTCTCTTGTCTTTGTCCTTTTCATTTATTATTTCCGCTATCTTTTCTTTACCAAGTAAAGACACACCATGCAATCAGTCTCCTTTAATTTGGAATCTGCTTTAGTTACGTTTTTGCATCTCAAACTGAACTTCGAGCCCTAAGAAAATAAAAGCTCTGTATCATCCTTATTATCTAATATGATCACGTGCTCAGCAAGCTCATGGTATTTTGAACAACGCTCATTGAGAGGAAACAATATAAAAAGGTGCTTGGCCTGATTATATTGGGTATATGTAGTTATGAGATACTATCAAACAAAAACTTGGCAAGCAAGAGATTATACTCTCCTCAGTCTACCAGTTTAATTAGTAACCTGAGCTTGAACCCTAGTACTGTAGTACTAGCTTACTGTATATACAAATCTACTGCATGCAAGAGGATCGGCGTCTTCCTATAGCTCTTCACGTGGGGATGAGACGCTCAGTGTTACCTGCTGGTGAAATCGTCAGCCGTCCGTGCCTTCTCTTCCCATTCTCTCTCTCGCACACAACACGCATGCAGCTCCCCGCTACCGGTCAGCGTCTGCGGCAAGCCAGCAATTAATAGCAGCGCGGCGAAGTGCTCATGTCTATCTAGGCCTTGTTTAATACACCCTAAAAGTTAGAATTTTTTCACTCTCTCCATTACATCAATCTTTAGATCCATGCATGAAGTAGTAAAAGTAGGTAAAAAAATAACTAATTACACAGTTTAGTTGGAAATCACGAGATGAATCTTTTGAGCTTAGTTGGTCCACAATTAGACAATATTTGCTAAATAAGACGAAAACGGTACTATTGATCGGGTTCAAAATATTTGCAATCTAAACGTGGCCCTATTGTAACCGGATACCAAACCAAAACTTGGCCTGCACGCGATGCCATTCGCCGCTGACGACCAAGACCTAGCTCGAAAATAGCTTGCAAGCCAAACTAGCTAGCTAGCTTGCCTTTATATAGCATGCAATATGTCCAGGGGCCAACGACCAAACCTGCTAGACCACGTACACTGAAGCTTGTAATTGTACTAACAGTCTACAGCTAGGTAGCAAGTAGGAGTAGCTAACAATGACAGTTCTTAACCATGGCGTCTACCTTAACGTGACAAGATTATGCCCACAAAACATCAGCTCGTACATCACAAACCTCACGGCATCCTACACCGACCAGAGCAACGAGCCGACCATCGTATCCTCATCCGTCATCATGTTCGTGCTCGCCGGCCTCTTCTTCAACCTCAACCTCTTCAGCGGCATCTCCGACGTGAGCGCCATCCTGGACCCCAAGGTCCGGCTCTTCCTCTCCTCGGCGCTCTCCCTCTTCCTCCCCGTCTCATGTCCTACCTCTTCTCCGAGGCCAAGAACGCGAGATACATCACGAGCTCGAGCTCCTCTACTGCCGGTGCTGCTGACCTCTCCCTGACGGCCGGGCTGATCCTGGTGTGGATGCTCCTGGTGGAGCTCCTCCGCAAGAAGGTGGACGAGATCCGCATGCGCGGCTACTCCGGCACCATCCAGCGTGCCGGCCGCGTCGCCTGGCTGGGAAGCCTCGTCTTCTTCAACATCAGGAGCGCCGGCCGGAAGGCGGTGTTCAGCATCCTCTGGATCCTCTGCGCCACCAAAGTGGGGCAGCGGATCGCCTTCACCGAGGTCGGGAAGCGCTCGTACGCCCATGGCAAGAACGCCTCCGTGCTCACCTCCTACATGGCTCAGATGCTAGACGTCGACGACCATGGTGACGAGCGGCGTCAGGAGCAACAGCCTGCACCTGCAGATGACCATTTCGACGTGGAGCATGGCGAACAGCAGGGTGGACATGGAGCTGGAAACGAGCTGCTCAGGAGGTGCAGCTACATCGTCATGGGAGAGAAGAAGCTGGTGAAGAAGGCTACCGCAGATGGCTACGAGTTCAACGACGTCACCTCCAACGACGGCATCGTCACCGTCGGTAAAGTCTGGGAGCTCGCCGAGTCCGACCAGCTCTTCGCCCACTACGACAAGAACCAACGCCTCAAGAGGCTCTGCCTCTCGTTCGCTTTCTTCAAGCTGCTGCGCCGGCGGTTCGAGCACCTGCCGGCGATGACCGACGCGGAAGCCCGCGACTGCCGGAGCCTCATCCTGAACGGCCTGTACAGCAACAACAACAACGGCGAGGGCGACGCGGCGGAGGCGCTGTTCCAGGTGATGAGCGACGAGGTGAACTTCCTCAGTGAGTACTACCACTCCGTCATCCCGGTCGTCTTCGCGAGCCCCTTCTTCCTCGTGGCCAACTATCTCCTCCTGCCCGTCGTCGTGGCCGTCCTGTGCCTCACGTCCATTGTCCTCTGCGGCAACGGCGACGCCGGCTACGCGTTCAAAAGCCTCGGCAGAGACAACTACACGTTAAGGTCGGGGGTTCCAAAGATAGTCCTGTGTCTTGTAGCCAAAGCCGCCAACAGATCTCCCCCAGCCTTCTTCTCCCTGGTAAACCTTGCCATCACTGTCTTTCTGTTCGTAATCTTCTTCTACGAGGAGATATGGGAGTTCCTTGTCTTCCTCCTCTCCAACTGGTTCATGGTCTCAGTGCTATGCGACTACACCGCCAAACGCCATTGGCGTGAAAGCGCCACCTTCAGCGGAGCCTTCCGCCGGCTCCTGTGGCTACGGAGCAAGATGAGCCATGGCGACCTTAGGCTAAAGCAATTCTCGGTGCTGAACCTTCGCTGGCCACTCCTCGTACCATTGTTCGCCCCACTCTCCTTGGCGGTAAGATCAGAGCTGGCACCTAACAGCTTGAAGCGATCCATCATGGATTGCCTTGTGAGACATGATCGCAATGGCACCCCTCTCACCAATGGCGAGTCCGCGTTGGAGAAGCACCATCTCTCCACGCAGCTCGCATGGGCTTGTGGCAGCGACAGCGTCGCCGAGGTCATCCTGACGTGGCACATCGCCACCAGCATCTTGGAGGTGAAGTGTGCCCCTCAGAGTAAGGACGAAGTAGCCCTGAGCAGGGTGGCGACTAGGCTGTCCAAGTACTGCGCTTACTTGGTGGCGTTCCACCCGGAGCTGCTACCGGACAACAAGGAGAAGGCAGAGAGTGTGTTCGACGGCATGAAGGCGGAGCTGAAGAGCACGCTCGGGTGTCCGGCGTACTTCCTCTCATCCAAGAGTACGAGGGTCAAGAGGATCATGAAAAGAGCAGGCGAAATCCATGTGGAGACGCCAGGCCAAGACAAAGCAGCAGAAGGCCAGAGTGATGAGAACAAAGTTGTGTTGAATGGAGCAAAGCTAGCAGGGGACTTGCTAAGCCTAAGGGAGGGAGGTGACCGTCGTGAAACGGTGTGGAAGGTGTTGGCCGATGTGTGGACGGAGCTCATCGTCTTCGTGGCGCCGTCGAACGAGGAGGAGCGCGTGAAGGGGCATGAGCAAGTCCTGGTGCAAGGAGGAGAGTTCATCACCGTGCTCTGGGCGCTGACCACCCACATCGGCGTAACTCGGCCGACACCGAACTAGCGATCATCAACTTCGGCAGGTGGTCGTCTGTAAGCTTGAGAAGACTGGACCTGTATGTATGCGTGTGTCAGCATGGATCTAGTTCTCCATTTGTGCTTATTTCCCCGTGCAGCCGTCTTGATGTTTTTGTTTTTGCACATGAGATTGTATGTTTTGTGTTGGCTTCATCATTAATTTTGTAAGGGGATTTCTTGATTTGTTTTCCCTACTCCTTGGAGAAAGGAGACGTTTATGAGATTTTGTGCAATGATGGTGCAAATGCAGCAATCATGTGGAATAATGAGCATTTTGATTTTTACGTGATCCATATCAGAGCTACCAAATGGAAAACTATAGATTACAAAAAGCAATAGATACATCTAGGATAAAAATACGATAAATCTATATGACGCTCTACCGTTTAATTTCTTACGCCCGGCGCGCTCGACTTCCTCGCCGTGGGATGCGTCTGGGACTCTGCCGCTCCACCGCACGCCGCATGAGAGAGAAGGGGCGTGGAGCCTGCCGGTTGCATGTATGGCGCTCCACCGCACGACGCATGAGAGAGAGAAAGGGCGTGAAGCCCGCCCTGTTGCATGCATGTCACGTTTGTCTGCCGTCTGCACGCCTGTGCGTGCATGTGCGTCGTAGTCTAATTTTCAGATACCCATCGCATCCAATATTTGACAAGAATACGTGTTTCCACAACGAACAAGATACGGGTGGAGAAGGGGAAGCATACATGATATGTTCAAATAGAAGGAATGAAAGATCCATCTTTGTGGGTTCGGCCCCCACGGAGCGGTGTGTATCGTGGGGTTGAGTACAAAACATGTTTCAGACCTTGGGCGGGGTGACTGGAGATTGCTCAATCAGAAAAGGAAAACATTCGATCTTGCAAAGCTTCAGGACATGAATTGGAATGAAAAAGAAATGATTACTTCAAACTTTAAGAGAGATGGAGGACTCCCAATCGGTTTAAGCCATGCATTAAATATAGACGAAAAAAAACTAATTACATAGTTTGGTAGAAAACCACGAGATGAATCTTTTGAGCCTAATTAGTCCATGATTGGACACTAATTGATAAATACAAACGAAAGTGCTACAGTAGTCAAAGCCAAAAAAATTTCGTGAACTAAACACACCCTAAATTCAATTATCACACGCCTACTCCTATGTCTCAGCCTGTTTAGTTCCCATCAAAAACTTTTCATCCCGTCCCATCAAATGTTTAGACACATACATGGAGCATTAAATATAGATTAAAAAATAATTAATTATACAGTTTGCATAGATTTTGAAATTCGTCTCGCGGTTTCCAGACGAGTTATGTAATTAGTTTTTTATTAGTATACAAACACCCCTTCCGACATCCATAAAATATCCGATGTGACACCTAAAAATTTTTCACCCACGAACTAAACAAGGCCTCAGTATGCTAGCTATAGTATAATATACACCTGATTTAGGCCTTGTTTAGTTCCTACCAAAAACTTTTCACCTCGTGCCATCAAATGTTTGGACACATGTATGAAACATTAAATATAGATAAAAAAATAACTAATTACACAGTTTGTATGGATTTTACGAGATGAATCTTTTAAGCCTAATTAGTCAATGATTAGCCATAATTGCTACAATACATATGTGCTAATGACGGATTAATTAGGCTTAATAAATTCGTCTCGCGATTTCCAGGCGAGTTATGTAATTAATTTTTTTTATTAGTATGCGAACACCCCTTCCGACATCACATGAAACATCCGATGTGACACCCAAAACTTTTCACCCACGAATTAAACAAGCCCTTAGTTGCAGATTACATCTCATTGCATCATATTTTACTATTCTTGTTTGGGCGTAAGTTTTGTGTTTAACTGTTGTAAATTGATTGTTCGCATTTTTTTGTTTTTCTGTATGTTTTATTTGGTTCCTCTTTGAAATATTCAAATTTGCACTTCATAGTAATTATCTGGTAATTTTTTTGTTATTTTATTATTTGATTTTTGCATTTATTTGATATATTTTATTTGTATCGTTAGGTCTGGATCGTGTGGTCATAGAAATCGAGTGTTTGGCTACTATCTGACACTCGATTATGTTTGTTCGTTGCAATCGAGTGTTTCTAAGAATCTGACACTCGGGTGTCACGTCCACCTGAAACACCCGAGTGTAGACAAGGCCTAAAAATAAGGAAACAAGAGGGAAAAATAAGCAGCACCACTCATACAGACCAGAGGACAAGTCATAATAAGACAAAGTGAACCCTGATAAGAGATGTCATTGAACAACATACACGTGTGGTTACGCCATATGGTCAGTGTGCATCCACACCACCCCTCGTAGCTATGTCGCACCTATGCCGCTGTCCATGTAAGAGATTTCCTAATAGAATGGGACTAACGATAGTAGCGCGCATAAGTCGAAACTCACTGCAAACTATGACCTTCTTCCACATCACATTCTGGCTCCACACATACCACCATCCCACGTCATTCAAGGGAAGGACGTCTCTAAGGGAAAAGGTGGAAGAGGTGAAAACACCACATGACATTTGATTGGATGGCACACCACCAAGGAGATTAGGAGAGTGTCACTACTACATAAATGATTTTAGGTGACATTAATGGAGGTGGGCACAAAATCCAACCACCTCCTAATATACTAGGCTATTAATGGAGGCGGTCACATTTATTTACCGAGGCGGTCACATTTGCCCGCCTCCTAAAATCGTCTCCTAAAATCGATTTACGGAGGTGGGCGCCTTAAGACAACCGCCTCTAAAAATGGCTTATTTACAAAGGCGGTCGTCTTAAGGTGCATGTCTCCATAAATCTATTTTCAGAGGCGGGCACACTATAAGGCCCGCCTCCAAAAAAAAGGCTGAGGCCCAGCAGGCCCAGGGAGCCCGATAGCTATCGTCAATATAAATAGATGATGCAAGGGTTTTCCTCAAATCGCTCTCTTCCTCTCCCTCAGCTGACTCCGTCCATGCCGTCTCCCTTAGCTCTGACTCCATCAGCGCCCTTTCCCTCCCCCGCGCTCTCTCTCCCTCAGCGCCTCCCTCACCTCTCCCTCTCCCCCATGGCAACACCCTCCCGACGCCCACCCCTGCAGCGGCTCTTCCCTCTCCCCCACAGCTGGCGCAGGGCGCCCTCTCCTCTTCATCTCCCCACGGAGCTCGACCGGTGGCGCATCCTTCTCCCTCGAGCTCGTTCGGGGCACGGGGAGGCCAGATCATTTCCCAGCGCTGGTGGATCTGGCGGCAACGGGCTCCACCTCGGCGGAACCGGCCCTGGTGCGGGCGGATCTGGCCTTGGCGCGGGCGGATCTAGCGGCGGCGAGCTCTACCATGGCGGATCCGGCCCTAGCGCCAGCGGATTTGGCCTTGGCGTGGGTGGATCTGGCCTTGGCGCGGGCAGATCTGACAGTGGCGGGCTCCACCACGGTGCCCAGAGGTGGCTGCGGGACGCGCGGTGGTGGTGGAGCGAACGCGACAGCGGCGGGCTCAGAGTGCGGCGGCCCTAGATGGGCTCGACGCTGGGCCCTGGATGGGCTCACGTCTGGGCTCATCTCTTTTTTTTAATTTTTTAATTGGTTAACTGAGGCAGGCAAAGCAACCGCCTCAGTTAATCATTATTATCCGTGACCTTAAATTGGAGGCGGTTGCTTTGCCCGCCTCCGTAAATCGTTTTTGACCGCCTCAAAAAGATTTCTGCAGTAGTGTGTTGATATCGTAGAGGTGCCGAACCATGACAAAAAGGCAAGTCCAAAGATGTATATGGACGGTGAAGAAGCACAAAGAACACAGAGCAATACCAGGGCACCACAACTCATTAACAAGAATCTAAAGGCCAAGGAGAAGTTGAACAACACTCGACAGCTTGGATGTGGAATCTAAGTGACAGATCTAACACCAATAGCCACACTACCTAAATAACCTTGAGGCACGCAAGAACCTCCATATGGTGTGCACCTATAGGAAGTCGGCGTGCCATTGTAGATGCCGCCACCACCTTTCAGGGAAAACTAGGATAAGGTTTTCACCAAGAGGCCCACCAAAGGCTCTATGGAGGGAAGAGACACGATGATGCCTAAAAGAAAGTGAAAGGAACCCATAGGCATCAACATCATCATCCCGTAAAGAACTAGTTATGCCATGTAACAAGAGCTTCTCGCCCCACATACCACGAGTCACGAGTGCCAGGACCAACATGTCGCTACCCCACCCAGGACATGACTACATCAAGCACATGGCCATAGTTTAGGCTAGGGTGTTGACCCAGGCCCTACCCGATGTATTGGGCTGGGCCAGAACTAGCACTAATAAGGTCATATAGCCATATAGGCATGAAGGAGGGAGAGAGCGGTACTGCAGGAGGACACAGGAGGCATGTGATCTTCTTTTGGCGATGCTACCGTCACTAGCCAAGTAGCCATGGTGGCGGCAGTGGCCACCGAGGTCGACGTGAGGGTTGGGATGTCGCATATTCAATATATTTATTATCACGACTTATTTATGATCGATTTAAAAAAACTAATTTAATATTATAGATGTTAGTGTATTTTTCTATATGTAAAAATAAGATAATATTTGATTTTAAGGCAAAAAGTAAAACGACCCGGAACGAGCGAGAGTACGTGGCTGGACTACCTAGCGATCAGTAACCACCGAAACCTTTCCGTCTTATTAGTGACCATCCTTGCAGTTCACTGAGAAGCAAGAAAAAACAGTACATTTACGTACAGAAAAAGAGGTGGTTATATTATTCCTCTCTACTCTTGTGAACCTTTTGCAGGGAGAAGATGTAGTAGCTAGCTAGTCCACTTTGCAAAGCATCATGCCACAAGTCTAATCTCATAAACTTGTCCCCAATCCGACATGCATGTACATATACAGACCATGTCCCATACATACTCCCTTCGTCCCAAATTATTTGTCGTTCGGGAGCCATGCACGAAGACCAAGGTGCAAGTTAAAAGACTAAGATGCCCCTATGAAATCAGTACTACACATGACAGCCACCTCTCTCCTCTGCTGTTTGCTCGATTTCCCCGGGACAAGTCCAGCTCCAAAAAATCAGATCCATGGATCTCAACAAATCGGATCAATCAACTAAAAATTCAGAGGGAGACACCAGTGGCCGCCTCAGAGGGAGACGCGCAGCTCCGGCTAGGGGCTGCCTCGACGCTGGCCCGCTAGATCCTCCTCTGCCTCGCACTAGATCTGCCACCGCTTCGACTACCGAATCCGCCTCCGTCCGGCGAACCGCTTGGCGACGACGCGCACCCCGGAGGCCATGAGCCTCGCAGAGCATCGGGAGGCACGCTCCAGGCGGCGCCAGAGGCGGCAGGAAAGCGCTCAAGCGAGAGCGCTCCAACCACCGGCGCTAAACGCGCTTGGCCTACTCCGGCTCAGCCTCGTCTTGCTCCCTCGGCAGCCGCGGCGGGCGCTCGAGCACCAGCTCCAACCGCCGCGCTGCTACGGTCGGCGGCAGATCTCTGCCGCCCCACCTCTGATTGCACGCCAGTGGAGAGGGGGGGATCACCGGTGGAGGAGAGTGGGGTGGGGGGGTTTGTCGCCGGTGAAGTAGGAGAAGGGGAGAGGGCGTCGACGAGGGCTCCACGTCGGCCCGCTCGGGAGACTTCTCGACGACGTGGAGCCGGTGACGAGGGGATAAGAACAGGGGCCGGTGGGATGGGGGTGACAGGATAAGACTGTTGGATCGTAGGTGTGGGACCCATGTACAGTAGCCTAGACGACAGATAATTCGGGACACGGTATTGGCGCTAGAACGACACATAATACGGGACGGAAGGAGTATATCAATACCATGCATATGCGTCTTCTCTGACGGGCCGTACCAGCTGGCCACAAAAACAAACCAAAACAACCCAAGATGGCAAAAATGTACACAGCTGACCGGACACGCCACCGCATCTTCGTTCCGATCCCATGCATGGTAGCCGGACACGGCCGATGGGGGCCAGCCGGCCGGGCGTGGACTGCAAGGCAGGCAGCGGCGACGGACAGCCGGGCCGGACCGGGCAGCTGCCGTCAGAAAAAACCCTCACCCACAGCGATATTCCAGTTCCCAGTAGTGGCGGCCTTGTTGGCGGTGCACGCGGCGGCTGACGACGACGACGCCGGCAAGGAGGCGGTGCGGCGCAGCTGGCGGTGGCGGCGCCTGGCGGCCTTGAGCGCGGCGTCCATGCCCCTCTGCTCCTGCCTGCAGTCGTCGCTGCAGAACGCGGCGTCGCCCCTGCATGCACGCATGCGGAATCGAATGAAGCACGATCGAGCACGAGGTGAAGCTGGTGTGTATCGATTGACCAAAGACATGCAAGAAAGCATGCATGATCCCGTCGCCCGTGGCCGTGGCGTGCAGGTGCAGGTGCAGAGACGACGACGAGCGCAGCAGCATGAATATTGATCGCTTAAGAAGTACTAGGAGTATAGCTAGTACGTACTTGTACATGAAGATGTGGCGGTCCGAGGTGATGTCCCGCTTGCACAGGAAGCATGCGTCGAGGAAGTGACGGTGGCCACCGCACCCATCACCGCCGGCGAGGAAGAACCGGGACGCCACCTTCACGTACCTCGCCTCCTCCATACCTAGCGTTTCCGCCGATCGTATATATAGATAGTACGATCCCTTTGTAATGTTGCCCGGGGTACGGTCAGCCGCTGCTGGGGCGGTGGTGCCGGAGCGGAAGGAGATGGTGTGGCTGCTTTATACTGCGTCCATCGGTTCTGTGCGCCTCGCCACGCAACTTGCGCGTTCCGGCGGGCGTCGATCGGCAGCCGAGGTTTTTGGCACAATCTGACGGCCGCGTCTCCCACCGCTTTCCTAACACTTTGTTCGGCCGGACAAAGACACGGCTGATGCCCGTGCATGCACCAGGGACGACGTGTCGGGCTCGCAAGTTGCAGGCAACAACTGCCACACACTGACCATGCTGCAGCACGCCGAATGAACCAGGAGCAAAGTACGCCCCTGGATCGTCATCACGGACGAATCAGGCGGTGCCATATTACATTTGCAGTTAAACCGGGGTGATGATGCTATACATATCAGAACGAGATGCACCTAAACGTCAATAGGTGCAATATTTGGCAAAATCCGCCCCCAAGGGTCAGTGGTTACACCCACCAAATTGCGCAAGGAGGCAGATATTTGTGAAGTCCCATCAAATGCAACAACCTTTATTCAGAGTAACTATACCAATAGGGATGAAAACGGTCGGAAACGATCGATAGGAGGCCAAATCACTTTCATTTTCACATTTTTTTCTCGAAAACGAAATCGACACGATATTGTCGGAAATGAATACGACACCGATATTCCGGTAATTTCGAAAACGATAGTAGTCGATCGAAAAATATATCAATAATGATCGGAATCCATGAGAACGATATCCTAAAAAACGATAAACACGTCAAACTGTAGAACATGAAAAGAGCCATAAAACTCGACCTATCTCACATGATAATAGTAATAAATAAAGCCACAATTGACAAGACCACAAGCAAAAACCACGGTTCACACCATCTTTGGTCTGAAACAAGCTAAAACCTAGATTCCGTTCGTGTTCGTGGTGACCAGCTAGAATTAAGATGCAGTACGTGATTGACTAATTGTCTTCTTGTTCCTGTACAGATGAAATACTTGCCATATAGTTTCTTTCCAAAAAAATATTTGCTTTATATGCTTGCGTGTGCAGATGGGATGCTTAGATGTGGGCCAACCTAGACCTAAAATGCTTTGAATCGGTAATTACTAACGGTAAATTACCGGCTAAATACGGTAATCTTCGAAAACGGTCGGAGGAGGGCAAAATCGTTTTCGCTTTCATTTCCAATTAATTTTATCGTTTTCATTTTTATTTTTTCAATTATCGCTACCATTTTCGTTTAGGCCTGAAAATCAGAAAAAAAAAACTCGAAAACGACTTTCAAAAATCGAAAATTATCATTTTCGTTTTCATCCCTATATACCAACACAAGTTGCACATCATCATGTCGCACAAGTTGATGACGCCAAACTAGTACTGAACCCTTGACAAACCATGGGCCAAAAGGCCACCCAAGGCCCGTTGTTCTCAATGATGCCAAATCCCGTTGTTCTCAATGGTTTAATTTTATAGTACAGCGCGCAGGTTGCAGAAAGAACAGAAAAGCCAGAGTCAATTTATTATTATTGACGTACGGAGCAAGTTTTCTCAGGAAAGTGAAAGCCAGTAGAAGGATTCCATCCTAGACAGGGACTTGTTCCAGTAGGGAGGCGAATCTTGTAAATTTGAAAAGTTGATGCTCCCTCTCTAGCTTCGGCTCATCGCGGCTCTGTCATGCTGCCTAAGCCTCTCGCCTTCGCGGCACAGATAGTCATTGAATTTCTCCTGCCAACATGCATGTTAAACAACACATCAGAATAAAGTAAGTCTTGATTCCTTGAGAAGAACAAAGCATATCAAGAATTATCTATTCTATACAAGGCATCTACAGAATAGCTGACTTCAGCTTGGACAAGTTGGTAACCATGGGAAACTGACCAAGTTAGTAAATACTAACATACTGACTAACTTAGGATACAAACAACAAGATAACAAACAAAGAAATCAAAGTAGTAAACAAGTGGAGTGTGTAGTGAGCAACATAACCTGTTACCTAAGTATTGGATGATCTCATGCATGACGCATCAACAGATCTGCCAATTCATATTTGTAGGGAGAAAACTCTAAGGGCCTGTTTGGAACGGAGGAATGCAAAACAGAGGAAAGGAAAAAAACACAGGAATAGGAAGTGAGTAGATGTTGAAATCAGAGGATTGGAAAACGTAGGAATTTTGTAGGAAGGAGTGTTTGGAATGGAGGAATCAAAAGTTTCAGTTATTGAACATTAATACCACTTTAACGGTATTTTTTGTATTATAATAATCAGCACAGTAGGCCTTAGACAAATGATCACATGCATGTGGACAACAGCAGTATCGAGAAATGAGCTAGTGCTGTTTTGTTTATCTCCTCAGTGCGCTTTTTGCCTCGGTCTTATGCGAAACCTGAGCTCAGACTGGATGTATTTTTTCCTATGTTTTGTGAAGGGAACCGAACCTTTCCTCTGGAATTGAAATGCGCGTTCCTCCGTTCCAAACGCTACCTGACGTCAGCCAAATAGAGGAACCGGTTTCCTTCAAAATTCCTGTGAAAATACTCCAATCCAAACGGGCCCTAAAATCGTTTATTTAAATCTAAGTCAGTTTTATCCTGGCTATTATCTATCACAACCCCATTCCGCAGAATACAAATAACATCAAATTTCTTCAGCAAATAATGTACAGGTACTACAATAACAAGTAACTTTTAGAATAGTGATTCAGGATGCCTAATCTAGTATGCAGTTCTTGATTTCTAAATGTATCCATAGTTCTACACAAATTGGTGACCCTACATTTGAGGACATGTTGATCAGCTGTTGTGCTATTACAAAAAAGCAAACCAACCTTCTTTCCATTGGAAATGAAGACACTAGGCAAATTCGGAACCCTAAAAGAATAGTACCCCGTTTGCCAAAATAATAATATAAATGCAAGGATTATTTCTACTCAGCAGATAATATTTATTCCCAAAAAAATGAAACTGGATGAATCGAAGCCCCACCAATTAAACAAACAAGTGCAAGGCTGCAAGCATACAATGAAATAAGAGCGTCAGAGTGTAAACTGACCGATAAAGATGAACTGTAATGCATTAACATATCTATAATCATTATTGCCACTTATTTTTCAAACACTTCAGTACGTAAGAGCATTGCCCAACACCAAAAAAAATCACTGAACATATAGACACTTTGTAATCCCTGTGAGCCATTATAAAGGTTTTGAATTCCCTATGGGCCATTGGAAAAGTCACGATGTCACGTGAGCCACTACTACAAATTTTTGGACCTTTACCGTTACCATTTGTGCCAACGGCAGCTAACAGGAGCTTATAATGTCCCTTTTGCCCCTCTTACACATGGGCCCTGCATGTCAGCCTTCTTCACCTTCCAGCGTCCCCCACTCTCTCCCAGTCATGCGCCTCACACCTCACCGGCGCCACTTGCCTGCCCGCTCGCCCGCCTGCCTCAGCCGCCACGAGCGTGCTCAGCTGCAGGTGCATTGTGGCCACCTGGTGCCACGCAGCTCACTCCTCGCCAGCCACTGCGTCCCGCCACGCCACCGCCATAGCCTATCGTTGCCTGCGCTCAGTCGGCCACTGGTGCCCACGGCTGGCCCGCCTCGGGCTGCCTCCGGCGTGTCTGCGGACACCCACCGGTGTGCAGGTCATGGACCCACATGAGACGCGCGCAGTCGCGATGCCACACCGGCTGAGCCGCAGCGCTCATCGTACCCAGTCGAGCTGAGCCGCAGTCACGAGCGAGAAGGGCAGGGACGCCGTGTAGGTGTCCAAGAAGCACGGCCGCATGGGATGGGAGCCCACGTCAGCGCTCGTCATGCCCAGTCGATCCGAGCCGCAGCCGCGAGCGAGAAGGGCAGGCTGGCAAGGGCGCCGTGCAGGTGTCCGAGGAGCACGGGACGGCCACCCGCCAGTGCGCCTAGCCGGTCCTCCTCTGGTGAGTCAGCGGCCACCCTCCGGTGCCCCTTGGCCAGTCCTCCTCTGCCGCCGAGGCCTCCCCGACCGGAATTTGGCCGCCGGCCGCTCCCCAGGCGCCCCTACTATGTGGTGAAGAAGAGGGAGTGGTGTGTGGTGAAGAAGAAGGCTGACATGCGGGGTCCACCTGTAAGAGGGGCAAAATGGACATTTCAAGATCCTGTTAGCTGCCGATTCCCAAGAAGTTAACAGTAGTGGCATGTAGGGGTAAAAAAATTGGAGTAGTGGCACATATGGCATTGTAACTTTTCTGGTGGCTCATAGGAAATTGAGAACTTTTAAAATGGCTCACAGGGAATTCTCTCAATACCTTTTCCATTTGTATGACACCTCTATGTGTCTATAATATTGTTAGGGTGACATCTTTGGTAATGTCACAACCACATTTCCCCTAAGGTAAGTATTCGAGGTGCCCAGAGGTACATCATAAAACTTCAATTTCTAGGGAACATGATAGGTCCCAAAGTCCTTTTTGCTCCATTTCTTCACCGATCTTTTGTGCCAGTTCTTTTCTTACACCCCTAAGACGATATTATCTCTTGTCTAACACATCTTTAATACACATGTTAGTCCTAGACTTGTGTTTTCGATCATCTTAATCACCAAAACTCAAAGGTGTGATCATGGGCACATGATCCTTACAACTGGAGGTAGAGTGACTAGAACTTGAATTTATCATTCTCGGTGGGTACAAGCTTCATGAAGTTGAACAACACCATGGGGTGGGCAGTGCTACCGATGCAAGACCTACGCGTGGCTTGCATCCACCTGTGCTAGATCTGAAAGCATCTAAGCCCCGAGAGTTGGTTTTGGCAATTGATGACAACGCAACATTACTATGACTAACGTGTGTTTTGCAGAAACTTTGGTAAGTTAGGTCATGGGAATGGTCACTGTTTTGGGCACTATGGTATTCATGCCCCTTGATGGAAATCGTTTCGGTTTTCAAAGGATTAACGTCAAGATTAAGGACGATTAGTTCCGGACGTCGAGGAGTTGAGTTACGTTCGGAATAGTTGTTAGAATCTTCATTTTTCTCCTTTGGCCGTTCTATAAAGGGGGGCATGAGCGAGTAGCTTGACCTAAGTGAGTCTTTTGTTTAGGTGTGGTGTACACTTGTCAAACTTAGCACTAGGTAGCTCAGGTGAAGCCCAAAGGTCAGTTGGAAGAAACTCAGTTCAAGTTGCGTCGTGATTCGAAGTCGTTTGAGCCATTTATCCTTGACCGGACGCGGTCTCTGCCTGGACCGGACGCGTCCAGTCAGTACTGGCAGTCACTGCAGTTTCAACTCGGTCGACCGGACGTGGTTCTCCCATGGACCGGACGCGGTGATCGGGTTGACCAGAGTCAGAGAGGGTAAGTGATCTGATCGGACGCGACTGGGAAATCGATCGGACGCATCTACAGTGCGTCTGGTCCAGTTCCAGAGAGGTACTTTGCTGACCGGACGCGTTCGGTCATCACCGATCGGACTCGACCGTGCGTCCGGTCCAAGTACAATAAGGTTCTTGCCACTCAGCACCGTTGGTTTTAAATTCAACCATTGCCACCGACCGGACGCGTCCGGTCACTTTGACTGGCGCGTCCGGTTAGTACGTAAAATGCTGAGTTGGCACATAACGGTTGGAATTGACTGTGGGGAGTATAAATACATCCCCTACACCTCTATTTGAGGTCTCTTGCTCATTTGTTCAGCTGAGAAACACCTTTAAATTGCAAGGAAGTGCAAGAGCTCTAGTGAGGGTTGTGATTTGAGAATCCAAGTTTGAGATCCCTCATTAGTGACTAGGGAGTAGCAAGTGTGCATCCACCTTCTCATTAGGCTTGTTGTGGTCAAGTGAGAGTTCTTGCTTGTTACTCTTGGTGATCGCCATCATCTAGACGGCTTGGTGGTGATTGGTAGTTTGGTGATCATCCGGCGGAACTTGTGGATGACCCAAACTCATCTTGTGCGCGGTTGTGGGCGATTCACCGCAACGAAGTGTCAAAGAATCAGCCTGTAGAGAGCACTTGATCCTTGCGTGGATCAAGGGGGAGCTACACCCTTGCGCGGGTGCTCCAACGAGGACCAGTGGGGAGTGGTGACTCTCCGATATCTCAGGAAAACATCACCGTGTTCCTTGTAACACCCTCGGTGTTACCGCGTGTGCAATGCACCTAAACTTGTCATGAGCATCTTTTCTTTTCTTGCTTCTGTGGGAGCGAGTGGAATCAATTAGTAATCCTAAATAGTAATAAAAGTGTTAGTTGTTAAGTTGCCGCGTTGCCGTTTTGTGCTTGCTTAAGGTTCAAAATGAATTCTTTCTAGCAAAAATGTTATAAGATGTGTGTGCAACGCTTTAATAAAAAAATTGAAGTACAAACTCTATTCATGGCAGTGCTACAAGTGCATTAGCGTAATAAGATTGTTAGCTCGTGTTTTTACTAGCTTGGAAATCGAACTTGCGAAAAAAAATAAAAATAAAATAAATAAATAATAATAAAATAGCTTGACGTGGCCTTGTTCGGGAGTACCAGCGCTGGTGTCGGGCCGACTGCCGTCCGTGCGCGATCATCGCGCGTGGGGGCCGTCGTCCCCGGTCTGGCCGCGCTGGCCTGCTGCTGGTCGCTTGTCGCCGCGCGCTGTTCCCTCGCGTCGTGGCGCTACGGCCGGCCGTTGCGAGCGCGTGCGCTGACCGCGCCATCTTCCTCTCGCGTCGCGACGCGGCGGCTGTCGTCCCCTTAGCGTCGCGTCCGCCTGCACCCTGCCCCCCCCCCCACGTTCTGCGGTTGGCCGTCGCTTTGCGGTGGGCGGCGCTGCGCGCACGTCTCCCTGCGGTGCAGAGCGTGCTCGGTCTGGGTCAGCGGCTGCCGCGCTCGTTGTCCGCTCGGGGTCGACATGGCTGGCCGAGCCCATTCCCTCCCCCCTCGCTTCCCTGTTTCCCGGGTCAGCGCTGCCGCACGTTCTTCGGTCGGTGGGGTCGTCGGGCTCTTTCGACGTGCCCTCAGCTTGCCGACGAAGCCGTCCTGCTCGCTCGTCCTCGCCACCCCGCGTTTGGGCCCGCCTGTGGCACTTGATTTCGTCCCCCCCCCCCCCGCCATTATTTTAAGGTCGGCCTATGCCTTGGCCGATTTCAGCTCCCAAATCCGCCTTCTCGATCCTTGGCTGTGGCACGGCTGACTTCTCGCGCATCTATTCCTTGCGTTGCGCGCCTTGGCCTGGCCTCCGCTGTTGCCCCCGCTTCGTGGGCACGACCGTGCCACCGCGGAGCGCAGCCGCACCCCGCTGGTCGCACGCGGCCAGCGGTTCCTGTCGTTTTTCTGCTCCAGCGAGCGCCGCGGCCGGGTCCTGGGTAGGTCTGTGATGCTTTTGCCCTTGCCCGCGGGCTGCTCGGGGGTCTAGGGTTGTCGGAACGGCCGCGCCGCTGCCCCGTGAGACCGCTCGCCGTGGCCGCCTCGTCCCTTGGCTCCGTGATCTCCGTGGCTCCGTTTGGTGCAGTTTTTTTGGTCGTAGTTGGAGGTCGGCCCGTTAGTGTGGTCGTCGCGTGCCTTTGGTGGCCGGCGTGGCCAGTCAGTGTCGCCGGTTCCGCGCCGGCGAGCGCTGGGGGCTGCCCGGGGGTCTCTGAGTTGGGAAGATGACTTCCTGTAGGGGGCTAGTTGCGTAATGTGTGTCTGTAGGAATAGTCCCCTCGGCGTTTGTTTGATTGGCGGCTTTTGCGGGGTCTTTTTTGCTTAACGCCAGGGCGCGTGTGCGGGCTGTCCGCGTGGGCCGCCCGGCGCTCGCGGGCCGCGCGTTGCTGGGCCGCGGCGGCAAGTGTGCGCGCGCATGGGCTCGGGTGGACCGTGTTGGTTGGGCCGCGTGGTCAGTTGAGGTTCTTTTCTTTAAGTGAATCAATTAACTCATGATTTCATGTAAATGACTATGCTTTGGAAAATCGTAATAAATTGGTTAAGCGTCCAAAAATTGTGAGACCAGTTTTGTTAGATCGGTAATTTCATGCTCTAGCAGTTGAGGTACTTACTTCACGTATAGTTGTAGTGAGGCTAAGCCTTTTAAATCAAGTTAGAAACGAATGTTGTTAAGATATTAAATTGTGTAGGTTTTGTTATGGCGAAACCGTAATGACGGTAACCCTAAAATCGTTACAGTAGTTTAGTGGGTATGGGAGGTGCTTGCTAAAACTTTTGGTAGCATCTTAGCAGCTTGCTAGTGTTGTATTTAAGCTCTTCTATTTGAGTAGATGTCGATCATTAGAGCTAGCTAACTAGCTTAGGAGTTGTTGTTATTAGAGTTACCGTTGTCACCTTTTTAAGTGTGGTATTATCATTGCATGCATGTAGATCACGAGGGAGTCGAGTACGTGGCCGCGGAAGAGCAGGACTACGAGGAAGTCATCGAGGAGTACGAGGAGGAAATCTTTGTACCTGAGGAGTTCCAGGAGCCGTCCGCGACTGACACCTCTGACTGTGCACCTGCCCAAGGCAAGCCCCGGTGCATAACCTTTATTTTTGCAAATCTGATATATATATTTAAATGTTGTGCATTTAAGTTACAGGAATTTCTATGATACCCACATGCATATATATTTATATCCCATGAGTCTTACTAGTACAGGATCGTATAGTTGCTTCGCTTAGGATCATCGGTAGGGTGAGTAACCTGTCGTTGCTCGCAATAGGGAGTTACTCTAATGATTATTATATTGGGAAAAATGGTTGAAAGGAAATGGCGACCGGGCAGGGATGTGGTATGATTATTGGTGGGTGTAACCAATTGTGTCCCGCGGCCACGGGGCGCAATTGGGTTGCACTGTTTCCCTGTCCGTGTCAATTAAGGACCGTTCGTTGCATGGATCCTGGTCAAGTCACAGATCTCATTATCCCGAACATATACTAGCGGATGGGGGCTAGGAAGACTTGTTACTCTCTTGTCATGGGCTCCGGCTCTTTTCGGACCGACCGATTGGAGGCGGGGATAGGTGGAGGTCTTAGCACCGTACTGAGGCCGGGCCTCGAGTACGGGAGCTAGGAGTCCAAGTTTGGACGGGGACCTGGAAACCTGTGACAGGAGGGGAACGGGTTGGTCTTGCTTATGCCTGGGGTACAAGCGAGGCGTGTGTTCTTTTTTGGGGTACCCAGCTGGGCACATTGATTCGCGAATCACCGTTTCTGCGTGACGGTATGGCTTGACTACGCTCTGGCATCGTAGTAAGAACTGGAAAGGGAAAGAGAGAATTGATTCTGTTTTGCTCAACTCTTGCTTGGTTATAGCATAGGTGCTTACATAGAATATTGGTTAATGAATAAAATACGGCTTTTAAAAATTAAGAAATTAAGGACAAACCCTTAGTGCTGTTTTCCACATACAAGAAACCCACAAGCCATAAAGCCTATCATGATCCTTGAGAGTCGGGAAATAAAGTTCTCAGTCGGGTAAGTATTGCGAGTACATTGTGTACTCAGGGTTTATTTTTACCCCTGTTGCAGGTGCACTTTGAGCCGGTTTGTCGTGTGTGGAGGATTCTTCTGGTGGGCACAGACGGATTCTCATCGCTTCCGCTAGACGTTATTTTATTTCCGTTGTTATTTAATGCACTCTGAACCTCTGGTATTGTAATAACTATTTCAAGACTCTATGTTGTATGAAATGGACTAAGTATTGTAAGTTTGTACTCATTATTGGATCCTGGGTGTAAAATGTGGAGCGTTCGAGTTCTCCCGTCGGGTGTGCTCGACGGAATCATCTGGTTTAGCTCACTTTCAGGATGCTTAGTGTCTAGTGGAAGGCAAGCGTCCCGAAAGCGTGCTAAACTGGGTGATTCCGCCACAGGTGGTACCAGAGCCAATAATGAGCTTACAAGCTAAATCACCTATTTCAAAAGGCTTAAAAATTTGACCAACAAAAGGTTTATAAAAATTAGGATGCGGTAAAGTCGGCGTAGTTAAGTATTGAGCCCTAGCAATATGGTTTACTAGGATAGTGGCACTGTTTTTCCTAACTATCTTCTGTAGGTACACTAACTTACGTTGCGTACGGAAACGCTAGTTCGGAAGTGAGTGTACGATGTGCCAAAGTTTAGCGAAAGGCCGCTATATTTCTGGCTTGAGTGAGCGTGTAGGGCGATGCATGCATCCCAAAGTTAAAAATCTGGTTAATTTAAAAACCCCTTCACGATAATCACAGATAGTAACAGGGTAGAATAAGAATTAAAAGGAATTGCTTTAATCCTTTCGAAGGCTGTATCATCATCTCAGTCTCGTTCTCTAAATTTGGAGAAGTGCCCTAACGGTTGGTTCTTATCTGTTATAGATGAACCTGAGGTCCGGTCGCGGGGCAGCGGGGTCTGTTCACGGGAGTACCAGCGTTGGAGCGGACCGTGACCCGGAGGGCCGCGACCCGGAGAATGGTCGCAAGAATGTCGGGGACAGTCACGATGCCCCACGCTTGGCTCCTCTTCCACCGCCGCCGCCGCCTCTGATGACTCAAGCGGAGATGATGGTGGAGTTGTTAGCTTCCCGTCGTGAGACGGCCCGTGCCCTGGAGCTGATGGCACAGGCTGTCGGTGGCCTCGCTCGTGGGGGTCCCGGTGGCAACGGTGGGGACGGGGGCGGTGCCCGTGGTCTTGAGAGGCCCTGTTCATATCAGGACTTCTTAAAGACTAACCCGCCCACGTTCACACCGACTGCAGAGCCTTTGGACGCGGAGCATTGGCTTCGTGTGCTGGAGCAAAAGTTTCTGCTGCTCACGGTGACCGATGAGCAGAAGGTGCGCTTCGCCGCACAGCAGCTGCTGGGGTCTGCCAGTGCTTGGTGGGATACCTTCAACGCCATGCAACAGGCGGACCACCGGGTGACCTGGCAGGAGTTTACTGCCGCTTTCCGAGAGTACTTCATTCCGGTGGGCGTTCTGAACAGGAAGCTCTCAGAGTTCTTGGACTTGAAGCAGGGAAGCCTATCCGTGATGGATTATGTCAACAAGTTCAACCACTTGGCACAGTATGCTAGCACTCACGTTGACACAGATGAGAAGAAGAGGGACCGCTTCTACCGTGGCCTCTCTTGTGTTCTGCAGAAGGAGCTGTACACCGGGAACTACCAGACTTTTGGCACTCTGATGAATGCAGCCATTGCTTGGAGGGTCTGCAGCGTGACACTCAGGCAGAGTGGAAGCGCAAGCGGGGGATTTCTAGGCCTTCTGGTCACCAGCAGTCGCAGAAGATGCAGGTTGTTAAGAGGATGTCCTACCATTCTCCTGGTGGACAGCCGTCTCGACAGTCTCAGCAGACTCATCAGGCTCCGATGACTCAGTACCGTGCACCTTCCCAGCAGGTGCAATAGCCACAGGGACAGCAGTTTCCACCTCGTCAGGGACAGATGGTCAAGTCTACTGGCTGTTTCAAGTGTGGCAAGGAGGGCCACTTTGCTCGGGAGTGTCCCGAGAACCGGCCTATTCAGTCTGCTCAGCCGTCTGCCAACTCTCGCCTAATCAAGAGGACGGTCATCAAGAAGAAAGCCCTAGTGAGCCGTTCGGGACAGTTGAATTATACAGAGGCTGAGGAAATTTTACAGGATCAACCTATGATGGCTGGTATGTTCACCATCAACTCTCACCCAGCACTTGTGTTATTTGATTCTGGAGCATCGCATTCATTTATGAGCATGGGGTATGCGGAAAGGCATAATCTACCTATTATGGCCATCCCTAAGGCCTATAGAATCAGCACTCTGGGTGCGAAGATGTTCATCAACATCCGGACGGATACTGTTAGTTTGGTGCTAGCCACCCACAGTTATCGCCTTCAGTTCATGTTGCTACCTGGGCATGGCATTGATGCAATACTGGGCATGAACTGGCTGAAGGTTTACGGGGTAGTGTTGGACCTTAAGCGGAGGGTTGTTGAGTTGCGACTTCCTGGGTCTGAGGATAGGATGTCTCTTCTTATTCCCTCGGAGCTCACTTCTCCAGTTGCTGCAAATGTGGAGGTCTCATCTGATCTCCCCTCTATCCCAGTGGTCTGTGAGTTCCCAGATGTTTTTCCTGATGATCTGCCTGGGCTACCATCGGATAGAGATGTGGAGTTCACCATTGAGTTAGAGCCTGGCACTGCTCCTATTTCCCGACGCTCCTACCGTATGGCACCGAAGGAGCTAGCTGAAATGAAGAAGCAGTTAGAAGAGTTGCGGAAAAAAGGGTTCATCCGTCCCAGTTCTTCACCTTGGGGTTGCCCTGCCATATTTGTGAAGAAGAAGGATGGCACTCTTCGCATGTGTGTGGATTACCGTCCCCTCAACGCGGTAACCATTAAGAACAAGTACCCTTTGCCTCGTATTGATGCTTTGTTTGATCAATTGGCTGGGGCAAAGGTGTTCTCTAAAATAGATCTTCGATCGGGATATCATCAGATAAAGTTCCGGCCACAAGATATACCAAAGACAGCTTTTTCTACTAGGTATGGGTTGTATGAGTACCTAGTCATGTCTTTCGGTCTCACAAATGCTCCTGCATTTTTCATGTATCTCATAAATTCGGTCTTTATGTCGGAATTGGATAAGTTTGTAGTAGTGTTCATCGACGACATCTTGATTTATTCCAAGAATGAAGAAGAGCATGCACGGCATCTCCGCACCGTCCTGACCCGGTTGCGAGAGCACAAGCTGTACGCTAAGTTCAGCAAGTGTGAGTTTTGGTTGGATCGAGTTCAGTTCTTGGGACATGTTCTGACCCCTGAGGGTGTGTCTGTAGATCCTAGCAAGGTTCAGGATGTGTTGAATTGGAGGTCTCCTGCCTCCGTGCATCAGATCCGACAGTTTCTGGGTCTTGCCGGATACTATCGGCGTTTCATTCCGGATTTCTCTAAAATAGTCCAACCTATGACCAAGTTACTTCAGAAGGATGCCAAGTTTGTATGGAATTTGGCTTGTGAAGAAGCTTTTCGGGCCTTGAAGAAGTTCCTTACCTCAGCTCCTGTTCTGGCTCAACCGGATATTGAGAAGCCTTTTGATGTTTATTGTGACGCCTCCAGGACTGGGCTTGAGTGTGTGCTTATGCAAGAAGGGCGTGTCATAGCATATGCTTCACGCCAACTGAAAAAGCACGAAGTGAATTACCCGACCCATGATTTAGAGCTAGCTGCAGTGGTGCACGCTCTAAAAATTTGGAGACACTATTTGTTGGGGAATAAAGTGCATATTTTTACGAACCATAAGAGCCTTAGATATATTTTTACTCAACCTGAGTTGAATCTGAGGCAGCGAAGATGGCTTGAGTTAATTAAAGATTACCACTTGGAGGTCCATTATCATCCGGGAAAGGCTAATGTGGTGGCTGATGCTTTGAGCCGCAAGTCACACGTGCCTGAGGAAGAGTCCGTGCCTCTCTCTCACTCTGCAGTGTTGGCACAGATTGCTTTAGTCTCTGAGTTGCTTGAGCAAATCATCGCGGAACAAAGGTATGATGTCTCGGAAATTCCCCACATCAAGAAGTTGATGGCGGAAGGGCGTGGTCCGCACTTTAGCATCGATGAGCAAGGTGTGGTGAAGTACAAGAACCGGTTAGTGGTTCCCGGTAATGAGGAGCTTAGAAGGAAGATTCTGGAGGAAGCCCACCAATCCAAGTTATCTATTCACCCGGGAAGTAACAAGATGTACCATGATCTGCGTCAGCTGTATTGGTGGTCATACATGAAGCAGGATATCACCAAGTATATTGCTGAGTGTGATGTTTGTGGAAGAGTTAAGGCAGACCATTTGCGGAGGCCGGGTTTTCTGCAGCCTTTGCCTATCCCGGTCTGGAAGTGGGAAGATATTTCCATGGATTTTATTACCGGATTACCTCGCACCGTCAAATGCCATGATTCTATTTGGGTCATTGTGGATCGCCTCACTAAGACTGCTCATTTTCTTCCAGTGGGTACTAGGTATACAACCTCGCAGTATGCCAAGCTGTACTTTGACCGCATTGTGACCCTTCATGGAGTTCCGCTTACCATTGTTTCTGACCATGGAGCAGTTTTCATGTCATGGTTTTGGACGCAACTCCAAGAATGTCTTGGTACTCGTCTTCTCAGAAGTTCAGCCTATCATCCTCAGACCGACGGTCAGACTGAAAGGGTGAATCAAGTGCTTGAAGATATGTTGAGAGCTTGTGTTATCTCTTTTCCTGAAAAGTGGGATGAGTGTTTGAAGTTGGCTGAGTTTTCTTATAATAACAGCTATCAAGAGAGCATCCAGATGGCACCTTTCGAGGCTCTCTATGGCAAGAAATGCAGAACCCCACTCAACTGGGTTGAGGTGGGAGACCGTGGTTATTTCGGGCCTGACTTTGTGCTTGAAGCAAGAGAGAAGGTTGGGATTATCCGGAGTCATTTAAAGGCAGCGCAGAACCGACAGAAAACCTATGCAGACAAAAGAAGGAGGCCCTTGGAATTTGAAGTTGGGGATTATGTGTATCTCAAGGTGTCTCCCATGAAAGGTGTGCATCGTTTTGGTGTCCGTGGGAAGCTGGCTCCATGCTATGTTGGGCCCTACAAGGTTTTGGCCCGACACGGTCCAGTAGCCTATCGAATTCAGCTCCCTGAGGTGTTGTCAGCTGTCCATAATGTTTTTCATGTGTCTCAGTTGAAAAAGTGTTTGCGGGTCCCCACTGAGGCAATAGAAATTGAAGGGCTTTCCCTTCAACCGGACCTTTCGTATGAGGAACATCCAGTAAAAATCTTGGATGAAAAAGAGAGAGTAACCAGGAACAATGTGGTGAAATTTTATAAGGTCCAATGGCAATATCATTCGGAAGATGAAGCAACGTGGGAGCTAGAGAGTTATATTTTGAAGCATTATCCCCATCTCTTGTCTAGCTCCTGAAGGTAATTTGTTAAGATAAAAGTTTCCCCTATCCTCTTTTCCCACACTAGGCAGGGGGGTAGAGCTGTAACACCCTCGGTGTTACCGCGTGTGCAATGCACCTAAACTTGTCATGGGCATCTTTTCTTTTCTTGCTTCTGTGGGAGCGAGTGGAATCAATTAGTAATCCTAAATAGTAATAAAAGTGTTAGTTGTTAAGTTGCCGCGTTGCCGTTTTGTGCTTGCTTAAGGTTCAAAATGAATTCTTTCTAGCAAAAATGTTATAAGATGTGTGTGCAACGCTTTAATAAAAAAATTGAAGTACAAACTCTATTCATGACAGTGCTACAAGTGCATTAGCGTAATAAGATTGTTAGCTCGTGTTTTTACTAGCTTGGAAATCGAACTTGCGAAAAAAATAAAAAAAAATAAAAAAAAATAAATAATAATAAAATAGCTTGACGTGGCCTTGTTCGGGAGTACCAGCGCTGGTGTCGGGCCGACTGCCGTCCGTGCGCGATCATCGCGCGTGGGGGCCGTCGTCCCCGGTCTGGCCGCGCTGGCCTGCTGCTGGTTGCTTGTCGCCACGCGCTGTTCCCTCGCGTCGTGGCGCTACGGCCGGCCGTTGCGAGCGCGTGCGCTGACCGCGCCATCTTCCTCTCGCGTCGCGACGCGGCGGCTGTCGTCCCCTTAGCGTCGCGTCCGCCTGCACCCTGCCCCCCCCCCCCGTTCTGCGGTTGGCCGTCGCTTTGCGGTGGGCGGCGCTGCGCGCACGTCTCCCTGCGGTGCAGAGCGCGCTCGGTCTGGGTCAGCGGCTGCCGCGCTCGTTGTCCGCTCGGGGTCGACATGGCTGGCCGAGCCCATTCCCTCCCCCCTCGCTTCCCTGTTTCCCGGGTCAGCGCTGCCGCACGTTCTTCGGTCGGTGGGGTCGTCGGGCTCTTTCGACGTGCCCTCAGCTTGCCGACGAAGCCGTCCTGCTCGCTCGTCCTCGCCACCCCGCGTTTGGGCCCGCCTGTGGCACTTGATTTCGTCCCCCCCCCGCCATTATTTTAAGGTCGGCCTCTGCCTTGGCCGATTTCAGCTCCCAAATCCGCCTTCTCGATCCTTGGCTGTGGCACGGCTGACT
The DNA here is from genome assembly GCA_038087645.1 of Saccharum hybrid cultivar R570. Taxonomy (NCBI): domain Eukaryota; kingdom Viridiplantae; phylum Streptophyta; class Magnoliopsida; order Poales; family Poaceae; genus Saccharum; species Saccharum hybrid cultivar. The sequence continues at coordinate 4,002,087 of JAQSUU010000254.1, read as the reverse complement.
TCTCGCGCATCTATTCCTTGCGTTGCGCGCCTTGGCCTGGCCTCCGCTGTTGCCCCCGCTTTCGTGGGCGCGACCGTGCCACCGCGGAGCGCAGCCGCACCCCGCTGGTCGCACGCGGCCAGTGGTTCCTATCGTTTTTCTGCTCCAGCGAGCGCCGCGGCCGGGTCCTGGGTAGGTCTGTGATGCTTTTGCCCTTGCCCGCGGGCTGCTCGGGGTCTAGGGTTGTCGGAATGGCCGCGCCGCTGCCCCGTGAGACCGCTCGCCGTGGCCGCCTCGTCCCTTGGCTCCGTGATCTCCGTGGCTCCGTTTGGTGCAGTTTTTTTTGGTCGTAGTTGGAGGTCGGCCCGTTAGTGTGGTCGTCGCGTGCCTTTGGTGGCCGGCGTGGCTAGTCAGTGTCGCCGGTGCCGCGCCGGCGAGCGCGGGGGGCTGCCCGGGGGTCTCTGAGTTGGGAAGATGACTTCCTGTCGGGGGCTAGTTGCGTAATGTGTGTCTGTAGGAATAGTCCCCTCGGCGTTTGTTTGATTGGCGGCTTTTGCGGGGTCTTTTTTGCTTAACGCCAGGGCGCGTGTGCGGGCTGTCCGCGTGGGCCGCCCGGCGCTCGCGGGCCGCGCGTTGCTGGGCCGCGGCGGCAAGTGCGCGCGCGCATGGGCTCGGGTGGACCATGTTGGTTGGGCCGCGTGGTCAGTTGAGGTTCTTTTCTTTAAGTGAATCAATTAACTCATGATTTCATGTAAATGACTATGCTTTGGAAAATCGTAATAAATTGGTTAAGCGTCCAAAAATTGTGAGACCAGTTTTGTTAGATCGGTAATTTCATGCTCTAGCAGTTGAGGTACTTACTTCACGTATAGTTGTAGTGAGGCTAAGCCTTTTAAATCAAGTTAGAAACGAATGTTGTTAAGATATTAAATTGTGTAGGTTTTGTTATGGCGAAACCGTAATGACGGTAACCCTAAAATCGTTACAGTAGTTTAGTGGGTATGGGAGGTGCTTGCTAAAACTTTTGGTAGCATCTTAGCAGCTTGCTAGTGTTGTATTTAAGCTCTTCTATTTGAGTAGATGTCGATCATTAGAGCTAGCTAACTAGCTTAGGAGTTGTTGTTATTAGAGTTACCGTTGTCACCTTTTTAAGTGTGGTATTATCATTGCATGCATGTAGATCACGAGGGAGTCGAGTACGTGGCCGCGGAAGAGCAGGACTACGAGGAAGTCATCGAGGAGTATGAGGAGGAAATCTTTGTACCTGAGGAGTTCCAGGAGCCGTCCGCGACTGACACCTCTGACTGTGCACCTGCCCAAGGCAAGCCCCGGTGCATAACCCTTATTTTTGCAAATCTGATATATATTTAAATGTTGTGCATTTAAGTTACAGGAATTTCTATGATACCCACATGCATATATATTTATATCCCATGAGTCTTACTAGTACAGGATCGTATAGTTGCTTCGCTTAGGATCATCGGTAGGGTGAGTAACCTGTCGTTGCTCGCAATAGGGAGTTGCTCTAATGATTATTATATTGGGGAAAATGGTTGAAAGGAAATGGCGACCGGGCAGGGATGTGGTATGATTATTGGTGGGTGTAACCAATTGTGTCCCGCGGCCACGGGGCGCAATTGGGTTGCACTGTTTCCCTGTCCGTGTCAATTAAGGACCGTTCATTGCATGGACCCTGGTCAAGTCACAGATCTCATTATCCCGAACATATACTAGCGGATGGGGGCTAGGAAGACTTGTTACTCTCTTGTCATGGGCTCCGGCTCTTTCCGGACCGACTGATTGGAGGCGGGGATAGGTGGAGGTCTTAGCACCGTACTGAGGCCGAGCCTCGAGTACGGGAGCTAGGAGTCCAAGTTTGGACGGGGACCTGGAAACCTGTGACAGGAGGGGAACGGGTTGGTCTTGCTTGTGCCTGGGGTACAAGCGAAGCGTGTGTTCTTTTTCGAGGTACCCAGCTGGGCACATTGATTTGCGAATCGCCGTTTCTGCGTGACGGTACGGCTTGACTACACTCTGGCATCGTAGTAAGAACTGGAAAGGGAAAGAGAGAGAATTGATTCTGTTTTGCTCAACTCTTGCTTGGTTATAGCATAGGTGCTTACATAGAATATTGGTAAAATACGGCTTTTAAAAATTAAAAAATTAAGGACAAACCCTTAGTGCTGTTTTCCGCATACAAGAAACCCACAAGCCATAAAGCCTATCATGATCCTTGAGAGTCGGGAAATAAAGTTCCCAGTCGGGTAAGTCTTGCGAGTACATTGTATACTCAGGGTTTATTTTTACCCCTGTTGCAGGTGCACTTTGAGCCGGTTTGTCGTGTGTGGAGGATTCTTCTGGTGGGCACAGATGGATTCTCATCGCTTCCGCTAGACGTTATTTTATTTCTGTTGTTATTTAATGCACTCTGAACCTCTGGTATTGTAATAACTATTTCAAGACTCTATGTTGTATGAAATGGACTAAGTATTGTAAGTTTGTACTCATTATTGGATCCCGGGTGTAAAATGTGGAGCGTTCGAGTTCTCCCGTCGGGTGTGCTCGACGGAATCATCTGGTTTAGCTCACTTTCAGGATGCTTAGTGTCTAGTGGAAGGCAAGCGTCCCGAAAGCGTGCTAAACTGGGCGATTCCGCCACATTCCTAACCCTTTACTTTCAAGCAATTACTTTCTCGCATTACTTTTGTTGCTTGATTTACTTTCCTAGAATTGCCGTGCTAGACTAGGATTGGAACTTAGGGTGCAAAACTTTTATCGATAGAATCACTAGGAACACTTGTAGGCACTAGGGGTGAATTATAGCTTAGTAGGATTTAATTCTTGCAATAAATTTTAGAAAAGCCCAATTCACCCCCCCTCTTGGGCATCTTGATCCTTTCAAGATCCACGACCTCCGTATCGAATTGGGCATGCCCTGTGCTGAATCGGGGTCGGTTGAGCTCTAGGATATAGGGGAGAGCACATCGAAGGAGGAGCACAAGGCATCCATATATAGTGGATAGAACAAAGGGCTGCCTATCTCCTCCATGTGGCCCTCGGCCGGTTAGGTCTTCGCATTTGTGCTGCCCTCAAGCTGGCCACCTGCTACCTCCACGGCTCCATTCCACTCTCTGAAGGATTGAAGAGAGGGAGATGGCATTGGGTGGGAGGCATGAAGACTGAAGAGATAGGCAACGTTGGGTGAGAAGGTGAAGACTGAAGAAAGATAGATAGAGTGACTGGGTGAAAACTAGAGAAAGAGAGAGAGAATGAGTGAGGGAGGGAGTGAGAGAGAGAGAGCATGTGAGATTTGACCAAGAAAACTCTAGGTGGTTATATATACTCCCAGAACTAATATGGGTTGCTTGTGTTAGTGGGGCAATGCCTAATTTCAGAGTTTAGCCGAGTAAGAGCCCACCTATGAAAATGGGTTTTTATAGGTGGATGGCAAAAGAGAGGTTGACCTCTGAAATTGGATTGATTTTAGAGACGGTCTAAGATGATATCGCGGTCCGCGTATCAGCTGCACAGTCCACACGATGTCCTGGTAGGGATTGGTCTCTATAGACAGCAAAAGTGGCATTGGTCTCTAATTTGCAGAAGCAGGGTTGGGTGATCCTTCAGTTCTTTTGTGCACCGTGAAAAAAGCAGATTCCAACGGAGATCTCGTGGTCTCTCACGTGTACATTGGTAAAGAAAAAGAGAGAATCGAATTGTATATAGTAATTCATGTCTTACAATTGTATATATTGAAGCACTTCATCGCTCAAAAGCAGACTTAGCAAATGGGCAGTACAAGATGCCGCGTACTTTCACGACCGACAATGTGAGTTTGCACACCAGCACGTGTAAAAAATCATTTATGTATCTGGGTGTAACAACCAAATTGAAAATTAAACCAATGCAACACAAGAAAATTAATTGAAAATTAAACCAATGCAACACAAGAAAATTAATTGAAAATTAAACCAATGCAACACAAGAAAACTAAACCTTTCTGAAAATTTCGTGCCTCACGCCATGAATTTTCTGTTTTAGGTTTAAATTGAACCGATGCAACACAAGAAAGGTTTCCATGCATTAATATTCACTCTCTCGAGAGCTAGTTTGGTTGGGAATATATAGCTCCCCAGTGGGCAGAAAGCTGATACTTGCCAGGACTATAGACAACAAAAGTGTCATCGGTCTCTGGTTTGCAGAAGCGGAAAAAAATCGGATGCCAGGCTCCCTGCACCATGCTTCCATACAGGCCCCCTCGGATGTATGTCACGTGTCTTAGAAAATCCATCACACGGATAGATGATAGCCTAAAAATAGGCAACTAAAGACTCCTCACGATACACTAAAAATAGGCAAGTGAAAACTCCACCTCCTTACTATGTGATGGATATTTTAGGACATGTATCACCAAATCCAAGCAGATCTGTACACCGAGAGGGTGTAGCCAGACTGCACCGAATTTTTTCTGTAGAAGCAGGGTTGGGGGTGGTCCTAGTACTTTTGTGCATCGTGAAAAAACGCAGATTCCAACGGAGATGTATAGTTTGGTAAAGAAAAAGAAAATTGAATTGTATATAATTAACACAGTTTAAATGAAAAAAAGTGGAAAAGGAAAACTCTATCTCCACGTGTCATAATTGTATATTGAAGCACTTTAATTATCAAAAACAAACTTAGCAAATGGGTAGTACAAGATGCTGCTTATTTTCATGGCCGACAATGTGAGTTTGCTGTTTGCACACCACTACCAGCGTGTATAAATTCCTGCATGTCTCTGGGTGCCAACCAAATTGACTGAAGCTTAAATTGTCTGCAAATTCATATTACAATACTACAGTCGATCTAGAACGACGATGTTGTTGTTCAACCACACAAATCCTTGCCCACTATACATGTCGTCGTACATCCGCAACCTGACATCGTCCTACACAAACAAGAGCAATGAGTCCACCATGGTGTCTTCCTCCGTCGTCATGTTCGTCCTCACCGGCCTCTTCTTCAGCCTCAACCTCTTCAGTGGCATCTCCGACGTCAGCACCATCCTCAACCCCAAAGTCCGTGTCTTCCTCTCCACGTTGCTCTCCGTCTTCCTCCCTGTCATGTCCTACCTTTTCTCCGAGGCCAAGAACAGCGGGGTCTCGAGCCCTGCTACACGTCTTGGTGTGGCCGACGACCTCTCGCTGAGGGCCGGCATGATCCTAGCATGGATGCTTCTGGTGGAGCTCCTTCGGAAGAAAGTGGATGAGATCCACATGCGGGGTTACTCAGGCACCATCCAGCGTGCGGGGCGTGTCGTTTGGCTGGGAAACCTTGTCTTCTTCAACATCGGAAGCGCCGGTTGGAAGGCTGTGTTTAGCATCCTCTGGATCCTTTGCTCTACCAAACTTGTGCAGAGAGTCGCCTTCACCGAGGCCGGGAAGCGCTCGTATGCCCATGGCAAGAAGCCTCAACTTATAAGCTCCTACATGGCTGAGATGCTAGAGAACCACCATCCCCAAGATGATGTTGAGCAGGCTGCCCATGTTGGGGACGAGCTGCTGAAGAGGTGTATGTGCATCGTCATGGGAGAAGAGAAGTTGGTGGAGGCAAACCACTGCAGATGGCTACAAAGTGAGCAAGATCAACCCATCAGATGACAGCAGCATCGTTACAGTAGGCAAAGTTTGGGAGGTTGCTGAGAAAGACAACCTCTTCACCTCCTTGGATAAAGACCAACGCCTGAAGAGAATCTGCCTCTCGTTTGCTCTCTTCAAGTTGTTGCGTCGAAGGTTCGAGCACCTGCTGGCGATAACCGACTGAGAAGCCCGCACTTGCCGGGACATCATCTTGTGAAAGGTCTGTACAATGATGGTGGCAGCCAAGGGAATGCAGAGGCACTCTTCCAAGTGATGAGTGATGAGGTGACGTTCCTCAGTGAGTACAACCACTCCGTCGTTCCTGTCGTCCTTGCAAGCCCCTCCTTCCTCTTGGTGAACTACTTCTCTATATAGTCGTAATGGCCCTGTGCCTCATGACCATCACTCCCTGTGGGAACGGAGACGTGAAGTACGCCTTCAGTAGCATCCGCACGGGCAACTACACTCTAAGATATGGCATTCCCAATATAATCTGATCTTCTGCCTCGTCAGCAGGGTCGCCTATTCACCCGCAGCCTTCTTCTCCATAAGAGACCTATCTATCACCGTCCTTCTCTTCATCATCTTCTTCTACGAGGAGATATGGGAACTGTTTGTGTTCCTGCTCTCCAACTGGTTCATGGTATCACTGCTATGCAACTACATAGTTAAACCCAACTGGCACGAGAGCACCATCTTTAGTTGGCCCTTTCGTGTTATCACATGGCTACGGAGCAAGATGAGCCACACCAACCTCAGGCTGAAGCAGTTCTCGGTGTTAAACCTCCGTTGGCCTGTCAGCATACCATTGTTTGCCACATTCTCCTTGGTTGTGAAAGCTGAGCTGGTGCCCAGCAACCTGAAGGAATCCATCGTCGAGTACCTGGTGGAACATGACCGTGGTGCTGCTCAGTGCTCACTACACACCGCTGACCAACGGCAGGTCTGCGCTCCAGAGGAACGGTCTCTCTAATAGGCTGTCATGGGCATGCGACAGCGATAGTGTCGCCGAGGTCATCCTCACATGGCACATCGCCACCAGCATCTTCGAGGTCACGTGTGCACCTGATCGCAGTAAGGAGGAGGAAGTAGCCCTGAGCAGGGTGGCGACTAGGCTGTCCAAGTACTGCGCTTACCTGGTGGCGTTACACCCGGAGCTACTGCCTGATTACCAGGAAAAGGCAGAGCTTATCTTTGAGGACATGAAAAGGGAGCTCAAAGTCATGATCGGGTGTCGAGGGTACTACTTCGCTTCACGCTGCGCCCGGGTCGAGAGGATCTTGCTGGAAAGCACGCGAGCTGATGAAGAGGCCAGCAGGGAAGAAGAAGCTAGAAGAATCCAGAGGGAGATTGATGAAGAGGAAGCTGCAGGTCTGCAAAGTGATCAAAACAGAGTTGTGATGAACGGTGCAAAGCTTGGTAGGTCGCTAATGGCGGAAGCCAACAACAGCGGTCTAGAAACCGTGTGGAAGGTGCTAGCCGATGTGTGGACTGAACTCAACGTCTTCATCGCGCCGTCGAACGAGGAGGAGCGCGTCAAGGGGCACGAGGAAGCCCTGGTGCAAGGAGGCGAGTTCATCACCGTGCTTTGGGCATTGACCACCCACATCGGCATATCTAGGCCACCGACCACTAAGTCAACAATGGCTGGTCATCCCAAAGCTTAGAAGAGATGTGTATGTGTTTCATGCGCTTGTCGCTTGTGTATGTGTCGGCGTGCTGTTTAGAGAGATTTACTTGTTCGGTTTATTAATTACCCAGAAAAGATCAATAGAGAAAATTTATTCTATAGATCATCAAAACTTACTAATGGGTAGCTATAACATCTTTCAACTTTTTATATAAAAATCTATATATTTTTAAAAGGGAGTGTCTGGTTATCTGTCGACAGATTTTATTTCGTCAAATCTGTCAGATTTTTTAAAAATACGACCCAGTAGACAGTCATAGCACAAATCCTAAAGCACAGTCAAACATATAGAAATATGACAGATTTAGTACAAAAAATATGTCAACGGATAAATAGCAAAAGTCTTTGTTAAAAATTAATTTTCTTTTCTTTGTATGGTTATATTGTTTCAATTAATTTTCCGTATTTAAAATATTTTATCATCCTCGCTCTCCCACCCGTGACAGATTAATGTTGGTATATGAAGTCATGTACCAACATGTATGTTAGCTATTGGTGTATTTATAAGCTACTCCCTCCGTCTCAAAATAAATGTCGTTATGGTACGATATTCTTGCTAGTCAAACTTTTTTAACTTTGACTTTTTATAGAAAATATTAGCAACATTTATATCTTCAAATAAGCTTACTATGAAAATAGATGCAATGCTCTTTCTAAAGATACTAATTATGTGCTATAAATATTAATATTTTTGTATATAGTTGATCAAACTTAAAAGTGTTTAACTCCTCAGGAAGCGAGAACAATTTTAGGAGGGAGGGAGTAGTCGCTTAACTATTGCCTGTATATGGCAATGAGACTTGAATCTTATTAATGTTGGTATATGAAGTCATACCAGCATATATGTTCCCACTATATCAAGAGTTGCTCAATTATTCCAATGTGCACCCCAGCTTTCGAATTTGAAATGGGGTGTCATGAGCAATGCTTTGCTTTATTAATTATTAGATAATATAAAAATAAAGATAAAGTGTTAGGGCTTGCTCTTTTGTGTTCAAACCCTGGCGTCTCGGTCGCTTGTGGCTTTTTCTTTTCGGATTTATAATAAAACCTCTTTTTTGCTCAAAAACACAACGAGAGGTAAGGATTTCCTTGGCCGGCCTGCCTACAGGTGCTGCCGTGCGCGCGCGGTTTTTCATGACGGAGGCAATCTGGATGCAGGATGCATAGAACCCTTGCGTCTCGGTCATCTGCACATGTACGCTCCAACCCATATAACCTTGTGATAGTGCCAAGTGTGTACATAAATAAGTATATAATATTGCAAATAAACAACGGATTAACAATGGTGTCAAGATAGTGTCGATGCCATTGTGGCGAAGCACAAGACTGTTTTTTATATGATAGCAGTTTTAAACTTCCTCGGCTATGATATTTATATATCAGAGGGAGTAACCGCAACCATTATGTATATATCTGAGACGGGACCCAACATGTCACTAATATTATCCACATCACAGATGTAAATTTAGAGATGCTTTGTTTCTGCATCACTAATATACATCCTGAACCATCACTAATGTCCTTTTCTAGTGTAGTATGCACTCTGAGGATCAACTCGGATGGTGCTTTTGTGCACAGCTGTCCTCCCCGTCTTGCGCACACGCACCGAGCTAGCACGCCTTGCTGGGCTGATTTTGCCACAACATCCCGGATTGATTAATTTGGGATGCCAGCATTACTATACCAAGATGTTCTCAACTTCAATATTAGGAACACCCCGCTTTTAAGATGGGGTGTCATGAACATGAATAGTATACCAAGATGTACATGCTCAACTTCAATATTAGGATTCTCAAAAAAAGAAAACTTCAATATTAGGAATATATAATACCCACGGCTTTCAAGAATATTGGAAGGATCATTCGTTAAAGTGAGTGCCGTTGTTTCCTACTCCCTCCGTCCAGAAAAACATGTAATTCTAGCATAGTACCATATTTTAGTATATCATGTTTAAATAATTATAGATAAAAAATTAAAAATAATTATAACATAAAATAAATATCATTATATTACTTATGAAATATATTTTCATAATAAATTAATTTGGGGTCATAAATATAAATATTATTCTCTAAAAACTTGATCAAACGTGAACAATTTTATCTGGCACGTAACCCATAGTTGTATGCTTTCTTGGACAGAGGGAGTACCAGGCTACCAACGGGGCTGCTAGGGTAGGCCCTTAAAAGCCGTGAGTAGTACAGTTCAGTAGTGCTATTATGCTTTTTTATAGATAATAAAAAACAAAGATAAAGAGTTAGTGCAATAGTGTTTGTTCTCTTGCTTGCCCTTTTCTCTGTTAACAGATCCGTTTATACTTGGCCATGCAGCCCGAGGCCTGGTGGCCCAGCCCACGGCCCGACGTTTTGGCCCGGTTCGAGCACGGCACGGCCCGGTGGATACCGGGCCCGGGCCAGCCCGGCCCGAGGGACCAGGCCGTGCCTGGGCCGCCACCAGGCACGTGGCACGGCACGGGCACGGCCCGGTTCAAGAGGCGGCCTGTTAAATTAATAATCATGTGAATATTTTGCATAACCCACTGCAATCCATACATATATATAATATATTCATCACTCCAAACCCTAACTTCCTCCCACTCCCACTCTCCCAGACGGCGCTGCTCTTCCCTTCCCCTCCCCATCCGTCACGCCGCTCTTCCCTTCTTCGTGCGCTGCTCTCGGGCCACCCGCGGCACACAGGGCACGCCGTGCTCTCGGGCCGGCCCGACGGCCCACGGGCCGTGCCTTGGGCCGGAGGCCAGGCACGAGCACGCCACAGGCACGGCCCGTCAGGCCGCCATCTGGGAAGAGCGACGTGACGGATGGGGAGGGGAAGGGAAGAGCAGCACCGTCTGGGAGAGTGGGAGTGGGAGGAAGTTAGGGTTTGGAGTGATGAAGATATTATATATATGTATGGATTGCAGTGGGTTGTGCAAAATATTCACATGGTTATTAATTTAACAGGACGTCTCTTGAACCGGGCCATGCCCGTGCCATGCCACGTGCCTGGGTGGCGGCCCAGGCACGGCCTGGTCCCTCGGGCTAGGCCGGCCCGGGCCCGGTAGCCACCGGGCCGTGCCGTGCTCGAGCCGGGCCAAAACGCCGGGCCGTGGGCCGGGCCACCGGGCCTCAGGCTGCATGGCCAAGTATAGTTCCATGCCGACGCAGATCCAGTAACTTAACTTCGGTAAGTCACGCCGTAACTTGCGGTGCCACATCCACCGTCCAAGCCAGATCAAAAGGCTGCAACCGTTTTCACCCTGCGATTTTGCCTCTTGGGCCTTTGGACGTGAAGACACGCTGCTCTGCACGGTGAAAGTTGGCCCGCATTTGCACTCTCCACCGGCGGGTTCATGGAAAATCCTGTCAGCAGCCATGGACGCGACGTCGCTGCGCTGCTCCTCTTGTCGAGGCTTGGTAAGGGGCACGGCAACGGCGCACCGAGCCCGCCGTCGCTCCCGCTGTTCAGCCAACTCTACTGCTCGGCAAGCCACTACACTGCTCCCTGGCCACGCCTGCGGCCGCGCACGGCGCCGGGACGTGGTGGCGCCGCTCTGTCCGTGCTGGTGTCGGCGCACGACGCAGCCGAGGAGTGCTTTGTCACCGCGTACGACACCACCTTGGTGGAACGGCCGCGGGTGCTCGCCGGTCACAGGCTGTCATCACACCCCACAGTCCGGCCCAGCCCGAGGAAGCTAAAGCCCGCAAAAGCTCACGCAAGAAGACCAAGTCCAAGATGATAAGCGGCCTAGATTGGGTTTGTAATGTGTGTGTCAAGGTCCGTGAGGAGTAGAAATAGCCAGAAGGTGTTCCGGAAAAGGCAAGCTGTATCAACACTTAAACTCTTTCTTCGTTTACAAGGAAATATTCCTCGCCGGGGTGCTACCGTCGTCGAGGAGAGATTCGCCGTATCATTCTTCCTCTCTTCTTGCCCTCCGTCTAGCTAGCTACTAACAATCCTGGTATAAAAGACACCGATCTACGGCCGGAACTCTGGATTTGGCGACGCATCCCCATTTCACCCGCCTCCAGAGATCCCAAGATGTGATGGAGCCCAACGTGAAGTTGGCCTTCGAGCAAATCCTGAGTCGCCTCGACTCGATCGACGAGAGGTGCGGCCGCATGGAGAAGGGCGCCGCCGACACCGACCACGCCCGCGAGGAGCGCGATGCGGCTGTCGAGGCCCGCGTCGTCCTGCTGGAGAAGGCGATGGGGACCCAATCGGCTTCTTCGTCTACGGCCGTCGCTCAAATCCAGGCGCAGGAGGAGCGTGCCACCACCCTCGACGACCACATAACCTCGCTTGAGAAAGTTTGCAACACCCAGTCCCACACCACCATCCTCTTCGACGTCCGCGCGCAAGACTTCGAGCAGCGAATCGCGGAAGCAGAGATGCGCATGGGGGATTTGGAGCTGATCCGCGTCTTCGAGCTCCGGGACGAACGCGACGAGCAGGTTTCGGTCCTCGAGTCTGCCGCCGCAGTGCTGGAGGAGTGGTGCCCGTACATCGAAGGGACGCTCGACGACCTTCGTCTGGAGGTTCGCAGCCTCAAACAGCAATGGGACGGATCTCTCCTGGGTACCAGCTCTGCGCCACCAGGACTGATGATCTCCCCAGTTCACGAGTCGACTACCGCGCGCCCACCTACTGCTGGCTAAGAGGCCGACTGGCTCGACGGGCACTGTTCTGCACCTTTGGCTCGGGAGCGGGGCTATGGGTCAGTGACGACCCTGGTCTCGGACCCGAACAATGGTAAGCTTGCAGCTCCTCCGCCCAATTTCCAGATTACTTCGTGTTCGCGGGTAAAATAGTAGGTTTGCATGAAAAGTAGTGGGTAAAATATTAATCGTTGCTAATTGTTATCTTTGAAATTGTTTATTTTAATCAATAAATATATTTTTTAATTATTTATTAATAAATAGGCCATTAATTAATTACCCTCTACCATGGTGTGTGTTTGATATGCTTCATGTAATTTTATTTTATATTTATGTTTATATATATCTGAAGTATATATAATTATTGTCGAGTAATTAATTATTAATTTGATTCCTTCACATATATATCTGAATTAGTAGTCCTTTAATGTATTTTCTTTGGTTGTTGTGTTCTAAAAGATAGAGTACAGGAAGTCTTGGATTATGGTTCGTTAAGGTTCAAGGCAGGTTTCCGTGAAGAGGTGGACAAATTTATTGAAGCCGCAGAAAAGCATGCAGCGACGTTGACAGAGAATAAGGATACAATTATTTGTCCTTGTAAAGATTGCAAGAACCTTATGGCATGGACAGATGTGAGTATCATCAGAGAACATTTGATTGTGCAATGATTTGTTGAGGACTACACAATGTGGATTCATCATGGTGAAACAACGGTTGTTGATAATGACGACGACGTTGAAGAAGACGATGCCGAAACCCGAGAATACCTGTCCCAATACTCAGAAAATCTTGATGCACAAATGGATACTGAGTTTGGCAATGAACAAGGTGGTGATGCTGGTGGTTGGGATGATAACGACGAAGGTGGTGCCAATAATGATGGGGGAGCACGTGTTGGTGATGAAGATGATTTTGATGATTTGGAGGAAATGATTCGGGCCCTTGGACTAGAGATTTTACTAAAGATCCTGAAAGGTTTAGAAAATTTGGAAAGGGTGACAAAAGCATCGAAGGGGATTGTGTATGGTGTTGAAAAGGGTTGTCCGACACATTGGACATTTCTACGTTTTGTGCTTGAGCTACTCATACTGAAGGCTAAGTACGGCTGGTCAAACTATAGTTTCAATGATCTATTACGTCTCCTGTCATGGGTAGTGCCACAACCAAACTCAATTCCTGCCAACACATATCAAGCAAAGAAGGTCATAAGTCCATTGACAATGAGGGTTAAAATCCATGCATTCCCCAACCACTGTATCATTTTTGTGGCGAAACGTTCAAGTCACTGGATAAATGTCCCCGGTGTAGGGCCAGCCGGTACAAGAACAATGACCTTTACGGTGAGGGCGAAGCCTCCACGAGGAACAAGAGGAATAAAGAAGGGTACGAAAAAGGCGGTACAAGAATCTCAGCCCCCCATAGGACACTCCATTAGGCAACGATGCAAAGGAGTGATGAATTCCTGCCATGGTAATGTGGTACCTGCTAGTGACCGACCACTTGAGGCGTATCTTCCTAAACCCTAAAGAAGTCGCAATCATGACATGGTGGGATGATGAGCGCAAGGTGGATGATGATAATATTTGTTGGGCATTCTTAACGTCATTACCAAAAGTAGACTTAGTTTTCTAATTCTGATAACGGCACCAAAAATGCCGAACCTATCCCTCATGCCACTTAAGCTAAGTTGTCATCCCCAGCATGACATGAGAGACGCGGTATTGAAATATACAACTGCTCTTCTAAATAAATAATAAATAAGATCTGCAAGCGCACAGATTAATACCGATGTAGCATTTTAACCGGGAAGTATTCTAGGTATCGTTATTTATATTTTTACCACTGGAAAGGGATTACTAACATCAATGTTGATTATGGAATGGAATATAGGAATGAGTATCAATCATTGCATGTATAAGTGAGAGCATTCATCTATCTCTTGCATACAGAGGTAAGTGTCACATAAAATATAGATAAAGTATGAATGGTGACAAAGATAATTAATCTGATCAGCTAGCCACATATAATAATGATAAGCACCTCAACAGATATTCTAGCAAGTCATTAGCATGGTATTAGGACGAACTACAAGGATATTTCCTAAGTTATTCTTAACTATAAAGTCTAGCATATCATAGATAGTGCAAGTACACTTGGTAATCATTGCGAGAAAGGACTACGCCCATGCATAGTGATATTATCAAGGAAGATGAGAAACATAGCAATCACTCCCCCATAATAATGTTGCTCTGCCTACCTTACACACGGGAGGGGGACTATATAAGAACCAACGAAGTTGTCACCATCGCGGACCACCCCACGATCCGGCATATAAGGTGCAATCGCAGATAAATATGGTCTAAGCACCACGCCTACACAATATTTATCATTTACCCATGGATCCGATGGATAAACGCTATACGATCCTAAACATGTATATAATTCCAATCTAACTAAGCCAAGCGTATAACTACGATAAACTAAGAACAATATAATCGCAAACATAAACAAGTAGAGCATAGTCATAATCAATATATTGAAATAGAACAAAGTTGTATTCATAATATTGAAGAACAATGATGAACAATGAAGAACAGTAAAGGAATTACCAAAAATCCTCTTGACAGATCCGGAAACCAATCGAAGATTGACTCCTTCTAGTTCTAATCCTATGTAGCTATGCTATACTAGAGATCTAGTTGATGTGGTGGCTCTAGGGCTTGATCAGAGACTCTCCTCCTGAGATTAGGGTTTGAGGAATTGAGAATGAGGGAGTGCCTCCTCCAGGGGCCAGGGGTCCTGCTTATATAGCCCCCTCAAGTGAACGTGGGCCGTCGGATCAAACCGACATTAATCGCACGGTTTTCCTTGATCCCTTAGGTCGGTGGAGCATAATCTGCGAGACGGAGCCTGATTGGCTCTCAGGCTAGGGCGGGCGCCCTAGGGAGCAGGGCGGGCGCCCTGCCTCCGGGCCCGTTCGGCCTCCCGTTCGATCTCGTGGCTTCTGGAGTCTTCTAGATGATAGAAGATCGGTGAACACGTTATTATCTCTATGTAAACCCGACGTGTGGGCCTTTCCTCCGTATTTTCTGATAACCCCCTGTAGAAACAGACAAACACCAAAACTCGTGGAATTCTGTCAGATAAAACCCTAAGTCTAGGTGTTGGTTGCAATTGGATCATTTTCTTTATTTATTTGATAACTATATTTGGTACTTAAGGACCGTCAACAAACTCCCCCAAGCTTACCTCTTGCTCGTCCCTGAGCAAGGATAGACTCATTATGGATCAGAAGTTGCTGCAACGCTTTTGAACGTTAACGGTACATATGCTTTCAAATAAGGTCTCATCCCTGAGTTAGAGTAAACTGTCAAGACTTAAAACTTACTCATTTTACCTTTCACCATGGGGCTTGCAACCGTCACCTGCATCTTGAGTGGTTAAAAGATAGAACGGTCTAGTCAAACGCCATGTCTCTTATTCTTGATCAGCTATAGCTCTGGAGTTTTTGCAAATTTTTCAAATAAAACTCAGAGATTCCTTGTATGACTTTCTCGGGTCTCTCTTTTGTGGTATTTCTGGATCCTTACCAAGACAGTAATGGTATATGCCTTCTCTCTCAAAGTATGTGGTATTTATGGTATAAGGCGTAGTGACATTGCCTTCTCTCTCACCCTACTCTAATAAGGCTTTGATATCTGGAGCTCATAGGTGGGAGATACAGTATACATACTCATAGAACATTTATTGCATAGTCAAACCATGGATCCAGAGAAACATGTCAATAAGTCAAATCAAGATGTGCATGTGTGGTGAATGAGTGGTGTATGGTGATGATGGTGATAACAAAAGTCTAATGCTCTTTTTGAGGGAATACATACCTTTCTTACTTTTTAAAACTTTTGAGGGGAATGAGATGCTCTATTTTTTTCTCTTTTTTTTCTCTCAGGTGGGTATCTTGTACCCCTAATTCTACTGTCGGACACTTGTCCATTTTTACCTCTCGTCTTACTTTTTCTTTCTTCGAGGTTCCGAGCACTTGCTCCTTTTTATTTCCTCGTTTTTTTAGAGCAATCTCCCTCTTTTGAAAATATAGCAAGTGGTAGTAGAAAATGACTTGAGCATTAACTTCACAGGGAATAACAGGAATGGGATAATGTTTTTGGCTATTCTCTCCTGGGTCAGGAGTAGAATAATTTTGGGTGAATCTGGAGATGGAAATGAGTGGATATATGTTGATGCGTACTTCCGGAGTAGAAGCAACATGTATGAGTGAACATGCAAGTGAATCTTGATTTTAACCACATGACAAGTTCCTAAGGGTCTACACAGCTTGACCACACTCAATGCCCATAAGCAGTAAGTAGTAAAAGTGCGGCTCTTAATCTAACAAGCATGTATATATGGCTGTGGTAGGAATTTAAACTCTCATCATACAGGAACTCATCATGCAACATTTTAAAGATTTTTTTAAAGATATAATTCTCCAGAATTCTAGCATCTCTAGGAACAGATAAACAGCAGCTCAACCTTTCCATATCATATCCGCTAACAACTTAGACTTCAAATCAAGTTCTCTTCCCACTAGTTCAGGTTTAGAGCCAGTTTTAAATTATAACAGTTATGTCTAAACTAGAGAGAGAACAAATTTGAAAATTAGGCAGAGCAACTATTCATCATATCCATGCTAGAGTTTTATTTTCAAGATTCAGTTTAGCATAGCTACTTTATTTATTTATTAAACTAAGCAAATATATATAAACACAAAATATTTATTTGGGTTTTCATGATTATACATCTTTTTATTTTAATAAAGCATAGGTATAAATGTAGATAAAAATACTTATCGGGATAAATGGGGGTGCTCTCCCCCAAGCTGGATCTTGACGTAATTTCTTCTGATGTAGCTAGCAGGTGCAGAGGTGTATTTGAATGTCGACAGTACCCTGACAACGATTAGGATGTCCTCCATCTGCTAGTCTTCCTGAATTTTTGGAGCTCAAATAGACAACAAAGCTTCGGGGAACTTGATTAAGCGTTAGCATAAATATCTAGCCTTTATCATGTTTGAGCTTCCTTGATAAATGTCACTCTCTATTTTTATTTTCATTTTTATAGAACAGAAAAAATATATTATTTTTTTATGCCACCACAGTGAATGTACTTATGGGTTTTATGCCACTCGCATACTCACATGGGGCTTACTGTTTTCTATATTTTTTTTAGACAGAATGAACATGATTAACTGAGCAATAATTAAAGAGAAAATGATAACTACCAAGTTTACCTCTTGGCACGGCGTTCGGTGTTTTTAAGTCCTCCGAACAGGACTTCTTTTCTTCTTAGTTGTCATGGGATTTGGGTGGCGTAGACGGTGGTTCCGGCAGCGCCTTCTCTTCTTGTGTAACTGTCTTCACTTTCCATACCCGACTTGGTGCTTCGGTCTCCTGTTGTGTATCCTCGGGCCTTATGACCTCTCCTTCATAGTCTGCTCATACGTCCTTGATGGTTTGCCTCCTTTGGTTACGGTTACGTCGCCTTCTTCTTGTCCTGACCTGCTTAGAATCTTTAACTATATAGTTAGGGTCATTAAAGTAGTGGCGTACCTTCTCAGAGGGGAAATGCATATGGACTTCTCCGGTTCCAATGTAGATGATTGCTTTGACGGTGCCTAGGAACGGTCTTCCTAGGATGATGGGTGGATCGTACTCGTCGTCTCCCATGTCAATGACCTGAAAGTCTGTATGGACAAAATGATCGTTAATTTTAACAGGGACATCGGTTACTATACCTTCGACCTTTCGGGATGTCTGATCTGCCATCTGGAGCTGAGTGTATGTTGGTTTTAATTTTAAGGGTATGGTCCCATACAAGAGCTGATAGGTGACTGCGGCCATTATGTTGACGCCTGATCCAGTGTTGCAGAGCGCCTTCTGAAAGGAGTATCCATTGATTGAGCACTCAATGCTTGGCATACCTGGGTCGTCCTTCTTGTTCAGGAAGGGCGACTTGAGTCGACCATCTTGACCTCCTTAAACTACAGTGACCATCTTAGCTGATTCGGTCCATCCTTGGTTGTTCTTGTTCTGCTTGTTCCTCCTGTTGGTTCTCTTCCTTGGTTCATGTTGGGGTTGCTCTGGGATTTGTGTAATCTTGTTCTTGAAGGAAAACATCTCCTTCCTCCTCTTGATGTTGAAGTTGATCTTCGCAGCGCTGGTGTAGATGACAGCTCCCGAGGTGTTCAGGAATGGCCTTCTCAGAATAACTGGTGACCTCTCATCGGACCCGGTCTCTATCACCACGAAGTCAGCTGGAGCATACGAGGTACCAACTCGGACACACATGTTCTTTAATATTCCTTTAGGAAAGCTTAGTGTCCGATCTGCAAGCTGCAAACACATAGTTGTTTCTGATAAAGGATATGTAAAGAATTTTTCATAGAGTACCCTGGGCATAATGTTGACGCTGGAGCCAAAGTCGCAGAGTGCTTCTAGGAAGTCCACCATGCCGATGGAGATCGGGATGACGGGGCGTCATGGATCGCCTCTCTTGACTGGCAGAAGGTCATTATGTACTCCGACAGCGGGATTACTCCAATAGTTACCTGCATTAAACATGTCTATAAGATTTGCAGATTCTAATCCTTTCAGTTGTGATGGTATACCGGGGTTAGTAGCAGGAACAGCAACAGCTATTTGATTTAATTGAGATTCAATCATTTTATTAAAGCTAATTTGGTTTTTGATGGCAGTAGAGAAATTATCCATTCTATTATTTATGTTTTCTAGTATTTTATCATTGGATGCCAATTTCTTAGACAAGTTATCCATTAGCTTTCCTTGATTAGACACTAACTCTCTCAGGGGTGGAAAATTATTATTGTTGTTGTAAGAGTTATTACCTTGATAATTACCTGAGTAGTTAGGCCTCTGTTGATTCCAACCTTGATTTTGTTGAGGATGGTTGTAGTTGTTGTTGTTGTTGATGTACCTTGCATCCTCAAGCATCTCAGGGCAGTGATTGCCTGAGTGTCCAGTGTCTCCACATTCCTCACAAGTCATATGAGAGTCGTAGACGTTCATGACTTCTCTTTTGTCTCCAGCTTTGTCATCGAGCTTTTTCATGAGTAGGTCTAACTTTGCAGACAGCATGTCTACCTCCTTGAGCTGGTGCATACCTCCACCCTTCTTGCGTGTTTGAGTCCTCTCTTCGTTCCAACCTTGGTTGGACGCCATCTTCTCCATAAGGGCTGTAGCTTGTGGTATGGTGAGTGATAGAAATGCGCCTCCAGCTGCAGCATCCATGGTCTCACGAGCACTAGTGATGAGCCCATGATAGAAAGTCTGCATAAGTAGCCAGCTTTCTATTCCATGATGGGGACATTCTAGGATGTAATCTTGAAAGCGCTCCCATGCTTCTGGAACGGATTCATCATGTTGTTGCTGAAAACTTGTAATCTTCCCACGGAGAGCATTGGTCTTGCCTATGGGAAAGAACTTAGCCAGAAAGTTCGTAGAGCAGAGTGCCCACGTAGTGTTCTTATCCTTCGTCGCGTAGAACCACTGCTTCGCTCTCCCCAATAGTGAGAATGGGAAAAGGTGAAGTAGTATGGCGTCTCTGGGAACATCTAATATAGTGAATGTGCTGTAAATCTCTAGAAAGTGTTGGAGATGAGCACTTGCATCTTCGTGCGGCTTCCCACAAAACTGGTTGGCTTGTACCATGTTGATGAGCCATGGCTTGAGCTCAAAGTTCTTGTCGATGGCCGCGGCAGGTCCAGTGCGGATATTGTCCGTAGTGGGAGCTGAGAACTCGCGGATCGTCTTGTTCGCCATGGCTGCGAACTCTGTTGACAAATTCCGGATGAAACTTCGGCGGTCTTCTGGATTGGATGAAGTGTTGCGTCGAAATGTTGACTTCTTGAGCTTGGCTCTTGCCCCTCTGATTAATGCTTCGGGGTTGTCAACAAAATTTTCTGGAAGATGTCCTCTATTCATACATCACCCTGCAAAACAATAAGAATGGAAAAATACAGGGGTAAATCTGTATGGGAGAATTGATGATCTCAATCACTTAATGATGCGAATGATGACTCAAATTCCGTATTCATTCCTTGTTAGTAAATCAACCTTCCCCGGCAACGGCGCCAAAAATGCTTGTTGGGCATTCTTAACATCATTACCAAAAGTAGACTTAGTTTTCTAATTCTGGCAACGGCGCCAAAAATGCTTGTTGGGCATTCTTAACGTCATTACCAAAAGTAGACTTAGTTTTCTAATTCTGATAACGGCGCCAAAAATGCCGAACCTATCCCTCATGCCACTTAAGCCAAGTTGTCATCCCCAGCATGACATGAGAGACGCGGTATTGAAATATGCAACTGCTCTTCTAAATAAATAATAAATAAGATCTGCAAGCGCACAGATTAATACCGATGTAGCATTTTAACCGGGAAGTATTCCAGGTATCGTTATTTATATTTTTACCACTGGAAAGGGATTACTAACATCAATGTTGATTATGGAATGGAATATAGGAATGAGTATCAATCATTGCATGTATAAGTGAGAGCATTCATCAATCTCTTGCATACAGGGGTAAGTGTCACATAAAATATAGATAAAGTATGAATGGTGACAAAGATAATTAATCTGATCAGCTAGCCGCATATAATAATGATAAGCACCTCAACAGATATTCTAGCAAGTCATTAGCATGGTATTAGGACGAACTACAAGGATATTTCCTAAGTTATTCTTAACTATAAAGTCTAGCATATCATAGTTAGTGCAAGTACACTTGGCAATCATTGCGAGAAAGGACTACGCCCATGCATAGTGATATTATCAAGGAAGATGAGAAACATAGCAATCACTCCCCCGTAATAATGTTGCTCTGTTTGCCTTACACACGGGAGGGGAACTATATAAGAACCAACGAAGCTGTCACCATCGCGGACCACCCCACGATCCGGCATATAAGGTGCAATCACAGATAAATATGGTCTAAGCACCACACCTACACAATATTTATCATTTACCCATGGATCCGATGGATAAACGCTATACGATCCTAAACATGTATATAATTCCAATCTAACTAAGCCAAGCGTATAACTACGATAAACTAAGAACAATATAATCGCAAACATAAACAAGTAGAGCATAGTCATAATAAATATATTGAAATAGAACAAAGTTGTATTCATAATATTGAAGAACAATGATGAACAATGAAGAACAGTAAAGGAATTACCAAGAATCCTCTTGACAGATCCGGAAACCAATCGAAGATTGACTCCTTCTAGTTCTAATCCTATGTAGCTATGCTATACTAGAGATCTAGTTGATGTGGTGGCTCTAGGGCTTGATCAGAGACTCTCCTCCTGAGATTAGGGTTTGAGGAATTGAGAATGAGGGAGTGCCTCCTCCAGGGGCCAGGGGTCCTGCTTATATAGCCCCCTCAAGTGAACGTGGGCCGTCGGATCAAACCGACATTAATCGCACGGTTTTCCTTGATCCCTTAGGTCGGTGGAGCATAATCCGCGAGACGGAGCCTGATTGGCTCTCAGGCCAGGGCGGGCACCCTAGGGAGCAGGGCGGGCGCCCTGCCTCCGGGCCCGTTCGGCCTCCCGTTCGATCTCGTGGCTTCTGGAGTCTTCTAGATTATAGAAAATCGGTGAACACGTTATTATCTCTATGTAAACCCGACGTGTGGGCCTTTCCTCCGTATTTTCTGATAACCCCCTGTAGAAACAGACAAACACCAAAACTCGTGGAATTCTGTCAGATAAAACCCTAAGTCTAGGTGTTGGTTGCATTTGGATCCTTTTCTTTATTTATTTGATAACTATATTTGGTACTTAAGGACCGTCAACAATATTGCACACCCGACTGATTGTAGTCAGTGGCAAAGGTTCGATGAGAAGCACAAAGAATTCAGCGATGACCCAAGGAATATACGGTTTGGCTTGAGCACCGATGGAATGAATCCCTTCAATGAGAGGATGAGCGACCACAGCACTTGGCCAAAGATCTTGACTATGTACAACATCCCAATGTGGTTGTGTTAGAAGAGAAAGTATCATCTCCTCACTATTCTTATTTCTGGCCCTAAACAACCAGGCATTGATATAGACGTGTTCCTTGAGCCTTTGATGCAAGAAATGGAGAGGCTATGGAGGCATGGGGAGCTGAAGTACGATGCGTTCCGAAAGGAGGACTTCATATGTAGAGCAATAATATTTGTTACTACCAATGATTACCCCGCGCTATTTGCTTTATCGAGACAGATCAAAGGGAAGACGGGATGCTTAGTTTGCTTGGATGGTACTACATGGGTGTTCCTGGATGCATCCAAGAAGATAATTGACCTAAGGAACCGGCGCTTCTTAAAGACAAGTCACAAGTACCGCAGCAAATTGTTCTTTAGATTTTATGACAACCCAGAGATTGAACCCCCTTCAGAGAGACATCATAACGGAGAACACATGTATAGAATGGTGAAAAACATATGCGTCATCTATGGAAAGAAGAATCCAGATGGGACAAACAGAGATAGAAGCAAACCTCCTGTCGAAGGCGTACCTTTCAAGAAACAATCGATCTTCTTTAAATATTTGCCTTATTGACCAGACTTGGAGGTCCCCTATGCCATTGATGCTATGCACGTGCAGAAGAATGTCTTTGAGAGTCTCATTGCTACCTTAATGGACATAGGCAAGTCAAAGGATGGTCTGAAATCACAGAAAGACATGGTGCAGCTAAACATGATGCCACAGCTTCACCCAGTACCTAAGGCTAATGGAAAATACACTGCCCGCGGCGTGCTTCAACCTAACACCAGAAGAGAAGAGAGCTATATGCACTTTCCTGAGGAGGTCAAAGTCCCGACTAGGTTTTCAGCGAATGTGAAGAAGCTAGTGTCGATGAAGGACTTGTCAATAACACACTGCAAGGCTCACGATTGTCATGTAATGCTGATAGTGTTTCTACCTATTGCAATCAGGGCTATAAAGCCAGAGTTCTTGAAAATGGCCATCACCCGCATGTGCTACTTCTTTTTGAAGATCTCATAGAAGACAATTGGCAAGAAAGAGCTGAGTGACCTACATGAATTTGTGGTGGAGACACAAAACCAACTAGAGATGTGTTTACCTCCCGCTTTTTTTATATAATGCCACATCTCATGACATGGTTCATCAGATAGAGGCATTGGGCCCTTACTACTTGCATGAAATGTGGTCCTACGAGCAGTTCATGTCGGTTCTAAGCCGATACGTGCATAATCAATCATACCCAGAGGGCTCCACGATGAGATGCCAGTCTTTTCAACAAGTGCGGCCAATACATGAACAACGAGTGCCTCCTGAAGAAGGTGATGCACAAGAAGATGAGGACGTGCCTGAATGGGAACTTTGAAAGAAGCATCCAATCAAAGCAAGGCCAATTTATGTTCTGATGAGAGACGTCTTGTCGGTGCACAAGTGGTATACCCATGACTAGTTCAAGCCTGAGAACCAAGTTAAAGAAGTCCCAAAAAGGGCTTCTGATGAGGCCATCACTAGCAAACTCCACAAACCAGCAAAGAAGTATCCAAATGTTGATGTCATCAAATGGTCAAAAGATTGCCCATAAACATATGAAAGAGGCAAGCCCTTCCTACCAAACCAGGACATCCAGCGCCTACCACTTGGAATAAAAAGGTTCCATGATTGGTACTTGTGTGTTCTCCCAATGAGCATAGACCTTGTACAAGCATGCTTCCCCGGTGGCACATTTGGAAGCCCAGCCAGGAAAATTATCTTTGACTTCAATGACATGCAGACATGCTTTCACCTCAGAGCAATGGAAATAAATCTAATTCGCATGTGGTGCCTGTAAGTCCTTGCCCTCCTGAAATGATATGAATGTAATCTTTGGATTTTGTTGTAACTAACACATGTCGTGATTTGTAGAATGCAAGTGCACATTGTAAAACAAATGCCAAGTGTGAAATCCAGGTATGTAGACCCTCAACCTATAGCACAAACAAATTTTAATTACCCCAGACAGTAAAAACTGGATGACAAAGAACTAGCTGCTGGAAACACCCTTCGAGAGAAAGAGGAGATCCGTCAAAAGAAAATAAAGGAAGAGTCCCTTAAGGTTGCGGCATACATTGCCATGGCTTTAAAAAATCTCCAACACCACTCTACTATATGGCTACCATACAACTTCGAGTAAGTTCAACTCTATACTTAAAGCTTTGCTCGATATATTTTATTCAATGCAAAAGAGCTTATATAGTTCTATGATTAAATTCATGTAGCAACCACTGGATCTATATAGGCGTCGATGTCGGGAGGAGCATGGCGTGGGTCTTTGATACAATAGATAGGGACCCGGTGATATACAAAGACTTCATAGCGATTCTCAAGACATATACATATCGACAATCCTCATTAGCTTATATGTTTGTATATATACTTGTAACATTCACTTTTGGATACTAACAACTTGCATTTGCTAAAATCATTCAAGCAAGGTATTCAGGTTCTATGTCAATAGACATCACAAAAGGCATGATCCAGTAAAGAAGGAAAGGTTGGCTATGAAAACACTATATGCGATAAGTGTAACTCATTTTAATACTCCATTACATGATTGTCAAAAACATTACTTAACATTTCCATATGCAAAACACAGTGCTTCAAGCAGAAGCCTAGGAGTCTACATTGTGGATATTATGTACGTTCTATGATGAGCCTACAGGAGACACCCCTTAAGGGTAAGTTTGAACCTCTTCACCCATAGTATAAAAACTTTGTATATGTTATGAAATACTAAACCGAAACTTGTTCTCTTGTAGTGGAAAGATGAGAAAGAAATGAAAAGGAACCCATACAAGGATGACGAACTCTTAGAGCTCGTCGGTGACCTTTGCAACTTCATATTGGACCAGATTGTACATGTCAAAGGCACCTACCATGACCGAGCTTCCGACTTAAGTAGAAATCCTTAGTACCAACACCTTCGCGAGACTGAAAGGCTACCATACAACTTCGAGTAAGTTCAACTCTATACTTAAAGCTTTGCTCGATATATTTTATTCAATGCAAAAGAGCTTATATAGTTCTATGATTAAATTCATGTAGCAACCACTGGATCTATATAGGCATCGATGTCGGGAGGAGCATGGCGTGGGTCTTTGATACAATAGATAGGGACCCGGTGATATACAAAGACTTCATAGCGATTCTCAAGACATATACATATCGACAATCCTCATTAGCTTATATGTTTGTATATATACTTGTAACATTCACTTTTGGATACTAACAACTTGCATTTGCTAAAATCATTCAAGCAAGGTATTCAGGTTCTATGTCAATAGACATCACAAAAGGCATGATCCAGTAAAGAAGGAAAGGTTGGCTATGAAAACACTATATGTGATAAGTGTAACTCATTTTAATACTCCATTACATGATTGTCAAAAACATTACTTAACATTTCCATATGCAAAACACAGTGCTTCAAGCAGAAGCCTAGGAGTCTACATTGTGGATATTATGTACGTTCTATGATGAGCCTACAGGAGACACCCCTTAAGGGTAAGTTTGAGCCTCTTCACCCATAGTATAAAAACTTTGTATATGTTATGAAATACTAAACCGAAACTTGTTCTCTTGTAGTGGAAAGATGAGAAAGAAATGAAAAGGAACCCATACAAGGATGACGAACTCTTAGAGCTCGTCGGTGACCTTTGCAACTTCATATTGGACCAGATTGTACATGTCAAAGGCACCTACCATGACCGAGCTTCCGACTTAAGTAGAAATCCTTAGTACCAACACCTTCGCGAGACTGAAAGGCTAGCTCTAGGCCGTTGATAACAATGTGTATGGAATTTGACGTTGGTCTTACCCTTGTGGGACAGTTTGGACTTGTGAAACGAATGAGACTTGTAATGTTAGTTTATATAATGCTCTTATGCTTATGGTCATGGTCAGATTTGATATATATATATATATATATATATATATATATATGTGTTCTGGTCAAATTTGAATTATAGATTTAAATTTGTTTTTGCGGGAAAATGTACTGTAGGGGCTGTTCTAGACTGAACCGCTCCTATAAACAGGTATTATATGGGCGGCTGGTATTACAGACGCCCCTACAAATTGATTTTGTAGAGGTGGCTGATGTTACCAGCCGCCCCTACAAATTGATTTTTAGGGGTGGCTGATAACACTAGCCGTTTCTACAAATCGATTTGTAGGGACGGTCTGGAACCGTCCCTATAAATACATGATTTGTAGGGACGGTATGGTATGGGCAGCTGGCCGGGCTGCCTCTACAAAGCCTGACCGACCGCCCCTAGAAACCATTCTTGTAGTAGTGATAGCCAAAATGAAAGAGTAGAAAATTATTATACTAGTCCTAACTAGCAAATAAATGCCATAAAGAAAATACTCGCGGCGCCGTCGCAGAGAATTTTTTTCCCCACAAACGGATTTACATGCATGCGGTAACACAACGACGACAATGTGTGAGTGTTAAGCGGCAGCCTGGCAGCCAGCGGTGCTGCTCCCGTTGCAGAAGAAGTCGACGTTCCCGCAGTAGACCTTGATGTTGTCGAGCCTCGTCCACGCGATGCCGACCTTGGACTGGGCCACGGGCGGTGACCATGACGCTGAAGTTGCGGCTGGTCCTGTGCCCCGTGAACTGCTTCTGCAGTGCCGGCGAGCCCCACCATGGACACCGTCGCGCTCACACTGGCTAGTATTTGGTTTGCTACCAAACTTGTCAACCTCTCATATTGGGCTAGCCAAATCTATGACAATTTTTGTTGCCTAACTTTTGGCTGCCAAATTTTAACATGGTAAAATTTGGTCATAAACCAATCATGCCCTAAGTTTGAAGCTTCCAGGTAGTATCTACTTAGATAGTGATGATCATATTTGCATGTATACTAATAGAACGTGCATGCACGTGTACTTATAATTTGTTATGTGATCCGCCAGCTTATTAACCTTGCATGCGGGAAGGAATATCATCATCCAGGGTCCACCACAGTGCACGTTACGTTGTCTCTCTTTCTTTTCATTTAACATATCCACAAATCAGACACTTTATTTTTCCTTTTTCTCTTAAACAATTGCAAAGTTCAAACCATCTGCTTATACTTCGAATAAAGCTTGTGCTATTATTGAATTTATTTATTTAATCATGTACACATCATTCACATCGGAGTCGCCATCGTATCACTGAAGCATTCCTTTGCTTCGCTCCTGGCATAGATTTCCTCATCTTGCATTGGCCATGCTGGTATTAAACTAAGAGCATCTTCAAAAATTTCTAAGAATTTTTTTCTAAAACTATAGAGTTTTCCAACTCGCCAAAAAGTGTTGGGAGAAATAAATAAGATAATCTCCAACAATTTCCAATAATTCACTCCTAAAATATAAAAAATAATTTTACATCAGGAATTCTATACTATTTCTAAATTATCATAAGTTCCTAACCACTTTTACATGTTCTTTCTCTCTTGTGCATTTGTATTAAGAACCCTTTACTATTCTTTATTCTTTCACCATGCGTCGGGTGATCCACAGATATATCCGTGCGTTCGGTGATTTTTTTCAAGTGCCAGAAGATTGGAAGGTGGGATTGGAAACTTTTGGAGATGGGTTTTTCCGTTCCTGCTAAAATCCTGGATTGGGAGGCTTTATTGAAACTCTTGGAGATGCTCTAATGCTACAATACAAATTGATAGTTTGGATTATTATTGTAATCTGGTATTACCATATATATTCATGGAGCGGGTGGCTTACAGTGCCGCTAAATCTACGATACTCTGCATAAACCTCCCGTGAGGCTCAATGCAACATATCACAGGCATTACCAATCTACCACGTTTTCACTTGCATTATTAGGTCAATCAATAAATGTATGTGTGACTCCTGAAATGTTCGTTGTGCAAGTGTGAGATACAATTTTATATGCTCATGAAAATAAAAAACGGACGACTAACGCCCAGACGTCCGGCACCTGGATGCGTCCGGACGCAGCTCGGGGCCATCCGATTGGAGGAACAGGAGCCATCCGATTCATCTGCTATCCTTGCCTGCGTAATGATTCAACAGAGAAACTAGCGCACTTATTCGGCTATCCCTGCTCGCGTAACAGAACAGCCTTGCCCGCCCAAGCCACTCATGGCGGCCCGTCCTCCACCGCACCGCCATCCCCTGCGCACCCTATTGCCCTCCGCGCCCATCCCCACCGCGCTCCATCACCCGAACATCTGATGGGAAATTTTCCATTGGACAGTCCGTTGCAACACGGAGCTATCCGATGCAACATCAGAAGTATTACTTGTTGCAACATCAGAACAAGGCTACTGCAACATCAGAAAAAAGAAACATCACAACAAGGCTACTGCAACATCAGAACAAGGCTACTGCAATGCGAGATGCAATGTCATAACAAAAAAAGACTAATGCAACAAAGAAATATTATTTGCTACAACATCAAAACAAGGCTACTGCAACATCAAATTCATTCAGCTGCAACATGAAAGTGTTACCTTCACGAAGTCAGCTGGCGAGGAAGAAGGATGCCCCATGGCAAACACCAATTCCTACATTAACATCTCAAATCAACCATTACAACATGCAAAATCAAACATTGAAACATCACAAATCTTATAGAGAAGGGCAAGCAAAAATCAGAATAGAAATCCTAGAAAAGTGAATAAAATCCGCAACAAGAGAAATGAACAATTGAAACAAATGAAATATATACACGAAACATCTAGACTTTACCATTGTCATATCCATCTTGAGTGGAAGAGTCAGGTCACCCACGATGGTAGCGGTGTGCGAGGGGCCTAGGCGGCGGCAACGGTGAAGCAGTAGAGGAAGAGCGGGCGGTAAGCGGGCGTGCGAGGAGGGGCGGAGGTGGCTAAGTAGGGGCATGGGCCGCACTGAGCAGGAAGGACCGTCCTTCGACGCTGGCAAGCTCGTTCCGAGGAGAGATGGGCGTAGGTGACGATGAGGATGCGTGGCGTGCGGGAGGCAGCTGCAAGTGTCGTCATGGATGGCGACGAGGCTGCGCGGCGTGGGGAGGGAGCTGTGAGGGGCGAGCATCACCGCCAATGAGGCATCTGCAAGCGCCACCGCAGAGAGAGAGTGCTACCACGGAGAAAGAGAGTGGGGGTGAACGGGATGAGTGGTGTGGGGAGTAAGAGAATAGACACGTGGGTGGCAGGGCAGGTGAGGACGCGTGGGCGTGGCCAGTGGGCCTACATGAGCGTCTGACGATTTGTGCTCACGCCGGACGTAAGACGCGTAATATTACCGAAATAAAATAACATTTACACACCGTCATATGTTACATTCTTTCACACATAAGCCCATTGCGGTGGCAGACGTCCTTTGCACAAAATCGTATCAGTCTGACATAAATTTGTAGCTTGCATCAGAACTTCAAATCTGGCGAGACTACTACAACGCAGGAGGTCGTTGTCGGTCTATATCCCTGTCGGTTGCTTTAAAACCGACAATAATACTATATCACTGTCTACTATCTAGGTGGGGGAATCTCTCCTCTCCGTAGTTATTTATGTTAAAAAAATAATGTATCACTACCAATTTGTGGTTTCAATCGACAGTAATAGAACAACTGGCAGTGATTAGCATTTCTTGCGTTGTGTTTACTACTAGTAGAACACAAGGTAGGTCTGCAGAGCTTATTCACAGCCAGCTGTGGTACTCAACTACTCATATATATAAACAGGTAGGCCGTAGGTGATGGAACTCAGCTTATCCACATCCATTGCCTTCCATATACATACACGAAGATAAAAAGAAGCAAGCAAGGCCAGTTACGCCGCCGCCGTAGGTATGGCGCCGCCGAGAAATCACCATTCCGGTGGATAGACGCGGCACGGTACGTGGTGGCCTCCGTGGTGGCCGTGCTCATCATCACCATCATCGTCAACGCCATCAAGGTCGTTCTCCGGCCAGAGTCGCTCTTCTTATCGGTCTCCGGCGCTGCCATGGTGAGGATCAACCAGTCGTCGTCGCCGCCGATGCTAGTTCTCCAGCTAGGTCTTCGCGCGGACGACCCGGCTGGTCGCGCGCGCATGTACTACGTCGACATCACCGGCTATCTCTTCGACAAGAACGTCTCGGCGTCCTCGTCGCATCCGAGCAGCGACTGCATCGTCTCGTTCCGTGTGAAAGACAAAGTGGTCGCGCAGCAAAAGGCGGTTGTCGCCTCAGTGAATATCAAAGCGCAAAGAACTAGAAACATGGACGGGTCCTACTTCGACTTGCTGATTTGCTGTACTCCGGCAATGGCAGCACCTTCTTCAGGGACGTCACGATGCGGTTGGACGGCACGCTCATCACCGAGGTGAGGTCCGGCTATATCGCGTCTTCTAGCCCGACCACCTACTACTACTACTGCCCGCAGCTTCTCGTCGGCGGGGACTCGCCGGATCACGACTACGCCTTCAAGAACAGGCCGGACGTGGTTTGCAGCACCTAGGCGCCTAGGCGTACGCCAGACTTTTCGGGTTTCATGATTTTGCATATAATATATGTATTGTTGCGCCGATTAAATTTATTTGGAGATTGCTGGACCAACGAATCAGTTGCCTATTTCTGCATGTTCATGAGTCTTCTACTAATTGAATAGACGATCCAATCGTCCAATGATAATAGACGATCAGCGTTTGCTCGCGGCCAGGCCGGCATAGTGCCTGGCCTAAAATCTGGACGTGCATGGGCAACACTATAGGGTAGGGTGTCAACCCATGCACTACCTGATGTATCGGGCTAGGCCAGAACTAGCACTAAGGTCATAGGGCACAGCTTTGCTAGTGTTGGTCTTTTTAGGGTCAGGTCTCATGTTGCCCATTAGAGCAAGAGCAATAATACAGCCAAGTTGCTTGGCTATAAGACAAGCTATAAGAGCCAAGTTATACAATAAGTGTCTCCTATTTGTCTTTAAAAAGTTTCTCTCTCCTATTTCTCCTCACAACACTTGCTATTTGGGCCCACTAATACCTATGCTTCCGTGCCCAGCTTGGTGCTTGCATGAGAGCCAAGCTCTCATCTCTCTCCTCCCTTCTCTCCTCCACATCAGCATTAGCTTGGCTATAAGCCCATTATTGTACCTGCTCTTAGGCCCAGCCCATCTTGCCATCTATAGGTCGGAGGAGTGTATATTAAGCTGCTAGGTACAAGGATCTAGCCCACCAAGCCAATTTATCCATGTACCTCCTCGTCCCCAAATGGAAAGTCGTTCTACAGGGGGAGTACCAAGGAAATGGAACATGGTCTGCAAAACAAAAAGAACTGCATTAACTGCTATGGTAAACCATGCAGATGAGCTACACACAACCTTCATTTAAAACCCACCACTGTGGAGGAGGCAAAGGCAAGTGGTGCACCTGACTCTTGCTGGCATAGAGTATGGCAGTAGCTAGGCATAGCACTGCAGAACTCTACAAGGCGGTGTTTAGTTACTTCAAAATTCCAAAAATTTTACAAGATTCTTCGTCACACCGAATCTTTGGACGCATGTATAGAGTATTAAATGTAGGTAAAAAAATAACTAATTGTACAGTTTGTCTGTAAATGTCGAGACGAATCTTTTAAGCCTAGTTAGTCCATGATTGGATAAATTTTACCAAATAACAACGAAAAGTGCTACAGGAACTTTACACAACTTTTACACCATCTAAACACTACCTGACTTTCTTTGCGGGACAGATTTTGAACTCTCTGACGACCTTGTTTCTGGATAGAGGGAGTACACTCAAAACAAGGGGAAGAAGATGGGTAATGAGATGGGAGAGGAAGGATGCATGAAGGAGGGCGTGAGCCACACGATCTTCTTTTGACGATGCCACCATCAATAGTCATGGTGGCGACGGCGGCCGCACGAGGTCGACGTGAGAGTTAGAGTTGCATATGCAATGTTGATTATGAAGACATATTTCGGTTTAGCAAAACTAATTTAATGTTATATATATATATAGGTGTTGGTGTATTTTTTCTATAAATTTTATAAAATAAGATAAATTTGATTTATAAGACCAAAAAATAGAACAACCTGGAACGAGCGAGTACGTGCATGGCTTGCTATTGGACTACCTAGCGATCAGTAACCGCTGAAGAAACCGGAAAAAAATTGGGTGCAGACCTGAAACCTGTCCATCTTACGTGACCATCCTTGCAGTTCATGCGTTGATGAGAAGCAAGAAACAGTACATGTACGTAGAGAAAAAGAGGTGGTTTATCTACTCTTGTCAACCTTTCTCAGGGAGATCTAAGCTAGCTAGCTAGCTAGTCCGCTTTGCAAAGCATCATGCCACAAGTCTAATCTCATAAACTTGTCCCCGATCCAACATGTACGTACACACACCATGCGCCATGCATATGCGTCTTCTCTGACGGACCGCAGCAGCTGGCCTGCACAAGCCAAAACCACCCAAGATGGCAAAAATGTACACAGCTGACCCTGGGACGCGCCGCATCTTGGTTCCTTCATCAGCTCCGATCCAGCATGACTCGGCGACTGAGGTATACCGCCACGCCATCAGAAAAACCCCTCGCCCACAGCGATATTCCGGCTCCCAGTAGCGGCGGCCTTGTTGGCGGTGCACGCAGAGGCCGACGACGCCGGCAAGGAGGCGGTGCGGCGCAGCAGGCGGTGGCGGCGCCTGGCGGCCTTGAGCGCGGCGTCCATGCCCCTCTGCTCCTGCCTGCAGTCGTCGCTGCAGAACGCCGCGTCGCCCCTGCATGCATGCGGAAGCGGAACGGAATTGAAGCACGAGTACGAGCCGATGGATCGACTGACCAAAGACTAACATGCAGGCATGCATGTTCCCGTGCGTACACGTACTTGTACATGAAGATGTGGCGGTCCGAGGTGATGTCCCGCTTGCACAGGAAGCATGCGTCGAGGAAGTGGCGATTGTCGCCGTACCCATCGCCGGCGTTCCCCTCGCCGACGGCGAGGAAGAACCGGGACGACACCTTCACGTACCTAGCCTCCATATCTACGTACGTTCGTCCGTCCCTGCGTGATAGGCAGATACTCCCTTTGTTTAATTTGCTCTTGCGCTGGTGGCCGGGGTCAGCTAGCCACGCGCTGGGCGATGGTGCCGGAGCAGAAGGAGATGGTGTGGCTGCTTTATACGCGTCCTCCATGGGTTGGTTCCACGCATCAGCGGGCTGGCTGGTGGGTGTGCCTCGCCATGCAACTTGCGCGTTCCGGCGGGCGTCGGCTGGCAGCCGAGGCTTTGGCACAATCTGACGGCCGCGTCTCCCACTGCTTTGTGAGTTTGTTGCAATTGGGTTGTCAGTTCGCGGCCAGACAAAGACACAGCTGATGCCGTGCATGCACCGGGGACACATGTGCTGCACCGCTGCATGCATCCTCTACGGGACCCCTAGGGCACGGCACACGGAACCCGCGGCGGGCTGCGCGTGCTATCGTGTCGGGCTCGCAAGTTGCAGGTTGCGCGTGCAGTGGATTACTGGTCACTTCCTGCACATCACTCGAGTTCGACTACTCCAGTAGCACTGTAGCAAGCAACACTGACGCTGCAGCAAACCGGCCGGTTCATCTCATACTAGTATCATCATATTGATAGTAAGGCCTTGTATAGATCCTTTTCAAATTTCAAGTTTTTTTACTCTCTCCGTTACATCCATTTTTAGACACATATATGGAGCATTAAATGTTAATAAAATAAATAACTAATTGCACAGATTAGTTGTAAATCACGAGACAAATCTTTTGAGCCTAATTAGTCTATGATTGGACACTAATTATCAAATATAAACAAAAGTACTACAGTAGTCGAAGTTGAAAAAATTTGCAATCTAAACAAGGCCTAAAATTTATTTTCATAATAAATAAATATATTAGGGAATATATGTGTTAATAATATTTTTTTATATAAATCTAGTTAAACAGGATAGATCATTAGTATGTCCAATATTTGGCAAAATCTGCCCCCAAGCGCCAAAGGTACAAGTACGACCCCACCCAATTGCGCAAGCAGTGAGATATTTGTGAAGTCCGGTCAAATGAAACATTGAGCAAGGAGGCAGATATTTCTGAAGTCCCGCCAAATGCAACAACCTCATTCAGAGTAAGTTGCACATCATCATGTCGCACAAGTTGATGCCAAACAAGCAACTGAATCCACGACAAACCAGGGGCCAAAAAGCCAAAGCCCGTTGTTCTCAATGATTTATACAGCCCGCGCAGGTTGCAGAAAGAACACAAACCAGAGTCAATTTATTATTGTTGTACCGAGCAAGTTTTGCTCAGGAAAGTGAAAGCAAGTAGAGGGATTCCATCCTAGACAGGGACTTGTTCTGATAGGGAGGCAGGAATCTTGTAAATTTGAAAAGCTAATGCTCCGCTGATATAGAACAAGCTAATGCTTCCCCTCTAGCTTCGGCCCATCGCGGCTCTGTCCTGCTGCCTAAGCCTCTCGCCTTCGCGGCACAGATAGTCATTGAATTTCTCCTGCCAACATGCATGTTAAACAACACATCAGAATAAAGTAAGTCTTTGATTCCTTGAGAAGAACAATGCATATCAAGAATCATCTATTCTACAAGGCATCTACAGAGTAGCTTACTTCAGCTTGGACAAGTTGGTAGACATCAGAAACTGTCCAAGGTACTAAATACTAAGATACTGACTGACTTAGAATACCAACAACAATATATAACAAAAAAAAGAAATCAAAGTAATAAACAAGTGCAGTGTGTAGCGAGCAACCTAACCTGTTACCCAAGTATTGGATGATCTCATGCATGACGCATCAAGAGATCTGCCAATTCGTATTTGTAGGGAGAAAACTCTAAAGTTGGTTATTTAAATCTAAGTCAGTTTTATCCTGCCTATCAACTATCACAACCCCATTCCGCTGAATACAAAGAACATCAAATTTCTTCAGCAAATAATGTACAGGGAACATTTAGAATAGTGATTGAGGATGCCAAATCTAGTATGCAGTTCATGATTTCTTATCCATAGTTCTGCACAAATTGGAGACCACTGCAATGAGAACATGTTGATCAACTGTTGTGCTACTACAGAAAAGCAAACCAAACCTTTTCCATTCAAAATAAAGACACTAGGGAAATTTGGAAGCCTAAAGAATATTGCATAATAGTACCCCGTTTTGCCAAAATAATATCCATGCAAGGATTATTTCTACTCTGCAGGTATTTATTCCCAGAAAATGAAGCTGGATGAATCAAAGTCCACAAATTAAACAGACAAGTGCATGGCTGCAAGCATACAATGAAAGAATGGCACCAGAGTGTAAACTGACCAATATAGATGAACTGTAATGCACTAACATATCTATAATCATTATTGCCACTTATTTTCCAAACACTTCAGTATGTAGAGCATTGCCCAACACCAATAAAATCACTGAACATGGTCAGATTGTAATCATCAACTGTACAAGCCACACTACAACCCCAAAAAAAAAGGATAAATCATGACAAAAAGGCTATATGTGTTAGAACAGGCACTCACATTCAAATCCACATTCCGCTGAATAACAGCGACATAAGTTTTTTCAGCAAAGAATGCATAAGTACCCAGCATAGCAGGGAACCCCATGCATTGCATTGATTCTGAGAGAAATTTCACAGGAAGCCTGGCTATTGGGCATGGCTGTGTCTAAGGCACTAGAGGAGTTGCTGTCTAGGGCGTCTGTATAGGAAGCTTCGGGTCAATTTTTTCTCTCTTCTGAATGTAACAGAGAACCAACCAGGAACACCTTGTACTGGGAACTAATTTCTCTTTCTTAATAAGATGCACTGCTCCAGCATATTTGTGAGAAAAAGCATAACAGGGAACAAATAGATTGTAGCGATTTAGCCATTTAGTATGCCTAATCTAGTATGCAGTTCATGATTTCTAAATGCATCGTAGTTCTTCGCAAATTGGTGTTCTGCTGTTAAGGCAAACTGAACCAGGAAGAGACTATTGAAATTTGGAAGCCTAAAAAATTATTATGTAATGAGCACCCAGTTTGCCAAATCTCTATCTCTACCACTTAAAAATTACGCAAAATTCCTATCCTCGCTTCTCCTGTTCCGCTCGCCGGCCCAAATGCCATCTCCGCTAGGCTCCCAGACCCACTCCCACCCAACAGATTTATCCACGACTCCGCTACACATCCACCAGTGCTCCACACCCATGCCTCCGCTCCAAATCCCGCCGACACCTGTGGCACCCAGCACCGCCTGCCTGTGTTCCATACCCCACGCCTCTGCTCCACAGCCCGCCGCTGCCCTTCGCTCTGATTTCCTCTTTACTACATCTGCCTGATCTGCTCGTGCGCCGTCCTCTTCTCTACCTCATCCTCCGCATCGACACCCACACAAGTTGCTGTGTTCCCCATTGTCGTACAGAGGCGTCCTGTACGTCATCCTGCACTATCTCACCCACGCCATCCTCGCGGCCATCAAAGAGGATGCCATCACTCCTGTCAGCTATAACTGTAACCTTTTGGTGAGACAATGAGATGATGATGATCTGAAGATCAATTAATCGGTAAATTCTGGCATGCCATTTTGTTTGCAAGCAAAGGAATCTGTTAAATGAAAGAAATGATGTATTGTACTATACTCGGGTTCATTTAATCAATTGCTTTAGTATGTGGGATGACTTTCCGTAAGTAAAATTGATTCAGAAGAACCTACTTTTCCTGACTCTAGGAAAGCCTTCTTCAGAATCTGATAAGTTGCCAACATGAGTTTTGTGTAATTTGCAAGGAAAAGGAATGGCTACTTAAGTTACAGAATAATTTGGAAGGAAAAGGAATGGCTTGTTTATTTGTCATGATTCCAACATGAGTTTAAATAATTTCGTGTACCTGGACAATAGCTCAGTAGCATGTAATGGTAATGTCACAGACATGTGCAGGGTTAATTTGGATTTCTAGAAGGATAAGTGTACTCATATCTCGTTTATTTAGTTTGTTCTAGCAAATTTAACCTTATCTGAAGTGTATATGCACTCTGTTCTTTATTTTCCAGTTTTTGCTGCTAAATTTTGGTGTCAGAGAACTAAATAAGTTGTCAGCTGTGGAGTCAGCCAAAAAAGCATGGTACTGGGAAGCAGTAACAAATAAAATTGCATCAGCTAATGTCT
Organism: Saccharum hybrid cultivar R570; assembly: GCA_038087645.1. Lineage (NCBI taxonomy): Eukaryota > Viridiplantae > Streptophyta > Magnoliopsida > Poales > Poaceae > Saccharum > Saccharum hybrid cultivar. The sequence goes on along the minus strand of JAQSUU010000254.1, from coordinate 3,964,943 downwards.
TTGGAACTACAAACAGATTGTTCATCGGCACGAAATTAAGCGCCTTCTGTCTTAAGACATGATTGTTCATTGGCGGCAAATTAAATGCCTTCTGTCATAACCAGTTGCTCTTGATAAGAAGAAGAAGAAACAAAAGCGCTCAAAACGAGACAAGACAAAAAAAAACACTCAGAGCAGAGTGCGATATAGACTAGGAAAATCAGTTTAGGTTCATGACTGGTAGGTCGACCATGGAGGCGATTTTCTTATTACGACAATTGATGGAGAGATATAGGGAGCAGAAGAATGACTTGCACATGGTCTTTAACTCTTTATTGACCTCGAGAAGGCATATGACAAAGTACCGAGAAATGTCATGTGGTGGGCCTTGGAAAAGCACAAAGTCCCAACTAAGTACGTTACCCTCATCAAGGATATGTACAGGGATGTGGTGACGTTTGTCTGAACATGTGATGGCGACACCAGTGACTTTCCAATTAAAATAGGACTGCATCAGGGGTCAGCTTTGAGCCCTTATTTATTTGCTTTGGTGATGGATAAGGTCACAAGGGACATACAAGGTGGTATCCCTTGGTGTATGCTCTTTGCTGATGATGTGGTGCTAGTTGACGACAGTAGGGCAGAGGTTAATAGGAAGTTAGAACTATGGAGGCACACGTTAGAGTCGAAAGGGTTCAGACTTAGCAGGACTAAGACCGAGTACATGAGGTGCGATTTCAGCGCGACTAGGCATGAGGAGGGAGACGTTAGCCTCGATGGGCAAGTGGTGGCCAAGAAGGATACTTTTCGGTATTTAGGGTCGATGCTACAAAAGGACGGAGACATTGATGAAGATGTTAGGCATAGAATTTCATCCGGCTGGTTGAAATGGCGTCAAGCTTCTGGCGTCCTCTGTGACAAAAGGGTGCCTCAGAAACTGAAAGGTAAGTTCTATAGGACGGCGATTCGTCCGGCGATGTTATACGGTGCTGAGTGTTGGCCTACAAAAAGGCGACATGTCCAGCAATTGAGTGTAGCAGAGATGCGTGTGTTACGTTGGTGTTGTGGGCACACAAGGAGGGATAGAGTCCGGAACGACGATATTCAGGATAGGGTTGGGGTGGCACCAATTGAGGAGAAATTGATTCAACATCGGTTGAGATGGTTTGGACATGTCCAACGGAGGCCTTCTGAGGCGCCGGTGCGTAGTGGAGTTCTAAAGCGGGCCGATAATGTAAAGAGCGGTAGAGGTCGACCCAAACTAACTTGGGACGAGTCCGTTAAGAGAGATCTTAAGGAGTGGAATATCTCCAAGGATTTAGCTATGGATAGGAGCGCTTGGAGATTGGCAATCAACGTGCCTGAACCGTGACCTCTTTTTGTCTTCTGCCCTTTATGTCCCTTTATGTGTCTCCCTGTTTCTCGTCTCTTTTGGGTTTCATCTCTAGCCTACCCCAACTTACTTGGGACAAAAGGCTATGTTGTTGTTGTTGTTGTTGTTGTAAGGTACTGGATGCTTATATACAAACTGTTGGTGCCTAATAATTTTTGTCTTACCCGTAATGTTGTCATGAATCTAAAAAATATTTCCATTCACACAGGAAATTGCATTGTGTTGCTATTGGGCTCAGTGTTGTAATTATCTATTCAAATCTGTTCTGTTGTCGATACAATGGTCCATGTGAATTTTTACTTTTTTAAAAAAAATATAAAAATGATCAATGCAGGTGCATCTATGGATATCAAAGATGGCGTTGTTCATAGCAACGAGCCCATAGCATGTAGCAACGCGCAGCCATTTAACTGTAAGATACAGATAAGGATTTTTTCTACTCTGCGGATATTTACTTCCAGAAAATGAAATTAGAGGTACTGAACTCCCACTAACTAATCAAACAAGTGCATGGCTGCAGGCATACAGTGAAAGAACAACACATGAGTTTAAAATGATCAATATAGGTGAATAGTAATTTGTAATATATGCATAGTCACTCTTGGTACTTATTTTTCAAATACTTCATTACATAGAGCATCGCCAACCTACCACCAAATCACAAAACAAAAATCATAGTGCAATCCAACCATCAGCATCAACTGTACAAGCCACACCATAATCTAATCCTGCACACTGAAATCCTTAAAATTATCCGGTGTCTTATTAGGCTGTCAAATCCCCTATTGGCTACCCAGTAACAAAAAATCCACTACAGTTTTGACCTGACCCGCATGGCTGTGGCAACCCAAAATTACATAGCATCGGCCGAAATCAAGGCTTGCTAGTCCTTGATAGACCTAAGCTAACCATAGAAATATGCCCCTGAAGACCCCCCCAAATCTAGGGTTCGTAATGATCGCAGGCGGCAGGCCAATCCCCCACGGATGCATCAACCAGATCCACGCTTCTTACCACCAATCTACTGACGGAGCTGCCGAAACAAACAAACACCGTGCACGGACGGCACAGACGCGGAGACGGAATCGGGCAAGTACGCGCTCCAGGGAGGGGATCGAGGGTAGTACCTTGCCGCCGAAAAGGAAGATCCCGGCGAGGCCGGCGGTGGCGACGCCGCCCCAGATGACGACCGTCGACGAGAGCAGCGACCAGTTGCGGTAGATCATCTTCGTCCTCCTCGGGTTCTTCTCTCTCCCGTCCCTTGGGATTCGCTAGTTGCTGCGGCGCGTGCGTGGAGGTGCGGCGGCCCTCCTCGATGGAGCTGGAGTGCTGGACGGATAGACGGAGAAGAGAGACAGGTGAACCAATGAAAAGACAGGTGAACCAAGGAAAATGGCTTTTTTTTTAGAAACAGGAAAAGGGCCCTTGTTATTTTTTTTTCCAGGGGTGTTTACTTCATGGGTTAAAAATTTTTAAGGTGTCCCATCGAATATTTTAAGGGCGGTTAGAAGAGGTGTTTGATATTAATAAAAAAACTAATTACATAACTCGTCTGGAAACCGCGAAACGAATTTATTAAGCCTAATTAATCCGTCATTAGCACATATTTACTGTAGCACGATATTGTCAAATCATGAATTAATTAGGGTAAAAAAAATCGTCTTGCAAATTTATCGCAATTTATGTAATTAGTTATTTTTTATCTACATTTAATACTCTGTGTATGTGTCCAAACATCCGATGTGATGAGGTGAAAAAATTTTGGAAGGAAGTAAACACCCCTTAATAAGGCTGGACGAAAAACTCGAAGCTCGTTAGCTCGCTCGGCTCGTGGCTGGCTCGACTCAGCTCGGCTCGGCTCGTTACGATAACGAGCCGAGCCGAGCCAAGATTTTAGCTCGTTAGCTATAACGAGCCAACTCGAGCCAGCTCGTGAGCCGCTCGCGAGCTAAAAGAGCCAAGCTTTCAGAAAAAAAGTATCAAAACTTGTATTAGTTTTTGTATTACTTCATGTCTTGTACTTTACAATTGACTAGTAACTGGTCTAGACCCTATAAATTGACTGGTAACTGGTCTAGATGCATTTCTTTTGTATTATTATTATTCTCAAACTTTAAATAAATACAAATATTATATTTTGTGTATTTTTTATACCTGGCTCGCGAGCTTAACGAGCCAGCTCGAGCTTTTAACGAGCCGAGCCGAGCCGAGCTGGCTTTCTGGCTCGTTAGGATAACGAGCCGAGCCGAGCTGGCTCGTTATCTTAACGAGCCAGAACGAGCCGAGCCCAAACGAGCCGAGCCAGCTCGGTATCCAGGGCTACCCCTTAACAACAAAAGGGCCTTTTGGTAGTGTTTAGATGGTGTAAAAGTTGGTGTAAAGTTCATGTAGCACTTTTCGTTGTTATTTGGTAAAATTTATCCAATCATGGACTAACTAGGCTCAAAAGATTCGTCTCGACATTTACAGACAAACTATGCAATTAGTTATTTTTTTACCTACATTTAATACTTCATGCATGCGTCCAAAGATTCGATGTGACGGAGAATCTTGTAAAATTTTTGGAACTTTGAATGAACTAAACGCACCCTTTGTGGCCTTTAGTTGTAGCGGGCGGCTGCTGCTAGGCCGTATGGTATGTCTCAAAGTTATGCAGGGTCTAAACAGGCAAAAGCTTATTTGCTTCGCCAAGCCTAGCGCCCCAACGTCCGGTTCTAGGCTTGCATTTGGACACAGCTCCCGTTCGACGCAACCTCCGCATCCTCTCACGTAGGCTGCGCCGCGCCCACGTGACCACGCGCGACGCCACTGCTCCCAAATCGTGACGTACGCAGCCCCCTCTGTCCAACGCCCATTCCGCTCCGTTGGCAGCGTTCGTCTGTACGGAACTCCCTCGCTTGCACCCAATGCACGCAACTCTCGTCCTACGCCCGTCGCTCATCCCTCGTTCGTATGGATGCTCTGCCAGCTTCGGGAGAGATGATGCAACAGCATGTGGGAGGAGAGAGATGCAACACCAGATCTACTTTTGAAACATCCAAATACAACGGTTGCAACATACGGCTAAAGGCAGTTGAAATACTTGAAACATGCTTATGAAACACTTGAAAAACATGCCCTAAACGCACTTGAAAACCATTGCAACCCATAGCAACATCCGAATAAAACACATGCAACATATGTGTGAAACATATGCAACATCCAGATAAACGCAATTGCAACATGCGTCCGTAAAACACAGATGAAACTTACCTTTGAAACATCTGAAATGCTCGAAACATACTATTACAACATGCCTCTAGAAACAATTGCAACATGTGCAATATCCCCGATCTACTTTTGCAACATCCATATGATTCAATTGCAACGTACCACTAAAATGTCTAAAACAATTGAAACATACAATTGCAACATAGGAAGAGATAGAGAGCCTGGCGTGGGGAGTGCCATGGCCGCTGGATCTGCAGGCATTGGGGGCTCCTAATGCCGGAGCAGGGCCGCATACCCACACCGGATCTGCGCCCGTGCCGGCGTCGCCACCGAGGTCGCGCTCGTCCCCGCACCGGAGTTGAGGCTAGAGGTGGCCGGCCGAAGAAGAGGAAGGGGGTCGACGGTGTGTGTGGATCAGAGCTCGTGCTCGCGCCGGGGACGCCGCCGCACCAGAATAGAGGAGGGAGAGGGAGGCAGCGGGGCGCACGGCTCGTGCGACGCGCGTGGGGGCGGGAGCGAGGGTGCGGCTCGGCAGAGGAGCGTTGCGGCGTGGGTGTGGCGGGTGTGGAGATGCTGCGGTGGGGGAAGGGACGCGGGAGGAATGAGCGGATAGAGGCGTCCGTCCATCCAAACGTCTGGTATGTATCATTATTGTATTTGCTTGGGCTTGCACATGGCAGTAAGTGTGCCGCTGGGAAAAGGATAGGATTTCGTCTGGCTGGGCTGCTGTGGAAGGCGCTAGCTGTTGGGCCTTACAGTTATGTGTGTTGGGCTCGTTCTAAATTTGTTTTTTTAAATATCAAACATGGGACTTTTTCAGCTAAATATGGGTTCCCTAAAGATAGGTAGGATGGATCATCTTCTGTTTTGAAAGCAAATCTTAGGTGGGTTGGACCCTCTTCTATTTTTTAAAGTAAACCCTCTGCAGTACTGCAGAGGGACCGTGGCCCATTGCCAGCCACTGCCACTGTAAAGAGGACTCGTCTCTTGTTTTTGTCCTAGTCCTGGCCACCCTCGTCTTGGCTCCCGTCCTATTGTTCTGGAATTACAGAAATAATGGGCAGGTCAAATATGGAAACAGGTTGTGTTCCGCTTTCAACTCTATTTACAAGCACCAAGCCCAGGGATGATGTATACCTGCATTAGGTGGAATCATGTCATGGTTGTTAAAATCCCGATTCTGCTATCTGAGTTTACTTCTCGGCATGAACAAAGTTAGAGAGTTTAATTCTACTATGCTAGTTGACAAAATCTGTGTTTATATTACTATGATTATGTCTAAGATTAGTGATTCTAATTTATATAAAGATCTCCGATTTGACTTAGAATCTAACCTTGACTAGAACCAAACTAGCTATGAATTGTTCATTCTAATGTGCGTTCAAAGACATCGCATTGAGAAGTAGGGTAGATATCAATAGCATAATAGGAATGCTGGGTTGATGAATAATAATCCATGGCAAAAGATTAGTAACGGAGACGGCGTTCAATAAGCCCAAGAATATTGTTTTATCAGAACCCGTGGAGGAAAAATGGGAGACATCAAAGGTTTGTTACATGGTGGCTGAGTTTCTCTCCCGATCTATACATATATGCCAACTCTAGAGAATTCAAGTGGCCCGTTGCTCGCATACTACTGATCATCAGGCATCAGCCAATTGACATGCATGCATGGACAGTTGACGATCAGCTTTGTGTTGGCTTTTCCTTCTCCTTCTCCTCCTCCTCGGCGTCCTTCTTCACCTCCGTCGTGGGCTCGGCCGTCACCTCACCGGTGGCGATCTTTTCCTCTGCAGGGGCTGATGGCTTCTCCTCCTCGACGACGGTCTTCACCACGGCTTCTTCTTCCTCCTCCTCCTTGTTCTCGGGCTCGACGACGACCGACGCCTCCGGAGTGGTCACCTCATCAGCCTGCTGCTCGGGCTCGGCGGTGGCTGGCGGCTTTTGTTCCGCCACCGTTGCCGGCTCCTCCTTGTCCTCCTCCACCACCTTCTCAACTACCTGTTCAGCCGCAACCTGTGCATGCAAGGAACATTATTCAGATTTAGTCCATCATCAAGGGAGAGCAATAATGTATATAAGCTCATGATCCAATGCATGGTGTTGTCATCACATCACCTCAATGGGGGTGGTAGTGGTCTCGGGCGCAACCTTGGGTGTGGAGATGGTGGCCTCAGCTGGGGCCTGCCCCTCAAGCGTCTTAGGCTTGGTTGCGCAGGCACCCATGGCTGCCCCTGGCTGCTGTGGCGGTTGCGGCGACTGAGTTGTTGGCCGATGGAGGAGGCGAGGAGGTTCTTGAATGTGTGGAGGTGGCTTGGCAATGGGGGAGATGCTCCGTATTTATAAGAGGATATGTAGGCTAGTTAAATTTAGACGAAGATGTTAGCAATGGTTTGGAGGGGTTATAGGAACCAACCCGGCATGCGCGCATCTGTTAACAACGCATGCACAACCCGGTTCCATATATAGTACATGAAAGATATACTTGTGGTTCTTGCTTTGTTTTGTTGTTGTTGACATGAAGAAGAACACGGAGAGAGTGACACACGCGCAGGGGCGGAGCTTCGTGTAGACAAAAGTGGACCATGTGTGGCTCTCCTTAACCTAACCACTTAAGTACCGATGAATTGCTAATCTAGTCCCCTCCATTAGTGCCTCAAATTTGATTGTGTCCTCTCAATTTTTGTTCAAGCTCCGCCATTGACACATACATGAATAATATGAAATCGGGTGTAGGACTGGAGATGTAACATAACTCCCACCAAAGTAGTAATATCAATAATAATAAACATTATTATTATATAAAGGTATATTGAGAATTAGCTAATCAAGCAATCACATTTTATCAAGGCAACGTATCTGGTGCAAACCAACCTCTCCGTACAACCATGCAAACTTCTAGTCTGGACCACATGATGTTGATCCAAGGGGCGCATGGGGATTGGGTAATTTTGCGCTTAACCGCCGCTCCTAATCACACTTTTGCAAATCCCCCCTCCTATAGCTGCTCCCATTGATAAAAGGCAACATATCTGGTGCAAATTAACCTCTCTGTGCAACCGTGCAAACTTCTAGTCTGGGCCACATGATGTTGATCCAAGTGACGCATGGGGATTGGGTAATTTTGCGCTTAACCGTCCGCTCCTAATCACACTTTTGCAAATCCCCCCTCCCACTCTCCCTGCGCCCCCTTGGATCAATATTATGTGGCCCAGATTAGAAGTTTGCACGGTTACACAGAGAGGTTAGTTTGCACCAGATACATTGCCTTTTATCAATGGGAGCAGCTATATCTCTAATGCCTGAATTTAAAATTCTTTTTAGGAAAATGAGCACTATACATCTACTTTCTCTTTCTCTCGATCTTTCTCTCCTTCCTTGATTTCAGGCATCTGTACTATAGGAAACGTGTTTAACAGTATAGAGTGGGATTCTTCATAATATATATACACTGCTGATACAAACTTTCATCCCTCAAACTGAAATGAGGAGATAGAATAAATCAAATCAATCGAATAACCAGACTTTCTGGAAAGCACACGAAAAAAACCAAACACACACACACAGCATGCAAAGCACAACAAAAATATCAAGGAAGCTGGAAATCAAAGGCAAATAAAGCACGTATGGAAAATTGGAAATGGCATGGGCAAACACACAGCTAGGCCTCTGTGTTAATTTCCTTGCTCCTCATCCTTGGAGATCAACATGGCGAGCTGTTGGCCGCCGCCGGCCTGGACACGCCGATGTGGGTGGTGAGCGCCCAGAGCACGGTGATGAACTCGCTTCCTTGCACCAGGGCGCCCTCATGCCCCATCACACGCTCCTCCTCGCTCGACGGCGCCAGGTAGATGACAAGCTCCGTCCACACATCCGCCAACACCTTCCACCTGTCATTAGCAGCTACTTCCTCTGTCAGAAACTTCCCTAGCTTTACGCCGTACGCACTACTTTGCTGCATTGATCACTGGGGGTCATCGTCCGGCCGTGAGTAGTGAGCTTCTGGACCCGTGTGCGTTGCCGTGAGAAGTAGTAGTCCCGACAGCCGATCATGTCCTATTGCCCTTGAGCTCCTCCTTCACCTCCTCGAAGACGAGCTCCACCTTCTCCGGATTCTCCGGCAGTAGCTCCGGGTGGAACGCCACCAAGTAGGCACAGTACTTGGACAGTGTAATGGCCACCCTGCTGAAGGTTGTTTCTTCCGCGGCCGCGGGCGGCAGTTCACCTCCATGTCGCTCTGGCAACGCCCCGAGAGCTTGTCGAAGAGGCCGTTCCTCTGTAGCGCAGACCTGCCACGGTCAAGATCATATTTTGGGGTACCAAGTCCATGTTGCACCAGGTAGTCCATGATGCATGGATTTCTTCACACTGTTGGGCACTAGCTGTTTTCGCACCGCCAAGCCGGTGAACGTGGCGAACAGGGGTAGCTTGAGCGGCCAGCGGACGTTCAGGACGGAGAAACTGCTTGAGGGTGGCTCATCTTCCTCCGCAGCCACATGATGATACTGAAACCCACCCGGAACAAGGTCCCCCGGATCCCGAAGCTAGTGGTGCTGTTGCTCTGCCAGCGTGGTTTGGAGGTGTAGTTGTAGAGCAGAGACACCATGAACCAGTTGGAGAGCAGGAAGACGAAGAACTCCCATATCTCCTCAAAGAAGTAGATGATGAACAGGAGGATGGTGACGGAGAGGTCTACAATGGAAAATAGCGGGCTATAGCGGTCGAAGAGGCTTGACGCTACGCTATTGCTCTTTGTGCCGCTATCCCAACTTTGACAGCTGTTGCGAGCTATAGCGCCGCTAAGTGCATAGCTCTAGTGTTAAAATAGTGGCACTATTTCATTTTTGCCTACTCCCTCCATATTTCCAAAGAAAGTCATTTTGAGGTTGTCTTAAGTCAAATACTTTAAACTTTGACTACAAATAAATTCATTAAGGTTGAGTTTGAAAATTTGAAAGTGATGTAAGTAGATTTATCTCGAAATGTAGTTTTATAAAAGTATATATTGACTATATTCTATAAATATTTTATAGCAAAAAGTAGTGGCCAAAATTGTTTTTTTTGAGACCATGTCGATGTCCAAAACGACATTCTTTAGGGACATGGAGGGAGTACTTATCATTTGCTTACTAATTTAATTAGTTATTTCCTACTTATAATTTGCTACTAATTTGGTATTTGAACAATTAAACACTGGAGTTTCACGAACCATGTTGTGATGTCATATTGGTAATGTTACTTAGACTTGTGGAATCTTAGAAACATATTTGCGTTCATCGAATTTCATGTTTGACATGTTTTTTGCATTAATTACTGGTGCTTTTCATGCTTATTTTATAAAACGCTATCTGTCGTAGTGTTGCTGTTGTGCCGCTATAGCTTCAAAGCTGCTGAAAAAGCTATTTTCAATAGCCCGCTATTGACGCACAGGACGGCTACGGCTAAGTTGAGAAGGAAGTAGTTTTGAAGAGGAAGAAGGGGCTTGCAAGGACGACAGGGACAACAGAGTGGTAGCACTCACTAAGGAAGTTGACCTCGTCGTTCATGACCTGGAACATTGCTTCGGCTGAGCAGGTTTCGCCATTGGTGTAGAGGCCTTTCAGGAGGAGGTGCCGGGAGTTGTCCTCTTCTTGTTTGGTCAGCGCCGGCAGGCGCTCAAAGCTGCTTGCATGATTCACATTGGTACAAGTTGCACTAAATTGATTACATTGGTCATCTGTATGTTTAAATGCTTGAGTGGCTAATGCGTGAGCTGTAGCATTGAAGTTCCTCGCGATCTTGAGAACCTGAACTCTCCTGTTGATTACAGCATTGAGGAACCTTTGAGTGAAAGGCTTAATTTTCCAGTGGGGAGGTGAGCCAAAGGTCGCTACCGTTGAAGAAGCTAACAAGGACTTGGATATCAGTGAGGAATGAATAGGGATGCAAGTGGCGCGCGCGGGCTGCGCCGTGAGCCCACTGGGTTAGCATGCGCCGCAAACCCACATAACCCGTGCCACGAAGCCGCATATCTGGAGCGGTCAATGCGGGCCTGCCCATAGTACCCAGTGGCGCCGCTTGCCCACTCACAAAACGCAATCCGCGTCTTCACCTCCAACGGAGGAGGCGGCGAACCCTATGCCAGCGCCGTCCCAATGGCAGCCCAGTCCCCTGCCGCATCCCTCTACCGCACTCACTCGCTCGGCCGCCGATGACTCTGAGGACCAAGACCACGCGGCAGCAAGGCACGCCGCGCACCGGGAGACGCCTCTGCGGTCAAGGTCGATGGGAGGTCACCCGGGGAGCTCTTGCTGCAGCTGCACGCACTTGCGGACGCCAGTGGTGTGTGTAACAGAACCGCCCAAATTATAAGAGCACAAGTACAAAAACAATCACCGAAGTGATCAAATTCTCGCACTTGAACCCATATAACTCCGGTAGTCCAATGAAATCGCGAGGGATTTCAAACCAACCAACATACCAGCCAAGATCGTAGTGATTCAACATAACAAGTCACATGTTACAATCATTTCACAAGTAATTGAATATACATCGGAGTTCAACATCGTTATTACAACTTAAGTTCAAAAGTAGCGGAAGCAAAGTAATTTGAAACTAACAATACCCTTATTTCAAATACATGCCAGTACCAAGGTCGACTTCCAACAAAAGCATTAGAGAGAAGATAACTTAGAAGGATCATGCCCGTGATCACACTCCGCCACTACGGCAGGAACTAACCAACTCTTGCAATCGCCAAGATACATCACAACCTGCAACAAGTGGGGATAAAACCCTGAGTACGACAATGTACTCAGCTAGACTTACCCGTCATAAACCAGAAATAAGGAGACACCAAGGATCATGCAAGGCTGATATAAAGTGGGCTAGCTTGACAACATTTTGCATAAAAGCTTATTATGAATAAGTAATCATTAATGCTTAAGCATCAAGTTAATTATCATTAACATGTCCTCTATATTAGAACCTGTACTAGAGCACTCACTTTATTAAGAGCAAACAATATTAACCATAACAGGTATAAATTGAGGCAACCTTTCCATCGTTATCCAATTAACCATCCGTTCAATTTAATGGAATCTACGTTGCCGCTGCTCAAGTCAAGTGCTCACTAACCGGGAGCGACGGCGATTCGAATCGAATTCCTATCCAGCTGGAGGGGTATTTCTAACACTCACCGAGTCACGCCTGGCGAGGGCTGCTCAGGTCATCTTTCGTACAATTCAGGAATCGCGGGTCCGAATGATGTCGCAACCCCAAGGGCGACACTCTGCCAGGTGATAGGGACTCTAACCCCCCTTGGTCTCACGCCAATGTCCCCAAGCACATCATTTCTCTCCTCCAAGAAGCAACCTACCATTCGATTCCCCGCCTGAACCATATTACTCGGCTTCGCGGTCGGAACGACTTATCCGGCCAACTAAGTGTTAGACTGTGTTCAACATGACTCAAGGACGTACAGCGAATCGGTCCTTAAACGACTCAGACGGGGATAGATCCACGCCCAAGACCTCCATGCCTTGTTGCTTCACTATCGTCATCCCGCCCGGTCTCATTTCATTTTATTAACACATGGTTCCATTCCACGATAGCAATATAGCCAACCGTGCCATATACGAATATCCCTACATCTCGCAGGTGACAGGAAATCACCTGACTTCTACCGCTTAAAGCAGGGCTAAGCATCTATTCGATCCTAGCCTACATAGGATTCAAGGATTCATATAACTGGACAAGGAATGATATAATGCAGCAAGGGTTTCCAACCAACTCCTACCACTTAATGCAACAATACTTATAACATATATATAGAATTAATTGCTTTGAAGATAGGAGGCTTATAATGCTCCGGGGCTTGCCTGGGATCCAACTCAAGTTAGAGTATGTCAAATGAATTCACTTGGCGAGCATTCTCTCATCTATCACTTGTCCGGTCCTTCTATCTTCGGGATGGATCCACCAACTCCATCTCCGGGTTTGGTTCCACAAAAGGTCCTTCACGCGCTTCAGCTAGCGTACCTAAATGAGGTGCAATAATGCATATATATGAATGCATAGAGGTGCAATAAACAGAGTAATCAAACAAGCATACCAAAGTTCTCATAAACATCTAGAGCTAATTAACTTAATCCATATTAGGGCATAACATAGAAGATGGCAAGCACATCAATCAAGACACAAGCCTCAAGATCACAGGGTACTAACCCAAGTACTTTCAAAGGTATGAGTCACACTTCAACACACTAGCATGGCAAAGTTAATCAAAGCACTACAACTAAAATCTATCACTTTCTGGACATCCATACAGTAGCTCAGTAAATCAATCATAACTGGAGATCCCTAAATCCAAATGACTTGCAAGAAGATATTCTGGAAAGCTTATGAAATTATCTATATTTCATATTTAATCATCTCAACATGATTTCCAAGTTATCATGACCAAACATGCCAATCTTTAAAGTCTGCACAGAAGGTAATTAAAATCTGATAGTAGACTTATTAAGCATGCAACTCTTAAACTATTAGACCTGGGATCATGAAAATTTAACACAAACAAGATAAGATAATTATCTACAATTTTTGTATTTACCAAAACCACTGTAAACATCATTTACACCATGAAACTAGTTGCACGAGTAACACCATACATGCAGCCCAACAGCAGTGGTACAATTATAGATAGAAAGCTGATAGAAACTTCAGAGAAGCATAAATGGAGTTCTAGACCTCCAACAAACATGATTCTCAACTTTATGGAAAGCTTATAAAGTTACCTACAACTTTCTTGTAATCATCTTAAGATGATTCTACAGTTAAAATGGTCAATTAATTAAATAATTGCATCTCTGTCCAAAATATGGACAGAATCTGATATGCCACTTTAAACCGCTATAACTTGAGTTTTATAAATCCAATAATTATGGTTCTAGACTTTTTAGAAAGCTTAACAAATTGTGAACAACTTTTCTATAAACATCTAGAACTAATTCTGCCACTAACAAGGTCACACATGGCACACAAAGCAATGCTGTCTGGGTTTGGGCAGAAACTGCCACAGTACTTTAAACAACTATAACTAAACATATACTTAACCAAAAATTGTGATCTTTAGCTTTTTGAAAATATTATGAAAAGTACTACAATCATCTATTATCAACAAGGCATGATTCATAGCTTAACTGAGCCAAACAATGCATACATGCAGCACTGTCCAGAATAGAAGCAAAGCAGCATATAGCATTTGTTATTTTTATAGCTCCTAAACTATCAAGCCTAAAATCTTGAAATTTTTACTAGACATCATACATCACAAGAGTAACATGTCACAAAAATTTCACTTCATTTGGAGTTATATATTTACAGTTATTAAAAATAACGGATCCAACTAGCATTCAAAACCTAGTTGCATAAATCTATTTTACAGCTAAAACTTTAAACTAAAACATGCCATATTATAGATCCACTGCATAGACAATTTTACAAGGATTCCAAAAAGTCCTTATTTGCTATTTTTGAAGCTTCCTAGCATGAGATATTAATTTTCAAAGATCTAGCCAAAATCTGTATAAAAGAAAAAGGGAAAAGGAAAAAGGAAAGCACTTTTGCCTCGAGGCCCCTGGACTTTCTAGAATCAATCCGCAGTACAAGGCACTATTCAACTGAGTCACAAGTTATTCATTTTGGCCCCTGAAGGAACTTTAATTAAATCTCACAAGGGAGTCCCCACAGCACTATTCACCCAAGTCACTACTTCTGCACTTAACCCCCTGGAAAAGTCACTGTTCACCCCGAGGTGCCCTTCTTCTTCCTCATGTTCGGCTGAACATAGGAGAAGGGGCGGCTGATCTCCGGTGATGGAGTCACCGGCAGTGGCCACGACGGGGCCGTGCGAGCATGACGGGGCTGACCCGCATCCGCTGGTGTGCTCCACGCAGCCCGAGGCGGACCACAACGATCCGGCCACGGCAGCAGGCGGCTTGCCGGCCGGTGCTCCGGTGGCGGTCCACTGTGGGGGCGGAGCTGGTGAGGCGAGGGGCTCCGGAGGTGCGGCGTGGTACAAGGAACGTGATGGCGCGGTCGGTTCGGGTGGAGGAAGGCCGGAGGCGATGGAACGACGGCGGCCCTGGAGCTTGGTTGGCGTCGTCCATGGCGGTTGGCCATGCGCGGCCACAGGTCCTCCCCGCGCGGCTGCGGCTGGCCGTGGAAATAGGCGGCGGTCGCGGGCGCCCGCGTGGTGGCTGAGAAGCGCTGCGAGGTAGACGCCGAGGGGAAGAGAAGCGGCAGACGATCGGCTTGGTGGCGGCCATGGCTGCCGTTCCGCGCGAGCAACAGGCGAAGGCGAGCGCTGAGGAGCGAGGAAAGGGCCAGGGAGGTGTGGGAAGTGAGGGGCGAGTGCTCGAGCACCTCCACATCGACACAAGGGCACATGACGCGCGTCCAGCGAGGTGCGGTGCTCGCTCGCGCATGGCTGCCATGCACAGGACAGGTGTCTCCCGTTGAGGCATTGCGCCGAGCGCGTGGCGGGCAACGCTGTGGGTAAAGTGGACGCTGGTTTTGGGCATCTTACGGGCCGAATTGGACCTTGGACCCAAAAGGAAGTTTGAAGCCCATATGAAGAGCTACAATTTTTATTTAAGGTGCACTGCAATTAGGGTTATGGATTAGTGGATAATCAAGTCCGAAGTTGACACTGTCAACACGTTGACAGCGGTTAAATAAACCCAAAATCGATGACCAAAACGGAGTCGAACTTCATCCATCTCTTCACCTGCTCTTCTCCAAAGAATATACTCCAACTTCTATTTTTGGGTCAACTCAAGTTACTTAACGAAATTTAGAGAACGCGAGATGCCAACGTCGGAGACACTGAAATCGGGGCTTTAAAATGGCTAAGTGCTGAAATCAGCCCTAAAACTGACTTGTGAGCCCTGTTTGAGCATGTTCCACACATTTTCATGACTTGACTCTTAAATAAAGTTTGTTCCTTATAAAATTCTCTACAACTTTGTCAAAGGGTGCACAGTCATACAAAGCTTCTAGGTCACACTTTTGAAACGGTCAAACAAAAGTGTTCCCGGGTCCATACATGGTCAACCATCACTTAGAAGCACATTTAGGCAAAATGATCAACATGAACATTGTTCCATTAAGTGCCCTAAGTGTAGTTAAGGTGTTGTAGAGTTCATCTGGAGTCATTTGGACCGTTTTCAAGGTTTGGTTGATGTTCTATAGTTCCATTAACTTAATGGGGCAAATTCCAATAGGAATGGAACTTATCATTTCATGTGACTTTTTGATTCCAAACTTCATGAAACTTTTCCAGGGATCAATATAGATAGTTACCAAGGTGAGACACATGAAGATATGGCAATAACACCATCCAAACATATATCTTTGAAAATGGCCTATATGTAAAGCAATGGTGCAGCATCCAACTCTAAGTTAGGCTCATCTCCATAGGTTGACCTTGACATCGTCATCTCCACTAATCTATCATGTTTGAGCTTAAACCCACTGCTTAGTGAGTGACAAACACCTGGGGTGTTACAGTGTGACCTCGGCGAGCGGCGTGCACATGGGGCTCGGCAGCGGCGACGGCAAACCGGGCACATGGGCCGCCGCCAGGGCTAGGGGTCGATATCGATGCAGCCCACCCAGACCACGTCGCCGTTGCTGTAGTTGTCGTTTGTCAAGGCAAATGGGGCAGGCGGCAGCACGCTGCACGCCTGCGCCGCCGCGGGCGCCTTCCTTGCCTCCGCCTAGGCTAGCACTGGAAACTCCTCGAGCGTCGCCTCGTCGATGGCCCGCTCCATGTCATGGCCGTGGTGCAGCGGCGGACACGCATATGCCTAGGCCACCACGACGAGGATCGCTGGACACGACATCGCCATAGCCAAACCCGCTGATGCCACTAGACACGAATATGCCGTGTGCACCGCCGCCGCCCGAGGCAATCTCGTTGCTGTTTTTTTATTTTTCATTTTTTTATTTGTCACTAGAAATGGTATTTTCATGTTTTTTATGTTCAGATTTTTTTTTATTTTGTTGAATTATGTGAGATGGATTGTAAATTTGTGAGGTTGAGATGCAAGTTAACGTGAGTGAGTGAATCTGCGTGCAGTGGCGGAGCCAGAATCACAATGGGGGGGCAAATTGGTCAGATTGATCGTAGTTTTGTGGTCGATCAGCTAGTACTTGCTAAAGATAGATGAAACAACTACTGATTTATATGCGCACTTTGCAAAGAAGGCAAACATAGAATATCTAGCTCTCTAAATAGATAGTTTAGACTTGCAATTATATACATATACGGAGTAAACCTTAATTAATCTTTGATAGAAAGGGGGGCCGGAGCCCATTATGGCCTACACTTGGCTCCACCAGTGTTCTGTGTGGCCGCGTCGGGGTGTTGGTTAGACATGCGCAGTCCCGAGCTATGCGGCGCTGTGCGGGCTGCCGCAAAGCCCGCAAAAGCTAGCGGCGCTGCGCGAGCTGCCGCGTATGCCCGCGAGAGAGCTCGTGGCTCTGGCAGATGCGTGGCGGGCTGACCGCCGCAACGCCACTTGCATCCATAGTAATGAAGCCTCAGATATGTGGAGTAAGGAGATGATTGAAGGGGCCAAAGCAAGACAAGCCGCCTTAGCCATGAGGACAGAAGCCATTTGATCGACCTGGGCTTTGATGAAGAATTTGCAATGATGCATCGGGTCAAGTATGAAGATTCCTAAACCCGCCTGTATGAAGATTCCTAAACCTGCCTTTCTGGGATTGGTGTTCGCCTTGTCCGGGAGTAAGGAGGCATCAGAATAGCATTTGACTCCGGGAAGTAGAATAGGAAGCCTGCTAATGGTTCGGTTGCTGGGCAATCCCAACCTGAACTCGTTTTGGGGTAAGGCGCCTGAGCATGCGCATCTTCATTTTGTGTACCTGCAAGGGAAGAGTTTTGTGGTTGCATAATGGTTACTGTCCCAGCGCCTTGTGCTTTTCCTTCATTGCCTATGGTATTGCCCTTGTGGATGTAGATAGACGCGACCTCAATGTCCGGCCTCTACTGCATGATGTACCTGCAAAACAGACCATTTTTTCCTATGGAAGCTAACGTCATTTCTAGCCTTCCAAATATACCAGAGAATGGTCATCATTATGCGTATCTCAGTGTCCGATGTGTTCCTGTTAATAATCGCCGTAAGAGTTTCCTGTACTCCATCCTATTCAAGTGGAAGCACAGAGGTGCGCAAAGGGGTTTTGGCAGAGAACCAAACCGCCCTTGCAAAAGAGCAGTGGAAAAACAAATGTGTCATTTTCAAGCATATTACAGGTATCACAGTACCTACTGATTTTGGAAGATAGGTTGCCCGCCCTTGCTCCTCTTGCAATTGCTCTTCGAATTAATCTAGAAACAAATGTTTTAATATTGGGTCGTAAAAGTTTGTGAGCCCACACTCTTGCTAAAATCTCCATTGCATGATGTCCAACACCTCTTGCACCTTGAGTAGGGAGTTGTACCTGCACTTGAGCATTCAGTAGTTTAAATGCTTCCTTTGCAGAGTAGTTACCTTTGGGATTTGATTTCCATTTCACTGCATCCATACTGTCAACGGGTACAACAATGATTTGACTAATAGCCGAAGCAGCATTGACATAAAAAATATGAGTTCATCATTCCAATTTTTAGTGCCTGGAATCCATAGTTCAGACATTGATTGAGGTAAATTAGGGACAATGACTGGAAGGTTAATATAGTTATGAATTTCTTTCCAGACAGAGCACCATGGTGTGGACCAGATGCTAGAGTCTCCTTTCTGAATTTGAATGGTGCAATGTTTTAGTCAAAGTATCTTTAACTTGCATAATTGACGACCAAAAGGCAGATTTGGTAGAGTTGTTTTGAGCAAGCCAGAAACTTGTATTAGGAAAATATTTGGACTTGAGAATAGCAGTGAGAAAGGAACTCTTACCTGTTGCAATGTTCCAAGCGGCATGAAGAATAAAACTGCAGTTGACAGTGAAGAGATCTCTTACCCCTAAGCCTCCCTCTCTTTTAGGCCTGCAAATATCCTTCCAAGTTCTGAAGTGGAAAGAAGAGGAGGCATTGTCTTCTTGGACCCCAGCCCACCAAAAATTCCGAATAATGAAGGTTATCTTGGAGATAAAAGTTTAGAAAACAATATGGTGGACATATAATAAATAGGGATTGAGGCAAGCACCGAGTTGATGAAAGTTAAGCGACCTGCGATGATTAAGCTTATTGGCCTTAAGCATTGTTAGCTTGCTTCTGAATTTGTTAAGAGGGTGACCCAGATAAATCGTGTTAGGCAGAAGATCAGCAACTGGGAAAACGCTTTTAACTGCCAACTTACTGTGACTATCCACATTTTTGCTGAACATGATGGAGGATTTCGCCAAGTTCGGAATTTGACCTGAAGCATTACAAAAGTCTTGAAGAATGGAGTTAATCTACTTGGAAATGAATGACTGCTCAAATCCCTCCATTTTCTAGCAGTTTCATGTTCAATTTATTTATTGGAGAAGGTAGTGCCGTAGTGGAGGAGGTGGTCACGTAGTTGAAGATCGCTGAATCTGAACATGTTTGGGTCCTCGGTGGGGTGAGTGCATGATGTGCATGGGATGTGAAAGAGTTTGATGAGGTGGCAGCATGAGAAGCTAGAGAAATCCTGTAGTGTGGTTCTTCTGTTTAGGTATAGAAGATAAAAGATACTTGTTATTATATTCTCTATTCCAATAGGCTCACGATGTTTTTTGCCATTAGCACGGTCTCCAATACACAATTTTGACCACAATATTATTTTTTTACATTTCCATTTGACAAAACTGTATTGTTGATGAAAATATATTCCCTGTTGCCGGTCTTAACATATGAGTTTCATCTAGTTAATTTATTTATTTATTTTCCATTGGTCAAAGCAAGTTTTGATATGTATGAAATGTCAAGTTTCTATAGGCATGTACAAATATTCATGGATTTTCTAATAAACTTGCTAACATTAGCTATCTGAGTGTTGATAATAGATGATTTAGGGGTCATTATGTACTGTAGATTAGCAATATATCTATTGTCTCTGTGTGAATTATTCGCGTTGGACTGTTAGTTGCTAAAAGTATTTATAGCCTTGGACCATTTGTCAGTATCATTTGTTGGTATTTATAACCTCTAAAAACTGACTGGGCCAGACGCCCCTAAAAACCACCTGCATCAATCCTTAAAAAAGTCTTCTTGTAGTAACGTGAGCACATTTTGTAACGTTTTTATGAACGAAGTAAATACACCTACTTCACCGACTAAATTCGAGCCGAGTTCGAAAAGTTTTACGGTTTTCTTCGAAGCACCTGCTTTCAAGTAGGAGCGCTATGTTTGTTTAAGATAAGATGTGATATAGTACGTAGTTTAAACCAAACTAGGAAGCGAGACAAGACAGGAAATACTCGGTTTTTTAGATAAAGGAAATACTCCATATAGGAAAGGAAAAGGTCCACTTTTTCTCTCTCAACTTTTTGCGAAAGTCCATTTTTCCTCCCTGAACTTCAAAACCGGACAAACAACCTCCCTCAACTAAAACTGTGCGTTTTACCTCTATGACCCGGTTATAAGCGGTTTCGAAGGCGGTTTTGTCTTTTTCTTTTTTATTTATTTCGGCTGAATCTTTGAAAAATCATAGTAAATCACAGAAAAACCATAAAATAGAAAATCTAATTTTATTGGACTCCACATGAGTAGATCTACACAGTGAACATATAATATAGTATGCTTTAGTACAAAGTTTTTGTTGAAGATTTTGATCTATTCTTTTCTGTAGTTAATTAGAATAATTCATAACTGCAGTTTCTATGGTTCAATTGTGATAAAATTTTTATGGTGACCTAATTATTGTATGCTTGAACTGTAGTAAAAATTTCATACTCATTGGATAATAATCCGCTTATTGAGCTATGATGCCCAGCCTGATCGGGATGGGCCTGCAGGCCGGCCGGGCGGGGGAGGCCCTCCTGCCTGAATCCTGATCGGGATGCGCCTTGCTTGATCAGTGATGGGCCTCCAAATCTTGCAATCTGCCGAGGCTCGAGAGAGAGAGGTGCATCGCGCAGACGATTCTTCCGCGTATGACTTGGGCTGCACGTCTACAGCAGATTGAATTTCCTTTGGGCCGGTTTTAACGTTTTCTGCTGGTTCAATAAGAAAGCATTGCAATACGAAAGTAATTTGGACGTGTTGTTTTGTCATGGTTGCCATATATGATTTCATGAATTAATATATGCAAGTTGTGCCATATTAGGGGTATGTCAATTTTTTGGCATACATGCTATTAAAAATGGGACTTGCTAAAATTCGTGTGCCTGAAATTTTAGCTTTTTCAGGCGACGATTATTGCATATATTTTATGCTAAAATTATAGTTTTTGTTCTTCGCAATTTATGTAGATACAGTCTGTAATTTTTTTTGTTCCATGAATAAAAACCTCATTAGACAAAATCATAAATCTGACAAGATCCGATCTTTGTTGGCACAAAGACAATTTACAATTTACAATTATTTCTATTATAAGACAAGGACAAAAATTTAATATTTTATAACATACAACTGATTAACAAATCATCACAAACTTTACAACAGATAATCCGTACCGGCCGGCCGCCTAGTACGTTCATTCGTATCTGTGTGTTCTCATAGACTCATACACCTGCCTTCGTTTCCTTATCTGAACTGCTGGGTGCGTGTGCCGTGCATGCATACCTGTAACCTGTGAACTGTGATCCAGAATCCAGGATACGCTTGCTGCCTCGCTGGGGACGGACGGACGGTGGCGCATGGAGCACATGTGAAACCGTCGCCTGAATCCCAATCCTTTTCTCAGGCATCTGAAGCGTAGGAATCGTGTTTAAAAATTTGCCAAATTTTATTAAATTAGAGTCAAAATTGAAATGAATGGAAATTGGGTCAATTTTTTGTTGTCAAAATAATGTCTATTTGATTCCTAAACAGAGGAAAATCAGAAAGAACTACATGAACAAAGTAGCAATTAATTTCATAAATGAATTGACACCATGACGGGAGACTGGAGAGTAGTGCCTGCCATCCCAAATGTCAGAGTCGTGGCGCGTAAGGCCTGGTTTAGTTCCTAAATTTTTTTTTGTCTAACCCATCACATCGAGTGTTTGACACATGCATGGAGTACTAAACGTAGACGAAAAAACTAATTGCACAGTTTTTGAAAAAATCGTGAGACGAATCTTTTAAGCCTAATTAGTCAAAAAAGCCTTAATTGCTACACGTAGACGGAAAAAAAACTAATTGCACAGTTCTCGGAGAAATCGCGAGACGAATCTTTTAAGCCTAATTAGTCCATTGTGGCAGAACCGCCTAATTTAATGTCATCCCAAGAGTACTTATCTTCCATTAGACACTAAGTACCCAAGAGAGAGCACTAAACTCTGCGATTCCGTCGAGCACACCCAACGGGAGAACTCGAAAGTCCACATTTTACCTCAGGATCATAAATGAGAGATAAAGCTTATAACAACTTTACCATTTCATATATCACTTTTAGTACAACATCAGAGTAATTCATTATTTGATTATAATAGCGGAATATAAAATATTATCAAAGTTCAGCGGAAATGAAACCATTTGATGATGAGTTAAAATTATCATGATGAACATTTATATACAGCAAATGATAACAGGTGGTAAATCTTTCCCTTGTGAAACATTTTTGGTGAGAGTTATAAATCAACCCTACATCCGCAACGTAAAGGAAATCCCCACTGAGCCCACCAGGAGGTTTCCACACACAACTGTCAGCTTCAAACACCTGTTACCTGCAACAGGGTAGAACAAACCCTGAGTACTCAATTGTACTCCGCAAGACTTACCCGTCAGAAGAAAAGACTCCAAGGGTATGCAAGGCTATCTGGCTTGTGGGTTATTGCAACTGCAGGAAGCATTACTAAAGGTGCATCCTTATATTTACTTTTTATTAGCAGTTATCAGTAGTGTATTAACCAACCATTCTAGGTAAGCACCTGTTCTACTTTCAAGCAAAGGTTGAGCCATCAGAACCAATTTTTCCATCTTTCGTCTTTCATCTTTCATTTCTTACTACGGTGCTAGAGTGCAGTCAAGTCGTACCGTCACGTAGAAACGGCGATTCGCGAATCAATGTGCCCAGCTGGGTACCCCGAAAAACACACGCCTCGCTTGTACCCCAGGCACAAGCAAGACCAACCCGTTCCCCTCCTGTCACAGGTTTCCAGGTCCCCGTCCAAACTTGGACTCCTAGCTCCCGTACTTGAGGCCCGGCCTCAATACGGTGCTAAGACCTCCACCTATCCCCGCCTCCAATCAGTCGGTCCGGAAAGAGCCGGAGCCCATGACAAGAGAGTAACAAGTCTTCCTAGCCCCCATCCGCTAGTATATGCTCGGGATAATAAATCTGTGACTTGACCGGGGATCCAGTGCAACGAACGGTCCTTAATCGACACGGACAGGGAAAAAGTGCAACCAAGCTATGCCCCGTGGCCGCGGGACATAACCTGTTACACCCACCAATACCCATACCATATCCCTGCCCGGTCACCATTTCCTTTTCCATCATTTCATCATTAGGGTAATAATAATAATAATAACCACCTATTGTGAGTAACGACAGGTTACTCACGCTACCGATAAACCTAAGCAAAACAGCTACACGATCCTGTACTAGTAAGACTCATGGGTAGATATATATATATGCATGTGGATATCATAAAACTCCTGCAACGTAAATGCACAACCTATATATATATATATATAATAATTTGTAAAATAAGGGTTATGCACCGGGGCTTGCCTGGATGGGAATTAAGATATAACCAAAAGTTAGCATTCCATCACGGCGACACGGTCATCAGGACACCATCTTTTCCGCTGCTCCAAAAGACTTCACGCTCCGTCATTGTTCCTATTATAATATTCGGAGATGCGACATAGAAATGTAAATAATCGACGGCAATCGCAACCTCGTATCATACGATTTCGTCTCTCAAGCTAACGAGCTAACCTTATGGCTAACGAACTAGGTTTCGTATCTATGTTATCGACTTAAGCGTTATTTCCCAACAACCCAGGGTGTTGCTCTTTTCGTTTCGTCGATTTAATATATATACAAACTAGGGTTTATTAGCTACCTAACAAAACTAATTATTTTGGAGCTACAAAAATTACAGTGGACAACTAACATTATGGTTAGCTTACTATAAAATTTTCAGCGTTAATACTATCACTGATTATTCATAACAATTCTTACAAGTTCATGTTTGATAATATTAAACGCCTCGAATTAATTAGAGCAAGCCTAAAAATAGTAGAAATCTACATGAACCAATTACACCTTTATCTAGATCATGATTTTAGGAAACTAACAAAATTGGTTTCACCATTTTTGGACTCCTATACATTTAGATATTAAATTTACAAGTTCCTAGCAACAAAGAAAAAGGAAAAACAATTGAAAGATATACTTTTAAAGCAACGGGCCGGCGCCCACTATTTGGCCTAGCACCCGGATGCGGCCCACGCGGGACGGGTCAGGCGACAGCAGGCCGGCCCAACTGGCCCACAGCGCGCGCGAGGTCGCTCTTTTTGCAGAAGAGCCCCTGAACAAAAGGGCTATTACGCGGAGCCTCAGGTCCCTATTGCACCAGAGACACTTTATGCACGAAGCGCCCCCAACAATCTTTTCTTCTCCCTGAGCCGGTCCCCGACGCCCCCGTGCCCGCCGGCGCGGCTCCGGCCGGCATCGGACGGTCCCGCCGGCCATCTGGGGCCCACTATGCCCCTGCTAAACGGTCGACCACCACCTACAACCCAAACGGTGACGCTAGGTGACCACAGGGGACTGAGCTACGCACGCACGCGAGCTGTAGCGGCGAGCGGCCATTCACCATGGTGGCGAGGCCGTTCCGGCGAGTCTAGGCGGCCCGAGAGCGGTAGGGATGGCGCACGAGTATCCATGACTTACCCGGATGCCAGCAGTGCCGATGGTCGAGGTGGAGAACTGCCGAGGTGACCTGACCACGCGCGCCCGCACCATGCGGCGGCGCTCTGTGATGACACGGTCGTGTCACCGGCGGCAGGGTAGCGGCAGGAGCTCGACTAAGGTGCGCGGGAGGAAGAGGGGTTCAAGGCGAGTCTACTGGTGCATCCAATTCGACTCGAGATGGTCGAAGGAAGCGCTGCCCTTGGTAATGGCATGGCTCGGCTTTATCGACACTGAGAGTGAAGAGCTCCAAAATTGCGGCTTGTCCGGGCACGGTTCTAGGCGGAGTGGGGTTGGTTGTCTAACACACTTAATGGCGAAGGCGTGGAGGTGAAAACTTGCCTTGAATTGGTCTCCTTGCCGTAAGCGATGGTGCGGCCCGTCGGCCACGGTGACAGGGAAGAAAAACCAAGACGGAAAGGTGAGGACGGCTCGGTCAGTCTTCGCCCTGGCGGAACGTGGTAAAGGGATAGCGTGGCGTGACCGCTGGGTAGAGCCACGTCAAGACGAGGCAGCCATGTGAGCACAGGGGAGGGCAGCGGGGCCAGCGGTGGCCACTCAACGCGCGCGCGAGCAGCAGCGGCTCCGCGTGGCTGGCAGCAGGTGCCGCGGCCAGAGTGGCCAAGGCGCGACCACGCCACGGTCAGACCAAGACGGCCTCGGCCGGCCAACGCACGGTGGTGCGCGTGCACGGGGTGCGGCTCGGCCAGGCAACGCCGAGTAAAATGACGTGGTGACCGCGCACACCTCGGCCGAACGACCGACAACGTGCTATGCACGGATTTTAAAGCGTGTACCAACACTTACCCGTCTTGGTTGAGGTTAAACCAACTCCTCTGCCCTCAAGATGGCCCTAACAGCTTCCCAAAGAAACAAATAGCACGTCAAAAGGACAACCAGAGAGGGAGATGGAGTGATGCCAAAACGGGTTCGTCGTGCTGACGCTGGCTCACGAACAGAGCATCGACCACAAGGTTACAGCTCGTTCTAAGGAACTTCCGGCCATTTTTGGAGTAACCACTCAACATCACTCCACCCTACGAACTACACCGTGCTAAAGTACTCGCAAAGGTGCAATTATCGGTGCAAAAACATAGATCTAGTGTTTACGAATTTTAATCAAAATTTAAATGCCAAAGCGACATTACCATTAGGTTTTCAGACTTGGTCATTATAGTTCTAGGAGCTGGAACCCATTTCCAAATCAATTCTTGAGCTACCAGTTATGCTATTGATCACTTATTTATCGGAACAAAAGTTGCGTTTTCATCTACTAGACTTGCGCTTCAAATTTTATTAAGTACTACATTCAATTGATGTTTTATTTTTATTTATAGAAATTCGCTTATCATTTTATGTGCGTTTGAAATTTTAAAACCCACGGAATTTGTTTTGTTAATTTCTTTTAGACCTTAATCGCATGCTAAGTACGCTAGTAACACCAGAGGTGTTACATCCTTCCCCCCTTAAAAAGGATCTCGTCCCGAGATCCGGAACAAGAAACAAAAGAGGGAAGCACGATTACATTTCACAGATCTGAGCTTACATGAGAGGTTACACGACTTCAAACGCTAAACCACTCTGGAATCTAGAGATAGCACGGCTAAGAACAACTCTAATACAACTCACAACCTCTCTAGAAACCGACGAAGACGGGGACAGTGGAAGAGCAATAGGAAAACGATTATCCAGAACATGGCGTATGCCCAACAAAGCCAGAAATTGGAGATTGGTACAAAGATCATCGTTAACTCTAAACCTAAACTAACCAGGGATGAACTTGAACTTCTCCAACAGAAACTAGATCCTTTCTTCTCCAGTTACACCATTGCCTCTGACTAGGAACCCTAGATCTGCGAGCAACGGCTGGATCTCGTAGCTCAGCCTCCAACCACTTCTTCCCGACGGCTTCCTGAGCTTCTTCTACCTGAGCGCTGACGGAGGAAGTTGATACTATGAGCTCTACTCTAGATCTGGGGGTTGAATGGAGGAGGAGCAAGCAAGGTGGCATTATAAAAGCTTGGTGGACGGAGGTGGTGATGCAGTGCACCGGAAGCGGAGGAGATGGGAATCACTGGGGGGGTCACAAGGTGGGGAGAGCGTCGGCCATAGTGCGCTCCCTGTGCGAGCTTGAGTGGGGCAAAGGAGAAAGGAGGGGATGGGGTTCGCTCGACCAGGCGGCGTGCGAGCAACGGGGCCCCAAAGGAAAAGAAAGAGAGGGGGGTCCGGTACGGGAACAAGAGCGAAAACCGAGAGCCGACACGGGTGCCGGGATCAGAGGGGCGTACTGTGCGACAAGACGAGGCGAGTGCGGCACAACGCCGCGGTCGCACGGGAGCGACACACGCGGTCCCACCACCGACGGCGTCCGCAGGGCACACAGTGACAGCGACCCGGCATGCGTAGCATTGTCAAACCGGTCACAGGAACGACGTCGAGTCGGGCAATTCAACTTCTCTGACCTACGTGCGGCTAACCTTCCTGTTGTTTTTCTCTTTCTTCTTTTCCTTTCTTCAAAAACCTTGTTACTTTGACAGAGCACAATTCCATCAACCCGTTGTGGATTTCCCGTTTGAACACAAGAATATTTTTACCAAGAGAATTTTTATAGCAAGAGCGATACCGCGGTGTAACTCGGTAAAAGCACTTGGTCAACAACCTCGATACCAGCGCGCGCCGAGCAGCGTCACCAGGTGGCAGCTGTTCCACAGGTGGCCCTCGGTTCCGTCGCGGCACCATAAGCTATTAACTAAGTAACTATTACCAACTTACTCGCAGTAAAAACAACGGGGTCATAGACCACAGAATCAGAGGAGTAAGGGAAAAATTCAGGCAACACGGGTTCCTTTCAAAATAAGGAACAAGTAAGTAAATCCCAAGGCGGATTTAAATCAAGGGAATTCAAGTGTTCTACTGGGACATCCACAATTAGTGATACAGTGTCCTCTGTTTTCCAATCACGGCCGATCTGTTGCATCAGAACAGTTGTTCCCCTTGTAACCTGCTTATTGTCGTCTCAAGAACCCTAAGCAAATCGAACGAGGTCTAAGGAAAAACGACGTAACAAACACAACCGATAAAGCAAACACTCATTACCAACGGCCTTACACGGGTGCAACATACAGACATTCACTCTCCCACACTCGACACAGCGCTCGAACGTACAACCAGGCGGCCTTAACAACTACGGATGCGGTACAACGGAAAGATTACAACACTAGGGAACAACGATGAAAAGCACTACTAGCAACGATTACATCTCCCCTAGGACAACTAATCTACTTCGTCGGCCCAAACGGCTTCCTTCCTGGGCTCCTGGGGTTCTTCTGCTGCACTAGGTTGTGGATCTGCTCCTTCTTGTGGTGGTGGCTGGGTGAGGGGAAACAATGACTCTACTTCCGAGGCTTCCGTGGGTGGAGGTGCTGCAAAACCAGTTCTCCTTCGCTCCAGCGGATGGACAGGGATCCCCTCCAGGATTAAGGGTTCCTGCCTTTCCGTGGCGAGCGTCCTACGCTTGGCCCTTGTGGCAAGATAGGCGTCCTCCAGCTCCTGGGCATGACGGTCTTGGTCCACCTTGACGGCCTCCGCCATGGCAGCCTCTCGACTCTCAGCGGCTGCTAGATTGGCATGAGCTTCAGCAAGCTGCACTTCGAGCATCCTAGAGAAGATCTCGGCTTCCTCAGCTCGGTGGAGGCACTCCCTTAGCTCCGAGGCCTGCCGGTCATACTGCTCATCCAGGGCAAGCAAGTACGAGGTCAGGTGCACCAAGGTCGGGTTGTCCTCTTGCACGTCTAGACCATGCAAAGCCTCCATGCAAGCCCTCCATACCCGCCGATTCTTATCCCAAGGGGGAAAGAACCGCATGGGGGTACGAGCAATGGGCCCTTCAAAGATCTGACAGAGATGTTGCAAGGCTTTGCGGGCCACAACCTGGTAGGTGTCGCCGAAGCGAAACCCGGTTGCAGTCACATTCCAGGCTTCCGTGAGGTCGGGGAACTCCTCACTCTTGCCAATGTAGACGGTGACCTTACACCGCTCAGTGCCACGCTTCATGTACTCACGGCCCTCATACTCGGGACGCTCCCGAACGCCGAGTTTTTGCAGGGTGGCATACAGGATTTTGGGAAAACCCTCGGTGTTCAAGCAGTAGCTGCTAACCCAGACTCCTGCCATCCTAGGTGGGTGGTGGTTGCAAGGAAGGCTTGAGGAGAAGCTTGCTCAAGAGAAAAGGGCTAAGCGAGCTGGAATGCACTGGGTGGTGACACCAAGTGGCTGGGCTTGCCCCCTTAAAAAGGCAGAGCAGCCAGTGGTCCTGGCGCAGGCCACCCTCGAGCCCTGCACGAGGATCAGTAAAGTAAAATAGCAGGATTTTTACGCACACGAGGCGAGCGGTGTTCGAGGCCATAAAGACTAGCATGGTTGCAGGGCAGAGGTCCGACAAGGGCGCAGAAGGAGTGCCGAAAACGTAAGCCCCGACAGCCGTGAAGCACGAGTGAACGCGAAACATGAAGCCACTGTACAACAGTAACTCCGGGACAGGGACGCGTGGTACCTAGAAACAGGGCACCTGCAAGTAGGACTCGCACGATGACTATAGCAAAACAGCACGTCTGACTTTAGGACCGCATGCTACACACCAGTTAGCTTACCGGACGAAAGCCTACTTAAACTTATTCCGGAGACTTAACTATAGTAATAGGGCTACTTATATAACTTCGTATGCAAACGTCCTAACTTTTTGCAAAAAGGTGTTGTCAAATTTTAATTTAGAAAAGGGTTTTGAAGCTTTATTTCCCCATTTATGCTCTGATACCACCTGTGGCAGAACCGCCTAATTTAATGTCATCCCAAGAGTACTTATCTTCCATTAGACACTAAGTACCCAAGAGAGAGCACTAAACTCTGCGATTCCGTCGAGCACACCCAACGGGAGAACTCGAAAGTCCACATTTTACCTCAGGATCATAAATGAGAGATAAAGCTTATAACAACTTTACCATTTCATATATCACTTTTAGTACAACATCAGAGTAATTCATTATTTGATTATAATAGCGGAATATAAAATATTATCAAAGTTCAGCGGAAATGAAACCATTTGATGATGAGTTAAAATTATCATGATGAACATTTATATACAGCAAATGATAACAGGTGGTAAATCTTTCCCTTGTGAAACATTTTTGGTGAGAGTTATAAATCAACCCTACATCCGCAACGTAAAGGAAATCCCCACTGAGCCCACCAGGAGGTTTCCACACACAACTGTCAGCTTCAAACACCTGTTACCTGCAACAGGGTAGAACAAACCCTGAGTACTCAATTGTACTCCGCAAGACTTACCCGTCAGAAGAAAAGACTCCAAGGGTATGCAAGGCTATCTGGCTTGTGGGTTATTGCAACTGCAGGAAGCATTACTAAAGGTGCATCCTTATATTTACTTTTTATTAGCAGTTATCAGTAGTGTATTAACCAACCATTCTAGGTAAGCACCTGTTCTACTTTCAAGCAAAGGTTGAGCCATCAGAACCAATTTTTCCATCTTTCGTCTTTCATCTTTCATTTCTTACTACGGTGCTAGAGTGCAGTCAAGTCGTACCGTCACGTAGAAACGGCGATTCGCGAATCAATGTGCCCAGCTGGGTACCCCGAAAAACACACGCCTCGCTTGTACCCCAGGCACAAGCAAGACCAACCCGTTCCCCTCCTGTCACAGGTTTCCAGGTCCCCGTCCAAACTTGGACTCCTAGCTCCCGTACTTGAGGCCCGGCCTCAATACGGTGCTAAGACCTCCACCTATCCCCGCCTCCAATCAGTCGGTCCGGAAAGAGCCGGAGCCCATGACAAGAGAGTAACAAGTCTTCCTAGCCCCCATCCGCTAGTATATGCTCGGGATAATAAATCTGTGACTTGACCGGGGATCCAGTGCAACGAACGGTCCTTAATCGACACGGACAGGGAAAAAGTGCAACCAAGCTATGCCCCGTGGCCGCGGGACATAACCTGTTACACCCACCAATACCCATACCATATCCCTGCCCGGTCACCATTTCCTTTTCCATCATTTCATCATTAGGGTAATAATAATAATAATAACCACCTATTGTGAGTAACGACAGGTTACTCACGCTACCGATAAACCTAAGCAAAACAGCTACACGATCCTGTACTAGTAAGACTCATGGGTAGATATATATATATGCATGTGGATATCATAAAACTCCTGCAACGTAAATGCACAACCTATATATATATATATATAATAATTTGTAAAATAAGGGTTATGCACCGGGGCTTGCCTGGATGGGAATTAAGATATAACCAAAAGTTAGCATTCCATCACGGCGACACGGTCATCAGGACACCATCTTTTCCGCTGCTCCAAAAGACTTCACGCTCCGTCATTGTTCCTATTATAATATTCGGAGATGCGACATAGAAATGTAAATAATCGACGGCAATCGCAACCTCGTATCATACGATTTCGTCTCTCAAGCTAACGAGCTAACCTTATGGCTAACGAACTAGGTTTCGTATCTATGTTATCGACTTAAGCGTTATTTCCCAACAACCCAGGGTGTTGCTCTTTTCGTTTCGTCGATTTAATATATATACAAACTAGGGTTTATTAGCTACCTAACAAAACTAATTATTTTGGAGCTACAAAAATTACAGTGGACAACTAACATTATGGTTAGCTTACTATAAAATTTTCAGCGTTAATACTATCACTGATTATTCATAACAATTCTTACAAGTTCATGTTTGATAATATTAAACGCCTCGAATTAATTAGAGCAAGCCTAAAAATAGTAGAAATCTACATGAACCAATTACACCTTTATCTAGATCATGATTTTAGGAAACTAACAAAATTGGTTTCACCATTTTTGGACTCCTATACATTTAGATATTAAATTTACAAGTTCCTAGCAACAAAGAAAAAGGAAAAACAATTGAAAGATATACTTTTAAAGCAACGGGCCGGCGCCCACTATTTGGCCTAGCACCCGGATGCGGCCCACGCGGGACGGGTCAGGCGACAGCAGGCCGGCCCAACTGGCCCACAGCGCGCGCGAGGTCGCTCTTTTTGCAGAAGAGCCCCTGAACAAAAGGGCTATTACGCGGAGCCTCAGGTCCCTATTGCACCAGAGACACTTTATGCACGAAGCGCCCCCAACAATCTTTTCTTCTCCCTGAGCCGGTCCCCGACGCCCCCGTGCCCGCCGGCGCGGCTCCGGCCGGCATCGGACGGTCCCGCCGGCCATCTGGGGCCCACTATGCCCCTGCTAAACGGTCGACCACCACCTACAACCCAAACGGTGACGCTAGGTGACCACAGGGGACTGAGCTACGCACGCACGCGAGCTGTAGCGGCGAGCGGCCATTCACCATGGTGGCGAGGCCGTTCCGGCGAGTCTAGGCGGCCCGAGAGCGGTAGGGATGGCGCACGAGTATCCATGACTTACCCGGATGCCAGCAGTGCCGATGGTCGAGGTGGAGAACTGCCGAGGTGACCTGACCACGCGCGCCCGCACCATGCGGCGGCGCTCTGTGATGACACGGTCGTGTCACCGGCGGCAGGGTAGCGGCAGGAGCTCGACTAAGGTGCGCGGGAGGAAGAGGGGTTCAAGGCGAGTCTACTGGTGCATCCAATTCGACTCGAGATGGTCGAAGGAAGCGCTGCCCTTGGTAATGGCATGGCTCGGCTTTATCGACACTGAGAGTGAAGAGCTCCAAAATTGCGGCTTGTCCGGGCACGGTTCTAGGCGGAGTGGGGTTGGTTGTCTAACACACTTAATGGCGAAGGCGTGGAGGTGAAAACTTGCCTTGAATTGGTCTCCTTGCCGTAAGCGATGGTGCGGCCCGTCGGCCACGGTGACAGGGAAGAAAAACCAAGACGGAAAGGTGAGGACGGCTCGGTCAGTCTTCGCCCTGGCGGAACGTGGTAAAGGGATAGCGTGGCGTGACCGCTGGGTAGAGCCACGTCAAGACGAGGCAGCCATGTGAGCACAGGGGAGGGCAGCGGGGCCAGCGGTGGCCACTCAACGCGCGCGCGAGCAGCAGCGGCTCCGCGTGGCTGGCAGCAGGTGCCGCGGCCAGAGTGGCCAAGGCGCGACCACGCCACGGTCAGACCAAGACGGCCTCGGCCGGCCAACGCACGGTGGTGCGCGTGCACGGGGTGCGGCTCGGCCAGGCAACGCCGAGTAAAATGACGTGGTGACCGCGCACACCTCGGCCGAACGACCGACAACGTGCTATGCACGGATTTTAAAGCGTGTACCAACACTTACCCGTCTTGGTTGAGGTTAAACCAACTCCTCTGCCCTCAAGATGGCCCTAACAGCTTCCCAAAGAAACAAATAGCACGTCAAAAGGACAACCAGAGAGGGAGATGGAGTGATGCCAAAACGGGTTCGTCGTGCTGACGCTGGCTCACGAACAGAGCATCGACCACAAGGTTACAGCTCGTTCTAAGGAACTTCCGGCCATTTTTGGAGTAACCACTCAACATCACTCCACCCTACGAACTACACCGTGCTAAAGTACTCGCAAAGGTGCAATTATCGGTGCAAAAACATAGATCTAGTGTTTACGAATTTTAATCAAAATTTAAATGCCAAAGCGACATTACCATTAGGTTTTCAGACTTGGTCATTATAGTTCTAGGAGCTGGAACCCATTTCCAAATCAATTCTTGAGCTACCAGTTATGCTATTGATCACTTATTTATCGGAACAAAAGTTGCGTTTTCATCTACTAGACTTGCGCTTCAAATTTTATTAAGTACTACATTCAATTGATGTTTTATTTTTATTTATAGAAATTCGCTTATCATTTTATGTGCGTTTGAAATTTTAAAACCCACGGAATTTGTTTTGTTAATTTCTTTTAGACCTTAATCGCATGCTAAGTACGCTAGTAACACCAGAGGTGTTACATCCATGAAAAGCCTTAATTGCTACAGTAACCAGCCTGAGCTAATGGTGGATTAATTAATATCATTAGATTCGTCTCGCTGTTTCCTGGCGGGTTCTGTAATTTATTTTTTATTACTATCCGAAAACCCCTTTCAATATTCTTCTGACACATTCGATATGACACCTAAATTTTTTTTCACGAACTAAACGCAGCCTAACATGCTCCTACTGTCCTACGCGAACAAAGCACATGTCCGACTAGGCACTTGTTCTGACGGCCAGCTAATTGAACTAAACAAACTATCATGCCTAGAATTAAATCTCCTTCTCCTACAACTAAAAAGAAAAAAGTAAGACAATCTACTGGTGTGACGATTGTTTGGGGTCGCTCTGCCTCCCCGTGCGATCGCCTGCCCACAATCGATGTAAGGCCTTATTTAGATGCCACCCAAATTCCAAATTTTTACACTCTCTCTCCATCACATCGAATCTTTGGACACATGCATGGAACATTAAATATAGATAAAAAAATAACTAATTGCACAGTTTGGTTGTAAATCACGAGACGAATCTTTTGAGCCAAATTAGTCCATGATTAGACACTAATTGCCAAATACAAACGAAAGTGCTACAGTAGCCAAATTCAAAAAAAAATTGCATCTAAACACCCCGTAAGAAGGAAAGTCGAGGAAGTCACGCAAACGATGTCGCCTCAGTAGGAAACTCACGGACCGCGCGTGACAGGCGACCCACCCCTCAGGCCTCGGCACACTATCCTCGCCCAGTCGCCCAGCACCTTACCTCCCTCAAACCCTAGCAGCAACCCTCTTCTCACCTTGCGATTCGTGATGATAGTGGTGCGCGCGGCCCACTCCTTCGGCCGGCAGCGACACACACGGCCCCCTCCCGACTGGCAGCGCTCCGCTCCATCCCTCCGCCACCACGACCTCCCCGTTCTCGTCTCCCTGCTTCGTGTGCGCCCATCGCTCACCTCGCCGTTCCACCAGGCCCCGCCACACCGCCGCCCACACCAAGGCCCCCGACCTCGCCCTCCCTATCTCCCTGCTCCGCCAGTCCCGGGCCCCCGCCACCCGTGCGTCGGGCGAGGTGGAGCCGTGGAGGCTGGACAAGGATGTCGAGGTGGACGACGACGCCACCAATCGCCCAGCCACTGCCGACACTGCCAGCCTCGGTCGCGGGCCCCCGCGAGGCTTGACCCTGGCTTGCCGCCCGACCACCGTGAGCGCTGGTCCCGCCGGCCCCGGCCGCTACGCAAGTGCTCTCTCTCTCTCTCGCTGAATCCAGTGCCTCCATATCTGTCCGTCGGATCCAGTGCCTCCATTGCCGAATCCGTTCATCCTCTCATCAGCAGCAGCTCAGCACAACCGACCACCTGCTTCATCCAACCACGACCTTGGAACAGAAGCGGTGCAGCTCGATTGCTCCTGCGCTCTTGTCCGTACGCGTGAGGTATCCGCGTATGCCATATGAGCTTCTATGCAGATTTGATAACTGCTAAGCATGCCGTTGTTGTAGGTTTGGATGGTGATTATACAATATTAGATGTGCAGGTTAGTGCGTTGTCCATTCTAAAAATCCCAACCTTGCATTCTCAATGTTTCACGCTAAATGGCAAGAGTGAGTTACAACCCTTTTCTAGGCATGAATTACAGGACCAGACTCAAATGTGCTCAATCTATACATGCTAACTATTGAAGCTACAAGAACATCCCCTTCCTTGTATATGTCTATTGGTAGGTCGTTCTCTTCATTGCTTTCTAGTGCTGGTTTAAATGGAGAGCATTGATGTATTTGCTTATCACCCAAAAAATGATCGATTCTTATGCATTGACTAACTGCAGGTGTATGGATGCTTTGCTGTAGGTCAGCATAGTCATCAGCATGCTGCGGTGATGAGCTCGTTTCTAATGTGTGAGGGGGGTAGCAGGACTGACTGACAGAGTTGGAAGTATGTGGAGCAGATAGCTAGACCAAGGTATATAGTTTAGCAGGAGAAATTCTCAAATTCTTACTACTTTACGGTTACTATCATTATGTGCCAGAAA
Organism: Saccharum hybrid cultivar R570; assembly: GCA_038087645.1. NCBI lineage: Eukaryota > Viridiplantae > Streptophyta > Magnoliopsida > Poales > Poaceae > Saccharum > Saccharum hybrid cultivar. The sequence goes on along the minus strand of JAQSUU010000254.1, from coordinate 3,929,341 downwards.
GCTATAAAAGGAAGGGCGTTTGCAGCTTTAGTCTGGTGAGGTAGCAGCAAGAGTTCCCAATAAGCTTTAATCTGCTTATTACAGCTATAGGAATCAAAGATTAAAGTTTATAGGAATCAGATTCGAGGCCATAGGATGGCAAAATAGCTGCAAACTTCAGCTATTCCTATATCTTTGAGTTTGATTCATGGAATTGCGGTATGTGTTCCCCCTGTGCCTTTGTGGGGGTTTGATTCGACTGTGTTTTGGGCCTCTAGTCCTAATGGTAACATTTTTGTAAAAAAATGATGACCTTACCGATTTAAGGTTGCAGATTGTTGGCTTTGGTGTTTGCTGCGTGGTTGTCAGCTCCCATAGCCATGCAAGGACAGAAAATAGAGAGGCAGAATTTTTGGAACTTCCTGGTCACTTATCTTTCACTCTATTTAAATTAGATAGTGATCCTTAAGCTTAATTAAACATTTAAACTTGCTAGGAGTGTAGTGTAGGATATTAATACCACATTTTTAGTATATTCACACTACCATGTAGTCTGAACACATATCTTGTGTTTTTACATATTGCTTAGTGATATTAGGAAAGAGCGATTTATTTACTGAAGTATACCATCTTCGAATGGGTAAGCTCTCACTGATGGACATGTATACCTTTTCTCACAGGCTTATTGTTCTAAAAACTTGGGAAGATAATGCTAATATCATGGATCTATGTACACATAGCGTAAAAGCAAAGTGATATGCAATACTGTGTTAGCCTTGTTTTTTTTTCATTGGAGCACCAATCCTATGTAGAAAGCTGAAACTTTTATTTTTAAGGTTCTCAGTCTATTATGTAAAAGCAGTGCACAACAAATCATAGGTCTGGTAACCTGCATGATTTCTATTTCTACATAGATACTTACTAATGTCATATTACTATAAATATGGTCTGTTCATGGTTTATTGATGCCTTGAGCATGTTCTTTTTGTTACTGCATTGCTAGATTGAAGTTTGAGAGCATATTTTGATGCCTTGAGCATGTTTTTTTTTGTTACTGCATTGCTAGATTGAAGGTTCCCATATTTGTATGACTTTATCAGCTCCTTATTTTGATACCTTCTCTGGTGCTCTCATCTGTCAAGTTATTAGCAGTGCCATGTCAAATGTTTTCGTATCAAACAGTACAGTTTTTATTGTAGTTGCTGGCTTGCTGCCAAATAAAAAGCATTAGCTTATATTGTTGTCTTGTCAACAATGGACAAGGATTAGCTTTAGTATTCTTCCTATGTGAACAAAGGAAATCCAAAGTCTAATTATTTTATAGAAGCATATATGAAGTTTATTTCAGAAATATTTCCTACCAGCCAATAAAATTACTAAATTGTTCTATATTATATAACACTATAATTGATGCATGTACCCTGCGGTGAGAGGACCAGCTCCCCTAGCACACACCATGTGTTTGTCATACTTCAGCATTTCAGACATCCTATTTGACCTGTTCAATATTCTGTTGCAGTACCTTTGCAGTAGGTCATGACAAATTAGTGAATTACCTAATTAGACAACTGGCTTTGTTCTATATATTTATTTCAGTTCTATTACTGAATTCCTATGGTGTTTATTTCAGTTTTATGTATGTTACTAAAATGGTTCTCATTCTAGACTAAAGTGACTATGTTTACACAAGCATGAGCTTTTTTTAGTTCTGCACCTTGGTTTAGTGACCCTCCAAAAGTTGTCTTCAAAGAGAAAAAAAAGTTGTTTTTAGTCTACCTGCAGAGCATTAGAGGTGATAGGAAAATATATATTTTAGTCCATAAATATCCATGGTGAGGGTTACATAGATGTGCATTGATCCTTGCTGCTGTGATCTGCTCTTTTGGTGCTTCTACATTAGTTCTCTATTGTGAGAAATCTTCGGGAAAAAAGCAATGGCATACTTTTCTTTTGCCATTTATTTCCTCTCTTTCTGGATGATCAGTAATAACTCTCCAGCTAGAAAATCCATTGAATGCAACATGTAGCAGGTGCCGCGCTGTTCATCATTTCTGTCAATTGCTAAGAAAGGCAGCTTTACCTTGCGCCTATATCGGTAGTGTCCTGTACCAAATGCCAATCCATTTGGACACTGTAGAGACCAGATGGATGCTTACAGGCAGACAGTGCTCATCTCTATGGAATTTCAATCCTCATATTCCTGAAGGCCTACACTTCTAGCCCGAGCTTCGCTCCTGCGGCTGTCACCAGTTTGGCTAGTTATAGCTATATGTAACCACTACGCACAGCCTATATTACATTACATATTGAAAAATGCAGGCAGTGATTTCGACCACTACTTGCTGCCATTTTAAGTACCGATTTGAATCAAATGTATCTTTCTTCTCGACATGGTGATGTGCCCAATATAGTCATTTAGAATGTTTAGTTTGCTTTAAAAGATATGTATATCTTGTGTAATTTATTTTGAATGCTTAGAATCTAATAATTTAGAATACTTAGTTTGTTTTAAAATATCTGCAGTGCCAGCCTGCACGCAAGGGCGCGCGCCATCCAGAAACTATGCCTCCTTGGTGTTCTGTCTGTTTCATGTAAAATTATGTACTATCTTGACATCTAACGTCCCGGTGTGGACTGCCTCGTGTAAAATTATAGTACTATTTGGACACTCTCTATGTCTCATGTAATATATATATGTAGTGTTTGAACATCGTGCGGCTGTTTTAGAAATCTAGCTTTCTATTCGGCGCTCGCGCTGCCGTACTCATATTGTTGGCCTGATTTTCATTCTTCATAAACATTATTCTATTTTTCAGATAGAATTGAGGCCATGACTCACGTGCATGGGCATACGCAACACGGCAGTAAAATAATTTTTCACTATTTGATCACAATCACGTGGCCAAAACTCGTTGCAACAGGGTAAAAATATCTACTCCTCTCGACTCTCATCTCTATCTATCGTGCGATCCGTGTATTTTTAGTACAAAAGTTTAAAGCCTAATTAGTCCATGATTTGACAATGTGGTGCTACCGTAAACATATGCTAATGACGGATTAATTAGGCTTAATAAATTTGTCTTGCGGATTTAATAAACATATGCTACCGTAAACATATGCTAATGTGGTGCTACCGTAAACTTATGTAATTTGTTTATTGTTACTATCCAAACATTCTCACGTGACATCCTCGTGTGACACCTTGAACTTTAGCCCCTGGATTTAAACACCCCTTTATTCGACGCAAAATACATAAACTACTTGCAAATACATTCTGAAATATAATGCCGAATGCCAATTCGGTAGTTATTGGTAGCACAAAGCTAGCGGGCCATGCATGGTACGCCGCCGGCAGCCTGCCTGCACTGCAGCACGTAGCTGAGCTCGATCAGCACGCGCCGCGGCGGAAGCCCACGGACCTGCCGCCGACGTCGTAGAGCACCTCGATGGTCTGCTGCTGCACGTTGCCGATGATCCCCGGAGCGCGGTCGTCGCCGTTGGGCGCGAAGGCGAGGCAGTCGTCGAGCAGGATCCCCGAGGGGTCCAGCTCCACGGCGGCGTTCCGGTCGAACACCAGCGCGACCCTCGGCACCCTGACGACCATGACGCCGGTGAAGTCGTAGCAGGTGTCGAGGCTCCCTTTAGGCGGCGCCAGCCGGTACGCGCCCATCCTGCTTCGGAACGCGGCGCGCAGCGCCTGGTACGCCGTCGGCGGCAGGCGGGTGATGGCCGTGCGGGAGTCCATCACGGAGCCGGCGGCGAAGACCGTCGCGGGCAAGTTGAGCCGCTGCCCCGCCACGGTGATGTCGCGGAGGAGGACCCGGTAGAGCGTGGGCGCCTGCCTGAACCTCCCCATCGGTGTCGCCACGAACGTCCTCGTCCTGGAAGACGGCGGCCTGCCGAGGACGAAGAACCCGGCGTCGCTGGGCGTCGGCGGGACGCAGTACGAGAAGGCGTTGCCATGGGTGGCCGCCGTCTGGGACACCAGCGACTCCGGGCCGCCGCCGAGCGACATGGTCCCGGATGAGCTGCCCTGGCTCAGGCCCTGCTCGGCCTGGCTGCACCCGAACTGGAAGCTGCGGACGGAGGTGGTGCGGGTGATGGTGAGCAGGTCGGAGCTGTACGTGCCCAGCGTCGACGATCCGTCGGGGTAGGTGACGCGGTACTGGCACTGCCCGTTGATGCAGCCGTTGCTGTAGGGGCCGAGACGCGCGCACGCCGGCGAGCCGCACGGGAAGGGGGCGTAGGTGGGCGACCTGGTTGGGTCGAAGAATTTGCTGCCGCCCGTCGGCGGCGGGTGGCATTGCACCCACGGCACGTCGCTGGCGGTGTCCACCATCATCGTCTGCACCGTCCCCGGCATGCTCCGCCTCCTGCCGCCGCCGCCAGTGGCCATCGGATCAATCCTAGACTGCAGGAAATTAAAAGGGAGATGGATCGATCGATCGCTTACTTAATTAGACAGAAAAGAAGACTGAATAATCTTGGTGACAATGAAAAAATTAGTTTCGTTCGTAGTACCGTGGAAATGCTACTTGCTGAGCCGACGTTGACGTCGACTACGGGCCCGTGTTCCATAGCGGTTGTGGTGCTTCTCGCCGCGCGCTTCTTGACCTTCTCATCGTCGGCGGCATTGTCGTCGTCATCACCAGCGGACAGCAGCGTCATCTGGATGTTTTGGACGCGGAGCTCGTCCTGCCGTAGCAGCTCGGCCAAGGACGGCGGCTTCTGCTTGCGGCGGCGCGACGACGACGACGGCGGCGAGCAGGGGCCATGGGAGAGACTCAGTCGTAGCCACGTGGCGTTCTGGTGACCATGAGGTGGAGACACTGCAACAACCAACATCATTCACAGTTCGTTCAGTAGTATCGCATCAGATAGATCAAAGTTCTTTTTTCAGCTGTGCGTGCGTGCGTGTTTTCGATCGGATCGTGCACGTACCCCTGTGCCCGGTGCAAGCAGCTTTGGGCTTCAGCGAGCTGATCGCCACAAATGTGTAGTCGTGTTCCGCGTCTACTGCTGCATGAACGACAGGGACACTACTGCTAGTAGGAGAAGAACCGGACAAGCTGAGGCTGAGCACAACGAAGAGAAGCAAGACGACAGCCATGGGTAGCTGTGCCAAGTAAGAACAGAGTGTGTATATATCTATCTTGCTCTCTAGTCTCTAGATGCTGCACAGGCTTGCAGTGCAACTCGGACACTCGGTTATATAGGCAACAAGGAAAGTGAGGCCACACATGTACACAAATCGAACCACCACCACGCACACACTGATGTCGAGTAGGTAGCAGCTTCACCATGAATGAATGAATAATGCGCGCTCGTTTAGTTAGGGTGTGCTTGGTTTACAAGTCCGAGTGGGTTGGGATGGATCGAACCCATTTTACAGGACTAGGGGGCTGGGTTCATACCGCAAGAAATAATCGTATCATTGCAAGGAGGCGCAACATATGTACAGGAAATAATAACCTTTAATTTGATTTCCATGCCAATTACTTCTGACCGTATTAACTTTTAGAATTCACTCCTTCCTGCTGATGATACCAATGCAAAACTTTAATTTTCACACAGAGGGATCTCTCTGACAGAATTTAAGAGAAAACGTTGTGTTGTAGATACCCACATCCACGACCACAACGAGGTGCCTATTATAATGACTTCGACAAGATCATCATCAAGATCTGTATTCGGCTTGGTCCGTTGGAGTTTCCAATAAGAGGATGCATATATGGTGTGTGCATATATATGTGAGTGCTTACGTCTATACTGTTTCAAAAGTACAAAAGAATAATATCCGATATATTGCAGTACGTGCTTTGATTCGAGGGTTAAACATGCATATATAAAATAACTAGCACTGAGACGTCCGATCCCAGCGCTAGCGTCCAAACGCTACTCGCATAGAGAGCGAGCGAGCGTCTAGCGCGTCGGACTCGCAAGTGAGCGCACCAGTAACGGGCCCGCGCCGCTCTGGACGTCGCCCATGCCGCCCTGACGCTGTCTGCGCCGGCCACCAGCCGCTTCCCACACATATCCCAAAATGTACTTTTGAAACATCGAGATGCAACAGTTGCAACATAAAAAAAAGGCACATGAAACACTTGCGAAAACGCCTGAAAAACATTTAAAAACCATTGCAAACATATGCAACATCCAGATGAAACACTTGCAAATATACGTATGAAACACCTGAAAATATTTGAAACATATGCTTGCAACATACATGTATATGTAACATCTAGATTCACTTTTGTAACATCCAAATAAACCGATTGCAACATTCATCTGGAACAGATGAAACATTTTGGATATACACTTGAAACATACGTGTATAACCATTACAACATGTGCAACATCCCGATCTACTTTTGTAACATCGACATACAACGCTTGCAACATACCTCTCAAACTTCTGAAACATTTTGAATTATACATTTGCAACATGCATCGTATCCTGGTGCGGCCTCCTTTGTCGTCATCGGGCGCTAACGCGCTGCAGCCGTAGCAGGAGACGAGGCCAAAGGGCTTTCGCGCCAAGGCCCGACGCTTCTTCTTGTGCTGGCGGCGCCTGTCAGCGTCGCCGGGCGTGGGGCGGGCGGCGGAGCAAGAGTAGCGTCAGGAACAACGGGGCGGGCGCGCGAAATAGGAACATGAACAAATGAACAATGGTAGGAGCAGCAGATTGGGCGGCGGAGCAAGAGCACGTGGAACAAGAGCAGGAGGAGTAGGGCGTACGGCGGAGCACGGGCGAGCAGCAGGGTCAATAGAAGGGATGGACGCGGAAGGTTTATTGGGTGAAGGAGCGTCCGAATGGGACGGACCTTCTGCGTACAGCATTTCCGATAAAATAAAGAACCAGCATATATTCTGTATAACAAATGAAGTTGCATACATTTATAGAATTCGCCTGCCACAGGCCAGAAGTTAAAATATACAGGTGCCAGGTAGATAGATCACATAATAATAACAACAACAAGAATATACACACAGGACTCTTCTGAAGCAGTGAGAGACTCTACCGCCCTTGATTCTGAAACAAGAAACACACTTTCGTTCCCTCATGAGTCATGAACAAACTACTCCTACAAGTGGGCGGCGCAACCATGGAGAATCGATCATTGACTGCTCAGGTTATCCGTGCAGAGCACGTCCTTCCTGCCGGTGGTAGCCTCGCCACCCTTGCTCCCGCCGAGGAGGAGCGGCCGGCAGTAGTAGGTGACCTGCAGGCGGGTCATGTTGAACCCGGAGCTCACCTCCGTCACGAGGGTGCTGTCCACCCGCAGGCCGCAGCGTCATGTCGCCGATGACGCCGCCGCCACCCTTGGCGTACAGCAGCTCGAAGTAAGTCTGGTTCATCACGGCAGGGTCGTTCGTCGCCTCCACGCTCGTCATCAGGTCCACCGTCATCTCCTGCCGCACGGCCTCGTCGGTCGGGTTGAAGAAGATGACGCAGTCCTCGTCGGGCTTCGGCGTCGACGCCGGCGTAGCGCCGTCGAAGAGGTACGCGGTGACGTTGAGGAAGTACATGCGGGCGCGGCCGCTGGGGTTCTCGGCCTGGAGGTTGAGCTGCAGGGGTCACCGCCTCGCTCGCCGGACGAGGAGTGGAGTACACGGCGCCGTCGACGACGGAGAGGCGCAGGGACTCCGGGCGGAGCACCACCTTCAGGGAGGTGACGACGACGGCGACGATGAGCACGGTCACCACGGCGGCCACCGTGTACCGTGCCGCGTCCAGGCACCGGAACGCCGAGGTCTTGCCGTCGTCGTCCCCGTCCGCTCTCATGTCTACTATGACTCCACTGCAGCAATGTGCCTCTGTCAGTTGATCAGCACCTACCTGTACCTGCTCATGAATACGCGACAGAATCAATTGATATACAGCAATTGACCAATGATGAGTGATTAGCTTGTTGATTGGTGCTGACACGTACTTTGAAACAAATTTAAAATATCACTTTTCCTTTGTTTAGGTGTCTATTATGTGAGCCAGAAAGATAAGTAGAGCTATTTGTTCCATTTCAGCTTATATAAGGGCACGGATATGTTTAAATGAGGTTAGGCACTTTTTCACCGAGAACAGAATCGAAAATAGAAGTAGAAAACCAACGCCGAATTTATCGGTTCTCTTTTCTAGAATGAACCGATCGGTTCCCTATTCTTGAAAACTGAGATTTTTTAAAACCAAACAAACCGAACCAAATTTTCAGTTTAAACCGAATGCCCACCATGTTGAGATGTGCTAGATTGTCTCATTCGGTAAATTAATGGATCCAACTTTCAATAAAGGGCTTGTTTAGTTGCCCATGCAACCCAAAAAAGTTTGCACAGTACCCGTCACATCAAATCTTGCGGCACATGCATGGAGTACTAAATATAGACGAAAGAAAAAACTAATTACATAGTTTAGTTGTAAATCACGAGACAAATCTTTTGAGCCTAATTAGTCTATAATTGGACACAAATTGCCAAATAAAACGAAAAGTGCTACAGTAGCCGAACCCAAACTTTTTCACCAACTAAACAACCTCAAAATGAAATTTCTGTAGAGGCCAAGGCCCCTCCAGGTTCGTCAAAGAAAAATTAATGGATCTAAGGGTGTTTAGTTTCCTTCCAGATTCCAAATTTTTACACACTCTCTTCATCACATCAATCTTTAGACGCATGTATGGAGCATTTAATGTAGGTAAAAGAAATAACTAATTATACAGTTTGGTTGTAAATCACGAGACGAATCTTTTGAGCCTAATTAGTTTATGATTAGACACTAATTGCCAAATACAAACAAAAGTACTACAGTATCAAAATTCCAAATATTTTGGACCTAAACACCCTCAGGAAATGAGTTAGGAGTACACAGCCAAAGGAGCTGTCATATCATGTCAGAACCTCATTCATTTGCATGGCATCTCACCTGCCGAGTGTCGGTACATTCAAACCGCGCGCCAGCAGCTCTCAACAAGTCGTCGTCGTCGTCCTGGTCGTCCCGCGCGGCCAATGAGCACGTTTGAGAGGCGTCTTGTTATTGATGGCACGCACTAGAAAGAAATTAGCAACCAACAATGCTTATGTTGAGTACGTAAACCTAACGAACGTGTTCCAATAAGTGTACTCCGTACGTACTGTCAGTTCCCATTGAGCCACAGCCGGCTGCCCGGCTGTACTACTTGAAGATTGTCTCCAAGACATTAGACTACCCGTAGTGGATACTCTAAAACGATACTCTAAAACTTTAGAGTATGAATATAGAGTAAAAACTGCTGCACTGGGTACTCTAAAACGATACTCTATTATTTCTCTCACTCTATATTTAGAGTAGTACAGTGTTTACTCTATACTCTATAGTGGCGGGCCCCACTAGCTAAACAAATGGAAAAATGCTATAACTCACAAACCAAAAATCCAAATTAAATTTTGATTGCACTATTAAATTCGTCTCAATAAATCCTTCAAAACTAGATCACACATGGATATATTTAGATAAAGTGATAAGTAGGTCCCACAGTGGATAGAGTGGATAGAGGATGATATAGAGGATGGATGGGTGCGGGAGAATTGAGTATAGAGGAGAGAATCTTGCTGACTAGGATGTATAGAGGATGAATATAGAGGTCCATGAGTACAGGTAGTCTTAGTCTTGCACAAGAGAGAGGATTGTCTCCATGAGTGAAGTGTGGGTTATTGCTAGCTCTAGCTGGAGCCCAAAGAACAGGCACGAGGAACAGTGTATCCAGATCCTTTTCGTTCGGCATTCATTTACGTAGGCTCTGTTTACATGCTTCAAAGTTTTAAAAATTTTATAAGATTCTTCGTCACATCAAATCTTTGATATATGTATGGAGCATTAAATATAGATAAAAAATAACTAATTATACAGTTTGGTTGTAAATCACAAGACGAATCCTTCAAACCTAATTAGCCTACGATTAGACACTAATTGTCAAATAAAAACGAAAGAATTACTGTACTTCTAAAAATTTTTCATCCTCATCTAAACACAGCCGTATTTGCCAGGATTCTTGTGGTGGCCAGAGCATGAATGGGCTGTTGGGCACCAATCCGTACGGTTTTTCTGATGTCATCTCGGACACGTCACTTGCTTTCAATGATGTGACGTATGCACTCCCTCCGTTCTATAATAAATACACTTCTAGAGTTTAAATTTTTTTCTCAAAATAAGTGCACCTTTAAATATAAGAGCAGGTATAATAATAGGCTTATAGCCAAGCTAATGGTAATGTGGAAAAGAGAAGGAATGAGAGAGATGAGAGTTTGACTCACATGGAAGCACCAAGCTAGGCACATAAGCATATGCATTAGTGAACCCAAGTAGCAAGTGTTACGAAGAGGAATAGGAGAGAGAAACTTTTTTAAAATAAATAGGAGACACTTATTATATAACTTGGCTCTTCCAACTTGACTTATAGCCGAGCAATTTGGCTCTATTATTGACCATGATCTAAGACAAATTAACTTGTATTTTTCTATTTTTTTCTCTTTCCGAGGTGTAATGATTACACCTTTACAGGGATATATATGTAATTTTTCACTGACTTTGATTTTTTTACCTAAACTCTATAAGTACACTTATTTTAAAATGTAGGGATTATATTGTACTACTACCATGTCCTCGTTTCTTACACCACCGTACCTTGTATAACTAATAAAAAGGACTAACCCAGAGACCTAACCCGAACAGAACATCTCAGGCTGTGTTCACTTCACATGCCAACCCAAAATATTTCCTCTTCCACCCATCACATCGAATCTTTGGACGCATGCATGGAGCATTAAATGTAGATAAAAAAGATAACTAATTGCATAGTTTATCTGTAAATGTCGAGACGAATCTTTTGAGCTTAGTTAGTCCATGATTGGACAAATTTTGCCAAATAACAACGAAAGATGCTACAGTAACTTTTCACCTATTTTTCACGAAGTGGACACACCCTCAAAAGGACCGCGGGGGGGGGGGGGGGGGGGGGGGGGGGGCTGGTAGAGTAGGACTTCTTCCTTGATCAAGAATGCCACCTTGCAAAGAGGTATGTTGGAAACTTCTTCGGTTCCTTTCTTTCCAAACGTTTCTACCAAAAATAAATCATTTATACCATCAAATTCTCTCCGATCTTCTTTGTATTAGTGATGGAGTATGTATATATTGTGGTAGTACTAGCATGTCTCCAGGCACTACTAAAAAAACAAACAATAAAATGGTCATCTTGATGACTTGGAGATTCGATCCAACACGAATAAACATGATCCCTAAACACTTCACACTGAGCCACGCAGTCGGCTGTAATATTTCAAGATTGTCTCTCCGCCACAGTCATTCATTTTAATTAAAGAGCTCTCAATATTGCGTGGGAGTGAATGCATGCACTAATCTGATCTATTTGGTTGAGTCAGGATGATACATTTTTTGAGAAAAAAAAATAGACACACTTTTCTTATTTCCATGTCATTTTCAAGGCTACCTATTGGACACGTTAGCTACTCGTCCACAATGGCGGATCCAGGATCGAGATAGGGGGGCTAAATAAGGAAGATGTTGATTTGCAATTAAGATTTAATGATAATTTAATGATTATACTACAGTAATTGCTACAGTGATCTAGTGGAGAAATCACCCTGGGGGGGGTGTTTGGATCCGGCAATGCTCGTCCATACTCCAAAAGGAGAATGTTAACTCAAGATTGAAATGGATATATCGTATGTTAGAGAGCGCAGCAATATAATAAAGCTCTTTGTCAAAGATAGGTGGCCATTTTCTGATATGCTTAGTTGCTACTTGAGTTGTGTTTTTGGAGCTTTTTGAGATGTTGCTTCTGTAAACCAGAGGCTACCTTTGTAGATGGGTTAAATGCGTAACTTATGCAAAGGCTGGAATAAACTACATTTTCTAGAAAAACAACAACCGTGTGCCTTAGCCATCAATATTTTTGTTCGTACTATATTTTATACACTACTATATGTATGTATCGTTTATATAGACGATATATAATAGGTAGGGATAGAGATAGATTTGATGGTGGCTTGGCCCAAGCTGAGGTTGACACGGCCTGAAGAAATGACATAGGAGGAAAAAGTAAAGAGAAATGGGCCAGGCCCAACGATGAGGAAGATTTAGGCCCTGTGTCCATCAGCCCACCCATGTTGTGTACTGTGTACATGTCAAACATTCATCTGGACTCTGGAGGTGTACCATCAACTACAGAACACAATAATAATGCACGCAAGTCGACGACCAGCAAGTCTTCTGCCTCTCTCTGCTGTGCTTTTGCTGCTGGGACCTCTCTACTGTACATAGGCCTAGTTTAGGGTGCGTTTAGTTTATTCAAAGTTCCAAAAATTTTACAAGATTTCTCGTCACATCGAATCTTTGGACGCATGCATGGAGTATTAAATGTAGGTAAAAAAATAACTAATTGCACAGTTTGTCAGTAAATGTCAAGACGAATCTTTTGAGCCTAGTTAGTCCATGATTGGATAAATTTTACCAAATAACAACAAAAAATGCTACAGGAACTTTACACCAACTTTTACACCATTTAAACACTACCTTAGATCCCAAATTTTTTTGGAAAAATTCCTGTAGCACTTTTCGTTGTTATTTGACAAAATTTGTTTAACCATGGATTAACTAGGTTCAAAAGATTCGTCCCGACATTTACAGACAAATTATGCAATTAGTTATTTTTTACCTATATTTAATACTCTATATATACGTCTAAAGATTCGATGTGATGGGTACTGTGTAAAAATTTTTGTATGTTTTTGTAATCTAAACAGGCCCTATTACGTATGCATGCCATTTATTTTCGCCCCAGCTGCCTCTATGGCGCATGCAATAACACCGTCGTCCTTCCTCAGAAACATGGTAGTAGTACGTCTTGATTCCAGCTACCGACAAGCTAGTGCATGCAAGCCGATAAACAGGGAGTCTTTAAGGGCTGGTTTGGTTCACGTGTGTTTAGATGCTTCAAAGTTCTAAAAATTTTACAAAATTTTTCGTCACATCGAATTTTTAGATATATACATGGAGCATTAAATATAAGTAAAAAAATAACTAATTACACAGTTTGGTTATAAATCACGAGACGAATCTTTCGAACCTAATTAGCCCATGATTAGACACTAATTGCCAAATAAAAACAAAAGAGTTACTGTGCTTCTAAAAATTTTACACCACTATCTAAACACAGCCTAGGAAATTAGACGCCTAAGTACTAGCTGCCAACCAAACAGGCTATTATGCAGGCAGGCAGAAGTGCAAGGTAAATTGGACCTTGTGTTTGTATTGCGTCAGGTAGAAGTGCAAGGTAAATAAGGAAACTGTGAAGATGATGAGCGCATCCGTAATTTTTTTTATATATGCACTATATTGTCAACAAGTGCGCATGGCTTAGCCCCCCCCCCCCCCCTTTGAAACACTAGAAATTGTCATGTTTTCTACTACCTCCGTTCTAAATTATAAGTCATTTTGACTTTTTTGGTTCATCTATTTTACTATGTATCTCGACATATTTATTATATCTAGATGCATAGCAAAATAGATATACCAAAATATTAGTCAAAGCGAGTTATAATTTGGAACGGAGGAAGTACATTTTTTCAGTGAAATAGACTGGTCATTCATATGAAATAATTATTGTACGGTTTCTATGAAATTATTGCTTTCCAAAGGGTCCCTTAATAATTTTGTAAGACACCATGTGTATTGTTAAAATGATCTAAGGATGAGAAATTTAATTATGCATTAATTTTGAGCTAGCTCTAATCAAAACCGTTTATATTTGTTCTCACATTTCTTTATTTTCTAACGCACTGCGCAAATATATACTCCACATCACTCACAAAAAGGTACTCTATATCATTGTAATGAACTTGTTTACAAATTCATTAACTACTCCTTTTCATCAATTAATAGTTTCCCCCTTTGCTTAACGCTTTCATGTTAATTTCTTGAACATAATTTTAGTTGAAACATTAACTTGACCAATGTCATCTTTGGTTCCAGCCCGTTTGCCCTTATTTAAGAATCCAGTTATATATTTCCATTCCACTTTTCAGTCTTGCATACTATAATGGATTGCCATTCTATTGCACACTGTCCTTGGTGTTGAGAACAGAGCTAGTGCCCAAGAAATTGAAGCAATCCATCATAGAACGCCACCGGAGCAAGCACGATGATGCAACTGAATTCAACCATGTTGGCTTCAGGAATACCCGCCACCGGAGTGATCACGATGAATTCACATGGTTCCGACACTCTCTTGTGCCTTTTGAAATAGAATTTCCATTGCCTTAAAATACGTATTACACAAGGTCCACTAGCAGAACATACTCAATTTTGTGCATAGACCATAGAGGCCTGCACGAGATGCATGGAAACCAACCTAGGATTCCTACCGGCCAGCAGCACTCAGCAGGCGGCGCTGCGGAATCCTATCCTCCCGCCGCCGACGTCATGGAGCACCTGGATCGTCTGCTGCTGCACGTTGCCGAGGATCGACGGCGAGCTGTCGTCGTCGTTGGACGCGAAGGCGAGGCAGCCGTTGAGCAGGATCCCCGACCGGTCCATCTCCACGACGGCGTTCCCGTCGAACACCAGCGCGATCCTCGGCAGCCTGGGGTAGCGGACGCCGGTGAGGTCGTAGCAGGTGTCCAGCTCCTCCTGCGGCGGCGCCACGCGGTACCTCATCCTGTTCCTGAACGCCGCGCGAAGCGCCCCGTACGCCGTCACCGGCAGCCGGGTGATGATGGTGCGGGAGTCCATCACCGTGCCGGCGGCGAACACCTCGGGGGGCACGTTCAGCGCCTTCCCGTCGACGGTGATGGCCACCAGCAGCGCGCGGTACAGCGTCGCCGCTGGCCCCCGCTCCTTCAGCATGGGCGTCGTCACGAACCTGTAGGACGCTCCGATCGGCACGCCGATCTGGAAGAAGCCCTTGGTGGTCTCCGTCGGCGGGAGGCAGTAGGAGAAGGCGTCGCCGTAGGTGGACGACGTCTGGGCCATCAGCGACTGCACGCCGCGGCCAAGCGCCATGATCCCGTCCGCCAGGTTCTCGAAGCTGCCCTGCTCGTTCTGGCTGCAGCCGAACCGGAAGCCGTGGACGGGGTTGGCGGAGTTGATGGTGAGCACGTCGGAGCTGTACGTCCCCGACGTGGTGAACGAGTCGCCGGTGACGATGTACTGGCACTGCCCGTTGGCGTTGCAGCCGTTGGCGTAGCGGCCGAGCTGCTTGCACTCGGAGGAGTTGCAGGGGAAGGCGGAGTAGGTGCTCGACCTGGTTGGGTCGTAGTCGTTGCACTGCACGAAGGTGCAGGGCACGCACCGCATCCAGGGCACGTCGCCGGCCGTGTCCAGCACCACCGTCACCGGTGGGCTTGAGCTGCCGTCGGTGACCGCCGGATGAATGCTGCTACTAGGCTGATATATAATGTACAGGAATTAATGCATGACAGAAATCACTGAAAAACAAAGACCAAATTACCAGTTCGAACGTACCTCGGAGCTCGTCTGTGACGTGCCAACCTCGACGGAAATGGCGGCCTGGTGGTGGAGCTGGGTTTCCTCGACAGACACCGGTTCCTTGAAGGAGCCCTTGCTTGCGCGGGCACCGCGGGAGCCGGACACCCTTCTATGGATGTGGTGCACGCGGAGCCGGTCCTGCCGGAGCACGTCAGCAAGCGACGGCTTGGTCCTCGCCGCCGCCGCAGCAGCCTTGAACGACGGCGAGCACGGGCCGAGAGGACGAAACAGCGGCACCCAGCTGTGGTTGTGGGGCGGCATCACTGTCATTGTGTGCCAAACAATGTTAATTTACACTTGATGACTTTAGACAGTCGTCATATGCACCGCTTGGACGATGAACGTACCCCTGTGTCCGGAGCAACTGGCATGCGGTTCCAGCAAGCTCACGTCCAGGACAGCGAGCTCAAGTTCTTCATCAGCTGCACGGGAAGTTTGAGAAGAACCCAACAAGAGTAACAATATTGGCAAAACAACCATGGCTGTGTATCTTGCTAAATCTGCGCTTACTATTACTGCATCCTGCTACCACGCTACCATGTGGTTTCCTGGCAACGTATATATAGGCCAATGGCCATGAAAAGGAAAGATGCGGTGCCCTGCTCTCCTTGCTAAGCAGATTCGCTAAGACTTGTGAAGTCTTAGTTTTTTTAAACTTACTGCACTACTTACAAAATGCTCCGCAAACATATAAACATCACAACTTTTTTTTTCTGGAATAACCATTTTCATTCCTCAATTATGAGGTGATGCTCAATTTCGTCTCTAAACTATTAAAGTGGTTGTTTCGGTCATAAAGTTTACTTTGGAGTTCAGCTTCATCCTCAACTATCAAATCAAAGTAGCCATTTCAATCCTCAAATTTTACTTTTGGAAACATTCATCCATAACTATATATATCAAAGTGGTCATTTAATTTCAGTCCTGAAACTTTTCTTTTGGGTTAATTCTTACTCCTTATTCTACAAGGCACATCACGTTTTCATGTCATCTCCATCATCATCACTCCTCATCTACATGGTACGCCACATTTACTTAGCTCCTGGCTTGACAAGGTCCGCAGTCCTCTCGCTCAAGGGTGACTATCCACCTCCGCTTGGTGGTGGTAAGGAACTAAGAGCCCATTTGGCATGGCTCCCAGGCTCCGGCTCCGGCACTGTTTATGTACTGTAGCACGGAGCCGGAGGAGCTGCAAAACGTGGCTCCTCTTCTTAGTTCATTTCATGCCTCGAAATCCAAAACGGCATCATGCTACCACGCTACCATGTGGTTTCCTGGCAACGTATATATAGGCCAATGGCCACGCAAAGGAGCATAGCAAAAAAGATGCGGTGCCCTGCTCTTCTTGCTAAGCAGATTCGCTAAAACTTGTGAAGTCTTTTCATTGTTTGTAAACTTATTGCACTTCTTACAAAATACTCCGCAAACATATAAACAACACAATTTTTTCCTGGAATAACTATTTTCATCCCTCAGTTATCAGGTGATGCCCAATTTCATCCCTAAACTACTAAAGTGGCCGTCTTGGCCATAAAGTTTACTTTTGAGTTTAGCTTCATCGTAAACTATCAAAGTGGCCATTCAATCCTCAAATTTTACTCTTGGACTCATTCATTCTGTTTATTTGATGTTTTTTGTTTCTTTGTGTAATTGTGTCTCGATTTTTTCGATGTTTTGTGAGCATAAGTGCTTGGTGGTGTGTTGTACGGCTTTGTATATCCCTGCAGGGGTGTATAGCGGCCGGAGCCTTGTTCCATTATTTAAAATAAATAAATCAAAGTGGCCATTTCAGTCTTGAAACATTTGGTTTGGGTTAATTCTTACTCATCCTACAAGGCACATCACGTTTTCATGTCTTATCACTTCTAGCACCACTCATCTACCTGGCATGCATGCCACATTTATTTAGCTCTGCTCAAGGGTGACTATCCACCTCCGCTTGGTGGTGGTAAAGAGCTAAAACTTATTCCTCTGTCCGTTATTAATCTCTCACTTCAGACCCTCTGGCCCATCGCTCTCTCTTATGTCCATCTGTCCTCTTGCTCCCACCCCACTTCAACTCCATTATTGTCCGTCACTCCAACCCACCCACGACAGAAGTCCATGGTCTACTAGAGACACATGTGTATCCTCCTCTAGCATGATGTGAAGTCTTTTCATTTTTTTAAACTTACTGCATTACTTAACACAAACATATAAACAACACAATTTTTTCTGGAATAACTATTTTCATCCCTCAAATCCTTAATTGTCGGGGTGATGTTCAATTTCGTCCCCAAACTACTAAAGTGGTCGTTTTGGCCATAAAGATTACTTTTGAGTTCAGCTTCATCTTCATCCTAAACTATCAAATTAGCCATTTCAATCCTCAAATTTCACTTTTGGACCCATTCATCCATAACTATATATCAAAGTGGTCATTTCAGTCCTAAAACTTTTGTTTGCCATTTATTCTTACTCATACTACAAGCAAGGGACATCACGTTTTCATGCCTTATTAGCTCCATCATCACTCCTCATCTACATGGCACGACACATTTACTTAGCTCTGGTTTCGGCTCGACACGGTACATAGTCCTCTCGCTCAAGGGTGACTGTCCACCTCCGCGTGGCGGTGGTAGCGGAGGTAAAGAGCTAAAGCTCATTCCACCTTCTTTTGGTCCATCGCTCTCTCCTCCTTCCCATTAGGCCCAGTTTAGATGCAAAAAATTTTGTAATTTTTTTTAAGATTCCTCATCACATCGAATCTTTGACACGTGCATGAAGCATTAAATATAGATAAAAAATAAAACTAATTACACATTTTAGACGAAATTCACGAGACGAATCTTTTAAGCCTAATTAGTCTATGATTGGACACTAATTGCTAAATAACAACGAAAAGTGCTACAGGAGCATTTTGCAAAATTTTTTGCATCTAAACGCAGCCTTAGTCTCTCCCCTCAGCTCCTCTTGGCACATGCACTCTCTCTTGACCATCCGTCCTCTTCCTCCCACCCCACTTCTGCTCCGTTTTCCACTCCCACCCACCCATGACAGAAGTCCATGATCTAGGTCCCGTTCGTTTGTACTGAAAAATAAGTTAAAATACTATTTCGACTAATTTTTTTTGAGAGAAAAATATTGTTCCAGCTAAAAAAACAAGCTGAAAAATACGAATTATAAGCCAGCTGAACACGGCCTATGGAGTTGCAAATCTGAGAGTACGTAGCTCACTTTACAATAGTTTTTTAACCTCAGGTGCAGATAATATCCACCTATTTAAGGTGAATTAATCTCTAGTCAATTTTTTATATAGGATTTTAATCCTCTATTGTACCTCGCACTTATTGTAGGTCTTGAAATTTATGTGATTAGTAAAAAAAAAGTTAGACCAAGCCCAATTTAATCCAACAAAGGTTGCTACATCATTATAATTGGCATGAGCACATCCAGATCACTGCACAACACAAGTTGTATGTACCGTTACAACTTGCAACGTACGAGGATATTTGGTAATAAGATAGCGCTTGTCACAACATAATGAACCAAACAACAAAAGCCAAGTCTGAAAACTACAGTAGATAATTTGGGTGCTTAGCGGGGGTAGCCAGGAGCCCGGCATCATCAGCACGCGCCGCGGCGGAAGCCGACGGAGCCGCCGCCGACATTGTAGAGCACCTCCATCGTCTGCTGCTGCACGTTGCCAAGTATCCCAGGCATGCGGTCGTCGCTGTTAGACGTGAACGCGAGGCAGTCGTGGAACAGGATCCCCTGCCGGTCCAGCGCCACGACGGCGTTCCCATCGAACAGCAGCGCGATCCTTGGCACCATGACGAAGAAGGCGCCGGAGAAGTCGTAGCAGGTGTCGAAGTTCCCCTTGGCAGGCGCCTCCCTGTACATGGCCATCCTGCTCCTGAACGCCTCGCGAAGCGCCTGGTACGCCGTCGGCGGCAGGCGGGTGATGGCCGTGCGGGAGTCCAGCACGGAGCCGGCGGCGAACACTGAGGGAGTAACGTTGAGCTGCTGCCCGTCGACGGCGATGGCCAGGAGCCGCACGCGGTAGAACGTGGGCACCCGCGCGTACCTGAGCATTGGCGTCACCGCGTACCCGGCGGCGGGGAGGTCTCCGTTCCGCGGCCCAGAGCCGCCGAGCACGAAGAAGCCCGGCCGTTGGCTCTCCGTCGCAGGGATGCAGTACGAGAAGGCGCTCCCGTAGGTGGCCGCGGTCTGGGACACCAGGGACTCCGGGCCACCGCCCAGCGCCATGACTCCGGCGGTTGCGTTGTCGATGCTGCCTTCGCCCTGCTTGGCCTCGGGGTGGCTGCACCCGAACTTGAAGGATATGGCGCCGTCGGCGGGGTCCGCGGCGAGCGCGAGGAGGTCGGAGCCGTACGTGCCCGACGACGACGACGAGGCGGGGGAGCTGGGGATGGGGACGCGGTACTGGCACTGGTTGTTGACGCAGGCGCCGCGGTAGAGGCGGCCGAGCTCCGCGCAGGCCTGGGAGTTGCACGCCAAGGCGGTGTACGTGGTCGACCTATCTGGGTTGTAGGAGGAGGAGGAGTCCGTCGCCGACGCCGAGGGGTGGCACTGCACCCACGGCA
Organism: Saccharum hybrid cultivar R570; assembly: GCA_038087645.1. Taxonomy (NCBI): domain Eukaryota; kingdom Viridiplantae; phylum Streptophyta; class Magnoliopsida; order Poales; family Poaceae; genus Saccharum; species Saccharum hybrid cultivar. Next base: position 3,909,244 of record JAQSUU010000254.1, on the reverse strand, counting down.
CGTCGCTGGCCGTGTCCAGCACCACCGTCTGGACAACTCCCGCCGGCTGGCTTTGCTGGTCGCCGCTGCCACCGCTGCCGCCGGAGTCCTTCCTTTCGGAGCCGATTCTGACTTGAATAACCGGCTGGTCGTGGAAGTGGATCACCTCTGAACGCACCGGTTCCTTTACGGGACCGGCCTGCTTGCTCACGCGGACGCCTTCGGACGACGACGACAGCCTCCTGTGGATGTGGTCGACGCGAAGCTGGTCCTGGCGGATCTGGTCAGCCAACGACCGCGCCGCGCCGGTAGACGACGCCGGCGAGCACTGGCCGAGGTGGCGGTACAACGGGATCACCTTAGCGCCTTTGTGTGGCGGGATCACTGGCATTGTGCGTCAAACATTGTTAATACATACAGTAATCTGCGGACACTCACAGTAACTATTATATTAGCAAAACAAAATGTATCATTTATGTCTCTCATTGAAGATGTTGCAGCCGGACCGGACGTACCGGCCCTGTGTCCGGGGCTGGCGGCGGCATGTGGTTTCAGTGAGCTCTGCATGTCGACGATGCCTATGAAGCCATGTTCGTCGCCAGCTGCACGGCTAGTGGGGCAGTAACCGAACAAGAGGATTAGTAGCGGTAAAACTACAACCATGGCTGTGTGCTCTGTTACTCGACCGTGCTTTGCAAGTTCCCATAGTAGTTTCCAAGCTACGTATATATAGGCCATGGGAACAACAGACAATGCATCCATGGCCAATGACTTGGTTCAGTTGGTTGTGGCCTCATGAGTCACGATTTTTTTGGGGAAAAAAAGGTGAGTCATTTGAAATCGTTTGGATGTGGGTGCGTGGGTGGGGGCAGATATTCATTACGAGTTCTCGGATTCTGAAATTTGTACTTTTATAAATTTTTTGAAAGTGTTAATACTTGATGAGAAATTGTTGTATTTTCTCGGGATGGTTGGTAACATAAAATGCTCCTGAAAATCAAGTTTTAGGGGGCGGCCACTTGTATGGGCAGTTGTTAACACCGACCAAGGTATTTCTTGAGGTGGTTGGTGACACAAAATACCTTTATAAATCAAGTTTTAGGGCGATCGTCGTTTCTAATGGCTGCAAGCCTTCGAAAAACAAAAGACGAGATGTCTCTGAAAAATCATTAATGTAGTAGTGTATCGATTGAAATTTACTGACTTTAGTCTTAGTGCCCACTTTCAGAAACAAGTACATACTGGAGTTGAATAGAATTACTATACCATAGTCAATCTCTAGCGACTCCAAATTGGTCGCCATAAGTCGTTATAGCGACCGATGATCGGTCGCTATAACGTTATAGCGACCGATGTATAAGTCTCTATAAGTGGCGTCACTATAAGTCTATAGCGATCGACAGGGTTTATAGCAACCGATAGTTGGACGCTAATATTTATACCGACCGATGATCTATTACATGTTTTAGCGACCAAGGGTTTGAGGATATCACACTTTTTAGCGACCAATAATCAGTCGCTATGAATTGGCACAATTATATAATTAATTTCACATTGTACCATATAATTTTAGGCTTTTTTAACATCCACACAAGTTCACAGTACACATCAACCACATAATTGTATACACAGATCTCATATATTCATTGAATCAACATTCGTACAATTGTACTTCGGATAACTTATACAACAACGCACCTACCACATAGGCACACAACCCATGAACTTCTAAATAGTTCACTATACAGAAAACCAAGCCTATATACCATAGCAATCAAAAAAACTACAGGCTAGAAACACATCAGAGCGCTCCACACCTTTTAGACCATCTTCCATGTGAACTCTAAATAGCTTGTCGATACCATCAAGCAATGTTGCTTACTGCACCTCCTAGAACTACATGCCTGAAATCCACATGCAATCCAATATAAGTATTCTGGTATTCAGCTAGGATCCAATAATAAGACAGGTGCAGGTGCAGTAAGAATAGATCACTCATTCTTCTCTACCCACCAGACATGCTTTTTCAATCTAACCTATTACTTGTGCCAATGCCACCTATACTGCACTAATACACTGTTGGAACTGATGGATTTCAACAAAAAAAAAAACCTTTGTGAGAGCCACATGGGAGAAAGAACCATAGGTTCACATGTTTATCAAAGCTTGACCTAAGGCTATTGTCTTTTCTTACACAGATTAAAAAAATTGTTGGCTGTGGTATAGTGATAGAGCTCGTCGAAAGCATCAGAGTATTTGTCAAACCAAGCAATCTCCAAGGATACTAGCAATATCTATAACAGAATACAAGATAGTACTACGCTGGAATCAACACAACTATGCATATGAATACATGCAGGTAGAAAAAGATTATACAATCGAAATGATGCCCCTATCTAGTCTAATTCAAGGCCCTTCGCTGCTTGCAAATGGCATCCTGCCTGTACTTGAAAGCCTCGTCGTCCCCGTTCCCGCCGACGAGGAGCTCCTCGCAGTAGTAGGTGGTCCGGCGAGTCATGTTGAGCTCGGACGTCACCTCGGTGATGAGGTCCCCGTCCAGCCGCAGCGTCATATCGCTGATGCGGCTGCCATTGTACAGCTTGTCGAAGTAGGACGGATCCATCTGCTTCCTCCTCACCGTCAGGCGAAGGGAGTTATCAAGCGCCTCCTGCTGGACGACGGCCATGTCCTTCAGCGGGAGGTAGGCTATGCAGTCGTAATCCGGTTTCAACGATGCCGACGCCGACGTCATGTTTTCGAACAGGTACCCGATGACGCCGACGTAGTACATCCGGACTCGGCCGCTGGGATTCTGCGCCCGGAGCTTGAGCTCCATGACCAGGGCCTGCTCCATCTGTGGCGCTGGAGACTGCGTCGTCGTGGAGATGCAGCCTTTGTCGACGGAGAGTTGCAGCGAGTCGGTGCGAAGGACCACCTTGACGGCGTTGACGATGACGGCCATGATGAGCACGGTCACCGCGGCGGCCACCGCGTAGCGCGCGGCGTCCAGCCACCGGAACTTTGATTTCTCGCTGCCGCCTTCGCCGTCCGCCGTCATAGCTACTGCGCCGCCGCCGCCGCCGCAGACTAACTGCAGTTACTACCTATACTCTGGTTTATTCACTGCAGTGCAGCACAAGCTTAGCTTCTCTGAATATGTGTGTGCATAGCTAAAGCAATATGGATCGGTTGATGAGCGGCTACCAACAATTTATACACCAGTTCAGGGACAAGTTGCCTAGCTCATCATGTATATGATCTCCGTGTGGTACATTTCGTAACCACTCCTCAGTCCTCGCACAAGTCTTTAATTAGTTCCCAAATTGTTGTCTTTGTTCGAAGAGATTGAGGATGTGTTCGACAGTTTGGTTAAAGTAGCATAGAAAAAGACATATTTTGGATCTTACAATATCATTTGGTCAGGCAAACTAGCTCTTAGGTCAATACTACCTAAAACACACGGCCTACTTCTCTGTTTAGGTAGCTGTCTATTTTCATACTGCTCATAATTCGTTGTTTACTCAAGTAACACTACCTAAAATAGACCCCCAAATTCATTCTTGCAAAGGATAACATGTGGGATCCACATGGCATTCTCTATTGGTTCTTCTTCCCCTAATCGACGAAGCAGGAGGCGGGGCCGCCGCGACCGAGGCAGGTTGGACCGCCTGCTAGCTGCATTGGGGTTGGCCGCCGGGGCAAGGCCCCGCCGCTTGCTGGCCATCGGGGTAGGGCCGCACCACCGGGCAGGCTGCTAGGGCTGGCCACCAGGCAGGGCCGCACCGCCAGAGCAGGGCCGACGCGCGCATTTGTGTACGATGCAGTTGTGAGAAAAAAAAGTAGTAATAGTAGTAGGGTAAAGGGGCAACAGAAATAGAGACTAGCAAGGTGACCCGTGCAAAAATCTCATGTAGCAAGTACTTATTTTCCTATTATATATATGTTTTTTTACTTGAAAATACTTTTGCAAGTATTTTGTATGTTTGATTACAATTGTCCCTTCTCCATGCGTCCCACTATACTTATTGGCACAAACTTTACATAGCGATCGTCGTTATTGTTTTCTGTCCTATTTCTTTCTCCCTACTCCTATCTTGTGGCTCCATTCCTCGATCGAGTTTTCTCTTGGTGAGCTCTATTTCTCGAGATAATAACTATCCGAGTCCCTCAGAAATTCTTCAATTTCTTATTTAGCTATCTCTTAAATTTAATATGTTGAATCTCGAGTGATATGCAATTTCCTTGTTGCCTAAAAATATCGCAGAGATAGTCATAATGCTGCTCAAGTCTGTTAGAGCCATTGCTGCCTCAAACATATGCATTGGCCGTCCCTGTCATCGTGCCAACAACGATACAAGGTCTTAAGGCTTCCTGAAAAAAATCTATAGAACCATCATTGTCACCAATGAGCTATATATTTATATTGGTGTGAGACCTGTGACCCATGGCACTTTATCACATCGAATGTTCGGAGGCTAATTAAGAGAACTTAAGATGAGTTAATTATAAAACTAATTGCAGAAACCCTAGCTAATTCACGAGACGGATCACGCCGTGGTCATGGGGTGAGCAGGTTCGTCCGCCCTACGAGCAGGCCAGCCGCTCCTTGTTGCAGGTGCCCTAATTGCTCCGGCAGTAGCCCTGGCCCCTGGCAGATATGAGGTAGGAGCAGCACCATTGCTAGCTGGGTACGTTGCATTGTGTACGAATAGTACCCCCACCACGACATGGGAGCTGCAGTGCACCAGTCCAATTCAACTCATCGATCGGCCTGTACGTACTGTATAGTACTAGGCACACGTACACCGGCCAATTGCGCAATTCATTGCTGCTCAGGCTTTTGCCGGGAGCCTCATGAATCACGTCCATGTGAGGTGCCTGAGGTGCGTCCTCGCGTCCTGGAGATCGAGCAGGCCGACGACGACGACGACGACCTCTGGTCTTCCGTCTTACGGCGGCGTCGAGCCGTCGATCGAGGCCGAGCAGGTCTGCGACGATCGGCTGCAGTCGTCATCAGCGTTGGCCCGGGAAGGATGGTCTCCCTCGTTCCCAGAAGCAGGCGGGCTGCCGTCGACGACGTAACGTCGTCGGGTACGGTCCGCGTGTCTGGAAGCGAATAAATTACCCCTCTCTGCATGCCTGCGCGCAGCGACAACGTTTGCGCCGGCCGGCCCTAGCTAGAGTCAGGGTTAAAAAAACCGCTCGGTAAACCGCGGTTTACCGCGGTTACCGGCCTAACCGGGCCGGACCGGTTTCGGTTCGGTCCGGTTAGGTATTCTCCAAATTTAAATTTAAAATTTGAAAAAAAAATGCTGAAAAAATTCCTAAAAATAGTTCATGATTTATAGAAGCCAATGGTGTAAAAATTTTTCAAATTCGAGTTCGTTTAGTATTTATTTATACGTATAGAAGTTTGAAAAAAAAAGAAAAAAAATCCCGGTCCCGGCCCGTTAAGGCCCCCAAATTCAAATTTAAAATTAAAAAAAAAACAAAAAATACTGAAAAAATTCCTAAAAATAGTTCATAATTTATAGAAGCCAATGGTGTAAAATTTTTTCAAATTCGAGTTCGTTTAGTATTTATTTATATGTATAGAAATTTGAAAAAAAGAAAAAAGAAAATTCCAAACTCAAACCGAGCAGTTACCGCTCCAAACCGCCCGGTAAACCGGTGACAAACCGAACCGAAGGCGCGTTTGAATTCAAATTCAAATTCGACCGTTACCGACCAGTTACCGGTAAACCGGACCGGTAAACCGGAACCAGAGGCCGGCGGTTTGGGTGACCGGTCGGTAAAAAAAACCCTGGCTAGAGTGGTCTCTCGTCCTCGTCGCTAGCTGCATGCTTGGTGCCATTGCAGTTTGCAGATCGAAACCCTACGTATACTCCGTGGTTGGCTGCCTCGTGCTGAGACATGCAGCCCACTGTGATCCACCGCGCAGTGCTGTGCGCTGCTTTCAGTACGTAAACATACATTGCACTATTGCAGAAACCGCGACGACCCCAGGTCTTGCGTGCATGTGCCGCGCTGTGCTGGGACCAGTATATAAATAATATATTATATATATGCATGCATGCGTCTCATCTATCTTCGCCCCATGGGGGGCTCGGCGCATGCACATAAACACCGACAGTTAGAAACAGTATTGCCGGTGCTTATAGTTTGTAGGCTTCCAGCAACCGACAAGTGATAGCTGATAAACAGGGAGTGATAATTGAGTTTTGTTGCGTAGCAGAAGGGAAAGATAAAAAAAAGTGAACACAAGGCCTTATTTACTTCTCATGTGAAATTTTTTTATGTCATGTTTCATGGGATATCGGAAGGGGTATTCGGATATTAATAAAAAACTAATTACATAACTCACCTAGAAACCGTGAGACGAATTTATTAAGCCTAATTAATCCATCATTAGCACATGTGTGTTACTGTAGCATTTATGGCTAATCATGTACTAATTAGGCTTAAAGATTTGTCTCGCGGTTTTCATGCAAACTGTGCAATTAGTTTTTTATCTACATTTAATGCTCTATGCATATGTCCAAACTTTCGATGTGACGGGGTGAAAAGTTTTTGAGTGGGAACTAAACATGGCCCAAGTAGTGGTAAATTCTCTCTCTCTCTCCTTGTAGTATCTATTTACTTGATCCATTGGTCCTAATTAAAAAGATTGCAATTCTAGGAATCGGATTGGTTAAGGGCCCGTTCGCTTCGCTAAAAAGCAATGACTAAAAGTACTATTTGCTGATTTATTGTGAGAGAAAAACACTGTTCCGGCTGAAAAAACAAGCTGAAAAGTACGGATTATAAGACAAGCGAACAGGGCCTAAGCTTTTTTAAGTTTAATCAAGTTCATAAAAAATAGTACTTCCTCTGTCCCTGAATAAATAAATTCATAGAGTTATCTTAAGTCAAACTTTTTAAACTTTGACCGAATTTCTAGAAAACTCGTCAAGATTTTAGTTAAACCTAAGATAGTTTGACTTGCACGGATTCTATGAATTGATTTACTTGGGACGGAGGGAGTATCAATATTTATAACTCCAAATATGTTTTCTATAGAAAAATATATTTCATAGCAAATCCAATGATGTTTATTTAGTTTCATAAATTCTTGTGATTTTTCGTATAGATTTAGACAAACTTATAAGTGTTTGATTTTTCGGCTAGTGGGAATTACATTCATTTTAGGATGGAGGGAGTATGTATCTATGCTGTGCCGTTGCATGTGAAAGCATCTAGGCCCCAAGGTTTGGTTTCGGCAATTAATGACAACACTTTATTACCATGACTAACGTGTGTTTTGCAGAAACTTTGGTAAGTTAGGTCATGGAGGTGATAACTGCTTTGAGCAATGTGGTATTCGTGTCCCTTGTTGGAAATCGTTTCGGTTTTCAAAAGAGTGATGTCAAGGTTAAGGACGGTTAGTTCCGGATGTCGAGGTGTTGAGACACATTCGGAATAGTCGTTAGGATCTTCGTTTTTCTCTTTTGGCCGTACTATAAAGGGGGGCATGAATGGGTAGCTTGACCTAGGCGAGTCCTATGTTTAGGTGTGGTGCACACTTGTTAAACTTGGCGCTAGGCAACCCTAGAATAGCTCAAAGTTCAGTTGGAAGCAACTTGGTTGAAGTTGCGACGCGTTTCGGAAAGTTTCGGGCTGTTTTCCAGTGACCGGACGCGGTCTTCGGGAGCACCGGACGCGTCCGGTCAGTTCACTACCGCGCTAGGGTTTCGGCCCTGACCACCGGACGCGGTCCTCGCGAGGACCAGACGCGGTGGTCAGTGGCTGACACGTGTCACTTTGAGGGAACGCCCGTCGGACGCGACCTGGCTGTGATCGGCGCGTCCGGTCACAGTCCAGTAAGGTCCAGAGAGGACCGGACGCGTCCGGTCATCCGTCATCGGACGCGGCCTCGCGTCCGGTGCGAGTACAGTAAGCACCCTTGCACGATCGGACGCGTCCGGTCACCCCTGACCGGCGCGTCCGGTGGTTCAGTTCAAAATCACGTTTTGACCGTTACGGGCGACCGGCGCGTCCGGTCAGTTCGACCGGCGCGTCCGGTGAGCCCGTGTCAGAAAGTAACGGTTCGTTTTCTTTGAGGGGTGTATAAATACAACCCCTCCACCTCTTTTAGAGGTCTCTTTCTCATTCAAACATCTGAGAAAACCCTTTAGAGTGCAAGGGAGTGCAAGAGCTCTAGTGAGGATAGAGATTTAAGAATCAAAGTTTGAGTTTCCTCACTAGTGATTAGAGAGTAACAAGTGTGCATCCATCTCCTCATTTGGGCTCGTTGGTGTCAAGTGAGAGTTCTAGCTTGTTACTCTTGGTGATCGCCATCACCTAGACGGCTTGGTGGTGATTGGGAGTTTGGTGATCATCCGGCGGAGCTTGTGGATGACCCAACTCAAGTTGTGAGCGGTTTTGGGTGATTCGCCGCGACGGAGTGTCGAAGAATCAACCCGTAGAGAGCACTTGATCCTTGCGCGGATCAAGGGGGAGCGACACCCTTGCGCGGGTGCTCCAACGAGGACTAGTGGGGAGTGGCGACTCTCCGATACCTCGGAAAAACATCGCCGTGTTCCTTGCCCCTTTACTTTCAAGCAATTACATTCTCGTATTTACTTTCATTGCTTGATTTATATTCCTAGAATTGCCATGCTAGACTAGGATTGGAAACTAGGGTGCAAAACTTTTTATCGGTAGACTCTCTAGGAACACAAGTAGGCACTAGGGGTGAATTCCGGCTTATAGGATTTAATTCTTGCAATTAATTTTTAGAAAAGCCCAATTCACCCCTCCTCTTGGGCATCTTGATCCTTTCAATTGGTATCAGAGCCGTGTTGCTCCTAATTTAGGCTTTACCGCCTAGAGCAAGATGTCTAACGGGGAAGGACCACCTCCCACCTTTGAGGGGGATGATTTTCCATATTGGAAAATCCGCATGGAGGCGTACCTCGAAGCCATAGATGTCGGGTGCCTTAGAGCCACAACCCAAGGGCTTCCCGCTATCAAGGATCCCACAAACCCCACGGGTGACGAGGAGAAGTACGACCGGTGGAATGCAAAGGCCAAAAATGCACTCTACCGGGGCTTAGACAAAGATATCTTCAATCGTGTGCGTAATGCAAAGAACGCTCATGATTTGTGGCAAAATCTTTGTGCTCTCCATGAGGGAACTAAGAGTGAGCGTGAGGAACGCTATCATATTGCTTTAAAGAAAATTAATTCTTTTGAGATGCTTCCCAAAGAAAGTGCTAATGACATGTACACTCGCTTGAATGTTCTTGTAGAGGACCTCAATGCTCTTGGGCTCACTCAAATGAGCCAATCGGATGTTGCAAGGAGGATCTTGAGTGTGCTTCCCGTTGAAAAGTATGGTCACATTGTCACCGTGCTTCATCAAAGTGATCTCTCCACCGCAACACCGACTCAAGTATTGGGGAAGATCAATGCTCATGAGATGTACATGCACATCACTCCGGAAGAGGGCTCATCATCTTCCAAGAAGAAAGACTTGGCCTTCAAAGCTAGCCATGACAAGAAGAAGAAGAAGGGCCAAGCCATGATCGTGCAAGAAAGCTCAAGTGAAAGTGATATCGATGATGAATCACTTGCACTCATGGTGAAGAAGACCACCAAGATGTTAAAGAAGCTCAACAAGAGTGGCATCAAGTTCGATGGCAAGAAAAAGAAATTCTTCACAAGTAGCAAGAGAAAGACCATCTCGGAGATGGATTGCTACAATTGTGGTGAACTTGGCCACCTAGCTCATCAATGTCCTAGACCACCAAAAGACAAGTTCAAGAACAAGAACAAGGGCAAGAAAAATGATTCAAGTGATGAAGAAGATGAGAAGAAGAAGAAGAACAAGCCATACAAGAAGAAGGATGGCAAAAAGAAGGAGTTCTACAAGAAGAAGAAGGGAGGAAAGGCTTATATTGTTGGTGATTGGCTCACCGACATTGAATCATCTTGTGACTCCTCCGAAGATGAGAGCGATGATGAGAAAGAGAAGGTTGCCGCATTTGTGATGGGGCCATCATCTTCACCGGCATCTTCACTACCATCTTCACCACCTTCTTCACCATCATCTTCCACTACTCACCTATGCCTTATGGCCAAGGGTGAACGAAAGGTACAAAACCATGATAGTGATGATGATGATGATAGTGATAGTGATGATGAATTTGATGCACCTTCTTATGATGAACTTGTAAAATTGCTAAACAAATACACTAAAATCATAAGAAGGACTAGAAGTGAAAATGATGATCTTCAAAATGAAAATGAATCACTCTCATCTAAGCTTGAAAATGCTCAAAAGACTAGTGGTGAGCTTAGAGATCAAAATGAAGTTATGTCTTCCACTCTCAAGGAGCTCAAAGCCTCTAATAAAGAGCTTAAAGATCAACATGATAAACTTGAGAAGAAGCATGATGAGCTCATCACTAGACATAGCTCTCTAAAAGACAAATACACCACATTAAAAATTGACTATGATAGTCTTGTGGTTGCTAATGAGCTTGCTCTTGAGACACATGATGCTACTAACAATGTTGTTAAGTGTGATATAGCTACATCATGTGATGATTTGATCATTGAAAGCATTGAGCAAGGTTCTAGTAGCAAAGGCAAGAGTGTGGTTGAGTCATGCAACCATGATGATTATGCCAAGATCAAGTGTGAGAATGAGAAGCTTGCAAATGAGAACAAGAAGCTCAAAGGTTTGATGGCTCTTGAGAAGCAAACAACAAATGAGTCACTCATTGAAGAGAACAAAAAGCTCAAGCAAGAAAAAGAGCATCTCAAGACCGGTCTAAGCAAGTTCATAAGAGGCCAATATTTGCAAAGTGAGCTCCTCATGAACACCGTAATGAAGATGGATAGAAGTGGTATTGGGTACTTAGCAAATCAAGAGAAGAAGGCAAAAGCTCAACAACAAAGCAAGTCAAAACCCAAGCCAAAGAGATGTGTTGAGTGTGGTCAAGAAGGTCACTTTGCTCATGAGTGCAAAACTCCACCACCACAACCTTTGCCCAAGCATGCTAGACCCTTTGCCTTCAATGCTCATTACATGCTAAGAAAAGATTCAAATGGAAAGATGAAAGTCATGTTTTTGGGTCCCCCAAACAAGAATAGGCCAAAGAAAATATGGGTTGCCAAGTCACTAGTTGAGAAAGTCAAGGGCCCCTCTCAAGTTTCGGTCCCTAAACAAAAAGCTTGATCTCTTGTGTGTAGGTGAACTACAAGACCGGTGGATCTCATTGGGTTATTGATAGTGGTTGCACTCAACATATGACCGGTGATCCTCGTATGTTCACCTCCATTGAAGAGAATGGGATATGTCAAGAGAAGATCACATTTGGGGATAATTCAAAGAGCAAAGTCAAGGGTATAGGCAAGATTGCAATATCAAATGATCACTCACTCTCAAATGTGCTCTATGTTGCTTCATTGAGTTTCAACTTGTTATCCGTTGGGCAACTTTGTGACCTTGGCTTCCAATGCTTGTTCACACCAAATGAAGTTGAAGTTTCAAAGATAGATGACAAGCAAGTGATATTCAAAGGCTTTAGATACAACAATCTTTATCTTGTTGACTTCACCTCCGAAGATGCAAACTTGATGACATGTTTGTTCACCAAGACTTCACTTGGTTGGCTTTGGCATAGGAGGCTTGCTCATGTTGGAATGAACACTCTCAACAAGCTATTGAGGAAAGAGTTAGTGAGAGGATTGAAGGATGTAAAGTTTGAAAAGGACAAACCTTGTAGTGCATGTCAAGCGGGCAAACAAGTTGCAAACACTCATCCAACCAAGGCTTTCATGTCAACCTCAAGAGTGCTAGAACTTCTACACATGGATTTGTTTAGGCCTACAACATACAAGAGCTTGGGTGGTAATCTCTATTGTCTTGTGATAGTGGATGACTACTCAAGATATACATGGACTTTCTTCCTTCATGACAAATCCGAAGTGGCAAGTTGTTTCAAGAAGTTTGCAAAGAGAGCTCAAAATGAATTTGAAGTCAAGATAAAGAAGATTAGAAGTGACAATGGGAAAGAGTTTGACAACACCAACATTGAAGCTTATTGTGATGAAATTGGAATCAAGCATGAGGTTTCTTCAACCTACACTCCTCAACAAAATGGTGTAGTTGAGAGAAAGAACCGGACTTTGATCACCCTTGCAAGAACAATGTTAGATGAGTGCAACACTCCCGAAAAGTTTTGGGCCGAGGCAATCAACACCGCATGCTATGCTTCAAATCGCCTCTTCCTCCAAAAGTTTCTTGGCAAGACCCCCTATGAGTTGCTTAATGGGAAGAAGCCGGAAGTCTCATTCTTCCGGGTGTTTGGTTGCAAATGCTACATCTACAAGAAGCGTCAACACCTAGGGAAGTTTCAAAGACGTTGTGATATTGGTTTTCTTGTTGGTTACTCATCAAAGTCCAAAGCATATAGAGTATTTAACCATGCCACCGGTTTGGTTGAAAAAACATATGATGTGGAATTTGATGAATCTAACGGCTCCCAAGGAGCAATTGAGAATTGTGATGATGTAGGTGATGAACCCTTGAGGGAGGCCATGAAGAACATGCCCATGGGTGACATCAAGCCAAAAGATGATGAAGACGATGTGCAAATCATTGATCCACCATCTTCATCACGTGTGCCTCAAGATGATGACAAGAATGAGAGAGTTGAAAATGAAGATACTTATGTCTCTCATGAACAAGCCGAGGCACAAGCACAAGATGTTGATGCTCCCCATCCACCTCCTCAAGTGGTTGATAGAAGAAACTCACCTCTACTTCAAGCTCATCCACAAGAACTCATCATAGGGAGTCCTACTAAGGGAGTAATGACTCGATCTCAAAAGCTAGCTTCTTTCGTTGAACATCACTCTTTTGTCTCTTGTGTTGAACCTAAGAATGTAGAAGAAGCTCTTCAAGATCCGGATTGGGTGAATGCCATGCATGAAGAATTGAACAACTTCACCCGCAACCAAGTATGGACACTTGAAGAGCATCCTAAAGGTGCAAGAGTCATTGGAACCAAGTGGGTGTTCCGAAACAAGCAAGATGACCAAGGCATAGTAGTGAGGAACAAGGCAAGACTAGTTGCAAAGGGGTTCTCTCAAGTTGAAGGCCTTGATTTTGGAGAGACCTTTGCACCCGTGGCAAGACTTGAAGCCATTCGTATCCTCCTTGTATATGCATCACATCATGATATGAAATTATATCAAATGGATGTGAAAAGTGCATTCTTAAATGGCTTTATAAATGAACTAGTCTTTGTCAATCAACCTCCCGGGTTTGAAGACCCTAGATATCCTAATCATGTTTATAGGTTGTCCAAGGCGCTATATGGGCTCAAGCAAGCCCCTAGAGCGTGGTATGAGCGCCTCCGGGACTTCCTCATTGAGAAGGGCTTCACCATCGGGAAGGTCGACACCACACTATTCACCAAGAAGCTTAATGGGGAGATCTTCATTTGTCAAGTATATGTTGATGATATCATCTTTGGGTCAACAAATGAAGATTATTGCAAGGAATTTGGTGAATTGATGTCGAAGGAGTTCGAGATGTCAATGATTGGTGAGCTCACATTCTTCCTTGGTTTTCAAGTCAAGCAAATGAGAGAAGGGATTTTCATCTCTCAAGAAAAGTATACCAAGGATCTTCTCAAAAGATTCAAGATGGAAGAATGCAAGCCAATCAAGACCCCAATGCCATCAAATGGACATCTCGACCTAGATGAGGGAGGTAAACCGGTTGATCAAACTCTCTACCGTTCTATGATTGGTAGCTTGTTGTACCTTACCGCATCTAGGCCTGATATCATGTTTAGTGTGTGCATGTGTGCTCGCTTTCAAGCGTGCCCTAAAGAACCTCACTTAAGTGCCGTAAAAAGAATCCTAAGATATCTTAAGCACACCCCAAGCATTGGTCTATGGTATCCCAAAGGAGCTAGATTCCAACTAGTTGGCTATTCCGACTCGGATTATGCCGGTTGCAAGATTGATAGAAAAAGCACATCCGGAGGGTGCCATTTGCTTGGAAGATCCTTAGTATCTTGGTCATCTAAAAAGCAAAATAGTGTGGCTTTGTCCACCGCCGAGGCGGAATACATTGCCGCGGGGGCTTGTTGTGCACAAATCTTATATATGAAACAAACCCTCCTAGACTATGGAATTGTTCTTGAAAAGGTGCCACTTTTATGTGACAATGAAAGTGCCGTTAAAATTGCTAACAATCCGGTACAACACTCTCGCACCAAGCACATAGATATCCGCCATCACTTTCTAAGAGACCACGTTGCTAAAAATGACATATCACTAGAAGGTGTACGAAGTGAAAATCAATTAGCGGATATCTTCACTAAACCTTTGGACGAGGCTACCTTTTGTAGGCTAAGAAGTGAACTTAATGTGCTTGATTCAAGTAACTTTAAAAAATGAGCGGGTGTTGTCCCTTGCATTGCATTGTATTATATGTCATGTTTACTTTATCGCAATGCATTTAGGGCTTGGCTAACACGGTTACGATAACCCTCCTTCGGAGGAGTGAAGAAGCCTAACCGTGGATCAAACTTGACAAGCAACCTAGCTTTACTTTCTTGTATTGCATTGCATATGCATGGTTGTTTGTTTGTCGTTTCTTTTCGATTTAGGTTTGAGCAACCTCTGTGTTCGTCCATGGATAGAGAGAGCATTCGACGCTCCTAATGGTCCGAAAACTCTATTGCATGGCCATACGTTGCTCCTCGGGTGTTTATTGCCTAATTTCGTAAAAATTATACTAGCCTAAGGCAAAATATTTTAAAAATTTGAGGGTTTGAGTGAGGTCACTCATATCAGGTTCCAATTGGTGTTTATTTGTGTCTCTTTGAATTGGAACTTGATTGGGAGAAGTCGCGTCGAAGTTCGGAACGAAGAATGGCGAAGAACAGCGACCGGACGCTGGACCGGACGCTGCACCGGACGCAGTGATGCTTCACCACCGCGTCCGGTCCCGACGTCCACCAGCGCGTCTGGTCATCCAGAAGACCTTTTCCAGATCTAGGCACCGGACGCTGCACCGGACGCGCCTCTGACGACCACCGTGTCCGGTCCCGGCTACCACCACCGCGTCCGGTGCTCCGCGATGAATTCCCGAGCTCCCAGCGACCGGACTCTGACCGCGTCCGGTCAGTCCACACCGGACGCGTCCGGTCACTCCAGGCGCTTACTGGAGTGTGACCGGATGCTGCACCACCGCGTCCGGTCATAATGACCACCGCGTCCGGTGATAGCGTATCGAGCGGATCTCAGCCCCTCATAAAACCGTTCGTCTTCGGCCGGTTATTTTCAATCTAGCTCGCGTTTTTCACCGCCGTGGCCTAATCCGCCGTTTCGCCGCCGTTCTCGCCGGAGCCGCCGCGCCCTTGCCGTCCTCCTCCTCTCCGGCGACTCCTCCGTGCCTTGCCGCGCCTCCCTGCCCTCGCACGCTGCCCGCGCCTGCCCAGCCTCGCTGCCCAGCTGCGCCCGCGCCTCTGCCGCTGCTAGCTGCGCGCCACCGCCGCCCGTTCACCTCGCCGCCGGTGAGCCGCTTTCCGCCGCCGTGAGCCTCGCCCCGGGCAGCCAGCACCTCCTCCGGCCGTGGACCATCTCGTGCTCACCCTCGATCGGAGTTCGTCACACGTTTTGACCAAACCCTAACCTAGGGTTTGCGAAACGCGTTCGGCCGTTCGTCGTCGAGTTTTCGTCACGCGTCGCTCTCCTCGCAAGCGCTCGTCCAGTGAATTCGGGGAATCTCGCGATCTAGGTCACCTCATCTCGTCACCGTCTTCTCGTCGATCCGAGCGAGTCAGTCGGTGTGTCAGGATCTGATCTGTTCGCTAAATCCGAGGCCAAGCCTGCGGATACGGATTGAGGCCAAGCCTCTCGAGTGTCAGTTCATCATCTCACAGAGGTTTTCAGGCAGTCGATCAGCATGGTGCGTTGCAAGAACGCTGGTGGTGCTCCTGGTGACGGGGACAACAGTCCTCCCCGCCGTGATGAGATTGCGCGTGGTAAGCGCATCAAGATTGCAGCCAGGAAAAAGAGGAAGACACTGTCAGATGCAGAGGTTGCTCAGGCCGTGGCAGACGCTGCAGAGCAGGCAGAGAGAGGTGGCAGACGCAGTGGCATTCACATAGGCGAGCGTCGCTTTCACCTTGAAGGTCGACAGCTCGGCACTGAGGCCACTGAGGGTACCGAGGCTACTGGACCTTTCGAGCAGATATCAGTTGATCCACCCTCAGAGCAGACACAGGCTACAGAGGCTACACACGCTACTGAGTCTACCCAGGCCACTGAGGCTCCACAGGCCACTGAGGATACAGAGGAGCAGGCAGCTCAGTCTCCACCACGTCGCCGCTCCACACGTGCTCGTACACAGGTGACACCTAGGCTAGAGGGCCAGCGTCGTGGTGCATGACCTCCTCCCAGAGTTAGAGGGTCACCCCCGGTCGAGCACTTAGACCTGAGGGGTGCTTCAGCACGTCAGGTGCAGGGGTTGAGGTTTGTGGAGGTCAGCCGATGGTTTCCACCTGTCAGAGATTCCAGAGCTTCAGAGGGTTTCTATACCCCACTTCAGGAGGATTTCTACAGGGCCCTAGTTGACAGTGGCACTGCTTTCAGACCTCAGAGGGTATGTCGACTAGAGGCATTGGTTGATGTTGTGGGAGAGCAGCTACGTCCACACCTGTCCTATATGCCTGGCTTATCTGATCTTCTTGGACGGACAGGTGCTTACTGCGGCACATGGGTCAGAGAGTTCTATGCTTCACTGTGGATTGATCCTGCCCATGAGTTTATTCACTTTGCATTCAGAGGCCGCGATCACAGACTCTACAGCTCCAGAGCCCGAGAGATCCTCAGACTACCTGCTTCTGACACGAGGATCCATCAGTTGTGCTATGGACAGACTCCACCTCCCAGACGCCCTCACGGTGGTTCAGTGCCACCCACCGACCTTGTTCGACCCTGCTTTCGCGAGCCTTTTGGCGAAGGGTCACGTCGTACGCCTGCCAGCCTGACGCCACTTGCCAGAGTCTTGGATGCTATACTCAGACGCACTTTACTGCCCAGACTCGGCTACAGAGAGGGACTGACGAGGATGCAGCTTTGGGTTGTTCACCACCTCCTTTCACAGCGACAATTTGATATCTGGGATCTTATCCTTAGTGAGATGGAGGACACCATTGCTGAGGGCTTCAAGAGTAACCGTCAGCTTCCCTATGCCCACTGGATTTGTTTTATCATCAGATCTGCTATCCAGATGCCACCAGAGATCAGGGCATAGATTGCTAACACTACTACAGCTTTCCCTGATTATGATATCAGACAGCTTTGGGCCTCTGTTACTAGAGATCAAGCCCCAGCGCCAGGACAGCGTGAGCGCCCAGACGTTCCTGAGACAGCAGCTGAGCAGGACGCCAGAGTTGACGAGCTTGCCGAGGCAGAGCTCGCAGACCTTGAGACTCAGACTGCTGAGATACCTGAGGATGTCACTTCAGACAGCACATATGAGGACTACCAGCCCATCCCCAGGTACCGGTCTCCTCGGTCTCACGATCACGAGGCCGGAGGATCTGGCTCAGCCTCCCGCTCAGACCCAGCCATGGTGGCTATCCTTGAGAGGTTGACCCAGGCTCAGGAGCAGCAGCAGCAGCAGATACAGCGCCAGGCACAGGATACAGCTGCAGCACTAGCACAGATTCAGGCTCGTCAGGACGAGTTTCAGAGACAGCAGCTTAAGATCCAGAGGCAACAGGTTGAGATGCAGAGACAGAGTCAGCAGCAGTACATGGATCTTCTGCGCCATCTCATCACAGTTGGGGTTCCTCCGCCTGCATCTGTTCTGGCTCCGGCTTTGCATTCCAGTGGTCCGTCGAGTCAGGGACAGCCGAGCTTACTGTTTACATCTCCACAGCAGCAGGTTCCCCAGTCCTTTCAGTCCCCGAGCTTCACTCCTATACATACGGGGTTTACACCGTCAGACCAGCCTCGCCCGCATCTTCTGACAGGCACACCTATCGGTGATCTCAGTGCCACCTACAGCGAGTTGACTGGTCAGCCGACACCCTCGCACACTACTACGTTTCACACTTCGTCAGGGTTGTCAGCTCCCGAGGCAGTCGTTCCACCAGTGACAGGGACCGGGACTACAGAGACCATCCCTTCTTCAGTTGCCTCGACAGATCCCCCAGCTACTGGCGCACTTCAGGCTCAGGTTACTCAGACAGATCCACTTGTTGCTACACAGTCAGTGCCTGTTCCTGCTCAGACCCAGACCGCTTCGCAGCCACGTGCTTCTTCAGAGGGTCAGCCAGATAGCTCAGACTCCGAGGGCGATTCGCTTCACTTCGTGATCACTCCGCGCACCTCGGCACCCGACACGACTCCGTCTGTCCCCCCGTCAGATTAGATTAGTTTTTTGGCGCTTGATGCCAAAGGGGGAGAGAGAGTAGTTTCAGGGGGAGTTCGTTAGTGGGTTTTCGTTCTTTGTGTGCTACTTTCATGCATATCATGTTTACTTTTTAGCATTGCATTCGTGTGACATTGTCGTCGAGTCGTAAACTTTAAGTCTTAATGTGTTATCCGTCTCAGTGATTAATATATGTCACCGTTTTAGCTATAGCTCTAAGGTTGTGCTTCCGTGCCTTACTCCGATTACTTATGAGCTATATCTTTATGTGTACTAACGCTGGATTTGTCTTATCTTATGAAGTACACTCTTTTGGCTTGGAGCACATAAGCAATTCCTAACCTCTTATGCTTATTGTCTTTTGCTCATGTGAACCAAGCATGCTCGAAAACCTTCACTCTAATCTTTTGAAACTAAGTGTTGTCATCAATCACCAAAAAGGGGGAGATTGAAAGCATCTAGGCCCCAAGGTTTGGTTTCGGCAATTAATGACAACACTTTATTACCATGACTAACGTGTGTTTTGCAGAAACTTTGGTAAGTTAGGTCATGGAGGTGATAACTGCTTTGAGCAATGTGGTATTCGTGTCCCTTGTTGGAAATCGTTTCGGTTTTCAAAAGAGTGACGTCAAGGTTAAGGACGGTTAGTTCCGGATGTCGAGGTGTTGAGACACATTCGGAATAGTCGTTAGGATCTTCGTTTTTCTCTTTTGGCCGTACTATAAAGGGGGGCATGAATGGGTAGCTTGACCTAGGCGAGTCCTATGTTTAGGTGTGGTGCACACTTGTTAAACTTGGCGCTAGGCAACCCTAGAATAGCTCAAAGTTCAGTTGGAAGCAACTTGGTTGAAGTTGCGACGCGTTTCGGAAAGTTTCGGGCTGTTTTCCAGTGACCGGACGCGGTCTTCGGGAGCACCGGACGCGTCCGGTCAGTTCACTACCGCGCTAGGGTTTCGGCCCTGACCACCGGACGCGGTCCTCGCGAGGACCGGACGCGGTGGTTAGTGGCTGACACGTGTCACTTTGAGGGAACGCCCGTCGGACGCAACCTGGCTGTGATCGGCGCGTCCGGTCACAGTCCAGTAAGGTCCAGAGAGGACCGGACGCGTCCGGTCATCAGTCATCGGACGCGGCCTCGCGTCCGGTGCGAGTACAGTAAGCACCCTTGCACGATCAGACGCGTCCGGTCACCCCTGACCGGTGCGTCCGGTGGTTCAGTTCAAAATCACGTTTTGACCGTTACGGGCGACCGGCGCGTCCGGTCAGTTCGACCGGCGCGTCCGGTGAGCCCGTGTCAGAAAGTAACGGTTCGTTTTCTTTGAGGGGTGTATAAATACAACCCCTCCACCTCTTTTAGAGGTCTCTTGCTTATTCAAACATCTGAGAAAACCCTTTAGAGTGCAAGGGAGTGCAAGAGCTCTAGTGAGGATAGAGATTTGAGAATCAAAGTTTGAGTTTCCTCACTAGTGATTAGAGAGTAACAAGTGTGCATCCATCTCCTCATTTGGGCTCGTTGGTGTCAAGTGAGAGTTCTAGCTTGTTACTCTTGGTGATCGCCATCACCTAGACAGCTTGGTGGTGATTGGGAGTTTGGTGATCATCCGGCGGAGCTTGTGGATGACCCAACTCAAGTTGTGAGCGGTTTTGGGTGATTCGCCGCGACGGAGTGTCGAAGAATCAACCCGTAGAGAGCACTTGATCCTTGCGCGGATCAAGGGGGAGCGACACCCTTGCGCGGGTGCTCCAATGAGGACTAGTGGGGAGTGGCGACTCTCCGATACCTCGGAAAAACATCGCCGTGTTCCTTGCCCCTTTACTTTCAAGCAATTACATTCTCGTATTTACTTTCATTGCTTGATTTACATTCCTAGAATTGCCATGCTAGACTAGGATTGGAAACTAGGGTGCAAAACTTTTTATCGGTAGACTCTCTAGGAACACAAGTAGGCACTAGGGGTGAATTCCGGCTTATAGGATTTAATTCTTGCAATTAATTTTTAGAAAAGCCCAATTCACCCCTCCTCTTGGGCATCTTGATCCTTTCAGCATGGCTTAACAATTTTGTAAGACACCACATTGTTTTAAATAGAGCTAAGTAATCTATGTACAAATTTTGAGCTAGGTCTAATTAGAATTGCTTATACTTTATGATCTCTCATCTGTTAGTTTCTACACAGTGCACAAATATAGAGTCCACACATATGCAAAAAAAGTACTCTATCATTGTAATAAACTTGCTTACAAATTACTCTAGATATATAGCTTTTCATCCAATTAATAGTTTTCCACCTTGGTATCACACTTTCATATCATTAATTTTCCCAACATATATTTAGTAGAAACATTAGCACGACCTATATGTTAACTTTTGTTGCAGCCCATTTGCCCTTATTTAAGAACCCAATTTTTTCATCCCAATTTTTAGTCTTATCTACTGTAATTTACAATATAAGATCTTCGTTTACATGTTAAATTGAAGCATCGTCTTGTACCTCTTAATTCATAACCTCTTACTATAGTAGGATGACATGCATTTCGATTGACGACCCCTAATGGTCAAGATGTTGAGATGTTTCTATGGAAGAACTTATTGTAATTGGTATAGTCTCTTTTATATTTTTTAATTCTTAATTTAGCTATATCTTAGTCCTCATATGTACAAAAAAATGTGTTATCTTCAAGGACCTCCACCTTTGCCGATAAAGTCTAGCAATTATGAGCTTAATAAAAAATAAATTAATATGCACCATTAGATTTTATGATGATCTAATGGCCTAAATTTAACCGGAGAATCCATACCTAATATAACTAATACATAGCTAAAATTGGACAAAAACTATAGAATCAATTGTCGACCAAAATTGCATCGATCAACTGCATAAGAATTAAAAAAAGATTACAAAACAACCAAAGGTAATTGGTCGATCAGTGTGTTACCTAGAATTGTACTAGGAAAAAACAATATTCATTGCTGTTTTGAAAATAACAAAATAGAAAAGAAATGAATTAAGTTGAATTAAGTTAACAGAACCTCTCTAGACGAAAACATACATTTGATCTCTGGATGGCGAGGAATGGCACGATTTGCAGTAACAAGGCATTTTCGCAGTGGGACTAACAGACATGAAAAGTAATAATTGATGCATGGAGGGGCGCAATGACTACCTGGAGCCTGTGCGTGCTAGATGCCCAAGTCTTGAGTATGCTATTGGCTCAATAACAAGAAAAATCGTGAGCCGTCGGATCGTTACGTGGCTCAATGCAATGTGAGATCCGATGCATGCTAGAGAGGGCACAATGGTGGCACGAATCCAAATACTGATGGTGCGGAAAGCACGGATCCTGGTGGCACCATGAAAGGTATCGACGTTGACGGTAACATAACTCAAATCCAAGAAGCAACAACATGGATGTGCGTGATGTGTCTTGTCACTTGTCGGACCTTGGCGTGGATTGAGCAGTGATGAGCTACGCCTACGAGCCTACTACGCATCATCTGGATATGCCAAAGGTTTGGGCAAAACCAAAAAAAAACAAACAAACTATGGCCTTGTTTCCAAAAGTTAAAATTTTTTCACTCTCTCTTCATTACATTAATCTTTGGACCCATGCATAAAGTAGTAAATGTAGGTAAAAAAACAACTAATTACACAGTTTAGTTGGCAATCACGAGATGAATCTTTTGAGCCTAGTTGGTCCACGATTAGACGATATTTACCAAATAAAACGAAAGTGGTACTATTCATCGGGTTCAAAATATTTGCAATCTAAATGTGGTCTATATATAACAATATTCTCCCACATGATAATATAAACACGACGAATTGCAGTGAGCATGTTGCCTACTAGATAGTCGTGTGAAGAAGAAGAAATGTGGTTGCTAGCGGATCACCGAACCAACAATGAGGATGCAACATTGAGCAGTACCATGAAGAGTACCATATTTACTAGCGTTGGTGCCTACAGTAATCACCATATGTGGCTTCTCACATTGCTAAACACCAATCAGTACACCCCCCCACGCGCACACACCTCACCACCACCAAAAATATGATCGGTAGTACCAATGGTGTGACATAATTACTTTACATAGTGCCAACATCGACCAATGCATATAGTTGTTCCTTATTACACACAAGAGTACTGCTGTCCAAGGAATCTCAAAAACGAAGTTTTAAACCAAATAGAACACAATTGAAGTTTCTAAAAGACATCTAAAAACCAATTCTATTGTTGAATCTCCAACCATGTCTTGAAAACACCTCCATTGCGTTTGTTTCAATATTCCTGTAACCCATCTTCATCATCTAGCGATCCCCTCCTCCTTTTGCAACAGGGACCAGGACCTAATCCAGTAGGTTCCCTGAAGATAACATACAGATAAGATGGTGCTAGGACCTTGTCAAACACAATATTATTCCAAGTTAGCCATAATGCTGTCATACTCTAAAATTTTTAATTTTGAGTTATGCTTAGAAAACACTAAATAAAATAAATGATTTCAATATTTATATAAATTTATTAGATAAGTTAAGTTGCTGTTAATTTAAGTATAGAAAATTATGGTTTTAAACTTTTTCATATTAATTTGATAATGTGGTGTTTGTGTGATGCTTGTCTTTGGTGTTGGTGAGTGCTATTATTTTTTAAAATACCATAGGATGATGTTTACTTCTCATCGGAATTTTTTTTAGCATTTTCTGGATTTAAAATTTCAATTTCCGTGAGCTTAATCTTTTTCCTTGATCTCTTCATCAATCTTTTCATGAGTCCAAACTCATTTGGTTGAGTTCCTTATCTCTCCAAGAGTCTCCAGGATTTTTTCCGTGATTTTTCTGAGCTCCGGGCTATTTTTCGCGGCCAAAAAGGTAATTCTAGATTTTCTGGAATTATTTTTATTCGTGGAATTAAAATAATCCTAAAATTAAGAAATTCCGAAAAGTTTTCAAACCCTGCAACTATATATATGCCGGCGTAGCACTCGACGTCCTAGTTTCAGAAGTACAACCCTTATCGCGAGTTGCCGCTCGTAGCTCCCTCTACCTCTCGCCGTATCTTAAATATACATATATATGTATACGTGCATGCAAGTGCAATACGTGCTGCCAGCCCTCAATTTCCTTCCCATATATGAAATTGTGAATCGTATTCGAGTTGGACATCGTCCTGCCGGCCAGTGCGCCGTTGTGAATCCACACGTATAAAGGGTGAATCCATCGTCTTTTATGATGTATGTATCTACTCCATCGGTTTTGCCCTAGTTACCTGCCGCCGCCGCAGGCTACCCATCGACTCTGGAGTTTCGGCTCCAGTAGTCCTGCTCAACATACGTTGCCGCTGCCGCCGCTGCATGAAGCCTGCTGATGATCGTTGCTGTGAGCCATGCCGAAACTTCCGAAGCCGTTGTTGGCCGCTTGACTTGTCCATGGGCGACTGTTGCCGGTTCGTCCAACTCTCGACATCGCAGTTTTGCTGCCGGGCCACATGGTACGCTATCCATCTCCACCACTTGTCTGTTCATCGATCTGTGCATGTCAACTCCGATCATCATGAGTGTTCCATCTGTTGCTTGACTGCAAGCTTCCGTCGAGCTGCAAAGGCGGCAGCCATGCACCAGTTCATCTGTTTCCAGTCTTGAAGTTCAGCCAGCAAGCAAGCTCATCATTCACCTAGAATTTTGAAAGAAAATAAGGGCCGAGCATGTAAATTCCTCATGCACTACAGCAGAAGCAATTGGCCAATGGAAGAATATCTGTCCGCAACATCTAATTTCTTGTAAGCCCTTTGGTCTATCCACCTTCTATCCTTTACTGTTTTCACATCTAAATTCCGTTGTAGTTCAATCTTGTTGCGCTGCGCTAATAGTGTCATGATTTGCATGTTAGTGTCAACGTTTTTCGTGTCACATGTTTTGGAATATATAGTTGAATATTTAATTAATTATTATATGCACCTAATTTTATAATTAAAAATAACCTAGAGTTATAATTTTGTTCTTGTTGCTTCGTGACTGTGCTGGCGTAGGAGACGCATTAGCAACGTTGTTTATCATGTCACGTGTTTATGATTTTATTAATTTAATTGCTAAATTAATTAACGTTAAAACAATTGGGTTTATAATTGAAAGCCATATAGGTTTTATATCTGTTATACCTGGGTAATTTATACATCAAATATTAATGTGATTAGTTGCTTATTTACATGTGTCTCTAAATTCTAAGTTGCTTAATAAACACGTTGTATATAAGATAAACTGGAGGAGTTGTTTTCATATATATATATATATATATATATATATATATATATATATATATATATATATATATATATATATTACAAAGATAGAGTTAAACTTGATTGAATTATATGGCACTCTTTATAAATAAATTATGAGTAGTTTTGGCGGGCTTCTGAATTAAATCCTGTTTTGAGTAATCTAGTCTAAATAATTTTTTACGTGGTTTTGCTCAATTAATATGAATCAAGCAAATAGCGTTGTGCGTGCTGTTGACCTGCTTCATTTTGCTAGCTAGCTTGATGACATCACATGATGTCATGGGTACGATTTGTGGCCGTTTTTCTTTAGTAAAACAAATCCTGAAATACAATAGAAATACGTATACACATACAATCTTGTTTATGCCATATCTTTCACGTTTTAACTCCGATTTGACCCGTTCAAGTTATGTTAGATTTTTATTTACGAGCTCTACATGTTAGTGTAGCTGTACAGTAGGTTTAGAAAGTTTAATTTTCGAGTTTATATTAAAATAATTATTTATCTATAGGAAATCTTAGAAAATTCATAACTTTCACGTTTTAAATCCGAATTTCGTGATTTTTACGTCTGTGTGATCGTAGTAACGTGTAGAAGAGTTTTACAAACTTTTTATACTATTTTTCTACTGTTGGTGTACTGTTTTAATTATGTCTCTTTGTTTGCTTCGTGTATGATTGCTCGGATGATTGTGTGTTGATGCTTGATGATCGAGTATAGACGGTGAGCAGTTTATTGACGACCAGAAGTATTATTTTGAGCCAGACCAGCAGTATCATCAGGAAAGCTTTGATTAAGGCAAGTATAACATGGGACTATCCTTGTTACCTATTCACTGAAATTATCATACATATACATGTGTCCTCCTTGACAACCATAGAGATTATAACTTAGCTATTGATATCTTGTTTTCTTGACACCTATGGGTTGTGCATATCGGTAGCTATTGTTAGTGCTTAATTATGAACAATGATCTTGTAATTTGACTAATGGATTATGCAATCAACCAATAAGATGATTTTATTATTGTTGAAAGGGGACTAGAGCAAGGGGTTATATTGTTGCTCTAGTTACTCTTCGTAAGGACTTACCTGTAAGTGATAACCGGGATTGACAGTACAGCTATGAGGGCTATATGACTCTAGCTCTAGTTGTTTAAGAGACATTTTCTAGCTTGTTAGTGGTTACCTTAATTGGCGTAAGAATGGCTTGACACGTTGGGTGTAGGACAGTCTCTAGTCTATGAGTATAGCCGAGAAGAAATTGTGCCATTTGAAAAGGGGTTCCTACATTTGTCTGCCGAGTGAATCTAATGGCCCTAACTTGTTAGACGAACTTTTGAATGGCTTTATATGGTTTCTTGTGTTTAGGGATTCATGACCCCTTAGCATGTGGAAATCATGACTTACAGTGAAAGTGTACACCTCTGCGCAGAGTTAAAAACTGGTATACTAGCCGTGCTCACGAATACGAGCGGCCTTGGGGATTCTTACAGAATAGTTGATCACCATTGTTATACCATGTTTAATTAATGTTGTTACTATTATGCTCATATTAATGCTATTTATTATCCTTATTACAACTGATCATTGATTCATTAATGGGAATTGGAATACCTTGATGCTACTCAATTGCTAATTATATGATGATTAAAAGCTAAATGCAATCAACAGTGTCTAGCCTTTTGTGCCTCATGAACCCTGTGTTATACTTGTTGAGTTCGACATGGACTCATCTTTGCTATTTCCCCACACTCCAGTGTATAGTAAGGTGTTGCTCAGAAGAAGGATAAAGATATAGTGGAGTTTCTAGAAGTCTTTCAGAAGTGTTTGTCATACGGAGCCACCAGTCAGCCGTCCCAGAGAAGAATGGAGCCTAAAGTTTAGTCCTTGTTCCATGATACTCTGATGTAAATGTTAATTTATAGCTATGTATACGCTATATAATAACATTGTTTCTGATATTTTTTCATTCTGACATGTGTGTGGATTTCCTGGGCACAAATATGGCTGGCCTGGTTTTGTTCTTTAGAAAACCGGGTGTGACAACATAATACACTAGCTCCCACAAGTATATGAGATTTCAGTTTTCTATTTAACCCTTGCAACCAACCTGTAAACATATTATGTATGCTAGTTGAAGGTATTAAATTAAAGCAAACATGGACAATTCTCCACATAAATTTAGCAAAATAGCAGTCAAAGAGTAAATATTGTATAGACTCATCTGAAGAACAGAAACAACACTTCTTATCTCCTTGCCACTGCCGTTGTACTATATTGTTGTAACACCCCTGGTGTTACGAGCTCGCTTAGCACCGTGGTTAAGGTCTGAAAGAAATTAACTAAACAAGTTCCTCGGAGTTTAAACTTTAAAACTTACATGAAATGATGAACTAATCCCATGCGACTCACTTTGTGGTTGAGAGGAATCAAATACAAATCCAGAAGTTAAGTATTTAGTGCTAACTGCTGGTGAAAATCCTAATAAGAAAAATATAACATGTAGATTTAATCGTTCGGCACGGAAAGCAAGTTCGTTAAGCAAAAATAAATTATAGCGTGAGCAAGTTATTATGAATATGAACGTGTGACTTTAATTTTTGGAAAATAAGAATGGTTGGTTAGTATTCTTCGGTGCTCAGAAATCAGACCTGGGATTAGGATAAGTCTTTTCGTTAAGTCGGCTAACGTAGGAGTGTATATTTAAAAGTATCATTTGTTTTGTTGACAAATTATATTGAGCAAAATAAATAATTAGGGCTTAATGTTTTATTCCTAGCTGGTATATACATTTCTGTATTTGCTAGTGGGCTAAGTTAATAAACAAATAAAATTTATAGTGAGCTAAATAAATAAAAATGTATTGAGGTAATTTTATCCGCACACGCTGCGCTCGTCGGCGCCTCTGTGCCAGGGCACTGCCCGTGCCCACGCCTTGACCCTGGCCGCGCCTAGGCCAACCGCTGGCCCCTGCGCCTCTCGACCACCGCTGTCGCATTGCTGCTGCTGCCCGGCACCGTCATTTCCGCCGTCGCGTCCGCGCGCTGTGCGCTGCTGCCGCGGCGCCGCTCTGCTGCTCGCGTGCTGCGCACGGCTGGCCCGCTGCTCTGGCGCGTTGGCCGGTTGCGTGCCGACCCAAGCCGGTGCCTGGCCGTCGCTGCGTGGTTAACGTGACGCTCGCCCCGTCCTCCGATTTAGCTTCTCGCGAGCCAGTGCCGCTGCCACCGCACCGTGGTCCTCCGGCCCTAGTCGCAGTGCTGAGGTGACGCTCCTCTGCCTCAGTTGCCTCGCTAGCAGCCAACCACAGCCTGCCGAGGCAAGGGCGAGCCGTGTCCAGCCAGGGAGTGGAGCCTGTCGCGGTGGCAGATCTTACCGCGCTGCCTCCCTGTGTGCCCATTTATGGAGACCGCCGCGCTGACAGGACTCGTCGCACGCCTGCTCGCAAGTGGACGCGCTGCTCCGGCCGTCACTGGCCTTGACAGAGCTGAAATAGTCGACGCCGTCTCTGCCGGGTGTAGCTTAGAAAACCAGCAGCGATACGAGTTCTAGCATGAGCAGTGGCACATCTTTTAGCCGTGCAGCCATTTTCAATCGAGAAAGGACAGAGCGTAGGCGGTAGGCAGGCGTGGGATGGGAGACTGGCTGTCAGCGTTGCATTCATGGGGGACTGTGCAGTGCAGCTTGGAAAGTCACGTGAAAATTTTCAGTACGCCCCTGTCCCCTTCCTCGCTGCTGCTTGCATGCACGCACTGGAGCACTAGAGAGAGAGGAGGGTGTGCAGAAAAAGATAGAGCGCCTGTACTGCCGCATGCGCTGCTGCCCCTGATGCACGCCCGCGCACGTCGAGCGACTTGTCTTGTCTCAGTTTTTTAAAGGGTGCACTCACAACCGAGTAGCGTGTGTGCTCTTTACTTCACAGCAGCCGAGCAAATTCAAGCCGCAATAGACCCTTTCTTCCTCGTCTCTAGCCGTGCCCGGCACCCGGCGTTCTCGCCTCTTCACCTCGGCACACATGCGCACTGCCTCAGCGCACCGACGCGGCCGCGCTTCCGTCGCCTCCGCACGCCTGTAACCCAATGGGGCGCGCACGTGACTCCATCTCTACCTACCTGCTGCCTTGGCTAACCTCAAACTCCGCCAACCCTCCACGAGCGATGTCTCCGTTGTCCGTGCTCACGAGCTTGCTTTCGCCACCGCAAGTCTCGCCACCGGAGACTAGCGGACATGGCCGCCGTGGGCACGTCATGGTGTTTGGAGGCCACTAAAAATCACGGAACAATGATAAACCGATGAATCAGCCGAAGGATGTCGACGTCAAGCGAGAAGATGGTGTAATGATGACCATCCGAAAGATTGGAATGCTAACTTATTTATAATGTTATTTACCCAGGCAAGCCCCGGTGCATGACCCCTATTATTCTGCACTTTATTTTATATTTGTGCATTAAGTTTTAAGGAGTTGAATGAAACCCACTTGCATATATATTTTGATCCCATGAGTCTTACTAGTATGACAGGATCGTGTAGAATGCTATGCTACAGGACTCTGGTAGAAGTCGAGTGATTACCTGTCACTCGCGAGAGATAGGAAAATATATTATTGTTACTATTATCATGGTACTATCACATGGAATGTATTTGGATAATTGGACACCGGGCGGAATGGGTTGGATGGACTTGGATCTGGTTGGGCAACAGAGCGGGGCTCTGGTTGCGTTTGTTCCGCCTGTGTCAATTAAGGACCGTTCGTTGCATGGACCCTGGTCAAGTCACAGATTTATTGTCCCGAGCATATACTTGCTTATGGGAGCGGGAAGACTTGTTTCTCTCTTGTCATGGGTTCCGGCTCTTTTTGGACCGGTTTTTTAGGGTGGTCTTATATATTTGGTTGAGGAGATCTAAGCACCATACTGAGGCCGGGCCTGCAGTGTTGGGGGCTTAGAGTCCGAGCTTGGACGGGGACCTGGACCCCTTGACAAGAGTAGAACGGGTTGGCCTTGCTTGTGCCCGGGGTACAAGCATGGCGTGTGTTTTCGGGGCACCCAGCTGGGCATATTGATTCGCGAATCGCCGTTTCTGCGTGACGGTACGGCTTGACTACGCTCTGGCATCGTAGTAAGAACTGACAGTTGAAAGATGAAGAAATGGTTCCTTTTGCTCAACCCTGCTTGATTATAGACTAGGTGCTTACATAGAAGGTTAGGTAAGAAATAAAATACGGCTATTAAAAGTAAGAAATTAAGGACGTACTCTTAGCGCTGCTTCTCGCAAACAAGAAACCCACAAGCCAAAAGCCTTGCATAATCCTTGGAGTCTTTTTACTTCCTCCTGACGGGTAAGTCTTGCGGAGTACAATTGAGTACTCAGGGTTTGTTCTACCCTGTTGCAGGTGACAGATGCTGATAAGCTGACACTTGTGTGTGGAAACCTTCTGGTGGGCTCAGCGAGGATTTCCTTTACGATGCGGAGTAGAGTTTATTTATTAAAACTCTCACTAAAAGTTTTATAAGGAAATACTATTAATCTGTTATCAATTCATGCATTTAAACGTTCTTCATGTTAATGTTAACTTGTCATTAAATGATTTCATTTCCGCTGAACTCTGATAATGTTTATATTCTGCTGTTATAACTTCATAATGAATTACTCTGATGTTGTACTAAAAGTGATGTAAGAAAGGGTAAGGATGTTGTAAGCTTTACTCTCTCATTTGTGATCCTGATGTAAAAATGTGGATCTTCGAGTTCTCCCTTGCGGTGTGCTCGACGGAATCGCGTAGTTTAGTGTTCTCCCTGGGGTACTTAGTGTCTAATGGAAGACGAGTACTCTTGGGAGGGCATTAGATTAGGCGATTCTGCCACAATTATCCTTTGTTAAAACTACTCCCTTATATAAGTACCATATAAAGACTTTGATTTTGAGAGGTAGTTTCAGTTTCTAGATTAGGGTGTTATTAGGGATAGCTTCTGCTATCAATAATGCTTTGTACATGGATTTAACTGAAAACAATCCATTCTGATGTAGCCCCCACATGAAATGATCTCTTTGGTTTGTTAATTGTACATTGGCAACCGTCGCAACCACATCATGACATGCTTGTAAAAATGCCTACCAGCGATATCCTAAAGGCTATATTCAACGGTACCATGGATACCACCGTTCTTACAGATGCACTTTTTTCCTAATAATATTATATAGTGCCAGAAAGATAAATTTTAGTGGATGCGGTCTTATCCATGCCCTCTCAAAATCGCACTTGAGACCCGTCACTTAGATCAAACTTACCCAGCAAAAGAAACTCTCCCTTGACCTTCATAAGGCCAGCCCAAAACTAAGAATCTCCAGGCATGTGTTGAACCTGACTCAACGTTTTGTCCCTTAGATATTTATTCCTAAGCATCTATTGCCAAACCCCATCTCCATTTACCAACTTAAAGAGTCATTTGCTAGAAGACACTTATTATGGACATCTAAATTGAAAACTCCCAACCCTCCTTAGTCTTTCGGCATACATACTACCTCCCATTTAGTCAATATATATTTCTTCTTGTGGTGATCACTCTGCCAGAAAAATCGAGACCTGAAGTAATCCAGTTTTTTCAGAACCCCTCGAGGTACCTGAAAGAAAAAATTCCAGATACGACGACATCCAAATTGTAGAGGACATGATAAAATTTATTCTTATAAAAATTATCTAGAAATGGATAGCAAGCAGAATCATATGTATAGATGCAGCTGCTACAGGCTGCAAGAGTTAGTCACATAAGCATGCATGCTACTAACAGTTCATGCTTCATGATTATTAAATCATATAAAAGGATCAGATCATAGAAAAATTCATGATTTAAGTCACAGTGCTTTACAAATTAATAATGTCTAGGTGGGGAAGCATGTTTGCTGCTTTGTAAGGTTCACTATTGCTTGATGGTTGTTTAGCCATATATAAACAATTTGAGGGTTCAGAATCAAACTGTCTTTTAGGGTATACAGGAACAGTATGCATCGCTAGTAACATTGTAGGAGAAAAGAATAATTAATTCTAATTATCCTGTAGCTTATCTGGGCCACAAATCTACGATACATTATCTCTCTCCAGTGAGTGAATCAAGTGTTCGTAGTTGTCATACCCAGTTTTCTAAAGAACAAAACCAGGCTAATCATATGTGTGCCCAGGAAGTCCACACATATGCCAGAATGAAAAAGTATCAGAAACAATGTTATTATATAACGTATACATAGCTATATTAACACTTACATCAGAGTATCGCGGAACGGTGACTAAACTTCAGGCTCCATTCTTCTCAGGGACGGCTGACTGGGGGTAGCATATGCCTAGCACTTCTACTAGTCCTCTGGAAACTCCACTACACCTTTGTCCTTCTTCCGAGTAGCATCTTACTACACACTGGAGTGTGGGGGAAATAGCAAGAGTGAGTCCATGTCGAACTCAACAAGTATATCATGGGGTTCATGAGGCTCAAAAAGGCTAGACACTGTTTGACTGCGTTTAGCTTTTAATCATCATATAATTAGCAATTGAGTAGCATCAAGATAATCCAATCCCATTAATGAATCAATGATCAATTGTAATAAGGATAATGAATAGCATTAACATGAGCATAATAATAACCAACAATAATTAAGCATGATATAATAATGGTGATCAACTATTCTGTAAGAATACCCAAGGCCGCTCGTATCCGTGAGCACGGCTAGTATACCAGTTTATTAAACTCTGCGCAGAGGTGTACACTTTCACTGTGAGTCATGATTTCCAAATGTGTGGGGAGATCAAACCCAAACACCGGAGAACCATATAAAGCCACTCAAAAGTTCGTCTAACAAGTTAGGGCCATTAGATTTACTCGGCAGGCAGATGTAGAACCCCCCTTCCCTGTGGCACAACAACCGCAGCCTATACACACTAGGCCAGGGGCTCGCACTACACCCAACGTGTCAAGCCATTCTTACGCCATTTAAGGTAACCACTAACAAGCTAGAAAAGGTCTCTTGAACAACTAAAGCCAGAGCCATATAGCCCTCACAGTTGTACTGTCAATCCCGGTTAATGCTTACAGATAAGTCCTTATGGAGAGTAACTAGAGCAACAAACAAACAACACAGTGCTCTAGTCCCCTTGTAGCAGGAATTAAAATCATCTTAATGGTTGATTGCATAATCCATTAGTCAAATTACAAGATCATTGTTCATAATTAAGCACTAGCAATAGCTACCCAAATGCATAACCCATAGGTGACAAGGAAACAAGATATCAATAGCTAAGTTATAATCTCTAAGGTTGTCAAGGTAGACACATGCATATGATATTGATTATAGTGAATAGGTAACAAGGATAGTCCCATGTTATACTTGCCTCTTTCCCAAGGTTAAGCTGCTCAGAATTTTCAGCTGCTATCTTCCGGTCTCCAACTTTTGCTTCAACTGTCGGTCCTCAGCTCCTAGTCTTCAGCGCTAACGAACCACGCTTCCTCTACTCGTAGCAACCAAGCAACACAAATGGACAACCAATCAAACAACTAAGAACCATACACCAATCAAAAGAAACACTTTAAAGGAGAGCGCACTAAACGGCATGACTCGTTGCTACGATCACGAAAATGCAAGAACGACAGATAACGGAACTATCGTTAAAAAGAAAAAGATTATCAGAATACTTATATTATAAAAGGAACCACTGCATGCTTGATTTATTTTAATTAAACAAGACCACGTGAAATACATTAATTTAGATTAGTCACTATACAGTTTAATTAGAAACCGAACTAAATCTAGCCATGCTTTACTTCTATAAATATGTCTTATATTTATTTAAGTCATTCAAACTATAGCTTGCAAAAGAAATTAAAATATGAGAGAGCATTATACGATCGTGTTTAAGCTAGACAAAGTATAATCAAAACATATTTGAGTTTATACTATTCAATTTAATATTCATTTGCAAAAGGACGATGTGGCAACACTATATTGCTTTTGATTATTTTATATATAAAGGTACTAGTGGCACATGAACTTTAATCAAGTTAATATTTAGATTCATAAATATGGACCCTAACATGCACGCTGTTATCGCGACTCGGAGGTAAAACAGTGATATGGCGCAGGATTGAAGCTGTACGTTGGAAGGGGAATGATGTGCAGACGGCATGACATCAACATCATCTTTAATCAATAAAATAATAGACAAGAAGGTGAGGCTGACCTGCTATAAATCGACAAGCAGGAGTTTGCAATTGATGAACAGGAACAACTATGTACGTTGTTGCTGATGGACAGGTTCTGAACAAGGATTGCTATAGCTGAGATGACTTCGTGTTTGCTTGTGAGTGCTCGAACATGGATGCTTCATCAGCTTGTAAACTCGATTGCTGTGGAAAACACTAGCGTCCATCAAGCAACCGCAAGACGGCGCCATACGATAGCAGTTTTATAGCTGCTATCTTGTACGACGATTGAACATGGTGATGGACAGCCAGCGACGTCGGGCGGCCGGCATCCATGATAGTCAGCAGGTCATTCGGTTTGGACAGGCGAGATTGCTCCAGCTGCTAGGGCAAAGGGCAGCGCCATAGACGGAAACTTGAATCAGACATCACCGAAAACATGCATGGGAGAGATGAAAAGCTAGCTAGCACGGAGAACTCACCTAGGCGCTTCACGAGGACAAGGAGAGACTCAACGACGACGGGTGGCAACGGCGGCAGCTCTGCTCGGCGAGATCAGCGGGACGGCAGGGCACGGAGTCGCGGACGCCGCGGAGCTACGCTAGGGTTTAGAAAATAGGATATCTGCATTGAGACCGCAAGGCCCAAGCCTCTCCATCTGATCCTTCTATATAGTGGGGCACGATTGGCTCGTAAGGAGAGTTGGAGCCGTCGTTGGTTTGGTGGAGCAGTTACGTGAGATGCAAACGGATTCCATGTCCATCGTGTATTGCATGCATATACATGTATATGTCAATTTTTTTAACCATGCCTTGCATACATTACGCGACAAAACTAATTATTTTTCTTCTTGAGCATTGGCAACTTAATCACGTCTTCCATCTGTCAAGATTACTTATTCCTAGAATATTAAATTTTGTGACTAAAAATAATTCTAGAATTATTATTCGAGCCACCATAAATACTTTGAATGATTCCAAAAATTCAGGGAAAGTTTTCAGAGATATTCTGGAACTGGAGGAACCCAAAGAAAGTATTTGGAGCTCACTATAAAATAATTTTGGAGCTTCGTGGTCGCCAATGGAGTCCGCCGGGAAACATTGGAGTGGAAGCGGAATTCGCCGAAGATGAGAAACATGGCCGGAAAAGCTCGCCGAACCATCGCTGAAATTTTGCCGGAACGCAAGCTGTACATGACGAACTTCGGCGAGGGGTGCAGGGAGCTACGAGCAGCGGCTCGCGATAAGGGTTGTACTTCTGAAACCAGGGCGTCGAGGGCTTTTGGCCGCGAAAAATAGCCCGGAGCTCAGAAAAATCACCAGAAAAATCCTAGAGACTCTTGGAAAGATAAGGAACTCAACTAAATAGGTTTGGACTCATGAAAAGATTGATGAAGAGATCAAGAAAAAAGATTAAGCTCACGGAAATTGAAATTATAAATCCAGAAAATGCTAAAAAGTTTTCCGATGAGAAGTAAACGTCGTCCTATGGTATTTTGAAAATAATAGCACTCACCAACACCAAAGACAAGCATCACACAAACACCACATTATCAAATTAATATGAAAAAGTTTAAAACCACAATTTTCTATATTTAAATTAGCAGCAACTTAACTTATCTAATAAATTTATTCGAATATTGAAA
Organism: Saccharum hybrid cultivar R570; assembly: GCA_038087645.1. Lineage (NCBI taxonomy): Eukaryota > Viridiplantae > Streptophyta > Magnoliopsida > Poales > Poaceae > Saccharum > Saccharum hybrid cultivar. The sequence continues at coordinate 3,873,705 of JAQSUU010000254.1, read as the reverse complement.
TCATTTATTTTATTTAGTGTTTTCTAAGCACAACCTAAAATTGAAAATTTTAGGGTGTGACAATTCTACCCCACTTAACAGGAATCTCGTCCCGAGATTCGGAGAGACTAGAGAGAAAGTTGATCTGCAAATCTTCACTCTTCTTTAATCAACTCTTATCCAATGATGATGCCACAAACTTAAAACCAACTTTATAAATGTGTCATTTAGACCCTTACGATTCTTGTAGATGGTTCTAACAGGTTACCACTCTGAGAAAAGATACCTACGCTCGATAGTGACTTTGCAATCATGTAGATAGCTGATGCTTCCAGATGACGAAATAGAATGTATAAATCCTCCATCTTATATCGTCTTTAGTTCGACAAACCCCCTTAAGAAGAGATCAATTGGAGAACACCAATGGATAGATTATATTTGTTTCTGAGTGATAACTATCATCATGTCCTTATATCATCTCAAAGAGACTCATGAGCATATCCAAGATCAAGTAACCTACACTTCCTCACGAGCAGAAAAATAGCAGTGCAGAAATACAGTTATAAATCAAGTTCTACGAATCCAATGATATTGTAGCTTATACCGTTGGAAAGCTTATCAAATTTACTACAACTTTCTTATAGAACACTTCTCCAGATTCTGCAGTTAAGGTAGTCGAAAACTGTGCACAACAGAAACTATTTCAGGTTGCTGACAGCACAGATGCGTCGCCTTGTGATTTTCATAACTCCCAAACCATAATAGCTATCAGGGTGGTTCTTACGGTCAGAGAAAGATATTGAAGTCTACTATTGTCCAGAATTTATCTATGATTTTTGGGCATCCAAAAATAGAGATATAAGCTAAGAAAGACAGACTACTCTAAAAAGATAGGATAAGGCAGAAACGAGATTAAGAGAGACTAGAGAGATAGATAACGCTAATCTTCAAGTCTTCATGCTTCTTTGATTTGTGTTGATGAGATATAAGACATGGATTGAGGATAGCCAAAAGATGACAAGAAAGATAAAGTTTGATCTTCAGTTCTTCGTACCTCGCCGCTTGAGATTAATGATGGTAGCTGACACTACCCCACCTAACAAAGGTTTTGTTCTACCTGGCAATGTCATTGAAGGCAACACTTTCTTTAAGGCTTGCTGCTAATGATAAGTCCTTCACTTAAAACTTACTAAACATACTTGATATGGGGGTGATGTCATCTAAGTTTTCATGAAACTAACTATAGACTTCCAACATCTCCTTCCTATGTCGTCCATGCTAACTTGTATAGAGTATGTTGAATTGAATGTTGAACTCCCAACTGATGATAGCTTAAAGTGAAGACCAGTCCTAATGAATACCCGAGCTTCTTGTAGACGATCCAACAAAGCACTGATCCCAAGCAACAACACTAGCACATGAGTAGACTTCCAATCATAGAGATAACCACTTCTTCCAAGTGAAGCAATAGGACATACGAAACCTTCATCTTGCAACACTCACAACTTTGCTATCCCTCTTAAGAAAAAGAAACTAGGGGACACCTAAGTAACTTGCATCTCCTTTTATTCTAGATAACCATAATCATCTCTAATGTAAGATTCCAAGGCAAATCAATGAGATTCAAAGATATCCAATGATATATTCACTTATACAAGATAAGGAAGTAATGCAGAAAATTTCTGGGCGAATTCCAATTTCAGCAGTTCAGTAAATCTGGCATAACTCGAGCCACAAAGATCCAAATGAAGTGATCTTTACATGTTGGAAAGCTTATGAAATTATCTACAACTTTTATTCACAACACTTTTCCAGATTCTGTCCATAAGTTAGTCAAAAACTGAACTTAACCGAAACTGTTTCAGGATTCCAGACTGCGCAGTGACCCCAACTTGGAACAGGTATATCTCTTAGCTCATAATAGATAATAAGGTAAGTCCAGTGGGTTTGGAAAGATACAGAAGTCTAGTTATTTCTAGTAAAATTTCATAAATTGCTCATGTCCATATCTTGAGATATAGCAGAAACATTGCTGACCGCTATAGAAATCAGCATGCGGAGTATTACGTAAAACCTACCCCACTTATCATGGATCGAGCTACTCCTCAAGACGAAACCTTCCGGGCCACTTTCAAAACACGAGAACAAGGACAACACACAAGCAACACATCAAGCAAAACAAGCACACATCACATCATCGGTACTACACGTGCTTCTTCAACAATGGTGGTCATCCTAGATGGCAGATTATAGATGATGAAAAGGCCATTAAACTTTTGAAAAAGGTGAGATCAGAAAACTTGTAGCAAAAACAACCTAAGACAAAAATCAAGGGAGTAAGAAATAATAGCTCAAAGGAAGCTATCAAGGAGAGGATACAACAAGACAAGGAAGAGTTAATAGTCAAAATCAATGAGTCAAGGGATGACAAAATAGTTTTATCGTAAAATAAGTTTTAGAATACGTCCAGTGCTACTTGGCATACGTCCTACAGTCAACACCGCTCTGATACCACTCTGTCATACCCAGTTTTCTAAAGAACAAAACCAGGCTAATCATATGTGTGCCCAGAAAGTCCACACTTATGCCAGAATGAAAAAGTATCAGAAACAATGTTATTATATAACGTATACATAGCTATATTAACACTTACATCAGAGTATCGCGGAACGGTGACTAAACTTCAGGCTCCATTCTTCTCAGGGACGGCTGACTGGGGGTAGCATATGCCTAGCACTTCTACTAGTCCTCTGGAAACTCCACTACACCTTTGTCCTTCTTCCGAGTAGCATCTTACTACACACTGGAGTGTGGGGGAAATAGCAAGAGTGAGTCCATGTCGAACTCAACAAGTATATCATGGGGTTCATGAGGCTCAAAAAGGCTAGACACTGTTTGACTGCGTTTAGCTTTTAATCATCATATAATTAGCAATTGAGTAGCATCAAGATAATCCAATCCCATTAATGAATCAATGATCAATTGTAATAAGGATAATGAATAGCATTAACATGAGCATAATAATAACCAACAATAATTAAGCATGATATAATAATGGTGATCAACTATTCTGTAAGAATACCCAAGGCCGCTCGTATCCGTGAGCACGGCTAGTATACCAGTTTATTAAACTCTGCGCAGAGGTGTACACTTTCACTGTGAGTCATGATTTCCAAATGTGTGGGGAGATCAAACCCAAACACCGGAGAACCATATAAAGCCACTCAAAAGTTCGTCTAACAAGTTAGGGCCATTAGATTTACTCGGCAGGCAGATGTAGAACCCCCCTTCCCTGTGGCACAACAACCGCAGCCTATACACACTAGGCCAGGGGCTCGCACTACACCCAACGTGTCAAGCCATTCTTACGCCATTTAAGGTAACCACTAACAAGCTAGAAAAGGTCTCTTGAACAACTAAAGCCAGAGCCATATAGCCCTCACAGTTGTACTGTCAATCCCGGTTAATGCTTACAGATAAGTCCTTATGGAGAGTAACTAGAGCAACAAACAAACAACACAGTGCTCTAGTCCCCTTGTAGCAGGAATTAAAATCATCTTAATGGTTGATTGCATAATCCATTAGTCAAATTACAAGATCATTGTTCATAATTAAGCACTAGCAATAGCTACCCAAATGCATAACCCATAGGTGACAAGGAAACAAGATATCAATAGCTAAGTTATAATCTCTAAGGTTGTCAAGGTAGACACATGCATATGATATTGATTATAGTGAATAGGTAACAAGGATAGTCCCATGTTATACTTGCCTCTTTCCCAAGGTTAAGCTGCTCAGAATTTTCAGCTGCTATCTTCCGGTCTCCAACTTTTGCTTCAACTGTCGGTCCTCAGCTCCTAGTCTTCAGCGCTAACGAACCACGCTTCCTCTACTCGTAGCAACCAAGCAACACAAATGGACAACCAATCAAACAACTAAGAACCATACACCAATCAAAAGAAACACTTTAAAGGAGAGCGCACTAAACGGCATGACTCGTTGCTACGATCACGAAAATGCAAGAACGACAGATAACGGAACTATCGTTAAAAAGAAAAAGATTATCAGAATACTTATATTATAAAAGGAACCACTGCATGCTTGATTTATTTTAATTAAACAAGACCACGTGAAATACATTAATTTAGATTAGTCACTATACAGTTTAATTAGAAACCGAACTAAATCTAGCCATGCTTTACTTCTATAAATATGTCTTATATTTATTTAAGTCATTCAAACTATAGCTTGCAAAAGAAATTAAAATATGAGAGAGCATTATACGATCGTGTTTAAGCTAGACAAAGTATAATCAAAACATATTTGAGTTTATACTATTCAATTTAATATTCATTTGCAAAAGGACGATGTGGCAACACTATATTGCTTTTGATTATTTTATATATAAAGGTACTAGTGGCACATGAACTTTAATCAAGTTAATATTTAGATTCATAAATATGGACCCTAACATGCACGCTGTTATCGCGACTCGGAGGTAAAACAGTGATATGGCGCAGGATTGAAGCTGTACGTTGGAAGGGGAATGATGTGCAGACGGCATGACATCAACATCATCTTTAATCAATAAAATAATAGACAAGAAGGTGAGGCTGACCTGCTATAAATCGACAAGCAGGAGTTTGCAATTGATGAACAGGAACAACTATGTACGTTGTTGCTGATGGACAGGTTCTGAACAAGGATTGCTATAGCTGAGATGACTTCGTGTTTGCTTGTGAGTGCTCGAACATGGATGCTTCATCAGCTTGTAAACTCGATTGCTGTGGAAAACACTAGCGTCCATCAAGCAACCGCAAGACGGCGCCATACGATAGCAGTTTTATAGCTGCTATCTTGTACGACGATTGAACATGGTGATGGACAGCCAGCGACGTCGGGCGGCCGGCATCCATGATAGTCAGCAGGTCATTCGGTTTGGACAGGCGAGATTGCTCCAGCTGCTAGGGCAAAGGGCAGCGCCATAGACGGAAACTTGAATCAGACATCACCGAAAACATGCATGGGAGAGATGAAAAGCTAGCTAGCACGGAGAACTCACCTAGGCGCTTCACGAGGACAAGGAGAGACTCAACGACGACGGGTGGCAACGGCGGCAGCTCTGCTCGGCGAGATCAGCGGGACGGCAGGGCACGGAGTCGCGGACGCCGCGGAGCTACGCTAGGGTTTAGAAAATAGGATATCTGCATTGAGACCGCAAGGCCCAAGCCTCTCCATCTGATCCTTCTATATAGTGGGGCACGATTGGCTCGTAAGGAGAGTTGGAGCCGTCGTTGGTTTGGTGGAGCAGTTACGTGAGATGCAAACGGATTCCATGTCCATCGTGTATTGCATGCATATACATGTATATGTCAATTTTTTTAACCATGCCTTGCATACATTACGCGACAAAACTAATTATTTTTCTTCTTGAGCATTGGCAACTTAATCACGTCTTCCATCTGTCAAGATTACTTATTCCTAGAATATTAAATTTTGTGACTAAAAATAATTCTAGAATTATTATTCGAGCCACCATAAATACTTTGAATGATTCCAAAAATTCAGGGAAAGTTTTCAGAGATATTCTGGAACTGGAGGAACCCAAAGAAAGTATTTGGAGCTCACTATAAAATAATTTTGGAGCTTCGTGGTCGCCAATGGAGTCCGCCGGGAAACATTGGAGTGGAAGCGGAATTCGCCGAAGATGAGAAACATGGCCGGAAAAGCTCGCCGAACCATCGCTGAAATTTTACCGGAACGCAAGCTGTACATGACGAACTTCGGCGAGGGGTGCAGGGAGCTACGAGCAGCGGCTCGCGATAAGGGTTGTACTTCTGAAACCAGGGCGTCGAGGGCTTTTGGCCGCGAAAAATAGCCCGGAGCTCAGAAAAATCACCAGAAAAATCCTAGAGACTCTTGGAAAGATAAGGAACTCAACTAAATAGGTTTGGACTCATGAAAAGATTGATGAAGAGATCAAGGAAAAAGATTAAGCTCACGGAAATTGAAATTATAAATCCAGAAAATGCTAAAAAGTTTTCCGATGAGAAGTAAACGTCGTCCTATGGTATTTTGAAAATAATAGCACTCACCAACACCAAAGACAAGCATCACACAAACACCACATTATCAAATTAATATGAAAAAGTTTAAAACCACAATTTTCTATATTTAAATTAGCAGCAACTTAACTTATCTAATAAATTTATTCGAATATTGAAATCATTTATTTTATTTAGTGTTTTCTAAGCACAACCTAAAATTGAAAATTTTAGGGTGTGACAGTAGTTCCTAGAAGCCAGGAACTACTGATCATGAATAGTAATAGGGGGTGTACCTCCTGTAGAATCCCCTCATTTGATCGTTGAGCGTCCCGGTGAAGTCCATGGTGAGCACGCCCTCGCCAATGGGCAAGTCTCAGTCGAAGACGATGACCAAGATCCCATCCTCCTTGAACTACGCCACATCTGTCGGCGTCAAATCCTGCAACAACACAAGGGTCGGGGTCGGTCCATCGTGCTCGCCTAGAAGCGAATGGAGGCGCGGCGCCAAAGTCCTCGGCGATCTCGTCTCAGGTAAGCGTGGCGGAGAAGGCTCTCTTCTTGGGCAGAGCCACCGCCTGCGGTAGCGACGGGAGCGGCTGCGGCGGGTGGCCTCCAACCGCCGACGCGGGCGCCTTCCCCGCGGCGTCCGATCTCGACGCCAGCGGCGCGACAGTGGCGGAGCGGCGGGTGCGGATGTTCCGGCACGTGTCGAGATTATGGCGGCACCCGGATTAGGGATCGCAAGATTCAGAACACGGGCACTCCCTCGGGGATGAGCTTTCTTTTTTTTGGAAGAAAATGAAAGAGGCGTAGGGAAGCTGACCAGGAATCGAACCGTGGGTGTGGTTGCACAGTCGCACGGATAGTTGGGTGTGATGGAAGCCGCGGGATCACAAGAAGAGGGAAAGGCGACCCAAAAACTTTGTCGCACTAAAAAGTGTCCACGTTTTGTTTTTTTAGTTGCAGGAGTAGGATGTAGGAGTAGGAGTAGGAGGTGGGCAGACTTTTTTATTTTTAGAAATTTTAGGATTTCTCTATTTTGTACAGGGTCGCATGAGAATTAAAGCACAAGGCTCCTAAATGAACCTCTAATGGACAATAATAAGATACTTATATGGTTCATGATCCATATTGCCATTTCAACAATCTTCATGCTTGTACAAGTGTAACCACAATACACATTTCTTCTTTTTTTGTAATATAATATATAGAGAATTTTTACAGTTTATATAGAGGCAGTATTGAATTTGCACCAATTAAAAGAATATATGTAGTCCTCAACTTTAAAATAACCTACATTACATACATATATCAAGTAGTTTCCGAATACAATCAATAAACAAACTCTTTACAAAGCAACTACTCCTACATGATGCTTATCTCCGGGGCAATGTGGGGTGCATTACGCATGGATTCACCCATCAGGTCTTCTAAAGTTTTCACCGGCAACTTGTTGGCGCCGTGAGACACGCCGATGTGCGTGGTCAGCGCCCAGAGCACGGTGATGAACTCGCCTCCTTGCACCAGCACGTCCTGGTGCCCCTTGACGCGCTCCTCGTCGCTCGACGGCGCCACGAAGACGATGAGCTCCGTCCACACATCCGCCAACACCTTCCATGCATCAGCAACTCCGACCAGCAATCTCCCCAGCTTCGCACCATTTCTGACAACCCCGTTCACCTGATCACTACCTGTAGACGTTGCTGCGTCCATGATCTTCTTCGCTCGTGCGCTCTGGGGGAACAGGTAGTACTCCCAGCACCAGAAGATGCCGCCCAGCTCCGCCTTCATGTCGTCGACGACACGCTCCGTCTTCTCCGGACTGTCCGGCAGAAGCTCCGGGTGGAAGGCCACCAGGTACGCGCAGTACTTGGACAGCCTCACCGCCGTTCTCTGCGCCACCGCTTCATCTCCCCGCTGCTGACCAGACTGCACCTCCAGGATGCAGGTGGCGATGTGCCATGTGAGGAAGACCTCGGAGACGCTGTCGCTCCGGCACGCCCACGAGAGCTTGTCGAAGAGGAAGTTGTTGCTCTGCAGAGCGGCCTTGCCATTCGAAAGAGGAGTGCTACCACCAGTGCAATGGCCATGGTCCAAATCCAAGAGGCGTTCTATGATGGAGTGCTTCAGGTTCTTGGGCACCAGCTCTGTTCTGAGAACCAAGGACAGCGTGGAGAAGAACGGCAGTCCGAGCGGCCAGCGATGGTGCAGCACGGAGAACTGCCGGAAGCTGAGGCTGCCATGGTTGAGCATGCTCCGCAGCCAGATGATCCGGTGGAAGGCGTACCGGATCCAAGGGCTGTCACGCCAGTGGGGCTTGGCCATGTAGCTGCAGACCAGCGAGACCATGAACCAGTTGGAGAGCAGGAAGACGAAGAACTCCCAGATCTCCTCGTAGAAGTAGACGACGAACAGGAGGAGCGTGATGGAGAGGTCGACGATGGAGAAGAAGGCCTCCGGCGAGTTCTTGGCCTTGAGGACGAGGCAGATGGCGATCTTGCCGATGCCGGCGCGAAAGGTGTAGTTGTCGTCACCGATGCTCGTGAACGCGTACACGGCGTCCCCGTTGCCGCAGAGGATGACGGTCATGACACACAGCGCGGCCACGACGGCGAGGACGAGGAAGTAGTTGACGAAGAGGAAGAAAGGGCTCGCGAGCACGACGGGCACGACGGAGTGGTAGTACTCGCTGAGGAAGACCACCTCGTCGTTCATCACCTGGAACACTTCCTCTGCCGCCGCCGCGCTGTTTCCACCGGCGTTGCGGCTGTGGTGCAGCAGGCCTCTAAAGATGAGGCTCCGGCAGTCCTCTGCCTCTTTGTCGGTCACCGCCGGAAGCCGCTCGAACTTCCGCCGCAGCAGCTTGAAGAGAGCGAACGAGAGGCAGAGCCTCTTCAGTCGTTGAACCTCGCTGGGGGAGGCGAAGATGTCGTCGTTCTCGTTGAGCTCCCAGACTTTGCCGACAGTGATGACGCCGCCACTGTCGCCACCGCCAAGGGTGGTCAGGTCGAGCTCGTAGCCGTCTGCGGTTGGCTGCCGCACCATCTTCTCCTCTCCCATGACAATGTAGCTGCAGCTCTTGAGCAGGTCGTCTCCATTATTGACCTGATGGGCAGCTTGCTCGACGTCGTCGTCATGGCGAGCACCCTGTGGGGCAGCGGCAGCCTGACGACGCGCCTCATCTTCTTCCAGCTTCTTGGCCTTGGCCATGTACGAGTTGATGAGGCGGGCGTTCTTGCCATGGGCGTACGAGTTCTTGCCGATCTCAGTGTAGGCGATCCTCTGCACGACCCTGGTAGCACAGAGGATCCAGAGGATGGCGAACAGCGCCTTCCGGCCGGTGCTCCTGATGTTGAAGAAGACGAGGCTTCCCAGCCAGACGACGCGGCCGGCGCGCTGGATGGAGCCGGAGAAGCCGCGCATGCGGATCTCGTCCACCTTCTTGCGGAGCAGCTCCACGAGGAGCATCCACGCGAGGATCAGCCCGGCCCCCATCGACAGCTCGGCCGCCGCACGGCCGCTCGTCGCCGATGACGAGAAGCTGGCGCCGACGGCGGCGTTCTTGGCCTCGGAGAAGAGGTAGGACATGACGGGGAGCAGGAGGGAGAGCGCGGAGGAGAGGAAGAGCCGGACTTTCGGGTCCAGCGTGGCGCTCACGTCGGAGATGCCGCTGAAGAGGTTGAGGTTGAAGAAGAGGCCGGCGAGCACGAACATGATGACGGAGGCGGACACCATGCTCGCCTCGTTGCTCTTCTCGGTGTAGGACGACGTGAGGTTCTTTATGTACCTGTCGATGGATGGTGGGCAGAGCCCTGAGATCATCGTGTGGTTACTAATGGCGTCCATTGCTCCAAGCTTACTGGTAGTGGTTGGCAGCTCACAAAAGCTTGGGTTTTTCAGGAATTCTCTCCGGCAGTACTACTACAAAGCTGGTTTGTTTGGTTGGGCGCTGGAGCCTGGAGGTAGCCTATATAGGAGGCCTGCAACTGCAACTGCACATTTGGACCAGGGAAGGGAGCAGCAAGGTCTCGGTCGTCCGTTGGCAATGTCACGCATTTTCTCCTTTAAAGGCGCTGGAGTCCATGTGCCGGCGGCAAAACACCTCCGGTGGCACGTTGAGCTCCTTCCCCGCCGACGGTGATGGCTAGGAGGAAGAACACCGAGCTGGAAGAAGTCGTCGTGTAGTCGCAGTCATCACCAGGTTAAAAAAACCGCTCGGTAAACCGCGGTTTACCGCGGTTACCGGCCTAACCGGGCCGGACCGGTTCCGGTCCGGTCCGGTTAGGTATTCCCCAAATTCAAATTTAAAATTTGAAAAAAAAATGCTGAAAAAATTCCTAAAAATAGTTCATGATTTATAGAAGCCAATGGTGTAAAAATTTTTCAAATTCGAGTTCGTTTAATATTTATTTATACGTATAGAAGTTTGAAAAAAAGAAAAAAAATCTCGGTCCCGGCCCGTTAAGGCCCCCAAATTCAAATTTAAAATTTGAAAAAAAAACAAAAAAATGCTGAAAAAATTCCTAAAAATAGTTCATGATTTATAGAAGCCAATGGTGTAAAAAATTTTCAAATTCGAGTTCGTTTAGTATTTATTTATACGTATAGAAGTTTAAAAAAAATTCCAAACTCAAACCGAGCGGTAAACCGCTCAAACCGAGCGGTTACCGCTCCAAACCGCCTGGTAAACCGGTGACAAACCGAACCGAAGGCGCGTTTGAATTCAAATTCAAATTCAACCGGTTACCGACTGGTTACCGGTAAACCGGAACCGGAGGCCGGCGGTTTAGGGTGACCGGTCGGTAAAAAAAACCCTGGTCATCACTCATTGATGGTAATGGTACGCTGTTTGGTACAGTCTACAGCTAGCTTTGTACTATCTCGGCGTAACAGAGAGAGCATGGAGTCTGCCGGCATGTTTGTGTTATTTGGCTCGGCATGCATGTGGCCTGCCTTTAGCTTGGCCTGCTGCAAACCTAGTTAAACTTTATTAAGTAGTATAAGTTTAGAGTCTGTCTACTCAGCACATGAGTGTTTTAGGTGTTGGATGCCACCTGATCAGATCCTAACGTATAGGTATGTTAAGCCTCGACATCAAGTGTTCTCCACCGAGAGACCCCCGGCTGACCCTTCTGTCCGAGGGCTTGGGGGCTATACCCATCGGGTACGCTCGCGTGCACCCTTAGACCAATGAAACTGGCCGAGCCCGGGCACAACCACCGCTAGCGCTCGGGGCTCGGGGGCTCGACTGAGCCTTAGGCTCCCGATTGACTTGAGCTTGAGCCCGATCCTAGGTCTCCTCCCGGCCTTAAGCGCTAGCTGTGGTAGAACCGTCTAATATAATGCCCGCCCCAGAGTACTTACTTACGTTAGACACTAAGTACTCAAGGGAGTACACTAAACTAGACGATTTTGTCGAGCACACCCAAGGGAGAACTCGAAAATCCACATCTTCACATCAGGATCATAAATGAGAAAATAAAGCTTACAACATTTTTAGCCATTTCTTACATCACTATATTTACAACATCAGATGACTACACCAATTATTATTAATAGTGGAATATAACAATGTTATCAGAGTTTCAGCGAAAATAGAAATCATTTGATGACAAGTTAAGCTTTAACATGATGAACATTTATATACATGAAATGATAATAGGTTATAAATCTTTTCTTTGTAAAACATTTTTGTGGAAACTTTAAATAACTTTATGTCCACAACGCAAAGGAAATCCTCACTGAGCCCACCAAGAGGTTTCCACACACATGGTCAGCTTTATCAGCACCTGTCGCCTACAACAGGGTAGAACAAACCCTTGGACACGGCTCTGTCAACCGCTCCCCCAACAGGCTCACGCATGGGGCGTGACACAAGAAGACAAGTTCCTCCGCGGCCTCTAGGGCTCGGGGTCTCCCGGACCCATGTGTTAGCCCCTCGAGCTGGGCTCCTTCGCCACCAAGTAGTCTCCAGAAAGGCACACCTGGGGGAGACTGGTCCAAGCCGACACAGCCTGACACTCAGCGTGTCAGAACAGAGCAGTCGGACGACGCCCAGGGCTTCTTCGGCTCCACAACATCGCCACGGTCCACAGAGCACCGCTGCAAGACCCTCCTGGACTCTGGCGCATGTAGACCATAGGCTTATCCCCCAAATTGCCATGTACCCAACCTATCTTGGTATAAAAGGGATAGGTCGGATCCTAAGAGGGGGGAGGACGATCCAATTCAGATCATTCGCATCCTCACCGTTCCGCTCAAGCTCGGCACCGAGAGCAAAGCAACTCATAGAGGGGCACCGAGAGCTCCTCTTTCGATCCGTCGTCTTCCTCGACGAGGAGGAAGGCTCCACCGGTGGTGAGGCAACCCGAGGATTAGCACTGAGCTAACCCCCTACTAAATCTTTCACATTCTTCTGTACACTCTATTGTAACCTTCGATTTTGGATGTTCGAGTAGAAGGATCATCAGTTGCCGGATGTAGAGCACTGATTAGCCCGAACCAGGATAAACTGTTGCATCCTCTCTGTGATTCTTGTGTTCTTAAGTCCACTCGAGCCACTGGAGACACGTACTCTGACACCACCTCGAACAACAATGCTTACCGCGGTTCCAACCCCGCGACACCACCTAAACACCTGATTGAGGACAAAAACAAAATCCATTGTTTCTGTCTCCTAACCACATGATCTCTAGATCAAATGAACCAAATAAAAATTATCAAAATGATATAAAATAATAAACAAAAAAACAAAAAAAATAGCCAGACGATTTCTATAAAAGCCAAATTGGAATATTTCAGAGGGAACCAAATAAAACATAAAAAAATAAAAAAAAGGAAAAAACAAGATATCTGTTCGAGTAATTCTGACCAGTCTCATTTACGAACAATCAATTTACATCAATTGAACACAGAACTTACACCCAAACAGGAATGGTAAATATGGTCCAATGAAGTATAATCTACAACTACTGATCAAGGAATGAATCAATTAGAATTAGCTGGGCTGTTTGGAGCCTTGGAGCAGCAGCACCAAGCCAAGGAGGCAAGGAGCAAGGACCCGCTTGCTCCTCTACCCTTCCCGTTCAGACGCGACGCGAAGATCTCCAGCAGAGGACAAGGCCGCCATTGGCCACTATTCACCGGCCGCCACCACCGCCAGGTCTGGTAGTGGTCGGTGTGGTGTGGTGTGGTGTGGTGTGGGCCTATGGGGGAGCCACGCACGCACGGGCCCCGCCTGTCATCGCCCGACCACGACCACCTCGGGCCCTGCGACCGCTTGCTGCGCTCCGTTGATAGCGCAGATCCGACGGCCACCAGATCGAGTGCCATACATATATCTATCGTAAGTTTAACCTCTACAAAATTCTAGGGAGTAAGTTTTTGGAACAACTTGTTTAACTATGCTTTGTACAAAATTAAACATTTTCATAATAGCATGATCAACTGGTAGGCTTCCTAGCTAGGTATGAAAACTCAGCGCACCATGCGCGATTCATCTGCGGGCTGGTTTGGATCCGAAATTTTTGGAAAATGGCACTGTAGCGCTTTTCGTTGTTATTTGACAAATATTGTCCAATCATGGTCTAATTAGACTTAAAAGATTCGTCTCGTCTATTTCATCTAAACTGTGTAATTAGTTTTATTTTTTATCTATATTTAATACTTTATACATATGTCCAAAAATTCGATGTGATGAGGAATTAGAAAATTTTGCAAAATTTTCTGAAACTAAACAGCGCCTTAGTCCACTAGACCGCACAAGCTTCCAGAAAGTTATGGGTCCGCTCGCTCGATCACGCACGGGTCCTTCCCATCTGGAAAACGCAACCGCTGCCTTGAAACGGCCTCCGATCCACCCTGCAGCCTTGCCGCTCCACCATCGCGCCTGCCGCCTCTGCTTAGCCAGCATGCCGACCTTTTCTAAGCCTGCACTGCAATAGTTCCGAAACCCAAATCGACGCCCAACACGCCTGTTAAATCTGAGGCAGGCACCTATATATAGTATGCAACGCAAATTTATGAGCTAGCGGTAGCGGTGGTGTGACTATCATCTGAAGAAGACCAACCGCACGCCCGTCCTGCAGGTCTCCTCGGCCAGTCAACAGCTAACAGAGGGATAGGCAATCTAAGACATTCGTCTCTAATTTGAAGTTAGGTCTCAAACAATTCAAAGACTATGATAAGTACGCTTATGTCAATCTCAAAGAAATCCAAAAATATATATAGTTGGCTCGTTATTTTTGCTACACTGTGCTCCAACACAGGTTGGCTTGGAGCCCCGCTGCAACTTTAAAAAACGAATTAAACAGGCTATGATGATATGAGAGCAGCATCTTTGCTAGTGTAGGGTACGTTTTGTAGTACTCCCCACGACGGCCCTACGTACGACATGAGCTGCTAGGCGCTATCTAGTTGCATGCACCGCACTGCACGTCTGCACCAAGCCCAATTCAACTCGCCCTGTACACGCTAGTACAGTAGTAGGTACGTGCACCGGCCCCAATAATTGTGGAACTGCATGCATGGTCGATTGTGCGGCGAGCGAGGACGATCGATCCGATCCAGGCCGTGTTTAGTTCCCTGAAAATTTTGTAAAATTTTTCATCGAATCTTTAGACACATGTATGAAGCATTAAATATAGATAAAAATAAAAACTAATTACACAGTTTAGACGAAATGGACGAGACGAATCTTTTAAGCCTAATTAGGCCATGATTGGACAATGGCCCTGTTCGGCAGGCTGTTTTTTTGGCTTATAAGCCGGCTGTGGCTGATTTGCTGTGAGAGAAAAACACTGTTCCACGGCTGATAAGCCGTGCTGATAAGCTCAGCCGAACAGGAGGAATATTTACCAAATAATAATGAAAAGAGCTACAATGCCATTTTGTCAAATTTTTTGGATCTAAACCAACCCCCAATTCATTGCTCGCTCAAACTCATGAATTGAACCTCATGAATCATGCCCATGTCGTCCATCAGTCCATGTGATCGATGATTGTGAGGTGAGAGTCTTGACTTGAGGCGTCTGAGGTGCGTCGGTCCTCATCGCTCGTCCTGGAGAGCTACTCCTAGCTAGCCGCCCGACGACGACGTCGGGTACCGTCTTTCGTCTTCGGCACGGCCGGGCCGGGGGCGTCCCCGCCAGCAACAGTTTGCGCCCTAGCAGCTAGCACAGTACCATAGTGTGCGTAGTCGTCGTGCTGTCGCAGTCGTCGCTTGCTGCCTGCCTGCCTTTGCCTGGTTGCATTTGCTGGCTCGTGCTGTGCGCTGCACACGTAGGCCTAGTTTAGAATTTAGATTGCAAATTTTTTCAACTCTAGCTACTGTAGCACTTTCATTTGTATTCAGTAATTAGTGTCTAATCATGGATTAATTAGGCTCAAAAGATTTATCTCGTAATTTACTACCAAACTGTATAATTAGTTATTTTTTTACCAACATTTAATGCTTCATACATGTGTCAAAAAATTGATGTGATTGAGAGAGTGAAAAAACTTAGAATTTAGAAGAGAAGAGAACAAAGGGCCTGTTTAGTTCCCAAAAATTTTCCTAAAAATTTTCAGATTCTCTGTTACATCAATCTTTAGACACATGCATGAAGCATTAAATATAGATAAAAAATAAAACTAATTATACAGTTTAGCTGTAAATCACGAGACAAATCTTTTAAGTCTAGTTAGTCCAGGATTGGACACTGATTATCAAATAAGAACGAAAATGCTACCGTCTCCTACAATGATTGCCCAAAGCCGTAGTGCACTGTGCACACTCCTACCTGCCTCCTAGGCTTTGGCCAATGGATTGAAGGCGACCCATGTCCATGTGGGCTGTGGCGCTGGGCCGTCCTCGATCGAGTAGGCCAGCAGCTGTTCGCCTGTTCTAGGGCAGGCATCCATCCTGGTCCCTGGAGCAGATGGGGCCAGCCAGAGCTAGGGCCACATCATGACATGAATCTGGAGTGACCATCGGCGGCTGCAGGCAGGTAGCAGAGGCAGCGTCGTCAATGCGCTGCTGCCTGCGCCAGTGCGCCTCTGAAGCTCATCAATTCTCAAAAACTATGCCTGCGTGCAGCTCCTTTTGCATTGGACATGTGCCAACCAACACTTGTGGCGAGAGCACCCATTGGGCTGGTTCGGCAGTTGGAAAAGTCGGCTGATTTCGGCTGATTCAATAGTGTTCTGTGAGAGAGAATAAGCTGAAATAAGCTAAAACAAGCTGAAACATGACCAGCAGAACAGAGCCATTGGCCATTTGGCCGCTGGCTGCAGCTGCTTCAGCTGGTTTTTAAGCTGCTGAATCATTTCGGATGCGTCACCTGCTCAGAACAAGGAACGAGGACGACGACCCCAATCGTGTGTGCAAACGAATACTACACTAGGGGCCGGGTAAAGCGTTAATGTTAATCAGTCTAGACCACCTCTAGGGCGCCACTCAGGCGAGTCGTAAACAACTTATCTCTATCTTAACATAATGACACACAAACCTTTTGCATGTTCTAGCCTTCCATATACAATGCATTTTTCAGACACAAATGATTCAGAAAGATATGTCTTTGTACTAGTGCCTAATACTAATACTAGTATATATGTACTGTATAAATGTACGCAATCATGGATACCGTGTACCGCTGGCTTCAATAATAATTCTCTTCTGCCCGAGCGCCTGCAACTGTGCAAGCAATCAACTAGCACCCTGTTCGTTTGGATTTATCAGTGGAATCAGCAGCCATTCAGCAGTGTTTTTCTCTCACAACAAACCAGCAAACAACACTTTTAGCACAATAAACCAGTGAAACGAACATGGTATAGGAGTATTGGAAAAGTAGATAGCACACTGCACAGCGCGTTGATTATTCGAGCAGAGCAAGCGTTCGCCATGGCGCCTCCACCACCAGCAGCGGCGGCGGGTCTGATGGCCGTGAACGCCAAATGCTGCACCTTGGCGGCTCTCCTCGCGACGCTCGCGGTGGCGGCCATCGTCACCGCCATCTTCGTGCTGCTCTGCCCGGCGCGCATCACTTTCTCCGTCGCGCGCACGGGCAGCAGCCACAACAGCTCCGGGGCCGCAGGCGGCGGCAGCAGCGTGCTCAGCCTCACCCTCGCCGCCGACAACCCCAGCCGGCGCGCGAAGGTGACGTACGAGAGCATGTTCGTGGACGTGAGCAACAGCACGGCGCCGGGAGCCCAGGGGGACAACTGGGTGCGGGCGACGGTGACGACGCGCATGCCGCTGCGGCAGCAGGGGCGCACCGCGGCCATCGACGTGACGGTGCCCCTGGTGGACGCGCCCTGGACCCAGGACTTCACCGGGAACATGAGCAGCCTCTTCTCCGTCATGGTCACCGCGCAGGCCAGGTTCAGGGTCGGCGTCGCGTGGACGCGGCTTTACGACATCAAGGTCTCCTGCAGCCCCGTCAGCTTCTTCACCGCGAAAGCTATACCGGCCGGTGCCGCCGGCGGCGCAGCTGGCCTGCCGGTCAGATGCGTCTAGTGTAGTGTGTGTTGTATTGTGATTCGAATTCGATCGATCGATCGATCGATGTGCAATGGAAGATTGATTTTGCTTGAATTGGTTTGTGATTACGAGTATAATTTTTGAACTTGAACGTAACTGCATACCGTATTTTGTGATTAAGACTTAAGAGTGATGGATAGTACAACAATGGAGATTTTCGCCATGAACCGACCACGGTCTCTCACGCTTTTGTCACTTTTTGAAAGATTTTATTCATCAGGTGGAGGTTGAAACTTTATAATAAAAAATAGATGGTTGAATGCAAAATTCTTATAAAGGTTGGAATAAAATTCCTTTATCTAAAATAAAAGAAGTACATCTAGAAAATGCACTTAACGCTACTGTGTTTATGTGGCATGGGCTGACACAGTGACACTAGGTTTCCTTTGATCCGGGCTTCTTTCATCTTTTTTTCCTCCGAGTTGGGCTGAGTGAATGCATCTTCATCTGTCCATGCATTGATAACCCGGCTGATTCCTATAGGAGAAGCAGGGGCCACGTCGTTCGGGATTCTCCTGGCCAGCGGATCTCCCATTGGATGGCCACGGTTCTTTGAAGCGGATTCCACCGAAAGCCGATTCTTCTGCTTTTCGTCGGATTATTCTACTTCTCCCCTGCTTCACCCGCTTCTCTAGATAACCCAGCTGATTCCTATAGGAGAAGCAGCGGCCACGTCGTTCGGGATTCTCCTGGCCATCGGATCTCCCATCGGATGGCCACAGTTCTTCGAAGCGGATTCCACCGGAAGCCGATTCTTCTGCTTTTCGTCGGATTATTCTACTTCTCCCCTGCTTCACCCGCTTCTCTAGATAACCCGGCTGATTCCTATAGGAGAAGCAGCGGCCACGTCGTTCGGGATTCTCCTGGCCATCGGATCTCCCATCGGATGGCCACAGTTCTTCGAAGCGGATTCGACCAGAAGCCGATTCTTCTGCTTTTCGTCTGATTCTTCTACTTCTCCCCTGCTTCACCCGCTTCTTGTCCGAATCCAGATAGCCAAATATATACCGCAGCTTCCGCTTCTCCTTCCCGCTCCTCTCCTCTTCTCTCTCTCTCTCTCTCTCTCTCTCTCTATCTTTCCCCAACGCGGGCAGGGGCGACGGTGGCGCCCACACTTCTCCTCCTCCTCCTCCGTTCCTCCCTCCCCTTCGTCTCTCTCTCTCTCCCGAGGTGGCGGCAGGCGCGAGGTGACAGCGCCCCCCGCGGGCGGCGCTCCGGCCTGGGAGTGGCCCGGCGGCCCCCTCCCTCTCCCTCATCCTTTGCGCGGGCTCCTCAATGCCTCCTCCCCCGGGAAGCGTGTGCTTCTCTGCTCGATGAAATCCTAGCACATGCGTCAGTCTGCGTTTCCTCCTCCAGGTACGCCCACCCTTTCTCTTCCCTTCCTGCTGTGCGAAACCGAGCACCCAGACCCTACCTTCAATCTCTGATCTGATCTAATTACAACCTATTGTGCCTAAGGTTAACTGGGAGTGGAGCCATCGATTGATGTTGAGTTCCCTACATTTATTGGTTTAATTGTGCAGTCCAGATATGTTAAAAGCCTTCCTGTCAGTATGCCGATGAGCTTTCATTGCTGCTTCTGTAGATTGTTTGTGCGCGTGGATTTTTGTCGTTGGTTTACAATAGCTACTAATTAGTGTCGTTGATTTATTTTAGTTTAATTTCATTTTGACTGAATATAATAGATCACTTATATATTCAAAAAGAACCTCCAGTCCAAACACATGCTCCGATGGTCTACATACTTTTTTTTTGCTGAGCATTTCATTCATAGAAGATGGAAGAGAGGACAAAAAAGAAACCACTGCAAAAACAGGGTTGGGTCGAGAGTACAATCTTTGTTACAACACATTGTCTCTCGGTTTCTTTTAGACATGTTACTTTTTGTACTGTAACTCTTTGTATTAAAATTTGATTGGAGTAGAGGGATAGTGTTTATATGCTCCTCATATCCTTTGCTTGCAACTCTAGACATGCAGAGGCAACCTATTTGTCGGTACCAATAGTATAGGGGTACCCACATTTAACGATAATAAAAACTAAAACGACTAAGCCACGACAAAGCGCGGCCCACTTCAAAACGCGCGACAGGTCCGCCTCGTACGAGGCTGGCTCGACGGAATGCCTCGACCGCATCCCGTCTCCGACTCGTACAAGGCCCCCTCGACGGGAGGCCTCGACCGCGCTCCGACCCGCACGGGGCTCGATCGCCCACCAGGAGCGCTCCGACTCGCGTGAGCCTGGGTCGAGGCGCTCGACCCCCTCTTCCTCTACCTACTCCGGGACAAAAGTCATGGCATTCAATGCAATTACCTACTACCACCTACCGGCATGGCCGCAACCGGGATCGACGTGGGAACAATACCAGTGTCAGTCCTCACTGTTTTACCGCCCATCCCGTGATGGGAGGTGAAAAACGTCACTGTACCCACCTTACCTCGCACTGTACGTCACTAGTTACCCTCGAGGGAAGATACGACAAAGTCCGTACGCCACGATTCCAGGGATTCGGACTTATCCGATCGGTCTCGACCCGGCCTCGACCCGGCCTCGACGCCGGACACAGCACAACAGGGAAGGAAGGACGGCATGGCGCGGCGCTCTGGGTCATTTCGGCGTCTCATCCTCTGCAACACCGTGGCATCCGGGGATGGCCTCCCATTTCTAGGGCACGTCGCTACAGTCACCTCGACAGTAATCGACAAAACATCATCTCAAGGCTCCCGTCGTCCTGGCCTCCTCTTGTCCTATAAAAGGGTAGGCCAGGGCTCTGGACGACGGACGACAGAAGACCACGAACAACGAGCCAGATGCAAGATAGAGATCAACATCTCAAGCAATCATCTTGTACTCTTTTTCCTTTCTGAGACCTGGGCTCGCCGCCCTCTCTCGCAAGCTTGTAACCCCTACACAAGCACCTCGGTGCAAGGAAATACAAATCTCTCCCCCCCGCTGGACGTAGGGCCTTCTCTTGCCCGAACCAGGATAAACCCTTGTGTGTTCTCCTTGCATCACCATCCAGGAAAGGGACACGCAGCATTTACTCGTTGGTTTAGGACCCCCTCGGGTCCGAACACCGACAGTTGGCGCGCCAGGTAGGGGCTCGCTGCATGCTGACGTCGCTTTCCCGCCTTTTTCTTGGATGGCTGACCCCGATCGTCCTATCCCGTTGGCCACGGTGATCTGGTTCGGGAGTTTGGAGTTCATGTCGCTTGGTTATGGCTACGACATGGTCCTACTCCCACCTAGGCACCCAACCGACGAGGATTACGAGCTCTCCCAGCCCGGGGGAGCATTCCGCCGGTATCGTCGCTCCAGGCAGGCGCGAGCCGCCCGACGACGGCGAGCCCGGCGCAACCATCGTCTCCACCTCGCGGAGGGTGATGGGATTCCCCGTTCCGGCACCCCCCCAGCCAGGCGTCGGCCCAGATTTCCTCGTGGAAGGTCTGGGCAGGATGAGCTTGACCAGGGATAACATGCCGACGGAAAATCCCGCCGCTCCTCCACCTGGTGCGATGCCACTGCCCCGTGCATCTTTTCCGGTGTGGGCAGCAACATCTCCTTCACCGTTTCTGTTCGGGCTAGTCTCGGCTGCCCAGGTGTACGCTTCTTCCGTAAGCACTTGTATGAGCGCTTATGAGGAACTCCCTGGGCACCACCTGCGCTCCACTCTGGACCTCGTGGCATCCACACCGGCTTCTGATTATCTGGACTCTACTGAAGCACCAGAAACAGAACCCCGTGTGACCGCTTCCGTACACTGCAACCCCAGTGGTGATCTGCAACGGCCATGCATTCCCCCGTCATACTATTATTTCGGCGCCCCTGACTCCGACTCGGCTGACGACACCTACGATCCAACCCGTGAGTGCTTCAACGTCGATGTTGAAAGCATGTCGGATTCGCAGGAAGAGCAGCCGGTCGGAGGAAGGCACACGCCCCCTCACGCCGAGCTCCCTGCCGAGCAGGACGAGGCTCAGCTCCTTGCGAATCAAGGGGTGCAGCTCGAGCGAATCCGTGAGTTACAGGAAAGGCTCGATGAGGAACGGGAAAACCTGAGGCTGCTTCAGCAAACCCTCGAGCATGAGCGTGCGGAACGCGCATTCGGCGGGAGAGCTCGCGGAAGAGCTCGCGACGTCAACCGTCGCATCGACGAGGACCGGGTAACTGACCCCCCCGGTCTTCGCTCGAGCCAGCCAGAACATCGTCGCCGCCGCCATGCTCCTCCGCAATATGCCCGAGCCATCAAACCCTGATGCCCGCCGGGCTCGAGATGAGATCCGAGAACTCCTCGAGACCGCTGCCCTGCAGCAGGCCGAGAGCTCTGCCTCGAGGCGACACGAGCCCACCTCGGAGTGGCCCGCGGAGCCCTCCCGACAGGAGAAAGAGGCCTCGGTTCATCCCGAGCCCGCCAGACGGATTCGGATGGCTCCCGCCCCTGAGCACATCACTCACGACCATGAGCCTCGAGACACCCGTGGCAACATCGTCAAGCATCGCACGCGCAAGCACGGTGATGGCGTGGCTCGAGGTTACCACGTGCATAGGGGCGGGCGCTACGACAGCTCGGAGGACCACAGTCCTTCACCCGAGCCTCCGGGCCCTCGGGTCTTCAGTAAGGCTATCCGCGAAACGATACTCCCGGCGCGGTTCCGCCCTCCCACGACTCTTGCCAAGTACAACGGCGAGACCAAACCCGAACTTTGGCTCGCCGACTTCCGCTTGGCATGTCAGCTGGGCGGGGCCACCGACGACCGGGTCATCATCTGACAGCTCCCCCTGTTCCTCTCTGATACCGCTCGAGCATGGCTCGAGGATCTCCCGCCCCAGCAGATCCACGACTGGGGTGATCTCGTGAGGGTGTTCAAGGGAAACTTCAAGGGAACCTACATGCGCCCCGGTAACTCGTGGGATCTCCGGAGTTGCAAGCAGAAACCGGGTGAGTCCCTCCGGGATTACATCCGGCGCTTCTCTAGGCAACGCACCGAGCTCCCCAACATCACCGACTCCGACGTGATCATGGCTTTCCTCTCCGGCACCACTTGCAAGGAGCTGGTCCGAGAGTTGGGCCGCCACACCCCCCTCACCGCCAACGGATTGATGGACATCGTCACCAACTTCGCCGCCGACGAGGAGGCCGTTGGTGCCATCTTCAGAGGCGAGCAAGACAAAGGGAAGCAGAAGGCCGACGATCCCGCGAGCTCCACCCGGGGCTCCAAGAGGAACAACCGTAAGAAAAAGAAAGGCCAGCAGGGCAAGCTCGAGGCCCCGGCCGATGAGCTTGTCGCCGCTACCGAACACAAGAAGCCTCGAGGTCCCCCCGGCAGGGGCATCTTCGACAAAATGCTCAAAGAGCCGTGTCCCTACCACAAGGGACCCACTAACCATAACCTCGAGGATTGTCACATGCTCCGCAGATACTTCGAGGGCGCAGGCGGCAAAAACACCGACAAGAAGGAGGACCCCAAGGGTGACGACAAGGATGAGGGATTCCCCGAGATCCATGACTGCTTCATGATCTATGGAGGACCCTCGACCCGCCTCTCGGCTCGCCAACACAAGCGAGAGCGGCGAGAGGTTTTCTCCGTACAAACGGCGGTCCCTCATTTCCTTGATTGGTCTGCGGTGGCCATCACTTTCGACCGTGATGATCATCCGGACTACATCCCCAATCCGGGGGTCTACCCTCTTGTTGTTGATCCCATCATCACCAACACACGCCTCACCAAAGTACTCATGGACGGCGGAAGCAGCCTCAACATCATCTACTCCCAGACCCTCGACCTCCTGGGGGTCGAGAGAGCGCGCCTCCAGCCTAGCGTCGGGGGCTTCCACGGAGTTGTGCCAGGGAAGCGGGCGGAACCCCTCGGGCGGGTCGATCTGCCCGTTTGTTTTGGCACACCGGCCAACTTCAGGAAGGAGACCCTCACCTTCGAGGTGGTCGGATTCCGTGGGACATACCACGCCATCCTCGGGCGCCCGTGCTACGCCAAGTTCATGGCTGTGCCGAATTACACCTACCTCAAGCTCAAGATGCCAGGCCCAAACGGCGTCATTACTGCGGGGCCCTCGTACGAGCACGCCTACGAATGCGACGTCGAGTGCGTCGAGCACGGCGAGGCTGTTTTGGAGTCGGTGGCTTTGGCCGCGGACCTCGACGGTCTCGCGAACGAAGTTCCCGACCCGAAGCGCCACGCCGGCAGCTTCGAGCCCGCGGAAGATGTCAAGCTCGTACCCCTCGACCCCGCTGATCCCAACGGGAAGGCGCTGAACGTCAGCGCCACCCTCGACCCGAAATAGGAAGCCATGCTCGTCGACTTTCTCCGCGCAAATGTTGACATTTTTGCGTGGAGTCCCTCGGATATACCGGGCATACCCAGGGAAGTCGCCGAGCACGCCTTGGAGATCCGGGCCGGATCCAAACCGGTGAAGCAACGCCTGTGCCGCTTCGACGAGGAGAAGCGTAGGGTCATCGGCGAAGAGATCCATAGGCTACTGGAGGCCGGGTTCATCAAGGAACTTCACCATCCTGAGTGGCTAGCTAATCCTGTATTAGTTAAGAAAAAGAGTGGGAAATGGAGGATGTGTGTAGACTATACTAGTTTGAATAAAGCATGTCCAAAGGTTCCCTTTCCTTTGCCACGCATTGATCAAATCGTTGATTCAACTGCGGGATGTGAAACTCTTTCGTTCTTAGACGCTTACTCCGGTTACCATCAGATAAAAATGAAGGAGTCCGACCAGCTCGCGACTTCATTCATTACCCCGTTCGGCATGTATTGCTACGTTACGATGCCCTTCGGTCTCCGGAACGCAGGGGCAACGTACCAGCGATGCATGCAGCACGTTTTTGGAGAACACATCGGACCAACCGTCGAGGCATACGTCGATGACATCGTAGTCAAGACCAGACAGGCCGATAATCTAGTGAACGACCTCGACGTTGCCTTCAAATGCCTTCGGGCAAAGAATATCAAGCTCAACCCAGAAAAATGCGTTTTTGGCGTCCCTCGAGGTATGCTTTTAGGGTTCATCGTGTCTAAGCGCGGCATCGAGGCCAACCCCGAAAAAATCTCTGCCATAACTAAGATGGGCCCCATTCGAGATCTGAAGGGTGTACAAAGGGTCACTGGTTGCCTTGCAGCACTCAGCCGTTTCATTTCACGCCTCAGGGAAAAGGCGCTCCCACTGTACCGTCTCCTAAAGAAATCACAGCACTTTTCGTGGAGCCTCGAGGCTGAGGAAGCTCTCACAAAACTTAAGGCCACACTCTCTAACTCGCCCCTCCTCGTCCCTCCGACCCCGGGGGAACCACTCCTGCTGTACGTCGCTGCGACGTCTCAAGTAGTCAGTTCGGTCCTGGTGGTCGAACAGGCCGAGGAGGCGCATACCTTGCTTATCCAAAGGCCAGTCTATTTCATCAGCGAGGTGCTCTCTGAAACTAAGGTTCGATACCCACAAATTCAGAAACTGCTATACGCCGTTGTCCTGACACGTCGCAAGCTCCGACACTACTTCGAGGGCCACCCGGTTACTGTGGTTTCTTCTTTCCCCTTGGGAGAGATAGCCCGGAACCGGGAAGCCTCGGGTAGGGTCGCTAAATGGGCGGTTGAACTCATGGGCGAGACCCTGTCCTACGCACCACGCAAGGCTATCAAGTCATAGGTGTTAGCCGATTTTTTGGCTGAATGGACCGACACCCAACTCCCTCCCGCACAGGTCCAGGCCGAGCTCTGGACCATGTACTTCGATGGGTCGTTGATGAAAACAGGAGCAGGCGCGGGCTTGCTCTTCATCTCGCCCCTCGGGGTTCACATGCGCTACGTCATCCGGCTTCATTTCCCCGCATCAAACAATGTCGCTGAGTACGAGGCACTCGTCACGGGGCTGAGAATCACCATTGAGCTCGGGGTCCGACACCTTGATGTTCGAGGCAACTCCCAGCTCGTGATCGACCAGGTCATGAAGAGCTCGAGTTGTCGTGACCCCAAAATGGAAGCCTACTGCCAGGAAGTACGGTGCCTCAAGGATAGGTTTCACGGCCTCGAGCTCAACCACATCTCGCGCAGATATAATGAGGCCGCCGACGAACTGGCGAAAATTGCGTCGAGTCGAACTACGGTTCCACCAGACGTCTTCACGAGAGATCTCCAGCAGCCATCCGTCGACCTTAGGCCAGACAGAGGGGTCGACGGGACGTCGGTCGACCCCCCTTCTGAGGCAGAAGCCCCCTCGACCGGGGCTTTAGCCCTGTAGGTAGAGGGATCGACCCCGCCATCTAGCCTCGAGCCTGACTGGCGCGTCTCGTACCTCGATTACCTCATCCGAGGGGACCTCCCTCCGGATAAGACCGAGGCTCGACGGATCGCTCGCCGGGCCAAAACTTTTGTGATCATTGGCGATAGTAGGGAGCTGTACCGCCGCAGCCCTACTGGCATCCTCCAACGTTGCTTCACAAACAAGGAAGGCAGGGACCTGCTCAGCGATTTGCACTCGGGGGCTTGCGGTCACCACGCAGCACCTCGAACCCTCGTCGGGAATGCCTTTCGACAAGGATTCTATTGGCCGACCGCGGTCTCCGACGCTGTCAAGCTAGTGCGCTCCTGTAAAGGTTGTCAGTACTATGCAAGACAAACGCATCTTCCAGCACACGCCTTGCAAACCATCCCCATCACATGGCCGTTTGCCGTTTGGGGGCTCGACCTCGTCGGACCGCTGAAAAGAACAACTGGCGGCTTCACCCACTTGCTTGTCGCCATTGACAAGTTCTCAAAGTGGATCGAGGCCCGCCCTATCACTAGCATCAGGTCCGAGCAAGCTATGCTATTCTTCACCGACATCATTCATCGCTTTGGGGTCCCCAACTGCATCATCACGGACAACAGCACCCAGTTCACTGGTAAAAAGTTTCTGGATTTCTGCGACCACCATCACATTCGCGTGCTCTGGTCGGCCGTGGCTCATCCAAAAACAAACGGCCAAGTAGAACGTGCCAATGGCATGCTCCTACAAGGCCTGAAACCTAGAATTTTCGACAAGCTAAACAAGCATGGCAAAAGATGGGCTGCCGAGCTGCCCTCGGTCCTGTGGAGCCTAAGAACAACGTCGAGTCGAGCCACGGGGTTCACTCCGTTCTTCTTAGTCTACGGTTCTGAGGCAGTCCTCCCAACCGATATTGAATACTGTCGGTACCAATACTGTAGGGGTACCCACATTCAACGATAATAAAAACTAAAACGACTAAGCCACGATAAAGCACAACCCACTTCAAAACGCGCGACAGGTCCGACTCGTACGAGGCCGGCTCGACGGGATGCCTCGACCGCATCCTGCCTCCGACTCGTACGAGGCCCCCCTCGATGGAAGGCCTCGACCGCGCTCCGACCCGCACGGGGCTCGACCGCCTCCCGGGAGCGCTCCGACTCGCGTGAGCCCGGGTCGGGGTGCTCGACCCCCTCTCTTTACCTACCTCTGGACAAAAGCCTTAGCATTAAATGCAATTACCTACTACCACCTACCGGCATGGCTGCGCGCATGGTCGACGTGGGAACAATACCAGTGTCAGTCCTCACTGTTTAAACCGCCCATCCCGTGATGGGAGGTGAAAAACGTCACTGTACCCACCTTACCTCACACTGTACATCACTAGTTACCCTCGAGGGAAGGTACGACAAAGTCCGTACGCCACGATACCAGGGATTCGGACTTATCCGTTCGGCCTCGACCCAGCCTCGACCCCCAACACGGCGTAACAGGGAAGGAAGGACGGTATGGCATGACGCTCTGGGTCATTTCGACGCCTACGACATGACGTCCTAGAGGATGGCCTCCCATTTCGGAGGCACGTCGCTACAGCCACCTCAACAGGATCGACAAAACGTCATCTCAAGGCTCCCATCGTCCTGGCCTCCTCTCGTCCTATAAAAGGGTAGGCCAGGGCTCTGGAGAAGACAACGGACCAACCAGTCATACACAACATAGCGATCAACATCTCAAGCAATCATCTTATACTCTTTCTTTTTCTCCTTTGGGACTTGGGCTCGTCGCCCTCTCTCGCAAGCTTGTATCCCCTACACAAGCACCTCGGTGCAAGGAAATACAAACCTCTCCTCCCCCGCTGGACGTAGGGCCTTCTTTTGCCCGAACCAGGATAAACCCCCGTGTGTTCTCCTTGCATCACCATCCAGGAAAGGGACACGCAGCATTTTACTCGTTGGTTTAGGACCCCCTCGGGTCCGAACACCGACAGTTGGCGCGCCAGGTAGGGGGCGCTGCGTGCTAACGTCGCTTTCCCGCCTTTTTCCTGGATGGCTGACCCCGAACGCCCTATCCCGTTGGCCACGGTGATCTGGTTCGGAAGTTTGGAGTTCATGTCGCTCGGCTACGGCTACGATATGGTCCTACTCCCGCCAAGACACCCTACCGACGAGGATTACGAGCTCTCCCAGCCTGGGGGAGCAATCCGCCGGTACCGTCGCTCCAGGCAGGCGCGAGCCGCTCGGCGACGGCGAGCCCGGCGCAACCATCGTCTCCACCTCGCGGGGGATAATGGGGTTCCTCGATTCGGCACTTCCCAGTCAGACGCCGGCCCAGATTTTCTCGTAGAAGGTCTGGGTAGGATGGGCCTGGCCGAGGACAGCATGCCCGCGGAGAACCCCGCCGCTCCTCCGCCCGGGGCGACGCCGCTGCCCCGTACATCTCTTCCGGCGTGGGCGGCAACAACGCCTTCATCGTTTCCGTTTGGGCTAGTTCCGGCTGCCCAGGCGTACGCTTCTTCCGTGAGCACTTGTATGAGTGCTTATGAGGAATTCCCTGGGCACCATCTACGCTCCACCCTTGACCTCGTCGCGTCCACGCCGGCTTCTGATTATCTGGACTCTACTGAGGCGCCAGAAACAGAACCCCGTGTGACCGCTTCTCCACGCCGCAACCCCGGTGGCGGCTCCCAACGACCATACATTCCCCCGTCATACTATTATTTCGGCGCCCCTGACTCCGACTCGGCTGATGACACCTACGATCCGACCCGCGAGTGCTTCAACGTCGATGTTGAAAGCGCGTCGGATTCGCAGGAAGAACAGCCGGTCGGAGGAAGGCACACGCCCCCTCACGACGGGCACCCTGCCGGGCAAGGTGAGGCTCAACTCCTTGCGGATCAGGGGGCGCAGCTCGACCAAATCCGCGAGTTGCGGGAGAGGCTCGACGAGGAACGAGAAAACCTGCGTCTACTCCAACAAACTCTCGAGCATGAGCATGCGGAACGCGCACTCGGCGGGAGAGCTCGCGGAAGAGCTCGCGACGTCAACCGTCGCATCGACGAGGACCGGGTAACCGATCCCCCGGTCTTCGCTCGAGCCAGCCAGAACGTCGTCGCCGCCGCCATGCTCCTCCGCAACATGCCCGAGCCGTCGAACCCCGAAGCGCACCGGGCTCGAGATGAGATCCGAGAACTCCTCGAGACCGCTGCCCTGCAGCAGGCCGAGAGCTCTGCCTCGAGGCGACGCGAGCCCGCCTCGGAACGGCTCGCGGAGCCCTCTCGGCAGGAGAGAGAAGCCTCGGTCCATCCCGAACCTGCCCGACGGATCCGGATGGCTCCCGCCCCTGAGCCCGTCGCTCACGACCAGGGACCTCGAGACACCCGTGGCAACATCGTCGAGCGCCGCACGCGCAAGCACGGTGACGGTGTGGCTCGGGGTTACCACGTGCACAGGGGCGGGCGTTACGACAGCTCGGAGGATCGCAGCCCTTCGCCCGAGCCTCCGGGCCCTCGGGTCTTCAGTAAGGCTATCCGTGAGACGATACTCCCGGCACGATTCCGCCCTCCCACGACTCTTGCCAAGTACAACGGCGAGACCAAACCCGAACTTTGGCTCGCCGACTTCCGCTTGGCATGTCAGCTGGGCGGGGCCACCGACGACCGAGTCATCATCCGACAACTCCCCCTGTTTCTCTCAGACACCGCTCGAGCCTGGCTCGAGGATCTGCCACCCCAACAGATCCACGACTGGGGTGATCTCGTAAGGGTGTTCGAGGGAAACTTCAAGGGAACTTACATGCGCCCCGGCAACTCGTGGGACCTCCGGAGTTGCAAGCAGAAGCCAGGTGAATCCCTCCGAGATTACATCCGGCGTTTCTCCAGGCAACGCACCGAGCTCCCCAACGTCACCGACTCTGACGTGATCATGGCTTTCCTCTCGGGCACCACTTGCAAGGAGTTGGTCCGAGAGTTAGGCCGTCACACCCCCCTCACTGCCAATGGGCTGATGGACATCGTCACCAACTTCGCCGCCGGCGAGGAGGCAGTTGGTGCCATCTTTGGCGGCGAGCAGGACACTGGGAAGCAGAAAACCGACGATCCTGCGAGCTCCACCCGGGGCTCCAAAAGGAACAACCGCAAGAAGAAGAAAGGCCAGCAGGGCAAGCTCGAGGCCCCGGCCGACGAGCTTGTCGCCGCTACCGAACGCAAAAAGCCTCGAGGCCCCCCCGGCGGGGGCATCTTCGACAAAATGCTTAAAGAGCCGTGCCCTTACCACAAGGGACCCATTAACCATAACCTCGAAGATTGTCATATGCTCCGCAGGTACTTCGAGGGCGCAGGCAGCAAGAGCACCGACAAGAAGGAAGACCCAAAGGGTGATGGCAAGGAGGAGGGGTTCCCCGAGATCCACGACTGTTTCATGATCTACGGAGGACCCTCGACCCGCCTCTCAGCGCGCCAGCGCAAGCGAGAACGGCGAGAGGTCTTCTCCGTGCAAACGGCGGTCCCTCGTTTCCTTGACTGGTCCGCGGTGGCCATCACTTTCGACCGTGATGATCATCCGGACTACATCCCCAATCCGGGAGTCTACCCTCTTGTCGTTGATCCCGTCATCGCCAACACGCGCCTCACCAAGGTACTCATGGACGGCGGGAGCAGCCTCAACATCATCTACTCCCAGACCCTCGACCTCCTGGGGGTCGAGAGAGCGCGCTTACAACCTAGCGTCGGGGGCTTCCACGGGGTTGTGCCAGGGAAGCGGGCAGAACCCCTCGGACGGGTCGATCTGCCCGTTTGTTTTGGCACACCGGCCAACTTCAGGAAGGAGACCCTCACCTTCGAAGTGGTCGGGTTCCGTGGGACATACCACGCCATCCTCGGACGCCCGTGCTACGCCAAGTTCATGGCCGTGCCAAACTACACCTACCTCAAGCTCAAGATGCTCGGCCCGAACGGCGTCATCACTGTGGGGCCCTCGTATGAACATGCCTATGAGTGCGACGTCGAGTGCGTCGAACACGGCGAGGCGGCTTTGGAATCGGCAACTTTGGCCGCAGACCTCGACGGTCTCGCCAACGAGATTCCCGATCCAAAACGCCACGCCGGCAGCTTCGAGCCCGCGGAGGACGTCAAACTCATGCCCCTCGACCCCGCTGATCCCAACGGGAAGGCGCTGAACGTCAGCGCCACCCTCGACCCGAAATAGGAAGCCGTGCTCGTCGACTTTCTCCGCGCGAATGTCGACATTTTTGCGTGGAGTCCCTCGGATATGCCGGGCATACCCAGGGAAGTCGCCGAGCACGCCTTGGAGATCCGGGCCGGGTCCAAACCGGTGAAGCAACGCCTGCGCCGCTTCGACGAGGAGAAGCGCAGGGTCATCGGCGAAGAGATCCACAAGTTACTGGAGGCCGGGTTCATCAAGGAGGTTCACCATCCCGAGTGGCTAGCTAATCCTGTATTAGTTAAGAAAAAGAGTGGAAAGTGGAGGATGTGTGTAGACTATACTAGTTTAAATAAAGCATGTCCGAAAGTTCCCTTTCCCTTGCCATGCATTGATCAAATCGTTGATTCAACTGCGGGATGTGAAACTCTTTCGTTCTTAGACGCTTACTCCGGTTACCATCAGATAAAAATGAAGGAGTCCGACCAGCTCGCGACTTCATTCATCACCCCGTTCGGCATGTATTGCTACGTTACGATGCCCTTCGGTCTCCGGAACGCAGGGGCAACGTACCAGCGATGCATGCAGCACGTTTTCGGAGAACACATCGGACCAACCGTCGAGGCGTACGTCGATGACATCGTAGTTAAGACCACACAAGCCGATAATCTAGTAAACGACCTCGACGTTGCCTTCAAATGCCTTCGAGCAAAGAACATCAAGCTCAATCCAGAAAAGTGCGTTTTTGGCGTCCCCCGAGGAATGCTTTTGGGGTTCATCGTGTCTAAACGAGGCATCGAGGCCAATCCAGAAAAAATCTCTGCGATAACCAAGATGGCCCCCATCCGAGATCTGAAAGGCGTACAGAGGGTCACGGGCTGCTTAGCGGCGCTCAGCCATTTCATTTCGCGCCTCGGCGAAAAAGCGCTCCCTCTGTACCGCCTCTTGAAGAAATCGGAGCATTTTTCCTGGACCCTCGAGGCCGAGGAAGCCCTCACCAAACTCAAGGTCACACTCTCTAACTCGCCAATTCTCGTCCCTCCGACCCCAGGAGAGCCGCTCCTACTTTATGTCGCTGCGACATCACAGGTAGTCAGCGCAGTCCTGGTCGTCGAACGGGCCGAGGAAGCTCACGCCTTGCTCGTCCAGAGGCCGGTCTATTTCATCAGCGAGGTGCTCTCAGAAACCAAGGTCCGTTACCCTCAAATCCAGAAACTGCTTTATGCTGTTATCTTGACACGGCGCAAGCTCCGACACTACTTTGAGGGCCACCCAGTTACTATGGTTTCTTCTTTCCCCCTGGGAGAGATAGCCCAGAACCGGGAAGCCACGGGTAGGATCGCCAAGTGGGCGGTCGAGCTCATGGGCGAGACCCTATCTTATGCGCCGCGCAAAGCCATAAAGTCACAGGTGTTGGCAGATTTCTTGGCTGAATGGACCGACACCCAGCTCCCTCCCGCACAGCTCCAGGCCGAGCTCTGGACCATGTACTTCGATGGGTCGTTGATGAAAACAGGAGCAGGCGCGGGCTTGCTCTTCATCTCACCCCTCGGGGTTCACATGCGCTACGTCGTCCGGCTCCATTTCCCTGCATCCAACAACGTCGCCGAATACGAGGCACTCGTCACGGGGCTAAGAATTGCCATCGAGCTCGGGGTCCGACACCTTGATGTTCGAGGCGACTCCCAGCTAGTGATCGACCAGGTCATGAAGAGCTCGAGCTGCCGCGACCCCAAGATGGAAGCCTACTGCCGAGAGGTACGACACCTCGAGGACAAGTTTCACGGCCTCGAGCTCAACCACATAGCACGCAAGTGTAATGAGGCCGCCGATGAACTCGCAAAAATCGCGTCAAGTCGAGGCACGGTCCCACCTGACGTTTTCGTAAAAGATCTCCAACGGCCATCTGTCGACCTTGGGTCAGACGGAGGGGTCGACGGGACGTCGCTCGACCCCCCACCTGAGGCTGAGGCCCCCTCGACCAGGGCCGAAGCCATGCAGGTGGAAGGATCGACCCCACCATCTGACATCGAGCCTGACTGGCGCGCGCCGTACCTCGACTATCTTATCCAAGGGGACCTCCCCTCGAGTAAGACCGAGGCTCGACGGATCGCTCGCCGAGCCAAAACCTTTGTGATCATTGGTGACAGTAAGGAGCTGTACCGCCGCAGCCCTACGGGCATTCTCCAACGTTGCATCACAAACAAGGAAGGCAGGGACCTGCTCAACGACCTGCACTCGGGGGCTTGCGGTCACCACGCTGCGCCTCGAACCCTCGTCGGAAACGCCTTTCGACAAGGGTTCTATTGGCCGACCGCGGTCTCCGACGCCGTCAAGCTAGTATGCTCCTGTGAAGGTTGTTAGTACTATGCAAGGCAGACTCACCTCCCGACACATGCTCTACAAACCATTCCCATCACATGGCCATTTGCCGTTTGGGGACTCGACCTCGTCGGACCACTGAAAAGAACTACTGGTGGCTTCACCCATTTGCTTGTCGCAATCGACAAGTTCTCCAAGTGGATCGAGGCTCGTCCCATCACCAGTATCAGGTCCGAACAAGCTGTGCTCTTCTTCACCGACATTGTCCATCGATTTGGAGTTCCAAACTGCATTATCACTGACAACGGCACCCAGTTCACTGGTAAAAAGTTTCTGGATTTCTGCGACCACCATCACATTCGCGTGCTCTGGTCGGCCGTAGCTCATCCAAAAACGAACGGCCAAGTGGAACGTGCCAATGGCATGCTCCTACAAGGCCTGAAACCCAGAATTTTCGACAAGCTAAACAAGCACGACAAAAGATGGGCCGCCGAGCTACCCTCGGTTCTGTGGAGCCTAAGAACAACGCCGAGTCGAGCCACGGGGTTCACTCCGTTCTTCTTAGTCTACGGGTCCGAGGCTATGCTCCCAACTGATATAGAATACGGATCCCCAAGGCTAAAGGCCTACAACGAAAGGAATAACGACGCCGCAAGAGAAGACGCCCTCGACCAGCTCGAGGAAGCCCGAGATGTGGCTTTATTGCATTCTGCCAGGTACCAGCAGGGTCTCCGACGCTACCACGATAGACACGTACGCAAGCGCGACCTCAACGTCGGCGATTTGGTGCTATGTCGGAACCAGAACGCCAAGGGGCGCCACAAGCTTACGCCACCATGGGAAGGACCGTACATCATCGCAGAAGTACTAAAGCCGGGCACCTACAAACTATCGAACGAGAAGGGCGAAATCTTCACCAACGCCTGGAACATTGAACAGCTACGTCGCTTTTTTCCTTAGAAAGCCTCGAGGCTCTGTAATTTCTTTTTCGTCAATAAAGAATACAGCAGTGTTAAAATTCTCGTATCACGATGAGGAAGGATCGACTCTGCGGTACCAGAATCGACCCTCCCTCGGGGGCTACAGGGGGAACCCCTAGTCCCCAAAAAAACTTGCGCTCTTTTTTAAATTTAAGAACCGCTCCCTAGATCAACGGCGCTGTAAGAGCACCCCAAGGATCGAAAGGACCCTCGAGCTAGGAGTATCACCTACGCCCTCGGGGCTATGGCGCCTCCACTCACTCCTTACGCCTGCTAGAGGTGCAACTCCACGCTAAGAAGGTCTAAATGACGGTTCCTAACTTTGAAAGAGAGCAGCACACTCCCTGCCGCTTAGGTCAGGTTCTCACGCGATCTGCGAGGCCGCAAGAGCACCCTGAAGCTCAAGGGCAGTCGAGCCGCGAGATCACTTACGCCTCCGAGGCTACGGTACCTCCACTCGCTCCCCTACGCCAAAGGGCGCGACTGTGTGTTAAGTAAATCGTACGAGAACACAACCCAAGCTGTAAAGGGAAAAAAGGCTCGAATAAAACTAGATCCGTCACGAACTAGTTTAAGTTTTGAGTTCTTAAGGCCCCTGAGGCCACCACGACCAAAATTCAAAATAACTAACTTATTACACGGGCCTCCATGCCCGGATTTGGCTCACAGGCCTTCGTCGTCAGCAGGCGGCACCACCTCAGGCTTAAAAAGCGAGGCCAGGCGGCTCCCAGGCCCCTCCGCGGCTTCGATCAAGTCCAGGCAGGCATCTTCGTTCTCCTCGTCCGTCCGCTCCGGGTCTGTGATGAAGCCGTCGGCGATGAGCTCCATGCTGAACACAAAACCCGAGCGGATGACGGCCAACGCCCTCTTCACGCCGTGGTGGAGGCTGTCCTGTATCTTCTCCCTGGAGAGGCGACCCAACGCCGCCACCCGACGCACGAAGGAGTTCCCCGGAGCATCTTCCCCGGTGTCGACGTCGGGCTCGACCCCCAGACCGTCGCACACCGAGGTGATCGCGCCCTCGAGCAGCTGGGTCCCCCGGGTCTCGGC
Source organism: Saccharum hybrid cultivar R570 (assembly GCA_038087645.1). Lineage (NCBI taxonomy): Eukaryota > Viridiplantae > Streptophyta > Magnoliopsida > Poales > Poaceae > Saccharum > Saccharum hybrid cultivar. The sequence goes on along the minus strand of JAQSUU010000254.1, from coordinate 3,838,391 downwards.
TTCGAGGAGGCTCTGCAGGGAATTGGCGGTCGTATGGGCCTCCTGGTTCTCGCGCTCCAGCTCTGAAACACGACAAGGCAGATTAGCACCTAACACGACGTCTCAACTATATGGCCGTAGCAAGCTACTCACCCCCAACATGGGTCTTCAAACCCACGACCTCGTCGCGGTGCCCCCCGCATGTCCGCTCGAGCCCCAGGAGGGCGCTGTCCTTCTCACGAACGGCCGCCTTCAGGGCCTCGATCTCCTGGCGAGCGGTTTGGAGCGCCGCGTCCTTCTCCTGGACGGCCCCGTTCAGCACTGAGACCTCGCCCTTCAGCGCGCCAAGCTGGGCCGTCATCTGCCCGATCTGGACGTTGAGGGCGTCCCGCTGATGGCCAACCTGGGAGACGTCCTCCTCGAGCTCCTTGACCCGCGCCGACAGGGGCTCGAGGTCTCGGCGGGCCTGGGCAGCCTCTTCCCGGGCCTTGTCCGCCTCGGTGCGCATCGAGGCTTCAGCCGCCCATGCCTGGATCGCATCCTCCTTCACCGTCGAGTAGGCGGTGCGCAGCTCCGCCATCTCAGCGGTCCGATCGGCGAGCCTCTTCTGGGTCTCCTCGACCAGGGCCCGTTGTCGGGACAGCGACGCCCACACACCGCTCTCACCCCGGATGAAGAGCGACTTACGGCGAGAGGTCTCCTTGAGTTCCTAGCTCAAGGAAAACCGAAAAACATAATGAATCCAAAGAAAAGAGACACTAAGAGCCGCGAAATAAGTTGACAGATCAATCGTACCTCGGTGGCATCCCGCATGCCCCGCGAAACGGCGTCGGACGCCATGCTGAGCAGCCGAGCGAGATGTTGGCGGACGCCCTCGTGGTACTGCCAGCGATGGACCTCGTCTCTGTCGTTCAGAGTGAGGATGGGCTCGGCGTCGAGGTTCGCGGCGTCCCTTAACTGAAGGGGCGGCCCTCCCCACCTCGGGATCTCCTCCTCGGCCCGCGCTATCGCCAGCGCGGCGAAGTCTGGCCACGACGACGGCAACGCGGCCGGGGCACCTCCTGGCCCGGTCGAAGGGCCGGCCTCGTTGCCCTCGCCCGCAGCTCCCGCGACTCCGGCGGAGATCGGGGCGTCGGCCCGGCTCGTGGCCTCACCCTCCTCGGCCCCCATTATTTCTTTTCCCTTGTTTAGGGGGGCGTCGTCGAGGGTAATGACCACGGGCGCCCGCCCCTCGGCGGTGACCGGCCCCTCGGCAACCATCTCCTCCGGAGCTGGCGCCTCCGCCGTCGACCCCTCTGGGGCCGGTACCTCGCCCGACGGTGGCTCGGAAACCGGCGCTCCGACCGCCGGTGCCCTCGCAACCGGCACCTCAACCTCCGGCGCCACTGCCTCCGGGGCTCCGGTAGAGGGCCCGGCAACCTCGCCCACCGTCGTGCCCACCGGACGCGCCGGCGGGACTTGCTGTGGCTGCGGCCCTTCTGCCGGTGCCACCTCCTGCTCCGGTGCCGGTGCAGCCCCCTCCGCGGTCGCATCGGCAGCCGCCCCCTCCACGGTCGCCTCCACGGTGGCCTCAGCCGAGGGCAGCGCCCTGGGCTCCGCCTCGACCGGGCCGGGCGCCACCACCCTCGCCGGGTCTGACCCCGCAGCGGCAGGGTTGGGGCCGGCGACCGACGAAGCGCCTGCAGCCTCCTGCTGTCGACGACGCTCCTTCGCGGCCTCGACCTCGCGGACCCAGGCCGCGTCCTGCTCCGCCGACCGGTTGAGGACGACGGCGCTGGCCCGAAGAGAATTCACGGGGGTGGGCCCCATGGTCTCCGCTTTCCGCTTCAGCCTGAAAAATAAAAGATAAAGTCGGTCGACGAAATCGAAAAATAAGACAAGTCCCCTTTTTCTCGAAAACTTACCCGGAGATCGGCACCAGGGGCCTCGACCCCCCACGGTCCGAGCCGCTCGAGGTGGCAGGCGGTGGCCTCGCGGCAGCCCCACCCGCGGATCGAGCGCTCCGTGGGGCTCTCGCCGGCGCGCCGCTGCGCGCCTTCTGTGCCTCCGAGGCCACCTGGCCTCGGGTCCTCACGCCCGACGGAGGCGCCGCCGACGACGATGTCGGCGCCACCGCCCCTGTCCCCGCCTGAGCTTGCAGGGCCTGGGCTGGGGCAGGCGCCCCCGTCGACCCCGCTTGCTGGGTCCGGGGCAAGGCAGCCCCTCCTGCCGAGGGGCCCGCCTCCTTCTTCTCTTCTTCCTTCTTCTTCTTCTTCTTCTTCTCCTCTTCCTCGTCGTCCTCCTCAGCCTCCTCGACCACGACGACCGAGGAGGATGACCCCGCGATGGGCTCCAGCAGGGGACGGATGTCGGGGAGGCTCCCCAGCCCAGTCGCGGCCTCGTACCGCGACAAGGCATCATCATCCTCGCCGCTGCTGCCGTCGTCCTCCCCCGACATGGTCTCGGAGGGCGACGGCTCCAAAGGGAGCCCGTCGAGGGCCTGTTGGCGCCGGAGTTTCTTCCGCGCCTCCTTCTCCCTGGACTTCCGGGCCGCCCGCTTCTTGGTCGATTCCTTGACCGCCTTCTGCTTCGAGGCATGCTGCCGTCGAGCGTCCCGGGCAGGCTAGTCCTCCGGAACCGGCGGTCGTGTCTCCCGCAGCGCCGATAGGTCCTGCGCATTGGCGTCGACCGGATTAGGGGAGGGTCTCAAAAACAAACAGAGCCAAAAAAACAAGCGTACCAAGAAACTTACCACGGGCTCGAACCCCTCAGTAGGCCTCATGGGGAGCCGGTCGGCTTCCTCCGCCTTGAAGGTCCCCACCATCCGGCGGGCTCGACGAAGCCCCTCCTCGAGGGTGAGGGCCTCATGCGACATCCGGCTCCCCTCCAGAGACGCCTCCGGAGTCATCTGGTCGAGGCGCAGGCGACGCCGGCACAGCGGCATCACCCGGCGACGATGAAACGCCGTCGCTACCGCCGCCGCCGTCAGGCCTCGAGCACGTAGCTGCTGCAGCGCCGCCAGCAACGGGTCCAGACGCGGCTTCTCGACGTCCGGCACACCATACACCCAGTGGTCCTCCCGGGCGGTCAGCACGCGGTCGGTGTACCTCGGCAGCTGGTTGTCGTCGTTACGGAGGTAGAACCAGCCTGCGTGCCACCCGCTGTTCGAGGAGATGAGGCGAGCCGGGATGTACTGGTCCGCCTGGCTCGACCTCAACTGCAGGACGCAGCTCCCTACCCGCGCTGCGTAGAAGACGCCCTTCCCCCCCGCATTCCGCGCGAAGAGCTCGGCCTTGAAAAGGTGAAGCCACAGGTTCCACTGCGGCTCCACCCCGAGATACCCCTCGCAGACCGCCGCAAAGATGGCGGCCTGCGCGATGGCGTTGGGGGCGAGATGGTGGAGCTCCACCCGGTAGTAGTGGAGAAGCGCCCTCATGAAGACCGACGACGGGATGCCGAAACCCCGCTCGTGGAAGCTTACGAAGCTCACCACGTAGCCTTCCGGGGGCGCTGGCTCCCGGTGGGCCGGCGGCGGCGCGATCCACTCCGGCCGCGACCGACTCGTCCTCGGCCGCAGCAACCCATCCTCAACCAGCTCCTCCAGTTTCCTCTCCGTCACTGAGGAGGAGGCCCAGTCTTCGGCAGCGAGGAATTGGCTCTTTCCGGCCATCAGCGCTGACGGGAAGGGAATAAGTGGAGGAGATGGCGGCGGCGGCAGCAATGTGGGCGGAAGGCGCAAGAGGGCTAGGGTTTCCTGAGGCTAGAGGATGGCAGAAGCGCAAGAGACCGGAGGGAAGCACGGACCCTTGGGTCTTGCCTTTATAGGCCAGACGGAAGTCCAACGGCCGCGCAAAAAGGTAGGAACAGTTTCCCGTAATAAATGCGCTCACCTAACCGTCCCTCACGCCTTACAGGAGCAAGGCACGTGGCCGTCCCCCACGCAGTAACTGAACGCCACGCCACCCACTACCGCGCCGATCTCGCCCTAAAAAGGCGCGTCAGGCTAACGGGCGGGGCGAGATCCACGGACGGATATTCCTATATTCCCTTAACGGGCTCTGGGCCCATTTTAAGTCTCGAAGGAACGGAGGCTGGCCCTCGACCTGGGTTCGACAGCCGCCCTCGAGCAACGGAGCAAGGGACGACCAGGGATGCGCCCGTACACGGCCAGGGCTCGAGCCACGCTCTCGAGGCATCCCAAGACGTATTCGAGGCCAAAGGATGAGGACGAAGCAGGAATCCCCTCGGGGGAGGCATCGAGCCCTCGGATCCCATCGCAGGGAACCGACATCCGCACGACCACTCCTTGGCATCTTTGAAGAGTGCCCCCGGGCCCCAAGCCGACTCCTAACGACTGGAGCACGGACTCTCACTCGAATTTCCCCGCTAGCAGCTCACCGGAGATCGCCGGACTCGCCCAAACGGGGTAGTACGACATTCCCCACCCCTCCTCCTCCTCTCCGAAGGATGAGCGTGAGGGCCGGATAACGAAAGACGGCAGGGACCCCGATCGACCTCGTGCGCGCGAGGCTCGGGGGCTCAGCCGCATCAACTACTCCCTGGTAAACCACGACTAAGACCTCGGAGGAGACTTTCTCAATACTCCACCGAGGCCTCGGGGGCTACACCCGGCGGGTGCGCTCGCGCGCCCCCACCGGAGAAGTCCTGAGAGCGCTCAGACGCCCCTACTGGACAAGCAAACGGCGCTATGACTCCAGTTCATCGGCAAAAAGCCTCTAGGAGAGTGAAAATACACTCACCTAAAGGCTCGGGGGCTACTGTCGGTACCAATACTGTAGGGGTACCCACATTCAACGATAATAAAAACTAAAATGACTAAGCCACGATAAAGCACAACCCACTTCAAAACGCGCGACAGGTCCGACTCGTACGAGGCCGGCTCGACGGGATGCCTCGACCGCATCCCGCCTCCGACTCGTACGAGGCCCCCCTCGACGGAAGGCCTCGACCGTGCTCCGACCCGCACGGGGCTCGACCGCCTCCCGGGAGCGCTCCGACTCGCGTGAGCCCGGGTCGGGGCGCTCGACCCCCTCTCTTTACCTACCTCTGGACAAAAGCCTTAGCATTAAATGCAATTACCTACTACCACCTACCGGCATGGCTGCGCGCATGGTCGACGTGGGAACAATACCAGTGTCAGTCCTCACTGTTTAAACCGCCCATCCCGTGATGGGAGGTGAAAAACGTCACTGTACCCACCTTACCTCACACTGTACATCACTAGTTACCCTCGAGGGAAGGTACGACAAAGTCCGTACGCCACGATGCTAGGGATTCGGACTTATCCGTTCGGCCTCGACCCAGCCTCGACCCCCAACACGGCGTAACAGGGAAGGAAGGACGGTATGGCATGACGCTCCGGGTCATTTCGACGCCTACGACATGACGTCCCAGAGGATGGCCTCCCATTTCGGAGGCACGTCGCTACAGCCACCTCAACAGGATCGACAAAACGTCATCTCAAGGCTCCTATCGTCCTGGCCTCCTCTCGTCCTATAAAAGGGTAGGCCAGGGCTCTGGAGAAGACAACGGACCAACCAGTCATACACAACATAGCGATCAACATCTCAAGCAATCATCTTGTACTCTTTCTTTTTCTCCTTTGGGACTTGGGCTCGTCGCCCTCTCTCGCAAGCTTGTATCCCCTACACAAGCACCTCGGTGCAAGGAAATACAAACCTCTCCTCCCCCGCTGGACGTAGGGCCTTCTTTTGCCCGAACCAGGATAAACCCCCGTGTGTTCTCCTTGCATCACCATCCAGGAAAGGGACACGCAGCATTTTACTCGTTGGTTTAGGACCCCCTCGGGTCCGAACACCGACAAATACGGGTCCCCAAGACTAAAGGCTTACAATGAAAGAAACAACGACGCCGCAAGAGAGGACGCCCTCGACCAGCTCGAAGAGGCCCGAGATGTGGCTTTGTTACATTCTGCCAGGTACCAGCAGGGTCTCCGACGCTACCACGACAGACACATCCGCAAGCGTGACCTTAACGTCGGCGACTTGGTGCTACGGCGCAACCAGAACACCAAGGGGCGCCACAAGCTCACACCGCCATGGGAAGGACCGTACATCATCGCAGAAGTACTGAAGCCAGGCACCTACAAGCTATCCAACGAGAAGGGCGAAATCTTCACCAACGCTTGGAACATTGAACAGCTACGTCGCTTTTTTCCTTAGAAAGTCTCGAGGCCCTGTATTTCCTTTTTCATCAATAAAGAATACAGCGATGTTAAAACTTTCATTTTACGATGAGGAAGGATCGACTCTGCACTACCAGAATCGATCCTCCCTCAGGGGCTACAGGGGGGAACCCCCAGTCCCCGAAAACACTTGCGCTCTTTTTTAAATTTAAGAACCGCTCCCTAGATCAACGGCGCTGTAAGAGCACCCCAAGGATCGAAAGGACCCTCGAGCCAGGAGTACCACCTACGCCTTCGGGGCTATGGTGCCTCCACTCACTCCTTACGCCTCCTAGAGGTGCAACTCCATGCTAGGAAGGTCTAAGTGACGGTTCCTAACTTTGAAAGAGAGCAGCACACTCCCTGCCGCTTAGATCAGGTTCTCACGTGATCTGCGAGGCCGCAAGAGCACCCTGAAGCTCGAGGGTAGTCGAGCCGCGAGATCACTTACGCCTCCGAGGCTACGGTACCTCCACTCGCTCCCCTACGCCAAAGGGCGCGACTGCGTGCTAAGTAAATCGTACAAGAACACAATCCAAGCGATAAGAGGAAGAAAAGCTCGAATAAAACCGAATTAACCACGAACTAGTTTATGTTCCAAGTTCTTAGGGCCTCCGAGGCCACCACAACCCAAATTCAAAGTAACTAACTTATTACATGGGCCTCCGTGCCCAGATCTGGCTCACAGGCCTTCATCGTCAGCAGGCGGGACCACCTCAGGCTCAAAAAGCGAGGCCAGACGACTCCCAGGCCCCTCCGCGGCTTCAATCAGCTCTAGGCAGGCGTCTTCATTTTCCTCGTCCGTCCGCTCCGGGTCTGTGATGAAGCCATCGGCAACGAGCTCCATGTCGAATACAAACCCCGAGCTGACGACGGCCAGCGCCCTCTTCACGCCGTGGTGGAGGCTGTCCCGTATCTTCTCCCGGGCAAGGTGACCCAGCGCCGCCATCCGACGGACGAAGGAGTTCCCTGGAGCGTCTTCTCCGGTGTCGGCGTCGGGCTCGACCCCCAGACCGTCGCACACCGTGGTGATCGCGCCCTCGAGCAGCTGGGTCCTCCGGGTCTCGGCTTCGAGGAGGCTCTGCAGGGAGTTGGCGGTCGAGTGGGCCTCCCGTTTCTCACTTTTCAGCTCTGAAACACGACAAGGCAAATTAGCACCTAACGCGATGCATCAACACTATGGCCATAACAAGTTACTTACCCTCGACGTGGGTCTTTAAACCCACAACCTCGTCGCGGAGCCCCCCGCACGTCTGCTCGAGCCCTAGGAGGGCACTGTCCTTCTCACGGACGGTCGCTTTCAGTGCCTCGATCTCCTGGCGGGCGGTTTGGAGCGCCGCGTCCTTCTCTTGGACGGCCCCGTTCAGCCCCGAGATCTCGTCCTTCAGCGCACTAAACCGGGCCGTCACCTGCCCGATTTGGATGTTGAGGAGGTCACGTTGACGGCCAACCTGGGAGACGTCCTCCTCGAGCTCCTTGACCCGCGCCGCCAGGGGCTCGAGGTCCCTGCGGGCCTGGGCAGCCTCTTCCCGGGCCTTGTCCACCTCGGTGCGCATTGTGGCTTCAGCCGCCCAAGCCTGGATCGCCTCCTCCTTCACCGTCGAGTAGGCGGTGCGCAGCTCCGCCATCTCAGCGGTCCGATCGGCGAGCCTCTTCTGGGTCTCCTCGACCAGGGCCCGTTGCCGGGACAGCGACGCCCACACGCCACTCTCACCTCGGATGAAGAGTGACTTGCGGCGGGAGCACTCCTTCAGTTCCTAATTCAAGAGAAACCAAAAAAGATAATGAAACCAAGGAAAAAAGACACTGAGAGCCACGAAAGAAGCTAACAGATTAACCATACCTCGGTGGCATCCCGTATACCCCGCGAAACGGCGTCGGACGCCACGCGGAGTAGCCGATCGAGATGCTGGCGGACGCCCTCGAGATACTGCCAGCGATGCACCTCATCCCTGTCATTCAGAGTGAGGATAGGCTCGGCATCGGGGTTCGCGGCGTCCCTGAACTGAAGGGACGGCCCCCCCACCTCGGGATCTCCTCCTCAGCCCGCGCTATCGCCAGCGCGGCGAAGTCAGGCCACGACGACGACGACGCGGCCAGGGCGTCTCCCGGCCCCGCCGAAGGGCCGGCCTCGTTGGCCTCGCCCGCAGCTCCCGCGGCCCCAGCGGACGTCGAGCCTTCAGCCTGACTCGTGGCCTCGCCCCCCTCGACCCCCATTATTTGCTTTCCTTTGTCTAGGGGGGCGTCGTCGAGGGCAATGACCACGGGCACCCGCCCTTCGGCAGTGACCGGCCCCTCGACTACCGGCACCTCTGGAGCTGGCGCCTCCGCCGTCGACGCCTCCGGGCCGGTACCTCGCCCGTTGGCGGCCCGAAAACTGGCGCTCCGGCCAACGGCGCCCCCGCAACCGGCACCTCGACCTCCGGCGCCACTTCTTCCGGAGCTCCGGTAGAGAGCTCGATGACCTCGCTCTCCGCCGTGCCTACCGGCCGCGCCGGCAGGTCTTGCTGTGGCTGTGGCCCCCTCGCCGGTGCCACCTCTTGCTCCGGTGCCGGTGCAGCCCCCTCCACGGTCGCATCGGCACCCGCCCTTTCCACGGTCGCTTCAACGGTGGCCTCGGCCGAAGGCAGCACCTTAGGCTCCACCTCGACTGGGCCAGGCGCCACTGCCCTCGCCGGGTCTGACCTCGCCGCGGCGGGGTCGGGGCCGGCGACCGTCGAAGCGCCTGCAGCCTCCTGCTGCTGTCGACGGCGCTCCTTTGCGGCCTCGACCTCGCGGACCCAGGCCGCGTCCTGCTCCGCCGACCGATTAAGGACGACGGCGCTGGCCCGAAGAGACTTCACGGGGGTGGTCCCCATGAGCTCCGCCTTTCGCTTCAGCCTGTAAAGTAAAAAATGAGGTCGGCCGACGAATTCAAAAAAAGACAAAACCCCTAAGCCCGAAAACTCACCCGGAGATCGGCACCAAAGGCCTCGACCCCGCACGGTCCGAGCCGCCCGAGGCGGCAGGCGGCGGCCTCGCGGCAGCCCCACCCGCAGACCGGGCGCTCCGTGGGGCCCTCGTCGGCGCACCATTGCGCGTCTTCTGCGCTTCCGAGGCCAGCTGGCCTCGGGTCCTCACACCCGACGATGGCGCCGCCGACAACGATGTCGGCGCCACCGTCCCAGTCCCCGCCCGAACTTGCGGGGACTGGGCTGGGGCAGGCGCCCCCGTCGACCCCCCTTGCTGGGTCCGGGGCAAGGCGGCCCCTCCCGCCGAGGGGCCCGCCTCCTTCTTCTCTTCCTCCTTCTTCTTCTTCTCCTCGTCCTCCTCGACCTCCTCGACCACAACGACCGAGGAGGACGACCCTGCGATGGGCTCTAGCAGGGGACGGATGTTGGGGAGGCTCCCCAGCCCGGTTGCGGCCTCATACCGCGACAGGGCGTCATCATCCTCGCCGCTGCTGTCCTCATCCACCCCCGAGATGGTCTCGGAAGGCGACGGCTCCAGAGGGAGCCCATCGAGGGCCTGCTGGCGCCGAAGTTTCTTCCGCGCCTCCGCCTCTTTGGCCTTGCGGGCCGCCCGCTTCTTGGTCGACTCCTTGACCTCCTTCTGCTTCGAGGCGTGCTACCGTCGAGCCTCCCGGGCGGGCTGGTCCTCCGGCATCGGCGGTCGCGTCTCCCGCAGCGCCGACAAGTCCTGCGCACCGGCACCGACCGGGTTAAGGGGATCCAAGAAACGAACAAAACCAAAACGAGCGTACCAACTCAAAGAACTTACCACGGGCTCGAACCCCTCAGTGGGCCTCATGGGGAGCCGGTCAACTTCCTCCATCTTGAAGGTCCCGACCATCCGGCGGGCTCGACGAAGTACCTCCTCGAGGGTGAGGGCCTCGTGGGACATCTGGCTCCCCTCCAGAGGCGCCTCCGGAGTCATCTGGTCGAGGCGCAGGCGACGCCGGCACAGCGGCATCACCCTGCGGCGATGGAACGCCGTCGCTACCGCCGCCGCCGTCAAGCCCCGAGCGTGAAGCTGCTGCAGCGCCGCCAGCAACGGATCCAGGCGCGGCTTCTCGGCATCCGGCACTCCGTACGTCCAGCGGTCCTCCCGGGCGGTCAGCACGCGGCCGATGTACTTCGGCAACTGGTTGTCGTCGTTGCGGAGGTAGAACCAGCCCTCGTGCCACCCGCTGTTGGAGGAGATGAGTCTGGCCGGGATGTACTAATCCGCCCGGCTCGACCTCAGCTGTAGGACGCAGCTCCCTACCCGCGCCGCGTAGAGGACTCCCTTCTCCCCCGCTCTCTTCGTGAAGAGTTCGCCCTTGAAGAGGTGAAGCCACAGGTTCCACTGCGGCTCCACCCCGAGGTACCCCTCACAGACCGCCGCGAAGATGGCGGCCTGTGCGACGGCGTTGGGGGCAAGGTGATGAAGCTCCACCCGGTAGTAGTGGAGAAGCGCGCGCATGAAGACCGACGAGGGAACGCCGAACCCCCGCTCGTGGAAGCACACGAAGCTCACCACGTATCCTTCTAGGGGCGCCGGCTCCCGGTGGGCCGGCGGCGGCGCTATCCACTCCGGCCGCGACCGATTCGTCCTCGGCCGCAGCAACCCGTCTTCGACCAGCTCCTCTAACTTCCTCTCCGTCACCGAGGAAGTAGCCCAGTCCTCGGCGGGGAGAATCTGGCTCTTTCCAGCCATTGACGCTGTCAGGAGGGGAATGAGCGGAGGAGGAGGCGGCGGCGGCAGCAGCGGTGTGGGCGGAAGGCGCGAGAAGGCTAGGGTTTCCTGAGGCTAAGGGATGGCAGGAGCGCAAAGAACCGGAGGGGAGCACAGACCCCTGGGTCTCGCCTTTATAAGCCAGGAGGAAGTCCAACGACCGCGTGAAAAGGTAGGAACAGTTTCCCGCAATAAATGCGCTCACCTAACCGTCCCCCACGTCTTACAGGAACAAGGCACGTGGCCGTCCCCCACGCTGTAACCGAACGCCACGTCGCCCACTACCGCGCCGATCTCGCCCTAAAAAGGCGCGCCTGGCTAACGGGCAGGGCGAGATCCACGGACGGATATTCCCAGATACCTATAACGGGCTCCGAGCCCACTTTAAGTCTCGAGGGAACGGAAGCTGGCCCTCGACCTGGGTTCGACAGCTGCCCTCGAGCAACAGAGCAAGGGACGACCAAGGATGCGCCCGTACATGGCCAGGGCTCGAGCCACGCTCTCGAGGCATCCCAAGACGTATTCGAGGCTAAAGGACGAGGTCGGAGCAGGAATCCCCTCGGGGGAGGCATCGAGCCCTCGGATCCTGTCGCAGGGAACCGACATCCGCACGACCACTCCTTGGCATCTTTGAAGAGCGCCTCCGGGCCACAAGCCGACTCCTAACGACTGGAGCACGGACTCTCTCTCAAATCTCCCCGCTAGCAGCTCACCGGAGATCGCCGGACTCGCCCAAACGGGGTAGTACGACGTTCCCCACCCCTCCTCCTCCTCTCCGAAGGAAGAGCGTGAGGGCCGGACAACGAAAGACGGCAGGGACTTCGATCGACCTCGTGCGCGCGAGGCTCGGGGGCTCGACCGCATCAACTACTCCCTAATAAAACACGCAAAAGGCCCCGGAGGAGTCTTCTTAATACTCCACCAAGGCCTCGGGGGCTACACCCGGCGGGTGCGCTCGCGCGCCCCCACCGGAGAAGACCCGAGAGCGCTCGGACGCCCCTACTGGAAAAGCAAACAGCGTTACGACTCCAGTTCATCGGCAGAAAAGCCTCTAGGAGAGTGATCATACACTCACCTAAAGGCTCGGGGGCTACTGTCGGTACCAATAGTATAGGGGTACCCACATTTAACGATAATAAAAACTAAAACGACTAAGCCACGACAAAGCGCGGCCCACTTCAAAACGCGCGACAGGTCCGCCTCGTACGAGGCTGGCTCGACGGAATGCCTCGACCGCATCCCGTCTCCGACTCGTACGAGGCCTCCTCGACGGGAGGCCTCGACCGCGCTCCGACCCGCACGGGGCTCGATCGCCCACCGGGAGCGCTCCGACTAGCGTGAGCCTGGGTCGAGGCGCTCGACCCCCTCTTCCTCTACCTACTCCGGGACAAAAGTCATGGCATTCAATGCAATTACCTACTACCACCTACCGGCATGGCCGCAACCGGGATCGACGTGGGAATAATACCAGTGTCAGTCCTCACTGTTTTACCGCCCATCTCGTGATGGGAGGTGAAAAACGTCACTGTACCCACCTTACCTCGCACTGTACATCACTAGTTACCCTCGAGGGAAGATACGACAAAGTCCGTACACCACGATTCCAGGGATTCGGACTTATCCGATCGGTCTCGACCCGGCCTCGACGCCGGACACAGCACAACAGGGAAGGAAGGACGGCATGGCGCGGCGCTCTGGGTCATTTCGGCGTCTCATCCTCTGCAACACCGTGGCATCCGGGGATGGCCTCCCATTTCTAGGGCACGTCGCTACAGTCACATCGACAGTAATCGACAAAACATCATCTCAAGGCTCCCGTCGTCCTGGCCTCCTCTTGTCCTATAAAAGGGTAGGCCAGGGCTCTGGACGACGGACGACAGAAGACCACGAACAACGAGCCAGACGCAAGATAGAGATCAACATCTCAAGCAATCATCTTGTACTCTTTTTCCTTTTTGAGACCTGGGCTCGCCGCCCTCTCTCGCAAGCTTGTAACCCCTACACAAGCACCTCGGTGCAAGGAAATACAAATCTCTCCCCCCCGCTGGACGTAGGGCCTTCTCTTGCCCGAACCAGGATAAACCCTTGTGTGTTCTCCTTGCATCACCATCCAGGAAATGGACACGCAGCATTTACTCGTTGGTTTAGGACCCCCTCGGGTCCGAACACCGACACTATTTGTATGCACCATTCTCTTTCCTGTTTTTATATAACACGATTTTAATCACAGGATGTCATTACATTTGAATCTGATATTGCTGCTTCGTCAACCTCCAAAGGTGAAAATCTCTCTTTGGACAGCTTCTCCTTGTCTGCAAATGCTTTCCAATTTCCTCCTATTTAATTAATACATTGCATTTACAAATCCCAATTCCAAAATATTTGTTACATTGGCTTATTAAGTTTATACTGAAAATTGACCCTTCCTTATTGCAGGACTATTTTTAGTTCATACAAACTATAGCTATGGCACCTAGTCGTTGTGGACCTGCCATTGGCTTCGAGTACAGTGGCCGCACCTGCAGCACCCAAACATCCATTGCCTGCTCCGCTCCATAAAAAAAGGGAAAGTGCTTTTCTCCATGCCATTCTCTCTTCTCCTCGCTTTTCCTCTACGTTAAGTGCTCTCCTTGCAAGCGCCGGGGCCAGGTACTTGTGTGCAGTTGGCTCGCCGGCCTTCATCGCTGGAGGAGCCCCGCACCAGTGCATCTGGCCCATTGCGCACAGTGGAGGTACGCTCTCGCCCCTTGTCCCCCTTCCCTTCCCTCAGCTCCCTCTCGTCATTGTTATTTGGCCCCCCTCCTCTAAAAGGCCATTTGCTCCTGCCATTCCTCTTGTTTTTAGAACGTTTGGGTCATGCGCACAGCTGATATCCTCCATTGTATGGTGATGATTAATTGTTTCATTCCTTGTTTTTACCTACTGAGGCTTTGGGATCGTGCGGCGATGAAATTTTTGGGTACTGAGACAATAGGACTGTGCAATGATGATTTGTTATATCACCCTTCCATGATTCTTGGTACTTGCATTAGTTTTGTGATGACAGTGTCACTATAACTTAGCAATTCTCGTTTGCATGCGTTCTTCGCTTTGCATTGTTTCCTACATTCTGTGCATTTGTTACTGAGCACAAGTCCATTGTCAATGATGTCTTTACTTGACATAATTTGTTGGTTGTTCTATTCCTGAGCACAAGCCGTTGCCAATAAATACCAAACAATAAAAAAACACATTTCGCAGACATAGGATTCAGGTGGATCTAATTCCACTACTTTTGTTGCCATTGTTAGTTTACAGGTTTGTTGTGAGGAAGTAATAATCGAGAAAATGATGATGTTGCCAAAGGCTGCACTTGCCGATGTACTAACCATCTACAGCAACCTCCTCATTTCCTCATCTATAGCCTTCCTCGGTTGTACTTCCTGTCATTGGAACACCGTTTTCCGTCTGATTATTCTTAATGTGTCTACCTAATGGTGATTATTCTAAATGTGTCTACCTAATGGTTCTTTTTCCGTCCTATCTGCGCAATTCTGGAATGCTGTACAAATCCTAGGTCATTCTATTCCATCCACTCCCTGCCTTTTTTACATACTCAAGAACGTTTGGTTCCTCCATCAGGTAGCTATAGATTGTAGTCTTATTGGAGATTCCTACTATCTTTGAATAAGGACTCATGAAGATGCAGTTCCTTTTTCTTGGGAAAAATAGATTTATTTACACGCAGTTCCTTTTCTTGGAAAAAAAATATTTATGCAGTGCCACGGCTTAGGTAACTGCTGCATTCTATGAACAACAATGATTTTTCATAGATTTGTGTCATGTTAAATTGTCCATGTTCTTTTACCAGATATATATAGCTGCTTCTTTAGGTAGAAGCAGTTTTAGGCCTATTTCGGTGACAACCTTATTTTGGTCCTTTACATTCACACATTCCTGAGATTCTGTGCTGCTCATGCCGACCCTGCTTTTCCTTATTAAGAAAGCTTACATGATGTTTTCCCTCTTCTTTTATTACCTTGCAAGCACGTAGAGTTCTGTCACATGCAAACCACCTAATTCAAGTGTAGACCATTCAGCAAAGTTTGTATCAATCCCTTTTCCTAGATACAAATGGTAAAAGTAATCTTGTGCAGACTATATCAGCCATCATTTCGAATGAACTGTAAATTATTATTTTCATTACAGTTGAATAATACAATTGCTTCATTGATATCAGCTAATACTGGTTTCTATCATTTTCTAGAAAAAAAAGATGCTTAGTGCACTCATTCCAGCCTGCCATGGATCCTTAATTTGTGGTTCATATTCTTCTGTCGTCATTTGCCCACGGGATATTCTTCATTTTGCCAACTAATGCTGGTTAGTTTCTCCTGATTGTGCAGGTCGCCCTGTAGGCGAAGGGCTCATTGTATTGCCGGCCACTGCATGCAATTGTGGAATTATTTTTCCAAAGTTCATGCTGCTATAGTACAACCATCTGCAAGGCTCATTCACCTTCTGGATTATTTAGTGTATGTGTTGGAACTTTTTTTTGGCAGCCTGGAAATCACTAAGCTCATAGAATTGGTCAGGTATGCTATTATGATCTATTCTTTTCTTTCAGTTTAGTCCAGGGAGGTATTTGGTTAGCAACTGTTTATACCGAGAATCTTTTACATGTTCTTTTATGGCGACATTGATGAAGATGTTAGGCATAGAATTTTAGCCGGCTGGTTGAAATGACGTCAAGCTTCTGGCGTCCTCTGTGACAAAAGGGTGCCTCAGAAGTTGAAAGGTAAGTTCTATAGGAAGGCGATTCGCCTGGCGATGTTATACGGTGCTGAGTGTTGGCCTACAAAAAGGCGACATGTCCAACAATTGAGTGTAGCAGAGATGCGTATGTTGCGTTGGTGTTGTGGGCACACAAGGAGGGATAGAGTTCGGAACGACGATATTCAGGATAGGGTTGGGGTGGCACCAATTGAGGAGAAATTATTCAACATCGGTTGAGATGGTTTGGACATGTTCAACGGAGGCCTCCTGAGGCGCCGGTGCGTAGTGGGGTTCTAAAGCGGGCCGATAATGTAAAGAGCGGTAGAGGTCGACCTAAACTAACTTGGGACGAGTCCGTTAAGAGAGACCTTAAGGAGTGGAATATCTCTAAGAATTTAGCTATGGACAGGAGCGCTTGGAGACTGGCAATCAACGTGCCTGAACCGTGACCTCTTTCTGTCTTGTGCCATTTATGTCCTTTTATGTGTCTTCCTGTTTATCGTCTCTTTTGGGTTTCATCTCTAGCCTACCCCAACTTGCTTGGGACAAAAGGCTATGTTGTTGTTGTTGTTGTATGACCTCCCGATGCGTCAGTCATGCATTTTTTCCTCCGAAATTTTACATGTTCCTCAATATTAGGTTTTCACATTTCATATTAATAATGTTTTAAACAAGTTAAGAAATTTTGGATAGGTCAATGCTTACTACAGCAGATGACAGTTTTCTTTCTTTCAAAAATGTGCCTGCGTTTTCTCCTTTAGACATGTATATATTTTTTCTGTGAATTTGTTCCAGTGTGAGAGGTAGCTAAATAATTATTTCTCAAACTGCTCAATCCGGTAGGCATATCCCACTTCATAGCCAAGCCTAGTTACCATATGTGCAAGTGTACTGCATTTCATTTTTTTGGTTAATAACTTCTTCCTCATGCTCTTAATTTACAAAATGTTTAGGACTTCTCCTATCCACCAGAGAAAAAAAAAAGATGTTTTAAAAGTTGAAACTTTCACGTTCCCATATGATAAGTATAGTCTTTTGTTGAATCCTGCTATAAGTACAGTACGTTCCATCGTCTCTAATTAAACAAGATCATTTACCAACTATGTCACCAAAAAAAATATGAGTCCCTCACCACTTCATTCCTAATTTTACAGCTCCCAGACCAAGATATTATGGAAACTCAGGTACCACATTTTCCACACAAAAACATGACATTCCTCATTTCTATCTCCGTCCATCTGACACCATATCCTACATAAACAGATTGCGATTGGGAACCATACTCTCCCTAATTGGGTACTACAACACAGGTTCAGACACTACGACTTCTAAACAGGTTTGTCGAACCAGTGTGCCGATAACTTCTTCGCCACATCACCTGATCATGGACCGCAGGCCTCACAGGCCAATCTAATGGCATAAAGCACCAGACCCTCCCACGCACCACATCATGTGAACATCAGTTGTACTATACATCTACCTATGTACATTATATAGGTCCTGTACATTTGTGTCGGTCATGTTATCCGAACTATGTACATCAGCAATGTGTATAATCCTACCTGTACAATACATCCTCTAAGCATGTAATTACCAGTGTATAAACCATGTCTAACACTGTCTATGTAACTGCATGTGCGCGATGGCGCGCGCCATATACACTAGTGTAATGTAGGCCTTGCTGACTCTATGCTGCTACAGTGCTACCTACATCAGGGTCCTTGCCCATAACTCACACTCTCTCTCCCTCTTATTTTATTGATTTCTTTCATTTTATATTTTATTCCTTCCTGTTTTTATCCATTTCTATATTTATCATTTATATTTCAAACTTGCTCAGAACATTTTGCTTTTTTCATGAATCTTGAACATTTTTCTTGTGAAGCGACAAATATTTGTCATGACATTGCAAAAAAAAATCTCTTGAACAAGAAATACCTTTTTCTCCAAAAATGGGGCATTCTTAGGGCCGGTTCAGATGCAAAAAAATTTTACAAAATGATACTGTAGCGATTGTCGTTGTTATTTGGCAATTAGTGTCCAATCATGGTCTAATTAGGCTTAAAAAATTCATCTCGTCTATTTTGTCTAAACTGTGTAATTAGTTTTATTTTTTATCTATATTTAATGCTTCATGCATGTGTCTAAAGATTCGATGTGACGGAGAATTTAAAAAATTCTGCAAAATTTTCTGGAAACTAAACAGAGCCTTATCCGAAATTCGCTTTGAACAAGAAAGCATATGTTGTCCCTAAGGGCCAAAGGTGGCTCGAAGAGGAGGGCTAATCTTTAGCCCCTTCATTCGAACAGGGCCTAAGTATTGTCTAGTGATGAGAAATCTATATTTCTTTTTTTTGGTGGCAAGGAAATCTATAGTTTTACCGTTTCTATAACCAGGTGGCATTATCACGTTTTAGGCTAAAATAACCTTTTTTCCTTCGTGTTGAGCCTGCCCTCACAAAGGGGGCGAGGACACGACGTCGTATGATAGTACATACGTCACATCATTGAAAGCAAGTGACGTGTTGAGAGTAGTACAGCCGGGCAGCCGGATGCAATGGGAGGAACAGTACACACTTATTGGAGCACGTTCGTTTGGTACTTACTCCGTAGGTTCAAAGTCTCTACACGTACTCAACATAAGCATTGTTTGTTGCTAATTTCTTTCTAGTGTGTGCCATCAATAACAAGTCGTCTCTCGAACGTGCACATTGGCCTTGCTGGACGACCAGGACGACGACGACGACTTGTTGTTGAGAGCTGCTGGCGCGGCTTTGAATGTACCGACACTTGCCAGGTGAGATGCCATGCAAGGGTTCGCGAAAAGTGGTTTAAAAGTTATTATAGCATCTTTCGTTGTTATTTGGCAAAAATTATCTAATTATGAATTAACTAGACTCAAAAGATTCATCTCGGCATTTACAAATAAACTATACAATTAATTATCTTTTTTTACCTATATTTAATACTTTTTACATACGTTTAAAGATTCAATATGATAGATAGAAGAAGAAATATTTTGGATTAGCATGTGAATTGAACACACCCCAAATGAATGAGGGTCTGCATCCCTGCCATCGGTAGTACGACGACGCTGACCCCACCGACGGTGATTTATTGTGACTTGGCTGATGACATGATATGACAGCTCCTTTTGCTTGTGTACTGTACTTTCCTGAGAAGTTGGATCCATTAATTTTTCCAAGGAGACAATTTAGCACACTTAGGCCAGTTTAGTTCTCTAAAAATTTTGCAAAATTTTTCACATTCTCTGTCACATCGAATCTTTGGATGCATGCATGAAGCATTAAATATAAATAAAAAATAAAAGTAATTACACAGTTTAGACGAAATCCACGAGACGAATCTTTTAAGCCTAATTAGAATATGATTGGACATTATTTGCCAAATAACAACGAAAATACTACAGTGTCCATTTTGCCAAAAAATTGGAACTAAACTGAGCCTTAAATATGGGCCTTGTTTAGATTGAAAAAATTTTCAAACCGATGAATAGTACCACTTTCGTCTTATTTGACAAATATTGTTCAATTGTGGACCAACTAGGCTCAAAAGATTCAGCTCGTGATTTTCAACTAAACTATGTAATTAGTTATTTTTTTACCTACATTTAATACTCCATGCAAGCGGCTAAAAATTGATGTGATGGAGACAGAGTGAAAAAACTTGAAATTTTGAGGGGAACTAAACAAGGCCATGGTGGGTATTCGGTTTAAACCGAAAATTTGGTTCGGTTTGTTTAGTTTTAGAAAATTTCAGGTCTCATGAATAGGGAACCAATCGGTTCATTCTAGAAAAGAGAACCACTAAATTTGGAGTCGGTTTTCTACTTTGGTTTTTGATTTTCAACCGAAGAAACTGAGCTGCGAGGCATCGTTGTGTCTGCTTGAGGCGACCTCATCGTGCCTGTGCCACACCCTGCCTGCACCTCCGGCCGTGCCCTACCTGCTCCGCCGCTGGACCTTCCTGCAGATGCGCCGCCGCCAGACCCCAGCTCCCTGTGCGCGTCGCCGGAGCCTGCTCCCTGCTCGCCGCCGCGCCAAGGGGATCCCTACTCGCGGCGTGCCGCGAAGGGCTGCTCCCTGCACCATGGTGTTGCTGGTCCTGCTGGGTTAGGGTTAGGGTCCAGATGGGGATGATGGAAGACGGGAATTGAGGTTGGAGTGGTATGCGGATGGGAGTTGGACTGTTGGGCCGTGTCAGACTGTGGCTTGGATGCCTAATGCGCTGCTCTCCTCGTGACGCTAGAGAGAGGTCTAGTGTCTTCGGTTTCAAAGGTTCTTCGGTTCAGGTAGAGCACAAAACCGAAACAGAAGCCGAACACCGAAGTTCTAGAACTCAAGAACCGAAACCGAAAACCAAAGAAAAACCAATATTTCGGTTCGATTTGATTCTTGCTGAAAAAGTGTCTACCCTGATCTAAACAGACCCGAGCCCTTATATAAGCTGAAATGGGAACAAATAGCTCTAGCTTATCTTTTTGTCTTACATAATAGACACCTAAAACATAGGAAAAGTGATATTTTAAATTGAGAAACGCTATATATCAACCGGTTGATTTCGTCCCTCATCAACCGAATTTGTGGCCGCTGGATCCGCAGCCAGACCATCTCCCTCGTCGGATCCGCATCGTCGCCATGGCCACAAAGGAAGCCGCGGCGGGGCAGCAACGGGAACACGTTCATGTCCTCGACGACGATGGGCAAGTGGGTAGGGGCAGGGGAGCGGCCGTTGCCAGAGTAGCCACGTCCCCACTGCCGGTAGTAGCGTCATTGCCTGGGCGGTGCTGGTAGCCTCCCTGCTGCTGTTGGTACTCACCGCCGTTGCTGCCTTGGTTGTGGTAGCCGCCATAGCCTTGGTAGCCGCCGTCGTTGCCCAGGTTGGGGAAGGGAAGGGATAAGGTGGGGTGGGTCCCACCATAAGTTGTGAATAATCTATATTGTTTTCTGAAAATTATGAATAATTTGTGAATAATTTGACATATATTTCTTTGATGCCTAGAATCCATAAAAATAATTTGGATTTTTTTAAAAAAATTATATTATTCGCAAATTACATCACACTGTCTAATAAATTACACTGAAGAAATTATTGTAAATATAGTAATAAGACGGTATAAATATAGCTATAAGGCCGTGTAAGTGTACGGAAAAATTCAGTTGACGGGAGGACACAAAACAACTAAATGTCATAGATCCTTTAAATTTGTTTCAAAGTACTCCCTTCATTTCAAATTATAAGGCATTTCAAAAATCTTAGAGAGTCAAAGCATCTTAAGTTTGACCAAAATTATATAGAAAATTACAAAAATTTATAACATCAAATAGGTATACTATGAAAATATAATTAATGAAGAATCTAATGATACTTAATCGGTGTCATAACTATTATTATCTTATCATATAAATTTGGTCAAACTTAAGATCATTTGACTCTCTAAGATTCTTGGAATGTCTTATAATTTGGGATGGAGGGAGTACGTGTCAGCACCCATCAACAAGCTAATCGCGTATTCAAGAGCAGGTACAGGTAGGTGCTGATCAACCGATAGAGCCACATTGCTGCAGTGGTCACAATAGACATGAGAGCGGACGGGGACAACGACGGCAAGACCTCGGCGTTCCGGTGCCTCGACGCTGCACGGTACACGGTGGCCGCCGTGGTGACCGTGCTGATCGTCGCCGTCGTCGTCACCTCCCTGAAGGTGGTGCTCCGCCCGGAGTCCCTGCGCCTCTCCGTCGTCGACGGCGCCGTGTACTCCACTCCGCATCCGGCAAGCGAGGCGGTGACCCTGCAGCTCAACCTCCGGGCCGAGAACCCCAGCGGCCGCGCCCGGATGTACTTCCTCAACGTCACCGCGTACCTCTTCGACAGCGCGACGCCGGCGACCACGCCGAAGCCCGACGAAGACTGCATCATCTTCTTCAACCCGATCGACGAGGCCGTGCGGCAGGAGATGGCGGTGGACCTGATGACGAGCGTGGAGGCGACGAACGACCCTGGCGTCATGAACCAGACCTACTTCGAGCTCCTGTACAACACCAAGGGTGGCGGCGGCGTCATCGGCGACATGACGCTGCGGGTGGACGGCAGCCTCGTGACGGAGGTCAGCTCCGGGTTCAACATGACCCGCCTGCAGGTCACCTACTACTGCCGGCCGCTCCTCGTCGGCGGGAGCAAGGGCGGCGAGGCCTCCATGGGCAGGAAGGACGTGATCTGCACGGATAACCTGGGTAGTCAATGATCGATTCACCATGGTTGCGCCGCCCACTTGTAGGAGTAGTTAGTTCATGACTCATGAGAGAAGGAGAGTGTGTTTCTTGTTTCAGAATCAAGCGCCGTAGAGTCTCTGCCTGCTTCAGAAGAGTCCTGTGTGTATATATGTTCTTTTTCTTTACGTTAATATGTGTGTATGTTCTTGTTGTTATTATTATGTAATCTATCTACGTGGCACCTGTGCATTTTAACTTCTGGCCTGTGCCAGGCGAATTCTATAAGAACTAACGTATGCAACTTCATTTTGTTATACAGAATATATGCTGGTTCTTTATTTTTATCAGAAATACTATACGTGGGACATCCGTCCTGTCCGGACGCTCCTTGATGGGCTTGCGTCCCAGCCCAATAAACTATCGTTCCACGTCCATCCCTTTCATTGACCCTGCTCGTCCCCACTCCACCGCAAGCCCTGCTCCTCTTGCTCCTGTTCTGTATGCCGCTCATGCCGCTGCTCTGTTATGCATGCCGCTCCTGCTCCTGCTCCGCCACCCAACCTGTTGCTCCTGTTCCTGTTCCGCGCGCCCGCCCCGCTGCTCATGACGCTACTCTTGCTCCGCTACCCGCACGCCCGACGACACTGACAGGCACCGCCAGCGCAAGGAGAAGCGCCGGACCCTGGCGCGAAAGCCCTCTGGCCTCGCCTCCTGCTACGGCTGCGGTGTGCCAGCGCCACGATGAAGAAGGCGGAGGATGCCACACCGGGATACGATGCATGTTGCAAATGTACACTTCAAAATGTTTCTAAAGTGTGAGAGGTATGTTGCAAGCATTGTATTCGATGTTGAAAAAGGAGATCGGGATGCTGCACATGTTGTAATGGCTATACATGTACGTTTCAAGTGTATATCCCAAATGTTTCATCTGTTCCACATGAATGTTGCAATCGGTTTATCTGAATGTTGCAAAAGTGGATCTGGATGTTGCATATACATGCATGTTGCAAGCATATGTTTCAACTGTTTTCATGTGTTTCATACGTATGTTTACAAGTACTCCGTATTTCATTTGGATGTTGCATATATTTGCAATGGTTTTCAAATGTTTTTTAGACGTTTTCGCAAGTGTTTCAAATGCTTGTTTCAAGTGTTTCATCTGTCTTTTTTTTATGTTACAACTGTTACATTTGGATGTTTAGAAAATAGATCGGGTGTTGCACATGAGATTTACGTGGGAAAGCGGCTAACGACGCGGACGGCGTCGGGGTGATGTGGGTGACGTCCAGAACGGCGCGGGCCCAATGCTGGTGCGATCGCTCGCTCTCTCTGCGAGCAGCGTCCGGGCACGTGCATGTTTAACGCTCGAATCAAAAAGCACATACTGCAATATACTGGATATTATTCTTTTTTTTACTTTTGAAACAGTATAGATGTAAGCACTCACATATATATGCACACACCATATATGCATCCTCTTATTGGAAACTCCAACGGACCAAGCCGAATACAGATCTGGATGATGATATTGTCGAAGTCATTATAGATAGGCACCTCGTTGTGGTTGTGGGTATCTACAACACAACTTTTTTCTCTTAAATTCTTTCAGAGAGATCACTCTGTCTGAAAATTAAAGTTTTGCATTGATATCAGAAGCACGAAGGAGTGAATTCTAAAAGTTAATACAATCAGAAGTAATTGGCATGGAAATCCAATTAAAGGTTATTTCCTGTACACATGTTGCGCCTCCCTGCAATGATACGATTATTTCTTGCGGTATGAACGACCCAGCCCCCTAGTCCTGGAAAATGGGTTCGACCCATCCCAACCCACTCGGACTTCTAAACCAAGCACAAGCACGCCCTATATACGATTATTTCAACATCCGCGTGTGCGTGGTGGTGATTCGATCTGTGTACATGTGTGGCCTCACTTTCCTTGTTGCCTATATAACCGAGTGTCCGAGTTGTGCCACAGCAAGCCTGTGCAGTATCTAGAGACTAGAGAGAAAGATATTTATACTGTTGGGCTGGAATTATAAGCCGGGTACTGTTGGGCTGGAATTATAAGCCGGTTGAAAAACACTGTTGGTTGATTTTTTATGAGAGAAAAATACTATTCCAGCTAAAAAAACAAGCCGAATAAAACGTATTATAAGCCAGATGAACAAGGCCACACTCTGATCTTACTTGCCTACTTGGCGCAGCCAGCCATGGCGGATGCTGTCGTCTTGCTTCTGTTCCTTGTGCTCAGCCTCAGCTTGTCCGGTTGTTCTCCTACTAGCAGTAGTGTCCCTGCCTGTCGCTGAAGCCGGGCACAGGGGTACGTGCACGATCCGATCGAAAACACGCCACGCACGCACAGCTGAAAAAAGAAATGATCTGAAGCGATACTACTGAACGAACTGAATGATGTTGGTTGTTGCAGTGTCTCCACCTCATGGTCACCAGAACGCCACGTGGCTACGCCTGAGTCTCTCTCATGGCCCCTGCTCGCAGCCGCCGTCGTCGTCGCACCGCCGCAAGCCGAAGCCGCCGTCCTTTTCCGAGCTACTACGGCAGGACGACCTCCGCGTCCAAAACATCCAGATGACGCTGCTGTCTGCTGGTGATGATGATGACAATGCCGCCGACGACAAGAAGGTGAAGAAGCGCCCGGCGAGAAGCACCACAACTGCTCTGGAACACGGGCCCGTAGTCGACGTCAACGTCGGCTCAGCAAGTAGCATTTCCACGGTACTACGAACGAAACTATTTTTTACTTTGTCACCATGATTATTCAGTTTTCTTTTCTGTCTAATTAAGTAAGCGCTCGATCGATCGATCCATCTCCCTTTTAATTCCCTGCGGTCTAGGATTGATCCGATGGCCACCGGCGGCGGCGGCGGCAGGAGGAGACGGAGCATGCCAGGGACGGTGCAGACGATGGTGGTGGACACCGCCAGCGACGTGCCGTGGGTGCAATGCCACCCACCGCCGACGGGCGGCAGCAGATTCTTTGACCCGACCCGGTCGCCCACCTACGCCGCCTTCCCGTGCGGCTCGCCGGCGTGCGCGCGCCTCGGCCCCTACGGCAACGGCTGCATCAACGGACAGTGCCAGTACCGCGTCACCTACCCGGACGGCTCGTCGACGCTGGGCACGTACAGCTCCGACCTGCTTACCATCACCCGCGCCACCGCCGTCCGCAGCTTCCAGTTCGGGTGCAGCCAGGCCGAGCAGAGGGCCTGAGCCAGGGCAGCAGCAGCAGCTCATCCGGGAACATGTCGCTCGGCGGGGGCCCGGAGTCGCTGGTTTCCCAGACGGTGGCCACCCACGGGCCACGGCAACGCGTTCTCGTACTGCGTCCCGCCGACACCCAGCGACGCTGGGTTCTTCGTCCTCGGCATGCCATCTTCCTCTTCCAGGACGGCGATCGTGGCGACGCCCATGCTCAGGTTCAGCCAGGCGCCCACGTTGTACAGCGTCCTCCTCCGGGACATCACCGTCGCGGGGCAGCCGCTCGGCGTACCCGCAGTGGTCTTCGCCGCCGGCTCCGTGATGGACTCCCGCACGGCCATCACCCACCTGCCGCCAACGGCGTACCAGGCGCTGCGGGACGCGTTCCGGAGCAGGATGGGCGCGTACCGCCTGGCGGCCCCGAAAGGGAGCCTCGACACCTGCTACGACTTCACCAGCGTCCTCGTCGTCAGGGTGCCGAGGGTCGCGCTGGTGTTCGACCGGAACGCCGTCGTGGAGCTGGACGCCTCGGGCATCCTGCTCGACGACTGCCTCGCCTTCGCGCCCAACGGACGGCGCTCCGGGGATCATCGGCAACGTGCAGCAGCAGATCATCGAGGTGCTCTACGATGTCGGAGGCGGCTCCGTGGGCTTCCGCCGCGGCGCGTGCTGATCGGGCTCAACTACGTACTGCAGGTGCAGGAAGGCTGCCGGCGGCCTACATGCATGGCCCGCTAGCTAGTACTAGCTCGTGGGTTTTTATTCCGAGGCGAAAAGTTTCCGTGTCACATCGACTGTTTTATAGGATGTTGATGGTGTTTTCAGATACTAATTTAAAAACTAATTACATAACTCGTCTGGAAACCACAAAACAAATTTATTAAAACTAATTAAGCCGTCATTACTCATTAGTACATGTGTGTTACTGTAGCACTTAAGGCTAATAATGGGCTAATTAGGCTTAAAAGATTCGTCTCGTGGTTTTCAACCAAACTGTGCAATTAGTTTTTTTCGTCTACATTTAGTACTCCATACATGTGTCCAAACATTCGATGTGATGGGTGAAAAAAATTTGCATGTGAGTGGGAACTAAACACCCCCTAAACTCTAGGGATGCTACATGCATGTTTTAGTTTGTTCAGTTCAGTTAGCTGGTTGGGTCCAACATCTAAACTTGCATGGCGGTGCCACCGATGTCTCGAACTTCTCTAAACTTGCTAAATGGGACACATGAGGTACCTAAACTTACATTGTAGTGCAATCTAGGTCCCTAACTTCTAAAACTGCAAACACATGTCCCCAAATTTGCAAATCGGGTCACATGAGCTCCAAAGTGCCATTGTTTGTGATAAATCGTTTGCATGTGCTAACTGTGCTAACTGTGCTACTAACACGTGGAATCCCGTGTGAATCAGCAAGGACCACCTTGCAAGGCTAAATACTCCTGGGTGACCGATAGCGAAGTAGTACCGTGAGGGAAAGGTGAAAAGAACCCCCAGTGGGTAGTGAAATAGAACGTGAAACCGTGCTGAGCTCTCCCACAACCCCGTTTTCACGGTTTAGGCTGCTCCCATTTCGCTCGCCGCTACTACGGGAATCGCTTTTGCTTTCTTTTCCTCTGGCTACTAAGATGTTTCAGTTCGCCAGGTTGTCTCTTGCCTGCTCATGGATTCAGCAGGCAGTTCAAAAGGTTGACCTATTTGGGAATCTCCGGATCTATGCTTATTTTCAACTCCCCGAAGCATTTCGTCGCTTGCTACGCCCTTCCTCGTCTCTGGGTGCCTAGGTATCCACCGCAAGCCTTTCCTCTTTTGAACCTCGCCATTAACGTTAAGGCTATGCCATCCTAAGGTGCTACTAAATGGAAGGATCTTATCAACGTCCATGAATGTGAAATCATAGATCGAACTGACGAATTGGCAACCTTCGGTGCTATCATAGTATTCGCTAAGTTCACGGGCTGGAGATAAGCGGACTCGAACCGCTGACATCCGCCACAGGGTAAACCACCGCCTCTCAGGCCTCCCCGACGGGTTCTACCATAGAGGACAATGATAGGCAATAACTCCCCCGAACGCAGCTTACAACTTTCATCGTACTGTGCTCTCCAAAGAGCAACTCTTCTCAAAATCCCAAAACAAAAGGTGCTGAGTTGGAATCCCATTCTAAGGATTCTTGTGGTTCCGGGGAATCCAGCTACAGGAGAACCAGGAACGGGGAGCTCTCCCTTTTTTCCGCCCGACTCTTTGATCTTAACTTAAGAATGCTGGTTTTAAGAACGAGTGATTGCCCTTCTCCGACCCTTGCTGCCCAACCGGAGAGCGGACGGCTAATGTGTTCCACTTATTGAACAGGATCTGCAGCCGGAGAGCAGTGACAAGGTGCCGCGGTGGTGCGGTCGTCGGATGGAGGCATCGAACTGAGCCGATGAAGCCCAGGTGGAGGGCACGCTGCTCCTC
Organism: Saccharum hybrid cultivar R570; assembly: GCA_038087645.1. NCBI lineage: Eukaryota > Viridiplantae > Streptophyta > Magnoliopsida > Poales > Poaceae > Saccharum > Saccharum hybrid cultivar. Next base: position 3,810,868 of record JAQSUU010000254.1, on the reverse strand, counting down.
CCTGGTAACTGCGGCAACCGTGGCAATGAGGCGTGTCATGATGTCCGATCATCTGTGTTCATACTTGAGTATTTGAGACGTTGCAGATCTTCCATGTGGCGAGAGGAAGGGTGCTGCTCTTAAACTCAAACTCCTCTTTGTCTGCTCGTTGTGTTCAGATTGAGGATGTAAAATTATTTTTTATTGAGGCCAATATACATGCCTGATAAAAGTGAATATTTCTTTCTTGTACCTATCCAAGTTCTGGAACAAAATAGTTTAGCGGAAAATTATTTGAGTAGTTTCGCTTCAATATATGCAGTTTAGCAAAAAAAAGAAAAAAATACTATACTTGACACATGGAGAAGGAGCATAGAGAAAGAAAAGATAGGTGGTGTGCTCGAATTGGCTGAGAGAAAATGAGAGGATGATATGTGATGCTCTGGTCCGTCCAAGCTGCATGTCTCACGGATGTTCAGTGAAATGGCATGCCCATGATGTTCCTACCACATGGATGGAAGATGAAAGTATTTACTACAATGGACACAATCTTAGATAAGTTCCTCAGTATTCAGTTCAAGTTAGTTCTTCCATTAGAACGGAACATTCATTCTTTATGATGATCACCAAATCGTATCTTTCAGAATTTGTTGTCTCCCATATCAGTGCAACCACCAAGTTGTCTTCAATACTCCTGGATCTGGTTTGTGCAGATTAGCTATCAAGAAGCAAAATCTTAAGATTTTACTAAAAAAACATTTGCATGGAAAACATATAATCATGAACATCATCTTGATTTACGGTTGGCGAGAATCCTCCAATGAGACCAAAAATCTCTGAAGTTTTGTTGCTCCCGTTGCAACGTAGGGACATATTCTAGTATATTAAAGAAAAATAAAGGCCTCCCGGCACCTTTAATTTGTCCGGGGATATGCATGATCGAATGATCATACGTACGATATACACATGTATGCGGTTTGTTAGATTCCGTTCACGTGATCTCGTGTTCGTTCATTATAACTAAGGATGCGCATCTACAGACTGACTCAACCATATGCCAATGCAATAGCTGCAGCCATCATCCTTGCTTAGTTACTAGCTCGATCTTGCAGGCTCCATAAGCTCGTATAGCTAGCTAAAGATGGAACAACAATTCAAGTTCAGCACCGCATGTAATCGAACACTAGAACTCTATGTGTACAACCTCACCTCCTCCTACGCGGATCAGAGGAACGAGGGCACCATGGTGGCTACCTCCATCATCATGTTCGCCCTCGCCGCGCTCTTCTTCAACCTCAACCTCTTCAGCCACTTGTATGACATGAGCGCCATCCTCAACCCTAGCGTTCGCCTCTTCCTCTCCGCTGCGCTCTCCCTCTTCCTGCCCGTCATGTCCTACCTCTTCTCCGAGGCCAAGAATGAAGGCGCCATCAGCGGCGAGACGGCGCCGGAGCTGTCGCTACGAGCCCGGATAATCCTCATGTGGATGATCCTCGTGGAGCTCCTCCGCAAGAAGGTGGAGGCGATCCTGGTCAGCGCGGGCGTGCAGGTGTACTCGGGCACCATCGAGCGCGCCGCCCGCATCGCCTGGCTCGGCTACCTCGTCTTCTACAACCTCAGAAGCTCCGGGAAGAAGGCGCTGTATGGCATCCTGTGGGTGCTCGCGGCGGCCAAGCTGGTGCAGAGGTTCGTCACCTTGGAGCTGGCCAAGCGCTCCTTTGCCTACGGCAGGAACCCCACGCTTGTCACCTCCTACATGGCCCAGGTGCTGAGGGCGGAAGAGCTGCAAGGCAACAGCCATGGACTCGGTGGGTCGGAGCTCCTGAAGCGCTGCAGTTATGTCGTGACGGGCGAGGAGGAGTTGGAGAAGAAGGCCGGCCCCAGCGGCTACGATCTTGAGCCTCAAGGTTTGATGGAGGCCGTCACAAAGGCCGACTCCACCACGGTCATCACGGTGGGCAAAATCTGGAAGCTTGCCGAGAGCGACGAGCTGCTCCGGAGGGACCCCAGGCTCAAGAGGCTGTGCCTGTCCATGGCGCTCTACAAGCTGCTGCGCCGGAGGCTAGAGGACTTCCCCATCACCGACGCGGAGACCCGCAACTGCCACGACCTCGTCTTCAAAGGCCTTATTTGCGAAGAAGAAGAAGGCCCGGACGGCGGGGAGGCCACCGCCGGCGCCGGCGCCGGAGCCGTTGCACTGTTCCAGGTCTTCGGCGACGAGGTCCAGTTCCTCTGCGAGCATTACCACTCCGTGCACCCCGTCGTGCTCGCCAGCCCCTTCTTCCTCTCCAACTACATCCTCTTCCCCATCGTGGTATGGGCGTTGTGCGTCCTCATGGTCATCCTGTGCAGCAACGGGGACGTGCGCTACGCTTTCCATAGCTTCAGCGCCGACAACTACGCCGTGTCGCTGGGCATAATGCGGATGACCGGATGCATCCTGAGCAGAGTGACGAGGTCGCCCACGGATCTCTTCTCCACCGTCGACATATCCATCACCGCCCTGCTCTTCCTCGCCTTCGCCTACGAGCAGGTGTGGGAGCTCTTCGTCTTCCTGCTCTCCAACTGGTTCATGGTGTCGCTGCTCTCGACTCCCCGGCGGCGTGAGAGCCCGCTGCTGAGCGGGATCGTCCGCCGCATCCTGTGGGTGCGCGACAGGCTGAGCCAGCCCAACAACGTCTGTTACGTCAAGCAGCTCTCGGTGCTGTGGTGCGGCTGCCGGCTCTCATCGGTGTCGTCGGTGCTGCTGCCCACCAGGGCCGTGCCGCTGGATGCCAAGAGAGCCATCATGGAGCGCCTGGCAAAGGTCAGCAGCGACGCTGGCGGCCCTCATCCAGGCGACGTCGTCTGGCAACGCTCGGACGAGTACCGTCAGTTGTTACAGCCAGCTGAAGACGCCTTAGTGACGACGACGTGCGACAGGGCTGCCGTCGCCGAGGTGATCCTCGTCTGGCACGTCGCCACCACACTCTTGGAGGCCAAGTACCCGCTACTAGTACCCAAGCCGGGACCAGGAGCCGAACGCAAGGTGGCCACGGTGTTGTCCGGGTACTGTGCCTACCTGGTGGCCTTCCAGCCGGAGCTCCTTCCCGACGACAAGGACGGGACGGAGCGTCTGTAAAAGGACATGACGGAAGAGCTGAAGAAGGAGATGGGGTACGCCTCCAGGCAGGGCGCCCGGTTCAGGAAGCTGATGGAGACACTACAGCATTCAGGCGCTTTGCCGGGTGCCGAAAACACCCGGCAAAGGCTACTTTGCACTCAGCAAAGCCTTTGCCGGGTGCAGCACCCGGCAAAGAGCCACCGGCAAAAAATTAGTCGGCAAAGATTTCTTTGCCGGGTGCTTTTTATCGGGCACCCGGCAAAGACTTTGCCAAGTGCAAATCCGGCACCTGGCAAAGAAAAGTGGCCGTCACGGTGCTGGCTCCATCCGCCTTTGATTTGCCGGGTGCCATGTCAGAGGCACCCGGCAAAGATTTTTTAAATTATTTTTCCCTATTTTATTTGCCGAGTGTCCTACTGGGAGGCACCCGACAAAGATTTTTTTTTACAATTTCTTTGCCGGGTGCCATGTCAGAGGCACCCGGCAAAGATTTTTTATTTTTTTTACAATTTCGTTGCCGGATGTCATGTCAGAGGCACCCGGCAAAGATTTTTTATTTTTTTCCTAAATTTTCTTTGCCGAGTGTCGCTCCTCTGGGCACCCGGCAAAGAGTTTTTTATTTTTTTTTAGTATTTTCTTTGCCGAGTGCCCTGTCAGGGAGACCGTGGCACTCGGCAAATCTGGAATTCTGGAATTCCCAGCTTTGCCGAGTGCCAGGGCCAGGGCACCCGGCAAAGCCTCAAATTTTTTTATTTTTTTTCTATAATTATAAACACGCCATATAAAAGATATGCATCACATCTGAAGCATCACAAACACAATATAGCACATCCATCGCATCACAAACTCAATCCTACATATATATATCACATCGCCAACACAATATCTCACATACACGACATCGCAAATATAATAGGTCCAATATCGATCGTCACAAGTCGATAGTTATTCACGGTGCACCACATATCCATCAAGCGGTGAAAAAGAGAATCAAACTAGAGGTTGGGGGGAAACTGAGTGCCTGGTGAAGGAAAAGCGCCGCCACCTATTTGCCCCTGAGATGGGTTATTCGAACCCGCCGACGGAGGCTGCATAAAGGGCAAGAGATTGCATGTGTTAGAGTAGTCATCTAATGAAAGCACTAATCGAAGCAATTTGGTTTCATACTCACAGGACTAGATAGAACTGGCGGCGGTGGAGCGAATTGCGGCACAGGTACACCGTTGACTTGCCCAAAGTGCTGCAGGAACGCCGTAATCTCCGCCAGCTGCTTGGTTTGTCTTTCCCGCTCGGCCCGCTCGGCCTCTCGTTCCCGCTCGGCCTGCTCGGTCCTCGCCACCAGGTCCCGCAGCTCTTGAGCCATCCTCTCGTTCTCGGCCTGCAACATTTCAACCCATCTGTTTCAGTGATGTAAAGGCAACTAAGTTATGTAAAGATCAATGTACGAAGATTTAAACAGGACAAACCTGGAGTGCATCAACCCGCTGCTGTGAAGGGGACGGCCGTTGGTGTATGACCGGGCCTCCGGTCGGGGTCTCTGCTCGGATCAGGGAGAGGGTTGGAACAGAGCCGGACTCGAGTGTGCCATCGCCAAGCCAGTACCGCCCATGCTTCTTGCCCTGTCCGATCCTCATGACAGTCGGCCCATCAATGTCGTCGGCGTTCGGATCCCACTCTGGCCCCTGGACCGACCTTGCCTCCGACGCGTAGGAGCTTATGCGGGTGTAAGCGCTCGAGTTGCTGTACGACTCGGGCGGGTCATCCGGGCTAAAGGTGACATCGGAAGCCGCCTTTCCCTTGCGGGCCAGTCCATACGCCATGAACGTGGACAAAGACTGACCACCATGCGACGCCGACTGCATTTGTCACGCTTCAACTGTTAGCTATTGCTGATAAGTGGCTGATCTTATAACAAATAGAAAGAATTTATGAAGCTATATACAGTGAGTGCATATTTCTTAGAAGATATACTTTAGGAAATTCTTCTAACAAGCCTGATCTGCATGGCTGCAGGGTTCAGTCCTTGCTTAGCAGCCCTAGCGTGTTGGTGCTTCAGTGAAGATAACAGTAGGCTTCATTTGGTTTGCAAAGAAATGATATACTACCCTTTTCAAACCAGCCATAGGTCATTCAAGATTACATCATGTATGATTTACAACTTGTTTAAATATAGCACAGCTAACTTAAAATATTATGCATGCCTCTTCCATAATGTATTTAGGAGTTAACTTAAATATAAGCAGCACAGCTAACTTGCTTAGCTACAAGCACAATAAGTGCACACTGGCACAGGCAATACCTCAGCAATTTAGGAGTCATGTAGTTTATTTTTAAATATTTTCTCCTACAAATGCATCAGACTGCATGCATCAGATTAGTGAACTATACAAATGCTCGAGAGTTTGGCATATGCCCTGATGATTAGCAATTCCCAGTTGGTCAGTACACTCATGATCAAAGGTTTCCATCTGTTCATTACTAGCTATATCCAAGTTCACTGGGAATATCAGATTTATCCATGAGTCTTTGTGGGGAGCAGCTGAAAAATTATATTTGTTCAGACTACGAAATTTCATAACAGAGAGCAACTAGAAATTAGATAAACAACTCAGAGCAAGCATTTGCATTGCCCACAACAAGCAACAGCAGTTACACATATACAAAGATAAATGTGGAAGCCAAGTCTGATAGAGCAGGAAGACAATGACACATGAATTATTTCTGGACATAGAACCCACAAGTGTTAAGTGTGTACCTACAACACTTCAATCTGTAGGCTGCAAACAATGTGAGGACGACGTCAGTGGAGCTAGTAATAATGGTGTGAAACATAGTGATATGAACCAGGTAAATTCTAATTGATATGGCAAGCAAACACAAAATTTGGTTAACAAAATTGATTCACTTCCCATTCATTTGGCAATCAAGTTACCATTTAATTAAGGATTACATCCTATCTTTTGTGGTTGGTGTCTAACAATTAGCTTTGAGTAGATGAAAAAGCTAGCACTTGTGTATATCAGGACAGGCAACATGCTGTTCAAAATTAAGTACAAATGAAACAAGGCATGAAACAAATAATCACACCAACCCCCAAAATCTAGATCTATTCACTCCATTTCACCACCTTCCTTCAAGCCAATATGTATGGCCTCTTTATGGATTCTGCAGTCTGCGCTTTATTAACCCATCACAAACAAGGTTCATAACAACACATCAGCTTTTGGACTACAGACTTTTCTCATATTACTAAAAGATAACATAAAATGATTTGCTGACATTACCCAGAAAACAAATAAATAATAATGCAAGTAGTATCCTGCATGAATGGGGCAGGAAAGTTTGGCAAAAAGTATCATACAACAAATTGACAAATGGTTATTATATATAGCAAAAAAAAGGGAGAGGCAATGAAGGATGCTCACAAAGGAGGTACGATGCTGTGGGAGATCACAGATGCCTCGAAGTTGTCTTTGAATAATTCGAAGCCTTTGTCTGTAAATGATTCCAAATCACGATATCATAAAACTACGGTTCGGAGAACAAGAAATGACTAACTCTGTTGTATACTATGGATTAGAATTCAAAAAGAATACACTACTTAATCCTGATGTCTACTGGATTTAGCTGTTTCTCTCTCAGATGAGATTGATCATAGATCCTCTAGATCAGACCAAAGATCCTCCAAATTATTATCTATCATAAGGCCTTACTATTAGGATTATCTTATCACATACTGGTTAACAGCAAAAAAAAATTCTTCAAAATTAGACACATCAACTAGTAGTGGTTGCTTCAGAACATACACGTTTCTATTTCTCCTTTACAAAAAGCTTGGCAAAACGTGAGAACCAAACTGATACAGACGTACAGTGTTGGGGGTTTGATACATACGAGCACCGCGTCAGGCTGAGCTAATAATGCTTATTACTCGGTGATTATTTTCAAGAGATAATCTTGGGAAGTAACCATCAAGGTAGCCGAATGGCTGTATGGAGCGGCTGATCATTGTCAAATATAAGAGCGGGAGCAGATCTTCGTCGAGGGCCTCGAGGCGGCCAACGAGATATCCTCCGAGAAGAAGAAATTGGGCAAGCTTTTGACTCTCTGCAAGAAGGTTGCGAATTTTGCCGCCGAGAACAACCACCTCTGCAAGGCCGTTGACTCCAAGAACGAGAGCTAAGACCCTAGCTATCGACAAGAACAGAAATTGATTCAGGAAGAAGGGGAACGGAGGGGAAAATTATCTCACCCCACTGGATCAGATCAGCAGTGCCCGTGGCCTACACCTGCCACAGCTAGCCGCTGAGGGAGGTGCCTAGCGTCTGAGGTCGAGCCACCGTCCTCCACCTTCACGTGCGCAACGAGCTGGCAACGTGGGTACGCTACTTGGAGAGGGACCAGAGATGCCTCAGGCGGCGGCATTGGATCTCGTATTCGAGGGGAAGCCCAGGCCTCCAGGGGCGGTGTGCTCCAGCATCGATTCCTCCAGGGGGCGGGTGAGCGGGACAATGGGGGCTGGACAGGGCGAGCGAGCGGAAGGGAGGGCGGCGGCGGTAGGACGGCGGCGGTAAGAGATTGCGAGCGGGAGCTTGGGACGAGGCGGGCTGATTTGGAAGGGAGCTGTGGTGACGGGGCGGGCGGCGCCGGGGACGGGGCGGTGCAGGCGCCGGAGGAAGGGCGGGCGCGCCTGAAAGGATCTAATAGGCCTAGAGGGGGGGTGAATAGGCGGATCTAAAAACCTAAAACTCAAAACTCAACGCGGAAGTTAAAACACTGACCGGTACTACCGGTTGGTTTGGACCGGTACTACCGGTGAGGGATCACCGGTACTACCGACGCAAACCACCGGTACTACCGGTACCCTACTAAAACTATGAAATCAGAGATTTGCATGTTGTGATTTCAGATCTGAGTTTTACCCCACTACCGAAGATGATGTTGATGAAGTTTATGAACTCTCCTTTCTTGTTCCTTCACCAAGTAGTAGATCGAGCACCCACAACCTATAAAAGAGATAGGAACGAGGAAGAACACACAGAGCAAGTAATATTTCAAGTAAACACAAATAGCAACAACAACAAGCACGCAGGACACACGATTTAATCCGAGGTTCGGTAACCCCACAAAGGAGTTCCTACGTCCTCGTTGTTGAGGTGACCACTAAGGTCGGAGTCTATTCCACCTCCTTGCCTCCCTCAAGCAACCACAAAGGTTAGCTCAAGATTTCCACTAAGAAAACAAGGGTAATACAAACACTTCGGGGTGCCCTCACAAGTAGAACAACACGGGCAACCATGAAGAACACCTAGCCGGCTAGGGTTCCAAGAACCCAAGAGTAACAAACACAAACCAAGCCAACTAAGAGGGGAATCAAGTGCTCAAGATGAGAATCGAAGCTTTCCACTCTTAAATCTCTCCTCTCTACTCAGATCTTACAAGGGATTGGATTTGAGAGCAAAGAGGAAGAGAGAGAGGGTGAGTCAATGCTTGAGAGCTGTTTGTCTGAAGGTTGGTGGGAGTAAATGACGTGGGTAACGGTTAGAAGTGAAGGGGAGAGCTATTTATACTCTTATCCTCGAAGCGGTACCGGTACTACCGGTGAGTGCCCACCGGTACTACCGGTCCCAAAGGATTCGACCGTTACAGACAACCTACTGGAGACTTTGCGAGAAAATAGCCTACCGGTACTACCGGTCTTTCACCGGTACCACCGGTCAACGATCGGTACCACCGGTAGAACAGTTTCGGTGAAGATACATTTTGCGGGAAAAAGGCTTACCGGTACTACCGGGCTTTCACCGGTACCACCGGTCAACAACCGGTACCACCGGTCAACCACCGATACTACCGCTAGAACAAAAACTCACAGAACTAAAGCGCAGTCACCGGCGGGATTTATGCCTACCGGTACTACCGGGCATTCACCGGTACTACCGGTCCTCCCAGGCATAAAACACTTCTCTAAGTGTCCGTGAGTGCAAAGGTGTCTCTCAAATGCTTAAACAAACACATATTGAGCACAAGTTTTCCCTCTAGATAGCCTAATTTGTATCCCTCTTGATAGTGCGGCGTTTCCTATAACTCAAGTCAAAAGATAAAAACTTATCGACCCACTTGAGACGGAAAGCTTTCCAACCAAATGAATTGAGGGTGCTAACATCACCAAATGTGACCAAACAAATTCTTTCAATGAACTAACACCTGCATATTCACTTAGATAGACATGTTAGTCCCTAATTTGATTGTCATTAATTATCCAAAACCCACAACGGGGGCGAATGCACTTACAAACTCCCCCTTTTTGGTAATTGATGACAACCAACTTAGGCTTACATAAGATGTAAAGAATTGAAGAAATTTAATTCCAAACTTTACAAGAGGCTCCCCCTCAGTGTATGCATTGAACTTGAATCTCAACATTGATCATAATCAATATGCATACATAAGGGAAGCTCCCCCTAGAATTTGCAATTCGTGGGGTGCCTAAAAGTGTGTGACAAGATATATAACGTGATGCAAGAGACAAGACTTATCACACAAAAACAAGAAAGGCTAAAGTAGAAAGAAAAGGACTTAAAACATCCAAAGCCAAACTAAGCCAACAACCATCATAAAAACAACTAGGCAAACATAACAAATAAGCATAAGTGATTTGCCTACAATCATCCATCATCACACACAAAGTTCTTAGTCCACCATACATAGTTCACCACAAGTTTTGAAATAAAAAACGACCATTAACTACCTATTACATAGATGATAAGCCTAACACTCCCCCTTTGGCATCAAGTGCCAAAAAGGGTAGGCAAGGAAACGATAAGGTAGCGAAATCTAATAAGGCTCCGAGAAGTCGCGGTCGTCGTCACTGTCGTCGTCGTCGTCTGTGGAGTAGTCAACCAACCCTGGCGATGGAGGGACCGTCTTCTTACCACGAGGGTCATCGGACGGGCCAGCCTCCTCACTAAGGCCAGAGATGGGAGCACCATACAACTCATTGTACTCGACGAAGGGATCCCGAAACTCACAGAGAGGACTCTCAGGAGGATCAATCTGAAGGTGCTGCTCAATACGCCTTAGGCGACGATCATCCTTCTCGGCCTTGTAACAGAAGGCCTCCCAAAGCTTCCCCAATGCGTACTTGATGACACCGCCACCACGCCGACGACGCTCCGAGGAGGAGCGAGTAGGAGCAGTAGAGGCACCACCACGGTAAGCACCGCGAGAGGAGGTACGAGTGGCCAAACCACGAGTGGGAGAAGGAGCGGATCCACCAACAGTACCTTTTGGGCCCAAGTGACGGACGGAGTAGGACTTGTGCACGGCGTTGTGATGGAATGAACGACCCACCACTTGCTCAATGATATACATGAGATATGGAGCATAAGGCAAAGACTTGTGGGGATCATTTGCAGCCTGCTCAATCTTGCGCCACATGAAGTCAGTGATGGAAAAACGATCACCACCAGTGCCAAAACGGCAAAGGACCTTAGGAGCATCAAGCATGAGATGAATAGAATCTCCAATCTTCGGGTCCAAGGTGAGGCGAATGAGATTGTTGAGGACATAAAAGTACAGCTTCAAATGAGTGGTAGTGAAATCAATAGCCGCACCAGGCTTGTATACCTCAGCAGCCTCTAAGTCAGCGTGAGAGACAGAATCCGGAAAAATATCAAAAAGACTAGAAGCACCCCTGTCCTCAGCAGTAAATCCAAGAAGGCGTGAAAAAGTCCGATAATCACATCGGTAATGGACGCCTTGGGTGAGCCAATGCAGTACAAGGTTCTGAGAATCAATCCACAGAGTTGCATAAAACTGACAGATAATCTCATCATTCCAATTATGCTGGAACGTCATAAGAGGGAGCAGACGACAAGCATCAAGATCAGCAACCAAACGGCGAATGTCAGGATTGTTTAAATTATCAAGAGAGGCGCGCTGCACCCACTTGTGCTGGAATATCGGCGGAGAAGAGCCACGCTGCCCACTCTTGAACAGAACCTTGTAATAATAATCCGAATGCATGCGGCTCCAAAAACGAACATCCACACTAGGGTTGCGGATAAACTGATAGGGATTTTCACTACGCTGCACCCTTAAATCACCCGCTCTCTTAGAATAGTCAACAGGAAGAGAGGGTTGATAACCACCTTGATTCTGAGGACCGGACATACGAGGATTTGCATTTTGATGAAATAAAAGCATCCGGTTGGCAGTGGCAAGACCAATTTGAATGGGGGATTGAGCCACAATGTTAGGGTCAATAGAGCGACCCTCAATTTGCATAGCGGCAAGCTGTGGATTCTCACCTCCCGGACGCTGACCTTGCACTTGCTCGCTATGACGACGCGGAGGATTGGGGCGTCCCATACTCGAGAGAGGAGCAGGCACACCCTGGGGCTCAACATCATCTTCATCTCCAAGGCCACCACCACTACCACGGCCACTAGAACGAGCAGCAGTCCTTCCACGGACGGGCCGGGAAGCACTACCACCATCACCTCCACTGGGACGAGCGGCCCTCTTGGGGTTCTTCCTTTGCATGCTTGAAGAGGAAAGGAGATCAAATCCCAGCAAAGGAAGAGGTTTGGGCAACTCCAAAGCACCTCCACGCGATCCCCACGACAAGGGGAAACTTCTCCTCAAAGATCGGCAAGAGTGGTGGAGGGAGGAGAGAGATCGAGTGGGGGGAATGGAGGTGGCGGCGCCGTCGGTGGTGGTAGGGTGCGGGCACGGGGAAGAAGAATGAGAGAAGAAAGGTCACATCCCCTATATATACCCAGCCGGACTTACACTACCGGTACTACCAGTGGAGAAGCACCGGTACTACCGGTCAGGTCGACCACCGCAGACAAGCGACGCGAGAAAACGAACTACCGGTACCACCGGTGGCTAGTCGGTACTACCGGTCAGAGACCGGTACTACCGGTCACCCGGCGGTACCACCGGTGGTTCCAGTGTAGGAAGAAGTGAGAGAGAGATGGTGAACATATATGATGAACTAGAACTAACTCAAGCAAGTCCAGATTTCATAGAAACAACACAAAACTATGAACATGCTTGAGAAGTGAAAATAGATTTTGAAATCTCACTCAAATTTTTTTATTAAAGAGTTTTCGCCTAACTAGAATCAACCAAAATATGTCCAAGAAATCAAGTCACGTTACGAGAATCAATGATATTTAGTTCACTCCTCAAAGCACAAAATCTTGACTCATCTAGGGGCTTTGTGAAGATATCGGCTAGTTGCTTTTCGGTGCTCACATGATGTAAAGCGATATCTCCTTTAGCTTCATGGTCTCTCAAGAAATGATGCCGGATGTCTATGTGCTTTGTACGAGAATGGTTTACGGGATTGTTAGCCAATTTAATGGCACTCTCATTGTCACACAAGAGGGGAATCTTGGTTAGCTCACACCCAAAGTCTTTAAGGGTCTGCTTCATCCAAAGTAGTTGGGCACAGCAAGCACCGGCCGCCACATACTCGGCTTCGGCAGTAGACAAGGTAACACTATTTTGCTTTTTAGAGCTCCACGACACCAAAGACCTACCAAGAAATTGGCAAGTCCCGGTAGTGCTCTTTCGATTTACCCTGCAACCGGCATAATCCGAATCGGAGTAGCCAAGTAAATCAAAGGTGGAGCCCTTAGGATACCACAAGCCAAGATTAGGAGTGTGCACTAAATATCTCAAAATTCTCTTAACAGCCACTAAGTGACATTCTTTCGGATTAGCTTGAAATCTTGCACACATGCACACACTAAGCATAATATCGGGCCTAGATGCACAAAGGTAAAGTAAGGATCCAATCATGGAACGATATACCTTTTGATCGATGGCCTTTCCATCCTTGTCGAGATCAAGATGCCCATTGGTTGGCATCGGTGTCTTGATGGGTTTAGCTTTCTCCATGTCAAATTTCTTCAACATGTCAAGAGTATACTTCGTTTGACAAATAAAGGTCCCTTCCTTGAGTTGCTTGATTTGAAAACCAAGAAAGAACTTCAACTCTCCCATCATAGACATCTCGAATCTATTCGTCATAATCCTACTAAACTCCTCACAAAAAGCCACATTAGTACTACCAAATATTATGTCATCGACATATATTTGGCAAATAAAGATATCATTATTGACTTTGCGAGTAAATAAAGTTAGATCGGCCTTGCCTATCTCAAACCCTTGTTTGAGTAGGAAGTCCTTAAGACAATCATACCAAGCTCTAGGGGCTTGCTTAAGCCCATAGAGTGCTTTGTTGAGCTTATAGACATGATCAGGATTCTTGGGATCTTCAAAACCCGGTGGTTGCTCTACATATACCACTTCGGAGAGGGGGCCGTTGAGGAATGCACTCTTCACATCCATTTGATATAGCTTGAAGTTGTGATGGACGGCATAGGCAAGCAAGATCCGAATTGACTCAAGCCTTGCCACCGGTGCATAAGTTTCCCCAAAATCCAAACCTTCAATTTGAGTGAATCCTTGAGCTACCAACCGCGCTTTGTTTCTTGTGACCACACCATGCTCATCTTGCTTGTTGCGAAAAATCCATTTGGTTCCAATCACATTTTGCTTAGGTCTTTCCACCAATGTCCAAACTTCATTGCGAGTGAAGTTATTCAACTCTTCTTGCATTGCTATCATCCAATCCTCATCATCAATGGCTTCTTCAACCTTTTTAGGCTCTTTTGGAGACACAAATGAGAAGTGTTCACAAAAGCTTGCAAGCCTTGACCTTGTGACGACTCCTCTTTGAATGCTTCCCAAGATGTTGTCAACGGGATGGTCTCGTTGAATGGTATGATGTACTCTTGGGTGAGGCACTTGAGTTCTCCTTTGGATTGGACCTTCATCTTCATCATCCTTGTCTTGGTTGATTGAAAGATCAAGATTAAGATCTCGTGTGAAGTTGTCTTCATTTCTGTTTCGATCATCAACTTGGTTGCTATCTTCGACTTGTGATGAATTTTGAATGACTTGAACACTTGAATCATGTCCATCTTTTGATGTAGAACCATCATCATGGACATTTATCGACCCATGATGCATATGCGGATCATGAATGGTTTGTTCTTGTGCATATTCATCATCTTCTTCAACGGGCTTTACTTCACCGGTAGCAAGCTTCTTGATCACTTGAGAGGATGGCTCTTCTTTACCTATAATGTCAACATTGACTTGCTCCTTTTGAGAGCCGTCGGTTTCATCAAATGTCACGTCAATCGCTATTTCAACTTGACCGGTGGTCTTGTTGAAAACACGATAGCCATGTTCGTTAGTACCATAACCAAGCAAGAAACCTTCATCAACCTTTGGTGCAAACTTTGAGCTTTTGGATTTCTTGTTAAGTATGAAACACTTGCATCCAAAAACTCGAAAGTAATGCACTTTAGGTTTGTTACCGGTAAGAAGCTCGTAGGCGGTCTTTTTCATGATTTTATGAAGATACAAGCGGTTGATTGCATGACATGCCGTGTTGACCGCTTCCGCCCAATACTTGTCTGGAGTCTTGTATTCATCCAACATTGCTCTTGCTGCTTCTATGAGTGTTCGATTCTTTCTCTCCACAACACCATTTTGTTGAGGAGTATAGGGAACCGAAAACTCATGCTTGATTCCTTCTTCATTAAGGAACTCTTCAATGTTGGTGTTTTTAAACTCCGTCCCGTTGTCACTTCTCACTTTCTTGATCTTCACTTCAAATTCATTTTGAGCTCTTCTTGCAAACTTCTTGAAGATTACTTGAGTATCACTTTTATCTTGCAAAAAGAATACCCAAGTGAAGCGGGAATAATCATCAACAATAACGAAGCCATATTTGTTACCTCCAATGCTTATGTAAGCATTGGGACCAAATAAGTCCATATGAAGTAGCTCAAGTGGTCTCGTTGTTGATACAACATTTTTGACGGGATGTTTGGCTCCAACTTGTTTGCTCGCTTGACATGCGCTACAAATCCTATCTTTCTCAAAAGAGACATTTGTTAGTCCAAGGATGTGTTCGCCTCTTTGAAGGTCGGCCAAGTTCCTCATTCCAACATGAGCTAGTCGGCGATGCCATAGCCAACCCATGCTAGATTTTGCCACTAAACAAGTCTCGGGCTTCACTTTACTAGATGTGAAGTCAACTAGATAAAGTTTGCCTTTCAAGCGACCCGTGAAGACAATGGAGGAGTCCTTCCTTTTAGAGACTTCCACACCCACATTGGTAAAGAGACAATTGTAGCCCATCTCACAAAGTTGTGAAACAGACAACAAATTGTATCCTAACCCTTCCACAAGTAATACATTTGAAATAGAATTTTCATTTGAGATAGCGATTTTACCCAAACCAAGGACGTCTCCTTTACCATTATCACCAAACACAATGCATTCACTTGTACTTTGATTTGGTTGAAAGGAGGTGAACATATTCTTCTCCCCGGTCATATGATTAGTGCATCCACTATCTAGCACCCAACTTGTTCCACCGGAGGAGTATTCCTACAAAAACAAATTAAGCCTTGGTTTTAGGTACCCAAATAGAATTGGGTCCTAAGGGGTTAGTCACATAGGTTTTGGGCACCCAAACACTCCTCATGATTTGCTTCTTCTTGAGTGCACCAACATACTTCACAACAATCTTGCCATCCTTCCCCCAACAACACATATAATCACTAGCATAGCTTCGTGAAATGGGTACTTGTTGCTTGGAGGTAAGCACTTGCTTCTTTTTGTTGTTGGCCTTGGTCTTGACAAATGTGCTTGAAGGAGTGGCAACGTTGTTGACCTTGTTGATAAGATCATCTAGTGCCACACCCTTGTTGAATCTCACACAAGGCACTCCATTAATCATGTTCCTTCCATTTGCTTTACCATCATACCTATTGTAGCCAAGTCCATCCTTGATGAGGGGGTGTCTTGATGACTTGTACATGGTTGTTGATTGCTTCTTCTTGTAATCATTCTTGATAACCATGTTCAATCTTTGAATCTCCTTATCTTTCTTTTCTAGCTCAACAAGGTTAGTAGCACAAGCACTTATATCATGATTATAACATCTTTTACATCCTCCACTAGTTGAAGCATTGGAATCACCGGATTCCATAGGATGGATGGAAGTGCTATTCCAAAGAGTTTCATAGCTAAGTTCAAGAGTATGATATTTATCTTTGAAGCTTGTAAGGCTTTCTTGAACCAAACTATGTTTACTCTTTAAACTAGCTAAAGAGTCATTAACCAAAGAATGTTCCTTAGTCAAACGTTCATATGAATCTTTGGCTAAGGACAATTCTATGTTTAATTTCTCAACTTCCTCCTTTTCCTTAGAAAGGCATGCTTCAAGTTCAAGGTTCTTCTCCCTTTCCACTAGGAGCAATTCCCCTTACGACTCGATGCAGGCTTCCCGCTTTTCTAGCTTATGGATTAGTTTTATTATTTGAGAGCCGGCCGACTTGCCGAATTTCTTTATCATGTTGTTTGCAAGTTCATCATCATTTTCATCACAACTACTACATTCATTACTAGAGTGAGTCGGAGAGTTGTGTGGTACCTTCTCCCCCTTTCCCATAAGGCAAGTAGGAGTGTAGTAGTCGTTGTCGGTGAGATTTTCGAAAAGCCTAGGTGATGATGATAAGTCGGCGAACAATGATGGTGACGAAGAATGGTTGATGATGCGCTTGGATTGAGAGGAAGAAGTCTCTTGAATAGCAATCGTTGCTACACCCTTCTTCTTCTCCTTGTCTTTGTCATTTGAATCATCACTTTCATCATTCGATTCCCATTCTTCACCAAGATGTGCTTCACCTCTCTTCTTGCCTTTATGCTTCTTGTCATCATCTTTGTTGTGCTTGTGCTTCATCTTCTCTTTTGGACAATCGGCAATGAAATGACCAATATCTCCACAACCATAGCAAAATCTTTTCTTGTATGGCTTGCCTCCACTCCTCTTCCTATCCTTCTTCTTTTTCAAGTATTTTCTATAGTTTGCAACTAATAGAGCTTCTTCCGCATCGGAATCTTCATCATGTTCTTCATCACTTGATGGATCATGAATATCTTTCTTCTTGCTTCTACCATGAGATGCCTTGAGAGCAATATTCTTCTTTTGACTTGATGCTTCTTTTGCTTCATCTTCTAAGCACTCATGGTGTTTCAACTTGGCTAGCATTTCTTGAGGTGTCATTGTGTCATAGTTAGGTCTTTCCATGATGACCGAAGCAAGAATGTTGTTCTTTTGTCTATACACTCTACACAACTTTCTAGCCGCCGAGTTGTCATCCCAATACGTGTCACCAAGAGCTCTTATTCTATTGATCAAGGTCATGAATCTATCAAACATGGCTTGGGTAGTTTCACCTTCAATCATCCCAAAGTTTTCAATCTTGCTTTGAAGTAGCTCTATGTTTCCCTTTCTTACACTTTTATCACCTTCAAATGAAACCTTCAAGGTATTCCAAATTTGCTTTGCACTTTCCATGCCGTTTACCTTGTTGTAATCTTCTTGATTTAGGCATGATAGAATCAAGGAAGCAGCTGTAGCATTTTGTTGTATGTCAAGGTAATCCTCGGTTGTCAACTCACCATCTTCTTCCAAAGCTTTAACACCCACTTCCACAATCTCCCAACATCTTGCGGTAATAAGATGCATCTTCATTCTATGAGCCCAATCGGTATATCTAACTCCATCAAATTGAGGTGGTTTGCCGGGGTTGATGGTTGGCAAGTGTGGATTGGATTTGCTAAAAGAAGAGTACTCATATGGAACACGAGTAAACCCTTTAGGTGTCTTGATTACTTCATTCTCACCGTCTCCATCACCACCACTTGCCACATCTTCAATCTTCTTACTTACGGCTTCCTTCAACTTGTTCATCTCATCTTGCATCTTGTTCATTTGCTCTTTTTGTTGCTCTAAAAGCCTGTCACTGAGTTTCCCGGCAAGCAGCTCAACTAGCTTGTTCAAGGTGTCATCATCAAAGGTAGCCATACTTTCTCCTCACGCGGTCAAGCGCTAAACACGAGGGAACCTGCTCTGATACTAATTGAAAGGATCTAATAGGCCTAGAGGGGGGTGAATAGGCGGATCTAAAAACCTAAAACTCAAAACTCAACGCGGAAGTTAAAACACTGACCGGTACTACCGGTTGGTTTGGACCGGTACTACCGGTGAGGGATCACCGGTACTACCGACGCAAACCACCGGTACTACCGGTACCCTACTAAAACTACGAAATCAGAGATTTGCGTGTTGTGATTTCAGATCTGAGTTTTACCCCACTACCGAAGATGATGCTGATGAAGTTTATGAACTCTCCTTTCTTGTTCCTTCACCAAGTAGTAGATTGAGCACCCACAACCTATAAAAGAGATAGGAACGAGGAAGAACACACGGAGCAAGTAATATTTCAAGTAAACACAAATAGCAACAACAACAAGCACGCAGGACACACGATTTAATCCGAGGTTCGGTAACCCCACAAAGGAGTTCCTACGTCCTCGTTGTTGAGGTGACCACTAAGGTCGGAGTCTATTCCACCTCCTTGCCTCACTCAAGCAACCACAAAGGTTAGCTCAAGATTTCCACTAAGAAAACAAGGGTAATACAAACACTTCGGGGTGCCCTCACAAGTAGAACAACACGGGCAACCACGAAGAACACCTAGCCGGCTAGGGTTCCAAGAACCCAAGAGTAACAAACACAAACCAAGCCAACTAAGAGGGGAATCAAGTGCTCAAGATGAGAATCGAAGCTTTCCACTCTTAAATCTCTCCTCTCTACTCAGATCTTACAAGGGATTGGATTTGAGAGCAAAGAGGAAGAGAGAGAGGGTGAGTCAATGCTTGAGAGCTGTTTGTCTGAAGGTTGGTGGGAGTAAATGACGTGGGTAACGGTTAGAAGTGAAGGGGAGAGCTATTTATACTCTTATCCTCGAAGCGGTACCGGTACTACCGGTGAGTGCCCACCGGTACTACCGGTCCCAAAGGATTCGACCGTTACAGACAACCTACTGGAGACTTTGCGAGAAAATAGCCTACCGGTACTACCGGTCTTTCACCGGTACCACCGGTCAACGATCGGTACCACCGGTAGAACAGTTTCGGTGAAGATACATTTTGCGGGAAAAAGGCTTACCGGTACTACCGGGCTTTCACCGGTACCACCGGTCAACAACCGGTACCACCGGTCAACCACCGATACTACCGCTAGAACAAAAACTCACAGAACTAAAGCGCAGTCACCGGCGGGATTTATGCCTACCGGTACTACCGGGCATTCACCGGTACTACCGGTCCTCCCAGGCATAAAACACTTCTCTAAGTGTCCGTGAGTGCAAAGGTGTCTCTCAAACGCTTAAACAAACACATATTGAGCACAAGTTTTTCCTCTAGATAGCCTAATTTGTATCCCTCTTGATAGTGCGGCGTTTCCTATAACTCAAGTCAAAAGATAAAAACTTATCGACCCACTTGAGACGGAAAGCTTTCCAACCAAATGAATTGAGGGTGCTAACATCACCAAATGTGACCAAACAAATTCTTTCAATGAACTAACACCTGCATATTCACTTAGATAGACATGTTAGTCCCTAATTTGATTGTCATTAATTATCCAAAACCCACAACGGGGGCGAATGCACTTACAAACTCCCCCTTTTTGGTAATTGATGACAACCAACTTAGGCTTACATAAGATGTAAAGAATTGAAGAAATTTAATTCCAAACTTTACAAGAGGCTCTCCCTCAGTGTATGCATTGAATTTGAATCTCAACATTGATCATAATCAATATGCATACATAAGGGAAGCTCCCCCTAGAATTTGCAATTCGTGGGGTGCCTAAAAGTGTGTAACAAGATATATAACGTGATGCAAGAGACAAGACTTATCACACAAAAACAAGAAAGGCTAAAGTAGAAAGAAAAGGACTTAAAACATCCAAAGCCAAACTACAGCTTATTCAATGAGAAGCTTCCCGGTTAAAGTACACGAGGTCTGTGGCCTGTTCACGAGCTTATTCAAAGCCAAACATCCGCTCCATGTTTTAACCACGCCATATGTGGTCATCACTTGCTTTTGTGTGCATGGTTAATTTGCCATTTCGTTTCCCGGTTACACATATTCATCGTCGTTGGCATGGCTTCGATCTTAATAGCCCAAAGTATTAACAGCTTTGCTAATTTTATTTCCAAACTTGGTCAGTCACCTCCAGCCTGATGCTGGTGGTATACACCAATCATAAAGACAAAAAACTTCTACGTCAAGCATTCAAAGAAAGGCTTGGAACCTCGGATTTCTCTGGATTCTGGTTGACTCTGGAATGTTTATTTAGAGACCAGATTTTCTTTGGGATTCTGGAATTGATAATGTTATGAAGGCACTGCCAAATGATAAATCGCCAGCCCATGATGGATTCAATAATGAATTCCTCAAGAGATGTTGGCCAATCATCAATAGTGATTAAAAAAGTTTATGATGCCCAAAAGATTTTTTTACTTCAGGCCTATTTCTTCTGTCAAGCTTCTGATGAAGCTGGTAGCTAATAGGGTGCAGACTTTCATAATCAGGCTAGTTCACAAAAACCAGTATGGCTTCACCAAAACTAGAAACATTCAGGATTGTTTAGCTTGGTTATTTGAATATTTACATCTTTGCCGCCACTCAAAGAAGAAAATTATTAAGAAGGAGATTATTGTCATTCGGAAGTTAGATTTGAGAAGGCATTTGATAAGATTGAGCACCAAGTAATGCTCACACTAATGAAAGCAAGAGGTTTTGCCGATCTTTGGATAAATTGGATGGAAACAATTCTCTGGTCTAGGACATCTGTTATGTTGTTCAATGGAGTGCCAGCAAAATTAATTCATTGTATAAGAGTTAGGCAAGGAGATCCTCTATCTCCATTGTTATTTGTCATGGCTGCAAATTTTTTGTAGTCCCTGGTTAATAAGGCAAAAGATATGGGGCTTCTAAAACTTCCAATCTCACTGAACTGCAACCCAGACTTCCCCATCATCCGATATGCAGATGACACCTTGAATGCATGTATGGAGCATTAAATGTAGGTTAAAAAATAATTAATTGCACGGTTTGTCTGTAAATATTGAGATGAATCTTTTGAGCCTAGTTAGTCCATGGTTGGACAAATTTTGCCAAATAATAACGAAAGTGCTACATGAATTTTTCCCAAAAAATTTTAGGATCTAAACAAGGCCTTAGACTTGGACTAAAACTCCTAAGCCATGTACCAAATAGATGGATATTATCTTTGGGTGGTTGAATATTAAATGTGATGAACAGTGCATTCCACAAAAATCTTGCCACACGACAATTAAAAAATAAATGACACATTGTTTCCTTCAGTTATGAGTGGTGCTTCTGATATTTATGCTTATGGGATTCAGATTTGAGCAAGAAAAAAAACAGAAAAAGAGATATCAAAAGAGACAAAAAAAAAGAGGAAAGTATTTCGAAAAGTCAGCTTTGTTTCCTACTTGTACTCGGCTTGTGCTTCTTTTTGAACTAAATTTATTACTCGCTTTGTTCACTATGTGTAGGCTAGCCTTCATCTACAGAGGGAGAATTGCCTATTTCTTATTACCTTTTTACCCCTGTTGTTGTTCGAAAATGTGTAGTGAGTTGTCTGTTTTGAAGTCTTTTGTGTAGTGTCTAGTTTTGAGGTTCCCCTAAGAGAGAGGGAAAAAAAAAGAGGGGCAGCACCTCACCGACAGGTTCCTTCTCGACAGGTTCGTTGTGAATTGATCAGTTTAGCAACCCTAGTGCTCTACCTCTTCTCGGTGTAGGAGCGTGTTGTTTGGTTCGTCACCAGTAAGGCAAATGGAAACAAATTTGAGCTATGGACATTACGAAAGACATGCAATTTGAACTAATTTTGTTTCCATTTGCGTTACCATCGAAGAAACCAAACAACATGTTAATTGCGTCAACACCCATCATAGTACGTCTGCAACTTAGCAGCCATGTTTTTGAAAGAAAAAGTGAACATGAAGCGTACTTTATAATGTTCTTTTTATTATAGAAATTGACTTTATAAAGTTGAGAAATTAGCTAGTGGGAGCTAGCTATTTAGATGCAGAAAAATAGAAGGTAGAAGATATAGAAGATAGGCTTGTCTATGGAGCATTTTTTCCCCTTTTTGATTTGAAAAAAAAAACACCTTGCTAGCTGGACAAGCCGAGGGCCCGAATGCGGACGAAGCATTTGGACCAAGGCCCAAAGGCCCATCTCGAGCTCCACAGGCCCCGAGAAGCAGCGCAGGCCGTTCCAGAACGTTCGGCGCAGTGTTCTCTTCTTCTTAACCCGCAAGCACGCGCGGCGCCGGCGAGGCCACACGAGCACCAGTCAGCCGCCACCGCCATGCGGCTCCCCGCCGGCGCACGCCTCGCGCTCCTGCTCGCCCGCCGCTCCCTCTCCTCCTCCGCGTCCTCCTCCTCCCGCCTCCCGCGGGCGCACAGAGGTAATAAGCCCCGAAGCCCCCCACCCTCACACTAGGTCTCCGATTCTCCCGGTTCCTCGGACCTCCCTGGGCACCCCCGCGCGTCCCTTGATCTTAGCTTCTCACGTCCCCCTGCAGGGATATGGAGCGACGCGGCACGAGCGGCGCCCTCCCGGAGTTCGCCCTTCTCGTCACCGAGCAGCGCCCACAGGTTCTTCCATGGTGAGTGGCGCGGAAAGCGTTGCTGCTTCACTCGTTTAGTTTCGGATTAGTGATCTCGGCTCGTCGGGAGTGGGGTTGATGGTGGAGCGGTGGTGCAGGGACCAGGCCTGTCGCGGCAAGGGACTACTACGATGTGCTCGGCGTCAGCAAGAACGCCAGCCAATCAGAGATCAAAAAGGCCTATTATGGGGTATGGTTCCGATGCCTCGAATTTGACCTCACATTTTGAGGGATTCGTCTGGTGTCATTGGTAGATATTAGTACTGCATGCTTAGGGTGCAAATTAGGTGCACGAGAGTTGTGCTACTTCAGTTATTGTTACGATTTGTAAGTGTAGTCAGTAGGGTGTTCAAGTTCCAAGTACAAAAATTATCATAATTCATAATGTCCGTCAATAGCCCTGTAACCGTTGCATTTAGAAAGTGCATCAGCATTCACCCAGTTTAACAAGAGTTCGGTTAGCATCTGGTCAGCATTTTTGTTATATCAATCAAATGTGTATCCATGGTGTTTATCAAGTTGGTACATGCTGCTATTATCCTTTCCTCGATACACTCAGATTATCATTAGACAGTTTCCTTTCCATTCTGCAATTGACCTTACCGTGCCTACCTCTCTCTGCTTCATTTGCCCTAAAAGCTTGCAAAGAAGCTTCATCCAGACACGAATAAAGGCGATGCGGATGCAGAACGGAAGTTTCAAGAGGTTCAACGAGCTTATGAGGTATTTGATGTCTGTTTAGTGTGTTGTGCTTATACCTAACTTGAAGGTGTGTTGATTCTGTGAATTCTGATGCATAATTTTTGCTGTCAATGTAGACTTTGAAGGATGAACAAAAAAGATCATTATATGATCAGGTAATGATTCAACTGTTTTAATGACATATATATATGTTTACATTTCTACTCGTCATTCTTAGCACATGTTTATTGATGATTCATAAGTGGTTGAATGTTTGAAATTTGTTGGTAGTTCTCTTATCCACACTATACATAATAGTGACTGTACCAACCTTTAGAGTAAGATTACCTGGTGCCTTGGGGCACTGATGGAATTAGCATTAACTTCTCCTGCAGGTTGGCCCTGATCAGTATGAGAAAGCTGCTTCTGGCGGAGGCGGAACTGGCTTCGAGGGTGGTTTTGGAAATCCATTTGAGGATATTTTTGGTGGTGGCGGTGGCGGCGGTGGAATGAATGATGTATGCCATCCCTTTCCAAATTTACTTAACATAGCCTATAGATTTCCTCTTTTAGTTGTTGGTTTGCTTCTTTTCAACTTCGTACAATATACTCCCTCCATCTCTGAATAAATCATATCCTAGAATCCGTGCAAATCAAACTATCTTAAGTTTGTCTAACTTTATAGAAAAGAGTAACAATATCTATGACATAAAATGAGCACATTATAAAAATATATTCTATGGTATATGTAACGATACTAATTTGATGTCATAAATCTTGACTGATTTTTCTAGAAATTCGGTCAAAGTTTATAAGTTTGACTTAAGGCAACTCTAGGAATCTATTTATTCAGGGACAGAGGGAGTATGTCACTGGCCCTATGGAAAAACTCATCTTCTATGGAAGTTTGTGTTCTTATTTCATGGAGCTTCTTTGATCTAAACAGAAAACATGTGTTTACCAGGCACTGTGATTTCTGTCTTCTTATCTAATATCTAATACATGCTACAATTTATTCTACCTCAAGTGCATAACTTATCTGAAATCAATACTAGATGATTTTATTTTATATATACGGCTCTTATTTGTGAAAGGACTATTAGTTTCTTTCATTTCGTTATTTGTCACGTAATTCCTTGTTGTCTACTTGGGTGTTATATTTCTATTTCTTGTCTCCATTACTTTGTTTCATAATTTCAGAACTGATGGGTTTTAGTTGATGTTTGTACTTAAGTTCTCTTTTAAATATGCTAGAACTAATTTATTTATTGTTTATATTTGTTCGTTATGAAGTTCTTTAGGAACATTTTCAGGGATAGGGACTTTGGAGGACGAGATGTTAAGGTAATTTCTGTACTCATTTTCAGTGCACATTAAGTTGTACCCTGTGAATTGCAGTTCCATTGATCTCTTTTCACAGGTTGCACTTGAACTATCATTTATGGAAGCAGTTCAAGGGTGCAGCAAAACGATCAACTTCCAAACGTCTGTAACATGTGAAACCTGCGGTATGTAGATGCAGTTTTTATCTCATAACTCCATTTTTTTAGGTATTTAGGACTTCTGATTTTTTTTCTTCTGATGATGGCTTCTTTTTCAGGTGGAGCCGGTGTGCCTCCTGGAACCAAACCTGAAACATGTCCATCTTGCAGGGGTTCAGGATTTGTTAGTTCTTCCTCCATCACATTGCTTTTGTCTATCCAGTTTAATTAGTGATCTTATTTATGTTAGTTATTAACTATTGTTGACAGATGTTCATGCAAACCGGGCCCTTCAGGATGCAATCAACTTGCACAAAATGTGGTGGTTCTGGGAAGACTGTGAAGGTAAGTTTTTCCTTTCCAATGATGATATATGTCAGTAGCAACAAAAATGAAATGGTGTAGCACAGTTTGTAGTATCAGGCCTCCAGTACTATTAATCATCATAGCACTAGTACACCTTTGGCACAAATATTTCACTGAGGCTGATGAATGATGATCCTGAAGCCTTAATTACTTTGAACCTCACCATATGTTATCCTACTAGTCATAAATGATTTATTTCCTAACTGCACATAAAGTGAGCTCTATCATGTTAACTACTTAAAAGAGGAGAGGTAATTTGAGTTACCCTGTGCCCTGTGGACTAACTCTACAGAGCAGCTTAAGAATTCTGATTAGTTACCCCAACACTGTGGTTATGCTTCTATGTTATTCTTTTAGGAATTCTGCAAGACATGCAGAGGAAACAAAGTTGTGCCTGGGATGAAAACAGTCCGCCTTGACATACTGCCTGGTGGGTTTCAAGTTGCCATGGTTCATTGGAATGTTACAGTGCTGTTAGGGTGCTCTTGTTCTGTGTTGCAAGATCTAATTGAGCAGTATCCTTTTGTTGCAGGTTCGGATAACGAAGATACTATAAAGGTGGTTAGATCAGGTGGAGAAGACCCAGATGGCCGTCCAGGTGATCTTTATGTGACCCTTAAGGTCAGTCCTCTTCGGCTCTTACAGTTTAGTAGCACGGTTGATAACGAGTGAACAAATATATTTAACCTTCACGAGGCTATTTTTTGTCCAGGTTCGTGAGGATCCTGTATTCCGAAGAGAGAAAGGTGATATTCATGTTGATGCTGTCCTGAATGTGACTCAGGTAATTTGGTGCATTCCAACAATCTGTTCATTTTGCACCTTATGAATATAGTTAAATGAAGTGTCCATATGGTGCTAACCACCTTTCCACAGTGCTAAGATGTGAACCTCATTCTGGTATATCAAATTACCAAAGAAAGAAGAAAAATTCTTTATGACGTCTCAGACAGCTAGCAATATTCTTACTTTGATCACACCTGGCTCTTGATGTTGTCTGTTACCACCAACAAGGCACTTAGAACCTTATGTGAGTCTTTTAAATGAAATATCCGTCTACTAGTAACCCAGACAGTCGGGTATAGGCTAGACTATATCTTTGTGCCTGCATCTCTACTCCCTTAGTCCCTTGAAAGTTCTTGATTAGGCTGTCTTGCACAACTGTTTTCTTAGCAGTTTTTAGTAGCATGCATATTCTGATGGCTCATATGCTTCATAGGCAATTTTGGGAGGGACAGTGCAAGTCCCAACTCTCAGTGGAGACGTTGTTCTAAAGGTATGTCAGATAGCTGACTTTAGTTCTACATTCCCTTTATATCTTTGATAATTTTCATTGACCTTGCTATCTTCTCACAGGTCAAACCTGGTACTCAACCTGGTCAGAAGGTAGTTCTGAGAGGGAAAGGTAATTTACTCTGCACACTTTTGTTCCGTTTTGCCAGTGCAGTATCTTTTTAATTACATATTGTAACACAGCTATGATGCATACTTGTAATCTTTGACTGACATGTCTGGTATTCCTAAAATTATTGTTGTTTAGCTAGCTCCACAGAATAAAGCGGTTAGGTTAAGTGAAACAGGGAAAATATTAACATTTAGTACCACACAGGGAGATAAGGGAACATGAAACAATTTGGTTGATAAATATCCAAAAGTGTTCTCTGGAACATAGTGATGTCTGGGATTATTTTCTTGTGTGGAAGTAACACAATTTATGAATAAATAAATAAATCAATCAAATTTTCCAGCTTATGTTGTTAAGAATGGAAAATTTAACTGACATCTAGGTGAACTGGCGATTTGAGTTTAAGATGTTGTGGCAACTTGCATGTGCATATAAACCAAAACCTAAATACTGATGTATCCTGCAGGGATCAAGGCAAGAAACTCACCGTACT
This sequence comes from Saccharum hybrid cultivar R570, assembly GCA_038087645.1. NCBI lineage: Eukaryota > Viridiplantae > Streptophyta > Magnoliopsida > Poales > Poaceae > Saccharum > Saccharum hybrid cultivar. The sequence continues at coordinate 3,783,703 of JAQSUU010000254.1, read as the reverse complement.
ATGGAGATCAATATGTCCATTTCAATGTCAACATCCCTGTGTAAGTGGCATTTCAAAATGGAGTAGTCTATACTATTGTGCACCAAACTGCTGCAGTTGAGACTCACATATAATGTCATGCAGGAATTTGACACCAAGACAGCGGGTGCTGATTGAGGAATTCGCAAAGGAAGAGCAAGGCGAAGATGAGAAGGACGCGAAGGCAGCCGGGGCATCAGGATAGCCAGTTTTAGGAGCCATCCACATTCCAATAGTGCCTTAGCTGAGGTAGAATAGGCTGCTACCTGAAATTCGCAGGGGCAAAATATAGCTGGTTGCATGGGATACTGGAATTTCCATCGCAACATATAGATCTTTGTTTGGGATTTTGTAACTGGAATAATACTAGACCGCCCTGCCTGATGAGTCTAATCCTAAGCGTAATGCTAGCAGGCCGTGCAGGGACTCTTGTACAATTTTGTGGATCAGGGTGACAAGATGTAAAAACGCACGGTACCGATGCCAATTCATGTTTTCTGTAGTGCCTGGACCACTGTAGTGCCTGCTTAAGTTTCTTTTTGTTCTTGAAAGAAGTAATTCCAATTCCTTGTTATCTGTTTCCAAGAAAGAATATATATGTGTATTGATATATAATTTGTGGGTTGGCATGAATTTGTGCTGAGCTCCGAAGATGGCGAGCTGAACAACTGTTACTTCTGCCTCTGAGGCCAGGCACGCATGTTTTGCAGTTCTCCAATTCCCTGTTCGGCTGAGCTTATCAGCCGTGGAACAGTGTTTTTCTCTCACAGTAAATCAGCTATAGCCGGCTTATAAGCTAAAAAAAAAACAGCCTGCCGAACAAGGCCAATGTTCCCCCTGTTCGGCTGAGCTTATCAGCACGGCTTATCAGCTGTGGAACAGTATTTTTCTCTCACAGCAAATCAGTCATAGCCGGCTTATAAGCTAAAAAAAACAGCCTGCCGAACAGGGCCGTTGTATTTTGCAGTTTTCAGTGAAGAATGTGTTGTATTAAGTTGTTAACATCATAGACGCTTGTTCCCATCTCTTTCATTTCTCCGTTCTAGAGAATGCCTTCGTCCTACATAAAATACATATCTTACTTTTGTAGACTACTTCTGCCGCCTTAAAAAAAATCATATCTTTCTTTTGAAGTAGTTAAAAAAAATTAAGTTCGATCAAATATACACAAAACGTAATAACATTTATATGCTCAATAAATATTTAGATTAATAGCGTTATAACGTTTATAATAAATATATTTGGTACTATTTTCTGTAAATCCAATCATTCCCCCAAAAGCTGACATAATAAAGAAAAGGGCTTGCTTTTAAGGCAAATCGGCGGCCGCATTGTCCCAAACGAGCGATTCTGCGCCACCAAATGCAGCCACCATCTCATCATCACCAAACCAGATGTTGCTATCGTCTCCAATTCCCCCAGCCCAGAAAAATGCTGCTGCTGCTGCCGTCACGACGACGACGCAGGCGAAGAGGGACGACGGCGCGAGGATGGTGAGGCCCGCGCTGGCGTGCTGCAAGCTCTACATCTCCGAGGCCCGCAACGCGGGGGCGCTGCGCGCCATCGAGCGCGCCACGGCGGCGCTCCGCCCGGCGGCCGTGCTCGTGAACGCCTTCGCCGACGACGCCTACAACCGGATCGGGTACACGCTCGTATCCCCCCTCGCGGGCGACGGCGCCGCCTCGCCGCCGCCGCTGCACCGCGCGGCGTTCCGCGTGGTCGCGGCCGCGCTCGAGGCCGTCGACTTCGGCGCCCACGCCGGCGCGCACCCGCGCCTCGGCGTCGTCGACCACATCGCCTTCCACCCTCTGGCTGGCGCCCGCCTCGACGACGTCGCCACGCTCACCAGGGCCGTCGCGGCGGACATCGGAGACAAGCTTCAAGGTCCGTTGCTCCTCACCCTCAAAATGTGATTTTGCTGCAATTGATGGTAGATAACTATTTCTAGAAAGAATCAATCAACTGAGCCAAGAAAAGGCATCATCTTTGCTGTATATAATTGCACAAGCCTTGAAGCTAAACCAGCTTTTAATTACAGCCAAAATCTGCATTTTTCACTGAAAAACGTGCTTAAACATTGTGCATTTCTCCGTAGCAGTGCCTACGTATCTCTACGGCGCAGCCCACAAAGACGGCAGGACGCTGGCGTCCATCAGGAGGCAGCTGGGCTACTTCATGCCGACCTCCCCCGGCGGCTCGCAATGGCGCGGCGCGCCGGACGCGTGGCCGTCGTCGTCGCCGCTGCCGGTGGCCCCCGACGCCGGGCCGGTGACGCCGTCCAGGTCCAAGGGCGTGGTGGTGCTGGGCGCCACGGCGTGGGTGGACAACTACAACGTGCCCGTGCGCACGGCCGACGTCGGCGCGGCGAGGCGCATCGCGCGCGCCGTCAGCGAGCGCGGCGGCGGCCTCGCGTCTGTGCAGGCCATGGGGCTCGCGCACGGCGACGGCGCCACCGAGGTCGCATGCAACCTGCTCGACCCGGCCACGGTGGGCGCGGAACAGGTGCAGGAAAGGGTGCGCCGGCTCGCCGCCGCAATGGGAGTCGGCGTCAGCGAGGGGTACTTCACCGACTTCTCGCAGGAGAAGGTCGTCGAGCTGTACTTGCAGCAGGCGGCTCAAGCTGAGGCTTCTCAGCAGTGACAGGTTATTTGACATTTGTTAGTGTGCAGTTCAGAAAGTTATCACAGGATCATGATGTATCACAGTACTGATTATCAGGTGCAGAAAGCAGAATTATGGAATAACACAAAACTAATGAAGTTGGGAAAAAGTCTAATTGACCCCCCAACTATTGGGGGTAGTCTACTTTACCCCCTAAACTATGAAACGGTCTAATTTACCCCCTGAACTTTGCAAAACCGTCCAAATCACCCCCTCGAGCGGTTTTGGACGGTGGTTTTGCTGCAGTAACAGCTGTTTTGCTACAGTAACAGCGTTTTGTCTTTTTCTTTTTTATTTATTTCGTCTAAATCTTTGAAAAATCATAGTAAATCACAGAAAAATCATAAAATAAAAAATCCAATTTTGTTGGACTCCACGTGAGTAGATCTACACAGTGAACTTATAATATAGCATGTTTTAGTATAAAGTTTTTGCTGTAAATTTTGATCTATTTTTTTCTGTAATTAATTTGAATAATTCATACAACAAAAACTTTGTACTAAAGCATACTATATTATAAGTTCACTGTGTAGATCTACTCATGTGGAGTCCAACAAAACTGGATTTTCCATTTTATGATTTTTCTGTGATTTACTATGATTTTTCAAAGATTTAGACGAAATAAATAAAAAAGAAAAAGACAAAACCGCTGTTACTGTAGCAAAACAGCTGTTACTGTAGCAAAACCACCGCCCAAAACCGCTCGAGGGGGTGATTTGGACGGTTTTGCAAAGTTCAGGGGGTAAATTAGACCGTTTCATAGTTTGGGGGTAAAGTAGACTACCCCCAATAGTTGGGGGGGTCAATTAGACTTTTTCCAATGAAGTTGTGGATCTTCATGAGTTCAGAATAATCTATCTAGCAAGTCAGCAGTTGTAGAATGTCACAAGCCTGTCTCTGTGGACGCCTCTGAACAATGGCAAAAGGTTGACACTATGCAACCATCTCAATCTGCTTGAAGAACAGGGGAAGCATTGGCATAGTGTTCATAGCAATGATAAGAAAGTTTTCACCCTGAACAGTAAAGGTGACTGTAGTAAAACTGAAGCAAAACTTGATTACACGTGTGTTTAGTTCGCGAAAATTTTTGGCTTTGGCTACTGTAGCACTTTCGTTTGTATTTGCCGATTAGTGTCCAATCATGGACTAATTAGGCTCAAAAGATTCGTCTCGTGGTTTTCTACCAAACTGTGTAATTAGTTTTTTTCGTCTATATTTAATGCTTCATGCATGTGTCCAAACATTCGATGTGATGAAAAATCTTGAAAATTTTTTGGAACTAAACATGGCCTACATATCATAGCATTTGACTTTGCAGCATATTTGTAATAGTACAAAATAATTTAAAAGGAACAATTTCACGGGCTATACAAGTGCTCAGTAGTTGAGATTGAGCAGAAAACTGCATACCAGAGAACCAAAACAAGTCCCTCCAAGCCCTGACGAATTCACGGTGTATCTATGTAGATGAATTATCACGGTATATCATATCTCTATGTAGATGAATTATCCCATTCACCAAAAACATATGGCCAACAAGTAGCCGGCAGGGCCCAAGATTTCCAGGGGCCTACTTGTATGTTTCAAGAGGTTTTTTCCAATTCTACCGAAGGAGTGGTTCAATAGTTCATCATAAGCTGCAAGTGCGGCCATCTTAAGCTGATGGTTCCCCACATTGACAAGTATGCCACACTGCAATCTTCTCAAATTTACAAGCACAATTACGGTGCAAGAAACTAATGAAATTATAGGTTCTTCATAAACTCAGTCAATCTAGTAGCAGTTTCAATCATGAAACAAATTTACAAGTGCAAAAGGCTGCAATAATGTGCTAGTAACAATGCATGCATTCCAAGCCAGGTCCTTCCAATCTCTGAGTAACTGTAATTACAGAGTACAATACATCCAAGTTGAGCACATAGAAACGATACTCTAGACTGCATAAAAAGTGAACATGCAACTGGGAGATTGTCCATTTAGTAGATGTGATACTATCCTTGAATTCCAGAGCTGAAACCACCTGGACTTGTTATTGTGGTCTTTTTATCCCACATCTCATCGCTGGTTCTCCCTCCTGCGTGCGTAGCGGGTCCTGTCATTGTACCTAGGCCTATCTGCTGACCTCTGTGGCACGGGCTCGACCCTTCTCTGCCTCTCAGGAGGCCTCTGAACAATCTCACCGTTGACAAAGAGTTCAGCTGTGGAACAAAAAGGTTAGGGGCATTAGCATATTTTTCCAACAGCAATGCAAAAATAACCAGAAAACAGAATAACTCCTATCATCACTAATACTATAGTGATTCCAAACAGCCAATGTTCGTCCAATATGCTAGGACAATTGGAGTATCCAATGTTTTATCTCCGCTGATCCACAACTCTGGTTTTGTTTCGTAAAGAGCAGAACCAAGATGGGAGTTGTCCATTATTAACATTCAAAACAAGACATTGCCAATTGATTATCTTGTTTTGCCAAGATGGACTAAACAAAATCATGGCACAAAAACATGTGACATGAGGATACCATGGATCAGAGAGTAGACAGCTAGATGTTTGGCAACAATTCTCTCTCAAAACCAAGTAAGGTTGGGTTTCATTTCAATTCATTTTCACCATGGCAAACCACAACTGTTCATAGTAGCAGTTGTTTCATAGCTACTGATCTGTGACCCATTTCATTAAGGTGAACAGTTAGAGAGACACTTGCTAGTCTAAAGACACTGCTGGGTAAGTTCCATGTTGAGCCAATATGGACTAGAACACTAGTGTGGTTAAGAATGGTAAACAGACAGTACCAAAGATAAACATACAAAAGTCTAAACATGCAAGCAAAATGCAAAACAAATGTCTCATCCCTACTGATCTGTGCCCCATTTTATCGAGGTGCAGAACCGCTAGAGAGACCATTGTTATTAGTCCATTAGCATTCAAAGCAAGACATTGCCAACTAGGCTCCATGCTTTGCCAAGATGGACTAGAAAACCAGTGTGGTTGAACTGGACACTGGTTCAGCTACCAAAGATAAAACTCATAAAAGCCTCTCTAGGTTAGGCTCGCAAATGTGCTAGTAATGTCTCATCCCTACTGATCTGAGCCCCATTTCATTGAAACACAGAACCGGTAGAGAGACATTTATTATCTGTCCATTAGCATTCAAAGCAAGACATTGCCAACTAGGCTACACGCTTTGCCAAGATGGACTAGAAAACCAGTGTGGTTGGACTGGTCACTGGTTCAGCTACTTGAGACAAAACTATAAAAGCCTAAAGATTAGGCATGAAAATGTGCTAGTAATGTCTCGTCCCTACTGATCTGAGCCTCATTTCATCGAAACACAGAACTGTTAGAGAGACACTCATTATCAGTCCATTAGCAATCAAAGCAAGACATTGCCGACTAGGCTCCACGCTTTGCCAAGATGGACTAGAACCAGCGTGGTCGAGACTGGAAACTGGTTCGACTGCTGAAGACAGAACATGTATAAAAGCCTCTAGATTGGGCATGAAATGAGCTTGCAATGTCTCGTCCCTACTGATCTGAGCCCCATTTCATTGAAGCGCAGAATCATTAGAGACACTTGTTATCAGTCCATTAGCATTCAAAGCTGGGCATTGCCCACAAGGCTTCACAGCTTTGCCAAGATGGACTAGAATATCAACAGCATAAAATTTGGCCTGACGAGACAGCATTGAAATGGAAGCATGTCTCTAACCAATTCAATAATAAGCCTAATATCCCGTCTCATTCAGGTAAGGCTAAAAGACAGTGTAGATATCAATCCATAGCCATTGGAAGAAGGAAACTAATGTGCTGGCTTCATCATGCTTCCAATATGAAATATGCTATTTACAACAACCGATCCAATATGCTAGACAAAATCTAGTAGCGGCATAACGATATGCCATTCTAAGTAAGATATGAAGAATCATACAGTGATAACTGGGGCAAGAGAAGAAAGCTACCTCCATAGTCCTTGTACTCAGGATCAACATACGAATCCGGGAGCACAAAGAGAACACCAGGGAGCCCTGTAGCTCAACATATATAAACAAAAAGTCATCAGATATGAATCAGGTCGAATTTAGCAAAAAGGACAGCAAAGTAATAATGGCATCTAGAGAATAGATTGAACGAACCCTCGAGTTTATTAGATGTCTCCTCATCGATCTCGCACCCAAACCCGAAGTAGCGCTCGCAAGAGACGTTGTAGATCTTCTTCCTGGCCTCCTCCTCGCTACATCACAGAAAAAAGAAACGTCAGATTTCCTTTTCCAAAACCACCGCACCCTCAGCTTCGAAAGGGGAACTGCGGCCATCTTGGAAGGGGGCGATTGGTGAGGAGAACTAGCCGTACGAACCTTCCGAGGACCTTGGCGAGGGTCTGGATGTAGCAGTCGATCATCTGCTGCTTGCTGGCGCCCTCCCCGCCGGGCTTGTCCATCACGATGAGCCAGTGCTCGTAGTCGCACCCGGGGAACAGCGGCGCCATCTCCGAGGGCGCGCGATCCCCGCCCGCGCCGGGCCGCGTCGGGGCGTAGCCGTCCCCGCCAGGCCGCCGCGCCATCCCGCGCGTGAAGCCGAGGCGAGAGGCCGCCGCGACGACGGCCGGGCGCAGCAGCAGCGACTGCTCTGCGGCAGCGCCGCGGCGGAGGAACGCGGAGAGGGAGGACGAGGAGGCGCGGCGGGAGAGGAGCCTCCGCGCGGCGGCTGCGGCGGCGGCGGCCATGGTGCTAAAACCCTAGCTGGCGGGGATAGTGGACGCGGCAACGGGGAATGGATGCGGAAGCGGAGTGCGTGTGGGGATCCGGATTTAAAGCTGCGTGACGGCGAGAGGTTTAAGCCCACTAAGGTTTGGGCTGTCATGGGCCTAAAGTGGCATTCATGGACCGGATCTGAGGAGCAATGAAGGAAGCCCAACTGGTGAAAGCACAAAAAACGAGTTTCAGCGTTTCAGGATGTGCACGAATTTCAACGAGTTAAACTTCAGTTTCAGAACTTACTACTATTCGATACAAAAAAAAATCTATAACTTATTATGACCTCGTGTCTTCTTTTATTGCAACATGTGTCAAAAATAGTTCTAGGTTTTTGAAATTTACTCAACTTCATCTGTACTGCCAATTGTGTGTCTCCATTGTCCTTTTCTTTGTTTTAGCAAAACAAAAAAATTGTCCTTTTCTTTTTTGTGAGGAATAGAGATTTTCTTATTGGATACCTGAATTTTTTTAAAAAAACTACACATATTAAGTGCACAATGCACAAAAGGTCATCTACCAGGCTGGTGTATATTTTTTTCAACCAATATATACTGCACATGAATTGGTTTCCGAACCATGCTGTATCTGTGTATCTCACTTCGATGTATCTATTGCATTACAATATCTGTAAGAAGCCTGCTACACCAGTAAAGTAATAAAAAAAGACCCAAAAAAAAGTCAAAACTGTATGAAGGCGAGGTACAAGGCACTTGTGGACTGCTGCAGTCTGTCTGAACCTCACTGTATCAAACGGCAAAATGCTGCAGTGGCTGAACAAATTGAGAGCGTTTGGGCCTTTGGGGGAAAGAATGAAAGAATCTGCACAGATTGATTTGTCCCGCTCAGGAAATGTTTTCAAGGTCAGGATACACTGCTGCGGAAGGTTCTATGTGTGATAGCCGAGCAGCCCCTAGGAGCTGCTCTGGGAGCTCGTCGTAAGTGTTTGCCTGCAGGTGCAACGCAACAGTCAGAAAACAAGCATTTGGCAAAGAAGTTACTGAACTAGAGCCAGAAAGAAACAAAGATTGTCTAAGGGGGTTTCATTTACCTGTATAAGAAACGCCATGTCGACTACCAAGGTGGTAACAACACCAAACACCAAGCCCAGTACCCCATTAGCTACCGCGGATGAACCAATATCTACATCCACCTGCAGAATTGCCACGGTGTAAGAATGTATTCATCATAGGTTTGTAGTCCATGCATGACCAAAAAGAATGTGACGTTCTACTTGTTCAATCTGAATTCAACTGAACCATGTTCACACATGACCAATAGAATGTATTTCGATGTTCATCAACTAAAATAATTTAAATTGGAACTATTACTGATGAAGGGACTTACTTCTAAGTAGTCAGGACCACGCAAATAGCTGCAGTCCACAGCTTTCCCCAGTAAGCAAGGTGTGCTTCCAACACTTTGCCGCACTATCCAAGACCCCTGGAGAATTTGAATGTGCTAAAGTGAGAACGGCTTACAAAGAACACTTCGAATGACTTCAAACTGGAACAGACCTTTGGAACAGATGGGATAAGCTTCAGTCTGCTGTTTCGAAAATCATCATCACCATCGGCAAAACGCTGCAACAGTGATCCTTTCTCCAAGGAATTTGAGACAAAATAAAGGACCAAGCTGTAATGACTTGGTCCAGGAATCTGCAGGAGAACAGTGACTTAAAGAGCATAACCTAAGTATAGAAGAATAATCAGCAATAGGAACAAACTTGGAAGAAATCCATAAGTTTATCATTTAATTCTCAAAATTAGTTGAGAAAGTGATAAGTAACAATCACGCAAAGAATGACTGCCATAAGTAAATTTTCAATGTATTCGCACCTGCTCTTGTTTGTAATGTTTATGAACTACACTGCATGATTTATGAATCAATACCAATTAGGCATTTAAAAAAACATGCAGATTGTTGTGCAAGGCACCAAATTATTTTTTATTTTCTTGTGTGCTCTGTGCGGTCACATTTCTGTGAGAAAAGATCCAAGCAGGACAGAAAGAAATGAACATGGAGGGTTGTTAGAACAGGAGCTTACTTGTATGTTTACCAGGAAAGTGAACATTCCCTTATCAGCAGCAACCTACATTAGTAAAGGTTCAGTTGAAATCATCATGTAGCAGAAGCACTGTATTAATTAGGAGCAGGAACACTAATCTAAATCCATATGCAACAATAGTATTCTATTTGAAAGGAAAGTTTTGGTTGAACCAATAGTCCTCCGAGACAATGGTATTCTACTATTCCAAGTTTGCATTGCGGTTACAGAAAAAGTGGGCTGAGATAGGAATGTGCCATTAAGCAACCATGACAGGTTTTCTGACCTGAGCCGCAGATCCTTTCCGCCTAGCAACGTGATCCATACGCTTGGTGTCCTTAAACCAGTCAATCGCTACGAGCTCCATAAGATACTTCCCTGCTGGTACCTGCAAGTCAAATGACAAAATACTAAACACTTGATTGCCTGCTAGGCTACAAAAAGAAAATAAACCAATTGTGTCACTTGAACGCCTGGACCTTTGATTTGTCATGTGGAAAGGCCTTGCTACGAACTTTAAAGATCTTGCTATCAGGTACTGCCCAACAGTTACGACTTTTCTCATTTGTATCCTGACGAATAATGCCCGAAAACCAAGACAAATCTATTGGGTCTGAAGGACCACCAAATAGAATGACAAAGGGGTCAGGTTAAGACATGACTGGGCAACCTATAAAGTCATCAATCAAACTACAAGAATGGAAATTTGAAGAGAGACAGAGAGAGAGAGAGAGAAAACTAACCTGAGCTCTTAGCATCACTGTCAGATTTGGTAGGTTCTTCCTGTACATGAATTGCAATGAAATTGTGAAGTGATGAACAAAAAAACTTTTGGCAAAGTACAGAAGTAGGGTGAATGTTTTTAGGGCGTGACTGTAAAACAGGTATTCACCTCCAAATCAGCTTCAGGGACTTGATAGTCATCGTCATCTTCCGACTCTTCATCTACCATATCCAAATGTTTGCTATCAGTTTGTTTGGTCTTCGAGTCAGGTTCTTGAAGGTTCTGGTCCTTCTTCATTGAAAGCGCATTAACCATGGTATGCATCACTGGAATCCTTGGAACTGTATGAATTTCATCTGTTTGCGAAAAATATTCACGCAATCCTGGAAATAAATATAATGTCAAATCCTCATGACCACAAACCATCAGGCAAAGGGACATTGAGACCAAGCTTTGTTTGCACTTTATTATTGATAGATAATCAAGACATCATGTAATTACAGGTTAAATAATTGTGCATTCTTTGTACCAGCAACACAGTTCAGCATCTGCAACAAAGAGTGGTACTGGAATGATGGTAAGTAGTTCACGCCCCATCCCCTAACATCAATTTGCATAAGGTGTTGAACTTGAGTGCGCGGTCTCCCGTTGAGGCTTTTGAGAGGGGAAATCTTGAAACCTCCACCTGAACTAGTATGAAGTTAAGGAAAAAAGAAGAATGGTGGCAAACTTTTTTTTAAAAAAAAGGACAGATTCCTGAAAAGCAGAAGGCAAATTACTTTCGATAGAAGCTCTCACAAATCCTGGTTGAGGGCCACAGTTCTGGTGTTCGGTAGATCGAAACAGCACAACTGCAAGTTTACACACAAGGATCAAAAAGGGCATTCTCAATGGATGAGTAACCAGAAAAGAAATCATTTAAAAATTACCATAGCTTCCATCATCGTTGCGCCGCCAATATCGTACATAACAAAGATCTCGGGGCCAGACCAACCTGCATGTTTACATAAGATGAAAGCATGAAGATCCAAAAATCTGAGATAGTGCAGGCTGCAGTATAATCAGTCCATATAATTTTAAGAACCAAACTCCTCACGGTGCTGCCATGTAGCAGTAGCAGGTTTACATCCCCGACTAGAAGTACCAAAGTATCCCTTCCAAGTGCCATCATTCCAGAGGCCAGAGCTACTCTAGAAAGCTGGTTTTGCATGGTACATGTAAACTTATACTTTCGGGAGTAATGCAAGAGTCCTAGGCCAGGATATACACAGCCATTGTGCGTGTTCACAAGATATACCCTGCTGAATGAATTGTTGCATACTGGCACATTCAGTCGCCCAGGAAATTTAACAATTATGGATTTGCTGCTATTGGGTGCAGCCGTGCAGGCAATGCTAATCTAAATGGTACAGAATATATGTCTGGTTCCAAATTCTGAACTCAAATCTGAATATATCAAAACCAGTGCTTATATAGTCCTAGCCGCAAGCATCATTCTTTCATTATTATTTCAAGAGAATGTGAAATGTAATCATCATACGAGTTATTAGAAAGAAGCAACAAGTTGTAACTGTTAGGTGATACAGGGAAAACGTAGTTACATTGAACACCAATTCAGTTGTAGACGATGGTACAGTATTGCAGTATGACCATCAACCTCTTCAACTAAACTCCCATATTGGAAGCTGCAATCCCATCTACAGAGGAGAATAAAGGATACATAGGTCAGCATCCATCCAAGGATGACAAGGAAATGAAGTGACAAACACTTACTCATATCGTGTTACATCCATACTCATTACAAGCCCAAAAATGGCCTCGCATGAGGCTTCCACCACTCCGACAGCCCTCATTGCTCGACTACAGCTTCTTGCCTGCACAAGTGCACATGAATATCAAGGAACAGGTATTGTCATTCTGTCAGAACTGCCTAGTAGTATAGAGTTAAGAGGCACATACAAGGTATTCAACCTCCACAAGTTCTTCAAAGATGCGCAATCCTGCCAATGATAAAAAAAAGGGATATTTAGTCCCAGTGTAACACCATTTGACTCGAACTCAAAGTGCATGCCCTCAAAGGAAGTGTCAATAATTGATGTAAAGGAACTGTAAACTTGCCATTCTGGCATCTAAGAAGCCTCCAGTTCTTTCTGGAGTAAGCCAGACTCATGTCATTCTGATTTGACAGCCCAATATCAGCCTCTTTGGTCCAGTCAAGTACAGAATCAGGAGGGCCTAACAAAAGAAAAGCCAACTTAGGTTCCACAGCATCACCATAGATAAGTATTATATTAAATAATATAAAGTTTAGATGAATAGAACAAGAAATCATATAGAACTGCATACCGTTCCCTATAGTTGTCCTGCGAAGCAAGGTGGGCCGGGGCTCTTCTTCATCTTCATCTTCAGGTCTGCAGTAGAATGAATCGCCAATTAACAGAAAGAAAGGACCAATATGCAACTATTGGGGGGTGGGGGGTGGGGAGCGGATTCAACTTCACTTGCCCGCTGTCATGATCAGAGAACGAAAATGGTCCTCCAAGATCTATGTCAAAGTCCAACGAAGCAAAAGCTTTACGGTGTTTAGCTGTCGTAGTATCCTGTTGCTGCACAACAAAGATCACCAATATTTCTCATAATGGAATGTGGCAATTGCACAATATTTGGTTGTTTGACACAATTTGACATTTTGTTCATCTAAAGTCTGGTAACTGACCAACCAGATTCCTGATTATATATACTTAGTGCATTGGAAATTCCTGAAAATTGGCGGTTTAAGACTTTTTCATTAACTTTACTAGCAAATAGCAGAACCTTCTATAACTTTGTTTTAAAAGCCTGTAGGTCAAATAGTTCTATTCACTTATACGCCATGACCATAAACATGAAAATAATGAAAAAGATTTTATTGTAACATATAATCCTTGTACATGTTAAGAAATGTCATATACTATACAGATACATAAGTGTTTTTGCAAGCCAGACTTACTGCACCTGATCAATCAGAAGCTCTATCTTCCTCTTCCAGGCTAGGGTATCTTGAATATTGTATCCACCCATCTGGTTGAAGAACAGTGGAAGCATTGGCATATTACTCATATCAATGATAGAAAAATATACATGGCCACAAAAAATAAGTGGCTAATAAGACAAGTTGGCAAACTGCAAAAGGATGAAAAAGTGCAAGCTACAAAAGGCAAAAGCATTTGTTTTCATCCTGAAGTATAGAGGCGACTAAAACTTTATATCTAGTAGTACCCTCAACTTTCAAAAGTGAAGCAAATGTGGTTCCTAGACAGTTTTGTGGTTAAGGGCAAATTTGGAGTATACGCTGTGGCATTTACCTTTGCAGCTTATTTGTAATAGTACAAAATAATTAACAAAAAATTTGACCCCTAGAGGAAAGCCTCCCCCGAGGCATTGCATTAAGAAGAAGAATCTCTCCCACATGGTCGAGAAAAGGACATGAACCCCAGGTATCCAGGACATGCCACTAACACTGAGGACACACCTGTGGCCGCATATCACGCTGCAACCATCAGCGGGCCACGTATTTCACTGGAAATAGCACATCAAGTGGCCTTATCTTGGTGAGAGAGGGGAGTCGACTCCCAACGTGTAGCTTGCACAGAGGCAAAGCTACCGCTGCGCTACACACGTGTTCTTACAAAATAATGAGTGAAGAACAACTTTCAAAAAGTGCAGGTAAAAGGACATCAACGAATCCAAATTTAAAATGTATTCAATGTAACATATATTCAGATAGTTCTAAAAGTGTTGAAGAGTTCAGCATTATAACAAACCGTGATTTGATTCTCCTTTTCTTTCTTGTTGTAAATGCATAGCAAATAAATCATCTGCAAAGTTAACAGAAGTAATAATGAGAAGGCGAGTAAGAAAACTACCTCATAATTTCGTGTAAATCGGTAAACTGCCCTCCTAAACAAACAAACTTTAGCTTTTCGAGAGATATTTTGCAAAGGGGATATATAACTTACTTGACCATGATGTGTTTTAAGCCCTCTATCCTCCACTCTGCAGTTTCCATCAATAATGATTGACTTGAGTGGAATCTGCAAACCCACAAATTTTCAGTACAAAGTTGAAAACAACTACATCATGCTGTGTCACTGGGTGTACTCATTTTAACCATAACTGGAATGGATTTGATTCCTTGAAAGTACTCCCAATAAGGTAAAAAAAAATCAACATGAATACAGCTAACAAACGAGTTAAAGGCAGTGTTTAGATCCAAAAATTTTGGCAAAAAGTTCCTGTAGCACTTTTCGTTGTTATTTGGTAAAATTTGTCCAATCATGGACTAACTAGGTTCAAAAGATTTGTCTCGACATTTACAGACAAACTGTGCAATTAGTTATTTTTTTTACTTGCATTTAATGCTCCATGCATGCGTCCAAAGATTTGATGTGACGGGGAATCTTGTAAAATTTTTGGAAGTTTGAAGGATCTAAACAGAAAGCGAACTTCTAAATTTATTAACAAAAAGCATATTCTTTAATCCCAGAGATATGCTTTTTGTTTTTGTTGATGGAAGCAACAGCTTTACAGGTAATCATTACATTGAATGATTGGAAGACTAAAGAAGCCTAAGCAGATGAAACAAGTTGCTGACATGATCAACAAGTGTGCCATTATTCGGCACTTGCCAGACTCTAATGATAAAAATAAAAAATAAAAAAAAAGCATCTAGATATCGAAATGGTCAACAGTTCCTAGTTCCGACATCGATGGGGCCCTCAACTTCACAGTTCACAATTGGCAAGCTGGAATGATTCCTACACCCAAAAACAATTATGCCCACTGGACCAGAATCGAGACCCGGTTCCATGCATCTCAATCTGGTCAAACCCTCCTCCTCAAAATTCAAAAACCGCGAGAGGGAAATCCCGAGTTTACAAAAGTACGGATTAACAAAGGCTCGTCCAAACAAACTCCCACGTCAATCTGAAATTCTGAACATCAAAGCTAACCGAACTACCGAAGTAACTAGAACTGCATCCAAATTTTGCAACAGAAGCAGAGGGACGCAGATTCCCCCAAACAGATGAACGATGCAGCACATACCATGTTGTCCCTGGGCTGCTTCTTGTAGTAGGCGAGCACCCTGTTGTCGAGGACGAAGTACCGCGTGTGGAAGAAGGACCTCCCGATCTTCCTCCGGCCGTGGCGCACCATCCACCCCTCGTGCCGCACCGCGGCGGGGGTCGGGCCCGCGGACCCGCCCTTGGGCAGCTCCCCGCTCCGCGCCATCCCCGACGCGTGCGGCCGAGGGAGCTCTCCGCCGCTCCTCGCGGCGTCCCTCTTGGACGCCGACGAGCTGAGCATCTTCCGCGCCACTCCGTCCCAACCCAACTCCAAACTGCCCACACGCAAGTCGTCCGGGCGGGCGTCCCAGCTGCAATTCCTCCCACCGGCCTCTCGTCAAGGAGCCGTCCCCGGGGTCGAGTGCGCAGGTGACGGGAGCGGAAACCCTAGGCACGTGCGGCCCGCGGATTGCGAGCGGCGGCCGGACCGCCGGAGTCCGGCGAGAGGCGGAGGCGCGGGGTGCGGGGAGAGGACGACAGAGAGGAGCGGAGGCCTGGATGAGTAATAAAATTGTGATTTATGAAGTCTCTGAGACATTAATAATTAATTCGATTGTTCTCTTCCTCTTTTCGTGTTTAGACCCTTGCTTTTGAGTCGATTTTACTTTTACTCCTGTGCTGTACTCATCAGTCAGCACGTAGTCACGAACGGGAGACTTTACAAGTTGTGGGGGTGTATTTGCACTTGGTCAAATATGACCAACTCTTCCACGTATAAGGAGTGCATGCGTGTCGGTGTCCAATTCTCCAGATTTGGATGTCTGATTTATTTAGGTGCCTTTATTCTTCTAGTGTAACCAAAAGAAACAACTTTTCTCACGTAGTCATTTTAGAAGTTAGTGTTTGTCAGTAGTATTTCATTAAAAAGTTATGGAAGCCAAAACTGAAGAGCAGTTCCGGTGTGCAGAGAAACCGAAGAGCAGTTCCATGCAAGTGTTCGGTGTTTGGTTCCTATGCATGCATCATGGCAGTATTAAACAGCTGGTTTGGTTGCTAGACTTTGCTGTCACGATAGGCTACTTTCCAATTTATGCATTTCACTCGGCATCACACGAGCTAGGCGCAGGAGGAACGAGGATTTTTTTTTTTTTTGCACGAACGAGCCTGGAGGACAGGTTTTGCATCATGTAGGCATGGCTGGGGGACTAAACCATGCACCCAATCATTCGTCTATTGCATCGCCCTACCCAAGTTGAGCAGGATGCAGTCATCTAACCACACCCATAGAAAATCGAACTTTGCAAATTGTAGAAATCAAACTTTGTGTGTCAGAGCTTAGATCCATTATGCATAGTAGTCGAATTGAAGTGATTAAAAACTAAAACCGTGTAGCCAATCGACACTTTAGAGCTTCACGTTGAGTAAGTAATGCATAGAGAGAGAAAAGTATAGATTTTTAACTGGCTTTCTCCTCATAAATTGAACCCTACATTGTACTAGTCTCAAAGCATTCCGACATGCACTGGATTTCGTCATGCAAAATTGATGCATACACTGAAGTTGCTCTAAGGAACTAAGTGCCTCTTTGGCGGAGCTCTGGGCAGCTCTGGCTCCCTCTGACACGCACTTTGTGCATGCACTGTTTGAAGAAGCCATTTCTCTCTCCCCTCCTTTCCTCACTCACAGAGCCACCGGAGCCTCATATTGTAGCTTCACCAGCTCCGGCTCTTTTGACACTTTTTCTGACGCACAGTGCGAAAGAGGCCCTAAGAAGGACCTATATGATATACTTCATTGATTCCTTTAAGTGGGGGTATTTGAAATTAACAAGAGACAAAGATCGCCCCTCGCCAACCGCCTTGTTTAGATCTCAAAATTTTTTGGGAAAATTCTTGTAGCACTTTTGTTGTTATTTGGCAAAATTTGTCCAATCATGGACTAACTAGACTCAAAAGATTTGTCTCGACATTTACAGACAAACTGTGCAATTAGTTTTTTTACCTACATTTAATGTTCCATGCATACGTCAAAAGATTCGATGTGACGGGTACTGTGCAAAATTTTTTGGATCTTTTTTAGAACTAAACAGGGCCTTAGTGTAACCAAAAGAAACAATAATGTACTGTACTACATACTACCATCACCTTTCCTAGGGCCTACAACTCGGAGCCAAACGGCAATTGGCAAGTCGTTTAAGTGCTTCCCTTTTTCATCTTTTTTTTTTTTGCTTTAACCCGTATGTGCGGACAGACTAGGCATACGGTTCCATCTCGAGAGCCTAATCCATTGTCTTTCGTAATAAAACAATCAATCCATCAGCAAAAGCAAAGCAAGGCCATTATTGTTAAAATCTATCTATCCATAAAGGGCTTAAAAGGGGCACGTGGTGAATTGACGTGTTGTAAAGGGGCCGCGTCGCAAGAATTCGAGGAGGGAGTGGCGGGAAGGCGCGGGCGTCCCCTCATCACCCCGCAGCACGGAAGCCAGCCGTTAGAAAGCTACTACGGCCAAGTGGGCGCCAGCACCGCGTCCGTGCAGACACGTGGACGGCCGCGATGGAGCTAATAATTTACTAGCATATAAAATATTTATTAGGACGGGGCTAAGTACGTGGTCAAATACAGTATTATAATGACGTCTCCTCGTCATCGTTAACCATTAACCAGTTATTTAATTATCAAGTGGATGGATGGTTTTGGTTTTGGCGCACACGACGTGTTGGTTGATGTCGGTATAGGTAGGCACGGTAGGAGGAGCTAGACGTGCGACGAAGGGTTCGTTTGGGAGCGCATCGTGGATCGGATTTTCGAAGAGAATCACTCCTCGGCTGTCAAACGGTGTTTTAGAGTGAAGTGATTCTCTGATTCTGTGAAGTGATTCTCTAAAATAAACTAAGAGACTGAGAGCTGAAAAAGTAGTTTTTTCTGATTCTGTGAAGTGATTCTCCATAGTGAATCATTTTCAGCCTCAGAATCACTCCAACAGAGAATCAGAAGCACAGTTCTGCTGAACGAACCCGAAGTAGTCATGCATGCATGGACTTCGATTCGATGGACAAGAGAAGCGTGTAGGTGTAGGCGAGTGAGAGTGAAGCTCTAATCGTCGTGCTGGTTGGTGACACATGACCAACTGTAGTCATATCTAAGTACTAGTTTAATTAGTGCCTTCTTCGTGACTGTTGAATTTTGCAGGAATAAACGTCACAGGAGATAGTAGTCGATAAGAATCTTGACCTGGGGCACGCAACGTGCATACCTACACGAATCAATGTTATATATATGTCCTTGCATGGAACAATTATTTATACTACGTTCTTTTTGTCCTATTCTAATTTCCCCTTCAAGAGCCATAAGATACGACTACATCGCGATGAGTACATTTTTCTTTAATCGACACGGAGGACATTATGTGTAAAATCTTCTCTCCTTTTTCCAATTCAAATGAGGAGAAAAGAAAAGGAGAAGAGAAGCAGTGCCGCATCGGGGATTGGCCGCTCAGCCAAGTTCTGGACCGACTCGTAGCTTCCCGATGGGCCCATCTGCCGCTTCGCACCCCACCTGTTCAACGCCATTGGGAAGCGTCGCCGAAACAAGTCTGTTCGCGACACCATCACCAACAGGAGTTGGGTTCACGACATTCAGGGGGCTCCAGTTGCTCACGTTCTATGTGACTACGTGGTGGTTTGGGCAAAGGTGGAGGGTGTGGTCTTCGACGACCTGACCTCCGATCGGTTCAATTGGAGATGGACCGCGGATGGGTCATACTCCGCCTCATCAGCGTATCGCGCGTTCTTCACTGGCATGGCGTCGTTGCGTGGCGCCTCGGAGCTCTGGAGGACAAGAGCACCGACAAAATGCAAGTTCTTCTTCTGGCTTCTCCTACACGATCGCCTATGGACCGGCACGCGGAGGAAACGCCGTGGATTGCAGGACGAGGACGCCTGTGCCCTGTGCGACCAGGAATCAGAGACTGCCCGTCATCTTGCTGGCGAATGTGTCTACGCACGGGAGGTCTGGTACCGCGTTCTAGCGTCCCTGGGCATTGTCGGCCTCGCACCTCAGCCAGGCCTGGACTTCCTGGAGTGGTGGCTGCAGTGCAGGCAGGCGCTCACCTCCATGTGGCGGTCGGGATTCGACTCCCTTGTCATCCTCGTCGCATGGTGTCTTTGGAAGGAGCGCAACTAGAGAACCTTCCATGCCGCTCAACGCACGCTGGTGCAGCTCGTTGATGTTGTCGGCGATGAGGCCGAGCGGTGGTCGACGGCAGGATTCTCCCAGCTCGCCACGCTTTGGTCTATTCATGATCGGCAGCGCACGTCGCAAAAACTCTAGCACCATGTAGTTCCTTGCAATCCGCCCTGGTCCAGTTCCCGTCCTGTACTCCTCCCTCTTAGTTCGTTGCGGCCATGTTGTATGGTGCGGGGTAGTGTGGTTCGGCCGTAGCGTGCTGCTCGCATCCTAGGTCCAATTACGTTCACCTTGTATCAGCTACTCCTCTTCTTCTTAATGATATACATGCTTTGCATGGTCGCGAAAAAAAAAAAAAGCAATTCCACACCAACTCCAAGCCCTGCCCTGGCTGGCGTTGGGCTTTTACCGGCCGGCCCTATACTGGCCTTCAAATCAAATTACACCAAGCGCGGCCCACACCGGCCCGCACAGCCGCGGGGAGCACGAATCTCCAGGCAACACGCGAACGGCCGCGATCGCCTCCACGCGGCCATAGGACGGACCCCACCCAAGTCCCAAATCAAATCCTCGTGGAGCCAAACCGCGAGCGCACGCAGCGCCCAGCGCCATGGAGAGGCTTATCTCTTCCCCGCCGCTCCTCCGCCGCGCGCCCATCGTCGCCGCCGCAGCCGCGGCCAGGCCCCGCGCGCACAGGCCGCTCTCCATCCTCGCGCACTCCGTGTCTCCGTCTCCATCTTCCGCGGCGGCGGAGGACGGCTCATCAGGCCGCCCCTCGCGTCGCTCCTCGTCGCCAGGCACCGCCCCACGGCAGCGGTCCCAGCCGGCGCTGCTCCGTCGGCGGCGGCGGCGGATGGCGAGGAAGATGGTGGCGCGTCCACCGCCAGCCGCAGCTTCTTTCATAAGGTCAGTGCTAGCGCTTCGTTCGTCGTGTCATCGTGTGGATGGATGCTTTGTGTGTGCCTGTAATTGTTCTTGCATGACTGCATGCATGCGCGCTGTCAAGCACGAACATTGAATGAGAGCAGAGCAGCTAGAGTGTATTGCCATCTGCAGCGATTCTGAGACAGAAAGAATACCAAGAAAGAAATTAACGAAGAACAAACACCTCAGAATAAGATTATCAAGAGTAGTATAATGTAGCACAAGCTCTGCCATCCATGGGTTAAAGTAAAATACAGTAGATAATAAAAGCGCTGAATACAAAGTTGGGCAAGGAGAAGTGTGGGGAAATGCAATGATAATATTATTGAGTTGGTGAATCTGCCGGAATGGATGGATTGCCACTATGCTCGTCCACATTCTAGCATCTGGAACGTCGACGAACGGAGTAGAAAAAAAAATCCTGATGCTGAAACGTTGATGTCGACGTTCTAGCATCTGGAACGTCGACGAAGGGAGTAGCAAAAAAATCCTGATGCTGAAACGTCGATCAGTCATCGACAGCAAATATAATCCTCAAGTTTTTCCTTCGAATTTTATGCCACAAGTCAATTTTTTTCTATGCATTTTTTCTGTGCTATCATAATATTGTATACGTACATGTGATGCTCACACGTTTGCCTTGCTGTGCGTTCTAACAGGTGACTTCTGCTGCAGCTGTCACCTTGCTCTCGGCGATCATCCTGACGCTGGTCGTCCAGCCATCCTGGGCGCCGCCGGCGCTGGCGCACTTCCACCCGACCGCCAAGGCGGGCACGACGACGCTGTTCAAGTCGGAGCTGCTGGGCAGCGCGTGGACGGGGTTCCTGGCGGGGTGCCTGCACACGCTGTCGGGGCCGGACCACCTGGCCGCGCTGGCGCCGCTGTCCATCGGGCGGTCCAGGGTGGAGAGCGCGGCGGTGGGCGCGCTCTGGGGCTGCGGCCACGACGCCGGCCAGGTCCTCTTCGGCCTGCTCTTCCTCGGCCTCAGGGACCGCCTCCACATCGAGGTCATCCGCACCTGGAGCACCCGCGTCGTCGCGCTCACGCTGCTCGTCATCGGCGCGCTCGGCATCCGCGAGGCCAGCGAGGTGCCCACGCCGTGCGTCGCGCTGGACAATGCCGGCGGCCACGGCCACCATCCGACCATGGAGACGCTGCAGAGCGGCAAGAAGAAGGTCAACTTCGCCACGTTCGCCACCGGGATCGTCCACGGCCTGCAGCCGGACGCGCTCATGATGATCCTGCCGGCGCTCGCCCTCCCGTCGCGCGTCGCCGGGGCCGCGTTCCTCGGCATGTTCCTCGTCGGGACCGTCGTCTCCATGGGGAGCTACACCGTCTTCATCGGCTCGTGTACGGAGGCGCTCAAGGACAGGGTTCCCCGGATCACCGAGAAGCTCACGTGGGCCGCGTCGCTGCTGGCCATATCCATGGGGCTTGCCATCCTCGTCAGCCAGTCCTTCGGAATCACCTTGTACTGACATCCATTCGCTTCTTTGAAACAGCGCCATCGTTTTCTTGCTCCCATTGCTCTGTTTTTCTGATGCTGTTAAGTAGGAACGAACTTGGTGTGGGAATTTTCCTGTCATGTTTTAGGATTGATCGTCAGATGAATGAACTGTATAAGATGATCTTCGGATGAGTGAGTGAACTGCATTAGGTTGTCTTCAGATGAGTGAGATGCATATATAAGATGATCGTGTCAGACGGGTGACAAATGCTGTTGTTGTTGTTGTGTTCCAAATGTATTGGTTTTCACTTTTCAGGGATCGGTTCAAGCCTGAAAGCAATTCAGATCGATGCGCTTTCTTCTGGTTGTGCAATGTTGACACATGCAGAGAGGGATTGATGAAAGCTTGAAAGCAACTCAAATCCACCTGCTTTCTTCTGGTTGTGCAATATGCTGACTCATTGTACACTGCTCAAAAATATATATAGGTTGCATCAGTCCCTTTCCCGTTCATACAAAAATGGCAATTCAGCAGAGGATGAGAGACCGGGAAAGTCGACAATTTGCCAATATGAACAGAAACAAGCCCAAAAGTAGAACCAAGATTCTGCAGAATTCTTGTGGGATGCAACAGAAGCTTTCGCTTTCTCTCATCTAGGACTAGGAAGAAGCTTCGGTCTTCATGAATGAAATGGAAAAAAAAGAACAAAGAAGCATTTCACCCTGATAGCCCATTAGACAGCTATCCCATCTCACACACTTACTCCTTGACAGCCCATCTAGGCCCATTCAACATAGCCCAAAGGCCCGGCCTGGTTCGTATCGTCCTTGCTTCCTTGGTGGTGGAGGAGGGAAATGCCCCTCGACTCGTCTACCACCGTGTCGTCCCCCCACGGCGTCGCGCAATCCGAGGCCACCTCAATGCCTTCGCCGCCGTCGAGATCTCACGCGCTCGGCCACTCGCGCCCGCGGCATGGCCACGCGGAACCGGACGCCGCTCTACCGCAAGTACCGCGACACGCTGCGGCACGTCCGCGCGCCGGCGCCGTCCGGCGGGGGAGGGGGAGGGCCGGTGATCGAGATGGCCTCGCTGCTGCGCTCCCACCGCCCCTACGCTCCCCTCAGCACCGACGACCCCTCCGCCTCCAGGTGCCACCACCCTCCGTCTCCAACGCCCCTCTCGCATCTCGTCTGGTCTATTGCCCCGTGTGGGAATCAGAAGAGGTAGCTAGCTGCGACGCGGGGTTGCGAGATGGGAGTTTCTCAACTAGACCGAGTGGCATTTGACCATGCGAACAAGTAGAGTGGGCTAATTGACTGGTGACTCAAATGAATTGGTTGGAATTGCAGATCTCTAGACTCGTCCATTAGTTTGTCTGGTCTTGTCAAGCCTTTCCGTATGAGCTAATTACTAGGAGGCAACGACCCGTGTAGCATACAGGCGATTTCCCTTATTGGGGAATGGGAACTTCCACCACTAGATTGAGCAAATGCAAGACTTAGGGCCTGTTTAGTTGAGGAAAATTTTTGGGTTCAGCTACTGTAGCACTTTTTGTTTTATTTGGCAATTTGTATCCAATCATAGACTAATTAGGCTCAAAAGATTTGTCTCGTGATTTACAACTAAATTGTGTAATTAGTTTTTTTTTCTTTCGTCTACATTTAGTACTCCATGCATGTGCCGCAAGATTTGATGTGACAGGTACTGTAGCATTTTTTTGGGTTCCCTTTTTGGGAACTAAACAGGCTCTTATTATAGCATGTTGATCAGTGATCAGTGGCTCAGGAAAGTAAGCTGTAATGGTGGGTTGTGAAGGTTAACTACTCTCATTGATCATGTTTCAGGAAAGGAAAGTAAGCTGAAAAAAAACTACTTGCACTGATGTGTCACTGGTTGGACACCTCATTGGTGATAAGATGAATTATGCAGCACTGACATTTGGTTTCTGTGTTGTAGTAGAGGTGCTGTGACAGTTGGGCTACCCCCAGCCTGGGTGGATGTTTCCGAAGAGACATCTGCAAACATGCAGCGGGCAAGGACGAAAATGGTGGAGTTGGCTAAGGCACATACCAAAGCCTTGATGCCATCCTTTGGCAATGGCATGGACGATCTGCGAGCAATTGAGGTTCTCACACATGAGATAACGGACTTGCTGAAGAGGTCCGAGAAGAGGCTGCAGAAGCTGTCCATGAAAGATTCATCAGAGGATTCAAATGTCCGAAAGAATGTCCAGGTGATGATAGAACCTTATTTATCATTGGCCGTTACTCAGTTCTTCCCGTTTGACGGACATGGCTGTTATGTGCAGCGTTCTCTTGCTACAGACCTGCAAAACCTGTCAATGGAGTTCCGGAAAAAGCAGTCATCATATTTAAAGCAGCTTCACCAACAAAAAGAGGTTCCCTTCTGTTTTCATCAGATGATTAACTGCTGATAGAATGCTTGTCCAACCCTGACTGATATGCTTTGTTGACGAATACCTTTGCAGGGTCAGGATGGTGTTGATTTGGAAATGAATATAAATGGGACGAAGTCTACATTTGAAGAGGATGAGTTTGAGGATGTGGTATGTTTTATTTTGGTCTTTACATGCTGCATACCTGATTGTGGCGATTTTTTTTTATCTCTGCGTGTTTGATATTAGCATGAGGAGTGCCTATATTAACTTATGTCAACTCAAATCTAGTACACTATGAGTCATTCTTTATTAGATATGAGATGTTAGCTTCCTATTAGATAT
Organism: Saccharum hybrid cultivar R570; assembly: GCA_038087645.1. Taxonomy (NCBI): domain Eukaryota; kingdom Viridiplantae; phylum Streptophyta; class Magnoliopsida; order Poales; family Poaceae; genus Saccharum; species Saccharum hybrid cultivar. Next base: position 3,759,158 of record JAQSUU010000254.1, on the reverse strand, counting down.
TAACAAGAGGAGTGTTAGCTGTGTTGTTGTTGTTGTTGGGGGTGGGGGTGGGGGGGTGTGGAGGGGTTTGTTATTTGACACTTGTTCACTCTCCAGGACTCCTTGAGACTTCCATACTAGTGAAATAAAGATTTGCTTGGCAAGATATGCTTCCCTCTATATGCAGAAATCAAAAAATGACAGGTAAAAGACGAAATAATAGCGACAACGTTCTGTTTGTGTTTATTTGGGTTAGTTATACAGTTCATAAGTGAGTCTGTTGAAATCGGGTTGTCAATATGGGTAACTCAGTTCTCCCCCTCCTTCATGCTGTGGCTGGATGCTGATATTAAATTTGTTGGTGGAAATGGATAATTCTGTATTATGCCTCCCTCAAACCTTATATTAGCAGTGTTGATGTCCACATCTGTGTATGGAGAACACTTCCCACCCTACAACACCTTTTCTTTTATTTTTTCTTTTTGACTGTAAACGCACATGCTTTGGATAGCGTAAAATAGATCATGAATGGGGAATAAGATTGGATATGGCAAACACCAGGGTAGTACCTGGTCCTTACCCATGCATATCCTAGAATATCCCCTGTCCTTTTACCTAGGAACTTTGAACTCATTGAAAAGGGCATGGTCTAGGTCCACTCCATTTCATTATAGGCTGTGGGTTTATTTGAGGTCCATTGCAAGAGATGGGCACTTGGCTAGTAATATGTACTGTATATAATATATGTGATTAAAATCCAAGAAGATTCTGTTACTTCCTGATCTTGTTGTAGCAAACTACATTTGTCCAATTAAACATTACAGCACAACCCTGCATCCACCATCCAGAATGTAGTCCTGCAATGAAAGACTAAGTGACTAACGGTGTTAGATGGCTGGTTCATGTAACCAAAACTGACGCAAAGATGCTTTAGGAAATTCTTTTTTTTTTTAAAGAGTTTTACCTCAGCTTTTAAGAAAGCAGGATGCTTTAGGAAATTCTTTGGCACAATCTATCTTTTATTGCGTCAATATTCTGTTTCTTTTTTGGAATTTTTGTTTATCCATGCATGATACATTTGGGCATTTGGCTGGGCTTGAATTTATTGTGTTACAAGAATATATACTTGTTGGGATCCAGACCAACAGATGATGAGAAGTGCAGCTAGTTCTTTAAAGTTTATATAAGTTGTTGATGTAATTCATAATTGTATTTTGTTGTACCAGGGTTTCACTAGGGTTCAGATGTCAAAACTTAAGAAAAGCCAAGCATTCACTAGAGAAAGGGAGAGAGAAATTGAGCAGGTGATTTTTATTTATTTATTTGTTTGATTGCTCTGTCAATTGCTATATGTATTCTCTTTTCGACAGCACATGTTCCTGATTCCTGAAGTCTGTTTATTATTGCTGTCTGCTTGTGGCTTGAAGGTTGTTGAATCAGTCAACGAATTTGCACAGATCATGAAGGATCTTTTAGTTCTCGTGATTGATCAGGTATATGAAACCCTGATTAATTGTCAATGATTGGTGTTAGATAACTAGTTGGGACCAGACTCTTGATTTATTACTTCAAACAGGGAACCATCATTGATCGGATAGACTACAACATACAGAACGTTGCAGCTTCAGTTGAGGAGGGTTACAAACAACTACAGAAGGTTTCATCCTTGAACCATATTTACCCTCACTAGTAGTAATGTTTCCACTATATACATTTCTGTAGAATGGACCTTTAGTAATGATGAACGAAACCTTTGTGCTGCTGGTAGGGCTTTAAGCTGTATGGTGCTTGATTGCTTTTTTAATAGCATGATTAGGTGTGTAGACATTCAGTCTTTTGTTATATGCCTTCAGGGTACCCATAAATTTTTTTCATTGGTGGAAATCATGCGATTCAAATATTTCACCTGTTTAGCTGGTATATTTTATCTCTAAATATCTTGATTGTCATTAAAACATACGTAGTACCACCCTGCGTTTATTTCCCTGTCTGTAAAAGATGACTTTCCGCGACTGGGACAGTAAATTTTTAACCAACCCTTCAGTTTACTGCTTACCGCAGGCACTGTCTTGTGCCTTTATGATCTTTCTCTCACTCTCTGTTCCTCTCCCCATTCATATTCATATTACTGCTAGCTGTATGCATTATAGTAGGGTGCGTTTAGTTCCCAAAATATTTTGGTTTCGGGTACTGTAGCCTTTTTTTTTGTTTTATTTGGCAATTACTGTTCAATCATAGACTAATTATGTTCAAAAGATTCGTCTTGCGATTTCACGGTTAACTGTGCAATTAGTTTTTTTTTGTTTCGTCTACATTTAATGCTTCATGCATGTGCCGCAAGATTGGATGTGATGTTTTGGAGTGAAATATTTCGGGAACTAAACACACCTACGTAGTACCCAATAGTGTTTCTTGAAATAAAGAAAATTTGTTGGCTGCATCAGTACCTGAACCTTGCAGTCTAATATGTTTGTCCGTCTGTTCTGCAGGCTGAGAGGACGCAGAAGAAAGGGGGCGTGGTGATGTGTGCCACTGTCCTTGTCATTCTGATCTTCATCATGATAGTCCTTCTGATTTTGAAGATCATTTTCTGACATGCATACCTATCTCGTTTTAATGGTTGATGAATGGCCGCCGAGCACACACCACGCTTATCTAGGCCCTGTTTAGATGCCAAATTTGGCCGGCCCCAATTTGGGCCAACTAAACAAGGCCCTACTCATATGTGAGTGAGGATTACACCGTGCCTGCATAGTTCGTTTGAATAGGGCGCGATATCACTGATCTGAGGATGGTTCTCCTGCCCATATTCATAATGGCTGGGCCAGCAACTGTCTTCAGTCTAGGCCACAACTTTTTTTTGTTTGCAGAGCTGCAGATTTAGAGATGTCCTATTCTGCTATTCCTAGATGCCTCTTTTCTTTTAACACATTTCACCTTCCTGTTTGCCTTGGAGCAACCAGGTTAGGCTGGCTGTGTATGCCTCTATCGAGTTAGCTGTATCATCCAGTTACCAGAAACCGGAAAGTAGATTCAGCTCCTGTGTCATCTCCTTTCTGCTCTATGTTGCTGCCTTTCTACTTTGAGCTAGTTTTGAGGTGGCATTTCATCGTACCAGACATTCCTAACAATTAGTTCGACAACCAGCTTGTTCAGCTGGCTGGCTGGCTGCTAGCCAGCCGACAGTGCTTTTTTCTCACATCAAATCAGCACCAGCCATCAGCCACCTACCAGTCAGCAGTATTTTTCTCTCACAACAAATCAGCACCAGCCATCAGTCACCTGCCAATCAGCAGTATTTTTCTCACAACAAATCAGCACTAGCCAGCTGAACGAGCTGAACTTTTTGCTCTTGTGTGGTTGGAGATGCAATGGGATCTTGTGTTGGTGTGTGCGGGGCAACCAGCAGCGTCCTGGTGCTGCAAGTCAGGCCATCATCACACAAGTTTATCTGCTGATCCTCTGATTATTATTGCTGCAATCAGCCCGTGCTGCTGGGTGAGCCACAAGGGTTTGTTTGCAGCTGGAGGTCAATCTGTTGGGTTTGGGTCGTTCCTCTGGCCTCTCCCATGGCCAACTGGCCGGCCATGGCTGTTTGACCAGCTGGTCCCGACCCGAGCCATGGATGCATGCAGGGATGGTGTACGTGCTGGTGGTGATGTAAGATCCCTGTGCTGCCCCCACACCCACATTGTGGTAATTTCAATCCAGCCTTGTCTTGTCCTTTTGCCCCCATTTATAGTGCCCCTGCTGCTGCTGCAACTTGGGCAGCACCTATCCATGTTTCTAGTTTTCTATCTCAGGGCTGGTTTAGATATTGCACAGTAAATAATGTGCAATACTGTAGCAATTTGTTTTTATTTGGTAATAATTGTCCAAACATTGATTAATTAGGCTTAAAATGTTCGTCTCGCAAAGTACAACAAAACTGTGTAATTAGTTTTTTATTTCATCTATATTTAGTACTCCAAACATGTGCCGATATTTTGATGTGACGGAGAATCTTCTTTTTACTCCCTCTATCCTAAATTATAAGACGTTTGACTTTTTTGACATCAAGTTTGACCACTCGTCTTATTCAAAAAAATTTGCAAAACATCATTTCTTTTGTTGTGGCTTGCTTTATTAATAATAGTTCTTTAAGAATGACTTAAATTTGCTTAAATTTTTTGAATAAGACGAATGGTCAAACTTGAGGTCAAAAAAGTCAAACGTCTTATAATTTGGGATGGAGGAAGTACATAGTAGAATTTAATGGTAAAATCTGGTATCTTAACCAGGCTTAAGCATGGGCTGCTTTTATCTAGGCACACCACCTATCTAGGTTTTCCATTGCCCTGCCATGGCCGGCCTAGGTGGCTTGGTATATACTAGAGGAGAGGCAACCCTATTTGCAGAATGCCCTATGCCCCTATATATCTACCGGAGAAACAGGTGATGTTCTATCCGTCGGAATAAAACAATGTTAATCTTGGTTTTTAATGAGGCGATCAATATAACCCAGTATAATAGAAAATGTTACTCTCTCCATTCCGGATTGAAAGATGTTATAGCTTTGTTTTAAATAATACATAGCTTTTGTCATGCATAATAAATATCACTAGATTAATCATGGAACATATTTTTCATAATAAATACATATAGAGATACAAAGTCTCATCAAACTTAACATCGGTTGACTTCTTAAAAAGTTGATCAGAGATAGCACACGCAGTTGTTTTGCATCGGTTGGACTTGGGTCCCGTTTGGATCCTTTCAGCTGACTACTAGCTGTGTTACTGGCTACTAACTCTTAGTTCGGGTTTGAGTGGCTAATTGTTAGCTCCAGCCTCCAGGGATGAAACCGGGGCCCCCCTGTAGCAACAGTCTACCGAGAGCCGTGGCACGACAGTGCTGGCAACGGCAGCAGCGCCGACGGCCGGTACGTATACAGGGATGCAGCATCATTTCCGGACCTTGAATGCGTCGTCTCACGTCCGTCGCTCTCCTTCTCCAGCCCTCACGCGCTCAAGCCCTCTCATGTCTCATCCTTCGTCCCTCCCTCGAGAGTCCTCCGGGGCAGGCAGGCTTCTGTTGAAACTGATGGCCAAACAGGGCGGTAAAACACTAGCAGCCTGCTGCCTTTTCTGTGCCTGTTTAGTTTTCAAAAATTTTCCTAAAAAATTACGGTAACGAATCTTTGACATATATATAGAGTATTAAATATAAATAAAAAATAAAACTAATTATATAGTTTAGCTGTAAATTATGAGACGAATCTTTTAAATCTAGTTTATTCATGATCGAACACTAATTACCAAATAACAACGAAAATACTGTGATGACTTTTTGCAAAATTTTCACGGCGGCCCCAGCCCGGCTCCCGGCCGGCGCCCAAAGATTTACTGGGGCCAGTGAAAATCCTGCCAGCTTTAGCTGTAATAAGTAGCGGTCCACATCCAAACGCGCGCGTACGTACGGCCTGCAAGTAAAAGCCTCGGAGGCATTGAAACTGTGGCTGAGTCTGCCGCCACGCAGTACGTACATTGCCGTTCACTGTGCGTACAAAACTGTTGCTGTACACTGACACTGTGCAGTTCAAGTGTGCGTACGTACGTCGGTACGTGTACACGGTCGACGGTACACTCGCACACACTGCCCGGGGCTGCGCAAAGCTGGTCGGGTCGGGCCACTGGCGTTGCCTGTGTCGCATTATTAACGCTTGGTGTTGGGCGACGGCAGCGTTGGTTCTTGCTTGGTAACGACGACGACACGGATGGATGTGTTGGTGATGCTCCCGGCCGCCTGGGACTGTGGCTGCTTGACGTTTGGTTGGGCACTTGGGCGACACCCCAAATCACCAATGCAGCAAAGCCGTTTTCTGGTGCGGTGTGCACGCGCGCGCGCTCGTACATGTCTGATCTGCACGGGTTACGGGTACATGCCACATGGACCTAGCTCGGCTAGAACAAGGCGGAAATTTTTTTACCAGACAGATGCCTAGCCTGTACTATTTCCTAGCATGCATCAATGTTTTGATCGATGGCGGTAGCTGTAGGCAGTGTTTACTTCCTTCATTCTAAAAATTTTACAAGATTCTCCGTCACATCAAATCTTTAGACGCATGTACAGAGTATTAAATATAGGTAAAAAAATAACTAATTGCACAGTTTGTCTGTAAATATCGAGACGAATCTTTTAAGCCTAGTTAGTCCATGATTGAATAAATTTTATCAAATAACAACGAAAAGTGTTACAGAAACTTTACACCAACTTTTACACCATCTAAACACTACCGTAGTCGCGGAGACTGGGAAGTGAGCGACAGCCTGGCTATGATGGTCGGTACTGGGTGTGTTCACGTTTGGTCCGTCTGGTGGAGCTCCAATTTTTCTCCTAAAAGACCTCCGGCTTTGATTCCTAAAAGACCTCTGGCTCAGGCTCAGTTACTTCTCTTGTGGAGCTAGAGTTATTTTAAAAATTGTTCGGCAAAAACGGCTCCACTAAAAGTTTTATAATAAATTGTATTAGGTTGTGAGGAGAAGCCATTTTTTTCGATTCTAGCTCCTCTATACAAACACACCTTTGGCTCTATCGAGCTCCTTGCAAGGAGTCGTTTTTTTAGATGTCTGTTTAGCAGAGCTTCTTACGAGGAGCCAGAGTCGTACCAAACTGTACTCTGCGTCTGGTCACGCACTCGTGCGACTCCATGTTGTTGCCGCCAGCGGCCCATCATACCTCCACCAGAGTAAAGGTTTACTTTCTCCCTCCATCCACCAGAGTTAGGGTTTACTTCCTCCCTTGGCCCATCGTCCCGGAATAATAGCCTACCACTCGATAGGCGGTGCAACGAGGCAACGGTGGGATGGGAGTGGCACAACTGGCCGCGCTATAAGCTTCACCCATGGATCTTCATTCATAGCCTGCCATAGCTACGCCCTTTCAATTTTTCCTTCTTTAAACCAACATAAACAACACCCTTACACCATGTTTGGATACAAAGTACATATAGAATATTGGAGAAATACTATAGTTTTTGAAAATACTTTGGTTTTCAAAAGTTATTGGGTGTTTGGGTACAATAAACTTTATAGTTTCTAAAACCATGTTTCTGTTGAAACTGTAGTTTTTTTTTAAGTTTTAACTCTACTCATGATCTCTTTTTCTGAACAATTGTTACAGAACTACGGTCTTATGATACTATAGTTTATGAAAACTACGTCACCCAAACATGCCCTTATTATATTATTACATTGTTTGTTCATTCATTCATTCATTCAAAAAAGAAAAGGTGAACTCTTCTCGTCTCTTCTTTTTTCCCCATCTACAGTTGCCCAGGGCGAAAAGAAGGCGACGCACGCTTCCGGCGCCGATTCCTTTGGCCCCTTCCCTCTCCGGTGGCTGGTCAGGCGCCGGAGATGGAGGCGGACTGGGGAATCGGCGTGCGGATGTATATAGGTTAGTTAGGTACCTATCTAGACCTAGGTTGTGCTTGCCATCGGCTATCGTCGGTGGAGTTAGGGTTTGCCGAGGGGATGCTAATCCTTGGCGGCTTGCTTTTCCTGGTGTTGTCGGCGAGGCGGAGGCGGCAACGACGCAGGGGAATAATGCTCCAACTCCTTGCTCCGATGGTTCTTCTCTCCAGTTCCATCGGCGAGTTCGGGAGCTTTTGTACAGGAGTCTGGGCCGGAGCTTCGTCGTCTTTCAGGTGATGTTGTTCATGGCCTTTGTCTTCAAGGATGCGAGGTTTGCTACGGGTCTTGCGGATGGTGACCGGCTGGATCTGGCTCGTTCTTCCCTCGGCGGCTGTGGCTGCCGATGGAGAGCTCAGATCCAGAAGCTAGAGGGGTTGGGGCGTGGCCCTGGTCGATGGGTGACCGCCGACGGCTCCATCCTGTCTCTCAGGACGGGTGTCTACTTTGACTCCTTTCAAAGCCAGCGTGCGATGGGGCTCTTCTAGCTCGCGGTGATGCTCGAGGTCTTCCTCGACGGCGGCGGTCGGCGACGAGGATTTCGGACGGCTTCGGATTTCAGAAGTCCTAGGGGTTTGGTTGTAATTTTTATGTTCTCCAGGGTCCTGTGTGAAGTTTGGCTGGGACAGCTGTCTCTATATCCTTGCCGTATGTTTCTGTATTTGTACGTTCTCCATATACAGAAACGTATTATCAAAAAAAAAAGAAAAAAAAGAAAAAAGGTGAAGCGAGTTAGAAAAAGAAAGAAAGAAAGGGCAAAAAAAAAAAGAGGAGTGGAAATCCCCAGGCTGCCCTTGGAAGGGTAGCGGGGGGGAAGGCCAGCCACCGGCCCCCGGGCCAGTACAAAATGACAGACAGCAGAGCAGCAGCGTGTGACGCTGAGACGAAGACAGCCGAGCGCCGAGGCGAAGACAGGCGAGCATCCAAATCAAATCCAAAGCAAGCGGCGGGCGGCAGTAGAGAAGGGGAAGAGAGCAAGCGACTCGCTTCCTATCCTACCTGCAGATCCCCACCGACTCCCCTCCTCCCTGCCATTAATGGCCGCCACCAAGAACCCTCCAACCCCCACCTGACCTTCCTTCCTTCCTTCCCTCCCTTCCCCTCCGCCCGTCCGTTCCCCGCGCCTCCGCCTGTACGTTCTCAGCCGGCGGGTCCAAAGGGAGGAGGAGGAGGAGGAGGAGGAGCGCGGCAGTGGGGTGGGGGCCCACCGATGCTGAGCTCGGCGTCCTCGGCCGGGGCGGCCATGGGGATGGGCGGCGGGTACCCGCACCAGCCCCCGCCGCTGCCGCTGCCGCAGCGCGGGGCGGCGGCCGCGGTCTTCACCGCCGCGCAGTGGGCGGAGCTGGAGCAGCAGGCGCTCATCTACAAGTACCTTATGGCCGGCGTCCCCGTCCCGCCCGATCTCCTCCTCCCCGTCCGCCCCAGCCCCCACTCCGCCGCCTTCTCCTTCGCCAGCCCCGCCGCGTCGCCCTTCTACCACCACCACCACCACCACCCGTCCCGTGAGCTGTCCCCTCCCCTTTCGCTCTTTCCTTCATTCGTTTGTGTGTGTGTGTATATATACATCTCAGCAATCTCTGCTCAAATGGATGCGTGCTTGCTCGCTTGCTGGTATTGTCATATCATAGGGGAATGAAACTAATGGATGCCTTTTTCAGGAGAGAAGAACACGTAGCATAGATCTTTTGCCTGCCCTGCTGCTTATGTTACTGGGATTGGATTGGATTGGTTTGTTGGTTGGGTATTGCCGCGATTTATCTCATCGAATGATTCATTAAGCATGCGGCGCCTAGCATCTGGCATCTGTGCCTATGTGGGATGGGGTGGATCTTTGTCACCTCCTTTCCTGCTTGCTCACGCAATGGGATGGGGATTCTTTATTTTTCAAACTTTTAAACAAAGCATGAGAAAGCATCTTTGCATTGGGTTGGTCAAATGTTTATGCGCTTTTGATCTACCCCAGTACCAAGTACATCATTTCGTTAGAATATCTACACACTAGCTATCTAGGGCTGTGTGAGCGGCGATGTTGGATTCGATTTTTCGATGTGCTCTCAGTCTCACCCTATGGTTTGGTTTCCCTCCTGCAGTGAGTTACTACGCCTACTACGGGAAGAAGCTGGACCCGGAGCCGTGGCGGTGCCGCCGCACCGACGGCAAGAAGTGGCGGTGCTCCAAGGAGGCGCACCCCGACTCCAAGTACTGTGAGCGCCACATGCACCGTGGCCGCAACCGTTCAAGAAAGCCTGTGGAATCCAAGACCGCCTCGCCTGCGCACTCGTCGCAGCCCCAGCTGTCCACCGTCACCACCACCACCACCCGGGAGGCCGCCGCGCCTCTTGAGTCCCTTGCTACGGCGGGGGGTAAGACTCACGGCCTGTCCCTCGGCGGCGGGGCTGGCTCATCGCACCTCAACGTTGACGCTTCGAATGCTCATTATCGCTATGGCAGCAAGTATGGTTACATCGGACATCCCCTTTTTTTTGGTTCTCGTTGTTGCTATCGAATGGCCATTGGATTGGATTTGCCTGGCCTGCTTGCTAATTATACTCGGATGCAAGCTGTGCTACAGTAGGTTTTCTTGCATGATTGGGTAGGGGCTGAATTACTGCCATGCTATTTGAGCTGGGACCATTATTGATGATGCTATGGTTTTCATTGGTTCTCTTTTTACATTATTATTGCAAAAGGAGAATCACACTTGGTGTATTGACTCTTCAACGGCAAAAGCACTTCTGCCACTTGCTTCTTGCAGTTTTAGCCCTTATTATATATATTGTACGATATAGAAATCTTTTGCAGTTTTGTTGCAAATGAACTGCCGTGCCTACTATGCCCTGGGCCCTGGCTGCTTCTAAGGGCTTTAGTTGGTGAAAAAGTTTGGGTTTGGCTACTGTAGCACTTTTCGTTTTATTTGGCAATTTATGTCCAATCATGGACTAATTAGGCTCAAAAGATTTGTCTCGTGATTTACAACCAAACTGTGTAATTAGTTTTTTCTTTCGCCTATATTTAGTATTCCATGCATATGCCGTAAGATTCGATGTGACAGGTACTGTAGCACTTTTTGGGTTTGCTTTTTGCAAACTAAATAGGCTCTAAGATGTCTATAAATTTATATATTTGTATGTTCTGAACAACTTAGGGCCGGTTTAGTTCCCAGAAAATTTTGCAAAATTTTTCAGATTCCCCGTCACATCGAATCTTTAGACACATGTATGAAGCATTAAATATAGATAAAAAATAAAACTAGTTACACAGTTTAGACGAAATGAACGAGACGAATCTTTTAAGCCTAATTAGACCATGATTGGACACTAATTGTCAAATAACAACGAAACGTGCTACAGGGTCATTTTGCAAAATTTTTTGCAACTGAACAAGCCCTTAGGCTCGCAGCTGCCATGTCCATGCCCTATGCAACATAGTTCTGTACTAGTATTTCAGACAGATTTTCTTATTAGCCCCCTATTTTGTACAGTCTCTCTCAGACAGATTTTTTTAGTTATGAGTTTGTAAAAGGATTTGCGCATCAGTGATTGCTATAGCTTGAGATTAATAACTCATTATGCTGCTTTTGACTGTTTTTGTTTTCCAAGACAAGTAGACACATTGACAAGTTTTCTGTCAGCTCATAATTATTTGTAGCAGCTTGTGATGGTCGCATATCCATAACCAATTCATTTTGCAGGTACCCTCTTGGAGCTAAATCCGATGCTGGCGAGCTGAGCTTCTTCTCAGGAGCATCAGGAAACTCGAGGGGCTTCACCATTGATTCTCCATCAGATAACTCATGGCACTCCCTGCCATCCAATGTGCCTCCGTTTACATTATCGAAGGGCAGAGATTCTGGCCTCCTGCATGGTGCCTACTCCTACTCCCACATTGAACCGCCGCAGGAGCTCGGCCAGGTCACCATCGCCTCGCTGTCCCAGGAGCAGGAGCGCCAGCCGTTCAGCAGCGGTGGTGCTGGAACCGGTGGTGGGCTGTTCGGAAACGTGAAGCAGGAGAACCAGCCACTGAGGCCCTTCTTCGACGAGTGGCCTGGGACGCGGGACTCGTGGTCGGAGATGGACGACGCAAGGTCCAATAGGACCTCCTTCTCGACCACCCAGCTCTCCATCTCCATCCCGATGCCAAGATGTGAGTTTCCTACTGATCCAGTGTCCACCTTAAGTCATTAACCATCTCAGAAACTGGAATCCTTCTGTTTGCTTCTCCAATCACGCTTCGCCTGTTCTGATGACATCGATCGAAACTGTTTCTGCAGGTGATTGAGAACGAAGCTCGGGCGGCCACTAGGTGAGTGTTGTCGCATGACGCTCACCAGCATCGCGCTCGCTGCTAGCGAGCCGTCACCCGGAGACTGATGAGCCCGCAGCGCCTGCCCCCGCCCTCGCCCACGACCATGCCGTAGCTATTTGTTTATCGCATTAAGAACAGAACTCTCTGTAAGAGCCGGATCCTACCTCATGTATCAATGGGGGGCACTGAACTCCTCCATCCTGTTCCTAAGGTTGTACTACCATGCTTTGTATTTGTTGTACCCAGACCGAGAATGAAGTCCGCCTAGTCGTCAGTCGTTGCATTAGATGATGCAAGTGTTTTGTGTGCTCTCCAGATTTTTGTGTAAAATCTGATGGCGAATCTGATACTTGAGTGTAGGTGTAGCATAGCATCTGTGGCACCTTTTGCTATGATAAACTGATGCAAAATCTGATGCTGCTGGGCTGGTATTCGTGATAGACTGATAGGGCCCCTTTTTCTTTCCTAGTAGTATATTTTTCTGTGAAATAAAAGAACAGAAAAGATGCCCCTCTTTGCTCGCACGAATTCAACACGGATGTGACGGTTCTGATGCGCTCATTATCTTCCTTTTCTGAAATATAATATATATATATATACTCTAATCTAGTAAAGGACAAAAGGAAATGGAAAAAAATAAAGAAAAGAAGCAGAGGTGAGAAGGGAAGTCTGGGTGGCACTGCACGTGAGGCTGGCTCGTGTCTCGTGCGCAGCTGCAGCTGACCTGGGGTCTGTTTAGTTTCCAGCAAATTTTGTAAAAATTTTCAGATTCCCCGTCACATTGAATGTTTAGACACATGCATGAAGCATTAAATATAAATAAAAAATAAAACTAATTACACAGTTTAGACGAAATGGATGAGACGAATCTTTTAAGCCTAATTAAATCATGATTGGACACTAATTATCAAATAACAACGAAAATGGCTACAGTGCCATTTTGCCAAATTTTTGGCAACTGAACCGACCCCTGAAAAGGGCGGAATGGCTCCGAAGTTGGCAGCAGCTTTTGTGCTGAAACCGGAGGACGGAGGACGGGACGGGGACGCCGACTCATGCGTCGGGAGATGCCCGAAACGAAAAGGCTGCGCCCCTGCCGCTTGCTGCCTGCGGCTGCGGCTGCGAGCGACGGGCGTTGGTGCTCAAAGCCCAAAGGCGACGACGACGCCCTGAGCCCCAGCGGCCGACCGTGAAATGCCCGGACCGCCAGAGGCCGCCGCAGGCCACAGCCGCATTGATACAGGTACCGTTTAGTTGCCAAGAATTTTGCCAAAATTTTCAGATTCCCCGTCACATCGAATCTTTAAACGCATGCACGAAGCATTAAATATAGATAAAAAATAAAACTAATTACACAGTTTAGACGAAATGGACGAGACAAATCTTTTAAGCCTAATTAGACCATGATTAGACAATATTTGCCAAATAACAACGAAACTACTACAGTAGCATTTCGCCAAAATTTTTACCAACTAAACAGCCCCACAGTAAAAAACGACGTCACGTCGCACAGCGCAGCAGGGTCATGCATGCCTGAAGGCTGAAGCCTGATGCCCCTTTTCCGTCGCCTGCAGGAGTGTTACTGTAGTATCCAGGGTGGGCAGGGCATGGATCATCTTTTCCTTCGCAGCGTAACGGCTGCTGTGGCTTGCTGCTGCTAGTGGCAATCAAGATGGCATCATATCAGTATCACATCCAGGTGATGCGAGATTACAACTGACACGAGCAAAGATTTGTTCGCGCTACTCCATCAGCCCACACTAAACGCACTCAGCTAGCTCATCTCGTCAGCTTGATAATTATACGAGCGAAAAAAAGCTAGAGTAACTCGGTATGCATGGTTTCTTTAGTGCGTTCATTTTATCCTCACCAGCATTTGAATCGGTGGTTTCCATTTGGTATTTAGATACCGTTTGGTTTGACTTCTACTTTTTTACTCCCTCTGTCCTGCTTCAAATGTCGTCGTAACTTTCTATCAGGTAGTGCCGTAAACTTGGATAGCATTGTGTCTTTATGCCTGCAACATGGTCTGAACTTGATAGCCAAAACACTGCTAGGACGACATCTAAAACCGACATGTCGTAAGTCGTAACTGTTCACAGCAGCGAGAACTAACTGCACGTTGCATTAAGTTTGGTTTGGCTCCGAGCTAAGGGAACCAACCAATGTGCACCTGCGGCTGCGAGCGACGGGCGTTGGTGCTCTGGCGACTCATCATCGGCATGGCCGGCAGGTGTCGCGCTCCAGAGGCCATGCCGGCCATGGCATGGTCAAAGCCCAAAGGCGACGACGACGCCCTGAGCCCCAGCGGCCGACCATGAAGTGCCCGGACCGACCGCCAGAGGCCGCTGCCGGCCGCATTGGTACTCAAATCAAATACAGAGCCTGTTTAGTTCCTCCCCAACCCAAAAAAAAGTTTGCACAGTACCCGTCATATCGAATCTTTGGACGCATGTATGGAACATTAAATGTAGGTAAAAAAATAACTAATTGCACAGTTTGTCTGTAAATGTCGAAACGAATCTTTTGAGCCTAGTTAGTCCATAATTAGATAAATTTTGTCAAATAAAACGAAAAGTGCTACAGTAGCCGAACCCAAACTTTTCCACCAACTAAACAACCCTACAGTAAAAAAAACGACGTCACGTCGCACAGCGCAGCATGCCTGATGCCACCTTTTCCGTCGCCAGCACTGCAGGAGTGTCACTGTAGTATCCAGGGTGAGTGAGGGGCAGGGCATGGGCATGGATCATCTTTTCCTTCGCAGAATCGCAGCATTGCTTGCTGCTGCTACTGCTAGTGCTAGGCTGCCAATCAAGATGGCATCATATCATATCAATATCACATTCCCAGGTGATGCGAGATTACTACAACTGACAGGAGCAATGCAAAGATTTGTGTTGGCCGAGCATTGTCGCGCTACTCCATTAGCCCACACTAATGAACCCACTCAGCCAGCTCATCTCGGCTGGCTTGATAAGTATACGAGCGAAAAAAAAACTAGTAACTCGGTATGGTTTCTGTAGTGCTTTCGTTTTATCCTCACGAGCATTTGAATCGGTGATTTCGTTTTGGCATTTAGATGCTGTTTGGCTTGACTTTTTTTTAATGTCGTAACTGTTCACAGCGAGAACTAACCGTTAAATCATAAGACATGGCACTGAGAAATGATCACATTACCGTTACCATTCTTTTGACTGAACCAAATAACATCCTAGTTGGGTGGTGGCGGCGTTTGCATTTTCCCTCTATTTTTATGCTTTATTTAGATATATTCTACTTTTGCAGAAATATACCTATATCGCTAATTGAAATGGTGATATTTAAATTTCACCAAAACAATTGGTTGGATTTTCCTTATACCTGCCTGATTTAGCGGAAACTATCTTGCCTGTGTACGTAGTATTTCTTAAAAACCATAACTTTTTGTATGTGTTCAGATGGACATAAATTTAATAATATAGAGCTCGGCCATATGCACACCTTTGTAGGTCATAACCTTTACAATTGAAGCCATCTTAGTGTCAAAATAATGTATACATGATATGAAGTTGTATCCATTGCTGATTTATTTTTGCAACAATATGGTTTCATGAAAGTTTTGTGAATTACAAAGTCGTCATGTATCTTGTGGAGCTCTATAACTTTCATATTGACCCCCCCTTAATTCAAGCTAATATGATTCGTTTAGATATACTATGCTAGTGAATGGATACAATCAAAGGCAATTTGTTTACCCCAAACGTAATATCGAAAAAACACAACTATTACACATGATCTAAATACAAAAATAAATTTATATGAAAATTGTAGCGTTGGATGAAATCTACATCTTTATATCTCACAAAGTTTTCATTTGAAGCCAATCTTTGTTAAAAATTATCGATGCAATGTTCAAATTTCCATTCGAGCTCATTTTGAAAAGTTTTGTCATTTCTAAGAAACACTATGCAAAAAAAAGGAAATACCACCGGTTCAAACAGCTGTAGATGAAATTCCGCCAATTAAATCAGCAAAATTTAAATATAACCATTTCAATATATCTCAGCACTTTTTTAGTTATTATCTCTGAAAAATGAATTGATAATAAATAAAAAAAATCCGCACAACAGGGGTATGGTCGTGTGGCCGTGTGGGGGGCGCAGTTTAGGCCTGGCCCAATTAATCCCAACCGAATGAACGCAGAGTTGCCTTCCTCGGCACCGTCAGGCGTCAGCACTCAGCGGTAGTGCTTCCGAGAAGAAGAGATTGGCACCAAGCTCTAAAATCTCCATCAATCAATTACTGCAGTTGTGGGGGGTATTATTGTATACTCCCTCTATCCCAAAATAGAAGTCGTTCCACCTAAAAAAAATAGAAGTCATTCTCGCTTTTTTGAGAAGTTAATTTTTTTAACTTTGATCAATTATATATAAAAGAATATTAATATTTATAATACATAATTAGTATCATTAGATAGATCGTTGAATACATAATTTCATAATAAATTTATTTAGATCTACAAATATTGCACTCATTTTCTATAAATATAGTTAAAATTGAGAAAGTTTGACCTGCACGCATCTTATAATAACTTTCTTACTGGGACCGAGGGAGTAACTTATAAGCCTCTGTACTCGTAGTTGAACACACATACACACCACACCCGTGCTTACAGCTCACCAAGATCACCCAAAGTGAGAACGCTCGATAATATTAAATAAAGTGGAGAATGATTTTTTTTTGCTAGGCTTACTCCTACCGAGTGCTTAATGGCAACATTCACCAATTTCGAAGATAGGGAATACAATCACTAAGGCTCCGTTTGGATTCTTGAATTTAATTTATTTTAAGAATAATAATTTAGACACATATTAATTAAGCTAATATAGTTGTATATGAATTATATTTGTATATTATTGTTGGCTATACAAGAGAGATACTTATGTGTTGCATTTCTTTCGAAGATAGGGAATACAATCACTAAGGCTCCGTTTGGATTCTCGGAATTTAATCCATTTTAAGAATAATAATTTAGACACATATTAATTAAGTTAATATAGTTGTATATGAATTATATTTGTATATTATTGTTGGCTATACAAGAGAGATACTTATGTGTTGCATTTCTACCGTACGAGAGTGAGTTGAAGGACGCGTTATAAGTTGCAAAGTAGAAACATAGTATAGTAATCTATAGAATCAATTTCCATTTCCGACCCTATGAATTTGAGATAGACTTATATGTGGACTTTGCAAAGTGGTGGAATGTCAAATTCTAAGTCAAATAGCCTACTTTATTAAGTAAATTTCAATTCCTTCAAATGAAAGGATCCAAATAGCCCCTAAGAGTAGACAGTGATAGAATCGCAGCGAGTTGCAACCATCAAAATAGTAGCTAGTTGTGTTCAATTTTCTTCATAAAAATGGCCAAGATGGCCGAGCACTAGTCCTCTACGATCAGTTGGCTCATCACTTGTTTTTAGCTTCATATGCTTCTTCAGCCTCCTTCAAGTAACGGGGCAACTGTCCTAGCCACTTACTAGTCTGTCCCGTGATATCTGTCGCTTGGAACCGTGCTGCCCTCACAGGCACACCACCCTAGCGACATATAAAAGGGGATGGAGGTGGTATTCCTAATTCCAAGGGCCCACACAATGTCTTCATAGACTACCTTGACGGCCTTTGGCTTTAATTTGTCTTTGTATTCTGGTGCATTCTGTAGCAGCTTCTTATGCTCATCTTCTAAAAAGATCTGAAAAAAAGCACATTGGCCCATTACCCAAATGACAAGTTTGTCAAATGCACACAAGATTATAACATATTTGCAAAATACTGTGATTTACCAGCCGAGGATCACCAGCTAAAAGATCTTCTTCAGGGTAACATACCATCTTGAGAGCGGTGGCAAGTTTAAACAAACTCCAACCCTCAGAATTAATGCCAGATATGTTCTTAAGGTGTTTGCCAGCCTCACGCAAGGATTCAGAATGTTTTTCCACACAATAATCACAGTTATACACGAGACATGCCACCTCAACAATACGATCATTAATCTAGATGCAAAGAGCATTTGTACGTCACTATTAGAAAAGAAACAAAAGCAAAATAAAAATATTTCATCAAAATACTTTGGCCAGTGAAATTCAAGAGCTAAATATGCACATAAAGAGTAACAGTACATGACAGGGGGCAACATAAAGCACTTCACATAAGACATTATAGATATATGGGAAATGAGGTGATGAGCTCACAATCTCTGGTTTGTAGTCAAAGTGATATTTATCCAAGACCCTTTTCATTCCTTCACTCATGAGGGGGCGATCATCCTTAGTCATCTCGGCAGGCACTAAATGGTGCATGCAATTCTTCAGGCCCCACATCATAACCTCCATCACAGTACTATCATGCAGGCAGGATATTTTCTGAAAAAAATCCGCAGTGCTCAAAATTGTTCACAGACATAAGCAAAACAAGGAACTAATACTGACCATGGTTTTTTCAATGATTTCCTTGTATTCATGACTTCCTACAGCTAGTTTCTGGTCAGGCTTGATACAGCCTGTGATCATCTTCGCAAGTTGTTCGTTAACACCAGTTTTAGGGTTAATGGCACTCCTTCTCCTCAAAAGCTTCAAATGCTTTCAGCCAACAAATCTGATAAAGAAATGAACAGAGACATGAATGTTAAGAGGACACATGCAATTAGTGAAATGGCATGCCATGTCTTAGCTATAGAGTGGGTAATTCATCAGTAAGTATATGTGCCTCAATTGTAAAGATATAGCCTTGTTTGATTGAAACCTGACCATAGTGGCATTACCGCATTAGTTGGTAGTAGTATCATTACCATTTGAGGCCTCAATCATCCCTATCTAGCACAGTTACTAGTCAGAAATTCAGGCATGCAAATATCGCCGAAGGTATTACCTTTTAGCTAGTAAAATAGTTTTGGGGGCATAAGAGTAATACCATCATGCTACATGGTTTCTAAACTGATTAGCATTCTAACTGATTTATGGCGACAAATTTTTATTCAGAGTCTGTTAAATTAGTAAACAGATAATGACCGCATGACTTGACAATTCTTATCTGATGCAACGAATGAATAAACACAGCAAACATGAATGCTTGCTGCTAGATTGCTGCTCACAGTATAAATTGGATACGAGTAACATAGAATAGAAATAACAATCAGATGGAAGGAAAGAGTTGTAACTGTTTCTGCTCTCACACCTCACGAAGTCAGTCCATATGTGCTGCATGTCACAGAGAATAGAGAAAAAAAAATGAGGTCAATGGCAAAGACAGAAAGAGCAAACTGCTGCAGATAAATACACAAAGGTAGCCGACGAATAAACAAAGTTACCTCTATGGCACCTGGCAGAAGGAATTTGACCCCATCATAACTGAACAACGCAAAGCCAGAGGGCGTTTCAAAAAGGATCAGGATGATCCCACAGTTTCCCAACTCGACACCTTAGGAAGAAAGCAGAATTAGCAAAGAGAAACATAGTTTGTCCAGATATGAAGCGCGAAGTCAATCTCGTCCAGTTATGAATGAAGGGCGAATTAAGATAATTGTTTAGAGGCTTTCCTCGTCCACGATAGATCGACCACTGCAGATCATCGCAGATTGACCACCACCACAGACTCAACACGTCAGCCCCAATTCCCGAACCCTGAAACCTAAACCCTGACAATTGATTGAGAGAGAGAGAGGATGGCAGCGGGCGAGGCGGTTTGACTCACCTAGCCCGGGGAAGTAGTTCCAGTTCTCATATTCCTCCACGTCGTCTTCGTCCCCCTCTTCCAACTCCTCCTCCGACTCTTCCTCCTGGTCCACTGTTTCCTCCGCCTTTTTCTCCCCCTCTTCGGGCGAGGCCTTTGCCTTCACCACTTTCCCCTCCCCCGTGGCGTTGAGAGCGAGGCCTCTTCTGACGCCGCGTTGCTGCTATCATCTCTAGTGTTTGCGTGCTCCATAGTCTCCACCATCTTCTTCTTCTATCTTGTGAGCCGTGACGACGGAAAAGGCGCCACTTTTGGGGCCGCGGTCAATTTATGTGATTGATCAGGGCCTATCCCCCTACTAGGAAAAACAATGTCACGTCGCGCAGTCCTTCACCGCTCTCCTACCTCTTTCTTTGTTGTTGTAGAGCATTTAATTGAGGAACACACACTCGAACTATCTCTAAGACTGGACGTAGAGCTCCGGCCTGGACCAGTATACTTCCTTACCATCATCTTCCTAGACCAACGATATACGTATAAAGTCACTCATCGGTGACAAAACACCAACAAGTAGGTTCATTTTATCCTCGAGCATTTAAATCGGTGGTTTCCTTTTGGTATTTAGTTGGGTGGTGGCTTCATAACAACATTTCCGCCCTATTTTTATGTTTACATGTATTCTTTTGCAATTGCAAAAAAAAGAATGAAACTTTGTAGAAACATACCTGTATCACTAATTGAAATGACAAGATTTAAATTTCACCAAATCAATTGGTCGAATTTTCTTATAGCCACTTCAATGAGCGGGATTTTATCTTGCCTGTGCAACATTTCTTAAAAAAATCTAACTTTTTCATATGAGTTCAGATGGACATGATTTGAATAAGAAAAATATAGAGCTTGACCATATTGAAAGTCCTATGTTTGGTGTTGGTAATTAGTGACAATGCCTAAGTACTAATCCTATGCCTAAGTTGTGTGCAGCATATGAGGATTAGTACATTCCAAGGTTGGTGGCAAGATGGACATGGTGATCATGATGGCCACACTTGGATTTGGACGCGACCCTACGTGATCAAGGCAAAGGTATATGCTTTAGGGTTGTGTTTTAGTAACCAAGACACCTAGTGGGTGTGGTTACATTATAGGATAGATAGCCGTACTATAAAGAGGGGAATGACGCGGCTATTGAACTCCTAAGTGCCTCTAGATGTGCATTTCATGATCATATGCATTTGGATAGAACTAATAACGCCTCGAAAAATGATTGTGAAAATGCTAACACACATGCACATGGTGATGATCACTTGGTGGTGTTAGCACGTTTGCGACGGCGTTGGAGTTTGAGCGGTAGAGAGGGTTTGGGGTCCTCTCTCCCTCCCGCCGAGCGCGCGAGCGCGGGATTCAGGCGATTTCGGGGAAATGAAATGCCTATTTTCCACTACGCCGGAAGTCGAAAATCAAACGGAAAAGAAACGGAGGCGAACGCGGTCACGGAAGTGACCGGACGCAGCACCGGACGCTGCACCGGACGCGGGCTCTGTGCGACCGGCGCGTCCGGTCATGCGCTCTGAGGGAACCGAGGACGTCGGACGCGGTCCGCGTCCGGTCACTGTCCATCGGACGCGTCCGGTCGTCCAGGGAGCTTACTGGACTCCCACCGGACGCGGGCACTGTGGCGTCCGGTCAGTTCACCAGCGCGTCCGGTCGTTAGTTCAGTTTGCGCGACTCAGTGTTCACCGGCGCGTCCGGTCAGTCACGGGACCGGCGCGTCCGGTCCTCACCAGCGCGTCCGGTGGGTCGGACCAGCGCGTCCGGTCAGTAGTTCGGAAACTAGCCGTTACGCGACCGGCGCGTCCGGTGGGTCGGACCAGCGCGTCCGGTGCAGCGCGTGTTCAGCTGAATCTCGTTCCTAACGGCTATATTCGAAGGGGTACGTCTATAAATACTCGTTGGCCGGCTCAAGGCTCTCTCTCTTGGACATTTGACATACTTGTGAGCACTTTGAGCTAAGCAACTCCCCTCCCACTCATCTCTCTTGCTTCTTTGCATATTCGAAGTGAGATTGAGTGATCCAAGTGCATTTGCATCGTGAGATAGCATCTAGTTGGCACTTGGTGGTTGATTTGCTGCGGGATTCTTGTTTCTCTTGGTGGTTGCCGCCACCTAGACGGCTTGGAGCAGCTTGGAGGCATTGGCAAGAGTTGGTGATTGTTCTTGGCCACCTCCGGTGATTGTAAGGGGTTTGTGCCTACCTCGGCGGAGCGCCAAAGGCAACATTAGTGGATTGCTCGTGTCATTTGCAACCTTTTGCCATTTGGTAGGTTCTTGTGGCGCCTTTTGAGAGGCTCGGTGTGAGACCGATTAGCCACCGAACCACGTGGTGAAGAGGGACACAACGGGGACTAGCGTGCCGGCAAGCACGTGAACCTCGGGATAAATCTTCGTGTCATCACTTTCATATTGTGATTGATTGATCCCGGTGTTCGGTTGTTTTGGTATTCATTGTTGATCATATTGGTTGGCTCAATACTTCGCCCCTCGGTGAAACCCTCCTAACTCAACTCCGCATTACTTTCTTAGTTATCTTTGCTAGCTAGTTTGCTTTGCTAGAGTAGCTCTTTTGTGTAGCTTGCTAGTTGTAGTTGTAGTTACCTTCTCGGTTTAACTTGTGCGGTTGAGTGCCATTATACTAGAATTGTGAATTGGATAGGTGGCTTGCAAACACCCCGTAGGCTAAGCAAAACTCGCATCTCGCTATTTGTTATATTGATAAACTTGTTTAGCTTGTCTTGTAGAAAGTTTCAAAAGGCTATTCACCCCCCCTCTAGCCATCTAGACCTTTCAAGTGGTATCGGAGCCGTGGTCACCGTTTGCAAGGCTTAACAACCTCGGTGCAAGATGGCTCAAGTTATGTTCAACCATGTTAATGGCAAGCCTCCATTCTTTGATGGCGTCTCTTCCTTTGATCATTGGAAAAGGAAGATGAAGCAATATCTAGGCAATATACATGAGAAGGTTTGGGATGTGACCAATGAAGGATACATCATTCTTGATGAAGAAAATCTCACTCCAAATGACCGCATCAACAAACAATGCAACACGGCGGCACTTGACACAATCTACCGTGCTATTGATGACAAAGTATTTGAGCAAATCAAAGATCTTGAAAAGGCAAATGAGCTTTGGATAAGGCTTGAAGAAACATATGAAGGCACTTCAACGGTAAAAAGTGCCAAGCTATATATGCTCAAGGACAAGTTCTCCACTTTCAAGATGAAGGATGATGAATCCATCCCGGAGATGTTCTATAGGCTCCAAGTCATTGTCAATGATCTCAAGGGGCTTGGAGAGAAGGTTGAGGACAAGGACTTCTCACACAAGTTCTTGATGTGCTTACCCAAGAAGTTTGCCACCTTGAGAAGAATGATCTTTAGAGAGGGATTGGACAAGGTCAAACCAACCAATGTGCTTGGAGATATAATGACCGATGCTCAATACAATGATGATGAAGATGAGGTAGAAGAGAAGAAGGAGACCAAGGTCAAGCAAGAGAAGCATATTGCATTCAAGGCTTCATCTTCTAAGGGCAAGAGCAAGGTGGAGAGTGATGATGATGATCCATTCGATGATGAGACCATGGCCCTCCTAGTGCACAAGATGGGGAGGTTCATGAAGAAGAAAGGATATGGGGCAAGGAAGAGAAGGGATTTCATGAAGGCAAAGGAGGTGCTTTGCTACAATTGCAATAGCCCCGATCATATAGTGGCAAAGTGCCCCTATGAAGACAAAAGATATCATGATGGGGAGTTGAAGTTGAAGAAGAACAAGAAGGACAAGAAGGAGAAGAAAGAGAAGAAGAGCTTCACTATCAACAAGAAGAAGAAGGGTGGTGGTTATGTGGTCACTTGGGATAGTGACAACTCCGATAGTGATGATGATGAAAGCTCTAGTGATGATGAGAGGACCACTCGGCGAGCCATTGCAAGCATCGCCCTCTCCAACAAGTCATCCATCTTCGACACTACATCGACATGCCTTATGGCCAAGCCTACCAAGGTAAAATATGATGATAGTGATGATGATTCTTGTGCTAGTGATGGTTGTAGGAGTGATGATGAGGAGGATGAGGACTACTCCAAGGATGATCTATTGGGCATAATAGATCAAATGAGCAAGGGCTACAAGAGGACAACCAAGAAATACAAAATCTTGGAACAAGAGCTCATTGCCAAGAGCAATGAAAATGATGCCTTGATGGAGGAGCTTGTTGCTCTCAAAACGAGTAAGGAGTGCAAAGGAATTGAACAAGAGCTCAAAGCTCTTAGGAAATCCTTTGATGAGCTAGAGGCCTCTCGTGAGTGTCTAAAGGAAGACCACGAGGACCTTGAAGTTGCTCACACTAGGCTTAAGGAAGCCCACTCCTCTCTACTTGAGCTCATCAAGGAGAAGGACCTCAAGTTGGAGAAGCTCATGAAGGAAGCTAAGGAGGAGCAAGTGATTGTCACTTGTGATATTGGACTAACATGTGATATTATTGATGATTCTTTATTTGTTGGTCCTACTAATGCTTTATGTAGCTCATCATCATCCACCACAACCAACTCTACCTCTACTACTAGTGATTCATCACTTGTGATTGAGAATGAGACTCTCAAGAGAGAGGTGGATGATCTCACCCGCGCATTAGGCAATGCCTATGGTGGGGATGCCCGCTTGCTAAAATGCTTGGGTAGCCAAAGGTTCTCTCTTAACAAAGAGGGTTTGGGCTATACTCCCAAGAAGGGCAAGGCGGCCTTTGCTACTCCAAAGTCTCGCTTTGTGAAGAGCAACGGTCGTTATTGCAATAGATGCAAGCAAGTTGGGCATCTAGAGATTAATTGTAATAAAATGAACAAGAACAACAACAAGTTTCATGCTAAAATGGATTACATTCCTTTTGATTCTTGTTATGTGCTTACCAAGGGTGAGAAAGGTGTGCATGCTAGGTTTGTTGGTACACCAATTGTGGGTCCAAAGAAGAAGGCCATTTGGGTACCAAAGAGCTTAGTTACTAACCTCCAAGGACCCAAACAAGTATGGGTACCTAAGAAACATTAATTTATTTTGTAGGTAAATTACAAAGCCGGAGGAAGGCATTGGGTGCTTGATAGTGGGTGCTCTCAACATATGACCGGTGATTCAAGAATGTTCAACTCTCTCAAATCAAATGATAGTGGCATTGATAGTATCACATTTGGTGACAATAGCAAGGGTGATGTGAAGGCTCTTGGAAAGATTGCAATCTCAAATGATCATAGCATTTCCAATGTGCTCTTAGTTGAAAAGTTGAACTTCAATCTTCTCTCGGTTGCTCAATTGTGTGATCTCGGTTTTAAGTGCATATTTGGTGTTGATGATGTGGAGATAATTAGTGTTGATGGCTCTAATTTGATCTTCAAAGGCTTTAGATATGAGAATCTATACTTGGTTGATTTCAATGCTAGTGACACTCAACTTTCAACATGCTTGCTCACCAAATCAAGTATGGGTTGGTTATGGCATAGAAGACTTGGTCATGTTGGCATGAAGCAATTGAACAAGTTAGTGAAGCATGACTTAGTTAGAGGCTTGAAGGATGTCACATTTGAGAAGGATAAGCTATGTAGTGCATGTCAAGCCGGAAAGCAAGTGGACAACACTCATCCATTGAAGAGCATCATGAGTACCTCTAAGGCATTTGAGTTGTTGCACATGGATCTATTTGGGCCAACTACATACACAAGCATTGGTGGCAACAAGTATGGCTTTGTGATTGTGGATGATTTCACTAGATATACATGGGTATTCTTTCTTGTGGACAAAAGTGATGTATTTGACATATTCAAGAAGTTCATCAAGAGAGTGCAAAATGAATTTGAGACCACAATCAAGAAAGTGAGAAGTGACAATGGAAGTGAGTTTAGAAACACAAGAGTTGATGAACTATGTGAGGAGCTTGGAATCAAGCATCAATTCTCGGCCAAGTATACACCTCAATCTAATGGCCTAGTTGAGAGGAAGAATAGAACTTTGATTGATATGGCAAGATCAATGTTGAATGAGTATAATGTGAGTCATTCATTTTGGGCCGAAGCAATCAACACGGCTTGCTTCTATAGCAACCGCCTCTATTGCCACAAGTTTCTAGAGAAGACACCATATGAGATCTTAAATGGAAGAAAGCCCAACATTGCATATTTTCGGGTATTTGGTTGCAAATGTTACATCTTGAAGAAGGGCAATAGATTGAGCAAGTTTGAGAAGAAATGTGATGAAGGATTCTTACTTGGTTACTCCACTACTAGCAAAGCTTATAGAGTTTGGAATTTGGCTAGTGGTTTACTTGAGGAAGTTCATGATGTTGAGTTTGATGAAACAAATGGCTCTCAAGATGAGGAAAATAACTTGGATGATGTGAGAGGAACTCAATTGACCAATGCTATGAAAGAAATGGATATTGGTGATATTAGACCAAAGCAAGTGATTGATGTGGATGACAATAAAAATCAAGTGCTCCAAAGTCCAATTACACAAGCTAGTGGCTCTCTAATGCAAAATCAAGCTAGTACATCATCTCAAGTGCAACAAGATCAACAAGTGGCTAGTTCATCATCTCCAACTCATGATCAACATCAACATCCAAGCAATCAAGTGCAAGTGCTTCAACCAACTAACATTGCAAGAGACCATCCATTGGATTCCATTATTGGTGACATACAAAGGGGAGTTCAAACTAGATCAAGATTGGCATCGTTTTGTGCTCACTCTTCTTTTGTGTCAATGGAAGAACCAAAGGACATTGATAAAGCATTAAGAGATCCGGATTGGGTAAATGCAATGCATGAAGAGCTCAACAACTTCCAGAGAAATGAAGTATGGGAACTAGTTGAGAGGCCTAAGGATCACAATGTCATTGGAACAAGATGGGTCTTTCGCAACAAGCAAGATCAAGATGGAATAGTAGTAAGAAACAAAGCAAGACTAGTGGCTCAAGGTTACACACAAATAGAGGGTCTTGACTTTGGTGAAACATATGCCCCGGTTGCTAGAATGGAAGCAATTAGGATCTTACTTGCCTATGCTTGTGCTCATAATATCAAGCTATATCAAATGGATGTGAAGAGTGCATTTCTCAATGGGTACATTCAAGAGGAGGTGTATGTGGAGCAACCTCCCGGTTTTGAAGATGACAAGAAACCCAACCATGTATACAAGTTAAGGAAAGCTTTGTATGGATTGAAGCAAGCACCTAGAGCATGGTATGAAAGATTGAGGGACTTCTTGCTATCTAAAGGATTTGTCATGGGCAAAGTGGATACTACTCTATTCACCAAGAAGATTGTGAAAGACTTGTTTGTATTGCAAATATATGTTGATGATATCATTTTTGGCTCAACCAATCAAGATTATTGTGATGAGTTTGGGAAAATGATGGCAAAGGAATTTGAGATGTCAATGATTGGTGAACTTAGTTTCTTTCTTGGACTTCAAATCAAACAAATGAAGGAAGGAACATTTGTTAGCCAAACCAAGTACATCAAAGATATGCTCAAGAAGTTTGGCATGGAAGATGCAAAGGGCATTACAACCCCAATGGGCACTAGTGGAAGTTTGGATAGTGACAAGAGTGGCAACGTGGTGGATCAAAAGCTTTATAGATCAATGATTGGTAGCCTACTCTATGTGACGGCATCAAGACCCGATGTGATGTTTAGTGTATGCATGTGTGCAAGATTTCAAGCCTCACCAAGAGAAAGTCATTTGAAGGCAACAAAGAGAATATTGAGGTATTTGAAGCATACACAAGATGTTGGATTATGGTATCCCAAAGGTGCAAGCTTTGAGCTAGTTGGATATTCGGATTCCGACTATGCCGGTGACAAAGTGGAGAGAAAGAGCACTTCCGGGACTTGTCAATTGTTGGGAAGATCACTTATCTCATGGTCATCCAAGAAGCAAAATAGTATTGCACTATCTACCGCCGAAGCCGAATACATTGCCGCGGGTAGTTGTTGTGCACAAATCTTGTGGATGAAGGCAACATTGAAGGATTTTGGAATCAATTTTAAGAATGTGCCATTGCTATGTAACAATGAAAGTGCCGTGAAGCTAACCAACAATCCGGTTCAACATCAAAGAACAAAGCATATTGATGTTCGTCATCATTTCATTAGAGATCATCAACAAAAGGGTGACATTGCTATCGAGAGTGTGGGCACCGAAGATCAATTAGCCGATCTATTCACCAAGCCACTTGATGAGAAGAGATTTCACAAGCTAAAGAATGAGTTGAACATACTTGACTTCTCCAACATGAGTTGATGCACCCCAATGTTATGACATGCCTCTTCTTCAAGCCCCAAGGTACAATTGGTTGACATGTCATACATTCTATACTAAGGACATGTTTAGTGCATCTAGTCATGATTTCTTTTGTTCTAGGCTCATTCATAAAAATCAAATGAATTTGAAGTTTATATGGTGCCACTATTGTTTCCATGACTTGTATGATCTAGTGGTAGCATATAACTTGTTTGAGTAGCTTGTGATCCTAAGTGTTTAATCTAGATCACTTGTCTAAATATTTGCTTCAACATGGTGCATGATAACCCTTCTAGTGAGGTGTGAAGAAGCTTGCCCTTGGATCAAACCGAAGCATTTTATTTATGCAAGCAATCTAGGTTGAATCACAAACTTGATCCTCACCCCACAATTTAACATGATAATCTATCTAAAATTGGTCCCTTGTGGTCATTGGTGCCAAAGGGGGAGAAAATGTTGTTCACAAAGATAGAACTCAAAGGGGGAGAAAAACGTTGTTCACAAAGATAGATTCCAAAAAGGGGAGAAAATGATAAAAGAAGGGGATCAACTAAAATTTTGAGCACACAAGTAGGGGGAGCAAGCTCTTAAACATGAATGTTGCATTTCCATGTGCACTTCATATGTATGATGCATAGTTATGCATTTCTTTTTCTCCAATACATTGCTTGTGTGGTGACTTGCTAGTATAATTTGAATGATGAATTGAAGTACTAGCATAAATAGGAAGTAGTTAGATTTCTCTTGCTTCATGTTTTCCAAAGCGGTACTAGAACCTTGCTTATAATGTTGATCTCACGAGGTTTCTAGTTGTGTTTGTGCTTTTTCAAGTGATATCTAACTACACAAGGTGCTAAGATGGTGTTTATCGCTACTCCGATGGTATCACGCTTCAAAGGTCTATAATCTAAAACACTTAGCACCTATTGATAGTCAATGCTCCTAATCTTTCCTATCTAACATGTATGCTTCCAAAATCCAAACATATAGCATACATGTAGGGGGAGCCATTGCTATCAATTTGAATTCATGATCACTTGTCTATACTTCTTACACATGGTAATATACTTGGACAATGTGACATGGGTTCAATCAAAATTTTATCATAATATCTTTGTGAAAGGATTGTCACCAATTACCAACAAGGGGGAGATTGAAAGTCCTATGTTTGGTGTTGGTAATTAGTGACAATGCCTAAGTACTAATCCTATGCCTAAGTTGTGTGCAGCATATGAGGATTAGTACATTCCAAGGTTGGTGGCAAGATGGACATGGTGATCATGATGGCCACACTTGGATTTGGACGCGACCCTACGTGATCAAGGCAAAGGTATATGCTTTAGGGTTGTGTTTTAGTAACCAAGACACCTAGTGGGTGTGGTTACATTATAGGATAGATAGCCGTACTATAAAGAGGGGAATGACGCGGCTATTGAACTCCTAAGTGCCTCTAGATGTGCATTTCATGATCATATGCATTTGGATAGAACTAATAACGCCTCGAAAAATGATTGTGAAAATGCTAACACACATGCACATGGTGATGATCACTTGGTGGTGTTAGCACGTTTGCGACGGCGTTGGAGTTTGAGCGGTAGAGAGGGTTTGGGGTCCTCTCTCCCTCCCGCCGAGCGCGCGAGCGCGGGATTCAGGCGATTTCGGGGAAATGAAATGCCTATTTTCCACTACGCCGGAAGTCGGAAATCAAACGGAAAAGAAACGGAGGCGAACGCGGTCACGGAAGTGACCGGACGCAGCACCGGACGCTGCACCGGACGCGGGCTCTGTGCGACCGGCGCGTCCGGTCATGCGCTCTGAGGGAACCGAGGACGTCGGACGCGGTCCGCGTCCGGTCACTGTCCATCGGACGCGTCCGGTCGTCCAGGGAGCTTACTGGACTCCCACCGGACGCGGGCACTGTGGCGTCCGGTCAGTTCACCAGCGCGTCCGGTCGTTAGTTCAGTTTGCGCGACTCAGTGTTCACCGGCGCGTCCGGTCAGTCACGGGACCGGCGCGTCCGGTCCTCACCAGCGCGTCCGGTGGGTCGGACCAGCGCGTCCGGTCAGTAGTTCGGAAACTAGCCGTTACGCGACCGGCGCGTCCGGTGGGTCGGACCAGCGCGTCCGGTGCAGCGCGTGTTCAGCTGAATCTCGTTCCTAACGGCTATATTCGAAGGGGTACGTCTATAAATACTCGTTGGCCGGCTCAAGGCTCTCTCTCTTGGACATTTGACATACTTGTGAGCACTTTGAGCTAAGCAACTCCCCTCCCACTCATCTCTCTTGCTTCTTTGCATATTCGAAGTGAGATTGAGTGATCCAAGTGCATTTGCATCGTGAGATAGCATCTAGTTGGCACTTGGTGGTTGATTTGCTGCGGGATTCTTGTTTCTCTTGGTGGTTGCCGCCACCTAGACGGCTTGGAGCAGCTTGGAGGCATTGGCAAGAGTTGGTGATTGTTCTTGGCCACCTCCGGTGATTGTAAGGGGTTTGTGCCTACCTCGGCGGAGCGCCAAAGGCAACATTAGTGGATTGCTCGTGTCATTTGCAACCTTTTGCCATTTGGTAGGTTCTTGTGGCGCCTTTTGAGAGGCTCGGTGTGAGACCGATTAGCCACCGAACCACGTGGTGAAGAGGGACACAACGGGGACTAGCGTGCCGGCAAGCACGTGAACCTCGGGATAAATCTTCGTGTCATCACTTTCATATTGTGATTGATTGATCCCGGTGTTCGGTTGTTTTGGTATTCATTGTTGATCATATTGGTTGGCTCAATACTTCGCCCCTCGGTGAAACCCTCCTAACTCAACTCCGCATTACTTTCTTAGTTATCTTTGCTAGCTAGTTTGCTTTGCTAGAGTAGCTCTTTTGTGTAGCTTGCTAGTTGTAGTTGTAGTTACCTTCTCGGTTTAACTTGTGCGGTTGAGTGCCATTATACTAGAATTGTGAATTGGATAGGTGGCTTGCAAACACCCCGTAGGCTAAGCAAAACTCGCATCTCGCTATTTGTTATATTGATAAACTTGTTTAGCTTGTCTTGTAGAAAGTTTCAAAAGGCTATTCACCCCCCCCTCTAGCCATCTAGACCTTTCACATATGCACACCTTCATAGTTCACAACCTTTTCATTCGAAGCCATCTTCGTGCTAAAATAATTAATATAATGTATTTATATCAAGGTGTATCGATTGTTGATTTATTTTCGCAACAATATGGTTTCACATGAAAATTTATGAATTACAAAGTTATGCGTCCTGTCGAGCTCTACAACTTTCATATTGATCCACCTTCATTTGATCTAATATTCTTTTTTAGGTGTACCACGCTAGCGAACAGATAAAATCAAGGGCAATTTGTTTACCCCCAACATAGCATATCTAAAAAGATAATAACTTTTACACATGATTAATATGAAAAAAAAATTATATGAAAATTGTAGTGCTTGAGGAAGTCTACATCTTTGTATCTCACAAAATTATGGATGCAATGTTCAAATCTCCATTTGAGCCCATTTTAAAAAGTTTTGAAATTTCTAAGAAACGCTATGGAAAGGAAATACCACCGAGTCAAACAGCTGTAGGTGAAATCGCCGCGAATTGAATTGGAGAAATTTAAATATAACCATTTCAATACATCTCATCATTTTTTATTTCAGTAATTATTTTAAAAAAAATGAATTGATATAAAATAAAAAAATCCTCACAACAGGGGTGTGGCCGTGTGGCCATGTGGGGCGAAGTTTAGGCCTGGCCCAATTAGAGCCCAACCGAATGAATGCAGAGTTGCCTTCCTCGGCACCGTCAGGCACTCAGGCGTCAGCAGAGCAGTGCTTCCCAGAGAAGAAGAGATTGGCAGTGAAGGACCTCCACCAGACCACCACCTCTCGCTGAATCGGACCCTGCGGGCCCGCCTCGATGCCGCGCTCCATTACCATGAGCCCCAATCCCTCGCGCCCGCCGCCGGCGACAGGCAATAGAAGGGGTTTGGTCGATATACCACTCTAGAGGATAATAATGAGATAATTGCTCAGCAGTCAGCAGTAAGCACCATGTCAATGCATAGGAAAGTTTTGAGCACAGAACAATCTCTACCATCGATAGTGTAACACATTAGACACCAATAAATCATTTTATTTTCCTTGTTTGCTAGAAATTATGTACTGCAAACAGTTACCATATATGCGAGTTGGGACTAGAGTAGTAGAGTTAGAGCAACTCCAACACATGTGCTAAAATAAATAGCCAAATTTCATAGTTTAGCTCTTTTGTAAAATATAGAATTCCTCAAAAAAGAAGAGTTTTTCAACAGACTTGCTATTTCTCATCTTGTATATTAAAAAATTGCCACGTCACCAACTACTACGGACCTATTCCTGGCGCTTGGAAAGACGCTGTACTACTATGAGAAAATTTCACACATTTTTCAGTTGAAAAGACACGAAGTTTTCTCAAAATTTTCAGATGTACTACTGCGGCTTTGAATTTGGACGCCAGAAGTTCACATTGATCTCTGCTACTGCCTACAGCTGCCATTGTGCATCATTCAACCAGCAATAGTACAGCGCTAGTATTAGTAGTAGTCTGAACTTTCTTGGGATGGAAACCAAGCTACAGAACAAATAGCAGCAAAACTTAGCTTAACACTTTGTGCATGGCATTGCTTCAGTACTGTAACATACAAGAGTTCGGACAGAATCACAGAACAAGTAGCAACAAATAATTGACATGGCCTAATTAGTTGTACATGTGGTCTGAAAGACTGGCCTAACATTTGTGTTTGCGTTCAGATCGTATATCTTTGCCTGACTCTTCTGGAAGCAAGCAGCTTAATATATTGTGTAAAAAACAGTCCTAAGCAATTTTTTATTCCCATGCACTGCCAATTAGATGAGTGATCACAAAGACGCTGTACTACTATGTGAAAATTGCACACATTTTTCAGTTGAACAGACGCACTTTAACTCTGATAAGTCCTTACTGATGACAGAACGATTTAGAACATTCAGCTGATGAACTCATGATTTCAACGGACTGCAAACTTGACTCACCAGAGCACACATCGAGGAATGGATTCGATGCAGCAGCAGCACTGTTGGGTGGAAGGACTCGTCGTTGTTGGCTTGCTTGCGTCGCATTCTCCAACCAAGGCAACACCGGTGAGTCCTGCTCCTCCCATCCGCCTAACGCTGCAGCATTGGGGAGTGAATATAGGGCAGCACAGTTGGGATCTATCCGGTGCACGTACGGCAGAATCTCTCCATGAGGATGCTGCGACATCACGACAAAGAGGAAAAGGCCGATTCCGAAGGGAAGCAAACAATAGCTCCGTTAATGGGGGGCAGCGGCGGTGGCAAGGGAGGGGAGGAGGCGATGGATGACTTGGGAAAGCAGGCCGGGCCTGTGATCCCCACGATGGGAAAGTGGCTGTGGGGGAGGGGAGGAGGCGATGGAGCTGGGGACTGAATTGAGCAGGAGCGCGGGAAGGATTGCGCGCGCGATGGGAGAGTTCAGCACGAGCGCGGGAAGGATTGCGAGCGCGCGGGCAGGCACCATGGCGAACGATTTCAGCAGATGGCTAGCGAGCGCGGAGTGCTATCTATGCCGAGCGAAATTCCAGGGATAGCACATTTGCTATTTTAGAAAACCATATAGCACAGCCGTTGGAGCTCAATATTTGTTGTAAAATTCCAAATATAGCATACACAACAAGGATACCATATATGTTGGAGTTGCTCTTATAAAGAATAAATGAAATAGGGCAGTTACCACAGTTATTCTACTCTACATACACCATTGATCGTTCACCTCACTCTGTGGACATGTTTGCACACCTACACTACATCAATCCACTGAAAAAAGGACTGTCTGATCTGTTGACAAAGGGGCGTTGATTTTGAGTAGGTTGAACAATCCATGGAGACATTTTGAGTGAACACCAGTCCCAGACTCCCAGTGTTTTGTCTTTCATTTTTAAATCCTGAACATCTTCCTTATTTGCATAGAAGCAATTGTTTTTTGTGAATTCATATGAAGGGACTTCTTTTGTGCTTTGCTCACCTCGATCTCTTCCCTCACGATAACAAGTTGCAATGTTTTTTCCCACTCATTTCTTAATTCTCCCCCAAGGAAAACTTCTGTGACCTCTATCCTTTCATAGTTTGAACTGTTGCACGATCTCTTTTTTTTGTTCACTGTTATCATGAGAACTGTTTAAAATGATATGCTGCTACTCTGCGTGTAGTCAGTTATCAGGCTGAAGTTCGAGGTTTCCAGCATGACGGATCTCTGCACCTACAAGCAAGGAGTGAAAAGTATGGAAAGGTACATGCCACGTCAACTACTCTACAGTTTATCTTTAATGTGCAGTTAGACTATCCACACTCATGGACCTCTATATTCATCATCTAAAATGAATATTTCATCCTAGTCATCATAAAATATACAGTTTTCCGCATCCATCCCTCCTCTATATCATCCTCTATCCACTGTGGGGTCCACTTGTCACTTTATCTAAATATATTCATGTGACATCTTGTTATGAAGAATTTATTGTCACGAATTTAATGGTGTAATCAAAATTTAATTTGGTGTTTTGGTTTGTGAGTTATAACATTTTTCTATATGAAAAAAGGTTGGACACGCTTTCCTAGATGTACAGTATCTTTTATGCTCGTGCTGGCCGAAGCTTGCAGACGTCCGCTACCACGCTAGAAATGGCGTACGTCGTGCGTTTAGCGTTCGGTTTTACGTACCCGCTGCGACACTTCCTCGACGCTATATGCTGATATGGCTCTTGCCGTATGCACGTACCGTCCCGGTGCAGCTCGTCTTAAAACCAGTTTACATGACATTGACTATGCTACTGTACCTTTGTACCGTTATCAAGCTGTTTCTTTTCAATGCCTCCAATTTAGCTCTGTGCCATCTGTAAAAGATAGAGGCCGCCTTTAATGTGAGTGCAAAAGTTGGTCCCTGTAGATCAGTCGATGCAATAATGCAATGCAGACTCATGGTGGGTGTTTCATTTATAGATGATATCTTAAGTAGGCCTATGATTTGTTCATGTCTGGTTTAGTTAAACTCTTGTCTTACCAAAAATTGGCCATTGCTACCTGAGACAACATTTGGCTATCGCTGATACGTTTTGAGGGGAGTTTATTAATGATGCAGCTGGAGAGGGGTCAATTGCTGATGGTACCTGCATACTTGGTTAATTAAACCAAAGAAGCAGCATCCTCCTCGTCATCTTGAGCAGTAGAATGAAAAACGTGCCTCGGCATGGTCGGCGAAGAAAATCTTGAGCAGTACATCAATGTCGGTTTGAGTCTGGTTGCAACGGATTCATCTGGGTTGGTGACCATGCTATGGCTGGTGTCTCGGTGACAAAACAAAAACGACAATGCAGACCAGGGAAGCAAGTGCATCATCAAATCAAATGTTTAGATAAATGACGCTTTCCAGACAGCAGAGAGAGAGAAGCATGGGGCCAAGGTAAGTAGGTAGCGCCTTGGCGCCTTGCTGATTCTGGCTGCCTGATCTGTTGACGATACCTTCGAGGCATGGCCCCGTTCGTTTATGCTGAAAAAATAAACTAAAACACTGTTCTGATTGATTTGTGTGAGAGAAAAACACTGTTTTGATTGAAAAAATAAGCTGAAAAGTACGGATTATAAGCCGGCTAAACGGGGCCAAAATACATAAGTTAAGCCCAGAGCCTGATTGGTTGGCTTCCAATTCTTGCCCAGCCTAAGTTATGTGCTCCGGGGTCTTTGATTTGATACAGCTGAGTAAACACGTCAGCGCCTTTTCAGTTAATACTAATAACTAACAAATTAGGATAAAGTGAACTTTTACAGTGCACTGCTTTGGACTTTCAGCATGCTCGTTTGATCTTATCAGCCAAAATTAGTCAGTTATTCAGCAGTGTTTTTCTCTCCCAACAAATAAGCATCAGCCAGCGAACAGGGCCTTTGCAGATGGCATTTGGTTGTGGATCAGCTCAGTGGTAATTGATAAAGTTGTACTCCTAGAAAGAAGCACATAAAAGTTTTCAAGCCACCGCCCCGAGCCGAACAAAAAAACTCGATTCAGCTCGGCTCGTTGGTGTTGTTGTTAATTACATTACATAAATCGAGCCAGACTTTTTACTCATTACTGGTACATTTTCTTTTTCTCCTTCTCTAACTCAAGTTTAGTCAACAGCAAGCAACAGTTGACTAACTCTATGACCGAGCATCTCTAAGAGTTTGCCAAATTAACCTGATATCCATCTATTTTTAGTAAAACATAAAAAAATTATGCTCTAACAATTTGATATCTAACCTGACAAATTTTAGCAACTTGGCAAATCTCCCCCCTCCATACGCATATTTGCGCGCTAAACGCGCATTGCTCGTACATCCGACTTCGCGTGCATATTTAAGCGGGGCTTTTCATTTCTTAGCGGGACTTTTCGTTCACTTAGCGGGTCTCTTCTTATTTTACCAAGTCTAAATGTCAAACGGTTGAAGAGAGTCTATTTTTTCACTTGTCATATATTTTAGCAAGTTACCAAATCACGATATTTGCTAAGGTAGTGTTTAGATGGTGTAAAAGTTGGTGTAAAGTTTTTGTAGCACTTTTCGTTGTTATTTGGTAAAATTTATCTAATTATGGACTAACTAGGCTCAAAAGATTCGTCTCGACATTTACAGACAAACTGTGTAATTAGTTATTTTCTTACCTATATTTAATACTTCATGCATACGACCAAAGATTCGATGTGACGGAAAATTTTGTAAAATTTTTGAAATTTTAAAGGAAGTAAATACTACCTAAGTGAATTTCGGCAAACTGTCGGAGATCGCGACGTGGAAGGCAGCGATCCTAGCCGTCAGACGAGTGAAGCCAGCACGGAATGACGAGCCGAGCCGAAGCTCCCTGATCGTCGTGCTGGCAGGTGGCATCCCAACTGATAAGACAGGCTACGAGAGCCTTTCTGTGTCCGCCGGTAGAGACGCCCAGCCGCCGCAAGCCCGCAGCCCTACAGCACCCCACACCGCAGTTCTCCTGCACCTCGCTGCCACTCCACGGAAGGGCCGGAAGTCGATCATCAGGTCAGTAAAGTAGGAAATCCCACGCGGAGGCACCGCGCCTCTTCCAAGGAGACCCATCGTCGCCGCGCCGCCATCCCATCCCTGCCACTGCCAGGTCTCCACCGCTGCACGGGAAATTTTCTCATCTCATCCGCCAAGTCGTCTTCCTCTCCTCCTCACTGCACCCACCTGCCTTCAACTGATTCCTTCGTCTTCATCCGCCTCAGTGCACCGGCGTCGCCGTCGCCGTCGCGTTGGCTTGACCTGCCTTCAATTGATTCCTTCGTCTTCGTCTTCGTCTTCGTCTGCGGCTGCTGGTAAGGAATTCAATTCCCGGATGGATTTCTCTACGACCGAGTGTTTGTAGTATGCTTATTAGTATACTTTGCTTGCTCTGAGGTCTCAACTACCACACGTCCACACCCAAGTCCAAATCCTGCCTACTGGAATGGATGGACTGCCATCCGGTTTGTTGCGGATTTGTTCCCTTTTGGGGTGGTGGGATTTTTTCGGTTTCAACTTTCATCTGACTGACTGACTGAGCACCAATTCTCCTCCTCGCTGCTGCTCTGCTGCTGGCGCTGGGTCTGGGCTGGGCTTTCTAGATCTGATTTCCAGGAAGCAACCACACGCTGTTTCCGTTCGATCACGGGGATGGAGGAGATTGCGTCGTAATCCTCGCCTGGCGCACGCGCACTAGATAAACCAGCGTTAGTTTCGTCAGTTATTATTATGTGAATTATTGACCCATGATGACGACTGACCAATTTGGAAGTTACTAACTGTGCCGAGGTGGTGTAGGGGCCACGGCGTGTCTTTTTTCCTCCGCCAGATTTCCGCGTGGAAGTGAAAGTGAAAAATGATGATGGGGTTGTAAAATCCCTGCGGTGCCCTGCCCACTGGCGGAGCCAGGGGGGGCAGGCAGGGGCCATGGCCCCCCAACATCAGAGCAAAAATTTTTTAGCTAATATATAATTCAATAATCCATATTAGAAAGATATAATAAAAGCTTTGTCATATATTTTTTGATGACTTCTGGACAACAAAATCACATAAATTTGTATTTTATCTTTGGATGAGTTCATCCATAATGCAAAAATCCAAATAAATAAGCTACACTCAGTTATTTTATGGTTGAAACTCTTCGACCGGCCCCCCCTATCCATGGTTTCTGGCTCCGCCACTGGCCCTGCCACGTTTTTTTTTAACGTAATGGCAGGAGAGGAAAAATAGAAGTTTACGTAGAGGTGGAGCTCTGCCACATGCTTTTCTGCCGTCCGTTTTTTCCTCCATGATATGGAGAGAGAGAGTCATCTTTTGCCCTGGTCCAGACCAGCTTCTTTAAAGCCTGCAGCAGCATTGGGACCTTTGTGGAATGAATTTTCATAAAGGACGCAGCCATTGTTGATTGATTTCTTGTCCTGGTCAGTTTGGCCAGTTCAACTGTGCCGAGTGAAACTGTAGTGACTTTATGGAATGAAGTGAGGAAAGTCACACCAATTCACATTTTGTGCCTTATTCATGTTGTATTTTGCCTGGATTCATGGATTAAACTTATTTAGGTACGATGATGGACTTATCCTGCTGTAAAAAAAAGATAAACATTTTTTTCTTTTGAAAGATATATTTCTAAAAAAAAACTGATCTAGTTTTTGATGAATTTTCTATTGGCAGTGCTACTGTGAAGACGATTCTTATCTTTTTGGTTTGCGTTATTTGAATTCAGGTTATCAAGATGCCTCGAGGGCAAGGCACTTCTGTGTCAACCAGTGAGAAGCCCAAAGTTGATCAGGCAATTGATTCAAATGATGACAGGCGCAAGCATAGGAGGGGTGCTTACTTGTTACTGGGATTGTTGATAATATTCCTTCATGGATCATGGTCTGTTTATCAGATCCAGTTTGGAAGCCTTCCTTTGCCCCTTGATGCTGAGCAGGCTGGCAAGAGGGGGTTCTCTGAAGCTTCGGCGCTTAAGCATGTTAAATATTTGACAGGCTTGGGTCCTCACCCAGTTGGTTCAGATTCCCTCGATCGTGCTATCCAGGTTGTTCATTCATGCAGACTACTTTCACAGTTTGAACACTTGGGGTCTTCTAGTTTCTACAACATAGAATTAGTTTCATTAAACCCACCATGAAATGATGACCTTGTAATTTGGCGTAAGCGTTTTAAACTTGATCAGGATGTAACTAGCCTGAATAATTGGCGACGCTACCTCCTCTCTTGTAATACTTTTCTTGCCTCCACTTCGCTGGAGCTTTGAATGGAATTTGGTGGGGAAGCTCTCCCCCCGGTTTGGTTTCAAAAAAAAAACACCATGAAATGTCTTAATTGTACCTTTGTTTGGTTTTGTAGATGTTAATATATTTTTCTATAAACTTGGTCAAAATTAGTTAACTTGGTCAAAATTAGTTAACTTGGTCAAAATTAGAGTAACTAATGGCTGCTAAGCAGCTGTGAACTGGTAACAAGAAAATGCAAATTGAAGTTAGGATTCATCCATTTAATTCTTCCTGTCTCTTTGTTACATGTTCATTATTTGCCATTTTCTTTCTTACCCACAGTAGTGTCGTCTATGCACCTTATAATAACATGATCGGTAACATTATTGAAGCTGAGCATTTTTTGTGGAACTTTGTATCCTATTTTGACATGCCTATGCAATAGTATGTATATGCAGTAGCAGAAAAAATAAAGAAGACAGCTCATTGGGAGGTTGATGTTCAATTGGAGTTGTTTCACACAGATATAGGCTCAAATCGTCTATCTGGTGGTCTTTTCAAGGGAAAAACTCTCTTGTATTCAGACTTAAAGCATGTGCTATTGAGAGTTACTCCCAAATATTTACCAGAAGCTGAGGAAAACTTGATTCTGGTTTCTTCGCATATTGACACTGTCTCGACAACGTAAGGCTCGATACCCTCTTCATTAATATGTAGGAAAGTATTTACAACAAATAACTTGACATTGACTATTCGGTTCAAGAGTATCTAATGAGAAGACATTTACAATATGTTTTTGAAGGAACCATACGAATAATGGTGTATGATTGACAGTGCCATATTTTTTTACCTGGTTGTCCATTGAGTGGATTTCACTAATAATTTAGATAGCTATCCATGTAGGCATTGTGGTAACAGTAAAACATCGTTACTTATTTTTCTTTGTACATTAATAGGTATAATTGTAGTGACATCCACATGTTTTGTCCATTTTTTTCAGATATTAAATGTGTTTTTGAATTTTCAGGGAAGGTGCTGGAGATTGCAGTTCATGTGTGGGAGTCATGTTAGAGCTTGCACGGGGAGTGGCTCAGTGGGCACATGGGTTTAAGAGTGGTATCTTGTTTTTATTCAATACCGGAGAAGAAGAGGGTCTTGATGGCGCCCATAGTTTTATAACTCAGGTTAGTATTTTTAAACTTCATACACATATTACACATATGTACCGTAAGATTGCCTTAGCTACCACCTGTTCAATCCAGGTCAATGTTTTCAAATCACCTAGTTGTATGGGCACGATCTGCCGAATAATCATGATTAGTCAGTAGTCATCAATTAGGTCTGATTAATCAGTGGCTAGTCGAGTAGTATAGTCGTCCTGCCTGCTTGCGGCTTGCGCTACTACCCAGGATATATATAGTATTACTGTATAAGTATTAAGTAGTTAAGTACTGCCACTAGACTATAATAGCACCTGCCATTCTCTTGTAGCAATTGTTGCAATAGAGGACTCATTAAGTTGTGCTATGCATGGGCGAAAACTGTTGAGTTCTGTTAACTACTGAACTGTTCCGTGTCTGGCAAACTCCTCACTCCTAAATTGTCCCACTGTGTCAATGAATATATTTCAGTAGGCATTGGTATTCGTGGATGCCTTGTTTTGGGGGTTACAGGAATTTTGGCAGAGGTCTACATTGGTAGCTGCCTTGCTAAGGGTTATAATGCTAGTGTTTCCCATAATTCAGCACTTGCAGGAGTAGGAGCATAAGGGATCGAAGAAGTATATGCTACTCAAGATG
This sequence comes from Saccharum hybrid cultivar R570, assembly GCA_038087645.1. NCBI lineage: Eukaryota > Viridiplantae > Streptophyta > Magnoliopsida > Poales > Poaceae > Saccharum > Saccharum hybrid cultivar. The sequence goes on along the minus strand of JAQSUU010000254.1, from coordinate 3,718,278 downwards.
TTACCTTGCCTCACGATCTGCATATCCTAATCCATTTATCTTTCTTCTCCCCAACTTGTTCACTAAAGGAGTCCCTTTACCTTCTATTAGTGTCCTAAACAGTCCCCTCATGACACTTCTTAAAGTGTAATAAAATTGGCCAATTGTAATTCTGTTATTTTAAACAAGTCACTGAAAGCCATGTTTCACATTCACGCTGTCACCATGCATGCTATGTGTAATTTCCTGAATCCTAATGTTAACTTTTATGCAGCACCACTGGAGAAATTCAGTAAGTTTTGCGGTTGATCTCGAAGCTATGGGTATCAGTGGGAAATCCATACTCTTCCAGGTCTGTTTTAGTTCTGTAATGTTCCCCATTTGGATATTGAGATTATATTTGTACTTGCATCTGTACCAAAGGTTTAGACTCCTGGTGTTTAAAATTTTCTTTGTTGCTGACTGCCTGATCCTAATAAAAGGTTTTCCTGGAAAATTGGGCAAATGGGAGGTTTAGTTAGATTTGCACATGGAAGAAAATAAGAAAATATAAGCATGAAGGTGTATGTGGCTACTTTGGTTTATAACTATTTGTTGGTTTGAGTGCTGTGGATTACAATTCATTTTGGATCAACTTACAATCAAAAGGAGAATTACATACAACAACAATAACAACAACAACAACAACAATAACAACAACAAAGCCTGTCAGTCCAAGCAAGTTGGGGTAGGCAAAAGGAGAATTACATACTTAGCCTAAAGTTTTTAATGTTTGACAGGGTACAGACCATTGGGCGTTGGAAAGCTTTGCGGCTGTAGCCAAATACCCATCTGCTCAGATAGCTTCACAGGTAGCATCTCCCTCCCTCCCTCCAGCTTTCATGTGCTGACTTCTTTTTTCCCCTCTGGCCAGATTTTGCTCAATTTTGGTTGCTGTTTTTTTTTTGGTTCAATGTGCATGGTCATGCCTGAGTTAACTGAAATCTAACAGCCCAGAGCATTTGTTAATTTTCATTTGTCCTGTTTGATTATAGAAACAATCTATTAATAGATTAGGTATATACAATTGTTTGCCAGCCTCAAACCAACGTATTTGGTGCTAAAAAAAGAGCTTGAAGAAAAAGGGAGTTTTTTGTTTCTTGGGTGAAAGAAGATAGTTCCAGATCTGTCAGTTTGGTGCTGCACGATAGATTAGTATTGGTTGTTTTCCCAGGGGATTGATGTTTTGTAATTGCAGGATGTTTTTCGTTCTGGAGCAATAAAATCTGCTACCGATTTTCAAATATATGAGGAAGTTGGCCGTCTTCCTGGACTTGATTTTGCATATACCGATACAACATCTGTGTATCATACGAAGGTTGGTTCTCTTGGCTTATCATTATTAATGCCAAACTTATCTAAGTTTTTTATCTTTCCCACATGTTTATGACTTTATACAGATATAAGTTGTGGATAAAAGTTCTGACATATTGTCCATTGATAATTTGTGTATTTCTATTTTTAAAAAATTGGAAAGTATTTTTTTTATGAAACCTCACTCTGACTAAGCTTCTTTAACAATGTTGCTTGATTGAACATTAAGACTTTAAACTGAAATTTTGGTTCCAAATCAATAGTAACAGTTTTAACAAAAAGGAGAAATAGATTGCAGATCAAGTTGCTTTACAAGTATTAACTGAGTTGTTTAATTCTAGAAGATATATGATGTGGCAGTGTTGAGCCGTTGAGGTTCGAGGGTAAGACACTTGCTCTCTTATCAGCTTCTGAGCTGCTAAGCTACTCTTGCATTGCATATATATAGGCTAATGGAGGCATTGGAACCACTGCGTTTTCGATGGCTGCGTCCTTTTTGGAACTGGGAATACAGCAGGGTAGCACCCCACTGTAATGGCTGCGTCCCTAACGTCCGAGCAGTGCTACAGGAGATTAGCGAGCAGGCAGTGTTGTGTGTTTTGTCCAGTGCTAAGACCCTTGGGGAGATTTTGGGTTAGGAAGATGGATATGGCTGCTCTATCTTTCAAGGGCACGAATATGTTAAAAAACTAACCCTTGCCGGGGAATTGGCTTGTAATCAGATTGTTTTTCTATCTTAACGCAATGATGCGCAGTTCTCTTGCCTGTTCGAGGAAAAAAGACTTCTAGTTAAGCAGAAGATTAACAAAAGGATTACACTAGCAGTTGCCAAATGGCTCTGAGGCCTTGTTGGAGGCCAGGGAGGGAGGGAGGGAATGGGGGGCTTACACCTTCGTATGATTACAATGCTAGTAGGTTTGTTCTCTTTTAAAGGAGCAGCTAACTAGATCAAACCAGATGAAGCAAGGACATCTTATATCTAATACATAATTGACTAAAAAACTACACGCTCAAAGGAATGCTGGGCTATGCAACTTGCATATTCTTTGTACTCTTTCTCCAAGAACTGTTTTCCCAATGGGTTTTTGGATCGAACTTCTACCAAAAACATGGACTCCTAGTAGCACACCTTCGCACCAGGGCTCTATATATGGGAGGAGAGGAGAGAAATTTCATTGTACAGATCATTATGTGAACAATAAAGAAAGAGAGCCTACTTCGATAGTATTAGTCGATAGTATTAGTCAATATGCTGCCAGCAGATGTAAATGCCTACTTCTCTTGTTGCTGCAGCCTCACAAAGTGGCTAAGAATAATATGCAACAGTTTGGTTCTTAGTGATATCTAATTATTTTAATGCTGCGAGATTAGAGTTTTATGTGATGCTGTAGCACAAAAGTCATGTACCAATAGATATGGAATGGAACATGGCCTCGATTAATATGGTAAAATTATTACAGGGTCAAAAGAATTTTGATAATCCACTTTGTTGAATCCTAAACATGTTAACTTCTGGTTTGTGATTGTTTCTATTATCTACTTTGCAGAATGACAAGATGACGCTTCTGAAACCGGGGTCTCTTCAGCATATTGGAGATAACATGCTTGCTTTCCTACTCCATTCTGCAGCATCTTCAAAATTTTTGAAAGATGCACAACAGCGGAAGCAAGGAAACACAGAGCAGGATAAAGCAGTTTACTTCGATATCCTGGTATTGCAGTAAATTCTTTCCCCATCATGTGCTGCCAATTATCTTGATTGTGTGTGATGAAATCTGTCCTTGTTGGTTACTGGAAAATTCCACCAATATTAGATGAAACAGGACATTGTTAAAACTATTTAATTTTTCTCGATCGGACCATAAGGCCCGTATTTCATTAAGAGGGAAAAAACTATTTAATTTCAGATTCTGTGAAGTTCATATTGCAGTCAACTTATTTTCCCCCCTCTTCTGCCTATGTGTTCAATCTTGCAGGGAAAGTACATGGTGGTCTATCCACAGCGACTTGCTACCATGTTTCACAACTCAATCATATTGCAGTCACTTCTAATATGGGGAACATCATTGCTTATGGGTGGACACCCTGCGCTGGTGTCCTTTGCAATATCATGTTTGAGCATCATTCTAATGTTGATATTTTCTATCTGCTTACCAGTTGTGGTAGCATTTGCTCTGCCCTACATATGTCCGTTTCCTGTTCCATATGTTGCAAACCCATGGTTAATTATTGGCTTATTTGGTTCACCTGCACTGCTTGGAGCATTTATTGGTCAGCATATTGGATTTATTCTCCTGAAGAAGCATCTTCGACGTGTGTATTCCAGAACAAAAACAGGCTTAACTCTTAGCATGATGGAAAATGTTATTGACCTGGAAGCTGAGAGGTGGATTTTTAAATCTGGTTTTGTCCAATGGCTAATAGCTCTGATAATAGGAACTTATTTCAAGGTTGGATCATCATATATAGCACTCATCTGGCTTGTTTCGCCTGCTTTTGCATGTAAGTTGCTGATACTGTCTATGTTAATAGCTTGATATCGCCTTGAGTGTTTATGGCTGTTGTTATTTCTAGATGGTTTTTTGGAAGCTACTCTCTCCCCTGCTCGGCTACCTAAACAGCTTAAGGTTGTCACATTGGTTCTGGGTTTGGCTGCACCAGTTGTGTCCTCTGCTGGTTTGGCTGTTCGCATGGCTGGTGTAATTGTTGGAAGTATTGTACGCATTGACAGGTAATATGTAGACACCTTGCAGTTTATCATCTCTTTGGTTAATGTTTGATGTTGTTTGAAACATAAAGTCTTCTATCTAAAGCAACTAAGCTTTTCTTAACCTCATTTTGCATTGATGCACAGGAATCCTGGCGGACTACCAGACTGGCTTGGAAATGTAATAGTTTCGGTTGCCATTGCTGTTGTCGTCTGTTCCACGTTTGTGTATCTTCTTTCATACATTCATATCTCAGGTAAATAATGACATGCTAGATATAGTTACATTTCCTTTAATGCTAAAGTTTGCATTTCATGTTTTGACTTTCCTCTTCCATTTAGAATGAAAGGGTGTGGTTTATCTGCTAGTCTTGCACTGTACAGTATTTTCAGTTTTGTCCTTCACTGCATAATCAGTAATTTAGTAATGTATAAGTATTTGCACTGCCAAGTTGCCAACAGACACTTCTGTGTTCTCAGATTTATAGTGCAGTTATGTAACTAATGTCTGTTAAATAGCCATAGTGTTGCATTTCCTGGTAAATAACCATAGCGTCTGTCAAATAACCATATTTAATGTTCACCTATCAGAAAAGGGTTCCTGCCTTTTTTATTTAATGTTCACTGTATTGCTATCTGACCATGCTTGAAATACTTAAACTAATTCACATTTTGTAGCTTTATTTTTATGCATTTGCCTTTTCAGTTACCTTCCCAAAAGAAACTTTTGTATATGTTGTGCTTTTCTTAGGTGATAAAAGAATTCTGGGTTTACTATTATTCATATCCTTTGGCCTTTCACTTGCTTTGGCGTCAAGTGGCATTGTGCCAGCATTTACGGAGGATGTCGCTCGATCTGTAAATGTAAGCACTTCTTATGCTACTGTTATACTACAGTGCCTCTAGCTGGGTTTATCACAATATTTGGTTATGCATACCTGTGAAATTTCAATAACAAATTTCTTCCTTGTTACCCAAACCAAAACAAGAAGTACTCATCAGGGTATTTGGGAACAATGCTACTTGCACCATATATCCTCACTGCATCTCAAAACTAGTTATCAATGGCTTGGATGCCATCTCGTTCTTTTTATTTGTGTAAGGCACATGATGAATCCTTTTGAGGGACTAGTTGAAAGTAACCATATGTGGCCCCATGATTCATTTTGTTGAGGATAGTCACTACAACGTGATGGTTTGTTGCATACTTAGTTCCTAAACGCTTGTTTGTATCTTTTATGGAATCCTACTTGCCTGGATTTATCAGAATATCCCACTATTTAGCATTAATCAAGATCATTTTAGTATTGATACCTAATCGATAGTAGTAGCTGTTGGAATTGATCTCCCACCGATTAGGCCCAACGGCCTAATTGGGCCTTGACTCGTGCCCTGATCGGGGGCGCTCAACCCATTAGCGGTTGGTGGGCCCCGTCGCACAGTGCCATATAAGAAGAGGTGGGAGCCACGGGCTCAGTGCGTGAGGTTTAACGCCACAGTACACCCACCGTCTAGCCCTAGCCGATCCGAGGGCGGCACTGCCAGCGGCGGGATGCCCCACCAGTGCCTCCACTGCTTCACCGGTTGCCATGGTTAACTTCCTCTTCGTCAAGCCCGATGGTTAGGCATCCTCACCCTCTCTCCCTTTCCAGTTCATATCCTAGGATGATCTACTTGTTCTACCCGAAATGCAAAGTTTGTACCCGCTAGATCTACCACTGGACGATCTTAAAAGTATAACAATGGTACCGGAGCCGGTTGCCTAGTGTGTAGATCTAGATCTCGGGGAAAGAAATATGAAAGATTCACAGGAACCCTAGAAGGGAAAAGCAACCGTTTTTGAATCGGCTCACGAGAACCGAAACCCTAACCCTAGAAATCATATGTTCCTGTAACCCTAACGAAGCACATAGAGATGGGAGGGGGCTCACCAGGGCTCCTCCATCACCGCGACGCACGCGGAAAGGCAAATCGCGCGGAGAGAAGCATCCGACCCACCGGCCGGTGAGTCCTCGCCACCGCGGGGCGCTAGGCCTCTGGCTCGGGGGCAAAGGGCGTCGCCCGGAAGCTGCTCGACGGCGGCGCGCTCAGCCTTGGGCGAGCGCGCACGCCGGCGAGAGGCTCCGTGGCGGCGCCGCCACTGACCTCGCGGACAACTCTTGAGATTGCACTCGCTTTGTGCGGGGATTGAAGAAGGGGAGAAGGAGCGAGAAAGAAGAGCAGGGGGCCGACCGGGACAGACCCTGGCGAGGCCAGCACCTCGTCGTCGCCGGTGACCTTCACTGCACCTCGGCAGCTGCCGCGCTCAGAGAAACGCCGGGGAAGAAAGAATGATTGAGTTAGGGTTTTCGGAGGTCCAGCACCGTGAGCGGGTTTTTGTCTCGGCGAGTTTGACGGGTGACCGTCGGATGGAAACGGATGGTCCAGATCGACCGGACCAGATGTGGCCCAGGCGGGGCTCCGCTTTGCCGGCCCAGGCCCAGGTTGCGGCCTGGGAGGCAGGGGGAGCAGAACGCTCGGCTTCCACCGGGCCGGAATCACGGCTGGGCCGCGGGCCGGGAGCGCGCAACTACAGCACAACTGGGCCACAGAACTGGGCCGCCGGAAAGCGCGCAGTGCGCGAACGGCTGATGGGCCTTCGGGCCAGTTTACACAAAAGAACAGTAAAACGTCCAGAATTCAGTTTTGTTTTTTACAGAAGCAGATTTTGATGTATATTTGATTCATTTCAATTGAATTTTTGATATCCACCTCTGTTCAATTTTGAACCAACGGGATAAATTGTCTAGAGAGGAGATAAGTAAAGAGATGCTTCTGAAATGTAGATGAATCTTGTTTAAAGAATTGTTCATGTTTCCGCTGCAAAGAAAAGTTAAAGTTGATTGTCTTCTCACTAAATCCGAACCAACGAGAGGATTTAATTTGAAGAGCAATTATAGTTATTCAGTAAATGATAATAAAAGGTTGATCCTCCAGTTATTTTAGAACCAACGGGAATTTTAAATTGGAGGAATAATTGATTTATAGTTGAGATAAATTATAATATTGTTATTTTCTGACCAACGTTGATGATAACAATATTATAAGTTTATTTATGAGTTTATGTTTAAAGATTATTGTGATATTGTTATTTTTGACCAACGTTGATGATAACAACATTATAATTCTATAAGTTTATGTTTAAAGTTTAAATCTCTGATGAATTTTGCATCAAAGTGACCAATTTTTCAGAGAATAGATAAGAGACAATAGATGCTCCAGAGCGAGCAAAATGTAATGTGTTTTCAAGTTTCCGCTGCAATAGTGATGATGATCTTCAAAATTAAATTCAAACCAACGGGAGAATTTAGTTTTGAAGAGGGTTATAAGATAATTGAGTTTTCATATGTTAATTCCATTTCTGCCCAACGGTGATGTGGAATTGATGTATAAGATTGATGGTTTTGTTCTATTTCTGCCCAACGGTGATATAGAATAGAACTTAAAGTTTAAAAGTTTGTGATAGTACCCGTATGACGGGAAAAGTTTAAGAAAATACCCGCATGACGGGGTAAAGTTGGCATAGTACTTATGTTAATCTATCTCGCATGGCGGGAAAAAGTTTGTGATAGTACCCGTATGACGGGAAAAGTTTAAGAAAATACCCGCATGACGGGGTAAAGTTGGCATAGTACTTATGTTAATCAATCTTGCATGGCGGGAGAAAATTTGACATAGTATTTATCCTACATGGCGGGAGAAAGTTGTGATGACTCATGTGCTTTGAGTGTATCCCGTACAGGGAGAAAAGTTTAGGGTAGCTCTTATGCTATCCTAGTATAAGTTTAAGGAGAACAGAAAGTTACAGACGAACCTTAAGATAAGAATGACATGCAAGCGCGACTTGCGAAAGTATTAATGATAAAAGACTCTGTTGAGTTCTTGAAGTGAAATGAGGGAAAGGTACTCCCAATGAATTAAGAAATAATTTCATTTGCATGATGTAATCACGTGGATGAAGAAAGTAATCAAAGTTTCCTCATTCACAAGAGTTCATAATAGTTTTGAGTTCTGAATAGTTTTCGAAATTGTGGTAGAAAAGTTCGTACCACATTTCGAGGGGGAGAAAGGTGAGATCAATTAAGAAAGACAATTAAGAAAGATACTTCCCATAATTCAGACAATGCAATGCATACTAAAGTGATCTATAAAAGATGAATGTGATCGTCGGGGGAGTAAGACGGTCATAATAACAATACCCCTACAGTAAAGAAATAGCTAAATCCATGGACCTTTTACAGTTCCAATAGAAGGATAGCATAGTGAGCCAGTATTCATACTAGACGTGTTCAGAGTTATTAAGACGGTGCTAAATGCGCCATATGAGTTCTAGCAGATTAAACCCAAAATGAGAAAGTTTGAAGATGGAACAATCTGGGGGAGCATGGTACAAAGAAACCTGACTCCGCAAGGAGGATGAATAATGTAAATAAGGATCTTGTCACACAGGACCTTATAGAATCAATTGTCTTTTGGCAATAAAGGTCAAGAAATGTTAGTAGCTAAGGCCCCAGAAAGTCTCAAAGAATAAGAAAATCAGATACTTCTGACGTTTATAAAGTCTATATTAGTGAAATTCAAATGGAGGGTAATCCCACCTAATTTGAAGAAGCCACGAGTGGCGTTCACTTGTCTAAGTGGCGAGAAGCAAAGAAAGATGAAATGAAATCGATAATACCAATATTTTTTGGGATCTAGAATAAATTCCTAAGGAGCCAAAACAGTAGGCTGTAATGGGTCTACAAGACAAAATGTGACTCCAAAGGAAATATGTAAAGATGTAGAGCGTGACTTGAATCAAAAGTTTTTGCGCGAAGCGAATGAATAGATTACAATGAGTGCTAGTGGCACATTATGATCTGAGTTACATCAGATGAAAGTAAAGATAGCATTTCCCAATGGGATTTGTATGAAAATAATTACGTGGCATAACCCAGAAGTTTTTTGTCATGAAAAGAAAAGAACGTAAAGGATGCCACCTGTAGAAATCTCTTATGGACTAGAGCAAATCTCTAGACAGTGGCATTTAAAGTTGAAGAGTCAATTAGAAATTTTGGGTTAAAGATAATGAGAGGACAATTGCGTATGTACAAAGTTATAGAAAGGGAAATTCATTTCCTAATCTTGTGTGGTTGACACCTTAATGGTTAATAGTGATGTCAATCTAGTGCATGAAAAGAAGTTCTTGTCCTCAAGGTTGAATAAGAAAACTCTCGGTGAAATGTATCTCGTTAAAAGAATTGAAATTCACCGAGATAGAAGAAAAGGGGTATTATGACTATCGCATAGGCATGCTAAGAAAAGTTTCTAAAGAAATAAAATACCTATGCAGATAAACCTACGCCTGTTCTCATGGTCAGGGTAATAGTTTTGAGAACTTTAATGTTCCAAAAGCAATGTAAGATTGTTATAGATGGACGTCCTACATGCTTCAGCTGTTGAAAGCTTAATGAGTACAAAGATAACACATTGCCCTGACACAGTTTACGTATCCGGGTTGTTTTGGCAAAAGTCCACTCCAGATATAGATCACTGGAATGGAGTTAAAAAGTTGGCCTCATGCTAAAAGGAAAGAACAAGTACTCTCAAGTAGTTGTGGGTACAAATGTTATATTTTGGCGAGATGTTTAGTGAAACCCACATAGTAGCTAACACTCGCAGTTGGAGTTTTATTGTGGAAAAGCTCCAAAAGAAAAGTTCTAGTATCATCAGTGATGTAAAGTTATAATATAGCATGATATGAGGCTGAGGGACAGGCAAAATGATTAAGTGAACTTATACCCGGAATTGATAATGATTGTCAATAGCAATGACCATTTAAGTGATTTGCTCCTATAACAACGAGTCCAGTGTGCTGCCAAACACATTGACATTAAAGTTATACGTCGTTAAGGAGAAAGTCCGGAATCATACCAAAGGGTATTGAACATATAAGTGACAAGAAAGTGCTTTCGGATCCGCTTACCAAAGGCTTACCACCCAGTGTGTTCAGAGAACGCACAGTCGACATGGGTTTTATGGTATAGCCTATGATTTCCGGACAATAAAGGGCCCAAAGTTAAAGAATCTGTTTCAGATCAGAGATGTGTATTGTAGCTGTTGAATCTATCGGCGACTGACCGTGACGATGAGGCATGCTCAATACACTGATTTGTGATGGAACAAATAAAAGTAAAAGAAATTAAAGTCAAAGTTTAAAGTTAAAGTAAGTTGAGATCAAGGGGGAGAATGTTGGAATTGATCTCCCACCGATTAGGCCCAACGGCCTAATTGGGCCTTGACTCGTGCCCTGATCGGGGGCACTCAACCCATTAGCGGTTGGTGGGCCCCGTCGCACAGTGCCATATAAGAAGAGGTGGGAGCCACGGGATCAGTGCGTGAGGTTTAACGCCACAGTACACCCACCGTCTAGCCCTAGCCGATCCGAGGGCGGCACTGCCAGCGGCGGGATGCCCCACCAGTGCCTCCACTGCTTCACCGGTTGCCATGGTTAACTTCCTCTTCGTCAAGCCCGATGGTTAGGCATCCTCACCCTCTCTCCCTTTCCAGTTCATATCCTAGGATGATCTACTTGTTCTACCCGAAATGCAAAGTTTGTACCCGCTAGATCTACCACTGGACGATCTTAAAAGTATAACAGTAGCTCCTTTTTGCGAATCAACAGAATATAGTAACTTGATGATCTGTCTCTTCTCAGGTTGTACATGTCGTCGATAACACAGGAATAGATGAGGGAAATAGAGAACCAGTATCCTATATTTCTTTGTTTTCCAATACACCTGGAAAGTTGACAAATGAATTAGCGGACCTTGGAGATGAAGGATTTTCTTGTGGAAGGAATATGACTACTGACTTTGTTACGTTTACAATGAAGTATGGTTGTTTGAGTTACAAAGGGAGCAATACTGGATGGAGCAAGTCTGAAGTTCCTGTGCTCCTTGTAGGAAGTGATTCAGTTACAGGTGGTGCTCGACAGACAGTAGTATCAGTTGATACCAAGTCATCCACGCGTTGGACACTTGGAATCAACAAAGAGGAAATCGATGACTTCACTGTTAAAGGTGAGTTGAACCATTAAATTAAATAGATATATAACTCTAGAAAACAGGGAACTTTCCGACGAGATCATTGCTTTAGCTTGTCAGCTAGTACTGATACTGATAAATATCAGTACAAATGTGTACCAGTAAGGCTTTGAGCATGCTTGAAAGTATGACTAGCTGATTTTCGCTTTCCACATCATTTGACATTTCTTTATGTATTCTGTTCAGTGGATTCGGAGAAAATAGTCTCACTCGGCGATAAGAGCGAGATAGATGGGTGGCATACGATCCAGTTTGCGGGCGGCAAAAACTCGCCGACAAAATTCCAGCTAACCCTATACTGGTCGAACACAGAAACATCGCAACGAGAAGCTAAACAAGCGGTGGATGCTCCTTTGCTGATAAAACTAAGAACAGATGTGAATAGAGTCACACCACAGGTCGCAAGGGTTCTCGAGAAGCTGCCACGGTGGTGCACGCCCTTCGGCAAGTCCACTTCTCCTTACACGCTAGCCTTCCTGACGGCCCTTCGTGTCGATATTTAGTCAGCAACATTTGTTTGTTTCCCATACATAGGTGTCCCCAGCTTTCGTTTGCCCTGTATTTTTAGCTGTGCGTATTATTAGTTTTTCATCCAAAGATATCAAGTTATATAGGCCCCACAGAATGTACACAGAAGCTGCCAGAAGCACACAGGAGTTAGGGATAGGCATCAAATAAACGTACAATTACAGGGCAGCCTGGTGGAAACGTGCTTTGCGTTTGTATTAGTTTCTTATAAATGTGAAAGGTTTCAGATTAGTTTGTGCTATTATTATGTACACAAAAAGCATATCTATTCGTGCTCCCATTGTTCAAGGTTTTGGATTTCTTGGCCGGTTGACCCAAGCTCCATATGAAGTATTCAATATCACGAGGCAAATTACGTTTACTCTCTGGGTTCCCTGCCTGGCTGCCTGTGAGACGTTCGTGTGGGAGAGCCAAAACAGCTCGCCTGCCTGGGCAGATTGTGTGGGGAGCCAACCAAAACGGCTCATGGCTGACTTGGAACCAAACGTGCCCTAGGCTTCAATATTGAATCGTTTTGTCAAAACTCATGTTTCGCTTATTCTTAATTGTTCCTTACGTAAAGCTAGCTTGCTAGGCTGGCAAACAAGAAAAGCAACAGATCCATCAATTGCTGAACAAGCAAGATTTATATTTAGAATTGTGTTTAGCCGAGCATGTCACACTCCATACAAACCCACTGAACAAGCAAAAAATCCATGCAGTAACAAGTTAACAACTGAAACCAGTCACACATCGCAAAGCATAAAACACAGTGTCACATGGAGACACATTCGGCCATGCTCGCAACCAACGCCCTTGGACCCAGGGACCAGGGCAAGATCAGGTGCACGAACCGGTACGCCTCTTATTCTCGTCACGCACAAGCACAGTAATAGACAATGCTGGGCAACATCCACTGCTGCAAAGGAGATTGGTGGTATATTCTGAGGTAAGTAGCCGGGGAAGAGTAGCGGTGACACTCTGGGAGGGCAAAACCATTGAATCTGTTTCTTGGGAGCTTCAGCTTCAGCTTACGAGCTTCCTTGGAAGGAGAGCCCTATCACCTGGCATCTCGTATGAGCGCCGGAAGGGGTCGGCTGGGCCATGCCATGCCCTGGATCCCACGGGCAAGGGGCGCTTGACAGTGTTCCCATGGGTTCGATACTTCAGGTCTGTAGCGAACCTCTCGGGACCCAAACCAGAAACCCTGTTGGGGCCCATTGACAGCTGAGACAGCTTCTCGGCAAGGTCAGGTGCACGGGGGTTCTGATCCTTGGCAAGGTAATTCCCTGCTCAGAGACCAAAGTTTGCAATGTTAGTTCAAAAGTAACTAGACCAAAGTTCTTACTTTTCTGATCCACAGAATGTTCAGGAACAGTACTCACCATTGCTCCTTACTGCTGCTGGTCTGGACCAAGACTGATTCATCACGTTCGCCTTTGTCACCTTATGGTTAGTCTCTGGGAGCTGCAAAAGATTAATGACAAATATTGAGTTGCTGAAAATGTAAAGCAACCAGCTATATGAACAGCTAAGACTAAGAGATTATATTCACCTGGTGATCCAACTCCAATTTCCTTTGCACACCAGCTGCAACGTTGGCAAGGCAGAAAAGTAAGAACCTCCAGAGGCAAAGCCACAAATCCTTTAATAAGAACTGAGTAGGCCGTGCCAGCCCAAACACATACCTGCTCTTGCTGGAGTGTTATTGCTCAAGTATGAGTAATTAACTGTTGGCCTCGCATTGGGTACAGTCCCCATGGAGTATCTCCTAATGTTCTTCTGATCCACAGCTCCTTTAGCCCCAGCTGCAGAAGTAGAGATCCATTATGTGAATGTGAACTTGTCCAACAAGGATGTAGTGATGTATTCATGAAAAAGAACATGAGTATGCATATCTCAAGGATACTGAGGTACCTGATGGTGGTGTTGCTGCATATCCGGTGGATTTGAAGCGAAGTGAAGGAGGGACATAGAAGCACGTCTGCAAAACACAATGATGGTAAGGTCGTGAAACAGGTTAATTCATCAACCAGTATGTAAACCTTGTCAGAAGAATGACCTGAAAGAAGGGATGTTGCAAAACCTCCACTGCTGTTGGCCTTCTTCGTGGGTCCCATGAGCAAAGCCACTGTTACAGATAGTAATTTGTTATCTATCAGTTATTGGGACGCGTTTACAAACAGAAAGGGGGGAGGAACACTTTAATTAAGCAGGAAAAAAAGGGAGTGTTGAACGTTGACACTTACCGAAATAAGGCTGATTGCATCTTCACTTGCTAAGGGAACCACTTCCGAAAGATGTACGCTTTCACACTGAAATATGACATAGCACAGTTATGCCACTAACAGTCACTAATATGAAAATATCTTACAAGAGATAAATCTCTATACCTGAGGGAACTGAAAACCTATAGATGCTGCTAGCTGCAGTCCTTCAGGCCAAGTGCGCTGATTCGGAGTGCCAAGAATGCTACAGATTTTGTAGAGTTCATCTGGTTCACTGAGGAAGATAAAACATGGAGTTACATATAGCCTTTTCTAAACAAAATAACTTCTAAGAAAGGCAGTTGCTTCCTAGGATCACTTATTCAAAATCGCCTTTCTGTAAAGTAACTGGATTGCTATTTCTGATAGAAGCTAAGCTGACTGTTGTCAATTTTCCATTGTATAAAATTAAATATTGAAAAGGAAATACTATATCCTATCATAGTTTATTAAAATGGTCAACACTAAATTTTTTCACCTATGTAGCATGCTTTTCTTAGTATAAGCAGCCTCAGTTCAAATATGGAGTGAAACTATATATGTTCAAATGATTGACACACGCTAACCAAAACAGAGTTGCGATCAATTTGGTTTTAAGAACCATGTGTACCTTGAGCCAGGAAAAAGTGGTCGCAGCGAAAAAAGCTCGGCGATAATGGCACCCATTGCCCACATGTCTGAAAATATGATAGGAAATAAACACATTAATAAAATGGCACCAATTTACCCTCCGGCTTTCAGGTAAAGACACAAATATTTTTCACTTACCAACTGCTGCATTGTAAACAGTAGCCTGTAGAAGAACTTCAGGGGCACGATACCTAGTCAATAGTAAGCATTAGAATATTCTATTATTTTGTACGCTTTAAGCAAATAACTTCAAACATAACCTACCAACGAGTGGACACATATTCCGTATACGGTGGCTCAGAAGAAATTTCACGAGCAAGCCCAAAATCCGCTATCTTGATGAGCTCCTTTGTAACAAGCAAATTTTCTGAAATTGCATAAGTTATACCAAGATCGATTATGATTGTTGCCATTTGCTAACAACACTGAACACATTCCCAGATGGAACACAGTACATGTAATAAGTTAAATAAAGAACAGTGCTGCAAGATTTCATTACTTCCATGCTCTTTTTTCCTCTTATGATCTTATGTCCACAGCTACTATGAAAAGAACTAGAATCCATCACCCACTACTACTACAACAACAACAAAGCCTTTTAGTCCCAAGCAAGTTGGGGTAGGCTAGAGTTGAAACCCAACATGAGCCCCTAGTCACGGTTCAGGCACGTCGATAGCTGCTTTCCAAGCACTCCTATCTAAACAAAGATCTCTAGGTATATCCCAACCCATTAAATCTCTTTTTATTGCCTCCCCCCATGTCAGCTTCGGTCTTCCTCTACCTCTCTTCACATTGGTATCTCGACTTAGGATTCCACAAATACGCAGCAGCAAGGGTTCGAACCCAACACCAACCGCAGCAGCCCAAACTGCATTACCCACTACCATGTATATATTTTCTGGTTCTGAAAGTGGATCACTCAGCAACTACATCATACACAGGGAATGAACAGACATTTCACCTACAGCAATTTATAACTAACAAAAGGTTTCTTGAACTTTATGTAACCTCAGAAGACACAGTTCATATAGAAAAATGCAAGGCAGCTGTTCCTGAGCTTATAAGTGATAGTCCCTCCAGTCAGTCAAATATACATGGTGTTTTAGACATCAAGATTGAACTGCGTGTAGAACTATTTTGTTGTCCAAAATGTCATGTGAAAATGACTGGAGCTAGTAACTTGTTTCGCAACAAACAGGAACCATAGACCAACCATTGCAACATTAAATGTAAAAAAACAGATGCAAAATCACATACCAGGCTTAAGGTCACGGTGAAAATATCCACGCTGATGCATGTGACTCAGAGCTTGAAATATTTGAAAGCACCAGTTTCGGATTTCAGTCTCTGAGAAGGGCTTCCCTCTGCTCTTCATCAGTTGATAAAGACTACATTCCTAAAACAACGAAGAACATAAACTTTAGTAACCTTACAGAGTACAAGCGCAGAAACGACACATGAATAAGGGCTATGATATGTCCATACCATGTACTCAAAAACAAAGAACAACGTATCATTCTCTCTTATGACTTCTTTGAGCTTCACAATGTTTGGATGGTTCATCCTTCGCAGGGACTGATTAAAAAAAATAAGTAACTCAAAAGAATGCCACAGAACATTATAAAAATTAGATAGGTTTAAAGCAACAATCACCTTCACTTCGCGGAGGTTTATGCACTCTTCCCAAGAATAATATTTTTTCTTCATCTTCTTGATCGCAACCTATCAGCCCAGGTATCTTAATGAGGTGAAAAGGCTAACAATGGGCAACTAAACTGTGTAGCCGCTGAAAAAAGTTGAGGTGTAACAGAAGCAACAAATGGGCAAGCCTAATGACATACCACTCCACCACTTTCCTTATTGGTTGCACGCCAAACACTCCCAAATGTTCCATCACCAACTTCCTTGATGATCGTATACCTGGAACACAATGCCAAAACGAGGTAAGCAGACATCCAAAACAGCTTAGAGAAGATGCTAAGTTCTTATAATCATCTGGTTATAGAGGATCTTCACCTCTCCATTTTATTAGCTGGTGGTGCGCAGAACTGCCCTTATTTCAGAACAGTTGTATAGTAACAAACAAGACTCATATATGTATCACAGGAGCGTCTTTGGATGTTACAACACCAAAGTCACTGGAGACTCCTCTCAAAGCTATGTATGCTATTCCCATGCTTTGCGCAACAAAATCTTGAACACCTCTGCTCTGAAATTAGCACATAATGGATTTGGTATTAGTTAAGTAAAACTACATTTTCTAATGCTACATAATGATGAATCGTGAATGGACCATGTCTACATTAGAGAGTGCACACGTACCTGATGTCATGCCATCCAAAGTGAAGGCTGGTGAAAGGTAGCGTAACCAATACACACCGAACTTTGGACTGACCAGAATGAAAACTTACAGCGGTAGGGTAGAAGAAAGCTAGCAGAGAACAAAAACCAGAACCTGTCGGGGGGGAATATGAGTGAGAACTGGAATAGGCAGGATACAGAACATGTAATGCTAGTAGCTTAGCTATTGGTGAAAGGATACCTAGAGCTTATATGTGACGGCAAAGCTCTAAGCGTTAGATTCAAGTGTCCAGAGATGTCTTGATGGTAACTTTTGCCAGCCAATTAGCACCAAGACAAAGATTACCGAAATGTTGCCAGAAAAACAGATCCACCATGCTCAAATAAGTGTGCTACAGCTGCATTGTAATCACTAGGCAACTCTAATGTCTGACAGCATGGGACCAGGCAAGGCAGTTGCTAAGCGCGGGGTGATCCTCAGGTGCAGTTGACAAAAGAGATGACCAAGAAGTCTCCGTAAAGACAAAATCTCCAGCCAAGAACTTCCTCGAGCAGCGAGATGTGGGATACAGAGGAACTTGCAGCGTAGGGGGTGTACTCCATATCCTTGCTGAAAATGCTATAACTCCAGCAGAGCACGGTGATGAAACCTGCATAACAAGTACATAAAGTGGTAATTAGGCAACAAATTGGCAGTCTATGAATGTGCGAAAGTGAAGTCACACGGTAGGTCACACACAACCTGAATGCATGATCTACCTAACTAGGTTACTAACTAGTTGGAGCCTAGCTAAGTAGATTACGCACAAGGCACAACACATAGGTGCATCGGAATCAGAATCAAATAAAAGAGCACAAGCATGCATCGATGCGTTGAAAATCCCAATGGATTCTTCTACAGTGAAGAATATTGCAAATATCAATTGGATCTAAGCTCAAAGGTCCCAACAATTCGAATCAATTGGTGTTTTCCTATCTCTCCCAAATTAGCACAAAGTTTGGATACAGCAAAAGCACAAGAGCTGGATTTACAGAATTACACCCACACCGCTATACACGAGTACAGCACAGACACATCTATTACAATTTACAAACCATGCAGCCCCTAAAAACAAACCAATTAGACATCTAGAGTTCACAGCGGCAGCATACATAATTTGAGCATAGAACAGTATGATAACTCACCGCTGCCTAATTGAGCATGAACCAGCACAATAACGCCCCGGAACCATGGCGAGACCCTAATCAAACCTAAGCGACGCAAACACACAGCTACCCCCTGCCTAATTTCACAAATCAAGCACCCACGCGACCGCCAGGCACACGAATTGCCCACCGCGGACCAACCACCAGCCCCAATTTGAATGAAAACAGACGGGATCCGACCACGCGAAACACGCCCCCTCGTCCCCGACCCGGATCTCACCGGCCGATCGGCGACCCGCCGCACGATCCCCGTACCCCCGACCGACCACGCCGAATTCCCCACCCGGCTACAGCCCCAAGCCGATCCCTCGACGCTCCCGCCACCAATTCTGCATCCACAAATTCGGAAGGGCTCGGGCCGGGACGAACGACGCACCTGGGAGCCTCTCGGCATAACCGCGCGCCGCCGCCGCCGCCGAAGGGTCCGGGGGACTTTCGCACCGCCGCCTCCAGCGCTGATGGGGTGGGGGAGGAACGGGTGGGTGGGTCAACACCGCCGCGCGCGCGGTGTGGAGGAGGAGGACGACGACGAGGAGGAGGTGGGGGAACACGGATTGGAGAGGTGGGTTGCTTCGAGGATTTTTCTGCCGCCCTCGCCTTAATTTATCTGCCCCTGTCCGTCCGCGGTCCAATGTGGCGCCTGTTTTGCGCCCAGGTCCCTGTATGACTCCGGTATCGCAGAACCGGGCTCCCCCTCGACCACGGACCATTACCTCGTGTTCAACGCTCCAATTGTGCACGTTCTTGCGAGTTTGTTTATAGGAGGATGGTAGAGATTTTTGTATATCGAGACAAATTTTCTTCAATTTGGCTACGTAATTTCCAAGAAGAAATATTAATATTTATATATCCAGTATATTTACTTAAAAAATATATGTTTTAATAATCTCATTATTCTCGTTCTATATTAAATTCTATATATTTGATTAAGTACTCTATTGTTGTTGCAGCACGGTTTTTTATTTCTTTCTAAGTGGCATGTTTCATTTTGGAAGGATATCATGGATTTGCTTTTTCTTTTTGTTTCTCATATGGCAACATCACATCGATTCAGAGAATTACATATAACTAGATGAATTCCTCGCTCGTTGCTGCGGGTAGTCAAGAGAAAATACAGATAGGCAAGCTTACATAAATAAGAGGACAATAAATGGTTCAGCTGCTCCATTCCTAATAAATGCATTTTAGTATTTATACGATAGTGGGGGTGAGGCCCTCGTGATGATGTGGCTTCACGAAATCGCAGAGAAATAGAATAGTAGAGTTTACTTTTATAAGATATATAGATTAATTACTAATTCTATTATCGGGATCTAAAGGTAGTAGTTTGTAGTTTTTTGTGGCAAAGGAATTTAATCTTCTCTGGGAGACAACAAGCGAAGAAAACTACTCTTATGTGAGTAGTGATCCTCCACGAGGCACAACAGTTTAATCACATTCACATGGTGGTTTATACGAGTTCGTCGGTCAATAATCTGACTTCAAAGGGCTGAATATGCAAATAATTGATACGGTGGTAGTTTATGTATATAGTTTATAGATTAGAAACTGCTAATTACACCGTCTTTGGTGGTGGTCGGCCTCTGTTAGCTTTTTAATAATTTCATTACAGCGCTGTAGTCGATGAATGCGAGTTGATGGGCTGTGGATTGCAACATTATTAATGTTGGTGTGGATACGAATGATTTGTTTGGGTGCCATGATTACCTTGATAAGTATATGCTTTACAGTCAGCAATGTGTCATCTTTTTTGCATTATTTTACCATAATATTTATCCTTAGCACGTTCCACCTTTGAATAAATGCAACGGGCATGTTTGAATTGAGCCCGTTCGCTTCGCTGAAAGTACTATTCGCTGATTTATTGTGAGAGCATTGTTTCAGCTGAAAAAACAAGCTGAAAAGTATGAATTATTGTTATGCCTCCACGAGTCTACTTGGAAGTTCAGAAGCTAATAGAAAATGGGGTTTACAATCAATCTCCATGGACGAATCCATAAATTTGCACTTTCATCACAAAAACAAAATTTAAAACAACAGCTATTTTTTTCAAAAAAAATTTGATGTGCACGAAAAGGATTCCTTTAAAATATTAAGGCCAGCTAAGTTTTTTTCCATCAGTATCTTTACCGATGGCCGTACTTGACGGCTCACCACTGGGCCGGTCCAGTAAAACAGGAACGCTAAAGCCACCAATCCAGCTGGACCCTGTATTCTACTGAGCTGCATGGCATCTCAGCCGATCTCTAACTATTGAGGAAAAGGTCCAATTTACCTTTTTGGTCAATCTTTTTTTTTTATAATCATCCCATTTTTCTCCATGAGCTACAAAATCAGTTTTTTTACCATCTCAACTTTTGAACAGTTTTTTTCACACCTTAGATAGTTTTGATGATGGTTTTGCTGATGCAACGCCGCATCAGAGGAGGTAAATCAGACTAAATTGAAAGTTCATGGAGGTAATCAGAATAATTTTTTAAAAAAAATATCTAAAATTTCATAAAAACAAATTTCCAAAAATTTATCTGAACATTTTAACTTGAAAAATATGCAATTAAAACTCCTAAAACTTAGTTTCTTCTTAGAAAATTTGTTTTACCTCAGAAAATAAGCACCAAAATGAGTCCATCAAGATTCAATCAATTTCAAGCTAGGCACCATAAACAGAGCATGATTTTAGAAGAATTTTGAAACTAGTTTCACAATTTTCTAAGGTATAAAACAATTTTGGTATGGATTTTATAAGATTATTAAACCATATTTTAGGATTTTGAATTCAATATTTTTCCATGTAAAAACATTTAGATAATTTTTTGAAAAAACATTTTTATGATTTTTTGGATATTTTTTGACAAATATTTCTATTCCGATTTATCTCCCCGAAATTTCAACCTAGTCGAATTTACCCCCTAACGTGGTGCCACATCAAAAAAATCACCACCAAAACCATCCAAGGTGCAAAAACAAACAAATTTAAAAGTTGAGGGGGTTAAAAACATTGATTTTGTAGTTTACGGAGGAAAATCAGACAGTCACGAGGAAGATAGATTTGACTTTTTTCTTTTTAATGGACCGGCCTAGTGGACCTGGCCATCGTGCTGTTTGTCTGGCATCTGGGGTTTTTTCACGAAATGAATCGACAGTGCCACTATTATAGCCGAAATTACAAACAAATAGCCCTAGGCGACTATCTACTAGTCTTTGTTCTTTGGATGCTGAACCGATTCTGGGTTCAATCCTTTATGTATTCAGTTTATAATTGATGACGATTCATCATTGTTTGAGTAATGGAAATCCTTATTTCCCTTAATAAAAAAAGATGCCACAACAAAAAAAACAAACTAGTAAAAAAAAGACAGCTAAAGCAACAAAGATATGGCCCATTCGTGGCCTCCTCAAAGGCCGGAAGAAGCTTGGCCGGCCTTGATATTTTCTTGGATTATTTTTTCGTGCATTCTTGGGGGAAATGGTGTTTCGGAACCACTAATTGTTTGACCAATCGGACCCGAGTAACCGTTCGGTCATATCCAAGTGCGAAATCTTTTATATGTTTCGTGAGCAAGGGTAATGATGTGATACCGAATGGAAGTTCAGAGAACCAACTCCCACCAATTACTTAAGTATAAATTGAGTGTGAATTGTACTTTTTAGCATATGGTGAATGTCAGCCTGGGCGTTCGGGTTACCCGAAAAGTTCGGGTCGGGTAATTCAGGTTTTGAAAAATTCGGGTATTGAGAATTATTACTCGATTAGAGGAAAAAAACACTACCCGCAATTTCGGTTACCCGTAATTTCGGGTTCGGGTTCGGGTATTACTCGATTTACCCGAAATATATAAAATGACAGTGAACACCCAAAGAACACATATTTTTACGAAGAACTAGAACTGGACAGATTTTTATAAAACTTTTCAACCACAGGTGCCAAACTGCAACACAATAATACTAAATAGTCTTGTCTCTTGTGCGAATGCAACATGCAAGCAAGTACTGCAAACCACGACAGCCAACAGGTTCAAACGTCGGGCAGCTGAAGAGGTTGCGTATTGACTCGTTGGGCTGTGGCCCTACGCTATTGGCTGTTTGCGCGGCGGAGTAATACGAGTCTATGACTCTACGACTACCTGGGTGATTTCTAGTGCGGGTAGATCGGGTACCGGGGCATACTACCCGATTTACCCGAAATAAATTCGGGTAATAGCATTCACTACCTGAATTAGACTTCGGTTACTGCGGGTTCGGGTTTTTTCGGGTTCGGATGCGGGTATTTCGGGTTCGAGGTTCGGGTATCGGGTTTTGTGTCCAGACTGAGGTGAATGTATCATCATCGTTCATTATGACTTATTTTTCATTTTAAAACTCGTACACCAAACAAGAATATAAATTCCTTCTTAAACTCCCTTTCATTAATTTTGCTACAAACCAAACTGGGACTAGGTTAAAAATTAAATTCATATCTTAATTCATTTAATCTATTGACAAATACTCCTTCCATATTCTTTTGCAAGGTGTGTCAGTATTTTTTGTTTTTCTTTGATACTGGTGTTCCATTACAAGTTGCACTAATCATGCATGGCATGGCTGTTCGGGTGAGCGGAGCCTAGCTGCCTAGGCCACGGCCAATCAAGCTTGCGCATGCATGGTTGTTGGGACCTGGGACAGTGAGCTTAGACCATGGCCAGGAGAGTACAATGGCCAACAGAGCGCTGCATCCAGTGGAGAATTATTCTACTATGATGGCGTCTTGGTGCCGACTTAAACTAAACCCCTTCACGCCTAGCAAAAGAATAAGGCTTTGTTTGGTGCAGGCAAATTCACATCAATCAACATGTGTTGGTTTGGAGTAGAACTTAAATAATTTTCACCTCAGTCCACCCCAACACATATGGATTGACGTAATTTCGAAAACATCCAAATAAGGCCTAAGGAGGAAGCAAATTTCATGCCCCTACCTTCAGTAGCTGTTCAGCGCAAGTCATTTTAGGAGAAAATTATATCATGTCCATCCCTATCTTGAGTAATAGTAAACTTAAAAACTGCAAGTTTTTCATGACTAGTGAGGATGGAACACGTACCATCGACTCATCTTCACCGGCGAAGCACAAGCGAATGTGCCATAACGATGTACATCCCACTTTTTAGTATGCTAAAGAAAAAGCAAACATTTATCAACTAGAGATGGGGATGAAATTGAGATATATTCCTCCATAAACTTTTGTTGCCAAAGTATGTATAATTTTCAAATGAATGGCCTTTACGTACGTGGTTCCTTACGTAAATCCATCAGAAAATCATTTCATCACCAGCGATGGTTCAGTTCGCATAAAAAACCACATGTGAAAATGATCGTAGTCCAAGCTTATCAAGCCACGCAAGAGTGGAAAGAGAACCAAACATTCATATAATCCACGTACTCTTCAAGAACTAACAAAGTCGTTTCATAAGAAATACTCATGCAATGTTTTATCATCTAAAAATAAGGCAATCAAAATCACCCCTTCGATTCCCTAAAAAAAACCACCCTTTCGAAGAAGAAAAAACAAAAATGACATCCAATTTATCCAATAGGCATGTTGGAATGTTGAAACAAATTACTAAGATATCTTACCCCCACAACAGAGAGTCTCTTATACCCTCTCTGATCAAAATTATAAGTTGCCTTAACTTCTCTGATACATAGATTTTGCTATGTATCTAGACATACGTTACATTTATATACATAGCAAAATTGATATACCAAAAAAATTAAAACAACTTATAATTTGGAACGGAGTGAGTATTAATGGATGGATCACAGATGAGTACTCCCCTCATCTAAAAAGAATGTCATTCTTGATTTTGTAGGAGTCAATAAATATCAAGTATGACCAAGTATATATATTAATACTAAGAGAACTGATCCAATACTCTTTTTTTTCTTAAAAAATGCTATAAAAATGCTCTAATACTTTTTTTCCTAAAAAATGCACAGATCTAAAAGCATACTATCCAATTAATTATTTTCTATTTCCTCCGTTTCAAATTATAAGACGTTTTGACTCTTAGGTTTTGCTATGCACTTAGATATACACTATCTATATATATAATGTACATAAAAAGCCAAAATATTTTATAATTCGGAATTGAGGGAGTAGATTATTTTCCTCTTGGGTCTCGCATGAGCCTAGCCCATCCAACTCAGCCTGAGTCTAGCCTTGACGTGTCGGTCGAGCCGTCGCCACAGCAACTTGGCGGTTCGTTGCTCCGTGGTGCCTAGAACCAGGCACTTTTAAGCGAAACAAAAAAAAACCCAAAACGTCGATCTTTTGGTTTCGGCTTTAGTTTTCGAATTTCAGAAGTTTGGTGTTCAATATTGGCATCGGTTCTTACCACAAACCGAGCCAAACTACAAATAACCGAACAAAACCAGAAATCACAGACAAAACCTTTTGCTTCGGCGCTCCCACACCGCCTCGACCCATCCACTCACAGTGCGCTCGAAACCCTAGCTCCTAGGTTCCCCGGCGCGGTTTGGCGGCCACTGGCTCCTGGTTCTTG
Organism: Saccharum hybrid cultivar R570; assembly: GCA_038087645.1. Lineage (NCBI taxonomy): Eukaryota > Viridiplantae > Streptophyta > Magnoliopsida > Poales > Poaceae > Saccharum > Saccharum hybrid cultivar. The sequence continues at coordinate 3,693,667 of JAQSUU010000254.1, read as the reverse complement.
TGACGGCGATGAGCAGCGCAGCGCAAGAAGCGGTGGCGATGGTGTAACGCCTCAGAATCTAAATGGCTCTTCCACTCAGTGTTAATTTGTACGATTTCCATACATGCATGTGTTCGTTTCTAGCTTTTGGTTTAGCTTCTGGCACCGCACCTATAGATTTTTCCCGGGTCCGTGAGACCGTCACTGCCAAGAAGTGCCCTTTATATGTTATCTTGTTTCCCAGCTCTCGGTGCTCTGCATCAAAGTCACTCCTAGTCAACCACTGTCAACATGCCGCTTACTTCCTCTACTCTCGCCAGGCTGGCGACATGTAAGTATCATATTTGCATCTCAGCAGAGTATGAACGCCTTCGTAGTTGATCTTTCTGATAAGTTGTTGCAAAAACCTTATGCTGATTATCTTTTATTTGGTCTCTCAGTAGGGTTGATCATGTCTGGTATAGTGACGATAGTTGCCATAGTTGGCTGGTTCATCTACCTGTGTGCCAGACTGACTTTTCCCGGATCCGGTAGCACAGGCATGGCATCGCTCGATCTCGTCAAGGCGGCAGCACCGGCGGCACGGGCGAGGCAAGGTCCGCCGCTGCCGTCGAGATGGAGAGCATGGCCTACTTCTTCGAGGACATCCAAAACGAGCGGCCAGTCCGCTTCACCTCGCAGCAGCTGGTCGCCTTCACCCGCAACTACTCCCAGCCGGTCGGCTCCGGCGGCTCCGGCGTGGTGTACAGGGGGCGGTTCCCGAGCGGCGCGGCGGTGGCCGTGAAGGTGCTCCACAGCACGCTGGGCAAGCGCGCCGAGGAGCAGTTCATGGCGGAGGTCGGCACCGTCGGGCGGACCTACCACGTACAACCTCGTCCGGCTTCACGGCTTCTGCTTCGACGCCGCGGCGAAGGCGCTTGTGTACGAGTACATGGAGAACGGGTCGCTGGACGGGGCGCTTGTGTACGAGTACATGGAGAGCAGGTAGGAAGGGGTAGTTTGGCAAGCTCCACGAGATCGCCGTCGGGACGGCGAGGGCGCTGAGCCGCTGAGGTACCTGCACGAGGAATGCGCGCAGAGGATCGTCCACTATGACATCAAGCCGGAGAACGTGCTCCTGAGCCCCGGCCTGGAGGCCAAGGTCTCCGACTTCGGCCTCGCCAAGCTGTGCGACAGGGAGGCCAGCCGCCTGATGGTCACCGGCGCGCGGGGCACGCCCGGGTACGCCGCGCCGGAGCTGTGGATGCCAATGCCGGTGACGCACAAGTGCGACGTGTACAGCTACGGGATGCTGCTGTTCGAGGTGCTGGGAAGGCGCCGGAACCTCGAGCTAGGCCACGGCGTCGGCGGGCCGGAGAGCCAGGAGCAGGAGTGGTACCCGAGGTGGGTGTGGCGCCGGTTCGAGGCCGGCGAGATGGACGCCGTGCTGCTGCGCGCCACCGCCGCTGATGCCGAGCTCACGGAGAGGGTGTGCAAGACGGCGCTCTGGTGCGTGCAGCTCCGGCCGGAGGATCGGCCGTCCATGGGCAGCGTCGTGCGGATGCTGGAGGGCGACGACCATATCGCGGCGCCCCGCAACCCGTTCGCGCACCTGGCGCCCGCTGCTCACCTCTTGTCGTCCGGGGACTCCACTTCTCCGGTCAGCAATGACGGATCCTATCTTCACAAATCTCAAACCTCCGAAGCAAAAACAGAGCCTAGATTTAGACTAAAATCATTTTTTTCTTAAATGTAACTATTGTTTATAAAAAAATATTGTCAATGTTATTTTACTCATTATGGATTATAAATATTAGTTTTTTAAAAAAATCAAATAACATTATGTTTAGACGAGTGGGGGGGGGGGGGGGGGGGGGGTTGAGACATTTGTGATCCGTCCTTGAGGCAAGTTTTAGTGGGAGAAGTCTAGACTCCCTTGTGTTACAAACATAGTAAACAAGACTTATTCCTATAAAACTCATTTTATCCCATGAAATTATTTTCATCTGGTTTGTAGACTTTAGGAGGTCTCTCTGTGAGTGAGTTTGGTAATTGGGGGAAGCTTCTTAACCACTTACAGCAGATTTCTTTAGACCCTAATACAAATGATTCTGCTATTTGGGCCCCGGAGAAAAAGGGGTACACCACTAAATTTCTCTACAGGTTTTTGTCTAACAGGGGGTTCCCCAACAGGATTGCTGCCATTATTTGGAAATGTAGAATCCCTCTGAAGATTAAGTTTTTCTTATGGCAGATGTTCAACAATAAACTGCCGGTGGATACGAGTTTGATTAAACGAGGATGGAAAGGGAGTGGGAAATGTTGCTTGAGTGATGTGTGGGAGTCTATTGATCATATCATGTTTCACTGTGTTTTAGCCAAACTTTGTTGGAGCATTCTTGGGAGGTTTTTAACTGGGATAATATGCCAAGATCTTTGAAATCTTTCTCTGAGACTTGGCTTATGGGCAAGGGGCCGCTGCCTAAGAAGTTGACCATGTTTCTATTTGCAGGATTCTCTTGGGCTCTCTGGAATACCAGGAACAAGATGGCGATAGAGCACAAATTCCCAAAGTCTCCAACTGACGTCATTTACCTTGCATTATCCTATCTGCAGAAGTGAGCTGTGCTGCTGAGGGACGAAGATCGAGAGCGTATGGAAGCTATTAAAGGGGAGATCATGAACTGGATGAAGACTTTCGAGCCTAATGAAGTGCTCATCTCAGACATCGTTGAGATTTGATCCTATCTGTAATAGGTCTATGCTGGTTTGTGATACTTTTTGTAATAGGCCTCTGTTGCTTTTGGTTATTTCCTTGTTAAACTGGTGATCCCAGTCCTGTACCGAATGTTATTGTTTTCTTAAAAGCAGAGATTCGCCTCTTTTCAAAAAAATGAAATTATTTTCATCTCTCTATTTAAATTATGCTACGTCAACTTATTTAAGACATCTGCTCTGGTACTCCTCCCTAAAAAAAATTTTGCACGAATTTCAAAGCAACCAATTAAAGTCTTAAATTTGTTTCTTAATTATTTTCTGTTTGGGTCACGATTGGACCCAGCCCGTCCAATCCAGCCCTGGCCCTAAAGTAAATTCACCGTCTGCTATTCATTTGTGCCCTTCGTTTAGTGATTGACGAAGGAGACCGTGCCGCCGCCGCCGTGACCATTTCTGAGCAGCGACCGAGTGGCAACTGGCAGACAGAGCTCGGTGGTGACAGTCAGCTTCCAGCTGAAGAAGTGCTAATAGATGGCTTGGAGTTCGGCCCCATTCAGCTGTGCTGATAAGCCGGCTGAAAAACACTGTTGGCTGATTTGTTGTGAGAGAAAAATACTGTTTTGTCTGAAAAAACAAGCTGAAAAGTATAGATTATAAGCCGGATGAACAAAGCCTTCGTTGCCTAACTACTGTGTCGCATTGACCAGTGTGATATGGAGGAGGTGGCCGGTGGGCGGGCCATGGCGGCTGTCGCCGAGCGTCAGAGAATGCGATGCTGTACAGTAGCCGCCACTGGCCCTGCAGACACTGCGCTTTGCGGAAATCACCCAATCAAAACACGAGCAATCCATTTACAAACCGGACCAATAAACGCTACGTTGTGAAACGATCTAAGTTTTTTTTAGCCTCAACCCTTCAAGTACAAGCTGTAGTATCTGAACTTACGCACTAACTCAGCCACCACCACACACACTCACACACGCACACCCTAGTGCCCAAGCTAGACCTACACCTATACGAAGAGACTTGCACATGACTGAGAGGTATCCGAAGTCTTCGAGGCTTCACACATGATGGCCACGTCATCCTGACCATTGTGGCGCATCCACGTGTGAGGCAACTGAGAAACGGGAAATAAATCCCGAGGTGAGGCCCCTGAGCCAATTCCAAAGATCGAACCAGGACCGGCCGCTCAAACCACCGAGAGCGTACCAACCGAGCTGAGCTCGGTCCTCTGAAACGATCTAAATTGTGGGCTAGTCACGAATCACGATCTTGAGTGAAGCCACGTAGTCGGCGTCGGCGTCGGTGCTGGTGTCCGCGTAGTCCAAGGGCGCCGCGGTGCCGCTGTGGCTGTGGCGTGGATGGGCAGCACCCGCCACCGGCGCCTGCAGCAACTCCGGCTGACACCAGCCGACCACGGCGCGTCCTTGCTTGATGCTTGTAGGACAAAGCAGAGCGTTGGTCGACACGGTCGTGGTGCAGCAAGACGACAACCACGGCGCGGCCGTAGCCACACGGGAGAGGCGGGGATGGGCACGTATGATACGGAGAGGACTTAGGGCTGGGTTGGACCTGAACGGGCTTGGATCCAAGCGTGACTCAGGCAACAAATCAAGCAGAAAATTATTAATTTCTCTAATCAGTGCTTTGAGATTCATGTCATTTTTAGAAGAGGAGTACCAGAGCAGTTGCCCTTATTTAATACGCATAAAACTCTTATTGAGACCGGACTTTACTACCTTCATCCACAAAAGAAATGCAATTCTTGGATTTCGAGGACAGGGGTGACGCCAGGTGCCTTCGCAGTTGGCACCAGGGTAAAAAATACTTTACCACTAAACGCTCCGTCGGTGGGCCACGACGATGGCCCAACTACCCCTTTGAAAGCATCTAGGCCCCAAGGTTTGGTTTCAGCAATTGATGACAACGCTTTATTACCATGACTAACGTGTGTTTTGCAGAGACATTGGTAAGTTAGGTCATGGAGGTGTTAACTGCTTTGAGCACCATGGTATTCGTGTCCCTTGATGGAAATCGTTTCGGTTTTCAAAAGAGTGACGTCAAGATTAAGGGCGGTTAGTTCCGGATGTCGAGGTGTTGAGACACATTCGGAATAGTCGTTAGGATCTTCGTTTTTCTCTTTTGGCCGTACTATAAAGGGGGGCATGAATGGGTAGCTTGACCTAGGCGAGTCCTATGTTTAGGTGTGGTGCACACTTGTTAAACTTGGCGATAGGCAACCCTAGAATAGCTCAAAGTTCAGTTGGAAGCAACTTGGTTGAAGTTGCGACGCGTTTCGGAAAGTTTCGGGCTGTTTTCCAGGCACCGGACGCGGTCTTCGGGAGCACCGGACGCGTCCGGTCAGTACTTAACCGCGCTAGGGTTTCGACCCTGACCACCGGACGCGGTCCTCGCGAGGACCGGACGCGGTGGTCAGCGGCCGACACGTGTCACCTGGAGAGAACGCCCGTCGGACGCGATTTGGACTTGATCGGCGCGTCCGGTGCAAGTCCAGTAAGGTCCAGAGAGGACCGGACGCGTCCGGTCATCAACCATCGGACGCGGCCTCGCGTCCGGTGCAAGTCCAGTAAGCTCCAGAGAGGATCGGACGCGTCCGGTCATCAGCCATCGGACGCGGCCTCGCGTCCGGTGCGAGTACAGTAAGCACCCTTGCACGATCGGACGCGTCCGGTCACCCCTGACCGGCGCGTCCGGTGGTTCGTTTTCAAAAACGCGCTTTGACCGTTACGGGGGACCGGCGCGTCCGGTCCGTTCGACCGGCGCGTCCGGTGACCCCGTGTCAGAAAGTAACGGTTCGTTTTCTTTGAGGGGTGTATAAATACAACCCCTCCACCTCTTTTAGAGGTCTCTTGCTCATTCAAACATCTGAGAAAACCCTTTAGAGTGCAAGGGAGTGCAAGAGCTCTAGTGAGGATAGAGATTTGAGAATCAAAGTTTGAGTTTCCTCACTAGTGATTAGAGAGTAGCAAGTGTGCATCCACCTCCTCATTTGGGCTCGTTGTGGTCAAGTGAGAGTTCTAGCTTGTTACTCTTGGTGATCGCCATCACCTAGACGGCTTGGTGGTGATTGGGAGTTTGGTGATCATCCGGCGGAGCTTATGGATGACCCAACTCAAGTTGTGAGCGGTTTTGGGTGATTCGCCGCGACGGAGTGTCGAAGAATCAACCCGTAGAGAGCACTTGATCCTTGCGCGGATCAAGGGGGAGCGACACCCTTGCGCGGGTGCTCCAACGAGGACTAGTGGGGAGTGGCGACTCTCCGATACCTCGGAAAAACATCGCCGTGTTCCTTGCCCCTTTACTTTCAAGCAATTACATTCTCGTATTTACTTTCATTGCTTGTTTTACATTCCTAGAATTGCCATGCTAGACTAGGATTGGAAACTAGGGTGCAAAACTTTTTATCGGTAGACTCTCTAGGAACACAAGTAGGCACTAGGGGTGAATTCCGGCTTATAGGATTTAATTCTTGCAATTAATTTTTAGAAAAGCCCAATTCACCCCCCCCTCTTGGGCATCTTGATCCTTTCAATTGGTATCGGAGCCGTGTTGCTCCTAGTTTAGGCTTTACCGCCTAGAGCAAGATGTCTAACGGGGAAGGACCACCTCCCACCTTTGAGGGGGATGATTTTCCATATTGGAAAATCCGTATGGAGGCGTATCTCGAAGCCATAGATGTCGAGTGCCTTAGAGCCGCAACCCAAGGGCTTCCCGCTATCAAGGATCCCGCAAACCCCACGGGTGACGAGGAGAAGTACGACCGGTGGAATGCAAAGGCCAAAAATGCACTCTACCGGGGCTTAGGCAAAGATATCTTCAATCGTGTGCGTAATGCAAAGAACGCTCATGATTTGTGGGAGAATCTTTGTGCTCTCCATGAGGGAACTAAGAGTGAGCGTGAGGAACGCTATCATATTGCTTTAAAGAAAATTAATTCTTTTGAGATGCTTCCCAAAGAAAGTGCTAATGACATGTACACTCGCTTGAATGTTCTTGTAGAGGACCTCAATGCTCTTGGGCTCACTCAAATGAGCCAATCGGATGTTGCAAGGAGGATCTTGAGTGTGCTTCCCGTTGAGAAGTATGGTCACATTGTCACCGTGCTTCACCAAAGTGATCTCTCCACCGCAACACCGACACAAGTATTGGGGAAGATCAATGCTCATGAGATGTACATGCACATCACTCCGGAAGAGGGCTCATCATCTTCCAAGAAGAAAGACTTGGCCTTCAAAGCTAGCCATGACAAGAAGAAGAAGAAGGGCCAAGCTATGATTGTGCAAGAGAGCTCAAGTGAAAGTGATATCGATGATGAATCACTTGCACTCATGGTGAGGAAGACCACTAAGATGCTAAAGAAGCTTAACAAGAGTGGCATCAAGTTTGATGGCAAGAAAAAGAAATTCTTCACAAGTAGCAAGAGAAAGCCCATCTCGGAGATGGATTGCTACAATTGTGGTGAACTTGGCCACCTAGCTCACCAATGCCCTAGACCACCAAAAGACAAGTTCAAGAACAAGAACAAGGGCAAGAAACATGATTCAAGTGATGAAGAAGATGAGAAGAAGAAGAACAAGCCATACAAGAAGAAAGATGGCAAGAAGAAGGAGTTCTACAAGAAGAAGAAGGGTGGAAAGGCATATATTGTTGGTGATTGGCTCACCGACATTGAATCATCTTGTGACTCCTCCGAAGATGAGAGCGATGATGAGAAAGAGAAGGTTGCCGCATTTGTGATGGGGCCATCATCTTCACCGACATCTTCACCACCACCTTCACCGCCTTCTTCACCATCATCGTCCACTACTCACCTATGCCTTATGGCCAAGGGTGAACGAAAGGTACAAAACCATGATAGTGATGATGATGATGATAGTGATAGTGATGATGAATTTGATGCACCTTCTTATGATGAACTTGTAAAATTGCTAAACAAATACACTAAAATCATAAGAAGGACTAGAAGTGAAAATGATGATCTTCAAAATGAAAATGAATCACTCTCATCTAAGCTTGAAAATGCTCAAAAGACTAGTGGTGAGCTTAGAGATCAAAATGAAATTATGTCTTCCACTCTCAAGGAGCTCAAAACCTCAAATAAAGAGCTTAAAGATCAACATGATAAACTTGAGAAGAAGCATGATGAGCTCATCACTAGACATAGCTCTCTAAAAGACAAATACACCACATTAAAAATTGACTATGATAGTCTTGTGATTGCTAATGAGCTTGCTCTTGAGACACATGATGCTACTAACAATGTTGTTAAGTGTGATATAGCTACATCATGTGATGATTTGATCATTGAAAGCATTGAGCAAGGTTCTAGTAGCAAAGGCAAGAGTGTGGTTGAGTCATGCAACCATGATGATTATGCCAAGATCAAGTGTGAGAATGAGAAGCTTGCAAATGAGAACAAGAAGCTTAAAGGTTTGATGGCTCTTGAGAAGCAAACAACAAATGAGTCACTCATTGAAGAGAACAAGAAGCTAAAGCAAGAAAAAGAGCATCTCAAGACCGGTCTAAGCAAGTTCACAAGAGGCCAATATTTGCAAAGTGAGCTCCTCATGAACACCGTAATAAAGATGGATAGAAGTGGTATTGGGTACTTGGCAAATCAAGAGAAGAAGGCAAAAGCTCAACAACAAAGCAAGTCAAAGCCCAAGCTAAAGAGATGTGTTGAGTGTGGTCAAGAAGGTCACTTTGCACATGAATGCAAAACTCCACCACCACAACCGCCAAAGCATGCTAGACCCTTTGCCTTCAATGCTCATTACATGCTAAGAAAAGATTCAAATGGAAAGATGAAAGTCATGTTTTTGGGTCCCCCAAACAAGAATAGGCCAAAGAAAATATGGGTTGCCAAGTCACTAGTTGAGAAAGTCAAGGGCCCCTCTCAAGTTTGGGTCCCTAAACAAAAAGCTTGATCTCTTGTGTGTAGGTGAACTACAAGACCGGTGGATCTCATTGGGTTATTGATAGTGGTTGCACTCAACATATGACCAGTGATCCTCGTATGTTCACCTCCATTGAAGAGAATGGGATATGTCAAGAGAAGATCACATTTGGGGATAATTCAAAGAGCAAAGTCAAGGGTATAGGCAAGATTGCAATATCAAATGATCACTCACTCTCAAATGTGCTCTATGTTGCCTCATTGAGTTTCAACTTATTATCCGTCGGGCAACTTTGTGACCTTGGCTTCCAATGCTGGTTCACACCTAATGAAGTTGAAGTTTCAAAGATAGATGACAAGCAAGTGATATTCAAAGGCTTTAGATATAACAATCTTTATCTTGTTGACTTCACCTCCGAAGATGCAAATTTGATGACATGTTTGTTCACCAAGACCTCACTTGGTTGGCTTTGGCATAGGAGGCTTGCACATGTTGGAATGAGCACTCTCAACAAGCTATTGAAGAAAGAACTAGTAAGAGGATTGAAGGATGTGAAGTTTGAAAAGGACAAACCTTGTAGTGCATGTCAAGCGGGCAAACAAGTTGCAAACACTCATCCAACCAAGGCTTTCATGTCAACCTCAAGAGTGCTAGAACTTCTTCACATGGATTTGTTTGGGCCTACAACATACAAGAGCTTGGGTGGTAATCTCTATTGTCTTATGATAGTGGATGACTACTCAAGGTATACATGGACTTTCTTCCTTCATGACAAATCCGAAGTGGCAAGTTGCTTCAAGAAGTTTGCAAAGAGAGCTCAAAATGAATTTGAAGTCAAGATAAAGAAGATTAGAAGTGACAATGGCAAAGAGTTTGACAACACCAACATTGAAGCTTATTGTGATGAAATTGGAATCAAGCATGAGGTCTCTTCAACCTACACTCCTCAACAAAATGGTGTAGTTGAGAGAAAGAACCGGACTTTGATCACCCTTGCAAGAACAATGCTAGATGAGTACAACACTCCGGAGAAGTTTTGGGCCGAGGCAATCAACACCGCATGCTATGCTTCAAATCGCCTCTTCCTCCAAAAGTTTCTTGGCAAGACCCCCTATGAGTTGCTTAATGGGAAGAAGCCGGACGTCTCATTCTTCCGGGTGTTTGGTTGCAAATGCTACATCTACAAGAAGCGTCAACACCTAGGGAAGTTTCAAAGACGTTGTGATATTGGTTTCCTTGTTGGTTACTCATCAAAGTCCAAAGCATATAGAGTATTTAACCATGCCACCGGTTTGGTTGAAGAAACATATGATGTGGAATTTGATGAATCTAACGGCTCCCAAGGAGCAATTGAGAATTGTGATGATGTAGGTGATGAACCCTTGAGGGAGGCCATGAAGAACATGCTGAAAGCATCTAGGCCCCAAGGTTTGGTTTCGGTAATTAATGACAACACTTTATTACCATGACTAACGTGTGTTTTGCAGAAACATTGGTAAGTTAGGTCATGGAGGTGATAACTGCTTTGAGCACTGTGGCTTCGTGTCCCTTGATGGAAATCGTTTCGGTTTTCAAAAGAGTGACGTCAAGATTAAGGACGGTTAGTTCCGGATGACGAAGTGTTGAGACACATTCGGAATAGTCGTTAGGATCTTCGTTTTTCTCTTTTGGCCGTACTATAAAGGGGGGCATGAATGGGTAGCTTGACCTAGGCGAGTCCTATGTTTAGGTGTGGTGCACACTTGTTAAACTTGGCGCTAGGCATCCCTAAATTAGCTCAAGGTTCAGTTAGAAGCAACTTGGTTGAAGTTGCGACGCGTTTCGACGAGTTTCGGGCTGTTTTCCAGTCACCGGACGCGCTCTTCGGGAGCACCGGACGCGTCCGGTGAATACGATCTGCGCTAGGGTTTCGGCCTTGACCACCGGACGCGGTCCTCGCGAGGACCGGATGCGGTGGTCAGCGACCGACACGTGTCACCGAGAGAGAACGCCCGTCGGACGCGATACTGGACTTGATCGGCGAGTCCGGTGCGAGTCCAGTAAGGTCCTGAGAGGACCGGACGCGTCCGGTCTTCAGGCATCGGACGCGGCCTCGCGTCCGGTGTGAGTCCAGTAAGCACCCTTGCACGTCGGACGCGTCCGGTGCTACCTGACCGGTGCGTCCGGTGGTTCGATTTCAAAATCGCGTTTTGACCGTTACGGGGGACCGGCGCGTCCGGTGCGTTGCACCGGCGCGTCCGGTGACCCCGTGTCAGAAAGTAACGGTTCGTTTTCTCTGAGGGGTGTATAAATACAACCCCTCCACCTCTTTTAGAGGTCTCTTGCTCATTCAAACATCTGAGAAAACCCTTTAGAGTGCAAGTGAGTGCAAGAGCTCTAGTGAGGATAGAGATTTGAGAATCAAAGTTTGAGTTTCCTCACTAGTGATTCGAGAGTAGCAAGTGTGCATCCACCTCCTCATTTGGGCTCGTTGTGGTCAAGTGAGAGTTCTAGCTTGTTACTCTTGGTGATCGCCATCACCTAGACGGCTTGGTGGTGATTGGGAGTTTGGTGATCATCCGGCGGAGCTTGTGGATGACCCAACTCAAGTTGTGAGCGGTTTTGGGTGATTCGCCGCGACGGAGTGTCGAAGAATCAACCCGTAGAGAGCACTTGATCCTTGCGCGGATCAAGGGGGAGCGACACCCTTGCGCGGGTGCTCCAACGAGGACTAGTGGGGAGTGGCGACTCTCCGATACCTCGGAAAAACATCGCCGTGTTCCTTGCCCCTTTACATTCAAGCAATTACTTTCTCGTATTTACTTTCATTGCTTGTTTTACATTCCTAGAATTGCCATGCTAGACTAGGATTGGAAACTAGGGTGCAAAACTTTTTAACGGTAGACTCTCTAGGAACACAAGTAAGCACTAGGGGTGAATTCCGGCTTGTAGGATTTAATTCTTGCAATTAATTTTTAGAAAAGCCCAATTCACCCCCCCCCCTCTTGGGCATCTTGATCCTTTCAATTGGTATCGGAGCCGTGTTGCTCCTAATTTAGGCTTTACCGCCTAGAGCAAGATGTCTAACGGGGAAGGACCACCTCCCACCTTTGAGGGGGATGATTTTCCATATTGGAAAATCCGCATGGAGGCGTACCTCGAAGCCATAGATGTCGGGTGTCTTAGAGCCGCAACCGAAGGGCTTCCCGCTATCAAGGATCCCGCAAACCCCACGGGTGACGAGGAGAAGTACGACCGGTGGAATGCAAAGGCCAAAAATACACTCTACCGGGGCTTAGGCAAAGATATCTTCAATCGTGTGCGTAATGCAAAGAACGCTCATGATTTATGGCAAAATCTTTGTGCTCTCCATGAGGGAACTAAGAGTGAGCGTGAGGAACGCTATCATATTGCTTTAAAGAAAATTAATTCTTTTGAGATGCTTCCTAAAGAAAGTGCTAATGAAATGTACACTCGCTTGAATGTTCTTGTAGAGGACCTCAATGCTCTTGGGCTCACTCAAATGAGCCAATCGGATGTTGCAAGGAGGATCTTGAGTGTGCTTCCCGTTGAGAAGTATGGTCACATTGTCACCGTGCTTCACCAAAGTGATCTCTCCACCGCAACACCGACACAAGTATTGGGGAAGATCAATGCTCATGAGATGTACATGCACATCACTCCGGAAGAGGGCTCATCATCTTCCAAGAAGAAAGACTTGGCCTTCAAAGCTAGCCATGACAAGAAGAAGAAGAAGGGCCAAGCCATGATCGTGCAAGAAAGCTCAAGTGAAAGTGATATCGATGATGAATCACTTGCACTCATGGTGAGGAAGACCACCAAGATGCTTAAGAAGCTTAACAAGAGTGGCATCAAGTTCGATGGCAAGAAAAAGAAATTCTTCACTAGTAGCAAGAGAAAGCCCATCTCGGAGATGGATTGCTACAATTGTGGTGAACTTGGCCACCTAGCCCATCAATGCCCTAGACCTCCAAAAGACAAGTTCAAGAACAAGAACAAGGGCAAGAAGAATGATTCAAGTGATGAAGAAGATGAGAAGAAGAAGAACAAGCCATACAAGAAGAAGGATGGCAAGAAGAAGGAGTTCTACAAGAAGAAGAAGAGTGGAAAGGCATATATTGTTGGTGATTGGCTCACCGACATTGAATCATCTTGTGACTCCTCCGGAGATGAGAGCGATGATGAGAAAGAGAAGGTTGCCGTATTTGTGATGGGGCCATCATCTTCACCGACATCTTCACCACCATCTTCACCGCCTTCTTCACCATCATCGTCCACTACTCACCTATGCCTTATGGCCAAGGGTGAACGTAAGGTACAAAACCATGATAGTGATGATGATGATGATAGTGATAGTGATGATGAATTTGATGCACCTTCTTATGATGAACTTGTAAAATTGCTAAACAAATACACTAAAATCATAAGAAGGACTAGAAGTGAAAATGATGACCTTCAAAATGAAAATGAATCACTCTCATCTAAGCTTGAAAATGCTCAAAAGACTAGTGGTGAGCTTAGAGATCAAAATAAAGTTATGTCTTCCACTCTCAAGGAGCTCAAAACCTCTAACAAAGAGCTTAAAGATCAACATGATAAACTTGAGAGGAAGCATGATGAGCTCATCACTAGACATAGCTCTCTAAAAGACAAATACACCACATTAAAAATTGACTATGATAGTCTTGTGGTTGCTAATGAACTTGCTCTTGAGACACATGATGCTACTAACCATGTTGTTAAGTGTGATATAGCTACATCATGTGATGATTTGATCATTGAAAGCATTGAGCAAGGTTCTAGTAGCAAAGGCAAGAGTGTGGTTGAGTCATGCAACCATGATGATTATGCCAAGATCAAGTGTGAGAATGAGAAGCTTGCAAATGAGAACAAGAAGCTTAAAGGTTTGATGGCTCTTGAGAAGCAAACAACAAATGAGTCACTCATTGAAGAGAACAAGAAGCTCAAGCAAGAAAAAGAGCATCTCAAGACCGGCCTAAGCAAGTTCACAAGAGGTCAATATTTGCAAAGTGAGCTCCTCATGAACACCGTAATGAAGATGGATAGAAGTGGTATCGGGTACTTGGCAAATCAAGAGAAGAAAGCAAAGGCTCAACAACAAAGCAAGTCAAAGCCCAAGCCAAAGAGATGTGTTGAGTGTGGTCAAGAAGGTCACTTTGCTCATGAGTGCAAAACTCCACCACCACAACCCTTGCCCAAGCATGCTAGACCCTTTGCCTTCAATGCTCATTACATGCTAAGAAAAGATTCAAATGGAAAGATGAAAGTCATGTTTTTGGGTCCCCCAAACAAGAATAGGCCAAAGAAAATATGGGTTGCCAAGTCACTAGTTGAGAAAGTCAAGGGCCCCTCTCAAGTTTGGGTCCCTAAACAAAAAGCTTGATCTCTTGTGTGTAGGTGAACTACAAGACCGGTGGATCTCATTGGGTTATTGATAGTGGTTGCACTCAACACATGACCGGTGATCCTCGTATGTTCACCTCCATTGAAGAGAATGGGATATGTCAAGAGAAGATCACATTTGGGGATAATTCAAAGAGCAAAGTCAAGGGTATAGGCAAGATTGCAATATCAAATGATCACTCACTCTCAAATGTGCTCTATGTTGCTTCATTGAGTTTCAACTTGTTATCCGTTGGGCAACTTTGTGATCTTGGCTTCCAATGCTTGTTCACACCAAATGAAGTTGAAGTTTCAAAGATAGATGACAAGCAAGTGATATTCAAGGGCTTTAGATACAACAATCTTTATCTTGTTGACTTCACCTCCGAAGATGCAAATTTGATGACATGTTTGTTCACCAAGACCTCACTTGGTTGGCTTTGGCATAGGAGGCTTGCACATGTTGGAATGAGCACTCTCAACAAGCTATTGAAGAAAGAGCTAGTAAGAGGATTGAAGGATGTGAAGTTTGAAAAGGACAAACCTTGTAGTGCATGTCAAGCCGGCAAACAAGTTGCAAACACTCATCCCACCAAGGCTTTCATGTCAACCTCAAGAGTGCTAGAACTTCTACACATGGACTTGTTTGGGCCTACAACATACAAGAGCTTGGGTGGTAATCTCTATTGTCTTGTGATAGTGGATGACTACTCAAGATATACATGGACTTTCTTCCTTCATGACAAATCCGAAGTGGCAAGTTGCTTCAAGAAGTTTGCAAAGAGAGCTCAAAATGAATTTGAAGTCAAAATAAAGAAGATTAGAAGTGACAATGGCAAAGAGTTTGACAACACCAACATTGAAGCTTATTGTGATGAAATTGGAATCAAGCATGAAGTTTCTTCAACCTACACTCCTCAACAAAATGGTGTAGTTGAGAGAAAGAACCGGACTTTGATCACCCTTGCAAGAACAATGCTAGATGAGTACAACACTCCCGAGAAGTTTTGGGCCGAGGCAATCAACACCGCATGCTATGCTTCAAATCGCCTCTTCCTCCAAAAGTTTCTTGGCAAGACCCCCTATGAGTTGCTTAATGGGAAGAAGCCGGACGTCTCATTCTTCCGGGTGTTTGGTTGCAAATGCTACATCTACAAGAAGCGTCAACACCTATGGAAGTTTCAAAGACGTTGTGATATTGGTTTTCTTGTTGGTTACTCATCAAAGTCCAAAGCATATAGAGTATTTAACCATACCACCGGTTTGGTTGAAGAAACATATGATGTGGAATTTGATGAATCTAACGGCTCCCAAGGAGCAATTGAGAATTGTGATGATGTAGGTGATGAACCCTTGAGGGAGGCCATGAAGAACATGCCGGTGGGAGACATCAAGCCAAAAGATGATGAAGACGATGTGCAAATCACTGATCCACCATCTTCATCACGTGTGCCTCAAGATGATGACAAGAATGAGAGAGTTGAAAATGAAGATACTTATGTCTCTCATGAACAAGCCGAGGCACAAGCTCAAGATGTTGATGCTCCCCATCCACCCCCTCAAGTGGTTGATAGAAGAAATTCACCTCTACTTCAAGCTCATCCACAAGAACTCATCATAGGGAGTCCTTCAAAGGGAGTAATGACTCGATCTCAAAAGTTAGCTTCTTTTGTTGAACATCACTCTTTTGTCTCTTGTGTTGAACCTAAGAATGTAGAAGAAGCTCTTCAAGATCCGGATTGGGTGAATGCCATGCATGAAGAATTGAACAATTTCACCCGCAATCAAGTATGGACACTTGAAGAGCATCCTAAAGGTGCAAGAGTCATTGGAACCAAGTGGGTGTTCCGAAACAAGCAAGATGACCAAGGCATAGTAGTGAGGAACAAGGCAAGACTAGTTGCAAAGGGGTTCTCTCAAGTTGAAGGCCTTGATTTTGGAGAGACCTTTGCACCCGTTGCAAGACTTGAAGCCATTCGTATCCTCCTTGCATATGCATCACACCATGATATGAAATTATATCAAATGGATGTGAAAAGTGCATTCTTAAATGGCTTTATTAATGAACTAGTCTATGTCAATCAACCTCCCGGGTTTGAAAACCCTAGATATCCTAATCATGTTTATAGGTTGTCCAAGGCGCTATATGGGCTCAAGCAAGCCCCTAGAGCGTGGTATGAGCGCCTCCGGGACTTCCTCATTGAGAAGGGCTTCACCATCGGGAAGGTCGACACCACACTATTCACCAAGAAGCTTAATGGGGAGATCTTCATTTGTCAAGTGTATGTTGATGATATCATCTTCGGGTCAACAAATGAAGATTATTGCAAGGAGTTTGGTGAATTGATGTCGAAGGAGTTCGAGATGTCAATGATTGGTGAGCTCACATTCTTCCTTGGTTTTCAAGTCAAGCAAATGAGAGAAGGGATTTTCATCTCTCAAGAAAAGTATACCAAGGATCTTCTCAAAAGATTCAAGATGGAAGAATGCAAGCCAATCAAGACCCCAATGCCATCAAATGGACATCTCGACCTAGATGAGGGAGGTAAACCGGTTGATCAAACTCTCTACCGTTCTATGATTGGTAGCTTGTTGTACCTTACCGCATCTAGGCCCGATATCATGTTTAGTGTGTGCATGTGTGCTCGCTTTCAAGCGTGCCCTAAGGAACCTCACTTAAGTGCCGTAAAAAGAATCCTAAGATATCTTAAGTACACCCCAAGCATTGGTCTATGGTATCCCAAAGGAGCTAGATTCCAACTAGTTGGCTATTCCGATTCGGATTATGCCGGTTGCAAAATTGATAGAAAAAGCACATCCGGAGGGTGCCATTTGCTTGGGAGATCTTTAGTATCTTGGTCATCTAAAAAGCAAAATAGTGTGGCTTTGTCCACCGCCGAGGCGGAATACATTGCCGCGGGGGCTTGTTGTGCACAAATCTTATATATGAAACAAACCCTCCTAGACTATGGAGTTGTTCTTGAAAAGGTGCCACTTTTATGTGACAATGAAAGTGCCGTTAAAATTGCCAACAATCCGGTACAACACTCTCGCACCAAGCACATTGATATCCGCCATCACTTTCTAAGAGATCACGTTGCTAAAAATGACATATCACTAGAAGGTGTACGTAGTGAAAATCAATTAGCGGATATCTTCACTAAACCTTTGGACGAGGCTACCTTTTGTAGGCTAAGAAGTGAACTTAATGTGCTTGATTCAAGTAACTTTAAAAAATGAGCGCGTGTTGTCCCTTGCATTGCATTGTATCATATGTCACGTTTACTTTATCGCAATGCATTTAGGGCTTGGCTAACACGGTTACGATAACCCTCCTTTGGAGGAGTGAAGAAGCCTAACCGTGGATCAAACTTGACAAGCAACCTAGCTTTACTTTCTTGTATTGCATTGCATATGCATGGTTGTTTGTTTGTCGTTTCTTTTCGGTTTAGCTTTGAGCAACCTCTGTGTTCGTCCATGAATAGAGAGAGCATTTGACGCTCCTAAAGGTCCAAAAACTCTATTGCATGGCCATACGTTGCTCCTCGGGTGTTTATTGCCTATTTTCGTAAAAAATTATACTAGCCTAAGGCAAAATATTTTAAAAATTTGAGGGTTTGAGTGAGGTCACTCATATCAGGTTCCAATTGGTGTTTATTTGTGTCTCTTTGAATTGGAACTTGATTGGGAGAAGTCGCGTCGAAGTTCGGATTGAAGAATGGCGAAAAACAGCGACCGGACGCTGCACCGGACGCAGTGTTGCTGCACCACCGCGTCCGGTCCCGGTGTCCACCAGCGCGTCCGGTTTTCCAGAAGACTAAGTCCAGATCTAGGCACCGGACGCCGCACCGGACGCGCCTCTGACCACCACCGCGTCCGGTCCCGGCTACCACCACCGCGTCCGGTGCTCCGCGATGAATTCCCGAGCACTCAGCCATCGGACTCTGACCGCGTCCGGTCTGTCCTCACCGGACGCGTCCGGTCACTCCAGGCGCTTACTGGAGTGTCACCGGACGCTGCACCACCGCGTCCGGTGATTTTGACCACCGCGTCCGGTGCTACCGAATCGAGCGGATCTCCGCCCTCATAAAACCGAATCGTTTTTCTCTGTTTCTTCCTCATCCGCTCGACATCCGCCGCCGCCGTGCCCTAGTCGCCGTTTCGCCGCTCCCGCGCATCATCCTCGCCGCCGGCGAGCCTCCACGCGTCGCGCCCTTGCTCTCCGGCGAGCCTTGCCGCCCTCTCGCACACCCGCGCTGCCCAGCCCCGCTGCGGCCGCGTCCGTGCCCGTTGCTCGCCACTCGCCACGCCGCCGCCCAATCGCCGCCTTCTCTCACCGCCGGCGAGCCAGCCCCTGCCTAGGGTCTCCTCGAGCGCCGCAGCTCACTCCCGTGCCAACTCGTGCCCACGATCTCATCTTTCGGCCGGAAGTTTCACCTAGGGTTTACCCCTAAACCCTAGCTTAGGGTTTGTTAACCCTAACTCGAGGTAACGGATGTTCTCGATTCCGTTTTCGATTCAAATCCTTTCTATTCTCTCGTTAGGGCTTGCCGTTGACCATAACTATTCATTGCTATCTCGATTGGTCGTTTCAGTGCTCGATCGCCGATCTCGGGGGTTCTCGCAAACTAGATCACCTCGTCCCTTCACCGTCGTCTCGTCGATCCGAGGTAGCTTAGCGTCGTTTCACTTCGTATCTCACGTGCTTGCTATCTAGGGCTTCGTATCTTTAGATATATATATATGCTTATTGTATATCTCTCTATTCCATACGTGCAGCGAGTCAGTCGGTGTGCCGGGTCAGATCTGTTTGCTAAATCCGAGGCCAAGCCTGCGGATACGGATTGAGGCCAAGCCTCTCGAGTGTCAGTTCATCATCTCACAGAGGTTTTCAGGCAGTCAGTCAGCATGGTGCGTTGCAAGAACGCCGGTGGTGCTCCTGGTGACGGGGACAACAGTCCTCCCCGTCGTGATGAGATTGCGCGTGGTAAGCGCATCAAGTTTGCAGTCAAGAAGAAGAGGAGGACACTTTCAGATGCAGAGGTCGCTCAGGCCGTGGCAGATGCCGCAGAGCAGGCAGAGAGAGGTGGCAGACGCAGTGGGTTACACATAGGCGAGCGTCGCTTTCACCTTGAAGGTCGACAGCTCGGCACTGAGGCCACTGAGGGCACCGAGGCTACAGCACCTTCAGAGCAGATGTCAGTTGATCCACCCTCAGAGCAGACACAGGCTACAGAGACTACACCCGCTACTGAGGCTACCCAGACTACTGAGGCTCCACAGGCCACTGAGGATACAGAGGAGCAGGCAGCTCAGTCTCCACCACGTCGCCGCTCCACACGTGCTCGTTCACAGGTGACACCCAGGCCAGAGGGCCCGCGTCGTGGAGCACGACCTCCTCCCAGAGTCAGAGGGTCACCCCCGGTTGTGCACTTAGATCTGAGGGGTGCTTCTTCACGTCAGGTGAAGAACTTGAGATTTGTGGAGGTCAGTCGATGGTTTCCACCTGTCAGAGATCCCAGAGCTTCAGAGGGTTTCTATACCCCACTTCAGCAGGACTTCTACAGGGCCCTAGTTGACAGTGGCATTGCTTTCAGACCTCAGAGGGTATGTCGACTAGAGGCATTGGTTGATGTTGTGGGAGAGCAGCTCCGTCCTCACCTGTCCTATCTGCCTAGCTTATCAGATCTACTTGGACGGACAGGTGCTTACTGCGGCACATGGGTCAGGGAGTTCTATGCTTCTTTGTGGATTGATCCTGCACATGAGTTTATTCACTTTGCATTCAGAGGCAGTGATCACAGACTCTACAGCTCCAGAGCCCGAGAGATCCTCAGACTACCTGCTTCTGACACGAGGATCCACCAGTTGTGCTATGGTCAGACTCCACCTCCCAGACGCCCTCACGGCGGTTCAGTGCCACCCACCGACCTGGTTCGACCCTGTTTTCGCGAGCCTTTTGGCGAAGGGTCACGTCGTACACCTGCCAGCCTGACACCTCTTGCCCGAGTTCTGGATGCTATACTCAGACGCACTCTACTGCCTCGACTTGGTTACAGAGAGGGACTGACGAGGATGCAGCTTTGGGTTGTTCACCACCTCGTGACACAGCGACAGTTTGATATCTGGGATCTTATTCTCAGTGAGATGGATGACACCATTGCTGAGGGCTTCAAGGGTAACCGTCAGCTTCCCTATGCCCACTGGATTTGCTTCATTATCAGATCTGCTATTCAGATGCCACCAGAGATCAGGGCAGAGATTGCTAACACTACTACTGCTTTCCCTGATTATGACATCAGACAGCTTTAGGCTTCAGTTACTAGAGAGCAGGCTCCAGCACCAGGACAGCGTGAGCGCCCTGATGTTCCTGAGACAGCAGCTGAGCAGGACGCTAGAGTTGACGAGCTTGCCGAGGCAGAGCTCGCAGACCTTGACACTCAGCCTGCTGAGATACCTGAGGATGTCACTTCAGACAGCACAGATGAGGATTATCAGCCCATCCCCAGGTACCGGTCCCCACGGTCTCACGACCACGAGGCCGGTGGATCTGGCTCAGCCTCCCGCTCAGACCCAGCCATGGTGGCTATCCTGAGACAGCAGCAGCAGATACAGCGCCAGGCACAGGATACAGCTGCAGCACTAGCACAGATACAGGCTCGCCAGGACGAGTTTCAGAGACAGCAGCTAGAGATCCAGAGGCAGCAGGTTGAGATGCAGCGACAGAGTCAGCAGCAGTACATGGATCTTCTGCGGCATCTCATCACAGTTGGGGTTCCTCCGCCTGCATCTATTATGGCTCCGGCTTTGCATTCCAGCGGTCCATCGAGTCAGGGACAGCCGAGCTTTCAGTTTACATCTCCACAGCAGCAGGTTCCCCAGTCTTTTCAGTCCCCGAGCTTCACACCTATACATACGGGGTTTACACCGTCAGACCAGCCTCGCCCGCACCTTCTGACAGGCACACCTCTTGGTGACTTCAGTGCCACTTACAGCGAGTTGACTGGTCAGCCGACACCCTCGCACACGACTACGTTCCACTCTTCGTCAGGGTTGTCAGCTTCCGAGGCAGTCGTTCCACCAGTGACAGGGACAGGGACTACCGAGACCATCCCTTCTTCAGTTGCCTCGACAGATCCCCCAGCTACTGACGCACTTCAGGCTCAGGTTACTCAGACAGATCCACTTGTTGCTTCACAGTCAGTGCCTGTTCCTGCTCAGACCCAGACCGCTTCACAGCCACGTGCTTCTTCAGAGGGTCAGCCAGATAGCTCAGACTCCGAGGATTCGCTTCACTTCGTGATCACTCCGCGCACCTCGGCACCCGACACGACTCCGTCTGTCCCCCCGTCAGATTAGATTAGTTTTTGGCGCTTGATGCCAAAGGGGGAGAGAGAGTAGTTTTAGGGGGAGTTTGTTAGTGGGTTTTCGTTTTTCGTGTGCTACATTCATGCATATCATGTTTATTTTCAGCATTGCATTCGTGTGACATTCTCGTTGAGTCGTAAACTTTGAGTCTTAATGTGTTATCCGTCTCAGTGATTAATATATGTCACCGTTTTAGCTATAGCTCTAAGGTTGTGCTTCCGTGCCTTACTCCGATTACTTATGAGCTATATCTTTATGTGTACTAACTCTTCATGTCTTATCTTATGAAGTACACTCTTTTGGCTTGGAGCACATAAGCAATTCCTAACTTTGTATGCTTATTGTCCTTTGCTTATGTGAACCAAGCATGCTCGAAAACCTTCACTCTAATCCATTGAAACTTAGTGTTGTCATCAATCACCAAAAAGGGGGAGATTGAAAGCATCTAGGCCCTAAGGTTTGGTTTCGGTAATTAATGACAACACTTTATTACCATGACTAACGTGTGTTTTGCAGAAACATTGGTAAGTTAGGTCATGGAGGTGATAACTGCTTTGAGCACTGTGGCTTCGTGTCCCTTGATGGAAATCATTTCGGTTTTCAAAAGAGTGACGTCAAGATTAAGGACGGTTAGTTCCGGATGACGAAGTGTTGAGACACATTCGGAATAGTCGTTAGGATCTTCGTTTTTCTCTTTTGGCCGTACTATAAAGGGGGGCATGAATGGGTAGCTTGACCTAGGCGAGTCCTATGTTTAGGTGTGGTGCACACTTGTTAAACTTGGCGCTAGGCATCCCTAAATTAGCTCAAGGTTCAGTTAGAAGCAACTTGGTTGAAGTTGCGACGCGTTTCGACGAGTTTCGGGCTGTTTTCCAGTCACCGGACGCGCTCTTCGGGAGCACCGGACGCGTCCGGTGAATACGATCTGCGCTAGGGTTTCGGCCTTGACCACCGGACGCGGTCCTCGCGAGGACCGGACGCGGTGGTCAGCGACCGACACGTGTCACCGAGAGAGAACGCCCGTCGGACGCGATACTGGACTTGATCGGCGAGTCCGGTGCGAGTCCAGTAAGGTCCTGAGAGGACCGGACGCGTCCGGTCTTCAGGCATCGGACGCGGCCTCGCGTCCGGTGTGAGTCCAGTAAGCACCCTTGCACGTCGGACGCGTCCGGTGCTACCTGACCGGTGCGTCCGGTGGTTCGATTTCAAAATCGCGTTTTGACCGTTACGGGGGACCGGCGCGTCCGGTGCGTTGCACCGGCGCGTCCGGTGACCCCGTGTCAGAAAGTAACGGTTCGTTTTCTCTGAGGGGTGTATAAATACAACCCCTCCACCTCTTTTAGAGGTCTCTTGCTCATTCAAACATCTGAGAAAACCCTTTAGAGTGCAAGTGAGTGCAAGAGCTCTAGTGAGGATAGAGATTTGAGAATCAAAGTTTGAGTTTCCTCACTAGTGATTCGAGAGTAGCAAGTGTGCATCCACCTCCTCATTTGGGCTCGTTGTGGTCAAGTGAGAGTTCTAGCTTGTTACTCTTGGTGATCGCCATCACCTAGACGGCTTGGTGGTGATTGGGAGTTTGGTGATCATCCGGCGGAGCTTGTGGATGACCCAACTCAAGTTGTGAGCGGTTTTGGGTGATTCGCCGCGACGGAGTGTCGAAGAATCAACCCGTAGAGAGCACTTGATCCTTGCGCGGATCAAGGGGGAGCGACACCCTTGCGCGGGTGCTCCAACGAGGACTAGTGGGGAGTGGCGACTCTCCGATACCTCGGAAAAACATCGCCGTGTTCCTTGCCCCTTTACATTCAAGCAATTACTTTCTCGTATTTACTTTCATTGCTTGTTTTACATTCCTAGAATTGCCATGCTAGACTAGGATTGGAAACTAGGGTGCAAAACTTTTTAACGGTAGACTCTCTAGGAACACAAGTAAGCACTAGGGGTGAATTCCGGCTTGTAGGATTTAATTCTTGCAATTAATTTTTAGAAAAGCCCAATTCACCCCCCCTCTTGGGCATCTTGATCCTTTCACATGCCCGTGGGAGACATCAAGCCAAAAGATGATGAAGACGATGTGCAAATCTTTGATCCACCATCTTCATCACGTGTGCCTCAAGATGATGACAAGAATGAGAGAGTTGAAAATGAAGATACTTATGTCTCTCATGAACAAGCCGAGGCACAAGCTCAAGATGTTGATGCTCCCCATCCACCCCCTCAAGTGGTTGATAGAAGAAATTCACCTCTACTTCAAGCTCATCCACAAGAACTCATCATAGGGAGTCCTTCAAAGGGAGTAATGACTCGATCTCAAAAGCTAGCTTCTTTTGTTGAACATCACTCTTTTGTCTCTTGTGTTGAACCTAAGAATGTAGAAGAAGCTCTTCAAGATCCGGATTGGGTGAATGCCATGCATGAAGAATTGAACAACTTCACCCGCAATCAAGTATGGACACTTGAAGAGCACCCAAAAGGTGCAAGAGTCATTGGAACCAAGTGGGTGTTCCGAAACAAGCAAGATGACCAAGGCATAGTAGTGAGGAACAAGGCAAGACTAGTTGCAAAGGGGTTCTCTCAAGTTGAAGGCCTTGATTTTGGAGAGACCTTTGCACCCGTTGCAAGACTTGAAGCCATTCGTATCCTTCTTGCATATGCATCACACCATGATATGAAACTATATCAAATGGATGTGAAAAGTGCATTCTTAAATGGCTTTATTAATGAACTAGTCTATGTCAATCAACCTCCCGGGTTTGAAGACCCTAGATATCCTAATCATGTTTATAGGTTGTCCAAGGCGCTATATGGGCTCAAGCAAGCCCCTAGAGCGTGGTATGAGCGCCTCCGGGACTTCCTCATTGAGAAGGGCTTCACCATTGGGAAGGTCGACACCACACTATTCACCAAGAAGCTTAATGGGAAGATCTTCATTTGTCAAGTATATATTGATGATATCATCTTCGGGTCAACAAATGAAGATTATTGCAAGGAATTTGGTGAATTGATGTCGAAGGAGTTCGAGATGTCAATGATTGGTGAGCTCACATTCTTCCTTGGTTTTCAAGTCAAGCAAATGAGAGAAGGGATTTTCATCTCTCAAGAAAAGTATACCAAGGATCTTCTCAAAAGATTCAAGATGGAAGAATGCAAGCCAATCAAGACCCCAATGCCATCAAATGGACATCTCGACCTAGATGAGGGAGATAAACCGGTTGATCAAACTCTCTATCGTTCTATGATTGGTAGCTTGTTGTACCTTACCGCATCTAGGCCCGATATCATGTTTAGTGTGTGCATGTGTGCTCGCTTTCAAGCGTGCCCTAAAGAACCTCACTTAAGTGCCGTAAAAAGAATCCTAAGATATCTTAAGCACACCCCAAGCATAGGTCTTTGGTATCCCAAAGGAGCTAGATTCCAACTAGTTGGCTATTCCGATTCGGATTATGCCGGTTGCAAAATTGATAGAAAAAGCACATCCGGAGGGTGCCACTTGCTTGGGAGATCTTTAGTATCTTGGTCATCTAAAAAGCAAAATAGTGTGGCTTTGTCCACCGCCGAGGCGGAATACATTGCCGCGGGGGCTTGTTGTGCACAAATCTTATACATGAAACAAACCCTCCTAGACTATGGAGTTGTTCTTGAAAAGGTGCCACTTTTATGTGACAATGAAAGTGCCGTTAAAATTGCTAACAATCCGGTACAACACTCTCGCACCAAGCACATTGATATCCGCCATCACTTTCTAAGAGATCACGTTGCTAAAAATGACATATCACTAGAAGGTGTACGAAGTGAAAATCAATTAGCGGATATCTTCACTAAACCGTTGGATGAGGCTACCTTTTGTAGGCTAAGAAGTGAACTTAATGTGCTTGATTCAAGTAACTTTAAAAAATGAGCGCGTGTTGTCCCTTGCATTGCATTGTATTATATGTCATGTTTACTTTATCGCAATGCATTTAGGGCTTGGCTAACACGGTTACGATAACCCTCCTTTGGAGGAGTGAAGAAGCCTAACCGTGGATCAAACTTGACAAGCAACCTAGCTTTACTTTCTTGTATTGCATTGCATATGCATGGTTGTTTGTTTGTCGTTTCTTTTCGGTTTAGCTTTGAGCAACCTCTGTGTTCGTCCATGGATAGAGAGAGCATTTGACGCTCCTAAACGTCCAAAAACTCTATTGCATGGCCATACGTTGCTCCTCGGGTGTTTATTGCCTATTTTCGTAAAAATTATACTAGCCTAAGGCAAAATATTTTGAAAAATTTGAGGGTTTGAGTGAGGTCACTCATATCAGGTTCCAATTGGTGTTTTTTTGAGTCTCTTTGAATTGGAACTTGATTGGGAGAAGTCGCGTCGAAGTTCGGAACGAAGAATGGCGAAGAACAGCGACCGGACGCTGGACCGGACGCTGCACCGGACGCAGTGATGCTTCACCACCGCGTCCGGTCCCGGCGTCCACTAGCGCGTCCGGTCATCCAGAAGACAAAGTCCAGACCTAGGCATCGGACGCTGCACCGGACGCGCCTCTGTCGAGCACCGCGTCCGGTCCCGGCTACCACCACCGCGTCCGGTGCTCCGCGATGAATTCCCGAGCACTCAGCGACCGGACTCTGACCGCGTCCGATCAGCCCACACCGGACGCGTCCGGTCACTCCAGGCGCTTACTGGAGTGTGACCGGACGCTGCACCACCGCGTCCGGTCATTTTGACCACCGCGTCCGGTGATATCGTATCGAGCGGATCTCAGCCCTCATAAAAACCGTTCGTCTTCATCTAATTTTTTCTCCCCCGTACGCATCCGCCGCCGCCGCCAGTTTTTCTCGAGTTTCGCCGACTTCCTCCCGCCGGTGAGCCTCCACCGCGCCCCGCCCTTGCTCTCTTCCTCGCCTCCGGCGAGCTCTGCCGCCCTCACGCGCTCCAGCCGCGCCATCGCGCCCCCTTGGCCGCGCGCGCTCGCTGCCTTGCCTCTGCCCGCAGTCTCGCCGTGCCTCAGCCGCTGCAGCGCTGCCACCGCCGTTGTGGCCTCCTGCCTCCACCAGCCTCGCCGTGATCCTCACCAGCAGCTGCCGCAGCACCCCCGTGCCTACCCGAGCCCTCGATTCCATCCTTTGGCCGCGTTTTTCACCTAGGGTTTTGCCCTAACCCTAGCTTAGGGTTTCCAATAACCCTAGCTCGAGGTAACGACTCGATCATTTTCTTTCAAGTCCTTTCAATTTCTTCGTTAGGGCTTACCGTTGACCGTAACCCTCCATTGCATATCTCGATTGGTCGTTTCAGTGCTCGATCGCCGATCTCGGGGGTTCTCGCGACCTAGGTCACCTCATCCCTTCGCCGTCGTCTCGCCGATCCGAGGTAGTTTCGCGTCACGTTTCACTTCGTATCTCACGTGCTTGCTATCTAGGGTTTCGTATCTTTAGATATATATGTGCTTATAGTATATCTCTCTATTCCATACGTGCAGCGAGTCAGTCGGTGTGTCAGATCTGTTCGCTAAATCCGAGGCCAAGCCTGCGGATACGGATTGAGGCCAAGCCTCTCGAGTGTCAGTTCATCATCTTACAGAGGTTTTCAGGCAGTCGATCAGCATGGTGCGTTGCAAGAACGCCGGTGGTGCTCCTGGTGACGGGGACAACAGTCCTCCCCGTCGTGATGAGATTGCGCGTGGTAAGCGCATCAAGATTGCTGCCAGGAAGAAGAGGAAGACACTTTCAGATGCAGAGATTGCTCAGGCCGTGGCAGACGCAGCAGAACAGGCAGAGAGAAGTGGCAGACGCAGTGGCATACACATAGGCGAGCGTCGCTTTCACCTTGAAGGTCGACAGCTCGGCACTGAGGCCACTGAGGGTTCTGAGGATACTAGAGCTACAGAGCAGATGGCAGTAGATCCACCCTCAGAGCAGACAGAGGCTACACAGGCTACTGAGTCTACCCAGGCTACTGAGGCTCCACAGGACACTGAGGATACAGAGGAGCAGGCAGCCTAGTCTCCACCACGTCGCCGCTCCACACGTGCTCGCACTCAGGTGACACCTAGGCCAGAGGGCCAGCGTCGTGGAGCACGACCTCCTCCTAGAGTTAGAGGGTCACCCCCGGTCGAGCACTTAGACCTGAGGGGTGCTTCAGCACGTCAGGTGCACAGTTTGAGGTTTGTGGAGGTCAGTCGTTGGTTTCCACCTGTCAGAGATCCTAGAGCTTCAGAGGGTTTCTACACCCCACTTCAGGAGGACTTCTACAGGGCCCTAGTTGACAGTGGCATTGCTTTCAGACCTCAGAGGGTGTGTCGACTAGAGGCATTGGTTGATGTTGTGGGAGAGCAGCTTCGTCCGCACCTGTCCTATATGCCTGACTTATCAGATCTTCTTGGACGGACAGGTGCTTACTGCGGCACATGGGTCAGGGAGTTCTATGCTTCTCTTTGGATTGATCCTGCCCATGAGTTCATTCACTTTGCTTTCAGAGGCCGTGATCACAGATTGTACAGCTCCAGAGCTCGAGAGATCCTCAGACTTCCAGCTTCTGACACGAGGATCCATCAGTTATGCTATGGACAGACTCCACCTCCCAGACGCCCTCACGGCGGTTCAGTGCCACCCACCGACCTGGTTCGACCCTGCTTTCGTGAGCCTTTTGGCGAAGGGTCACGTCGGACGCCTGCTAGCTTGACACCACTTGCCAGGGTCTTGGATGCTATACTCAGACGCACCTTACTTCCTAGACTCGGCTACAGAGAGGGACTGACGAGGATGCAGCTTTGGGTTGTTCACCACCTTCTCTCGCAGCGACAGTTTGATATCTGGGATCTGATCCTTAGTGAGATGGAGGACACCATTGCTGAGGGCTTCAAGGGTAACCGTCAGCTTCCATATGCACACTGGATTTGTTTTATCATCAGATCTTCTATCCAGATGCCACCAGAGATCAGGGCAGAGATTGCTAACACTACTACAGCGTTCCCTGATTATGATATTCGTCAGCTTTGGACCTCTGTTACTAGAGATCAGGCTCCAGCACCAGGACAGCGTGAGCGCCCAGATGTTCCTGAGACAGCAGCTGAGCAGGACGCTAGAGTTGACGAGCTTGCCGAGGCAGAGCTCGCAGACCTTGAGACTCAGCCTGCTGAGATACCTGAGGATGTCACTTCAGACAGCACAGATGAGGACTACCAGCCCATCCCCAGGTACCGGTCTCCTCGGTCTCACGACCACGAGGCCGGTGGATCTGGCTCAGCCTCCCGCTCAGACCCAGCCATGGTGGC
The DNA here is from genome assembly GCA_038087645.1 of Saccharum hybrid cultivar R570. Lineage (NCBI taxonomy): Eukaryota > Viridiplantae > Streptophyta > Magnoliopsida > Poales > Poaceae > Saccharum > Saccharum hybrid cultivar. Next base: position 3,665,040 of record JAQSUU010000254.1, on the reverse strand, counting down.
TATCCTTGAGAGGTTGACCCAGGCTCAGGAGCAGCAGCAGCAGCAGATACAGCGCCAGGCACAGGATACAGCTGCAGCACTAGCACAGATTCAGGCTCGTCAGGACGAGTTTCAGAGACAGCAGCTTGAGATCCAGAGGCAGCAGGTTGAGATGCAGCGACAGAGTCAGCAGCAGTACATGGACCTCCTGCGCCATCTTATCACAGTTGGGGTACCTCCGCCTGCATCTGTCTTGGCTCCGGCTTTGCATTCCAGTGGTCCGTCGAGTCAGGGACAACCGAGCTTACAGTTTACATCTCCACAGCAGCAGGTTCCCCAGTCTTTTCAGTCCCCGAGCTTCACTCCTATACATACGGGGTTTACACCGTCAGACCAGCCTCGCCCGCACCTTCTGACAGGCACACCTCTTGGTGATTTCAGTGCCACCTACAGCGAGTTGACTGGTCAGCCGACACCCTCGCACACTACTACGTTTCACACTTCGTCAGGGTTGTCAGCTCCCGAGGCAGTTGTTCCACCAGTGACAGGGACCGGGACTACAGAGACCATCCCTTCTTCAGTTGCCTCGACAGATCCCCCAGCTACTGGCGCACTTCAGGCTCAGGTTACTCAGACAGATCCACTTGTTGCTACACAGTCAGTGCCTGTTCCTGCTCAGACCCAGACCGCTCCACAGCCACGTGCTTCTTCAGAGGGTCAGCCAGATAGCTCAGACTCCGAGGATTCGCTTCACTTCGTGATCACTCCGCGCACCTCGGCACCCGACACGACTCCGTCTATCCCCCCGTCAGATTAGATTAGTTTTTGGCGCTTGATGCCAAAGGGGGAGAGAGAGTAGTTTCAGGGGGAGTTTGTTAGTGGGTTTTCGTTCTTTGTGTGCTACATTCATGCATATCATGTTTACTTTTCAGCATTGCATTCGTGTGACATTGTCGTCGAGTCGTAAACTTTGAGTCTTAATGTGTTATCCGTCACAGTGCTTAATATATGTCACCGTTTTAGCTATAGCTCTAAGGTTGTGCTTCCGTGCCTTACTCCGATTACTCTTGAGCTATACTCTTTATGTGTACTAACTCTTCATGTCTTATCTTATGAAGTACACTCTTTTGGCTTGGGGCACATAAGCAATTCCTAACCCTTTGTGCTTATTGTCTTTTGCTTATGTGAACCAAGCATGCTCGAAAATCTCCACTCTAATCTTTTGAAAACTAGTGTTGTTATCAATCACCAAAAAGGGGGAGATTGAAAGCATCTAGGCCCCAAGGTTTGGTTTCGGCAATTGATGGCAACGCTTTATTACCATGACTAACGTGTGTTTTGCAGAGACATTGGTAAGTTAGGTCATGGAGGTGTTAACTGCTTTGAGCACCATGGTATTCGTGTCCCTTGATGGAAATCGTTTCGGTTTTCAAAAGAGTGACGTCAAGATTAAGGACGGTTAGTTCCGGATGTCGAGGTGTTGAGACACATTCGGAATAGTCGTTAGGATCTTCGTTTTTCTCTTTTGGCCGTACTATAAAGGGGGGCATGAATGGGTAGCTTGACCTAGGCGAGTCCTATGTTTAGGTGTGGTGCACACTTGTTAAACTTGGCGCTAGGCAACCCTAGAATAGCTCAAAGTTCAGTTGGAAGCAACTTGGTTGAAGTTGCTACGCGTTTCGGAAAGTTTCGGGCTGTTTTCCAGGCACCGGACGCGGTCTTCGGGAGCACTGGACGCGTCCGGTCAGTACTTAACCGCGCTAGGGTTTCGACCCTGACCACCGGACGCGGTCCTCGCGAGGACCGGACGCGGTGGTCAGCGGCCGACACGTGTCACCTGGAGAGAACGCCCGTCGGACGCGATCTGGACTTAGATCGGCGCGTCCGGTGCAAGTCCAGTAAGGTCCAGAGAGGACCGGACGCGTCCGGTCATCAACCATCGGACGCGGCCTCGCGTCCGGTGCAAGTCCAGTAAGCTCCAGAGAGGATCGGACGCGTCCGGTCATCAGCCATCGGACGCGGCCTCGTGTCCGGTGCGAGTACAGTAAGCACCCTTGCACGATCGGACGCGTCCGGTCACCCCTGACCGGCGCGTCCGGTGGTTCGTTTTCAAAAACGCGTTTTGACCGTTACGGGGGACCGGCGCGTCCGGTCCGTTCGACCGGCGCGTCCGGTGACCCCGTGTCAGAAAGTAACGGTTCGTTTTCTTTGAGGGGTGTATAAATACAACCCCTCCACCTCTTTTAGAGGTCTCTTGCTCATTCAAACATCTGAGAAAACCCTTTAGAGTGCAAGGGAGTGCAAGAGCTCTAGTGAGGATAGAGATTTGAGAATCAAAGTTTGAGTTTCCTCACTAGTGATTAGAGAGTAGCAAGTGTGCATCCATCTCCTCATTTGGGCTCATTGTGGTCAAGTGAGAGTTCTAGCTTGTTACTCTTGGTGATCGCCATCACCTAGACGGCTTGGTGGTGATTGGGAGTTTGGTGATCATCTGGCGGAGCTTGTGGATGACCCAACTCAAGTTGTGAGCGGTTTTGGGTGATTCGCCACGACGGAGTGTCGAAGAATCAACCCGTAGAGAGCACTTGATCCTTGCGCGGATCAAGGGGGAGCGACACCCTTGCGCGGGTGCTCCAACGAGGACTAGTGGGGAGTGGCGACTCTCCGATACCTCGGAAAAACATCGCCGTGTTCCTTACCCCTTTACTTTCAAGCAATTACATTCTCGTATTTACTTTCATTGCTTGTTTTACATTCCTAGAATTGCCATGCTAGACTAGGATTGGAAACTAGGGTGCAAAACTTTTTATCGGTAGACTCTCTAGGAACACAAGTAGGCACTAGGGGTGAATTCCGGCTTATAGGATTTAATTCTTGCAATTAATTTTTAGAAAAGCCCAATTCACCCCCCTCTTGGGCATCTTGATCCTTTCAATTGGTATCGGAGCCGTGTTGCTCCTAGTTTAGGCTTTACCGCCTAGAGCAAGATGTCTAACGGGGAAGGACCACCTCCCACCTTTGAGGGGGATGATTTTCCATATTGGAAAATCCACATGGAGGCGTATCTCGAAGCCATAGATGTCGGGTGCCTTAGAGCCGCAACCCAAGGGCTTCCCACTATCAAGGATCCCGCAAACCCCACGGGTGACGAGGAGAAGTACGACCGGTGGAATGCAAAGGCCAAAAATGCACTCTACCGGGGCTTAGGCAAAGATATCTTCAATCGTGTGCGTAATGCAAAGAACGCTCATGATTTGTGGGAGAATCTTTGTGCTCTCCATGAGGGAACTAAGAGTGAGCGTGAGGAACGCTATCATATTGCTTTAAAGAAAATTAATTCTTTTGAGATGCTTCCCAAAGAAAGTGCTAATGACATGTACACTCGCTTGAATGTTCTTGTAGAGGACCTCAATGCTCTTGGGCTCACTCAAATGAGCCAATCGGATGTTGCAAGGAGGATCTTGAGTGTGCTTCCCGTTGAGAAGTATGGTCACATTGTCACCGTGCTTCACCAAAGTGATCTCTCCACCGCAACACCGACACAAGTATTGGGGAAGATCAATGCTCATGAGATGTACATGCACATCACTCCGGAAGAGGGCTCATCATCTTCCAAGAAGAAAGACTTGGCCTTCAAAGCTAGCCATGACAAGAAGAAGAAGAAGGGCCAAGCTATGATTGTGCAAGAGAGCTCAAGTGAAAGTGATATCGATGATGAATCACTTGCACTCATGGTGAGGAAGACCACCAAGATGCTAAAGAAGCTTAACAAGAGTGGCCCTCTTCCTTCCCCACCGCACTGCACCCCGCGCGCAGTTCGCAGCGCCACGGCGTCGCTTGTAGCCCCGCCGATCACCAGCGCAACTGCGCGCCCGCACCGCCTCCTCACTGCTCTAAACTGACATCGCGTCGCCCTCTCTGTCCACCTGTCGTGCCACCACGCTTGCTCCCTCGCGCCCGGACTGCCGGCTGCCCTTCTTCTCCGCTCCTCGCCCTGGGGGCGCTGCCTTTGGTGAACTTCATATGTCGACATGCCTTCATTCTCCCAAGGAGTAAGGAGATGTTACACTGAAAGCGTATGTTGCAAGCATATGTTTCAAGTGTTTTCAAATGTATGTTGCAAATGTTTCATACTGATGTTGCAAAAGTAGATTGAGATGTTGCATATGTTGCAAGGGTTGTACATGTATGTTGCAAGCTTTCTGTTCCCATATTTCATCTGTTTTTATTTCAGACGTATGTTGCAAGTGTGTTTATTTGAATGTTGCATATGTTTCACACGTATGTTGCAAGTGTTTTATATGGATGTTGCGTATGTGTTACAATGTTTTTCAAGTGTTTTCATGTATTTTTGCAAGTATTTCAGATGTATGTTTCGAGTATTTTATCTGCCTTCAGGCGTATGGTGCAAGTGTTGCATCTGGATGTTTCAAAAGTAGATTGGGTGTTGCATCTTCCTTTTCGCTTCCTGCTGTCTCGCCTTAGTGTCTCCTCCTCCTCTCGGCACCGGTTGTCATCTGTTGCCCCCTCCCCCTTCTTCTCGATGCTAGTGCCACTGGGGGTGGTGCGAGCCCCTCATGGGCACGCGAAACAGCGCGAGAAACGGTTGTAGACGTGAGGGTCCGGACGCTTTGTTCGTCCGGACGTCCAGACGCTAGCAAGCCCAAATCTCAAATTCTAAACTTTCATTCGGCATCAAAATAAAACTCTCGTCCATAAAACATATATATACAAAATATCTCTAAACTCCAACATCCAAATTCTTATTACCTTCGTGCAATTACCCTAACCAAATATGCAGCGCTACACGGAGGGAGATGGTCGAACGGTTAAATGGGTCCGATTCTGGTCGGACACAGTGATTAGTGGTTCAAAACACTATTTCCCTCCGCGTAGCGCTGGCCCAACCTCTCACAGCCCTTGAGGAGGCCACAGATGGGCCAGCCCATAGGTCGACGATCAGCACGACGAGCGAGTCCACTAGGCCGGTCCAGTAAAACAGCTACGTCAACTCCAATCTTCAACTGGGCCGTGTGTTCGTGTGAACCGAAGCGCAGCGGGCCGGTGGGGCCCTGGTGTCAGTGCAACGCGGGAAGGAAGCAGTGGGCTCCCGCCATTTTCCTTTCGATTCACACGACGCGGCGGTGGTTTTCCCTCCCGCGCCGCGCCCGATCCCCCATTTCGATCCACCCGAGCCTTTTACCGCCATTTTCTCGGCGCCAAACTCGCCCCTTTCCCGCCACGCTTCCCCTCCTCCTATAAACTCCCCCACGATCCCTCTCTCCTCCGCACACCCCGCCACGCTTGACAGATCTACCCGAGAGCGACAGACCCACAACCGAGAGGAAGGAGATCGCCATGGTGGTGGCGCTGGGACCCGGCCGGTTCTACGGCAGCGGCCTGCCGAGGCCGCGCTTCTTCCCTGGCGACCGCGTCGACCCGCCGGCGTCCGTCACCGACCCGCTCCTCGAGTGGGCGCGCGAGGCGCACTGGTCCATGGGCGGCTTCGGCGTGAAGCGCCTCCGCCTGCAGGGCCGCATCGAGGGCTCCATCGACAAGCTCCGCCGCACCGCGCGCCGCGACGCCAGGGCCAAGGCCAAGGCCAAGGCCCGCTCCGCCGGCCACATGCCCGCCTCGCTCGCCGCGCTCGGCTCCGACGACGACTCCGAGGACGAGGAGGAGGTGGCGGCGCGGGAGCGGGCCATGAAGCGGGAGCTCGTCGATGACGACGAGGACTCCGACGGGTCCGACGAGTCGGAGGAGGAGGAGGACGAGCCACTCGCGGCCATCGTCACCGCTGCCAAGAAGAGGCGCGCGAGGAAGCTTAGCGACGAGTTCGACCGCATCGCCGTGGAGCAGCAGCTGGAGAAGGAGAAGGCGGGTGCCGCGACGCCGGCCAGGGCGTCACAGGCTGCCGCACCGGCCGCGACGAGGGCGTCGCCGAAGAGGAAGGCTTCTGCATCTGCTGCTGGGGCGCCGGCGAGGGCGTCGCCAAAGAGGAAGGCTGCTGCAACGGCCGCGGCGCCCTCATCGACGACTGGGGCAAGGAGGACCTCGCCGAGGAACAAGCACTGAGTGGAGGTCGCTGTATGTGCTGCTCTAGTTCTCGATCTGTTTCTTGGCGATCATGGGGTGTTAGTCTTGAAAATGTATGGTGTGGTTGTGTCGCAACTGTTGGATTGGAACGGTGATGAAATGGAATCGAATTGATGGTTGTCTCTATTAATCCTTTGAATGTTGATGAAATGGAATCGAATTGTTGGTTGTCTCTGGATCAATCCTTTTGAATATTATGAACATGTCGCTTTTTTGGGCCTGTCTTATTTCTCATGTTTGAATCATTAACACTGAAACACTCATGCTTAAATTGGAAATCATTTAGCATCTTTTGGTTTGTCGAAGCTTGAAACGAAACTACATTTATGAGCATATGTTCAGATGCTCGCATGTCGAAGTGCTAGTTTGCTACAGTGACACAACTATGGCATTTAGGCACATACTACATACCATACAATACTGGGATCATGATGAAATGTGGTGGTTTTATCTCTCAATATCCCTGAAATGAAAGTTGTTCCTGCTCTTTGTTATATGTGGTGCTTTGTATACTCAAATCTGAACCAGCCTTGAAATAATGTAGTTCCTGTTCTGATACCCAAGAGGCCAAGACGCTGCCACCTTTTTTTGGGCTCCATTTCATGCTGCAATCAGTTTAAGTCGTAGGAAGTAAACTGTTATCTCTGACCCCTTTGCTTGTTGGTATTCATATACGTTAAACTTGTGATAACAAGGAAAGAATGGTACATTTAGGCCAGCACTTAACTCTTGCTGCCCTGCTGGATTGTGTATGTATTTGTATCTAGGACCATTTCAAGTCTAATTCTATTAGTATATAGAAAAGGGTCAAAAATGATTGGGTGCTCATGTGTTGGGGTCGGAGACTATTCTTTCGATCTCTTCCAGCAGCCGCTCCTTCTCTTCGGTTAAGTCCTCGTTTTGCTTCTGAAGCTCCTCGATCTGCTTGGTCTGCTCTGAATCTTTCCTGTAATCGTGCTTATAAACATTTAATTAAATAGGTTTACAAAGGTGGCTTATGATTAGTTGACAAGAATTTTCCTTAGAAATTTGTGTCCTTGCAGCAGTGTACCCACCTGTTCATGAAAGACAGGTTAAGTTTTAGTGATCGGACCTCCTTCTCTAGGGTTTCACAGCGTTTAAGTACGGCTTGCATGTCAGATGGTATTACTGGTGTGGAACTTCTTTCCTTTGCTTCTGCCATTCTGAACCATAAGAATGTAATGGAACATCACATACTGTGATAATTATAACTCATTGTTCAAGACCATTTTGTTGAAAGAAGAGAAAACCATCACATACTTGCGTGAGCGCTCAACTCTGCGCTTCTTTGTAGGATCTCCATTATCAGCTGCAGAGTTAACTAATTAGATTGTTTGGTGATTAAGACGAAACTGCACAGTAGTAGATGATATTTTAAGCGACTATGCTCATTTGACACAAGTACATATGTACATGACAATTTCATATATTTCAAGTTCCCCGAAATATCTTATGAACATGTGTTTAGGGTGAGTGATTATTTCGAGAAATGACCATATAGCAATTATTTGGTGCCTAAAAATAAGTTATCTGTTGGATATACCTGCTTGTTCCGATGAAATGGATCCCATTCGAGTTAGGGCTGCTTTCTGCAAATGAGAAAAAATGACCCATATTGAAATAATTCAACAGAACGAACTTTTGATGCTCAGAAGTATGAGTTGAACTTACCTTTCTCTCATCTTTCAAAGTATCATTTTGTACCCTCTCTCTGTATTCTGTACATTTTGAACAAATATAAACACAATTTTATTCTCCCATGGCATGATAACAATGACATCGTTATAGGAGAAAAGATCAAGCATTCTCACATCCATGTTGTGACTCATAAGTATTTGTGTCAGGCCAAGTAAAGTTTTGCTAAACTCAAGGATATCTGTATTGATAGAAGTATACCTTTGCCTTTTGATTTGCAGTCGGTTGTTCCACTTGTAGCATTTTTTCTAGTGCTCTCACAAACAGACATCACTTGCCCTGTGGGAGGTAGCTCTTCACACATTTCAAATCCAGCTGAATGCGTGGTCATAGCAGTAGAGGATCCACTGTGCGAAGGCTCTCGAGACGCTGCACCGAACCAAACCTGGTTTGCCGGAGCAACGAAGTTACCATTGTTTGGTTCCATGGGCCTCTCAACCTTGGGAAGCATCAGGGAATCCTGAACTTGGGCAGTTGTCACTATGGGAAAGAAATCTGTTCCTCCAAGAATGTTCTGTTGAAACTGCTGAGTGTCATAGAATCCAAAAGAATTGCCTACTGAGGTGTCTTTGTTAGCATGGCTACCAAGCTTCTTGCGCTCAAGCGTGTCCTTGAGCATGCTCACCACTGAGGTAACAGTATCTTGTGCTGCCATATGTGGATTATCCAGAGGGGATGTTGACGAACTTGAAGGAGATACAAACTTTGGTGTATGAACAGGTGTGTTGCTCATTGGTGTGCTGTTTGTTGTGTTTGTAAAATCTTGTTTTAATTGGTTAGTTGCTTCAATGTTTCCTATAGTTATTGGTGCCAAATTATTTTGCATTGCAGCATACCTCCTCCTGTAAATATGACCAAGAAAATTGAGGCAAGAACCAATTTTTTTTCATGCGGGAAGGTAATAGTGCACATGGACTAGAAGGTCCTGCCTTAACTCTGACGAATGACTTCTAGTCATTGGTTGAGTGCTGTGGAACCAGGCCTAGAAATGGACAAAATAAGAAAAATTACTGCTTTTTTTTTTTACTCATATACAAATTTGTGAATATGGTAGCAATTGGACTGTGAAGATGACTAACTTTTGCTAGAAGTAGGTCACTGGCTTGCATTCCCTTCTCTGCTGCATTTCTGTTATGGCAGAAAAGCAAGATCAATATAACTTATAATACATAGATCATAAAGTAGAATGTGATTTTATTTGTAAGAAACTGTGGAAGGTGATGTTGGCGTATAAATACAGTACTTGAGTGATTGCTGGTTGTCTTTATTTGGATATTCGACTGAAGGAATTGCTAAATTCTGTGGAACCAAGTTGTCAGTGATAAAACTTTGTTGAATGTCATGCTGTTGATTCGGAAGGCCTGCAGCTTCTGATGACAACCTGCATAGTTTCGGACAACACCTTGTGAGTTAGGAGTTACAGTTAACTAAATCATAGGAGTTGATCATAATAGGAGTAGACCTTTCATGCTTTTCCAACCTTTAATTGGGTAATATGCGTACCTTTATATGCTTTCTTAAAGTCAGAGGTTTTAGAAGAAAATTGGTAACACGATCTATTTAGTATCTGAGGCATATGAGTTCAGATAGCCTTTTTTAGATTAGTTCCAATTAAATTACTGATCTTTGTTTTGAGGTGCTCTCTCCACCTAAGTACATAATTTCTTTCATTGGTGTATATTTACAGACCTAGCAAATCTAGTTAACTCTGCATCATTTACCAATATCTTACCTAGATGGCTGTCGAGGGCGATTGTTCACTGCACCAAATCCTGGGATCTGCAAATAAGCAGCCATACATTTAGGTGATAGATTCCGAGTAAGAGATTAGCCAACATAGTAAGTGGCACTTTAGTATTCATGTTCATATAGCTTACAAAACATCCGCTATGTACTTTCTGAAATGATAGAAGAAGTGAGTGATCCGCAGCAAAAGGGACCATATCTTCTGAACCATGAACGATTTCATCTTCATGTTCAGAGAGAGAAGAAACGACAGGAAAATTTCAGAATTCTTGCCTCTCCATTCATAAGCCAGCTGTTGAACAACTCCTCGCTATCTTCTCTGAGACCTTGCGACATGTTCTTGAACCCCAGCATCTCCATGCTTGGCGCTGCTGCCACTCCCATTGAGTTCTCCATCAGTGCCTTGAGGAAGATCTCCTCGCTGGTGTTCCTGAACAAATCAGACAGGCCCCTCCCCTCCATCTCCATGAACCCCTCTCAACTCAACCTCCCCTCTCCTGGTGCAACAACTGACCAGATTGATAACAGGAGTCGCGAAAAGCTGTCTTTAGTAGTATTGCAGTAGTAGGGTCACTAAGGGCAATCACTTGAAGAGAGAATTATGAAAATGGCCTCAAAACCAATTGCGTTTAGGAAACTGGCCCTTTTTTTTTTTGAACTTAGCAATTTGGCCTCAAAACCAAAGTTCCTTTGGAAAATGGCCTTCCGTTAGTTTTCACCCCTAACGGTGTTAACTTTTCAGCAAAAAGACCATTTTACCCTTGAGAAAATAAAAATAAAAAACAAAGCTTTATGTATTTATTGTATATTTTGACAGCATGTAGCACTTTCATGTTGTGATTTGTGAACATGTTGTGTGACCTTGTTTATGTGAGAACTGAAACTATGGCTTATGCGTGAATATATGTGGCTGAATGTGATAATATACTCAATATATATATATATATATATATATATATATATATATATATATATATATATATATATATATATATATATATATATATATATATATATATATATAGGAAGTGCACTACAAGCATACTTAACTTTTGTCCATTTAGAAAAATAATCTGGAAGAGAATACAGCAATAAACTAGCAAACAGATTATACAATTACAGCCATCTAAGCTTCATCGAGTGATCTTTGAATTAGATCAACATTATCATAGGGATTTTGAGAGAAAACATAATACTCACAGTATAAGTATCCTTTTGAGCAGCTTTGTAGTCGAAGGTTCCTCAGCAGTACAATTGAATAGCTTGTCTGAGTGAATATCAGCCTTGTTACTACCTAGCATATATCTGCAGCTGTGCAGAAATTGAACTGCCAGTTGACAACTAAACATCACTCAAGCAAAATGTGGTGTGTATATATCTATATATATATATACATGCTGTCAAAATATACAATAAATACATAAAGCTCTGTTTTTTATTTTTTTCTCAAGGGTAAAATGGTCTTTTTGCTGAAAAGTTAACACCGTTAGGGGTGAAAACTAACGGAAGGCCATTTTCCAAAGGAACTTTGGTTTTGAGGCCAAATTGCTAAGTTCAAAAAAAAAGGGCCAGTTTCCTAAACGCAATTGGTTTTGAGGCCATTTTCATAATTCTCTCTCACTTGAAATTCAACCAACAGAAGCAACGGAACAAATTAGATAATATAAAATAGAATCCCACCTAAAACACCAATTAATCTTATAAAATGGTGCTTGGCAGAAGAGTTCAAGCACAGAAGACATGTACTAGTTGAGTGTGGCACTAGTTGGGACTAAACAAAGTGATGGCAGGTATCTTCCCCTTCATTGGAGGCAAAGATTCCGTTCTCCTCATTTTGTCTCATCAGTGGAAAAATCGGCCTATGAAGAATTTGGCCACTTTCGCGCCAATGAACGAACACGCACACGCGGTCTATATTACGTATATGTAAGAACAGAAAAGCAGTACATTGCTGGAATTACACATCTCCTTATGCTGACATCTTCTGTAGATGGTCTGAAAAAAATGCAACACAAAGATTGGACAAATATTCTGGCAGCTGCTCTAGATTTCTCTTTGCTATGTTCTATGTTTACACAGAAACATCAAATGTTTGAACTGTTTGCATCGGTTTTGTTTTATATGCTTCAGAATTCCTAGTTCAAGGATTAATCTGTAGCAACTTGATCCTAGCCGCCTAGGTGTTGAAACTGACAGCATCTATGATATGGTTATTAAGATAATATAATGCAGCAATTGGAGGAAGTGGATGGCCAGTCTAAGTGCCCATAGGCTTACTCGGCATTACAGCGACGTGTTTCAACCATATATATAATACATACTGATGCAAGCAGGCTCAAAAGCGCCGGTTTGGAGCCTCCCTGACATGAACTTGTCACCAGATCATTTCTTCTATTACTGGTAATAAGGTAAACTGGCTCCTCTCGTCATGTTTAATTGTTGACATAGTTTTTGCAACAAAAAAGCTTTGCTTTGGAAGCTTCTGCTGATTCTGACAACTGCTCCTGTTTGAGTTTCTTCTGTAACTGAAACACAGAGCTGCAAATCTCCAAATGCAAATTTTTAATTTAAAAACATATGTATTTTTTTTATATCCTTGACATGCTCCTCTATCTGCAGCAAACAGTCAAAGACAGATTCACAGATTTACTGGTTTAGGAAAGAAAGCAAAAACTGTACTTTTCTACCTTTCCTGAATCAACTGAAGGGGCCGGTCTATTGATGAATGAATTCACATATGATTTCACTGACACCGACCTTTGTCTTTCCCATCCAACTTCCATTTACAGAAACAAAGACTCCGTGAGGTTTGACCAGGACAATCAACCAATGCAAGATCTCCCTCCCTCGACTGTCCGTCCAGATACATCCCTGGCTGCTTGTGTACAACAATAAACACCACGGATTAGGTGGTCTGTCACTGTCAGCATCAGCTACGATCACACCGCAAGTATTCTACACCAAACTGTACTGATCTTGCAGAGACGGAGCAGCATAGCTGTTGTCCATTGCGGCAAGCCGCACCTGGCGGCACAGGCGCAAGGACGGATTCTGCCGCCGGCACGCACGCGGACGCGCCATCGCCCCCCGGCGATGGTGACGGCGACTGCGACCGCACCCGTCGTCTGACCTCAGATCAGAGGCCCGCATTTCTTTAATCCCACTCATGGCGTCGCCGGAGTGCCAAACTGCAACTTGCTTTCAGATCTTTGACAAGTGTCCCTGACCGGCTCACACTGAGGTGTCGATGCGAGGAGGAGGGCCAGTTCAGGGGTGGTGGTCGTCACCGCTCACCACAGCGCGTGCCTGCCTGCCTGCCTGCTTTATCCCGGACAAATAAAAAAGATCTCTAGTACGTTTTTCTAACAAACGCGGTTCATGATTGGGTCTTGATATCATATATGAATATTCGAAGGAAGGATCCGGAGATGCTTCTTACAAATTTACAATATACTATGCGCAGTGCAGTGCTGGTTTTTGCTGTCTTCACGCATGCTTCAAGAGTCGTTCAGGTTCAGCCTTTCAGTTTGTGGAGAGGTAGTGGTAACTTCGCCTTCATGCGACGGTTGCAGCCGGCCCACGTAGAAACATACTGCCGTACAGCACTCAAATGGGCTGGGTGAAATATGGGTCCTTAATGGGCTGACAAACTAAAGTGAGCCCCAAAGCCCGTGTCCGTTTGAGCCCACAAGGCAATCCCTGCGCGGCCGCGCTTATCCCCTCCCTCCGTCCGCCACATCTCGTCTTGCCTCGCTCGCAACCCAAGTCGGGAAGGCTTCCCCGTCCGTCCCCAAGCGGAGCGCGTCCATGGCGTCCACCGCGCTGGTGGCAGTGGCAGTGGGGGGCGGCATCTCTCTCGGTCTCGTCGCATCCTGCTCCCTGCGCACCACTGGCGACTCCCGGCGGCTTGGCCGCCGCCTCCTCCTCCTGCGGAGAGGAGGCGCCGAGGTGAGCGTTTCCCCCCGTCCCTCTTCCCCTTGCCATTCATTAGCTGGTAGCTGGAATTGGGAGGTAGTCCTGTGCTTGGTTATCTGTGGGCTATTATGACACCCGAAGTAGTTCTTGTGTTCTTGTGTGCAACATTTATTGTTTTTTTTCATTTATTGTTATTTTGTAGTGCCATAACAGGTCATGTTTTGACCTCTTATTGAGTTCGTCTCCAATAACAAGCAGTAGGGTTATGTACACCATTTTTTTCTCCTTAGCAACTCCAACAGTTTTACAAATGGGCTTTGCATTCCTGTTTTTGCAAAAAAGTCTACAAAACTCCTATCCAACGGTTTGTCAAATGGGCTTTGCATTTTTGTTAACTTGGCAAAATCCCAGGATGGATTGACATATATGCAAGCTCGCGATCGGCTTGGCATTCCGTCTCACGCACTACTCCCTCGTGCGCGCAGCCGGGTTTTCTTTTTTGAATTTTGGCAAGTCAATTTTGCCAAACCGTTGAAGATAACCTTTTTTCTCCTCCCCACATTGATTTGAGAGTTGGCAAACTCCATCTTTTGCCAAACAAAAAATGCAAAACCGTTGGAGTTGCTCTTAGAAGACTACTGCCATCTTTCACTGTAGGAACAAGTGCCTGACGCACTTCATGTCAATTGTACGCATCGTTTTTGGGTTAGGGAGGTCTCCCGGACCTGATTACATGGTTGATTTAATTCGATAGAGTGAATGCTTTTGATCAGGGAGAGAGGACGAGGACACGGAATTGCCCAATATTTCGTTGTGCCAATGAGGTGGATGTGGTGACTGAGGATGACAGTGTGGATGATAATGCTACTGACGATGAAGAAGACCTCGAGGCTGCAGCTGATGACACTATTGATGCTGACGTTGATTCGGAATATGAACTGGAGTCTTCGCTGCCTGAGGATGTTGAGTGGATAAAGCAGCAGCCACTTCCTTATCCTTTGGTATGTACTCAGCGCTGATTTCCTAAGATTAGTAGTGAATGGAATGACAGATAGCCGGGATGGTAATGTAGGATGCTCTGGAGCCCTACATAAGCAAGGAGATGGTGCAGCAGCACTGGGGAGTTCATCAGCAGATTCACGTGGACCGGCTCAATGGCTTGATCGGTGGTAGCGAGTGGGAAGGCATGTCGCTGGGGCAGATGATGCTCGCCTCCTTCAATGAGGGCAGGGAGGAGCCCCATCCTCCCTTCTTCCATGCTGCACAGGTATGGTTGGCCATTGCATGCGGTGCGTCTGAGCTTACTTGTGTCGAATGCTTCAAGTGGCTAATTCTTGGCCATATTTTTAGGTATGGAACCATGATTTCTATTGGCGATCCATGAAACCTAGCGGTGGGGGCAAGCCACCGGGACGGCTTCTGAAGTTTATTAATAGAGACTTTGGCTCCTATGAGGGTATGATCCGACAGTTCATGGATGCTGCATTAACTCAGTTTGGTTCTGGATGGGTTTGGCTTTCCTGTAAGTGATGCTGACGACCATGCCTCTTACCTTCACTGTTCTAATATGTACAACTTGCACATGTTTGTCAGATGAACATGAATCTTTTCTGTAACTGCTTGTAGACAAAGGAAGCGGTTTGCCTTATGTGAAATCAAGAAGCCCAATCCCATCGGACAATTATGGTAGGCTGGTCATCTCAAAGACTCCAAATGCCATCAACCCTCTTGTCTGGGGCCATTCTGTGAGTACCAACCGTACAACTTCCCCACCCTTATATCATCGTGAGTTCATTTATCCAGAGGAGTCTCATGAATCTATTTCTTTGGCAGCCACTCCTTGCGATTGATGTTTGGGAGGTACAGTTTTCACATTGTATTTTTCCTTTCCTTTCCTTTTTACTAAAATACATCTTCAATAACAATTCTCTTCACTTCTGGGAACAGCATGCATACTACCTGGATTACGAGGTTAGATGGAAAATGTTGCTTGAAGTTTGCCAGCAATTAAATAGCACATTTTCTCTGACGTGTTTAGCTTCCATTTCATTCTTACAGGATCGAAGGGCTGATTATGTTTCTGCGATTCTAGAGAAGCTGGTGTCGTGGGATGTAGTCGAGTCGAGGCTCACAAAAGCCGTTGTGCGGGCAGTAGAAAGAGATGAGAGTCTCCGCAGAAGAATTCTAAGGAAGCAGCATTTAGCTCAGGCGAATGGGCAGAGTAGAGCTAGGCCTCGCACTCGGCAAGGTAGACCGACAGGGAGGCAAGGAGACCAAGAGGTCGCCAGAAGCAGTCCTGTGGAGGCATGACAACGTGGCTGGTGAATGAGGTGCATCAGGTCCCTTGTGTAGCTGAATGGTGCCACGAAGATGGGGATGGACCTGCAACGCAAATACCAGGGAAAAAGGTGACGAACCTTTTCCTGATGACAGTCTTGATAGCTTGCATGGGCATATTGGTCTGTTGAGGCTGCATTGCATACACCCTCAGTACTGTGAAGGGGTTGGGATAGGTTTTGGTAAGTAGGATTAGGGTAGAGGTAGAAATGTAGAATAGACAGAAACTCGGCAGACTTCCAGAATTCGTTTTGCTCTCTATTCCTTGTGGGATTGAGTGACAATGGAAGACATGTTTATGTGTTCTGACTTCTGAATCATTCGTTGACGAACCAAGGCTGCAGGGTGCAAGAATTCTATATATGTTGTCACTCATCAGTCTTGTTCGTTTTGGATAGGCCCTTTCCAGTGATGATCAGTGACCTGTGAGTAGGGAGAATGTACCCATTTGTTAAGGGACCTGTGAGTAGGGAGAATGTACCCATTTGTTAAGGAATCTACCCAGTTTTGTTTTATTTTCACTTCGTTTTTATGTATGGCCTATGTTGTGCTGTGGGAGTCTCACTCCGTGCTTGCTACTCTTGTCCAGTGATAATACACACATAAATAGAATCACTCTGCTCATTTACTGAGTGGAAATAAAACAAGTTTCTCGTTAAGCCACGGTGTCATGAACAAAATGTGAGGCCATGGAGAGACAAAATGTGAGGCCATAGAATCACTATGGCTACAAAAACAACGCTCGCCTCAAATTTGCCGCCATCGAGAGATAGCCGACGCCTGCCGCAACTCTCGCCTCCACCGCCGCCATCGCCCCTTCTAGGGCCCCTCTTCTTCTTCCTCTTCGGTGCGTCTACCGGGGACCAGAAGGGGAGGTGACTTATCCTTTTTTTCCTGTAGTTTTTCTATCTAGTTGCTTAGGGTTTAGTCCAATAAATCCTCCGACAAAATCAGATGATTTTCGGTCAAAATTGTGTTTCCTGCAATGACTTCGTTGATTGTCACGGCGAGATCGCTATTGCAGGCATCAACTTCATCGGTATTGACCAATTTGTGGCCTTTATCTGCAAGGGGAGCCCCCTACGTGGACAATGACTCTGGGTCATTGATCTCATCGTCGATGGTCACGGAGAGGATTTGAAGGTCTGAGGTGATGAATTTGCAACCTATGTCGTACCCTATGAAGCAAGTGCCGATATTTTTTTCAGTGATTTATATACGTTTTGGACGGGTTCCGAAGCATTGGATCTTGCGGCATGTCCAATGTTTTGGGTTGGTCCGTTCGAGTCGGTATATGGAGTGCACTTTAGCTCCGGCGTTCAGGAAGCTATTGGGAAGAAGAGACGGAAGAATCTGGATAGAATATTATATATTTTTTATTTCAGATTTTTTTATGTGTAATTTGGGTATGTACTGTGCCCCTTCTCTCCGCAAAAAAAAAAAAAGCAGCAGCGCTCACTAATTGATCTTCGAAATGGGCCCTTATTGCTTCATTTGGGTCGTAAATTAACGAGATAAAAAATGCTGATTTTGATAAAAAATGCCTTATCTTCGTATATAAAAAGATAAAAATGCGGATTTTGATAGAGTGCTCAGGTTAATTGCTGATTATGATTTCTTCGTAAAAATATGAAAATGCGGATTTGATAGAGAGGAACGCGGACCCTAATAACTTGGTTAACCTGGGCCTAATAGAAGGAAGCCCGCATCTTACCTGGTGGGCCTTTAAGGCCCAAAAGGTTAGGCCCACGAATCAAACAGCCCGCGAATTGTTCTATTTGCTTACTCGCAAGGCAAAAGTGGAGGCACCGGTAACTACGAAGTCTCTGGTTTGGACTCGTACGTGTTTGGAATATCCGGTCCAAAACTTGGGAACTAACGAATAAATGTATGTACGTTCGACCAAAAAGACTTTTAAACTAATGCTCTTTTTTTTTAATGCGAAACACAATAGAAGCTTTATGTACATGCACATGCACTCACTTGTATACGTAATTACGTACACCTTCTACCCATATAAGCACCTCCAGAAGATTAGAATAGAGCGGCTACGACATCGTTCCGGACAGCCTCTCCAATCCTATGCCTGGTTTCGGTTGAACATCTTCACGTGAATTCAAAGTTTTCGTCTTAGGGTGTGTTTAGGTCCCCATTTCATTCAAATTTTTTTTTGGTTTTGACCTATTATTTTGTAAAAATAAAACTAAACACCATACAAATTTTTTGGTAAAAAGATATCTATTCTCTATTTTGGATTTTGGTCTCAAGAGGCCAAAAAAGCAAAAAAGCCAAAAAGCTCTCACCCATCTCATGAAAAATTTGGTATTTTGGATGGAACTAAACACACCCATAAAAATTTTGACATTTTGTATTTCATCATTCTAAAGTTTTCGACTTACTTACGTAGGTACTTTTGGAGATGCTCGTACGATGTGTTTAGGAGCATGTATGCATTTGTGTAAGCGTCTGTATTGAAAAAGCTAGAAAGCCTTGAACCACTCGGAGCGCAAGCTCATCAGCCTCATGATAAAATCCAAGGAGAACCAAAGCGCAAAAAGACGGAAAGGAGTTGTCGCCACACTCCACACACGATGACACGACACGAACGACCACGAGGTCCGCGCGTGTGCTTGTGCCGTCCACCGGTCCACGAGTCCAGCCGCACCCGGATCGCGACCACCGACGGCCCAGATCGTGCCACGTACGGACACGGTCCGGGCACCACTCTTGTAAATAAGTCCAAGCGAGAGGCCCTGTTCAGAAAACCCCGCTTCCTTCCTCTTCCTCCCTTCCCTTGGCCATCATCGCCAGTAGATATAAACAAGAGGCGCGTCAAGCTTGGACCTCCCCGCCCCGTCCCCTCGACGCCATCGACCGCCAAGAGCAGCGTCGTCTCGTCGCCATGGGTCTGCAGGTACGGATCGTCTGTCTAGACTCGCGCCGCTCTTGTATCTGTATTACTTTGCAATCTTCCAAGAAGAGAGAGATGTGCTTGGCTTGTGTGGAGCAAAACGCCTGCAGTGTTCAGAGGTCGATTTGGGACCGCCGGCTTCGCGGCTGAAGTCGTAGTTGTATGTATGCTTGTGCTGTCAGCTGTGTCCCGCATGTTGCCTTGCCTGTGTGGTTGTGATCTTACCGGTTGTTGCCTGGTGGTAGCAGGTTCAGAGTCTGGATTAGGTGAACCGCTAGTGTCGTCGCTGATGGATCTTTTTGTGGTTCAGGTTTCAGAGCCAATGAGGCAGCAGTGCCTTGCTGTCCTCGTTAACTAGTTATTACACGGACCTCACCTAACCTATTTTATTTTACTTACAAATAAAGTGTGTTTTGAGTTTGTGACTATCGTCTGCTTATTATGGCGTGCAAGTTAGCAACACTCAGTACCTCTGAAATTGTTGCACACCCCATCGTGATCGTGCCGAAGCACGTAGCACAATATTGTTACCACTTGCAAAATCGGTTTGTCCCCAGCTTATGCAAGCTAGCACAGTGCCGGCACTGCTGGCAAAGCCATCCTTGGTAATTGAAATAGATTCCTTGGTCCGTTAACCTTCTCTTTGATTTTGTCAGGAGGAGTTTGAGGAGCACGCCGAGAAGGCCAAGACCTTGCCTGACACGACGACGAACGAGAACAAGCTTATCCTCTACGGGCTCTACAAGCAGGCAACCGTCGGCGATGTCAACACTGGTACCTATGCATTTTTACCTTGTCGATCGAATCTTGTACTGCTCGGATGTTTACAAGCTTTAATTTCACCTGCTCGCAAGATTGTCCTGCCTAAGCTGGCAATAGGTGTTCATGGTTTTCCGTGGCGAATCAAGACAGAAGAATACTGAATTACTGATTCTAATGACAGCAGGCTTGTTTGCCTTGGTTGTGATGTGCTTGACTTTGCCATGGATTTCATGCTTGGTGTGTGTGCACTGCAAACTCATACTTTTGGATTCTGGGGGCCAAACAGAATTTCAGATTTCCACTTATAGTGCAGAAACTCAGTTGTCAATTCGAAATTGCAGGAAAACATTCTGATTTTCTTGAATACAGGAGTAACTAGCATCCCAAGTAACCTTTTGATTAAACGTTAATGTGCAATGCTTGGATTCCTTTCCTTATATTATATACAGAGCAAGTATATTTACAATTCCCAAATGTATGGGGATGGGGACTTAGTTTGCAAGCTGTTGTGCATCTCTCTTTCCCTACAAGCTTCTTCAGATTACCCTTTTTTCGAAAAGATCAGGTGGTCTGATTCGGGTTAGCCTTTTTTCCCCGAGGGAAAAAAGGGTATTTGCTACTTCTATGAGTGTTATGAACGTCAAAGCATGCATCTGTGTTCCAAACCTTTCTGAAGCAAGCTGAATTTGCTTTTTGGCTAGTAACGATTCGTCATACTGAACCTTCCTGTTTTGTCTGTTAGGGCGTCCTGGCATTTTCAGCTTGAAAGAGAGAGCCAAATGGGATGCTTGGAAGGCTGTTGAAGGTTTGTTCAGACCTGTTCCCAATGTGCAATCTCTCACTGACCAAACTGACTGGCCATTATGCATCCTTGCAATTGTTGTCTGAACAGGGAAATCCAAGGATGAAGCAATGACCGACTACATCACCAAAGTGAAGCAGCTGCTGGAGGAGGCCGCAGCATCCACTTCCTAGGCTCTGAAAACACCATGATCCATAGTTGCCTATATAGTCATGCTATATGTCGTCAATGAATCTTATCACTGTTATGTTTTGGACGGCTTCTGTTGCCATACATGTAACTGTTCCATCTCCATGGATACTCATCATCGTTTAAGTCTGTAAACTCTTGTGAAAACAAATTGGATATCTCTGTCAAATTACCATCTCCTGAAAAGTTTGTTGCGCATATGTTCCTGAATCCTGGCCATGACTTGCGCAGCTTGTGCTATATCTTCCAAGAAGGCGGCGTTTTAGTTTGGGGACATCTGCAGTGTTCAATTTCAGATGCTTGTGCTCATGTGCTGGGTGCTTCTTATCTACCAGTTGTTGCTTGGTGACAAGTTCACAGTCTAGACTAGCTCAACAGGTGTTGTACGGCACTGAATTACTTACCAATCGTGTGGTTCAGGTTTCAGAGCCATTTGCAGCCAGAAATTTTGATAATTTGACCTGGAGGCTATGCTTAAATGTAAAATTATCTGGCCTCCTTAGCGCGTCTTATGGCACGTGGTGTAAAACAATCTCCTACTTAATACAAAAATGCGCAAATATTTTGTGTATTCGAGAATTTTAGAATTCGCATGCAGGATTAATTTCTAAATACGTGCGAATTGAGGGTTAAATGTTGAGGGGCTGAGATCAGCCTGTTCGTTTCGCTGGTTTATTGTGGCTGAAAGTACTGTTCGCTGGTTTATTGTTAGAGAAAAACAATGCTAGATGGCTGCTGATTTGACTGAATAGCTCAAACGAACAGGGTTCAAAGGAAATGAAAACGCTGGAAAGGGAAACGAGTAGCGCATTTGGAACAAAGGAAAACAATCTTTCCTTTCCTCCGGAACACTGTGCCTCCTTCACGATTTCACAGGAAAGCAAAACTCTATTCCGATCTCTGGTTTCTGCTTCCTTTGCGAAGTTCCAGGTGAGCACACCATTAAACACACGGATGGGGTGCATTACCATTAGAAAAGAGCCAGTAAACTAGTACTACTTTGTAGTTTGATTCTTTGTTTGTGCTAAGTACTGCTCCTCAGCTGCTTTTTCGTGCATTCCAAACACTCTTTCACATCATATTTCTATGTTTTTCCTTTCCTCTGTTTTGCTAGATGCCTATATCACTTTCCTTTATTTTTTCCCATTCCTCTGTAAGCCCTGAGAGACGCACGTATTCGAGGTCAAATATCAAAATTTATGATTGCAGCAGAATTGGAACATCCTCGCTGTCTAAATCAGTTATTATATGCTTAACCCAGTAATACAGTACGGTATGCTTATAGCATGCAAGTTAGCTGGGCTTTGGGCATAGGTGGCGGGAATGGATATCCATCTTTTTTTGCACGACCTCTTGATGGCTCTACTCAATGGACAGCGCGGCCCAACTTTTTGGCATGGCAGAGAGGGCCCGTCAAGGTGACCCGCTCTCCCCCATGCTTTTCATCCTCGCCATGGACCCCTTGCAGCGTCTGCTCGATCTTGCCACCGAGCACGGGATCCTTTCCCCACTTCCACCTTCGGCTGCTAGATGGAGAATCTCCATGTACGCGGATGATGCAGCCATATTCACAAATCCATCAAAGGACGACCTTGAAGCTCTTAAGGAGATTCTCCAAATATTTGAGAGTTCCTCAGGACTACATGTAAATCTATAGAAAAGCTCCATACACCCTATTCAATGCGACGAAGTTGACCTGGAGCAAGTACTTTCTTCTTTCTCCGGGGTCAGAAGCACCTTCCCCTGTCGATACCTAGGCCTGCAGCTCCACACAAGGACACTCTAGATGGTCCATGTACAACCACTCATCGAGCGCATCAGCCAAAGGCTCCCCGGCTGGAAAGGAAAATGGCTAAACAGAGCGGGTCGTTTGACGCTAGTCTCCTCAGTGCTCTCATCCATGCCGACTAACCATCTCACAATGTTCCCGTTGGCTACATGGGATAGGAAAAAAATTAAGAAAATAAGGAGATCTTTCCTCTGGAAAGGAGAAGAAAATGCAAATGGCGGCCATTGTCTAGTGAATTGGCCAACAGTGACTAGGCCAAAAGACTTAGGTGGGCTAGGGATCCCCGACCTGGAGAAATTTGGAAGAGCACAACGTCTTCGGTGGCTTTGGCAGGACTGGACTGATGATTTCAAACCATGGGTAGGGTCCGAACTCCCCTGCAATAAGGACGACCACCTCCTCTTTAGAGCCTCAACCATGATCACGATTGGTGACGAAGCTAAGGCTCGATTCTGGCATGATAACTGGCTTGATGGGGAGGCCCCCAAAAATCTTGCCCCGCACTTGTTCGAGTTGGTTAAAAGGAAGAACAAATCAGTGCAACAAGAGCTCCACAATGGAAGATGGATGCACTACCTAAGAAATCGTGTGAGAACCACTGAGCACATTGAGGAATTTGTCTCCATTTGGATCAGAATCCAAGCCGTCCACCTACAGCCGGGCGTGCGGGACTCCATCATTTGGTGATGGACTGCAAATGGTTCCTATTCCACTCGCTCCGCGTATAGGATTCAGTTCAAAGGATCATATGGCATCTTCAAAAGCGACCTCATTTGGAAGGCTCAGGCGGAAAACAAATGCAAAGTATTCATATGGATTCTTGTGCAGGAAAAAATACTAATGGCAGAGAACCTGCAAAAAAGGGGATGGCCTCACCAAGATCATTGTGTGCTGTTCAATGACCCTTTAGAAACATGCTTACATCTATCCCTATTGTGCCCATTCGCCAAGGTGGTATGGAACCAAATCCTATCCTAGGAGCACTTTGACCCCAACTGACACAGTTCGTCGACTAGGACCCGCTTGCTTCAATACATGGTGGGAGGAGACCGTGCCCAAGGTCACAAAAGAAGAAAGAAAGCGCTTCAATGGTTTGGTGATTTACACATGCTGGTATCTTTGGAAGGAGAGAAATTGGAGAATATTCAATAATGCCTAGGAGTCGGCCGTGCAGGTTGCTTCAAGAATCAAGGAAGACATTGCACAAAGAAAAAGGGCTTTAGAAAGGAGTGGTTAGCAATCAGAAGTTTGTGCTGTAACCGTGTTCTTCCTTGCCTCTTTTTTCCTCCTCTGTTTTCCCTTTCCGTTGATCTGTGACTTGTACATAAAACTCTTTTACTCCTTCCTTAATTGAGAGGCAGAGCTCCTGCCATTCGTTCAAAAAAAAGCGTGCAAGTTAGCAATACTCCTTACCTGAAAGTTGTTGCATCTACTTGACGTGCTGAGAAAATCTCCATGATTTTCGTTAAAAAAAGAGAGAAAATCTTCATGGATTTTTTAACCCATTTTGTCAAAACAGTTACCAATTTGGAAAGCGAACCATGGGATGAAAGGTTGGGTGAACTATTTCTACACTTAGGCCATGTTTTCTTTGACAGTTCAAATCGTCCACTTTCCCGGTATTTTGTTTTGGATAGCAATGTTCTGGTCCAGTTCCAGCATCTATTATGTATTATACTTCAGTTAACTTCAAGCGTGGAACAACATTCATTGCATGCAACTCCTGAAATAGAAAATCAAACAAGTGAACATAATGAAATCAAATGCATGGTAACTTGGTTTATGGACAACTATAATGTTACACAGGAACCCTACATGTACTAGCAGAATTAGTTAAGGTAATGCTGACAAAATTCCTCATAGTATGACTTTTGCTTCCCCCTACCAAGAAATGAGATTTATCGTTTAGGGAATGGGACCGATACCAGGATAGTTCATTTGGGTTAAGTGGATTGTGCAATTTTCTGCAGGCAGATTTATAAAAAGAAATAGGCGGGGTGATAAAGAGCTCCAGCATCTCTATTAACGAAAATGCAATAGCTCCAACATGTATTTGTCTAAAAAAACTGCAAAAAAAAAACCTATGCATGCAATCACTCCAATTCCAAACATATCACTTTAGACTTGTGAATAAGGCTTAAAAATGGTAGATTAAATGACATCACTGCACTTCATTTGTGACTAGTAGCATAATATCAAGGTGGCAACGAAGTAAAGGGTCAAAAAAAAAGTTCTAGGATGGTTTCATTTGGATAGAAGGCTAAAACAACCTACATCTTGGGAACTAAACAGAGTAGTCCGTATAAGAGAAATTAATCTTAACAAAAATTCAAACACAAATGCTCCTAAATTTTGTGGCAGTTAAGAAGTCTTAGAAAAACAATTACATTGCAGGGCAAAAAATAAATCAGGTTCTATGATTAAAGCAACAATACATTACGCTCTTATGCAGTACCTGGAACAAAAGCTTGCAAGCATATGGCAGCCTCATCTTGGCCATATTTTTCCCATTTTTGCACATTGAACAGTATGATGTTTTCAGTTTATGATTGTAGTAGCCTAACAAGCCACATTTTCTGCAAACCTGAAAAATATTCACATTCATACACGAGGTGAGGCCACAGCAATACCCATTGGGGAAAAAAAGAGTGCTTCATGATATTGGTTAAAATAAGTGTCATCGCTTCGGCTTTGTTCGTCTCCAGTCTCATCGTGTGTGCGCCCCCGTTGTGACTGCGGGGGGATGTTGGAGTATGTGTGTGTGTGGGCCTCTAGCCCAGGCCGGCCCATGTAGGGCAAGGCCCATTAGGGTTAGGGTTGTCACTCTGTGCCTATATGTACCCTGGGGGTTCACCCTCTTCATCTATCTAATATAGACAGGAAAACCTAATTCTAGCATGGTACCAGAGCCGAAGGTTTGATCTTTGCCGGTCGCCTCCCACGCCTTCTTCCGCTGCGCTGCCCCTGGGAGGAGCGAACTCCACTCCCAGGGGCAGCAACCTGAGCACCAAGCCCTACCCACCATTTTCCTTTCCGTACCAGTTTATGCAGCAGCAGCAGCTCCTCCCCGAGTTCAAATCGAGCGTCGTCGGCGTCGATCCGTCTTCCCCGATTGTAGATCGGGCGCCGCCAAGCCTGGATCCAGTCCGACCGGTGCCGGATCTGAGCCACCGAGCCGCCGGATCGCCTCCACGCCCGCCTCCGCGAACCGGCTTCCTCCGGCACTCGCGGCCACGGGCCACCGCGTCGCCACGGACGCTCGCTGCCTCGCCTCGTCCGCGGCTCTGGGGTCGCCCGCACCACCGCGGACCCTGTCCTGGCCGCCCGCGGTCCCGCTAGCTCGTCCTCGCGCGGCCTTGGCGCTGGCGCTACCTGCACCTGCGCCTTCGGGAGCGGTCCCTGCACCTGCGCCTCTTCCTGCTCCAGGTCGGCCTCGCGCGCCTTCGAGCTCCACCCGACCAGAGCCGTCATCTGGGGTAGCGCCGGACGCGGCGTGCTGCTCCACCGAGCACCCGCCACCAGCATGTGCCTCAGCTGTAGGATGCACCGCCTGCGCCGTCCGCACGCCGGCTCCACCGCTTCCATCCGGCCTCGCCTCATCTTTGACAGTTGCCATCCGTCTGCAGCCCTGCTCTACCCACTCGTTGCCCGCTCCTCTGCTTTAGGCTCCTTCCGTGACTGTGGGTTGCTGCTGCTCTGCTATGTATCTGTTCGTTTGCATTGTGTCGCCCTACCGTTCGTCGTCTTCATCGACACCCCCGAGGACGAGGCCGCTGCTGCGCCCTCCAGGCTGCAGCGGCGCCGCTCGTGGTCTGCCTTCACCGCCGGTGCCGCCGCCTTTTCAGGCGGTCGTGCCACCCGCCGCTGGTCGTCGTCAAGCAAGCTCTCCGTCCGGAGTCCACGCCCTTCGCCGTCTACCGCGGACAACGCCCCCCTCCCCGCCACCCCTGCTCTGAGCGCGGGACTTCTACGAGGGCGGGCAGGAAAGCCGCCACCCCACTTCTCCCCCTCCGCCACCCCTGATCTGAGCGCGGACCTCGACTTCTCCGCCACCCCTGCTCTGAGCGCGGTCTTCGAGGTATCCGGGTGTGCTGCCATCGCCTGGCGCCCCTGCCGCCGCATGGCTCGGCTCACCATTCCGCGGCCACGACAGCTCGGTGTTGCGACTACGTCTTCAACCGTCTTCGCTGCCACCTCGACTCGGCGAATTCTACCTCGACTACGACCACGACGACCTCGACCTTGGCTACTTCGGCACAAAAAGGGCTATCCTCCACTTCTTCGCTCCAGCCACAACGTCCGCGACATGGTTGCGACTGCGGGGGGATGTCATCGCTTCGGCTTTGTTCGTCTCCAGTCTCATCGTGTGTGCGCCCCCGTTGTGACTGCGGGGGGATGTTGGAGTATGTGTGTGTGTGGGCCTCCAGCCCAGGCCGGCCCATGTAGGGCAAGGCCCATTAGGGTTAGGGTTGGCACTCTGTGCCTATATGTACCCTGGGGGTTCACCCCCTTCATCTATCTAATATAGACAGGAAAACCTAATTCTAGCAATAAGTAATGACATAAATAGCAGAAATTGGCAACTGGCCATTGGGCTAAGTTAGCTCCATTATTACAGTACTAGATTATGAATTAGATAACACCTGATACAACAGTTTGTCTCTAACACCCACCCGTAGATTTTGCTAGGTGCTGAAGAAAACAAACATTCTGGAGATCGGTTAAAAGGACCATTATGCCTTTCTCATTTTTCTTTCCTTTTTCACCCAAAGCCGGCACTTATCATCTCAAAACCTACCACCAGACTCAGGTTTGTCTCTCAAAGCCTAAGTTATTACTAGTTTCACATTTTTTTCTCAAAAACAAAATCAAATATGATATTGACAGAAACAAATATAGAAACAATATTATGGAATGTAAACAAAAACAAAAATCGATTGTCTTCACTTTAGTTTTTTTTTAATTTCTGTGTTCACTTTATTCGGTTACCATTTTTATTTTCACTTTATCCCAATATACAAGAAGAGTTCAGAAACAAGCCCAAGTAGACGAGATTTTTGTTGTAATGTAAATGGAACAGAGTATGACAGGTGGACCAAAAGGAGAAGGCCAAAATGTCCTTTTTATAACTCAACTGTATTATATGATAGTCCTAGGGACAAACTACAAAACCACAATGTGCCTCAAACAAGATCAACTAGTGGGATGTCCTAGGGAGTAGGGATCAAACAACATTATGTGTCCTGAAAAAAGTTCCACTTTGAAGACAAGAGGCCCAATGGTCAAGAGGCAAATTTATTCTTTGGCAAAATATATATGATAGAGTGACATGCACTAGTCATAAATTTTCTCCTCCTCCTCACATCAAAGTGATGATCGATTCATCATACTTTTTAAGTGGGTTAACAAGAGGTGACATTTCTCTTAGAGTGAACCACTTCAAAGGTTGAAGGACTTAGATCCTTGCTTTTCAACTTTATGCACAAAGTGACAGTCTAGGAAATGCTCAAGGATCCAGTACATTTCACTCTATAATACAATTAGCATTTAGGACACCCTGCATCATTCCAACATCTAAAAAACATAAGTCACAAACTACTTCTGATATTACCTGGACTTGATAAGGATCACTTGATAACAGTAGACGTTCAAATATTAGCATGCTAGCACCATATGCAATTAAACAATCACGTTCCATTTCACCAAGGCGCAAGCCTGTAAACAATATTATAGAATGAGAATAAGATAATCAACAAGTACTAGTAAATATAGCCGTATGACCACAGCACAAGAAGATATTGCCAACCTCCATCACGGCTTCGCCCCTCAGTTGGCTGCCTGGTCAGTAACACCCGTGGTCCACTAGCTCGAGCATGCATCTTATCAAGAACCTAGAGAATCCATGCTTTAAGAAAATTAGAATGGCACCAAAAAGAAATAATCCATTTTTAGACATCCCCAAATCTTGCCAAAGTTTGACACTGGTGTAGCAAAGATTGCTGTGCTGCTTGGCTGGGCGTTGTCGGGCGGATTAGTATTCCATGAGCGTAGCAAACACATCATTGTGCACTACCACTTCATTAGGGAGTGCTTGTGATAGGGGCAGAGAATTGGGCACTTAATTGATGAACTGGAGGGGAATTACAGTGGCTAATCCTAGCAATGGCAGCAGCAGAAGAGCTGGTTCGCCCTCCCTAGGAGGCTCTGAACAAGACGATTCTTCTTCTCTGCTTGATCCTAATCCCCAGCCACACCTGTGGTTATAACACCCACATAAGCGGCTGTGGTTTTCCTATTATTCCTGCATGTTCTATTATTAGCTAGCTTGGACTAATTCTAGCCACTAGAGGCAGCTAACGCCTTCTTCTTCTTCCTAGTATAGTGCTTTCCAATGAAAGCATCCACAACACTTCCACCCTCCTTTCGAAACAGCTCGTCCTCGAGCTGGAACCTGGGGTAGGTGGCCTTGAAGTCATTGAGCAGCTCCCTGGTGGAATCAGCGGAACTTTGGCCGAGCTAGTGCACCAGAACCTCCCACACACCATGGTTCAGGCGTGTGCGAACAATGTGTCCGGGCTTCGGGACAGCGTGGCCGTGGACGACCGTGGGCAGTGGAACAATGTCCGTCGGTGCAGTGCCGTGGTACTTCTTCAGGAACACCACATGGAAAACACTGTGGATGCGCACCTTGTTTGGAAGTTGGAGGCGATAAGCAACCGAGCCAATGCGCTCGATCACCTTGAAGGGGCCGTAGTAGCGGAGTGCAAGCTTGGCATTCTGGCTGCTTTTGATGGCCGTCGCAGCGCACTGGTGTAGACGGAGCCACACCCGGTCATCCACACTGAAGGAGACATCTCGGCGAGCGGCGTCATGGCTTTGTGTCATGATGCTCTGAGCTTGAAGGAGCCGTTCCCGGACAACAGCTAGGAATTCATCCCTGTTTGTCAGCTGCTTGTCCAAGGCAGCCACCCTGGAGAGGTCGGGCTGGTATAAAGCCAAGGTCGGTGGAGGTCGGCCATAAACCACCTCAAACGGCTCGCTGGCACGAACCGAAGGTAGCGATGATGGCGTATCGAAGATATCGCTGAACTCAGCTAGGAGCAGTTGAAGGAGGTCCAGGCATTTGATGGCGTGGAGAGCAGGGGCCCTGGTGGTCATGACGCCAATCCTGCGAACGTGGTGATTCTGGTTCCAGAACGCCATGGTCTGGCGGTCGAGGTCCCAGAGGATGGGGCCCAGGGACTGGAGCCAGTGGCATCCCAACACGAGCTCGTAGTCGGGGAGGGGCAGGACGAAGAGAGGTCGATGAGGAACTCCTCGGTGCCAATGGTGACGGGGACATCGGTGCAGACCCCGGCGGACGGGACGTGCTCCCCGTTGGCGACACCCACGGTGAGGTCGGGACACAGAGCGGGCTGGAGGCCGAGGCGGCATGCGGTTTCCGTGGTGATGAAGGAGTGGGTGGACCCAGAGTCCACAAGAGCCCGGACAGACGTGCTTGCGACGGAGGCGGCCAGGTGCATGGTGTCGGCTGTCTTGATGCCCGTGAGGGCATGGATGGAGATCGCGACGTTGGCGTCAGAGGCGGGCTCATCTGCCACGACGTCGTCGAGCGGCGCGTCGTCGTCGAGCTCCATCAGGTAGAGGCCCTTCTTCGTGTAGTTGTGGTCTTGCATGAACTTCTCGGGGCAGTTGAAGCAGAGGCTGTCCGCACGGTGTTGCGCCATCTCCTGTGCTGTCAGCCGCTTGAAGCACGCGCCCGCAGGGGGAGCGGCCGTGGTTGGGGTGGGTGGGGTCGGAGGCGCGATCTTGGCGGCTAGGGGCGGCGTGTGGGGCACGGACGCCGCTGGCGGCGGCTGCGACCGGATTAGCCGGCTGGTGCGGGACGCAGAAAGGTCCACATTGTCACCCAGGTCCAAGCGGCGCTCGAAGGCCCGCGCAAGGCCCATGGCGTCATCGAGGGTAGCAGGGTGTTGGAGCTCAACATCCGTCTGCAGCGGATTGCGGAGGCCGGCGGTGAAGATGTCGATCTGGTCGTGCTCCTGGAGTGGCCGGCAGCGCGCAAGCATGGGCAGGAACTACGCCTTGTACTCCTCGACCGTCCCAGTGCGGCGGAGCTTCATGAGGGCGCCGAGCGGTTTGTTGTGCGCCGGCATCCCGAACGCCCGCTGCACCTTGTCGACGAATTCTGGCCACGTTGGAGCACTGTGGTTCTGCTTCAGGCGGTAGTACCAGTCCTGGGTAGCGCCTTCCATGTAGAAGGAGGCGAGCCACACACGCTCATCGTCCGCCGTGTGATCGGCGCGGAAGAACTGCTCCGCCTTGTGAAGCCAGTTGACCGGATTGGCGCTGCCATCGTGACGCGGGAACCGGAGCTTGTGCTTTTGCTGTGCTCATGT
This sequence comes from Saccharum hybrid cultivar R570, assembly GCA_038087645.1. NCBI lineage: Eukaryota > Viridiplantae > Streptophyta > Magnoliopsida > Poales > Poaceae > Saccharum > Saccharum hybrid cultivar. Next base: position 3,634,399 of record JAQSUU010000254.1, on the reverse strand, counting down.
GGAGGCGGAGGTGGAGGGGCACCATGGTCAGCGTCCTTGCCACTGTGGGAGCCATCGGAGGAGAGGTGGTCCGACTGCAGCCGGTTGACGGCGACGTTGAGGCGGCTCTGGTCGCCCTTGATCGTCTTCGCCTCATTCTTGATGGAGGAGAGATCGGCTTGGATGGCCTTCAGAGTGGAGTTAAGGTCGTCACCCATGACAGGCGAGAGGATCGCGAGGCTAGCTGATACCAGATGATATGAACAGAGAATTGGGCACTTAATTGATGAACTGGAGGGGAATTACAGTGGCTAATCCTAGCAATGGCAGCAGCAGAAGTGCTGGTTCGTCGTCCCTGGGAGGCTCTGAACAAGACGACTCTTCTTCTCATGAGTGGCTGTGGTTTTCCTATTATTCCTGCATGTTCTATTATTAGCTAGCTTGGACTAATTCTAGCCACTAGAGGCAGCTGACGCCTTCTTCTTCTTCCTAGTATAGTGCTTTCCAATGAAAGCGTTCACAACAGCTTGGATGATAGAAGGATTTAGGTAAGAACAGTGGCCCCACATGTTAATGAATTTGATCTACCCCTCACCTTATCCTTTCTTTTACCTGCTTGCCTCTCGTTCAGTTTTTTTTGGTAAGCTGTGTAATTTTATTAACACTATCCATTATGTAGCCTCCTAATTTTAGCAAATTAGTTAGTGGACCAGATCATTAATGTGAGGCTTGTCGAATCTGTCCTTGATCACAATGTTTTCCAGATCATGGATTAGATATTTTCCTAGAGTTTTGGACTGAGGTCTTGCTATATGTGGATTCAGATTACTTAACATGTCATCTCCTATCACACTGAAGTTGCTCATTGAACACTTTATACTCATTCAACACTATTTCTTCTTAATGAAAAACGTGCTCAGCATGTAAAAAAAAAACACTTTGGAGATTTGACTGGTAAATTTTTGCTGCATCAATGAATATAGTCAATTCAAGTGAAAAACACTATTCTACCATAATTTGGCCTTGTACCAATTGTTGTTAGAGATAAGCTTGTTCATGATACACAACTGACACCAATTTATATGTAATGAATGCATTTAGAAACCTTGTGATGTGATGTTATAGAGGGAGCCCAGCATAAAAATAAGGACACAGAAGCAATAGAAAACAAAGCCTAACCAAGTTAAAAGGAACAAAAGAATGGAACCATCATTACCATGTGCTTCAGTTTCTGATAGTAGATTGGCCCCATGAAGATGTATGCCTCAAGTGGCTGACCAAGAATTCCTGAGAGGAGAAACATTAAGACTGGAAAATTATGGCAGGAACATGAGTCGAGAACACATGTCAAGAACCAAGAATATCAAATTCGTGCTTCCTGAATTTACAAGATATTTACATGACTAGAATAGTGTAATACACTTCAAGCCATTAGAACGACAGAAGATTGTCCCCTTTTCCCAATGTAGATTTTGTATATTATGTATTTCTATAAACACCAAATTTAATTGTAATATTTTTACATTAGCTTATTGCAAATTGGTGCATCAATGACTCATTCAATCCACAAGTCCGCTACAGGACTATTGAGTTAAGTACTTTCTACTTTCTAATTTTGTCGAATCTAATCAATAGATTTAACATGATAACTAAAGCTCAAGTATAAAGTAATTTGATATTAAGTATACCTGAGTACAAGAAATCTTTTCCACTATAGCTGAAGCCGTGCTTAATTAGAGTAGAGCTGGTATGCAAGAAATGGGTGTTAAAACTCGTAGTAATAAACACACCTACAGTCCCAAGATGACCAAACACCAAAGTATACCTTATGTCTGCAACATTGTCAGCATTACCACTTGGCTCACCAAATGCACTGCCATAGTGAAATCGACCACAAGAAACACCAGCCTTTCCACCAAGAAGTTCGATCATTTTACCTATTGTCATACGACTAGCGAGCAAAATAAGAGTAAGGCAGCCTTGAAATAAGCATAAACACAGAAAATATAATAACACCAGCAAAACCAATTTAGCTACATAATCAAGCCTTGTAGCATTGATGATATATTTTGCATGCCCATAATCAATGGATCCTTTAGGACAAATATACTTCTTGAGGATCCCTCTCTATAGCGGAATATTGTGGGCAGCCTTGTTTTACGTGATATTGTTTTGCAGTCCACATGTTGAGTCCATTTGTCAGTGCTCCTACTTAAGTTCAATTTGGCATTGCTTCATGTTCTACAATCATATCAGTGCTTGTTCTATGCTCATGTCAGTCTGCTTCACCTTCATGCTTAATAGATCATCATTTTGTTACAAATTATTGCATTTTTTCTGGGCTCTTGACCTCTTGTATGTTAGTCCAACAAGCATGAACTTCAAGCACTACCACTTCATTGATTGTATTGCTTCGTTAGTTGTTAACTTATTTTGGCATTTCCTACCTCTTAATGTGATAATTCTAGAGCCATACATATTGCTAATGATCCCATGAAGCATGAACTTACAAAAAAACATTAGTGCCTGGCACTTTTACCTAGTCTCATTTTCATCAGAAAGCAATGGCTCTCTAGTATGTGTCCTCAAAATTGCAAGTGGCAATCTTATTCAATTATAAGGACAAACTTGAGAGCAACATTGGCTTCACTTGCTCAAACTCAGTGCTTCAGATGCTCCATTTCCACCTTGAGTTTGAAGGAGTGTTAAGTGTATCAAGGTCCATATACTATAGGCCCATATGGCTCATGAGGTTCTCTATATAATGTTATCTCCACTACTGGAGACATCATCTTCTAACACCCCCATAGTTAATGACAGCAAAGAAAGCCAAATTCTATATTAATTTGGAGCTAAGCTAAATACCTCAGATGGTATACGGTTACAAAATAAAACTACAATATTCATATTAATGATCATGAGAGAAGAAACTTCCTCAGATAAAGCGAGATCGGTGAGGAAAATAACAAAAAGAAAACAAATAACAAGCAAAATAAAACCTTGGGAAGCCATGTGGATTCATGATTAAATCAGGACAGATTCCTCTCTCAGAGAAGGGGAAGTCTTCTTGCTGAATAATCGTACCACAAACACCTTTCTGCCCATGTCTGCTACTGAATTTGTCACCAACCTAAAATACAAACATGAAAGAAAAAATTTATATCCATCCGTGCAAAAAAAAATCAAGTGCATGGAGCATACAAACCATACCTCTGGCCTTCTAGTGTGACGAATAATACACTTAATGGACAACTTATCATTTGTATCTGAGCACAACATTACACGATCTATGACAATAGTCTCACCATCAACACCTTTGTAAATGGCAGGTGAGTCCTTGAAGCCCCTAGATGGTAAAATTACAGGAAAGGTTAACATATATAGCATTCATCAAGACCAAAACTTAATAACCCTAAAATTGAAGAGTGGACACATAAACAAGGAAAAGTACACAAGGGGAAAGAATCCTTACCTGTATGTCAATGGCCTACCAATACCTTTTGAAGTGTTCACGGGAGTTTGCTTGTTCACATAGATATCATGATTGCAAATAATTTGACCAGGTGCGACAATTCCATCTTCATCCAATGCCTTTCAATAAGTAATCATATTTTTAGTGTCAACTGGAACATGTTAAAGTGAGAAAAATGAAACAGTTCTAAAAAAGTCGCAGAATATGGGCAATGATGACTCCATATCCTTACTCGCATATTAGGCTTCATCAAAACACCATCCTTATCTCTATGGGGTTTAACAATCCTATCCGATACACCATCTCCATAGTTCTCCATTAAAACTGAGTACCTGTAAGTGGAAAATAACATATGTACAAAAAACCAATAATATAGGAGACCAATAGAACAAGAGACATGATAGCAAGCACTTCAATCAATCAATCAAAACAAACTAAATGGCACTGACGGAAAGTACAATATTACTTTTTCAATGCTATGCAACGGCCAAAACCTCGATCAAGGGATGACTTGTTCATCACAATTGCATCTTCAATATCATAACCACTATATCCCATGACAGCAACAGTGGCATTCTGCCCAGCGCCAAGTTTATCATACCCCACCTGAAAACAAATTGCAGTAAAATATCCACCATACTGAAACAAAGAACGAGTGTGGGTCAGACTTTTAGAGACAAACCAACTCAATAGTTTTCGTCGTTAGCAGTGGACATTGTGCATACACTAGTAAGTACAGTAGTGAATCGGCTCTGGACAACTGCAGTGCATTACAAAAGAAAATAAAACATTACTTTTGCCACAAAAGGTAAAGAACCTGAGAAACAAGATAGAACCAGATATCACAGCATCAGAAGATCAAACAAGTCATTAAATACAATATGAAAATTTAATTTATGTTTCTGAATATTCTGAATACATGCAATAGTTACAACCAAACCAACCCATGTAGCATTTATTCGTTAGATTTTTTTCCAAAAAAAAAACAATGCCGCAATTAACTGGTACAAAAATTATGTGGTTCCTTGCCTGATTATATGCAATATTTCCCATCGCTTGCTTACCCATTGCACACTGAAATAAGATAAATGCCAATACAAAAATAAACCAAGAAACAATGAGATATATAATGATAATCTACATCCTTGCCTGATAAGTATTACATGGAGATTGGTTATTGTTGGAGTATGTGTGTGTGTGGGCCTCCAGCCCAGGCCAGCCCATGTAGGGCAAGGCCCATTAGGGTTAGGGTTAGGCACTGCCTATATGTACCCTGGGGGTTCACCCTCTATCAATCTATCTAATACACAGAGTCTCACTCTTCTACATGGCATCAGAGTAGTTCCCGATCCAGGCCGACCACCACCTCTTCCGCTGCCCCCAGCGCGCCCCCGGGGAGAGCCCCCTCTCCACCGAGGGCAGCGCCCTTGGTTCGGCGTCGATCTCATTCGATCCGCGCCCATGGTCGCGTCAATAAGTCCCAGCAGGAGCAGCAAGCAGCAGAGGACCTACCTCCACTTCGTGCACGGCGCCAGGGAGCCGCCATGGCCGGATCCAGTCGATCCGGTCGACGGCGCGCAGGTGGCTGGAGCCGCCGTCGCCGCCGCCCCTGACCCACGCCCTCCCTCCGGCCCCCTCTCCTCCCGCTCCCGCTCCCTCTCACGCTCCTCTTCTTCTCGCGCGCCGGCTGCGCGCCGCGCCGCGCCCCCATCCATCCTTCGCCGCGGGGAGCGCTGGCGCGACAGCCGCGGGGGTGGGGGGCTGCGCCGCCGCGGATCTCCGCCGTCGCCGGTGACGGGGCGGATAATGAGACAGGAGAGGGGGCGGATAGAGGAGAGAGGGCGGCCATCGCGGCACACCCGCTGTACGAGCGCCTGCTCGAGGCGCACGTCCACTACCCCGTCTCGCCGTCCCGTGTCCTACTCCTTCCTCTCGCGTCTTCAAAGCCTCCGCCACTTGACTCGCGTGGGCCTCCACTCCTCGTACCGCTCCACCACTGCTGCTGCTCTGCTGTGTATCTTTTTTCTTCTGCCTGGTCCGAGACCGGGATTGAGTCGCCCTGCCGTTCATCGTCTTCATCGACAATCCCGAGGACGAGCCAGCTGCTGTGCCCTTCCGGCTGCAGCGGCGCCGCTCGTGGTCTGCCTTCACCGCTGGTGTCGCCGCCTTTCCAGGCGGTCGCGCCACCCACCGCCGGTCGTCGTCAAGCAAGCTCGTCCGGAGTCCACGCCCTTCGCCGTCTACCGCGGACGACGCCCCCCCTCCCCGCCACCCCTGCTCTGAGCGCGGGACTTCTACGAGGGCGGGCAGGGAAGCCGCCACCCACTTCTCCCCCTCCGCCACCCCTGATCTGAGCGCGGACCTCGACTTCTCCGCCACCCCTGCTCTGAGCGCGGTCTCCGAGGTATCCGGGTGCGCTGCCATCGCCTGGCCCCCCCTGTCGCCACCCTGCGCGCCCCAGTGCCGCCGCCGAGCGTGAGCGCGGGGCCGACGCGGGCGCGCGCCCCAGGCGTATGGCTCGGCTCACCGTTCCGCGGCCACGACAGCTTGGTGTTGCGATTCCGTCTTCGACCGTCTTCGCTGCCACCTCGACTCGGCAACTTCTACCTCGGCTACGACCACGACGACCTCGACCTCGGCTACTTCGGCACAAAGAGGGTTATCCTCCACTTCTTCGCTCCAGCCACAACGTCCGTGACATGGTTGCGACTGCGGGGGGATGACATCGTTTCCAGCCTTTGTTCGTCTCCAGTCTCATCGTGTGTTCGCCCCCGTTGTGACTGCGGGGGGATGTTGGAGTATGTGTGTGTGTGGGCCTCCAGCCCAGGCCAGCCCATGTAGGGCAAGGCCCATTAGGGTTAGGGTTAGGCACTGCCTATATGTACCCTGGGGGTTCACCCTCTATCAATCTATCTAATACACAGAGTCTCACTCTTCTACAGTTATGGTGTGGATATGGAATAAGCCCAGATACAACCCCTAAGATACTCAATGGCTCTATTTCAATGTGTGTGATGCTGCTTCTTTCAACATCATCTTGATCCATGTGCTCATACAATGCAATCTGTTTGAATCATATTAGTACACACCAACACAATTTGGATAACAAACCATAAAGAAGGCAAAGGAATCATGATGTACCAGTGCATTGTTCTCTTCATTGACGTCAAGATATTCAATCATCCCAGCATGCAGAAAATTATCAAAACCCAAATTTCCATGCTGAGAGCAAACCAACTTACGAGAAAGAGAAGACAAAGGATAACGAGTCAAGAAACTATGGAACTCAAAATGCTGACCCTCAGTTGAGTCATATTACTCTCATTGATCTTTGATATCCCCATATCAGCAATTATAAGTGGGCGACAAACACGGCCACTATCAGAGGCAATGTGAACGCAATGCTATAAAAGCAGGTCCAAGGTTAGTATCTTGACATATTTGTTGATAAAAAACATACAAAGCATTGGATTACAGATAACAAGTAAAAAAAAGATTCGATGTTTGACATGGAAAAAACACATTCAAGAAGTGTCCCCCTAGACCTCCTTCCTTGGGACAGATATTGGTTCAGGTTAAGTTGTTATGACCTCAGCAGTGATCTATCTAGCTATCGCCCATTCTTTTTTCGCGATCGGGCCATTCACCCGTTTTTCATTAAGAGGAAATAAGTTCATAAAAGATTACAACAGTGTTTCCATTCATGCTAGCAAGTCACCAGCAAGACCGGAACACTAGACAACCAAGTCCATAAGAAAGTACTATACGGCCATAGAATGGAGCAACTAAGGCGACTAACTCTTATCTATGCATCAGTCACGGCCGCTAGCTTCAAGCGCCGCCTAGCCGGGAAGAGTGCATCCATTGCCTCCCTCGTCGTGGGCCATCAAGGTCAAGGCTTATAGACAAAATCTGAAGAAGTTTTCTTTGGAGGGGAAGAAAAGAGAAAAATGCTGGACATTGTTTGATTGCTTAGCCTAAAGTTTTTCGCCTCAAAGAGCTTGGAGGACTTGGTATTTTATTATCTTAAATCCTTTGGATGGGCATTGCGGATGTAATGGCTTCGGCTTGCCAAAACGCAACCTAACAAACAGTGGGTTGCTTTTCCTATCGAAGTTCATGCCTCAGTCAAGGCCTTTTTCTCAATTGACATGGTTACTAATGTGGGTAATGGAAATACCAACTTATTTTGGACTGATAATTGGCTTGAAGGAATATCCATTGCTGGTTTGGCACCTAATATTTTTGCTTTTATCCTATAGAGAAGAGAGAACCAGCTTACTGTGAGAGAGCCCCTAATGGATTATTGATGGGTCCAGGATATTATTGGTGGTAGTTGTACTGCCCTCTATCTCTAAATGACGAAAGCAGGGCCAAGCTCTGGCCATCTATTGGGCCACGTCAACAGAAATTTGTCAGCCGTAGGATACGGATCGAACATCTATTACAACAACTCCGACCAGGGTATGTTCAGTGTTTCCAGAACAAGCTAGCGTCCTCGACTCCTCGTTTCCTTTGCACGTGAGTAATCTCATTCCAAGGTCTCACCAGAGACACGGCGACCTGGGGAAATTTGCAGCACGGCGCTTCTCACCGCCGGCTCAACCTCAGCTGCAGCCTCGACCTCGAGGGCGCGGCATTGCGGGCCTGGGCTTGCTTACCTCGGCGATGACAAGCGCCGCTGCATAGTCTGATATGGCCTGTTCCCTACACTCAAACCAGGTGGGCAACGGAGAAAGAAGCGTGATGCTATAGCCTGACACATAAAGTATGAGTTTTGGTTCAAAAAAGAAGAAGAAGAAGGATGAGTTTGCAAAGTCATGGCACAACCACGTTGCTTCCATTGCCATTTGCCTGACATGATAAGCTCCAACCTCGCAGAGTCTCCAACCCTTAACGCAATAAACTCCACGTACAGTCATGTTCCATGCCGAAAGCTTAACAATTCTGCAGCTCAAGTATTTAGTTTTACCCCCACAAATTTATCTACCGTTATTAGTTTCTCTATTCAGACAAAATGAAGGGTTAGATAAAGATTTTGATTAAAAATTACGTAATTAGTTTACAACCTAATGACGATTATTGTTACCCAACTATTTCCAAAATGACAACCAATGCATTATTTTACTCTCATAAGGAGTACTATATACTATTTGTCCTTATCATTTTTACCAAAGACTAGAATTGTTTTCTGAAAAAGACTACAATGCAAGCAGACATCGAGATAGTATTGCCGTTCTCAATTCCACGATTTTTACCTCATTGTGTCCTAATGAATTAAATGGCATGCATAGCAGTAGATATCATATTCCTGGTAAACCGATTTTTTGAATAAGAAAACTAATACGCAAAATTGCAAGCAGAGTTAAACTAGCCATAATATATAATAAACCTATCAACCTTTTTTGAATGGGACTACGGCAGGCAATTGCCGGCCTGAATTTTGTAAATATGTCAAAGGTTCGAAACATGCAGAATTTGGGAGAAGTACAAGGAAACAAATCAGGGATAAAAATTGTTTTAACATAAAAAAACATTCTTTGACGATTGGAATACAAATGCCATTCCGGTAATTATGAATTCTGGATTTGCAAGCTGAAATGCGCCGAGTACCACAGTTTTCAGTGTCGAGCAACTACTGGTGAGTGATCTGATTGTCCTTGATTGAGCAAAATTGTGTATACTGTACTATTGATCAGATATTCCATCTCATGCAAATGGATTGTTGATCTGTAGTTAGTTATTACATGGTTTCGATGTTCCATTGGAACATCAATGATGAAACACATTCTTACACAGTGAGAAAGGTGAGTTGGATATCTCGTGTCATATGATACTTTTAGCTTAACATATCATTCGCATTGATGATAGCCACGTGTAATAGCTAGAAATTAAAGGTTCTCCACAAAATAATAGGCTCGCTTTTAGCCTCCATCTCCGTGAAAGCAAGATCAACTGGAATGCATATTAGAACATAATTGTAGGCATACCACTGGTTGACTCCAAATAGGCGCAGCAACGCCGCGCCAGAGGTTTTCTAGTGATTTTCTTGATGTCTGGGACTCGGTCACAATCGTGCAGCTGCATCCGAATGCAGGGGGCTTTTAATTTTGAGCCATGGGAGTTTATTTGGAAACCTTGGGTACCTAAGAAGTATATTATTCCTATGGCTAGCAGCACATAATAGGTGTTGGACTGCTGATACACTTGCTCGCAGAGGGCTGCCTCATCCAAATCAGTGCCGTTTATGGGACCAAGAGCAGGAGACAATTCAACATATTTTGGCAAATTGTCTTCTCTAGACAGTATTTACTCTTATGACGTTCTGGTTTACCAGACCTTCCTCCACGAGTTGAGGATAAGGTATTCTGTGTTTGAATTGATTTGGATTGATACTTTAATTCCAGGACATTGGAAAAGCGAAGTAAACTCATTGATCACCTTAGGAGCATGGATGATTTGGAGACACAGAACAGAAATGAGTGTGTTTTAATGGTGCCGTACCAAACGTCCAGGTCATTCTTAGAAGAATTTTTGAAGGGAACCTCTGGTGTATGGCTGGTGCAAAAGGTTTGGTGCAGCTTTGGGCTGCTGCCTCCTAAAGGTCATTTTTAGTTGTTCTGTTTGAGTGTTTTATGAGTTTCAGGCATGTGTATTCTTTGAACAAGTAAGGTGTGGTGTGAGTTTGTCTTGTAAATATTTTCTCCTTCTTAATGCAATGAGATGCAGTTCTGCGTGTTCGGAAAAAAAAAGAAGTGTCCCCTTTATGAGAAACATAAATCACGGGACAACAAATTTGCAATATAAATTACAAGATCAAGGCATAACTTAAAAAATATTAAACCAGTAGAAATTCTGGTGCAACCATTTTTGTTCACTTTTGTTGAAAGTATTAAGGGCTTAGCAAGATGTCATACAAAATGCAATTAAAAAAACAAGGAATTCAGTTTTCAGATCTATGCTATACTTACCTCCCTAAGAAGTTCAAATGTTTATAGCTCCTCTACATCACAATCCCATTCACTGCCATGAACTCATGACTCCAAATGGGATCCAACAAGAGTTTCAGGAGTCAACAGATTCAAAGTTCAGTTACAAGTTACTTTTCATGTATTGATTTTCAGTTTGGTTAATTGAACATGAAATAATAGGTTTGTCTTGAAAATCTTGAAAAAGTAATTTCATATTAGTATATTTTTGCTATATTTTAAAAAGTTTCTACAACAAAAAGTTTGTAGTCAGAGCTGCGCTTTGGGGACAAAGGGAGAACAACTGAAAATTAATTTCCAAGTTCTTTTTTAGGATAATATCAGCTAATAGGTACACAGCTTCTTTTGCATGATGATCAGATTTGTTATAATCTAATAGTTACAAAGAGAAAGGCCACACCTGTTTCTCATTAACAAAAATGCTTACAAAATCTCCAATGACTTTAGATCGACGTAAATTCCTCAAAGCAGTAGCAAACGTCTGAAAGCATGAGACACAACTTTATAATGCAAAAAAAGTCAAATAAATAAACACGTATGTACGATCTGTAATGAATAAGACCTGAGGATCTTTGTGTTTCCCCAGTATTAATCCATTGAACATGACCAAAAATGAACCCGGCGTATGAATTTCTTCAGACGAGAGAAACAATAAATCCTCCACGCCTAGACTATGACACTACAGCAAAGAATGAACACAAATAAGAATAATAGATATAATATTATAGGTAAACTGATGCACTTGATTATAGTAGAAGTAGAGAAACCAAGTGAAAAGAGAGGAAGAAAAATATCTTATGTAACTAAGGATCAGTTTGGGGTTGCTTTGCTGCTTTGTAGGTCTGGCTAGTTACAGGAACTTTGTATCCAAGTACAATTTTGCTGTGGTGGTGTCCAAAAGGTTGCTTTTGTGTAGTTATTGCTATATTCAATACCGATTGTACTTGTATGCATTTTAAGCATTTACAAAAGAAATTCAAGGGCACACCCAAAAAGATTGAGAAAGCTTGTAGCTGAAAACATTTAGAAAAGTACAATGCAGTTCAAAATCTAGTGCAGCTCCTAGAAGAGCAACAACAACAACAACAACAACAACATAGCCTTTTGTCCCAAACAAGTTGGGGTAGGCTAGAGATGAAACCCAAAAGAGACGAGAAATAGGGAGACACATAAAGGGACATAAAGGGTACAAGACAAAAAGAGGTCACGGTTCAGGCACGTTGATTGCCAATCTCCAAGCGCTCCTATCCATAGCTAAATCCTTGGAGATATTCCACTCCTTAAGATCTCTCTTAACGGACTCGTCCCAAGTTAGTTTAGGTCGACCTCTACCGCTCTTTACATTATCGGCCCGCTTTAGAACTCCACTACGCACCGGCGCCTCAGGAGGCCTCCGTAGAATATGTCCAAACCATCTCAACCGATGTAGAACTGTTAGCTCCTAGAAGAGCCTGAAGATGAAAATATTAGTTGATATACTTCTGCACTCAATGCAAGGTATTGCAGGATCTACTGTTATATGCAACAGGTTGGAGATGGTAAACAACAAAGCGCGCTCAATAGAAATTTGGGTATTAAAGATTTCGATGCTAGAGTTGTTACAGAGTATGAAACTGCTGTAGAAAGTTAGCTATCTAATCATGGTATTAAGGGCCTATCGGATCATTAATGCACTCATATAGGCACAAAACACCAACACCAAAAAGTACAATTAAATGAACCAAAATATAACGAACCAGATTTAACAGTGGGCCCTCCTCTTGGTCTGTTGTGACATGAGAAAGCAAAGCTAAATTTTTTGTCAATCCACAAGCTTCTCCTTCAGGAGTATCACATGGGCAAAGCATACCCCACTGTTACAGATAAAATTATTACATTATTACACAGTATAGGAAGAACAGATGGGGTTTTAACATTCTTGGTTTCCATGAAATTTTTGTCTCTATATGATGTAGTAACATTGCAAGATTTCTCTTCACCTGACTAGGCTGCAAAGCACGTGGACCACTTGTTTTACGAGTCTTCTCAAATTGGGGTGTTATCCGCGTCATGTAGCCTAAAGATGCCATGTAGGATAGCCTCGAGAGAACCTTTCATCAGAAGAAAAAGAGGTTACATTAAACAAAACAACTGGGGGGATAAATAAAAATCAAAGGTATGGAGAACTTGGTACCTGAGATACACCTTTCCGATGCATCCTAAAACGTTTAATATCCCAATTTCCTGTGGAAATAGCCCTCTCCAAACCAAAGGTAATGGTATCTTGCATTATCAACTGCAAAAAGGGAACGGATTTATATAGACAAGACGTACACCATGTCTAAGCATCCTAAGTGGTTAACAAATATGGTTAATGAATAATGAGACAACCTCATCAGATATATTTCGAAAAGGGGGTAATTTGATGATAAATTTGAGAGGGATTTGAAGAAAGAAGAGAAGAAAAAGGAGTGGCCGCACCTAGGCTAGCCATCTCTAACTATGAAAAGGAGCGGATGGCACACGCGGCAAGGCCGCTACCAGCGTAGTGGTGGTGAAGGGCAGAGCATGAAAGCGGAGACAGGGGTTGGCTTAATTCTTACTCTATCCAAAAAAGGTATAGCTCCCTGTATATTTATAGAGGATCCTGCATAATTTTAGAGAGGATCCCACGATTTGGCAACCCCTAGTATCTAAAATAACTTTATCAAAATTAATGTGCAAGTAACCATGCTTTAGAAGAGTGGATCATTGTTAGTTGCTACTGTCCACACGTGCTACCGACCTACCGTGCACACTGCGATCAACAGTCAGCTTTTTTAACTTTAAATAATCAAGAAATAGTTTCAAAAGCTCTGATATCTACTTGTCAAACATGGTGTCGGTTTGGAAAAGAGTAACCAGTAATAAAACAGATTAAGCTCTGGTTTTGAAGTCAACAAATAGATCTTCCAAGAAGTATGTGTTACCTAAACAAGCATGTAATATTATATTAGAAACATATTAAAGCCCGAGCAAGGTCTTTAGATCTTCCACACAAATTGCCAACCAAAGATAATAAGGTTATGCCAATAAAATGATAAAACTGAAGATATTACAGCTAGAAATGTAAACTGTCACATTGGGTTATTACAGCAATATTAGGTATTCAGAACTTTCAGGTGAACCTTTTAGGTGATTACAACATTGCAAGAGTAACAGGAGGCAAAATGGGAACAAATGAATATCCATAAACGTGCACTTGCATACTATTACCTGGCTAAAATCCAAAGGACTAGAGTGAGTTTTGTCACTATTTTTGTTCATGCGCTCCACAGCTTGTGAATTCATCGTTTTGAATAAATCCTTCAAAAGAAACACCATAAGAAACAAAAAAACGTAACATCCAATAAAAACAATATGAGAAAAAGAAACACCTCGAAAAGAAGGGATATTAGTTGGCCAGACAGCTCAAATCTCTTATTTCCAACATAATCCTGGAAAATGTTCAAGAAAATATGTCAACTAGATGATAAGCATGTGGTTAAAAAAACTTTCACTGTTCTTTTCTAAGTAATATTTAAGGACAAATGTTGTAGTAAATCACCATCCCATCATTTTTTTAATGCAATGGCAGGAGCTCTGCCTTTCAATTAAGAAGAAAGCAAATAGAGTTAATACAGGAGTGTTAAAAGGGCAAATGACAGGCTCCCCCAGCCTGCCAGAGCAAAGGGGCACAGAGGGTCCAACTGCCAAAATAAGCCAATAAACATAATGCACATTTTGTTTCTTTGCAAGAAAGAGTAGACCATAAAGAAAGTACAAGACAAATTTAGAACTCCGTATTAAGTCAATGATTTTTAGGAATGTAATTTTCCTTTTCTTTGGGGTAATAGTTATTTTTCAATCCCTTCGCTCTTTTATAGTAGGATAGATATAGATAGAATAGATAGACTAGGTCAACCCAAAACACACAAACGAACTAGTCAGTGACCCAGAACCACCCATCGCGTACCCACTTGCACCATTGATGGTGGTGTTATATAAGAACTAACCTAATTCTACCATATGGACACACAAGATTCTGCATGATTTTTTTTCAGTAAGAGTTGGTAAAGGAAAATAGCTTGAGTCGACGGAAAAAAATATCTTGTCCTTCACTGAAGTGATTTATGCGTCATCTTTGAACTTGCCTTATCATCAAAGGTGTCAGAATTTAAGATCGCGTCCATCATGCGCCTTAACATTACAGCAGTGTATATACACTTTGGTCGTAGGTTCCCATTTTTAACCTAAAAAATAAAGATTTGCACGTGTATGAGCGAAGACAGTAATTTCAATTTTGGCTGCAATATGTAAAAACATTTATCTCACCGGCACATGGGCAATAAACACATCATGGAGGATTGAGTTTGACTGACCTTCCTGAAAGTGAGAAACCAAGAAAAACAAACATAGATGATTTCACGACAAAAAAAATGATGTGCATTTTGAATGCATACTTTTTAGACAGGTACAAGCAACAGTAACTTTATTGATTAATAACAAGCTGAGCTCTCAGCATCAGCCCCTCATCCTTAGCAATCAATTTCAGAATGGAAGAGCCAAAAAGAGAGCTGTGGTCAACAATTACCTTCTGATTTGTGGCACCAGGATACATCACCTGCACAAACTGTATACAGTAAACCAGTCTGTTTGGCATAATTCAAAATGAGATGAATGGCTAAACAGCATAACCGATCAATGATATTAAGTTAATGATTTTTATTTTAGTGTTTCACCTTCTCGTCCATGTACTGCAGGGCTTGTTGACGTGTATATATTCTCTCTGAAGCACATTCCTAAGCAATAATGAAATTAGCCAGAGACATAAAAGATATAAACTATAGAGAAAAATGAAACAAAAATGGATGAAGAAAAAATATTAAACACTTAGCGCAGGTTTAAAAGATCAAATTCACAATTATTGAGGTAATATCCATTTTTTCATGGCTATTTAAAAAAATAGTTGCCTGAATAGATGGAAATAGGAGATCTCCGTATCTTGGGTCCCTGCCAAGCATTTGTACAGACTCCTGATCACTTTCCATTCCCATCGCTTTCATCACCACTATAATAGGAATCTGCAAAATTTGAAGCTCAAAATAGGAATCTGCAAAATTCGAAGCTCATAAATAGAGTGATAGCTCACCAACTTATGCACTCAATATTATATTAGGATCCAAAGAACTTGCCCACATTTATTACCGAGGCATCAAGTGTTAATCAAAAGATAGATAAGGCAACTAAGGTCAACTTGCCATATGAAATTAGATGGCCAATCATTTAAATTTAAGAAGGTCAGCTCAATACATTATAAGCATTCATAGAATGTAAAAATAAACTGAAACTCATGATTAACAGGTGGGCATGTGGCCATTGAACAGTGACACACTGATGCCATTTGTCCAACTCAGGCAGTGCATGCAATTTCATTGAGATCTATGACCCCTTAAATTTCTCTTAGATTTAGGCGGGTCAAATATCTAGATTTAACGTAGGAATGGAATAGGTTGAACCGTTGAAGCATGGCATTCTGATTAGCATTAGGAGAGCGAACTTTTAGAAATTTAAGTAAGGCTCTCAGCTAGTTGCTAAGATAGGGTTTATAGCTTAATCATGGAGGCTCTCAGCTAGTTGCTAAGATAGAATTTATAGCTTAATCATGGAGGACTGTTTAGGTACTATATTCTGCCAATGCAAAGCAATTGACAAAAACAAAGGAAATTCCATTGCTCATAGGTGAACGGGTTCTCCTATCAAACAGCCATCCCATAGCTACTTCTACCATTTCGAAAGAATCAAATGAATCCAATTGTTGTAAAATAATTGAACCAAAAGAGGCCTGCACCAACTGATGCTTTGTGTATTTGAGAATTGAGAGTTAAGTTCAGCTATGCACTTAGCTAGCCTTTGTTTTAGGGTCGAGTGAGCTTGTGCATGTAGGAGCATGTTAGTATGGCTTTTGTTTCCTTTGTGGTGTTCCCATTTGATCTTCTGTTCCTATATACTTGTTTGAGAAAGAAAAGTAATGGAAAAATGTCCAAAGCTTCAAATGAACAATGTCACCAATCAACCCAGTATTTCAAAATGAATTAACACAATGAAGTATTCCAAAATGAATTAATACATAAAGTGGAAAAACTCATTAACAGGACAATGGAGTACATAAACCATACTGGCTTGGTGAACTGATTCAGCTGTAGGTAAATCTTCCCCTTATGCATAAAAATCACCGTCTTGCTTTTTATTGCATGTGTGCTACTGGTAACAGATGCGATCACCCTAATTTGATGTGTGTGACAGTTAAGAAAACAATAAATGTCTAATGTTGTTGCCAAACAAAAATAGTATATTCTGAAGTAATCAAATAACTTAATCAAACCTTCCTTTGCTATCAGTGTCGACAATAATACGATTCTTTGATAGCTGTTCTTGAATTAGAATGACCTGAAAATTAACATGTCACAAGATCATTAATACACATAAGAAGCAACTACAACAGCACTGAGCAGTTAATGGCCATAGCTATGGTTTGCAATCAGTTGTAGCACACGGAACACGAACCACACCAAACCAGCAAGAAAAGAAGAAAATTACAGCACTGTTTTCTGTTACCTTCTCCGTTCCTTTGACAACAAAGTAGCCACCAGGATGGAGAGGGCACTCACCTGGCATAACATATTGATGAGACCATTAAAACGGCAAGACAGACAAAGTTTTAGTAATGAAGTTTTTTTAGGGACAAGAATTTAATATACCATATTTTGCTAGTTCAGCTTCGTCCTTTCCATTCAGAATACAGGCATGGCTTCTTAGCATAATAGGCATGTAGCCAATGATTTTCTTCTTCTGAAGAAAAAAGGTAAATAGAAGGCCAACTTAGTTATCAAATCAAGCAAACAAAAGGTTTTCAGTCAGATGGATACGTACATTTCTTCTCACTTCATGCTGCTTTCCAACGGTGTATTGGATATCAACTATTATAGGAGCAGAATAACTGAAACAATAAAGGAAATTTGAGCAAGCACGACAACTGATAGGTCAAATAGAATTTGAACATGCAGAAGCATGCGCTGGAAACATAAACCACCACTGTACCACCAAAGATATAGTCAAGCTATTGGTGTTCAACAGATCTACAAATCACAAATGCCACCATTGATCAGCATGTCAAGCTTTCACGTTTCAAACCAAGAGCAATCCTCCCTTGGTGCTTCATGAAACATCTCCCACCACTATACGTTATTATGCATAATGAAAAATTAACTTCCTACCCCTCTACCCATTCAAAAATTCTTTTTTTTTGAAAGAAGTCATTCAAAAATTATATCAAGTCATATTGGCAGAGTTTTCCACATCAGTCTATCTTCAACAACCATCCTGGCATTCCACATACCGCCCTGCCATGGCTAAGGTTTGTGGCAGCCAAGTATTAGTGCTTGTACCATCCTGGAACTTGGGTGTGGAAGCGACCACTCCAAGAGCAAGAAGTTGATGCATGGGTCTCTCAAACATCTTGAGCTTTGACCACAAGAGCTGAGAGGCAAGAGCATATCATAGGAGGTAGATGTATCAACCGGTTGAATGAATAACATGCCTTGACCCACATATTGACCGGCAACTTTTGTGTTCCCTTTTTTTTTTCCATGGAACGCAATAATTATTCCTATTTCTATACCATCCACGCTTGTTCCACACTTCACTCGCGCCCGTGCTCTGCCCACAGTCCCCAGCTGCGCACATCCATGCCCCTCCTGCTACAATCACCGCGGCCTGCACTCCCTAGCTGCGCACATCCATGTCGCCCCCCTGCTCCTCCTGCTGCAATCACCGTCTCTCCTGTCTCCTCATCCAACACCACCAGATTCAGCACACATGCTGCCTGCTGGCCACGACGCATGCATCCAGCAGGTTGCGGACAGGATCAGAGATGCCCTCAGCTTCAGATTAGTGTGTGCGGTTTTCGAGAAAAAAAAGATTAGTGTGTGCACCTACTGAGAATAACTATAATATGTGCTGTCCATCCTGACAGTTTTCATCTATCCTGATAATAGTAAGAGTTTGCAAAGGAAATGGTGGAGTAGCCATCAATTGTGCCCGAATACTTCAAGATCAGCGGAGTCAAGAGTTAACCAGAGACCAGGACGGGGCTAATCACACGCGCATTGAGAAACCACGGAAGGGCACACTGCACGCTCAGAATGTGATAGAGCCACGAGATCTAGGCTAGGCGCAAGCGTTGCAAGTTGAAGCAGCAGCCTTGCAGGCACTCGATTCCACAACTTGAGCCAGTATTGGACCCGGTGCTTCCTCGATTTGAGCCAGTGGCCCCGCAGATGCCAAATTTTAGCCGGTGTCAGACTGAATTGGTTACAAAAATCAATGGCAGCCCTCTGATTTGGGTTGGTGTCGCTGGGAAACAAAGGCCCTGCTAGGTACAGCTTATAAGGTGCTTATGACCAAAGTATGCTGAAACTATAAGCCAAAAGGCTTCTCCTGGTCACGCTTCTCCTCACTGCCCCCATTAGTACTAAAACACATAAGCTAGGTCAAACCTGCTTTTCGTAACCACACTTTTCCTCCATCTGTGCAGCTTCCCAGGGAAGAGCTTATTGGGAAGCTGCACCCTTTGTCGCCTAGTCTATACTAGACTAGTTTCTTTGGCCTTGTGTCTCACATCCACAGATCATGTTAGCTGTGGAAGGCTAGTTGCTCTGGTCTAGTGTTTCCAAGTGGAGTCATGGGTGGTTTTTTTTCTTCCTCCTTTGTACTGTTCCTCTTTTCTCTCTTAATGAAATGGTGCACAATTCTCTTGCGTGTTCGAGAAAGAAAAGGGAAGCTGCACAAAACAGGGCCAAAGAACATCACCATGTCGGCAGCAAAGGAGGAAAGGGAAAGGAGAGAAGGGAAGGAAAGAGCTAGTCAGGGCAATAGGCAGCTCACTAGAGGCAACAAGCAAGAGGAGAAGAATCTAGGACAACCATGAAGCTCTGGTATCATGTTAACAATAGCACATCTCTGTTCAATATGCCCTTAAGGCTAATATACAACTACAAGAACAACTCATCTCTGTTCAATATGCCCTTAAAGCTAATATACAACTACAAGAGGTGTATGCATACACACATACCAAAAACACATATACATCGAAGGAAATGTAAACAAGTATATTTACATCTAACATCATCAACATCTACAATAGGAAATTTGATGTGGACAGCCTGAATTATGCTAAACAAGAAAACAATACCAGAGCCATAACAGTCCCACATAAATCTTATTGCTTATTCCATCTAGCTCAAATGATGTGTAACATAATTCCTCTTTTATTCTTTCTTAGTTGCAAGTACAAACTACAAACCGATGCAAACGAGGAAATGAATTTACGTTCAAAAAAAAAAAAAGAGGAAATGAAAGGCTTACGTGCGGTCAATAAGGCGGCAAAGATGTGGTGTGATGGATTCAACTTTAAAATCTCCATGTATCTCTGGCATGCCAACACGCACATCAAGATACCTACAATGTGGCCAACAAAATACATATTTAACAATAGTTAAAAAATTATAGTTAGAATACATATTATACAAATTGACGAGCATACCTAAGGTAAATGGATGGATCATTGCGCGCTTCAATTCGATTGTTTGCCTGAATGATCTTCTTGATTCCTTTGTCGACAAAGTAGTTAAATGAGTCAATGTGCTCCTTCACAAGCCCTCTAACCTGGTGTTTCCATTAGAGAGAAAAAAAAACTAAATCACAGCAACAAGAGCTTCAAACTGAATACTCGTTGGCGCGCGCGCGCACACACACACACACATACACACACACACACACACACACACACACACACACACACACACACACACACACACACACACACTCGCCCCCAAGAAATCGCACGGTTGCACCTGCCCCCGAGAAATCTATCGCCACCAGCCAATCCGGCTACGGACCTTCTTCCCTGACCCGCACCCATCGGCGCTGCGCGCCCTCCCGCTGCCGACAGCAACCCCAGGCACCGCGCGCCCACGATCCGCGGCAGCGCGGCCCGACTCACGGGTACAGCAGCGCCCGGCGGCGTCGCGGCAGCTCCGGGCGGCTCCTCTCCCTCGGCCATGACCCACCGCAGAAGGCCATAACCCACCACCGGAGCTCGAAGGACCTCTGCCAGAGCTCGCAGGACCCCCGCCCCCTTGCGCCCCGCCTGCGGCCTGACATGGCCGCGTCCGCGTGTGCCCCCGCGCGTGCCGCGCTGCTGCGCCACGAGAGCCTCCAGCCGCGAGCCTGCTACTGCCCCGTCCGCTGGAGCTCTGCACCCTACCGCGTCGTAGCTAGCGACGGTGACGGAGCCAGCGTCGGAACAGTGCGCGTTACTCCGAGCGCCTCCGTACCTGTGAGCCTCCCGCTCCTTCGCTATCCTCAGGCGCAGCCAGAACAGTGCGAGCGTGATGACCGCCCCGCACCAGTGGGACGCCTTGTGCGCCTGGAATGCCCCTGCATAGCTGGCCACCGGCCATGAGTATGGAGCAACATCAGCCATGGCCTGATGGCCCAAATCAGCGATGGAAGAAGATGGCGTGTGAGTAGCATACACTGAACACAAACAAGATTAGAAAAAAATACTGAGGAATACTAAAGCTAACAACATTGGAATCTTGTAGAATACTAAAGCTAAACTACCGATGAAAGTGCCAATAGATACTGACATATATATTGAATCCAGTTTCTCAAAATACTAGAATATAATGACAGATGCTTACAACTACTGAGTCTACTTACTAGAAAATACCAACATATATTGATACATATACTAAATCTAAATTCTCATAAGGACTAGAAATACTAACAAACATTGACAATTAGTAACATATACTGGAAGAACAACATATTATACTAAGTACTGAAGGAACATAGTCACGTGTACTAAAAAAACGAACATGTAGTATTAAAAATACTGATGTGTACTAAAGAATTGTAGCACTTGTATAGTTTCCAAACATACCTAGTAAAATGCACCGAAGGAACATGAGATATTCCAAATACTGACATATACCAAAAGGATTGTATTGACAAGTACTGAATGGACATTTTATACAGAAAGTTACTTAAACAAGGTGACAACTAATGGAATCATAGTACTGGCAAAGTACTTAAAACATACTTAAATACTGACAACTGCCTAAAGATACTCGCAATTACTAAGGCCAGTATATTAAAAACATATTTAAAAGATACTGACAATTACTTAAATACTGAAGGATGATACTGACAACTACTGAAATAACACCATTAACATATACCGAAGAGTACTAGTAATGAGATCAAAGGAAAAGAGAGGGCAATACTAACAAATACTGAATGATTATACTAATAAATACTGAAGCAACATATCAAATTATCAACAAGTACTGAACTAGAAAACTACTGAGTAGTACTAAAAAAATCTAAGAAATGTTGACACGTACTAGATGATATTGACGACTACTGAAGTAACAGTACTAATTATAGAAGAATACCGAAGGAAATAATGATAAATATTGACACGTACTCAAAGATGCTGGGAAGTATAGTGATAGTATTGACTACTGCTTAAAGATACCTAATACTAAAAACAACTAAAAAAAAGAAAAGACAAAAATACTTAACGATATTGACAAAAAAAATTGAAGATACTGACAACTACTTCAAGGTACTAGTAACTACTGAATTTATAGTACCGGCTTTACCAAGCTACTAATGAAATACTGACTAAATACTTGAAGATACTGACAAAATACTTAACAATACTGACAAAAAATTGAAGATACTGACAACTACTTCAAGGTACTAGTAACTACTGAATTTATAGTACCGGCTTTACCAAGCTACTTACAAAATACTTGAAGATACTGACGAAATACTTGAAGATACTGACAAAATACTTAAAGATACTGAAACAAATACTGAAACATATAAACACTTACACGTGAGATCTACTACTGATAGACACTTAAAAATACTTATAAATACTAAAGATCGATGAATATTGACATAGTTTCAACATTTTTAGTGTATTAGTTTCATCACTTGATTTTAAGGAAATAATAGAGTCTAAATATCAAATATATTAGCTATATGCTTGTCACGATCACTAATATCTGCATGCATCTAATGAAAATGGTGACTAAAATAGATACTGCATAGTCCTAATTAACACGGTGCTAACTATAAATATGTATGCATGCAGAGCATACATGCAGCTGTCAGATGCATGCATGGCTAAAATGTCACCGGCTTTGAAAATAAAAAAAGCGCCTACACGGACACGGAGTACTAGCAGCGCGGGAGTGGGCACTTGCACCTAGCAGACTAGCGGCGCGTGGGCGCCTGGGCTGGGCGGGACCACGTCGTACGTGGCGCGTCCGGACTGGGGAGCCGTAAGGCGCGCGGAGTGCGGTGGGTCGGGCTCGCTGGGCGGGGTGCGAGTGAGCTGGTTGGGTCCGTGGGTTGGCTCAGGGTGTAGAATAACTATTCTACACATAAGGTGTAGAATAGCACATGTATATATATATATATATATATATACACGTGCATGATGGAGTTGATAGAAAGAGTGAGCAAGGAACGAAATGAGTCATGAATTAGACAGAGATACAAGATAACCCAAGTATGGAACAGAGCATGGAGCTAATCTGTGGCAAACAGAGCAAGGAGCTGAGATGTGCATACGACGGTAACAAACAACATGCATGGTACGTAGTAATAATAATCGGGTTAACACACGCCTACTGCTTGATCATCGCCCCGTGAATGCAGGGAGCATTAAAAACAGAGTGCGACAAAATTGTTGGACAATAAATCAACGTAACTAACAGGCAACAGCAACTGTTGAATGAGAACGTCATGCATGCTGACCTTGAGGAAGACCGGGAGAAGCGCGAACTTGTCGACAGGCTTCCTCACCGGCGCTGCCAACGAACGGTAGGTCGATAATGGCACTGTATCATCGGCCACCTTGCCGCTGCACTGCTGCAGGAAGCAAAAAAAGAAAAAGGTGAGGGTTTTGAAATGCCGGGGCGGTTCGTGGTGGAGGAGGCGAGGCGAGCTACCCTTGGCCGTCGTCTTGGGCGAGCACGGTCATGGCAGAGGGGCTTGAAAGGAGAGTGCGGAAGAGGAGAGGCGCCGCTTTCACAGGTGCGGCGGTGCGCTGGCCCCTGCTGTTGTCTCTGGGGTCCGATCGAGGTGGCCGATGGTAAAGAAGAGAGGCGGCGCCGACTGGGCTGGCTAGATGAGAGCGGTGAAGTAGAGGGGCCGGAGGTGCTGGACACGGGGTGCTTGAGGGCGCAAGGCGCAGGGGGGAGTAGGAGGGTGGCGGCGGCGGGAGGCGGCGCGGTGTCTATGTAGGGCAACAACCTCTGCCTCTGCGTCGTGGTAGATAGTATTCCGACCTCGACCGGACCATGATCCGACGGGTGAAGTCTTGACGGGGCAGAGAAGGCCCAGTTCCATATTTGTGCAGTCCCCGTCGAGTCCGCGCTTCTGGTTCTTTCTTTACGGTCACGTTTCAGTTTTCTGTTCGCGTCGCCGTTTCCGGTTTCCCTCGGGCTTCGGCTTTTTTACTCGTTCTGTTATGTTTGTTGGATGGAAGTTTTTTTTAAAAGGTAACGCTTAGACGCAGGCGTCTAGATTGACGGACGCCCCGTCTTGAGATAAGCGACCCGCTTCACTTCTTTGGATGCTGTCACGGCTACCTCCACCGACGCTCTGTGTCATTGCTGCCTCGCCCCACCTCACCCTCTGCGTCACCGCTGATGTCCCCATCCGGTCTCTATGTAGTCGTCACCGCTACCGCACCTATACCCACCCTCTGCGTCATCGCTGCCACGCTCACCCGCCCTCAGCGTCGTCACCGTCACCCGTGCTGCCCCCACCCCGCCAAGCACCGCCGCCTAGCTCTGCGTTGTCGGCGAGCTCCACTCAGCCAGCGAGCTCTACGCCGGTGAACTCCACACGACGACGAGCCTCCATTTGTCCAAGCAGCAAGAATATGTTACGCTGAAAGCGCATGTTACAAACGTATGTTTCCAAGTGTATGTTGCAAGTGTTATATATCGATGTTGCAAAAGTATATCGAGATGTTGCATATGTTGCAATGGTAATACACATATGTTTCAAGTATATGTTCCAAATGTTTCATCTGTTTTCAAACGTATGTTGCAAGTGTTTCATCTAAATGTTACAAAGGTAGATCTGGATGTTACATATGTGTGCAATGGCTATACACGTATGTTGCAAGTATATGTTTCAAATGTTCATCTATTTCAGACGTACGCTGTAAGTGTTTCATATGGATGTTGTAAAAATAGATTTGGATGTTACATATGTTTCAGGCGGTGCATGTGACCCACGTGGTTTTATAGCGCGCGTGAAAGGAAGTGGACGCGCGCGTAGTGCGGTGGTGAGGCCGCTCAGTTGGAGCGCCACCCACCCGAGTTCGATCCCCAGCGGACGCAACTCGGGTGTCGCACCTTCGGGATTTTTCTCGGATTTGTTTCTTTCAGGTCCTGGACGCTCACGTGGCACTACAATGGAACAACGACGTGCCCGTCGTCTACGAGGCTCGTGTGGCTTCGGTGATCTCTAGAAAGACATTTGAGGTGTATAGGTTGTAGCTTTTAGGGGTATACGTGCGTGTGAGTGGTGGTGTGAATGTGTTGTGTAGAGAGTATAGATACTACAAGTACACCGTGAGTCCTGGCTCAAAAAAAAAAGAGAAAGGAAGCGGCGTAGATTGCCAGGGTAGAAAGCCGTGGTGGGGTCCACGCGTAAGGGCAGAAAAAAATGAAACGGCAACCGTACGGCGCGGTTATTTGCACAAGGCGAGTTAGGTTGCCGTACACATGCACGCACAACACTAGCATCCGACACTAGCGCACCGGAACGGACGTCCCGAACGCTAGCAGGTCCGTTTTTTTTAACGCACAGAGATAATTTTGGGAAGTTAGCAGGTCCGGTTTTTTAACGCTCTGAGATGTTTTCTCTTCTTCCCTAGTAGTTTTTGTCCAATGTTTTTTTTTCGTTCTTCTTGCTTTTCCGTCTCGGACTTCAATGTGTTCTTTTCTTCTTCCTTTTCCTTTTTCCATCTAATTTTCATCCAGCCCAATTGACCATTTGACACTCGCTCTGTTGTTGCCGAGTTGACTCCGTTGTTTCCGCATCTGCTTTGTTCCGTCTGACCTTCTGTTTTCTTTTTTTTTAATTATCGAATTCCTGCATCTGCTTTGTTGCGGCTGACGTTGCGTTTTCTTTTTTTTTAATCGACGAAGTCCTACATTTTCAGCATCGTTTTTTTTAACTCCAAAAAAAAAGCATCGTTTTCTTGAACGAGCTCTCTATGTTCCGTGGACTCCAGTCTGTTCCTTCACATTTGCTTTTTCGACCTATTTTTCTTTTTTAGGACAACTGGCCTTTCCCTCCTTTTCTTTTTGAACCTAAGCTTGGCTCTATGGCCTTATATTCATCTCCAAAAGCTCAGCGCATTCACGAGCGACCATGTTCATT
This sequence comes from Saccharum hybrid cultivar R570, assembly GCA_038087645.1. NCBI lineage: Eukaryota > Viridiplantae > Streptophyta > Magnoliopsida > Poales > Poaceae > Saccharum > Saccharum hybrid cultivar. The sequence continues at coordinate 3,608,416 of JAQSUU010000254.1, read as the reverse complement.
ACAGAGATAGGGAAATCATCAAGCCATATCCTCGGCTGGTCTGACTCCCAAGCTAGACTAAGTTTGGTAATCTCGTACGCAGACGAGTTACAAGACCGTGGTACATTAGAAACAATATGTCTATCAAAATAAACATCAAGAAACTCACGGAGGAACATAAACAATTTCCACTCAACTCTATATCAAGCACATTAGACTGCAGAGCTTCTCACAACTGACTAGAATCCATCTCCACTTGAATTCTGGAGATGCCATGCGCCTGAACGGCCTCTACTGCTTTAACACACGCCATGGTTAGAGTATATATCTCTTTTTTCTTATAATAAAGAACAAAAATAAATAATAAATGTAATATTATACTCCCTCTGTTCCAAATTATAAGTCGCTTTGACTTTTTTGGTAAATCTATTTTGCTACGTACTCCCTCCGTATCGGATTTAGAAGTCGTTTTGGACAAGATTTGGGTCAAACATTGGGAATATAAATCATCAATAACTTTTAAGTTGTTGAGTTTGCAAATGTAAAAATTATATGAATAGATTTGTCTTGAAAAATACTTTCATAAAAGTATACATATATCACTTTTTCATAAATATTTTTATAAAAACAAGAGGTCAAAATTGTGTTTTGGAGATCGTATCGCTGTCCTAAACGAATTCTAAATCCAATACGGAGGGAGTATCTAGATATAATAATATGTCTAGATACATAGTAAAATGGATGAATCACAAAAGTCAAAGCGACTTATAATTCGGAACAGAGGGAGTAGATCTTTATTAAACCCTTTGACCCTTCGCTGATAGCTAATAAAGAAATATATTCTTACCAATTAAGTTATTCACGTAGTTTTGATTAAGAATAAAACTTATTTTTATTAGATCATGGATTAGCCGATCATTTAACTAATCAGACCATAAACTTAAGTTTCTTATATCCAATCGAATCTAAATGAATGTATCTCCAAATTGTACGTATATACCAGTGTAATCATCGATGAGGGTTGTCATGTGGAAATTGAGAGAGGTCTCTATCATAATCATCAATGGACTTTGACACGGCAACTAACTGCTTGCTAACTCTAGTCAAAGATTAAAATTACATATTTTCATGTGTCCTCAAATAAAGTCATGTAACTCGATATCTAACTGTATCAACATATGGATGGTTAGAAATTAATGTTATAATAAATTTATGAGCAAATATTTCTATGCTTTACGGTGGAAAAAATATATTAAATTATATTTTATAATTTGACTTAATTGGATACTGTCATATTATTCTTAGTATTAACTTATATTGAGGATGTTATGATCATAAAAAAAATTATAGCTTTTAAATTTTGAAAAAAAAGGTAAAACATAAATAAAATATGTAACATTTCAATTCTCGTTTCTTGTTAACGTTCGATAAAATTTTTCTCCCGTTGCAACGCACGAACACATTTGCTAGAAATAATAATAATGGACCTCACATGGGCTTCCCGTAGAGATGGATTGCCTGGATCAACAGTATTCTATCTACAAGCACCTCGGCCGTTATCTTAAATGGAGTACCGGGTAGGAAATTCAAATGCAGAAGAGGTATTCGTTAAGGAGACCCTCTCTCCCCGTTGATTTTTGTCCTTGCAGCAGAGCTACTCCAGATTCTAGTGAACAGAGCAGCATCGCAGGGTCTTCTCTGCCCCCAATTCCTCAAGCAAACGCTGACTTCCCTATCGTGCAGTATGCCGACGACACCTTACTCGTCATGCAGGCAGACACCGGACAATTATTCTTCCTAAAGGCACTGCTCAGAAGCTTCTCAGACACCACAGGGTTGAAGGTCAATTACTCCAAGTCACTGATGCTACCAATCAATGTATCCCAAGACAGAATGCAACTCTTGGCAAACACATTTGGATGCTAGATTGGTACGTTCCCGTTCACGTATCTGGGTCTGCCCATGGGCATGACAAAACCGCGTGTTGAAGATTACACCCCTCTGATTGACAAGATCGAACGAAGGCTGACTGCTTGCTCATCTTTGTTGTCGTACTCTGGGAGATTGCATATGGTAAACTCGGTACTCACAGCGACATCCACATATGCAATGTGCACACTCAAGCTGCCAAAGGGTGTAATTGACAATATCGACAGAGCCCGCAAGCAATGCCTTTGGAGAGGCAATGACACAACCAAAAAAGGAGGAAACCTGGCTGCCTGGGCCATAGTTATGAAACCGAAAAACAAAGGAGGTCTAGGGGTCATTAATCTATCCGTGCAGAATGATGCTCTTCTCCTAAAACACCTCCACAAGTTTTACTACAAAGCTGATGTGCCATGGATGAACCTCATCTGGAGTAAGCATTATTCCAACAAGGTGCCACACGCAACCAGGGAGGTCGGTTCGTTTTGGTGGAAGGATGTGCAGAGATTGAGTACTATCTTCAGAAACTTAGCCCGATGTTCCCTTGGTAATGGCACGACGATCACTTTCTGGGATGACCTCTGGACCGATGATGTGCTAGCACACCGCTTCCCCAGGCTATTCTCTTATGCCAGAAATCCTAACATAAGTGTCAACGAAGTTATGTCTGCTGAAGATCTTGAGACCCTCTTTGCTCTGCCCATTTCACAAGAGGCTTTTGAGGAGCTCCAAACGCTCAGTGTCTTCCTACAGTCACAAGCCTTTGATGAAGATAGTAAAGATATCTGGACATATCAATGGGGCAGTGCGACATATTCCTCGAGCAAGTTCTACAAGGTAGCTTTTCAGAGCCTGCCGGCACACCCAGTCTTCACCTGGCTCTGGAAATCCAAGTGCACTCCTAGAGTGAAGTTTTTTGCATGGCTGATCCTAGTAGACAGATTGAACACTAAGACAATGCTAAGAAGGAGGAATTTGTTTACAGAAGATGATGATCACTGTGTCCTTTGCACAAGAGGGATAGATGAGGATCTGGATCATCTTTTCTTTGAATGTCCATTCTCCAGGAGCTGCTGGGAGAAGATAGGCATACAATGGGACACGAGCCTCAGTTTATACCCAAGAATAATAGCGCACACAATGCAACAGCAAAATATACCTTTTTCGTGGAGGCTATAGTCATTGCCGCTTGGGAGATATGGAAGATCAGCAATGATAGAGTGTTCAGCAATGGTCAAGTCCACGTCGGCATTTGGTTTAGTAATTTCAAGAACCAGTGTCTACTTCAATCCCTTCGCTTTAAGGATGATCTAAGATCAGCCTTTTGTTTTTTTTGCTAGATGCATATAGTTAATTCCTGCTGTAAGTTTGTACTATCTTAAATTTTGAAAATATAAAATGAAGTGTGTGGGGATCTCCCCCACAGTTTTTGCCTTATATATATATATATATATATATATATATATATATATATATATATATATATATATATATAGAGGAAAACTCCTTTCTACACCGACGTGTATCTACTCGCACCTGGTAACGTAGGCACGCGAGCGAGCGTCAGGCATCCCCCGCGCGGAGCCGCGAACCTAGCTAACGGGCCGATGACGACATTCCACCGAGCGACATTATTAATTAACGGGTTAAAAAATCGGACCCGTTAATCCAACCATCATAAACAACGGCAGCCTGAGCCCCTCCCGATTCCTCGCGGCAGCCGCCGCCGTCGCCACCTCCCCAAGCGGTGGCATCCCCCGACCCCGGCTCCTTGCTGGACCGGCGGCGGGCCTCCACGGCCTCTCCTCCTGGGGTGCCTCCGCCCCCTCCCCACTGGCGGCCGGGCAACGCCTCAGGTCCTCATCCTCCCTTCACTGGTGGTGGTGGCGGTGGCGGCGCTCCCTTGCCCTGGCGGATCTAGCGGCGTCGTCTTGTACCGGTGGTCCTGGCACCGCTGGCTTGGGCCCTAGTGGCGGCAGTCCCTGTCGGCAGCGTCCCTTCCCCTCCCCCGGTGGATCAGATCGCGACTCGCCTTTCCCGTGCCCCTTCGGTGGTGGCAGCGGCAGCAGGGCCCCTCCCCTGCATCCGACGGCGTCATGGCCAGGTGCTCCCCCGCGACGACGCGTGCGTCCCAGCTCGCGCGGACGGAGCCCCAGCGGTTGCGTGTTCGAGCCCGCGCAGACGACGCCGGCGTGCTTGTATGGTGGCCTTGGCATCAGATCGTTGTGGGGTAGTGCCTGAGCGTTGATGGCGGCCCCTTCAAGGAACTGCATCCCCTTCCCGTCCGGCTAGTCATCAGTGAACACGAAATGGGTATGACTTTGTGCCATCAATCGATACAGATCATGCTTCTTGCGCTTCTCATTGGGACTATGTGTACATCTTTCATTTTGTTGCGTACATGCATACCTTCTCAGATCGCCATTCCGTCCTTCCGGCGAGAGGCTGCAGCTTGCTTGCCGCCGGGAGGCCCCCTCCACCGGACGTTGGTGCTGGTTCTCCTTTGACTCAGGTGCCCTACCCCCGGTGAACTCCTCTGTCCTGCCCCTGTGTTTTGACCGTCCGCTCTGCCAACCTGTGCTGATGTGCGATGCTGGAGATTGATTATTTGTGTTGATTATTGTGGGCGGGAGTATATGGAGAATGAGATTGGGATGAGGAATTTGCTGATTTGGGATGGGGAAGAGGCAGAAATGAGATTGAGGTTGTGTTATCGTTAATTTGTAGGGGAGAAGTGCCTACTGCCTATCAGTTGCTCTAAGCTACTAGCCTACCAGTCATGTGAATAAGGCTGCATTTTAATCTATGGATGCACATATACTTATTTTTGGTATGCACACAACGTGTATGCCTGGATAACCAACATGATCATGTACTCATACTTTTTTTTTGCAAACCATGTATGTACTCGTACTTAATTGCTATACATATAATCCCCATTTTTATCCTTCCGAAACCGAAAGTATGTGCTCATACTACACTGCTTTGTGTATATACTCATACTTTGATCAATATATATCAATATATATACTTTAATGGATGAGTATGTACTCATACTTACTTTTTAATTATAATATGCGTCTGATCAAACAAGTATGTACTCATACTTCTATAAATGTACTTTCTGATTATGTGTATGTATTCATACTTCTATACACATGCTTTCTGATTATGTGTATGTACTCCTTTGATAATGTGTACGTACTCAACTCCTTTGGTATATTGCCTGAGAATATGCGTAGGATCTCATATAATTACAAAGTATCTATAGATACTCTATATATCTGTATATGAACATACTGTACTTGGTAAAAATCATTTACATGCATGTATGAATGCATACTTATCAGTGTATGGCATATTCCTAATTAAGCATATGTGTAGCCTGTACTAGTTATGGCATATTCCTAATTAGATCATAGTACCAAGTGATACTTTCTACTATATATTGTAGTATCACTTCATACTTTTCAGATTGTAGTATCTCTTGATACTTTTAAACATATAATACATTTTTAAGACAATAGTGGTATCTCATGATTCTTTCACACGATAATTTTTTCAGCTTGTAGTATCTGCCGGTACTTTTTGGGAGCTAACCTGCTGCGTCTATTGACACCTACAAGGATTCTTGACATTGCCGCTTTGGCAATTGCAAAGTTGTGCTCTCCGTTTCTTGACTCTCCTAACAATCAGGTAGGAAAACACACTCCGGCATGCCTTTTTATCATATAATAAATCTTTAACTTATGTGTCTTCGTATTTTTATTAGAATCAGTAATCAAGAATTAAGAGTATGCTTAGATACTGTTTTTCAAATATGAGTATGTTTAGATACCTTCCCAGATCAGTGTATGTTTGCATACTTTTGTTCATCATAGTATCATTTGATATTTTTCATATTACAGTATAACTTTACAACATTTTTTCTGATAGGTTTGGAATCATGATTTTCATGAAGGGCTCATATATACTAGGGATGAGTATGGTACGGTGAAGTAGCTAGTTCAGAGTTCATAGGTGAAGCTATCTTGTAGTGACCGGATAACTTTTGTCAGCCTGTAGATGCAGCAGAATTGCATATCAGTTTGCATCTTCATTATAGATAGAGTTACTGATCAACTTGAGAATGCTTGCTTCTGTAATGGACCAGTCTCATGAAATTATTAGAAGTGCGTATATATGTGCACAGCAAAGGGAGCATATACTTTTACTCCCTTGTAAAAAGATGTACAAATACTCACAATTGTATACACCATATAATCTTTTTGTAAAGCAGTATGTATACATACTCTCTTTTCAGAAGTATGTACTAATACTAGCTCGTCAAAAGTATGCACGCGTGTTTTCATACTTCTGAAAAGAGAGTATGTATACATACTAGTATGCCTGCATGAAGTTAGGCTGAGCCCGTGCATAGGCGGCAAAAGTCTAGCCTACCTTCGCTAAGTGGAAGGCTAGAACTATTATTTTAGTCTGATTTTCTTAAAACTAGATATTTTACCATTTGAACTCTAAAACCTGATTAAATTAACTTCCTATCCTAGTTTGGAGTGTTGTGAAAACGGTTGTCTCCTTTTAGTTCCTAGTTTGGAGTGTTGTGAAAACGGTTGTCTCCTTTTAGTTAACAAACTCGGTTAATACTTGCTAAGGTTTTTAAACCATAGAAAATGCTCTAAGTTTTTAAAATTTCAAAATAAAATTCTATAGAAGGACTAGGGTACAATAAATCTAAATAAAATATTTAGATCCCATAAAAAATATCTCTAGATGCTTGGAAGATAGATTTAGCTTTAGGAAATTGGAAAAAATATTCAAAAAATCTAGAGAATTCCCAAAACATTATTATATATCAAGAAGCTTGTGGGTACTGTTCGGAAGTCAACAGCTCACGTAGTCACGTCCGAGCTCACGACACTCCACTCCACCGAAGTGATGGATAGCTCACGTGGAGAAGAAGAGTGCAAGCAACAAGAGGAGTATGCGCAAGCAAGCCATACCACCACACCGATGGAGGAGGACCACAACAACGGTTCATCATATTCCTCCTCGACGATGACAATGTGCCTGTGCTTCTCTCCAACGAAGAAGCAGATGGCAATGCAGTTGTTCACTAATGAAATTGTCATAACCATTAAATATGTATTTGTTTAATCTATCCATAGCTGAAAATTCAGAAATATTTTAGAGAAAAATCCCGTCCCCACGAGAGCAGGTTACATTACAAAACATCATTGTATGAACTGCAGATCTTCTGATGATTGCATTGTTTATTATTTATAACATTGACACATACTCTACTTTTTTTTAAAAAAAAAGATCAGGTCGTCAGATTCGGGTTAGCCTTTTTTCCGAGGAGAAAAGGGGTACTACTTCTTCTACGAGTGTTCTGAACATCAAAGCACGCATCTGTATTACAAAGCTTTCTGAAGCAAGCTGAATTTGCTTGTCGACCACTGTATAACATTCGTCATGCTGAACCTTCCTGCTCTATCTGTCAGGGCGTCCTGGCATTTTCAGCCTGAAAGAGAGAACCAAATGGGATGCTTGGAAGGCTGTTCAAGGTTTGTTCCAGATGCACAATCTTTCTCTGAATTACAAACTCCCAGTTGACCATTATGCATCCTTGCAATTTTTGTCTGAACAGGGAAATCCAAGGAGGAAGCCATGACAGATTACATCACCAAAGTGAAGCAGCTGCTGGAGGAGTCAGAATCCACTTTCTGGGCTATGAAAACACCATGACCCATAGTTGCGCATATAGCCATGCTATACGTCGCCAATAAATCTTGTCTTGTTATATTTCGGATGACTTCTGATGCCATACATGTAACTGTTCGTCTCCATGGATACTCATCATCGTTTAAATTAAGGCTGTAAACTCTTGTGAAAACAAATTGGATATATCTCTGTCAAATCAGTATCTGCTCAAAAGTTTAGGATATGTCCTCTTCTTTTAGTTTGTTAGGCACACTGTCCTGAATCCTGGCCATGGCTTGCGCAACTTGTGCTATGTCTTCCAAGAAGGTGGCGTTTAAGTTTGGGGACACCTGCAGTGTTCAGTTTCAGGTTGCGTTGTTTGGGGACACCTGCAGCGTTCAATTTCAGTTTCAGATGCTTGTGCTCATATGCTGTGTGTTTCTTATCTACCAGTTATTGCTTGGTGACAAGTTCAGAGTCTGGAGTAGCTCAACAGGTGTTGTACGGCACTGAATTACTTACCGATCTTGTGGTTCAGGTTTCAGAGCCATGTGCAACAAAATTGGAACATCCTTGCTGTCTGAATAAATCAGTTATGCTTGACCTATTTACCTACACTACATACTCTATGCTTATGGCGCGCAATTTAGCAATACTATATGCTTAACCTATTTTCTGTCATTCTGTGTTTCCTCAGCATCCAACAGGCAATAGGCAAGGTAAAGGAGCACCACTGAATTTTGGGCAGTAATTCATCTTTTTTTTTGTGGTAAAGTTTTGTCATTCCAAACCAAGATATGTATGTAAACAAATGTTATAAAAGAAAGCTGGTTTGTGCCATTTTTCCTGTATGAAGTTCATGCAGGGCTGTATGAATGTGAATGGCCGATATCTGAAAAGCTACTTACGCCAAGTGTTAGGCCTTCCCCAATGCAACACGCTGGCGTACTGCCTCGGTCTCCACATGTGCACTCGGTGTCCAGGTCACCAAGAGGAATAGCCTCGCAGAACCACAGAGTGGCCTGCAGAGGAGTCGACGGCCCCGTCTGACACAAACGTGAGGTAGCTGGTAAAATCGCGTTGTGGCTGGAGAGCAGTTTGCCTGGGAGTAATACAAGGGAAAAGGCTGCAATCCTTTTAGCTTTTAGCTCTGAGAAAAGCAACGAGGCAGCATGTGAAGATTCCGTTCTATATTTTATTTCTTGGTGGTTTCAATTCATCCATGCAAATGTGTCATGCGCTTGCGTTGGGAAGCCCTTAGTAGCAAACACTCGCCCCACTGACATCCTGGCCCCACACAATCTGACAGTCAACGCCCTTCTTCCAGTTCCAGCACGCCGCACGCGCGACGCGACGCATAGCCGCCGGTGCGTACCACCTCGCTGACAGGTGGCCCCCCCGGTTCCCTGCCACTTTCCCCCAGCTCACCCAGATCCCTCAATCCAGCCTCCAGCTACTCAAATAAACCCTACTCGGCTCCCCGCTCACCGCCACTGACAGCCATGCCCCACCGCGTCGCCGCCCTCCTCCTCCTCCTCCCGCTCGCCGCCGCGTCGGACGAAGCGCCGGCGCCGGCGCCGGCCGAGGCCGCGCTGCTGGAGCGGCACGCGGCGCAGCTCGCGAGGCTGGAGGAGCTGGCGGAGTCGCTCGCGAGGTCCGTCCACGCGCTCGAGTCCGCGCTCGCCAGATCCGCGGACCCGGATCCCCCGCCGCCGGCCGTCGGGGACCGGCGCTCCCCGCAGGGCGTGGCGGTAACCAAGCGCCGCCCCGTCTGGCCCGAGCGCTTCCACTTCGCGGCGGCCGCGCGGCTCGGGGAGGGCGCGTACGCCGCGGCGGCGGCCGCGCTGCCGTACGAGGACGCCGACGGGCTCACCAAGTACTTCGCCGTCGGGGACTCCCGCGGCCGCGTCTTCGTCTTCTCCGCCGCGGGCGACGCGCTGCTCGAGCTCGAGGCCGCTGCCGGAGGAGGCGGCGAGTCCCGCGTCACCGCGCTCCTCGCCTACCTCTCGCCGCGCCGCACCGACTGCCTCCTCTTCACGGGCCACGCCGACGGCTCCATCGCCGCGCACCGCCTCGTCGAGTCGTCCCCGCACGGCGACGACTGGCTCACCCTCACCGCCGCCTCCTCCCGCTTCCTCGTCCGCGGCCTCGACGCCGCTCCCGTCGTCCACCTCGAGGCCCACCACGCCGGACGCGCGCGCTACGTGCTCTCCTGCGACGCCGGCGGCCGCATCCGCGTCTTCACCGAGAACGGCACGCTCTACGGCACCGCCATCGCCTCGTCCACGCCTCTCGCCTTTGTCAAGCAGCGCCTCCTCTTCCTCACCGAGGCCGGAGCTGCCTCCCTCGACCTCCGCTCCATGTCCGTCCGCGAGACGCCCTGTGAGGGACTTGCTGAAGCGCTCAATGGCACCAGCGTCAAGGCCTACTCTTTCGACCCATCTGAGCGATTCAAGGCCTACGGCTTCACCGAAGCTGGGGATCTCGTGCATATCCTGCTGCTTGGTGACGTTTCCAGCCTCAAATGCCGGGTCCGTGCGGTCAAGAAATCTGAGATTGACAACCCCGTTGCAATACAGACGATCAAGGGTTACCTTTTGGTGGCGAGCCATGATAAAATCCTTGTCTACAACACCTCGTCTCAGTATTATGGAAGAGTCGGTGCGCCTCGGCCGCTGTTTGCTACAACCATCAAGGACATCAAATCTGTGTTTGCGGGTTCTGGTGGTGTGCTGCCCACCGAACCAGCTGGGAAGCCTGTTATTGCGGCGGACCGGGAGAAGCTGGTGATCTTGGGTCTTGGGGATGACCACATTGCCATCTATAGGTCCAACTTCCCGGTGTACAAGCCAGAGAGCAATGCAGTGGTATGGAGTGGACCGGCACTGCTTTTCCTCCTGTTCTTGATCGGCATTTGGCAAGTATATGTGAAAAAGAAGGATTCTCTGGGATGGACACCAGAGGAGACATTTAACACCTCTGTAACAGCACCAACAGGGAGCCTTCTGAATCATCCAGCTAGTGACAGAGCCTTTGCAGACAGCGCAGTAAGAAGTAGTGATCGGGGCTATGTTGATGGAACATCAAGGGCCAGTGATAGAAGCTATGTTGATGCCACTACAAGAACTACCGACCGAGGTTATTCTGATGCTACTAGGGCTGTGGATCTGCGGGGTGGGGCGTTGAGGAGTACTCCAAGAAGGTATGTGTCCCCAACTAGATATGCAGGGACATCTGGAATCCAGTACCGACCTGCTTCGGCTGAGCCTGGTCTTAGGGGTACTCCTGAGATCAAGTACCGGGGGCCTGGTATGGAGCCCCCTGGTTTCCCCAAGAAAAGGGAACCATTGTTCTCTAACAATCAGGCTGTAGTAGATGATCATGTTGATTGAGGCTTTGGCTAGGTCGGTGTTGGCAGTCCCTTAAATTTTGATCTCATTTTGAAGGTCCTTCGGGGTGCCAGTGATCAACATGTGCTGTTGTATGTTGTAACTCAAAAGAATGTTGTATTGTACAAGCACATTACGTCCATCTAAATATGATGCTGCAAATGGTGAATAACGCAGATATTATGGGTTGCATCTGTTCGTTTTGTACTTTACACAATTCGTGCAAGGATGCCCAAGCCTCAATACAACATTGTTGTTGTATTAAGTTCTTTGCTGTTCTATACAACACGGATATTATGTTCTTTGCTGTTCTTTTCATCTTTACTGATATGTGAAAATCGCTCTCTTTACAGTGTTGGGAACTTGGGATGCATGACAGGCCCAACTGTCAAAGGTGCTAGTAATTGCTAACTAATGTTATTGTATTAGATGTCCAGTTGCATTTGAAGAATTTCTTTCATAATTTGAATTGGAGAAAACCAGTATATTCAGGGAATGGACTAGCATCTGATTCATAAAGTTGTCAGAATAATCCTGTAAAGAGGGATACCTATAACCGGTTCCGTTGGATCAAATCAATTAGTGCTAGGGAGTGAGGGAACGGATTTTTGATCCTCCATTTGAAGTTCTCAGGATAATGGGGGTGCTTGGCGGCTGCGGCTTATGAACTAGCAGTGTGAGCAGCAACAGGGAAGGAGGAGGAACAAGCAGAAAGGGGAAGAACTAGACGTAGACGGAAGAATTCACGAGGACAGGATTTAGAATTGATAGGTACTTGTTCCGTTAATACTTTACCGTTGGCAGCAGATTCTACCAGCTAATATAGATGACAGCTCGCAGGCCGTTGGCAGCAGCAGCAACAACGTAGTCTTTTGTCCTAAGCAAATTGGAGTAGGCTAGAAATGCAACCTAAAATAGATGAGACAAGAAACAGGGAGACACATAAAGGGACATAAAGGACACAAGAGAAAAAGAGGTCATGGTTCAGGCACGTTGATTGCCGATCTCCAAGCGCTTCTGTCCATAGCTAAATCCTTAGAGATATTCCACTCCTTAAGATCTCTCTTAACGGACTCGTCCTAAGTTAGTTTAGGTCGACCTTTACCGCTCTTTACATTATCGGCCCGCTTTAGAACCTCACTACACACCGCCGCCTCAAGAGGTCTCCGTTGGACATGTCCAAACCATCTCAACCGATGTTGAATCAATTTCTCCTCAATTGGTGCCACTCCAACTCTATCCCGAATATCGTCGTTCCAGACTCTATCCCTCCTTGTGTGCCCACGATACCAACGCAACATACGCATCTCTGCTACACTCAATTACTGGACATGTCGCCTTTTTGTAGGCCAACACTCAGCACCGTATAACATCGCCGGACGAATCGCCGTCCTATAGAACTTACCTTTTAGCTTCTGAGGCACCCTTTTGTCACAGAGGACGCCAGAAGCTTGACGCCATTTCAACCAGCCGGCTGAAATTCTATGCCTAACATCTTCATCAATGTCTCCATCCTTTTGTAGCATCGACCCTAAATACCGAAAAGTATCCTTCTTGGCCACCACTTGCCCATTGAGGCTAACGTCTCCCTCCTCATGCCTAATCACACTGAAATCGCACCTCATGTACTCGGTCTTAATCCTACGAAGTCTGAACCCTTTTGACTCTAACGTGTGCCTCCATAGTTCTAACTTCCTATTAACCCTTGCCCTACTGTCGTCAACTAGCACCACATCATCAGCAAAGAGCATACACCAAGGGATATCACCTTGTATGTCCCTTGTGACCTCATCCATCACCAAAGCAAATAAATAAGGGCTCAAAGCTGACCCCTGCTGCAGTCCTATTTTAATTAGAAAGTCACTGGTGTTGCCATCACATGTTCGGACAAACGTCACCACATCCCTGTACATATCCTTGATAAGGGTAACGTACTTAGTTAGGACTTTGTGCTTTTCCAAGGTCCACCACATGACATTTCTCGGTACTTTGTCGTATGCCTTCTCGAGGTCAATAAAGATCATGTGCAAGTCCTTCTTCTGCTCCCTATATCTCTCCATCAATTGTCGTAATAAGAAAATCGTCTCCATGGTCGACCTACCCTGCATGAACCCAAACTGATTTTGGGTCACATGTGTCACTCTCCTTAGGCGATGCTCGATAACCCTCTCCCAGAGCTTCATCGTATGGCTCATCAACTTAATCCTATGGTAGTTAGTACAACTTTGAACATCTCTCTTGTTCTTGAAGATAGGTAATATACTTCTCCTCCATTTTTCAGGCATCTTGTTAGACCAAAAAATAAGATTAAAAAGCTTAGTTAATCATACTATCGCTCTGGCGTCTAGGTATCCCAGGCTGTTGGCAAGAAAGAAAAATGCACACGCTACCACTCTTCTAGATCTGGCCACATCACTTGGTCCACTCCACTCACCAGTCACCACCGATCCATTTGGAATTGGGCTTCCCAGCACGCTCACTGCGCCGCGGCTTCTCTTGTAGCGCGTCTCACAACGGCTGCTCAGCAGGCTCCTGAGTTGTTTCCATCACATTCGCCGCGCCTTGAAACGCCGCTTGCCCCCAAGCAGGCGCATACGGGAAAATCTGCTTCATGTAATCCAAGCCTTCCCAAGTCGCTAGTTAGTTCCGGTGGCCAATTGGACCACTGAACCAACACTTGCTGAGTTGCCTCCACGCCACGGGAAATGAAACGCCGCTGCAGAAAACACTGTGGTACCCCAGGGCCAGAGAGATCATCAGGTAAGGTTACCTGAGAAGGGTCCAGCACCACAGCCTTCAATTGAGATACATGAAAAACTGGGTGGATGGTAAGCAGTAGAAGGCAGCTCCAACTTGTAGGCAACAGCACCCACGCGCTCCGCGAAAGGGACCGAAATATTTGAATGCCAATTTCTGATTCAGACGTGGCGCTAGAGATGCCTGCACATAAGGCTGTAGTTTGAGGAAAACAAAGTCGCCCACTTGAAAGACCCTTTCTGATCGATGTTTTTCTGCTTGTTTCTTCATGCGAAGTTTGGATCTTGCCAGATGTTGCTTGATCAGTTCTTCCATATCATGGCGTTGCTGAATCCATTGAGAGAGCTCCGGAGTAGTAACAGCATCAGATGCAGTCACCCCAAAGTGTCGAGGTGTGTAACCATAGAGAGCTTTGAAAGGACTGCGAATCTGTGATCGATGGTGGAATGATGACAATTGTTATACCAGTATGCTGCCAGAGGAAGCCACTGGGGCCACTTGGAGGCAAGCCTGAACAAAGCAACACAGGAAGGTTTCCAGAGTTTGGTTGAACCGCTCCGTTTGGCAGTCAGATTGGGAGTGATAACTTAGAGCTCATCTGTAACTGAACCAGCCAAGCGAAACAACTCTTGCCATAGCTTAGAGGTGAAGACCCGTTCTCTGTCAGAGATGAGCACTGACTGCGTCCGTGCTGAAAATAGACATTGGACAAACATGCCTTGGCTTGGACAGTTGCAGCAGTGAAGAGGTGATGGAGGAATTTTTTTTAAAAATAATATTTTTTTAATGATTAATTGCGAATCTAGCATCTGTCGGCGATTGGGTGGCTGATAGAACCATATCGGCCTCTGGAGGGCCGACAGGCATCTATCGGGTTCCAGCAGCCGAAACACCTCTTCAGCGGGCTGATAGGCCTATCGGCCATCCAGCACTAGCCGACATGCCCTAACCCTCCGCAAACACAGTGCCGCAGCCAGGGACGCGATTGGATTGGAGGGCACAAGAAGAATCAGACTGCTGAGGCTTAAATTTGAGCGCCGTACGGATGTACCTCAGCTCAGGTCCATCGACCATATCATGTCTGGAAAAGATGGCCACGATGCACTATTGAACCATATTTTTTTTGTCTTAAATAAATATGTTACTGCTACCTTTGTGCTTTTTTATTCATCGTTCTCGCTTGCCGAGAAATCAAACGTACTTAACTTTTACTAAATATATATTAAAAAATAATATTTATAATACGTAATTAGTGTCATTGGATACATCTTTAATATATTTTTATAATAAATTTATTTGAAGATACTAATATTACTAATATTTACTATAAATTTAGTCAAAGTCAAAAAATTTGACCGATACACATCCCACGACAACCCTTAACAAGGCATAGTGTGCTGCTTGAAAAAACATTATCATGCCGATGTCAAGACTCTGCTGCTGCATTACAATGTTCATAAATATGGTTCTGAGACTCTGCTGCATAAATATTAAATAATTAAATATTAAATAATATTATATTTATATAAATATTTATCATGAAATTATAAAATACTAGTTAGAGGCACCTAATAATGGAGCATCGGCGTTAATCCTCACGAGCCGTGCTAGAAAAATGACGAACCCTAGAGGCTCTCACAAAACTGCAAATATTTGACGTCTAATTTGATACTCTAGTTACTGTAGTGCCGAATCAAGATGATCATCAAACACCTCAAAAAAATTATTTAGACCTAATCATTTATAACATTTCATCTGGTAATGTTCCACGGCTGAGGTGAAATAAAAAATGGAAATCAAGTATTTATGTATCAACCATTTTTTAAGACTGGCAGATAAACTGTCAAATCTAATAATGGGCTGGTTCGGCTGGTGGAAAAGCCGGCTGGTTTCGGCTGATTCAATAGTGTTCTGTGAGAGAGAATAAGCTGAAACAAGCTGAAACAAGCTGAAACATGACCTGCAGAACAGGGCCAATGTGCAAACTAAATATCCATACAACTGCTTCATTGCTACTGTAGCAGTTCAAAGGCGAATCAATGTGGATTTTTGGAACGTGATATATGCAATGCCATGTTTTTACACTTGTTTGTCTTGTGGCTCGTAGTTTTAGTGGGTTTTTTTTCATAGGCTAATTGTTCTTGTCGCTCGGACTACCAAAGTTCCAAGGAGCGAACGTGCTGGAAGACGGAACAAGCGTGAGCAGCCGTAAAATACGGATGAAGCCCAGAGTGGACGTGCTGGAAGACGGAACACATGCGAGCAGCTGTAAAAATACGGATGGAATCCGGACTGAAAAGGAATTCGAACCCAGACTGGAACAAGAATTCAGAGGAGACAAAAAAAAAGTACGGTAGAAATTTTACCTCTTTATTATCAGGGATAGATATAAAATAATTTATATCCATAAATAAATAAACTAAAGTATTAAAATAATTTACAAAAACAAACACATTAGGTTTAAACTAAATCAGAAAATAGGAATCAATTACTTCGTGTTTTCTGCTAGTAGAAGTACTGTACTTGAAAAGTGGGAAAAATCAAGGATCAAAAGTTACATCGCCTACTGGCAGAAATAATCATGCTCTCAGACTACCCGCACTCATGGACTTCTATATTCATTCTGGTCAGCAAGATTCTCTCATCTATACTCAATTTTCCTGCACCTATCCATCCTCTATATCATCCTCTATCCACTCTATCCACTGTGGGACCCACTTATCACTTTATCTAAATATATCCATGTGTGATATAGTTTTGAAGGATTTATTGAGACGAATTTAATGGTGAAATCGAAATTTAATTTGGATTTTTGGTTTGTGAGTTATAACATTTTTTCCTTTATTTAGCCAGTGGGGCCTGTCACTATAGAGTATAGAGTAAGCACAGTACTACTCTAAATATAGAGTGAGAGAAAGGATAGAGTATCGTTTTAGAGTACCCAGTGCAACAGTTTTTACTCTATATTCATACTCTAAAGTTTTAGAGTATCGTTTTAGAGTATCCACTGCGGGGAGTCTCAGATGAGAAACTTCTGGAGCCTGCCAGCTGTAATATCCTACGATGACGCGACGAGGCAATTACAGCCGGCGAGGCATACGAGTATGGTTCTCAACAACTACTGACCCGGGTCCCAACCAAATACGCCCGTACACGTCCGACGTGCATCATTGGTGAAAAGACCCGGCATTCGTCTTCCTCCTCGTCCTCCACCCACAGCCCCGCCACGTACTAGAGGAAATATTAGCCTTTTCAACAAATCATAGATGAAAAGAAAAGGATCACTCCAGAAGGTAAATATCACCATCACCAAAGCAAAAGGAGAATAGGGAAATGATGAGCACTGCACCTTATTGCTTGGCATTTGTTGATATGCTTGCTGCTAGTCGAGGGCCCAGGACACAAGGACGTTAAATAATCAGAGCTGGACAAAAAGACAGGATCAGTTTTTAACAAGGTAGGTAGAAAGGCTGATTGTTTGAAAAACAAAAATCACATTACCCCTGGCATTGATGATAACACAACAAATAAGGATAAATAAGATGCTGACAAAATCAAGCTGAATACTCATTACGGTCATATACCAATGCAGTTATGCTAGTAAGTTGTTGCATTATTATATTTTCATTACAAAGCACATTACGTGGGTGGACACAATAAAGGGAGACTTGAAGGATTGGAATGCTTATAATTATCTGGAGCACATGAAACTTAGCAATCCATGTGACCAAACCATGAGGTATGTAGGATAGTGGCCGACTATTATTAATATTGCTACTTTATGTTAGTCCAGATATTCTATGCTTTCAACTCTGGTTACGGTACCAATATCTAGCATACTCCAAGCCTATTTTAGTCAAAAAGATCATTATATGCACCATTTTGTAGTCTGCCTACCTCAACATTATTCATGTTAACAGATTTGTATTCAATGCTCCTCATCCATAACTGCGGAAACAGGAAACTACAAATCTCAACATTGCACGCTATTTTTTGCCATTAATGAAGCACTCCAGTGAGCAATTCTCGTGTTAGGGCCTGTTTGGCAGATCTTTCAGGCTGAATCTAGGAAGAGTTCTGTCAAACGGTATTTTTTTAATAAAGTGGTTCTCTGAAATAAACTAAGGGGCTGAGAGCTAAAAAAAAGTAACTTATTCTGATTCAATCCACGCATAGAATCACTATGCATAGAGTTTATCCTAGAGAATCACTTTCAAATCTGGAGCAGGGAGGGCTCTACCAAACACACACCCTTAGTACCAAAGGATTCAAGAAGCTATTTCACTCCAATCATTTGTTTTTCCTATATTCATGCATTTACAATCCTATGCTCCGAAGTGGGCCTAGGCAGGGAAATCAGCATCTACCCAGCCTAGGCGCAAGGCATCACCTTTCTGCCTACTAATAACATCTCTTGAAGCCCACTTAGTGGTAATTAGGCATCAGATGCCATGCCACTTGGCTTTTACAACTTTAAATTTGAAGCAGCAATGGCAATGATGCTTTGTGTCACACCCATTTTTAAGGACAAAAATAGGATGCATAAAGTACTCATGTGCGTCCCAGGATATGATCGCACACATAAGTAGAACAAATTACATAGTATCATCACAGTGCTTATTACATAACGAATAAATATTTAAAACATAGTCTTGATCGATAAATAATAATGACTAATAGTAGATCTCCAGCGGAAACTCCAAACACAGGGACACGGTTGACTGGTTGACACCAAGACTAGTACTCATTACGATAATCTTCCTCAAAATCTTCATCTGTTATGGTGGAAATAGCAAAGGTGAGTCCATGTCAAACTCAACAAGTACAACACAGGGTTCATGAGGCTCAAAAGGCTAGACACTGTTTGACTGCGTTTAGCTTTTATTCATCATGTAATCAGCAATTAAGTAGCATCAAAGTAATCCACTTCCCATTTATGAACCAATGATCAATTGTAATAAAGATAATGAATAGCATTAACATGAGCATAATATTAACAACAATAATTAAGTATGATATAACAATGGTGATCATCTATCTGTAAATGTTCCAAGGCCGCTCGTATCCGTGAGCACGGTTAGTATACCAGTTTTTAACTCTGCGCAGAGGTGTACACTTTCACTGTGAGTCATAATTTCCAAATGCATGGGGAGGTTATTCCCAAAACACCGGAAATCATATAAAATCACTTAAAGGTTCATCTAACAAGTTAGGGCCATTAGATTCACTCGGCAGGCAGATGTAGAACCCCCCTTCCCAGTGGCACAACAACCGCAGCCTATACACACTAAGGACAGGGGCTCGCCCTACACCCAACGTGGCAAGCCATTCTTACGCCATTTAAGGTAACCACTAACAAGCTTGAAAAGGTCCTTTAAGCAACTAAAGCCAGAGCTATATAGCCCTCACCGCTATACTGTATGTCCCAGATGATCACGTACAGATAAGTCCTTATGGAGAGAAACCAGAGCATCAAAATAACACACATGCTCTAGCCCCCTTTTAACAGTAATAAAATCATCTTAATGGTTGATTGCTTAATCCATTAATCAAATTACAAGATCATTGTTCATAATTAAGCACTAGCAATAGCTACCCAAATGCATGCCCAAGGTTGACAAGGAATCCAGATAACAATCACTAAGTTATAATCTCTAAGGTTGTCAAGGTAAACACATGCACATGTATGATAATTTCAGTGTATAGGTAACAAGGATAGTCCCGTGTTATACTTGCCTTGATCAAAACTCTCTGAGTGATACTGCTGATCTGGCTCAAAGTAATACTCCTGATCGTCCAGATACTGCTCACCTTCTATACTCAATCAATAATCAACAACATACATGCATCCAATCAAACATACACGAATCAAACAAAGAGATATAATTAGAACAGTACACCAACAGTAACAAAACAGTAATAAAAGTTTATAAAACTCTTCTACACGTTCCTACGATCACACAGACGTAAAGATCACCAAATTCGGAGTTAAAACGTGAAAGTTATGAATTTTCTAAGATTTCCTATAGATAATTAAATACTTAATTATAAACTCGAAAATTAAATTGTCAAAACTGACTGTACAACTACACTAACATGTAGAGCTCGCAAATACGAACCTAACGCAACTTGAACGGATCAAATCGGAGTTAAAACGAAGATTTTATGACCAAAACAATCCTAGTGGCAAAACTGTAAATATCTGAAAACATATTTTTGATTTAACCGAGAGAAAATACGCTTTCAAAATACGAAAACACGTTTCGGATAATACGTTAAGGATGGCGGGTTCTATTATGAAAAAGTCCAGGGACTCTCTAGAAAGATTACCCCGCGAAGGGGTATCTTCTAATCTCGGCCATTGATTCAAAATCGGACGGCATTCATCCTCAATCTTCACATAGAAAAACCCGGCCCCCTTCTCCAAGTCCGGCCAGCGGCCTCCATGGCCGGCCACCCGAGCTCGCCGGAATCAAACGGTTTTCCTGTTTCCGGCCACCATTTTCCCCGCAACCAACTCCAACCGAATGAGAAGCTCAACGCGAATCCATCTAGGCGGTAGAAACTAGCTACAGTGGATTGAACACGACTCGCGACAAGAGGAGGGCGGTGGCGCCATTGCCGACCCGTCAGTGAACTTCAAAAACACGATTCGAAGCCTCTCCAACCAAAAAGAAAACACCAGAAGATAGAGGAAATGAGTGCGGACTCACCCACGCGAAAAATTTAGCCTCCGGTCCACCCGAAAGCACCTCACCCGAACAACCGCCGTGCTCCAACTACCTCGAGCCCTAGACCTCGTTTTCTCGTGGTGGAACTCACGGTTTAGATGAAAAACAGGAAGAGGAGGGTCACGGCTTCCTATTTGTAGCTTCAAGTTGCCGTATTCGGGTAGGAAACCCCGGAAATCGCGAGATCGGGCGATGTTGTCTACTTCGGTTCGGAGTCCGGCTCACCCACGGGAGGTTGAAGACAACTGACGATCGGCCCCACCTGTCAGCGACCAAGAAGAGAGGGGAGGCGCGGCTCGTCGTGGCGCTGGGCCGGCCCACGCGGTCGCAAGCGAGGAGGAAATGGGCTATGGCCCACTTGCGCCAGCGCGGGGGAGACAGGCCCCCCCAACGGGCCGTCGGGCCGTCGGGCCACCAAGGAGGAGGTAAGTGATTCTCTTTTTTTCTTTTCTTCTTTCTTTTCTTTATTTACTTGTTTTCAAACTATTCCAAATAAAATTTTCCAAGCCAAATCAAAATAAAATAAATCCACTCCACAAAATAAAATAAATGCAACAGCATGAATGCAACACCAAATATTTCTTAAATTTTAATTTTCCATTAAATGTTATTTAAATTATTTGAAAACCCATTAATTCTAAAATTTGAAATTTTTGGGTGTTACAAATTCTACCCCCTTAAAAGAATCTCGTCCTCGAGATTGGATTGCTTACTCAATCAACTGCGGATATGATTTCCTCAATTCATCCTCTCTTTCCCAAGTTGCCTCTGCCTCTGAATATCGATTCCACTGTACTTTGCACATCTTAATAATCCGACTTCGAGTAACTCTCTCAGCAATTTCTAAAACCTTGATCGGAAACTCTTCATAAGTAAGATCCTCTTTAATAGTCAATTCCTCTAAAGGTATCTGCTCTTCAGGCACACGCAAACACTTCTTAAGTTGTGAAACATGAAACACATCATGTACTCCAGACAAATTCTCAGGCAACTCTAGTTGATAAGCAACTTCTCCACGTCTAGCAATAACTTTAAATGGCCCAACATACCTTGGTGCTAATTTGCCTTTCATGTTAAACCTCTTCACACTTCTCATTGGTGACACCTTCAAATAGACATAATCACCTACCTCAAAAACTAAATCTCTTCTCCTATTGTCAGCATAACTCTTCTGATGAGACTGTGCCACTCTCAAATTCTCACGAATCACCCGCACTTGATCTTCTGCGTTTCTAAGAACATCCGTACCAAACACCTGAGACTCACCTGTCTGATCCCAAAACAATGGAGTTCTACACTTACGTCCATACAAAGCCTCAAACGGTGCCATCTTAAGACTCTGTTGATAACTGTTGTTATAAGAGAATTCTACATAAGGCAAACTCTTATCCCAACTGGTTCCATATTGCAATGCACAAGCTCTCAACATATCTTCTAATATCTGGTTGGTCCTTTCAGTCTGTCCATCTGTCTGTGGATGATATGCTGTACTAAAATTCAGCTTTGTTCCCAGAGATTCATGTACAGCTTTCCAAAAGTGTGACGTGAACTGCGAACCTCGATCAGATACAATCTTCTTTGGAACTCCATGCAAACAGACTATCCTTTCCATATACAAGGTAGCCAATTGTACTCCCGTGTAGTTAGTCTTGACTGGTATGAAATGAGCAACTTTAGTTAGTCGATCTACTATCACCCAAATAGAATCATAACCCCTCTGAGTACGTGGTAACCCTACTATAAAGTCCATACCAACCTCCTCCCACTTCCATTCAGGAATCTTCATTGGTTGCAACAATCCAGCAGGTCTCTGATGCTCAGCTTTCACTCTCTGACAAGTATCACACAATGCCACATACTCAGCCACATCTCGTTTCAATCCAACCCACCAATATTTCTGTTTGAGATCCAAATACATCTTAGTACTACCAGGATGAATAGAATAAGCTGACTCATGAGCTTCACGAAGAATTGCCTGTCTAACAGATTGATCCTCAGGTACACACAGCCTCTTTCCAAACCACAAAATCCCATTATCATCCATTCGAAACCCTGGTGACTTACCAATCACTATATCTTCCGCTATCTTCTTTAGTTTCTCATCTTTCAACTGACCCTTGTAAATTTCTTGCTCTAAGGTAGGTTCTATCACTAATTCCATTGTATTAGCAACAATTCCCAAATTCAAATATTCAAATTTAGCACATAACTCACTAGTCATGGACAACGTTCGTATCTCATTGGAATAACTTTTCCTGCTAAGAGCATCAGCTACTACATTAGCCTTACCAGGATGATAGTGTATCTCGATATCATAATCCTTAATCAACTTTAACCATCTACGTTGCCTCAGATTCAGATCAGACTGAGTGAAAATATACTTCAAACTCTTATGATCGGTGTATATGTCACTCTTATGCCCAATCAAATAGTGTCTCCAAATCTTCAAAGCATGAACTACAGCTGCTAACTCCAAATCATGCGTAGGATAATTCAACTCATGCTTTCTCAACTGTCTAGATGCATAAGCAACAACTCTGCCTTCTTGCATAAGAACACATCCCAAACCTTGACGAGAAGCATCACAATAAATAGAAAACTTCTTACTCAAATCAGGCAAAACCAAAACAGGCGTTGTAGTCAACCTCTTCTTCAATTTCTCAAAACTAGCTTACATTTATCAGACCACACAAACTTGGTATTCTTCTCTAACAGAGATGTCATAGGTTTAGCAAGTTTAGAAAACCCTTCAATGAACCGTCTGTAATATCCAGCTAAACCCAAGAAACTACGAATCTCACTAACATCAGTAGGTGGTTTCCAATTCTTGGATCCACTGATATTCCTCCATTAGAAACAATATGACCAAGAAAAGAAACTTTCTTCAACCAAAACTCACATTTACTTCGCTTAGCATACAGTTTATGCTCTCTAAGTTTCTGCAATACCAACCTCAAATGTTCAGCATGCTCTTTCTCCGTCTTGGAAAATACCAGTATATCATCAATAAATACCACCACAAACTTATCCAAATATTTCATAAACACCTTATTCATCATGTACATAAAGTAGGCAAGTGCATTGGTCAAACCAAATGACATAACAGTATACTCATACAACTCATACCTCGTAGTAAAAGCTGTCTTTGGAATATCAGAGGCACGAATCTTCAACTGATGATAACCAGAACGCAAATCAATCTTAGAGAACACACAAGCACCTCTCAACTGATCAAACAAATCATCAATTCTGGGCAAAGGATACTTATTCTTGATAGTTACCTCATTCAGTGACCGATAATCAACACACATCCTCTGACCACCATCTTTCTTATCAACAAAAATAACCGGTGCACCCCAAGGTGAAGAACTAGGACAAATAAAACCTTTATCTTGTAGTTCTTTAATTTGTTTCTTAAGTTCTTCTAATTCATCTACTCCCATTCTATATGGTCGTTTGGCTATAGGTGCAGTTCCAGATAATAATTCAATAAGAAATTCAATGTCTCGGTCAGGTGGCATACCTGACAAATCATCGGGAAAGACATCTGGAAACTCCTCAATAACTGAATTCTCTTTAATAGCATCTTCAAGCTGATTCACCAAAGCGGTTGGCTGCTTCTGCACTGCTACATCTACGTTGATTTTATCTCCATTAGGTGCAGTCACAATCACTTTCTGCTGACACTGAATCTCTGCCTGATTTTGTTTCATCCAGTCCATACCAAGATCACATCAATACCAGATATCCTCAACACTATAGGAGTTATCTTAAACTCTACCCCCCTTAAAATCATACTAACTGGAAGACAATGATTATTGGTTTGCATGGTACCTCCAGGTGAGTTTACTAAGAGAGGTTCTTTCATGGCAAGCATGGGTATACTATGCATTTTAACAAAAATGTTGGAAATGAATGTATGAGATGCTCTAGAGTCAAAAAGAACGGTTACAGGAGTGGAATGTACATTGAACGTACCGATCATAACTTCTGGTGCCTCATGAGCGGTATCAGAAGACACGTGATTCACCCTTCCAGTACTGGATTGCCTCTGATTGCTTTTCTGG
Source organism: Saccharum hybrid cultivar R570 (assembly GCA_038087645.1). Lineage (NCBI taxonomy): Eukaryota > Viridiplantae > Streptophyta > Magnoliopsida > Poales > Poaceae > Saccharum > Saccharum hybrid cultivar. The sequence goes on along the minus strand of JAQSUU010000254.1, from coordinate 3,583,867 downwards.
CTCTGAGGAGTCTGCTGGTTCTGCTTCTTAGGACAATGGTAAGACATATGTCCCTCTTTACCACAGACGTAGCATCTAGTAGGCATGTTGGGAGCACTATTCTTCATGGGAGTGGCATTGGGATTTCCAGTGCGAGGAGTCTGTTGTCCATTCTGCTGATACTGTTGACGCTGCTCGTATGAAGGACGTTGCTGAGACTGATTATTTTGCCAATTCTAAGACCACTTCTGATTTAGATTGCGATTCCACTGACTAACTGGTCCTTGAAACTTCTGATGAAAACCATGCTGAGAATTAGTACGCTGGTGGTTGTTGCTTCCTAAGCTTTGTCCTTTCATCTTTCTCTTCCTATCCATCTTCCTGCGCTCATTATCAAGCACAATAGCTTTATTCACAAGCTCTTGAAAACTGGCATAGTTATTACCTTTCAATTGCAAACGAAGATCATAATAAATCCCTTTTAAGAAAAGACGTTGCCTATCTGCATCTTCCCTCATCTCATTAGGAGCATAGCGAGCCAACTGCGTAAACCTGTCATGATACTCACTAACGCTCATCTGTCCCATCCTGAGATTTCTGAATTCTTCCTGCTTCAGCTCAATTATACCCTCAGGAATATGACGAGCTCGAAAATCTCTGACAAACTCATTCCAAGTAATAGGAGGAGCATTGTTAGGACGTGCAGCTTGATACGACTCCCACTAGGTCTGTGCTGTCCCCTGTAACTGACCAGATGCGAATAACACCTTTTCCATATCATTGCATTGAGTGATGTTCAACTGTTTCTCAACTGCCCTCACCCAGTCATCCGCCTCCAAAGGATCAGCAGCATGAGAAAACACTAGAGGGCGTCCCTTCAAAAATTCTCCACGCTTGTCTCTCACTTGAACAGGTGGTGGTCCTCCTGCAGGGGGATTGTTCTGCATGTGCTGCATGAACATCTGCATCATCTGATTCTAAGTATGCATAAGTTCCTCCATAGTAATAGGTGGGTTAGCACCTCCACGACCCCTGCCACGACCTCTGCCTGACATCTGTTTTCAAAACACAGAAAATGAAGTTGGGGAAGATTCTTGCGAAGTTGGAAAGGTGATTGTAAAGTCAAGGATGAATCACCTTATCTACGTTGGAAATGTAGATAATAAGGTGATTCTTGCGAAGTTGGAAAGGTACAAAAGTCTAATTATTCCCAGTAAAATTTCTTAAATTTCTCATTAACGGATTTTAAGTTATTTCTAAAACATCCCAGACTGATCCAAAAATCAGCAAAGGACAGAACTAAGTTTACCTCATACCCAACTAATGTATTTTGATCAAACTTAATATTCTTAACCATGGAACTTGTAGGCATGTCTACAAAACTCCAGCACACATTACAAAGATCCAAATCACACATTATCATAATAACAATCCATCAATCACACAATTGTTCACACCACAATCTGACTCTCGAAACAACCAGACTCAAAATTGACTCGCAACTACTATCGTTCTTATTACATATGGATTTTTCTAATCCTAATTAAGCTTCTCATAAATCTTGGGTTGGCCTAACTCCGCCCTTAATTGGTCGATCTCCTTATAGGCTTGCTCCTTAAGTTCTTTTTCCTTTAGCAACTCATCCTTCAAATCCACCTCATGGAGAGCCAATTCACAAACCAATCCCACTGTAGCTTGTAAAGTCAAGGATGAATCATCTACAAGCGGCACGGTCCAGACACCCTTGTCATGTAAGAAACAAAGAAAATGCCGGAGTGCACCCTGTAATGTCTTGTCCGAGCGTAGACCATGGTAGTAAACGAACGCATTGTAGGCGACATCCTCCATGCTTGTTTCTACGGTTGCCCGACTCACTCGGGTAATGAACTTTGACTCCATCTTAGACTCCTTAGTGGTAGGATCCCTTGTCTTGCCCCATAGCTCCGTTTCCCAATAGGAATCCATCCATGGATTACTATACTCCGCACTGCGATACTCCAACGTAGCTTCCCAGTCGTAGTAGTAGTTGTCCAAGGTTCTTGTCAACATGTCATGGAAGAAAGCATCAGCTTTAGGAACCATGATCTGAAACTTCGTGGTCCACCCCATAGCTACATCCTCCATTGGTGTGTCACCAACTCTTGATTCAGCATCAGATAACTCTTGGTCACCATCTACATGGGGCTCCTGGGGTTTGAAATAGGCAACGTACTGTGCAGCTGACAGACGGGGATGAGGAGGCATCTACAAGATTTAGACATAGATTAGATAGAATCAATGTATTTTCGCAATAGAATAAAGTAGAGGGAGCATAAAAGTTTAGTAATTAACAAGGTGAAGGGATTAAGCATGAAATAAGTGAAGCATGGATGCTAATAACGACCATTCTAACTAGGCTTGCGTCCTACAGTTAACACGACTCTGATACCAATCTGTCACACCCATTTTTAAGGACAAAAATCGGATGCATAAAGTACTTATGTGCGCCCCAGGACATGATCGCACATATAAGTAGACAAATTACATAGTATCATCACAGTGCTTATTACATAACGAATAAATATTTAAAACATAGTCTTGATCGATAAATAATAATGACTAATAGTAGATCTCCAGTGGAAACTCCAAACACAGGGACACGGTTGACTGGTTGACACCAAGACTAGTACTCATTATGATAATCTTCCTCAAAATCTTCATCTGTTATGGTGGAAATAGCAAGGGTGAGTCCATGTTGAACTCAACAAGTACAACACAGGGTTCATGAGGCTCAAAAGGCTAGACACTGTTTGACTGCGTTTAGCTTTTATTCATCATGTAATCAGCAATTAAGTAGCATCAAAGTAATCCACTTCCCATTTATGAACCAATGATCAATTGTAATAAAGATAATGAATAGCATTAACATGAGCATAATATTAACAACAATAATTAAGCATGATATAACAATAGTGATCATCTATCTGTAAATGTTCCAAGGCCACTCGTATCCGTGAGCACGGCTAGTATACCAGTTTTTAACTCTGCGCAGAGGTGTACACTTTCACTGTGAGTCATAACTTCCAAATGCATGGGGAGGCCATTCCCAAAACACCAGAAATCATATAAAGCCACTTAAAGGTTCGTCTAACAAGTTGGGGCCATTAGATTCATTTGGCAGGCAGATGTAGAACCCCCTTCCCAGTGGCACAACAACCGCAGCCTATACACACTAAGGACAGGGGCTCGCCCTACACCCAACGTGGCAAGCCATTCTTACGCCATTTAAGGTAACCACTAACAAGCTAGAAAAGGTCCTTTAAGCAACTAAAGCCAGAGCCATATAGCCCTCACAGCTGTACTGTATGTCCCGGATGATCACGTACAGATAAGTCCTTATGGAGAGAAACCAGAGCATCAAAATAACACACATGCTCTAGCCCCCTTTTAACAGTAATAAAATCATCTTAATGGTTGATTGCTTAATCCATTAATCAAATTACAAGATCATTGTTCATAATTAAGCACTAGCAATAGCTACCCAAATGCATGCCCAAGGTTGACAAGGAATCCAGATAACAATCACTAAGTTATAATCTCTAAGGTTGTCAAGGTAAGCACATGCACATGTATGATAATTTCAGTGTATAGGTAACAAGGATAGTCCCGTGTTATATTTGCCTTGATCAAAACTCTCCGAGTAATACTGCTGATCTGGCTCAAAGTAATACTCCTGATCGTTCAGATACTGCTCACCTTCTATACTCGATCATCAATCAACAACATACATGCATCCAATCAAACATACACAAAGGAAACAAAGAGATATAATTAGAACAGTACACCAACAGTAACAAAACAGTAATAAAAGTTTATAAAACTCTTCTACACGTTTCTACGATCACACAGACATAAAGATCACCAAATTCGGAGTTAAAACGTGAAAGTTATGAATTTTCTAAGATTTCCTATAGATAATTAAATACTTAATTATAAACTCGAAAATTAAATTGTCAAAACTGACTGTACAACTACACAAACATGTAGAGCTCACAAATACGAACCGAACGCAACTTGAACGGATCAAATTGGAGTTAAAACGAAGATTTTATGACCAAAACAATCCTAGTGGCAATACTGTAAATATCTGAAAACGTATTTTTGATTTAACCGATAGAAAATACGCTTTCAATATACGAAAACACGTTTCGGATAATACGTTAAGGACGGCAGGTTCTATTATGAAAAAGTCCAGGGACTCTTTAGAAAGATTACCCCGCGAAGGGGTATCTTCTAATCTCGGCCATTGATTCAAAATCGGACGGCTGCCATTCATCCTCAATCTTCACAGAGAAAAACCCGGCCCCCTTCTCCAAGTCCGGCCGGCGGCCTCCATGGCCGGCCACCCGAGCTTGCCGGAATCAAACGGTTTTCCTGTTTCCGGCCACCGTTTTCCCCGCAACCAACTCCAACCGAATGAGAAGCTCAACGCGAATCCATCTAGGCGGTAGAAACTAGCTACAGTGGATTGAACACGACTCGCGACAAGAGGAGGGCGGTGGCGCCATTGCCGACACGTCGGTGAACTTCAAAAACACGATTCGAAGCCTCTCCAACCAAAAAGAAAACACCAGAAGATAGAGGAAACGAGTGCGGACTCACCCACGCGAAAAATTTAGCCTCCGGTCCACCCGAAAGCACCTCACCCGAACAACCGCCGTGCTCCAACTACCTCAAGCCCTAGACCTCGTTTTCTCGTGGTGGAACTCACGGTTTAGATGAAAAACGGGAAGAGGAGGGTCACGGCTTCCTATTTGTAGCTTCAAGTTGCCGTATTCGGGTAGGAAACCCCGGAAATCGCGAGATCGGGCGATGTTGTCAGCTTCGGTTCGGAGTCCGGCTCACCCACGGGAGGTTGAAGACAACTGACGATCGGCCCCCACCTGTCAGCGACCAAGAAGAGAGGGGAGGCGCGGCTCGTCGCGGCGCTGGGCCGGCCCACGCGGTCGCGAGCGCGGAGGAAAAGGGCTACGGCCCACTTGCGCCAGCGCGGGGGAGACAGGCGCCCCCAACGGGCCGTCGGGCCGTCGGGCCGCCAAGGAGGAGGTAAGTGATTCTCTTTTTTTTCTTTTCTTCTTTCTTTTCTTTATTTACTTGTTTTCAAACTATTCCAAATAAAATTTTCCAAGCCAAATCAAAATAAAATAAATCCACTCCACAAAATAAAATAAATGCAACAGCATGAATGCAACACCAAATATTTCTTAAATTTTAATTTCCCATTAAATGTTATTTAAATTATTTGAAAACCCATTAATTCTAAAATTTGAAATTTTTGGGTGTTACACTTTGCTAGATATAAACAGGCAAATAGGAACCAACGAAAACTGAAAGCAATAGCAGTTGCTTGCAATTTAGTAGACTAATCTTATTGGATAAATTTAGACTAATTTGTTGCAAACAACAAAAGGTAATAGATAATCCATCACTCCATGTTACAAGCCATGCTATGTACTTATGCACTTGATAATTCCATTATCAATGATATATTTATGAGTATTTAAACTGTATATGATAGCATTCAAAAAGTACTTCATCTTACTAATAATTTTAGTGAGGCTTACTATGTTTATATATTATATTAGAAAAACATTGGTAAACGCATTTTGACCATGACAATGTCAGAAAACTCTTAGGAGTGGAGTACTATGTGCTCTAGTGTGCACATACATCCATTTAATAAAAGGAAAAGATCAGCAAAGAAGGCTGCAGTACAACTACCGAACCACTTTTTTAGAAGACAAATGATAAAAAAATGCTGTAGACTCACGTGCTCATTGTGAAATCAATAGGCCCACCCTCATTTGATATCATCTTATCATGGTACTTAGTTGCAGTATTGCTCCCTGTTGGTTGGTAGGTGAGAGAAATCCATGGCTGCAACAACAGAAGAGCATGTCAAGAACCATTTTAAAGTTTAAACGGCAGAAAACTACATAATAAGCACACAAAAATACTATGAACTTTTGCCAAGTTATAATGCAATAATCACCAAAAGCAAACTTGACTGACACAACTAATGTCACAAAATTACAAGACAAAACATTCAGCAGATATGATAAAATAGAACATAACAGTGCCAAAAGTGATCCTGAAAACTTGCTACATGATGTTGGCCTCCGGCAAAGCTGCACAGGTGAGAGCACCTCACTCACTCACACACACTTCGGCTGGGCTGAAGGTAGAAGATGGGGGACAGGGGGAGAGAACAGAGCACTGCACAAGCACAAACACACTGAACAAATGTAGGAACTGAAGTGGCTTCTCATTCCATTTGCAATTGAGTATATTCAACTTCATGTTCTACCAACTACAAGGTACAATAGTACCAACTATAACTGTTGCATACATAGCAACTATACATGGCTGAGATTAGCCACTACTACACCTAATGCCATACCGGCTACAGTAGCTAGGAATGACTAGAGAGTTGACCTAGTGTCAACTTCTAATTTGCAGCAAAAGAACAAGATCAGGCAGCAGTTTATCTCACACACTAGAACAACAAATTTCTAAGAAAATACGAAATAAAAACTATAACATTATTCCAAACCTTAGAATCTTCTGCGCGGTCCTTGGAATCTTCAGGGCGCTCATTTCCCTGTAAGCACAAGGCATGATGTCATGAATATTGAATAGACTATAGCACAAGAAGCTACATTCAACTTACTAATAGTGACACTCCTTTTTATTAGTAACTGACCAAAATAATCACAACAGAAAGTATAGCAGCCCATCAAGCAAAATGATGAACAGGTCAACATTAAAACACAATGATGTCATTAGTAAGGGAAATCAATATTATTAAAAATTTTATTAGAGAAACCAAGGACAAAACGACCATATTCTGCTGCTGTATTAGTTTATTCTCCTTAGCATTTCGGATAAAAAAGCTAGTTATGAGTAACTCTTATGCCATGCAAACAGAAGATCCATCTCGTAATTACAGGCAATTAGACTCCTTCAGATGTTCAAAATAAATAATCTGCCCAGGTATTGGACAGGAATGCAGAAGAAAACACCTAACCAGTTGATTTCATAATTTCAAGTCAGTAAATCTTCAGAGCAACAATTAGTACTAAATATGTCAGAGAGTGTTGCAACACCTTACGAGATGAATACATCGAGGTACTAGTACCCCCATTTGTTTCCCGGGGTTGTGAAGCCTGCCTAGTATGTGCTCGGCCAGAAATAACATGTGACATTGACGGTCGCATTTGCACCACTGCATGAATATGATTCAAATGAACCTGTAAAACATGGCAAGAGATTGACCCCAAAGAACATGATACAAAATAAACATCGAATGCTAGTAATTAGTCAATGTTTCCTTGTAGGCTACTAGGCTACCAGCCAACAAGTTCTCTCTGGTGGCAAAGAAAAAATCGAAATGGATTCAAGTTTTGGGTTACAATTGCTAGACATAAATGACAAGCTATTTAGGCCACAAACTCAGTACCACTGGAACTGTGGGGGTACCTTGAGTCAACCAGAAGTAACAAACAAGTACTGGCCATATCTCTGACTGATGTTTACATCAGCTACGACAAAATATTTAGCATGGGTATGGGCATAATTATATTTCAACATGGGTATAGGGGCTATGGGTGTAATATAAAAAATGTGTAAGAACTAAAATGCAATCATAAGTTACATAACCTAGGGGCTTAATATGCAGGCAAGAAGCTAAACTGTCCCTGAAATATACTAAGCAGTATCAAACATTTAGGACACATTTAGAATTTGCATCACTATTGTTGCCAAATATATCCTACATGTGCAAGTGCAACGCCACAATCCCTAGGCTACAGTAGCCTAGCTACTCATAAACACTTTGTGCCAACAAAAACAAAAGAACACAGAAGCTGTCGTATTACTTACCAAGTTGCCTTTAAGAACTCCAACCGCGTAATTAGTAACATCAGCTGACTTGGATTAGGATAGTGTCTTTTAACAACACAAAATAAGGACAAAAAAACAATATCAATGAGACATGAACAAAATGTGCGAGAAAATTATTTGCATGGAATGGGAGCAGAACTACTATTACCCAATTAAGATACCATCGCAAGTGCTAGAGAAGAGCCCTATATTAACTTAACTAGCAGAACTACAGTTTATAATGATTATCACGTTGGTCACAGATACTTGGCAATTTTAAAACAGGTCCATAATGAAAACACAACTTAACCAACTCGTATTGTACTCCTTTTTCCCTTTACAGAACCTGGGAATTTGGTCATGGTAACAGCCAATTTTTAAAACTTAGATTCTCTTTCAAACTATACGAATAAAAGGGTACAGACGAAATGGTAAGAACATCAAGTTCTCATATAAAGTCAAGAACAAAACCAAGGTGCACCAAGTGAACTAGTGAAGTGAGAATAATCACGCAAGAAAACAACAATCATGCAAGTGCCCGAGCATTGAATTGAACATAAAAATAGGATAATTGCATTGACACTAATCAAATTCAACCAGTAATTCCACCTTGAAGTTCACAAGTACATTTAAAGTCCATCATGTGATTTTGCAAGATCAAATAGACTCACCTGTTTTGTCAGCCTCAAAGGTGCCTCTTGGTCATAATTTTCACTCTGTGTATTGATACTCAAATCAACTTCAACTTCTGAACTGGATGGCTTCACCCGAACCTGATATATTCATAATCCTTTAGCTATTTGTTAAGATAAATATATGTTAAATAATAGAAATTTGCAACAGCAAAAGAGCATATGCAAATGGGGTATGTACCTCTTCACATATCTCATTTAGCTCATATGGGCGCCAACATGGTCTCAGGGGATACTGCATAATGCAATGTTTTTAAGGCGATAAAGCGAGGCGAGGCGACCAACTACCGCCTTACGCTAAAGCAAGTAAGGCGTAAGGCGAGGCGACGCCTTACTGCCATCCTACAGTAGTAGCAAATATAAACAAATCGGCCAGCTGCTATCCAGAAGAGGCCAGCACTGAGCACCAAGCATTGAGCACTTGTAGAAAAATATAGAAGAGCACCAAGCAGCAATTGCTGTTGTTTGTCATTTTGTTTCCCATGCTGCTGTCCTGCTCGACATAAGACAGAAGAGGCTAGAGGGCAGAGGCAAGTAGAAAAATATAGAGCATTATTACCTGGAGAGCGAAGACTGGAGGAGGGCGGCTCGGTCCTGCTCGACGAAGACTGGAGGCGGGGCGGCGGTTCGTGTCCTGCTCGATGCAGGACCAGAGGAGGCGGCGGGGACACTGCAGCCTGCCGGCGGCTGCTCCGCGCGGATGGGGAAGAGGGGAAGAGGGCGGCTCGGGTCCTGCTGGAGGAAGAATGGAGGCGGCGCGGCGGCTCCGTGTCTTGCTCGATGGAGGACAAGAGGAGGCGACGGGGAAACAACAGCCCGCCGGCGGCTGCTCCTTGCGTGGATGGGGAACAGGGGAGAAGGAGGCGGAGGCTCGCTGGCAGCAGCTTCTCCCGGCGGCATGGGCGAACGCGTTCGCGCGGGCGAGCAGGTAGGTCCGTCTTCCCCGCGAGCGCTCCTCTCTCTGCTCTATGATTTCTCCTGCGTTCCTCTCCGCAAGCGCGCCTAATCTCTGTGCGCGCCAGCTCTTTTCCCCGTCCTTTCTCCCGCGCTCCCACGATTTCCCTCCGCGAGCATCCCCGTATGGCGCCCGCCATGCTCGATCTGCAAAGGAACAGACACCAAAGCGACGTTTACCTGACGCCACGGGCCTAAGGCGGATGCCATACGATTTTGAGGCGAGTCGTCTGCCAGGTCGTCGGGGCTTGAGCGCCTTGGCGATTAGGCGATGCCAAAGCGACACCTTAAAAGCATTGGCATAATGTACAGCTGTGGTACAGATAAGAAATTTAAAAAAACAATTTTCAGTCAAATATTGATAGAAAAACAACATGTACTATAGGACTCAAGTTCAATTCAACATGAAGAAGCAAACACATGCTACCGCTGGATGTTTCGCGTAGAATAACAAACCAACCTGCCATGGTCAGTTATTAACTTTTAAAACTGGCCCTAGTTCAGCTAACTTTCAATATGCAGAAGTCTAGTGAGAATACATTCTTACTTTACCACAATCTAGAAGAAACAGCATGAATAGTTTAATTAACACTTATAAGCCTTCTTATAACATGTTTGTGCAATGCCATCGATTCTGAATAATGACTAAATGAGTATGCAAAGATAATTCAAGAGCTGAATAAAATGTAATAATCTAAAACAAACAGCAGGGTCGGCCAAAAACAAGAACAAGAAAGAAAGCATTGAACTTAATTACAAGAATGTACAATGCCTAGCTAGCATGGAACGACAAAAAGCAAAACAGAATATAACTTCCTGCAAAATCACATAATTGTTCTTCTATAGCTTATAAACAGTAGAACCACTTTATTAAGTGTATCCAATAGCATCGACGGAAATCTAGATAGAACTAGAAGACAACAAAAATTCTCCCCTGCGTACCACATTTCATAATCACGAATTGTGCAAGGTCTAAATAGCTAATTGAACAAAATCTGCTTAAACCCAACATCTAAAGAAACTCCTAAAGTAGAAACTAGAAACACACTCCAGTTCAGTCAAACAAAGATACGGGCAAATACGAAATGCATGGATGCGCCCAAAGAACTGCAAGCTGCTCATTACTGTACCACTTCAGACATATTCAGCATGATGTTTAACGACGACCGTATTAACTAACTGATGTTCCCAACAATCCGTCACCACAGTACTTAAAAAACTAAACTAAGTTGCCCAAAACCCAACAGACCGATCCAATTCAAACCACTTAGCCTGACACGCTCCAATCTAAAGGGTACTACAATGAACTGAACAGGAATCAATTTATCTTGAGAAATATTAGAAACCAATCTAGTGCTTATATTCAAATTCAATAACATGCACAAACGAGGTTAAGCAAAGCAAAGATAAGAGACAAGGCGCATCAATAGAACATGCGGCACTCTCCTCTGAATGTTGCAGTCAGTCACACAGATGGAGGAGGTCCGATCCGCGGGCATATTACATTACCCTGGTGTCGTCTTCGAAGGGCTTGGGGTTGAAGTACACATCAATCTCGCGCACCACGAAGTCCTCCTCCTCCTCCGCACCCTCCCCATGTGCAGTAGCGTCCACCGCACCGTCCACCTCCATCGTGTCCTCCGGCAGCGGCGCGGGGTTGGCATCGGGCTCCGGCACCGGAACCGCCTCTGGCTCTGGTTCTGGCTCCGGCTTGGGCACGGCCACCGGCACAGGTTTTGGGGGTTTGGCCTTGGGCCTGGGCTTCTTCCCCTTGGCCTTGGGACGAAAGCGGGTGGAAGGCGCGTCGCCTGCAGCGGCGGATGTGGCGGCCGGGGCATCGAATGGAAGCTAGGTCGTTGGCCATGTCAACGTCTGCGTCAAGCGACGGGAGCTTGTCGCCGGTGGCCATCGCCATCGCGTGCGGGATGCCTAGGGTTTCATCTTTCGTGGGTTTCAAAGGGGTTTTTATTTAATTTATTTATTTAGGTCTCCTCCACTATTATTAACGTGGCCTCTTTTCCCATTTGGCCTCCGATCCTCCGTGCGACCGTGTATCATGCATGCATGTTGGTTTTTTTCAGTCCAGTCTAGTCCAGTCCACGCTCCAAATACGTCTTGTCAACGACAATCCGAGTTCATAATTGCATTGCATGTAGCTCTTCCCCTCTCTCTATATATATATATAGAACTATTACTCTACAGTGGGTTACAAAATAACTTATTTTGTAGCCACTTTGAGTTACGATAATTTCTATGCTAATTTACGAGATTATAGTAACTCCTTACTATATGATTTACTATAACATTATAGTAAATATCCCCATGTGCTATAGTAATTCAACTATCGTAAATATATACTGACATTGTTGTAAATTAGTATATAAAATTATCGTAAATAGAAGTGGCTACAAAATAACTTATTTTGTAGCTAGCTATAGAGTAGAGAGAGAACTATTACCCTACAGCTGGCTACAAAATAACTTATTATGTAGCCACTTTGAGTTATGATAATTGTTATGCTAATTTACGAGATTATAGTAACTCCTTACTATGTGATTTACTATAACATTATGGTAAATATCCCCATGTGTTATAGTAATTCAACTATCGTAAATATATACTGATATTGTCGTAAATTAGTATATAAAATTATCGTAAATAGAGGTGGCTACAAAATAACTTATTTTGTAGCTAGCTAATAGCTACAATGTCAGTAATAGCTACAATGAGTTACGATAATTTTATATACTCATTTGATTCATCCTCAATCTCCTCCATATGTTGCTCAAACTGAGATGCCAACATGTCCCAGGGATTCTCTTCATCATCTTCATCTACATTAATGTGAATCAGTGCTTGATTTGAAGCTCTACTGCTTGAAGAAGATGCGCTGATGCTTTGAGCATAGAACCCAAATAATTCATCAAGAGCTGACTGAGTTCTCTCAGATAATTGCTTTCCCTTCTCTGACCCATACAAAATTTCTAAGCAAAATGTCAAATATTTTAGCTTGTATCTCGGATCTAAAATTACAGCTATAAACAACAAGTAGTTGAGATTTCCTTCTTCTTCCCAATACTTCTGGAATTTAAGTTTCATGAAAGATGCCATTGAAGATAATATTGGATCATCTGCTAAAGCAATCTCATCCATTTTTGCATGCATTAACATTATGTCATGAAATACAATGCTTGATGTGACATGTAAAGAAGCTGAAAGACGCGTTGTCACCTTTTCAAATAGTTTTAGGAAACACAATATGCACCTTGCTGATTCCCAGTCATGTGCATTAGGAGGGTTACTATTAGGAAAGAAAGCTTTGAATGGCTTACAATCTCTCTCTAGTCTTGCAAAAGCCTTTTCAAACTTTTCAGCACTCTCCAACATAAGGTAGGTGGCATTCCATCTTGTCTCTATATCCAAGGTCAAAAGATTTTTTGCTTGAGATTTTCTCTAATTCTGCACATTTTTTGAAAATCATCAATCTTGACGAAGAAGATCTCACAAATCTAACTGCTGTTCTGATTTTGTTGATAGATTCATTGTGCTCTTCTAATCCACTCTTTACAACCAAGTTAACTATGTGGGCGCAACACCTTACATGAAGGAATTTATGCTTTAACACAACTCCCTTCCAATCTTTGCACACACCCTTCAAGTACTTAATCATTTTTTCATTAGAAGTTGCATTATCAACTGTCATTGTGAATATGCAATCAATACCCCATTCTAACAAACATTCTTCAACTCTTTTTCCAAGAGTTTCTCCTTTGTGATCTGCAACTGAACAAAAGTTAAGAATCCTTTTCTGCAAATTTCATTGGTCATCTATCCAGTGGGCAATGAGAGTCATGTAACACAGATTTTGCTTAGAGGTCCAAGTATCCGTTGTTAGGCAGATTCTATGATTCTTTAAAATCTTCTTTTAACTTGTGCTTTTCTTCAGTATATCGCTGCATGCAATCCCTTGCAACTGTCACTCTAGATGGTGGCTCAAACTTGGGCTATAACACTTTCGAATATCTTCTGAACCCTACACCTTCAGCTACTGTGAATGGCATCTCATCAATTATAACCATATCAGCAAGTGCTTTGCGATAGTCTTCAACATTGTAAGGATGCTTTGGTGTTCCTTGGTTCTTTCTTACATTGCCCTGACCTTTGAGTGGATCTTCGGAGCGCAAGTTCCTTAAATGGTACCATAAGGTGCTTGTTCCATGAGTTGATTGGTCACATGAATAAATCTGCCCACAATGATTGAACGTTGCTATTGGATCCTGACCCTTGAAACTTGTACTGAAATATTTCCAAACAAGTGATTTCTTCGAACAAATTCTTTTGTTTCTCTTCTGAATTGGAGAGACCGGAGTGGGAGAGGTAGCTGACTGAGTAGCCTGCAACAATAGTAGATGCAGTTAGTAGTAGATCATCTCAACTTAATTGAGCAATAGCGGATATTTAAGTGGAAAAGGGAAATTACCTGTCCAGAATTTGATGCATTAACAACTAAGGTTGATCTCTTTCGCTTATTTGTTTTAGATTGCAATGAAATCCTATTTGCTTCCATTAATCTTTCCTGCATATCAATCAACCTTTTCAATCTGCTACTGCAATCCTCAAACTGCATTAACAACAAAGAATTGTTTAAAGATGATAGTGAACTAAATAGCAAATTTGTACTCTGCAGCAACAGAATTACTAGGATTGAATATATATATATATATATATATATAATTCAAATTCAGGGACATTATATTTTCACAAATGGATCAGATCGTCAGATCAATAGCTGCATACCACAACAATTTCCCTGATCAAACAGCTTGTCGCATGTTGACGGTCCTTAAGTATCAATTATAACTATCAAATAAATAGAGAAAAGGATCCAAATGAAACCAACACCTAGACTTAGGGTTTTATCTGACAGAATTCCACGAGTTTTGCTGTTTATCTATTTCTGCAGGGGGTTATCAGGAAATACGGAAGAAAGGCCCACATGTCGGATTAATGACGGGATATTAACCGAACACGTAATTATCTTACATCTAGAAGAGTCCAGAAGCCACGAGAACGAACGGGAGGCGTAACAGAGCCGGGGACAGGGCGCCCGCCCTAGTCCCTAGGGCGCCCGCCCTGCTGGCTCAGCCAATCAGGCTCCGCCTCGAGGATTATGCTCCACCGACCTAGAGGATCAAGGAAAACCGTCCGTTCAATGTCGGTTTGATCAGACGGCCCAGATTCATCCGAAAGGGCTATATAAGCAAGGCCCCTGCCCCTGGAGGAGAGGCCCTCGTCTCATACTTCAAACCCTAATTCAGGAGGAGAGCCTCTGATCAAGCCCTAGAGCCACCACATCAACTAGATCTCTAGTTAACATAGCTACATAGGATTAGAACTAGAAGGAGTCAATCTTCGATTGGTTCCCGGATCTGTCAAGAGGATTCTTGGTAATTCCTCTCTTGTTCTTCAATTGTTCATCATTGTTCTTCAATATTATGAATATGACTTTGTTCTATTTCAATATATTGATTATGACTTTGCTCTACTTGATTATATTTGCAATTATATTGTTCTTAGTTTATCATAGTTATATGCTTGGCTTAGTTAGATTGGAATTATATACATGCCTAGGATCGTATAGCGTTTATCCATGTGTACAGTGGGTGAATGATAATTATTGTGTAGAAGTGGTGTCTATACCGTATTTATCTGCGATTGCACCCTATATGCCGGATTGTGGGGTAGTTCGCGATAGTGACAGCTTCGTTGATTCTTATATAGTCCCCCTCTCGTGTATAGGGCAGGCAGAGCAACACTATTACAGGGGAGTGATTGCTATGTTCTTCATCTTCCTTGCTAATATTCACTATGCATGGATATAGTCTTTTCTCACCATGATTGCCAAGTATAATTGCACTAACTATGATATGCTAGACTTTATAGTTAATAATAACTTAGGGAATATCTTTGTAGTTCATCCTAATTCCATGCTAATGACTTGCTAGAATATCTGTTGAGGTGCTTATCATTATTATATGTGGCTAGCTGATCAGATTAATTATCTTTGTCACCATTATCACTTTACCTTTACTTAATGTGACATTTATACCTGTATAAAGAGATTGATAAATACTCTCGGTTATACATGCAATGATGTGTACTCAGTTCCATATTCTCATTCCATTATCAACCATGATACTTAGAAATCCCTTCCCAGTGGTAAAAATATAAATAACGATACCTGGAATACTTCCCGGTTAAAATGCTACATCGGTATTAATCTGTGCGCTTGCAGATCCCTTTTATTATTTATCTTGATGAGCAAATGCATATTTTAATACCGCGTCTCATGTCATGCTGGGGATGACAACTTGGCTTAAGTGGCATGAGGGATAGGTTTGGCATTTTTGGCGCCGTTATCAGAATTAGAAAACTAAGTCTACTTTTGGTAGTGACGTTAAGAATGCCCAACATCGCAATGCCGCAGTCACATACACAGGTCAGACTCACCGGAAACTATGTGATTTCCATTTTCCAAAGAATAAAAGTGATAAGTGCAATTCATGGCATGTACCAGCTTGGAGAAGAACTAGGACTCAGAACTATGTCGTGTTCAAACAAAATAAACAGCCTTAATTCAAAACTCTTTTGCAATGATTCATGCCATTACGTTTCACAGTGATTCATTGCCATGTGCAAAGTCAAAAACTAGCATAGAACAAACATTTCAAACAGGAGGCTTGGTTCCACATCCATCCACAACTACCTGAATGGCCTGTTTCTTCTTTTCTTTCTTTCTACTTTTGAAAGTTCAGTGCTGCATCCAGTTATGAACAAGCATTGTAGGAGCACGAAATTTACTGGTACTTGCAACATCCGGCGATCTCCATGGTGAACCATCGCGCTGCCGCTCCCCCACCGGAGAATTGAGGCTAGCCTGTTGAGAGCGAGCTGCTCTTGATATGGCACTCTCCGATCTCAATTTTAGGCCGGGGAAGGTTGTGGAAGCGGAAGTTCTTCGTAGGTTTGGTCTCCCGGTTTGTCACAATGCCTATCTTCGATCTCCTGAGTTCTTCTTGGTTCTCTCCTTTGGTCGCTGTAAGTTTAGGCTCTCTGAGCCGACGGTAGCCACCATTTTACAATCCGTAATTGGTGGTTCAGCTGAGCTTTTCCGAATCCTTCCGCTTGGCGGTCGTGTCTTTCGTTTCTCAGTTTCTTCTCAGGAGGTGGGTTTCCACATCTATGGTCTGCGATCTTTTGAATGTTCCAGCTTTAAGGTTTTCTTCAACCTCTGGCATGGTGGAGGACCAAACTACGTTGCTGAGTTCCGTCGTTGGGAAGCTGAAGAACAAGCTAAGTGGACTACTGTTCAAAAGCATAAGGCATCTTCGTCGGTACGTGCTCCACCCCTCACCGGAGCAAACTCCATTCCGGTGTCGATTTCCGATCATGGCCTAAGGTTTCAAATTTCAAATCCTGCGAAATCTGTTACTCAGTCAACTCCTCATGCAGTTTTTAATCGTTTTAATGGCACGGCTAAATCGCATCTTGTTTCAATTCAAGCCATAAAAGAAAGGCCTGGAATCCTGGGGAAATATCCACTACATTCTCGGTTTGGGCTAAAAACTAGGCAGGTTTCTTGTTCCCGTTGTTTGGCCCATGATCACTCTAGGCCCAACTGCACCAACCGTATACGCTGCTTTTCTTGCCTTGGTTACGGTCATTCGGTTGCTAATTGCCGTCTTCCACGACATTCAATAGACCTGCCCAAACAGGTTACCCAGATTTTTGCCTTACCTAGAAACACTCGTCCATCTTCGTCTATGACAGATGGACCCCCTTTGGTCAATCCCCCGCGACGCTTCACCTCCTTCAGAGACTACTTTTTCCATCTCCTTGGTCATACTCCTCCTCCTCCTCTCACAATACCTTGGAGGAGACCCTGGAGTATTCAGGCCCCGGAATTTCCCGACGACGACGTGGACATCGAGGTTCATCGGGTTAGCGCTGCTTCCTCCGCTGTACCTTCCCCACCAGTCTTCAGTAGCTTTGGTGAGTTCGCCCGCGCTTTGTTGGGCATTCAGTCCACTCCCTCAGTTCTTCATGTGTTTTGGTATGAGAAAACCCCAACGGCTACAGTAACTCCTCCCTCGCTACCGCAGAGCTCTATGGCATATCGTTTCATTGATCCTGCGCCTTTCTTACCGCATGGTGCTCAACGTCAAATGATCAATGGCCGTCCTCTCATGCGTCGGGTTATGGTGGGTCATGTACCCAAACGCAATAATGATCTGGTCATCGCTACGTTCAATCCCATTCCGCAAGGGCCTATTGACTTCATGGACATTCGGAACGTTCTTGATGATTTCCTTCGTAATCATAAGCGGATGGGGTACCAATCCATGCAGCCTTGTCCCCATGGCCAGGCTTTTGTTCGGTTAAACTGTCTCTTTGAAAAAGACCTGCTCATTGACAACAGCCCGCATCAGTATGGTGATGGGACAATCTCTTTTGTGGAACACAACAAAACTTGGAACAATAGAACGGCTGTCATGACTCATGAGGCCTGGCTGATGCTCCTTGGTCTAGATTTAGATCTTTGGACGCAGCCATTGCTAGAGAAAGCAGTATCCTCTTTTGGTCAGTTGATGTTATGGGAGGAGGACTACTTTCATTTGGCCAGAGCCCTTGTCAAAGTCAGAGTTTCAGAACTGGATGAAATACCCTGGTTCTTTGTGTTCACTGAGGGCACTAACTTTGATTCAGATGGTTGGACAGTGCAATGTGAAGTCCTTCACACTCGTATGATTGGTGGAGCTGCACAAGATGAAGATTTACCACCTGGAGATGATGACTTCAACCCCAATGCTTTCTTCTATCATGGTTTTGGACAGTTCGGTCAAGGTCCACCACCACCACCTGAAGACCCACCTGCACCTTTTATACTAGAAAATCTGCAAGCAATGGGATGGGGTGCTTGGCCCCATCAGGCAGTCCAAGATTTGGATGGCAACCTTCATCAGCAGCTAAATGAAGAGATACCCCCACCTCTGATCCCTCTGCAACCTCAACAGGTCATAGGATATGAGCCTGCACCAGTCAATGTGCAGCAAATTGTTCTGCCTCCAGTTGAAGAAGTTATTCAGGTACTAAATGCAGATTTGGTTGATGGGCCACCTCCTTTGGTTGAAGGCTAGGTTTTAGCTATGGATGACAATACATATGAGGATGATGACTTTCAGCAGCCACCTTTACCTATTCCTCCTGTTCCAGTTCAGATCCCTAACTTTCCTGATCTTCAACATATGGCACCACTACAAGTTGAGGAAGTGCCACTCCAGGATCTAGTTGCTTTTGATGACCTTCAACCTCAGTTTGATTTGCAGCAACAGAATGATATCTTTGACCTGGGCAATATACAACTGGGCTTTGTTGAAACTTTTGTGCCACCAGTGGATCCTGTTTTAGCTTTGCCCTCACAAGGCCCAAGTGCAGCTGCTGTTAGGTGCTGGGCCAATCACTTTTCTTTAGTGGACCGTTCACTCCCAACAGTCACCATCCCAACTCAGTGGGTCTACTTTTTCACTCTGCTTCTTCTAAAGCCCAGTTCTTTTGAGTGGGCCCAAAGTTTCCTGCAATCACTAGCTTGGACTGCTCTGAATCAGCTCTTTAAGGGTAATTCTTTAGACTTTACTCTTCCCAATTCAGCACCTTCAGTTGTCATTTCTGAATTTTCTTGCACTGATCCCCCTGTTCCTGCTTGCCTTGACTCTTTAGAAGTTGATAGTGAAGAAGAGCCTTCACTCACTGAACCCTCCTTTGCTGCAATGATGAACCCAAATCAATCAGAGCTGATGGGAACAACTTCTAGAACCCATGGTGTTGCTGACAACATCAAGCACTCGGTGGACCTCAACCCTGTGGATATGGTAACTCCACCGCCTGCTGCTCCACTCAAATCTATTCCACGAGGAAAGCGTGGTAAGGATCTACATATCTCTGATACAAATGTTCGACGAAGTGGACGTCTCCATAGCAAAACTTTAGGGTTCAAAAGTTCCCCCTGTAGAGATAAGAACTGTGTCGGCTGTTCAGCTAATCCCCCCTCGCTTTCATCATCTGTAGTTCGGGAGCTTGGAAGCACTTTTTGTCAGCTTGATGCCTCTTCCCTCACTGATGACCACCTCAATGCTAAACCTGGAAAGCCAAGTACTGTGGGTCAATCCAAGCACAAGAAGACCAAGAAATCGGAAGGAGATCGGGATGGTGCTAGCACATCCAAGTTCAAGAAGTAGTTTATTGCTGCTTCTCTTAGAAAAACTCTTTTTCTTTAGTTTTAATAATGTATGCTAAAAGTTGGAAGGTGTTAAGTTAGAATGTTCGTGGTATTAACTCTGATAAGAAATGGAATGCTATTTATGATCGTATTTCTGAATCCTCCTGTGACGTGATCTGTCTTCAGGAAACAAAAAGATCTCATTTTGACATCATGTTCATACGTCATTTCTGTCCTCCTGTTTTTGATCGGTTTGAATTTGTTCCTTCTATTGGAGCTTCGGGGGGTTCTATAATCATTTGGAAGAGTAACTTTTTCTCGGGCTCTCTGGTCTTTCAAAATGAATATGTTTCCTCTGTTCTTTTATCCTCGATTCACAATAATGCTAGTTGGATTCTTACAAACATCTATGCTCCATGTACCCCTGCTGGCAAGAAAGATTTCATTGATTGGTTCCAGAATATCTAGATGCCGCTTGAGATAGATTGGCTCATAGTTGGTGACTTCAACTTATATAGAAACCCTTTTGATCGTAATAAGCCAGGTGCAGACTATTCTGACATGCTCATGTTTAATACTGCTATCAGTGCTTTAGGGTTGATTGAGATCCCTTTGAAAGGACAACATTTCACTTGGTCCAATAAACAGCACCCTCCCTTGTTAGAGACTTGATTGGTTTTTTACATCCGCTAGCTGGATCATTTCCTACCCTAACACTAGGGCCTCTACATTAACTTCGGAGACCTCTGACCATGTTCCCTGTCTTATTAATATTTCCACCCAGATTCCTAAAGGTCACATTTTCAGATTTGAAAATTATTGGTTGCAGCATGATGATTTTATGAATCAGGTTCTTCTGGGTTGGCACACACCTTTGCAGATTGATGATGCAGCAAAGAATATTACAGCTAAGTTCAAGAATTTGAGAAGAGTTTTGAAAGAATGGAAGAAGACCCTTTCTAATCTCAAAGAGATCATTAGTAATGTCAAGCTCATTCTAACCTTCATTAATTTTTTGGAGGAGTTCAGGGACTTAACTCTTGTGGAATGGAATTTCAGAAAATTACTGGAGACAAAGCTTATCTCTCTGTTAAGGCAGCAGAAGGCTTATTGGAAACAAAGAGGAAACATTAAATGGGTCACCCTTGGTGATGCCTCTACAAAGTTTTTTCATGCCCATGCAACTGTAAAATACAGGAAAAATCTAATCACTCAACTTCAAGATGAACAAGGATCTATTCTGACTGAGCATCCTGCAAACGCAAATTTAATCTGGCAATCTTTCAAAGAGAGACTAGGTACATCTAGTTTCACCTCAATTGATTTTGATCTAAATGCTCTCTTTCCACAAGCTGTTGCAGATCTTGATGATTTAGTGCAAACTTTTGGCAAAGAAGAAATTGATGCTGTAGTAAAAAGTCTCCCCTCAGATAAATCACCTGGCCCAGATGGTTTCAACACTGATTTTCTGAAAAGGTGCTGGTCAGTTATATGTCAAGATTTCTATAGACTCTTTGAAGCCTTTCACTCAGGAAACATTTGCCTTCAGAGTATTAATGGTTCACTAATCACCCTGATACCAAAGAAGGATGATGCACTGAAGGTGTCAGATTACAGACCTATATCCCTACTCAACACTTCAGTGAAGATCATAACTAAACTCTTGGCTAACAGGCTTCAACTCAAGCTGCCTACTCTCCTTCACAAAAATCAGTATGGGTTTATCAGGCATAGAACTATCCAAGACTGCATCTCCTGGGCACTTGAATATCTGCATACATGTCACCAGACAAAAAGAGAATTCATCATTCTCAAACTCGATTTTGAAAAGGCTTTTGATAAAGTAGAACATGAATTTATGGTCAAAATCATGGAGTACAAAGGTTTCCCAGCTAAGTGGCTACAATGGATGAGGCTTATTTTTCAATCTGGAACATCTGTCGTTCTTCTGAATGGAGTCCCTGGTAAAGTATTCCATTGCAGAAGAGGAGTTAGACAAGGAGATCCACTATCTCCTCTTCTTTTTGTTCTAGCTGCAGATTTTCTTCAGACTATCTTGAACAGCGCTACAAGAGCCAATCAGCTTTCACTGCCTTTGCCTCTTTCACATGACGCTGATTTCCCCATTTTGCAATATGCTGATGATACTCTTATATTCATGAAGGGTGATGTAGCTGAACTGAACTTTTTAAAGTCTCTTCTACACACGTTTGCTGATTCTACTGGACTAAAGGTAAATTTTGATAAGTCTATGATGATACCTATCAATATAGCTGAGGATAGATTTGACGAGCTAGCAACAACTTTTGGCTGCTCAAAAGGGTCACTACCTTTTACTTATTTAGGGCTGCCTTTAAGTCTGGTCAAGCCCGCTGTGGCTGATTTTTGGCCTTTGGTGTCTAAATGTGAAAAAAGATTAGTTGCTTTCAGCTCTTATCTTACTGAAGTTGGACGTTTGGAACTCACAAATGCAGTCCTCACAGCCCTTTCAACTTTTGCTATGAGCAGTTTCTTGCTCCCTAAGGCTGTTATTAAACAAATAGATAAATATAGGAAACACTGCTTGTGGAGAGGTTCTGATATCTCTAGCAAAAAGCCTTCAAAGGCAGCTTGGCCTTTAGTCTGTCTACCTAAGTCAGAGGGAGGACTTGGTGTTCTTAACCTTACTATTCAGAATGAAAGTCTCTTACTTAAGCATCTTCACAAGTTCTACAATAGAGTTCAAATACCTTGGGTGCAACTTGTGTGGACAAAATACTACTCAAGAGCTAGACTCCCATTATCTGGAGCTACTTTTAGAGGTTCTTTCTGGTGGAGAGACATTTTAAAATTAATTGACCAGTACAAAGGAATGGCTATGGTTTCAGTAAAAGATGGTAAATCTTGCTTCCTCTGGCATGACCTTTGGGGTGATACAGTTTACGGTCAAAGTTTCCCTGAATTGTTTTCCTTTGCCAAAAACCAAAATATTTCAGTTCACCTTGCAGTCACAGAGATACCTCTCCATGTTCAGTTTCATCTACCGCTACCTCCTGAAGCCTATGCACAGTTTTTGCAGCTCAATGACATAGTGCAGTCAATTCAACTTCAACAAGATACTGATGTTTGGACTTATATTTGGGGATCTCCTTTTTTCTCTTCCAAAAAGGCTTACAAACAGTTGATTGGGCATAGACACATCCACCAATCTTTTTTTGGCTTTGGAAATCTTCTTGCCAAAACAAAAGGAAATTCTTTTTCTGGTTAGTTTTACATGGCAGGCTAAATACAAGAGCTCTACTCAAAAGGAAAAATATGCAATTACCCGATCACACATGTGTTCTTTGTGCTTTTGCTGTTGAAGAGGATTTGATCCATCTCCTTTTCCGGTGCCCTTTCGCTCTAGCCTGTTGGGATGCTCTTCACTTGGTAGTGCCCAACACCTCTGATGCAGGTACTATCATAGAAAGTTTCAGAGATCAACTACAGCTTCCTTTCTTCATGGAGATTGTCATAACAATGTGCTGGTCAATTTGGACAATGAGAAATGATGCCATCTTCAGAAATGTTCCCCATTCTTTACATCGTTGCAAGCTGGTGTTTCGTAAAGAATTCGCTCTAGTTATACTACGAGCAAGATCAGTTTTTCATCCTCTTTCAGACTTATGGCTAGAAGCCTTTCTGTAATTTTCCTTATTTTCTTCTTGACTTTCTTTGTCTCTTGAGACTTGTTGTACTATATTTTTTACCCTTTAATTAATTTCACAGTAGGGGTTCAAACCCCTCCTGTTTCTTCAAAAAAAAACAACTACCTGAACCTAGTACATATGTATCAGCAAACTAGTTTCAAATTGGGTACCATTAAAATTTATACTAAGTCTGCAATACTGATTGACAAACAACCAATATCTTAATCAAACGAGGAATGTCAGACCCAAGCAACAAATTATCAGTCATGTAGTCATGAATGAGTGCAGATTGACACCTTGTCATCAAAATTCCAACTCATTTTCTCCTTTACTGAATCTGACTTGACTGCACTCATTTTAGGCCTTCAACCAATCCACAAAACAAGAATCAAATATGGGCAAGAAACAAGTGAGATCAGAGTATCAAGGAGACCTTGTCCAGTGCAGATGGATTGGGAGCAAAGGGAGAATTAGAGCCTCGGGTGTTTCCATCAAGGTCCAGCGAGTCATGCTCCAATTCTGGCCCGGCAGATAAAGATGCCCAGGCATCTCGCCGATCCCAAGCTTTCTGGGCCGCACAGAATCTTTCCTCCAACTCAAGGGCCTGAGCGAAGATGTCGCGCTCGTCGCCGCTGCTGCCGCGGTCGACCTTGTGCCTGCCGGTGCCACGCTCCACCTCACGACTGCCGGCGCCACGATCGACCTCACGACTGCCGGTGCTGCGCCCTCCTGCGCCGCGCTCATTGGTGTCGTGTCCGCTTGCGCCACGCTCAAGCTCACGCTTGCTAGTGCCGCGCCTGCCGCTGCCACCCCTGGCATCGCTTTTCTGGGTTTCGATGGGTTGGCTGGTTTCTGACCGTGACCGGGGTAGGAGGCTGGTTGGGTACACGGGTACCAGCCCAGCTCGTGGTGTAACCGTGACAATGGTTTTGGCTGGGATGGTCATGGGCCGGCAGCCGGTTTTGTTAAACCGCTGTACAGGTTGGCTATATATATAAGCCCCGTTGATTAGTGAAACTGTTTTTTAACAACTTCACAAATAGCTTTTTTTTTGGTGTAGTTGAGCTGTTTTAAAAAAATATTTGGCAAAACAACTTCACCAATAACTTCATGCATTAATTAAGAGAATAGAGCTGAGATAAGCTACTTTTTTCAGCTTCATCCCAACTAATCCCTTTGTGAGAGGAGAAGAAAAATAACTAAAATGCATGAAGCTGCTTTAAAAAAGGGTGTTTGGCAAAAAAAAAATAAACAGCTCACAACACAGCTCATGAAGTTGTTGTGAGCTGTGCCAAAAAGGCTGATGACGTACATGAACCTGATGGACGTTGCCAGAACTGAGATGTAATCTTGTGCCTCCCATGGGTGGGTTTGGATGGATTTTTTGATCCATCCATGAATACATTAGTTAGCTGGTTTTGGATTGGGTGGATTTGGCTGGGTCACGTGGGTTGTCGCGTGCGCACATGCAGTGCCGGCAGATAAGCTCGTAGGCGCCTGAGAAGCTGGCATAGCGCTTTTCTGCTCTGTGCCAGGCGATTTGTTGGAGCCGTGGTGTAACACCCTAAAATGTGCATTCTTCGAAAATAGTTAAATTTGATTTATTTATGCAATTATATGTGCATTCCAATGTAGGAAATAATAATTTTTTGTGAAATTAAAATTTATCATAAGGATAGATACATGTTGATGCACTCATGTTGCTGCATAATTATTTTGTGATGATTGGTTTTGATTCAAAGTTCAAAATAATTCAAAATCTTTTGTAAAAGGGATTTGGAAAACTGATTTAGAAAAAGAAAAGAGCAACACCTTATCTCCCTCTTCCCCCTTGGATTTCGGCCTGCTGGCCTGAGCTTGCACGCTCCCTCTCCCCTTCTTTTTCACTTTCGGCTCACACGGCCAGCTTCCTTCCTTCCCTCTTTTCTTCTTGGACCGGCCCAAGTCCGCATGGTGGCAAACGTTGCCTCCCCATTTCTCCCGCTGCCACTGACCACCCGGGCCCGCCTGTCATCGCCGTCGCCCACCTCCCGCTGAAGACGGACGCGCCCACTCCCTGTGTCGTGGTGGAACCACCGCTCCACGCCCATGCTCTCCGCATCCGCCTTGCCTACGCGCTATAAAGCGAATCCAGGAACTACCGCTGCTCCCCCGCTTCTCCTTTTCGCCATCCGCTGCTGCTCGCGCTCGCAAATACCACCGCCACCCCAAACCGCGCCGCCGAGCTCAAGCTCCGCCACGAAGATTCCTTTCCGACTCCTCGCCACCACAATTCAGCCATCGCCGAACTTCTCCGTGCCGTAAGGATGCCCCCGGGCCGTTGTTTTTGTTCTTTTTCGCTTTCTTTCACTCATACATCATCGCCGGAATCCGCAGGGCCACCATCGCCGCCGTTCCGCGTCGTGAGCCATCCCCGCTCCGTCTCCGCGTCGTTTTGAATCATGGCCGCTAGGGCCGTTACCACGCGTGCCGGCGAGCTTCTTCCCGCCACCGGCCATGGCGAGTGCCGTCGGTTTCCTTTATCGGCCGAAATCTCCCGATATTTCCGATATATCTTGTTTATCCGTAGGTGTCGATAAGAAATAATATATCTTTTTCATATAAATTTTGTTTAAATTTATTTAAATTTACTTAAATTTATATTAAATTTTATTTGAATTTGGTCCGATATTTTCGATATATCCTGTTTATCCTCCTTATCTATGACCTCCGATAAATTTTAATTTCCGAAAATGAAAACCTTGGTGCCGTGCGGGCCGACCCTGTCTTCACGCTCATGAGTCTCCACAATGCCGACATCCTCTACTTCTTCCTCGACCACTCTACGCACACAACTACATCTACGGCGTCGACAGGCGCGCCAGGATGATGATGGGGTGCGAGCGCCACGGACTCGGCCGCAACGCCTCTTCTGCCTCAGTCCGTGTGTGGATGGTAGTGCCGCCTGAAATGGGTATAAATGTACTGTTTCAGCTTTCAAGCGGTGCATTTCTAGGATATATGTCCAATTTAATTTTTCAACATTTGTGTAGACTGTCACAAAAATTTCACTTTTTGATCCTCATAATTTGGTAATATACTAGAAACATAGGCGCGGCCTTGCCGCGCCATAGTAGATCAGGCCAGTTCATTTCTCGTGGCGCCCGTTACCTCCTTAAAACAATGAGTAGAGGCTGCTATGTATGGTAACGTCAGTTTTCATATTAAAAAATGAGTAACATTATAGTAACAATTATGTTTTTTTGCAAAATGTTTTAAACAAATACTAAGAAAGGGTAATCGATGTGATTCAGACCTTCCGAAAATGATAGATACCATGAGTTGCAGCAAAAGTGATTGTAATTTAAGTGCTTTAGAGTACTTGCGCTTATCACATTGAAATTAAACATGTTCTTTTGCAAAGATTTCTGTTAGTTTTCAGATAATAGTTTCTTTGAAACGCAAATGAGTGTGTCAAACATTATTACAGTTGAGGTTATCTATTCACTTTTTAGTTTTTACACACTTAAATGCACGCTTACTACCTAGTTAAAAGATGACTCTACTAGCCACAGGACCCTGCACCATGGCTCAGCCCTGAATTATGGTTCTTCAATCTCAAACATATTGCAGGTAGCCAGAATATGAAAAATGTTAGAAAGGAGGAGCAAGATAGAGAAGAAATACAACACACTCTATATAGGAATTTCAGTACCACCATATTCACATTTTCTTTGACAGTCATCACTTGGAGACAACCATCAGAACATCTGAAGAAATTTTTCTTATGTTCCACGTCTCTGTTTGCCATACTTAGCTACATGCTAATATTTTGAGCTGCAGCTTTGTAAGGAAAGATTTAAGTTTAACATATCTGCATGAAGGCCACAACCGTAGGTCATAAATTGTAATAAAATTTATTTCAGCATCATAGAGCAGTCTTTGAGCCGCAGCTATGTACATCTTGTTTTCATAACAATTTAACACTGGAGATCAGAGGATTGGTGACATAATAAGTGAGTTCAGCTTGCCATATGATTGTAAGCGCGGCAATAAGGTAGAAATAGAGCTTGAGCATGCATGTTGATGGCTTCTTGTTCCTATTCTCTAGCTGATGTTTGATTTTGTGTTTGAAGGTTTCAAAGACGAGGAGGAGTCTGATGACGATTGGGATTGAAGACGGAGTCTGCACATGAAGCTCCGAAGGTCTACCATGGAGTTTTGTGAGGAGCATTACTCAAGCATGGTGTTTGATCTATAATTTGATGTTGGAGTATTATCTATCTCATCTAAGGATGGATGAATAAGTAGATAAGTGGACATGTTCTCCTATCTAGTGTAAGGGTATCTCGAACTGCTTTCTGGTTTGTGTTCTTACTCTTTGCGTTATGAACACTGCAATGAATAAATGATTTCGTGGTCAGTTATTGCATGGGTTTGATTGCTGTGTTTATTATATGTACTTTTGTTTTGTTTTGGCGCCATTCTAGGTATCCAGTCCAGTGCACTGGTGCCGTCACTGCTCCTGGACCTGGTAGCTTACAGTGGGATCGACGCTTTCTTTGCTTGAGAACAAGACAACAATGGTAGTTAATTAGCTTGTCACAGTAGGATTTGCTTCAAGCCCAGGCACGCACGTGCTTTGCATCTTTGTCGCAAGCAATTAGGCAAATCAAAATATGCACGAGCATATATTATAGAAAACGTTGCAATTCTTTACTGCCTGGCGGGAAATTTCACCAAGGAACAGAACCCATTGAATGACAAGTAAGCTGATAGCCCCAGTGTTTGCTCACAGATGAAGTGAAAATCACCAAAAATCCTGACTGTAGTTTGTTTTATTACAATCAATTAAGACCTAGAAAAGGAACTTTGGCTTCATGGTGGCAAGAAGTCGCTGAACCAGCTTCCCCAGCCTAAGCCTACTCAGTGGACTTGACGATGAAGTTCTGGCGGCTGATGGGGTTCATGACAACCGGTGGCCCAGCAGTGCGAGGCCAGGCCTGGAACTTGGCGTCTGTGGCCTGCCACCACTCCTTCTCAGAGACAGTCTTGGGAGTGGAACCTGTGTGCCCACAAAGAACGAAGCAGCTTAAATCCAAATCTACAAGGATTGAGACACAGATCTCCAACATAAATCCAGTAGGGATGACACTAACCTCCAAATGCCTTCTTGTCAGAAACAAATGTGTCACACAGGTATGCAATGGCAAAGGATCCGACCAGTGAGCCAACAATGTAGCCAGCCGTCATTTTCGCTGCAAAAGGATGGATTGAAGTTCAACTATCAGGTCTGGTAAACAATGAATTATGAATAAATGATTCGCAGGTGTAGATCAATTGTAGACAAGTCTATAGATTGTTCCTCACAGATAACACACACAAACAGAACATACAGTCCAACAAACACATGAATAGCCAACACAAAGAGCAAGGAAAGGTGTAACATTTCCTTGATAACAGAAAGGTTTGCAGTTTTTTCCAGCAACAAACAAGTGAATCCTGATCCTTAACAGGTTACCTTATCATTATATCCGACATCTATTTTTTTTATGATGAAACAAGTGTTACTATTAATCTTCCAGGGCTTATAGTGACAGTGTCACATACAGGGAACAATTGAAACCATGATAAACATAAAAACTTCAATGAAACAAGCGTTAATAATAATCTCAGCAGACTTAAAGTGACAGCGTTAATATGAATCTCAGCATAACTCCATCTACTTATCAGGCCAAATTAACATTACACCAGCATTTTTTTCCTTCACAAAACATGCGTCGATACGAATCTGAACAGACTTATAGTGGCAGTGTCATGTGTAATGTACACGGCATAGTTCAAACAACAAACATCTATATGTATACCTAATATTAAATACACCTACATATAATATTGTTACATATAATATTGTTGACAGAAAATTTCTCTCAACCCGAATTTTCGTCCCTTCCCTATTCTGCCCCTCGACAGGAACAACAAACGGAAACAAAAATAATTCGACTCAAGTTGGGATGGACGGATCTCCAGCCAAGCGAAATCCAGAGGGACGACGCCGCCGCCGCCTCTGGAGAATCACGCGAGGTGAAGTTCCGGATGCCCACGCCGCACCGCAATCGATCGGATTCGCACAGATCTAGCCGACCGATTCCCACAGCCCTACGAGGCCAATACCCGACCCAGGAGCCGTCCGCAGCTACCGGAGACTAAATCAGATCACAAGATCGGAGACCTCAGATGCCTAGGAAGGGGGCGAACCAGCGGAAACCAACGGGAGCAGGGGGCCGGAGCAGTCCTTACCTACAGGGGGGCGGCGCGGGCGGGGACGAGGGGCTCCGGCGAGCGGCGGCGCGGGGACGGAGGCGGAACGAATGGGCGAGGAGGCGAGCAGAATGGAGATGCGGGGTCCCGGCGTCAAATGGGATTTTGTGGCGATGACCCGGTGGGGCGCCGGTCCCTGGGGGCGTCACACTGACACGTGGGGTCGCCTTGCGGCGTGGCTTGCGAACGGGCCACGTGGGCCCTTGGTAAGGGATTGCTTCTAGCCCATGAGACCCAAAATGGTCTGTTCCTTTAGGCCCAAATGAATAAGTTGTTTATTATTATTGAAAAAAGTCCATCTAACCTCACTCAACTATTTTGAGAACCCATCAACTATTTTGAAAACCCAATTTACCCGTCGCAATGGGAAAACTAAAATTTTAGACTTCTTCAACTTTTGAACCTATCGTATTTACCTCCCTGAGCGAATCACGTAGCACCACGTTAGCTACGAGGGACATAAATTACACATTCACCATAGCTCAATTTGAGGGCCTCCCTATTTAAATGGCATGAATACGAATCCTTATAAAACAAGGATTTTTAGTTAGACATACAAATTTTAGTTTAGGGGCTTGTTTAGAGGTCTTATTACTTGACTAGCAAAACATGTCCATGTGTTGCATCGGGACATACAACTTGTTGAGTGGTTACATGAATGACTTGCGATTTAAATATTTATGTAATGGTCGCGTTATCTGCTCTAATACGTCTTGGAATCAAATTTCGTACCACCTAGATATGAACTATGATAACTCGTATACCAATTTGTTTTAAAATTAAGACTCCACACAGTGGTTGGACACGTCATATTAACTCATACAACATGGGAGAGAGATATGTTCCAATATGTATCTAGGTATAGATATAGATAGAACGGCTAGTATTTCCTGATTGAATCAATAGATTCAAATCGTACAGACATATTTTCTAAACCGATTCGGTCAACAAGCCAAAGTCTAAACCTAAAACATGTCGTCCTTTTCTAAACCAAGAAGAGACATATTTTGTATTGAACCAATCACATAAAAAGGCTCCTATACAGATTATGTGTGCATACGTATACCGAATAAACAAGTCCAGCTGCCCTAAGCTTCTTTAGGATTCTCCCTTAATCACGGCATGCATGCAAATATAGCATATATTGTGGATACTTTAATTCCTTTTTGGTGTCTACCTATGTACCATGGCCGACTATTTTTATTGGCTTGACGAGTTGCTGTAACACCCTTGGTGTTATAGTAACTAAAAATATGCCATGTCATCATTTGCACTGCAAATCATCCATGATTAGGTTAACTATGTTATGCATCAACTAAAATGAGTTTAGCTTCTTAGGTTGGATGTGTTTCTCGTTGTGTGACTCGAATCCGAAAAACCCTAATTTCGAATGTCACTGCAAATACTTAGT
This sequence comes from Saccharum hybrid cultivar R570, assembly GCA_038087645.1. NCBI lineage: Eukaryota > Viridiplantae > Streptophyta > Magnoliopsida > Poales > Poaceae > Saccharum > Saccharum hybrid cultivar. The sequence goes on along the minus strand of JAQSUU010000254.1, from coordinate 3,552,667 downwards.
TTATGCCCTGCGTAATTTAAGATGTATGACCGTGTTATACACTAGTGCCAAGTGTAGGGTATGAGCTCAAGTCCAACTTATAAAATAAAGCTTCAAGTTTGAGTTAGAATTTGGAATCCAAAACTTGTTGCAAGTTTTCCGATTCGAATTCGAATTCAAATTTGAGGAATTATTAAAAGATTTTCCTAAGTCAAACTGGTCAACCTAGAGTGACATTTGGTCAAACATGTGATGCTTGATTCAATGATGCCCTAGGGTGTTGGTGTGATCACTAAATAATCACCAATTAATAGAGTATCAAGTTTCAATTTGAAATCTTTCCGAAAACCCTAAAAAGCAAAACCCTAGTTTTACCCCTTTTTGAATAAATCAAAATGTAAGAAAAATTTGGGAAAAAGTGTAAAACCAAGTTTGTAGATCTTTTCAAGAGCTACAAGTTTGGTGTTTTGAGTTTTCAAAGTTTCAGTGTAAAATTTGGAGTAATTTTGAAAAGATTCAAATCTCAAATTTGACCCCTTTTCATCTCCCCTATTCAATTTCAAAATAGAGGCATAATTTGAAAATGTTTTGAATAGAAAAGTTGTTAGTCTTACCTAGATCTACAACTTTGGTATTTTGAGTTTTTGAAGTTTCAATACAAAATTCAAAGTAATTTTGAATTTACAGAATTCTAGAAAATGTCCCCTTTAAAATTCAAATTCAAATTTCAAAATCTAAGCTGAATTGGAAAATGTTTATATTGAGAAAGTTGTAGAACTTTGAAAATTGAACAACTTTTGTATTTACAGATTTTCAACTTCTATAGAAAATTTGAGAGTAATTTGAAAAAAATTCGCTAGTGGCATTTTGGTAATTAATTTGAAATCGCCGCCAACCGCAGAGCGCCTCCTCCCGCCGACGCCGGCGAGCTTCGAACGTGTTGCAGGCGCGCCCTCAACCGCCAGCTCGGGCTTCAGCGCGTTCGTGACTTGCCGCACGTCGCCTTGAGGCCATTTTCTTCGCCCTTTATATACCGAGCACCGTCGTGGTTGAGTTGTTCTTTTCCTCGGTTTCCGCGCCACCGCAGCTCCGCCGCTCGCCGTCGCCTCCTTCAAGCCACCTCTGGCCACGCAAATCGTTCCAACGCAACCGTCTCGCTCCCGCGCATCTCCTCGGCCACTCGCACCCACTTCTACCGCCCGAAGCGCCCGCGTAGCCGCCATCTTCCCCGCGTCCGGTAGGAGCACCGCCACCACCGCCCTCACGTGGCCAGACCACTCCGGTCCCTCTCTGTCATCATCAAGAGTACCAACGTGATCACTGTGAGCCCCTAAACGTTTTTCTCGCATCAATTTAGTCGCTACGTCTCTGGTGGCGCGCTTTCGCGGCTCACCGTCGACTGTGGTCCGCCATCGTCGTCGGTGAGGGGTCGCCGGAGCTCGAGCTTCGTTGTTGAATGGTGTAGTGAGTTCGCGGGTCGAATTAGGTTCCCGAGGTCATGGTCGCCGGTCGGCCACCGTGCCGCCGCGACGGGAGAGAAGAGCGGGAGGAAGGGAATGACACGCGGGGCCAGTGTGTCAGCGACAGGGAGAGAGCGGACGGGCGCGAGCGGGCCGACCTGGCATTGCTGGGCCGAACGAAGGGGAGCGGGCCGCACGCGCGAGAGAGCGAGGGAGAGCGCGGGCGCGCTGTTGGGCCGCGCTGCTGGGCCGATGTCACACCCCAAAATTTTTATTTTGGGATGTGAATAGAAAACACTAAATAAAATAAATGGATTTATGAATTTTCTAAAATTTTCCAAGTTTTAAATAGCTTGACAACTTAAAAAGTGCAAAATTTTAATTTTCTCTCTTTAAAAATTAATTTGATATGTTTGTTGCATTCATGCTGAGGGCATTAAATTCTATAGAGTGAAAAATGAATTTTAAAACTCATTTAAGCCTCGAATATGTTTTGCTCTATTTATTAAAAAAAATAATGTTTGAGTTTTAAAAGTCCTTGATAGAATAATTTAAATTTAAATGTATTTCAAATTAAGTTAAAAAAACCTAAAAAGAATGGTTCAAAAACAAATTTCGAAAATAAGCTTGAATATTATATGCAAATCATATTTTTTAAAAAAAAAAGTTCCAAAATTTCTTTATTTTGGCTTTCAAAACTGACTTCAAAATGAATTCTAAAAACATTTTTGAAATGTAGTTTAAAATGGTTTGTAAAATGAGATCTTAAAGAGAAAGCTTCGAAAAACATATTTGTTGCCAAATCTTTGTTCATCCATCCTCCTTCTCATATTCTCATCACGTCATCACTTTTTCGTCCTGAAAGGAACCTTGTCCATTAATCCTAAACTCATTTTCCTTTCTCCCTTTATCTCATATATATATATATATATATATATATATATATATATATATATATATATATATATATATATATATATATATTTCCTTTGTCTATATCTTTAATCTTTTGCACGTCATTTATTCTCAAACATGCAAGAACCACCAGGCGCATATGAACTCATCTCCACCCACGTGCCACTACCAAGCAAAATTGAATCGACCATTCAACCTTCCAAGCCCCATTTTCCATTATTGCTCCACTTGATTTTGTTCCTCCGTACTTCATGGCTTACACGTGAATAGCCCAATAAACAATTCAATCATGCCATTACGTACATGCATGCTACAAATATCTCTATCCTTAATCTACATGGGCTGCTTGCATTATTGATGCACCAGCGCATGCAGCTGCATGTTTGCTTACTATCTTTTCATCTACCTTGTGCTGACGTTGTGGATATTCCTCCCGGAAACGATGGATGACTGCTGGAGTTCTTTGTAACTGCTCAGCTCATCAATAAGTAAAACTGGTTGCCCACTTGCTCCATGCATCTTAATCTCAGCAATCAGCATTCAACACTGGCCGATCACTTCTCCTTGTTGCCTGGCCCTTCTGTTCCGTCACTTACAGCTGTAAAAGGCAGGCCATAGCACATTCTCAGCGCTGCTAATTCACAACTCAAAGCTCTCCATCTCCTTCACCGTCTGTGCCCCAAAATGTGCGTTTGCCATCAGCCTATCCTGGATTGGTGTGGACGCTCGCTACCGTCGTGCTTTGTGCTGGGTTCTTCATCTCCGTACTGAGCTGCATCGTCGCTTCTACCTCAGCATCATAGATCACCATCGTTTCGCCGTTAATCACGGCACATAGGTGAGAGGCTTTGCAACGCCCCTTTTCATTTCCCACCTATCTGCAATCCTTCATGCTGCCATGCTCACCGCAGGCATGTGTTCATGGCCGGCAACTCGTGTCGCCATCTCGCTGATGATCCCAGAGCATAGGTGAGAAGTCTTCATGTGCTGCTCCTATCTATCTTCCAATAAGCCTTCTTTTTTTGTGGCTAATAACCTGGTACATATTCTAATGATGCATATATAGTCCATATCCTGTTAAGAATCATCCATACGCTGCTTGCATCGTTATTTCCTTACTGCAACCCGTACATTTGTTCTCTTGCAGTAGTTTTTACATTACGAAATCCTGCACAAATCCTCATGTAGCTGAACATCTTGTTCCAGAACCCTCCAAGCTAGTACCAATCACGTGCTTTCCATATACGCCAGCTTAATTTATCTATGCCTGCATCTACTCAACGTAGACAAGTACACAAGCTAATAAGCCCATATATAGATCGAAATACCTTGATTATTCCCTTGATGATGTCATCTCCTCGTCATGTTGATGCCATATATACGTCTTCTTTTCCTTCAAAAATATAATCCCGATATTTCTATAAATATCCCTACCAATCCAAACTCTTATCTTTTATCCTATCTAGTTTCTATGTTGGCGCCTTATAATATTCCATCGCTAGTCGTCCATGATAGATAATCATATTTCTGTTTTCATATCCATGACCTTGCATCTTAAGCAATCTTGCCCTTGAACTTTCTTTTTGTCACTGTGTTCATCGAACCTTGCCATAATTCCTTCCATGATTTAATTAATTAAGTTTATAAAACTATTAATTTTGTATTTGAATCTTTCCAACTTCAAAAGCTCATAATTATTTAACGGTACCTCTATTTAGTTTGTTTTTGCGCTCACGCGATCGTAGGATCACGCCTTCACGTTAGAACCGTTTTTAGCTTGTTTTTGTAATTCATGGTGTAATGTTTCTAGGTTTAATCATTGTGCTTGTACCGGATGTTGCGCTCTATAGAAGAGAAGATGCGCAAGGATGATCCAGAAGCCATAGTCCGAAAAGTCTGAGCAGATAATTGGAGGCAAGTGTAACATGAGTTCCCTTGCTACCTGATAACCTTATAATCATTTCATATGCATGTGTCTAATATGATGCTAAGGACTTTACCTAGTACTTTTGTACCCTCTTCCTTGTTACCTTGGGTTTATGCATATAGGTAGTTTTGCTTAGCTTGCAGTCACCAAATATTATAATGTTAATCCTGATTAATGACTTATGAAATCATTGGATAAAATGGTGCTTTTCGGCAACATGGACAGAAAGGGAGTTAGAGCATTGGGCCTTGTTGGGTGCTCTAGTCTGCCCTCCGTAAGGACTGAATCTTAAAGCGGCAACCTAGGACATCCGTACAGCCTTGAGAATCAAAGTGGGCACGATCTTAGTCGTATAACTAGTTTTCTCTAGCTTGTTAATAGTTACCGAAAGTTTTCGGCGCAAGAGGGGGGACTAGGTTGCAGAATGGCTTCTTGCCTGTCAAGGTGAGTACTGGGCTGCGGTCATGGTGTGCCACTCTTGAAGGGGGGCTCCATTCGCCTAGACGCTGAAACCTCGCGGCTACTAACTTGTTAGGGTAATTAGTGAAAGGCTTCGTAGTGAGACTCTGCCACGCCTCCTAGGAAGAGGTATTGTGGGCTTTGCAAACCTCGGCACATGGGAATCATGACTCAAGGTGAAAGTGTACACACTCTGCAGAGTTTGATCAAACTGATATATCAGCCGTGCTCACGGCCACGAGCGGCCTGGATCCTTTTCGAGATAGATGGTTCTATGGATGGTTTGGGATATGATTAATGTTGATGGTGATAACTAATTATATTCACATGGGAGCCATAAGCATAACTTAGAAACATAGGCATAATAAATAAAATATAACCAACTAAAAATGCTTACCGCAATACAACCAAGTCAAGCCTTCTTGAGCCTTGCATAACCTCATGGTATACTTGCTGAGCATGGTGAGCTGACGCTTGTTGTTGTCACCAATAAAAATCCCGGATGGATACCAGATGGTGATTCAAGTGAAGAGTTTCTTGCGGAGTCCATGAGTACTAGGCGAGTGCTTCCCCCAGTCAACCGTCCCTATGGAGTATGAAGCCCCAAAGAGAAAATTAAGAATAGTTTCCGCTATGTTTTTATAATAGTTGTAAGTCTTGTTGTAACTATGTTCGATATATAATAAAGCAATGTTCATGATATTCTCCATATTTGTCGCTATATGTGTCGTGTGGACATCCTGGGCACACATATAGTTAGTGCTTGGTATTCTTCGGAAAACCGGATGCGACAAAGTGGTATCAGAGCAGTGTTGACTGTAGGACGCTCAGCCTAGTTAGAATTGGTCATTTTTTTAAACTTATTTTGGTAAAAACTAATCTGGGCTTCCTCACCCTTAATGCTTTGTGAAAAATAAAGATACTCTTTACCAGAAACCTCTCGTTTCCCCAAGATTCAAGAAGACGTCTGTGATGTTGAAGATTCTACGTCAACAAGATTCATCACCAAGGAGATTGAAGAGTTCAAGCTCGCTAAGCCTAAGCCCGTTATAAGAAGTTTTTACCCCAGCGCTTTTTACGCTAGCAACGACTAAGTTGAGTGTTATTGTGTTCTCGGCTAAGGCTAATATCATGTTAGTGTGTTCCTTCACGGTTGAATGTTTTGTTATGATGTCCATGTGTGATTTGACTCTTTCTAATGAGTGCCTCTTCACTGAATCTCGGGACGAGATTCCTGTTAAGGGGGTAGTTTGTCACACCCCAAAATTTTTATTTTGGGATGTGAATAGAAAACACTAAATAAAATAAATGGATTTATGAATTTTCTAAAATTTTCCAAGTTTTAAATAGCTTGACAACTTAAAAAGTGCAAAATTTTAATTTTCTCTCTTTAAAAATTAATTTGATATGTTTGTTGCATTCATGCTGAGGGCATTAAATTCTATAGAGTGAAAAATGAATTTTAAAACTCATTTAAGCCTCGAATATGTTTTGCTCTATTTATTAAAAAAAATAATGTTTGAGTTTTAAAAGTCCTTGATAGAATAATTTAAATTTAAATGTATTTCAAATTAAGTTAAAAAAAACCTAAAAAGAATGGTTCAAAAACAAATTTCGAAAATAAGCTTGAATATTATATGCAAATCATATTTTTTTTTAAAAAGTTCCAAAATTTCTTTATTTTGGCTTTCAAAACTGACTTCAAAATGAATTCTAAAAACATTTTTGAAATGTAGTTTAAAATGGTTTGTAAAATGAGATCTTAAAGAGAAAGCTTCGAAGCTTTGTTGCCAAATCTTTGTTCATCCATCCTCCTTCTCATATTCTCATCACGTCATCACTTTTTCGTCCTGAAAGGAACCTTGTCCATTAATCCTAAACTCATTTTCCTTTCTCCCTTTATCTCATATATATATATATATATAGGACTGCGCTAAATAGTACCCAGGGTACTGAATAATATTCAGTACCCGAGCCCCGCGCCAACCCGCGTACGCTGAGCATCCGGCCCGACGTTTCCCTCGCACGAACAGCTTTTCCGTTTTTCTTTCACTACATTCACGTGGTTTTTCAATTTTTTTCGTCGTTGGATTTTTTCGATTTGCCTACTTCTGGCCGATTTTTTTTTGTTTCCGACTGCTTTTTTTGTGTTTCTGGCCGGTTTTTTTTTCCTTTCGTGCCTGTTGCTCACTCACGACTGTGTTTCCGATCAATTTTTTTTTGTTTCTGTCCAGTTGTAGTCATTTTTTCCCGCTAGGCCTGCAGGGATGCATATATTTGGCCGTTTTTTTCCTTTCTATACCAGGTTGCTTGTGATGAATTACTTGTCAACAATAATAATTCATTATGTAAACTATAAATATTATTTTAATTTGATCGGTACCAACATATCTTGTCAACAATAATAGTACATGATACTAATCACAAATAGTACTACTTGGTTCGTTATCATAGTTACAAAGAATCTATAGGCCTACTCTTTGGGACAACTTGAACCAAAAACTGTAACGAAGAGGAATTCCACAGCTTGATTCTTTCAAAAAAAAACACTCCACAAGTTGATCACAACGAGGAGATTTAGATCCCCCAAAGGTGCAGATACACTCATTTGTTTTTGAAGAACTGCAATGATGATGCACATGCATCCAAGTGCTTCCTTGATGAACTGAAATCTGCATCATTGAGGGCTCTTTGGATGTCATTTGTAGTTTGCAACAATGCAACACAACTTTTCCTACCTGATTATAGATCCCCATTCACCAAACACTTGGGATGCTGCTAACATTGACCTTCATTTGCATAGCACCCAGACCCAACTTGTTAACACATCCATTAAGTACAAAGGCATTATGACAGTTGCTTCTTAAAAAACCTGCAATAGAAGATACATGTATAAATTCATGAAGTAATTGATTGCTTGTCTCAGAGACAAATTCAATAGTCAATAAAAGCTAAAAAAACATTAGATTGTATTTCTTTAATTTTTTGTATTGCTAATTTGATCTGCTTGTGCTAAAAAAACTATGGAACCATAGAAACCTCAAATATTTTCTGCCAAACTAGCCTAGTCACAGATATTGTCATGTGTGACCATATAAAACTTCCATTATATTTAATCTAGCATAGAATTAGATCAATTATTGATAATGCATATATACATGCAAAAAGGTCTCTATCTTACATAATGAAGTGAGTGATCCATAAAAAATCTCAATTGTTTGCAATTATGATCAAACATTTGCACTTCCCAGAACTTGATCCAAAGCAAGGCATTTTCTTGTAATAATAGATAAAACATGGATCTGCAGCCTTCTCTGTGAACAGTCTAGGGGAGTAGCTGGTGAAGGCTGCTGCAAAAGGGAAACGCCTCGGATCTACAGACACAAGAGCACAAAAATAAGCAATAAACAACAGTGATGAAAATATTGGCTCTGAATAGGATAGACGATTTAAAATAGTATAGTGGACTTGCAGAACAGCATGATGATCACAGGGAAATGACCAAGGTTAAGTACATACACATCCAAGAAAGAAGGTTAGTGCAATTGTCTCTAAATAGGTTGATCGAGATTGTAAAGGTTATATTAAGCTAAAAAACCAGGTATCTTCGTATTGCCATATACGAACTCCAGAACCTGGTATTGTCCTACAAAAAATTAAAGTAGAAAACTAAAATGGGCTTGACACAATTGAGTCAGGGGAAATCGAAAGGGTCTGTAATTTGAAAGAAGGTGAACAATTAAGTATTTTTTAATTGTATTGCAATTTGTGCTGTAAACAGGCCGGTTTATTGCAATGGGAAAATAAGTCTTTGACCTAAAAGAAAATGACAATTGAATTGAACAAAGATAGTAGAATGGAGGGTACAGAAAACAGAGAAAACATATGAAACATGTGTGGAATGTTTTCAAATCGTCTAATCAATCCTAGTCGCCATGGCACTGATCAGCCCGACTAATCACGACTAATCGCGACTAATTGTAGTGTATAGCTGATCGCCATGGCACCGATCAGCCCGACTAATAGCGACTAACCACGATTAGTGAGACGACTTGATAACCTGCGGATGAGAAATTGCGAATACTTTCAAGAATAGTTCGTGTCTAGGTACTAATCTGATGTTTGTAGGAAACGAAACCTATCATTTACAAGAAGTAACTTTGGAGAAGGAAAATTAGCAAAACAAAATGTATAGATCACATTGTAATCACAAGCAGGTATAGCTGCAGTAGGAATAAATCAAATACCTGAATAAAAAAATTGGCCATTCCAATCCAAAACCACTTTAGATGGACAGAACATCATCCAAATCTTAAATGTTTAAATGTTTCATTCATTGTTAAAACAATAGCTATTGTGTCTTTGTGGATACATTGTGACCATATACATCCTTAAGTCTTAGCAATAAAAGTTCGATTTTCAAATCACATTGATTCTTGAGTTGGATCCACAAATATTTATGCCCAAATTTATTGCTACCATAAAAATTCATTTGTCATACGACAAATATAGATTCCATCCCAAGAGTACTTTGTTGAGTAGATAAAAATACATGCTCTCATGCATCATTAAAAAGATAAGACCAGACCAACCCACTCAAGAAAATCATATTTGACCAAAAAGCATTAATTCTAGCACATAGCTAAATGCAAAAGGCATTATCTGAACAAATTGTATATCACCTTAGCATGCTTCAGCATTAATATTTTGCCAAATGAAATATTGTGTTTTATTTTCGTGAGCAAGGATTTATCCTAACACTATGATTGTCCATTTTGGTCATAAAGACTTAATTCTATTAAAAAATGACTGCATCTCAGCCAATTTGATGTCTAGTTCGACTATAAAACCTATCCATCTCATGACAAAACACATATGAACTAGTAAGACCCAACATCATACATCATCATTGTGAACCTCACACCAGAATTGCAGCAAAGTTTTTCATTGTTTAAGAGCACTACGAGGTCACCACTGCTAATGAAGGCAACACAAACTGCTACTACATCTTGAAGGCAGAGCTGCCAGCACCGCTAAAGATGGGTAGGAGTAAGTAACTTACAGACTTGGTAACCAAACTCTTGGTCAATACATCACAAAAAAAGTATCAGAGTTTCTTTGAAAATAGGCAAGCAAGATGCTGTGACAGTATGGCAGGTGCCGATACGAACAAATATGGCACAACATGGCAGGTGCCAATGCGAAAAAACAAGCTTCCATGATCAGCTAAGTGTGATATCCGATCCATTGCTTTATAGTTCCTATAACTAGCATATAATGTTTCACAAAGAATAAAGAATTATCTTTGTAGCCATAAGTATTTCCAATATATAAGAAAAAAGTAGTGATGGGCTGATGGCATAGTTAATCTGAAGCATTAGCTGAATAAAAAACTGAAAAGGGACTAGCATGTTATATAGCTCGGCAAAACAAGTAGTATTCATGTTCTATTTTGCAAGAAATACAATCACCTGCGCATAAGTTATATAACAGAAGAAGGAGCACTACAACACTGGATACTGACCTGGTCTTGCACGCTATTGATATTCTTCCACTTTGTCAGCGATGCATGTGGAGTGGATTCAGTGATAGCACAAGTCATTCGGATAGAAGGTAGCCAATTAATCTGTGAATCCGAATAAAAATACTTTATACTTACCAATCTAGAAAATAAATCTCAGGAAACAAATCTAATCAGTCATAAGTTTGCTGGAATCACACATATATGAGCATTTACACTCTGAAAAAAAGCAAGTTGCACATCTTGTGTTCTTATTCACAAATAAAAAATCTCCTAGATTTCGGCAAAAACCAAAACAAATCATGGGGTATGAGATATAATTAAACGATAGCAGAAGATAGGACCACCTGGTCACCAGCTTGCTTGTGGCATCGTCGCGTGAGGTAGGTCATGGGCCACCCGGTCGCCGGCTTGTTCCTATGGTGGTGCGTCGTCATGTGAGGCAGGTCAGCGAGCATGAGTGGCCGCCGTTCACATATACGCCGAAAGCATACCACGGATCCAAAAAAAGACCACACCAGGGTGACGCCAAGGCCGGCATGAGCTATGGCTTGTGTAACCTCGGCCGACATGAAAAACAAGAATATGCAATTGTATAATGAAGCAACAATCCTAATCCAAAATACATCGGATCGGGATACCTACCAATCCTAATCCAAAATACAACAGATCAGGATACCTACCTGAATGCCGTGGTCCAGAACTCCGGTAGGCGGGGGTGGGATGTGGATGGGCGGCGCCGACGGGGAAGGGATGTGGAGGGGTGGCGCAGATGGAGCAGGGATGTGGATGGGCACCGGAAAGTTGACGGTCAGCAACGACGGGGGTGGATTGAGACCGGCGACAGTTGTGGGTGCGCAGAGGAGCAGCGCTGGCGGTGTGTGAGCAGAGGAGCAGCGCCGAATGCGGAAGAGTCGAGGGGCGGCGGCGGCGGGAGGTGGTACGAAGTGGTGGTAGGAGAGGGAACGGATGGCTGGTGCCGGCGGGGTGAGGGAAAGACGGAGCAGACGGGATCTGGAAACTGAAACCGCAGAGAAATTGTGGGCGAGTGGGGGGAGCTTCGGAGCTGGTATGGTGTGCTGCTCGACCTCATTGGTGAGTGGGCCGGGCCTGTGACCCACAGTCCCGAACGGCGGGGCAGGCCTGTTTGGCAGTCTTATCAGGACACTGGGTACTGATTATTATTCAGTACCCAGGGTACAATATATATATATATATATATATATATATATATATATATATCCTTTGTCTATATCTTTAATCTTTTGCACGTCATTTATTCTCAAACATGCAAGAACCACCAGGCGCATATGAACTCATCTCCACCCACGTGCCACTACCAAGCAAAATTGAATCGACCATTCAACCTTCCAAGCCCCATTTTCCATTATTGCTCCACTTGATTTTGTTCCTCCGTACTTCATGGCTTACACGTGAATAGCCCAATAAACAATTCAATCATGCCATTACGTACATGCATGCTACAAATATCTCTATCCTTAATCTACATGGGCTGCTTGCATTATTGATGCACCAGCGCATGCAGCTGCATGTTTGCTTACTATCTTTTCATCTACCTTGTGCTGACGTTGTGGATATTCCTCCCGGAAACGATGGATGACTGCTGGAGTTCTTTGTAACTGCTCAGCTCATCAATAAGTAAAACTGGTTGCCCACTTGCTCCATGCATCTTAATCTCAGCAATCAGCATTCAACACTGGCCGATCACTTCTCCTTGTTGCCTGGCCCTTCTGTTCCGTCACTTACAGCTGTAAAAGGCAGGCCATAGCACATTCTCAGCGCTGCTAATTCACAACTCAAAGCTCTCCATCTCCTTCACCGTCTGTGCCCCAAAATGTGCGTTTGCCATCAGCCTATCCTGGATTGGTGTGGACGCTCGCTGCCGTCGTGCTTTGTGCTGGGTTCTTCATCTCCGTACTGAGCTGCATCGTCGCTTCTACCTCAGCATCATAGATCACCATCGTTTCGCCGTTAATCACGGCACATAGGTGAGAGGCTTTGCAACGCCCCTTTTCATTTCCCACCTATCTGCAATCCTTCATGCTGCCATGCTCACCGCAGGCATGTGTTCATGGCCGGCAACTCGTGTCGCCATCTCGCTGATGATCCCAGAGCACAGGTGAGAAGTCTTCATGTGCTGCTCCTATATCTATCTTCCAATAAGCCTTCTTTTTTTGTGGCTAATAACCTGGTACATATTCTAATGATGCATATATAGTCCATATCCTGTTAAGAATCATCCATACGCTGCTTGCATCGTTATTTCCTTACTGCAACCCGTACATTTGTTCTCTTGCAGTAGTTTTTACATTACGAAATCCTGCACAAATCCTCATGTAGCTGAACATCTTGTTCCAGAACCCTCCAAGCTAGTACCAATCACGTGCTTTCCATATACGCCAGCTTAATTTATCTATGCCTGCATCTACTCAACGTAGACAAGTACACAAGCTAATAAGCCCATATATAGATCGAAATACCTTGATTATTCCCTTGATGATGTCATCTCCTCGTCATGTTGATGCCATATATACGTCTTCTTTTCCTTCAAAAATATAATCCCGATATTTCTATAAATATCCCTACCAATCCAAACTCTTATCTTTTATCCTATCTAGTTTCTATGTTGGCGCCTTATAATATTCCATCGCTAGTCGTCCATGATAGATAATCATATTTCTGTTTTCATATCCATGACCTTGCATCTTAAGCAATCTTGCCCTTGAACTTTCTTTTTGTAACTGTGTTCATCGAACCTTGCCATAATTCCTTCCATGATTTAATTAATTAAGTTTATAAAACTATTAATTTTGTATTTGAATCTTTCCAACTTCAAAAGCTCATAATTATTTAACGGTACCTCTATTTAGTTTGTTTTTGCGCTCACGCGATCGTAGGATCACGCCTTCACGTTAGAACCGTTTTTAGCTTGTTTTTGTAATTCATGGTGTAATGTTTCTAGGTTTAATCATTGTGCTTGTACCGGATGTTGCGCTCTATAGAAGAGAAGATGCGCAAGGATGATCCAGAAGCCAAAGTCCGAAAAGTCTGAGCGGATAATTGGAGGCAAGTGTAACATGAGTTCCCTTGCTACTTGATAACCTTATAATCACTTCATATGCATGTGTCTAATATGATGCTAAGGACTTTACCTAGTACTTTTGTACCCTCTTCCTTGTTACCTTGGGTTTATGCATATGGGTAGTTTTGCTTAGCTTGCAGTCACCAAATATTATAATGTTAATCCTGATTAATGACTTATGAAATCATTGGATAAAATGGTGCTTTTCGGCAACATGGACAGAAAGGGAGTTAGAGCATTGGGCCTTGTTGGGTGCTCTAGTCTGCCCTCCGTAAGGACTGAATCTTAAAGCGGCAACCCAGGACATCCGTACAGCCGATCTTAGTCGTATAACTAGTTTTCTCTAGCTTGTTAGTAGTTACCGAAAGTTTTCGGCGCAAGAGGGGGGCTAGGTTGCAGAATGGCTTCTTGCCTGTCAAGGTGAGTACTGGGCTGCGGTCATGGTGTGCCACTCTTGAAGGGGGGCTCCATACGCCTAGACGCTGAAACCTCGCGGCTACTAACTTGTTAGGGTAATTAGTGAAAGGCTTCGTAGTGAGACCCTGCCACGCCTCCTAGGAAGAGGTATTGTGGGCTTTGCAAACCTCGGCACATGGGAATCATGACTCAAGGTGAAAGTGTACACACTCTGCAGAGTTTGATCAAACTGATATATCAGCCGTGCTCACGGTCACGAGCGGCCTGGATCCTTTTCGAGATAGATGGTTCTATGGATGGTTTGGGATATGATTAATGTTGATGGTGATAACTAATTATATTCACATGGGAGCCATAAGCATAACTTAGAAACATAGGCATAATAAATAAAATATGACCAACTAAAAATGCTTACCGCAGTACAACCAAGTCAAGCCTTCTTGAGCCTTGCATAACCTCATGGTATACTTGCTGAGCATGGTGAGCTGACGCTTGTTGTTGTCACCAATAAAAATCCCGGATGGATACCAGATGGTGATTCAAGTGAAGAGTTTCTTGCGGAGTCCATGAGTACTAGGCGAGTGCTTCCCCCAGTCAACCGTCCCTATGGAGTATGAAGCCCCAAAGAGAAAATTAAGAATAGTTTCCGCTATGTTTTTATAATAGTTGTAAGTCTTGTTGTAACTATGTTCGATATATAATAAAGCAATGTTCATGATATTCTCCATATTTGTCGCTATATGTGTCGTGTGGACATCCTGGGCACACATATAGTTAGTGCTTGGTATTCTTCGGAAAACCGGGTGCGACAGCCGAGCCGAGGGAGGAGAGAAGGAGCCAGCCTGTGTGCTGGTTTTTCGTTTTTCCATTTTCCAAAAATGTGAATTATTTAGGTTTGCTAAATTAGTGAAAATTTTTGTATAACCTCTATGTATTGTGTACTATTTAAGAAAAATATTAAATGCCAATTTTGATTACATTTTGTAAGTTAATTAATTAGCTCATTTAATTATTAAATGGCTTTTACATAATTTTCCTAGGCTTAATTAATTGTCCAAAAATCATGAAAATTTTTTACCACTTAATTATGATATAAGCTTCCTAAAATTAAAATTTTAGCTTAATTAGACTAAGTTGATTTTATTCTTAATTTATGCTTTATTATTAATTAGTTAATCATTTAATTATGGCTTAATAATTAGGTTTGTTTGACTTTATGATTGAGTGTTGACTTTAGGTCATTAACCCTTAATGACCTTTAGCATTCTTAATTGATTGTTTAAGCTCTCCTAATTATGTTGTTTAGGCTTAATTAGTGTTATTTCATGTGTGTAACGAAATTCTTTAATGAAGTGATTAGCGTAATCAGACCCTAGGTTAGGGTTAGGTTAGAAGCTTTTGTTGTTCAACTGTACCATGAAGGAAAATTGTACTCAAGTTGTTAACTTTGTTATGCATCCATCGAGCATCATGTTTATTACTTCATCATCTTAAGCATGCATTATCGTCACGTGTAGTCCCCGTGAACGAGGAGGTTGCCAAAGTAGGGTTTGACATCTACGGTACTGATCCAGAGCCCGAGATTCCCGTCGACCAAGGCAAGCTCCGGTTACATTCAACCATTCCTTGTGTTTTGAAAAGTTTTACTTCACTTATATTACTGCTTTATTGCACTAAGTGATAGGAGTTGAGTGATAACCTAATTACTGCATTACCATCCTTGATACTTCGATATCATCCTTGATACTGTTTTTATTTGAAAATGCTTAGTATGCTTAGCCATGCTTAATGAGAAAACTTTAAAAATGTTAAGCAAAGTTTGAAGGGTTGTTGGACAACCGCTTAATGAATAATGATGGTGATAATCTGAGACTAGTCGGTGGACTTGCATCGGGAAAGGAGTCCCCATGTAGTGTATCCGACTGAGTCAGTTAAGGACCGTACCGCTGTAGGCCCACCTATGTTTCGAGACTTTGCAACTGATCACATGCTCCGGTAAGCCTAAGACCTCGGTAATGCCAACATGTGAATGGCTAACCGCGCACTGGGAGTGGAGAGATGGCGAGAGTAGTGTGTACCTTCGTAGCCAATGGCTGGATTGGAGGTGTATTGTACTCTCGGGTGGCGCTAGACCCGGTCATGCGTTGGAGGATCCGAGTGAAGGTTGATATATGTTGGTTAGAGTCCTACATATGTCGTGTGGTTAGAGATCCCCAGCTGGGTTTAATCGATTCGAATCATTGCTGCTCCTCGGTTAAGGAGACTCGATCGCCTGACCTACATCGTAGTTAAGAAATGGAACTTTGGTTGGAGAATCAGAAAGATACTAAATGAGTTATATAATCTAGATTAGGATCACTTACATTATGTTGATAAATAATACTGGAATAAAACCTTGATCTTAAGGATTCACTATTAGTAGCTTTTATGCAAAAGAACCTTGATTCTTACTGGAACCTCACCTTGATTTCCCTGAGCTTGCATTCCTGAGTCATTTTCACCCGGTTTTGTCGGTTAAGTCTTGTTGAGTACTTTTGTACTCAGGGTTTGTTAAACCCCCGTTGCAGGTGCGTCTCATGAGCAGGTGTGTTTTGGACCCTGTTGCATGACAGTCATTGCGGTGAGCGATGACGAGTAAGATGTTTGGCTCTTGGGCAGAGCGTCGCATTTTGGTGTTGTAATAATGTTAATAATGCTACTCCACTACTATGGTTGTAACACTAAACTTAAGTTTTGTAAGTTTGGTATATCGGGTTTGTAAACTTATGTAAGACTTCCGCTTTTGTACTCTGATGTAATTTATTATATAAACTGTTATAATACTGTAATGCCTCTGAAATGTGATCCTGCTCGGAAGATCGTGGATGATTTGGGTTTCCCGAGGACACCCGACATGCTTCTTAAGTTCTGTGGTACACATGTACAGTGGTGAGGTCTTTAAGACGATAACAAGTACATGTGGACCATAGTAATTAGGAGGTTCTGCCACAGTTGCTTACGGACTCTTGTTGTTGTAAAACATGCGGACTCTATCTAAAAGGAAAGGAGAAGGAAGCATTCTAATCCTAGTCCGTTTGTACGGAACCCGAATAATCTTATAATCAGACTCCATATCCGTCTAGACATGAACTATTATAATTCGTATAAGCACGGACTATATATATATATACAAGGTAGTTAAAGAGAGACGTACCAAAAAAATGGTCTGAAATTTTATCTCTTTATTATTAGGTATAGAGTTGCTCTTAATTAAGAAGTTGGTACCACAATGGCTGTTGAAATGATGCCATCGAGGAGTTTGCGCGATTGTTGAAAAAGGAAGAGGCATGGTAAGGGCATCTCCAAGAGTTTTCAAACCCCACTCCCAATCTTGATTTCTTTGGCAGATTAAAATAAACCGCTCTCCAATAACTCCTATCTAAACTCCCAATCTTTCCGCACTTGGGATAATTGACCAATCACACGGAAATATATGCTCATATCAATCGGCCAATCTTGAGAAGGCCGTGGGGAAGAATATAAAGAGTAAGGACAGAGTTCCAAATACAAATGTGCAAAAACAAAGAAAGTATAAAACTGTATGGGGTGATTTGAAAATAGCCCGAAACTCCGGATGCAAAATGTCTTTTATATTTTAGGAATGAGATTTTGGAAACGGTTAGAGGAACCCGACAAATATGCTCCCAACTTTTTTTTCAACCACTTGAAAAATCCATTAATTTATCTTTTTTTAGAACTACTGGAGACGCTCTCGAAGGCAGAGCGTAAATTGTTGGTAAAAATAGAATGATATTATATTATATTATATTATATTATATTATATTACTACATCACACACTTTTGAAAACATACAACGGGGTTGTTTAGTTGGTGAAAAAGTTTGGGTTCGGCTACTGTAGCACTTTTCGTTTTATTTGACAAAATTTATCCAATTATGGACTAACTAGGCTCAAAAGATTCGTTTCGACATTTACAGACAAACTGTGTAATTAGTTATTTTTTTTACCTACATTTAATGTTCCATGCATGTGTCTAAAGATTCAATGTGACGGGTACTGCGCAAACTTTTTTGGGTTGGGGGAGGAACTACAGGCACAACATCACGCACTTATTCTTGATGCTAGGTGTGCGATTGCACAGGCTACCCAACGTACGGCACACGAGTAAGCACCGAACAGTTTTGAGAACCCAACGCCACTGGACAACGACATCACAACAGTCCCCTGAGCGGTAGGACACAACGGACATCACACACGAGCCCCACCAAGGACAGACAGAAGAATTAATGCAAGGGCTGGATCGGGGAGTGTCCTAGGCTGCTTTGAGGCTGGAAATGAACTGCTGCATGCTGCGGTAGCTGGTGCCACCCTCTGCGACGGCCTTGGCTGCTTCCTCGCCGGTCCTCGTCGCCCTTGCCCTGACCGCCGCGTCGGACATGACCTCCTTCACTTTCTTCCTGATCTCCTCCGCGGTCACCAGCCAGTCCTCCCCGTCCCAGCTCCAGTGCTCCATCCACACCCCGACCCCGCCGCTCACCGCTACCATGGCGTTCACGCGGTGGTCGCCGCCTCGGGGCCACGCCAGCAGCGGCATGCCGGCGGCAGCCGCCTCCGTCACCGAGTTCCACCCGCTGTGGCTTAGGTACAGGCCCACGGATGGGTGCTTCAGCAGAGCCTCCTGGTCCACCCACGCCTTGGTCACTAGGCCGTGCTGCCCCTGCTGCAGTCGCTCCAGGAACCCCTCGCCGAGCACGTCCGTCAGCTCGGCGCTATCGTCCCTGTCCACCTTTGTGGTTTTGAGCACCCAAAGGAACCGGCAGCCGCTCGCCTCCAGCCCGGCGGCGATCTCCCTGATCTGTGCATGGCTCACGGCGCTGCGGTTGCCGAACGCGACATACACCACTGACCGCGCTGGCTGCTTGTCAAGCCATGCGACGGGGGAGGAGTCTTCTTCCTTCTCGACGTTAGCAGCAGCTGAGTTGTTGTGCTGCTGCGACCTGAGCGGGCCGATGGCGTACACCGGTGGGAACCCGGGGACGACCTTGCCATCTCTCAGGGCGGCGAGCGCCGCCGGCTCCAAGGCGTCGAACGTGTTGACCAGAAAGCCGTCGGCGTTGACGATCTCGCGGCCGTTGTCGATGAACTGCTTGGTGAAGAGTTTGTTGAGGTCGAGCAGCGGCTGCGGGAGACAAGACCGCGGGATGCGACGCACGCCGGGGATGTCGACGTCGCCGACGCCGCCAGCTAGCCCCTGCTCGTGCTGCTCAGCCTTCTCCTTCTTGTCGAGGTGTAGAGGGAAGTAGGAATTGAGCGAGAGCATGGTGGCGCAGGAGATGAAGAGGACGTGGCACGGGACACCGAGCTCCTTGGCGATAGGGATGACGTAGGAGGTCAGGGTCACGTCTGTAATGACGGCCGAGACGCGCGGGGCGGCGCCGGCAATGAGCGGGCCAAGGAGGTGTGCTGAGCGGCGTAGGGCCTCCCATCGGACAATGAACGGGTCGCGGTCGTGGCTTGGGAGCTCGGACGCGTCCAACGGCAGGAGGTGGAGGTCGACGCGGCGGACGCGGGGGAGGGCAGCGAACAGGCTGCTGAAGTGGTCGGCCTCGGCGGCAGAGACGGTAGGAAGAACGGTCACCACGGAGATGTCGACGTCTTCGTCGTGCCCAGCGAGAGACGCGATGAAGCGGAAGAACGGGAGGAGGTGGCCCATGCCGGCACTCGGGATGAACATGACATGCGGGCGTGCGCCGCCGTCGAGCTCTCCCAGGCTCTTCGTTGCCGGCGTGGCCATGGCCGAAAGCTTGGTTGATGTGCGGTGGTGAACTATGGAGCCAACTATATGGAGCGGGGTGAAGTGGCGATGGAGAGTTGGGAGTCTTCTTTTTAATCTGGACTTCCCACGTGACTTAACAGATGATGTCGCTGTGAGTACCCTACATTACTGTTAGGACATGCATGTCTCGTGTGTCGTTGAGCGTGGCGTTGATGAGCCGGAGCATTTACTCTTGACGGGCTTCACCATCAGCTTGAACGTATGTGCTGTATATATGCACACATAAAAATTCATGGCTCCAGGGTAACGTACGGACATATATCTAGTAAATCAAATTATTTAAAGGTATTAAATAGTATCTCACCAATTATTGTGTACCAACAACAATTGTCATTTAGTTGCAGCGTCATCCACACTACTATCTCGCTCCGTACCACAAAAAAGTTTCAAAATTTATCCAATAGGAAAAAATAGTATATAGAACGAATTAGCCGGAGACCTAGCAATTATATCTCTACAATCTCTACAAGTAAAAAAAACCTCCGGTGCGGCAATCGCCCAACCAGTAGAAGGAAACACCTATGAGTAAATTCCATCGGGCACTCCCCCCTTGCTCCCCCAATACGTGCCCACCCGGTGATTCACCTCCATCCCTCGAAACCAGGGCCACCCGATGGCTTTCGCATGCGCCCTCTGCCGAAGAGGAAATGAAGCCCCAGATTTCGTTCACAAATCCTATCGGCCGTTGCTCTAGGGCGCGCGCCTGTCCTCGACATTCCCAAAGAACAACTCCACCAGATCTCTCATATTGCATCTCCTATAAGTTGCTTTCACAGAATACCCAAGCTTAAATCAGTTTAGGATATAGGAGAGTACCGTCACACTAGATTACCTAAATCTTGTCTCCTATATTTCTTCAGGGATAGGGGAGAGGGAGTTGTCCCCCTTTATTTAGGAGAGATGATGCCTATTTTAGGACATCTCTTAAAAATTATAGGTATAGGAGACGTGATAGAAGATTTGCTGCAGCTATTCATCTCTTAAAACACTACTTTTTAAGTATAGTAGATTGGATAGAATATCTGATGGAGATGCTCTAATCTTCGCACCAAATCCCATGGCGGCCACCCTCACACCCGCCGACGCCTTCGCCAGCCACCCTCCTCCTGATGCACCACACTTGGGCGGCCTCCGTCATTGCCATTGCCCTCACAGTCCCACTCGATGCATGCACTGCTGGTGGGGCTCAGGGAGGACTATAGCAAGGTCCCCTGCCGTCGCGCTCTACCCTCACCCTCGCGTCAGTGCATGTGCTACTCGTGGGGCTTGGCGAGTATCCGTCGTCGCCATCGCCTGCCACAATCGCATGTCGTCACGATCCCTCGATCTCCTCCCTCAATCCTATACCCGAGCACATAGATGACCGCCACCCAAGCGCAGAGGAGTACGCCTCACTCGATCGTCCCTCTGAATCTATATCTTGCGAGAGCAGTTCCCCACTGAGCGTCTCTCCCTCATCCCCTACCAAAAGCCGCCCCTATTCGCCGCCAAGTGCCACCGCCATCCTCATCGGAGCATTTTCCATGGTGGGGATCTCGATCTGGTCGGAGGAAGGTGTGGCGCCACCGAATCTGGTGGGGGCGGATCGAGCGGTGGCGAGGCTAGCTCATTGTGGCATGGATGGCGGCCACGCTCGCACGGGCAAATCTTGGTGGCATGCCATCATTGAGGTGAGGCCCTCAACTCTCTCCCAATCTCCCTCTTCCTCTCTTGCCTCCTTCTTCCTCACAAGCCGGAGTGCAGGGAGGAGACAGGTGGTGGCACCACCTCCAACACCAGCATCGGCCACAAAGGGGATGCTCTGACAGTTGAAGGCGAGGAGGGCGTTGGGGGCTACGCATGGAGGTGGGAAAACCATGACACCAATAGCGGCCCCCACAGGGGACACACAACGAAGGTGCTTGCCACACACGGAGGGGCAGGTTGGTTAGTACGCTGCCCTCCTCTCCCCGCATTCTTCTCACATGATCTACTCTGCTATGATCGTGTCTCTTGTTCAGTTTGCAGATGTGTGTGAGGTGGTTGATGGAATCCCTTGGTCTTGAGTGGAGAGCATCTCAGGTGCTTGATCCAGTCGATAGGTTGTTGGTTTTTTTTGGATGGTGGTTCATTGTTTTCCCACGTTGTAAATTGGTGTTGACAATTCGAGCTCAGTAGGCTCAAATTCTCTTAATCCGATGTACAAATTTTTGGATTGTTGACAATGTGAGGTGTGTATTGAAATATCGATGTATCTAACAATTGTGCTGATTGTTTTTTTGCAACAACGATCCATCCCTATTGCTCTTCATGAACTACCTTGGCCATTGGACAAGCAGGGGCGGATGTAGGTGGGTGGGGCGGGGGTTGGGGGGGAGTGGGGGAGGTTTGCACCGAGCCAAACAAATCAGGGAGTAGATCTCCATACTCAGCCCAACAACATCTTTCCAAGCCTATCTCGCAGCCCATCCTAATCCTAGCCACCGAACTGATCCACGCGTGCCCCTCTTGATGTCACTTGGCGCTCCTGAGTTCGCGACGAGTCGTCCCTTCCGCCGCCTCCTGGCTCCCGCCCTCCCAGTGGCCTCCCAAATCCTGGCCTTCTCCTTCTCCTCCTCACCAGTAGGCAAGCTGTTGCGGCGCTGCCTGCCCGCCTCTTGCCTAGATGCCGCACCTTGGCACCTCCATGCCTCCTGCCCGTCGGGTGGCACGAAGACGCCTGCCTCCGTGGCCCCTGGCACAACCACGCCCAGTTGACTAGGCGCCCAGGCCACCAGGCGTCAGGCCAGAGCTAGCCGGGAGCTGACCATGCTGCCCCTGCCTGTGCTGTGCATAGTTGTGCAGTGTGTGTGAAGGCAGCAGGCGTCCAGCTGTGTTGCACCCCAAAATCACGTTTTCTTTGTCCAAACTCCAAACTAGACGATCCATATTTTTTTTATTATCATCTTAACAAGACGAATGCAATGGTGGAGTCCATTTTGTATTTTGACAAAGTCCCAAAATCAACTTAGGCGGTTTAGGAAACCACTAGGAACAATCTGTTTTGTCCATATTTTGCTGTCAACACTCTTCTAGCACCCTGTCTCATTTCTCTTTGGCACGCTGTGTCATTTGTCTTTTGACTTGCAAATCACTCAGAGAAACCGGATTTCCCTTTTCTTTATTATTCTAATTAGTAATAAATCCACCATTACATACATAGAAAAAATGCACCTGATTTTATATACGACGGAGAGAATTCACTTCACAGCCGCTGCATACCCCACGCACTGAACTATCCACTATTAGCCTTAGCAACAGAGGTAACAAATAACAAGATCCAAACTAATATAAAAAAAAACTGACTAGTGTGAATCTTTTACCATGGCCAGTGTGAAAGAGTTTCTTCCAGAAAAAAAAAGAGTGCAAATAATGGAAAAGGCGACTTTGTGGCTGTGCGCTATGAATTTTCTCTTGTGTGTTTTTGTGTACTATGTGCACCGTATTGGTGTAACCTTGATTCCTTACTATTCCTAGGAGGCTTTGCACTGGATGGTGCCGCTTGTTTTGTGATGTGTGTTTTGTCTGGTTGTCTCTTTCAAGGGTTCACTGTATTCACGCACCGACAGCCGGGTGTAAAAGTAAAAATATTCCTCGGACACTCTGATCTCTGCATTTTGTCTTGCATGAACCAGTCGTCATATTTCAATGTTAACTAGTAAAGGGCATGCGCCCTGCGCGAGGGCAAAGGATCATAGCTTGGTTTATTCATGAATGCATGGCTCACATGGTATAGGTGGTTGGCATTTACATAGATTAGATACATTTTTTTTTGCGAGTACATAGATTAGATACATTGATGCATGGATATTTACAATACGTGCAAAGTACATACACACGGGGATAGGTTGCTGGTCATTTACATAGCTAAGGTACGTGCATATATTACATAAGTGTGGGCGGATGCTAGAGCTGGTGGTGTTTGAGCAGGTAAGATATGTACAATTTTCATATATTACACAGATGCTAGAGCTAGCGGTGCTCTAGCAGGTAGGATAGGTGGTTGTGGTTGTGCATTTTCGATGGCTGTAACCGCATGGGAGGAGGTCATGTGCAGCAGATGAAGAAACCTGGGGAGAAAATGGAATCATGTTAGGTTAATGAGTTGAGGAAAAGAATGTTTTTGGTTTGCGGGGTTTTGGAGTCTGACCTTTGTTTTGGTGCATGATTAGGGTGACCATGACTCTGAACTTGATAATGATGCTGTAGCAAGGAATCATTAGATGTAAGGAAAGCAGAAAGAATCGACTTGTTTTCATTTGTATGCTGTATGCACCGTGTATGTGAACTACTGGACTGTGCAGCTGTAGAATATTTTTTAAAGGGAAAAAATAAAGGAAATGGGCATAAATAACGGGCTAGTGTTAACTCATATCCAACAGCCTAACATAAAGATCTAGTACTATAGAGCCGCCGCCACCACCACTCCTCACTCCGGTACCGTCACATCTAGGGCCCCTCTCCTTCCTTTCTGGTGCGTCTGCCGGAGACAAGAAGGAGAGGGACCCATCTTTTTTTCTTACAGCTTTCTATCTAGTTGATTAGAGTTTGGTCTAATAAATCTTCCGGCGAAATCAGATGACTTTCGGTCGGCATCATATGTGGGGTACCCGTCGCGTTATTTCACCTAAATCGAGTGTCGACCACTTGACCCCTCAATTTAAGCAATTCAACATCGCGAGGTCCCAAGGAGCGCACGTAGCAACTCTTCAGGATCTTTGCGCTGAGTTACACACACATACCCAATAGAATGCATACCAGGCAACTCAATCACATACATACTCACTCCAGTCTCATGCTTGTTCCGGAAACATTGTTGATAACAAAATAGGATTTAAGAGAATAGGGTTACTACTAAGTCTAATGCTCCGATCAACTCTATCCCTGCACTGGGTTGCCACACTTGTCGCTCATCTACTCGTCGAGTTACACGTAGCTCATCTTGGAGAACGCTTGTTCCAAGGTCTGCTAACCTTTGCATTCACCGTTGCTAGTCTCGGGGAGATGCCCTGATTACCTGCAAAACAACTAAATAGCTACACCGTGAGTACATTGCGTACTCGTAGGACTTAATTCCACCACATAATATTTGGTGGATGCACAGGGTGATTATTAGGCGTATGTATGATTGCGGAAAGCAATGATGTTCATTAAGAGTATGATATGCTATGCTCAACATTAAAATTATCATTATAGCAAAAGTGTTCATAGTCCATCATTCATTCTACCATGGGTATAGAAAGAAAGAACAACCGAATAGTTCCGTCCTTAAGGACTCTAGGCTTTCAAGACTCTATAGAGGTGTACAACTGTACCCACATGGAAGACGGGACTAACCACCATACACCAAGTCCGTTAGTAAGGGTTGCCTCACGTTCTCCAACCTTTCCCTAATCCAGCCCGAGTGTCCGACAAAAGGTTCGAATGGGTTCCCGGTCAATGTCCCGGACATTCCCAGCCAACGTCACCCCCTTGCCAGTTTCATGGATAAACAGCTCGCAACTAGTTACTTGGCTTATCGATCCCATCCGTGACATGTGGTCTGTACGGTTGGTTACTTGGACTTACATATTCCAATACACGGTCCTTACTGCTCCACGAGCTATGTCATCTAGATCCCACACTCACGATGACCTACCCCTCGCACGAGCAAGATATTCAGGTGATCATCAAGATTATCACATTAGAGATATTATTCCTTAGTTAGGTTGGTTAGATAGGTCAAGTTGAACCCTCATTGGTTTTAGTAGTTAATTATCCAGGTGTAGCATCCTACATGCGCGAGTATGAGTCCCCTTATCATGCTCGACTTTCTACCGTTGCCCAAGCAACTAAGCAATAAGCACTAAGCATTCCCATTCCCATTGTTAAGATGAGAGGCTTCTAACAGATTAAATAGTAACTCTAAGGGTTATGTGAAAGAGATCATTATCCAACTCTACATGCAATGCATAACTCATAATGCAACTTGATAAGTATGCAAAGTAGGGTTCATAATAGTGGGGTGCCTACCTGATGGTGTTGCCGTTCAGACATCTAGAAGCTGACGATGACATCCTATACACACTTCTCATCGAGACGATTCCTGAAAAGAGCGAGAGAGATCCAATTGGATAGATTCACCGGTGATTTGGAACGATGATAAGGAATATGGATAGATCACTGTTGGTTCCTAGGAAGTGACATCTAACGATGGGTCTACTATTGTGTTGCTGGCTTGGGATACTAACTAGTATTATTGACTTGTCTGGGTAAGCTTGTCAATTAAACTCACACTCTCTGTGACTGTCAAATACTCCATTCTGGCTGACGAACACTCTGCTGTGCCGGGTGTCAAGGTGAGTCATTTCTAGTTGGCCCTGTTCAGGCTCTGGCGGATGCTCCACGGTAGTCACGAACGCTCCGATAGGTTTTGGGCACTCTCGGGTTACTGGGTTACTCTATATATAATTTATCGGATGCTCCGAAGTGAGTGATGGACGATCCGGTAGGAACTAAGTGCTTTCGGGTTCTTCTGGTTGTGAGTCTTTATAATTCAGCGGGTACTCTAATCGATAGTTGGACACTCCATTGTTCACACTCATAATGGTCTAGGTGCTTCTGCCGAGAGTTTTACTAAGTCGGGGAGGTTTATCAGACACTCCGCCACATCAGCAGACACTCCGCCAACTAGGTGACAGAACCTATGCTCTTTGTTTGGGGTTGGTTAGTTGATGCTTTGGAGTGGTGAACATCCATGCATGTGCACTAGACTACTAGGATGACCTTGTGGATATGCTAGGGTAAGGTTAGCTGAGTCTTTGGCTTTGGCTATCTAGTGCATCTAGTGATTTGGCCAAGTCTCTTCCCATGAACTACTTGTGATACATACCTGAGATTGAGCAAGAGGGCTCAACTCCAAGATTGAGGATCATGAGATGCTAGACTTCATGATGAGAGGTTGAACACACCTTGCCTTTGTGATGAATGAGAGGTCACCACACTCCATGTTCCATACATGCATGAGAGGTTGAGATTAGGGTTTGAGAGAAATCTTCAACTAAAGAGATGAGGGCTCATGAGCTAACTATGATCATGAGGTATGGATGGCTTGACCTTGATGAGATGATGATCTTGGATTGCATCCCTTCACTTCCTCTTCCACCTTCATCTCCATTTCCAACCTTCATCTTCTCTCTAGTTCTTCCTCACTCTTGTTCCTTTAGAGAGAGAGAGGGTGAGAAATGGGAGAGTGGACTGGGTTGGTGTTGCTTCATCTGAGGTTTGGTGTATCCATTTCGTGCATATGACAAGTGGGGCCAAGTATTGAGTGGAGGACAGCTCATTCCCCACTCACTGCATGCTGTTCAGTTACTGGCAGATGATCCGGTATCACATCAGATTGTTCGGTGGTCTCTGAACTCAAGGAATTGATCCAAACACTTCAGATTTGGTAGTGGGGCTAACTCACTTGTTCCAAGGGTTAATAACCTGACCAGTGACATCTTGGGTTGAGATGACGTTCTCCTCAGTGGTTGTGTTGACTATTGTCAACTTTATGTGCTTCCGACTTGTGGGTCGTTTGGTGAAGTAGAAAAGTAGTATATCCACGAGTTCCGTGGTATCCAAATGCCCGTAGGGATTTGTGCAGACACTTCTCCAACCATCCAAAATTGAGAGCCTGGGTGGTTGTAGAGAATTCGGGTTGTTACATCATGTTTCCTGCAATGACTTCGGTGATTGTCTTGAGGAGATCGTCGTTGCAGGTGTCGATTTCATTGGCAGGCGGCTAATTTGTGGCCTTAATCTGCAAGGGGAGGGGTGCTTTTGGGAGCCCCCTATGAGGACAATGACTCCGTGTCGTCGATCTCATCGTCGGTGGTCGTGGAGAGGAATTCAAGATCTCCATGTGATGATTCTGCAGCCTATGTCGTACCCGATGATGCAACTGTCGATATTCATTCAGCGATTTAGGTGTGTTTTAAACTGGTTCCAAAGCGTTGGATCTTGCGGCATGTCCAATATTTTGGGGTTGATGGTTGGATTCGGCATAAGAACTGCACTTTGGCTCCGATGTTCGAGCGAAGCCATTAGGGAAGAAGACGATGGAAGAATTTGAATAGAACATTATGTATTTTTTATTTAAATTTTTTATGTATAATTTGGGGATGTACTGTGTCAAGATTTAATATAAGTTCCCCTTCCCTTCGCAAAAAAAAAAAATAACGGGCTAGTGTTGACTGTAAGCGTGTAGCGGCTGTGTGGTTTTGTGCAATGAGATGAACATTGAAAGGGATTTTGTAGATGGCATACCTCGTGGACGGGAAGTGACCTCGCCGTCTTGCGCTGTTGAGTGGAAGGATTATGTTAGAATGCATTATAGAATTGCTTGTATACGTATTTTCTGTAGATTGAGTATAATCACCTGCGTAATATTGCTGGCGGACCTCTTCTCGGTGCGCGGTATCAAGTTCTGAGCATCCTGTTGATGTTGGGACGGAAATTGTTTAAAACAGGCCTGATGTGCTTTTTAATGGTTATGTGGTTCTGAAAGGTTTTACCTCGGCGTTGAGACGTGGTTGCTAGATGATCTGGTTGGGACTCGAAGCCAACCATGTCTGATGTAGTTGTCTCGTACCATAGCGGCCAAACGTTGAGGAAATCACCGTTCTGGGTAGCCTTCTTGACACCTACATAGGCGATGCTGGGCACAAGCAATTCTGGTCCGCAGTCGGAGACCCAATATGTAAGCGTTGCAGGTGTAAAGAAGGTTATGTCACGGATGGTGCAAATTCTGCTGAATAGACGGCGTATTGCTAAGTCACAGCATATGTGTGGTGGCATCCCAGTGATTTCAATGGTGAGGTGTCGGTTGTGTGGCAGCACGCGTGAACGGCTAAGTATGTCGTGGTTGATAGGATCGGAATTGAGCTGGGTGTGTAGAGGCACTGTTATGGAGCCATAGTCAGGGGTCCATGGCATGAGTGTAAGTGTGTAGGTAGAAACATGGACAAAACCTTTTGTAAGTATATGGATAGTTGCAGCTGATGAGTGTACTTGTATAAAGTAGTCTACCATAATGCGATATACTTTGTATGGGGATGTCCATCTGGAACTGTTGTTGGATTGCATATCTTAGGTTTTGATGGCTGACTGCATCTGTGGCTGCAAATGGAACTTTTGCAACTATTGCATTGTCAAACACATTGGGACTCATGCTGTGGAGATCTGATTCGTTGATTATTGTCAGGTTTGGGTAACGGTAGTTGGCCATTTTGTTGAGTTGGTAGGTAGCTGTGGTTGTAAATGTCCTGCATTTTTTTTCATTGGCAACGACGGATTATTGTAAGTCGCTAGTTAGCCGACAAATAAATTTAATCGTCTGTGTATACAGGAAGGTGCGGTACTGATAGTGATGTCAATGAAGGCATGGACTGCAATTTGTCAACTGTTAAGTGAAAAAGAGGCGGTACTGGAAATATAAAAAAGCTGGTGAGAATAGTTTTTTGAACCTAACATTGATACTGAATATTTATCTATATTAGGAACGTGTAGTGGCTTGCAACACTTAGTAGAGCTAGAGCAAAAAACATTTACGTCATTTAGTTATCTAACCTTTTGCTCTAGTATTTTGTAAAGAATTTTTAAAGGCTATTCACCTCCTTCTAGTTATTTAGGACCTTTCAATGGCCCCTGTTCCTGACCGGCGCCGCCCCCTAGACGGCTCTGCTCTCCACCGGTGACGCGAGCTTGATCTCCTCTGTGGGCGGCTCTCCTCGGCAAATCTCCCTGGCACACGACTCTCCCCGTAGCCGGACCATCCCCGGCGGCGCGACCTCCCCAGGTGACCGGCGTGCCCATCTCCGGCGCGCGGCCTGCCCGGCGCGGCGGCCTCCTCCCCGACGCGTGTCCTGTTGTGGCGAGAAGAACAACGAAGAGGATGACACGTGGGACCCGTATGTCATTATGTGCTAGAATTAGGTTAGGTAGCCCATTTTAGGTAGTACTGCTGGAGTTGGGAGCAAAATATATAGATAGTATGAAAATGGGTGGCTACCCAAATAGAGAAATAGATAGTGTGTTTTCAGTAGTACTGTCGGAGATGCTCTTAGGAAAACAAAAGCTTGCATGCATGCCTTGAGAATTGAGATGGGCTAGCCGTCTCTGTAAAGGTAATTCCAGCTGTCTCTATAGAGTTTTTCTGTACGTGTAATAAAGCAGCTACATTATAAAATATCAACAAGAACGGAGCACGATAATAATAACTACAAGAAAAAGGAACATGGAAAAAAGAGAAGCCACAAGGAGAGCTAAAATATCCACCGTGCCAGAAGAGCGGCGTAAGCCATAAGGTTATTCAAGGTAGGTCAAGTCCAAGTAGACGCGTCCTCTATAATGACGTGGACTTAATTGAGACGTGAAAAGTAGAGGTGCCTGACGGCCCTGACCGGGTCCCGTGACAGGATCATTCCTTAACCGCCACAAACGCACAAGCGTAGCCTCCACGGCGCGAAGGTCGTCACAGGCAGGCCCAACGCTTCGATGTTGGCTGGTTGTATCAGCGCAGTCCGATAATGCTACAAACTACACGTAATTTCTATACTTATTAATTTTTATAGACATTGCATATAAAAATTATGGATCTAATTGATACTTTTTACAGAACAACTTTTTATCCAATCACATGCATTTTCTCTCCATTCTTGTGTATGCATGTTTTCTAACTTAGACCCGATTTCTATGATTTTTATTCTCTCTCTTCAATAACTGTCTTGCCACGTCAGCAAAACACTTAGGTGGCGGTATAATTAATGTTTATAGAAACTATGGTGGCTTCTGCATTAGGAGTGCCCTCATCAAACTATGTACTCCCTCCGTCTATTTTTAATTGTCGTTTTCATTTTCTAAGAAATAATTTTGACTAAATATATATAGAAAATATGAATATTTATGGTACATAATTAACATCATTAGATAGAATGTTGAATCTATTTTTCATTATAATTTTATTTAGAGATATAAAAGTTGCTAATATTTTCTATAAATCTAATTAAATTTATCAATACATAAATCATGGCAATAAATATTTAGAGACATACGTACAGAGTAGGTTTGGATGTCAGGTGGAGTAAAAAAGCAGGAAGGCGGTGGCTGGGCAGGATTTCAAAGTAGCCTGGAGAAATATCCATGCTCTATGCGTCCGAGTCCGACACCATATTGATTAGTGAAGTGACAGATTGCAGTATGCGTCGTTGTATCATAGCAAGCCAAGATTACAGCATGTTGTTCTATACCGCTACGTGTCTATTATAATATATATAGTTCGATTCATATATCTCCTCATAGAACTTGTTATATGTACTAGCAAACATATCTGTGCGTTGCAACGGAAGAAACTATCCGACGCTTAAAGTAAATTATGACTATAGTCTCTAATTAAAGTCAGTACAGCCTAATTTAACGAATTCGTTGTTTGGGGTTAAGATTGCGAAGCGCAACGATTGAAGTCCTAAATATGTAAATTTCTCATTATATATACATACATCTTAGAGATTTGTACTGACATGTGCATATAGTTTGAAGAAACATTTATTTTTATTAGATTGAATGACAAAGTGTTCAAAATTTAAGTTTACGGTTTGATTAGTTAGGTCATCAGCTGATTCATCTTATAGTAATAATTTTTTATTCCTAAACAATTTATTAATAAAATATATGTTTATTATGGATAAAGGTCAACGTTTAAAATACTATATTTATTGTTAAATTTTGGTAGCAGCGAGTGTGGAATTATTGGCAACTTTCACCTTCCCAATGTTACCTTATTTTGGCCCAAGATTACTCCAAGAAAGCAGCATAGAGCAGGCTCGTGTGCGAGCGAGCCCGTTCAAAAAACGACATGAAAGAAAGGAACTCCAAAAAGGAACGGTCAGCGTAATAAACCGCATGTGCATCTTGTTAAGCCCAAAACAACAATCTGCACTCAGCATACATTAGACCTTAATGCATTATTAGTATTACTTGTGTCTTTTATTTATAGATGTTTGGCCAGGGAGAGTCATGGGAGGTTGTATGTCTACTTAGGACTAAGATTGTAAGAGGCGGTGGAGTTTGATTCAGACAGGAGATGGAATTTGACTTGACGAAAATACTGCTCAGTTTTGACACAAGAAACTCTTCTAAACCGTGTTGAAACGGATTGCCTTATACTACTAAGTGGAACGGACGGTCATTACGGAGTTGGACACGGATGGATAGGCCGGACCAAAAAATTGAGGAGAGAAATTTTGTCTCTTTAAAACGGACGTTGTCCGGCGTGCGTGAGCCAGAATACTTGGGCTTAGCTCAACCGTGTTTCCATTAAACACTAATAAGGCCCATAATAAATAATATATGCACTAAATTATTTGTCCCGTATGAAAAATCAAGGAGAGATTGACTCGGTTTAATTAGGTGGCTATTATCCTATATGGAAAATCAAGAAGATATTGACTCGGTTTAATTAGGTGGCTTGTCTATATCTGTTGTAAATCTAATAACTAATAATAAAGAGACAATACGAATATTTTTTTCAATTCTAAACTACGAAGAGTGATGTTGAGTAGTGGTTTTTCAATTCCAAACTTAGAAGAGTGATGCCGAGTAGTTAGGGGAGGGCCAGACGAAAAAAAATGTGCGGTGAGAAATTTTGCCTCTTTATTATTAGGTATAGATTAGAAAATAAAACTTGGTATATAGTTAAGTATGATTCTAAATCTACTTGGAGTACAATATTATTCCTAAACTTTAATATCTTTATAAGATAAATCTATTCCTAATCGTACATATCTATACTTCTCACAAAGGGCCGGCACCAAAAGAGGACGGAGACACCACTCTAGGTGACAGACTATTCATTAGAGATGCAGTTGATGATGGAAAAGCGAAGAAGATGGAAGCACAACACTTCAAAAACAATCGTCTGCTTCTCTTCCTCGCGACAGAGAGGGACTGTTATAGAAGTATATATATGTAAAAATTATGAACAAAGATAAAGTCCTAAAGATACATAGGTTTAGGATCACAGTTGTACTCCAAATAGATTTAGAGTCCTACTCAAGCATGTACCAAATCCTAGTAGAGCATCTCCAAGAGTATCCAAAAAACTCTTGTGTGGCCGAGGTTCCTTAACCGGTTGAGCTCCAGCAGTATGACGGTGGCGAGGTCCGACCGGTCCCTCCACCGCATCTCTGTGCACTTGAGCGCGAGCTAGGCGTAGTCAAGCATCTGCACGAAGGTGCCCACGTCGATGGCCTTCTCGAAGTGGTGAGTGAGCCCCGTGGGTGGTCACACGGTGAAGGAGAAGGAGAAGAAGGCGCAGATTCTCTGCGTGGTGAAGGAGGAGGCGCGGGGAACCCTGCCGCGAGGAGGATACATGCTTGTGCAAGTATGATTCCGCGTATTTTTCTGCACGTAGGGTGGTTTTTTCAAGTGCCAAAAGATTAGAAGGTGGGTTTTGAGAGTTGTTGGAGACGATTTTTTTTCAATCTTGCCAAATATCGGTTTTGGGTCCTCTTAGAGATGCTCTTAGGACATATATCAATCGGACTATATAATGAACATAGCAACAACCTAAGGACATGTCAAGCCATTTCAATTATTTTCCATAACATTTAGAGTACATAAGTGGTTAGGTTGGATTTGTGATTAGAAATACTTTCTGATGTTCAATTTTTTTGTTGCCATAAATTATGTATATTAAATAAATTACTCTACTTGTTTTTGATGACTGCAGTAAATTAAACTATTATGCCTTCTATTTTGAGATTGAGGGAGTAAAGAATATTCTAGTTTTATCCTAAATCAGACTTGTATCTAAGAAAAATATGTCAACATGACTTCAAACAGTCCAGAGCCTACTATAAACAAAATACCGTGCCAAACTTTCACCATTCACCACGCACGTCGATCACTTCTTGTTCATCGTAGGGCCGGCCGCTTCCATAGGATTTGCTGATTAGTAGGAAAACAAAGCATGCTCTGAGAATTGAGATGCTGCCGCTGCCGTTTTTCAGGTGGGATCCATCTCTAGTGACCTGTGGCTATGGCTGTGCGTGTCGTGCTCGTGTCTCGCGTGTCCAATGGCTGCTCCACGGAGGAGAGGACTGCCATCGCTGGGACTGGGATGCCCCTGTCGTGGTGGGTAGAGAGAGACCACGACTGTTGCTCCTGGGAGGGCCTCAAAACGGACTGTGCCGGGCGGGCTTCAACTCGACGTACGGCCTTCATTCTCGGCGTTCCCTGATGAGCTTCAGTTCCTCGATTTCTCGATGAACTACGCCACTTTCCAGAGCTGGGATGGTACGAACGCGCATATATATACTTCTACATGAGTGCTTTGTTTTTCTTTTACGTGGCAAACAGAACATATGCGTGCTGTGGTTTTCTCTTAACGTGACGAATGGAACACGATCTTCTCCCAGGTCTAGCAGGATTAAGCGAAGCTCCGGCATCTCGACCTCAGCTACAATTGCCTCAACGCCAACAATGACTCGGAATCTCTTGGAAAATTGTTCTCCTTGGAGGTTTTACACCTTGAGTTCACCGCCATGGTTGGAACACTTCCAGCTTCAGGTGACCTTTTGCAACTGATTATGCCCGAATTTTTACTTTATTTTGGAAAAACAAACAGTGTCTCCACCAGTGATAACCTCTTGTACACGGCAGGTCCAAACCACCATACAGTGAGCGCCATGCTAATTCATCCAAGTCTCCTAATCTCTCTGTCTCTTTCTATAATCTAATAATTAGGCTTAGACTCTACATTGTTTTGAAATAAACCGGGCAGGAGAGCTGTCGATTGTATGTATTAATGAAGAAGATGTCTCCACTAGTGATAACCTCTTGTACACGGCAGGTCCAAACCACCATATAATGTGCGCCATGCTAATTCATCCACGTCTCCTAATCTCTTTGTCTCTTTCTATAATCTAATAATTGGGCTTGACTCTACATTGTTTTGAAATAAATCGGGCAAGAGAGCTATCAACTGTATTAATGAAGAAGAAGGTCCAGACTGGACAAACAATAGGCCCCAAGAGAGTTAAAAAACAACAATGACTACAACAGTTAGGACAACTTCATCAACAACAAATCACTTGCAACACAACACAACTATACGAACAACAACAAAAAAAAAAGAAGACAATGTCTAATGAAAAGGCGATAAAACCTCCGCCAACAAGTCCCAAAAGGCACGACCTTTTAACTCCATCTAGCTTAATAAGGTCACATATGTCTCTTATACCACTAGTGGATCCACCCATAGACATATTGGCTGATCCAAAAGTAGCTGCTAAAGGGGCTTGCGCTACATTCTTCTTCCTCCACCCTCACGGCTTCACCTCTTCTTTCGCCCTTCTCCTCCGGATCCACCTCAATGGAGATCCTATTTCTTGTCAAAAAAAACAAAGGTGATCCTACCTTGGTAAAGGAGATTAGACTTTTAGACTATCGACTAGGTAGAGTGGTAGAACCTCTTTTTTTTCGAGAATACGCACGAGTGTGCGTATCATTGTATTAGAAGATAGAAAGTTTATAGTACAAGAACCTCGTCTCTTTGTTTCTTTCTTTTTGTGAATCATGGTACCAAATGCACTCGCATCTTTCTCTCTCAATGTCCATCTGTTTCTTGCTTGCCTGATAGGTATGGACTTATGGTTGCCACCATAATCCTTGCCGGGCTACCTGCTAACCCTCCATTCCACAACTAAGTACCTCCATCGAAATGGAGAGGTCTTCCAGATGCTCTCCACCTACCATGCTAAATAGGCATTGGTTTTGCCAAGCACATCGATCCCACTCTCTTTTCCTTTTCTCTCCATCTCCTTAACATCGACAAGATATCCAATTGGTATTACCAGCCACATTGAGCTATTACTAAGCTTGTAAAGGGCACCCTCAAGGGCTCAAGGCATCAACTTTGAATCACTTATCACACCACCGTCTATGTCCCTCTCACACTCTCCTACTATTGCTGAGGCCATCTTCTTCAACTCTCTAACAAGAAAGCTCCTCTGTATTGGTCTCTTAGCTCTCTTAGCTCGGCACTATAGCCTCTACATGCACCAGACTCACTATTGCATCCTGAAAGTTGCTTGTGTTGTTGTCGTGTCCTCAATCAACTGCCGTGGGCGCCATCACGCAGCCAACTACCTACTACTCCACCGGGCCGGCCATGGCTAACTTAGAACATCGGCCGCCCACAAAACCCATCTCGCACGGCCACCACCGCGCCTCGTTCTGCCACCTCTTGGATTGCGTGTTGCCCCTCGCGCAAGCCCAACCTGACCATCGTCGTCAGCCTCCATGCGCGGCCTCCCCTACGGTGCTTGTCGACGCCCGGCCCAGATATGAAGCACCTGGGACTGGGATGCTGCATCTCCGGTCCTCCACGACGTGCCACAACAAAGCAAGACCAATGTCATTGAACCTCTGTCGTTGACGTGCCCCCGCTATCACTTGCAGCATCGTTATTGCATGAAATGTTGCACCGCGTGCGGCCGCCAAAAACAAACACTAGTCTCCATAGCCAGTGCCGCTGCACAGGCTTCCCAGGGCCTCCCACAGGCCTCGTTCGCTCGACCTTCTCATTCCCTACTTAGCCAACAGCTCAAATCCTACGAAACCAACCACAGAACTTGCCACATCTATCCACCCCCACTACCTCAAGCCACAGATGGAGCTGCCACCGAAGATTGCAAGAACGGAGGAGTATGGGGGGTCCCCATCAGGAGCCCAACCATGAAGGCCCCTGCCACCGTTCCCGCGGTCGTGCAAGCAACCGGTGGAGGAGGGAGGGGCTGAGGTTGGAAGAGGCGCACCTTCTCTGATCTCTGGTCCACATAGACTTAAACTCTTGAACCTCCTCTGTACCCTTGCCTTTACCAACTTAATAAGTTTGAGGAACTGAATATCACACTTCCAAAATGTATGTACTTGGATGACACACTCTAAAAGCAGCTCCAACAAGTTACCAATAGCTCCTCCAATATCAAAGGACTGCGTTTTAAAGTTTGGCAAGACTCTAGTAGGTTACAAATAGATCACCCGTATACTATCATTTTTCTGTAAAACCCATCCTACTTCCCCCCTAAATCTAGAGGGATGCAACCACCCATCCTATCCACCATTTTATTTTGGCACTTAGACTTTTCCACTCACATGTCGTACACAATTGCCCAAGTATGGCATTAGAAGTCCAAACCAAACTCAAGCTATGAACGTTAGCATTCACCCACCATTTGGTGAATCTCGATGTAGGGAAGGGGATCTTGATGAGCTTGACACATGGAAGGAGATCTTGATAGAGGTCAATCAAGAGGAGGTCACACGCGAGAGGAGGGAGGAGTCAAAGCAGTATGGGAGGCATCAACATGTGGAGAAGTGGGAGAGGAGTGGGGAAGGTGGTTATTGGGGGGTGGGGGTGTAATGAATTGGCCACTGACATATAGGCTCCACATGTCAGGTGAACATTTGGGGAGATGTTTCAATTAAGGTAAAGGAGATGACAAAATGCATTACCAATACCGTTGGTTATCTGAAGGAGGTGGTCTAACAAGTTAGACCCATGTGTGCATTTTTACTTGTTTCTTCAGCTTATATTGATAACGTGCACCACTTGCTTTGCAGTTTTGAAAATCTGACGGACCTACAAGAACTGGATTTGAGCTCCAATCAACTCACAGGAAACCTCCCAGCATCATTGTTCACACTTCCTCGTATCCAACACTTGAATGTGTCGCAAAATCTCTTTGAGGGAAGTATTCCTATGAGCTCAAATTTAAACCATTCTTCGTCGTTTAGGACGATCAATAATTCCATGAACAACTTGAGTGGCAATTTTTCATTCCACTGGCTTAGAAACATGGCAGATCTAGAGAAGATAGATTTTTCAAGAAATGTTCATCTGGCAGTTGGTGTCAATTTCCCTGGATGGAAACCTCCATTTCAGCTAAAAGAGCTCCTGCTGTCTGGTTGTGACGTTGACAAGAGTATATTTTTACCGAACCGCAGTTTCTACGCACACAAAATCATCTCGAGACCCCTGATTTATCAAATAGTATCTTGCCAGACAGCTTTCCAAGTTGGTTGTTTGCACAACAGCCAGCACTTCTTTATCTGAATTTGGGAAATAACTTGCTATCTGGATAGCTGGACCCGATAACCTGTACCCAAACGAGTCTCCTAGCAATTAGCCTGTCCCTGAACCGTATTTCAGGACGTCTGCTGACCAACATCAGCTCAATTTTTCCAAACGCGACATTCCTAAATTTCTCTGGCAACACTATCTCCGGGGAAATACCGCCGGATTTGTGCAACATAAGAAACATGGAGTACTTAGACCTATCAAATAATAACCTGCAAGGAGAGTTGCCTAGCTGCCTGTTCGCTGACCACCCCGTACTGAAAACTCTGAAGGTCTCAAGTAACAAACTCGGTGGCCCTATACTTGGTGGGAAGAGACATCTGTCAATCAGGTGGGAAATATACCTTGACGGTAACAACTTCGAAGGAGAGCTGCCCCGATATCTAACGGGGAGTTTTGTAGACGCAGGAACAATGGATTTCCATTGCAACAAATTATCCGGTAAACTCGATGTTTTGCTATGGTCCCGTCCCAATCTGAATCTGTGGACCTTGAATCTTGGCAACAACAGTTTAATTGGCGAAATAGACCAAAGCATTTGCGGCTTGACAGGCATCATCCTTTTAGACATATCAAACAACATCTCAGGCTCTTTATTACAAAACTGTAGCAACCCGTTGTCGTTCCTTTTCTTGAACATGTCTGCGAATCTACTGATGGTTTGCTGGGCTCCATACTTGCTGATGATCATACTCTATTTGGGGCTGTGGAGCGCACAAGGCCCAGTGGGCCGGACGATGGCCTTCTTTGTCTCAGGGCGCCGGACCTGGCTGTGGCCTGCTCAACGGGGCTATCATGGAGTCCTTGGAGATCGAACTCACGGGTGGGCCTCCTCCTCCGGTTGCGAGCCAACCGAGCGAGGGCTCTGAAGTTCGGGCGCCCTCTCCTCCAGCGTCCCAGGTCGGGACTTTTATCTGTGTTTCGTGTTACTTAGTTCCTCTCTTCTGCGCTAATATACGGCTTACTCTTGGAAGATGTAACTAACGGTAACTCTACTTCTCCTCAATGAAACACGTGTCACAAGGACATGTTCGTGAAAAAAAAAATCTATTGTTGGGTGACATAGCCAGGGGAAGGCCTAGGCCTAGGGCCAGTAAGGCCATGGCCCTAGTCGTGGCTCATATTTTTGAGGAGCAAGTCTTCAGTTTTGGACCAACAACGAAGCCTAGCAAGGAGGAGACAAGGGCAGACCACGGCCATCACGCGCTGCTCACGAGTGGCAACTCTTTCGCCTTCGGCCTCCCGTTCGTACCAGGCATGCGCCGCCGCTCCTGCCTCCCGCCTCCTGCTCCACCCCGCAGCAGCGTGGCCCCTGGTAGCCGGCGCCCGGCGGCTGCCGTCACCCTCGCAAGCAGGCAAGGCCGAGCCTTGCCCCTCGCCCCTCGGCTGCTCGCTACCGCTTGCCGGAGCCCCCTTGTGTGAAGGTATTTCTTCAATTCTTCAGTTCTTCTCTTTATTTACTTCAAGTAATCTCTGCTAGTTTTGATTTCAACGGCTAATTTTTAACTTTTGATTCCAATTAGATAAAGAGGACAAGGACTATTGCATCATATTTCTCTCGAGTTGTTGAAAAAGAATAGCAAGCCATCTATCCTCCATCTCCTCCACCGCCAGATCCAGAGCAAGAGCAAGGAAGCATCCAACCTCCTCCAGCGCCATCTCAAGGTGCAGAACAAGAGTCAGTAACAGTAAGGACCAGAGCTAGTGCAGTAGATGTAGATTTGAGCCAACCCAACTGTACAACTAGACCAAACGAGTACTTCTGGTATGTTACATTCAGCCATTTAGGATACAAATGCATAGTAATCAATGAGATTTTTTTTGGCTATCTCAGTTCCTATTAACTCTTACATCTTGTCCAAACTAGGAGTTGTTATTGAGGACATGGAAGTGGAAGATGCGAATGCAACAAATCATCACTAGACAATATGTATTTATTTTTAAATGTTCATTGATATTTCATAGCTATTGTATCGTACTATTAATTATATAGTTCAAGAATTTCTCTAGATTTACAAATTTTTATTGAGAATATTTGTTTTCTGTCACATACGTATATATATCTGGTCCTATAGACTATATTGTAGGCTGTAGCTTTTGGATTTTGGCCGCTTAGATTTGGCTGCTAGGATTTGGCCCTAGTCTTGGCCAAATCCTAGGTCCGCCACTGGACACATAGCACCATATAGTTTCTTCAGCAATGCTACTGTCCAGTGGTCAAGATCATGTGATGCCACAGCCTCAAGAATCATCGTCGGTACTTTCTGATCACCACGATGCCATGGAAGGGGACGAACCAGCGGAAACCAATAGGCGCAGGGGTCTGGAGCAGTCCTTACCTACAGGGGGCGGGGCGCGGGCGGGACAAGGGGCTCCGGCGAGCGGCGGTGCGGGGAGGGAGGCACGGAAGGAATGGGAGAGGAGACGAGGAGAATGGAGATGCGGGGTCCTAGCGTCAAATGGGCTTTTGTGGCGATGACCCGGTGGGGCGCCGGTCTCTGGGGGCCTCACACTGACACGTGGGGTCGCCTTGCACCGTGGCTTCCGAACGGGCTACGTGGGCCCTTGGTAAGGGATTGCTTCTGGCCCATGAGACCCAAAATGGTCGGTTGCTTTAGGCCAAAATAATTAAGTTGTTTATTATTATTGAAAAAACATTTAACCTCACTCAACTATTTTGAGAACCCAACAACTATTTTAAAAAACCTAATTTGCCTGTCACAATGGGGAAACTAATTTTTTAGACTTCTTCAACTTTTGAAACTATCACATTTACCTCCCCAAGCGAATCACGTAGCACCACGTTAGCTACGAGGGGCATAAATTAAACTTTCACCGTAGCTCAATTTGTGAGCCTCCCTACTTAAATGGCATGAATACGAATCCTTATAGAACAAGGATTTTTAGTTAGACCTATAAATTTTAGTTTAGGGGCTTATTTAGAGGTCTTATTACTTAGCAAACATGCCCATACATTGTAACGGGAGGAAATCAAAACTTAATTCTCTCCTAAGTTACTAATATGTATATTTTGCATTTAATCCATCAGTAATGAAGCAATAATTGCATTAGGACGTTGATCATCTATAAAAGTACAATTTAGAATAATACCAGCCAAATTAGAAAATTCCTTATGTCGTGAAAAATCAGTAGAAATATATAAACATACTTAATTATCCATGAGAGAGCGAAAAAGTTAAGTGGAAAAGAGGAATTCCTGCAGGTAGCCCACCGTCGGTGGCAGCTACCTCGCCGA
Organism: Saccharum hybrid cultivar R570; assembly: GCA_038087645.1. Lineage (NCBI taxonomy): Eukaryota > Viridiplantae > Streptophyta > Magnoliopsida > Poales > Poaceae > Saccharum > Saccharum hybrid cultivar. The sequence continues at coordinate 3,511,611 of JAQSUU010000254.1, read as the reverse complement.
CGTCCACCTCCTCCCCACCTCATGCACCTTCTCTGCTCGCCTCCCCACCTCAATAGGTTGTCGTGGCCGCCTCGCCGCCCGAGCGCCATCACCTCCCGCGGCGCCACATCTGTTGGAGGAGCAACCCCCGCTGCCGCTTCTCGGTTAGATTGGAGAATAAATTGTCCAAGTTTTATATTCATGATTTAATTAATTAGACTATTATCTAATCTAGATTAGAATACTACAACAACAACATAGCCTTTTGTCCCAAGCAAGTTGGGGTAGGCTAGAGATGAAACCCAAAAGAGACGAGAAACAGGGAGACACATAAAGGGACATAAAGCACAAGACAAAAAGAGGTCACGGTTCAGGCACGTTGATTGTCAATCTCCAAGCGCTCCTGTCCATAGCTAAATCCTTGGAGATATTCCACTCCTTAAGATCTCTCTTAACGGACTCGTCCCAAGTTAGTTTAGGTCGACCTCTATCGCTCTTTACATTATCGGCCCGCTTTAGAACTCCACTACGCATGCCATCTAGATTATAATAAAAATATTTTTTATTCTTAATCAAATTATATCAATAATTTAGTAGTAGGAATATTTGATTATTAAGGATAAGGGAAGGATGAAGAATCCAAAGAACCATAATATTGTGTTTATTATTATTATTTGTTTATAGAAACATAATGAGAGAATCGGAAAAACAAAGATGGCATGCAAAATATAAAGGGAAAGGGCATGAACGGACTTGATAGTCCAGAAAGGAAAAAAAAGAATAGAAGAAGAAAAAACAAAAAGAGGAATTAGGAAAAAAGTGGAACGAATATGAAAATGAAAAATGATCAGTCTAAAAAAATAAGAAAAGGCTGAACAGATGACGGAATAATAAAAGGAAAAAACCGAATTTACTATATATATAGTAATCGTAAGAAGAAGAAAAAACAAAAAGAGGAAATCAGGAAAAGAAGTGTAACGAATATGAAAATGAAAAAAATAGGATACAGTAAATGATCGGAGATAGTCTAAAAAAATGAGAAAAGGCTGAACAGATGACGAAATAGGAAAAGGAAACTATATATAGTAATCGTATTGGGTATGGACTTTTTTCCGTAGGAATATGGATTTTTTGGTTAAACATAGACCATACATAACCTAATACGTTTTGGAACTGGACTCCGTATTGTGCTAGTCAAGAGCTCTAACTCATATGAGCATGGATGTATATATATATAAATCCGGATAGAAGAAGATCTCCATTGTTCGGTAGTTAGAGGAAGACAAACTAAAACAATAGATGGACGAAAAAAAGCCTGAAATTTTGACTCTTTATTATTAGGTATAGACTAGCAAAACATGCCCGTGCGTTGCACCAGGACATACAACTTGCTGAGTGGTTACATGGATGACTTACGATTTAGAGATTTATGTAATGGTCGCGTTATCTGCTCTAATACGTCTTGGAATCGAATTTCGTACCACCTAGATATGAACTGTGGTAACTCATACACCAATTTGTTTTCAGTGGATGGACACGTTATATTAACTCATACAACATGGGAGAGGGATATGTTCCAATATGTATCTAAGTATAGATATAGATAGAACAGCTGGTATTTCCTGGTTGAATCAGTAGATTCAAATCGTACAAGCATATTTTCTAAACCGGTTCGGTCAACAAGCCAAAGTCTGAACCTAAAACATGACGTCCTTTTCTAAACCAAGAAAAGACATATTTTGTATTAAACCAATCACATGAAAAGGCTCCCGTACAGATTACATGTGCATACGTATTATACCAAATAAACAAGTCTGGCTGCCCAAAGCTTCTTTAGGATTCTCCCTTAATCATGGCATGCATGCAAATATAGCATATATTGTGGATACTTTAGTTCCTTTTTGTGTCTACCCGTGTACCATGGCCAGCTGTTTTTTATTGGCTTGACAAGCTGCTTACGGACTCTTGTTGTTGTAAAACGTACGGACTCTATCCTAAAAGAAAAGGAGAAGGAAGAATCTTAATCCTAGTCCGTTTGCACAGAACCCGAATAATCTTATAATCAGACTCCATATCCGTCTAGACGCGAACTATATATATATATATATATATATATATATATATATATATATATATATATATATATATGTGTGTGTGTGTGTGTGTGTGTGTGTGTGTGTGTGTGTGCGCGTGTGTGCGCGCGCGGGGGTAGTTAAAGAGAGACGTACCAAAAAAAAGGATGGACGAAAAAATAACTTGAAATTTTGCCTCTTTATTATTAGGTATAGAGTTGCTCTTAATTAAGAAGTTGGTACCACAATGGCTGTTGAAATGATGCCATCGAGGAGTATGCGCGATTGTTGAAAAAGGAAGAGGTATGGTAAGGGCATCTCCAAGAGTTTTCAAACCCCACTCCCAATCTTGATTTCTTTGGTAGATTAAAATAAACCGCTCTCCAATAACTCCTATCTAAACTCCCAATCTTTCCGCACTTGGGATAATTGACCAATCACACGGAAATATACGCTGATATCAATCGACCAATCTTGAGGGGAAGGGCGTGAGGAAGAATAAAAAGAGTAAGGACAGAGTTCCAAATACAAATGTGCAAAAACAAAGAAAGTATAAAACTGTTTGGGGTGATTTGGAAATAGCCCGAAACTAATGTCTTTTATATTTTAGGAATGAGATTTTAGAAATGGTTAGAGGAATCCGACAAATATGCTCCTAACTTTTTTTTTCAACCAGTTGAAAAATCCATTGATTTATCTTTTTTTTAGAACTACTGGAGACACTCGAAGGCAGAGTGTAAATTGTTGGTAAAAATAGAATGATATAATATTATATTACTACATCACACATTTTTGAAAACATACAACATCACGCACTTATTCTTGATGCTAGGCGTGCGATTGCACAGGCTACCCAACGTACGGCACACGAGTAAATGGACAAGGACATCACAACAGCCCCCTGAGCGGCAGGGGACAAAGGAAATAAATGGACATCACACACGAGCCCCACCAAGGACAGACAGAAGAATCAATGCATTTCTGCTGGTTCGGGGAGTGTGTCCTAGGTTGCTTTGTCCGCAGTGGCATACTCTAAATGATACTGTAAAATTTTAGAGTATGAATATAGAGTAAAAACTGCTGCACTGGATACTCTAAAACGATACTCTATCTTTTCTCTTACTCTATATTTAGAGTAGTACAGTGTTTACTCTATAGTGCGCAGTGGCGGACCCTACTAGCTAAACCAAGGAAAAAAATGCTATAACTCACAAACCAAAAATCCAAATTAAATTTCGATTGCACTATTAAATTCGTCTCAATAAATCCTTCAAAACTAGATCACTCATGGATATATTTAGATAAAGTGATAAGTGGGTTCCACAGTAGATAGAGTGGATAGAGGATGATATAGAGGATGGATGGGTGCGGGAGAATTGAGTATAGAGGAGAGAATCTTGCTGACTAGGACGTATAAAGAATGGATATAGAGGACCATGAGTGCGGATAGCCTGAGGCTGGAAATGAACTGCTGCATGCTCCGGTAGCTGGTGCCACCCTCTGCGACGGCCTTGGCTGCTTCCTCGCCGGTCCTCGTCGCCCTTGCCCTGACCGCCGCGTCGGACATGACCTCCTTCACTTTCTTCCTGATCTCCTCCGCGGTCACCAGCCAGTCCTCCCCATCCCAGCTCCAGTGCTCCATCCACACCCCGACCCCGCCGCTCACCGCTACCATGGCGTTCACGCGGTGGTCGCCGCCTCGGGGCCACGCCAGCAGCGGCATGCCGGCGGCAGCCGCCTCCGTCACCGAGTTCCACCCGCTGTGGCTTAGGTACAGGCCCACGGACGGGTGCTTCAGCAGGGCCTCCTGGTCCACCCACGCCTTGGTCACCAGACCGTGCTGCCCCTGCTGCAGTCGCTCCAGGAACCCCTCGCCAAGCACGTCCGTCAGCTCGGCGCTGTCGTCCCTGTCCACCTTTGTGGTTTTGAGCACCCAAAGGAACCGGCAGCCGCTCGCCTCCAGCCCGGCGGCGATCTCCCTGATCTGTGCATGGCTCACGGCGCTGCGGTTGCCGAACGCGACGTACACCACTGACCGCGCTGGCTGCTTGTCAAGCCATGCGACGGGGGAGGAGTCTTCTTCCTTCTCGACGTTAGCAGCAGCTGAGTTGTTGTGCTGCTGCGACCTGAGCGGGCCGATGGCGTACACCGGTGGGAACCCGGGGACGACCTTGCCATCTCTCAGGGCGGCGAGCGCTGCCGGCTCCAAGGCGTCGAACGTGTTGACCAGAAAGCCGTCGGCGTTGACGATCTCGCGGCCGTTGTCGATGAACTGCTTGGTGAAGAGTTTGTTGAGGTCGAGCAGCGGCTGCGGGAGACAAGACCGCGGGATGCGATGCACGCCGGGGATGTCGACGTCGCCGACGCTGCCAGCTAGCCCCTGCTCGTGCTGCTCAGCCTTCTCCTTCTTGTCGAGGTGTAGAGGGAAGTAGGCATTGAGCGAGAGCATGGTGGCGCAGGAGATGAAGAGGACGTGGCACGGGACACCGAGCTCCTTGGCGATAGGGATGACGTAGGAGGTCAGGGTCACGTCTGTAATGACGGCCGAGACGCGCGGGGCGGCGCCGGCAATGAGCGGGCCGAGGAGGTGTGCTGAGCGGCGCAGGGCCTCCCATCGGACAATGAACGGGTCGCGGTCGTGGCTTGGGAGCTCGGACGCGTCCAACGGCAGGAGGTGGAGGTCGACGCGGCGGACGCGGGGGAGGGCAGCGAACAGGCTGCTGAAGTGGTCGGCCTCGGCGGCAGAGACGGTAGGAAGAACGGTCACCACGGAGATGTCGACGTCTTCGTCGTGCCCCGCGAGAGACGCGATGAAGCGGAAGAACGGGAGGAGGTGGCCCATGCCGGCGCTCGGGATGAACATGACATGCGGGCGTGCGCCGCCGTCGAGCTCTCCCAGGCTCTTCGTTGCCGGCGTGGCCATGGCCGAAAGCTTGGTGATGTGCGGTGGTGAACTATGGAGCGAACTATATGGAGCGGGGTGAAGTGGCGATGGAGAGTTGGGAGTCTTCTTTTTAGTCTGGACTTCCCACGTGACTTAACAGATGATGTCGCTGTGAGTACCCTACATTACTGTTAGGACATGCATGTCACGTAAGGATGAAAACGGTCGGAAACGGTCGAAAACGGACTTACGATATAGAAAAACGAAAACGGTCGGTTCGGGATATTTCTACATTTAGCAATTAAAGAGTACAAAAAATGATTGAAAATGGTTGTGAAACCAATTGAAACTGACAATTTTTCGTGTTAAAAAACGGTTCATAATATAGAAAACGAAAACGGTCAATTCGGAATATTTCTGTTCCGTTTTCATCCCTAATGTCACGTGTGTCGTTGAGCGTGGCGTTGATGAGCCGGAGCATTTACCTCTTGACGGGCTTCACCATCAGCTTGAACGTATGTGCTGTATATATGCACACATAAAAAATCATGGCTCCAGGGTAACGTACGGACATATATCTAGTAAATCAAATTATTTAAAGGTATCAAATAGTATCTCACCAATTATTGGGTACCAACAACAATTGTCATTTAGTTGCAGCGTCATCCACACTACTATCTCGCTCCGTACCACAAAAAGTTTCAAAATTTATCCAATAGGAAAAATAGTATATAGAACGAATCAGCCGGAGACCTAGCAATTATATCTCTTCAATCTCTGCAACTAAAAAAAACCTCCGGTGCGGCAATCGCCCAACTAGTAGAAGGAAACACCTATGAATAAATTCCATCGGGCACTCCCCCCTCGCTCCCCTAATACGTGCCCACCCGGTGATTCGCCTCCATCCCTCGAAACCAGGGCCACCCGATGGCTTCCGCATGCGCCCTCTGCTGAAGAGGAAATGAAGCCCCATATTTCGTTCACAAATCCTATCGGCCATTGCTCTAGCGCGCGCCTGTCCTCGATGTTCCCAAAGAGCAACTCCACCAGATCTCTCATATTGCATCTCCTATAAGTTGCTTCAGAGAATACCCAAGCTTAAATCAGTTTAGGATATAGGAGAGTACCGTCACACTAGATTACCTAAATCTTGTCTCCTATATTTCTTCGGGGATAGGGGAGAGGGAGTTGTCCCCTTTATTTAGGAGAGATGATGCCTATTTTAGGACATCTCTTAAAAATTATAGTTATAGGAGAAGTGATAGAAGATTTGCTGCAGCTATTCATCTGTTAAAACACTACTTTTTAAGTATAGTAGATTGGATAGAATATCTGATGGAGATGCTCTAATCTTCGCACCAAATCCCATGGCGGCCACCCTCACACCCACCGATGCCTTCGCCAGCCACCCTCCTCCTGATGCACCACACTTGGGCGGCCTCCGTCATTGCCATCGCCCTCACAGTCCCACTCGATGCATGCACTGCTGGTGGGGCTCGGGGAGGACTATAGCAAGGTCCCCTGCTGTCGCGTTCTACCCTCACCCTCGCGTCAGTGCATGTGCTACTCGTGGGGCTTGGCGAGTATCCGTCGTCGCCATCGCCTGCCACAATCGCATGTCGTCACGGTCCCTCGATCTCCTCCCTCAATCCTATACCCAAGCACATAGATGACCGCCACCCAAGCGCAAAGGAGTACGCCTCACTCGATCGTCCCTCCGAATCTATATCTTGCGAGAGCGGTTCCCCACTGAGCGTCTCTCCCTCATCCCCTACCAAAAGCCGCCCCTATTCGCCGCCAAGTGCCACCGCCATCCTCATCGGAGCATTTTCCACGGTGGGGATCTCGATCTGGTCGGAGGAAGGTGTGGCGCCGCCGAATCTGGTGGGGGCGGATCGAGCGGTGGCGAGGCTAGCTCATTGTGGCATGGATGGCGGCCACGCTCGCACGGGCAAATCTTGGTGGCATGCCATCATTGAGGTGAGGCCCTCAACTCTCTCCCAATCTCCCTCTTCCTCTCTTGCCTCCTTCTTCCTCACAAGCCGGAGTGCAGGGAGGAGACAGGTGGTGGCACCACCTCCAACACCAGCATCGGCCACAAAGGGGATGCTCTGACAGTTGAAGGCGAGGAGGGCGTTGGGGGCTACGCATGGAGGTGGGAAAACCATGACACCAATAGCGGCCCCACAGGGGACACACAGCGAAGGTGCTTGCCACACACGGAGGGGCAGGTTGGTTAGTACGCTGCCCTCCTCTCCCCGCGTTCTTCTCACATGATGTACTCTGCTATGATCATGTCTCTTGTTCAGTTTGCAGATGTGTGTGAGGTGGTTGATGGAATCCCTAGGTCTTGAGTGGAGAGCATCTCAAGTGCTTGATCCAGTCGATAGGCTGTTGGTTTTTTTTTGGGATGGTGGTTCATTGTTTTCCCACGTTGTAAATTGGTGTTGACAATTCGAGCTCAGTAGGTTCAAATTCTCTTAATCCGATGTACAAATTTTTGGATTGTTGACAATGTGAGGTGTGTATTGAAATATCGATGTACCTAACAACTGTGCTGATTGTTTTTTTGCAACAACGATCCATCCTTATTGCTCTTCATGAACTACCTTGGCCATTGGACAAGCAGGGGGCGGATGTAGGTGGGTGGGGCGGGGGATGGGGGGGCAGTGGGGAGGTTTGCACCGGGCCAAACAAATCAGGGAGTAGATCTCCATACTCAGCCCAACAACATCTTTCCAAGCCTATCTCGCAGCCCATCCTAATCCTAGCCACCGAACTGATCCACGCGTGCCCCTCTTGATGTCACTTGGCGCTCCTGAGTTCGCGACGAGTCATCCCTTCCGCCGCCTCCTGGCTCTCGCCCTCCCAGTGGCCTCCCAAATCCTGGCCTTCTCCTCCTTCTCCTTCTCCTTCTCCTCACCAGTAGGCAAGCTGTTGCGGCGCTGGCTGCCCGCCTCTTGCCTAGATGCCGCCCCTTGGCCCCTCCATGCCTCCTGCCCGTCGGGTGGCACGACGATGCCTGCCTCCGTGGCCCTGACACAACCACGCCCAGTTGACTAGGCGCCCAGGCCGCCAGGCGTCAGGCCAGGGCTAGCCGGGAGCTGACCATGCTGCCCCTGCCTGTGCTGTGCATAGTTGTGCAGTGTGTGTGAAGGCAGCAGGCGTCCAGCTGTGTTGCACCCCAAAATCATGTTTTCTTTGTCCAAACTCCAAACTAGACGATCCATATTTTTTTTATTATCATATATCATCTTAACAAGACGAATGCAATGGTGGAGTCCATTTTGTATTTTGACAAAGTCCCAAAATCAACTTAGGCGGTTTAGGAAACCACTAGGAACAATCTGTTTTGTCCATATTTTGCTGTCAACACTCTTCTAGCACCCTGTCTCATTTCTCTTTGGCACGCTGTGTCATTTGTCTTTTGACTTGCAAATCACTCAGAGAAACCGGATTTCTCTTTTCTTTATTATTCTAATTAGTAATAAATCCACCATTACATACATAGAAAAAATGCACCCGATTTTATATACGACGGAGAGAATTCACTTCACAGCCGCTGCATACCCCACGCACTGAACTATCCACTATTAGCCTTAGCAACAGAGGTAACAAATAACAAGATCCAAACAAATATATAAAAAAAACTGACTAGTGTGAATCTTTTACCATGGCCAGTGCGAAAGAGTTTCTTCCAGAAAAAAAAAGAGTGCAAATAATGGAAAAGGCGACTTTGTGGCTGTGCGCTATGAATTTTCTCTTGTGTGTTTTTGTGTACTATATGCACCGTATTGGTGTAACCTTGATTCCTTACTATTCCTAGGAAGCTTTGCACTGGATGGTGCCGCTTGTTTTGTGATGTGTGTTTTGTCTGGTTGTCTCTTTCAAGGGATCACTGTATTCACGCACCGACAGCCGGGTGTAAAAGTAAAAATATTCCTCGGACACTCTGATATCTGCATTTTGTCTTGCATGAACCAGTCGTCATATTTCAATGTTAACTAGTAAAGGGCATGCGCCCTGCGCGAGGGCAAAGGATCATAGCTTGGTTTATTCATGAATGCATGGCTCACATGGTATAGGTGGTTGGCATTTACATAGATTAGATACATTTTTTTTTGCGAGTACATAGATTAGATACATTGATGCATGGATATTTACAATACGTGCAAAGTACATACATACGGGGATAGGCTGCTGGTCATTTACATAGCTAAGGTACGTGCATATATTACATAAGTGTGGGCGGATGCTAGAGCTGGTGGTGTTTGAGCAGGTAAGATATGTACAATTTTCATATATTACACAGATGCTAGAGCTAGCGGTGCTCTAGCAGGTAGGATAGGTGGTTGTGGTTGTGCATTTTCGATGGCTGTAACCGCATGGGAGGAGGTCATGTGCAGCAGATGAAGAAACCTGGGGAGAAAATGGAATCATGTTAGGTTAATGAGTTGAGGAAAAGAATGTTTTTGGTTTGCGGGGTTTTGGAGTCTGACCTTTGTTTTGGTGCATGATTAGGGTGACCATGACTCTGAACTTGATAATGCTGCAGCTGTAAAGGAATCAATAGATGTAAGGAAAGCAGAAAGAATCGACTTGTTGTTTTCATTTGTATGCTGTATGCACCGTGTATGTGAACTACTGGACTGTGCAGCTGTAGAATATTTTTTTAAAGGGAAAAAATAAAGGAAATGGGCATAAATAACGGGCTAGTGTTAACTCATATCCAACAGCCTAACATAAAGATCTAGTACTATAGAGCCGCTGCCGCCGCCACCACTCCTCACTCCGGTACCGTCACATCTAGGGCCCCTCTCCTTCCTTTCTGGTGCGTCTGCCGGAGACAAGAAGGAGAGGGACCCATCTTTTTTTCTTACAGCTTTCTATCTAGTTGATTAGAGTTTGGTCTAATAAATCTTCCGGCGAAATCAGATGATTTTCGGTCGGCATCATATGTGGGGTACCCATCGCGTTATTTCACCTAAATCGAGTGTCGACCACTTGACCCCTCAATTTAAGCAAATCAACATCGCGAGGTCCCAAGGAGCGCACGTAGCAACTCCTCTTCAGGATCTTTGCGCTGAGTTACACACACATACCCAATACAATGCATACCAGGCAACTCAATCACATACATACTCACTCCAGTCTCATGCTTGTTCCGGAAACATTGTTGATAACAAAATAGGATTTAAGAGAATAGGGTTACTACTAAGTCTAATGCTCCAATCAACTCTATCCCTGCAATGGGTTGCCACACTTGTCGCTCATCTACTCGTCGAGTTACACGTAGCTCATCTTGGAGAACGCTTGTTCCAAGGTCTGCTAACCTTTGCATTCACCGTTGCTAGTCTCGGGGAGATGCCCTGATTACCTGCAAAACAACTTAACAGCTGCACCGTGAGTACATTGCGTACTCGTAGGACTTAATTCCACCACATAATATTTGGTGGATGCACAGGGTGATTATTAGGCTTTTGTATGATTGCGGAAAGCAATGGTATTCATTAAGAGTATGATATGCTATGCTCAACATTAAAATTATCATTATAGCAAAAGTGTTCATAGTCCATCATTCATTCTACCATGGGTATAGAAAGAAAGAACAACCGAATAGTTCCGTCCTTAAGGACTCCAGACTTTCAAGACTCTGTAGAGGTGTACAACTGTACCCACATGGAAGACGGGACTAACCACCATACACCAAGTCCGGTAGTAAGGGTTGCCTCACGTTCTCCAACCTTTCCCTAATCCGACCCGAGTGTCCGACGAAAGGTTCGAATGGGTTCCCGGTCAATGTCTTGGACATTCCCGGCCAACGTCACCCCCCTTGCCAGTTTCATGGATAAACAGCTCGCAACTAGTTACCTGGCTTATCGACCCCATCCGTGACATGTGGTCTGTACGGGTGGTTACTTGGACTTACATATCCCAATACACGGTCCTTACTGCTCCACGAGCTATGTCATCTAGATCCCACACTCACGATGACCTACCCCTCACACGAGCAAGATATTCAGGTGATCATCAAGATTATCACATTAGAGATATTATTCCTTAGTTAGGTTGGTTAGATAGGTCAAGTTGAACCCTCATTGGTTTTAGTAGTTAATTATCCAGGGGTAGCATCCTACATGCGCGAGTATGAGTCCCCTTATCATGCTCGACTTTCTACTGTTGCCCAAGCAGCTAAGCATTCCCATTCCCATTGTTAAGATGAGAGGCTTCTAACAGATTAAATAGTAACTCTAAGGGTTATGTGAAAGAGATCATTATCCAACTCTACATGCAATGCATAACTCATAATGCAACTTGATAAGTATGCAAAGTAGGGTTCATAATAGTGGGGTGCCTGCCTGATGGTGTTGCCGTTCAGACATCTAGAAGCTGACGATGACATCCTATACGCACTTCTCATTGAGACGATTCCTGAAAAGAGCGAGAGAGATCCGGTTGGATAGATTCACCGGTGATTTGGAACGATGATAAGGAATATGGATAGATCACTGTTGGTTCCTAGGAAGTGACATCTAACGATGGGTCTACTATTGTGTTGCTGGCTTGGGATACTAACTAGTATTATTGACTTGTCTGGGTAAGCTTGTCAATTAAACTCACACTCTCTGTGACTGTCAAATACTCCATTCCGACTGACGGACACTCCGCTGTGCCGGGTGTCGAGGTGAGTCTTTTCTAGTTGGCCCTGTTCAGGCTCTGGCGGATGCTCCACGGTAGTCAGAATGCTCCGATAGGTTTTGGGCACTCTCGGGTTACTGGGTTACTCTATATATAATTTATCGGATGCTCCGAAGTGAGTGATGGACGATCCGGTAGGAACTAAGTGCTTTCGGGTTCTTCTGGCTGTGAGTCTTTATAATTCAGCGGGTACTCTAATCGATAGTCGGACACTCCATTGTTCACACTCATAATGGTCTAGGTGCTTCTGCCGAGAGGTTTACTAAGTCGGGGAGGTTTATCAGACACTCCGCCGCATCGGCAGACACTCCGCCAACTAGGTGACAGAACCTATGCTCTATGTTTGGGGTTGGTTAGTTGCTGCTTTGGAGTGGTGAACATCCATGCATGTGCACTAGACTACTAGGATGACCTTGCGGATATGCTAGGGTAAGGTTAGCTGAGTCTTTGGCTTTGGCTATCTAGTGCATCTAGTGATTTGGCCAAGTCTCTTCCCATGAACTACTTGTGATACATACATGAGATTGAGCAAGAGGGCTCAACTCCAAGATTGAGGATCATGAGATGCTAGACTTCATGATGAGAGGTTGAACACACCTTGCCAGTAACTAAACAGCATGCAGTGAGTGGTCTCTGAACTCAAGGAATTGATCCAAACACTTCAGATTTGGCAGTGGAGCTAACTCACTTGTTCCAAGGGTTAATAACCTGACCAGTGACATCTTGGGTTGAGATGACGTGCTCCTCAGTGGTTGTGTTGACTATTGTCAACTTTATGTGCTTCCGACTTGTGGGTCGTTTGGTGAAGTAGAAAAGCAGTATATCCACGAGTTCCGTGGTATCCAAATGCCCGTAGGGATTTGTGCAGACACTTCTCCAACCATCCAAAATTGAGAGCCTGGGTGGTTGTAGCGAATTCAGGTTGTTACATCATGTTTCCTGCGATGACTTCGGTGATTGTCTTGAGGAGATCGTCGTTGCAGGTGTCGATTTCATTGGCAAGCGGCCAATTTGTGGCCTTAATCTGCAAGGGGAGAGGTGCTTTTGGGAGCCCCCTATGAGGACAATGACTCAGTGTCGTCGATCTCATCGTTGGTGGTCGCGGAGAGGAATTCAAGATCTCCAGGTGATGATTCTGCAGCCTATGTCGTACCCGACGATGCAACTGTCGATATTCTTTTAGCGATTTAGCTGTGTTTTGGACTGGTTCCAAAGTGTTGGATCTTGCGGCATGTCCAATGTTTTGGGGTTGATCGTTGGATTCAGCATAAGAACTGCACTTTGGCTCCGATGTTCGAGCGAAGCCATTAGGGAAGAAGACGATGGAAGAATCTGGATAGAACATTATATATTTTTTATTTTAATTTTTTTATGTATAATTTGGGGATGTACTGTGTCAAGATTTAATATAAGTCCCCCTTCCCTTCGCAAAAAAAATAACGGGCTAGTGTTGACTGTAAGCGTGTAGCGGCTGTGTGGTTTTGTGCAATGAGATGAACATTGAAAGGGATTGTGTAGATGGCATACCTCGTGGACGGGAAGTGACCTCGCCGTCTTGCGCTGTTGAGTGGAGGGATTATGTTAGAATGCATTATAGAATTGCTTGTATACGTATTTTCTGTAGATTGAGTATAATCACCTGCGTAATATTGCTGGTTTACCTCTTCTCGGTGCGCGGTATCAAGTTCTGAGCATCCTGTTGATGTTGGGACGGAAATTGTTTAAAACAGGCCTGATGTGCTTTTTAATGGTTCTGTGGTTCTGAAAGGTTTTACCTCGGCGTTGAGACGTGGTTGCTAGATGATCTGGTTGGGACTCGAAGCCAACCATGTCTGATGTAGTTGTCTGTACCATAGCGGCCAAACGTTGAGGAAATCACCGTTCTGGGTAGCCTTCTTGACACCTACATAGGCGATGCTGGGCACAAGCAATTCTGGTCCGCAGTCGGAGACCCAATATGTAAGCGTTGCAGGTGTAAAGAAGGTTATGTCACGGATGGTGCAAATTCTGCTGAATAGACGGCGTATTGCTAAGTCACAGCATATGTGTGGTGGCATCCCAGTGATTTCAATGGTGAGGTGTCGGTTGTGTGGCAGCACGCGTGAACGGCTAAGTATGTCGTGGTTGATAGGATCGGAATTGAGCTGGGTGTGTAGAGGCACTGTTGTATAGGTAGTCTACCATAATGCGATATACTTTGTATGTGGATGTCCATCTGGAACTGTTGTTGGATTGCATATCTTAGGTTTTGATGGCTGACTGCATCTGTGGCTGCAAATGGAACTTTTGCAACTATTGCATTGTCAAACACATTGGGACTCATGCTGTGGAGATCTGATTCGTTGATTATTGTCAGGTTTGGGTAACGGTAGTTGGCCATTTTGTTGAGTTGGTAGGTAGCTGTGGTTGTAAATGTCCTGCATTTTTTTCATTGGCAACGACGGATTAGTGTAAGTCGCTAGTTAGCCGACAAATAAATTTAATCGTCTGTGTATACAGGAAGGTGCGGTACTGATAGTGATGTCAATGAAGGCATGGACTGCAATTTGTCAACTGTTAAGTGAAAAAGAGGCGGTACTGGAAATATAAAAAAGCTGGTGAGAATAGTTTTTTGAACCTAACATTGATACTGAATATTTATCTATATTAGGAACACGTATAGGTGGCTTGCAACACTTAGTAGAGCTAGAGCAAAAAACATTTACGCCATTTAGTTATCTAACCTTTTGCTCTAGTATTTTATAAAGAATTTTTAGAGGTTATTCACCTCCCTCTAGTTATTTAGGACCTTTCAATGGCCCTTGTTCCTGACCGGCGCCGCCCCCTAGACGGCTCTGCTCTCCAACGGTGACACGAGCTCGATCTCCTCCGTGGGTGGCTCTCCTCAGCAAATCTCCCTGGCACACGACTCTCCCCGTCGCCGGACCATCCCCGGTGGCGCGACCTCCCCAGGTGACCGGCGTGCCCATCTCCGGCGCGCGGCCTGCCCGGCGCGGCGGCCTCCTCCCCGACGCGTGTCCTGCTGTGGCGAGAAGAACAACGAAGAGGATGACATGTGGGACCCGCATGTCATTATGTGCTGGAATTAGTTTAGGTAGCATATTTTAGGTAGTACTGCTGGAGTTGGGAGCAAAATATATAGATAGTATGAAAATGGGTGGCTACCCAAATAGAGAAATAGATAGTGTGTTTTTGGTAGTACTGTCGGAGATGCTCTTAGGAAAACAAAAGCTTGCATGCATGCCTTGAGAATTGAGATGGGCTAGCCGTCTCTGTAAAGGTAATTCCAGCTGTCTCTATAGAGTTTTTCTGTACGTGTAATAAAGCAGCTACATTATAAAATATCAACAAGAACGGAGCACGATAATAATAACCACAAGAAAAAGGAACAAGGAAAAAAGAGAAGCCACAAGGAGAGCTAAAATATCCACCGTGCCAGAAGAGCGGCGTAAGCCATAAGGTTATTCAAGGTAGGTCAAGTCCAAGTAGACGCGTCCTCTATAATGACGTGGACTTAATTGAGACGTGAAAAGTAGAGGTGCCTGACGGCCCTGACCAGGTCCCGTGACAGGATCATTCCTTAACTGCTACAAAAGCACTTGAGTGCGATTCCATTGAGCACAAGCGTAGCCTCCACGGCGCGAAGGTCGTCACAGGCAGGCCCAACGCTTCGATGTTGGCTGGTTGTATCAGCGCAGTCCAATAATGCTACAAACTACGCGTAATTTCTATACTTATTAATTTTTATAGATATTACATATAAAAACCACGGATCTAATTGATAGTTTTTACAGAACAACTTTTTATCCAATCACATACATTCTCTCTCCGTTCTCTATCAATCACATCCCTTCATGTCTTGGTTCTTGTGTAGACATAGTTTCTAACTTAGACCCAATTTCTATGATTTTTACTCTCTCTCTTTAATAACTACCTTGCCACATCAGTAAAACGCTTAGGTGACGGTATAATTAATGTTCATAGAAACTATGGTTGTTTCTGCATTGGGAGTGCCCTCATCAAACTATGTACTCCCACCGTCTATTTTTAATTGTCGTTTTCACTTTGTAAGAAATAATTTTGACTAAATATATATAGAAAATATGAATATTTATGGCACATAATTAATATCATTAGATAGAATGTTGAATCTATTTTTCATTATAATTTTATTTAGAGATATAAAATGTCACACCCATTTATCGACCAAATGGTATGCTTACCCTTATGTGCGCCCAGAGATCAATCACACATAAGTTCACAAATTATAACAGAAGTATCATGGCAAATGTTATTACATCACGATATTTAAACACTTAGTCTTAACACAATTGTAGCGGAAGTATAAATAAAAATCTCTCGTGGTAGCTCCAGTCACAGGTACATTGACTGGTTGACAGCAAGACTAGTAATCCTCAGGGAAATAGGCGTAGTAGTCGCTATTACCCTCCATCTGTTACCCATCCGGGATTTTTATCCAAATAAGAAAAATAAACAAGCGTAAGTACATCTCGTACTCAACAAGTGTAACATGGGGTTCATGAGGCTCAAAAAGGCATAATCATTGGTTTATCAGCATGTAGCTTTTAGTTAACATGATTTTAGCATATCAATAGCATCAAAAGGTCTCAATGTAAACAATAAACATATGATCCATGTGAAATGATTAATGAATAGCAATAATATAAACATAAACAATTATTCAACTATTCTATAAGGGTAAACACTATGAAGTCTTTCGAAGGTTCGTCTAACAAGTTAGGGCCATTAGATTCACTCGGCAAACAGATGTAGAGCCCCCCTTCCAAATGGCACATTGACCCGCAGCCTATACACATAAGGACAGAGGCCGCACTATACCCGATTCGTCAAGCCATTCTTACGCCAAAAAGGTTACCTCTAACAAGCTAGAAAAGGTCCTTCTATATGACTAAAGCCAGAGCCATATAGCCCCCACAGTTGTACTGTAAATCCCGGATTGTCGCTTATAGATGAGTCCTTATGGAGAGCCATTAGAGCATCAAAAAGCAACACACATGCTCTAATCCCCTTTATACAATAATCAAAATCATATTTTAATGTTTATTGCATATTCCTCTAATCAATTTACATGATCATAGTCCATGTTTAAGCACTAGCCATACTAATCAATGCATCATAATGGGTACCAAGGTATAGGATCAATCGCTAAGTCATCCTTAACAAGGAATAAATGCATAATGATATTAATTGCATAAGGTGAATAGGACAACAAGGACAATCCCATGCTATACTTGCCTTGCTCAAACTGGTCCTGAAGATCTTGCTCGTAGTAAGGCTCTTGATCTCCAACGAATTGCTCACCGTCTATACTCGATCAACCATTATCAACAACACACATCCAGAGGCAATCATGCATAGACAAACAAGACTATAATTAGAACAATACACCAACAGTAAGAAAATAAAATAAAAAGTCTTTAAAACGAATCTACAACTCACTAAGATCACACAGACGCGAAGATTACGAAAAACGAAGCTAAAACGACAAAGTTATGAATTTCCAAAGATTTCCTATAGAAAAAATAAATACTTTAATTGAAACTCGAAAATAAATTAATCTAAACCTACTGTACAGTTACATCATTAGATAGAGCTCGCAAATATGAATCTAACGCAATTTGAATGGATCAAATCGGAGTTGAAACGAAGATTCTACGGCTAAAACAATCTGAGTGGCAAAACTGTAAATATGAGAAAGCGTATTTTTTTTTCCGAAACGAATTATGTTTTTATTTAAGCAAAACGTATTTTCCCGATTTACGCTTTGGACCGCGGGTTAGATAATACAAAAATCCAGGGGCTCTTTAACAAAAACACCAGCGAACCGGTATCTTCTAATATGAGCCATCCGTTTTAGATCTGACGGTCCAGATCAATCGGGGGAGGAGACGGGCGGCGCGCCGGCCGGAATAGCGCCCGACGGCGACTCGCGCGGCGGCGCCATCGCCGGAAAACGCGAAAACTCGCCACGGAGCACAAAATCACGAAGCAAGAGTACCGTTCGGTAGATAACTTCAAGGCGAACTTACCCACGGCAAGATTGAGGCCAAGAACAAGGCGAGGGAGGCGTGCGGCTTGATATGGCGGGCGGTGGAGGCGGTGCTTCGGGTGTAGCCGCCCCGAGGCGATAGAGCTGCGGTTTAGGGTTGGATGTGGAGCGGGGAGGGCCGAGGGCTCCGTTTTTATAGTCCAGAGAGGTCGCTAGCTAAGGAAAGGAGAAGATTCGAGGATCAAATCGGATCGGGAGCGATGGAAACGGCGTCGGCCGGAGGAAGAAGAAAGGAAAACGGGAACGGGTCACCGACCGGTGGGACCCATGCGTCAGCGACTCCAGGCGGGACGCAGGCCGCGCGTGCGGGAGACGGGCTAGCAGGCCGCTGGCCGGGCTCGGCCCACGCGGGCGAAGGAGGGCGCGCGGGGAAAGAGAGAAGCTGGGCCGCGGCTTAGCAGGCCGAGCTCAGGCCGAGGGAGGAAAACGGCCCGGTAAGTAAATTCCTTTTCTTTTTCTTTTCAAATTTTTCAAATCCATTTTTCAAATGATTTTCAAATCAAATTTGAATTTGATTTAAACTACTCAATACAAAACTCCAAATGCAGCAGCATGAATGCTCAATCATGTTTCTACCCTTATATTTAATTTTAAATTTATAAAATTATTCTTATTCTATAGTTGCATGCTACACCAAAAATAAATATAAAAATCACATTTTCCCTATTTTTCTTTTCTTCAAATTTTAGGGTGTTACAATTCTACCCCCCTTAAAATGAATCTCGTCCCGAGATTCGACTGATGCTTACTCAAACAGTTGCGGGTAGGTTTTTCTCAGGTCCTCTTCTCGTTCTCAAGTAGCCTCTTCTGCGGTATACCGATTCCACTGTACTTTACACATTTTGATTGTTCTACTTCTTGTGACTCTGTCCGCAGTCTCCAAAATTTTAATCGGAAACTCCTCATATGTAAGATCTTCCTTAACAGTGAGTTCCTCTATCGGAATCTGTTCTTCTGGTACTCGTAAACATTTCTTCAATTGAGACACATGGAACACATCATGTACACCCGCCAGACTCTCGGGTAATTCCAATTGATATGCCACTTCACCACGTCTCTCTATAATCTTGAAAGGTCCAATATATCTTGGTGCTAATTTACCCTTCATGTTAAATCTCTTCACACTTCTCATGGGTGATACTTTCAAGTAAACATAATCTCCTACCTCAAAAATCAACTCTCTTCTGCGAGTATCAGCATAACTTTTCTGTCTAGACTGGGCTATTTTTAGATTATCTCTAATCATTCTCACTTTCTTTTCAGCATCCTTTAATACATCAGGTCCAAACACTTGACTCTCCCCTGTCTGATTCCAGAACAACGGGGTCCTACACTTTCGTCCATACAGAGCCTCAAACGGTGCCATTTGAAGACTCTTCTGATAACTATTGTTATAAGAGAACTCTGCGTATGGCAAACTCTTATCCCAGCTAGTACCATATTGTAGAGCACAAGCTCTCAACATATCTTCCAATATCTGATTAATTCTCTCGGTTTGACCATCTGTCTGAGGATGATAAGCTGTACTAAAATTTAGTTTGGTTCCCAGTGATTCATGTATCTTTTGCCAATAATAAGATGTAAACTGAGTACCTCGATTAGACACAATCTTCTTAGGAACTCCATGTAAACTCACTATTCTTTCCATATACAACTCTGCCAGTTTCGCACTGCTATATGTAGTCTTCACAGGCAGAAAATGAGCAACCTTAGTAAGACGATCCACTATCACCCAAATTGAATCATATCCTCTTTGAGTCCGTGGTAACCCAACTATAAAGTCCATACCGACCTCTTCCCATTTCCACTCGGGTATCTGCATAGGTTGTAACAATTCTGCAGGCCTCTGATGTTCTGCTTTCACCCTTTGACAAGTGTCACACAAGGCAACATACTCAGCTACGTCTCTCTTCAATCCATACCACCAATATTTCTCTTTCAGATCTAAGTACATCTTAGTACTCCCCGGATGTATGGAATAAGCTGACTCATGAGCTTCACGCAGAATTGCCATTCGGATTTCCTTATCTTCGGGCACACACAACCTTTTCCCAAACCATAGCGTACCATTTTTATCCTTACGAAATCCTGGAGATTTTCCTTTCGCTATGTTTTCAGCTATCTCTCTCAACTTTTCATCCTTCTGCTGACCTTTACGGATTTCTTGCTCTAGAGTAGGCTCTAATACTAGTTCCACTGCATTAGTAGTAAATCCTAAGTTCAGATGCTTGCACTCAGCACACAATTCCTTTGGCATAGGCATTACTTGTATTTCATTTGCATAACTTTTCCTACTAAGAGCATCAGCAACAACGTTGGCCTTTCCGGGATGATAATGCACCTCTAGATCATAGTCTTTTATCAACTCCAACCATCTACGCTGCCTCAAGTTCAGATCCGTTTGAGTGAAGATATACTTTAGGCTCTTGTGATCAGTGTATATATCACTCTTGTGTCCAATCAAATAATGTCTCCATATCTTTAATGCATGAACTACTGCAGCTAATTCCAAATCATGAGTAGGGTAATTTAACTCATGCTTCCTTAACTGCCTTGATGCATATGCCACAACTCTACCTTCTTGCATCAGAACACATCCCAATCCCAATCGAGATGCATCACAATAGATAGAGAAAGGTTTATTCAGATCTGGCAAAACTAAGACGGGTGCAGTAGTCAATCTTTTCTTTAATTCCTCAAAATTAGCCTGACACTTCTCGGACCACACAAACTTGGCATTCTTCTCCAACAATGCAGTCATTGGTTTTGCAAGCTTGGAGAATCCCTCTATAAATCTCCTATAATAGCCAGCCAATCCCAAAAAGCTACGGATCTCACTTGCATTGATAGGTGGTTTCCAGTTCAATACATCTTTCACCTTGCCAGGATCTACTGATATTCCTCCATTTGAAACAATGTGACCTAGAAAAGAAACTTCCTTCAGCCAAAACTCACATTTACTCCTTTTTGCATATAGTTGGTGTTCTCTGAGCTTCTGCAAGACCAACCTCAAATGTTCAGCATGTTCTTCCTCCGTCTTGGAAAACACTAGTATATCATCAATGAATACCACTACAAACTTGTCCAGATATTCCATGAACACCTTATTCATTAAATACATGAAGTATGCAGGAGCATTAGTCAAACCAAAGGACATCACTGTATACTCATATAACCCATAACGTGTGGTAAATGTTGTCTTGGGTATATCCCTGGCACGAATCTTCAATTGATGATATCCAGAGCGAAGATCAATCTTAGAGAATACACAAGCTCCTCTCAACTGATCAAACAGGTCATCAATTCTAGGCAATGGGTACTTGTTCTTAATAGTAACCTCATTAAGAGATCGATAATCTACACACATCCTCTGAGTTCCATCTTTCTTATCCACAAAAATCACTGGTGCACCCCATGGTGAAGAACTAGGACGAATAAAACCCTTATCCTGCAACTCCTTAATTTGTTTCTTAAGTTCTTCTAATTCATTTACTCCCATTCTATATGGACGCTTAGCTATAGGTGCAGTTCCAGGTAATAATTCAATAATAAATTCAATGTCACGGTCTGGTGGCATACCTGGCAATTCCTCCGGAAACACATCTGGGAACTCCTCCACAACTGGATCCTCCTGATTGGCACCATCATTGAGCTGGTTCACTGTAGCGGTCTCTTGTTTTTGCACTTTGACTTCAACCCTGATCCTATCACCCTTTGGTGTTGTCAGCACAACTGATTTGTCCTTACACTGAATCTCTGCTTGTTGTTGCATCATCCAATCCATTCCCAATATAAGATCAATCCCAGCTGTCCTCAATACTATAGGGCTAACTGTAAACTCTACCCCCCTTAAGTTGAGACTAATGGGAAGACAACGATAAGATGCTGGCATGCTTCCACCAGGTGAGTTTACTAAGATAGGGTTCTTCATGGCACACAAATGGATTCTATGTATTCTAACAAATGATTGTGATATGAAAGAATGTGATGCTCCAGAACCAAAAAGAACAGTGGCGGGAGTAGAGTGGTTATCGAACGTACCAAGCATAACTTCTGGCTCCTCCACTGCAGTTTCCTGGGACAAATGATTCACCCTTCCCGAGTTAAGTGCGGCTTCGGGTGGCTGCTCTGTCTCTGGGGAGTCTGCTGGTTAGGCTTCTCCGGACAGTTGTAAGACAAGTGACCTTCTTTTCCACAACGGAAACACCTATTGGGAGTATTGGGAGCACTGGTCTTTGTAGGAGTGTTGTTGGAAGGACCCTGACGCTGCACTTGATTCCCATTCTGCTGTGGTGGACGTTGGTTGCTACTCTGTGGCTGAAATGGGGGACGTTGAGGGAACTGTCCACGGAATGGGGCCTGACCACGATTCCACTGTCCAGAAGGAGGTCTCTGCTGAGTATTCTATTGAAAGCCAGTGCGTGGACGGGTGTTGCTATTAGAGGCTTGTCCCTGTAACCTCTTCCTCTTAGCATCCATTTCTTTGCGCTTGTTATCCACCACGATAGCGCGGTTCACAAGCGTCTGGAAGTTAGGATAGGTATTGGACATCAACTGCAACTGTAGTCCATCATACAATCCCTTCAAGAAGCGGCGCTGCTTATCATTGTCATTGGCCACCTCATGTGGAGCATATCGTGACAATTGAGCAAACTTGTCACGGTACTCAGCTACAGTCATTGACCCTTGGGTCAGGTTCCTGAATTCCTCCGCCTTCAATTCTATCATCCCTTCAGGTATATGGTAAGCCCTGAAGTTCTCTCTAAACTCCTGCCAGGTGACTGCAGGAGCATTGGCAGGACGACCATACTCATATGACTCCCACCAATCCTGAGCTTCTCCCTGAAGTTGCCCAGAAGCGAACAACACCTTCTGTCGGTCATCACATTGTGCAATGGTGAGTTGTTTCTCCACAGCACGAAGCCAATCATCGGCCTCCAAAGGATCAGCAGCATGTGTGAACACTGGGGGACGACCCTTCAAAAATTCACCACGCTTATCACGTGGTTGAACCCCAGCAACTGGCTGATTCTGCTGATTCTGCTGATTCTGCACCAGTTGTTGCATCAAATGCGTCTGTACTGCCAGCAACTGCTCGATAGTTGGTGGCGGTGGTGGTGGTGGATTTGGGGGAATGTTTCCACGACCTCTGCCTCTTCCTCTACCGGCCATCTGCCACCCATAAACATGCAAACTTTAAGAAATCCAGGTTATCAACCACTTATAAGATTAAGAATGAGATCTGAAAGTTTTCTGGACGAGTAGCAATATTGACAGTTCAGTATTTCAATCATATCTCGGGCTACAGAAGTCCAAAAGAGGCGTGCTTTATATGGTTGGAAAGCTTATGAAATTATCCACAATTTCTATTCAGACCTCAAAACCAGATTCTGTCGTTAAGTCTATGAAAAATAAGGCGTAACAGAAACTGTTCCAGATTCCAGACTGTGCAGAAACTTTAACTTGTGAAAATTATATCTCTCGAACCAGATTAGATAAAAAGGTGATTCCAGTGGCATTTGAAATATGCTTGAGTCTAGTTTCTCTCATAAAAATTTCATAAATGTTGCACGAACCGTTTTTAACTATAGCAGAAACATTAGAGACTGCTCCAGAAAACAGCAAGGACAGAAACGAGATAATATCAAACCCACTTATTATTCCTTGACTAATAAACTTATTATTCTTAATAATGGAACTTGTAGACATGCCTACAAGTCCAGACACTCAAACAAAGATCCAACTCACACATAAGCATAATAATAAAGCAACTAGCACACCAAGGTTCAAACCACACGACAGACTCGACTGACTCAACTGACGTTACTAAGAACGTTCTTATTACATAAAGGACTCCTACTTCCTAAGGAAGTGGCTCATGCTCTAATGTCTCGTAGATCTTGGGCATGCCTTGGTTTGCTCGGAGCTCATCAATGGTTGCTTGGCACCTCTTGATAGTCTTCCCTTGTGTCCTCACCATCTCTTCTAGTTGCAGCTTCCTGTCCATCATGTCATAGACAAAGTTCACCATCACCCGAGGTAGTGGCTCTAGCTGCACTAGATCTATCATAGCCCATCCAAGCTCGGGGTGTGCACGAGGAAGGAAACGATGAATGTCATGCTTCATGAGGTTAAAGCGAAGATAGCGAAGACCCATACATGCTTCAAAAGCAGCATCTTCAATGCTATCCTCTATGGTAGCTCGATGTCCCACATGAGAGAACATCCTGTCCAGCTGATATGCCCCCTTGTCTTGCTTGTGTGCAAGCTTGCCCTTGCCTTCCAGTACGTGCTCTCTAGTGGATGAGTGTACTCCCAGCAGACGTACTCCACGGCTGGATGCCAATCAGCGAAGTAAGCAGTGAGCATCCCCACTAGGCGAATATGAGAGACAGCATCCCCTCCATTCCTGTGGTAGATCCTCACAGTCCACCCCATTGGAGGAGGTGGCATATCTTCAGGAGCTTCATGTGGTGGAGACGGGGGTTGTACTCCTCCATTATCTTCCTCCTCACCATCTTCAATCTCAACGATTTCTGGATCTTCTTCAGGCTCAGTCTCTTCCTGGGGAGGTGCTGGTGCTTGGACTGGTGCTACAGGGGTCTTCTCTTGTTCCTGAGGTTCTGGCTCTTGTGGCTCTTCAGTTGCAAGCAGGGCACGAGGTGGGTAGTATCCTCCAAAGCTGATGCGGGCAGTCTTACGGTCACGAGTCATCTACAGAATTTTTAGATGAAGTTAGAATAGAGGCAAAATTTCGTAATACAATGAGACATAAGAAGCATAAAAATTTATCAAATAACAAGAGCAAGATAGTGAGCATAAAAATAGTGTAAAGACGACACTACTTCGACCATTGCTAGCTAGGCTTGCGTCCTACAGTCAACAAGAGCTCTGATACCAATTTGTCACACCCATTTATCGACCAAATGGAATGCTTACCTTTATGTGCGCCCAGAGATCAATCACACATAAGTTCACAAATTATAACAGAAGTATCATGGCAAATGTTATTACATCATGATATTTAAACACTTAGTCTTAACATAATTGTAGCGGAAGTATAAATAAAAATCTCTCGTGGTAGCTCCAGTCACAGGTACATTGACTGGTTGACAGCAAGACTAGTAATCCTCAGGGAAATAGGCGTAGTAGTCGCTATTACCTCCATCTGTTACCCATCCGGGATTTTTATCCAAATAAGAAAAATAAACAAGCGTAAGTACATCTCGTACTCAACAAGTGTAACATGGGGTTCATGAGGCTCAAAAAGGCATAATCATTGGTTTATCAGCATGTAGCTTTTAGTTAACATGATTTTAGCATATCAATAGCATCAAAAGGTCTCAATGTAAACAATAAACATATGATCCATGTGAAATGATTAATGAATAGCAATAATATAAACATAAACAATTATTCAACTATTCTATAAGGGTCCAAGGCCACTCGTGACCGTGAGCACGGCTGTTATAACAGTTCTACACTCTGCAGAGGTTGTACACTTTCACTGTGAGTCGTGTTACCCAAATGCCCGGGTTAATTACTCCCAAAACACTACCAAGGTGAGCAGGCAGGGTAAACACTATGAAGTCTTTCGAAGGTTCGTCTAACAAGTTAGGGCCATTAGATTCACTCGGCAAACAGATGTAGAGCCCCCCTTCCAAATGGCACATTGACCCGCAGCCTATACACATAAGGACAGAGGCCGCACTATACCCGATTCGTCAAGCCATTCTTACGCCAAAAAGGTTACCTCTAACAAGCTAGAAAAGGTCCTTCTATATGACTAAAGCCAGAGCCATATAGCCCCCACAGTTGTACTGTAAATCCCGGATTGTCGCTTATAGATGAGTCCTTATGGAGAGCAATTAGAGCATCAAAAAGCAACACACATGCTCTAATCCCCTTTATACAATAATCAAAATCATATTTTAATGTTTATTGCATATTCCTCTAATCAATTTACATGATCATAGTCCATGTTTAAGCACTAGCCATACTAATCAATGCATCATAATGGGTACCAAGGTATAGGATCAATCGCTAAGTCATCCTTAACAAGGAATAAATGCATAATGATATTAATTGCATAAGGTGAATAGGACAACAAGGACAATCCCATGCTATACTTGCCTTGCTCAAACTGGTCCTGAAGATCTTGCTCGTAGTAAGGCTCTTGATCTCCAACGAATTGCTCACCGTCTATACTCGATCAACCATTATCAACAACACACATCCAGAGGCAATCATGCATAGACAAACAAGACTATAATTAGAACAATACACCAACAGTAAGAAAATAAAATAAAAAGTCTTTAAAACGAATCTACAACTCGCTAAGATCACACAGACGCGAAGATCACGAAAAACGGAGCTAAAACGACAAAGTTATGAATTTCCAAAGATTTCCTATAGAAAAAATAAATACTTTAATTGAAACTCGAAAATAAATTAATCTAAACCTACTGTACAGTTACATCATTAGATAGAGCTCGCAAATATGAATCTAACGCAATTTGAATGGATCAAATCGGAGTTGAAACGAAGATTCTACGGCTAAAACAATCTGAGTGGCAAAACTGTAAATATGAGAAAGCGTATTTTTTTTCCGAAACGAATTACGTTTTTATTTAAGCAAAACGTATTTTTCCGATTTACGCTTTGGACCGCGGGTTAGATAATACAAAAATCTAGGGGCTCTTTAACAAAAACACCAGCGAACCGGTATCTTCTAATATGAGCCATCCGTTTTAGATCTGACGGTCCAGATCAATCGGGGGAGGAGACGGGCGGCGCGCCGGCCGGAATAGCGCCCGACGGCGACTCGCGCGGCGGCGCCATCGCCGGAAAACGCGAAAACTCGCCACGGAGCACAAAATCGCGAAGCAAGAGTACCGTTCGGTAGATAACTTCAAGGCGAACTTACCCACGGCAAGATTGAGGCCAAGAACAAGGCGAGGGAGGCGTGCGGCTTGATATGGCGGGCGGTGGAGGCGGTGCTTCGGGTGTAGCCGCCCCGAGGCGATAGAGCTGCGGTTTAGGGTTGGATGTGGAGCGGGGAGGGCCGAGGGCTCCGTTTTTATAGTCCAGAGAGGTCGCTAGCTAAGGAAAGGAGAAGATTCGAGGATCGAATCGGATCGGGAGCGATGGAAACGGCGTCGGCCGGAGGAAGAAGAAAGGAAAACGGGAACGGGTCACCGACCGGTGGGACCCACGCGTCAGCGACTCCAGGCGGGACGCAGGCCGCGCGTGCGGGAGACGGGCTAGCAGGCCGCTGGCCGGGCTCGGCCCACGCGGGCGAAGGAGGGCGCGCGGGGAAAGAGAGAAGCTGGGCCGCGGCTTAGCAGGCCGAGCTCAGGCTGAGGGAGGAAAACGGCCCGGTAAGTAAATTCCTTTTCTTTTTCTTTTCAAATTTTTCAAATCCATTTTTCAAATGATTTTCAAATCAAATTTGAATTTGATTTAAACCACTCAATACAAAACTCCAAATGCAGCAGCATGAATGCTCAATCATGTTTCTACCCTTATATTTAATTTTAAATTTATAAAATTATTCTTATTCTATAGTTGCATGCTACACCAAAAATAAATATAAAAATCACATTTTCCCTATTTTTCTTTTCTTCAAATTTTAGGGTGTTACATAAAAGTTGCTAATATTTTCTATAAATCTAATTAAATTTATCAGTACATAAATCATGGCAACAAATATTTAGAGACATAGAGAGTAGGTTTGGATGTCAGGTGGAGTAAAAAAGCAGGAAGGCGGTGGCTGGGCAGGATGTCAAAGTAGCCTGGAGAAATATCCATGCTCTATGCGTCCGAGTCCGAGACCATATTGATTAGTGAAGTGACAGATTGCAGTATGCGTCGTTGTATCATAGCAAGCCAAGATTACAGCATGTTGTTCTATACCGCTACGTGTCTTTTATAATATATATAGTTCGACTGATATATGTCCTCATAGAACTTTATATGTACTAGCAAATATGTCCATGTGTTGCAACAGAAGAAACTATCAAACGCTTATAGTAAATTATGACTATAGTCTCTAATTAAAGTCAGTACAGCCTAATTTAAGGCCCAAGATTACTCAAGAAAGCAGCATAGAGCAGGCTCGTGTGCGAGCGAGCCCGTTCAAAAAACGATGTGGAAGAAAGGAACTCCAAAAAGAAATGGTCAGCGTAATAAACCGCATGTGCATCTTGTTAAGTCCGAAACAACAATCTGCACTCAGCATACATTAGATATTAATGCATTATTAGTATTACTTGTGTCTTTTATTTATGAATGTTTGGCCAGGGAGAGTCATGGGAGGTTTTATGTCCACTTGAGACTAAGATTGTAAGAGGCGGTGGAGTTTGATTCGGACAGGAGATGGAGTTTGACTCAACGAAAATACTGCTCAGTTTTGACACAAGAAACTCTTCTAAACCGCGTTGAAACGGATTGCCTTATACCTACTAAGTGGAACGGACGGTCATTACGGAGTTGGACACGGATGGATAGGCCGGACCAAAAAATTGAGGAGAGAAATTTTGCCTCTTTAAAACGGACGTTGCCCGGCGTGCGTGAGCCAGAATACTTGGGCTTAGCTCAACAGTGTTTCAATTAAACACTAATAAGGCCCATAATAAATAATATATGCACTAAATTATTTGTCCCGTATGGAAAATCAAGGAGAGATTGACTCGGTTTAATTAGGTGGCTATTATCCTATATGGAAAATCAAGAAGATATTGACTCGGTTTAATTAGGTGGCTTGTCTATATCTGTTGTAAATCTAATAACTAATAATAAAGAGACAATACGGATAATTTTTTTAATTCTAAACTAAGAAGAGTGATGTTGAGTAGTGGTTTTTCAATTCCAAACTTAGAAGAGTGATGCCGAGTAGTTAGGTGAGGGCCAGACGAAAAAAATGTGGGGTGAGAAATTTTGCCTCTTTATTATTAGGTATAGATTAAAAAATAAAACTTGGTATATAGTTAAGTATGATTCTAAATCTACTTGGAGTACAATATTATTCCAAAACTTTAATATCTTTATAAGATAAATCTATTCCTAATCGTACATATCTATACTTCTCACAGAGGGCCGGCACCAAAAGAGGACGGAGACACCACTCTAGGTGACAGACTATTCATTAGAGACGCAGTTGATGATGGAAAAGCGAAGAAGACGGAAGCACAACACTTCAAAAACAATCGTCTGCTTCTCTTCCTCACGACAGAGAGGGACTGTCATAGAAGTATATATATGTAAAAATTATGAACAAAGATAAAGTCCTAAAGATACATAGGTTTAGGATCACAGTTGTACTCCAAATAGATTTAGAGTCCTACTCAAGCATGTACCAAATCCTAGTAGAGCATCTCCAAGAGTATCAAAAAAACTCTTGCGTGGCCGAGGTTCCTTAACCGGTTGAGCTCCAGCAGTATGACGGTGGCGAGGTCCGACCGGTCCCTCCACCGCATCTCTGTGCACTTGAGCGCGAGCTAGGCGTAGCCGAGCGCCTCCTCGACGGACAAGTCCTTGACGGTGATGTCAAGCATCTGCGCGAAGGTGCCCATGTCGATGGCCTTCTCGAAGTGGTGAGTGAGCCCCGTGGGTGGTCACGCGGTGAAGGAGAAGGAGAAGAAGGCGCAGATTCTCTGCGTGGCGAAGGAGGAGGCGCGGGGAACCCTGCCGCGAGGAGGATACATGCTTGTGCAAGTATGATTCCGCATATTTTTCTGCACGTAGGGTGGTTTTTTTCAAGTGGCAAAAGATTAGGAGGTGGGTTTTGAGAGTTGTTGGAGACTATTTTTTTTTCAATCTTGCCAAATATTGGTTTTGGGTCCTCTTGGAGATGCTCTTAGGACATATATCAATCGGACTATATAATGAACATAGCAACAACCTAAGGACATGTCAAGCCATTTCAATTATTTTCCATAACATTTAGAGTACATAAGTGGTTAGGTTGGATTTGTGATTAGAAATACTTTCTGATGTTCAATTTTTTTGTTGCCATAAATTATGTATATTAAATAAATTACTCTACTTGTAATTTTGATGACCGCAGTAAATTAAACTATTATGCCTTCTATTTTGAGATGGAGGGAGTAAAGAATATTCTAGTTTTATCCTAAATCAGACTTGTATCTAAGAAAAATATGTCAACATGACTTCAAACAGTCCAGAGCCTACTATAAACAAAATACCGTATCAAACTTTCACCATTCACCACGCACGTCGATCACTTCTTGTTCATCGTAGGGCCGGCCGCTTCCATAGGATTTGCTGATTAGTAGGAAAACAAAGCATGCTCTGAGAATTGAGATGCTGCCGCTGCCGTTTTTCAGGTGGGATCCATCTCTAGTGACCTGTGGCTATGGCTGTGCGTGTCCTGCTCGTGTCTCGCGTGTCCAATGGCTGCTCCACGGAGGAGAGGACTGCCATCGCTGGGACTGGGATGCCCCTGTCGTGGTGGCTAGAGAGAGGCCACGACTGTTGCTCCTGGGAGGGCCTCAAAACGGACTGTGCCGGGCGGGCTTCAACTCGACGTACGCCCTTCATTCTCGGCGTTCCCTGATGAGCTTCAGTTCCTCGATTTCACTTTCCAGAGCTGGGATGGTACGAACGCGCATATATATACTTCTACATGAGTGCTTTGTTTTTCTTTTACGTGGCAAACAGAACATAAGCGTGCTGTGGTTTTCTCTTACGTGACGAATGGAACACGATCTTCTCCCAGGTCTAGCAGGATTAAGCGAAGCTCCGGCATCTCGACCTCAGCTACAATTGCCTCAACGCCAACAATGACTCGGAAACTCTTGGAAAATTGTTCTGCTTGGAGGTTTTACACCTTGAGTACGTTCACCGCCATGGTTGGAACACTTCCAGCTTCAGGTGACCTTTTGCAACTGATTATGCCCGAATTTTTACTTTATTTTGGAAAAACAAACAGTGTCTCCAGCAGTGATAACCTCTTGTACACGGCAGGTCCAAACCACCATACAGTGAGCGCCATGCTAATTCATCCAAGTCTCCTAATCTCTCTGTCTCTTTCTATAATCTAATAATTAGGCTTAGACTCTACATTGTTTTGAAATAAACCAGGCAGGAGAGCTGTCGATCTAATGTATTAATGAAGAAGATGTCTCCACTAGTGATAACCTCTTGTACACGGTAGGTCCAAACCACCATATAGTGCGTGCCATGCTAATTCATCCACGTCTCCTAATCTCTTTGTCTCTTTCTATAATCTAATAATTGGGCTTGACTCTACATTGTTTTGAAATAAATTGAGCAGGAGAGCTGTCAACTGTATTAATGAAGAAGAAGGTCCAGACTGGACAAACAATAGGCCCCAAGAGAGTTAAAAAACAACAATGACAACAGTTAGGACAACTTCATCAACAACAAATCACTTGCAACACCAACACAACTATACGAACAACAAAAAAAAGACAATGTCTAATGAAAAGGCGATAAAACCTCTGCCAACAAGTCCCAAAAGGCACGACCTTTTAACTCCATCTAGCTTAATAAGGTCACATATGTCTCTTATACCACTAGTGGATCCACCCATAGACATATTGGCTGATCCAAAAGTAGCTGCTAAAGGGGCATGCGCTACATTCTTCTTCCTCCACCCTCACGGCTTCACCTCTTCTTTCGCCCTTCTCCTCCGGATCCACCTCAATGGAGATCCTATTTCTTGTCAAAAAAACAAAGGCGATCCTACCTTGGTAAAGGGGATTAGACTTTTAGACTATCGACTAGGTAGAGTGGTAGAACCTCTTTTTCTTTCTCGAATACACACGAGTGTGCGTATCATTGTATTAGAAGATAGAAAGTTTATAGTACAAGAACCTCGTCTCTTTGTTTCTTTATTTTTGCGAATCATGGTACCAAATGCACTCGCGTCTTTCTTTCTCTCAATGTCCATTCGTTTCTTGCTTGCCTGATAGGTATGGACTTATGGTTGCCACCATAATCCTTGCCGGGCTACCTGCTAACCCTCCATTCCACAACTGAGTACCTCCATCGAAATGGAGAGATCTTCTAGATGCTCTCCACCTACCATGCTAAATAGGCATTGGTTTTGCCAAGCACATCGATCCCACTCTCTTTTCCTTTTCTCTCCATCTCTTTAACATCGACAAGATATCCAATTGGTATTACCAGCCACATTGAGCTATTACTAAGCTTGTAAAGGGCACCCTCAAGGGCTCAAGGCATCAACTTTGAATCACTTATCACACCACCGTCTATGTCCCTCTCACACTCTCCTACTACTGCTGAGGCCATCTTCTTCAACTCTCTAACAAGAAAGCTCCTCTGTATTGATCTCTTAGCTCTCTTAGCTCGGCACTATAGCCTCTACATGCACCAGACTCACTATTGCATCCTGAAAGTTGCTTGTGTTGTTGTCGTGTCCTCAATCAACTGCCGTGGGCGCCATCACGCAGCCAACTACCTACTACTCCACCGGGCCGGCCATGGCTAACTTAGAACATCGGCCGCCCACAAAACCCATCTCGCACGGCCACCACTGCGCCTCGTTCTGCACCTCTTGGATTGCGTGTTGCCCCTCGCGCAAGCCCAACCTGACCATCGTCGTCAGCCTTCATGCGCGGCCTCCCCTACGGTGCTCCACGCCCGAAGTCACCAAGCTTGTCGACGCCCGGCCCAGATATGAAGCACCTGGGACTGGGATCCTGCATCTCCGGTCCTCTGTAACACCCGTATTTTGCATCATGTTAAAAACCACTAAAAATTTGAACTTTTAAAATTTTTTATAACAAATTAAAACCTTGACTATTTATTTCCTGCAAAACCCTTTTCTAAATAAAATGATTTCCAAAACCCTTGCATCAAAGTTCACCATATGCATTCTCCTTGCCTTGCGATTGTTTGACTGAATGCTTGCTTGCTTGAATGCTTGTATGCTTGCCCTTCTAGAATTTATTGCGGCACCAAAATAGTATTAACTGGACCCTTAGTGTAAGGACCTTTCTCAATAATACAATAGTAGATAATACACCCTGTTAGTTTGCTATTCACAATATTAGTTATATTTAGTTTCTCTCTCTCTCTATATATGCATGTTATATTTCCTTAGCAGTATATCCCTTGCCATAGTATAAAAAAAATGCCACCTCTTCCTTTTAGTTATACATACAGGTCATGCCATAGTCATACACACATATGCCTCCCTTCAATTCCGTAGTAGCATATGTATACATACTTTTAATCATACATATATCGTATGCATACATATACTTGCCGTGAATCATATAGATGTATATATATTGCTCTAGTTTTACATACATCATATACCGACATGCACTAGTCGTATATACATGCCTAGTTAATACATATGTATATCCATATGTATGTACATATATGCACTTCTGAGATTTTGAAAGATGCAAAAGCAACTACTGTGTACGCCTTCCTCCCAAACTGGCTTGAAGTGCTAGCCTCGGCACAGGCAGAATAGCGCAGGACACAGCCCAGCTCAGCTCGGCCAAAGCCGAGCAACGCACACGACGCCGTGTCTACTACGCGTCGAAACCGCGTAAACGCCGCGGAAGCTGTCTTCCACCTTGCGCACGACGGGATATTTTCCGGCAGTCAGCTGACTCACTGTGCGAGGTCGCCACGGCCGCCATGTCACGTCCCGTCGAACAGCTGGAGCTTGCGACAACCCCTGGCCACCGAGATATTTCTTCGCGACCGCCTTACTGTGACGCGAACTCGGCTATAAATAGCCGGCCATCGCCACTGCCGCGAAGCACTCGACGGAGCTCGAGGAGGAGGTGCCCGACGAAGTCTGGGACACATGAAGCTGGAGAACGAGCTCTGCTTCTCTTCGGCTGCTTGCTCCAGCAACGTCGACGAGCCGAGCTTGAGCTCTTTCACCGCGAAGCCCTTGCCCTCGCCGTACGCGGACCCAGCCCTCGCCTGCGAAGCTCCAAGCTCGAGCTGGAGACTGGGATGTCGACGAAGCTCGGAGCTCAGAGCCGACGCTGCTAAGGCCTGCTGAGGGGCACGGCGCCCCTGCCTTGCAGCGCCGGAGCTGCGCTACCGAGGAGCACCGCCGCCGTGCCTCTGCCTCCGTCGCACCGCAGCCTTGCCGCCGAGGTCGCCGGAGCTGGAGACGCTGCTACCGCCGCCGCGCTGGAGCCATGGACGGCACTGCCGCCGCCCAGCCACCACTGGCCGCCGTGCTAGAGCCATGGACGGCACTGCCGCCGCCTAGCCGCCGGAGTCAGGCACCACCGGAGCGTCGTCGAGCTCGCCTCTGCTCGTCGAAGTCGAGACCACCTTCCCTTCCTTCCTCCTTCCCCGCAGCGAGCTACACCATAGCTCGTCCCGGCCACCAATCCCGCTCGGAGCCGCCGGCACCGAGGCCTGCAGAGGAGCATGGCGCTCCTGCCTCCGCCGACGCCGCCCCGCAGCATTCCATCTTCTCCTCCTCCACGCCGGAGCGTACCGCTCCGCCGTCCACTGCTCACCCAGCGCCTCGCCCTCGTCTGCCGTCCGCACCCTCGCCCTTCTGCCACGTCGTCGCGACCAGAGCTCGAAGCCGAAGCCGCCGGCCAAAGCTCCCTCCGCCGGCCAAGCTTCCTTCCCTTCTCCCTCTCCTTCCTCTGCTTCTTTCGGTGGATACAGGCAGCAGCACCGCTGCACGGCCGGCCGCGCAGGGGCCCACTTCACCTGCGCCCTGGACGACCGCTGTAGGCTGCTGCTCCCCTCCGACTCCCTTTCCCCTCTCTCGCTCTCTTCCCTGCTCTGTCTGTCGCCTCTGGTTTCGATGGCTCGCACTCACGGATGGAATGGAACGACGCATCCAAGGCCATCCAGAACGGGGCACAGGACCACGTCACGTGAGCCAATGAAAATTGGTCACGTCATCTCTCTCTTTCCTTTACTGATAACCTGGTTCATGTGAAATCAAGAGAGAAAGGGAGCTAGTTCACTGATCGGTGTTTGGGAGCACCAGCACAGTGCGCCAGCGCCAGCTCCACAGCTGCCTGAACCCCGCGTGCCAGCCATAGCAAAAATGCTATGTACACCCAGGGAACGTACACAGTAGAGTAAACGGTAAGCTTATAAATTCCAGAAAAATTCATAGTAAATTCCTAAATAAACTAGAATCACTATAGATCATATCTATACATTTGCCACTGCTTTTTCATTAACTAAAATTGTAGAAATAATTTCCGTGCTCGCTTTCCGTTCGCGTATAATTAGTAGACTTTAATAAATTATATCTTCATCGTCGTAATTCAGAAATCCATAATGCTTACACCATAAATCTTCTAAAATATAACCCTACATATTAAAATGTCTTTCCTAATTTTTGGTGCCCATTTAAATTCTAGATATGTTTGCTTTTTATTGCTTTCATTTAATAATAACCCTTAGAAGCTCTACCCTATGAACGCAATCCCTTCGTCTAAATCTTACTTCAAATTGACATAATAATGATAACCTTAGATAACAACCCATCATTTAATAGGACTAACCCACCTAGGATCGTTTCCTTCACTTTAGTTGCCCATGTCTGTTTTGCATGCCTTGCTTGTTATTTTTCTTGTTTGTGTTTCTTGCCTTTCGACGCTAGACCGCGTAGGATAGAAGATGTGGAGAGAACCCGATGGAACCTCACAAGAATCAGGATCTCGGAATAAGGATATAATCGACAACGAGCAGAGGCAAGTCCTGACTCCCACCTTTCCTTTTTCCTCCATATATTATGCCTCATCCATTCCGCTACTCTTCCTCCTCCACATAAATTTACCATTCCTAAACCACTCCTTTTTCCACCGCTCCTCCACTACCATATTCTACCGCTCCCACTATGATCCACCACTCTCATCATAAAGTCTCCCACTCCCCTTTATACTAATTATTTAATTAAATTAATCATAAATGATGTTATCTATATTATCATGGAAACCAATGTTATAAGCATATATAACATATGATGAATATTGTGATATATGTAATAAATATTGTGATGAATATCGTGATATATAGTGAATAATGTGATATATATGCTATGAACTTTATGATATGGATAACCTAAGAATAGGGATGTTAATTGAACTGGCAAAATAGAACTTATTTTTGACGGGAGCGAGTGGAGATATTTCACGTGGTGTGGACTATCCTTTTGGGCAGGATCGCCTAGTGAGGGTTCCTGTTGAAGATACTCGCTTCGGTCATATAAGGACCGGTTCATTTGCCATCTCGCCTAGCCTGAATTTCGTACAGCCACATGTCTATATGGGTAGACTTGATCTCACACCCCGTTAGATTGAAGTATAATTTTCACTAGGAGGCCGGAGTGGCAACGGACTAACAGGAGAGGACACGGCTGCTGTGTGATCTACCGTGGTCTGATCGGCATGGTTGCTTTGTGGTCTTCCATGTAAAATTTATTGTTGTGCCGTGTGCGAGCACCCTTTTATTATTTGATCTAGATGCTATGTGATCATCCACCGGATGCTGTGTGATCATCCAACCACTCGATATTCTAGGATGCTGTGTGATCATCCTGATGCTTGTGGGTTCCGGTCCCTGAGTAGTCCGTGGTGAAATTATATGGAAATCTAAGGTAGCACCATCCGGGTACGAGGTCTCGTTAGGCCTGTCTAAGCCATGACGATGGTATCGACTACGCCTATCATGTGGGGAAATTTGTACACCTCTGCAGAGTTTATCAAATCTATTCGAATAGCCACGTCCTTGGAATGGGCAACCGCTGGGATGAGGTCTCAAATGATTAGACTCTTTTATATAAAGAAATTATGATAATCTGGTAAGTTGCAAGTTATTAATTATGGTAAGTTATAACTTATAAACTCCGGGAACTGGCGAGAAAGGGTTAATACTCTCCCAGAGCCCAAACCTCCATTTTTTTTAACTCTACTACTACTATATAAAATTCCACCATAAGACCACCTCCACAAATAGCCTCCGCCATACACTTCACCTCTACCCCAAAGCTAGGGCTTGCTGAGTACTTTATGTACTCAATCCCCTCCATTCTATGTTTTTAGGGAGTCAAGCTGTAGGAGTACAAACGAGGATGAAGCTATCGAAGCTACGCCAGGTTGGAAGGACATGAGTACGTACGAGGACGGAGATGTACGATTACGCAAATGAGTTACTCGAGGACCACTAGGATAAAGATATAGGATTGAGTTTAGGATTAAGGTTTACGTCCGCACTCCAAGTTGCCTGTAGGAATTGAACCACGTCGTTATAGGGCCGCTGGATTAGAACTCTGATGTATATTATCAGGCCAATGGCCTAAGTTATGTAATATGAACTTTGTAATGTGTTTTCCCATTATCAATAAAAGTATGGTTTTTGATATCAATCTTGTTCGAATTGTGCGTATCAGCTACTGATCCAGGGACTGATACATGATGCACAGTGGACCCTAAATTAGGGGCCCGACAGGGTGGTATCAGAGTCATACTTGGACTGTAGGACGAAACCTTAGCATGGTCGTTAGATAAGATTGTTTTACTAAAAACCAATTTTGCAAAAACATTGCTTATAACTTTGTCTCTCACCTTGCCTTGACCTTCTATTTTAAAAAAAATATGGTTTCCCTCTTCTCTCACCCCCTTCAAAAT
Organism: Saccharum hybrid cultivar R570; assembly: GCA_038087645.1. Lineage (NCBI taxonomy): Eukaryota > Viridiplantae > Streptophyta > Magnoliopsida > Poales > Poaceae > Saccharum > Saccharum hybrid cultivar. The sequence continues at coordinate 3,474,237 of JAQSUU010000254.1, read as the reverse complement.
ATACGTAGGTTCAAAATAGTGATTAGGTTCTTCATAATAATGGACAATAACCCATGCATTAGGTCACGTGCAGTTGTCTTTGCTTGTTAGCTCTTTATTTTTTGTTGCACTGTCTGAAGATGATCCTTGTATTTTGTTACAACTACCCATTTAGATCTCTCTCCCCTCACCTTGTGCTCTTTCCCCTCCTCATTCCATGAATATTTTTGGCGATCATACAAGGGAAGACTACTATCTGGGATATTTTGAAGAAGGTAGAGATTATTGGAAAATAATTTTAGAAGACAAGAAGAAAATAAGAAATCAGCAGCTACCAGATTACTAAGTGTGCTAGTGCAGCCAGAAGCATTTCGACCCAGTTAGCGACACCAATAGTTCGTTCCTTGTCGCACTAGAGCAGCCTGAAAATGTACACAACATGCTACGGGTGAAAGCCATAGATTCGCGCACGCCTCCACCGTCCATGCCACCGCTCAGTTTTCCCGCAAGCTAGTACCGCCCCCTCAGCGTCGCGTCGCTGTCTTTCCCCCACTGCACACTGCACTATGCACCACCGCCCCACGACGCCGCTCGTGCTGTCACCTCACCGCCGAAAGCTGCTGCTACTGTCCCCCATGACGTTGATTCCCTCGGCACCCGATGCTGCTCAATGCCGCCGATAATGGCGCGCACCCGCTCTCCTAACCACGCCATCGACTGTCTATAAAAGACGCCCCTTGCTGCCCTTCACAATCAGGACACCCCACTCTCAACACTGATCACTCACCTAAGTCCCCCATTTCAGTGCCAACTTGTTCCAACAATCTGAAAAGAAGCTAGAAGGAAGTGCTGCCAACTGAAGATTTACTGGAGAAATAGCAAGAAAAAGAAAAAGTACGCTATCGGAAGCCAGAAGTTGAAGCCCTCAAGATGTGCTTAGAAGCAGATGAGCTCGTTACGTTCGTCTTTGCTACCCTAATTTCTATGCTGATAGGATCAATAATCTTGTACATCATTGTAACGCGTCCGTTACCGTATGAAAGGCCCTGAGTTAATTGTTGAAAAAAAAAGAGAGGGTAGAATAAAATCCTAGAAATCTTGTTGGTGCCACGTATATTTTTGAGATTTTTGGGCTCAAATCATTGAAAGAGAAAAGAAGAAAGAAAAAATGGTGCAGTCAATGCCACTATCACCAGCAAATCACAGCCGCCTCATTTTCTGGGTTTACAGTAAACTGCAACCGACAACGACCATCGCCTGCACGGTCGTCAAGACCACACCACCACCACAGTGCCACACTATGTAGTGAGCCCCACTCCTTTTTTCCTCCACACACCTCAACCCTAGTCGAGACCGGTCAAAGCGTCTCGGAAAAGCCTCACCCCGGCCCTGTACAATGGAAGGAACCCCTCCGCTTTTTAACACCACCCCACGCTCCCTGAACCATCCCACTACCAGCCTTTCTCCTCACTTGAGCAAAAGCCCTCACAAAGAGCAGCTGCACCCATCAGCTTTCCACCTGCAAACCACCACTCGATTCCTCCCACGCCCACAAAAAATGGCAGGAGGAGTTTGGATCAGCAGCCACTACCTCCACACAGAAGGTTTTCCCAAGCTTTTGTACGCCACCATGCAGAGACTTGGAATCCAAGAGCGCCCCGAGTACGAAGGCCGTGAGTACGAAGAACATGGCACTGAGCGCTATGAAGTCACCATCTACATCGCAAAAAGTGATGACTTCCCCGACATAGCTGAAGCCTGGAGCATGACTGCAACCGGTTTTCGCTTCGCCGACACATACCAAGCTGTCGCACGCAAAGCCCTGCGACACCTGTGCCAGATCTACGAAGAGCCCATTGCCCGTACACCCATGAGATTCTTTCCGCCCCTGGAGAAGAACCAACCGGTTTGGATCGCCCGCATGGAAGCCCTGCAAGGACAAGAAGACAACCCCACCATGAAGTACATGACAACCTACCTACTTGCCCTCGACGAGCAACATGACAGACAGGCCTCGGAGTTGAGGAAGTGCATTCACCGAGCAGAAGAAGCTGAAATCTATGCCAGGAAGCTCCAAGTACAACTTGCAGAAGCACAAGCCCAGGCAGCCGCGGCCAGGAGCCGTGAGACTGCCATTGCCGAAGCCTGGAATGAAGCCGTCCAGTCCGATGAAGTAGACTAGTTGCTTCCACGGGATATGTACTCGTAGCCTAGTTGGGCATTTTCCTTCTCCCTCCATTATTGTGACCTCCTGTTGTACTCGAAGCAGTCTGTGCTTGTTCACGGTCCTATGATAATCAGACTGCCTTCCAGTAAAATAATACGTTCATCCCTCATGATGACAAAAGTATAAATAGGGTGTACACAATCAAAGCATCATGCAAGGGTGATCACCAGACAAAGAATAATCTACACGGAAAATAATCGGATCTAAGGAATAAAATAATAGAAGATTTAAGGATAAATCTTCTAAGTGGGGTAGATTTGGACCCATAGTCAAGAAAGAAAGAAATCATTGATCAGATAGGGCGAAAACAACTAAGCTACTGAAAGATCCAAGCTTTTGGATGAGAAATGGAACCCTAAATAGGATTAGAAATGGAATCCTAAGTTCACAGTGATTGTTGCTCAAAAGAAACAAAACCAAAACACTGGCACCATAAATCCAGAGGATTTAACGAGAAATAGGATAAAGAAGCTCAAGAGTTGGCATTAAGGAAAAAAAAGGACCGTGGAAGATCAAATCATCTAAGTGGGGTAGCCCAAGATCTAGAAATTGGAATTACTTAGGGGATCAGAAAGTCAGAAGAATTGAGTTGAGTGACTACTAATATTACAAAAAAAAGGTACCAGGAAACACGTGCAGCAATGGATTTAATTTAGCCTCGAACCGCTACTTCGATAGGCAAGGAATATATTCTGTGACATGGTGACCTCCTGTTAATGAAGAGGCTTACGAAGCACTAAAGAAGCAATTCCGTAAGCTGATTCAGAACATGCATTCTTCTCTCTTCTCTCTCTAGTTTCTCTATCTAGTTTACTTGAATCTCGGGGACGAGATTCTTCTAAGTGGGGTAGATCTGTAACACCCGTATTTTGCATCATGTTAAAAACCACTAAAAATTTGAACTTTTAAAATTTTTTATAACAAATTAAAACCTTGACTATTTATTTCCTGCAAAACCCTTTTCTAAATAAAATGATTTCCAAAACCCTTGCATCAAAGTTCACCATATGCATTCTCCTTGCCTTGCGATTGTTTGACTGAATGCTTGCTTGCTTGAATGCTTGTATGCTTGCCCTTCTAGAATTTATTGCGGCACCAAAATAGTATTAACTGGACCCTTAGTGTAAGGACCTTTCTCAATAATACAATAGTAGATAATACACCCTGTTAGTTTGCTATTCACAATATTAGTTATATTTAGTTTCTCTCTCTCTCTATATATGCATGTTATATTTCCTTAGCAGTATATCCCTTGCCATAGTATAAAAAAAATGCCACCTCTTCCTTTTAGTTATACATACAGGTCATGCCATAGTCATACACACATATGCCTCCCTTCAATTCCGTAGTAGCATATGTATACATACTTTTAATCATACATATATCGTATGCATACATATACTTGCCGTGAATCATATAGATGTATATATATTGCTCTAGTTTTACATACATCATATACCGACATGCACTAGTCGTATATACATGCCTAGTTAATACATATGTATATCCATATGTATGTACATATATGCACTTCTGAGATTTTGAAAGATGCAAAAGCAACTACTGTGTACGCCTTCCTCCCAAACTGGCTTGAAGTGCTAGCCTCGGCACAGGCAGAATAGCGCAGGACACAGCCCAGCTCAGCTCGGCCAAAGCCGAGCAACGCACACGACGCCGTGTCTACTACGCGTCGAAACCGCGTAAACGCCGCGGAAGCTGTCTTCCACCTTGCGCACGACGGGATATTTTCCGGCAGTCAGCTGACTCACTGTGCGAGGTCGCCACGGCCGCCATGTCACGTCCCGTCGAACAGCTGGAGCTTGCGACAACCCCTGGCCACCGAGATATTTCTTCGCGACCGCCTTACTGTGACGCGAACTCGGCTATAAATAGCCGGCCATCGCCACTGCCGCGAAGCACTCGACGGAGCTCGAGGAGGAGGTGCCCGACGAAGTCTGGGACACATGAAGCTGGAGAACGAGCTCTGCTTCTCTTCGGCTGCTTGCTCCAGCAACGTCGACGAGCCGAGCTTGAGCTCTTTCACCGCGAAGCCCTTGCCCTCGCCGTACGCGGACCCAGCCCTCGCCTGCGAAGCTCCAAGCTCGAGCTGGAGACTGGGATGTCGACGAAGCTCGGAGCTCAGAGCCGACGCTGCTAAGGCCTGCTGAGGGGCACGGCGCCCCTGCCTTGCAGCGCCGGAGCTGCGCTACCGAGGAGCACCGCCGCCGTGCCTCTGCCTCCGTCGCACCGCAGCCTTGCCGCCGAGGTCGCCGGAGCTGGAGACGCTGCTACCGCCGCCGCGCTGGAGCCATGGACGGCACTGCCGCCGCCCAGCCACCACTGGCCGCCGTGCTAGAGCCATGGACGGCACTGCCGCCGCCTAGCCGCCGGAGTCAGGCACCACCGGAGCGTCGTCGAGCTCGCCTCTGCTCGTCGAAGTCGAGACCACCTTCCCTTCCTTCCTCCTTCCCCGCAGCGAGCTACACCATAGCTCGTCCCGGCCACCAATCCCGCTCGGAGCCGCCGGCACCGAGGCCTGCAGAGGAGCATGGCGCTCCTGCCTCCGCCGACGCCGCCCCGCAGCATTCCATCTTCTCCTCCTCCACGCCGGAGCGTACCGCTCCGCCGTCCACTGCTCACCCAGCGCCTCGCCCTCGTCTGCCGTCCGCACCCTCGCCCTTCTGCCACGTCGTCGCGACCAGAGCTCGAAGCCGAAGCCGCCGGCCAAAGCTCCCTCCGCCGGCCAAGCTTCCTTCCCTTCTCCCTCTCCTTCCTCTGCTTCTTTCGGTGGATACAGGCAGCAGCACCGCTGCACGGCCGGCCGCGCAGGGGCCCACTTCACCTGCGCCCTGGACGACCGCTGTAGGCTGCTGCTCCCCTCCGACTCCCTTTCCCCTCTCTCGCTCTCTTCCCTGCTCTGTCTGTCGCCTCTGGTTTCGATGGCTCGCACTCACGGATGGAATGGAACGACGCATCCAAGGCCATCCAGAACGGGGCACAGGACCACGTCACGTGAGCCAATGAAAATTGGTCACGTCATCTCTCTCTTTCCTTTACTGATAACCTGATTCATGTGAAATCAAGAGAGAAAGGGAGCTAGTTCACTGATCGGTGTTTGGGAGCACCAGCACAGTGCGCCAGCGTCAGCTCCACAGCTGCCTGAACCCCGCGTGCCAGCCATAGCAAAAATGCTATGTACACCCAGGGAACGTACACAGTAGAGTAAACGGTAAGCTTATAAATTCCAGAAAAATTCATAGTAAATTCCTAAATAAACTAGAATCACTATAGATCATATCTATACATTTGCCACTGCTTTTTCATTAACTAAAATTGTAGAAATAATTTCCGTGCTCGCTTTCCGTTCGCGTATAATTAGTAGACTTTAATAAATTATATCTTCATCGTCGTAATTCAGAAATCCATAATGCTTACACCATAAATCTTCTAAAATATAACCCTACATATTAAAATGTCTTTCCTAATTTTTGGTGCCCATTTAAATTCTAGATATGTTTGCTTTTTATTGCTTTCATTTAATAATAACCCTTAGAAGCTCTACCCTATGAACGCAATCCCTTCGTCTAAATCTTACTTCAAATTGACATAATAATGATAACCTTAGATAACAACCCATCATTTAATAGGACTAACCCACCTAGGATCGTTTCCTTCACTTTAGTTGCCCATGCCTGTTTTGCATGCCTTGCTTGTTATTTTTCTTGTTTGTGTTTCTTGCCTTTCGACGCTAGACCGCGTAGGATAGAAGATGTGGAGAGAACCCGATGGAACCTCACAAGAATCAGGATCTCGGAATAAGGATATAATCGACAACGAGCAGAGGCAAGTCCTGACTCCCACCTTTCCTTTTTCCTCCATATATTATGCCTCATCCATTCCGCTACTCTTCCTCCTCCACATAAATTTACCATTCCTAAACCACTCCCTTTTCCACCGCTCCTCCACTACCATATTCTACCGCTCCCACTATGATCCACCACTCTCATCATAAAGTCTCCCACTCCCCTTTATACTAATTATTTAATTAAATTAATCATAAATGATGTTATCTATATTATCATGGAAACCAATGTTATAAGCATATATAACATATGATGAATATTGTGATATATGTAATAAATATTGTGATGAATATCGTGATATATAGTGAATAATGTGATATATATGCTATGAACTTTATGATATGGATAACCTAAGAATAGGGATGTTAATTGAACTGGCAAAATAGAACTTATTTTTGACGGGAGCGAGTGGAGATATTTCACGTGGTGTGGACTATCCTTTTGGGCAGGATCGCCTAGTGAGGGTTCCTGTTGAAGATACTCGCTTCGGTCATATAAGGACCGGTTCATTTGCCATCTCGCCTAGCCTGAATTTCGTACAGCCACATGTCTATATGGGTAGACTTGATCTCACACCCCGTTAGATTGAAGTATAATTTTCACTAGGAGGCCGGAGTGGCAACGGACTAACAGGAGAGGACACGGCTGCTGTGTGATCTACCGTGGTCTGATCGGCATGGTTGCTTTGTGGTCTTCCATGTAAAATTTATTGTTGTGCCGTGTGCGAGCACCCTTTTATTATTTGATCTGGATGCTATGTGATCATCCACCGGATGCTGTGTGATCATCCAACCACTCGATATTCTAGGATGCTGTGTGATCATCCTGATGCTTGTGGGTTCCGGTCCCTGAGTAGTCCGTGGTGAAATTATATGGAAATCTAAGGTAGCACCATCCGGGTACGAGGTCTCGTTAGGCCTGTCTAAGCCATGACGATGGTATCGACTACGCCTATCATGTGGGAAAATTTGTACACCTCTGCAGAGTTTATCAAATCTATTCGAATAGCCACGTCCTTGGAATGGGCAACCGCTGGGATGAGGTCTCAAATGATTAGACTCTTTTATATAAAGAAATTGTGATAATCTGGTAAGTTGCAAGTTATTAATTATGGTAAGTTATAACTTATAAACTCCGGGAACTGGCGAGAAAGGGTTAATACTCTCCCAGAGCCCAAACCTCCATTTTTTTTAACTCTACTACTACTATATAAAATTCCACCATAAGACCACCTCCACAAATAGCCTCCGCCATACACTTCACCTCTACCCCAAAGCTAGGGCTTGCTGAGTACTTTATGTACTCAATCCCCTCCATTCTATGTTTTTAGGGAGTCAAGCTGTAGGAGTACAAACGAGGATGAAGCTATCGAAGCTACGCCAGGTTGGAAGGACATGAGTACGTACGAGGACGGAGATGTACGATTACGCAAATGAGTTACTCGAGGACCACTAGGATAAAGATATAGGATTGAGTTTAGGATTAAGGTTTACGTCCGCACTCCAAGTTGCCTGTAGGAATGGAACCACGTCGTTATAGGACCGCTGGATTAGAACTCTGATGTATATTATCAGGCCAATGGCCTAAGTTATGTAATATGAACTTTGTAATGTGTTTTCCTATTATCAATAAAAGTATGGTTTTTGATATCAATCTTGTTCGAATTGTGCGTATCAGCTACTGATCCAGGGACTGATACATGATGCACAGTGGACCCTAAATTAGGGGCCCGACATCCTCCATGACGTGCCACAACAAAGCAAGACCAATGTCATTGAACCTCTGTCGTTGACGTGCCCCCGTTGTCACTTGCAGCATCGTTACTGCACGAAATGTTGCACCGCGTGCAGCCGCCATCAACAAACACTAGTCTCCATAGCCGGTCAGTGCCGTTGCACAGGCTTCCTAGGGCCTCCCACAGGCCTCGTTCGCTCGACCTTCTCATTCCCTACTTAGCCGACAGCTCAAAGCCTACGAAACCAAGCCACAACCACAGAACTTGCCACATCTATCCACCCCCACTACCTCAAGCCACAGATGGAGCCGCCACCGGAGATTGCAAGAACGGAGGAGTATGGGGGGGTCCCAATCAGGAGCCCAACCATGAAGGCCCCCGCCACCGTTCCCGCGGTCGTGCAAGCAACCGGTGGAGGAGGGAGGAGCTGAGGTTGGAAGAGGCGCACCTTCTCTGATCTCTGGTCCACATAGACTTAAACTCTTGAACCTCCTCTGTACCCTTGCCTTTACCAACTTAATAAGTTTAAGGAACTGAATATCACACTTCCAAAATGTATGTACTTGGATGACACACTCTAAAAGCAGCTCCAACAAGTTACCAATAGCTCCTCCAATATCAAAGGACTGCGTTTTAAAGTTTGGCAAGACTCTAGTAGGTTACAAATAGATCACCCGTATACTATCATTTTTCTGTAAAACTCATCCTACTTCCCCCCTAAATCTAGAGGGATGCAACCACCCATCCTATCCACCAATTTATTTTGGCACTTAGACTTTTCCACTCACATGTCGTACACAATTGCCCAAGTATGGCATTAGAAGTCCAAACCAAACTCAAGCTATGAACGTTAGCATTCACCCACCATTTGGTGAATCTCGATGTAGGGAAGGGGATCTTGATGAGCTTGACACATGGAAGGAGATCTTGATAGAGGTCAATCAAGAGGAGGTCACACGCGAGAGGAGGGAGGAGTCAAAGCAGTATGGGAGGCATCAACATGTGGAGGAGTGGGAGAGGAGTGGGGAAGGTGGTTATTGGGAGGTGGGGGTGTAATGAATTGGCCACTGACATATAGGCTCCACATGTCAGGTGAACATTTGGGGAGATGTTTCAATTAAGGTAAAGGAGATGACAAAATGCATTACCAATACCGATGGTTATCTGAAGGAGTTGGTCTAACAAGCTAGACCCATGTGTGCATTTTTACTTGTTTCTTCAGCTTATATTGATAACGTGCACCACTTGCTTTGCAGTTTTGAAAATCTGACGGACCTACCAGAACTGGATTTGAGCTCCAATCAACTCACAGGAAACCTCCCAGCATCATTGTTCACACTTCCTCGTATCCAACACTTGAATGTGTCGCAAAATCTCTTTGAGGGAAGTATTCCTATGAGCTCAAATTTAAACCATTCTTCGTCGTTTAGGACGATCAACAATTCCATGAACAACTTGAGTGGCAATTTTTCATTCCACTGGCTTAGAAACATGGCAGATCTAGAGAAGATAGATTTTTCAAGAAATGTTCATCTGGCAGTTGGTGCCAATTTCCCTGGATGGAAACCTCCATTTCAGCTAAAAGAGCTCCTGCTGTCTGGTTGTGACGTTGACAAGAGTATATTTTTACCGAACCGCAGTTTCTACGCACACAAAATCATCTAGAGACCCCTGATTTATCAAATAGTATCTTGCCAGGCAGCTTTCCAAGTTGGTTGTTTGCACAACAGCCAGCACTTCTTTATCTGAATTTGGGAAATAACTTGCTATCTGGATAGCCGGACCAGATAACCTATATCCAAACGAGTCTCCTAGCAATTAGCCTGTCCCTGAACCGTATTTCAGGACGTCTGCTGACCAACGTCAGCTCAATTTTTCCAAACGCGACATTCCTAGATTTCTCTGGCAACACTATCTCCGGGGAAATACCGCCGGATTTGTGCAACATAAGCAACATGGAGTACTTAGACCTATCAAATAATAACCTGCAAGGAGAGTCAGGGTTTAATTTATCGATAGAAAAAAAATACAGGAGGTCACCGATAAAGGGGTTTATCGGAAAATTTCTCGGTCAAAAATAAAACAAAATAATACCTAATTTCACTGTAAGTTGTCTCTAAAGCATTTAGCATCAAGAACTAGCACATGATAATATTGATATAATAGAGTATCATACTTTCATGTAGGTGGAATACTGAAAATTGAAATCTCGTCGATAAATAGATTTTACCGGACCTCAGCGATAAACGGGATTATCGGATTTATCGAAATTTTATCGCCGATAAAATTTTCCCTGAGGAGAGTTGCCTAGCTGCCTGTTCGCTGACCACCCCGTACTGAAAACTCTGAAGGTCTCAAGTAACAAACTCGGTGGCCCTATACTTGGTGGGAAGAGCCATCTGTCAATCAGGTGGGAAATATACCTTAGCTTGACGGTAACAACTTCGAAGGAGAGCTGCCCCGATATCTAACGGGGAGTTTTGTAGACGCAGGAACAATGGATTTCCATTGCAACAAATTATCCGGTAAACTCGATGTTTTGCTATGGTCCCGTCCCAATCTGAATCTGTGGACCTTGAATCTTGGCAACAACAGTTTAATTGGCGAAATAGACCAAAGCATTTGCGGCTTGACAGGCATCATCCTTTTAGACATATCAAACAACATCTCACGCTCTTTATTACAAAACTGTAGCAACCTTGTGTGAAGGTCACCCTCGCAAGCAGGCAAGGCCGAGCCTTGCCCCTCGCCCCTCGGCTGCTCGCTACCGCTTGCCGGAGCCCCCTTGTGTGAAGGTATTTCTTCAATTCTTCAGTTCTTCTCTTTATTTACTTCAAGTAATCTCTGCTAGTTTTGATTTCAACGGCTAATTTTGAACTTTTGATTCCAATTAGATAAAGAGGACCAGGACTATTGCATCATATTTCTCTCGAGTTGTTGAACAAGAACAACAAACCATCTATCCTCCATCTCCTCCACCGCCTGATCCAGAGCAAGAGCAAGGAAGCATCCAACCTCCTCCAGCGCCATCTCAAGGTGCAGAACAAGAGTCAGTAACGGTAAAGGCCAGAGCTAGTGCAGTAGATGTAGATTTGAGCCAACCCAACTGTACAACTAGACCAAACGAGTACTTCTGGTATGTTACATTTAGCCATTTAGGATACAAATGCATAGTAATCAATGAGATTAATTTTTTGGCTATCTCAGTTCCTATTAACTCTTACATCTTGTCCAAACTAGGAGTTGTTATTGAGGACATGGAAGTGGAAGATGTGAATACAACAAATCATCACTAGACAATATGTATTTATTTTTAAATGTTCATTGATATTTCATAGCTATTGTATCGTACTATTAATTATATAGTTCAAGAATTTCTATAGATTTGCAAATTTTTCTTGAGAATATTTGTTTTCTGTCACATACGTATATATATCTGGTCCTATAGACTATACTGTAGGCTGTAGCTTTTGGATTTTGGCCGCTTGGATTTGGCCCTAGTCTTGGCCAAATCCTAGGTCCGCCACTGGACATAGCACCATATAGTTTCTTCAGCAATGCTACTGTCCAGTGGTCAAGATCATGTGATGCCACAGCCTCAAGAATCATCGTCGGTACTTTCTGATCACCACGATGCCTTGGAAGGGGACGAACCAGCGGAAACCAATAGGCGCAGGGGTCCGGAGCAGTCCTTACCTACAGGGGGCGGGGCACGGGCGGGACAAGGGGCTCCGGCGAGCGGCGGTGCGGGGAGGGAGGCACAGAAGGAATGGGGGAGGAGACGAGGAGAATGGAGATGCGGGATCCCAGCGTCAAATGGGCTTTTGTGGCGATGACCCGGTGGGGCGCCGGTCTCTGGGGGCCTCACACTGACACGTGGGGTCGCCTTGCACCGTGGCTTCCGAACGGGCCACGTGGGCCCTTGGTAAGGGATTGCTTCTGGCCCATGAGACCCAAAATGGTCGGTTGCTTTAGGCCCAAATAATTAAGTTGTTTATTATTATTGAAAAAACATCTAACCTCACTCAACTATTTTGAGAACCCAACAACTATTTTGAAAAACCTAATTTGCGTGTCGCAATGGGGAAACTAATTTTTTAGACTTCTTCAACTTTTGAAACTATCACATTTACCTCCCCAAGCGAATCACGTAGCACCACGTTAGCCACGAGGGACATAAATTAAACTTTCACCGTAGCTCAATTTGTGAGCCTCCCTACTTAAATGGCATGAATACGAATCCTTATAGAACAAGGATTTTTAGTTAGACCTATGAATTTTAGTTTAGGGGCTTATTTAGAGGTCTTATTACTTAGCAAACATGCCCGTGCGTTGCAACGGGAGGAAATCAAAACTTAATTCTCTCCTAAGTTACTAATATGTATATTTTGTATTTAATCCATCAGTAATGAAGCAATAATTGCATTAGGACATTGATCATTTATAAAAGTGCAATTTAGAATAATACCAGCCAAATTAGAAAATTCCTTATGTCGTGCAAAATCAGTAGAAATATATAAACATACTTAATTATCCATGAGAGAGCGAAAAAGTTAAGTGGAAAAGAGGAATTCCTGCATGTAGCCCACAGTCAGTGGCAGCTACCTCGCCGACGTCCACCTCCTCCCCACCTCATGCACCTTCTCTGCTCGCCTCCCCACCTCAATAGGTTGTCGTGGCCGCCTCGCCGCCCAAGCGCCATCACCTCCCGCGGCGCCACATCCGTTGGAGGCGCAACCCCCGCTGCCGCTTCCCGGTTAGATTGGAGAATAAATTGTCCAAGTTTTCTGTTCATGATTTAATTAATTAGACTATTATCTGATCTAGATTATAATAAAAATATTTTTTTATTCTTAATCAAATTATATCAATAATTTAGTAGTAGGAATATTTGATTATTAAGGATTAGGGAAGGATGAAGAATCCAGAGAACCATAATATTGTGTTTATTATTATTATTTGTTTGTAGAAACATAATGAGAGAATCGGAAAAACAAAGATGGCATGCAAAATATAAAGGGAAAGGGCATGAACGGACTTGATAGTCCAGAAAGGAAAAAAAGAATAGAAGAAGAAAAAAACAAAAAGAGGAATCAAGAAAAAAGTGGAACGAATATGAAAATGAAAAGTGATCAGTCTAAAAAATAAGAAAAGGCTGAACAGATGACGGAATAATAAAAGGAAAAAAACCGAATTTACTATATATAGTAATCGTAAGAAGAAGAAAAAACAAAAAGAGGAAATCATGAAAAGAAGTGTAACAAATATGAAAATGAAAAAAATAAGATACAGTAAATGATCAGAGATAGTCTAAAAAAATGAGAAAAGGCTGAATAGATGACGAAATAGGAAAAGGAAACTATATATAGTAATCGTATTGGGTATGGATTTTTTTTCGTAGGAATATGGATTCTTCGGTTAAACATAGACCATACATAACCCAATACGTTTTGGAATTGGACTCCGTATTGTGCTAGTCAAGAGCTCTAACTCGTATGAGCATGGATATATATATATATATATAAATCCGGATAGAAGAAGCTCTCCATTGTTCGGTAGTTAGAGGAAAACAAACTAAAAAATAGATGGACGAAAAAAAGCCTGAAATTTTGTCTCTTTATTATTAGGTATAGACTAGCAAAACATGCCCGTGCGTTGCACCGGGACATACAACTTGCTGAGTGGTTACATGGACGACTTGCGATTTAGAGATTTATGCAATGGTCGTGTTATCTGCTCTAATACGTCTTGGAATCGAATTTCGTACCACCTAGATATGAACTGTGGTAACTCATATACCAATTTATTTTAAAATTAAGACTCCACACAGTGGATGGACACGTTATATTAACTCATACAACATGGGATAGGGATATGTTCCAATATGTATCTAAGTATAGATATAGATAGAACGGCTGGTATTTCCTGGTTGAATCAGTAGATTCAAATCGTACAAGCATATTTTCTAAACCGGTTCGGTCAATAAGCCAAAGTCTGAACCTAAAACATGACGTCCTTTTCTAAACAAGAAAAGACATATTTTGTATTGAACCAATCACATGAAAAGGCTCCCGTGCAAATAAAATGTGCATACGTATTATACAAATAAACAAGTCCGGCTGCCCTAAGCTTCTTTAGGATTCTCCCTTAATCACGGCATGCATGCAAATATAGCATATATTGTGGATACTTTAATTCCTTTTTGTGTCTACCTGTGTACCATGGCCAGCTGTTTTTTATTGGCTTGACAAGCTGCTTACGGACTCTTGTTGTTGTAAAACATACGGACTCTAAGGAAGAATCCTAATCCTAGTCCGTTTGTATGGAACCCAAATAATCTTATAATCAGACTCCATATCCGTCTAGACGCGAACTATTATAACTCGTATAAGTACGGGCTATATTATTTATATATATATATATATATATATATATATATGTGTGTGTGTGTGTGTGTGTGTGTGTGTGTGTATGCGTGTGTCCGGTAGTTAAAGAGAGACGTACCAAAAAAATGGATGGACGAAAAAATGGTCTGAAATTTTGTCTCTTTATTATTAGGTATAGAGTTGCTCTTAATTAAGAAGTTGGTACCACAATGGCTGTTGAAATGATGCCATCCAGGAGTATGCGCGATTGTTGAAAAAGGAAGAGGTATGGTAAGGGCATCTCCAAGAGTTTTCAAACCTCACTCCCAATCTTGATTTCTTTGGTAGATTAAAATAAACCGCTCTCCATTAACTCCTGTCTAAACTCCCAATCTTTCCGCACTCGGGATAATTGACCAATCACACAGAAATATACGCTTATATCAATCGGCCAATCTTGAGGGGAAGGGCGTGAGGAAGAATATAAAGAGTAAGGACAGAGTTTCAAATACAAATATGCAAAAACAAAGAAAGTATAAAACTGTTTGGGGTAATTTGAAAATAGCCCGAAACTAATGTCTTTTATATTTTAGGAATGAGATTTTAGAAACGGTTAGAGGAACCCGACAAATATGCTCCCAACTTTTGTTTTTCAACCAGTTGAAAAATCCATTGATTTATCTTTTTTTTAGAACTACTGGAGACACTCGAAGGCAGAGTGTAAATTGTTGGTACAAATAAAATGATATAATATTATATTACTACATCACACACTTTTGAAAACATACAACATCACGCACTTATTCTTGATGCTAGGTGTGCGATTGCACAGGCTACCCAACGTACGGCACACGAGTAAGCACCGAACAGTTTTGAGAACCCAACGCCACTGGACAACGACATCACAATAGCCCCCTGAGCGGTAGGATACACAAAGGAAATAAACGGACATCACACACGAGCCCCACCAAGGACAGACAGAAGAATCAATGCAAGGGCTGGATCGGATCGGAGTGTCCTAGGTTGCTTTGAGGCTGGAAATGAACTGCTGCATGCTCCGGTAGCTGGTGCCACCCTCTGCGACGGCTTTGGCCGCTTCCTCGCCGGTCCTCGTCGCCCTTGCCCTGACCGCCGCGTCGGACATAACCTCCTTTACTTTCTTCCCGATCTCCTCCGCGGTCACCAGCCAGTCCTCCCCGTCCCAGCTCCAGTGCTCCATCCACACCCCGACCCCGCCGCTCACCGCTACCATGGCGTTCACGCGGTGGTCACCACCTCGGGGCCACGCCAGCAGCGGCATGCCGGCGGCAGCCGCCTCCGTCACCGAGTTCCACCCGCTGTGGCTTAGGTACAGCCCCACAGACGGGTGCTTCAGCAGGGCCTCCTGGTCCACCCACGCCTTGGTCACCAGGCCGTGCTGCCCCTGCTGCAGTCGATCCAGGAACCCCTCGCCGAGCACGTCCGTCAGCTCGGCGCTATCGTCCCTATCCACCTTTGTGGTTTTGAGCACCCAAAGGAACCGGCAGCCGCTTGCCTCCAGCCCGGCGGCGATCTCCCTGATCTGTGCATGGCTCACGGTGCTGCGGTTGCCGAACGCGACGTACACCACTGACCGCGCTGGCTGCTTGTCAAGCCATGCGACGGGGGAGGAGTCTTCTTCCTTCTCGACGTTAGCAGCAGCTGAGTTGTTGTGCTGCTGCGACCTGAGTGGGCCGATGGCATACACCGGTGGGAACCTGGGGACGACCTTGCCATCTCTCAGGGCGGCGAGCGCCGCCGGCTCCAAGGCGTCGAACGTGTTGACCAGAAAGCCGTCGGCGTTGACGATCTCGCGGCCGTTGTCGATGAACTGCTTGGTGAAGAGTTTGTTGAGGTCGAGCAGCGGCTGTGGGAGACAAGACTGCGGGATGCGACACACGCTGGGGATGTCGACGTCGCCGACGCCGCCAGCTAGCCCCTGCTCGTGCTGCTCGGCCTTCTTCTTCTTGTCGAGGTGTAGAGGGAAGTAGGCATTGAGCGAGAGCATGGTGGCGCAGGAGACGAAGAGGACGTGGCACGGGACACCGAGCTCTTTGGCAATAGGGATGACGTGGGAGGTCAGGGTCACGTCCGTAATGACAGCCGAGACGTGCGGGGTGGCGCCGGCGATGAGAGGGCCGAGGAGGTGTGCCGAGCGGCGCAGGGCCTCCCAGCGGACAATGAACGGGTCGCGGTCGTGGCTTGGGAGCTCGGACGCGTCCAACGGCAGGAGGTGGAGGTCGACGCGGCGGACGCGGGGGAGGGCAGCGAACAGGCTGCTGAAGTGGTCGGCCTCGGCCGCAGAGACGGTGGGAAGAACGGTCACCACGGAGATGTCGACGTCGTCGTGCCTCGCGAGAGACGCGATGAAGCGGAAGAACGGGAGGAGATGGCCCATGCCGGCGCTCGGGATGAACATGACATGCGGGCGTGATGCGCCGCCGTCGAGCTCTCCCAGCTGGCTCTTCGTTGCCGGCGTGGCCATGGCCGCCCGAACGCTTGGTTGATGTGCGGTGGTGAACTGTGGCGGATCAAAGGGGGGCTGGGGGGCTCCAGCCCCCCTAATTTCTTGATTTCAATGCTAATTACTGTAGCAAAAACTTGATTTCATCGTTAAATCTTCGTGCAAATCAACATCTCTGTTGTTTTAGCCCCCTTATCCCGCATCCTACGTCCGCCACTGGTGGTGAACTACGGTGGAGCGAATTGAACTATGGAGCGTGGTGAAGTACTGAAGTGGAGATGGAGAGTTGGTAGTCCGTCCCTTCTTTTTATTAGTCTGGACTTCTGTAAGTAGTACGTACGTTACATTACATTATTGATAGGACGTGTGGTTGGCAATGCAGAAGAAGAGGAATAGCTCGTACGTCGTTCAGTGTGGCGGTAATGAGGCGGAGGCTGGAGCATGCATGTAGCCATGTACGTCTTTGCCGGCCTTCACCATCGGCGTCGCCCTTCACATAAAATTCATGGCTTCAGCAGTCTCAACGGGTTTCATCAGAGTTTTATAAATATTAATTATATTAATGTGGCACTGTATTAATAAAAAGAGAGATGATAAGAGTTTTATAGGACTAGAGAGAGTTTCATAGGAATGAAACTTTTCTGCATTGTTTCCAAAATCTGGATGTATTAAAAATAGGAATATAAAATCCCCACTGAGACTGACCTTATCTAGCAAGGTCTTCATTAGTTTCACTGTGTAAAGTTTCAGGGTGTTATATCGGATGTTACATGGGGTGTCGCATGGGGTGTTTGATACTAATAAAAAAATAAATTACAGAATCCGTGAGTAAACCGCGAGACGAATTTATTAAGCATAATTAATCCGTCATTAGGACATGTGTTACTGTAGCACTTTATTATCAAATCATGGCCTAATTAGGCTTAAAAGATTCGTCTCGCAAATTACATGCAATTTGTGTAATTAGTTATTTTTTAGTCTATATTTAATACTTCATGCATGTGTCAAAACATCCGATGTAATAGGGTGTAAAGTTTTAGCTAGGGTGGAAACTAAAAACGGCCTAAATCAAACGTTTAAGGGGCCGTTTGATCATTTCATTTTAAAGGAATTGAAATTACTTAATGAATTAGGCTATTTAGCTTGGAATTTAACATTCCATAATTTTTTCAAGCTCACAAATAAGACTATCTCAAATTCTTAAGGTGGGAGATGAAAATAGATTCTATAGATCAATATGCTATGATTTCACTCTCTAACTTATAGTACACTTTTTAAATTCACTTTCCTACAGTCAACCTATTCGCTTGGCTGAAATCTAGCTGATCTGGCTGTTTTTTTTTTTAGAAAAACACTGCTAAATGACTGGCTGATCTCAAACGAACAGGCTCAATAAAAATGCAACATATAAGTATGTTTCTTATATGCTTCACAATAAATATATAAATATATTTTATATATAACTATATTAACTTAATTAATCTGTATCTAAATTGTAGCCAATTATTGGCTACCGACAGCAATTGTCGTTTAGTTGCAGCGTCATCCACGCCTCCTGCCCGTCGGGTGGCGCCGCAACGCCTGCCTCTGTGGCCCCTGCCGCAACCACGCCCGGTCGACTAGGCGCCCAGGCGCATTGGTGTCATCGACGTGAACCCGCAACCACACTGCACACCTATGCACCGCATAGGAACAGCGGCAGCATGGTCGGCCACCGTAAGAGCCGTATTGGTGTAACCTTGATTAATTCCTTACTGTTCCTAGGAAAGATGGTGTCGCTTTTATCATCAACTACTATTGGTGCCCGTGCTAATGCAACGACATCATTTCAGGAATGCATATGGAAACAAGAAGACTAACAATATAACCACAACACTGATTTATGTCTGATCTTTCAAGAATCACGGGCTATAGTTGAGGGGTCAAGAAAACAAACTCAGAGATGCTTCACTCTAGAAGAGGCTATCGATACAATTCTCTTGTGCAGTTCTATTGCATATAGAGCTGCAACAATTTGACTGGAGCATGAGCAACAATCAGAACTTGCTTCTGCTCTTCGCCCAACAATTAGCATGTTAGGACAATCCATTCCAAGGAGTGATGGTTCACCGAAACCACCCCACACACACGCCAAGACACAGGAAACAGTCACAGAAACTGTCTAGACGGAAGTGGTCGCTAAAGATCAAGTGCTTGTGCGGCCAATTCCTGAATTTTCAAGTACATCAGGCAGCATGAAGCCTCCAGAGGTCAAATCAAGTCATCTGGTTTTAGTTTGTGCCAAGTGTGCAATGTCAGTTCTGGGGAGCTGCAGGCAAATGGACATAGTTCAGAACCATATCAATTACAGATTCAGGCACCAAAACAGCAACTATTAGCTGCAATTAATTAAAATATAATCATCTTATTAGTCCGTTAATTTTGTGCTATGTTATCAGCCAAGAGAAATGATCTATGCATACAAGCTACAATCCGTTGCCTAACTTATTTCTAATGCTACCTCATGCAAAAATGAGAAATATAGCCACTGCATATTATATAAGTTAGCTGCAGATATCGGTGCTTGGGAATTAATAAATTCATCAAACAAGGCTTGTAACATATGCACACAGTACATGCAGAATTTCTAAGATCTATTAGTATAATATCCATGCTAACGCTACGGCAGCATATAACCAGACAAATCAAAAAATAAAAAATAAAAGCCATACTCCTTCTGGTCTTCGAATAACTGACGTTTTGAGGATGACCAGTGCACCTTGGTTAACTGACGTTTTGGAGATAAGTAACCTTGGTTAACACCCACACCTGTCTGTCTGTAATCAAACACCTGATGTGAAGAAATCTAAACCTGCCAAAAAGGAAATTAGCTAAACATGCAGTCATTTAAGCTGAGAGAGCACATATTTGCAGTGAGTCCAGCACGAAGCAACCGACACTGCAAACCTCAATCAAATATCTTTGCAGAGAGTACACATTCAGAACTACTCTAGATATCAACATACTGTCTTACTGCCTGTATCATGCAATTCAATGTTTAGATATATTGATGCTATCTATCAACAAAATGCCCATACAACACAAAGTTTAAATTTATCTCTAACCTGGCATCCCAGGTCCTATCATTTATAATTTTCTAATAAACTTAGACTGCGGACTTTCTTTCACAAATGAATGTTGTGATAAATGTTAGAAATAGAGAAGCACGAGGAGCATTTTGAGGCTGAAGACTTTTCATGAAATATGTCTGTAAGTGTAATATGTTTGGTCTGCTTACTTGGCTGAGTTATCAAATAAGCATGCAATTCCCACCGGTTGTCACCACGGAGATGTCGACATCGTCATCGTGAACCGCGAGAGACGCGATGAAGCGGAGGAATGCGATGAAGCGGAAGAATGGGAGGAGGTGGCCCATGCTGTAACATTCAGTCCCGATATACACAGCTTAGGCCTACTCTACCGAGGAGTAGTCCCACCTACGTAGCAACCTGCTTGAGCTTTCGTCCTCGCTTCGCTCAAAACGATTAACCGAAAGTTACTATACGTCCCTGGCTCTGCTATTTAAGCTGGTGTGTCTCTCTCGGGATTCACAGAACGGTACTAAACGCCGGGTGCACAGTATTTCGTGAGCTACAGTAACACGCGTGAACAGTACCCGAGTCACGGTAACGCTCGTTTGGCCTGTCCAACTCGCTGCTACAGTCCGAGAGTGGACAGTGCCACGTCGGCAACACGCAGCTACATGCTCGGCCACTGCCGCTGCTACAATGCTCGGCCCATTTCGCGAATTAGGTCCACCTGGCCCATTTTTAGGCTATTACACATGCCGGCGCTCGGGATGAACATGACATGCGGGCGGGCGCCGCCGTCGAGCTTTCCCAGGCTCTTCATTGCCGGCGTGGCCATGGCCGAATCGAACGCTTGGGGCCTGTTTAGTTGCAAAAGTTTTTGCAAAATGATATTGTAGCAAATTTCGTTGTTATTTGACCATTAGTGTCTAATCATGGTCTAATTATACTTAAAAGATTCGTTTCGTCCATTTTGTCTAAACTGTGTAATTAGTTTTATTTTTTATATATATTTAATGTTTCATATATGTGTCAAAGATGTGATGTAACGAGACATCTAAAAAATTTTATAAATTTTTTTGAACTAAACATAGCCTTGGTCGATGTGCGGTGGTGAAGTATGGTGGAGCGAATTAAAGTATGGAGCGTGGTGAAGTGGCGATGGAGAGTTGGTAGTATCTTGCCAATGCCAATTACACGTATTGGCTACCGACAACAATTGTCGTTTAGGCCTGGTTTAGATGGACAAAAAGATTCAAAAATTTTTACGCAGTACCCGTCATATCGAATCTTTGAACGCATGCATGGAGTATTATATGTAGATAAAAAAAAACTAATTGCACAGTTTATCTGTAAATGTTGAGGCGAATCTTTTGAACCTAGTTAGTCCATGGTTAGATAAATTTTGCCAAATAACAACGAAAAGTGCTACATAAATTTTTTCCCAAAAATTTTCACAACTAAACGGGGCCTTAGTTGCAGGGTCATCCACGCGCTCCTGCCCGTCGGGTGGCGCCGCAACGCCTGCCTCTGCGGCCCCTGGCGCGACCACGCCCAGTCGACCAAAGGCTTGTTTAGATGCCACCCAAATCTAAATTTTTATACTCTCTATTATATCAAATTTTTGACACATACATGGAGCAATAAATATAGATAAAAAATAACTAATTGTATAGTTTGGTTGTAAATTACGAGACGAATCTTTTGAGCAAAATTAGTTCATGATTGAACATTAATTGCCAAATACAAACAAAAGTGCTGCAGTAGCAAAATTATTAGCTTTTATAAAAAAAGCCTATGATTAACTTATTTTTGAAGGAAACTAGAGGGGTTTGCACCCCTACACTATGATTAACTTATTATCACAAGATGGGCTAACTTTGAACCCTAAAATTCAAATAGGGCCTATTATATATTATAATTTTTTATTCCATAACTAATTTTTTGGTCAAACTAAGAACAGTTTAACGTCGGAGCAGGACAATTTCAAAATGAACACCCTGTTCGTTTCGCTGGTTCAGCCAAATCAGCAGCGATCCAACAGTATTTTTCTCTCACAATAAACCAGCGAACAGTACTTTCAGCCACAATAATCCAGCGAAACGAACAGGCTGCAAGCTATTTGCAGTTGGTCTCTCTGATTGGTCGGTCCACTTTGGGAGGAGGAAGAAAAGAAAAAAAAGCACCAGGACAACTCCAAAATCCAAATCACATCACAGATCACCCACCATCCACTTGCTTTGGTTTGGTACTCGTAACATTTCCCCACTTTCTTTTCATTTTTTTTTCTGTGACTCTTTTTTTTTTAAGTTTGCGTGCCGCACACAAATAAACCACCAGAACCTAAGCTAGGTAAGTGTGCTTAAGGGCCTGTTTAGTTCGCAAAAATTTTTATAAAAAATCATTGTGACAGACTGTAGCATTTTCGTTGTTATTTGGTAATCAGTGCCCAATCATAGACTAACTAGACTTAAAAGATTCGTATTGTAATTTACAGCTAAACTGTATAATTAGTTTTATTTTTTATCTATATTTAATGCTTAATGCATATATCTAAAAATTAATGTGACAAGGAATCTGAAAATTTTTGAATTTTTTTTTAACTAAACGGGCCCTTAAGATAGAAGAAACTCCGTCCCGCAAGCAAAGCAAAAAAGAGGCAAAAAGAAGCCTACTACGTACGCAAAGCAAAGCAGAAGCCCGTGCACCGCGTCCACGGCGCACCGACCGAGGACCGAGGGCCTCACCTCCCCACGGGCCACGGCCAGCGCACGCTCGTGCGCGTCCACCGTGGACCGTCCGCACACCCCACACCCCCCTGCGCGCCTCGAACGGGACGACGTGGCGGTGCAGACTGCAGGGCTGGCGCGTGGGCCCCCAAGAGTCCGTGGCCCCCACGCGCAGCGGGATAATCGCGCCCCCGGAGAAAAATTCCAGTTCCTCCTCCGGCTCTCATCTCCTCCCCCGCTCCGACAAAAAGCCGCTAGATTTTCGACCAGCGACCAGCGAGAGACCTGTAGCCTTGTAGGGGAAGGAGGACGTGGGGGAGGGAGGGAGAGAGAGAGAGAGGTTGGTGGTTGTTTGGTGGACGAGCGGGTAGGGGAGTAGGGAGGGTGGGAGATGGAGCGGAAGGTCGTGGCGGTGTGCGCGGTGGTCGGCTTCCTCGGCGTCCTCTCGGCGGCGCTCGGATTCGCGGCGGAGGCCACCCGCGTCAAGGTGCGTCTCGCCGCCTCCCCTCTCTCCTGCGCCGGCGCGGCGGCCGGGTATGCGCTGCCGCCGTTGCTGCCCCGTTCCGTTCCGTTCCGTTCCGTTCTTGAGTACGGTACGCCGGTACGGCGATGTCCTCTGAGTGTTAGATCTCGGTCGCTCCTGTGCGCTGGAGTTCTCGGCGGAGGAGCGTCGGCGATTGGGCGCGCCGGGGAGCTTAGTCCGCTGCGGTACGCTAGTCTAGTACCACTAATTCCCTGCTGCGCCGGAGAAAGATTATTATCATTGTCTGGGGTTATTAATAGGCGATCCCTCACGCTTCCGCGTCGAGGGAGTGGACGGTAATGATCCTGAGTAGCCGGTATGACCTACGATGCAACAAGGGTTCGAATAAAACCTCCTTTCTTAGGTGTATGTGGATAGGTGAATGAAATCTGTGAGCCAATAGCCTTGTCATAGAAATAGAAATGTTGGTTGCCATCGTGTCAGAGGTTCAGTGCTTCGTTGGTTTGATTTTGGTTGCAATTGATCCATCCCATGTGATCCGAATCAATCAATTGATCCATCCCATGTGATCCGAATCAATCAGGACCTTCATTGTTTTTTATTGCCTTTTTATTACCATTCTCCATCTTTGGCCTTTGGGATCACGACGCCACATTGCCTTAGGATTTGTTGCCTATTTGTTTAGCTGCATATGCTACCTTAATAGAAGAATGGTCTAGGTTTTTCTTATCTCACTCTTGGTGAGATAGCTAAAATCATAGGCGATGAGGTTTCATTAGCTTGAGGTGGAATCCTAATTGCAGCATGTCTCCCCTGCATACAAATCCTAAGGCACACATGCTTATCTCTTCTTTGAGGAAGGCCACGTGCTAGTCTTCTTCTACATTAAAATGCATTCGTTGTCATGTCTATTGGATACATTCATGTATGTTTATGCCAATTTGATTTTGTCTTCAACCTAACTTACCATTTTAGAATCGACCAATCTATTAATAATTGACTGGTTCGCTTTATGTGCTCTAAAGATAGGGTCTGGAAATGGTAGTCATTCTTTTGCTAATAAATTTTACATATATTTGTGCTCATGTCCAAATGTAACGCGCATTGTGTTTGTCATGCAGGTTTCGGATGTTCAAACAGGCAGTACTACTGGTGAATGCATATACCCAAGAACCCCAGCATTAGCGCTTGGTTTAATATCTGCCGTCTCTCTTATGCTCGCCCAGTCTATCATAAACACAGTCGCTGGTTGCATCTGTTGTAAGAGGCATCCTGTTCCCTCAGACACTAACTGGAGTGTAGCCCTGATCTCATTCATCATATCTTGGTAACATTCTGGTCTAGAAGTTTATGATATGTTTTATTCTTCTCTCATATTTTGTAAACTTTACTTAGCCTTTTTGTGAATGGGTTTACCAATAATGGATGCTGAGTGTTGCTATGTCATGTTGAACGTCAAACTACACCTGAGTTCTTGACTGCATTTGACTCATTTCGTTATTTCTATTTTGCATTAGTGAAGCAACCATTATAAAGAAATAGCGTAGCATTGACACATAAAGAGTCACAGCATTTTCTTAAATACATTCTTTGATCTAGTAGCTGGCACACTGTTAATTGACTGATGTTTATTATATTCCTTGGAAGCCACGAATATGAGTAGTCCACATGCTGGATCTATATAAATAGCTTTTGCATAGATCCCAATTAAGCGTATAGTACCTGCAGTCAAATTTTACGTCTTCCTAGACAAGGATCTCATAAACTTGTTGGATTTGGTAACCGGTGATATATGTGTTTCTACTAGTTTTCTGAATACCAGATTTCACTAATGTGCTAACCTAAGTATTGCTGAACTCTGCAGGTGCACTTTCATAATCGCATTCCTTCTCCTGCTGACCGGAGCTGCCCTGAACGACCAGAGAGGCGAGGAGAACATGTACTTTGGTAGCTTCTGCTACGTCGTGAAGCCAGGGGTCTTCTCCGGGGGAGCGGTGCTGGCCCTCGCCAGCGTGGCGCTGGCGATAGTCTACTATGTCGCTCTGTCATCGTCCAAGGGTCCTCCGCCGACGTTCGCAACCCCACAGAACCATGGCATCGCGATGGGCCAGCCTGTGATCCCGCAGCAGAGCAGCGAACCGGTGTTTGTCCACGAGGACACTTACAATCGGCGGCAACAGGTCCCGTGACCATACAATCTGTGGTTGGTTCAACAGGGCTCCCTGACCAGGGTACCTCATGAAGTTGTGTTTGGTCTGTATAGGTTGCAGGTTAGAACAATAGCAGTCACCATTGCTGTTAGGTAGACTCAGTTTTTTTTCTTTCTACTCATTTATCGAGCTTGTTCATCGAGCATGCCTGTTTCATCGCTATGGATGTTTGATTCTGAATGAACTGGGTAATGTTGAAGAGAGCTTGCATCATGTTCAAGTTTGTCTGTAAACGTGGAGGTTCTCTATGATGGGATGAATGAATACTGAATCATGAATGAAATTGCATCTCAAATGAATACCGAATCATGAATGAAATTGCATCGCATCACATTCAGAAAAGTCAAGAAGGGACTGTCGACGCCAGCTCCTCCCTGAACAGAGCAACGGTGTCACGGACGATGTCGCCGGGGCGCGCCGTCGTGGCGTCGAACTCCGTGACCCCCTCGGCCGCGTCGACCTGCAGCAGGTCGAGCTGGCTCCGCAGCAGGCTCGCAGGCATGAAATGCTTCCCCTCCGTCGACCGCCGCAGCATCCGCTCGGTGATCACCTCCGCCGATGCCCGCAGGCACACGAACCTCACCCTGCAGGCGGCGTACTCGCCCGGCTTGTAGCCGCGGTCGGCGGCCCGGAGCACGTCCCGGTACCTGAGCTGCAGCGCCGAGCAGCTGACGGCCACGTCCTCGCCGCCGTCCAGCCGGTCCCGGATGGCGTCCCGCAGCGACTCCAGCCACGGCGCGCGGTCCGCGTCGGAGAGCGGGATGCCTTCGCTCATCTTGGCTGGGTTTGTGGACAGGACAGAGATGAGTGCACAAAGTTCAGAGTAGGCTCTTCTTGGCTTTCAGTTCAGAGATGGCAAAAATGGCAGAAGGCCAGAGGTTTCAGAAATGTGATGATGTGATGTGAATTGCGTGGTGGTGTACCTTTGTTTGCCTGGGAATGGTAGTCGTCTGCTTCGATGAAGCTGCAGCCCAGGGCTTCGGCGAGCATTGCCGCGACGGTTCTGCGAATTTGCAGGAAAAAAAAGAGAGATTCAGCTCATAAGAACTGTCACTGCCTCATGGCAGCAGAACACCCGAATGAATCTTGCCGATTTGTGCTATCTTTAAGCAATCTTGACCGAATTCTTGAAGCATGAGCGTAGAACAAGTCGGGATGATGAAGGATCTTACGATTTGCCGCAGCCACTGACTCCCATGACCACGATCGCTAGCCCTGCAACCCAAATTTTCCCCAAAGAGAAGATCAGTTAGCGTTAGCAGTCACCCAATTGCAACCTATCCGGCTCTTGGCTGTTCATCGCAGCAGGTACTGTCAGCTCAGGATTCAGATCGCGAGCTTGCCTAGTACGTACGCACGAACAGCCGCTACGCGAGCAAGGAGCAAATTCCAGACTGAATCTTGGTTGCTATTTTTACTTGGAGCACGCATGGAGGATGCAGCCTGCCGGCTCTGTAAGGAGCAGGCGTGGAGGCTGGTGCTGTGCTACTGACCTTGATGCGCGAGGGGATCGGAGCCGGCCATGGCGGGCGCTCCACCTCCTCCTCCTCCTGTGGATTCTCGAGTGGAGGACTAGGGAATGACCAGGCGAAGAAGCCGACGATGGCAACAACATTTTCGTCAGGTTGTTGGGTCCATATTCTCATTTCCAGGTCCGGGATGCCCAAGTCGCTGACGTCAGCTAGAATGCATCCATTTTAGGCTATCCGCACCGGGCACCTGCACCCGGCACGGAACGCCAATAGTAGAGGCGCTCGGCCCACACCGTGGAACTGCAAAAGCGACGCTACTCTTGCGATTTGAACAGTTCCACGCCAAAGGTGGAGGTGCTCCCATCGCACGCTATCCACGCCAAAGGGAGCGAGGAGGACAGGAGACAGACTCGATCGTTGCTTTTGGGGGCCATATACAGGTCCCCGCGCGGCAGCTGCTCTCCCTTATATCGTTTCTGCCAAGTGGATCCCAGTCCTTTACCGTGCGTGTTCCAGACCGGGGCGGTGCGGTCAGCCTTAAGACGGAGGAAGGCGTACAAATCCACCAGCATGCAGTTTTATTTTCTTTTCTTTGAAAAAGATCACAAACTTTTTGTAGTTTGGTCTGACGGACATTGTTTATTTTGCTTCCTTTGAAAAAGACCTTTACCTTTGTAATTTGGTTTAATGATACGACTAGCAGAGAAGCATGAGCCGTACACGAAACTGAATACTGGCGATTGCCATCTGCTGTCGCTGACTCAGAGCTTATCACACACAGCTTGTCCAACAACTAATCTGGTGCTAACAAAACATACAGAGGTATCTCAAAGTCAATTATAAACAGAACATACGGCGCCCTACCAAGAAACATATCAACGTTGCAAGAGAGAGCAGGTCCATCTGATCTAATGACGATTCTTTGGTTTAATTTTCCAATCCAGCCAAGCCAAAGCGGGTGCATACCAACAAGTAGCTGCCAGACTACGGCTACTTCCTAAACAACCCTGAGCTCTGGAGCGCCTTGCAGTACTCTGAGATGACAGGGGACTTCTTCACCATGTCCCAGATCTTCGCTGAGCTTCTCAGCCAGTCGCGCTCCGAGAGGTTCTTCGAGAATGACCTCGCCGGCCATGACAGGATCTGTAGCCACACGAGTGTTCACGTCAGACTGACTCAACCAGGCCTCAAAGAAATGTGCCAACCAGGTATTACAAAGGAAGCTTAATGTTCAGCAACAAATATCTTTATTGGAATGAGTTCCAATTGATTGGATTTTTAATGTAACCTTAGCTTCTCAGAATTAACGAAACCAGTCCAGTTAAAAGCAGCAAACCAAGTAATGCTTCTCATGATTTGCTAGAGTACAGGTGTCAAGGATGATTAGATGAAACTCCAGGGTTTAGGAAGGAATGGACTGCCCAGACTTATTTACATAAGAAAATGTTGTGTTAGATTTTAATAGAATCTTAATCAGTCCCATGTAACTGACACATTTGCGAATCACAAACTAGGGTTTGTAAGCCTATTGAATATTCCCTTCCTATTATGCAAACTCCTCAGTGTAGCAACCATACCTGATCACGAAGCATCCCTAGCATGCACGAGTATGTTCCATACTCAAACTTTGCCGAGTCATCATGTCCTCTCAGGGGAAGGAGAAATATGTCCTGCTGACCGGAGGTTAAATCTTCAACTTTTGTGCTTGAAGAAACCAGCGAATCAGATGCTTGACCTGTTGCATTAGAGCTCCCGATTCTAAAAGAGGATGAGTTGAAGTACTTCTCGAGAGTTTTCCTTAGAAGCATGAGCTTTGAAGGAGAAAAATCTTGTCCCTGCAACCTGTTCAATTAGAAAGGCACAACAATGTAAGGTTCTTAGATTATTTAGAGCAAAAGAGTACAGGGCCGATTTAGGTGTGGAAGTATTACATTC
Source organism: Saccharum hybrid cultivar R570 (assembly GCA_038087645.1). Lineage (NCBI taxonomy): Eukaryota > Viridiplantae > Streptophyta > Magnoliopsida > Poales > Poaceae > Saccharum > Saccharum hybrid cultivar. Next base: position 3,445,688 of record JAQSUU010000254.1, on the reverse strand, counting down.
TTGTAACACAGCAAAATAAATGCTATTTTTAAAAGGAAATAGTAAATGCTTTTACCAAGATAGAAAATGCCATACATCTCTTTGTTCAGCAACATAGAAATGAGCAAATAATTTCCCTTAAGTAACAAAGCAATGATCATGTCAATGGCTAATTCTCACCTAGCATGCACAAAACAGAGATCAGAAATATAGTCTTCACTGCCCAATTGGTCTTCATTTTTGTTTTCCTTGTCTTGAGATGCTGATGACGTTAACACGGATGGATCAGGTATGTTGTGCTTCAATAAATCAACCTGTGAAAATGTGTTGGAACATCCATTCAGCCTTCTGCATTACTACCAGGTCCCAAAAGCCAAGTTGTTGTAAACTATTTGGGATACGGAAGAAAAAATGTGATGGGAGAAACAGGTGTGATGGGATAGAATCATTAGAACGCTAGAACAACAGCTCAATTTTCTTGGAAATTAAGTGAAAACTCAGATCCTGAACCTACAGGTATAGCTTCCTCTGTCTTCCAGACGGGCTAATGAAAGAATGACGGAAGGTACAAATTATAGAAGAGATAACTTACTGTAAGCATGAGCTCCCACATGGACAAATCCTTCATCCCTTCTGACACGACCAACACTATATTAGAAACAGATGCCAAGAAAACACCAAGCTACAGCAATTCCTTGCAGAATAACAGAAAATACCGCTCAATTATTAGGTATTTCCAACGAACCAGCAGTAGCACAAGTGAGTTTAATAATTGTAAATACAGTCTTTACCTGGATTCCCATTAGTTCATGAGCTAAGTCTGCTGATAAGGGTTCACCATTAAGGACAGGAATTGTGGATGAACCATCTGGCCTCATCATATCGATTAGAACAGAGGGACTATACACTGGCTGCAGAGCAAAAGAGGTTTCCTTTCACAAATTGGTAAGCAAGACACTGATAGCATTCCGATTGCAAAAAACAGAATAAAATTAATGTCATCTCACCTGAGCGTCAAGGAGTATAACTCGCTCATTAGATATCCTGATGTCAATACCAGTAGTACAGTGTTTCCCCATTAATCTTGTTTCCTCAGTTTGTGTAGAAAAAGGAGGAAGCATTCCTACACAGAATGTTCAAAGGAAATGAGTTCTTAGCAATCTAAGATTTTGGTATTGAACAAAATTTGAACCAAAATAGGAGTGCTCATTGTTTAACTTCTAAGCAGCATTCGTGACACTAAAGAGGCTTTATAATGTGCATACTGTGGTAGATAAAAATCTGAGGACAGCTAGATATTGCATGGTGGAAACATTAAGAACAATGTCCATGTGATGTGATCGATCGCAAAGTGCATCAACAGAATAATCATTAGAAATGCTTCTCAGTATAAGAACCAATGAATCTAAGTGATGGAACGACGCATAAAAGAGCATAACAAAAGTGAAGTTGTGTCGTACCAGGTGAGCTTGCATCATATCCGTAAAGCTTGTTCATGATGGTTGACTTGCCTACACCGGGTGGGCCAATTATCCCAATCACCATGAAATCATTGTTCTCGGTCAAGTACTGCAAAAATACGACGGCTGGCGTTAGTAAGGTTTGAGGAATAATATTTATATTTATTAATTTTTTTTTTGGGGGGGGGGGGGGGGGGGGGGACTTGTCAGTAACTTGACACTATTTAAACCCCATCCCTTCTAACTGTAGCAGCCCCGTGTTGCTCAATGGATCACAGTTCACACTACATATGCATATACAAGTATGATCAGTAGAGAAGCCCATATAGCATCCCACAGTCATCATATTCGAAGGAAGGGCATCTACGGAATGATGAAGCACAAACAAATTAGAAACAACCCAGCGCTCAGAGGGAGGCTTACTTGAGAACTAAAACCAACAAATGCAACATTCAGAAAGAAGTACCCACATCCCAAAATAATAAGGGCCCCAAATAATAATGGATTAAGCTAACCAATAGACTGACCAACGCTGACATAACATTAAGAGCAGAAACATCCGAGAACGCTAGCTACAGCCCACACGGATCACCAAATCATTTCTTCCCATCGACCAGTGCACCCTAGCAACCGCCTAACATCGAGTGATCGAGATCCCAGTCCCCTGCTGCAGTAACTGTGAGCAAGGGTTCCCGGGAGCGGCACGCACGCACGCACGCACCGGGAGGATCTTGTCGGTGTGGGCCTCCCACGCGTCGGAGACGAGGCTGAGCGACCCCGGCTGCGTCGCCTGGCGCGCGCGGCCCCCCGCGCCCGCGCCGCCGCCGTCGTCGTCGGCGCCCGCGGAGGCGGCGTGTGGCAGCGGCGGCTTGGCGAGGAGGATCTTGGGCGGCGGCGGGGGAGGCGGGTGCTGGTGGTGGCTGTGGTGGTGGGAGGCGGCGGAGGAGGAGGAGCCCCGGTCGCCGGCGAGCGGCGAAGGTCCGGCGGCCATCGCGTCAAGGGCGTGGGCGTGGGCCGCTGCTCTGCTCTCCAGTAGCACTAGCACGCGTCGCGTCTCCTCCGTCCTCCCCATGGAGGAGGAGAAGACTACCTGGGCCTCTTCATGGGCCAGATTTCGTTTCGGCCTGTTGTCTCTTCAGCCCACGCACTAACCTCTGGGCCCGATTATTATTTCCCCGTCTGCGATTTGTCTCGTCTCCGGCTTCCTCCTCCAGAACCCTCTCTCCCCTTCCCTTCCCTCCCAACCACCCGGAGGCCGGAGCAGAGCACCAAAAGGCCGCACTAGCTGAAGAACAGCGAGAGCGAGAACCATACCATTCCATCGGCCGCCGCGAGAAGGGACGGGACAGCAAGGAAAGGCCATCTCTCTCCCCAAGTTCCTTGCCTGCCTGCCCGAGATTTGAGCTGCTGGTACTGCCTGCCTCCTTGCATTTCGTGGTTCCCTTCCCTTAAGATCTGAAGAAGACGAACCCACAGTTTTAGCATTGTCTTGCGTCTAGTGACCTGCATTCGTAGTAGTGCTTCGCCGCAAGTAGAGTTTTATTTTTTTCCCCATTCAGTTAGTGCATCTGCAGGTTGGCGCAAGTGGAGATGGGGTGGGGTGTGTGTGTGTATGTGTGTGCTGACGCAATGTTCATAGAGTAGCTTGTGTTCACCTGCCTGTGATTAGTCTAGGAGTGCACAGAAAGGTGCTAGCTCGTAACTCAAAAGTTAGGAACTCACATTTGCCACAACTCTGAATCTGTAGTGCCTACACGAGCCAAACCCATTGGATTTATTAAGGATCATGCATGGACATTGGCATGCAGTGGCATTAATTTGACACTGTTGGCTTGGCTGTTGACAGTGGCCAAATTGCATTTGTCTCGAGTGTTACCCAACTGGCCTCAGAAATTTGCTGGGCTTCAGTTTACTTGTTCCTTATAAACAATCTATCTTTTACAAGTGAGTTCAGCAGAACGTATATTCAGCGCCAAATTCGATAAGTCTGTGTATTGTTGAATGCATGTAATGTCATATAACCTTGACTATTTTAATCGGGGCCTTAGAGTACAGCCCACGAGTTACTTGATATCAAGATGGACATAACCACAATTTCATCCAAGCTGTACCTCCCATTTTGATGCAGTACACTTCTTTTATCAAAACTGCCAGCTTGTATTGATAGAGATGATATGGAAAAGTTTTTTTTTTCTTCAAAACTGCTGGTAGGAAAACTGAAGTTATAAAAGATATCTAAAAAGTTAAGAAGACAAAATAAATAAAATTATTTTTTTTTCGAAACAGCCAGCTTGTATTGATAGAGATGATATGGAAAAGTTTTTTTTTTCTTCAAAACTGCTGGTAGGAAAACTGAAGTTATAAAAGATATCTAAAAAGTTAAGAAGACAAAATAAATAAAATTATTTTTTTTTCGAAACAGCCAGCTTGTATTGATAGAGATGATATGGAAAAGTTTTATACAAAATAAACAAGATGATATGGAAAAGTTAAAAAAAGAGGGAAGTGTGGCTGCTGGGATTCGAGCCCAGGTCTCCACGGCCACAACGTGGAATTCTCACCACTAAACTACAGCCACTTTGTGTTAAGCTCTCTGATGATTGCAATGTTAATTGAATGCTAGTACGGCACACTTGGAGCAAACTTCTGAATGTTGCATGATTATTTTAATGGGGTCCTTAGACAGTTAGAAACTACTTAGAATCCATTATTGACAACAGTTATTATCATGGATGCTCGTATACCGCCATGGACAAAACCACAGCGTATCCAAATTCCCTGCCCATTTCCACGCAGTACAATGGTAGTGTAAAGGATGACTTGGGGTTGGGGGGCATGCTTGCTGCTGATTGCATTTTCAGTTGGATCGTGTACTTCGTGGAAGCTGGTGAATGTAAAACAAGGTTTACTAGCCCTTTGCAAATGGTAAATATGTCTCGATGTTCCGTTATTTTATTTATAAACCATGCCTCATATGTGGTACTTGCCTCTTTTTTCCTGTCTTGCATTGTGCATATTGGGATAAATACACTTGTTATTCAAGCATCTAGTAGTTTGAGCAACCTTTCTTCCATGTATGTGGTACTTCCCTTCCCTGAATCAGCAACCTTTCTTCCATGTATGTACGAAACTATGCAGTTTCAGCAATGTCTGCCAAGTACATCATCGCCGGTCTAGCTGCTTCCTTCGCGATCGCATATGCTTCCGATATCCTAGTGGCACAAAAGAAGATTTTTGGAGGTAAGGGTCATCTTATGACCTCAAGTTATCACCGCAAAGCACCTATGTCCTCAATCCTCACGTTAACATTATCTGTGTTACTTACATGGTGAGCAGGTACGACGCCAAGGACGGTGGCGGACAAGGAGTGGTGGCAGGCGACGGATAAGAAGTTCCAGGCCTGGCCTCGCACCGCGGGCCCACCGGTGGTCATGAACCCCATCAGCCGCCAGCACTTCATCGTCAAGGATCTCAAGCCCTGAGGAGGTAGGGTGTATGGTATGGTGTTCAGAGTTTCGAACGCATGCACAGCGTTACTGTTTTGTTGTCACAATAGCTGCTGGTTGGTTCAATCCTTGTTTCATCTTGGCGTTGAAGCTTCTGACTCTGAAATCTCCGTTGCCAGGCTCATGCTGCGACTTATGGACCAGACTGAACGTGGCGTTGGTTGCAGTTGTAATCCTGTAGGCTTGTAGCTGCAATAAGCTTACTGTACGCATGAAGTACTATGATGTACCCCAACTCCTGAACCACTGTCTGTTCTGAATAAAACAGTGCCAAGTCTGGTTTAATTTCCCCCTGTGTGAAGGAAAAAAGAAAGAACCTGAAGCAGCATATTTGCTTGAGACAGTGTTGTCCTGGAACCGGGATGATAACGGTAGCCCGAACTTTTTGCCCGTGCTCACTCTGCCTCTGGTGTCCAGTGGTCTGTGTCGGGCTGTCGCCGTGTCTACTGACACAGGCAGTGTTCAGATCCCCTCAAACTTCCAAAAATTTTACAAGATTTCCCATCACATCGAATCTTTGGACGCATACATGGAGTATTAAATATAGGTAAAAAAAACTAATTGCACAGTTTGTCTGTAAATGTCGAGACGAATCTTTTGAGCCTAGTTAGTCCATAACTGGATAAATTTTACCAAATAACAACGAAAAGTGCTACAGAAACTTTACACAAACTTTTACACCATCTAAACACTACCCCAGAAGATTTCGGGGCACCTCTTTCAACACCAGGCTTCCAGATGCCCTTTCTCCATGTGAAGAACACTGCGATTTTCTCGATGCGCTTCTCAGTGATACTCATGCATGTCTGCGTGTCATCATTCAGAAACGCACGCTGCTTTCTCGAACTCAAGATTCGATGATCTGCTAGAGGTGAGGTGAGGATGGGATGACACGGCTGTAAAATCTTGGTAACTTTTGTAGCCCCAACACCTGCTCACTGACTGGTCTGAATAAAACAGTCCTCCGTAACTTTTGTCCAGTTCAAGTCTGGTTTAATTTCCCCTGTCTGAAAGAAGAGAAAGATCCTGAAGCACCAGCATATTTGCTGGCTCGAGATAGTGTCATCAACGGTGCCCTGAATAGAACTTTGCTGTGTAGCCTGAACTTTTTGAGATGCCCGTGCTCTCTGGTGTCTAGTGATCTGTGTCGCACCGAATGGGTGAAATATATGTTTTGTTATTTAGTCGCATGCACGGACCAATTCAACTCAAATGTTTAAGTTGATGGAAACCAACCAGCTCAACTTAAATGTTTAAGTTGATGGAAAGGACAGACAATTTACTTTATACTTCAACTGGCTCCACTAATCAGCGAATGAACTTTCTTTTTTTAATAAAAAAAATACAAATGTGCTGGTACCTGCGGTCGATCCCACAACCCCGTAATTATTCTTTTTAAAAAGTATTTTTATAACTTTCTTTATTTGGAAAGTTACAAAGTTATACATTTAACTTTGTATAAAATAACTTATGAACTTATCACCACAGTTTATCATGGCTTTTTAACTTTTGTTTTTTCTTGGAAACTTATTTTTGAAAGGGTACAAAGTTATACTCATAACTTTTTTACATGACAAGTTATCACTATAATTTCTCATCATAAATTTTTTTACTTTCCTTTTTTTTGAAAAAAAAATGTTACAAAATTATACTCATAACTTTTATGCATATCCTTTTATGGAATGACACTTATCACCACGACTTCTCAACATAACTTTTTTGGAAAGTTACAAAGTTACACTGATAATTTATGTGCATAACTTTTTATGTGATAATTTGTCACCACAACTTCTCAATCTAAAAATGAGAAAAAGGGTTAGATTAATATGAAAACATGAAAAAGCAAAGAAATAAGAAAAACAAGAAATGAGAAAAAGAAAAGAAAGGATAAAATAAAATGAAAAAAGTTATACACTACATGGGCGACGTCCCGACATTCCTGAGCAGCCTCTACAAAAGAAGTGAAGTAGCATAGAAGTGGACGACACATCATGGCTGAAAAGACAAAGAAAGACAAGTAGGCCCTACAGGAATCGCCGCATGCGGAGGCATGTTCGCCTTGAGCAATGTCCTCTAACAGCAAGTATAATAATAGGTTTTAACCGACTGAATGCTGATGTGGAGGAGAGAGCGAAAGAGAGAAAGCAGAAGAGGGCTGTAAGCTTACAGCTAGCTTAACACAAAAACCAAGAAACTCTGTGAGAGAGATAAATGGACTGTGTATTAATTAGAAAGATGTAACCACGGTATAAGTGGGCTGAGAGGTAGGCTGTAAGGATTCGTACAGTCAGCAGCTGGCTGTATTATTAGCCTTGCTCTAATCAAGATTTAGGAGACAGCCAAATTGTTCGTTTCGAGCGAAGGGACGCGCAACTAGAATTGGGTATTTCAACTATTCCTCTCTACCCATTTTATGCATTCTACACGTGCAAATTCTTTTCCTGCTAGAAAACCCATAATTTGGATTTTTATTCCCTTTATTTACATCCGTTTATTAGTTAAATCAATGACTTTTTTCATTGCTTTTTGAATGAAGCTCTAGTTTTTAATTGAAAGTTATATATTCCACAAAAATATTAGATTGTCTATAAAGTTATAGAATTACAACAACTCTACCAACTAAAATTAGTAGCTAAATTTCATAGTTTATCCATTTTATAAAATAGAAAACTTTTCAAAAAAAGAAGAGGTTCAACCACCTTGCTATTTATCATCTTTAGGCAGCTAGCGCTCGTGGTTGCTTTATTTGGCCACCGAAAATCAAATGATAACCAGCTTCCTACTTTACAAAGCCAGATAGAACATTCGTTGGAGCCTACTTTTTGCTATATAATTCTAAAATAGCCTTAAAACAAGAATTGTCGAGCTGTTAGAGTTGTCTTTAACTTTCTTTTGGAGATCAGGCTCCCTCGGACTTTAGACACATGGATAGGATATGAGCGAATAATAATAATTTAATCTTATTTATTTTGGTAGTGCTAACGTCTGGACGTCCGGACGTTCGTCCGCGTCCGGACACCCACGATTGCTTCCATTTCTCGCTCCTGCTCCGTGCCATGCGCCCTGCCCACTCGGTTTTTGTGCTGCTCGGATGACTCGTCCCACCCACGTTGCCCGCCCGCATGCGAGGCCGTCCGCGGCCCTCCGAGCATGAACTGTTGTGGTGAGATTTAGGGAAGGGAAGGGAACGGAGGGGAGGGGAGGGGAGGGGAGGGGAGGGGAGGGTAAGGGAGGGAGACGAAGAGGAGAGAAGAGGGTGAGGCGCGCCACGCGAGGAAGGCGCGAGGTAGGAGCCAAAGCCCAGCGGCAGGCTATTGTTCGTCAGCCACCAGCGCCCTTACAATATGTGCAACACCGATCTATTTTTGAAACATCTGGATGAAACATTTGCAACATGTCTGAAGATAGATGAAACACTTGAAACATACGTCTGAAGCACTTGCAAAAACTAATGAAAACACTTGAAAAGTCATTGCAACACATATAGAACATCCAGATAAAACACTTGCAACACATGCATGAAAACATATGTAACATTTAAATAAACACACTTGCAACGTACGTCTGAAAAAAGCAAATGAAACATTTAAAATAAACTCTTGCAACATAGGTGTATAGCTATTGCAACATATGCAACACCCTGATCTACTTTTCCAACATCTATACGAAACATTTGCAATATACCTCTTTAACATCTAAAACACTTGAAACATATGCTTGCAACATGCGTTTTTCACCATTCTTCTTCTGTACGACACAGAGCAGAGTGGCTAACCGCCGGTTGCGGCCAGCCGGCGGCCGAGGATGGTGGCGCGGCCAGCTGTGCCTGCGCCTCTCCTGGGCCTGACGACGACATCTCTCATGGTCGCGTGGCCACATGCAGTGGCCAATGCCTGCGCGGTTGGTGTTGGGTTGGACCGGCCAGCGAGCGGCCAGACCCCGGCGGCGGCAAGGAGGCTTGCCGGCTAGTCGGAGGTGGCCGTGGCGAGCGGGCAGCACGGTGGAGGCGGCCGCATGGGGCAGATGCTATGGTGGAGCGCGGAGTGGGGAAGGTGGGTGGCGTGGTGGAGGCGAAGCGCAGTAGAGAGATTATTTTTTTTGATGGGGCACGGGTGGGAGCACGACGCGGTAGCGAAAGCAGGAGCTTGGTCCGTTCCGTCCTGACGTCCTCACCGAGAGTATTACCGTATTTAATTATGCTAGTCTCAAAGCCATGGTAGAGTAGCTAGGGTTCACAGCAGCCTCCTCCATATGCTACTATATAGGTGTTGGCGAGGTGTTCGCATTGGAAAATAATGTAGTTTCATCTGTATTGTTGAGGAGTTCACTTTGGACATAATTGGGACTTATCTGTTTCCTGATCACAGCCGATGACGCTGACGTTGACAAGCCCCAGGTGCGTCAGCAGTCGGCGCCATCTTGAACGCCATCATCGCACCCCCTCTCCCATGTCGCGCTCTCTGCAATAGCACCACCGCCTCACCGCTACGTGTCCATACTCCATAGTCCATAGACAACTGGTCGTGACGTCTCCCTGTACAACCCCGTCGTCATCGAGGAGGACAAGAGATGATCTTTCTGGGGAGGGGCATGTCGTTCCTCGACCGGGCTCCGACTCTGACCCTCCTTCGCTGCGCGGTCCGACAAGCGGCGGCGCCACCGTGGTGGGGGAGGGGGTGGACTGTCAGAGCTGTGGATGGTGAGCTCCGGCCGCCGGCCGCCGGCCACCGGGAGGACGAGACGGATGGGCGCGGCGGGTGGAGGGGGCAGGGCCGTGGACGGGGAGCGCTGGCCGCCGGCCGCCGGGAAGCTGACGAAGATGGGCTCGCGTGCTCGGCCATCATGTGGCCGCGCCACTGCAACAGGGGAGGGGAGTGGCTAGGGACGTGGACGGCGAGAGCCGGCTGACGGAGCTCGCGTGAGCTCCGGCCCTGTGTGCTGACGGGAGCCGGGAGCGGGAGGAGCGTCGGCTAGACGGATTTTTTTTAAGCAAAAGAGCTTCCAGACCGGTGACTGGTTAGTTCAACCAATGGGCCGTAGGTGGGCCGAAAGTGAATGAGTGGCAGGATGATTAGGCCAGATTAGAATGAGCTGGGTGAAAAAAAAGTCTGAAATTTTGCTTTTTTATTATTAGATATAGATTTCAAATGTTTATTTATCCAAAAATCATTAATTAAAATCCAAGTTGGATCAACATTTGAAATGCCAGCAAGAAATTGGCGCCTGCAAAGAGGCATCACACTGACACAGCGCCCATCTCCAACCGCGAACGCGCGGTACAGCTTGTCTGCAACACTCATACGACCCCACACGTCAGCCTCTCGTTGCTTACCCTGATTCCAAGGACACGAGTCCACCACAGGATGCACTGTGCACGCTGCACGGCCATCCATGGCGCCTTATCCAGTATTGCAGCAGCAGGTCCACCTCGGATACGCCTGCAAGCCCACGGCTACAGCTTCAGTTCACCATCACGGGCATGGAAACCCCACGGCCGACGCTGTGGCGCAGTCGCTCCGGCGAGGCGCCCCGGCCGACGCCCGCGGCCTCCGGGCGCTCATCAAGGCGCTGCCCGCGTCCTCCGCCGCGGCGGCGGTGGCAGTGCACGCACACGCAACCAAGCTCGGGCTGGACCGCGAGCGCACCGTCCGCAACGGCCTCATCGCGCTCTACCTCGCGTGCGGCGAGCGCGCGGCCGCGACGGCCCTGTTCGACGCATTCCCGGGCGACGGCCCAGACGTAGTTTCCTGGACGGCCATGGTGACAGGGCACGCGAGGCTGGGCCTCGCCCGCGACGCCGTGGCGCTGTTCTTCGCGATGCTCGATTTGGACGACGGTGTCTCCGTCGACGCGGTGGCCGCCGCCGCGGGGTTCGCGGCCTGCGCGGAGGCGAGGGACCTTGCGCTCGCCCGGGAGGCGCACCGGGGCGTCGCGGCGGCGCGGGTCGCGCTCGATGTCGTGGCGTGGAACGCGCTCGTGGACATGTACGCCAAATGCGGCGACGTGGCCGCGGCGCGCCGGTGGTTCCGGAGGATGCCAGTGGCCAAGACCATCGTGTCCTGGAACACCATGCTCGCGGCGCTCGCACGCGCCGGCGAGCATGGCGAGGCGCTGGCCCTGTTCCGGGAGATGCAGCGCGCCGGGGTGCGCCCAGACGGCGCGACGTTCGTGGCCGTCCTCGGCGCGTGCGCCCAGCTCGGTGCGCTCGACACCGGGCGGTGGGTGCACGCGTACATGCGCCGGCAGCTGGGGTGCGACGCCGACGGCGTCGTTGGCAACGCCCTGCTCGACATGTATGCCAAGTGCGGCGCGGTGGACCTGGCCGCGGCGGTGTTCGACGGCATGGCGCGGGGCGACGTGTACACCTACGCGTCCATGATCGCGGGGCTGGCCACGCACGGCCGCGCCGAGGAGGCCCTAGCGCTGTTCTCGGCCATGCGGCGAGCTGGCGTGCGGCCGAACGGCGTGGCGCTGCTCGGCGTCCTCTCCGCGTGCTGCCACGCCGGGCTCGTCGACGAGGGCCTCCGTCACCTCGGAGGCATGGAGGAGGCCTACGGCGTGGCGCCCGGCGTCGAGCATTACGGGTGCGCCATCGACATGCTCGGCCGCGCGGGGAGGCTGGACGAGGCGGCAGCGCTTGTCGCGGCGATGCCCGTGCCGCCTGACGCGCTCGTCCGGGGCTCCCTCCTGGCGGCCTGCCGCGCGTGCGGCGACGTCGAGAGAGCCGAGCGGGTGATGCGGTGGATGCTGGCAGTGGACCGCAGCGGCGGCGAGGCCGGGGACCATGTGCTCATGTCGAACATGTACGCGTCCAAGGGACGTCATGGCAGGGCGCTGCAGCTGAGGAAGCAAATGAGGAGGAGCAAGATCGTCAAGGATCCCGGCTGCAGCTCCATCGAGATCGACGGCGTCGTGCATGAGTTCCAAGCGGTTCCGGCCAACGCCATCGCTTGATTGTTGATAACAAAGACACCGTGCAGGCCTGTTTTGCACTGAAAATGCCATAAAGGCTTACTGAACTTAAGTATTTGAACCAAACTTGTGAATTGAATTCGTGAATGGGATTGGTTGAGACACGGAATGAGAATTTGTTGTTCTACCACGAACACACGTGTAGGGCTCTTGTTGCAAACTTCCTCCCATCCCATCATATAAGTATATGGTCGCTTGGTTTATCTTAAACTTTTTTAGCTTTTTCTATGGTATCAAAGTTGGTATATGCGTTGACAAAGAATTGGTCAATCTCGTGGTTGTCGAGGCACTAGGCCCATGCCTAAAAAACGAGTGCAGAAGAAGGCTAAAAGGCACAATTAAGTGTTAGACTGTTAACCATTTTGGGTGTTTGGGACTGCTCCACTCCAGGTGTTCAGCTTCGCTCCACGTTTTTTAACGAAACAGGTTCAGCTCCACCAACTCTGCTTTTCAGGGGAAAAAATATGGACTTGTGAGAGCCCCTAAAAGGGCGCTCCACAAACTTCAGGCTTTTTATGGAGCTGCTTTAAGGTGGAGTTTGTGGAGCATAGTTCATGGAGCTGTCCCAAATATGCCCTCAATGTCTATAATACCCATTAAACTACCTACACTATTTTCCTTGTGTAAAAAATGATGGTATGTAAACTTGATTTGTGATGATGTAATAATATACTTAATCAGTTAATACCTATATTTCCATCCTAAAAATGTCATGGATTTTGGGCCATCAGATCAACATTCAATGGTCCACATCTATCCCCTTTTCATACAAAACAAGAAACCCTAATCTTCTTTCCCCCACTCGACCACTTCCCAATCTCATCCTACCGCTATCGCCGCCACCGCCGCCGTTGCCGCCACCGATCTTGGTTGCTCCATCGACCTACTTTCTCGGTTGCTTCCTCCTCGCAACCCTTACTCGGTAAGCCTAGTTCTCTTCTCACATGTGTCATCGGTGGTTGTTTTCCTCGGCCATATGTGTTGCCCTGTGTGTCGAATGGTATCCTCCTCTTCGATTTTTCTGATTTTTTAGGTGGATTGGCATTCTTACGGTGGTGGTAGGTCGCGATCATGCTACCATAGCTGATGTCTTCTGATGATTTCTCTTTTTGCATCTTGATTGCTGTAGGACATATGGTTCGCGTTATTCAGTCTTTTGCCTTTCCTTTTTATCACAAGTCTTTGATCTCCACCATTCTATATATGTTTCCATTTTCTTTGTAGCTCCCCACTTGCCTATGTTGTTTGGTGAGCCTCACCGGTGTTTTGTGCCACGCTATCAATGATTTTGTTTTCTAGTTACCTTTGGTCCCTATCATAGTCCCTTCTTCTCTCTTTTGTTGTTTCCTTTTTTTGTTTGTGAGCTGATTTCAATTCTATGAAATACATCATAGTCCCTTTTTGCTTATTTTGTCTTCGGATTGGTTTTAGGTTTGTTAAATCATGGAATTGTGTCTCCAGCTCTCCCATGCTCCATTTTGTTGTTTTGGTTGCCCTTTTTATGTTTAAAGGACATTAGTTGTTTCAGTGAGTGCATCTGTATAGTTCTTTGTAGAGCATTCTTGACTACAAGGTCTACCTGTTGTGTGGTGACCATTTAGCTTTGGTCGTAGTTTCCCTTCTTAGAGTTTGCTACCATGCATATTCAATAGGTATTGTTTCAGTAGGCTTTTGCTCTATTGTGATATGTTTGGTTTGTTTTATGTGCCTCCATGGTAGATTAGTTTTCTCTGTTAGGGTCACTGTTCTTGTGGCAATTTTTACTGTGATGCTTTGATCCTATGTGCTGATTTTTTTTACTTTTGTAGTTGTTGACCTCAGTGGTCCTACGTGTAAGAGTCATTAGTGTTGTGGTGTTTTGTTCCTTGTGCTATGGTGGTGTAATTATTAAGTAGTTCACCCCTTATGCTTTGCGTGGAGGCTTTTATTTCTATGCAATCTAATTTGGTAGCTCTTTGCTTTCTTTACTTTATTTAGTGTCGTATCGTGTCTATTCTATCAAGCGCTGATTATATTTCCTCCTTCCATGTGTTTTCATATTAGTGCCTTGTAGAATTTGTTTGACATGGGTGTTCACATATTAGTGATTGGTATTTTCCTGCCTTTTGGGGGCCTGTGTATTCATTATTGCTAGTTGTGACAAAGCTTGGCTCTACAAAATTGATTTGTTGCACTAGAGCGATCCTGGTCGTTACCCCAACAATTTGTGTATTATTAAATCTTGTCCAATCTACATGTTGTCGCTTGTTGGATGTCGCTTGCTCTTCCTGTTGTTGGGTTTGTGTGGAGGGGATGGTGTCTTCCTCTTGGTTAGCATGCCACTTAGAAGGGCCGGAGGTGGTCATGTGTCCTAGTGTCACCCATATTCGTCGTTAGACCATACAACTATGCTGGTATGTGGTGGTCACGTACCTTGTGCTACTATGTATGCTCATCATGGTTATAGTGCTAACCATGTGTGTGCTGCTGCATGGCTTTCTCAATTGTTGAATATTAATCTGTTCAGTGAGTCAAACTACATCGCCTACAACTATTGTTTGGCTCTTTTGACTACTCTTTGGCTGTCTACTACTTGCTATTAAACTTTTGCTTCCAGCTTCTTAGATTCCTATTCTAGGGAACTAAAAGCACACAAACACAAATGGCATGGAGAAGCATGACATCCTTTCTAGTTAGCTGTAATAGTGTAAACTTGGAATGCAATATTAGCACTTTATTGTATCATGTTCATAATTGTTATTTTAGAAACAATATAAATGTTGATATTCACACTAGTATATTGAAGGCTTAGCATTCTAAAATAAACCAGGGGAAGTTTGAGATAGTTTGTATACTTTTTAATATTTTAATGCTAATTTTTTTATTGATCAACTAAAGTTACAATTTTGGATTACAGGAATCTCACAATGGAAAGCACTTGCATGGACCTTGCCACAACCATGTCCATGTTATTCGCTGTGGCTAGACCCCAAGGTTGGGCTGACCTCCCAATTGAGTTACTCCAATCAATTATTATGCTCTTGAGTTGCACCCGTGACCTTCTTGCCTTCATAGCCACCTGCCCCAGTTGGCGTGCAGCCTTCATGTTAGCTAAACCCATCTTATCAAAACATTTTCCACCTCTCATTGTCCAAAGTTGTGCTCATTTAAGTAGCAATGGCCAAGTTCATCACACATGGCAATTGATGGACCCAGCCAATCCAACCATTAGATTTCATTGCCAAATTCCCTCAAGCATTATGAACATGGAGTTTGTAGCGTGTTCTTATGGCCATGCCATCTTTGCCTCTATTGACACAAGTCGCATTGCTATTATCGATGTGTTCACTGGCACTAGTGTTTCACCTCCACTTTGTCCAGCTCTATTTGTCATGGCTGGACAGTATGGTTATAATGATCGAATTTACTTCAGCCTCACTGCTGCAATGTCATCACCCAAGGCATGCCTCTTTGTCTGCACCATTCATGGTTTATTTGTTTGGCGAATTGGAAGTGATGCTTGGCAGAAGTGCCTCTACCGGTCATGTCACCAACTACTACCCATAAACCAGATTGTGACATTCAAAGGCCAAATCATAGCACTGAGTGTTGCTGACAACCTCTATGTGGTGCACTTGGATGTACCCCAGCATGACATCATTCTCGAGAAAATACCTGTAGTTTGGGAGAATGTTGGGCTTGGTATTTATGAGCCTATCAAGACGTGGCTTGTAGTATGCAAAGAGAAGCTTGTCTTGGTTGCCAGATTGCCTTTTCGAGAAGATGACTTCAGCTTCTTCTACCTTGATTCATCAACTGATCCAGCACGATGGTTGCCGACAATAGACCTAGACCATGCGGTCTTCATTAGCTCTGAGTATCGATTGAAGGTGATAGAAAGTGCCTGTCCAAGTAGAATGAGACATGGAAGAGGACATGTATATAGCATCTGCCCAAATAGATGGGGAGGGAAAAGGGGTTATCTACACTTGCCACCAGGTCGTGATGTTGTAATTTTTCCATTCACTAGCGGAAGGTTGTTGCCTAGTTGGGTGTTACCTAGTGTTGTCATGAGCGATGGAACTGGGTCGAATCCACAGCAGTGTAATGGGAACAGAGAAGAAGCTGGAAAAGAAGAGAAGCCCCAATCAGGTGTTAGAAGAAGCAATCGAGTTCGCAAACCGATAATTCGTCTTAATCTTTGAATGCATGTAATGACTTGAGCTTGGCCCATGTAGTGGTTAAACGTATGTAAGGAGTGCAAGGAAAAGGGAGAGGATCATCGATGAACTTGTTACCTCTAGAACCCTAACTCTACTCCTTTAGACTCCACCAGAGATTCTACCTAATACTACCATACAGGCTAGAGGATCTTCGACCTCCCTCGAACTCTGTTATATCTAGACTTGTTGAGGCACATGCTCTCCATATATTTTATATTTTAATAGATTTGGGAATTTTATCCTTGAAGTTTTAATGGCATTGATGTGGCTCTGGTTTGTGGTTGGATCAATATTCCCTTGTGCTAAATCATGGAGATGTGCACTAGTTAATAGACATTTTATCCTTGGTATGCTAAATGCTGTCCAAAATGACTTTAATTTCAAGTATGGAGGGAGTATAGAAAAGGCAAAATTTGCTAGTGGACACTAAAAGTGAGGTTGCTTTGCTAGCAAATACCAAAAAAAATTTGCTGGTGGACCAGAGGACACCGAACACATTAAAATATTCATTTCTAGCTTAGAGAATAGCCATGAATGACGATTTTGCCCCTGGCTCTTTCGTCTTCTTCCATCCCTTTCTAACGCGCATAGGCAAAGGAGGAGGCGGTGGTAGCTGGATAGGAGGGTCCGCGCCCGCGCCTCTTGCGTGCTCGCCGACGGTGGCAGCCAGCAGTGGTGCCCGCGGCCACGGCCTACTCGTCCTACGTGGCGACAGCTGAGCGGCAGTCTGCGAGGCCTGGCTCGTGAGTTTGACGAGCGGGCCCATGGGGATCAGCTGCGGAGGGTGCGGCTTGAAGCTCGGGAGCACGGTGACCACATCACGACACCTTGCCCATGTTGCGGAACTGGTCCTCAATCGTGTTGCCGAGTACCTTATACGGGTGTGACACGAGCAGGAATGACGACACGGTTGCGACGAACAGTGCCAGGAGGCCCAAGAGCATGAACCACGCTTCGAGCCTAGCTTCAAGGTTGTCCTCGCACGGGAACTCCGCCAGCCCGTGCGAGAACACGGCGCATGACTGAACCCAGAACACTGGCGCATTGCCAAGGGGATGCTAGCATCGGCCGCGACGTCGGTCACCCACGGCAGGAACTGGTTCCCGATGATGCACGCCACCGGCCGCCCTGTTTCCGCCTGGCGCCTGAGCAGGGCCGCTAAAGCCAGCCGCTCGGCGATCTCAAGGTGCCAAAGGAAGTCTTTCATGTCCAGCAATGTCCCGTCGAGTGGTCAAAAGGGTCGTCCAGGAAGTCGAACCGCATGTGGCCGGCACCGAAGGGCACACGCTGTGCCGCCAGCCGACACCCCCGAGGCGGTGGTGAGATCATTGAGGATGACGCAGGACGAGGAGCATATGACGAGGACCCCCTGGCCACGATGCACTTGGCGAGAGGCACGGGGTTGATGTGGCCCTGGCTTGGGTAGTAGATGAGGAGGACGTGGACGTGGCCACATGGGGCGTGACCTCAGCCATGGTCGCGTACGTGTGCAAGCTCTCTTGCGACTTGTGAGAGAAATAGAGAATCGAGCTTGCTAGTGTCGCTTGGTCTTCGGGCCTTCGCATAGCCCAATGGCCCAGCCCCATTCGGTGTCCTCTAGTGAGGAAGAAGAAAGAGCTAGGGGCAAAATTGTCATTTCACAACCATTCTCCCCACCTCTGAGCCAGAAATAAATATTTTAATGTGTTCGTTGTCCTCTAGCAAATTTGGCACAAAGTAGAGTGCCCATCAGCAAATCGATTTAATTATTTTCGTTATCCATAGGCAAAGCAGCCTCACGGTCCACCAGCAAATTTTGCCTATAGAAAAAAAAACACAGGCTACCATACCATGAAAAAAAGCTTCCAATTGACTATTTATCGTGTGGTTGCTCGATATGTATCTAAGATAAGTGTTGAGATCTAAGACAACTTATTAGCTTGAAAAAATTAGGCCAATTATTATTTGTTTGTGCAGCATTAGACCAGCTTGGGCAACCATTAGGCCTGAAACGAGTTACGCTTGTCCTTGACCCAGCCAAACTATGACCTTGGCTATTGGGACCAAGATGTCCATTTGCATATAATCTAGATCAGTTAAGTATTAGTATACGTTTCAAACATGCCCCTTTTTTTGTATTAGTAACAACACTTAATTGGTTGTGAAAAATATATAAGAAAAATACTAAGTGTGTGGATGTGTAATATAGAGGTTGTTAGAAGAATGTAGTAATGCATCATTAATTTTTCAATATGGTGGAATACACATGCATGTCTTTAACGTGGAGTACACCCATAGGGACGTGTACCATTTGTGTCCAATACTATGCTCCAAGAATACGTGAGTATACACATTGGGTAAGGGATTTTAAAGTCATGTTTGGCACAGCTTCTCTTCACGAGCTGTTTGAAGAAGTTTTATGCCAAATGAGTATTTTCTGCTAGATAATTAGACAATTTCCAAGTCAATTTAGTCCGGAAAAATAATTGTATCATAATGATGTCATATGAGAAAATAAGCAATAACATCATGACATCATATATGTTCATCCGAAAACCATAAGTATGATCGCCATGATTATAAGCATCAAACCATGGCAAAAGGTATATACCAGCGAGATCATAAAACATGTATGAACCAAAAGCATGATAAAAAACATATAACTATGTTATATAAAACGTACCAGGAAGCGCACAAGCCATGAACATAACATAAACAAGGATAAACACATACATCCATGGCATATTATATTATACGTAACAGATATAGTGCAAAGCATGAATATGAAGATGTTAATACAAGATGATGAGTTTAGGGTGTAGGAGGGTCCCATGCCGAAGGCATTGGAGGCTCTATTCTCACTTGTACTACCCATGGTAGAATCAGTGAGTTGCTTGAAGTAGTGGATCGCAGTTGGTGCAGAAAGAGGATCGTAGTGCCGTCCGTGCCTCCAGGAAGAACGAGCAGATGATGTTGCTGAGAAGAAGAACGAGCAGTCGCGTAGTCGCTCCCCAAAAACCTAATCGCCGCACATCGGTTCTGTGCGCGCAGAATCACAAGACGGGAAGAGCCATCTCGCAGTAGAGGATATGGTGTCTGTGTTTTGGAATTGTCTCTACCCCGAAGAAACATAGGTTCTGTGCGCGCAGAATCACAAGACGGGAAGAGCCATCTCGTAGCAGAGGATATGGTTTCTGTGTTTTGGAATTGTCTCTACCCCGAAGAAAGATAGGAGCGAGGACTTTTTATTTCCACAGCGGGGAGGAGAAGGGACCAGCCGGAGAGATCAAGAGACCGTAACTCACGGGATTAATGCCAACCCACATTCGCCACCTGCCTTACCCTCGCCCTCGCCCACGGCCTGGCCGGCGGCGCGCGTGCGTGTGACACGCTTTTGTCCTTTCCTCAACTGCTCAATATAGATGGATAAAATCCAACCATATAAGTTGAGTCAACGTTTAGTCAAACTCTCGTACGGTACAAATCATACACCACATAATGTTACGGACCATAGAGTTTATTGATTTATTAAATGTATTATGGGCCAAGCCCACAATAAATCCAACATTTTCAAACAGCTTAACATGCTCTCACAATGAATTCATGTGGAATGAAGCTAAAATAACTGTTTCTCCTAGTTTCAATTCATTTTTGTGGGCCCTGTGTGGGTAGAGATCCTATTTGGAAGAGCATGTTTTAAGAACCTTCACATAAGCCCCGTATAAAAAAATGGGAAGTAAATGACAATGTTCCCTCTATGAAAAGTTACTGAGCCTATTGGCATTCTCGCAGTGAACAGGAAGCTTCAGAACGGTGGACAAGGCATCTATGTGTTTCCCTTTTTTATAGGTTGATCGGTTGTGTCTACGCAACGAGTGGACGAGCAAAGCTCATGGAGGGACTTTTTTCCTTGACACAAGTCAAATTTTTTTGTTGGTGTTGTAAGCTGATGTACTTGCTACCCTAGAGTACGTCACATCTCACACCTATATGGATCAGTTTTGGGGACAAATTTTGAATTGTAAAATTGCAGTTTATTTTGGGACAGAGGGGGTATGTTTTTATGTAAAAACAAATTGATACTTGTGAAAGTTCTACACAATTCCTATGAATTTTTTGCATTCTATAAATGGGACCTCATTCTCTTCCTTCTTCCAAATGTGCATGGTACATAAGTTGTAATAGTGCCAAGTCTGGAATGTTGTATTAGCACTTTGTTGTGTTACATTTTTAAAATGGAATCATTTTACCAACATATCAAAACAAATATCAATTGCCACACTGCTATCTTGAAGGCTTAGCATTCTAAAATAAACCATAACTATTTAGGTGAAGTTGAGTCAGTTGTCTTTATTTTCTTAATGTATTATAAAGCTTAATTTCTTTATTTGGTCTTCTCTTTGAACTCGTAATTTCCTTGACTGCCTAGTTTTCATTAGTGTTGAAAAAGGTGAAAATACAGCTCCCTGTTCATTTTGTTCACACCACGCCGCCGGTGAGCATGGCGACACACCTCTCTCCTGCGGGTGCACAAACGAGAAGGACAGACAGCGTCGCCGATACCCTGCGCGCTGCGATGCAAATTCATGGATGCGCTACTTTGAGCAACCTTGCATAAAGAGGAGTCTTGAAATCTGACTTAATCCATCCATCAAGAGGCTAGTAGAAAGCTTTTGTGCTTGCCGGTCACAGCAGCGGGCCGAGGACAGGACAAGCCTTACGGCGTTGTTGGCCTCAGTATCCGCCATGTCCATGCCAACGGCGAGCCTCGTCGACGACGAGGGCCTCCGTCACCTCGGTGCCATGGCGGAGGCTTACGGCGTTGACACCCACCAAGGCATCGAGCACTATGGATGCGCCGTCAACATACTGGGCCGCGCGAGGAGGCTGGACAAGGCAAAGGTGCTGGTGCTCATCGTGGTGATGCCCGTGCCGCCCGATGCCCTTGTCCGGGCTCCCTCGTCGCGGTCTGCCGCGTGCGGGGCGACGTCGACAGAGTCGGCTGGGTGATGCCAGGGACCACATGCTCATGTCGAACATGTATGCTGTCCCCATGTCGAACATGTACACGTCCAAGGGACGGCATGGCAAAGCGGTGCAGGTGAGGAAGCATATGAGGAGGCTGCAGCTCCATCGGGATCGACCACGTCGTGCATGAATTCTGAGCGGTTCCGGCCAATGCCATTGCATGATGTGATGAAATTATTTACAACATGAATGGGATTTTTGTTGAGACATTGATCGAGAATTTGTTGTTCTACCATGAACACGTGTAGGGCTTATTACTAGTTGTTGCAAACTTCCTCCCATCGCTATGTCCATGCAGCCCGCAGCCCAATAGCCCAGCACAAAGCCCGCCTTTTCAGCCTAGCACGGGCATGGCATGGTCCGGTGGCGAGCGGGCCTGGCATGGCACGGCCCGGTAAAAAGAGAAAGGCCCAGTGGCGGGCCGTCAGATTGGTAACCCCTAAAATTTGGAATTTGGCCCAGCCCACAATTCACATATATAACCTTCCACTTTCTATTCCTAACCCTAATTTCTTACTTCCTCTCCCCACCCGACCGAGTCGGACCGATGACGGCCGCCTTCGTTCTCCTTTGCGAGTCATGAGTCCCAACTTCTTCCCCCCGCCATGGCTCTGCTCCGCCCTCCTTCCCCGGTACCGATCTCCGTGCCTCCTCCCTCGCGGTGCATCTCCCTGCTCGTGCAGAGGATGGGTGGTGGCGGTGCTCCTTCACGCGAGCATCTCCCTTGCGCGCGGGCGGCAGCGCATGGCTATGCGGTGGCGGCGGCGCTCCCTCACACCTCTGCTCCTCCCTTGAGATGTGGCGGCAATGCTTCTCCGAGCCTCAGCTCCTCCCTCCCTCCTTTCCAACACGGCGGTGGTGCTCTCAGTGGCATGGAGATGCGGGCCTCGGGCCTCGGCCTAGGCACGATTTAGTGTGTTAGCCATTTTCAATCTCTATAGTACCCTTCAAACTACCAGTCTTATTTTCCTTGAGTAAAAAGTTATAAATTATGGAACACTTGATTTCTGATGATGTAACAATATACTCAGTCAGTTAAAACCTATATTTCCATCATGTAGTGAGAATGTTGGTTTTGGTGAGCACAAGTATGGAGTGTAAGTATGGCAACAAATGGCTGGCAGTTTACAAAGATAAACATGTCTTGTTTGCTAGATTTTTTTTCACACACACACACACAAAATGCACACGCATGCGCACACACACAACACACATGCACATGCACATGCACATACACGCACATGCGTGCACGCGCACAAACGGGCAACTATACTAGGAAAAAGCTTACTCTCGGCCATATGTGTTGCCCTGTTTGTCGAATGGATCAATATAGATTGTTTTTGTTCCCTCGTCTTCGATTTTCTTTTTTTGAGGTGGTTGGCGTTCGAACGGTGGTGGTAGGTCGCTGTCGTGCTACCATAGCTGATGTCTTCCGGTGATTTCTCTTTTTGCATTTTGCTGCTATAGGACTTGTGGTTCACGGTTTTCTCAGTCTTCCACCTTTCCTTTTATCGTGAGTTTTTTATCTCCACCATTCTATATATCATTCTTTTTTCTTCGTAGCTCCCACTTGACTCTGTTGTTTGGTGAGGCTCACCGGTTCTTTGTGCCATGCTATCAATGATTTTGTTTTTTGGTTACCTACGGTCCCTATCATAGTCCCTTCTCTCTTTTGTTGTGTTCTTTTTCTTAGTTGCGAGCTGATTGCAATTCCATAAGATCCATGTAATGTACTGGTGTGTCAGCATTGCTACTGGATAGGAACCCTTTCCCTTTTTGCTTGCTTCGTCTTCGGCCCGGTATTGGGTTTGTTAAATCATGGAATCATAGCAGTTTTTTCACCCCTCTCATGCTAATTTATTTTGTTGTTTTGGTTACCCTTTTTATGTTTAAAGGACATAGTTGTTTCAGAGTGAGTGCATATGCGTAGTTGTAGAGTGTTCTTGCCTATAACATCTATCCATTGTTAGTTGACCATTTTAGCTATGGTCATAGTTTCCCTTCTTAGAGTTTGCTAAGATGTATATTCGGAAGACATTGTTTTAATAGGCTTTTGCTCTATTGTGATATGTGCGGCTTGTTTTATGTGCCTCCATGGTAGATTAGTTTTCTCTATTAGGGTCATTGTTCTTGTGGTAGTTTTTATTGCGGTTGTTTGATCCTTTATGCTGATTGTTTACTTATGTAGTTGTTATCCTAAGTGGTCCTATGTGTAAGAGTCATTAGTGCTGCTGGACCCTAATTTTGGATTATAGGAATCTCACCATGGAAAGCAGTTGCATGAACCCTGCCACCACAATGTCCATGTTATTCCGTGTGGCTGGACCACAAAGGATGGGTTGAGCTCCCAACTGTGTTACTCCAGTCAATTATTATGCTCCAGAGTTGCACCCGTGACCTTCTTGCCTAGATAGCCACCCGCCCCAGCTGTCGTGCAACCTTCATGTTTGCTAAACCCACCTTATTGAACCCTTTCCCACCTCTCATCCTTCAAAGTTGTGCTCATTTAAGTAGTAATACAATAGCCAAGTTCATCACACATGGCAATTGATCGATGGACCCAGTCAATCCGACCATCAAATTTCATCACCAAATCCACCAACATATGAACATGGAATTTGTAGGGTTTTCTTATGGTTGTGCCATCTTTTCCTCTATCGACACAAGTTGCATCACTATTGTCGATGTGTTCACTGGCGCCAGCGTTTCACCTCCACTTTGTCCATCCTTGTTTTCCGTGGCTAGCTAGTATGGTTATTACAACGATCAAATTTACTTCGGCATCACCGCTGCAATGCATCGCCCAATGCATGCCTCTTTGTCACCATCATTTATGGCCTATTTGTTTGGGGAATTGAAAGTGATACTTGGCAAAAGTGCATCTACATGTCATATCATCAACAACTACCAATTAAATAGAATGTGACATTCAAAGGCGAAATCATAGGCATGAGTATTGGTGAGAGACTCTACGGGGTACACTTGGATGCACCGCAACTTGGCATCATTGTCGAAGAACTACCTGTTTGGGAGAATGTTGGTTTTGGTGAGTATAAGGTATGGCAACACATGGCTGGCAGTTTACAAAGATAAACTTGTCTTGTTTGCTAGATTTCTTCACACACACAAAATGCTCACGCACACGCACGCACAAAACACACACGCACATGCACATGCACACGTGCATACACATATATGCATGCACGCACACAAATGGGTTACTGTACTAGGAAAAAGCTTACTCTCGGCCATATGTGTTGCCCTGCTTGTCGAATGGATCAATATAGATTGTTTTTGTTTCCTCATCTTCGATTTTCTTGTTTTGAGTTGGATTGGTGTTGGTACGGTGGTGGTAGGTCACTGTCGTGCTACCATAGCCAATGTCTACCGGTGATTTCTCTTTTTGCATTTTGCTGTTGTAGGACATGTGGTTCACGGTATTCTCGGTCTTCCACCTTTCCTTTTATCGCGAGTTTTTTTATCTCCACCAATCTATATATCATTCTCTTTTCTTCGTAGCTCCCACTTGCCTCTATTGTTTGGTGAGGGTAACCGGTTCTTCGTGCCACGCTATCAATGATTTGGTTTTTTGGTTACTTATGGTCCCAATCGTAGTCCCTTCTCTCTTTTGTTGTGTTCTTTTTTTAGTTGCGAGCTGATTTCAATTCCATAAGATCCATGTAATGTACTGGTGTGTTGGCATTGATATTGCATAGGAACCCTTTCCCTTTTTGCTTGTTTCATTTCATCCCGGTCTTGGGTTTGTTAAATCATGGAATGGTAGCAGTCTTTTTCACCCCTCTCATGCTAATTTATTTTGTTGTTTTGGTTGCCCTTTTTATGTTTAAAGGACATAGTTGTTTTAGAGTGAGTGCATATGCATAGTTGTAGAGTGTTCTTGCCTTTAATATCTATTCATTGTTAGGTGACCATTTTAGCTATGGTCATAGTTTCCCTTCTTAGAGTTTGCTAAGATGTATATTCAGAAGACATTGTTTTAATAGGTTTTTGCTCTATTGTGATATGTGTGGTTTGTTTTATGTGCCTCCATGGAATATTAGTTTTCTCTATTAGGGTCATTGTTCTTGTGTTAATTTTTATTGTGGTTCTTTGATCCTTTGTGTTGATTGTTTACTTATGTAGTCGTTATCCTAAGTGGTCCTATGTGTAAGAGTCATTAGTGTTGTTGGACCCTAATTTTGGATTATAGGAATCTCACCATGGAAAGCAGTTGCATGAACCCTGCCACCACTATGTCCATGTTATTCCGTGTGGCTGGACCACAAAGGATGGGTTGAGCTCCCAACTGTGTTACTTCGGTCAATTATTATGCTCCTGAGTTGCACCCGTGACCTTCTTGCCTACATAGCCACCTGCCCCAGCTGTCGTGCAACCTTCATGTTTGCTAAACCCACCTTATTGAACCCTTTCCCACCTCTCATCCTTCAAAGTTGTGCTCATTTAAGCAGTAATACAATGGCCAAGTTCATCACACATGGCAATTGATCGATGGACCCAGTCAATCCAACCATCAGATTTTATCACCAAATCCACCATCATATGAACATGGAATTTGTAGGGTTTTCTTATGGTTGTGCCATCTTTTCCTCTATTGACACAAGTTGCATCACTATTGTCGATGTGTTCACTGGCGCCAGCGTTTCACCTCCACTTTGTCCATCCTTGTTTTCCGTGGCTAGCCGGTATGGTTATTACCACGATCAAATTTACTTCGGCATCACCACTGCAATGCATCGCCCAATGCATGCCTCTTTGTCACCATCATTTATGGCCTATTTGTTTGGTGAATTGAAAGTGATACTTGGCAAAAGTGCATCTACATGTCATATCATCAACAACTACCCATTAAACAGACTGTGACATTCAAAGGCCAAATCATAGGCATGAGTATTGGAGAGAGAGAGAGAGACTCTACAGGGTGCAATTGGATGCACCGCACCTTGGCATCATTTTCGAAGAACTACTGGTATGGGAGAATGTTGGTTTTGGTGAGTATAAGTATGGCAACACATGATTGACAGTTTACAAAGATAAACTTGTCTTGTTTGCTAGATTTCTTCACACACACACACACACACGCAAAACGCACACGCACGCGCACACACACACAACACACACGCACTTGCACACGTGCATACATGCACATGCGTGCACGCGCACAAACGGGCTACTATACTAGGAAAAATCTTACTCTCGGCCTTATGTGTTGCCCTGTTTGTCAAATGGATCAATATAGATTGTTTTTGTTTCCTCGTCTTTGATTTTCTTTTTTTGAGGTGGTTGGCATTCGTACGGTGGTGGTAGGTCACTGTCGTGCTACCATAGCTGATATCTTCCAGTGATTTCTCTTTTTGCATTTTGCTGTTGTAGGACATGTGGTTCACGGTATTCTCGGTCTTCCAACATTCCTTTTATCGTGAGTTTTTTATCTCCACCATTCTATATATCATTCTCTTTTTTCGTAGCTCCCACTTGCCTCTGTTGTTTGGTGAGGCTCACTGGTTCTTTGTGCCATGCTATCAATGATTTTGTTTTTTGTTACCTACGGTCCCTATCGTAGTCCCTTCTCTCTTTTGTTGTGTTCTTTTTTAGTTGCGAGCTGATTGCAATTCCATTAAATCCATGTAATGTACTAATGTGTTGGCATTGCTACTTGATAGGAACCCTTTTCCTTTTTGCTTGTTTCGTCTTCAGCCCGGTCTTGGGGTTGTTAAATCATGGAATCATAGCAGTCTTTTTCACCCCTCTCGAGCTAATTTATTTTATTGTTTTGCTTGCCCTTTTTATGTTTAAAGGACATAGTTGTTTCAGAGTGAGTGCATATGCGTAGTTGTAGAGTGTTCTTGCCTATAACATCTATCCATTGTTAGGTGACCATTTTAGCTATGGTCATAGTTTCTCTTCTTAGAGTTTGCTATGATGTATATTCAGAAGACATTGTTTTAATAGGTTTTTGCTCTATTGTGATATGTGTGGTTTGTTTTATGTGCCTCCGTGGTAGATTAGTTTTCTCTATTAGGGTCATTGTTCTTGTGGTAGTTTTTATTGTAGTTCTTTGATCCTTTGTGCTGATTGTTTACTTATGTAGTTGTTATCCTAAGTGGTCTACGTGTAAGAGTCATTAGTGTTGTTGGACCCTAATTTTGGATTATAGGAATCTCACAATGGAGAGCAGTTGCATGGATCCTGCCACCACTATGTCCATGTATTCCGTGTGGCTGGACCACATGGTTGGGTTGAGCTCCCAACTGTGTTACTCCGGTCAATTATTATGCTCCTGAGATGCACCCGTGACCTTGCCTTCATAGCCACCCGACCTAGTTGGCGTGCAACCTTCATGTTAGCTAAACCCACCTTATTGAAGCCTTTCCCACCTATCATCCTTCAAAGTTGTGCTCACTTAAGTAGTAATATAATGGCCAAGTTCATCACACATGGAAATTGATGGACCCAATCAATCCAACCATCAGATTTCATTGCTAAATCCATAAGCATATGAACATGGGATTTGTAGGGTTTTCTTATGGCCATGCCATCTTTGCCTCTATCAACACAAGTTGCATCACTATTGTCGATGTGTTCACTGGCACCAGTGTTTCACCTCCACTTTGTCGGTATGGTTATTACAATGATCAAATTTACTATGGCGTCACCGCTGCATTGTATAGCCCAATGCATGCCCTTTGTCAGCATCATTTATGGCCTATTTGCTTGGTGAATTGAAAGTGATGCTTGGCAAAAGCGCATCTACATGTAATATCATAACAACTACCCATTAAACAGATTGTGACATTCAAAGGCCATATCATAGGCATGGGTATTGGTGAGAGACTCTACAGGGTGCACTTGGATGCGCCGCAACTTGGCATCATTGTCGAAGAACTACCTGCATTGGAGAATGTTGGTTTTGGTGAGTATAAGTATGGCAACACATGACACGCAGTTTACAAAAATAAACTTGTCTTGTTTGCTAGATTTCTTCACACACACACACACACACAAAACACATACGCACGCACGCGCACACACAACACTCACGCACGAGAACCGAGCTAGGCTCGGGTGGATAGATAGCCAGGTATGCAGGTTGCCGGCGCGGGTTCGATTCCTTGAATCGAACTCCCGTCTCTCACCGAGATTTATTCCCGTTAATAATCTGCAGCCTCTCTCGCGTGGAGCCACAAAGGGCTTCCGACGCGCCCGTCGCCTACGGAGCCATAGATGGTCCTGGTGATCTCTAAGGAGCCATGGATGGTGCCAGTGATCTATAGATGGACATGGTCTTCTGATCTATGTGTATTTGTAGGTCTAGTTTGTACTAGTGTGGTGTGTGTGGGTGTGCGTGTGTAGTGTGGATGTGTGTCTGTGTATGAACTGATACTACAGTCATACCTCAGAGGAGAGGCTATGCATACACACACATGCACGCATGTGCACACACTACCCCACCACCGCTTTCTTCTCCAAATATGGCGAGAACGACTGCGATGCCCCCGCCCCAACCTGGGCCGACCGCCTCCATCGTTGCCAGGACTCAAAGCCGCCCGCGCCTATCCCCACCGTCTGAGCGCCCTGCCTCCCCCCGGGCCCCTGCTTTTTCTAAGGTCACTGGATTTGGGAGAGAGAGGAGACAGACACCGGATTTGGGAGAGAGAGAGGTGAAGCTCATTAGAGTGGCATGGGCCACCGAAGAGAAGGAAGATGGCGCAGGCATGGGCAAGTGGCGCGCGAGCACAGATGCGTCGCCTCCTCTAAATTTCAGGGGACTGAAATCTAGGAGGTGTGTAAAAACAAACGGTTGCATATCAAAAATTTTCTCACTGCTTGCGGCTTATCTTACCTGTTTCACATGAGAAAAAGTAACCAAAAGTGTTGATCCTTGCAAGGGGAACAATTACAAAAGCAACATGTACTTATGTACGTTTGAGAAAAAGTAAAAGCAAAAAATTACTAAACAAATCAGAAACAATGTACGTAAGTACGTTGGAGAATAAATAAAAACAAAGAATCGGTGCAAATCAGAAACCTTGTACGTACGTAACTGCATTGATAAGAAGCGGTAGAAAAAAGTCGTGTAAAGCCAAAATTGCTCTCCTTGTTGCTTCCGGTTACCTGTTTCATATGAGAACAAAGGATTCATATTTAGACTAGGATTTCTGTATGAGCACGAGTTATATATATATATGAGTTAAGATAGAAAAAACTCTCCATCATCCAGTAGCTAAAGGGAGACGACCAAACAAATGGATAAACGAAAAAAAAGCCTGAAATTTTATCTCTTTATTACTATACTAGCAAATGTGCCCGTACGTTGCAACGGGTATAAAAAAATCTACAAAACATTTAAGAAAAAACGAGGAACGGATTGTTACATATCTATTTATGTTATGCTATTTCTATAAAATTTGAAAGCTATTTTTTTATGATGACTATGTCATCCACAATATAAGCTAATGTTGGCAATAATATGACTATACCCTATCAAGCCTGTATCAAATTTAAAATAAATTCTTGATAGAGTTTTTATCTTCTGTTCCAAAATACACAAAACTTTTTATTTGTAAATATATCATAATTTCAGTTTCATACTATCCATGCATTGGTAAAGTTAAATTTTGAGTTATATGACTTCCTTTGTGGATTCATAAAAAATTATAATTTTAATCTCTGATTAAAGTCGGTAAGACCAGTCTATCCGTTGATTATGACGTGAAGCATCTTTCGGTTTCTACATGGTAGGTCTAGTGAAGGATTGTTTTCGGAGAGATATTTATTAGACTAAATTGGATAACAAACTGCTCCAGACTTCGGTTTGCGTTTTGATTACTTGGACCATTTGCGTTTTTATTCTCAACTAAAACTGCATTAATAATTTGGTGGTGAACATATATATATTTGTAGGTCAAGGGATCAAAATATTATATTTGTTATTTATTTTTATTAAGGAAAAACGAAATTACCAAAAAAAGAAGGGGAACGTGAAAGGGAATCATGCAGACAAGTAAGAAAAACCGGACGCAAATACAAACCAACATGAAAAGACAGAAGCAAACCAATCTTTTATTTGAACGTATGGAAACGAATCTGATAACAAATCCAAATATGACTCACGAACGAAAACAAAAACCCCAAAACCGGAATTTGAGAAACTCTAACAGCCGAGGGGAAAAGAGAACGTACATAGATTGGACTCTACTTCTAGGTGACCCAAAAAAAAGTAGGTATAGATAAAAATTAGTAGAAGATACGGATACTCAGGTGCGCAAGAAAGACGGACACCATATTTAGATTGGAAAAAAGTAGAAAGAATAGGAAAACAAATAGCACCGCAAATACGTTTTGGACTCGGACTATACTAACTCGTATGAGCATGTGTTATATATAAGTCCGGACGAAAGAAACTCTCCATCATCCGGTAGTTAGAGGGAGACGGACCAAGCAAATGGACGGACCAAACCAAATTAGAGGGGGTGAGAAATTTTACATCTTTATTATATATATATATATATATATATATATATATATATATATATATATATATATATATATATATATATATATATATATAAAATACTAGGAGAGCCTGGGAGATATATAAATAAGTTCATTTTGAATGACTTTATACTTTCACTCTGCACGTTAAGCTCAGTTTAAATCAGATCACAAACAATCAGGAGACTATAATAAATAAATTATTATATCATTTGAAAAAAACATTTCAAAAATAATATAGTTGTCTCGTTATAATTCTCCCCTCGCAAATCACGAAGGCAGACGACGTCATCGTCGCCAATGGCCTGGGCGTTCTGATGCAAATTCATGGAGCTCTGTAATGCTACCTTCAACAACCTTGGCACCTTGCACCCTGTTCGTTTGGACTTATCAGCAGAATCAGCAGCCATCCAGCAGTGTTTTTCTCTCACAATAAACCATCGAACAGTACTTTCAGCACAATAAGCGAAACGAACAGCTAACAGGAGACTTAAAATTTGACTTTTATTCCATCCAGCAGGAAGCTAGAAAACCTTGTTTTTTTTTGCTAGAGCCGAGCTACTCTGCTGCCTGCCACTCTGCCAGCAGCAGCAGCGGGCCGAGGACACGGCAAAGCCACACGGCCACTGCGCTCATCACTTGACGCCGGTGCCGGCGTCGGCCACGTCCACGGCGCCGATGGCGGGCCTCTCAACGTCCTCCATGTCCTCCTCGCGGACGAACACCGCCTGGTCCAGCACCGACGGAGACGCGGACACGGTATGCCCGTTGCCGTTCCCGTCGCCGGACGCCTCGTCGGCCGGGACGAAGACGCCCGTCTCCTGGTCGGGCGCCCACGCGTCCTCGGCGCCGGCGGCGCCGTCGCCCACGCCGCCCAGCGCTTCGGCCGCGTCAGCCGCGACCAGCGTCGCGGAGCGGTCCCCCTGGACCACGTCCACGTTCTTGCGGTTCAGCGCCGCCTCCACCTGCGCCGCGGTGGCGGCCGTCGCGTCGGCGTCGGCGTCGGCGTCGGCGTGGCCCTCCCGCTCCGGCTCGGCAGTGCTGTGGGAGAAGCTCTGCACTGCTCCTCCGCGCCTGAAAAAGGTCGACGCCGGCATGTCTGTCAGGGTCGTATGCAGTGCAGCGCTGCCTGCCACTGGCAAGAAAGGTTGCGACTGCGAAGAGGCAAGATCCGAGGCGAAAACAAAAGAAAGAGCGACAGCCTGTGTGCTAATCGAAATGCCTCCCTCCATGGATCCGCCTACCTGAATAGATCCGGGGAGAGAACGGCGGCCGGCGACGGCGGCGGCGAGAGCTCTCGTGGCCATGGACAAGCAGCTGCTGTGTACGCACTGAACACAGACTTTTAACTTTTACTAGGTAGTGTGCCCGTGCGTTGCTACGGGATAACTAACATTTTATAGTAAAAATACATGGATCGCACTATAAGATAACAACACTGTAAAAAAAATAAAATTCAACGTTAAAGTGGCATTTCATCCAAAAGGCAAAGTTTATGAATTTAACACAGTTATGGAGTGCGTGGCGTATATATACATGGATCGCACTATAAGATAACAACACAAGTGTATATATACAACATCTCCATATAGAGTCTGATAAACCATTTAGAAATACCTACGAACAGCAACAAATATGGCATTAGTGAGATATTATTTGTGCAATATAAATTGAAAGAAAAAATGCATTGTATGCGTTAGTAATGTTTTGTTACCTCGCTATGGCGTTAGAACCTCCTTAAATACAATATTCTTCGTGAACGTTCCATCCACTATTGGGTTCTTCTTATCCTTATGTTTTTTATTTAACACATTCTTCCTTTTTTCCCGCCGGCATTCTTTTCAGCATTTTTCTTCTCCATCTTTTTGGCCTCCTCCTCTTGTGCATCCGCATCAGGCGGGAGGGCAAGGATCTTAATATTTGGTTCTTGATGTGGCTCTAGACATCGCAACATACAACTGACCATGAGAGAACACCGGTGCGGGCAGGTACACACCCACGTTCGGGATAGTTTGTCCCTGTGACTTGTTGACCGTCATGGCAAAGCTCAGCCTAATAGGAAACTGCTTCCTCTTGAACTGGAACGGGAACATCTCGTCATCAGACGACATAGCGGTATTTGAGGAAGGAACACTGCTTCCCAGCATGCTGCCCCACCACGATTTCCGCATCGATTGTATTTCTACGGAACCCACGCACCACCAGCCTTGTACCGCTGCATAGCCCATTGGCAGGATCAATATTCCTAAGCAATATGACACGACACCCGAGCTTGAGCTTCAAGACATGCGGAGGCAGCCCGTTGGGGGTCAGACTGTTAAGGAACTCCGATGGATAGTAGTTATGTGGTGATGTAGTCTTTGTTCGCCATGTTTGCATTTAGATCTGGAAAGATGATGTCCGAATCCAGCGCCTGTTCACCGCCGGACACCACCGAGCCCATGCTGCCGCTTGATCTCCACCGGCCGCCGGCTGATGGAGTGAGGCAAGAAGGGCAGCAACGGTGCCTGGCGAGCGCGAGCGTAGCGACAGTTTAGCGGCGCCAATGCGCAATGGCAAGCGCAAGCGGCTGCCTGAACTCCACCAGGCCGCCGGCTGATGGAGCGACGCAAGGAACAACACCGGCGTCCTAATGATCCAATCTGGTCACAGGTAAGGCGTACTGGAGAGGCGCGATGCCACGGGGCCTGGAGACGGGGACGAAGGCGCAGACACCAGGCGATGGCGTGGGCGATTGTGGATCAGGGGCGGAGCTTGGAGGATTGCGGAAGCAGTGGTGCCGCATGGGAGGATATACGAGGAAGGAAGGGAGCAGGCGCCGCAATTGCCGCATGGCATTGTTTCCGTATCGGAGGATCTGTGGTCAATGCAGTGGGGATGAGTGCCCACCTATTTCATATGAGGCGGCAAATGGAAGTACCAAACGTTTGTCGTACCATAAAGTGGCCATATTTTATTCTTTTTAGTTGTAGGAGATTTAGTTGTATGAGAGTTGTGTAGCCTCCAAAAAACCAATCCAAACAGGGCCATGATTTTTTTAGGATTTACATGCTCCAAGAGGTACAGGGAATAAATTTTATAAAGAGATAAAAGGACCTAAGCCTTGCATTAGCTAGAGATCTGAACACACATGACAGCCTTTGCACGTATCTATCCATCCAATCAGAGGGGTCGAGAAAGATTCCCCCACCTTTTTCGCTTGCTTTGGTGTTTCTATCAAAGAAAAGATTGATCGCCTTCAAAGCGCTAGCTAATGCAAGTGTAGGATCACATTTCGTAAGAATGTGAGAGAATGGTATTAACCAACAGCATAGATGATTAATATGCACAGTGTCTCATTCCGGACAGTGTAAAATAACCCTTTTCATTGTTGCAATGTGTCGCACATGTCCTGGGTATTACAAATTTATTACGTCTTTCAGAATTTGTAAGGACAAAAAACAAGTAGTGCTGCTCTATGAACATCACAAAAGCTAATAATACACTTTTTAAGTTGCAGAGACTTGGCAACATGCCAGTGACGAGCTACTACTACTTTTCAGGCATGCTATATTACAGTACTCCCTCCAGGCAAACAAAGCCCAAGTGTACAGAAAATTTGAATGAATCGTCTTAATTGATTCATCAACAAACTAATTGAATATATTACCAAGAGCACAGAATATTCGAATAAGAAACGTTCAAGACTCTTAAAGAGGCAGTATTCCAGATCACACAAGCATGAACTGGAGGCAATAACAATTAAAGAAACGCATCAGGGCAGGATGAGATTCACTAACAGGGTGGACGTCCGTGGAAGACAGAAGATGTTGGAAGCTCCTCGTGGCAGTCCGCAGTCCTCCTCGAGGGCACAGCAAGGTGGCGACGACGATGGCGACGCGCAATGGCGAAGCACAGCCGGTGCGCGAGGGTGGAGGTCGGTGCGAGCGAGGGTGAGGTCAGCTGGCGAGGATGGGCGCTATGGCGAGGCCACAGGATTTTTATTGGAGGATTGATAGCGGTCTCTCTCTTTCTTTTTGTGTTGGGGCGGCTGGGCGGGAGTGCAAGACCGGGGCACCGGGGGATTGATGATTCAAATTCTCTTTCCTTCTGTGTTGGAGCAGGGGAGCCGGGAGAGGCTCGTTGCCATGTATGCTGGCGCCGCTGATGCTGCTTGGCGTCCATGCATGTTAGCCTGTGCATGCAGATTTCCTTCTGTGTTGGAGCAAGGCGCAGGGGAGCCGGGAGAGGCTCGTTGCCATGTATGCTAGCGCCGCTGATGCTACTTGCGTCCATGCATGTTAGCCTGTGCATGCAAACATGCAATCCGTACATGGATAGCACAATAATTTTCTACTTCCTATTATTTTTTGAAACAAAGCGCTAGCATGCATGGACACCAAATTTCAAAGAAGCCAACTGACGCAAAACAATTCATGGCAAAAGAAAGGCATAAACCAATAGTAATCAAAGAAAATTTATTTAGACAGGAAATTTGGCTGATGACCTGCTGACCACAACGGTCACCGCAATCTCCTACTATCTTGGCTAATATCAATACTGATGCAAGTGAGCCGCTATTTCAGATGCAAAATGCCAGGGGACAGAAAATGTCAGGTAGTAGCTAGCAAGAATAGGCAAGGAATCATTTCACTATGATCTTATCAGCATCGCTGTCATCAAGCCAGGAGAAGCAATAATATGCTATCCAAAAAAATAGTAGCATACAAGCATTGAACGACAATGACCCTTCCTAAAAGGAAACATATTACTTTAAGAAGACATCTGAAAAAGAGATAACATGTGCATTCTGATTTCAGAGAAAATATACATTATATATCAGGATTAACATAAGAGAGGGTCAGCGACAAATAAATTTTATGCTTTGTGAGCATATTGGGACATATAAATGTATATTGGGACATTTAGAAATCGATGACAATGAAGTTGATCAGATCTTGTATAACGACCAATTATTTACATTATGAAAGGGCTGGGACTTATTTATCACGACTGGCAAGTCCAAGTGCAAAAGACACATCAACTACAGCTCTATAGCTGTTAGGTAGGTCAGGGAACTGGATTCAATGAACTGGGAATGAACTGAAACATATACAAGAAGAATGGACAACACAAAATACTACCCCACATTGATCAACACCTGAGGGTTGAAGCAAGATGCCGCAAACTCGCGACCAAAAATGCACTTGTCAATGTCCAGCGATGTAACAAATGAGACCACTCAAATTTAATATACTATTAAGTATCTGGGATCCACAAAACAAACATGGCAGGGACGGGCACATGGAAGCCTGAGGTGATGGTCATTATCCCTGAGCGATCAGTTTCATTGTAATAAACAGAAAATAAAGCTATCCGTTTCCAGCTGCGCAAAATAACTAATTTAACCCATGACTGAAGAAGTAACACGTTGTATTTTTCTGTTTTCCAATCCTTCAATAAATGCAACTATATCAGGTAAAAAAAAGGGAAATTTGTCGAATTTTAAACTGAGAAGATGTTATCCCCGTTTATTTGTAGGTGGTACCAGTATTTTAAACTAAGAAAATGTTATCCCCATTCCATTCCACCAATGGGAACATGGGACAAACTGATGCCATTCCTAGGTAGCGTTTAGTTCCCAGAAAATTTTGCAAAATTTTTTAGATTCCCCGTCACATCGAATCTTTGGACACATGCATGAAGCATTAAATATAGATAAAAAATAAAACTAATTACACAGTTTAGACGAAATGGACGAGACGAATCTTTTAAACCTAATTAGACCATGATTGGACAATATTTGCCAAATAACAACGAAAAGAGCTACAGTGCCGTTTCGCCAAAAAATTTGCATCTAAACGCTACCCTAGCCCATGCCTGCGAAGGATCCAGATAACTTTGCCTAGTATCAAGGTGGCCACAAATGGTACTGCCGATATTTAAGACGAACGCAAAGTTGTTAGAGGTTTGCACAGCACAACTAAGGAGTGGGCACAGATGAGCTAAATGAAGCGCTACCAGATTGGTGCTTAAAGGTTGCTCCGTACGACAAGACAGCAATCGAAATAAGACCAGCACTCCCACAATCCCAGTACCAGCATTCACTCTTGACACGGTCTAGCATTTCAAGACAGCACGGAAGCATCCGTGGAAGCACAACATGGACCGGATCCCCCCGAGACTGGACAGATCGGAGCCGCGGCAAGAGGAACGAACAACAGTAGCATCAGTCCCCAAAGGGCAGCAAGATTTCGTGAAGAGATGGATGGCAGACCAGAATCATCAGTGCTGCCGGACGTGACGATCGTCCGCGCAACCTCCCAAAAGTAGTACTCCTACGTATACCACCAAAAAATCGCGAATCAGAGATCGACTGCAATCCAGAGAAGCCGAGATTCCGAGACACCGCGAGAAGAACGAAGAAGAAGAGGAGGCGAGGAGGAGGGGCTGGGGGCATTACCGGAGCTCGCAGATCAACAACGCGCCCAGGGAGGGAGCAGCCGTTGGGCGCCGTGTGACACTCTGCAGGTTGCAGCCGAGGTTCTCGCCGCGACTGGATGCAGCGGTTCCCGCCGCGGGGGCTGGCCGGTGGTGGAAGAGGAGAGGGTCTGGCCGCGCCGCCACCCGAGGCCGCTGTGCCTGCGCATGGAAGCTAGGCGACCACGCCGCCGTCGCGAGGGAGGATCTGAGGGTCGCTGCGGTAGGGGAAGGACCGCCCGTGGCCCGTGGGGTCGCAGGGTCGCTGGCAGCCTCCGGTCCTGCCGTGGAAAGAAGTTGTCGCAGCCACCTGCTCGCGTGCCGGGAGGATCGGGGCCGTGGGGGAGGGCCATCCGTGTAGGGATGGCCATGCCGCCGCCGTTCGCAGAAGCCGCCGCCGAAGAGGCTACTGTTGAGGGGAGGGACGCACCACCAATGAAGCGCTGGATCCACACGGGGTCGCTACCACGGGTGGTCGTTGGTGCCACACCTGCCATGGATGTGCTTCCGCCTCGATGGATGCCCGGCCAACATGGAGGAATAGGCCACACTCACTGGCGGAAGCTGCTAGGGGAGGAATGGATGCCGGATCCGGTCGCGCTCGTCGCGGGTTGGATGCGATGACGGAGCGGCGCGCACGGCGAGATGACAGCGCGGCCGCATGGGGGAGCGAGTGGGATCTCGCGAGGGGAGCGCACGCGCGGGGAAGGGGAAGCGAGCGAGGCGTGGGGGAGACGGGAGCGAGGGAACGCGATTAGCGCAGGGGAAGCAGCAAGCGTCGCACGGGGGAAAGGTGGGAGCGAGGGGTCGCAGGGGCAGGCAGATGGAAGTACCAAGCAATTGTCGCACCAAAAAATGTCCACTCTTTGGTCTTTTTAGTTGTAGGGATAACCTTGCTCAGTTGCTCTGCTCTCGATGGATCCTCTGTTTTGTTTCTGCTCTCGATGCTGCGTGCGGGTGGCGACGTGCATAGAGTGCAGCGGGTGGTGGGCACGGTGGGGAGCCGGGGCCCGGGCGTGGCAGTTTTATAGGGCGCGGGCGTGTGCAAGAAACAGAGAGGGGCGAGGAGGCCGGCTACGGCTGCCTAGGGACGCCGCTGGCTGCGTGCCACCGCCCAACGCCCTCCCGCCGTCTGCACATCAAGTCAGCGAATCTGCCTGCTTTATTTATTTATTTTTCAACGTATGCCTGCTTTATTTACGTCTCTCTATCTCTGGGCTTCTTCCTTGTTCCCACTGGCGGAGCTACGTGAGGGCCATAGTGGGCCATGGCCCCCCCTTGCTTATGTAATTTTTCTAAACTTGATTAACTATTCAGCCCAAAGCCCACTATGTCTAGTCCTATGAACGCAACTCTCTGTGACTGTGACTCCGCAAAGTCATTGCAGCCGCAGGTCCACAGCACCGTCGTTCCTGTCGTCCGCTTCTCCAGCTCAGTCAAGTCGCGGCGTGATGGCGTCCACTCCACAGCGATCGACCGCGACCGTCGGCGAGGGACAGCCCCAACCCCGGCAGCCGGCATGGCGGCACCCAGACAACAGCCCCATTGTTGGGCTGTGGCCTCTGCTGCTATATATGCTTTAATTCCGTAGTGAAGATCTGAATAATATTGCAACCACAGCTGAGACGACGTGGTAGAACGGAACGACGACGTACTGGCCAAGGGGCTTGTGGTGAAGCATGCAAATATCTTAAGCGTTCTGCGTTTTGTCTACGTATATAAATACTAGTAGTTTAGTAGTACTGATGGCGCTCTATACATTATTTGCACTTGCACTCTTTCTAGCGATACGTTTGGCTACATCGATGCAACAACAAACGCTAGGCTGTGCAATGCCGTAGATACGTGTAGTTTCAATTGGCAAATTGGCCCCCCTGTGCTTTGGTTCAGGCTCCGCCACTGCTTGTTCCAACACGTACTACTGGCAGAGTTGTTACCAGTGTGCTGCACTCTAACCTATATAATCAAATCAAAAAAATCTATAAAAAGTACTAACATTTATAAGTTATAACGCTAAAAAATTATTTGATTGCTTATAGGATTTTTTATATTTTTTCCGTTCTAAAATAATAAAAAAATAATATTATTTTTTAAGGAGGTTGCACAAGTATATGATGCATGTTGTAAGTGTATGTTTAAAATGTTTTAGAGGTATGTTTCAAGTGCTTCAAATGGATTTTGCAAAAATAGATCGGGATATTGCATATGTTGCAATGGTTATACATGTATGTTGCAAGCGTCTGTCTCTAATATTTCATCTGTTTTTTTTTCAAACATATGTTGCAAATGTGATTATCTGGATGTTGCACATGTTTCACACATATATTGCAAATCTTTTATCTGGATGTTGTATATGTTTGCAATGGTTTCAATTGTTTTTGCCAGTGTTTCAGAT
This sequence comes from Saccharum hybrid cultivar R570, assembly GCA_038087645.1. Lineage (NCBI taxonomy): Eukaryota > Viridiplantae > Streptophyta > Magnoliopsida > Poales > Poaceae > Saccharum > Saccharum hybrid cultivar. Next base: position 3,406,195 of record JAQSUU010000254.1, on the reverse strand, counting down.
GCATGTTTCAAGTGTTTCGTTGTCGTATGTTGCTAATGTTGTATTTGAATGTTTCAAAAGTAGATCAGGTGTTGCACATGGGATGCGCGTGGAAAACGGAAGGGGGAGCGAGCGGTCCCCGGACGGGCGACGTTCGAGCGGCGCGGGTGGTGCAGGCACGGTCAAGCGACGTCCGGCAGCGCGGACCCACGCATGGACACGCAAAACGGAGTGGAGAAACCGACCGCAGCCACGGGCCATCCAGACATCTATCAATGCCGTTGATTTATTGCTGCTAAGTTTAAGAAAGTTTGACTTGTCGTAACCTAGCATTATTTCTTTTTTCTCTTTTTTAAAGTAATTTCTTTCTAGGATACGATGAATATCAGATGATTTTTTCCAGAAACGCACGCCTCCTGCCTGGCGACAATTTTACAGCGGTGTTATCCACCTCCTCACCTACTAGCAGATCACCGAATCTTGAGTTCGAGAAAGCAGGGTGCGTTTCTGAATGACTCAATGACACGCTGACATGCGTGCGCGTCACTGAAGAAGCGCATCAAGAAAACGCAAAAGAGGTGGCTACTGCCTACTGAAACTCTCAGTAGCTTCTTCACGTAACGCATATTCTCTCTACTTACCAGAGAAGGGCATGTGCAAGCTTGAGTTTCAAAGAGATGGGCCCAGACTTTTGCTTCAGTAGACAAGGCACATATTCCAGTCATTCAGTGCGACACAGATCACTGGAATGAGCAGTACATACATATTGGACACAAAAATATTGTTTTTTTATGAACTTATCTAAACTTAATAAACTTTGATTTACTGGCTTACTGCTGCTAAGTTTAAGAAAGTTTGACTTGTCCTATATAGCATTACGAATATAAGATGATTTTTCTTGGGGGAAGTAGTAATTTCCTTCTGGATATGACGAGTATCAGATGATTTTTTTCAGTCACGCCTCCTGTTTTCGGTAAAGCACACGACCGGCCGTTCGGACGCTACGTTTTCTAGGCCTGTGCAGCGGTTTGGTCCAAAACGCAACCGGCCTGCTCCCCTCTATGCTCTACTGATCTCTCTACTCTCTACTGAGTACGCTACGATAGAAATTTCCCACTCGCTTCGGCCGTCGCGGCTTCACGGTTGCGTTCGCCCACCCTACTCTGCCGAGCCGCCGCCTTCATCCCGTGTCATGCCCCACTCCGGCGCGCTGCCGCAGCCATCCCCTGTGGCGCCCCCATCCCCCGTGGCGCCTCCATCCCCCGCCGCGTCATGCCGTGCCCCATCGCCAGGCAGCCAAGAGAGAAGGCCTTTGTAACACCCTAAAATTTGAAGAGAAGAAAAATAGGAAAAATGTGATTTTTATTTATTTTTGTGAAGCATGCAAATTTAGAATAAGAATAATTTTATAAATTTAAAATCAAATATAAGGGTAGAAACATGATTGAGCATTCATGCTGCTGCATTTGAAGTTTTGTATTGAGTGGTTTAAATTAAATTCAAATTTGATTTGAAAATCATTTGAAAAATGAATTCGAAAAAATTGGAAAAAAAAGAAAAAGGGAAGAGAAATACTATTCATTTGGTTTCCGGCCCGTTTTGGCTGCCTTGGCCGCGGCCCAGTCTCGCGCCCCCTTCGCCCGTGTGGGCCAAGTCCAGCCACCGCGGCCCGCCAAGCCAGCGGCGGCCCGCTCACTTCCGCACCCCGCACCCGCGTGGGCTGAGCCCAGTCGCGGCCGTTGGCCCAGCAGCGACGCGAGCGCCTCCCTTCTCCGCTTCCAGTCGCTGACGTCGGGGCCCACGCGTCAGCGGCTCAGCCTTCATCTTCTTCCCCACGCCGAACGCCAGTTTCTCCTTCCATGTTTACCGATCCGACTCGATCTCCCAATCTCTCCCTTTCCTTACTTACCGATGCCTTCGGGCTATAAAAACGGGACCCCCGTGCTTTTTCGCATCCGCCCCATCCCTTTTGAGCCGCTTTGGTAGTCCCGTTGAGCCACCGCACGCGCCACCGCCGCCATAACCGCCACCGCAAGCTAGCTGCCGTCTTCCGGTTATCCTCCGGTCCTATCTTCTGCGCGGGTGAGTTCACGCCGAGGTCCTCTTTCTATTGGTACCGGTCGCGTGTCGTTTGGTGGTCAAAATCGCCGAGAAGCCAACTCCGGCGATGTTCCGGTCATGGCGCCGCCGCACTTGCCGTCTTCTCCGGCCGGAGCGCCGCCGGCATTCTCTTTCTCCTTCCCCCGATTGATCTGGACCGTCCGATCTAAAACGGACGGATCGTATTTAAAGATACCAGTTCGCTGGTGATCTTGCAAAAGAGACCCTGAGGTTTTCAAATATATAACCCGCAGTCCTAAAGCGTAAAGCTCAGAATACGCTTTGATTAAATAAAAACGTAATTCGTTTCGAAAAAAGAAAAATACGCTTTCTCATATTTACAGTTTTGCCATTCAGTTTGTTTTAGTTGTAGAATCTTCGTTTTAACTCCGATTTGATCCATTCAAATTGCGTTAGATTCATATTTGCGAGCTCTATCTAATGATACAACTGTACAGCAGGTTTGGATTAATTTATTTTCGAGTTTTAATTAAAGTATTTATTTTTCTATAGGAAATCTTTGGAAATTCATAACTTTGTCGTTTTAGTTCCGTTTTTCGTGATTTTCGCGTCTGTGTGATCCTAGCGAGTTGTAGATTCGTTTTAAAGACTTTTTATCTTATTTTCTTACTGTTGGTGTATTGTTCTAATTATAGCCTTGTTTGTCTATGCATGATTGCCTCTGGATGTGTGTTGTTGATATTGGTTGATCGAGTATAGACGGTGAGCAATTCGTTGGAGATCAAGAGCCTTACTACGAGCAAGATCTTCAGGACCAGTTTGAGCAAGGCAAGTATAGCATGGGATTGTCCTTGTTATCCTATTCACCTTATGCAATTAATATCATTATGCATTTATTCCTTGTTAAGGATGACTTAGTGATTGATCCTATACCTTGGAACCCATTGTGATGCATGAAGTAGTATTGCTAGTGCTTAAACATGGACTATGATCATGTAAATTGATTAGAGGAATATGCAATAAACATTAAAAGATGATTTTGATTAATGTTTAAAGGGGATTAGAGCATGTGGGTTACTTTTGATGCTCTAATTGCTCTCCATAAGGACTCATCTATAAGCGACAATCTGAGATTTACAGTACAACTGTGGGGGCTATATGGCTCTGGCTTTAGTCATATAGAAGGACCTTTTCTAGCTTGTTAGAACCTTTTCTAGCTTGTTAGAGGTAACCTTTTTGGCGTAAGAATGGCTTGACGAATCGGGTATAGTGCGGCCTCTGTCCTTATGTGTATAGGCTGCGGGTTATTGTGCCATTTGGAAGGGGGGCTCTACATCTGTTTGCCGAGTGAATCTAATGGCCCTAACTTGTTAGACGAACCTTCGAAAGACTTCATAGTGTTTACCCTGCCTGCTCACCTTGGTAGTGTTTTGGGAGTAATTAACCCGGGCATTTGGGTAACACGACTCACAGTGAAAGTGTACAACCTCTGCAGAGTGTAAAACTGTTATAACAGCCGTGCTCACGGTCACGAGTGGCCTTGGACCCTTATGGAATAGTTGAATAATTGTTTATGTTTATGTTTTTGCTATTCATTAATCATTTCACATGGATCATATGTTTATTGTTTACATTGAGACCTTTTGATGCTATTGATATGCTAAAATCATGTTAACTAAAAGCTACATGCTGATAAACCAATGATTATGCCTTTTTGAGCCTCATGAACCCCATGTTACACTTGTTGAGTACGAGATGTACTTACGCTTGTTTATTTTTCTTATTTGGATAAAAATCCCGGATGGGTAACAGATGGAGGTAATAGTGACTACTACGCCTACTTCCCTGAAGATTACTAGTCTTGCTGTCAACCAGTCAATGTACCTGTGACTGGAGCTACCATGAGAGATTTTTATTTTTACTTCCGCTACATTTGTGTTAAGACTAAGTGTTTAAATATCGTGATGTAATAACATTTGCCATGATATTTCTGTTATAATTTGTGAACTTATGTGTGATTGATCTCTGGGCGCACATAAGGGTAAGCATTCCATTTGGTCGATAAATGGGTGTGACAAATTGGTATCAGAGCTCTTGTTGACTGTAGGACGCAAGCCTAGCTAGAAATGGTCGATTTGGTGTCATCTTTACACTATTTTTATGCTCACTATCTTGCTCTTGTTATTTGATAAATTTTTTGTGCTTCTTATGTCTTATTCTATTACGAAATTTTGCCTCTAATCTAACTTCATCTAAAAAATTCTGTAGATGGCCCGTGACCGTAAGACTGCCCGCATCAGTTCTGGAGGATACTACCCACCTCGTGCCCTGCATGCAACTGAAGAGCCACAAGAGCCAGAACCTCAGGAATAGGAGCAGACCCCTGTAGCACCAGTCCAAGCACCAGCACCTCCCCAAGAAGAGCCTGAGCCTGAAGAAGATCCAGAAATCGTCGAGATTGAAGATGGTGAGGAGGAAGCTAATGAAGGAGTACAACCCCCGCCTCCACCACATGAAGCTCCTGAAGATATGCCACCTCCTCCAATGGGGTGGACTGTGAGGATCTACCACAGGAATGGAGGGGATGCTGTCTCTCATATTCGCCTAGTGGGGATGCTCACTGCTTACTTCGCTGATTGGCATCCAGCCGTGGAGTACGTCTGCTGGGAGTACACTCATCCACTGGAGGACACGTACTGGAAGACAAGGGCAAGCATCTTTGCACACAAGCAAGACAAGGGGGCATATCAGCTGGACAGGATGTTCTCTCACGTGGGACATCGAGCTACTATAGAGGATAGCATTGAAGATGCTGCTTTTGAAGCGTGTATGGGTCTTCGCTATCTCCGCTTTAACCTTATGAAGCATGACATTCATCGCTTTCTTCCTCGTGCACACCCCGAACTTGGATGGGCTATGACAGATCCAGTGCAGCTAGAGCCACTGCCTCGGGTGATGGTGAACTTTGTCTATGATATGATGGATAGGAAGCTGCAGCTAGAAGAGATGGTGAGGGCACAAGGGAAGACTATCAAGAGGTGCCAAGCAACCATTGATGAGCTCCGAGCAAACCAAGGCATGCCCAAGATCTACGAGACATTAGAGCATGAACCACTTCCTTAGGAAGTAGGAGACCTTTATGTAATAAGAACGTTCTTAGTAACGTCAGTTGAGTCAGTCGAGTCTGTCGTGTGGTTTGAACCTTGGTGTGCTAGTTGCTTTATTATTATGCTTATGTGTGAGTTGGATCTTTGTTTGAGTGTCTGGACTTGTAGGCATGTCTACAAGTTCCATTCTTAAGAATAATAAGTTTAATAGTCAGGGAGTAATAGTTGGGTTTGATATTGTCTCGTTTCTGTCGTTGCTATTTTCTGGAGCAGTCTCCAATGTTTCTGCTATAGTTTAAAAACGGTTTGTGCAACATTTATGAAATTTTTATGAGAGAAACTAGACTCAAGCATCTTTCAAATGCCACTGGAATCACCTTTTTATCTAATCTGGTTCTGGAGATATAATTTTCACAAGTTAAAGTTTCTGCACAGTCTAGAATCTGGGACAGTTTCTGTTACGCCTTATTTTTCATAGACTTAACGACAGAATCTGGTCTTGAGGTCTGAATAGAAATTGTGGATAATTTCATAAGCTTTCCAACCATATAAAGCACGCCTCTTTTGGACTTCTGTAGCCCGAGATATGATTGAAATACTGAACTGTCAATATTGCTACTCGTCCAGAAAACTTTCAGATCTCATTCTTAATCTTATAAGTGGTTGATAACCTGGATTTCTTAAAGTTTGCATGTTTATGGGTGGCAGATGGCCAGAAGAGGAAGAGGCAGAGGTCGTGGAAACATTCCCCCAAATCCACCACCACCACCGCCACCAACTATCGAGCAGCTGCTGGCAGTACAGACGCAGTTGATGCAACAACTAGTGCAGAATCAGCAGAATCTGCCAGTTGCTGGGGTTCAACCACGTGATAAGCGTGGTGAATTTTTGAAGGGTCATCCCCCAGTATTCACACATGCTGCTGATCCTTTGGAGGCCGATGATTGGTTTCGTGCTGTGGAGAAACAACTCACTATTGCACAATGTGATGACCGACAGAAGGTGTTGTTCGCTTCTGGGCAACTTCAGGGAGAAGCTCAGGATTGGTGGGAGTCATATGAGTATGGTCGTCCTGCCAATGCTCCTGCAGTCACCTGGCAGGAGTTTAGAGAGAACTTCAGGGCTTACCATATACCTGAAGGAATGATAGAATTGAAGGCGGAGGAATTCAGGAACCTGACCCAAGGGTCAATGACTGTAGCAGAGTACCGTGACAAGTTTGCTCAATTGTCACGATATGCTCCACATGAGGTGGCCAATGACAATGATAAGCAGCGCCGCTTCTTGAAGGGATTATATGATGGACTACAGTTGCAGTTGATGTCCAATACCTATCCTAACTTTCAGACGCTTGTGAACCGCGCTATCGTGGTAGATAACAAGCGTAAGGAAATGGATGCAAAGAGGAAGAGGTTACAGGGACAAGCCTCCAATAGAAACACCCGTCCACGTACTGGCTTTCAACAGAATACTCAGCAGAGGCCTCCTTCTGGACAGTGGAATCGTGGTCAGGCCCCATTCCGTGGACAGTTCCCTCAACGTCCCCCATTCCAGCCACAGAGTAGCAACCAACGTCCACCACAGCAGAATGGGAATCAAGCGCAGCGTCAGGGTCCGTCCAACAACACTCCTGCAAAGACTAGTGCTCCCAATACTCCCAACAGGTGTTTCCGTTGTGGAAAAGAAGGTCACTTGTCTTACAATTGCCCGGAGAAGCCTAACCAGCAGACTCCCCAGAGACAGAGCAGCCACCAGAAGCCCGCACTTAACTCGGGAAGGGTGAATCACTTGTCCCAGGAAACTGCAGTGGAGGAGCCAGAAGTTATGCTTGGTACGTTCGATGTCCACTCTACTCCCGCCACTGTTCTTTTTGATTCTGGAGCATCACATTCTTTCATATCACAATCATTTGTTAGAATACATAGAATTCATTTGTGTGCCATGAAGAACCCTATCTTAGTAAACTCACCTGGTGGAAGCATGCCAGCATCTTATCGCTGTCTTCCGATTAGTCTCAACTTAAGGGGGGGTAGAGTTTACAGTTAGCCCTATAGTATTGAGAACAGCTGGGATTGATCTTATATTGGGAATAGATTGGATGATGCAACAACAAACAGAGATTCAGTGTAAGGATAAATCAGTTGTGCTGACAACACCAAAGGGTGATAGAATCAGGGTTGAAGTAAAAGTGCAAAAACAAGAGATCGCTACAGTGAACCAGCTCAATGATGGTGCCAACCAGGAGGATCCAGTTGTGGAGGAGTTCCCAGATGTGTTTCCGGAGGAATTGCCTGGTATGCCACCAGACCGTGACATTGAATTTATTATTGAATTATTACCTGGAACTGCACCTATAGCTAAGCGTCCATATAGAATGGGAGTAAATGAATTAGAAGAACTTAAGAAACAAATTAAGGAGTTGCAGGATAAGGGTTTTATTCGTCCTAGTTCTTCACCATGGGGAGCACCAGTGATTTTTGTGGATAAGAAAGATGGAACTCAGAGGATGTGTGTAGATTATCGGTCTCTTAATGAGGTTACTATTAAGAACAAGTACCCATTGCCTAGAATTGATGACCTGTTTGATCAGTTAAGAGGAGCTTGTGTATTCTCCAAGATTGATCTTCGCTCTGGATATCATCAATTGAAGATTCGTGCCAGGGATATACCCAAGACAGCATTTACCACACGTTATGGGTTATATGAGTATACAGTGATGTCCTTTGGTTTGACTAATGCTCCTGCATACTTCATGTATTTAATGAATAAGGTGTTCATGGAATATCTGGACAAGTTTGTAGTGGTATTCATTGATGATATACTAGTGTTTTCCAAGACGGAGGAAGAACATGCTGAACATTTGAGGTTGGTCTTGCAAAAGCTCAGAGAACACCAATTATATGCAAAAAGGAGTAAATGTGAGTTTTGGCAGAAGGAAGTTTCTTTTCTGGGTCACATTGTTTCAAATGGAGGGATATCAGTAGATCCTGGCAAGGTGAAAGATGTATTGAACTGGAAACCACCTATCAATGCAAGTGAGATCCGTAGCTTCTTGGGATTGGCTGGTTATTATAGGAGATTTATAGAGGGATTTTCCAAGCTTGCAAAACCAATGACTGCATTGTTGGAGAAGAATGCCAAGTTTGTGTGGTCCGAGAAGTGTCAGGCTAATTTTGAGGAATTAAAGAAAAGATTGACTACTGCACCCGTCTTAGTTTTGCCAGATCTGAATAAACCTTTCTCTATCTATTGTGATGCATCTCGATTGGGATTGGGATGTGTTCTGATGCAAGAAGGTAGAGTTGTGGCATATGCATCGAGGCAGTTGAGGAAGCATGAGTTAAATTACCCTACTCATGACTTGGAATTAGCTGCAGTAGTTCATGCATTAAAGATATGGAGACATTATTTGATTGGACACAAGAGTGATATATACACTGATCACAAGAGTCTAAAGTATATCTTCACTCAAACGGATCTGAACTTGAGGCAGCGTAGATGGTTGGAGTTGATAAAAGACTATGATCTAGAGGTGCATTATCATCCTGGAAAGGCCAACGTTGTTGCTGATGCTCTTAGTAGGAAAAGTTATGCAAATGAAATACAAGTAATGCCTATGCCAAAAGAATTGTGTGTTGAGTGCAAGGATCTGAACTTAGGATTTACTACTAATGCAGTGGAACTAGTATTAGAGCCTACTCTGGAGCAAGAAATCCGTAAAGGTCAGTAGAAGGATGAAAAGTTGAGAGAGATAGCTGAAAACATAGCGAAAGGTAAATCTCCAGGATTCCGTAAAGATGAAAGTGGTACGCTATGGTTTGGGAAAAGGCTGTGTGTGTCCGAAGATAAGGATATCCGAATGGCAATTCTGCGTGAAGCTCATGAGTCAGCTTATTCCATACATCCGGGGAGTACTAAGATGTACTTAGATCTGAAAGAGAAATATTGGTGGTATGGTTTAAAGAGAGACGTAGCTGAGTATGTTGCCTTGTGTGACACTTGTCAAAGGGTGAAAGCAGAACATCAGAGGCCTGCAGAATTGTTACAACCTATGCAGATACCCGAGTGGAAATGGGAAGAGGTCGGTATGGACTTTATAGTTGGGTTACCACGGACTCAAAGAGGATATGATTCAATTTGGGTGATAGTGGATCGTCTGACTAAGGTTGCTCATTTTCTGCCTGTGAAGACTACATATAGCAGTGCGAAGTTGGCAGAGTTGTATATGGAAAGAATAGTGAGTCTACATGGAGTTCCTAAGAAGATTGTGTCTGATCGAGGTACTCAGTTTACATCTCATTATTGACAAAAGATACATGAATCATTGGGGACCAAACTAAATTTTAGTACAGCTTATCATCCCTAGACAGATGGTCAAACAGAGAGAATTAATCAGATATTGGAAGATATGTTGAGAGCTTGTGCTTTACAATATGGGACTAGCTGGGATAAAAGTTTGCCATACGCAGAGTTCTCTTATAATAATAGTTATCAGAAGAGTCTTCAAATGGCACCGTTTGAGGCTCTGTATGGACGAAAGTGTAGGACCCCGTTGTTCTGGAATCAGACAGGGGAGAGTCAAGTGTTTGGGCCTGATGTATTAAAGGATGCTGAAAAGAAAGTGAGAATGATTAGAGATAATCTAAAAATAGCACAGTCCAGACAGAAAAGTTATGCTGATACTCGCAGAAGGGATTATGTCTACTTGAAAGTGTCACCCATGAGAAGTGTGAAGAGATTTAACATGAAGGGTAAATTGGCACCAAGATATATTGGACCTTTCAAGATTATAGAGAGACGTGGTGAAGTGGCATATCAATTGGAATTACCCGAGAGCCTGGCAGGTGTACATGATGTGTTCCATGTGTCCCAATTGAAGAAATGTTTACGAGTACCAGAAGAACAGATTCCGATAGAGGAACTCACTGTTAAGGAGGATCTTACATATGAGGAGTTTTCGGTTAAAATTTTGGAGACTGCGGACAGAGTCACAAGAAGTAGAACAATCAAAATGTGTAAAGTACAGTGGAATCGGTATACCGCAGAAGAGGCTACTTGGGAACGAGAAGAGGATCTGAGAAAAACCTACCCGCAACTGTTTGAGTAAGCATCGGTCGAATCTCGGGACGAGATTCATTTTTAAGGGGGGTAGAATTGTAACACCCTAAAATTTGAAGAGAAGAAAAATAGGAAAAATGTGATTTTTATTTATTTTTGTGAAGCATGCAAATTTAGAATAAGAATAATTTTATAAATTTAAAATCAAATATAAGGGTAGAAACATGATTGAGCATTCATGCTGCTGCATTTGAAGTTTTGTATTGAGTGGTTTAAATTAAATTCAAATTTGATTTGAAAATCATTTGAAAAATGAATTCGAAAAAATTGGAAAAAAAAAGAAAAAGGGAAGAGAAATACTATTCATTTGGTTTCCGGCCCGTTTTGGCTGCCTTGGCCGCGGCCCAGTCTCGCGCCCCCTTCGCCCGCGTGGGCCAAGTCCAGCCACCGCGGCCCGCCAAGCCAGCGGCGGGCCGCTCACTTCCGCACCCCGCACCCACGTGGGCTGAGCCCAATCGCGGCCGTTGGCCCAGCAGCGACGCGAGCGCCTCCCTTCTCCGCTTCCAGTCGCTGACGTCGGGGCCCACGCGTCAGCGGCTCAGCCTTCATCTTCTTCCCCACGCCGAACACCGGTTTCTCCTTCCATGTTTACCGATCCGACTCGATCTCCCAATCTCTCCCTTTCCTTACTTACCGATGCCTTCGGGCTATAAAAATGGGACCCCCGTGCTTTTTCGCATCCGCCCCATCCCTTTTGAGCCGCTTTGGTAGTCCCGTTGAGCCACCGCACGCGCCACCGCCGCCATAACCGCCACCGCAAGCTAGCTGCCGTCTTCCGGTTATCCTCCGGTCCTATCTTCTACGCGGGTGAGTTCGCGCCGAGGTCCTCTTTCTGTTGGTACCGGTCGCGTGTCGTTTGGTGGTCAAAATCACCGAGAAGCCAACTCCGGCGATGTTCCGGTCATGGCGCCGCCACACTTGCCGTCTTCTCCGGCCGGAGCGCCGCCGGCATTCTCTTTCTCCTTCCCCTGATTGATCTGGACCGTCCGATCTAAAACGGACGGATCGTATTTAAAGATACCGGTTCGCTGGTGATCTTGCAAAAGAGACCCTGAGGTTTTCAAATATATAACCCGCAGTCCTAAAGCGTAAAGCTCAGAATACGCTTTGATTAAATAAAAACGTAATTCGCTTCGGAAAAAGAAAAATACGCTTTCTCATATTTATAGTTTTGCCATTCAGTTTGTTTTAGTTGTAGAATCTTCGTTTTAACTCCGATGTGATCCATTCAAATTGCGTTAGATTCATATTTGCGAGCTCTATCTAATGATACAACTGTACAGCAGGTTTGGATTAATTTATTTTCGAGTTTTAATTAAAGTATTTATTTTTCTATAGGAAATCTTTGGAAATTCATAACTTTGTCGTTTTAGCTCCGTTTTTCGTGATTTTCGCGTCTGTGTGATCCTAGCGAGTTGTAGATTCGTTTTAAAGACTTTTTATCTTATTTTCTTACTGTTGGTGTATTGTTCTAATTATATCCTTGTTTGTCTATGCATGATTGCCTCTGGATGTGTGTTGTTGATATTGGTTGATCGAGTATAGACAGTGAGCAATTCATTGGAGATCAAGAGCCTTACTACGAGCAAGATCTTCAGGACCAGTTTGAGCAAGGCAAGTATAGCATGGGATTGTCCTTGTTATCCTATTCACCTTATGCAATTAATATCATTATGCATTTATTCCTTGTTAAGGATGACTTAGTGATTGATCCTATACCTTGGAACCCATTGTGATGGATGGAGTAGTATTGCTAGTGCTTAAACATGGACTATGATCATGTAAATTGATTAGAGAAATATGCAATAAACATTAAAAGATGATTTTGATTAATGTTTAAAGGGGATTAGAGCATGTGGGTTACTTTTGATGCTCTAATTGCTCTCCATAAGGACTCATCTATAAGCGACAATACGGGATTTACAGTACAACTGTGGGGGCTATATGGCTCTGGCTTTAGTCATATAGAAGGACCTTTTCTAGCTTGTTAGAGGTAATCTTTTTGGCGTAAGAATGGCTTGACGAATCGGGTATAGTGCGGCCTCTGTCCTTATGTGTATAGGCTGCGGGTTATTGTGCCATTTGGAAGGGGGGCTCTACATCTGTTTGCCGAGTGAATCTAATGGCCCTAACTTGTTAGACGAACCTTCGAAAGACTTCATAGTGTTTACCCTGCCTGCTCACCTTGATAGTGTTTTGGGAGTAATTAACCCGGGCATTTGGGTAACACGACTCACAGTGAAAGTGTACAACCTCTGCAGAGTGTAAAACTGTTATAACAGCCGTGCTCACGGTCACGAGTGGCCTTGGACCCTTATGGAATAGTTGAATAATTGTTTATGTTTATGTTTTTGCTATTCATTAATCATTTCACATGGATCATATGTTTATTGTTTACATTGAGACCTTTTGATGCTATTGATATGCTAAAATCATGTTAACTAAAAGCTACATGCTGATAAACCAATGATTATGCCTTTTTGAGCCTCATGAACCCCATGTTACACTTGTTGAGTACGAGATGTACTTACTCTTGTTTATTTTTCTTATTTGGATAAAAATCCCGGATGGGTAACAGATGGAGGTAATAGTGACTACTACGCCTACTTCCCTGAAGATTACTAGTCTTGCTGTCAACCAGTCAATGTACCTGTGACTGGAGCTACCATGAGAGATTTTTATTTTTACTTCCGCTACATTTGTGTTAAGACTAAGTGTTTAAATATCGTGATGTAATAACATTTGCCATGATACTTCTGTTATAATTTGTGAACTTATGTGTGATTGATCTCTGGGCGCACATAAGGGTAAGCATTCCATTTGGTCGATAAATGGGTGTGACAGCCTTGCTGGCTGGACCCAAGCCAGACGCAAGCGGAGCTGGCCGCTGCCAGGTCGCACCACCATCCTCTATCGCCGGCTGACCAGACCAGACCGTTCCCCACTCTGATTTGCGTCGCACGGAAGAAGAAGGACGAAAAACGCATGTTGCAAACATATGTTCCACGTGTTTCGGATGTTTCAGAGGTACGTTACAAGTGTTTCGTATCGATGTTGCAAAAGTAGATTGGTATGTTGCATATGTTGCAATGGCTATATACATATGTTTCAAGTGTATATCCCAAATGTTTCATTTGTATCAGACGTATGTTGTAAGTATTTTCATTTGGATGTGGCAAAAGTAGATCCGGATGTTGTATATACATGCATGTTGTAAGCGTATTTTTGAAGTGGTTTCAGGTGTTTCATCTGAATGTTTGTAATGATTTTCAAGTGTTTCAGGTGTTTTTGCAAATATTTCAGACGCATGTTTCAAGTGTTTCAACTGCTTTCTTTGCATGTTGCAATGTTTCAAAAATAGATCGGGGGTTACATATGGGATACGCGTGGGAAGCGACTGACGGTGCGGGCCTGCTGCTGGGCCGCTTGCCCGCGGATCCGACGCACTAGGGCGCTCGCTCGCTAACTGAGTGAGTACCATCCGACGCTAATGCCGCGTATCGGACGTCCAGGCGCTTGCAAGTCCCACAAATTTTACAGCCGTGTCACCAGATCACCGAATCGTGCGTTTTCTAAATGACACGCTGACATGCGTGAGCATCACTGAAGAAGCGCATCGAGAAAACGCAGTGTTCTGGAAGCTTGAGTTTGAAAGAGGTGTCCCCAGACTTTTTCCTTCAGTAGACAAGGCACATGTTCCAGTCATTCAGCGCGACACATATCACTGGACACCAGAGACAGAGTGAGCAGCACGGGCATCTCAAAAAGTTCAGGCTACACAGCACAAGTTCCAGGATGACACTGTCTGAACTCTGAAGCAAATATATGCTCTGCTTCAGGTTCTTCCTTTCAGACAGGGGGAATGAAACCAGACTTGCACTAGACAACAGAAGCGGACAGGAGTTGGCCAGGGGTGCATCATAATTTTTTTTTGATGAAAGGGTGCATCATAATTCATTCATAGGTAAAAAAATAGCTTGCAGCTACAAAGCCTACGGGACTACAACTGCAACCAACGCCACGTTCAGTCTGGTCCATCAAAGAAAGGATGAGCCTTGAAACGGAGACTTGAGAGTCGTCATGCTGTGCAAGAGCTTTGAAACTTTGATGAATACCATACCCTAATTCATAGGTAAACTTTGCTCAAATGAAATTGCATAATTCCGTACAGGGAAGAAAGGTTGCTGGTTCAGGGAAGGAAAGTGCTCAGAACTACATAGATGCTTACAAAAATAACAAGTATCTTTATCCAATATGTGCAAGCAATGCAAGACACAGGAAACAAAAAGGCAAGTATCCTGTGCCTCATATGCAATTCTTCACACTGACTAGAGCAACATTGTAATGTAAACTGTAATGCAGCAAAGTCCCATCCACATGCCGTTTGTTTGGGAGCAACACTTCAATCCTCAAGCCTTCAGCAATCTTATTGTGAAGAAAAGGAGCCGTAACCAAGCACGCTTAAGTCAAAATAGTGGAACATTTATCATTGAAGTCAACGAAAACTCCTGTGCATGCAAAAAACCTTGTCTCGCCTTTGAAAGAAGCAAGTGCCACAACACTTAGAGATATTTCAGAAGAAGCTCTTTTGCCGAAATAGCTCCAAACACCTTTAGGATAGACATGGCCAAAAGTATCTTCATAGGTATTAGCCAAAACCCAGCCACTATTGACCATAGTCCTTGTTGGAATGAGATAACCCAAAGAGTACAGATCCTGAAACTATTTCTTGTTTTTTTTTTAATGTCACCGGGGGAAGGGACTCCCACCTGAATAAGGTGCAAGACCACCCTGGCTCAACCACCAGGAGCACAAGCCACTGCACTACTAGTGCGTTTGCAAAAACTGTTTCTTGTCATCAACATAATCATATGCCTTGGGATGGAACCGATGATCCCACCACTTAGGGCCTGTTTCGATTGATGCCTCCCAGGCAAGCTCACGCCCAGGCAGCCATCCTGGCCCCCGGCGCTCGAAATCGGACGCCTAGGAGCCACGCTGGCGCCAGGCAAGATTCCCAGGGAATCATCCTGTCGGTGTTTGGACCCGAGGGGGTCCTAGACCAACGAGTAAATGCTGCGTGTCCCTTTCCTGGATGGTTATGCAAGGAGAACATACGGGGGTTTATCCTGGTTCGGACAAAAGAAGGCCCTACGTCCAGCGGGGGAGGGGAGATTTTGTATTTCCTTGCACCGAGGTGCTTGCGTAGGGGTTACAAGCTTGCGAGAGAGGGTGGTGAGCCCAGGTCTCAAAGAGGAGAAAAAGAAATACAAGATGATTGCTTGAGATGTTGATCGCTATCTTGTGTATGGCTTGTCGTCCGTTGTCTTCTCCAGAGCCCTGGCCTACCCTTTTATAGGACGAGAGGAGGCCAGGGCGACGGATGCCTTGAGATGATGTTTTGTCGATCACTGTTGAGGTGGCTGTAGCGACGTGCCCTAGAAATGGGAGGCCATCCCTGGACACCATGGTGTTACAGAGGACGGGACGCCGAAATGACCCGGAGTGCCATGCCATGCCGTCCTCCCTTCCCTGTTGAGTCGTGCCGGGCGTCGTGGCCGGGTCGAGGGCGAACGGATAAGTCCGAATCCCTGGAATCGTGGCATACAGACTTTGTCGTATTTTCCCTCGAGGGTTACTAGTGTCGCACAGTGCACGGTAAGGTGGGTACAGTGACAGTTTTCACCTCTCATCACGGAATGGGCGGTAAAACAGTGACGACTGGTACTGGCATTGTTCCCACGTCGACCACGCTCGCAGCCATGCCGGTAGGTGGTAGTAGGTAATTGCATTAAATGCTAGGGCTTTTGTCCTGGGGTAGGTAAAGAGAGGGGGTCGAGCGCCTCGACCCGGGCTCACGCGAGTCGGAGTGCGGTCGAGGCGTTTTGTCGTGCGGGACGGGGTGCGGTCGAGGCCTCCCGTCGAGGGGGCCTCGCACGAGTCGGAGATGGGATGCGGTCGAGGCATTCCGTCGAGCCGGCCTCGCGCGATACGGACCTTTTCGTGCGGTTTGAGGTGGGTTGCGTTTTGCCGTGATTTAGTCGCTTTTGTTTTTATTATCGTTGAATGTGGGTACCCCTATACTATTGGTACCGACAGTAGCCCCCGAGCCTTTAGGTGAGTGTGTGATCACTCTCCTAAATGCTTTTTTGCTGATGAACGGGAGTCATAGCCCTGTCGACTTCTTTAACGGGGGCGTGCGAGCGCTCCCGGGACTTCTCCGGTGGGGGTGCGCGAGCACACCCGCCGGGTATAGCCCCCGAGGCCTCGGTGGAGTTTTGAGAAAACTCCTCCGAGGTCTTTTTTATGTTTTAAGGAGTAGTTGTTGCGGCCGAGCCCCCGAGCCTCGCGCGCACGAGGTCGATCGGGGTCCCTGTCATCTTTTATCGTGCGGCCCTCACGCCCCTCCTGCGGAGAGGAGGAGGAGGGGTGGGGAACGTCGTACTACCGCGTTTGGGCGAGTCCCGACGATCTCCGGTGAGCTGCTAGCGGGTAGATTCGAGTGAGAGTCCGTGCTCCAGTCGTTAGGAGTCGGCTTGTGGCCCGGAGGCGCTCTTCAAGAATGCCAAGGAGTGGTCGTGTGGATGTCGGTTCCCTGCGACAGGATCTGAGGGCTCGGTGCCTCCCCCAAGGGGATTCCTACTCCGACCTCATCCTTTGGCCTCGAATACGTCTTGGGGTGCCTCGAGAGCGTGGCTCGAGCCCTGGCCATGTATGGGCGCATCCCTGGTCGTCCCTCGCTCTGTCGCTCGAGGGCAGTTGTCGAACCCAGGTCGAGGGCCAGCTTTCGTCCTCTCGAGACTTATAGTGGGCTCGGAGCCCGTTATGGGTATCTGGGAATATATGTCCGTGGATCTCGCCCTGCCCATTAGCCAGGCGCGCCTTTTTAGGGCGAGATCGGCGCGGTAGTGGGCAACGTGGCGTTCGGTTATGGCGTGGGGGACGGCCACGTGCCCTGCTCCTATAAGTCGTGGGGGACGGTTAGGTGAGCGCATTTAATGTGGGAAACTGTTCCTACCTTTTCGCGTGGCCGTTGGACTTCCTCCAGGCATATAAAGGCAAGACCTAGGGGTCTGCGTTCCCCACTGGTTCCTTGCGCCCTTGCCATCCCCTAGCCTCAGAAAACCCTTGCCCTCTTGCGCTCTCCGCCTACACCGCCGCCGCCACCTCCCCCTTCGCTCACGCCCCTCCCGACAGCGTCGATGGCCGGAAAGAGTCAAATTCTCCCTGCGACGACTGAGCCGCTTCCTCGGTGATGGAGAGGAAGTTAGAAGAGTTGGTCGAGGACGGGCTGCTGCGGCCGAGGACAAGCCAGTTGCGCCCGGAGTGGATCGCGCCGCCGCCAGCCCACCGGGAGCCGGTGCCCCCTGAAGGGTACGTGGTGAGCTTCGTCTGCTTCCACGAGCGGGGGTTCGGCGTCCCCGCATCTGTCTTCATGCGCGCGCTCCTCTACTACTACTGGGTGGAGCTCCATCACCTTGCCCCCAATGCCGTCGCACAGGCCGCCATCTTTGCGGCGGTCTGTGAGGGCTACCTCGGGGTGGAGCCGCAGTGGAACCTGTGGCTTCACCTCTTCAAGGGTGAGCTCTTCGCCAAGAGAGCGGGGGAGAAGGGAGTCCTATGCGCGGCGCGAGTGGGGAGCTGCGTCCTGCAGTTGAGGTCGAGCCGGGTGGACCAGTACATCCCGGCTCGCCTCATCTCCTCGAACAGCGGGTGGCATGAGGGCTGGTTCTACCTCCGCAACGACGGCAACCAGTTGCCAAAGTACACCGGCCGCGTGCTGACCGCCCGGGAGGACCGCTGGGCGTATGGAGTGCCGGAGGTCGAGAAGCCACGCCTGGACCCGCTGCTGGCGGCGCTGCAGCAGCTTCGCCTTCGAGGCTTGATGGCAGCGGCGGTGGCAACAGCGTTCCACCGCCGTAGGGTAATGCCGCTGTGCCAGCGTCGCCTGCGTCTCGACCAAATGACTCCGGAGGCATCTCTGGAGGGGAGCCGGATGTCCCATGAGTCCCTGTCCCTCGAGGAGGTACTCCGTCGAGCTCGCCGGATGGTCGGGACTTTCAAGACGGAGGAGGTCGACCGGGTCCCCATGAGGCCCACCGAGGGGTTCGAGCCCGTGGTAAGTGTCTTTGAGTTGATACGCTTGTTTGGTTTTGTTCGTTTTTTGGATTCCCCTAATCTGGCTGAGGCCGGCGTGCAGGACTTGTCGGCGCTGCGGGAGACGCGGCCGCCGGTCCCAGAGGACCGACCCGCCCGTGAGGCTCGACGGCTGCATGCCTCGAAGCAGAAGCAGGTCAAGGAGTCGACCAAGAAGCGGGCGGCCCGCAAGGCCAGGGAGGCGGAGGCGCGGAAGAAGCTCCGGCGCCAACAAGCCATCGAAGGAGTTCCTCTGGCGCCGTCGCCTTCTGAGACAATCTCGGGGGAGGACGATGACAGCAGCGGCGAGGACGATGACGCCCTGTCGCGGTATGATGCCGCGACTGGGCTGGGGGGCCTCCCTGATATCCGCCCCCTGCTGGAGCCCATCGGGGGATCATCCTCCTCCGTCGTCGTGGTCGAGGAGGTCGAGGAGGACGAGGAGGAAGAGGAGAAGAAGAAGGAGAAGAAGGAGAAGAAGGAGGCGGGCCCCTCGATGGGAGGGGCCGCCTTGCCCCCGGACCCGGCGAGAGGGGTTGACGGGGATGCCTGCCTCAGCCCAGGCCCCGCAAACTCGGGCGGGGGCCGGGACGGTGGTGCCGACATCGTCATCGGCGGCGCCATCGGCGGGCGTAAGAACCCGAGGCCAGCTGGCCTCGGAGGCGCAGAAAGCGCGTAGCGGCGCGCCGACGAGGGCCCCGCGGAGCGCCCGGTCTGCTGGTGGGGCCGCCTCGAGGCCGCCGCCCGCCGCCTCGGAAGGCTCGGACCGCGCGGGGTCGAGGCCTTTGGTGCCAATTTCCGGGTGAGTATTCATGCTTAGTGGCTTTGCCTCTCTCCGGATTCGTCGGCTGATCTTGCACTTTACTTCACAGGTTGAAGCGGAAGGCGGAGCTCATGGGGCCTACCCCCGTGAAGTCACTATGGGCCAGTGCCGTTGTCCTCAACCGGACGGCGGAGCAGGACGCGGCCTGGGTCCGCGAGGTCAAGGCCGCGAAGGGGCGCCTGCGACAGCAGCAGGAGGTTGCAAGCGCTACGGCGGTCGCTGGCCCCGACCCTGCCGTGGCGAGGTCCGACCCGGTGAGGGCGGTGGCGCCCGGTCCGGTCGAGGCCGAGGCGGGTGAAGCACCTGTTGGTGGCGTGGAGCGGGCGGGTGCCGACGTAACCATGGAGGAGGTTGCGTCGGCACCGGGACAGGAGGTGGCATCGGCGAGGGGACCGCTGCCGCAGCAAGACCTGCTGGTGCGGCCGGTGGGTACGGTGGAGAGCGAGGCCGTCGAGCTCCCTGCCGGGGCTCCAGAAGAAGGGGCGCCAGAGGTTGAGGCGCCGGCTCCGGGAGCGCCGTCGGTCGAGGCACCGGCTCCTGAGCCGCCGACGGTTGAGGCGGCGGCTCCGGAGACGTCGTCAGCCGAGGTGCCGGCTCCGGGGGCACCGGCAACCGAGGGGCCGGCCACCGCAGAAGGGCAGGCGCCCGTGGTCCTTACTCTCGATGACACCCCCCTGGACAAAGGGAAACAAGCGATGGGGGTCGAGGGGGGCGAGGCCACGGATCAGGCCGGTGCCTCGACGGCCGCTGGGGCCGCGGGCGCCACGGTCGAGGCCGGCCCTTCGGCGGGACCGGGAGACGCCCCGGCCGCGTCGTCGTCGTCGTGGCCCGACATCACCGCGCTGGCGATAGCGCGGGCCGAGGAGGAGATTCCGAGGTGGGGAGGGCCGTCCCTTCAGTTCAGGGACGCTGCGAACCCCGACGCCGAGCCCATCTTCACCCTGAATGACAGGGATGAAGTGCACCGCTGGCAGTACCTCGAGGGCGTCCGCCGGCACCTCGATCGGATACTCAACGTGGCGTCCAGCGCCGTCTCGTGGGGTATACGGGATGCCACCGAGGTACGATCGATCCATTAGCTTTTTTCGTGGCTCTTAGTGTCTTTTTTCCTTGGTTTCTTTATCTTCTTGGTCTCTTTTGAATCATGGCTAGGAGCTGAAGGAGTACTCCCGCCGCAAGTCGCTCTTCATCCGGAATGAGAGCGGCGTGTGGGCGGCGCTGTCCCAGCAACGGGCCTTGGTCGAGGAGGCCCAGAAAAGGCTTTTCGATCGGACCGCTGAGATGGCGGAGCTGCGTACCGCCTACTTGACGGTGAAAGAGGAGGCGATACAAGCTTGGGCGGCCGAAGCTGTGATGCGCACCGAGGTGGACAAAGCCCGAGAAGAGGCTGCCTAGGCTCGCAGGGACCTCGAGCCCCTGTCGGCACGGGTGAAGGAGCTCGAGGAGGACGTCTCCCAGGTCGGCCGTCAACGTGACCTCCTCAACGTCCAAATAGGGCAGGTTACGGCCCGTTTTAGTGCGCTGAAGGACGAGGTCACGGTGCTGAATGAGGCTGTCCAAGAAAGGGACACGGCACTCTAGACCGCCTATCAGGAGATCAAGGCGCTGAAGGCGACCATTCATGATAAGGACGGTGCCCTCCTGAGGCTCGAGCAGACGTGCGGGGGGCTCCGTGACGAGGTCGTGGGTTTGAAGACTCACATCGAGGGTAAGTGTGACTGTTGTAGTCATGACGTCGAGGCATCGTGTTAGGTATTAATTTGTCTTGTCGTGTTCCAGAGCTGGAGAGTGAGAACCGGGAGGCCCACTCGTCAGCCAACTCCCTGCAGAGCCTCCTCGAAGCCGAGACCCGGAGGACCCAACTGCTCGAGGGCGCGATCACCACCGTGTGTGATGGTCTGGGGGTCGAGCCCGACGCCGACACCGGAGAAGATGCTCCAGGGAACTCCTTCATCCGTCGGATGGCGGCGCTGGGTCACCTTGCCCAGGAGAAGATACGGGACAGCCTCCACCACGGCGTGAAGAGGGCGCTGGCCGTCGTCCGCTCAGGGTTTGTGTTCGACATGGAGCTTGTCGCCGACGGCTTCATCACGGACCCGGATCAGACGGACGAAGATAATGAGAACGCCTGCCTAGAGCTGATTGACGCCGCGGAGGGGCCTGGGAGTCGTCTGGCCTCGCTCTTTGAACCCGAGGTGGTCCCGCCTGCCGACGATGAAGGCCTGTGAGCCAGATCTGGGCGCAGAGGCCCATGTAATAAGTTAGTTATTTTAAATTTTGGTCGTGGTGGCCTTGGAGGCCCTAAGAACTCGAAACATAAACCAGTTTGTGGTTAATTTAATTTTATTCGAGCTTTTCTTCCCTTTATGGCTTGGATTGCTTTCTCGTACGATTTACTTAGCACGCAGTCGCGCCCTTTGGCGTAGGGGAGCGAGTGGAGGTACTGTAGCCTAGGAGGCGTAGGTGGTCTCGCGGCTCGACTGCCTTCGAGCTTTAGGGTGCCCTTGCGGCCTCGCAGATCATGTGAGATCCTAATCTAAGCGACGGGGGGTGAACTCCTTTTTAAGGTTATGAACCGTTATTAGATCTGCTTTAGCGTGCGGTCGCGTCCCTAGACGGCGCGAGTACTGTAGCCTCGGAGGCGTAGGCGATCTCCTGGCTCGAGAGCTCTTTCGAGCCTTAGGGTGCTCTTGCGTCGCTTATTGATCTAAGAAGTAGTTCTTGAAGTTTAAAAAAGGAGTGCAAGTTTTTTCGGGGACTGGGGGTTCCCCCTTTGTAGCCCCCGAAGGAGGGTCGATTCTGGGAGTGCAGAGTCGATCCTCCCTTATTGTGTAACAAAAGTTTGGACATTGCTGTATTCTTTATTCATGGAAAGGAAATTACAGAGCCTCGAAGCTTTCTAAGGAAAAAAGCGACGTAGCTGTTCGATGTTCGAAGCGTTGGTGAAGATTTCGCCCTTCTCGTTGGATAGCTTGTAGGTGCCCGGCTTCAGTACTTCTACGATGATGTACAGTCCTTCCCATGGTGGTGTGAGTTTGTGGCGCCCCTTGGTGTTCTGGTTCCGCCGTAGCACCAAATCGCCGATGTTGCGGTCACGCTTGCGAACATGTCTGTCGTGGTAGCGTCGGAGACCCTGCTGGTACCTGGCAGAGTGCAACAGAGCCACATCCTGGGCTTCCTCGAGCTGGTCGAGGGCGTCCTGTCTTGTGGCATCGTTATTTTTTTCGCTGTAGGCCTTCAACCTTGGGGATCCGTATTCTATATCAGTTGGGAGCATTGCCTCAGACCCATAGACTAAGAAGAACGGAGTGAACCCCGTGGCTCGACTCGGCCTTGTTCTTAGGCTCCACAGGACCGAGGGCAGCTCGGCGGCCCATCTCTTGCCATGTTTGTTTAGCTTGTCAAAGATTCTGGGTTTCAGGCCTTGTAGGAGCATGCCATTAGCACGTTCTACTTGGCCATTTGTTTTTGGGTGAGCCACGGCTGACCAGAGCACATGGCTGACCAGAGCACACGGATCTGGTTTGGTCTCGCCGTTGTACTTGGCAAGAGTCGTGGGAGGACGAAACCGCGCCGGGAGTATGGTTTCACGGATAGCCTTGCTGAAGACCCGTGGGCCCGGAGGCTCGGGTGAAGGGCTACGATCCTCCGAGCTGTCGTAACGCCCGCCCCTGTGCACGTGGTAGCCTCGAGCCACGCCGTCACCGTGCTTGCGCGTGCGGCGCTCGACGATGTTGCCACGGGTGTCTCGAGGCCCACGGTCGTGAGCGATGGGCTCAGGGGCGAGAGCCATCCGGATCCGTCGGGCAGGTTCGGGATGAACCGAGGCCTCTCTCTCCTGTCGGGAGGGCTCTGCGAGCCGCTCCGAGGCGGGCTCGCGTCGCCTCGAGGCAGAGCTCTCGGCCTGCTGCAGGGCAACGGTCTCGAGGAGTTCTCGGATCTCATCTCGAGCCCGGCGGGCGTCGGGGTTTGACGGCTCGGGCATGTTGCGGAGGAGCATGGCGGCGGTGACGACGTTCTGGCTGGCTCGAGCGAAAACCGGGGGGTCGGCCGCTCGGTCCTCGTCGATGCGACGGTTGACGTCGCGAGCTCTCTCGCGAGCTCTCCCGCCAAGTGCGCGTTCCGCGCGCTCACGCTCGAGGGTTTGTTGAAGTAGATGCAGGTTCTCTCGTTCCTCGTTGAGCCTCTCCTGCAACTCGCGGATTTGCTCGAGCTGCATTCCTTGGTCCGCAAGGATTTGAGCCTCGTCCCGCTCGGCAGGGAGCTCGACATGAGGGGGCGTGTGCCTTCCTTCGACCGGCTCTTCTTCCTGCGATTCCGACGTGCTTTCAACGTCGACGTTGAAGCACTCGCGGGTCGGATCGTAGGTGTCATCAGCCGAGTCGGAGTCAGGAGCGCCAAAGTAATAGTATGATGGGGGAATGTGTGGCCGTTGCAAATCGTTACTGGGGTTGTGATGTTGGAAAGCTGTCGCACGGTGTTCTGTTTCTGGTGTCTCCGTAGAGTCCCGATAATCAGAAGCCGGCGTGGACGCGACGAGGTCCAGGGTGGAGCGTAGATGGTGCCCGGGGAGTTCCTCATAAGCACTCATGCAAGTGCTCACGGAAGAAGCATACACCCGGACAGCCGAATCTAGCCCAAACGGGAACGGCGAAGGAGATGTGGCTGTCCACACCGGAGCGGGTGCTCCGGACAGTGGCGTCTCACCGGACGGGGGAGCGGCGGGGTTCTCCGTCGGCATGTTACCCTTGACCAAGCCTATCCTCCCCAGACCTTCTATGAGGAGGTCTAGGTCGGCGTCCGGCTGGGGGGTGCCGGACCGGGGGATCCCTTCACCCTCCGCGAGAAGAAGACGGTGGTTGCGTCGGGCTCGTCGTCGTCGGGCAGCTCACGCTTGCCTGGAACGATGGTACCGGCGGATTGCTCCCCCGGGCTGGGAGAGCTCGTAATCCTCGTCGGTTGGGTGCCTAGGTGGGAGTAGGACCATGTCATAGCCATAGCCGAGCGACATGAACTCCAAACTTCCGAACCAGATCACCGTGGCCAACGGGATAGGACGATTGGGGTCAGCCATTCAGGAAAAAGGCGGGAAAACAATGCCGGCACGCAGCGGTACCCCTACCTGGCGCGCCAACTGTCGGTGTTTGGACCCGAGGGGGTCCTAGACCAACGAGTAAATGCTGCGTGTCCCTTTCCTGGATGGTTATGCAAGGAGAACACACGGGGGTTTATCCTGGTTCGGGCAAAAGAAGGCCCTACGTCCAGCGAGGGAGGGGAGATTTTGTATTTCCTTGCACCGAGGTGCTTGCGTAGGGGTTACAAGCTTGCGAGAGAGGGTGGTGAGCCCAGGTCTCAAAGAGGAGAAAAAGAAATACAAGATGATTGCTTGAGATGTTGATCGCTATCTTGTGTATGGCTTGTCGTCCGTTGTCTTCTCCAGAGCCCTGGCCTACCCTTTTATAGGAC
Source organism: Saccharum hybrid cultivar R570 (assembly GCA_038087645.1). Lineage (NCBI taxonomy): Eukaryota > Viridiplantae > Streptophyta > Magnoliopsida > Poales > Poaceae > Saccharum > Saccharum hybrid cultivar. The sequence continues at coordinate 3,381,505 of JAQSUU010000254.1, read as the reverse complement.
GAAAGGAGGCCAGGGCGACGGATGCCTTGAGATGATGTTTTGTCGATCACTGTTGAGGTGGCTGTAGCGACGTGCCCTAGAAATGGGAGGCCATCCCTGGACACCATGGTGTTACAGAGGACGGGACGCCGAAATGACCCAGAGTCCCATGCCATGCCGTCCTCCCTTCCCTGTTGAGTCGTGCCGGGCATCGAGGCCGGGTCGAGGCCGGGTCGAGGGCGAACGGATAAGTCTGAATCCCTGGAATCGTGGTGTACGGACTTTGTCGTATTCTCCCTCGAGGGTTACTAGTGTCGCACAGTGCACGGTAAGGTGGGTACAGTGACAGTTTTCACCTCCCATCACGGAATGGGCGGTAAAACAGTGACGACTGGTACTGGCATTGTTCCCACGTCGACCACGCTCGCAGCCATGCCGGTAGGTGGTAGTAGGTAATTGCATTAAATGCTAGGGCTTTTGTCCTGGGGTAGGTAAAGAGAGGGGGTCGAGCGCCTCGACCCGGGCTCACGCGAGTCGGAGTGCGGTCGAGGCGTTTTGTCGTGCGGGACGGGGTGCGGTCGAGGCCTCCCGTCGAGGGGGCCTCGCACGAGTCGGAGATGGGATGCGGTCGAGGCATTCCGTCGAGCCGGCCTCGCGCGAGACGGACCTTTTCGTGCGGTTTGAGGTGGGTTGCGTTTTGCCGTGATTTAGTCGCTTTTGTTTTTATTATCGTTGAATGTGGATACCCCTATACTATTGGTACTGACACATCCAAACAGTCCCTTACAGTCTCAAACCAACCGTTCATGCCAACGTAGCGAAACACCCTCCTCTGCGTGGATGTTGATCATTCGAGAACTATTCTCGGTGGCAAATGAATCCAGTGGTTCATACCAACAAAGTTCCCATCGAGATCAAAAAACACTGCCCCTGACCACTCTCGGAGCACTTGTTAGCATCGGAGAGCACAAGCCAATCTTTATCTCTGCCATATGAAAGTAACCCGGCTGTTACTACTAAATTCCCAGATAAATCACACGCTACAGAAACTATCCTCTCCCCCTTCTCGTGGGGCATGAATTCCATCCCATGATCGAGACGTACACAACAAACATCAAGGGAGGATTTGACTTCGACAACAGCAAGCTCACACTCAGAATCGTGTTCTTCCGGATGTCCCACGGCGACAGCATTTCCTTCAGTGTACTTCAATCTTAATTTCCATATTGTTGCGCTGTAAATCCTTATCCAAATCTCCTGATGTCACGAACCTTGTGGCATTGCTCCGGCGTTCTATGGCTATGCCACAGAATTGTAGACTTAGTATTCTACATCCATTGGTCGTCTAAACAAGTAAGGCAACACTTCTTGACAGGTTTGATGCAACTTCTTCGCTCGGCTGGCTCCAAATACCCTGATTGTTCCCAGTTAAGTCACAACTGTAGCCTCGTTTGTTATTGTTTGAGAATTGTGTGACATCATCATCACCCATCTTGCTTGGTAACATCTTGGTCCGGTGGAGTAGGGGCGTACGATGTTGGTAGCAGGCACGGCGCCACGGCGACATTCGGTGCAAAGGGGAAGGAGGAGCCAAAGTCCGGAGCAGGTCGGACCTCGCCATGGATGTAGAGGAGGAGTGGCTTCGTCGGAGATGGTCAGATGGAGCTGGCGGCCTCGTTGCCTAGGGTTCTGGCGATGTGGCGAAGCTTTGGCGGTGCGTGGTGAAGAGGCAAAGGTGCTGAGGGAGGAGATCGAGAAGGGGAGGGTGGAGGCGAGCAAGGCCATCGGCGCGCAGCGCAATCGAGATGAGGCGAGGTGGTGGCACGCCACGGTGGGACAAGGGACTGTCGCTGCAGGATCTGATGGAGGCCTACTTCTTGTCTAGATCCGGTGGGAAGGTGGAGGTTGGGGATGGAGGAGGCTGCTGTGAAACCCTAGCTATTCTACAATGGATCACGCGAGGAAGGGATCAAGAGTAATTAAATTAAATAAATAATCATTATGCACCCTATTCTAACGGACTTGCTACCATCTGGATGTTTGAACTGGGTGCTAGCGTCCGGACGGTGCCCGCACAGGGAGCGAGCGAGCGCCTATCGGGCTTGCGAGCGAGCACACCGGTAGTGGGCTCACGCCACCCTGAACATCGCCCGCACCGCCAGCCGCTTCCCAGGCGAATCCCATACGCAATATCCGATCTACTTTTAAAACATCTAGATACAATAGTTGCAACATACAAAAGAAGATAGATGAAACACTTGAAACAAGTGTCTGAAACACTTGTGAAAAAGCGTCTAAAAAGCATTTGAAAACCATTGCAAATATATGCAACATTCAGTTGAAACACTTGCAAACATACGTATGAAACACATGAAAACACTTGAATCATATGCTTGCAACATGCATGTATATGCAACATCTAGATCTATTTTTGTAACATCCAGATAAAACACTTGTAACATATGTCTAGAACAGATGAAATATTTGAAACATATACTTTGAATCATACTCCGTACGTGTATAGCCATTAAAACATGTGTAACATCCCGATCTACTTTTGCAACATCGATATACAACACTTGCAACATACCTCTGAAACATTTGAAACACTTGAAATATACTCTTGCAACATGTGGTTTTTACCCTTCTTTCGTACGACGCAACACAGAGCGGGGGAATGGCCGATTCTCGAAATCTGCATCGTGGCCACCATCATCGTAGCCACTGCAGGGCAAGTCGTCCCTGCTGGGGGAGTCACCCCTACCCGATCTCGTACACATCATTGCTAGAGATTGGTCACCGCTCCTAGCACGAGCTGCCGCCAGAGAGGGACATAAGCGAGCGGGGGCGCGATGTAGAATGGAAATCACACACATCAGTCGGTGAGCACGGTGGAAAGGGAAGAAGCCGCGGGGCGGCGCTCAAGTGTGGTGGGGAGGAAGGATGAAGGCTGGTGGGCGTCCGGGCGCAGTGAAGAACGCCAAGTCGGAGGGGTCACCATGGACCATGCCGTGGCGGCGAGGAGAACTCGATGAGTGGAGAGTATGGTTTTGATCTTGTTTTTAGAGTTGATTGGCTGAACAATTCTTAGTTAAGCGAGCGCAGTGGACTGTTGGCCCGTTCAGACTGTTCAGGTTAGCGCTGCGGCCCACCAACGGAGGCGTCCGGACGATCGAACGCCCGAGCCTAAGCATTTCCACTAAACTAAACCAGAGAGAGCCTCCACACGAGAGGGAGGAGAACGTGCTAATAATAATTGTTGTTCGCTCCTAATTCACGCGTGTCTGAAGGTTGATGGAGCCTCCACATGAGAGGGAGCGTTGAAACATAAACTGAAATTATCCATTTTGACCATCGACTTAAACATCTAGGTTGAATTATTTGGGGCATGCAACTGAATGATAAGACACATATTTCAGTCATTCAATGTGACACAGATCACTGGACACCGGAGACAAGTACTCCCTCTGTCCCTAAATATTTATCGTTTACTCTTTCTAAGAAACAATTTTGATTAAATATATATTAAAAAATATTAATATGCATAGTACATAATTAGTATCATTGGAAAGATCTTTGAATCTAATTTTTTAATAAATTTATTTGGAGATACAAATACTGTACGTATTTTCTATAAATTGAGTGAAACTTGTGGCGCACACACCTACGGCGACAAATATAAAAAGACGGAGGGAGCAGCGAGCACGGGCATCTAAAAAAAGTTCAGGCTACACAGCAAAGTTCAGTTCAGGGTACCGTTACCATCCAGGTTCAGGATGACATTAGTATCTCAAGCGAGCAAATGTGCTGCTGCTTCAGGTTCTTTCTTTCAGACACGGGAAACCAGACTTGAATGAACTAGACAAAAGTTACGAAGCACTGTTACCCTTTATTCAGACCAGGCAGCGATGGCTCAGGTGTTGGGGCTACAAAAGCTACGAAGATTTAACAGCCGTGTCATCCCATCCTCACCTCACCTCTAGCGGATCACCGAATCGCGAGTTCGAGAAAAGCAGCGTGCGTTTCTAAAGAAGCGCATCGAGAAAATCGCAGTGTTCTTCACATAGAGGAAGGGCATCTGGAAGCCTGGGGTTGAAAGAGGTGCCCCCAAATCTTTTGCATCAGTAGACAAGGCACATATTCCTCTCATTCAGCGCCGACAGCCCGACACAGATCACTGGACACCAGAGACAGAGTGAGCACGGGCAAAAAGTTCAGGCTACCGTTATCATCCCCGGTTCCAGGACAACACACTGTCTCCAGCAAATATTCCCTCTGTCTCTTAATGTTTGTCTCTAAAAACCGTGTTTCCCTCACAGACACGCTTTCCGGACGACTAACGTTAAGGGACGGAGTAGTATGCTGCTTCTTCAGGTTCTTTCTTTTTTCCTTCACACAGGGGGAAATTAAACCAGACCTCGCACTGTTTTATTCAGAACAGACAGTGGTTCAGGAGCTGGGGTACATCATAGTATACTTAATGCGTACAGTAAGCTTATTGCAGCTACAAGCCTACAGGATTACAACTGCAACCAACGCCACGTTCAGTCTGGTCCATAAGTGGGACAAAGGAGACTTCAGAGTTAGAAGCTTCAAGGCCACTGTGACAACAGAACGGCAACGCTGCGCACGCGTTTGAAAACTTCAATGAGCACCATACCTACACCCTACCTCCTCCGGGTCAGGGCTTGGCCCTCGTTTAGATTGGGAAAAAATTTCAACCCGATGAATAGTACCACTTTCGTCTTATTTGACAAATATTGTCCAATCATGGACCAACTAGGCTCAAAAGATTCATCTCGTGATTTACAACTAAACTGTGTAATTAGTTATTTTTTTTACCTACATTTAATACTCCATGCAAGCGGTTAAAAATTGATGTGATGGAGAGAGAGTGAAAAAACTTGGAATTTTGATGTCATCGGGGTTGAGATCCTTGATGAAGTTCTGGCGGCTCATGGGGTTCATGACCACCGGCGGGCCCACGGTGCCACCACTCCTTGTCCGCCACCGTCCTCTGCCTTGTAACTGCTCACCATGTAAGTAACACGGATGTTAACGTGAGGATTATTGAGGTGCTTTGCGGTGATAACTTGAGGTCATCAGTTGACCGATGACCCTTACCTCCAAAAACCTTCTTCTGTGCCACCAGGACATCGGAAGCATACGCGAACGCGAAGCAAGCAGCTACACCGGCGATGATGTACTTGGCCGACATTGCTGAAACTGCATACTCCGTTTCGTAACGTACAGGGAAGAAAGCTCGCTGGTTCAGGCCTATCGGCCGCTCGAGAGCCGACGAGCCTGTCGGCATTCCAAAAGCCGATAGGACCTGTCGGCCCTCCCGCTGCCGACAGGTTCCCTAGTGCCCGGCTGAATGCTATATCGAATTTTTGTATAACAACTTATAAACTTGCAATTATTCATTAAAAAAAATCCATCCGCATGTATGTGCCCCATCCCCATGTAGGCGTGCTTTGACACTGCAAACAGAGGATGCCCTGTGCGTTGTGATGCAAATTTTGCACTTGCACAAAGAGGAGGCTCGAAATTTAACTTATTCCATCCATCAGGATTCAGGAAGCTAGAAAGCTTGTTTAGCCTACAACTACTCTGCCTGCCAGTCGCGGCAGCGGGCCAGAGGACACAGCAAGCCACACGGCCACCGCGCTCATCACTTGGCGCCGGCGTCAGCGTCGGCCACGTCCACGGTGCCGACGGCGGGCCTCTCGACGTCCTCCATGTCCTCCTCGCGGACCAACACCGCCTGGTCCAGCACCGACGGCCCGGCCCGGCCTGCCCGCGCGCGCCGCCGCCGTCGGCTCCGTTAATCCCGTTCTTCCCGTCGCCCCCGCCGGACGCCTCGTCGGCCCGGACGAAGACGCCTATCTCCTGGTCGGGCACCCACGCGTCCTCGGCGCCGGCGGCGTCGCTGTCGCCCACGCCGCGCAGCGCTTCGGACGCGTCGGCCGCGACCAGCATCGCGGAGCGGTTCCCTGGACCACCTCCACGTAACCACGTTCTTGCGGTTCTGCGCCGCCGTGGCGGCCGTCGCGTCGGCGTCGCCGTGGCCCTCCCGCTCCCGCTCGGCAGTGCTGTGGGAGAAGCTCTGCACTGCTCCTCCGCGCCTGCGAAAGATCGACGCCGACATGTCTGTCACTGCCACTGGTGACAGTATGAACTAGGTGCTGCCTGCCACTGGCAAGAAAGGTTGCAAAGACGCAAGCAAGATCCTAGGCAAAAACAGAGTCTGTGGGCTAATCGAGACGCCTCCATGGAGCGCCAACCTAGAATGAATACATCCGGCCATCCCGGGAGGAGAGGTGCCTTGTTACCTGCAGCAGGAGCCGGAGGAGAGAACGGCGAGCCCACCCTGCCCGGCCGCACGGCGGCCAGCGACGGCGGCGGCGAGAGCTCTCGTGGCCATGGACAAGCTGGCAGCTGCTGTGTATACTGAGCACAGACTTTTGATCGGCAAAGGAACGGACCGGGGAGCACGCAGGAGCTGTCCGTACAGGCGTACAGTCCTTTTAACTTTGCTCTCAATGCTGCGTGCGGGCGGCGACGTGTGCAGACTGCAGAGTGCCGGGGTGGTGGGCAATGGCGGCGTGGCAGTTTATAGGGCGCGGGCGGCGGCGCAGCCGCGCAGGCGTGTGCTGCTCTGCTGGGTCGGTGCAAGAAACAGAGAGGGGCGAGGGAAGGAGACCTAGGCGACGCCGCTGGCTGCGTGCCACCGTCCACCCGCTCTCTGCAAATCAAGTCAGCGAATCTGCGCTGTTTTATACGGAGTATCTCTCTCCATATATCCCAGGGCTTCTTCTTGTTCCACTAGCAGTCAATTCTATAAAAAGTACTAACATTTATAACGCTAAAAAGTTATTTAATTGCTTATAGTATTTTTATATATTTTTTCCAGAATAAAAAATCCTATTACTTTTTAGAGGAGCCTAACTTTTAATTTAATTAAATAATAAAACATAAGTATCATGATTGTAAAATATATTTAGTAATTCCTTGATCCGAGCGTCTGCCTTACTGCTCAGGCGCAAGGAGAAGCGTCGGGCCTTGGCGCGGAAGCCCTCTGACTTCGTCTCTTGCTATGGCTGCGGTGCCCTAATGCAGACGGCGGAGGAGACCGCACCAGGATATGATGCATGTTGCAAGTGTACATTTGAAATGTTTCAGATGCTTTAGAGGTATGTTTCAATTGTTTCATACGGATGTTGCAAAAGTAGATCGGGATATTGCATATGTTGCAATGGTTATATAAGTACGTTGCAAGCGTATGTCTCCAATGTTTCATTTGTTTTTTCAGAGGTACGTTGCAAGTGTGTTTATCTGGGATGTTGCATATATTTCACACATATGTTGTAAGTGTTTTATCTGGATGTTTGCCTATGTTTGCAATGGTTTTCAATTGTTTTTGTAAGTGTTTCAGATGCATGTTTCAAGTGTTTCATCTGTCTTTTTTTTACGTTGTAAGTGTTGCATCTGAATGTTTTAAAATTAGATAGGGTGTTGCATATGGGATGCACGTGGGAAGCGAGAGGGGGCACGAGCAGTCTCCACGCGGGTGACACAAACACGGTCAAAGCAAAGTCCGGGCTACGCGGGCCCACGAGTGGTCGTGCGAAATGGAGGAGAAACCGACCTGCGGGCGTCCAGACGCGAGCGTCGGTCAGAACGTTCCTAGCGCTAGAATGACGAATATATTTTTATAATAAACTTATTTAGAGATTGATACTATTTTCTACATATTCTAGATAGATTCTTCGTAAAGCAAGATGTGTATTTATTTTGAGTGCAATGAGTAGTAGTAAATATGTGGAAGACATAATATTGATATTTGTTTTTGTATAAACCTGTCTAAACCTAATAAAATTTGATTATTTGACTCATTGCTGCTAAGTTTAAGAAAGTTTGACTTGTCTTAACCTAGCATTGTATTTTTTTCTTTTTGGGAGTAAATTCTTTCTAGGATACGACGAATATCAGATGATTCCAGTCACGCACGCCTCACCCGTGTCATCCCCCCTAGTCACCTAGTAGCAGATCACCGAATCCTGAGTTCGAGAAAGCAGCGTGCGTTTCTGAATGACTCAATGACACGCTGACATGCGTGCGCGTCACTGAAGAAGCGCATCAAGAAAACGCAGTGTTGTTGCAACGCAAAAGAGGTGGCTACTGCCTACTGAAACTCTCAGTAGCTTCTTCACGTAACGCGTACTCTCTCTACTCACCAGAGAAGGGCATGTGGAAGGTTTGAGTTTCAAAGAGATGGGCCCAGACTTTCGCTTCAGTAGACAAGGCACATATCCAGTCATTCAGCGCGACACAGATCACTGGAATGAGCAGTAAATACATATTGGACAAAAAAAAAGGAAAAAATTTACTTCACCCCCTCAACTATTTATGATAGTCTACTTGACCGCCTGACCTATAAAACCATGTATTATACACCTTAAACTTTGCAAAACCAAGCAAATAACCCCCTGAGACGGTATTAGCAAGCGGTTTTGCTTAGCTGGCATTCCAAGTTAGCCAGCTTTGACACCGTGGCAGCTGGACCCGCCTGTCAGCCTGTTTGGCTTTATCACAATCATCTCCCGGGGGGCTCGCCCTTCGCTACGTCCGGCAACCACCGCCGCTTCAAGAGCGCGCGCGAGTGCATGGTGCCCCCGTCCGTGCCCAGCCATGCAGTGGCTGCGGACGCAGCCGTACCGCTGCCTCCTCCGTAGCCACCGCCACCAGCTCCCTTCCCCTGCCTCGCCGTCTCCCTTTCTTAGCGTGCTCATACAGGTATGCAAGTTGCAACCAAGAAACTTAGGCCTAATAGGATGTTAGAAGGGGTGTTCGGATACTAATAAAAAAACTAATTATAGAACTCGTCTGTAAACTGTGAGATAAATTTATTAAGACTAGTTAACCTGTCATTAGCACATATTTACTGTAGCACAACATTGTCTAATCACAGACTAATTAGGCTTAAAAATTTCGTCTCACAGAATACACGTAATCTATGCAATTAGTTATTTTTTTAGTGTATATTTAATACTCTATACATGTGATAGGGCTTAAAAGTTTTGGGAACAGACAGCTGTGAGCCACGCAAAGCGGCAACCTGCAAAAGCTGAACGAGACGAGACGGCGGCATGGCGCTAAAGGGAGGGGTAACTGGGTAAGGCAGAGAGATGCTGGTACTCCGTACGTAGCTGGTCTACGGGATCGGCGAGCTGCACGCCTGCACCCGTCCTTCGTGCGCGAGGAGTCGTCCTCTGCCACTGCCACTAGCTGCACCCGTCGTTCGTGTGCGAGGAGGATGAGTGCGCCGAGGTGCCGGTGGTGCCGTTCGAGGGAATCGACGACGGCGGTGTGCGGAGGGTAGGGGTGCGGAGGACAGTGCGGACCATGTGGCAAGCCTACCTGCCAAAATAGCATTAGCAGGCTCCTGCAGACACCTGCATGCCTCATGCGGGCTCAACTGGGGCAGCCTGCAAAGCCTGTTGGGTTTAAACACGAGAACTTGCAAGGTCTGCAATCGACGGCCAAGCCTGCAATGCCTGCAACTCCATACCTCCTCGTCGTCGCCGTCCGCCGCAGCCGCGGGAACGGTGGCTTGCCACATGGTCCGCACTGTCCGGACATGCCGTCTCTCGACCGTAGCTGCACATGTACGCACCTGTCGTGGTATGTGGGTGTATGACCTCGTCTTCTCCGGTTGCGATGTCCCAGACTCCGGCCACCATCTTCTACAGAGGTCGGCGGAACATCGTCTAGGACCATGTGTCCTCTACGGCTGTTGCGTGGGGCTTGTTAATTAATCAATTAGCAACTCGTATCTGCATGGGAACGATGAGTCGATCTCTTCTCCTCATCGCCAATAGCGGAAACGAGGAACCGGCAGCTGGGGCAAGAACTTGTCGCTGTACAAAGTGGGCTGTGGCAGGCATCCGCTAGTCTACTAGTCTTCTCCTGCAAAAAGCCTGGCAGGGAAATGTAGGCAACTAATGCAGGTTTATAGGCGCCTGCAGGATAGTCGATTTCCATATGAAGGCCCTGTTCTGCTGGTCATGTTTCGGTTTGTTTCAGCTTGTTTCAGCTTATTCTCTCTCACATAATACTATTGAATCAGCCGAAACCTGCCGACTTTCCTACCTGCCGAACCAGCCCGAAGTTGATGCGGCGGCGTGGTGGGCGCCCGCAGGCTGGCCCGCTTGCATCCTTAGCGGAGGGCCGAGATTCGCACGAGTGTGGCCGCGGCTGTGCCTGTAATTAAGGAGACAAGCCTCGAGCGTTTCGCGGTGGAGCAACGAGGTTCTAGGGCGGCGGCCTGCGACTTCAGGGACGCCGGGGCGGTGCTGCCCTGACCGTGGCTCTGGCAAAGAATAGGACGCGGGGGCAGGCTACGGGGTCCTGCTACTTCCTGTGACCCATCTCTCGCTGGAGCACGTACAGGGACAGGTCGATGAAGCAGAGCACGTACGGCACCGGCGGGACTCACCGCCGCAGGATGCTAGCTCGTCGATGTCGGTGCTAGACAGCCTTGCGGTTGTGCTGGTGCACGGAGGGGCACGCCGAGCTGGTGGCGCACGACGATAGTGCCCTCACGGAGGTGGAGCTCTAGGAGGATACGCCTCTTGGACAGATCACCCTACCAGTCACATTTAAAACACCCATAAATTATTGAACAAAGTTCATTCAGTTCGAAGTGGCAGATTTTGAGTCATCATATCACACTATCCTTAGAAGACCAGCACTTAGCAAATTCATGGCAATACCGCACTACCTATACCTCTTGCTCAAGATGTCAAGACCCCACGGAGTACTTTCCCTCTTAGGTGACTTGAAATGAGCTTTTGATTGTGACATACAAGCAATTCAGATTGCAGCTAAGACACAGGCAGCTAGCGGCAGAGAAGAAATAGCTACCATTGCTTCACAGATGAACCCGGAAGAGCTGGAGATCTTGGCTAAGAAGCCTTGCATCCTTGCACCACCAAAAGAAGCCGATGTGAAGAAAATTGACCTGGGCACTGGTGATCTTGAGAAAACAACGACCATCAGTGCTCACTTCTCAACTAAATAGGAACTCGCGTTCACCAACTTTCTTCGGGACAATAAAGATATCTTCGCTTGGAAGCCGGCTGGCATGCTAGGTGTCCCAAAAGAGTTCACTGAGCACAGAATTGATGTTAATGAAGGTTTCAAGCCAGTCAAGCAACGGCTACAACGATTTTCACCGGACAAGAAGGCAGCAATCAAAAAAGAGATTGCAAAGTTAATGACAGCCGGATTCATAAGAGAAAATTTTCATACAGATTGACTAGCAAATCCCATTTTAATATAAAAAAGAACATGGTAGAATGACACATGTGCGTCGACTACATGGATCTCAACAAGCATTGCCCAAAGGACCTGTTCGGGTTACCCCGGATTGATCAGATTGTTGATTCAACGGCAAGATCTGCCCTGCTATCTTTTCTTATTGCTATTCAGGGTATCATCAGATCACATTAAAGGAAGAAGACCAGAGCAAGACATCTTTCATCACTCCGTTCGGCGTTTACTGCTACAAAACCATATCATTGGGACTCAAGAACGCTGGTGCTACTTACCAAAGAGCTATCCAAACATGTCTCGGTGAGTAGATTGGCAACAACGCAGAGGCCTATGTTGATGATGTCATAGTGAAGACGAAAAACCCGGATACGCTTATCCAAGACTTAAAACAGACCTTCGAAAACTTGAAGTGAAAGTGGAAATTGAACCTGAACAAGTGTGTATTTGGAGTACCATCAGGACAACTACTCGGATTTTTTGTCAGCCATCGAGGAATCGAGGCAAGCTCTAAGCAAATTCGAACCATAATAGAGATGGATCCTCCGCGTAGCATTAAAGATGTACAAAAGTTGACAGGGTGCATGGCAGCACTCAATCGCTTTATTTCTCGACTCGGTGAAAAGGGATTACCCTTCTTCAAGTTATTAAAAAAGACAAGAAAGTTTGAGTGAACAGAGGAGGCTAAGGAGGCTTTCGAAAGCCTAAAGGCATACCTCACCTCCTCACCCGTACTCATGCCTCCAAAGAAGCATGAATACATGATGCTGTATATCACGGCGACTTCTACGGTGGTCAGTGTAGTGATCTTTATAGAGAGAGAAGAAGGACGCGTGTACAAAGTACAACAACCAGTTTACTACATCAGTGAGGTACTATCAAATTCCAAAATCCAGTACTCGCATGTACAAAAACTACTCTACGCCCTCCTGATCACCTCCCGCAAGATACATCACTACTTTGAAAGCCACAAGATTACTGTGGTGACGGACTTTCCACTCGGAGACATCCTGCACAACAGAGATGCAACCGGGCGCATATCTAAGTGGGCAGTTGAACTCAGCTCTCTCAACGTTGATTTCACCCCACGTGAAGCAATCAAGTCCCAAGCGCTTGCTGATTTTGTCGTCAAGTGGATAGAAATCCAACAACCTACGCCAGATGCCATTCTTGACCATTAGAAGATGTACTTCGATGGATCGCTCAAACTAGGTGGAGCTAGCACATGTTTTCTCTTCATCTCTCCAGACGGAAAACAATTCAAATATGTCCTTCAGATATTGTGGCAGGCTACGAACTTAAGTAAGCAGAGCTACCGGATACTCACCTTTTTTCCTAGTCTACGGATCGAAAGTTGTATTACTTGCCGACCTAATCTGGACATCACCAAAGATTGAGCAACATGATGAAGGAGAAGCCGAACATACCCAAAGACTAGAGCTAGACAACACAGAAGAAGTCAAAGTCAACGCTACTTTACAATTTGCTCATTATCTTCAAGGTTTAAGGTGCCACTACAATAAAAGTACCCAACTTCGCTCTGTCCAAGTCGTAGATTTGGTACTTCGAAGAATACAAAAGGCAAATGGATGTCACAAACTACTCAGCCCATGGGTAGGCTCTTTCATCATCGCTAAGGTCACCGGACTAGGAACATATGAGCTAATGACCGAGGACAGGGTACAAGTTAGAAACTCATGGCACATCAGCCAGCTACAAAGATTCTACGCCTAAAAGCACATGACTGATTCTTCCTTAGCGAGAAAACACCATGTAGCCAAGATTCATGATCAAAGTAATAAAGATAATGTTCCTCATCAACACTTGTCTTACTGAGATCAACTTAGCCTATCCCGAGTTGTTTTCACAATGCGGATGAGAGCAAAAGAGTTGAAAATATGCTTGAGCTCGCCTATCCCAAGTCTTTTTAGGCTTGGATGAGAGTAAGAAAACTGACAAGCTAATACTCGACCTATTCTGGGTTGTTTTCATGGCCTAGATGAGTGCCAGATAGTGCTTGCCCTATCTCGAAGTTATTCAACCCAAATAAGAGCAAAAGAGCTGAAAATATGCTTGAGCTCGCCTATCCCAAGTCTTTTCAGGCTCGGATGGGAGTAAGAAAGCTGACAAGCTAACGCTCAACCTATCCTAGGTTGTTTTCATAGCCTAGATGATAGCCAGATAGCGCTCGCCCTATCCCGGAGTTATTCAACCTAGATGAGAGCAAAAGAGCCAAAAAGATGCTTGAGCTTGCCTATCCCAAGTCTTTTCAGGCTCGGAGGAGAGTAAGAAAGCTGACAAGCTAACGTTCGACCTATCCTGGGTTGTTTTCATGGCCTGGATGAGAGCCAGACAGTGCTCGCCCTATCCCGGAGTCATTCTACCCGAATGAGAGCAAAATAACTGAAAAGATGCTTGAGCTTGCCCGATCCCAAGAACTTTTTCAGGCTTGGATGAGAGAACTGACGCTCGCCCTGCCCCAGGTTGTTTTCAACATCAGATGAAGGATAATAAGGCTACTAATCTAAAAGCTCAAGTCACAAATCTTATACGACGCTATGAATATGCACAAAATCTAAGATTGACTACTCAAATAATTCGTCTAAAAGGACAAAACAAGGCGAAGATATCCATGTAGAAAAACAAAAGGAAGCTACATCGAAAGATAAAAAATCTTCATACAAGGCAGCAAAATATATTGTTCTTTACAAAAAAAGTTGGAGTATAAACGTCGATTACAACCAAGTCAAGCATTGTCATCGGGAGAAGAAATGTTGATATTAAGATTCTCAGCAATCTTCCCGGCTAACTCATCGACTTCAGGATCCGCTTCTTGAATGGCATCCAGGTACTCTTGGCTCTCGGCTTCCTCTGAAATCTTTGACAAAGGAACCTCTGAAGCAAGAACCCGAACCTAGGCCAGAACGTTGCAAGTGCAGAGCTGGGCGCACTTCTTCATGAACTCCTAGAAACAAGTCGGCACCGGAGGGATAAACTGAGCCCAAGACTGGCCGACATCGCTCGGAGTTCGGAGGAGGTTGGCCACCGAGCGAATGGATTTCCACAAGGCGTTCCAGTTGTCAGTAGCCATCGCCAATTTGCCGCTCAAGTCCTCAACAGTTTTTTTGGACTTGCACAAGATCCCTGTCAGCTCCACGCCTAATTAACTTGGCAAGGGCAAGTTCTTCTTTAGCACAAGTAATACCTCCTCAACCCTGTTATGGTTATTGCGGACAAGTACCTTCATTTCCTCAATATTTTCCAAGAGCTTCTGTTTATCTCTACGGAGGGTTGATCAAGGAAATAAAAACAAGTCAGAACTAGAAAATAGAAGTGAAGAAGCAAAGAAACCAAAAAGAACTCGGAATATCGTCATACTCTCTCTTCAGGGACTCAGCCTTCTCAGAAGCCTCCTGAATGGCAGCCATGACTTCAGCCTTCCTCTTCCCCTCCTCGACGACTTGGGCATGGAGGGCTTGTTCAGCCGTTTGACGGTCCTGGCGCTTCGATTCAAGCTCAGCCTGATGGAGGACAAGCTCCATCTTTAGAGAACTCACCTCAAAGGACAACTTCTTCTCAGTCTCACCCGAGCCAAAAAAGCTGGAGTGATCCCGAGAGAAGGACTTCAATAACAAAGAAAAGAAGAAAATAAGAAAGAGAAGAAAAAGAAGTTGGACGACGAGAAAACAAGAAACAAGAAGAAAAAACACTAACCTGGTGCTGCTCTCCAAAGGAAGCCATGCCCACCGAAAGCTTCTGCCAAGTCACGGTCAGCTCGGATAGACAATGGGTGGCATCAAATTGCAGCACCACATCATCTTCCAAACGTTGGCTGGTGGAAGCATGGGCGCAGAAGAAGTCGGCTGAGGCATGGAGACCATCACTAGAGCCATGTCGTGAGCTGTAGAAGCCCTAGCCACTGAAGCTGGGTCCTCTGCCATGGTCACGATCACCTCCAGATTAGGTGATTCCACAACGAGCTGATCATCCAAGACCCCCCGTCTCCCCCACGACCGCAGAGACGCAATAGCCGACTGAGAAGGAGTTAGCTAGGGGTTGGGGGAAGGTGAGGGCGAAAGCCTACAAAGATGGCAAGGAACTCTACATCAAGAAGATGAACGAAAGAAGGAAGAACAAAAAGATGAACAAGCCGATCAAAGTTCACTTACTTGGTTGCCTTCTTCCTCAGACTGACACCCCCAAGCTGAATTGATGTCTTCGGCAGGGGCATGGTAGCAGCAAAATTGTCATCACCACCCTGTGCCAAGGATGGTGTGATTAGTGCCTAAGCACTAACAGAACCCAGGATCGGCTCTCGCCTGTTGCAAAAAGATAGAAATAAGACAAGTCAAGAAAAAGAACTCAGACTGAAAACAAGGCAACAAAGAGAGAAGCTACAACAACTCACCAATGAGTATCGAGGACTGCATCATCATCTTCGTCCTCGCCCTCAAGCAAATGAACCAGAGTACACATCTGAGAAACAAAAAGTACTCGGTTAGGGATGCAAACAAACAACAAGGAAGACAAGCATTTTTTGATACGCTCACCTAGGAGCATGCTACGTACCACTTGACTACCTGGAGGAGTACTCAATTGATGGGGCTTCTTGGTAGCAGACATGCTGACGGAAGCATCATCTCCTCGCGCCCTCATGCTGGTGGAACGAGGAGCCCGAGGAACTAGGTGCGGCACATATTCAACATATTGGTCGAGTTCTACGAAGGAACCACAGGAAGAGTTGTGATGACTGGAGACTTACTAATTGAAGACAATCCAGTGGGGTTCTCACCAACCCCCACCCCAGCTATGTTGCTTTCAGAAGGGATCAGATTGACGAAATTCCGACCCAAGTCCTGCAAATAACCAACAACAAAAAGATAAGTAAGGGAAATGAAGACAGAAAGTACCAACAATGAAGAAAATATGAAGAAAAGTACTCGTAGAAGTAAAAAACTCACAGCAGGAGGTGGGTTATCAGCACGGTACTTAGGGGCTGTGTGCAGGACAACGCTCACTCCCTTCAAAATTTTTTTGAGGCACTCCAGCACCTCTTCTTCGGTTAACTCCAGAGCTGGGACCATACGAGAAGGGTCCTCAGCTCTAGAGTACTTGAAGCCATAATTCTCCCTCGCTTTCAAAGGTTGAACCCGTTGACGCAGATAACTAGTGATGATTCCGAAGCCAGTCAGGCCTTGCTACTTCAGAATCCGGATTCTCTCAAGCAGTGGCTAGATCTTCTTGAGCTCTTCGCTCGTCACAGGGTTCCTTTCTCAACGATCATTGACCGTGGGACCAGAATCAGAGTGAACAGTAAGAGCAGGGAGCATGTTTCTGGCATAAAACCACTCGGAACGCCACTCCTTCATAGAATCGACCAGGTCATAGTCGAAAATAGGTTCTTTTTGCCCTAGCGGAATTGAATCCCACAACGACCCAAAGGAGAAATATTGTCACTCTAGGGGTGTGCTTTCAGACGAAAGAAATAACAGAACAAGGAGATGGAAGGGGGATTCCAAGGAAGGTTTCACAAAGGTGGACGAACACAAACAAGTGAAGGACAACATTTGGAGTCAAGTGGTTTAAGCAAATTCCAAAGTATTGGAGAAAATGATGGAGAAAAGAAGATGCTGGGAGGCAAAGGCCAGCGCGTATGAAAGAGACGAACAAAACGATTTCGCCAAGATTAAGAGTAGGGACCCGATGCTAATCTAGAGTCTTCCAACCACAAAGCCTCTCTCCTAGATTGGGTCGTCACTAACCAGCTCCCACAGCTGGTCCTCCGTTGTGGACGGGGATGGCCAGATCTTCTCTGCGGCCCTCATGGCGATGAAATCTTGATTCTCGATCACGCTCAAGGACCCCTCCTCGTCCACCAAGATTTCCTTGGACTTGCTACTCGTTGACTTCTTCTTGCCCATACACCGACGATAAGGAATGGTGGAAGAGCACGAGCAGTGGCAGCGTCCGAGTGGCGACAATGGCGGCGGTGGAGCTCTGGATGTTAGGGTTTTTCAAAGGCTGAATGCTAGAAGGCAAAGGCAGGGTAAGAAAGGGGAAGAATAAGAAAGGCCCTTAAATAGATTTACAACGGTAAAAACGTGGCCCACCAGTCCTGCTTAACGTGGCATGGGAACGCAACGGTCTGTTTCCTGCCATAACTGATATGGCTGAAATGATGGACAACTCATCTTTTCACAATGGTACAGCGCAACGAGCATATTTCAGACTTATGCATTCACACGGCGCCATTGTCGGATTGTTACAACTTGTAATACTCAGAAAGAACTCGTCACTCACAAGATACACAAAAGAGATTACATAACGCTACCAAAAACCCCAGATTTTCTAGAAACAACCTGGATGATACTCAAAAGCACTCAGACAAGCAAAAAGGAGACAACAACTCAGAAAATAAAATTTTTTCTATTACAGATATCTTCAAGAAATACAAGATTACAGATCTCACAAGACCCAACGAACTTGGTACTATGATGAGCAAGGTAGCAACAAGGAGCAAAGAAAGAACACGGCTTTGGAAATGACTACGCACCCCTAGTTGCTACTTGGCAAAACACACTCTACTCGGTTACATTGTTTTCTTCAAAGGAGGAGCACAGTGCATCCAAGATTGGTGTCAGCGGCACAATAGGACAACATGGACCAAGCGAGGCTCACAGGAATCTGTCTACCCAAGCCCGATGTGATCCTAGATCAGATCCTGATCTACATCGGACAGTCGCAAGACAGAGTGGAAGGATCAACCTAGAACTGCTGGATGAGGGAACGAGCCCCACCTCACAAGACTTCTTCCATCTGCCAAAATAGACTACCTGGCGCAATACCGCTGAGAGATTAGTCTACATCTAATCTCTATCACAAGACTTCTTACATCCACCACAAGCAATATAAGACTTCCGACTCACGCCGGGGGCTGCTCTTTTTCACAAACTATCATATTCATGACTACAAGATTTCAAGACTTACTCCAAGACTTTGTTGGTCTACAGTAAGCACCCTAGGGGGTATTTATAGGCCTAGGAACAGTGTATATGGAACAAGTGCACCAACAAATCCAACCTGACGAAGCATCCAGAGAAGTGATAGAAAGCAGTAAAGGAAAGCTACCAGATGTGAAGATACAGTACTCAAAGATAGTATATCCAAAGGAATATGCCAACATTGTGCAACCCGTAACTGCGCAGCATTTAACCAACTCAACTGCCAACTACCACCCACCACTCACAGAAAGAAGGGTACTTGAGAATATGACAAAAGACCCTATATCCAAGTTCTTCAATAAAAAGAACCCGGATATATGCTCAGGGGCTGCAGAGTACATATCCTCAGAGGAGATTTTTAGTTTTTTCAACGTTAAAAATTCAAGACCCTCAAACTTTTTGTTCCAAATAGCAAGAGGCTTGGGGGCTACACTCAGTAAGTGCCCTTTTTCTTCGAAAAAGCGCACGTCACTCAAAAGACTTGCTCAAGATAGGACCACTTCAAGGCTTCATGTCAAAAGAACCCGGACCAAGCTTGATTCACCAGGCAAAGCTAGAGAAACAAGGAGGCCTTCGAGTTCAACCATGAAATGCTTGGGGGCTTATCGATGCGGGACCCATAGAGTTCCCTAGCGATGTGACTACAAGCTGTGGGCCCTGGCCTGGCCTACGGACAGATGCAAGAAGAGGTGCGGTGTCTGCTACATCGACTTTGAGTAGAATAGGTCAGACTAGCCAGATTCCTATGGAAGTACCTTCTGTATTTAGTTCAGGACACCTTCTTTGGATCCGACTAGGATTGTAACCGCACCACAGCCTTCTCTATTGATATAAAGAGAGGCTGTGGGCACCCCTGTAACAACAGACGATACAACACAATCAATCCAATGCTAAGGCTAACATCGACTGGACGTAGGGCTATTACTCGATCACGGTCGAGGGCCCGAACCAGTATAAATTGACTATCTTTGCGTTCACCGTCGAGTTCCAGCATACGCCGAAGCCCGAACAACTATCCTGGGTACCCCCGTGGCAGGCTATCGGTGATCAAACATCGACAAAGTGGCAGTTGTGATAAATCAATCTATAGTAGTGATAGCCATGATCCAAACTGTTCCACCATGGCGCACCATGCCTCAACATGGGAAGCAAGGACCCCCTGACGACATCCAAGCGTGCAACAGAAGCAGGGACAAGACATAGAGGGCCCACCCGTTAGGCTCGTCGACCACTCCCTCCTCTCTCACTCTCAACCACTCAGGTCAGGAGCACCATCCTTCTCAACTGTTACCCGGCCCCTAAAAGTACATAAGGGGAGTCGGGCCTTCCCTCTCGAGAGAGGATGTAGATATCTCTCACCCCTCACTCCCTCCCCGCTTACGAGCACCCCGTGTAAGCCTTCAGAGCATTTGAACTGAGCAATACGAACTCGGATCCCTCTAAGACCGGATGTAGAGCTTCGTCCTGAAATAGTATAATTCCTCGTGTCTTGAGTGCTACCATCGATTTTCTAGAGCAGCGCGGAGCTAGAGTTACTGGTCAGTTCACAATACACCGATAGGGATCTTGAGTAGTGACATAACATTGTAAGATCCAATGTAGGTGACATATGTAAGGTTAAAAAATAGGTGCAATCAAATGAAAATAGCATATGACTCCCTTAGCGTTATCAATTTTCAATACATTATTTAGATGTGCTACTAAAAGTTTAAGACCAGAACCTACTGATAGTTGTATAGATTATGCAGATGGCGAAAGGATGGGTGGGCAGGTGGGATTACAACCAGGGCACATGGCCTGACACTCATGCAAAGTGTAGTAACACCATTGTTCCGGTTTTTGCGTCAAGCAACAATAGCACACATGTTTTGGACACTGATGCTCAACACAAAATATTAGTGACACTTTATTCTCATTTGGAGTTGTGTTGGCGAGGATATACGCCATGCTCCTTTTAGATCCAACATTGAGCTCCTGATGAGAACAAGCTATTTGATTGCATGTTCATGAAGTATATATGAGAATCTATGGATAAAAAAATAAGGACAAGCATTAGTTGACAACGAAACACTTACGTTGCACAGGGAATACAAAGAGGAATAACATAAACATCAAGGCTCCACACATGTTCCTTGAATTCATGTTGGATTGCAAATTATCTTATCTAACCAACCTCACACAATCGTTGCTTTAGGCGTTGAGTGGCACATATATATACACAAACACACAACACACACATAGTGACATAAGTATGGAAAGTCATCATGTTTCCTATACAGTTTGTAATTTTTCATAGTACCTTTCTATTTCTTAGCCCGAACGGGAGTTAATATTAATTTTATTTTTTATGCCCCTATATTGACACCTAGATTTATCGCCCCTACATTCTAATTAGCACTAATCAATTTTTTCTTTCCAATTTACCTCTATTCATAAATTTGGCATCCCCCAACCGGTATTTCTCAAGCACTAGGAAGAGAGTTAGTAGGTGGGCATTGACCGGGAGCGATAAATCTAGTAGTCAATGTAGGGTCCTAATAAAGGAAATCAATATTAACTCCCATTCAGGCTAACAAATTGGAGAGTACTATGAAAAATTACACATGGTAAAGGAAACGTGATGACACTACTACAACAGTCCTATCATAGCCAGTTCGTAACCCCCTATCATAGACAAATTTCGGCCTCGACAGTAAACAATCGACGGAGATAGTCGAAGTTATCACGGTCACCGTCTCTATGTTCACTGATCCATCTGTGCTGAGGCAACCATCACTGATGAGGACATCACTCTGTCACGTATGAGCCATGGAGAGGTGGAGGTCCAATCTGGGCGTCTAATTCTTCAATCTCACGAAGGAGGACCAGTCTAGCTGAAGTTGGAGCCCTTCTCGAGTTTCAAGACCAGTCTGTCGTAAAACTGGTCACACGGGCGCATCTAGACTCCGTTTTGACGATCCATATATGGCTGGAAAGCTAATTTGATAAGGAAGCCAATGCAACTGGTCTCACATCAAAAGTACTTTGAAATCAATGAGAATTATCAAAACAAGTCAGTGTCCAGAATCTGCCAGGGTGTTGTGACATCATCTTTTGGTCCGTTGGACCATGTATCGTGTTTGGGCCCATTAGGGGCACGTCCAGGGGGTGACACCCAAGACTCTATATTATGCCACCGTCACTCTCGTTAGGGTTTGGGTTTTGTTTAGTTCCTGATTTCCTCGTGAAACAGACATCGTTTGCTGCAACTGTATCGCCAATATCGTTTGCTGTTAAACCAGGGAACCCCGTTCTTGTTCTTGTTCGCCTATGGCGATTAGTCCTTTCGAATAAAGACTTGAACTCCTTGTCATATTTTGAGCCTCATATTTTATTTGCAATTTCAGATTGCGTTCATTCCGTTCTTACTTGTGTTCTCTATTCGCTTGCAGGAAAGCTTTCTCGGCGAGGTCAATCGTGTTCACGTGGTTGATAACCAACGGAGCAGTGGTGCAACGGTTGTGGGGGTCCAAATCAATCTTGGTTCGAAGCCTAGATCATGAACGTCGAGTCTCCACTAATCGACGCTACCATACCTTTTGGAAGATCGGGCCTTGTCTACATCAAGTGGTAGTTGCCCATTAGGTATATTTTCCCTTTAGATTGTTACTGTTTTTACATTACCTAGAGTCCACAAAAAGCCACAAAAAATTACACTGCCACATATTCCCTGTCCTATAGCCCCGTTGTGCTTTGCAATTTCGTTTCTGTTTCGCGTTGTTGAGTTTGTATCCTAGGTCAAGTTCTGATTACTGGTTTAGATCATTTTTTAGTCCAGTTTGTGTCTTTCCCTTTTGATCTTCATCATAATCCGTGAACACCATCAACTTTTGTTGAGTTCCCTTTGTTTCCATCAAACCCTAGTCCATGCCATTCATTCTGTTACACTTGTCATCACCGTTGCATCTATCCATAGCCGCCGTGACCAATTTTGTGCGCATTGTTCCCGTTTTGTCCTATAATTCAGAGGCAGTTTTTAAAACTGGTCTAGTTTTTGCATACGAACTCGGATTTTGACGTTCCATATATCAAAATCGATCAGAAAAAAATTTCAGATCTGCCCGTGTCCCGCTTTGTTGGGTTCAGCAAAATTTATTTTGGCTAAAAACTGGTCACAAGATCCTCTTTTGTAACATCGATACGAAACACTTGCAACGTACCTCTGAAACATCCGAAACACGTGGAACATATGTTTGCAACGTGTGTTTTTCGTCCTTCTTCTTCCGTGCGACGCAGATCAGAGCGGGGAACGGTCTGGTCCAGTCAGCCGGTGACAGAGGATGATGGTGCAACCTAGCAGCGGCTAGCTCCGCTTGCGTCTGGCCTGGGTCCAGCCAGCAAGGCCTTCTCTCTTGGCTGCCTGGCGATGGGGCACGGCATGGCGCGGCGGGGGACGGAGGCGCTACGGGGGATGGGGGCACCACAGGGGATGGATGCGGCAGCACGAGTGGGGCGTGTCACGGGATGAAGGCACCGTGAGGGATGGCGGCGGTGGCTCGGCGGAGTAGGGCGGGCGGACGCAACCGTGAAGCCACGACAGCCGAAGCGAGTGGGGAATTTCTACCGTAGCGTGCTCAGTAGAGAGTAGATAGATCGGTAGAGCATATAGGGGAGCAGACCGGTTGCGTCTTGGGCCAAACCGCTACACAGGCCTAGAAAACGCAGCGTCGGAACGGCCGGTCATGAGCATTACCGAAAACAGGAGGCGTGACTGCAAAAAATCATCTGATATTCGTCCTATCCAGAAGGAAATTACTACTTCCCCCAAGAAAAATCATCTGATATTCGTAATGCTATATGGGACAAGTCAAACTTTCTTAAACTTAGCAGCAGTAAGCCAGTAAATCAAAGTTTGTTAAGTTTAGATAAGTTCATAAAAAACAATATTTTTGTGTCCAATATGTATTTACTGCTCATTCCAGTGATCTGTGTCGCACTGAATGACTGGAATATGTGCCTCGTCTACTGAAGCAAAAGTCTAGGCCTATCTCTTTGAAACTCAAGCTTCCATATGCCCTTCTCTGGTTAGTAGAGAGAGTATGCGTTACGTGAAGAAGCTACTGAGTTTCAGTAGGCAGTAGCCACCTCTTTTGCGTTGCAACAACACTGCGTTTTCTTGATGCGCTTCGTCAGTGACGCGACGCATGTCAGCGTGTCATTGAGTCATTCAGAAACGCACTCAGCTTTCTCGAACTCAAGATTCGGTGATCTGCTACTAGGTGAGGAGGGGATGACACGGCTGTAAAATTGTCGTCAGGCAGGAGGCGTGCGTAGCTGGAAAACATCATCTGTTATTCGTCGTATCCTAGAAAGAAATTACTAAAAAGAAGAGAAAAAAGAAATAATGCTAGGTTAAGACAAGTCAAACTTTCTTAAACTTAACAGCAATAAATCAACGATACTAGTAGCATCCGGACGTCTGGACGGACGCCCTCTGCTATAGTTGGGTTTTCCCTCCGTTTTGCGTGTCCACGCATGGGCTGTGCCTGCATCACCCGCGCCCTCGCGGGGGGCTGCGCTGCCTGAACGTCACCTGCACAGGGACCACACGCGCCCCCTCCTGCTTCCCACGCGCATACCATGTGCAACCCCGATCTACTTTTGAAACATCTAGATGCAACATTAGCAACATAAAAAAAGCAGATGAAACAATTGAAACATGCATCTGAAACACTTGCAAAAACAATTGAAAACCATTGCAAACATACAAAACATCCAGATAAAACATTTGCAATATATGTGTGAAACATATGCAACATCCAAGTAAACACACTTATAACATACGTGTGAAAAAACAGGTAAAACGAGACACGCTTGCAACATGCGTGTACAATCATTACAATATTACAATATCTTGATCTACTTTTGCAATATCCGTATGAAACACTTAGAGGCTATTTGGCTCCGAGCCAACGCCCGTGCCGCTGTGGCGGCCCCGCCTAAGGTGCGTCGAAGAAAACTACCGCCTAACCTGTGGCGAAAAATAAACTGTAAACCTGTGGCGAAAAATAAACTGTAAAACCTGTGGCGGTCACAGTTACCAACCAAACGACCAAAGAATTTCTTGGCTGCCATCAGTTGTGGCGTGACGGGCGTTGGCTGGGAGTCAATCAGCCCCTTGAAATATATTATCACACTAAAAAGAGTGAGGTTTTTTAAGGGGTTCTCCCTCTATAATAATAATAATAACTTTTCGATCTGGACGTCATGCTATATGAATCCTCCATCATCCTTGATCTTACATGTAAGATGTAATACTCCTCAACCAAGATTCCTCCTAGAACTCCAAAATGTAAAATAATAAAAATCCAAACACACGTGATATGTAAGACTCCAATGCCCGTAGGAGTCAAATTATCATGTTCGAGGACTCCGACGCCAATTCAAGCCAAAAAGGACTCTGACGCTCATACGAGCAAAAATATTAAACCAAGATTGCTCCTAGAACTCGAAAAAGAAAAATAATAAAAATCTAAACACACGTGAGATTTAAGCCTATACGAGTCAAATTATCATGTTTGAGGACTCCGATGCCAATACAAGACAAAAAGGACTCTGACGCCCATACGAACAAAAATATTAATGCAAAACGTATTTATACGAGCCATGCGTGGCCCTATCACTTGAGTCTGAACCCATCTATAAAGATATTTATTTCTATATTTAAAGAAATGTCTATGATATATGGATTGATATATCTAGAATTCAATTAATATTCCCATTGTGTTTGAAATATTTTTCGTAAACACGTGCGTGTCGCACGGGTATATTTGCTAGTCTCTAAAACATCTGAAACATTTGAGATGTGCACTTGCAACATGCATCATATCCCGGTGCGGCCTCCTCCGCCATCTGCAATGGGGCGTCGCAGCCATAGCAGGAGGCGAGACCGGAGGGCTTCTGCGCTAAGGCCCGACGCTTCTCCTTGCGCTGGCGGCGCCTATTGACGTCGTCGGGCGAGGTAGGCGGCAGAGCAGGAGTAGCAGGGCGGGCGCATGGAGCACCGACTCGAGCAGCGGGGCGGGTGGCAGAGTAGGAGATGGACATGTGATGAATTGACCGGATATTAAACAAAAGTTGTATCACATGGTCCCATGCCCTGTGTCCGTCCGATACTCGAGTAAAGAGTCATACGCTCGGATCAAAGCATTACCGATAAATCAAAATTAATTAAGTTTAGACTGGTTTAAACAAAAAGTATCAATATTATGTCTTCAATATATTTACTATTCATTGCACTCAAAATAAATATACATCTTGCTTATCTTGCTTTTCGATGAATTTATCAAGATATGTAGAAAATAGCATCAATCTCCAAAAAAAAGTTTATATTATAAAAATATATTTTACTATCAAATAATGCTTATTACACATTATAAATATTAGTATTTTTTATTATTTGACTAATTAAAAGTTTGGCTCCTCTAGAAAAATAATATTATTTTTTTGGAATGGGAAAAATGTAAAAAAAAATCCTATAAGCAATCAAATATTTTTTAGCGTTATAACTTATAAATTTTAATACTTTTTATAGATTTGATTATATAGTTAGAGTGCAGAATACTGGTAACAACTCTGCTCGTAGTACGTGTTGGAACAAGGAAGAAGCCCAGAGATAGAGAGACGTAAATAAAGCAGGCATACGTTCAAAAATAAATAAACAAAGCAGGCAGATTCGCTGACTTGATGTGCAGACGGCGGGAGGGCGGTGGGCGGTGGCACGCAGCCAGCGGCGTCGCCTGCGCGGCCCTCGCCCCTCTCTGTTTCTTAATACTGGTAACAACCCAGCAGAGCAGCACACGCCGCCGCCCGCGCCCTATAAAACTGCCACGCCCGGGCCCCGGCTCCCCACCGTGTTGCCACGCCATTGCTCACCACCCGCTGCAGTCTCCTCCGTGCTCCCCGGTCCGTTCCTCTGCCGATCAAAAGTCTGTGTTCAGTGCGTACACAGCAGCTGCTTGTCCATGGCCACGAGAGCTCTCGCCGCCGCCGTCGCCAGCCGCCGTGCGGCCGGGCATGGTGGGCTCGCCGTTCTCTCCTCCGGCTCCTGCTGCAGGTAATTAACAGCCACATCTGCTCCCCGGATCCATGGAGGGAGGCATTTCGATTAGCACACAGGCTGCCGCTCTTTCTTTTGTTTTCGCCTCGGATCTTGCCTCTTCGCAGTCGCAACCTTTCTTGCCAGTGGCAGGCAGCACTGCACTGCATACGACCCTGACAGACATGCCGGCGTCGACCTTTTTCAGGCGCGGAGGAGCAGTGCAGAGCTTCTCCCACAGCACTGCCGAGCGGGAGCGGGAGTGCCACGCCGACGCCGATGCCGACGCCACGGCCGCCACCGCGGCGCAGGTGGAGGCGGCGCTGAACCGCAAGAACGTGGACGTGGTCCAGGGGGACCGCTCCGCGACGCTGGTCGCGGCCGACGCGGCCGAAGCGCTGGGCGGCGTGGGCGACGCCTGGGTGCCCGACCAGGAGACGGGCGTCTTCGCCCCGGCCGACGAGGCGTCCGGCGACGGGAACGGCAGCGGCAACGGGCATACCAGGTCCGCGTCTCCGTCGGTGCTGGACCAGGCGGTGTTCGTCCGCGAGGAGGACATGGAGGACGTCGAGAGGCCCGCCATCGGCACCGTGGACGTGGCCGACGCCGGCACCGGCGCCAAGTGATGAGCGCGGTGGCCGTGTGGCTTTGCCGTGTCCTCGGCCCGCTGCTGCTACTGGCAGAGTGGCAGGCAGCAGAGTAGCTGTAGGCTGTAGCGAACAAGGTTTTCTAGCTTCCTGTTGGATGGAATAAGTCAAATCTCAAGTCTCTTTGTGCAAGGTTGTTGAAGGTAGCAATACAGAGCTCCATGAATTTGCATCACAACGCCCAGGCCATTGGCGACGATGACGTCGTCTGCCTTCGTGATTTGCGAGGAGACAGCTATATTATTTTTGAAGTGTTTTTTTAAATGATATAATAATTTATTTATTATAGTCTCCTGACTGTTTGTGATCTGATTTAAACTGAGCTTAACGTGCAGAGTGAAAGTCCAAAGTCATTCAAAATGAACTCATTTATATTTTAATTAAAAGAAAAACAAGTTCAACGAGCCAAGTTAACGGTTTTTTTTGTCCAGCCTTGCCCATGGAGACTCCAATGCTTAGGGGACTGAGCATTGAAATTTGGTAGGCCTTGTTTAGCTGCAGACCAATTAATTCACCTTAATTCGAAATGTTGTAGCATGTCGATCACTCGGACAACACCTTGTGCAGTTCCTCCATACATAGCTTAAAACTTGTGAACAGACTAGTTTAGAATGAGACCTATCCGCTAGCTGTCCTGGACCTAACACGAGTACTCACATTTTTATGGAACTCAACATTTTACACAAATATCACATGTCCATATGGGCGTACTCCACATTAAAGAACATGTGTATAAGCATCATATTGAAAAATATGATGATGATTGCTACTCGTCTGTCCCTTATTGTTTGTCAGTTAAAAAACGCGCTCTCCTCACAATCACAGTCCCGGAGCGACCAACAAAAAGGGACGGAGTACATTCTTATAAGCACCTCTATACCATACAATCATGTACTTAATGTTTTTCTTGTATTATGTTCACGACCAATTAAGTGTTGTTAGTAATAGAAGAGTATACTATTACTTAATTGATCAAGTTTATATGCAAATGACCATCTTGAGCTCAATAGCCATAGTCATAGTTTGGTAGGGTTAACAACAAGTGTAATTCATTTCAGGCTTGGAATGGCTGCCTAAGCTGGTCTAATGTTACATTAAGAAATAATAATTGGCCTCATTTTTATCAAGATAGTAAGTTGTCTCAGGACCTCAACACTAAGTTTAAAAAGGCATGTGGAGCGACCACATAAGAAATAGTCAAGAGTAAGTTTTTTCCTAGTACAGTAGCCCGTGTGTGCGTGTGCACGCATGTGTGTATGCGCGTGTGCATGTGAGTGTGTGTTGTGTGTGCGCGTGTGCGTATGCGTTGTGTGTGTGAATGCTACATTAAAAAATAATAATTGGCAATTTTTTCAAGATAGTAAGTTGTGTGGATCTCAACACTAAGTTCAAAGGCATGTGGAGCAACCACATGAGAAATAGTCAAAAAGTAAGCTTTTTCCTAGGACAGTAGCCCGTGTGCGTGCGTGCATGCATGTGTGTGTATGCGCGTGTGCCTGTGCGTGTGTTTTTTGAAGCCTCTCATCTGAGGTATAACTGTAGTATCTGTGCATACAAGGACACACGCCCACACCACACACGCACACCCCGTACAAACCACACATGTGCAAACTAGACCTACAACTACACAAAGATCAGAAGACCGCGTCCATCTAGAGATCACCGGGACCATCCATGGCTGCGTAGAGATCACCAAGACCATCCATGGCTCCGTAGAGATCATCGGTACCATCCATGGCTCCATAGGTGATGGGCGCGTCATAATCCCTTTGCAGCTCCATGTGAGAGAGGCTGCAGATTACTAATGGGAATAAATCCTGGTGAGAGACGGGGGTTCGATTCAAGGAATCGAACCTGCACCAGCACCGTGCACACCTGGCTAGCTATCCACCCGAGCCTAGCTCGGTTCTCGAGTGTGTGTGTGTGTGTTGTGTGTGTGTGTGCGCGTGCGTATGCGTTTTGTGTGTGTGTGTGAAGAAATCTAGCAAACAAGACAAGTTTATTTTTTTTAAATAGCTAGCCATGCGTGTTGTCATACTTATACTCACCAAAACCAGCATTCTCCCATACAGGTAGTTCTTCGACAATGATGCCAAGTTGTTGTGCATCCTAGTGCACATCGTAGAGTCACTCACCAATACCCATGCTTATGATTTGGCCTTTGAATGTCACAACATGTTTAATGGGTAGTTGTTGATGATATGACGTGTAGATGTGCTTTTGCCAAGCATTACTTTCAATTCACTAAACAAATAGGCCATAAATGATGTTGACAAAGAGGCATGCATTCAGCGATACATTGCAGCGGTGACACTGAAGTAATTTTGATCATTGTAATAACCATGCAGGCTAGCCACAGAAAACAAGGATGGACAAAGTGGAGGTGAAACGCTGGCGCCTGTGAACACAGCGATAATAGTGATGCAACTTGTGTCGATAGAGGCAAAGATGGCATGGCCATAAGAAAACCCTCTACAAATTCCATGTTCATATGCTTGGGGGATTTGGCAATGAAATCTGATGGTTGGATTGACTAGGTCCATCAATTGCCGTGTGTGATGAATTTTGGCATTATATTACTACTTAAATGAGCACAACTTTGAAGGATGAGAGGTGGGAAAGGCTTCAATAAGGTGGGTTTAGCTAACATGAAGGTTCCATGCCAACTAGGGCGGGTGGCTATGAAGGCAAGAACGTAACGGGTGCAACTCAGGAGCATAATAATTGATCGGAGTAACACAGTTGGGAGCTCAACCTAACCTTGTGGTCCAGCCACACGGAATTACATGGAAATAGTGGTGACAAGGTTCATGCAACTACTTTCCATGGTGAGATTCCTATGATCCAAAATTAGGGTCCAACAACACTAATGACTCTTGCACGTAGGACCACTTAGGTTAACAACTACATAAGTAAACAATCCATCACAAAGGATCAAAGAACCACAATAAAAACTACCACAAAAACAATGACCCTAATAGAGAAAACTAATCTACCATGGAGGCACATAAAACAAACCACACATATCACAATAGAGCAAAAACCTATTAAAACAATGTCTTCTGAATATACATCATAGCAAACTCTAAGAAGGGAAACTTTGACAATGGATAGATGTTATAGGCAAGAACACTCTACAACTACGCATATGCACTCACTCTTAAACAACTATGTCCTTTAAACATAAAAGGGCAACCAAAACAACAAAATAAATTAGCATGAGAGGGGTGAAAAAGACTGCTACCATTCCATGATTTAACAAACCCAAGACCAGGCCAAAGATGGAATGGGCAAAAAGGGAAAGGGTTCCTATCTAGTAGCAATGCCGACACACCAGTACATTACATGGATCTTAAGGAATTGCAATCAGCTCGCAACTGAAAAAAGAACACAACAAAAGAGATAAAGGACTACGATAGGGACCGTAGGTAACCAAAAATCCAAATCATTGATAGCATGACACAAAGAACCCGTGAGCCTCACCAAACAACAGAGGTAAGTGGTAGCTACAAAGAAAAGAAAATGATATATAGAATCGTGGAGATAAAAAAACTCACGATAAAGGGAAAGGTGGAAGACCGAGAATACCGTCAACCACATGACCTACAACAGCAAAATGCAAAAAGAGAAATCACTGAATGACATCAGCTATGGTAGCACAACAGAGACCTACCACCACCGTACAAACGCCAACCACCTCAAAAAAAAGAAAATCAAAGATGAGAAAACAAAAACAATCTATATTGATTCATTCGACAAACAGGGCAACACATATGGCCGAGAATAAGCTTTTTCCTTGTATAGTAGCCCGTTTGTGGGCGTGCACACATGTGTGTGTATGTTCGTGTGCATGTGCATGTGTGTTGTGTGTGCGCGCGTGCGTTTGCGTTTTGTGTGTGTGAAGAAATCAAGCAAACAAGATAACTTTATCTTTGTAAACTGCCAGCCATGTGTTGCATACTTATACTCACCAAAACAAACATTCTCCCATATAGGTAGTTCTTTGACAATGATGCCAATTTGTCGTGCATCCTAGTGCACCCCGTAGAGTCTCTCACCAATACCCATGCCTCTGATTTGGCCTTTGAATGTCACAATCTGTTTAATGGGTAGTTGTTGACGATATGACGTGTAGATGCGCTTTTGCCAAGCATCACTTTCAATTCACCAAACAAATAGGCCATAAATGATACTGACAAAGAGGCATGCATTGGGCAATACATTGCAGCGGTGATGATGAAGTAAATTTGATCATTGTAATAACCATGCCAGCTAGCAATGGATAACAAGGATGGACAAAGTGGAGGTGAAACGCTGGCGCCAATGAACACATCGACAATAGTGATGCAACTTGTGTCGATAGAGGCAAAGATGGCATGGCCATAAGAAAATCCTACAAATTCCATGTTCATATGCTCGGGGGATTTGGCGATGAAATCGGATGGTTGGATTGACTGGCTCCATGAATTTCCATGTGTGATGAACTTGGCCATTATATTACTACTTATATGAGCTCAATTTTGAAGGATGAGAGGTGGGAAGGCTTCAATAAGGTGGGTTTAACTAACAAGAAGGTTGCACGCCAACTGGGGCGGGTGGCTATGAAGGCAAGAAGGTCACGGGTGTAGCTCAGGAGCATAATAATTGACCAGAGTAACACAGTTGGGAGCTCAACCCAACCTTGTGGTATAGCCACACGGATAACATGGACATAGTGGTGGCAGGGTTCATGCAACTGCTTTCCATGGTGAGATTTCTATAATCCAAAATTAGGATCCGACAACACTAATGACTCTTACACGTAGGACCACTTAGGATAACGACTACATAAGTAAACAATCAACACAAAGGATCAAAGAACCACAACAAAAACTACCGCAAGAATAACGACCCTAATAGAGAAAACTAATATTCCATGGAGGCACATAAAACAAACCACACATATCACAATAGAGCAAAACCCTATTAAAACAATGTCTTCTGAATAGATATCTTAGCAAACTCTAAGATGGGAAACTATAACCATAGCTAAAATGGTCACCTAACAGTGGATAGATGTTATAGGCAAGAACACTCTACAACTACGCATATGCAGTCACTCTGAAACAACTATGTCCTTTAAATATAAAAAGGACAACCAAAACAACAAAATAAATTAGCATGAGGGGTGAAAAAGACTGCTACCATTCGATGATTTAACAAACCCAAGACTAGGCCGAGGATGAAACAAACAAAAAGGCAAGGTGTTCCTATCCAGTAGCAATGCCGACACACTAGTACATTACAAGGATCTCATGGAATTGCAATCAGCTCGCAACTAAAAAAAGAACACAACAAAAGAGAGAAGGGACTATGATTGGGACCGTAGGTAACCAAAAAACCAAATCATTGATAGTGTGGCACAAAGAATCGGTGATCCTCACCAAAGAACAAAGGCAATTGGGAGCTACGAAGAAAAGAGAATGATATATAGAATGGTGGAGATAAAAAACCCGCAATAAAAGGAAAGGTGGAAGACTCAATACCGTGAACAACATGTCCTACAACAGCAAAATTCAAAAAGAGAAATCACCGGTAGACATTGGCTACTGTAGCACAACAGTGACCTACCACCACCATACGAACGCCACTCCACCTCAAAAAGAGAAAATCGAAGACGAGGAAACAATAACAATCTATAATGATCCATTCGACAAGCAAGGCAACAACACATATGGCTGAGAGTAAGCTTTTTCCTAGTACAGTAGCCCGTTTGTGCGCGTGCACGCATGTGTGTGTATGCACGTGTGCACGTGTGTGTTGTGTGTGTGTGTGCGTGCGTGTGTGTTTTGTGTGTGTGAACAAATCTGGCAAACAAAACAAGTTAATCTTTGTAAACTGCCAGCCATGTTTTGCCATATTTATACTCACCAAAACCAACATTCTCCCATACAGGTAGTCCTTCGACAATGATGCCAAGTTGCAGTGCACCCCGTACAGTCTCTCACCAATACCCATGCCTATGATTTGGCCTTTGAATGTCACAATTTGTTTAATGGATAGTTGTTGATGATATGACATGTAGATGCACTTTTGTCGAGCATCACATTCAATTCACCAAACAAATAGGCCATAAATGATGCTGACAAAGAGGCATGCAATGGGCGATACATTGCAGCGGTGACACCAAAGTAAATTTGATCATTGTAATAACCATACTGGCTAACCATGGAAAACAAGGATGGATAAAGTGGAGGTGAAATGCAGGCGCCAGTGAACACATCAGCAATAGTGATGCAACTTCTGCCGACAGAGGCAAAGATGGCATGGTCAAAAGAAAACCCAACAAATTCCATGTTGATGTGTTCGGGGGATTTGGTGATGAAATTTGATGGTTGGATTGAGTGGGTCCATCAATTACCATGTGTGATGAACTTGGCCATTATATTACTACTTAAATGAGCACAACTTTGAAGGATGAGAGGTGAGAAAGGCTTCAATAAGGCGGGTTTAGCTAACATGAAGGTTGCACGCCAACTGAGGCGGGTGGCTATGAAAGCAAGAAGGTCACAGGTGCAACTCAGGAGCATAATAATTGACCGGAGTAACACAATTGGGAGCTCAACCTAACCTTGTGGTCCAGCCACACGGAATAACATGGACATAGTGGTGGCAGGGTTCCGGCAACTACATTCCTTGGTGAGATTCCTATAATCCAAAATTAGGGTCCAACAACACTAATGACTCTTACACGTAGGACCACTTAGGATAACTAAACAATGAGCACAAAGGATCAAACAACCACAATAAAAACTACCACAAGAACAATGACCCTAATTGAGAAAACTAATCTACCATGGAGGCACATAAAACAAACCACACTTATCACAATAGAGCAAAACCCTATTAAAACAATATCTTCTGAATACACATGTTAGCAAACTCTAAGAAGGGAAACTATGACCATAGCTAAAATGGTCACCTAACAATGGATAGATGTTATAGGCAAGAACACTCTACAACTATGCATATGCACTCACTCTGAAACAACTATGCCCTTTAAACATAAAAAGGGCAACCAAAACAACAAAATAAATTAGCATGAGAGGGGTGAAAAAGACTGCTACCATTCGATGATTTAACAAACCCAAGACCGGGCCGAAGATGAAACGAGCAAAAAGGGAAAGGGTTCCTATCTAGTAGCAATGCCAACACACCAGTACATTACATGGATCTCACGGAATTGCAATCAGCTCGCAACTGAAAAAAGAACACAACAAAAGAGAGGAGGGACTACGATAGGTACCGTAGGTAACCAAAAAACCAAATCATTGATAGCATGGCACAAAGAACCGGTGAGCCTCAGCAAACAACAGAGGCAAGTGGGAGTTACGAAGAAAAGAGAATGATATATAGAATGGTGGAAATAAAAAACTCACGATAAAAGGAAAGGTGGAAGACCGAGAATACCGTGAACCACATGTGCTACAACAACAAAATGCAAAAAGAGAAATCACTAGAAGACATCGGCTATGGTAGCACGACAGCGACCTACCACCGCTGTACGAACGCCAACCACCTCAAAAAAGTAAAATTGAAGACGAGGAAACAAAAACAATCTATATTGATCCATTGGACAAACAGGGCAACACATGTGGCCGAGAGTAAGCTTTTTCCTCTATAGTAGCTCGTTTGTGCGCTTGCATGCATGTGTGTGTATGCACATGTGCATGTGTGTGTGTATGTGTGTTGTGTTGTGTGTGTGCGCGTGCGTGTGCGTGTGCGTTGTGTGTGTGCGCGAAGAAATCTAGCAAACAAAACAAGTTTATCTTTGTAAACCACCAGCCATTTGTTGCCACACTTATACTCCATACTTATACTCACCAAAACCAACATTCTCCCATACATGATGGAAATATAGGTATTAACTGACTGAGTATATTGTTACATCATCAGAAATCAAGTGTACCATAATTTATAACTTTTTACTCAAGGAAAATAAGAATGTGGTAGTTTGAAGGGTACTATAGAGATTGAAAATGGCTAACACACTTAATCGTGCCTTTTGGCCTTCTTTTGCAGTGGTTTTTTTTATGGCTTGGACCTAGTGCCTTGATAACCACGAGATTGACCAGTCTTTTGTCAATGTATACACCTACTTAGATACCATAGAAAAAGCTAAAAAAGTTATAAAG
Organism: Saccharum hybrid cultivar R570; assembly: GCA_038087645.1. NCBI lineage: Eukaryota > Viridiplantae > Streptophyta > Magnoliopsida > Poales > Poaceae > Saccharum > Saccharum hybrid cultivar. The sequence goes on along the minus strand of JAQSUU010000254.1, from coordinate 3,346,290 downwards.
ACAAACCTAGAGATATAAATGTCCAACGGGCCGGCACGGCCCTGCGGCGGCTGCCAGGCCGTGCCTAGGACGTGTTTCGTGTCTGGCCATTGGCCTAGGCACACGGCCCCTCGAGCCTATTTTCGAGCCAGGTGGGCCCGATAGGCACGGCCTCTCCAGTAGGCCGGGCCAACCCGAGGCCCGCATCTCCATGCCACTGAGCACCGCCGCCGCGTCGGAAAGGAGGGAGGGAGGAGCGGGGCGCGGGGAAGCGTTGCCGTCACATCGCAAGGGAGGAGCGGAGGTGTGGGGGAGCGCCGCCGCCACCGCATAGCCATGCTCCACCGCCCGCGCGCAAGGGAGATCCTCGCGTGAAGGAGCGCCGCCACCACCCATCCTCCGCACCGAGCAGGGAGATGCGCCGCGAAGGAGGAGGCGCGGAGATCGGCACCAGGGAAGGAGGGAGGAGCAGAGCTGCGGCGGGGGAAGAAGTCACGACTCACAGAGGAGAGTGGAGGCGGCCGTCATTGGTCCGACTCGGTTGAGAGGGAGAGGAAGTGAGAAATTAGGGTTAAGAATAGGAAGTGGAAGGTTATATATGTGAATTGTGGGTTACCAATCTGACGGGCTGCCACTGGGCCTTTCTCTTTTTACCGGGCCATGCCATGCCAGGCCCGCTCGCCACTGGGCCGTGCCGTGCTCGTGCCAGGCTGAAAAGGCGGGCTTTGTGCCAGGCTGTCGGGCTGTGGGCTACATGGACATCTATACCTAGCGATGGGAGGAAATTTGCAACAACTAGTAATAAGCCCTACACGTGTTCGTGGTAGAACAACAAATTCTCGTTCCATGTCTCAACAAAAATCCCATTCATGATTTTTTTTGTTGTAAATAATTTCATCACATCATGCAATGGCGTTGGCCGGAACCGCTCGGAATTCATGCACGACGTCGTCGGTCACGATGGGGCTACAGCCTCCTGATCTGCTTCCTCACCTGCACCGCTTTGCTATGCCGTCCCTTGGACGCGTACATGTTTGTCATGAGCACGTGGTCCCTGGCATCACCCAGTCGGCTCTATCGACATCGTCCCGCACGCGGCAGGCCACGACGAAGCCTGGACAAGGGCGTCGGGCGGCACGGGCATCACCACGATGAGCACCTCCTCCTTGTCCAGCCTCCCCGGGCGGCGCAGCATGCCGACGGCGCATCCGTAGTGCTCGATGCATGCCTTGTCGGGTGTCACGCCGTAGGCCTCCGACATGGCACTGAGGTGACGGAGGCCCTCGTCGACGAGGCTCGCCGTCGGCATGGACATGGCGGATACTAAGGCTAGCAACGCCGTAAGGATTGTCGTGTCCTCGGCCCGCTGCTGTGACCAGCAAGCACATAAGCTTTCTAGCTTCTTGATGGATGGATTAATAAGTCAGATTTCAAGACTCCTCTTTATGCAAGATTGTTCAAAGTAGCGCAGAGCTCCATGAATTTGCATCGCAGCGCACAGGGTATCGGCGGCGGCGATGCTGTCCGTCCTTGTCGTTTGTGCACCCGCGGGAGAGACGTGCGTCGCCATGCTCACCGGCGGCGTGGTGTGAACAAAATGAACAGGGAGGTGTAGTTTCACCTTTTTCAACAGTGATGAAAACTAGGCAGTCAAGGAAATTACGAATTCAAAGAGACCACCAAATAAAAAAATTAAGCTTTATAATACATTAAGAAAATATAAAGATAACTAAGGCCAATCTTAGTGGGAGTTTCACGTTAGTTTCATTTGCATTAAATAGGTTGGCACATAAGCATTTTTGATGACATGGCAGTGTATTTAAGAAGAGGGAGAAGAAATAGGTTTCATCTAGATGAAACTCTCTTGGCACGATTACCGACTCTCTCTAAGTCTTGAAATTAAATGCCTATGAAACCATGGAATGAAACTCTTCATTGACAGTGGGTATTTCATTCAAGTTTCATTTCGTTTCATATGACATAGCAGTCTTGAAAACAACGCCATGAAACTCTCCACTGAGACCGGCCTAACTCACCTTCACCTAAATAGTTATGGTTTATTTTAGAATGCTAAGCCTTCAAGATAGCAGTGTGGCAATTGATATTTGTGTTGATATGCTGGTAAAATGATTCCAGACTTTGCACTATTATATTACAACTTATGTACCATGCACATTTGGAAGAAGGAAGAGAATGAGGGCCCATTTATAGAATGCAAAAAATTCATAGGAATTGTGTAGAACATTCACAAGAATCAATTTGTTTTTACATAAAAACATACCCTCTCTGTCCCAAAATAAACTGCAATTTTACAATTCAAAATTTGTCCCCAAAAACTGATCCATATAGGTGTGAGATGTGACCTACTCTAGGGTAGCAAGTACACCAGCTTACAACACCAACAACAAAAAAAATCGACTTGTGTCAAGGAAAAAAGTCCCTCCATGAGCTTTGCTCGTCCACTCGTTGCGTAGACACAAACGATCAACCTATAAAAAAGGGAAACACATAAATGCCTTGTCCACCATTCTGAAGCTTCCTGTTCACTGTGAGAATGCCAATAGTGCTCAGTAACTTTTCATAGAGGGAACAGTGTCATTTACTTCCCATTTTTTGGACGGGGGTTACGTGAAGGTTCTTAAAACATGCTCTTCCAAATAGGATCTCTACCCACACAGGGCCCACAAAAATGAATTGAAACTAGGTGAAGCAGCTATTTTAGCTTCATCCCACACGAATTCATTGTGAGAGCATGTTAAGCTGTTTGAAAATACTCATTTGGCATAAAACTTCTTCAAACAGCTAGTGAAGAGAAGCTATGTCAAACATGACTTTAAAATCCCTTACCCAATGTGTATACTCACGTATTCTTGGAGCATAGTATTGGACACAAATGGTACACGTCCCTATGGGTGTACTCCACGTTAAAGACATGCATGTGTATTCCACCATATTGAAAAATTAATGATGCATTACTACATTCTTCTAACAACCTCTATATTACACATCCACACACTTAGTATTTTTCTTATATATTTTTCGCAACCAATTAAGTGTTGTTACTAATACAAAAAAAAGGGGCATGTTTGAAACGTATACTAATACTTAACTGATCTAGATTATATGCAAATGGCCATCTTGGTCCCAATAGCCAAGGTCATAGTTTGGCTGGGTCAAGGACAAGTGTAACTCGTTTCAGGCCTAATGGTTGCCCACTGGTCTAATGCGGCACAAACAAATAATAATTGGCCTAATTTTTTCAAGCTAATAAGTTGTCTTAGGATCTCAACACTTATCTTAGATACATATTGAGCAACCACACGATAAATAGTCAATTGGAAGCTTTTTTTCATGGTATGGTAGCCTGTGTTTATTTTTTTCTATAGGCAAAATTTGCTGGTGAACACTGAAAGTGAGGCTGCTTTGCCAGTAGATAACAAAAATAATTAAATCAATTTCCTGATAGGCACTCTACTTCGTGTCAAATTTGCTAGAGGACAACGGACACATTAAAATATTCATTTTTCCCTCAGAGGTGAGAGAACAGCTGTGAAATGACAATTTTGCCCCTGGCTCTTTCTTCTTCCTCACTGGAGGACACCGAATGGGGCTGGGCTGTTGGGCCATGCGAAGGCCCAAAGACCAAGCGACACTAGCAAGCTCCATTCTCTATTTCTCTCGCAAGTCGCAAGAGAGCTCGCACACGTACGCGACCATGGCTGAGGTCATGCCCCATGTGGCCACGTCCACATCCTCCTCATCTGCTACCCGAGTCAGGGCCACATCAACCCCGTGCCTCTCACCAATTGCATCGCGATGGGGTCCTCGTCATATGCTCCTCGTCTTGCGTCATCCTCAACGATCTCACTGCCGCCTCGGGGGTGTCGGCTGGCGGCGATGGTGTGTGCCCTTCGGCGCTGGCCACATCTGGTTCGACTTCCTGGACGACCCTTTCGATCACTCGACGGGACACTGCTGGACATGAAAGACTTCCTGCGGCACCTTGAGATCGCCAAGCGGCTGGCTTTGGCGGCCCTGCTCAGGCGCCAAGCAGAAGCAGGGCGGCCGGTGGCGTGCATCATCGGGAACCAGTTCCTGCCGTGGGTGACCGACGTCGCGGCCGATGCTAGCATCCCCTCGGCAGTGCGCCAATGTTATGGGTTCAGTCATGCGCTGTGTTCTCGCACGGGTTGGCGGAGTTCCTATGCGAGGACGACCTTGAAGCTAGGCTTGAAGCATGGTTCACCCTCTCGGGCCTCCTGACGCTGTCCGTCACAACCGTGTCGTCATTCCTGCTCGCGTCACACCCGTGCAAGGTACTCGGCGACACGATTGAGGACCAGTTCCACAACAGGGGCAAGGTGTCGTGATGTGGTCACCGTGCTCCTGAGCTTCAAGCCACGCCCTCCGCATCTGATCCCCATGGGCCCGCTCGTCAAACTCACGAGCTAGGCCTCGCAGACTGCTGCTCGGCCGCCGCCGCGTAGGACGAGTAGGTCTTGGCCGCGGGCACCACTGTTGGCTGCCACCGTTGGCGAGCATGCAAGAGGCGCGGGCGCGGACCCTCCTAGCCAGCTGCCACCACCTCCTCCTTTGCCTGTGCACGTTAGAAAGGGATGGAAGAAGACAAAAGAGCCGGGGGCAAAATTGTCATTCACGGCTATTCTCTAAGCTAGAAATGAATATTTTAATGTGTTCAGTGTCCTCCGGTCCACCAGCAAATTATTTTTTTTGGTATTTGCTGGCAAAGCAACCTCACTTTTAGCATGCACCAGCAAATTTTGCCTTTTATATACTCCCTCCATACTTGAAATTAAAGTCTTTTTGGACAGCATTTAGCATACCAAGCATAAAATGTCTATTAACTAGTGCACATCTCCATGATTTAGCACAAGGGAATATTGATCCAACCACAAACCAGAGCCATATCAATGCCATTAAAACTTCAAGGATAAAATGCCCAAATCTATTAAAATATAAAATAGATGGAGAGCATGTGCCTCCACAAGTCTAGATATAACAGAGTTCAAGGGAGGTCGAAGATCCTCTAGCCTGTACGGTAGTATTAGGTAGAATCTCTAGTGGAGTCTAGAGGAGTAGAGTTAGGGTTCTAGAGGTTACAAGTTCATCGAAGATCCTCTCCCTTTTCCTTACATTCCTTACATACGTTTAACCACTACATGGGCCAAGCTCAAGTCATTACATGCATTCAAAGATTAAGACGAATGATCGGTTTGCGAACTCGATTGCTTCTTCTAACTCTTGATCGGGGCTTCTGTTCTTTTCCAGCTTCTTCTTTGTTCCCGTTACACTGCTGTGGAGTCGACCCAGTTCCATCGCTCATGACAACACTAGGTAACACCCAACTAGGCAACAACCTTCCGCTACTGAACGGAAAAATTACAACATCACGACCTGGTGGCAAGTGTAGATAACCCCTTTTCCCTCCCCATCTATTTGGGCAGATGCTATATACATGTCCTCTTCCATGTCTCATTCTACTTGGACAGGCACTTTCTATCACCTTCAATCGATACTCAGAACTAATGAAGGCCGCGTGGTCTAGGTCTATTGTCGGCAACCATCGTGCTGGATTAGTTGATGAATCAAGGTAGAAGAAGCTGAAGTCATCTTCTCGTAAAGGCAATCTGGCAACCAAGACAAGCTTCTCTTTGCAGACTACAAGCCATGTCTTGATAGGCTCATAAATACCAAGCCCAACATTCTCCCAAACTACAGGTATTTTCTCGAGAATGATGTCATGCTGGGGTACATCCAAGTGCACCACATAGAGGTTGTCAGCAACACTCAGTGCTATGATTTGTCCTTTGAATGTCACAATCTGGTTTATGGGTAGTAGTTGGCGACATGACTGGTAGAGGCACTTCTGCCAAGCATCACTTCCAATTCGCCAAACAAATAAACCATGAATGGTGCTGACAAAGAGGCATACCTTGGGTGATGACATTGCAGCAGTGAGGCTGAAGTAAATTGGATCATTATAACCATACTGTCCAGCCATGACAAACAGAGCTGGACAAAGTGGAGGTGAAACACTAGTGCCAGTGAACACATCGACAATAGCAATGCGACTTGTGTCAACAGAGGTAAAGATGGCATGGCCATAAGAACACGCTACAAACTCCATGTTCATAATGCTTGAGGGAATTTGGCGATGAAATCTAATGGTTGGATTGGCTGGGTCCATCAATTGCCATGTGTGATGAACTTGGCCATTGATACTTAAATGAGCACAACTTTGGACAATGAGAGGTGGAAAATGTTTTGATAAGATGGGTTTAGCTAACGTGAAGGCTGCACGCCAACTGGGGCAGGTGGCTATGAAGGCAAGAAGGTCACGGGTGCAACTCAAGAGCATAATAATTGATTGGAGTAACTCAATTGGGAGGTCAGCCCAACCTTGGGGTCTAGCCATAGCGAATAACATGGACATGGTTGTGGCAAGGTCCATGCAAGTGCTTTCCATTGTGAGATTCCTGTAATCCAAAATTGTAACTTTAGTGGATCAATAAAAAAATTAGCATTAAAATATTAAAAAGTATACAAACTATCTCAAACTTCCCCCGGTTTATTTTAGAATGCTAAGCCTTCAATATACTAGTGTGAATATCAACATTTATATTGTTTCTAAAATAACAATTATGAACATGCTACAATAAAGTGCTAATATTGCATTCCAAGTTTACACTATTACAGCTAACTAGAAAGGATGTCATGCTTCTCCATGCCATTTGTGTTTGTGTGCTTTTAGTTCCCTAGAATAGGAATCTAAGAATCTGGAAGCAAAAGTTTAATAGCAAGTAGTAGATAGCCAAAGAGTAGTCAAAAGAGCCAAACAACAGCTGAAGGCGATGTAGTTTGACTCACTCAATGGATTAATATTCAACAATTGAGAAAGCCATGCAGCAGCACACACATGGTTATCACTATAACCATGATGAGCATACATAGTAGCACAAGGTACGTGACCACCACATACCAGCATAGTTGCATGGTCTAACGACGAGTATGGGTGACACAAGGACACATGACCACCTCCGGCTCTTCTAAGTGGCATGCTAACCAAGAGGAAGACACCATCCCCTCCACACAAACCCAACAACAGGAAGAGCAAGCGACATCCAACAAGCGACAACATGTAGGTTGGACAAGATTTAATAATACACAAATTGTTAGGGTAACGATCAGGATCCCTCTAGTGCAACAAATCAATTTTGTAGAGCCAAGCTTTGTCACAACTAGCAATAATGAATATACAGGGCCCCAAAAAGCAGGAAAATACCAATCACTAATATGTGAACACCCATGTCAAACAAATTCTACAAGGCACTAATATGAAAACACATGGAAGGAGGAAGTATAATCATCGCTTGATAGAATAGACACGATACGACACTAAATAAAGTAAAGAAAGCAAAAGGCTACCAAATTAAATTGCATAGAAGTAAAAGCCACCACGCAAAACATAAGGGGTGAACTACCTAATAATTACACCACCATAGCAAGGAACAAAACACCACAACACTAATGACTCTTACACGTAGGTCAAAAACTTCAAAAGTAAAAAAATCAGTACATAGGATCAAATCATCACTGAAAAACTGCCACAAGAACAGTGACCCTAACAGAGAAAACTAATCTACCGTGGAGGCACATAAAACAAACCAAACATATCACAGTAGAGCAAAAGCCTACTAAAACAATACCTATTGAATATGCATTGTAGCAAACTCTAAGAAGTGAAACTACGACCAAAGCTAAATGGTCACCACACAATAGGTAGACCTTGTAGGCAAGAATGCTCTACAAAGAACTATACGGATGCACTCACTGAAACAACTATGTCCTTTAAACATTAAAAGGGCAACCAAAACAACAAAATGGAGCATGGGAGGGCTGGAGACTACAATTCCATGATTTAACAAACTTAAAACCAGGCCAAAGAAGCAAAAAGGGACTATGACGTATTTCATAGAATTGAAATCAGCTCACAAACAAAAAAGGAAACAACAAAAGAGAGAAGAAGGCACTATGATAGGGACCAAAGGTAACCAGAAAACAAAATCATTGATAGTGTGGCACAAAACACCGGTGAGGCTCACCAAACAACATAGGCAAGTGGGGAGCTACAAAGAAAATGGAAACATATATAGAATGGTGGAGATCAAAGACTAGTGATAAAAGGAAAGGCAAAAGACTGAATAACGCGAACCATATGTCCTACAGCAATCAAGATGCAAAAAGAGAAATCATTAGAAGACATCAGCTATGGTAGCACGATCGCGACCTACCACCACCGTAAGAATGCCAATCCACCTAAAAAATTAGAAAAATCGAAGAGGAGGATACCATTCGACACACAGGGCAACGCATATGGCCGAGGAAAACAACCACCGACGACACATGTGAGAAGAGAACTAGGCTTACCGAGTAAGGGTTGTGAGGAGGAAGAAACCGAGAAAGTAGGTCGATGGAGCAACCAAGATCGGTGGCGGCGGCGGCGGTGGCGGCGGCGATAGCGGTAGGATGAGATTGGGAAGTGGTCGAGTGGGGGAAAGAAGATTAGGGTTTCTTGTTTTGTATGAAAAGGAGATAGATGTGGACCATTGAATGTTGATCCGATGGCCCAAAATCCTTGACATTTTTAGGATGGAAATATAGGTATTAACTGATTAAGTATATTATTACATCATCACAAATCAAGTTTACATATCATCATTTTTTTACATGAGGAAAACAGTGTAGGTAGTTTAATGGTATTATAGACATTGAGGGCATATTTGGGACAGCTCTACGAACTCTGCTCTACAAACTCCACCTTAAAGCAGCTCCATAAAAAACCTGAAGTTTGTGGAGCGCCCTTTTAGGTGCTCTCACAACTTCATATTTTTTCCCCTGGAAAGCAGAGTGGGTGGAGCTGAACCTGTTTCGTTAAAAAAACATGGAGCGAAGTTGAACACGTGGAGTAGAGCAGTCCCAAACACCCAAAATGGTTAGCAGCCTAACACTTAATTGTGCCTTTTAGCCTTCTTCTGCACTTGTTTTTTAGGCATGGGCATAGTGCCTCGACAACCACGAGATTGACCAATTCTTTGTCAACGCATATACCAACTTTGATACCGTAGAAAAAGCTAAAAATTTTTGAGATAAACCAAGCGACCATATACTTATATGATGAGAGGAAGTTTGCAACAAGAGCCCTACACGTGTGTTCGTGGTAGAACAACAAATTCTCATTCCGTGTCTCAACAAATCCCATTCACGAATCCAATTCACAAGTTCGGTTCAAATACTTAAGTTCAGTAAGCCTGCACAGCTTGGAAAACAGGCCTGCACGGTGTCTTTGTTATCAACAATCAAGCGATGGCGTTGGCCGGAACAGCTTGGAACTCATGCACGACGCCGTCGATCTCGATGGAGCTGCAGCCGGGATCCTTGACGATCTTGCTCCTCCTCATTTGCTTCCTCAGCTGCAGCGCCCTGCCATGACGTCCCTTGGACGCGTACATGTTCGACATGAGCACATGGTCCCCGGCCTCGCCGCCGCTGCGGTCCACTGCCAGCATCCACCGCATCACCCGCTCGGCTCTCTCGACGTCGCCGCACGCGCGGCAGGCCGCGAGGAGGGACCCCCGGACGAGCGCGTCGGGCGGCACGGGCATCGCGGCGACGAGCGCCTCCGCCTCGTCCAGCCTCCCCGCGCGGCCGAGCATGTCGACGGCGCACCCGTAGTGCTCGATGCCGGGCGCCACGCCGTAGGCCTCCGCGATGGCGCCGAGGTGACGGAGGCCCTCGTCGACGAGCCCGGCGTGGCAGCACGCGGAGAGAACGCCGAGCAGCGCCACGCCGTTCGGCCGCACGCCAGCTCGCCGCATGGCCGAGAACAGTGCTAGGGCCTCCTCGGCACGGCCGTGCGTGGCCAGCCCCGCGATCATGGACGCGTAGGTGTACACGTCGCGCCGCGCCATGCTGTCGAACACCGCCGCGGCCTGGTCCACCGCGCCGCACTTGGCGTACATGTCGAGAAGGGCGTTGCCGACGACACCGTCTTCGGCGTCGCCGTTGCGCCCCAGCTGTCGGCGCATATACGCGTGCACCCACCGGCCGGTGTCGAGCGCGCCAAGCTGGGCGCACGCCCCGAGGACAGCCACGAACGTCGCGCCGTCCGGGCGCACGCCCGCGCGCTGCATCTCCCGGAACAGTGCCAGCGCCTCGGCGTGCTCGTCGGCGCGTGCGAGCGCCGCGAGCATGGTGTTCCAGGACACGACGGTCTTGGCCACTGGCATCCTCTGGAACCACCGGCGCGCCGCGGCCACGTCGCCGCACTTGGCGTACATGTCCACGAGCGCGTTCCACGCCACGACATCGAGCGCGACCCGCGCCGACGCGACGCGCCGGTGCGCCTCCCGGGCGAGCGCGAGGTCCCTCGCCTCCGCGCAGGCCGCGAACCCCGTGGCGGCGGCCACCGCGTCGACGGAGACGCCGTCGTCCAAATCGAGCATCGCGAAGAACAGCTCCACGGCGTCGCGGGCGAGGCCCAGCCTCGCGTGCCCGGTCACCATGGCCGTCCAGGAAACTACGTCTGGGCCGTCGCCCGGGAACGCGTCGAAGAGGGCCGTCGCGGCCGCGCGCTCGCCGCACGCGAGGTAGAGCGCGATGAGGCCGTTGCGGACGGTGCGCTCGCGGTCCAGCCCGAGCTTGGTTGCGTGTGCGTGCACTGCCACTGCCGCCGCGGCGGAGGACGCCGGCAGCGCCTTGATGAGCGCCCGGAGGCCGCGGGCGTCGGCCGGGGCGCCTCGCCGGAGCGACTGCGCCACAGCGTCGGCCGTGGGGTTTCCATGCCCGTGATGGTGGACTGAAGCTGTAGCCGTGGGCTTGCAGGCGTGTCCGAAGTGAACCTGCTGCTGCAATACTGGATAAGGCGCCATGGATGGCCGTGCGCCCGTGCAGCGTGCACAGTGCACCCTGTGGTGGACTCGTGTGTTCTTGGAATCATGGATAAGCAACGAGAGGCTGACGTGTGGGGCCGGACGAGTGTTGCAGACAAGCTGGACCACGCGTTCGCGGTTGGAGATGGCCGCTGTGTCAGTGTGATGCCTCTTTGCAGGCGCCAATTTCTTGCTGGCATTTCAAATGTTGGATCCAACTTGGATTTTAATTAATGATTTTTTGGATAAATAAACATTTGAAATAAATAAAACAGCACATAACACTTTTCTATATATCGGACACAAAAAAATGAAGTTTTGTATTTTTCATATCTAGACCTAAACATTACAAGCCTTACAAATTTTTTTTTGGTTTTTTCTAATTTTTGCTAATTTACTACGCATTTTTAAAGTTCACTGTAATATTATCCACATAGAAAAAAACAGCTGTTTTTTTCGCTGATACTCTAGTGAGGGCGTTCAACCAGGCGTGTCTTTCCGGACGCCCCATTCTCGTTTCCGTGCCAGCACAGCGACCGGGCCCAACAGACCTATCTACGCTCTCTTCTCTATCTACTCCATCTACACTGGAACAGTCGACAAAAATCCTCAACTCCTCGCTTCGCTCGTCGCGGCTCACCACGTCATTCGCCGGCCCTAAGCTGCCTCGCGGTGGTGCCCCAATCCCGCGTCGAGCCACGCCACATCTGTCGCCGCACCGCGCTCCATCCCTTGCCGCGGCCACTCCGCCTCATTGCACCGTGCCCGGTTTCCGCCCCTGCGTGTCGTGATCTATCCCTCACTGTGTCGAGGTGTTGCCGCCGCTGTTCCCCACCAGGAGGTCGTGGCTGCTGTCGACGCCGGTGCCACCGCGGCGCTCGACCTCAACTCGTGACATCACGAGATCCGAAGTGGCTAGACCCAAAGTGTGCTTCTTCGGCTGCACCTCGTGCTCCCTTCCTTCCTCCGATGTTGCAAGCGCATGTTCCAAGCGAATGATTCAAGTGTTTCAGATGTATGTTGCAAGTGTTTTGTACGGATGTTGCAGCAAAAGTAGTTGGCATGTTGTATATGTTGCAATGGTTGTACGTGTATATTGCAAACTCTGCTCCCAATGTTTCATCTGTTTTTTTAGACGTATGTTGCAAGTGTGTTTACTTGGATGTTGCATATGCTTCACACATATGTTGCAAGTGTTTTATCTTGATGTTGCATATGCTTGCCATGATTTTCAAGTGTTTTTCAGGTGTTTTTGCGGGTGTTTTAGACGCATGTTTCATGTGTTTCATTGTCTTTGGATATATATTGCAAGTGTTGTATTTGGATGTTTCAAAAGTAGATCGGGTTTTGCACATGTTGCAACCTACTGTAGCTACTGGAGGGCGCGAGCAATCGTGCGGGGCGCAGACGCTGCACGGGGTCGGGCAGGGGCACAAATGTTGCGTGGGGTTGGGTGGGGCACAGACACTGCGTGGGGTGAAGCGGTACGCGAAATGCAAGCGCAGCAGACGGGGCAGTAGCGGGCGTCCGAACAGGGGCGAACGTACGGACGTCGGGCGCTAGCTACGCCTTTTTTTCTCGGTACCAACACTTTCTCACTGATGGTGGCATGCTATACCCAGTACCCTCTTTAAACAAACCAGATGAAATGTTCCCCAGAAAAAAAAAACAACCTAGATGAAAATGCATGTTATACCCAATGTCCTCGGATTGCAGGTTACAAGTAGAGCTGAGACTTGACCTTGCCATCTGGTGCATACAGTTTCGCCAGGAGAGCTGACCATCTTCGTATTTGCCGCATCCAACACTACCTCACTCCGTCCCTAAATAATTATCGTTCTTCCTTTCCAAAAAATAACTTTAACTAATTTTATAAAAAATATCAATATTTATGGTACACAATTTATATCATTAGATAGATTGTTGAATCTACTTTCGTAATAAATTTATTTGAAGATAAAAATGCTGCATGCATTTTTTACAAATCTAAAAAACTTATGGTGCTGGAGACTAGAGTGGTGTGCAGAGCAGGCTGAAACCTCTGGTGGAGGAAGCCATAGCCGCCCTGTGCCGAGCAGCCGTGCCAGGCCGCGTCGGGGTGGCAGACCTGGGGTGCTCCTCGGGCCCCAACGCGCTTGCTCTCGTGTCCGCCGCCGTCGACTCCCTGCGCCGCCACCACCGCCTTCTTGGGTGCCAGTCGAGGCCGGAGGTCAGCGTGTACCTCAATGACCTCCCGGACAACGACTTCAACCTCGTCTTCAAGGCGGTGCCGGCGTTCCTTGATAAGCACATGGGAGCAGGCGGTGATGACCATGGCGATGGGCCGCTGGTGCTGGTGTTCGGTGCGCCGGGGTCCTTCTACGGCCGTCTCTTCGCCGCCCAGTCGCTGCACTTGGTGTGGTCCTCTTTCAGCGTCCACTGGCTCTCCAAGGTTCCACAGGAACTGGCGGACGGCGTGCTGGTAAACAAGGGAAACACATGGGCTGGGAGAACGAGCACGCCGGCCGTCGGCGCCGCCTACACCCGGCAGTTCGAGCATGACTTCAGGCTGTTCCTGTCGTCGCGGGCCGAGGAAATCGTGCCAGGCGGGTGGCTGGTCCTCTCGATCGCCGGCCGGCCGCGGAAGGACCTGTCCAGCCAGGACCGGCAGTCGGAGTTCACCGCCGAGGTGCTCTGCGACATGGTGCGCGGCCCGTGGCGTGGTCGCCGCGGAGGACGTCGACGCGTACAACGTCCCCTTCTACGCTCCCTGCGCGGCTGCGCCGATGAGCTGCGCGCCGCGGCGGAGCTGGAGGGGTCGTTCGAGGCCGTCCGCGTGGAGAGCCACGGCGTTCTCACCTGCGACGGCGATTCGGCCAAGAGCGCCGCCATGGCGAGGTCCCTCCGCGTGTTGAGCGAGTCCACGCTGGTCCGGCATTTTGGCCGGGTGGACGACGTCGGGGACGAGTTTGCCAGGGCGGCGGAGGCGCGCTACAGAGGCCCGCCCACGCCGGTCATGGAAGGCGTCGTTCACGTCCTGTCCCTTAGTAGGAGAAAATAAGCTCAGGATCGTCACGTTCATGGATGCAAAGACATGGCCGATGACGTCGAGAGGCCCATCGTAACCATGGACATGGCCGATGCTGAAGCCAATCGACAGAGTGCATAGAAATTTCTTCCATATGCCTGATGCAATAAGTTAAATTTCAAGTATCGTCCTTTTACAAGGTTGTTGAAGGTCTATGAATTTGTTAAATAATTAATCGTGTGTTCGTGCATTGAAACAGGAGTCTAAAATTTGGAACACAAATATGAAAAGGTCATTGAAAACATGGTGAAAAGATGCTAGAGTCTAAAATTTTGTTATTATTGTGTTATTAGGTTTGGTCCAAATTGGTACTCCGATCCATTCATTTTAAATGGTAAGTCATTTCGGCTTTTCTAGTATCACATACCAGCATAGTTATATGCATGCACGAGGACACATGACCACCTCTGGTCTTTAAGTGGCATACTAACAAAGAGGAAGACAACGTGTTGGTTGGCCAAGATTTAATATTGCACAAATTACTAGGGTAACGACCAGGATTTCCTCTAGTGCAACAAATCAATTCTGTAGAGTTAAGCTGTGTCACAACTAGCAAATAATGAACACATAGGGCCCCAAAAGGCAGGTAAATACTAATCACTAATATGTGAACATCCATGTAAAACAAATTCTACAAGGCAATAACTATGACAACACACGGAAGGAGGAAGTATAATCAACACTTGATAGAATAGACACGACATGACACTAAATAAAGTAAAGAAAGCAAAGAGCTATCAAATTAAATTGCATAGAAGTAAAAGCCTCCACGCAGAGCATAAGGGGCGAACTACCTAATAATTACACTACCATAGCACAAGGAACAAAAAACCACAGCACTAATGACTCTTACACGTAGGACCACTAAGGTCAACAACTACAAAAGTAAAAATATCCGCACATAGGATCAAAGAATCACAGTAAAAACTACCACAAGAATAGTGACCCTAACAGAGAAAACTAATCTACCATGGAGGCACATAAAACAAACCAAACATATCACAATAGAGCAAAAGCCAACTGAAACAATACCTATTGAATATACATCTTAGCAAATTCTAAGAAGGGTAACAACGACCATAGCTAAATGGCCACCTAACACTAGGTAGATGTTGTAGTCAAGAATGCTCTAGAACTATGCAGATGCACTCACACTAAAACAACTATGTCCTTTAAACATAAAAAAGGGCAACCAAAACAACAAAATGAAGCATGGGAGGGGTCAAGACTACAATTCCATGATTTAACAAACCTAAGGCCAGGCTGAAGACAAAAGCAAAAAGGAAAAGGGTTCCTATCCACTAGCAATGCCGGCACACCAGTACGTTACATGGATCTCATTGAATTGAAATCATCTCGCAACCAAAAAAGAACAAAACAGAAGAGAAAAGAAGGGAGTACGATAGGGACCAAAGGTGACCAAAAAAAACCAAATCACTGATAGCATGGCACAAATAACTGGTGAGGCTCACCCAACAATGGAGGCAAGTGGGGAGATACAAAGAAAAGGGAATGATATATAGAATGGTGGAGATCAAAGACTCGCACTAAAAGGAAAGGTGAAAGACCGAGAATATCGTGAACTTAACCACATGTCCTAGAACATCAAGATGCAAAAAGAGAAATCAATGTAAGACATCGGCTATGGTAGCATGAGGTGACCTACCACCACTGTATGAACGCCAATCCGCCTCAAAAAAATAGAAAATCAAAGAGGAGGATACCAAAATACTCTATATTGATCCGTTCGACACACGGGATAGCGCATAATATGGCTGAGGAAACCAACCACCAACGACACTTGTGAGAAGAGCGACAAGGCTTACCGAGTAAGGGTAGCAATGAGGAAGCAACCAAGAAAGGGGGTTGGTGGAGCTAACAAGATAAGTGGCAGCAGCGGTGGCAGCAATGACGACAGTGGTAGGATGAGATTGGGGAGTGGTCAAGTTGGCGAAGGAAGATTAAGATTTCTTGTTTTGTATGAAAAGGAATGTCAAGCATTATTGAATTGTGATCCGATGGCCCAAAACCCATGCCATTTTTAGGATGGAAATATAGGTATTAATGTATATTAATTGTTACACCATCCCAAATCAAGTGTACCATCATTTATAATTTTTTATGCAAGGAAAATAAGAATGTTGGTAGTTTGCAGGGTGTTATAGAGATTGAAAATGTCTAACACTTAATCGTGCCTTTTAGTCTTCTTTTGCACTTGTTTTCTAAGGCATGGGCCCACACCAACCACGAGATTGACCAATCCTATGCCAGCGTATATAGGAGTACCAACTTAGAGCATCTCGATCCAAGAGTACTCAAAAGTCTCCCAATCTAGGAATTTTGGCAAGATTGAAAAAAGCTCGTCTCTAGCAACTTCCAAACCCACCTCTCGATCTTTTGGC
The DNA here is from genome assembly GCA_038087645.1 of Saccharum hybrid cultivar R570. NCBI lineage: Eukaryota > Viridiplantae > Streptophyta > Magnoliopsida > Poales > Poaceae > Saccharum > Saccharum hybrid cultivar. The sequence continues at coordinate 3,329,893 of JAQSUU010000254.1, read as the reverse complement.
ACTTGGACAAACCGCCACCACACGTGGATATATACACGAGCATATCATTGCACCAATCTGAAGGTGGAAGGATGTGGGAAAGAAAATGTAGGACAAATTTCCTAATGCAAATGTATATGAAATAAAGTAAGTATAAAAGTGGCTGGTGTGATTTAGAAATAGTTTGAGATTCCTGATGTAAGGTTAGCTTGTATATTTTAGGAGTGAGACTTTGGAAATTGTTGGTGGAAACCAACAAATATGCTCCCAATATTTTTAGTCACTTGGAAACTTATTAATTTACCAAGTGATTTTTTAGAAACTACTGGAGTTGCTCTTAGATACCGTGGAAAAAGCTCAAAAAGTTTTAGACAAACCTAGTGACCATATTATACTTATGGCGAGAGGAAATTTGCAACAACTAGTAATAAGCCCTACACATGTTCTGTAACACCCCTGGTGTTACGAGCTTGCTTAGCACCTGAGTTAAGGACTGAGCAAAAATTATTGCAACGAGTTACTCGGATTTAGATTTACAAGTCGCATGAATTGATAAACAAATATTGTGCGACTCACTTTTATGGTTGAGAGAAGTCTAATAAATATCTAAGTAATTTACTCAGTGTGTGAAAGCGCTAATGAAAAATCCTAACAAAAGGGTAAAATAAGTTGTGTTAATCGTTGGCACGAAAAATAATTTAATAAACAAATAAAAAATATATAGAGGGGTATATATATTTATACACTCACGTAATTCGTTTTGATAAGCATGTTGTTATAATAATTAAAGTAGTGTACAAACTTATTTTCTCCCGAGTGTTTCTCTACAGATAAGTATACGTTTAAACATACAATAAATATATGCATGTGTGTATGGATATTAGTGATAAAGAAATAATTGCATATTTATAATTACATAATTATTTATATATTTTGAAAAAAAAATGGCAAAGCAAGCGCACGCACACAACACAGTGATGCATGCCTGCTTGATTGGCTGCTGGACCGAGTTCACCGCACGCTCCCAGGTCACGCACATGGTGCTGCCGCTGGTCGTGTCCTGCCTGCTCTGTCTCGTCACACTGTGGCTGCACGCGTCTTTATTCACATTACGCCGGTGCTGTGCAGCTTGCTGCACCCCTGCGTCCGGCCTTGTGCTCCGGTCGTCGCAGCGCCTGTGGCCGGTGGGAACGCTGCCGCTGCCGTGGTTAGCCGTCCATGCCTGACGCCCTGCCTCCACGTGCCCATGCTGCACTGCCGAGCTGTTGCCTCGCTTGCGTCTTAGCGCCGTGCTGCCCGCGCCTTGCCGTGCTTAAATAGAACACCTCGCCCTCCCCATCCGCAGCTCACTCGTGCTGTTGCTCGCGGTCGCGAACGCTGCCATGGCCGCTATGGTCGAGCAGAGCTCCGAGCTGCCACTCAACTCCCTCCAATTACTTGCATCCACTAGCTCGAGCGGTCATCCATGGCGGACGTGTCTCGCGAGCACGAAGCTCAGCTTCACGTGCAAGCACATGTACGTCTCTTTCAAAAGTTCGTGTTTATTTACCTGCACAGTTATCTTGCGAATTTTATATCTCCATCATATCAACTCGGATTCCATGAATTCTTCTTCCTAAATTCATCTAAAATCAAACTCTATCTTTCATATTAATTTCATAATTTTTAAAGCTCATTTGAAATTATGTGATTAGTTAATTATGTCATTAGCTTCTTGTCTTTTCTTAAATGTATTGAACTTTTAGAAATTCATAGTAAATCATAGAAAATTCGTAAAATAGAAAATCAAGATGTTTTGGAACCCTTGCGTTTATCTCTATGCATTAGATATATAATATTGCATGTTTTAGTAGAAAAATATTGCACTATATTTTTCCTATGATTAATTATAGAGAAATTCATACCGGTAGATGCTATGCTTCAAATGAGATGAAAATTTTATGGCATGTTATTCATGTGATGCTCAATTTAGGATAAAAATTTGAGGTCCAGATCTTGTATAATTACTGAGTTATTAATTTATCTTTGTCACATGCTTTTATCGATATGAAATCTTTGTTAATCGCTAGTAAATAATATGCTTATCTGAAAATTATAAAACTTGTACAACATTTATAATTAGTCAAGATGTACCTTCCATAAAAGTTTCATGTACAACGGAGATGTTTGGACTATCACCTTTTATTCCACGCTTACCAGTAATAATACCCTTATATACAGTAATTAGTGACCCTATATCTCAAATATGTTATCCGTGTTGCTTGCTTCACATGTAGGTTAAACAGAATGTTATGCATCTCTGATGGTGATAGGTCTATGCTTAGTATGTTGCTTTACCTTACATGAATTTTATTAAATTGCAATGCGGTTGTATTGTTAATTTGTGTTTTCTTAATAATAACCAACTCACGAATAAATCTCTTTTAGAAAGGATGAGAGTCGGAGTGGGAGTGACGATCTGTTGTTTGTCTTTCAATGAGTATATCTATGCTATGCTTGTTCCGCTTAAGCAGGCATTGCATTTTTGCATTTCATAATAGGAACGATGATGATGGTTGATGGGTCGATGGATCAACCAAATGACTTGGTGTTTAATCAAAGATGGTACCATGGCGAACAGGTCCCGGAGATGGAATACTAACTTTTGGTTATCTTTTACCCAGGCAAGCCCCGGTGCATAACCCCTATTATTCTGCACTTTGAATTATGCTTGTGCATTAAGTTTAAAGGATTTGAATGAAACCCACTTGCATATAAATATCTTGATCCCATGAGTCTTCTTAGTATGTCAGGATCGTGTAGATTGCTATGCTACAGGAATTCGGTAGAAGTCGAGTGATTTTCTGTCACTCGCGAGAGATAGGGATATCTTATTGTTACTATCATCATGTTGCTATCTCATGGTATATAAATGTATATGGATAATTGGAGACCGGGCGGAATGGGTTGGATGGACTTGACCTGGTTGGGCAGCAGAGCAGGGCTCTGGTTGCATTTGTTCCGCCTGTGTCAATTAAGGACCGTTCGTTGCATGGACCCTGGTCAAGTCACAGATTTATTGTCCCGAGCATATACTTGCTTATGGGAGCGGGAAGGCTTGTTTCTCTCTTGTCATGGGTTCCGGCTCTTTCCGGACCGGCTTTTAGGGTGGTTATATATATTGGGTTGAGGAGGTCTAAGCACCATACTGAGGCCGGGCCTGCAGTGATGGGGGCTTAGAGTCCGAGCTTGGACGGGGACCTGGACCCCTTGACAGGAGTGGACGGGTTGGTCTTGCTTGTGCCCGGGGTACGAGCATGGCGTGTGTTTTCGGGGCACCCAGCTGGGCACATTGATTCGCGAATCGCCGTCGCTTAGACGGTACGGCTTGACTATGACATAGCATCGTAGTAAGAAGTGGAACAAGAAAGTTGTTGGAAGAGAAGATAAAATGGTTCTGATTGCTTACCACTTGCTTGAAAGTAGAACAGGTGCTTACCTAGAATGGATAGCTAATGAACTAATGACGACTGCTAATAAAAATAAATATAAGGATGCACAGGTAGTAATGCTTCCTGCAATGCAATAAACCAGCAAGCCCGATAAGCCTTGCATATCCTTGGAGTCTTTTATTTTTCTCCTGTCGGGTAAGTCTTGCTGAGTACAATTGAGTACTCAGGGTTTTATTCCCCCTGTTGCAGGTGACAGGTGGATGCTGATGAGCTGACAATTGTGTGTGGAAACCTCCTGGTGGGCTCAGCGAGGATTTCCTTTGCAATGCGGAGTAGAGTTATTATTAAAACTCTCACTAAAAGTTTTACAAGAAAAATACTATTAATCTGTTATCATTTCATGCATTTAAACGTTCTTCATGTTAATGTTTAAAATGGTTTCATTTCCGCTGAACTCTGATAATGTTTTAGATTCCGCTGTTATAATTACATAATGAATTACTCTGATGTTGTACTAAAAGTGATGTAAGAAATGGTTAAGGACTTTATAAGCTTTACTCCCTCATTCACGATCCTGATGTAAAAATGTGGATCTTCGAGTTCTCCCTCGTGGTGTGCTCGACGGAACTGCTCAGTTTAGCGCTCTTTCGAATTACTTAGTGCCTAATGGAAGACAAGTACTCCGGAAGGGTGTTAAATTAGGCGGTTCTGCCACAGGTGGTATCAGAGCGTAAATGAGGAAATAAAGCTTTTAAACCCCTTCTAAATTAAAAATTTGACAACAAAATCTTTTCAAAAAGTTAGGACGTTTGCATGCGACGTTATATAAATAGCCCTATTACTATGGTTATGTATCTAGGATAGATGGCACTCTGCTGACTTGGATAGACTTAATCCAGTTTTCTGCAGGTACACTAACCCGAGCATAGTTCGATAGCATCGACTAGCTACAGAGAGAGCGATGTGCCAAAAATTTGGGTGCGGTTGCCCTATATGTCGGCAATAACATGAGGGCGAATAGGACGTGCATTCATGCATACCCTGTTCGTGCATTTGTGGTGTAGGTCGATTAGTCTGTCCAAGAGTTACTACAATATTGTGGTTTCGTGTATCGCGTTCACCGTGTTTCGCGCCTGTCGTGGCTCGCCCTTTCGTACCCCTCTCTGCGCTCTTGTCGGTCATCTACCCTGCGGTCGTGCTAGTCTTTTATGACCTCGGTCCTTCGTGTTCACCTCTGCATCCGTGCTAGACACCCCCGCGTGGCCTCGGTCATTCGCGTGTCCATCATCGCGTGAATTCGGCAATCCTCTGTTGTTGTTCTGTGCAAGCTTGACGGTAGACTGCGCCAGGATCGCTGACCGTTTTGCCTTTATAAAAGGCCTAGCCAGCCACTCGATACCGCCACTCCGAGTATCCTAGTTACCTAGCTTCCTTGGTGCAAAGCTTCTTGCAAATCCTTCCTTGCACCACCACTAGAGATGGCAGGAGTCTGGGTTAGCAGCTACTGCCTGAACACTGAGGGTTTTCCCAAAGTTCTCCATGCCACCCTGCAAAGGCTCAGAGTCAAGGATCGTCCTGAGTATGAGGGCCGTGAGTACATGAAGCATGGCACTGAGCGGTGTAAGGTCACCGTCTATATTGGGAAGAGTGAGGAGTTCCCTGACCTCGCTGAAGGCTGGAGTGTGACTGCAACTGGGTTTCGCTTTGTCGACACCTACCAAGTTGTGGCCCGCAAAGCCTTGCGGCACCTTTGTCAGATCTATGAGGAGCCCATTGCCCGTACCCCCATGCGGTTCTTTCCACCTTTGGACAAGAATCGGCAGGTATGGAGGGCTCGTTTGGAGGCTTTGTATGGACAGGGGCAACAGGAAGACAACCCCACCGTGGTTCATATGACCACGTACCTGCTGGCTCTGGATGAGCAGTATGATCGCCAGGCTGCGGAGCTGAGGGAGTGCCTCCACCGAGCCGAGGAAGCCGAGATCTTCTCCCGGATGCTTGAAGTGCAGCTTGCTGAAGCACACGCCAGCGTGGCAAATGCAGAAAGTCGAGAGGCTGCCTTGGCGGAAGCCCATCAGGTGGATAGAGATCGACATGCCCAGGAGTTGGAGGACGCCTATCTCGTCACAAGCGCCAAGCGTAGGACGCTGGCCAAGGAAAGTTTGGAACCCTTGATCTTGGAGGGAATCCCTATCCACCCGCCTGAAAGGAGAAGAACCAATGTAGCAGCACCGCCAGCACCGCCACCCTCAGAGGTTTCAGAAGTGGAGCCCTTGCTTCCCCTCACTCAGCCACCACCAGGAGAAGACGGAGATCCGCAACCCAGTGCAGCAGAAGTACCACCAGAGCAGGAATGAAGCCGTTCGGCCCGATGAAGTAGAGTAGTTGCCCTAGAGGAGATGTATCTGTAGTTAGTAGTGTTTCTCCTCGTTGTTCTCTAGTGTTGCAATCCTTTTGTTGTGTGTTGTTTGTTGCGGTTGAGAACGTTTAGCCGGAGGAGGCAAGCAATGTGTCGAGAGCAAGTGTCCGTATGTTGTACCATGTAAGGACGTTGGAAACGTGCTTGCTTAATCATCATGTTGTTACTCATAAATCTCACATTATATTGCTTAGGGTTCTCGAAGTAGCATCAAGAGAAAAGTGGATCAACGATGTGGGTTAGCGGAGTATACTATATCAGTTAATTGTGGATGTCCCAACAGAACACTTGAATCCGTTGTAGGATTCGCATTCCTCGTTCCTTGTTGAGGAAGAGACCCTTGTTGCTTGAACCTTCCTTTGCAATACTCATTTGATTCTATGACCCCACTGCCTTCTTTGCGTGTAAATTGGTAACAGTCGCCTGGTTAATGGCTTATGGTGCCGCGACGGAACCGAGGGCCTCCTGTGGATCGCGACCACATGGTTGTGCTACTGGGTGCGCGCTGGTATCGAGGTTATTGATCAAGTGCCTTTACCAAGTTACACTATCGTACTGTCCCTGCTAAAACAATATATTCTTCAAAAAAAAATTATATCCTTGTGTTCCAACGGGAAATCCACAACATATTGATGAAGTTATCTCTTCTAACTCGTATGTGGCAAGGAAAAGAAGAAAGAGAAAAGCTACAAGAAAATATAGTACTCGGGTATTCTGGAGTAACGGAATGCCTGATTTGACGTCGTCCCGGTGCCTAGTTTGACTGCGATGAGCGCGCGGAGTTTTTGTAGCTACGTATCCGGTGTAGGGCGTCAGTGCTGGGGCCCGCTAGCACCCTGCTCCCGCGTGGCCGCGGCGTGGTGCCGCACTCGCCTGGTCCTCTCGTGTAGTGCGCCCCCTCCTCTTTTTCCCTGCGCCGGTGTCGGCTCTCGAGCCTCGCCCTTGCTCCCGTACCGGACCCCCCCTCCCTTCTCGTTTTCTTTTGGACGCCGTTGCCCGCACGCCTCCTCGTCGAGCGAACCCCATCCCCTCCTTTCCCTTCTTCCCCCACTCCAACTCGCGCTGGGAGAGCGCCATGGCCGATGCCCTCCCCACCTCGTGTCCCACTGGTGACCCCCCCTCCACGCCGCCTCCGTTTTCAGGGCGCTGCGCCACCACCTCCGTCCACCAGGCTATAAATGCCACCTTGCTTGTCTCTCCTCCATCCCACCTCCAGATCTGAAGTAGAGCTCATAGAATCGATCCTCTCCATCTGTGCTCTGGTGGGAGAAGCTTGGGAAACAGTTGGGAAGGAAGCGGTTGGAGGCAGAGGTACGAGATCCAGCCGTTGCTCGCTGAGCAAGGGTCGCTAGTCAGGGTGATGGTGTGACTCGAGAAGAAGGGATCTGGTTTCTGTTGGAGAAATTCAAGTTCATCCCTGGTTAGTTTAGGTTTTAGAGTTCGCTATGATCTTGGTACCAGTCTCCAATTTCTGGCTCTGTTGGGCATACGCCATGTTCTGGATAATCGTTTTCCTTTTGCTTTTCCACTGTCCCCGTCTTCGTCGTTTTCTAGAGAGGTTGTGAGTTGTATCAGTTTGTTCTTAGCCGTGATGCCTTTAGATCCCCGAGTGTTTTAGTCTTCGAAGCCGTGTAATCTCCTATTGTAATCTCTGCTAAGAAGTGAAATCGTGTTTTCCCCTTGTCTGATTCTTGCTCTGAATCTCGGGACAAGATTCTTTTAAGGGGGGTTGGTTGTAACACCCCTGGTGTTACGAGCTTGCTTAGCACCTGAGTTAAGGACTGAGCAAAAATTATTGCAACGAGTTACTCGGATTTAGATTTACAAGTCGCATGAATTGATAAACAAATATTGTGCGACTCACTTTTATGGTTGAGAGAAGTCTAATAAATATCTAAGTAATTTACTCAGTGTGTGAAAGCGCTAATGAAAAATCCTAACAAAAGGGTAAAATAAGTTGTGTTAATCGTTGGCACGAAAAATAATTTAATAAACAAATAAAAAATATATAGAGGGGTATATATATTTATACACTCACGTAATTCGTTTTGATAAGCATGTTGTTATAATAATTAAAGTAGTGTACAAACTTATTTTCTCCCGAGTGTTTCTCTACAGATAAGTATACGTTTAAACATACAATAAATATATGCATGTGTGTATGGATATTAGTGATAAAGAAATAATTGCATATTTATAATTACATAATTATTTATATATTTTGAAAAAAAATGGCAAAGCAAGCGCACGCACACAACACAGTGATGCATGCCTGCTTGATTGGCTGCTGGACCGAGTTCACCGCACGCTCCCAGGTCACGCACATGGTGCTGCCGCTGGTCGTGTCCTGCCTGCTCTGTCTCGTAACACTGTGGCTGCACGCGTCTTTATTCACATTACGCCGGTGCTGTGCAGCTTGCTGCACCCCTGCGTCCGGCCTTGTGCTCCGGTCGTCGCAGCGCCTGTGGTCGGTGGGAACGCTGCCGCTGCCGTGGTTAGCCGTCCATGCCTGACGCCCTGCCTCCACGTGCCCATGCTGCACTGCCGAGCTGTTGCCTCGCTTGCGTCTTAGCGCCGTGCTGCCCGCGCCTTGCCGTGCTTAAATAGAACACCTTGCCCTCCCCATCCGCAGCTCACTCGTGCTGCTGCTCGCGGTCGCGAACGCTGCCATGGCCGCTATGGTCGAGCAGAGCTCCGAGCTGCCACTCAACTCCCTCCAATTACTTGCATCCACTAGCTCGAGCGGTCATCCATGGCGGACGTGTCTCGCGAGCACGAAGCTCAGTTTCACGTGCAAGCACATGTACGTCTCTTTCAAAAGTTCGTGTTTATTTACCTGCACAGTTATCTTGCGAATTTTATATCTCCATCATATCAACTCGGATTCCATGAATTCTTCTTCCTAAATTCATCTAAAATCAAACTCTATCTTTCATATTAATTTCATAATTTTTAAAGCTCATTTGAAATTATGTGATTAGTTAATTATGTCATTAGCTTCTTGTCTTTTCTTAAATGTATTGAACTTTTAGAAATTCATAGTAAATCATAGAAAATTCGTAAAATAGAAAATCAAGATGTTTTGGAACCCTTGCGTTTATCTCTATGCATTAGATATATAATATTGCATGTTTTAGTAGAAAAATATTGCACTATATTTTTCCTATGATTAATTATAGAGAAATTCATACCGGTAGATGCTATGCTTCAAATGAGATGAAAATTTTATGGCATGTTATTCATGTGATGCTCAATTTAGGATAAAAATTTGAGGTCCAGATCTTGTATAATTACTGAGTTATTAATTTATCTTTGTCACATGCTTTTATCGATATGAAATCTTTGTTAATCGCTAGTAAATAATATGCTTATCTGAAAATTATAAAACTTGTACAACATTTATAATTAGTCAAGATGTACCTTCCATAAAAGTTTCATGTACAACGGAGATGTTTGGACTATCACCTTTTATTCCACGCTTACCAGTAATAATACCCTTATATACAGTAATTAGTGACCCTATATCTCAAATATGTTATCCGTGTTGCTTGCTTCACATGTAGGTTAAACAGAATGTTATGCATCTCTGATGGTGATAGGTCTATGCTTAGTATGTTGCTCTACCTTACATGAATTTTATTAAATTGCAATGCGGTTGTATTGTTAATTTGTGTTTTCTTAATAATAACCAACTCACGAATAAATCTCTTTTAGAAAGGATGAGAGTCGGAGTGGGAGTGACGATCTGTTGTTTGTCTTTCAATGAGTATATCTATGCTATGCTTGTTCCGCTTAAGCAGGCATTGCATTTTTGCATTTCATAATAGGAACGATGATGATGGTTGATGGGTCGATGGATCAACCAAATGACTTGGTGTTTAATCAAAGATGGTACCATGGCGAACAGGTCCCGGAGATGGAATACTAACTTTTGGTTATCTTTTACCCAGGCAAGCCCCGGTGCATAACCCCTATTATTCTGCACTTTGAATTATGCTTGTGCATTAAGTTTAAAGGATTTGAATGAAACCCACTTGCATATAAATATCTTGATCCCATGAGTCTTCTTAGTATGTCAGGATCGTGTAGATTGCTATGCTACAGGAATTCGGTAGAAGTCGAGTGATTTTCTGTCACTCGCGAGAGATAGGGATATCTTATTGTTACTATCATCATGTTGCTATCTCATGGTATATAAATGTATATGGATAATTGGAGACCGGGCGGAATGGGTTGGATGGACTTGAACCTGGTTGGGCAGCAGAGCAGGGCTCTGGTTGCATTTGTTCCGCCTGTGTCAATTAAGGACCGTTCGTTGCATGGACCCTGGTCAAGTCACAGATTTATTGTCCCGAGCATATACTTGCTTATGGGAGCGGGAAGGCTTGTTTCTCTCTTGTCATGGGTTCCGGCTCTTTCCGGACCGGCTTTTAGGGTGGTTATATATATTGGGTTGAGGAGGTCTAAGCACCATACTGAGGCCGGGCCTGCAGTGATGGGGGCTTAGAGTCCGAGCTTGGACGGGGACCTGGACCCCTTGACAGGAGTGGACGGGTTGGTCTTGCTTGTGCCCGGGGTACGAGCATGGCGTGTGTTTTCGGGGCACCCAGCTGGGCACATTGATTCGTGAATCGCCGTCGCTTAGACGGTACGGCTTGACTATGACATAGCATCGTAGTAAGAAGTGGAACAAGAAAGTTGTTGGAAGAGAAGATAAAATGGTTCTGATTGCTTACCACTTGCTTGAAAGTAGAACAGGTGCTTACCTAGAATGGATAGCTAATGAACTAATGACGACTGCTAATAAAAATAAATATAAGGATGCACAGGTAGTAATGCTTCCTGCAATGCAATAAACCAGCAAGCCCGATAAGCCTTGCATATCCTTGGAGTCTTTTATTTTTCTCCTGTCGGGTAAGTCTTGCTGAGTACAATTGAGTACTCAGGGTTTTATTCCCCCTGTTGCAGGTGACAGGTGGATGCTGATGAGCTGACAATTGTGTGTGGAAACCTCCTGGTGGGCTCAGCGAGGATTTCCTTTGCAATGCGGAGTAGAGTTATTATTAAAACTCTCACTAAAAGTTTTACAAGAAAAATACTATTAATCTGTTATCATTTCATGCATTTAAACGTTCTTCATGTTAATGTTTAAAATGGTTTCATTTCCGCTGAACTCTGATAATGTTTTAGATTCCGCTGTTATAATTACATAATGAATTACTCTGATGTTGTACTAAAAGTGATGTAAGAAATGGTTAAGGACTTTATAAGCTTTACTCCCTCATTCACGATCCTGATGTAAAAATGTGGATCTTCGAGTTCTCCCTCGTGGTGTGCTCGACGGAACTGCTCAGTTTAGCGCTCTTTCGAATTACTTAGTGCCTAATGGAAGACAAGTACTCCGGAAGGGTGTTAAATTATGCGGTTCTGCCACATGTTCTTGGCAGAGCAAGAAATTCTCGTTCCGTGTCTCAACAAATCCCATTCATGAATTTGATTCACAAAATCACAAGTTCGGTTCAAAAACTAAGTTTGGTAATGGCCTGTTTGGATCCAATAGCATTAAAAATTACTCCATTCCAGTTTACTGGGTGCGATGAGTCTAAATGCAGATACCAAGACGTACGCCTGCATGCGTTGGCAATAAATTAACTGCTTGCTCACCGCAGGCCACTTTCAGTGGGAGTTTCATGTGAGTTAATGACATGACAATGTATTAAAGAAGAGAGATGAAATGAGTTTTGTGGGGATGAAACTCTCTTGGTACAATTACCAACTCTCTATGAGTCATGAAATTAAATGCTGATGAAACTTTAGAATGAAACTTTGCGTTGAGTGGGTGTTTTCATATCCTAAGTTTCATTTCATTCTACATGACATGGTACTCTTTCAACACTGTTTACTGTTTACTTTTTACTTTTTCCTTTATTCATTTTCATTTTTTCCCTTTCCATTTTTTCTTTGCTTTCCTTTCCTGTTTCTCCTCCTCTGTGCACGTGCAGTGAATCACATACCTTCCTATTTTTATAGGGTTTCCTGAAAAAAGTAATTTATAGGAATTCCAAAAAAAATCATAGGATTCACTCTTTTGTTCTAATATATAAAGGCCCTTATAAAAAAACCTCTATATAGGAATTCAGTCCTCTAAAATTCCTTTATTTTCCTCCCTCATCTAAATTTTTTCCCTCTATTTCAATCCGCTCAAATGAGTCAAAAACAAATAATAAATATAATATATTATAGGTATGTGAACAATTGATCCTTTTCTATCCCTAAGGAAATAAAGATTCCAATGGTGTTGATGTAATTTAAATTAGAAATAAAACTTATTTTCATTAAAACCTAGATTAGTTGATAGTTCAAGTAATTAAATCGTGAGTTGAAATCTTGAGCAATTTGTTATTTAATCCAGTCTAAAAAAATGTATCTCTATAATCCGAGGGCTAACTCTTGTTGACAGGTTAGGAAACTCTAAAAATGCAGGCACTACAATTCTAGAATCTCGAATACTTCTATGTGTGCAAAAACCCATAAAAAATGTGAATACCGACAGAAAAATATTTTTTTGACGGTGTACCATCAGAAAATAACCCACAGAAATAGAATGATAGAAAAATTGAGTTTTCTATCGGTTCACCATCAGAAATAGTTTTTTTGTAGGTCTTACACGCACAAAAAAAAACACGTTCGCCTAGATTAAAAACAATTTTTCTGTGTGTATATCCACACAGAAAAAAATAACACATAGAAAAAATATGTATTTTTCTGTCGAATTAGCTGAACTCACAGGAAAAAAGAAATTAACGCACAAAAAAAATAATTTATTTTCAAATTGTAGCGACAACATATTAAAATATATATTGTCCATAGAGTAATTTCATCACACATCACAACATACTATAGTCGCATTAGAACACATCATATCTTATAACATTATAAAAGAATTTTTGGATAGCAAATGACTTCAAATGAAAAAGTATAAACCACAAATTTGTAAAACTCGTCAAGATCTACAACTTTTATTTTGGTTATTTCTCCATCGGACTTTGTTTGAATAATTTAAATTTTGAATTCCAAAAAATGACAACTTTCAAACAAGATTTTGAAATAGCTGATGATTCTAGCTGAAAAAGTCATCACTAACAAAGTTATACAACTCATCAAGGTTAACAACTTTTATTTTGATCATTTCTTCATTCGACAAACTGGTAGTACACAAATCCATAAATCTCTCACATAGTTTATGAAATTATATGAGAGATATGTCAATACTATGTTTGGCAGGTACCTATTATACATATATCCAGACTATGCTTGGCAGGATACCAGGCTATGCCAGAGGCCACCTGGTTTACCCCGTGGGCCTACCCTGCTGCCCTGCCAATCACTGCTGATTAACCTTTACCGGCATGCACCCTGTTCGTTTGGACTTATCAGCAGAATCAGCAGCCATCCAGCAGTGTTTTTCTCTCACAATAAATCAGCGAACAGTGCTTTCAGCACAATAAACTAGCGAAACGAACAGGGTGATGAATTTTGGTAGTGACGAGAAGGTTTCCGACCCGCAAATGATTATCAGTTTTGGCACAGTGAGACTGTGTGCGTGACAATGTGAGTGTCCGCCTGCATGCAGAGAGATTCAAGGCTGATACCATTAGGTACGATTTAGTGATGGCAATGGCTACCTAAAACCCAAAACCCGATGGTTCTCTTGCTCCATTTTGGCATGGAAAAGGATTAAAATCCCCACTCATGGGTATGTAAATGGACAAAAAGTCATGCCCATCGAGTCTGCAGGTGCGGGCATGGTACTATAGCACTTGAACCTGCAAATCCATGGGTACATGCATACTCGGTGTGCACATGTGATTCAGCGCATCACTCGGTCCACACGTACCCGAAAACCACGTTCCTCCTCCCCTCATCCTGTTTCTATAGAGCAGTGGAGGTGGTGGCGCATTTAGTGCAGTCGCACGCAGCACAGCCCCAACCTCGCACCACCTCCAAAGAAAAATTTATTGGATGCTTCTTATTATGATTTCTATTTATCAATTGTGAACTTGTAATCACCTTGTGTTGTGGCTGGCAATGACCTGATGCCTTAGTAGTGAGTTAGTGTTGTTGTGACTAACGGGATTCAGACTTTAGCAGTGGGTTAGTGTGCATGAGTAGACTTTGGGAGTGGGTCGAGAGTGCCCTGATAAGGAATTGATCGAATCGAATACAGACGTAGCGCTCTGGTCGTCGCAATAATGTTGTTTCATGGATCTCCGAAGTTAAAAAGACACATCTAATAAGCTGGAGAAGAGCACCTACATTTGCTAAAAGATTGTGTGTGATAAAAGGTGGATAAGGCGATTGAAAGTGATGGTCCGGTACGTAATGTTGTTGACAAGAGTCAGATGATACAGATGGACAGATTGGTTGGCAAGAGTCAGCAGCCCAGTGCACACAATGAGGAACATATAGCAGCACACAACTTCGCCACCTTCTCGCTCGCCACAACACACGCACACGAGAGAGTTACTCTACATATTTATGCTAGCTTTTTTTAAAATAGTGCCGGTTTTGTCGCTACATGTTTTGAGCGATGAATGGTCGTTAAGTAGAAAATGCCAGTCCACTGACGCATATCCCAAGAAAATGGGAGCTGCTATCCTTGAGGCGCTTAAGACTTCGTTTTTTCTCTCAGGCAAACCGATCACCGCCGTTGGATCTTCATCCAACGCCCTAGTTGATGCCCATGTTCATCTTCCTTCAGCAGCTCCTGCTCCATTGGATCCGCCGCAGACCTCGCCCCCGCCGCCACCAGCCGCCCCACCGCAGCGCGGTAGGGTCTCGCTGGAGCACCACCGCTATGGCCGCAGTGGAGCTCCGGTGAAACCTGAAGTCAAAAACCGAACCCGAACCGAACACCGATTCGGGTGGAAATCCATCACCAAAACCAAACATGTGGATACCCGAAACCCAAACGGATACCCGAAACCCGAATAGATACCCAAAATCCGAGGATAAATATACACATATTCACATGTATAAATAAGAGGCAACAAATAATAAATATTTTCATGAGTCAATTTTGAATAGATTTAATAATCTAAGTAAATAAGTTATTATTAGCATATTATAAAACATGAGTTTTAATTCCAAATGATTTATTTCGGATATCCATTGGATATCCACGAGTGGAAAACCAAACCCGAAAACCATAGGTGAGAAATCATCCCCAAACCCGAACCCGAACCCACGGGACCTGAAACCCGCGGATATCCACCCCGAACCCGATCCGCTACCATCCTTAATCTCTACCCTGAGTGTCCCAAAGAATTCCCGCTGCGGGGTTCTGTTCCTAGGGATAATTAGCATGTGCTGCCAAAGTAGCTCTAATAGGATTTTGTTCCCTTATCATAAAAAAAGAAAGAAAAGAATTTTGTTCCATTGAGTATATATCAATAAATATGCATGTATCGTCTTTGAAACCTAAAAGAGGAGGGGTAACAAAAGTAGTAGGTCGTCCTGCAACTCGAATAGCGTAACTGACCCATAACATACACAAGGCTAGCTGGTTAGCTGGGGGACCTTTGGCATATATATTATTGTATTATGTCACTTCTCCTTATTTCAGGTGCCTACATTTTGACACGGTTTCGGACAACACTTTTATACTACCAAATAATATAAGTAAATTATCACTTTTGTGACTTGTTTTTTTTGTCTTTATATCATAGCATATTCATTTTTTGTCCTTGTCTAACTATAAAAATAATTATAAATTATTAAATTGTCTTTGTGCTAACACATATTAGATTTTATCAGGTTTGTACTTTTGTTTTATGGTTTTTTGTTCTCTGAACAAAAACTTACAGATTGTGCTGCAATTTTAGTACAAAATATATGTAATAACCGTCACGTGAAAAGAAACTAGCGTGTTTGGTTTGGGTAGCGGACTTGTATGGAACCATCCGAACCTGTGTCCGAACCTAGATGCAGCATTTGGTTTGTCAAAGGTAACTATCTTGTCCGTCACCAGGAGATTCCATACGCCAGTATAAACACATGACTGATCGGTTCTCTTGGTATCGGATGACTATGCCCGAGTGAGCTGGTCCACTAATCCAAACAGTGGTAAGTCACTATCCGATCCAAGAGGGAGTAAATGCACGCCGAACGTGCTGATTCTGGATGCGGCAACTCCCTGAACCAAACACAATGTAAAATTCAGGCACCTGAAATTTACCAAATCCCATGCATGCTCACCGGTCATGATCACTGTCTCGATCTACCGTATGTGTCGTCCTCACATCCTCCATTGCACCACAACTGCATGCAGCAGTAGTGGAGATTTGAACCAGATTTACTGAATTGCTTGTGCATGCACTTTTTTTTTTCTTTTCTGGACTGGAAGCCACCATGGAGCCAGACTTTGTTCTTGCCGAGCCGACGTATAGTACGTGTTAAACATTGGAAGCAAGACAGAATTAATCTTCCACCACACCTCGATCACACGGCTGAAGCAGCATTCTAGCTAGCCTGCTTTTATTATAGTTGTTGATAGTGCCAAAATGAGATGAGCTTCTTAGTAGTTAATGAAATTATAAGATCATTCACTCTGTAGTCTCTACCCTCAAATCGATGGTGCCAAGACTCACTACAATTGATGTAAATGCATTTCATGTGTATCAGTACTCTCTTTTTTTTATGGACCGCGCTCCTCACTTCATCCAAGTTTGTTCTTGTATGTGTCTAGCTTTTCTAACTGTAAAAGCTGATGCCTACTGTTGGTGAATGTAATCATTTCTAATATCATACTAATATGGGTGAATTCTTTTATTAAGTATGGACTACTCCCTCCGTCCTAAAATATTTGTCATTTTTGCTTCCTGAGAAACAACTTTGACAAAATATATATTAAAAAATATTAATATTTATGGTACATAATTGGTATCATTGGAAAGATATTTGACTCGAGTTTTTTAATAAATTTATTTGGAGATACAAATGTAGCACCCATTTTCTACAGATAGAGTCAAACTTGCGGCACGGAAACCAAAAGCGACAGATAATTTGGGACGGGTACATCATCTTATGTTCATGGTGTTCTGTATTCTTAGTTTGAAGTGCCTACTGGCTACTGCCCAGACTATCATGTTGGTACTTTTTTTTTGTAGGCATTGCTGACCAAAAATAAATAGAGATACCACCTTACATGCTTAAGGAAGCATAAAGTGACATGGTAAGTTACCTTGCACACTTGATTTTTCCTCGTAGTTGATTCCTATAGGATCTCATGCTCATGCTACCACTACCGCAAACCGTTTTTCTCTCGATTATGATGTTTTATCTCATATATCTTGCTGGAAAGTTGGATGCCCATATTTTTTTATCATGTGCTGCAGACTCTGATTTGACATGAGCTGTAAATTTCTAAGAGGTAAATTGATCTAGTTCTCTATTGTTGTTACCTTTTTCTCTGCCTTCAAAATTACAGATCCTGTATTGGGCAGTAGTGATATTGGTGCTTTTCTGAAATGATTGCTAGTCACATTATTCTTAGAAAACAAATCTGCACGATCATTTTTAGATTACAAATCTGCATTATCTCAACATGTATTGGGCGTGTGGTGCAGCACCAGTGGTTGAGCATCACCCTCACCCTTTCAATTCCCGGTCTTTGCTTATCTGGTCTTAATTTGTTTTGGGAGAGAACTTAACCTCAACATATATTCTAATGAGACTTTATCTGTTGCAAAATTAGTACGGTGTGATGATATTCTATGGACTGATTGTGTGCATGTGATAAACTTCTTGTCAATACTAGTTGTTTATTTGGTCTATAGAAAATTGTTACTGCTGATATCAGGTTAATTTTTTACTGCTTTAGTTACCGTTAGAATGCTAGTTAGTTACTGTTTTAGCAGGCTGTACTTGAGGTACAATTCTACTTTGGTCAATTATCTGATGGCAGCCTTATGCCCAAAATATGTATGAATCATATTGGTATTTTCCTTGCATCTCATTTGTCAAAAGGTTCAAATATGCATACCACCAATCGTTGCTTTATGCATTGAGTGGCACATATATATACACAAACACACACATAGTGACATGAGTATGGAAACTCATCACGTTTCCTATAGGGTTTGTAATTTTTCGTAGTACATTTCTATTTGTTAGCCCGAATGGGAGTTAATATTAATTTTATTTATTACACCCCTATATTGACAACTAGATTTATCGCCCTCAGTGAAATGCCCACCAGCTAGGTTCCCGAGTGCTCGAGAAAATTCTGGTTGTGTGGGATGCCAGATTTTGAATACAGGCATATTTAGCACTAATCAATATTTTCTTTCTAATTTGCCTCTATTCATAAGTTTGGGGCATATTTAGTACTAATCAATTTTTTTTCTTTCCAATTTCCCCCTATTCATAAGTTTGGCAATCCCACAAGCAGGATTTTCTCGAGCTCCCTAGCTGGTGGGCAATTCGCTTGGGTGATAAATCTAGTTGTCAATATAGGGGCGTAATAATTGAATTTAATATTAACACCCGTTCCAGCTAACAAATAGGAGGGTACTATGAAAAATTACAATCAGTATAGGAAACGTGATGAGTTCACATACTCATGTTACTATATATGTGTGTGTTTGTGTGTGTATACAACGCCTAAATCAACGATTGTGTGAGGTCGGTTAGATAAGATAATTCGTAATCCAACATGACTTCAAGGAACATGTGTGGAGCCCTGATGTTTATGTTGTTCCTCTTTGCATTCCCTGGGCAATGTAAGTGTTTCATTAATCATTATCAACTAATACTTGTCCTTGATTTTTCCCTTCATATTCTTATATTTACATGCAATCGCATATATATATAGCTCATCCTCATCAGGAGCTCAATGTTGGATTTGAAAGGAGCATGGCGTATACCCTCACCAAGACAGCACCAAATCAGAATAAATTGACACTAAAATTTTGTGCGCTTCATTGTAACGCAAAATTTGAGTGCTATTATTGTTGCTTGACCCGAAAACCGAAACCATTGTGTTATTACTATTTGGAGGATTGTCAGGCCTCTTGCCCTGATTGTAATCCCACTTGCCCGCCCGTTCCATCACCATCTGCATAATCTATAGAGCTATCGGCAGGTCCTGGTGGTCTTAAACTTTTAGTAGCAGTATGTACATCTATCTAAATAATGTACTGAAAATCGATAATGCTCACCGAGTCATCATGTGCTATTTTCATTTGATTGCAACTTTTTTTACCTTTTGTATGTCACCTACGTACTTTGAGTTCTGCAATGCCATGTCATTGCTCCAGATCTTTATATCACTGCCACATGGTCCCCGGCCGCTAACCTGATGATGCTCCTCGCGTTACACGACCTGCATTTCCATTGCTTGGTGCCAAACTGGCATGAATATTTAAGATTACATCATTTGTTCACGGCGTGATCATAATAGGAGGAAGGAAGGGAAGAAACTTTGTCAGATCGTTTACAGAGCAATTACATAGCATTCGTAAAAACACCAACCCATAGGTCTGCAATATCCCTATCTTTCTTTGGGGCAATCTCAGTTTCCAGAGCACTGCGTCCGAAACACATGTCTGCTAACATTTGGCGATGTCTAGCCGTTTCTGATCTGAAAACCACCCCATTTCTGCGTTTCCGAAGCTGCCAACAACCGACGAGAGCTACGAATGTCGCGAAATGTTTTAGAGGAATGTTGTGTGGTGCGGACATTGGACTCCATGGATGTTACTTATCTGTTAGGAGTGGCTGCCTAGTGGGCCCGAGGCAGGCTGTCCCTCCAGCGACAGCAAAAGGAACCGAGAGCAAGCCACGAACAAATATCAGAACCACCTACTTTACCCTTACTGTTCATCTCCTCCTTCCTCTAGCTGCTGTTCTTCTTCCCCAATTTTATTTCACTGTTCCCAGGATTCCAGCTCTGCTTCTCTTTTCCTAAATCCCCGGCTGTGCTTCCTCCCTCTCATTCTACTCGGATTGTACGGGATTGTTCCTGTCGTTGCTTGATCGAGTTGGTGTTGAAGCAATTGCTACTCCATCTCCTAGTGTGCTGCTAACGATCGGTATCGGAGACAGTCGATTCTCGGTCTAGCCATGGATCCCGCTGCCCTCAAGCTCATCCTTGACGAGTTCAACCGAAGGTTCGACAAGATGGAGGCTCGTTGGGACCGGCGCTTCTCGCCTTCACCAACGAGCCTAGCTCCGACCCCGCGGCAGCCCACGCCAACCTCACGGGCGAGGAGCCTGCCCGTGTCATGGAGGAAAGCGACTACAAGCCGGTCGTCTCCGACTCTTCCTCACCTCTGCCGATGCAGGAGCAGCTCGCTGTTGACGCTACGGCGACCGAGTACACCTCCATCGACCTCGCCGCGCCACCGGACCCGCTCCTCTGCGACCGCCTGAGTCTCCTTCCCGATGTGCTCCTCCACGACATCGTCTCCCGCCTCCCCATCAAGGAAGCTGCACGCACGGCGGTGCTGTCCCGCCGCTGGAGGCCTCTCTGCACCGCCCAGTCCGTGTCACTGGAGGGGAATCCCACTGTCAAGCGCGAGAAGGTGCAGATCGAGGCGAAACTCTTCCTCGTCGTGCAGATCAAGCAGGACACCATCGGGTCCGCCCACACCCCTTCCGTCCGGCGCTACGGTCAAGGTCTACGGCGACGAAGACGGCCTCCACGGCTCTGGTTCGTGGCCGCCATCCTCGACTTCGAGCCTGCGCGCTGCTGCCACAGCCTGGCGCAGTACACCATCGAGTACGTGCACCTCCTCGCCAACGTCGAGGTCGTGCATGCTCACGGATTCCGTCGCGACGCTCCTTCCCAACTTCACCGCGCGGTTCGTCTCTGCCACTGGCAGTGCCGCGCTGCGCACAAGCGAGAAGGCGGTGCACGCGCGCACCTACAGGAGCCACAGCAAGCTGCTCCTCCTTGGGATGCACCCTGGATGGTCCTCGTCGCAGCTTCGAGCAAGCCGGCCACCATCTGGTTTCATGTTCCGGGGGTATTCGATGAAATGCAGTACCGTCACCAACCTTCAACATCAAGCGAGCCTGCACCAGTGCTCCTATTCCAGTGTGCTGTCTTCACGCCTGCGGTGGTGCCCCATGCTTGTGCTGCTGATCAAAGTGCTACTCCTGCAAGCACGTCTCTGTCTGTTTTGACAGGTGCTCATGGGTTGCTCGCCAGTTCGTTCAGCAGGTTCGTTAACCGTCAGGTTCTGTCAGGATGTCTGATGGCCATGAGATTGACAGGAACATTGAGATTGGGAAGATTAAGAAGCTGATCAAGGAGTTGGAGTCAGCTAGAGGCAATAGCACAAGCATGATTTCTTTAATCATGTCTCCACGTGATCAGATTGCTCGAGTGGCTCAGATGTTAGAGGATGAATATGGGACTGCTGCAAACATCAAGAGTAGCGTAAATCTTCAACATGTGTTGTCTGTCATCACCTCAGCTCCGCGAAGGTTGAAGCTCTACAACAAGATGCCTTCTAATGGAATGGTTCTGTACACTGGAGCTATTGTTACTAAAGACGGAAATGAAAGGAAAGTTAGTATTGATGTTGAGCCCCTAAAGCCCATTAATGTGTTGCTCTACCTTGGTGACAACAAGTTCCACACTGCGGTTCTGCATGAGCCCTTGGAATCTGATGACAAGTTTGGGTTCCTCATCATGGAGGAGTTGATCCTTGCTGGTTTTACTGTTTTTAAGATTGAGCTGAGCCATTCTGACTGTTACTACTACCTCTACAGACAGGCCGGATGGTCAAGCCCATGGGCCAAGGAAGGGAGAAAGAGTTCGCAAGCCCAGTCTGAAGACTACTGGCCCGGAATGGATCTAAGTGCCTACGTGCACGAGACTTGGCCAAGAGCCATGTAACCTGGAGAGTATATTAGCTAAGGAGAGCGAGGGGGAGAGAACATCGGATATTTTGTAACAACTTCAAACACTGCCTAATCATTCCTCGTCGTTTCCTCGCCTACCACCGCTGCTGTTCTTCCCCCTTGCCTAAATTTCTTCCCCTTGCCTACTCTGCTGCTAACAAATTTGGTATCAGAGACACCGAATCCTCGGCTTCCATCTCGCGATCACATATTCCATCGATTGGCCGAGCAATTGATCCGGTTGGTCTAACCTGAATCCTTCAGTGAGCTGCTGTTTGGATTTGGGATTCCGTAATTCCCTTCTCCGCTCGGCCGATTTGTGGCGTGTTCGTCGATCTGGATCCCGCCCAACCCCTAGACCACGACCATTTCACTCGTCGACAGCACCGATTGGGCATGATGAATCCTGAAACCAAGCTCATCATCGACGAGATTACCAAGTGTTTCTCCGAGCCCTGGAGAAGTCCCAGAACGAGCAGGTGTCCGTGCTGGAGCGTGCGGCCGCTTCGCTGGAGGAGTGGTGTCCTTCGATCGAGGGGACGGTCGACACGATCCGCCTGGAGGTGAAGATCTCCCGCAACTAGGAGTGCGCTATCCTCGACCGCCCGGCGTGCCCCATCGGTGTACTGGCGCCTACCCCGGGTGCCTCGGCTCATGCCACGCTCGGGATGCCGCCGACCGCCCCTCTAGCTCCACCGCCCGTGATAGGGCCCCGCGTCGACCTCAGTAACCGGGAGAGTGGATCTGGGGCTGTTTTAGCCCCAATTCATTCCCCGGTCAAGGGTGAGTCCCAATTACCCCGCCCGTCATCCCCCACTTCTGTTCTTCCTCATGAGTATTATCCCTATCATCATAGTGGTACCCCTGGTAACAAAATCCCCAAGTATGATTTCCCCAAGTTTGATGGTTCCCATCCCAAGCTTTGGCTCCGTAACTGTCAGGATTACTTTGATCTGTATGGTACTGAGCCTCGCCTTCAGGTCAGGGTAGCTAACATGCACCTCATTGATGCGGCTGCCCTTTGGTCTCAAACTGTTGAGTCTGAAGTAGCAATTGCTACTTGGCCTGTTTACAAAGCCTTGATTCTCAATCGCTTTGCTAAGGATGAACATGAGATGCTCCTTAGGCAATTGTTCCAAATTCGCCAACTCGGTTCTGTTGCTGAGTATACTACCCAATTCTCTAAGCTAACAGACCAGCTCAAAGCCTATGGGGGTACCACTGATTCTCTTTACTTCGCCATGCGCTATGTTCATGGGCTCAAAGATCATATTAAGGCTGCTGTTGCATTGCATCGTCCACAAACCTGGGATACTGCTGTTATTTTGGCTCAATTGCAGGAGGACATCGCCGAATCAGCTTATCCACAACCAGTGCGGCGTTGGGAAGCAGCTCCGAGGCATCGGCCACTAATGCGGACTGCTCTACCCCTACCTCCTCCTCTAGGACGTCTCGAGCAGGCAGCCCAGCCTCCAGCCCAAAAGCCGGTGAATGAAGGTGCTCGTGCTCCTACACCAACTGAGCATTGGCACGCGTTGCGGGCCCTTCGGCGCTCACAGGGCCTCTGCATTCGCTGTGGTGGCAAATGGTCTAGGGACCATCAGTGCCCACCAACTGTGCAACTCAATGTTCTGCAAGAGCTATTTGATGTGTTTGATCACGATGAAGCACCTCTTATTGACCTCAGTGATACAGATGTGGCATCTACCAGTCAGTTGATGGTGCTCTCGGCCTCAGCTTATGTGGATCACCCTGGACCCAAAACAATGGTATTCTCAGGCATGTTGGGCTCTCGCAGTGTATCTATCTTGCTTGATTTAGGAAGTACTCATACTTTCATCAGTACGGCATTAGCTCAACAGTGTTCTCTGCTAATAGCTTTGCCTGCTCCTTTAAATGTTCAAGTGGCTAATGGTACTGTCTTGCAGTGTGACTCTTGTGTTCCAGCCGTAACTTGGTCTGTTCAAGGGTTTTAGTTCAAGACCGATATGAAGGTGCTGCCTCTGACCACTTATGATATCATATTGGGCCTTGATTGGCTGGTTCTTCACAGCCCCATGAAAGTACATTGGGCACACCAGTGGATACAGATTCCTTATGAGGGCTCTCTGGTAAAGCTATTTGGGCAACTTTCTACATTACCTACTGGGTCAGTCCTGCATCTTTGTCATTCGGTCATTACTTCTGAACCAGTTACTGCTCCATCTCACCCACCAGAGATCCATCAGTTGTTGGCTGCCTTTCCACATCTGTTTGAGCCACCAACACAACTCCCACCTTCTAGAGCTTGTGATCACTCCATTCCCCTAGTGGTTGCTGCCTCTCCAACATATTGTCGGCCTTATCGTTTTGCTCCTATGGTGAAGGACGAGATTGAGAAACAAGTGCATGAAATGTTGGATTCCGGATTAATTCAGAAAAGCTCTAGCCCCTTCTCCTCCCCAGTGTTGCTAGTCAAGAAGAAGGACAACACTTGGCGCTTTTGTGTTGATTATCGGCAGCTTAATTCTATCACTGTCAAGGGCAAGTATCCCGTACCTTTAATTGATGAACTCTTAGATGAATTGGGCCAAGCCAGCTGGTTTTCTAAACTGGACCTTCGTTCTGGGTTTCATCAGATCCTCTTACAAGCGGGAGAAGAGTACAAAACTGCTTTTCAAACCCACTTTGGTCAGTTCAAATTCCGGGTTATGCCTTTTGGGTTGACTGGCGCCCCCCCGGTACTTTCCAAGAAGGGCCCCATATCTATGCAAGTTCGTCCTGGTCTTCTTTGATGATATCCTTATTTACAGCAAATCATATGAAGAACATTTAGTTCATTTGCAGCATGTGTTCCAGTTACTGTCTACTCATCAGTGGAAGCTCAAACTCTCGAAATGTGCTTTTGCTCAACAGAGTATCAACTACTTGGGGCATGTTATCAGCGGGGCAGGCGTCGCCACTGACCCGGAGAAAGTTTCTGCGGTGTCTAATTGGCCAGTTCCTTATTCTACTCAGGACCTTCGTGGATTCCTTGGCCTAGCAGGTTATTACCGGAAGTTTGTCCGTCACTTTGGCATTATCGCCAAGCCGCTAACCGCGTTGCTGCGGAAGAATACTCTTTTCAAGTGGACTCCTGTACATGATCAGTCCTTCCAGGCCTTGAAGCAAGCTCTCTGCTCTGCCCCTGTGTTGGCACTTCCCAATTTCTCCAAACCATTCAGTATTGAGACAGATGCTTGTGCTTCTGGCATTGGTGCGGTCCTCACTCAGGACGGACACCCTTTGGCGTTCATCAGCAAATCCTTGGGTCCCCGTTATAGTGGCCTTAGCACGTATGAGAAGGAGTATCTCGCACTAATCATGGCCGTGCAGCAATGGCGTCCATATCTTCAGTTTGCGGAATTCACCATCTTCACAGACCAGCAAAGCTTGGTGCAGTTGACGGGGTAGCGGTTGCATACTGTATGGCAGCAAAAGCTCTTCACCAAACTATTGGGACTTCAATACCGTATTCTGTACAAACCAGGACCATCCAATCGAGTGGCGGACGCTCTGTCCCGAAAAACTTTTCATGATTCCTCCTGTGCAGCTCTATCTGTGGTTGCTCCCAAGTGGATTCAGGAGGTCACTGATGGGTATAGCAAGGACCCGGTGTCTTTGGAGCTAATCGCCAAATTGAGTATTGACTCTCAAGCTGTGCCTGGATTCTCACTGCGTGATGGTGTGCTACGCCTGCGCAATCGCATTTGGATCGGTGCTAATACCCCATTACAGCTTCAGCTCCTGGAAGCATCTCATTCAAGTGCTTTGGGCGGTCACTCCAGTTTCCCTGTCACTTATATGCGTCTGAAGCAAATGTTTGCATGGAAAGGGATGAAATCTGTTGTCCGTGACTTTGTGAGCTCTTGCATTACCTGCCAGCGGGCTAAACTGGACCGTTCTCGTCTGCCCGGTCTCTTACAGCCTCTTCCTGTACCGGTGTCCGCCTGGCAAATCAGTTCAATGGACTTCGTCGAAGGGTTGCCTCGCTCCCGCAATTCCAACTGCATATTGGTGGTCGTGGATTCCTTTACCAAGTACGCGCATTTTGTGTCGTTGCTCCATCCATTCACCGCCGCAGGGGTTGCTAAGGTTTTTCTTAACAAAGTTTACCGTTTACATGGCCTGCCTACTGCTATTGTGACTGATCGCGACCGTATCTTCACAAGTCACTTCTGGAAGGAGTTATTTCAGTTGGCTGATGTCAAATTACAGATGAGCTCGAGTTACCACCACAGTCGGACGGGCAAACCGAGCGCCTGAATCAAACCTTGGAGACATTCCTCCGCTACTTTGTAAATGCTTGTCCAACCAAGTGGGCCTCTTGGTTACCCCTCGCGGAATTCTGGTACAACTCTTCTTCCCACTCTGCTATTGGTTGCTCCCCATTCGAAGCTCTGTATGGACATCCTCCTCGCCATTTCGGCATTTTCGCTATTGATTCTGTGTCCATTCCTGAGCTGTCTGTGTGGCTTCAGCATCGCCATGTTATGAACGAGATTATTCATCAGCATCTGTCCCGTGCTAAGGAAAGGATGAAGCGGCAGGCCGACAAGAAACGTTCCGAACGACAGTTTGATGTTGGGGATTTGGTTTTTGTCAAACTTCAACCGTATGTCCAGTCCACTCTAGCTCCTCGTTCCAATCAGAAGCTTGCATACAAGTTCTTCGGTTCGTTCTCAGTTTTGGCCCGGATTGGTACTGTGGCTTACAAACTTCAGTTGCCAGCTTCTTCGTCTGTTCACCCAGTATTTCACGTCTCCCAGCTCAAGAAGGCAGTGACCTCTGGTGTTCAGCTGGTACCGGATCGGTGGAGCAAGGCCTCATTAAGTGGGCAGATTGGCCTGAAGACATGGCGACCTGGGAAGCTCTGGATCACCTTCGTCAGGTTTTTCCTCGGGCTCCTGCTTGGGGTCAAGCAGGCTCTCAAGGCCCGGGGAGTGTTACTACTACCTCTACAGACAGGCCGGATGGTCAAGCCCATGGGCCAAGGAAGGGAGAAAGAGTTTGCAAGCCCAGTCTGAAGACTACTGGCCCGGAATGGGTCTAAGTGCCTGGTGCACGAGACTTGGCCAAGAGCCATGTAACCTGGATAGTATATTAGCTAAGGAGAGCGAGGGGGAGAGAACATCGAATATTTTGTAACAACTTCAAACACTGCCTAATCATTCCTCGTCGCTTCCTCGCCTACCACCGCTGTTGTTCTTCCCCCTTGCCTAAATTTCTTCCCCTTGCCTACTCTGCTGCTAACACTGACATGTTTGATCAGCGACTACAAGCCAAGATACTCCATGAGGTTGATGTTTCTTACAGAGTGCAGGAAGCTGATCAGAGCAATTTCCGTGACCCATCTACCAACATTGATCTTGAAGGTCAGGTGACAGGGTCTCTCTTGGAATGGGTTGCCAGTGGTGGTGTTGATGGTATCATACATGCTCGTGCATACACCTATGAGCACCAGTACAACTTGTGCCTGGTCTTGCTGCCAAGATGACTTTCAGGCTTCTGATTATGGATTCTGTGATTGCACTATTTCATGTTGATTCCAGTGGCACGGGCAAACTTGCAGAGTGTCAGCAAAGATTAGCACATATGCTGTCTCGGTTTACCAAAATTGCTGAAGAGTTTCATATTGCAGCGCGATAATGAGTTGCCACCCGCGTCACATACCCACCCTACTAGTAGCCGTTCGATATTTCGCTAAGATTCGTGCATTGGTCCGTTGGTTACGTTTCATCAATTAGCAGGAGGATTAAACACATAGGACGCTGACGTGGACTGAAACGGCTGGCATATTCAATTTGGTGGTTGGGTAGCTCACTGACTTTTCGCTGTCACCCCGACACTCTGCTTCCAAAAAGAACCCAAAAATGCTACGGGCCTGTCACATCAAATCTTATGGCACATGCATAGAGTACTAAATGTAGACGAAAGAAAAAACTAATTATACAGTTTAGTTGTAAATCACGAGACAAATCTTTTAAGCCTAATTAGTCCATGATTGGACACAAATTGCCAAATAAAACAAAAAAGTGCTACAGTAGTCAAACCCAAAAAAATTCACCAACTAAACATGCCCGATGGATGTTCATTTTTTCTACAACATTCTTACCCCTGTTCACACTCCATGGTTATCTTGGTTCATCTTCCCCCTCGATACATCATACTGTTTCTAGAAGGTTTGGATGGCATGATCTCATTCCCCTGCGCCACTTGCGTTCTCTTAGTTTTGCCTCAAGATGAATTCCCCTTGCCAGCAGTTCATAGCCCTGTGCCATCAGACGAGCACGCCAGCGTGAGGGTGTGATGGACGCCGAGGTCCGACGCCACCTCGACGCGCGCTGGCACGGCCGGAGCACCGTGGCGGTGATGCCGTCGATGAAGTCGCTGACGTTCGACCTCGTGTGCGCCATCCTCTTCGGGTTGGGGAGAGACACGGACGCCGCCGCCACCGTCAGGCGGGAGCTGTCGATGGAGTTCCAACAGCTGGCGCAGGGCATCTGGGCGGTCCCTGTCAACCTTCCCTTCACCACGTTCGGCCGGTGCCTCGCCGCGAGCCGGCGAGGGCGGCACGCCGTCGCCACGGTCATCCACATGCTTCCCGAGGGCCTACCCCGGGAGGAGATCACGGACAACGTCATATTCGTCATTGTCGCCGCCCTCGACACCACTGTCACGCTCATCACCTTCCTCCTCCAGCAGCTCGACGCTAACAAGGACGCCTACGCCAAAGTTGGACAGGGTAGCTAGTGTTAAATAATTAGGCAATTTCCAGATTAAAAGCATGATTAAATCTAGAACATAAATCATGACAAATATATGAACTAGATTAAACATGTATGACATACTAGTATAGCAGATCAGCATATTCCACAGCATCAACATGACAAGCATTGATAGTCCAGCAGATAGATTAGATTGTACGAACGTCAAAATTAGATCAAGAGAATTATACCTTTCGGTTGTTGTAGTAGTAGATGGTGTTGAAGATGTAGCTGGCGGTGGTGATGGAGCGAGATCGCTGATGTCGATGTCGTCGATGTTGAAGTCATCGTCAAAGTCGTCGATGAGAGGCGGAGGAGTATTCTTGATGACGACCCCGCGAGCTCTAGCACGACGAAGCCGACGCGCCGATGCACCCTTCGGAAGATGAGCCGTTGTGGAAGCTTTGGGAGCAGTCGCACGAAGAACGCTTCCCAAAAATCTTATTCGTCTTCTCCCGGTGCAGGATCACAAAGACGAGGGTTCCGGAGACCTGCTCACCCGGTCGCTGGTGCACGCAAGCGATCAGACTGGAGTAGCTACAGCGGTGGCGCAATAGCGAGTAGAGGCAAAAACCCTAGGATTAACTGGATACGTTTTGGCGTGGCCAGCAGGTTGCTTATATAGTCATGTCCAACCAATCTCGTGTCGCGATCACGATCTAAATTGATTTAGGACTCTTAATTTGTAACCGATTAGGACTCATGCAACTTGAAGGCCAAGAAACCAAAAACGAAAACAGCAAAAGGCGAGGAGCCGGATTTCGGCGGATCATTCACGCA
Source organism: Saccharum hybrid cultivar R570 (assembly GCA_038087645.1). Classification (NCBI taxonomy): domain Eukaryota; kingdom Viridiplantae; phylum Streptophyta; class Magnoliopsida; order Poales; family Poaceae; genus Saccharum; species Saccharum hybrid cultivar. The sequence continues at coordinate 3,300,587 of JAQSUU010000254.1, read as the reverse complement.
GGCGTCGCGCACCCGCGCCCTTCGCCCGGCCCGGCCCGACGAGGCGAGGCGAGCGAGCGCACGCGTGTGGACTTCTCTTACTCCTCCTCACACTAGACTTGAGGAAGTGGGAAGGACTTCCATATTTAAGTATGACTACCTCCACTTCAACAAGCAAGGTGGTACTAAAGAGTTCCCACATCCCCTCTTGCTCACATGAATGGACCTTTGAGATTTATTAATAATTTCACAATTGGTTATTGGGCCAAGCCCATATAAATTCCAACAATCCCCCCCAGATCTTAAATACCCATTTAGTGATTTGCCTGTTCTCACTACTGTTTGATATACCAGTGTTTCGGCAGAGACTGTGAAGTTGAACTTCCGCCTAGAACCTCAAGCTACACTCATCCACAACTTGAACAATGGACTATGCCTTGAATTGTAAGTTTTGTGTAAATAAGCTTTGCTCAAAATCAAACTAGTACCTAGCTACCAATAGCCTTACTCCGTGGGTGGAGCATATACGTCGTACTCCCTGGTCTCTTCATGATCTTACTAGAGACCACCCAAGTCTCATAGACTGCGACGTTCTACAGTCGAAATCATATAGGCATGTTCTTTCAAGAATGCTTTGTAGGACAGCATCTTCGCTTGTTAAAGCCAATAAAACAAGTTAAGGCATTAGCCAACCTACCATACAGTGCCTCAACGCTTTGAGAGTATTGCATCTTCACATAGAGAGGGTTATAATTATACTCTCCTCAGTTTACCAATAGTTTGTTCTTCCCAGATCCTAAGTCACGGGATCTCCGATCAAAAAGGTTGGGTTACTACTACTGTAAACTCATATGGGTCTCAAACCCATCTCCCTTGATGCTATTGTCACACCCGGTTTTAAGGACAAAACCAGACATATACTATATATGAAATAAAGGAGTCAAATCTCACATATAGCCGCAGATAAGTGTAATACCAAGAGGCAAATGCTTAATATACATAACTCAATAGTATAAAATATACCTTAGAGAGCAACACAGCGGAAAGACAACTCCGAACACCGGGTGTAGACTTCACTCCAGGAACAAACTGACTGGTTGATCACAAGCCTAACAATTCCAGAATCTAGCAGTCTGGTACCCTTCCTGAGATGTGGGGAAATAGCAAGGGTGAGTCCATATCAAACTCAGCAAATATATCATGGGGTTCATGAAGCTCAAAAAGGCTGACACTGGTTTACTGTGATAGCTTTTAGTGAGTCATCTTTGAGCATTTGAGTAGAAACAAGTTTACCATAAGCCAAATAACCTCATGATCATGTAAACGAGAATAATATATAGCAAGAAACAATAATCATTAATGAGCATCAATATCATTAGTATTATCATTATCATCAGTGTTCATCATTTATTCTGTAAGGGTCCAAGGCCACTCGTGACCGTGAGCACGGCTGATATACCAGTTTTACACTCTGCAGAGGTTGTACACTTTCACTGTGAGTCGTGAGTTACCCTTTCGCCCGAGGTAGCTAATCTCTTGACCCACTTCCAAGGAAGGTCGGCAGGGTTCACTATGAAGTCTTTCAAAGGTTCGTCTAACAAGTTAGGGCCATTAGATTCACTCGGCAAACAGATGTAGAGCCCCCCTTCCAAATAGCACAATGACGCGCAGCCTATACACATAAGGACAGAGGCCGCACTATACCCGATTCGTCAAGCCATTCTTACGCCATGAAGGTTACCACTAACAAGCTAGAAAAGGTCCTCATACTTGACTAAAGCCAGAGCCATATAGCCCTCATAGTTGTACTGTAAGTCCCGGATGTTCGCTTACAGATGAGTCCTTATGGAGAGAAACTAGAGCACCATAAAAACAACCCAATGCTCTAGCCCCCTTGAGCTATGTTGCTATAAAAAATCTTTTAAACGTTTATTGCATATACCATTAGTCAAGTTACAGATCATGGTTATTTATCTTGAGCACTAGCATAATACTACCCAATGCAATGTTCCACCGGTGTCAAGGTACAAGATACAAAAGCTAGGATATCCTTAGGGGTAACAAGGTAGACACATGCACATGAATTAAGTGTATTAAAGGTGAATAGGAAACAAGGATGATCTCATGCTATACTTGCCTTCACTTAGATCCTTCTTCAAGTCCAAACCTCAATGAACTGCTTCTTGATCACCATGTACAGCTCACCGACTAGACAAGATCATAAAAGCACCACACAAGCATCCATTCAATCATACACGAAGCAAACAATAGAAATAAATTAGAACAGTACACCAAACATATGAAACAACGTGTGAAAAGGTTTTAAAGATGTTATACGCGTTGCTACAAACACACAGGCGCGAAAAGCACGCTAATCGGAGCTATGATGAAAAAGAAATGACTACCATAGGATTCACTTTATATGAGAAAAAAAAACTATATAGTTCATTTATTTTAATTATATAAAGTATGTATAGAATATTCTAAAGAAATATCATATTAAGTCAATTTGTATTTTGAATTAGAAAACCAAGATAAACTGATTATATTTATAAAGGATCGAGATGGAAAACTATGTTGCTCTTAATTGGAAAACTAATTGTATATAGATTAATATTTTACTTGAACGTATAAATTAAAACATGATAAACAATAGTACTATCGAGAGTTTTTATATTATAAAGGAAACAACTACGAGCTTGATTTATTTTAATTAAGAAAAACTATGTGAATAATATTAATTCAGATTAATCAAACATATTTAGTTTTTATAACTAATCATGTTTTATTTATAAATATTATCATGTAATTCATTAATCAAGTTAAACTTTTATCTTTTCAAAAAGAAAAGGTGTATGTGAAAGCAACTGAACTAGTCATGTTGTGTCTGTAACATGCTTAAGCTAAGCAAAATATGATTTAAAAACGTATTCATATTTCCATTAATCTAGTTAGCAATCATTATGGTCCAAAGTTCCTTTTAAATTGAAAAACTAGTTCACATTAACATTAATCAATTTAATATTAAAATTATAAACTCAGAAACATTTAACCCAATGCACGATTATTAATCATCCACATATGAAAGAAGATATATATACACTAGGCAAAAACCCGTAGCTAGTTTGATGAACAACAAAACATGTAGCTAGTTGATGAAATAGACGAATGGTGGAGGAAGTTGACAAGATTACCATGCATGTCATCCGTAGCTTGCTCTAGTCTTGGCGAGAAACAGATGATAGATGCAGGATTAGCTTGGAGCGAGCTTGTTTGGCCTCAAGACAGATAAGCAGCCAGGAACGCATGCATCCCGGTGGTAAATCTAACCAAAGGTGGTTGGTGGTTTCTGGTTGAATCGCCGATGATTACTTCTTGTTTTTTAGGCGCATGGCACTGGTGGAGTTGCTCCTACGTGCAGGTGGCGCCTAGCTTGGCCGCTTGACCGGACGACGAGGAGAACGAAGTTAGCAGCAAGTGCTTCACGTGGCCGCCTCTGGCTGTGATTCGCTTCCATGGACTTCTGGACGACCCTGAGCCCCTTCATGAAAGCCCTAGATTCATAGCAGTAGCCTGCCTCCTGCAGCAGGCGATACTAGATCGGTGAAAGGCAGAGGTAAAAAAAGAAGCAGAGGTAAAAAAAAGAAGAGACATGACTCAGGAGATGGACAATGTTGCCTGGCTCTTTTGAACACGAAGAAGACGATGAACTCTCCTGGGAAGGCTCGTGCATTCTTGATGCCAGCATGTAAGCGACAGCACAGAACGACGTACAGCCTGCCCCGCCAGAGATGAACCGGAAGGCAACGGCTTGATCTTTCATGACTTTTGCTTGCTGAATTTAATGGCTCGAAGGAGATCAAATAGATTACACGGCCGTCTTCGCAGCTTGCAGAAGGACGACGGTGGTCACCAGAGGCGACGCAGTGGAGAGACGATGGGAAAAATCAAATTTATATTACCGTGGAATTCCTAGACTAGGGTTCCTCATACGGTAGTTTTGGTGTGCTTTGCCCAAGAGGTAGGTACGTATATATAGGGAGGAAAACTCTCCACCTCTATATCAACTAGCGATATGGTGCTAATTGACGTTGCACCATCCACCTCCGCTAATAGGCCTAAGTAATCATTTAAGCCCATTAGTAAATAAATGTATGGGCTTTGAGCGTTGGAAAAAAATGAGAGATTTATTATTTTCGGAATTAATTATTTTCATGGATAAAATAATTCCAGAAAAGTCCAGAATTATTATTTAAGCCGCAAAAAATACTCTGAAAGCTCCGAAAATTCAGGGAAATTTTCTAGAGATATTATGGAACATGAGGAACCCAAATAAAGTATTTGGAGCTCACTAAAAGGTAATTTTGGAGCATCTAAAAATTAGATTATGCTCGCAGACAAGTGGAAACAAGCTACAGAAAAAGTCAGAAAAATTTCCGAGAAGTTTGTAGAGATTGATTGATGGACGAGAAACTGAAAGGAGTGATTCAGGTTACGAAGAAAAGATTTTGAGAGGCTCCAAACGAAAACTTGAGCTGAGAAACATGGAATTTGATTGCAGAAAAAGGATAAAGGTATAGCAGAGAAGGATAATTACCTACTAAACACATTTTAATAAAAACAGTTTGAATTGATTTTTGTACCTTGGTTAAAACCAAACAATACAAAAACACAATGCATTAGCATGTATGTACAACAATGTTGCTACATCCTAAGATGAATTTTAATTTAACGAAAATTTTTATTTTCCTATGTTTTCATGAGCACAAAAATACATAATTAAATCATTTTAGCTCTATTTCCAAATAAGCAATTTTTCGGGTGTTACAGCTATTTCTATCACATTCCGTGATAGCCCTTTGGTAAAAGGATCTGCCAGGTTCTTGTCTGTTTACACATAAGCCACAGTGATTACTCCGGAGTTTCTCAACTTCCTGACAGACTTCAAACGTCTTTTAACGTGTCTTGTTGACTTCGCATTATCCTTAGCACTATTTACTTTAGTGATCACTGTTTAGTTATCAGAGTTCATAAGAATAGCCGGTATTGGTTTTTCAACCACTGGCAAGTCTGATAAGAGCTCACGTAGCCACTCTGCCTCTGCAGAAGCTGTATCCAAAATAGTAAGTTCTGCTTCCATGGTAGATTTAGTCAAAATAGTCTGTTTACTAGACCTCCATGACACTACGCCACCTCCAAGAGTAAACACATACCCACTAATAGCATAGATTTGATCAATATCAGAAATCCAGTTCGCATCACTATATCCCTCTAGCACAGCTGGGTGCCCAGAATAGTGAATCCCAAAACTCATTGTACCTTTGAGATAACGTAAGACCCTCTCAAGTGCATGCCAATGATTATCACCCGGATTGGACATGTACCTACTCAACTTGCACACGGCAAAAGAGATATCTAGTCTGGTTGCACTAGCTAGATACATGAGTGAACCAATTATCTGAGAATATCTCAATTGATCTCTAGCAATCTTCTTATTCTTTCTCAATGTCACACTAGGATCATAAGGTGTTGGAGTAGGCTTGCTATCTATAAAGCCAAAACGGCTCAAGACCTTCTCAACATAGTGAGATTGTGACAAGATAATCCCACTATCTTCCTTAATCAACTTAATGTTTAGAATTACATCAGCTTCTCCTAGATCTTTCATGTCAAAACTCTTTGACAAAAAAGACTTGACCTCATTAATAATATCAATGTTTGTTCCAAAGATTAGAATATCATCAACATATAAACATAATATAACAGATTGGCCCCCACCATGTCGATAATACACACACCTATCAGCTTCATTAACAGCAAAGCCCGCACCAGTTAAAGTAGTGTCAAACTTCTCATGCCAGTGTTTAGGTGCTTGTTTCAAGCCATACAAAGACTTCAGTAATTTACACACCTTCTGCTCTTCACCTTTTACTACAAATCCATTTGGCTGATCCATATAAATCTCCTCATCCAACTCTCCATTAAGGAAAGCTGTCTTCACGTCCATTTGATGAACGAGAAGACTATACGAGGCAGCCAGAGAAAGTAGCACTCGAATAGTGGTCATTCTAGCAACAGGTGAATAAGTATCAAAGAAATCCTCGCCTTCCTTCTGGGTATAACCCTTAGCCACAAGCCGAGCCTTATACTTGTCAATAGTACCATCAGGCCTAAGCTTCTTCTTGAACACCCACTTACATCCAATTGGTTTACAACCAAAAGGTAGCTCAGATAACTCCCAAGTTCTATTAGAAAGTATTGAGTCCATCTCACTACGAACAGCTTCTTTCCAATCATCTGCATCTGGAGATGCGTATGCCTCTGTAATAGAAGTAGGAATATCGTCCATAAGATACACAATGAAATCATCACCAAAGGATTTTGCAATCCTTCGTCTCTTGTTCATCGCAGGAACTTCATTGTCATTCTCCTCAAAGACTTCTTGAGGTGGTTGCTCAAATGATTCAATAGAAGACTCAATAGGTACCGTAAAATCAGGAGCTATCTCAGAGGAAAATCTAGCATTGCTACACATATCTTTCATAGGGAATATATTTTCAAAAAATGTAGCATCACGAGATTCAAATATTGTATCAACATGCATATCAGGAACTTCAGATTTTACTACTAAAAATCTATAGGCAATGCTATGGTGAGCATATCCTAGAAAGACACAATCCACAGTCTTCGGTCTAAGCTTACGCTTCTTAGAAATTGGAACATTGACTTTCGCCAAACATCCCCACGTGCGCAAGTATGAAAGTGATGGTTTCCTTCCAATCCAATTCTCATATGGAGTTGTCTCTTTATTTCTGTTTGGAATTCTATTCAGGACATGACTCGCAGTCAATAGAGCTTCCCCCCACCATGCCTTAGATAGACCAGCAGTGTCTAACATGGCGTTCACCAAGTCAGTCAACGTGTGGTTTTTCCTCTCGGCAATCCCGTTTGATTCGGGCGAATAGGGAGCTGTCCTCTCATGAATAATACCATGTTCCGCACAGAACTCATCAAATAATATAGAAAAATATTCACCACCACGATCTGACCTTAGATGTTTAATTTTTCTCTCTAGTTGATTTTCAACTTCAGCCTTATAGATTTTAAAGTAGTCTAGCGTTTCATCTTTAGTTTTAAGCAAGTAAATATAGCAAAATCTAGTTGCATCATCAATTAAAGTCATGAAATATTTCTTTCCACCTTTTGTCAACACACCATTCATCTCGCAAAGATCAGAATGTATGAGTTCTAGAGGTGCCAAGTTTCTCTCCTCTGCTGCCCTATGAGGCTTTCGAGGTTGCTTAGATTGCACACAGCTATGACACTTAGAACCTTTGGCAATAGTGAGATCTGGAATTAAATTCAGGTTAGACAAACGTGACATCAATCCAAAGTTAACATGACATAAGCGAGAATGCCAAACACTCGAATTATCATTAATCGTGCCACAAATATGATTCACTGACTTATTACAAAAATCTGCCAAAGATAGGCGGAACAAGCCTCCACAATCATAGCCTTTACCAATAAATTGTCCATGCTTAGACATGACTACTTTATTAGACTCTAACACTACCTTAAACCCATCTCTCAATAGAAGGGAGACGCTAACAAGGTTCTTGCGAATAGTAGGGACATGTTGTACGTTCTTCAGCTGCACGATCTTTCCCGAAGTAAACTTCCGATCTACCGTGCCAACACCACGAACAGAAGCATGTGACCCATTCCCCATCAGGACGGAGGAACCTTGGAGCCCCTGGTAAGAAGAAAACAAAGAGATATCAGCACACACGTGAATATTAGCACCTGTATCAACCCACCAACTTGAAGATTAAAACACTGAAAGTACAGTAGGAAAATTACCATACCCGTCATCAGCACTGCTAGCAGTCACGAGGTGAATTTTCTTTTTCTCTTTCTTATCCGCTCGCTCCGGACAATCTTTAGCAAAATGACCAAGCTCTCCACACGCTAAGCAAGGTAGCTCCGCTTTGTCTTTCTTCTTCTTCTTCTTGAAGGCAGTATTTTGTTTGGCATTGAAAGCAGGTTGCTTAGGCTTTCCCTTGTTCTTGCCATGGTTTCTCTGGACAAAGTGGGCGCTAGATTTTTTCTCGTTCCCCTTCTCAATGTTATCTTTAGCCCGAGCTTTTTCCTCGACATTAAGAGATGCTATCAGGTTTTCAACTGATATTTTTTGTCTCTTGTGTTTGAGACTTGTGGCGAAATTCCTCCATGAAGAAGGCAATTTAGCAATAATACACCCAGCCACAAACTCATCGGGTAAGACACATTTAAGGAGTTCAAGTTCCTTAGCCAGGTGCTGAATCTCATGAGCTTGCTCGACTACTGATTTGTTAGCAACCATCTTGTAGTCATTAAAGCTCTCCATGGTATACAGCTCTTTGCCTGCATCTGAAGCACCATAAGTAGCATTCAGATGATCCCATAAAGCCTTTGCGTCTCTTAAGTGCATCATAGTATCAAATAGATAATCTGAAAGCACATTACGCACAGCTCCCACAAAGATATCATTAGCTTCCTAGAATTTTCTCTGATCTTCATCAGAGATGTTTCCCTCAGGCATGCCATCTTTGACCCAGAAAACTTTCATGGCAGTAAGCCAATCAGTGACCTTGACAGACCACCTTTTAAAATGCGTACCAGAAAACTTTTCCGGCCTCAGCGCGTCAACAAAACTAGCCATAGATAATTCTGGAAACGGCCTATAATAAGGTTTTTGGATTGTTAAATAATTAGGCAATTTCCAAATTAAAAGCATGATTAAATCTAGAACATAAATCATGACAAATATATAAACTAGATTAAACATGTATGACATACTAGTATAGCAGATCAGCATATTCCACAGCATCAACATGACAAGCACTGATAGTCCAGCAGATAGATTAGATTGTACGAACGTCAAAATTAGATCAAGAGAATTATACCTTTCGGTTGTAGTAGTAGTAGATGGTGTTGAAGATGTAGCTGGCGGTGGTGATGGAGCGAGATCGCTGATGTCGATGTCGTCGATGTTGAAGTCGTCGTCAAAGTCGTCGATGAGAGGCGGAGGAGTATTCTTGATGACGACCTCGCGAGCTCTAGCACGACGAAGCCGACGCGCCGATGCACCCTTCGGAAGACGAACCGTTGTGGAAGCTTTGGGAGCAGTCGCGCGAAGAACGCTTCCCAAAAACCTTATTCGTCTTCTCCCGGTGCAGGATCGCAAAGACGAGGGTTCCGGAGACCTGCTCACCCAGTCGCTGGTGCACGCAAGCGATCGGACTAGAGTAGCTACAGCGGCGGCGCAGTAGCGAGTAGAGGCAAAAACCCTAGGATTAATTGGATACGTTTTGGCATGGTCAGCAGGTTGCTTATATAGTCCTGTCCAACCAATCTCGTGTCGCGATCACGATCTAAATTGATTTAGGACTCTTAATTTGTAACCGATTAGGACTCATGCAACTTGAAGGCCAAGAAACCAAAAACGAAAACAGCAAAAGGAGATCGCGCTCCCGCAAGGCGAGGAGCCGGATTTCGGCGGACCATTCACGCTGGTGCCGCGCACCCGCGCCCTTCACCCCGCCCCGCCCCGCCCGGCCCAGCCCGACGAGGCGAGGCGAGTGAGCGCGCGCATGTGGACTTCTCTTACTCCTCCTCACACTAGACTTGAGGAAGTGGGAAGGACTTCCATATTTAAGTATGACTACCTCCACTTCAACAAGCAAGGTGGTACTAAAGAGTTCCCACATCCCCTCTTGCTCACATGAATGGACCTTTGAGATTTATTAGGAATTTCACAATTGGTTATTGGGCCAAGCCCATATAAATTCCAACAGGTAGTTCACAGTACTCCCATTCCACCATAAGTTCACCTCTGGCTGTCCGCTCGGGATCGAAGAGCAAGAAGAGATCGCGCGGTGCAAGGCACCTGGGGAGGGCCTGTCGTGGGACGACCTCTGCAAGATGAGGTACACCTTCGGCGGCGGCCATGGAGACGCTGCAGCTGATACCGACGTCGTTCAACATCCTGAGGAAGGCGCTCGATGACGTCAAGTACAGCGGGTACCTCGTCGGCTCATCCCCAAAGGGTGGAGCCTCATGAACGTGATGACCATGACGCTCTGGGACCCGGCCATCTTCCCAGACCCTGGCCGGTTCGACCCAGCGCGGTTCGAGGACCAGTCGGCGATACCGCCCTTCAACTTCGTGCCATTCGGCGACAGCGCGCGCTTCTGCCCTGGGAATGAGTTCGCCAGGGCGGAGACGCTTGTGGCCCTGCACCACATTTGTGACGCGCTTCAGGTGGAAGCTCGCCGCCGGCTACGATGGCAGCTTCTCCAGGTACCCGATGCCGTGCCCATATCTCAGGGCCTTCTCATCGAGGTTGAGCCTATCCATTGAGGTGAAGGGGAACATGCATCTCCATTCTCCAGCAGAGAATCATCAGTTCTGTTCAAGGAAGAAACCTTGTGTGTGGTGCAGAAGTAACCAACAGCTTGAGAAAATTACAGAGTGTTTGGTTTGTGGAGTCAACACCATGACTCACAATTATTGTAGTAGCCTTTAATGATTATGTTTTTAACCTCTTGTTTGATACTTTTCTGGTTGATTTTTTTACTACAGCTTAGCACTTGATTTTGATCAATGAATTTGGCGGTACATATCATGTTCTCAACAAAATCTATAGATTTTTTTTTCGAGAATGTGCTTAGCATGTGGCCTTGTTTAGTTCCTTCCCCCTAAAGTTTAGTCTCTAATCACATCGGATGTTTAGACACATGCATGGAGTATTAAATATAGACTAAAAATAACTAATTGCATATGTGGGAGCCTCTGGCACTGGGTCTGCCCCCCTATAGATTGCGACTAGCTAATTTGCGAGATGAATTTTTAAGCCTAATTTGTCCATGATTTGACAATGTGGTGTCACAGTAAAGCTACAGTGAACATGCGCTGATGACGGATTAATTAGGATTAATAAATTCGTCTCACGGATTTCTAAGGACTTCTATAATTTGTTTTATTATTATTATCCGAACACTTCCATGTGACACCCCGAGATGACACCCGACGTGACACCCCCTAAACTTTAGCCTCTGGATTTAAACACCACCAGAATCCACATATTGTTTTCATATTTTCATATATCACCCAATCATTGACGGTCTGAATCATTACATAAATGTAGCATGTGCACGTAGCAACCACGCAATCAGCAACTCTTCCTGCAGTAGAAAGAAGTTATCAATGGTTGTGCCTTTGCTTCGAGATCTACTGGTGCCATTGTCTCTCCCTGCCTTGCGATTCCACTCTCTTCCACGCCTGACAGTGATGCTTCTTGTTGTCTCGATCCCTGTGCCCCGCAACATCTTGCTGCATCTCTATCACCACCCCACCCCACCCCACCCCCTCCTTTCAGAGCTGCTCAATGCTCCGCACCTTCTATAGCCTCGCAACTCGTTCCATCGATACAGTTTTTTTAACCAAAACGGGGGGGAGAGCTTCCCCACCAAATTCATTCAAAGCAAAACACTCTAGTTAATTGGAGCGTACAATAGCAATACAAGACACCAGATAGGTACGCCAGCCGTCCAGGCCGTTTACCTGATCATGCTTAAGGCGCTTGCGCCAGACAACCAAATCATCACAAACACGAGAAATTACAAGTCTACTTCTAGAGGTTTCATTTCGGAATTTTTTGCCATTTTTGTCATCCCATAATCTCTAGAGAATGGTCAGCAAGATGAAAGGCCACAAGGCAGCATCGAGGCCGGCGGGGACATAGGCGTTCCAGACCTCCACATCTGTCATGGTCACAATATGGCTCAGTCCAATTTTCTCCCAGAGTTCTGAACTGGTCGAACAGGCAAAAAGACATAATGTCAATCTTCTACTGATGCAGCACACCGTTGGCATTGGTCATCATCAACAACATGCTTCGCGTGGAGATTTATCCTTGTGCTCAACCTATCCTTGAAGTACAACCAGGCAAACACCTTAACTTTGTTGGAGACACGGGTGCCCCAGATGCGCCGACCATGTATATCCAGAGTGTCATGCGTGCTATCGAGGGCAGCATAGGCGCTGCGGGCAGTGTATGGTTTGTTGGTTAACTTGAGCAGTGTTCTATCTGGGCCTTCTCTGAGGTAGAACTCCTGCAGACAAGAAAGAAGGTTGTCCAGCTGTGCACTAGCAGCGTTAGTGAGCCTGGGTCTTAGTTGCAAATCAAACCCATTTTGGAAAACAGACTGCACCGATATATTAGGCCTAGTGGTGTGGGAGAAAAGAGCAGCATGGGTGGAACACAAGGGACCATCCGGGAGCCACTGATCAAACCAAAAAGAGGTGGAAAAGCCATTGTAGACATTGACATAGGTAATGGACCTGAAAGTATTGAGTTCATCATTGATAATTTTTCAAAGATAGCTATGACTCCCTGCAGTAGGGGTGTCAAAAGAGGCAACATCTCGGAGCAGCCATTCTTTCCAGGTAGCAGACTCATTAGAGAAGAGTTTATCAATGAATTTCATGAGCAAGCAGCGGTTTTGAAGCTCCAGGTCTTTCACTCCTAGCCCGCCATTATCTTTGCTTGCACGAACATTATCCCACGCGACTAAGCACTTAGAACCTTGGCAAACATCATCACCCGTCCAGAAGAAAGCACGCCGACGGCGATCAATAGCTTGGATGACAGTTTTTGGAATGCACATAGCAGACATGTAGTGGAGCAGAATGGAGCTAAGGACAGCGGTAGAGAGAGTAAGGCGCCCTGCCCTATTGAGGAGGGAAGCACGCCAACCTAAAAGATACTTATCACAGGAAGAAATTAGGGGGAGGCAGTCAGCAACAGAGATCTTGAAGGGGGAAAGAGGGAGTCCAAGATAGGTTTGGGGGAAGGAAGAGACTGTAGTGCCGAAAGTAGTGGCAAGAGTGATGGCAGTTTCGTTAGGAACAGCAACGGGAGGAAAGTAGTCTTGTGATAGTTGATTGACAGCCCTGTGGCAAGTTCAAAGAGCTCAAGGATCTTTTTTATTTCATTGATGGCATCAACAGAGCAGTTGAGGAAGATCAAGGTGTCATCAGCATACTGAAGAACAGGGCACGGCTGATCAAGGACAAGGGGATGGTAGATGGAAGTACCAAGCGCCGGGTGCTGAAGTAACCTGCGAAGAACATCAGCGACAATGATGAAAAGGTAAGGGGAGAGTGGATCACCATGCCATAGCCCGTTTCGACAGGTGATCCAGCTACCAGGAACGCCATTGAGGAGGACCGCGGTTTTACCATTGTCAAACAGATCACGAATCCAGCTGCACCACTTATCAGGGAAGCTGCGACAAGGAAGGATACGATCTAGGCTGTCCCAACTGACGCAGTCAAAAGCTTTGTGAAAGTCTAGCTTAAGGACAATAGTGGGGGCATTCCGTCGGTAGCAACAGTGAAGCAGTTCAGCTACATAGGCGAAGCTCTCAGCAATACAACGACCAAGAACAAACCCAAACTGGTCGCTACCAATCAGGGATGGGATGAGGGGCTGAAGGCGATTAGTCAAAACTTTGGAGATGCCCTTGACAGTGCAGTTTTGAAGCGCAATGGGCCTGAAATCTTGGGGTTTTCGAGCCTCATCTTTTTTAGGGAGGAGCACAAGGTAGGAGCGGTTTAGACGCTCGAGGTCGGTAGAGCGGGCATGAAAGGCGTCAAATAGGGCAGTCAGTTGAGGAGAGGTGGTAGGCCATGTTGCCTTGAAGAAAAGAGGGCCGAAACCATCGGGCCTAGGACTAGCGTTGTTGTGCATGTGCTTGTATGCCCGGTGGATTTCATCACTGTCGAAAGGAGCAGCAAGGTGGTCAAGAGACAAGGCGCCCTCTAGGTAGAGATCGTGGAGCTGGAAATTCCAGCTTGTTGCACGTGCACACCCTAGAAGTTTATGGTAGAAAGAGCGAAGGATAACAGCCTTTTGTTCATTGTTTTGGAGCTCACATCCGTCATGCTCAATGACTTGGATTTTGTTTCTGCGATGTCGCTGATTAGCACAGGCATGGAAATATCTTGTATTTTCATCCCCTTCAATAGCTGCCTTAACTTTGCTTCGTTGTTTCCAAAGCTTCAGTTTAGCCTGGGTGACTCTGCTGAGAATGCTGATGATTAGTGTCCGCAGATTACGTTCAGGTTGGGAAAGTGCACGGGACTCCTCCACGTAGTCCAGCAACTTGATCACGATCCGACAGTCAGTTTCCTGCTGAGAGAGGTTGGGCTTTTTCCTTTTCCATGCTCTAAGACCAGATCTGGTAGCTTTCAGCTTGGCGGCCAGGACAGCAGATGGATCAGTGTTGTTCGTCTGGCAACTCCACGCAGCTCCCACTGTCTCCCTAAAATCATCAGCCTGGGCCCAATAATTATCAAAACGGAAGAGGTTGGATCTCGGTATGATTGTTGCAATATCGATCTTCAACGGAACGTGATCCGAAGTGGTCCTGGTTAGGGAGGAAAGGATGGTGCTAGGGAGAAGTTCGTCCCAGGTGAGATTAATAAAAAACTTTGTCCAACCGTTCAAGGGTCGGGGTGCTACGCTTGTTGGACCAGGTGAAGTTTCTATCTAGGAGAGGCACCTCAATAAGACACATGTCATTGATGCAGTCATTGAAAGCCTCGGCCTCAGCTATCCGAAAGTTTGAGTTGTTCTTCTCATGAGCATATCTGATCATATTAAAATCGCCACACAGCATCCAGGGAGTGTTGGGGGGTGGGGCAATTGACTTGAGCTCCTCCAGAAAGGCAGGTCTATGCTCAGAAGAAGCTGGAGCGTAGACATTAGTAATATACACATAAAGATCAGAGGTGGCAGAGGTCAGGTGGGTGGAAAGAGTGTTGGGGGTAGAATGAGAGCCAATTCAGGTGAAGATCAAATCCGACCAGGCAGACAAGATTCCACCAGAAGAGCCATCTAAATTAGAATAGATGACCTTGTTGAGACGGCGAGGGAGAAAAGAGTAAAGCTTATGTGTGGGTATATCAGCAAGCTTGGTTTCTCGGAGAAAGACTAGATCGGGGCTTGACGAAAGCAGTTCAGAAAGAACATTACCACACTTAATAGAGTCTCCCAAACCTCTCACATTCCAACAGCAAAACTTGATGCTTCTATTCATTAAAAACTTGTTCCACACCATACACGAGACAGTGCACAGACGCATCAGCTTGCTTGTTCTTGTTGTGGTGCATCACTGCTCCGCCGACGGTGTGGCCGTCGCACCAGAGATACTTGTGAGTTCCTCCTCACTCGCACCACAAGCAGTTGCAATATCAGTAAGAGAGTCGTCATCACCGGAGGGATAGTAGTTATCAGATAAGAGATAAGAGCAGGAAATAGCATTGCGGAGACGACGGGACGCATCGGAGAAGTCAAACTTGGCCTGCTGGACACGTGCAGCTTTGTCCTCTGGACGCTCGAAACTGGGTTCCTCCTTTTCCATCAGCCGAGTGCTCCTGCGGAGCTTGTGGGCGCTGTCCCTGGCCCTCTTACGCCTGACACGTCTCTTCTGAGCGTGGCTCTCATTCTCCTCTTTAGTGTGCCCGCCAGCAGTAGCTGGAGGAATGTCCATGTTCAGACCAACGAGAGCAGAAGCTGCCTCGTCCTCCATCATGATGCTCGAGTTGTTGGGCTCACTCTGGAGTGCAGGCACCCCCACCAACACCATACCAAGGTAGAGCAAGGAATGAGGGTTCACGGTGAGGGGTGGAGCAGGGATAGGGAGTGGCACGCCTGGTATTGTCAGGACGAAGATTTGGAGTAGCAGCAGTTGGGACATCCAAGTTGAGGATGGTGGCAACAAGGTTTTCAGGAGCAGAAAAGTTGGCGAGATGGGTATCGAGAATGTTGGTGGTGGTAACGAGCAAGGTGGAGGTGGTGGGGGATCGGGTGCGGGAAGTAGAGGTGGAGTGGTCGCAAGTAGCACCAGACAAGGATGACATGTTGATGTTGACGTGAGACTTGCATTGGAAACTCTTATGTCCAGAACAAAGACATCGGGAGCATTTTATAGGGTCGCGACAGTCAGAGACAAGCTGATCAGTGGCTAAGCACCTGAAGCACTTCTTCAGACGAGAACTTCCTTTACTCCTATGGAAAAATGCAGGCTGACGAGTCATAGAATTGAACACACCTCCAGTTCTTAGGGCACCATGGACGCCAGTGAGGTGAGAACGTGTCCGTCTGTCTTGATCATGGCCATGGCGAGTGGATTGAGCTCCAGGGACGTTAATGTGGGGTGAGTAAGCATGCTTGCCACCATCAGCCGTCAACGATTTGGAACGGAGAGTAGAGAGGAGTAACTGAGGTGCAGCAGTAAAATTGTAGCTGGAGGTGGATGGTGCATTAAGAGAGTGTGCAGCTGCAGATAAAGTACTTTTGACCAAATTCTTCTCACAGAGATCACCGCAGTTGCAATTGAGGGTGTGTTTAGATGAAAAAATTTGGGTGAAAAGTTATTGTAGCACTTTTCGTTGTTATTTGGTAAAATTTGTCTAATCATAGATTAATTAGACTCAAAAGATTCGTTTCGAACCTGTGGCAGAACCGCCTAATTTAATGTCATCCCAAGAGTACTTATCTTCCATTAGACACTAAGTACCCAAGAGAGAGCACTAAACTCTGCGATTCCGTCGAGCACACCCAACGGGAGAACTCGAAAGTCCACATTTTACCTCAGGATCATAAATGAGAGATAAAGCTTATAACAACTTTACCATTTCATATATCACTTTTAGTACAACATCAGAGTAATTCATTATTTGATTATAATAGCGGAATATAAAATATTATCAAAGTTCAGCGGAAATGAAACCATTTGATGATGAGTTAAAATTATCATGATGAACATTTATATACAGCAAATGATAACAGGTGGTAAATCTTTCCCTTGTGAAACATTTTTGGTGAGAGTTATAAATCAACCCTACATCCGCAACGTAAAGGAAATCCCCACTGAGCCCACCAGGAGGTTTCCACACACAACTGTCAGCTTCAAACACCTGTTACCTGCAACAGGGTAGAACAAACCCTGAGTACTCAATTGTACTCCGCAAGACTTACCCGTCAGAAGAAAAGACTCCAAGGGTATGCAAGGCTATCTGGCTTGTGGGTTATTGCAACTGCAGGAAGCATTACTAAAGGTGCATCCTTATATTTACTTTTTATTAGCAGTTATCAGTAGTGTATTAACCAACCATTCTAGGTAAGCACCTGTTCTACTTTCAAGCAAAGGTTGAGCCATCAGAACCAATTTTTCCATCTTTCGTCTTTCATCTTTCATTTCTTACTACGGTGCTAGAGTGCAGTCAAGTCGTACCGTCACGTAGAAACGGCGATTCGCGAATCAATGTGCCCAGCTGGGTACCCCGAAAAACACACGCCTCGCTTGTACCCCAGGCACAAGCAAGACCAACCCGTTCCCCTCCTGTCACAGGTTTCCAGGTCCCCGTCCAAACTTGGACTCCTAGCTCCCGTACTTGAGGCCCGGCCTCAATACGGTGCTAAGACCTCCACCTATCCCCGCCTCCAATCAGTCGGTCCGGAAAGAGCCGGAGCCCATGACAAGAGAGTAACAAGTCTTCCTAGCCCCCATCCGCTAGTATATGCTCGGGATAATAAATCTGTGACTTGACCGGGGATCCAGTGCAACGAACGGTCCTTAATCGACACGGACAGGGAAAAAGTGCAACCAAGCTATGCCCCGTGGCCGCGGGACATAACCTGTTACACCCACCAATACCCATACCATATCCCTGCCCGGTCACCATTTCCTTTTCCATCATTTCATCATTAGGGTAATAATAATAATAATAACCACCTATTGTGAGTAACGACAGGTTACTCACGCTACCGATAAACCTAAGCAAAACAGCTACACGATCCTGTACTAGTAAGACTCATGGGTAGATATATATATATGCATGTGGATATCATAAAACTCCTGCAACGTAAATGCACAACCTATATATATATATATATAATAATTTGTAAAATAAGGGTTATGCACCGGGGCTTGCCTGGATGGGAATTAAGATATAACCAAAAGTTAGCATTCCATCACGGCGACACGGTCATCAGGACACCATCTTTTCCGCTGCTCCAAAAGACTTCACGCTCCGTCATTGTTCCTATTATAATATTCGGAGATGCGACATAGAAATGTAAATAATCGACGGCAATCGCAACCTCGTATCATACGATTTCGTCTCTCAAGCTAACGAGCTAACCTTATGGCTAACGAACTAGGTTTCGTATCTATGTTATCGACTTAAGCGTTATTTCCCAACAACCCAGGGTGTTGCTCTTTTCGTTTCGTCGATTTAATATATATACAAACTAGGGTTTATTAGCTACCTAACAAAACTAATTATTTTGGAGCTACAAAAATTACAGTGGACAACTAACATTATGGTTAGCTTACTATAAAATTTTCAGCGTTAATACTATCACTGATTATTCATAACAATTCTTACAAGTTCATGTTTGATAATATTAAACGCCTCGAATTAATTAGAGCAAGCCTAAAAATAGTAGAAATCTACATGAACCAATTACACCTTTATCTAGATCATGATTTTAGGAAACTAACAAAATTGGTTTCACCATTTTTGGACTCCTATACATTTAGATATTAAATTTACAAGTTCCTAGCAACAAAGAAAAAGGAAAAACAATTGAAAGATATACTTTTAAAGCAACGGGCCGGCGCCCACTATTTGGCCTAGCACCCGGATGCGGCCCACGCGGGACGGGTCAGGCGACAGCAGGCCGGCCCAACTGGCCCACAGCGCGCGCGAGGTCGCTCTTTTTGCAGAAGAGCCCCTGAACAAAAGGGCTATTACGCGGAGCCTCAGGTCCCTATTGCACCAGAGACACTTTATGCACGAAGCGCCCCCAACAATCTTTTCTTCTCCCTGAGCCGGTCCCCGACGCCCCCGTGCCCGCCGGCGCGGCTCCGGCCGGCATCGGACGGTCCCGCCGGCCATCTGGGGCCCACTATGCCCCTGCTAAACGGTCGACCACCACCTACAACCCAAACGGTGACGCTAGGTGACCACAGGGGACTGAGCTACGCACGCACGCGAGCTGTAGCGGCGAGCGGCCATTCACCATGGTGGCGAGGCCGTTCCGGCGAGTCTAGGCGGCCCGAGAGCGGTAGGGATGGCGCACGAGTATCCATGACTTACCCGGATGCCAGCAGTGCCGATGGTCGAGGTGGAGAACTGCCGAGGTGACCTGACCACGCGCGCCCGCACCATGCGGCGGCGCTCTGTGATGACACGGTCGTGTCACCGGCGGCAGGGTAGCGGCAGGAGCTCGACTAAGGTGCGCGGGAGGAAGAGGGGTTCAAGGCGAGTCTACTGGTGCATCCAATTCGACTCGAGATGGTCGAAGGAAGCGCTGCCCTTGGTAATGGCATGGCTCGGCTTTATCGACACTGAGAGTGAAGAGCTCCAAAATTGCGGCTTGTCCGGGCACGGTTCTAGGCGGAGTGGGGTTGGTTGTCTAACACACTTAATGGCGAAGGCGTGGAGGTGAAAACTTGCCTTGAATTGGTCTCCTTGCCGTAAGCGATGGTGCGGCCCGTCGGCCACGGTGACAGGGAAGAAAAACCAAGACGGAAAGGTGAGGACGGCTCGGTCAGTCTTCGCCCTGGCGGAACGTGGTAAAGGGATAGCGTGGCGTGACCGCTGGGTAGAGCCACGTCAAGACGAGGCAGCCATGTGAGCACAGGGGAGGGCAGCGGGGCCAGCGGTGGCCACTCAACGCGCGCGCGAGCAGCAGCGGCTCCGCGTGGCTGGCAGCAGGTGCCGCGGCCAGAGTGGCCAAGGCGCGACCACGCCACGGTCAGACCAAGACGGCCTCGGCCGGCCAACGCACGGTGGTGCGCGTGCACGGGGTGCGGCTCGGCCAGGCAACGCCGAGTAAAATGACGTGGTGACCGCGCACACCTCGGCCGAACGACCGACAACGTGCTATGCACGGATTTTAAAGCGTGTACCAACACTTACCCGTCTTGGTTGAGGTTAAACCAACTCCTCTGCCCTCAAGATGGCCCTAACAGCTTCCCAAAGAAACAAATAGCACGTCAAAAGGACAACCAGAGAGGGAGATGGAGTGATGCCAAAACGGGTTCGTCGTGCTGACGCTGGCTCACGAACAGAGCATCGACCACAAGGTTACAGCTCGTTCTAAGGAACTTCCGGCCATTTTTGGAGTAACCACTCAACATCACTCCACCCTACGAACTACACCGTGCTAAAGTACTCGCAAAGGTGCAATTATCGGTGCAAAAACATAGATCTAGTGTTTACGAATTTTAATCAAAATTTAAATGCCAAAGCGACATTACCATTAGGTTTTCAGACTTGGTCATTATAGTTCTAGGAGCTGGAACCCATTTCCAAATCAATTCTTGAGCTACCAGTTATGCTATTGATCACTTATTTATCGGAACAAAAGTTGCGTTTTCATCTACTAGACTTGCGCTTCAAATTTTATTAAGTACTACATTCAATTGATGTTTTATTTTTATTTATAGAAATTCGCTTATCATTTTATGTGCGTTTGAAATTTTAAAACCCACGGAATTTGTTTTGTTAATTTCTTTTAGACCTTAATCGCATGCTAAGTACGCTAGTAACACCAGAGGTGTTACATCCTTCCCCCCTTAAAAAGGATCTCGTCCCGAGATCCGGAACAAGAAACAAAAGAGGGAAGCACGATTACATTTCACAGATCTGAGCTTACATGAGAGGTTACACGACTTCAAACGCTAAACCACTCTGGAATCTAGAGATAGCACGGCTAAGAACAACTCTAATACAACTCACAACCTCTCTAGAAACCGACGAAGACGGGGACAGTGGAAGAGCAATAGGAAAACGATTATCCAGAACATGGCGTATGCCCAACAAAGCCAGAAATTGGAGATTGGTACAAAGATCATCGTTAACTCTAAACCTAAACTAACCAGGGATGAACTTGAACTTCTCCAACAGAAACTAGATCCTTTCTTCTCCAGTTACACCATTGCCTCTGACTAGGAACCCTAGATCTGCGAGCAACGGCTGGATCTCGTAGCTCAGCCTCCAACCACTTCTTCCCGACGGCTTCCTGAGCTTCTTCTACCTGAGCGCTGACGGAGGAAGTTGATACTATGAGCTCTACTCTAGATCTGGGGGTTGAATGGAGGAGGAGCAAGCAAGGTGGCATTATAAAAGCTTGGTGGACGGAGGTGGTGATGCAGTGCACCGGAAGCGGAGGAGATGGGAATCACTGGGGGGGTCACAAGGTGGGGAGAGCGTCGGCCATAGTGCGCTCCCTGTGCGAGCTTGAGTGGGGCAAAGGAGAAAGGAGGGGATGGGGTTCGCTCGACCAGGCGGCGTGCGAGCAACGGGGCCCCAAAGGAAAAGAAAGAGAGGGGGGTCCGGTACGGGAACAAGAGCGAAAACCGAGAGCCGACACGGGTGCCGGGATCAGAGGGGCGTACTGTGCGACAAGACGAGGCGAGTGCGGCACAACGCCGCGGTCGCACGGGAGCGACACACGCGGTCCCACCACCGACGGCGTCCGCAGGGCACACAGTGACAGCGACCCGGCATGCGTAGCATTGTCAAACCGGTCACAGGAACGACGTCGAGTCGGGCAATTCAACTTCTCTGACCTACGTGCGGCTAACCTTCCTGTTGTTTTTCTCTTTCTTCTTTTCCTTTCTTCAAAAACCTTGTTACTTTGACAGAGCACAATTCCATCAACCCGTTGTGGATTTCCCGTTTGAACACAAGAATATTTTTACCAAGAGAATTTTTATAGCAAGAGCGATACCGCGGTGTAACTCGGTAAAAGCACTTGGTCAACAACCTCGATACCAGCGCGCGCCGAGCAGCGTCACCAGGTGGCAGCTGTTCCACAGGTGGCCCTCGGTTCCGTCGCGGCACCATAAGCTATTAACTAAGTAACTATTACCAACTTACTCGCAGTAAAAACAACGGGGTCATAGACCACAGAATCAGAGGAGTAAGGGAAAAATTCAGGCAACACGGGTTCCTTTCAAAATAAGGAACAAGTAAGTAAATCCCAAGGCGGATTTAAATCAAGGGAATTCAAGTGTTCTACTGGGACATCCACAATTAGTGATACAGTGTCCTCTGTTTTCCAATCACGGCCGATCTGTTGCATCAGAACAGTTGTTCCCCTTGTAACCTGCTTATTGTCGTCTCAAGAACCCTAAGCAAATCGAACGAGGTCTAAGGAAAAACGACGTAACAAACACAACCGATAAAGCAAACACTCATTACCAACGGCCTTACACGGGTGCAACATACAGACATTCACTCTCCCACACTCGACACAGCGCTCGAACGTACAACCAGGCGGCCTTAACAACTACGGATGCGGTACAACGGAAAGATTACAACACTAGGGAACAACGATGAAAAGCACTACTAGCAACGATTACATCTCCCCTAGGACAACTAATCTACTTCGTCGGCCCAAACGGCTTCCTTCCTGGGCTCCTGGGGTTCTTCTGCTGCACTAGGTTGTGGATCTGCTCCTTCTTGTGGTGGTGGCTGGGTGAGGGGAAACAATGACTCTACTTCCGAGGCTTCCGTGGGTGGAGGTGCTGCAAAACCAGTTCTCCTTCGCTCCAGCGGATGGACAGGGATCCCCTCCAGGATTAAGGGTTCCTGCCTTTCCGTGGCGAGCGTCCTACGCTTGGCCCTTGTGGCAAGATAGGCGTCCTCCAGCTCCTGGGCATGACGGTCTTGGTCCACCTTGACGGCCTCCGCCATGGCAGCCTCTCGACTCTCAGCGGCTGCTAGATTGGCATGAGCTTCAGCAAGCTGCACTTCGAGCATCCTAGAGAAGATCTCGGCTTCCTCAGCTCGGTGGAGGCACTCCCTTAGCTCCGAGGCCTGCCGGTCATACTGCTCATCCAGGGCAAGCAAGTACGAGGTCAGGTGCACCAAGGTCGGGTTGTCCTCTTGCACGTCTAGACCATGCAAAGCCTCCATGCAAGCCCTCCATACCCGCCGATTCTTATCCCAAGGGGGAAAGAACCGCATGGGGGTACGAGCAATGGGCCCTTCAAAGATCTGACAGAGATGTTGCAAGGCTTTGCGGGCCACAACCTGGTAGGTGTCGCCGAAGCGAAACCCGGTTGCAGTCACATTCCAGGCTTCCGTGAGGTCGGGGAACTCCTCACTCTTGCCAATGTAGACGGTGACCTTACACCGCTCAGTGCCACGCTTCATGTACTCACGGCCCTCATACTCGGGACGCTCCCGAACGCCGAGTTTTTGCAGGGTGGCATACAGGATTTTGGGAAAACCCTCGGTGTTCAAGCAGTAGCTGCTAACCCAGACTCCTGCCATCCTAGGTGGGTGGTGGTTGCAAGGAAGGCTTGAGGAGAAGCTTGCTCAAGAGAAAAGGGCTAAGCGAGCTGGAATGCACTGGGTGGTGACACCAAGTGGCTGGGCTTGCCCCCTTAAAAAGGCAGAGCAGCCAGTGGTCCTGGCGCAGGCCACCCTCGAGCCCTGCACGAGGATCAGTAAAGTAAAATAGCAGGATTTTTACGCACACGAGGCGAGCGGTGTTCGAGGCCATAAAGACTAGCATGGTTGCAGGGCAGAGGTCCGACAAGGGCGCAGAAGGAGTGCCGAAAACGTAAGCCCCGACAGCCGTGAAGCACGAGTGAACGCGAAACATGAAGCCACTGTACAACAGTAACTCCGGGACAGGGACGCGTGGTACCTAGAAACAGGGCACCTGCAAGTAGGACTCGCACGATGACTATAGCAAAACAGCACGTCTGACTTTAGGACCGCATGCTACACACCAGTTAGCTTACCGGACGAAAGCCTACTTAAACTTATTCCGGAGACTTAACTATAGTAATAGGGCTACTTATATAACTTCGTATGCAAACGTCCTAACTTTTTGCAAAAAGGTGTTGTCAAATTTTAATTTAGAAAAGGGTTTTGAAGCTTTATTTCCCCATTTATGCTCTGATACCACCTGTGGCAGAACCGCCTAATTTAATGTCATCCCAAGAGTACTTATCTTCCATTAGACACTAAGTACCCAAGAGAGAGCACTAAACTCTGCGATTCCGTCGAGCACACCCAACGGGAGAACTCGAAAGTCCACATTTTACCTCAGGATCATAAATGAGAGATAAAGCTTATAACAACTTTACCATTTCATATATCACTTTTAGTACAACATCAGAGTAATTCATTATTTGATTATAATAGCGGAATATAAAATATTATCAAAGTTCAGCGGAAATGAAACCATTTGATGATGAGTTAAAATTATCATGATGAACATTTATATACAGCAAATGATAACAGGTGGTAAATCTTTCCCTTGTGAAACATTTTTGGTGAGAGTTATAAATCAACCCTACATCCGCAACGTAAAGGAAATCCCCACTGAGCCCACCAGGAGGTTTCCACACACAACTGTCAGCTTCAAACACCTGTTACCTGCAACAGGGTAGAACAAACCCTGAGTACTCAATTGTACTCCGCAAGACTTACCCGTCAGAAGAAAAGACTCCAAGGGTATGCAAGGCTATCTGGCTTGTGGGTTATTGCAACTGCAGGAAGCATTACTAAAGGTGCATCCTTATATTTACTTTTTATTAGCAGTTATCAGTAGTGTATTAACCAACCATTCTAGGTAAGCACCTGTTCTACTTTCAAGCAAAGGTTGAGCCATCAGAACCAATTTTTCCATCTTTCGTCTTTCATCTTTCATTTCTTACTACGGTGCTAGAGTGCAGTCAAGTCGTACCGTCACGTAGAAACGGCGATTCGCGAATCAATGTGCCCAGCTGGGTACCCCGAAAAACACACGCCTCGCTTGTACCCCAGGCACAAGCAAGACCAACCCGTTCCCCTCCTGTCACAGGTTTCCAGGTCCCCGTCCAAACTTGGACTCCTAGCTCCCGTACTTGAGGCCCGGCCTCAATACGGTGCTAAGACCTCCACCTATCCCCGCCTCCAATCAGTCGGTCCGGAAAGAGCCGGAGCCCATGACAAGAGAGTAACAAGTCTTCCTAGCCCCCATCCGCTAGTATATGCTCGGGATAATAAATCTGTGACTTGACCGGGGATCCAGTGCAACGAACGGTCCTTAATCGACACGGACAGGGAAAAAGTGCAACCAAGCTATGCCCCGTGGCCGCGGGACATAACCTGTTACACCCACCAATACCCATACCATATCCCTGCCCGGTCACCATTTCCTTTTCCATCATTTCATCATTAGGGTAATAATAATAATAATAACCACCTATTGTGAGTAACGACAGGTTACTCACGCTACCGATAAACCTAAGCAAAACAGCTACACGATCCTGTACTAGTAAGACTCATGGGTAGATATATATATATGCATGTGGATATCATAAAACTCCTGCAACGTAAATGCACAACCTATATATATATATATATAATAATTTGTAAAATAAGGGTTATGCACCGGGGCTTGCCTGGATGGGAATTAAGATATAACCAAAAGTTAGCATTCCATCACGGCGACACGGTCATCAGGACACCATCTTTTCCGCTGCTCCAAAAGACTTCACGCTCCGTCATTGTTCCTATTATAATATTCGGAGATGCGACATAGAAATGTAAATAATCGACGGCAATCGCAACCTCGTATCATACGATTTCGTCTCTCAAGCTAACGAGCTAACCTTATGGCTAACGAACTAGGTTTCGTATCTATGTTATCGACTTAAGCGTTATTTCCCAACAACCCAGGGTGTTGCTCTTTTCGTTTCGTCGATTTAATATATATACAAACTAGGGTTTATTAGCTACCTAACAAAACTAATTATTTTGGAGCTACAAAAATTACAGTGGACAACTAACATTATGGTTAGCTTACTATAAAATTTTCAGCGTTAATACTATCACTGATTATTCATAACAATTCTTACAAGTTCATGTTTGATAATATTAAACGCCTCGAATTAATTAGAGCAAGCCTAAAAATAGTAGAAATCTACATGAACCAATTACACCTTTATCTAGATCATGATTTTAGGAAACTAACAAAATTGGTTTCACCATTTTTGGACTCCTATACATTTAGATATTAAATTTACAAGTTCCTAGCAACAAAGAAAAAGGAAAAACAATTGAAAGATATACTTTTAAAGCAACGGGCCGGCGCCCACTATTTGGCCTAGCACCCGGATGCGGCCCACGCGGGACGGGTCAGGCGACAGCAGGCCGGCCCAACTGGCCCACAGCGCGCGCGAGGTCGCTCTTTTTGCAGAAGAGCCCCTGAACAAAAGGGCTATTACGCGGAGCCTCAGGTCCCTATTGCACCAGAGACACTTTATGCACGAAGCGCCCCCAACAATCTTTTCTTCTCCCTGAGCCGGTCCCCGACGCCCCCGTGCCCGCCGGCGCGGCTCCGGCCGGCATCGGACGGTCCCGCCGGCCATCTGGGGCCCACTATGCCCCTGCTAAACGGTCGACCACCACCTACAACCCAAACGGTGACGCTAGGTGACCACAGGGGACTGAGCTACGCACGCACGCGAGCTGTAGCGGCGAGCGGCCATTCACCATGGTGGCGAGGCCGTTCCGGCGAGTCTAGGCGGCCCGAGAGCGGTAGGGATGGCGCACGAGTATCCATGACTTACCCGGATGCCAGCAGTGCCGATGGTCGAGGTGGAGAACTGCCGAGGTGACCTGACCACGCGCGCCCGCACCATGCGGCGGCGCTCTGTGATGACACGGTCGTGTCACCGGCGGCAGGGTAGCGGCAGGAGCTCGACTAAGGTGCGCGGGAGGAAGAGGGGTTCAAGGCGAGTCTACTGGTGCATCCAATTCGACTCGAGATGGTCGAAGGAAGCGCTGCCCTTGGTAATGGCATGGCTCGGCTTTATCGACACTGAGAGTGAAGAGCTCCAAAATTGCGGCTTGTCCGGGCACGGTTCTAGGCGGAGTGGGGTTGGTTGTCTAACACACTTAATGGCGAAGGCGTGGAGGTGAAAACTTGCCTTGAATTGGTCTCCTTGCCGTAAGCGATGGTGCGGCCCGTCGGCCACGGTGACAGGGAAGAAAAACCAAGACGGAAAGGTGAGGACGGCTCGGTCAGTCTTCGCCCTGGCGGAACGTGGTAAAGGGATAGCGTGGCGTGACCGCTGGGTAGAGCCACGTCAAGACGAGGCAGCCATGTGAGCACAGGGGAGGGCAGCGGGGCCAGCGGTGGCCACTCAACGCGCGCGCGAGCAGCAGCGGCTCCGCGTGGCTGGCAGCAGGTGCCGCGGCCAGAGTGGCCAAGGCGCGACCACGCCACGGTCAGACCAAGACGGCCTCGGCCGGCCAACGCACGGTGGTGCGCGTGCACGGGGTGCGGCTCGGCCAGGCAACGCCGAGTAAAATGACGTGGTGACCGCGCACACCTCGGCCGAACGACCGACAACGTGCTATGCACGGATTTTAAAGCGTGTACCAACACTTACCCGTCTTGGTTGAGGTTAAACCAACTCCTCTGCCCTCAAGATGGCCCTAACAGCTTCCCAAAGAAACAAATAGCACGTCAAAAGGACAACCAGAGAGGGAGATGGAGTGATGCCAAAACGGGTTCGTCGTGCTGACGCTGGCTCACGAACAGAGCATCGACCACAAGGTTACAGCTCGTTCTAAGGAACTTCCGGCCATTTTTGGAGTAACCACTCAACATCACTCCACCCTACGAACTACACCGTGCTAAAGTACTCGCAAAGGTGCAATTATCGGTGCAAAAACATAGATCTAGTGTTTACGAATTTTAATCAAAATTTAAATGCCAAAGCGACATTACCATTAGGTTTTCAGACTTGGTCATTATAGTTCTAGGAGCTGGAACCCATTTCCAAATCAATTCTTGAGCTACCAGTTATGCTATTGATCACTTATTTATCGGAACAAAAGTTGCGTTTTCATCTACTAGACTTGCGCTTCAAATTTTATTAAGTACTACATTCAATTGATGTTTTATTTTTATTTATAGAAATTCGCTTATCATTTTATGTGCGTTTGAAATTTTAAAACCCACGGAATTTGTTTTGTTAATTTCTTTTAGACCTTAATCGCATGCTAAGTACGCTAGTAACACCAGAGGTGTTACAGAACTTTACAGACAAACTATGCAATTAGTTATTTTTTTACCTACATTTAATGTTTCATGCATGCGTTTAAAGATTCGATGTGATGGGTGGAAGAGGAAATATTTTGGGATGGCATGGCAAGTGAACGCGGCCTGAGTTGACACGCCGACTCGTCAGTGGTGTCACTGTCTAGCTGTGCCTGAGAGGGACAACCAGGCAAGGTGCTGTTGCTGGGCTGGGCAATGGGCTGCTCTTGGGCCCGAGGAGGGTTGGTGGATCCAAAATTTGAAACTTGTCTCACCCTCGGAGGATCCGCCGTGGAGATGACATCCAAGACTGCCGCCCGACGATCATCGTGGATATGGAAGATGACTCCATTGATAGCAAACACGCCGATTTTGATGAGGAGATGCTTAACCACATCGGCGACAACAGAGGAAGAGAAGACATAGGGGAGATCGGGCTTGACAACAAAAAATTCAGGGTAAGCACAGAAGTGGTAATCAAGGCCACGGGCCATGAAACTACAGTTGGAGGGGAATTTTCCATTCGTTTGGGAGATCCAGAAAGTAGAGGAAGGGAGTCTAGGAGCTAAAGGCCTAACAACCGGGCAATAGTAGTTTTCCAAAACAAAGGTTTGAAAGCGCATATCAGGTTGCTCAGAAGAAGCCGCTGCACGGCTAGAGCCTTGACCCCATGACTGCTTGTTGGGTTGACGTTGTCCTTGCTCCGTGTGGAGTGGAGCTGCATCAGGCGCACCAGACGAATGGGGGCGATGTGGTAGTGCGGCACTTGCTCCGTCTTGCAGGCATTTCGTCGAGCGCCCATCCTGCATGTCCCCCTGCTGCGGCTCGCGCAGATGCAGCAGGTGCACGAGCTCGGCGGCAGCAGTCAAGCTTGCCTCCGGAGATGGTGAAGGACGCCTATTGGGGCCTTCTCCCGCATCGGAACGGCTTGCTTCTCCGATGGCGCAAATCATCGAACACCTGCTGTGCGGCGCTCCGGGAACTTCGTGCTCCGCAGCCCGGTGATGCGCTGCTCCACCGCGCGAGCCGCGCGCACTCCTGGGGGGCGAGAGGATGCCGGCTCGAGGGTGCAGCGGCCACCCGTGGCCGGGCCGGTGAAAGGCAGACGGAGGGAGGTGGGGAACAATGGCAGATGGCTGTCCGGGGTGAGGAGGTGTGGGGACAGGGAGCCCAAGCAGGGGTGCTGTGGCTGGCTAGCTGGAGCGAACGTTGGCTGGTGGTTAGCCGCCGCTGGAGACGTCGTGGCCGTGGAGGCCGCCGGCGGGCAGGGGGGAGGGGGGGGGGGAGGACGCATCATCCGTCTCCTCCCATCGATACAGTCTCCGTCAATGGAGCAATGTTTACGGCAGGGGGGAGGGGATCACGAAGCTGGTTGTGACCACCGCTGCCATTGACGGAAAGCCTTCTGCCGTAAACATTGCTTCAGTGCTATGGAGCACCTGCAACCAAAGAACTGCAAGTTTATGTCCAACTCACACTAGCCCGCCCATTTGACAGAATCACAGAAGCAATACGCACGAAGACTCGCATTCAATACCCCATCTGCCAACTACCTCTGCACACATGCATACGTTTTCTCTCCGCTCCATGTCGGTGCCACGCTGTACTTGTTAGTACTAATCCTCCTCGAGACAAACCATCCAGCCATGTTCCCCTTCCACCAATCTCCAAGCAATCCATTACTCCTTCCCGTCCGATCAAGGTGGGTACGTAACATTGGTCATAAAAAATCCGCGTTGTATTGCAGTGTACATCACCAATCAAGTGATTGCTGATCCAAAGAAACCAGTGGGCGCCCATGTGTTGGCGCATGCTGCCACCATCAGATTGATGTTGAGTCAAGGCAAGGCGAAGAACATGTCTGCAAGACCTTCGTACCCCTAATCTTCCTGAAGGAGATGAGATATCTGATCTCGATTTGGATGATGATGGACTTGCTCCGCCTTGTCCGTGCCTGTGCTGCCTCCGGCAAGCGTCTCATCGACTTCGGCTTCTACGCTTCCTCTGGCGATCACCACGACAAGGCCGCTATCGTGCTGCTGGACAAGAACCTCGCATCTGAGCACATCTCCTCGAGACCGTTGTTGGAGAAGTCAATCGTGTTCGGCTTTGGGATCCTGTTGCTGGTGCTCGTCTCGGGTCAGCTCACGCCCGAGCTCGGCAAGGCCTTCGGCGTTCTGCACAGTCAGGAGGATGTGATGCGGGAGCTTTTGGTGGAGGGGAGGATGAACAATGCAGACTGGACATGGCGAGCTGGACATGAACGCATCGTCGTCAACCTGCTGCATGAGTACGCCATGGTAGTCGATGAAGCTCGTCGAAGAACAGTGCCGCGGCTTGAGGGCAAGCCGCATTTCAAGCAGTGGGGAATGTTAGGAGTGGCTGCCTAGTGGGCCCGAGCTAGCCTGTCCCTCCAGCGACTACAAAAGGAACCAAGAGCAAGCCACCAGGGCATCGAACAAATATCAGAACCATCTACTTTACCCTTACTGTTTATCTTCCTCCTTTCTCTAGCTGCTGTTATTCTTCCCCAATTCTATTTCACTGTTCCCAGGATTCCAGCTCTGCTTCTCTATTCCTAAATCCCCTGCTGTGCTTCCTCCCGCTCATTCTACTCGGATTGTACGGGATTGTTCCTATCGTTGCTTGATTGAGTTGGTGTTGAAGCAATTGTTGCTCCATCTCCTAGTGTGTTGCTAACATTATCGCCCCGGAACTGAGAGAAGGCAAGGGGAGGCTGATTTTATCCCAGGATTCACATGCAAACAGGCACCCAAGGATCACATGATCTGCTGTCTCCTCAGCTTGCTGACATACTTCACAGATCGCAACATGCTTTTTCAGGAGATTGGACCTGCTCGGGATCCTGCCTTGGACCAACAGCCACATGACATGAACAACTGAACGCGTCTTGGGGCATAAGTTTCATTCCCAGACGAATTTTCACCCTGTTCGTTTCGCTGGTTTATCGTGGCTGAAAGTATTGTTTGCTGGTTTGTTGTGAGAGAAAAACGCTGCTGGATAGCTGCTGATTCTGCCGATAAGCTCAAGCGAACGGGGTGTTTATTTGCAGCCGGCAAGGGCGTGCCATCCTTCGATTTCAAAAGCCTATAGAGGCCTCCTGAGTCGAAGTTTCCGTGCGGGATGCAGAAAGCACCCCGCCGGCTATCCTCCACCTCAAGAAACTGGCAGCTGGCCGTGATGTCTCGGATTTCCTGCAGCTCTGCAGACGCTTGCTGTGAGAGACGACCAACCAGGAATTCTGGATTATCAACACCGGCCTCCCAAACTTTGACGCACTGATAGCTTTGGTCTTGTACAATGACTATCGCGTGGATAAACCTTTCTGCAATTGATCGACCCTGAAGAAAACCAGTCTGACGGCCATAAACTAGATTTTTTATCACTTTCTGGAGTCTGACTGTCATGACTTTTGCAATCAAAGGTTGTGTTTAGATCCAAATTTTGGAGTGCTAAAATACACTATAGCATTTCGTTTGTATTTGGCAATAATTGCCCAACCATTGACTAATTAGGCTCAAAACATTCGTCTCGCAAAGTACAACCAAACTGTACAATTAGTTTTTGATTTTATCCACATTTAGTACTCCATGCATGTATCGCAAGTTTGATATGACGGAAATTTTTTTTTGCATAGTGTACTTTTCAAATGATCTAAACACAGCCCAACTTGATGGGAGCAGTTCTGCAGACAAATTGGTCGAAAGCATATCAACAGCTGCAGCACTAGGCTTCCTTGGAATCAACGCCATGTAAGATCTGTTTAAGGGGCGGGCCCACCTGTATTCAATAGTATTCAGTTGAATACCTAAATTTTTTGGCAAAAAATTTCATATATATATAGTGTATATATAAGTCTGTATATGAGAAAAAAGAAAAATACAGTGAACTTCCTACCTGAACAATCAATTCAGCCCAATTTGTAATCATTTTTGTTTCCCATCCGAGGCCCAGTGCTACCCCGCGGCCCACTAAGTCTAGTTGAGGCCCAAGGATGCGATGGATGGATTGATGCTTCGCTTCTGTTACGGCTCCTGTCTCCGCAATCGCACGGAGAACTCGAATCGACTCAGTTCGCGCGGCGTGCCGGCGTGTGGCGAAAGAAACCCTTCGGGCCTCGGTTGATCAGTTCGTGTCATGCGGCGTCCGACGGCAGGAGGCAGGAGGCGCGGCACGGCAGCGGGCAAGTAGCAGGCAGTAAGCAGGCCGGCCGCCGGCACCAGGCACCAGGCAGCGACCTGTAAGTTCAGATTCACTCCTCACAAAGTTTTAGGGATAGCAGTTCGCCAATTTGTCCCCAAATTACTTAGGCTAGTCTCTTGGTTTAATTTTAGGTCTCAAGTATGAAGAGAAAAAAGAGTAATATCACAGATTCTTGAATATGGAAATTCTGCTCAATTCTTATACTATATATTATGCAGTATTAACTGCATGGCATTATACATGCCGAATACTAGCTATTTGGTTGTCAAAAAAAAAATAGTACCCCTATAGTTTGAATACCCAGCCCTCAAATCTTGGGCCCACCGCTGTCTGTTTATTTTACTCAGATCAACCTCTCCTGCATGAAACTGTTGAAAGAGCTGCATTACTTGTGGTTTAAAAGATAGCCAAGCTGTCTTGTAGAAGCTGGGGCTGAAACCATCAGAGCCCGGCGCACTATTACGATCCATTGTCCAGATTGCATGTTTCACCTCATCCTCCATGAATGGGGCAGTTAGTTGTTCATCCGGCTGGGCTGCACCAAAATAGAGCTGATTAACATCCAGGGACCAAGAGGAGTCTCTAGGGTTCCCAAGAAGATTCTTACAGAAGCTGGTGAGGGCGTCCACTTTAGCACTGTGATTTGCCTTTAAAGCCGCCGCTAGACAAACATGGCAAAGGTCCCTCACCTGCATCTCGTTAGTCGAGAGAGATCGTTCTTCTTCAAAGAAATCAAATAGCATGATCAGGAATTTACAATTTGGGATTATAGCCGGAGGCGCCATGAAATGCCATGCCCACACCTTTGCCGCCCATCTCGAAGCCTTCAAGCAGCCGGCAAGACACCCAGCAGCATCGCCCGCATGGTCACCAGGTCACCAAGAGTTCAGAATGAAAGGAAGGAAGGTCGGTTGGTGTAGAGAGAAATTTTCAAAGCGAAAGACAGAAGAATTTGGGATGGTTGAGAGGGTGCTGAGGAGGGGGGTATGGTCGGAGGTGGGGCGTGGAAGGGGCGACAGGGAGCTAGATGTGTAGGAGAAGCTCAGAGAATTGTTAACAAAAACACAATTGATTCTGGAGAGAATTGGTGGAGTTTGGCCATTGGACCAAGTGAAACGACGACCCAGGAGCGGGACTTCATCAACACCTAGAGCGTGGATTGTTTCATTGAAAGCCTCAACTAGCGCGGGGGAGACGATGCCATTGCTCTTGTCATGGGGAGAATGCGCAAGGTTAAAGTCCTCGGCAAGGAGCCAGGGGCAAGAAATTTGAGGCAGAAGCACTAAGAGATCTTCCAGGAAGGCTCCGGAGTCTATGATCAGCCGACCATAAACATTTGTAACAGCCAAGTGGTGATCAGATGAGGTCGAGGAGAAGATAGTGGTCAGGGTGTGACGGTGACTGATGAGAATCAAGCACTACGTGAAAAACGAACTAAGGGAACGCCCCCCTCCACTGTAGGGGCGGCTAACGTTGGAGCCTCCCTTACAGTGGCTTGGGCGGGCCCCGGCTAGCCAGCCGCCCCTACAATGGCCACTATAAGGGCGGCTGGTTTTATCAGCCGCCCTTACAGTGAGGGATCACTGTAAGGACGGCTGATGATTGAGCCGGCCCTATAGTGGTCTGTAGGTATAAGTGGCTGCTCATTCTTCTTCCTCTCCGAGCCACTCTCTTTCACTCGAAAAAAAGCTTGGGAGGCCTTGGACATCTCCTTAAAATTGCTCTACTAAGGGGGAGGTTTTGATCTCAAATCCTTTGATTGGGAGTTTGTTTAAGGTAAGAAAATGCTATTCCAACCCTTTAATCCAAGTTTTATTGGTTGATTAGTGAGCAATTTAGAGTTTTGTTTTCTCTCTCTTCCATGGAGCTTGAGCTTTGTGTGCACCAAATTGGAGCTTAGCTTTAAAGCTATTAGTGTAGATTAGGTAGAGACATGACCTTGCACCCTCAATTAGTCGATCTAGCTTGATTTTAGTGGAGATTAATTATAGTTTCATGGATGGAGAGAAAAGCTTGTTCTAGATCTAGGTTTCCTTTTATTTTTTTTATTTTGTAGTTTTTGTTTCATGAAATTGAAATGGGGTTGGTACGTGTGTGAGACTATATTTATGTATGTGCGTGAGACTATATTTATGTATGTGCGTGAGACTACATTCATAACTTTTCAAAAACTTGGTCAAACTTGGTCAAATACAAAAATGGCCTATGTATCAAATGTAGATCTTGATGAGTGGAAAAATCTTGGTATTCATGACTTTTCGAGTTGGGACCATCTAGGGTTTCGAAAACTGACATGTAGCTGTCAAAATTTTAAAATTCAGAATTTGAGTGGTTCAAACTTTGCCAAATGAAAAGTTGACCATTACACCAAATGTAGAACTTGATGAGTTTGACAAACTTTGTATTCATGATTTTTATAGTTGAGACCATCTAGGGTTCAGTCAAAGTGTCTTTTTTTAAAAAAAAATCCAAGATTTGACTTGGTCAAACTTGGTCAAATGAGGCATTAAATGACCTCAAATGAAAAATTTTTTAATACAAAGGTGTTAGAACTCATCAAGATCTACATTTGATACATAGTTCATGTTTTCATTTGGAAAAGTTTTAGTAAACTCTAGTCACATGTTTTAAAAATATAAGACGTGACTTGGTCAAACTTGGTCAAACGAGGCACTAAACTATCTCAAATGAAAAACTTTTGAATACTATGGTGTTAGAACTCATCAAGATACACATTTGATACATAGGACATTTTTGCATTTAAGAAAGCGTTAGTAAACACTAGTCACAAAATCTTGAATCCCACATAAACTTTATGAAACTACATGTGAGACTTGTGGATTTAGAACTACACTTTCGTAACACTTTGTCGAATGCAAAAATGGCCTATGTATCAAATGTAGATCTTGATGAGTGGAACAATCTTGGTATCTAAGATTTGACTTGGTTAAACTTTGTCAAATGAGACACTAAATGACCTCAAATGAAAAACTTTTGAATACAAAGATGTTAGAACTCATCAAGATATACATTTGATACATAGTCCATTTTTACATTTAAGAAAATGTTAGTAATTTAGAATTTTATAATTATATAAATATATTCTTATATAAATAGATTTGGTTTTTTATTTAAAAAAATCAGCTATGCATTTATTTTTAAATACATGGAATAATTTAAAATTATTATATAATTATATTTTGATTTTTTTTAATTATTTATAAAATCTAATTATTAAAAACAATAATTGATTTTACATTTTCAAAAAAAATAGGGGCACCACAATAAGGGCGGCTGGTCAGAGCCCCCATTGGTATATATGGGCCGAGGCAGCCTCAGCGACTAAGTGTTGGACGATTTATGCATTTTGGACGCCGTCAGGCTGTCCAATTTTCTTGCCGCCGCCCCTTCCTCACCCCTCCGCCGCCGCGCCTCCCTCACCCCCCGCCGCCCTTACTGTAGTGCCCCTATTTTTTTTTGCACTATGTCAGAAAAAACTAAGTGTTGGGCGATTTATGCACTATGTCAGAGCCCAATCCTAAACCCAAGCCTAAGCCAAAGCCCAGCCATGGCCCGGTTCTTGCTGTGCTTGGTGGCGGCGTGCTGCTGCTGCCTTGCGCTGCTCCTACCGCCGGTGCAGGGATCGTCGTCTACTGTTCCCCGAGCCACGTTTTGATGCCACAGAGGTATCACAGTTACTTTCTTTTTTATTTATGTATGTAGAAATAAAATATATACAGTACATGGCATTGTACTAGCTACTTTTTTTTGTACATGACAGCAAAACGACTTTCGCATTCTCGTTGGCAAGTGCCAGTCCTGAAACCATACACGCACAAATAAGAAAGTAAATATCAAAGACATACAATGATTTACAGCTAAGAAAATTAGTAAGGTCCACATTGTACAAAATTTAAAAGATAGTATCTAATTTACATCATACCATCTAGTAGCACTACCAGACAAACTCATGAAAGAAGTTGTATGAGATTTGGAGGATTCAGATAGTCAGGTTTTAATAAATTTGGTGCGGTGGCATTCTTCATGGATGAGCTATCGATTCGTGAGGCAGTTATTTCAAAATGTCCATATATGTGCCCTTTTAAGTTCCCCTAATATTCAGCCCGTTTAAAGTAAACCCAATGCGCCATTTTGTGAGCATGCATGTTAGCACCTGGAGATTGATCTGCACTGGATTGTCCCCTAGTTAAGGACATTTTTTTTCAAGTTTTCAGTAGAACTGCAGGTCAAGTCTTGTAACTTAAGAAATGATAGTATGATACAAGATATTAGGTTTGAAAAGCTCACCGTAAGTCCCAAATTCTAACAGTGCCATCTTCAGAACCTGAGTACACCCAGTTACCATCACAATGGAATCCCACAGCCATCACATTGCTAGTATTAGTATGTGAATCATAGCTAATTACCTGCTAGGCGTATTCTCATTAAATAAGGAAAAGGAACATGATGACCTATAGGGATTGATGTTGAAAACATGTATTTGTACCGGTTGAGGCTATTTGAGTTGACGTCAAAAAGGAGGATATGGGGATTGCCTGCAGCAGCTAAGAACCGCCTGTCGGGGGTTATCTCAAGGCGATTAACTTGCTGCAGTCAACATGTTACAGCAGCGAAAAGGTATGTAAGATTGTTTTTAAACTAGACAGCTCTGATGTTGACACTGAAGTATACCAATAGCCATTACTTTTTTGATAAAAAAATAGCTATAACTTTTTTTAAGGTCAACCAGGGGAGGGGAGGCGTTCCACACCTGATTTCATATATTGGCTCAAAACGACACGCTCTCGTGACGTTTGACCGTTGGCAGCTGAGTGTTGGCCTTAATTTTTCTGCTGCTCCATGACATCGAGCTCCGTGTGTTTCATGTGTTTCAGATGTATATTTTATATGTTTCATCTGGAGTTATATGTGTTTCATTTGAATGTTGCAAATGTTGTAATGGCTATACACGTATGTTGTAAAGTGTATGTTTTAAATGTTTCATTTGTTTCATACATATGATGCAAGTGTTTTATTAAGATGTTGCATATGTTTTCGTGGCTATACACATATGTTGCAAATGTCTATTCAAAATATTTTATTTGTTTTAGATGTATGTTGCAAGTGTTTTATATAAATGTTGCATATGTTGCAAGTGTATGTTGCAGATGTTTCACCTGTTTTAAACATATGTTGCAGAAGTGCTTCATGTTGCAACATTAGCAGACGAAGCGGGCACATGCAGCGCGGGCACAACGGTCCCCACGTGTGCAGCAAGCGAAGTGGGCATGGGTGGTCCTCACCTGCATACGCATCAGCAGGCACGGACACGCAGCTGCATGTGGGCGCGCAAGCGCAACAGTTGCATGTGGGGCAGATGTGGACGTTCGGACTGGGTGTCCAGACGTCCGGGTGCTAGCCACACCCCGCTTTAAAGGACGAAATAATAGGAAGCTTGCTTTCCTGTAAACAAGCAACACAGGGGGAGGCAGAAGTGATCGCATAACCCACGGACATTCCAAGACAAAAACCAACAAAGACCGAACCGAGTTACTTATTAAAAAAGCATGGACCAGCCATGTTGAAGACCCGAAGGCAGGTAGCGGGACGCAGCCCGGCAACACGATAAACGGTGAGCACAGCACCGGAATAGTACTAAAACAACCAGTACGACTACAGCGCTTGCTCAAAGTGCAGAACAGGTGCACTGGAGCGGACACAAACTAACTGAAAGGTAAGACAGCTAACGCCCGGACTGCTGCAAGAGTCCACACACATTCTGGGAGGTTGCAAGCTCATCATGCTTCAGGCAGAGACACCACATCAGCTGCAGACCCATTGCTGCAGCCTGCAGCCCAGTCCCGCTGCAGTCACCCAGCCTGTTCGCTCCGCTTATTTTTAGCCAGCCAACAGTGTTTTTCTCTCATATAAATTAGCCAACGGTACTTTCAGCCACTTATTTTCAGCCCAAGCGAACAAGCTGACCAACTTCATCATTGACACCGACCGAAGAAGGGAGACAAAATGCCATTGTCGTGCAGCTGCGACGCCCTGTCGCAAGCCTTGTACTGAAGAAGGGAGATATCTATTTTCATGTGAACCTCAATCAGGTCCTTGTACTGAAGCAGCATGAGGCTCTTATTTTCTGCACAGTCGGATTTTCAGTATCATGAATAAGACTGTGCGGACGACAAATAGGAATAATAATTATGTGCTAAAATTCATGGTCTTCTATTTTTAGCAAGAGCCTTATTATTACTAGCATGAGGCTTTTATGTTCTTTATTAGTAAGTGCAAGCAGATAGATAGGATCTGGACATGAACTTTTGTACTGTATATTTATTATCTGGTCCTGAAAAACAGCATCTGGTCATCTGGTGTAGTGTAGTGTCGTAGTCCAAGTGCTGTGCTAACATTCATTCTTTTAAGTGATATAAATTGCTACTAGAAGCTTCAACAGTACCAAACGTTGAAGCAAGATTTATTGCACAGCTTTGAGTTGGCAGCAGGTTTGTAGTATACTTTACCTATTTTTGTCATTTTCTGGTGAAGTGTTCCTTTGATTGTTGACACAGTACCTCTTACCTCTATAGAAAAGATTAACAAAAAAATGTTCCTTTGATTGTTCACAGAATCGCTGTACGTCTCTCCATTAGATGTTTGTTTCGGTTGCTTCTGCTATGCAGTATTAGATGTCAGTTGGAAACAAGCTAGTGACTTGATAGCCTTGTTTACTTCTACTATGGCAATCCAACATTTTTAGATAGCCTCTAACAATTGATTGTAATGAATTTTGATTTCTTTTTTTTTTTGGGTCTGCTATAAAGACAGTTAAGAGTTAAGTTCAATTTATGTTTGCTTTGCAACAGATAAATGGAGATGAAGTAATGAAGGATGGTTTTGTAGTGTTGTCCAATAGAAGGAAAGAAAGTGATTGAAGACAGAAAGATGTATATTTAACTTTAGCCATGAGTATACTTGTTTGCAACTTTTAAGTAATCTATTAAATTGAAGATGAGATGATGCAGAGTTTTCTTATTGGGGTATGTACAACCCGATGGGCTCTTAAGGAAAGAGAATAATCAGACAATTGAGCCTTAATCTAAATGGGAAACGCTAATTTTAACTGCTAAATCTACTTATCCATCCTTGAAACCGTCACTTTTCGAACTAAAAAACCTTCCTAGCGCCGGCTGCTTATGTGAGCACCGACGCTTTGTGCCAAGCGCCTGCCAAAACATACACGGCGGCAAAATTTGCAGGAATTGCTGTTAAGCGCTGCCCCAAGCACCGGCGTTGTATGTGGCCTTAGCCAATGAATTCTCTTACGGTAAGCCTAGTGTCCGGATGTCTAGCCCTAGGCTTGCATCCGGACTCGGCTCCCGTACGCTCGCGCCTGCATCCCGCTCTCACCGCAACACGCTTGAATCAAAATAAAAAACGAGACGCACGCAGTTCCATCATCACATGTCCATCGCCCATCCCTCGTCTGTACGGATGCCCTACCAGCTCCGGGAGAGACAATATAGCAAAAGGTGGGAAGAGGAGAGATGCAACAACCGATCTAGTTTTGAAACATCCAAAAACAACGGTTGCAACATACGTCAGAAGGCAGTTGAAACACTTGAAATGAAATACTTGAAAAAACACACCTGAAACACACTTGAAAACCACTGCAACCATACGCAACATCCGTGTAAAACACATGCAAACATATGTGTGGAACATATACAACATTCAGATAAACACAATTGCAACATGCGTCCGAAAAACACAGATGAAACATACCGCTGAAACATCTGAAACACTCGAAACAATACTCTTGCAACATACCTCTGAAATAATTGCAACATGTGCAACATCCCCGATCTACTTTTACAACATCCATATAATTCAACTGCAACATACCTCTGAAGTGCCTGAAACAATTGAAACATACAATTGCAACATGAGGGGAGAGAGAGCCTAGTGCGGGGAGCGCCATGGTCACCGAAACTTAGGGCGTTGGGAGCTCTGTGTGGGGGAGGAAGCCGGTGTCGGGGGAGGGGAGACGCCGAGGTGGGGAAGGAGGACGCCAGGGTCGGGGAAGGAGCCGCCGGTGTGGGGGGAGGAGGACGCCGCTGCCAGCCAAGGAGGGAGCAGGGTGTGTGGAGAAGATGGGCGGAAGGCGGGGAGGAGCATGGTCACCATCTCGCGGCACTGCAGCGCAGTCGGGGGCGCCCGGCGCTGCTGGATCCATGTGGGGGAGGAGATCGAGGAGAGGAGAGGAGAGGAGAGGAGGACGCCATGGCAGTCGCAGTCGTAGCGGTGAAGAATGGAGATGCGGACGGGGCGCAATGCGTCGATGCGGGCAGGGTCTGTTGGGCGACTCTAGTGACTCAGGCGGATGATCAAACAGTACCATTATCGATTCTCTTATTAGCTAATTGAAATCTAGTCATACATATTGCACTAAGGACTGTATGCACAGGATTAAATTTTTCTTGATTTATCAGAA
Source organism: Saccharum hybrid cultivar R570 (assembly GCA_038087645.1). Taxonomy (NCBI): domain Eukaryota; kingdom Viridiplantae; phylum Streptophyta; class Magnoliopsida; order Poales; family Poaceae; genus Saccharum; species Saccharum hybrid cultivar. The sequence goes on along the minus strand of JAQSUU010000254.1, from coordinate 3,259,704 downwards.
TTTCAAAGTCTTTATATTTTTTTCTGGTAAAATTCCCTATTTTATTTTCTAGCCGTTCTTTAGTTAGTGATCCAAGATCATAGATTTGGTGTTCTGTTTTTTTTTTTTTGGGCATCCAAACCAGGACTCCTTCATTATTCAAGCAAGGTGTCAACTTGGACAGTTTGAGACGACCTGGAACCACATATGTACTCGATTAAATTAATTCTGCACATACAGACGTGGATACGGTGGGTGGGTGGGTGGGTTTGACCCAATCCACGTGTGGTTCATGACGCAGGTGTTTGCAATACATCGGCAGCCAAACGACGCCTAAAGGAGGAAAATACTTACTTGGGGCAGCGTCGTAGCAAATTTGAACCAGATTTAATCTTATTATTACTAATTAGAGCCTCCACATTAATCCTCGCAAGACGCGCTAGGAAAAAAGATAATTCCTTAAAATTCTCACAGAAAAGAGAAAGTTGTGACCATCAATTTGATGGACTATATTCACCATTGATATTAATAGCCATAAGATCCATTATGTTTTCTAAACAAATTATCCACATCTGCCATTATAAAAATACCCTAATATAACCCCCTAAACATATATATTAATTATATCTGACTTTTCCATTATAAATCTTAACATTGCTATTATAATAATTAATGACTGTGTAATTCTAAAAAACTCACAACGCACGCCCAGTAACAACAGATCAAATTGAAAAGAGAAAGCCCGATTATATTATATTATATTATATTATATTATATTGTTCATGTCATCATATCTTTCTCTCGTGGTATTGAAAAGAAAAGCCCCGGCGCCGCTCAAATATAGTCGCCGAGCTTTCATCCAGGAAAAAAAGTATCTGGCCTTTCCATCCTGCGTCTATAGCCTAGCTGCCTAGGTGGGTTTCTTTGGAGCAGTAAGTAGTCGCTGTCCTTTTATTGCCTGATCGATCTCCTATTTAATTTGATCCTGGGCATACAGGTTTCCTACATCAGCAGGAGCATCATCAGCATGCCAGATTGGCAGATTATCATGCATGCATATGGTCTCAAGAACGAGCTGGTGCTGGACAGGTATGCATGCCCACGACAGCTGAAACCGGGGCGTCCTTTTGCAGATGCAGATGAGGGAGGAGATGATTATCACGCATGCATATGGTCTCAAGCTAGTATATAGGCGCAATGCAGGAAGGGCAAGGTTGGGTTTTTTTCTTCTTTTTTTTAAAGATCCGGAATATCCGGCTTCGATTAATAATAAGAAGGACAGAAGAACAGCAGTTTACACGCACAAGGAGCGCTCCCTACCACAGTCTAAGCAACGTAGGGTCGTAATACAAAGTTGATTACTTGCTACTTATGCTTGTACAACCATTGGAGGCTCAAGTGCCAAGGTTGGGTATTTGGGTTGCCTGTTGCCACGTCGTCGATCCGCAAGCACTTCAGCAGACGAGGGAGAGCACCGGTACGTTGTGCAGGCACCTATATATCTATTGTCATTAAAGAAGGGTACACTGCATGTGCAGCAAAAGATAAATGCTGCTACGTGATAGAGCTCATGCACCACTGGGCCTAGAAGATTAATTAATGACAATTTCGGCGGCCTCTTCACCGCACGATCGCATGCCATGCAGGCATCTAGGTCAGAGTTTGTTCGAGTCTCAGCATGCAAAAGTCTCTTTTGACAACCAATTAACCGGCCTCTAGCTAGCTATAATGTGACTATTGATGTCTGTACACAAATTCATCACTAATAACATTTTTTTACATATGCGCTCATGCACTAGATCCTGCTGATGATCGAAGGCAGATATTTCCCATATGAAAAAGTGTATCAGAAGGAAAAGCAAAGAATGCTAATCCCAACATATATATTCCTATATATTGTTGGCACACGTATTTTATTACTTTAGAAACAAATTTTCTAATGACTTTCCAACAGATGAGAAATAATAATATTCAAATTACCATAGGCAATTTAATGATCCATGTATAATCCGTAGTATAAACGTATAGACACACTATTTTATCGGTACAGGAAAAAAAGTAGAACAATTAAAATTTACAAAAAAAAAATAGTATAGTAATAAACATCTTCTCTACGTACTGATGACAAAAGATCATCTTCGATGCAACGACGAATACAATCTTCAAAAATAGAACCTACAATGATGTTGCCAAGATCAACAAGGTAATCTACGTACCAATGCTCCTCCTTTCTTCTATAGGTAACTTTTCCATTAATAAATAATAAATCCGTTACAAATTATAGTTTGACTTTTTTTACCCCAACCACTAGTCTTATTCAAAAATTTGTGCTAAATATCACTTCTTTTTGTTGTGGCTTGCTTCATTAACAAAAGTTCTTCAAGAATAACTTAAATTTGACTATATTTGCACAAATATTTTTAATAAGACGAGCGGTCAAATTTGAGGTCAAAAAAGTCAAACGAATTATAATTTGGAACGGAAGGAGTACCATAGATATTGTTGATTATTGTATAAATCCAATTATTCTCTCATCTATTGATCATATATAACAAAAGCTAGAGAACATCACGGCAACCCACGAAGTCATATAAATCAGCTCAAATGACCAGGAAGGAAATTAACACATAAATGTTATCATCACCTTTTCAAGGGTGAAATAAATACACAAATAGTTTGAATGATGCAACGGAGATATGTGAGTATATGGAGTGATCTCATTAGTGAATATACATTAGATGGGAATGATTCTATTAATTAAAAATCTCATGATTAACCCGTGCTCCCACACGGGTTAGTGGACTAGTCTGCTGAATTAGTGGACTAGTCCGCACTTTTTCCTTGTTCTTTTTCTGGACTGGAGGCACCATGTTTGTTTTTGCCGATCGAGCCGACGTACGTATACGTGTTAAACATTGGAAGCAAGACGTACAGAATCCTCGATCACGGCTGAAGCAGCATCGTCCTAGCTAGCTAGCCTTTATCATAGTATGTACTTGATGAGCTAGAGTGACTAATAATGTGCGTACTCTATCAACTTGATCTATCTACATATCGTGTGCTGTATATTATTTGTTACGTATAAACCGTACCGCTTAAAGAAATTTGCCATACGTACCGTGCCATGCATCTTGATCTAATTCGAACGATCCTACGTGTATTTTATTTGGTGATGACACGTACATTCGAACGAAGCGAAGCCATGCGGGCATCATCAGCTGGTAGTATGTATATAGAGATTACGTGTAGAAACTAGCTAGAAACCTGATTACTACTGCACGACGATGGTAGGTGTACTATCAGGATGCACTACATACTGCACGACGATGCCTCATTGCATTGCTTCACAGTGGGTCATTTGGGATCCTGACGTTGGTTCTCCATGGATAGAGGTGAAACTAAGCTGCAAGTAATTAAAGGATCGCAGGTAAATGCTGATCGAGAAGGTAGCAAAAAAAAAAAGAATAGAGAGAGAGATGATGCTTGGTACGACTTTTCAGCGAGCGAACAATGTTACTTTTTCAGCGAGCGAACAGTGTTTTTCTCTCACAACAAATCAGCGAACGGTACTTTCAGTCATGACTTATCAGCTAAGCGAACAGAGCCGAAAAACGGAGCATAAGATACATTCGTATTTGCTGGGCGTACAAATCAGCAATCCTAGGATTAAGGATACAGAACCATAACAATTTAAAAAAGTATGTAGGCGCTAATTAAGATAAACATCATTGCTTAAGCACTAACCAAACTGGCACGCTGAAACCATGCATTTTACCAACACTGTTCTATTCCCCAAAGACAGCAGGCATCAGACAACCAATAATTTACTGCTATCACTGCTATATATAAGCACTGGCCAAACCAGTTTTAGGCCGTCACCAATGGTTCTCAAATAGCTAGTCTAAGAAGAATTATATTGGCTATCAAAAAAGAGAGATCAAATAGCTAGCAACTCCCAAATAACTAGTCTAGTACGATCTCCTAGAAATAACTCTTTCACAGTTCACGTAACCCTGCATTAAAGTGTTCATTTTTTATTATTTCTAAGTCTCATCTAGCTAGTTATTTGCAAATTGCCATTTAGGACGCCATCATGGAATAATGAGAGTCTTCCTTGATATGATGGCAGCACCCGTCAGGAAAGCCAATAAGTGGAAGGCAACACAAAAAAAACTAATTAACTCAATGGGTGCTGCCTAAACCATCTTTCCTTTTTTGATGATCTCACTGCAGAGTTGAGGTATGCAGACTAAAATGCAGATGAAACTGAGCATGATGATTAACTCAATGGGTAGCCTGCATAAACTCTCTCTTTTTAGATGATCTATCTCGCTGCAGCGCTAAGGGACACAAACTAAAATGTAGATAAAAAAACTATTGGACGAAGCCTGATGGCATGGGAGGGAGGACGCTGCAGCATATAGCAGCTCGGTGTGGTTCTGTCAATTGCAGCTGGAATCAAATAGATCGTCCTGCTTGTGTGGAAGCAGCAAAAACATTTGGTTGTAAAAAAGTTAGAAAAATATCACAATGTACTGGCACACACAGAATGACGAAGGATGAGCCTTGCCCAAATCGTCATGCGCATCTTATCAGCGCGCCTTTGTCCCTGTCGTCACATTAAACACTTTAACACGTCCATCAGCCGTCCAGGCGAGCTAGCTGAGGACGACGAGTGCAGGCGGAGTCCAAATTTAGTTTAACCGACGTACGTCCCATGCATGGGTCTATTTATTATGAGCTGTGAAACGGCTTAAGCACAAACAAATTTCTTTTGGGATCAGGGTGCCACTCCCAATATGAGGAAAGAACACAAGACCATAGAGATGGCATCGCGCAAATCCCGTTGTGGACTGGGCACCACATCTTTATAAGTTTTTTACTGCCTTTCTAGCGACCTTGTTTATTTTCTTATTTTTATAGTACTAAATTGCTTTGTCTCAGGTCTTCAACTCAATTCTCTGCGGCCCAACCAGCTTCCTCTCTACCTGATATATATGATTTTCTAGGTTTTTCTAATGATGCTAGTGATGTCTCTTCCAGCTAGCCCTCCGGGATTCCATGGGCCACCTCACTTTGGATGTCGACCAGGTCACTTTTCCTCTCCCTCAGGTGGGCTCAGGGGGTCGTTGCTACTAACACGCTGAGGGGGTGGCACTTCCAACAGTAAGGTGAAGCCCACATCTCAACCCCTGAGTACAAGGCACGCAAGTGGTGGTGCAGCTCACGGGGACAGGGATGGGGAGGTAGAGGGAGAGGAGAGGATGGCAGCGGCGGAGCCAGTAGCGATTCAAATGCAACACACTCCCACCTCAGTCGCCATTGTAGACATTGTGATTATCATTGCTGCCGGATTCACCGCTGTCGTCTTCGTAGCAATTGCCTTGGTGTGCGTCTGCTGACGCTGCCGCCGTGTCATTGTCCCCAGTCGATGACTCCCGCCAGCAATACTCTATCTAGTTAAATATAGTCGGCGACAATAGCAGTACGGCTAAAGGCGAACCCAGTGCACAAGGAGCGGGGCACGTGCCCCCCACTCAAATTATGGGTGTGATACATAAATTTTCTAGAAATATTTAAGGATGGCAGAGTGATACATAATTTATGTGACACAAAATTGGTATTGGTAGGCTCATATTAAGAAAATACTTGCATATGACTATACTTTTGGATCACATATCATGTAAATGAAATATTAATAGATGAATCATATCTATTTGTCCTAACTAAATAAAATACGGCCAGAAAAGAAAAATGGATGCAGTATTTACTACTCATATTAACAAGCTAGGAACACCATATTCTAATTAGCACTAATCAATTTTTTTCTTTCCAATTTGCCTCTATTCATAAGTTTGGTATCCCACAACCATGATTTTCTCGAGCACTAAGAGATCTAGCTGGCTGGGGTGATAAATATAGTTGTCAATATAGCAAGTGATCACGAGACGTGCAGTACAGTGCATGCTTCTCTATAATAGCACACTGCTTTCTCAGAGCTAAGCTAGGAGGCGAGCACGAGCACACGCCGAGGAAAGGGAGAGGATGAGGGAGATGGAGGCACCGGCGCCGGCGGCATTGATGCATATGCAAGATCAAGATAGTACCAGCGCAGCATTCACGAAGGAAGATAAAGTTGTCATCATAGTCGGAGCTGCAATCGCCGTCGCCGTCGTCGCAGCAGTACTAGTGGCCTGCTTCGTCCGACGCCACCGTGCTCGACGTTGCCGGTACCAGCTGGAGGAGGTGGAGCTCGGTGGCCTCCGCGCTGCTAGCAGCAGTAGTGACAGCCCGGCCCACAGTGATGACAGTATGCAGTATGCACACGTTCATCGTGCACTATAGCCGGGTGCGGAGTCGTCGTTGTCAGCAGCAGGAGCGGGGACATGTGCCCCCACTCAAATTCTAGGTTTTTAAAGAAAGAATATGGCCTCATTCGTGTAGATGTAGAGGTCCATCAGTAAAAGACTTCCTTCCAAGGATCCATCCCTCAACGTGGATTTGTTACATCCAGCGGGAGATACTCCCACCCTGATCGGACGGACAGCAATGGGTGCGAGCGTGGAGATTGGGAAAGGAAAAGCCGGTGGGAATGAAGACGTGACTAACTGTTTTAGGTAAGCATGACACCGTGGAGCTGGCGTGGAAGAGAGATGGACGAACAGCTGGTTGGCCGACAGAACGGTAGGTGGGGTATTAAATGCGACGGAGGGGATCCTTCTGGCGTATGATTGACGAATGGTTGGCGTATGTAGGCGGAGCGCTCTCCACAGCCTACGGCCACTGCCGCGGGCGGCGTGACGACCCCTTCCATAGCTACTGCCCCGTGAACACCCCGGTGGAGGGGGTCGTACCAGAGGGGGGAGAGGGAGACCGATGCTGGTTAAGCGTCCGCGTCCACCTGCCCGTCGACGACCCCGCAGCTGTCGTGGCCGATGGTGGCGAGCGCATGAACTACAGGGAGGGCTACTACATCCTCTGCACCGTCTGCGACTGCTTCGATGAGCCGGTCGTGTGCCGCACGGAGTTGGCAGTTGCCACACGATGCCATCGCCGCTGCCGTCTGGCAGCACCACAGCCTGACCTACCACCACGCGGTTGGGTGGTACAACCATTACACGACGAGCTCGCTGAGGGGAAGATGTACCACGACGTGCTTTGATCACTTCCGCCAGCCGTCGTCTTCAGATTTTCTCCTTGGTACTTGGCGCAAGATCGGTTTCCTTTTTCAATTCTGCATCCTGAATCTCAATTCGGATGCAACAATGTTAGAGATTAGCGCCTAATTGGGTAGATGCTCCAGGCTGCAGGCTGCTCTCGTTTCCAGGAGGCGCTGCACCTCCAAAGCGCGCAGGGGCAGGGCAAGGGCAGCACGGCGCCGCATCTCCAGCAAAGGTCCTGTGTGGACGCACCGGACCACGCAGAAGCGCACGCGACGGCGGCCTGACGCGCCTGAGCAGCGCGGGCGGCGAGGGCTCCGACCGCACGGGCAACGGGGCAGCAACGCGGTTGGGACTCCAGCATGACGGGCGACGGGGCGTCTGCTGGCTGCTGCCCGCATGCTCCGATCCCGCAGCGCGGGAGGCGCGGGCGACTCCAGCTCCGGTGACGAGGGTGCGTCTTGCTCCAACTTGGGTAGCTTATCAGTCGTGTAGAGGTGCTCGCATGATCTCAGACCACTGTTCATTTCATCGGAGAGATTTGGTAGTAGTGGCAGTACTGTAACAGCAGCAGCAGAGTAATGTTTGGAACTTTGGACCTATGATCAGGTGCTGTGACGAGGACCAAGTGAACATTCCCCTGCAGTGGTGTATGGTTACTCCGACTAAGGTACCGTTTAGATACCAAAAATTTTGCCAAATTTTTCAGATTCCCCGTCACATCGAATCTTTAGACGCATGTATGAAGCATTAAATATAGATAAAAAATAAAACTAATTACACAGTTTAGACGAAATGGACGAGACAAATCTTTTAAGCCTAATTAGACCATGATTGGACACTAATTACCAAATAACAACGAAACTGCTACAGTTCCATTTCGCCAAAAAATTTGCCAACTAAACGCAGCCTAAGGGCGTTCCAAAAAAAACGTACAGTAACGAATTTTTGACACTTGCATGGAGCATTAAATATAGATAAAAAATAAAACTAATTACACAGTTTAGCTGTACACGAGACGAATCTTTTAAGCCTAGTTAATCCATAATTAGATACTAATTACCAAATAACAACGAAAATGTTACGGTGGTTTTTTGCAAAAAAATTTGGGAACTAAACAGGCCCTAAACTTTAGTCCCTATCATATCAAATACTTAGACACATACATAAAATATTAAATATAGACTATTTACGAAACTAAAAACACAGATTGACACTAATTTGCGAGACGATTTTTTAAGCCTAATTAGTCCATAATTAATGATAGATTAATCCCTAATTGCTACAGTAAATATGCTAATGATGGATTAATTAGGCTCAATACATTTGTCTCGTAGTTTACTGACGAAATCTGTAATTTATTTTTTATTAGTATCTAAACACTCTCATAGACCACCTCATATAACATCTGATGTGACACCTATTAAACCTACGACCAAGACTACCTACACTGTGAGTGAGAAGCGATGCCGAAACATGGAAAAGTGACTCTTGGCATCGGGTAGTGCCAATGTGCCATTGTGTGAAGCGATGCCAGGTTCAAAAACATTGGCATTGAAGAACTTACATACATAGGTGCTGAGGAATAAAATACGGGAGCGCTCGCGCCTGGACGTTCGATGGATACCCGATCCATCGGATGGTTCCGTGAACGCACTACCCCAGCGCGCACACTTCCCAGTTCCACGTGTGTCCCTTCTCCAGTTCTGCGCATCCTCAGCACGCCCCCCCCCCCCCCCCCCCCCCCCCGACCCCCATCCGCACTCCCCCAGATCGCCCACAGTCCGCCGCACTCGCCCCAAGCCCACGATGAGCATGCTGCTTGCCCTGCATGACCCATGCCCACAGCACCCGCGTCCGCCGGCCTCAGCACCTCCGCCCGCTAGGCCCCCGGCGAACCACACCCCCCCCCCTCCGCCTTGGCTCGCCCCTCCCCGACAGAGCAACATAGAAAGCTGGAATAAAACACGTGCAACACGCACGGAACAACTATTGCAACGTTAGGCTAAAGCAGCTAAAACACCATGAACATATTATTGCAACAATACGGAAACATCTACAGCAACATTAGGCTGAAGCAGGTGAAACACTATGAACATATTATTACAACGACGCGAAACAACTACTGCAATATTAGGCAGAAGCAGCTGAAACACCATGAACATATTATTGCAACAACACGGAACAAACTGCTGCAACAATATGTTAAAGGAGCTGAAACATTTGGAACATATTATTGCAACACTGGTGTGAAGCATATGAAACAACGCTTGAATAAAAACACTTGCAACAACATAGAGCAACTACTACAATATAAGATTGAAGCAACTGAAACATTTCGAAAGTATTATTGCAACATTTGTGCGAAGCATATGAAAACATCTAGATCAGAACGGTTGCAACATCGTCTAGAAAATAAGTGAAATATTTTGAAACAGTGCTTGCAACAAACCTTTGAAACATATGCAACATGGGCAAAATATCCACAGATTCGTCTAGAAATAAGTGAAATATTTTGAAACAGTGCTTGCAACAAACCTTTGAAACATATGCAACATGGGGAAAACATCCACAGATCTACTTGTGCAACATACTTATGATTCAAGTGCAACATACCTCTGAAGCGTCTGAAACAACTGAAAAGATACACAATTACAACATATTACCAGGGGGGCGCCATGGCCGCCAGATCTGAGGGCGTTAGGAGCTCCCTGCGGGGAGGACGCCGGTGTTGGGGAGGGGCGCCGCCGGGGTGGAGAGGAGGGAACAGAGGTGGCGGAGGAGGACGCCGGGGTCGGGAAGGAGACATCGGTGTGGAGGAAGGAGCCGTCGTGGTGGGGGAGGACGCCGGTGTTGGGGAGGGGCGCCGCAGGGGTGGGGAGGAGGGAGCCGGGATGGGGGAGGACGCCGGTGTCAGGGAAGGAGACGTCGGTGTGGAGGAAGGAGCCGCCGTGGTGGGGGAGGACGCCGGTGTTAGGGAGGGGCGCCGCAGGGGTGGGAGGAGGGAGCCGGGATGGGGGAGGACGCCGGTGTCAGGGAAGGAGACGTCGGTGTGGGGGAAGGAGTTGTCGTGGTTGGGGAGGAGGACGCCGGAAAGGGAGAGGACGCCACCGCCACCGGCCAGGGATTGCATCTGTGTGCTTTAAAATGCGCAGCATGTCTGTTTAATCTTTTTGTTAAACTTGTACTCCCTCCATCTCAAATTATAAGACGTTTGACTTTTTTGACACCAAGTTTGACTACTCGTCTTATTCAAAAATTTGTGCAAAATATCAATTCTTTTATCGTGGCTTGGTATATTAATAAAAGTTCCTCAAGAATGACTTAAATTTGACTATATTTGCACAAATTTTTTGAATAAGACGAATGGTCAAACTTGAGATAAAAAAGTCAAACGTCTTATAATTTGGGATGGAGGGAGTAACAAGCAGCAGCAACTCAGGGGGTCACCGTGCGCATGCAGTGCCCTTTCCAAAACGTGTTGTCTCAGGCCTCAAGCACTAACTTCAATCTTGGCAATTTTGTTTGAACTAAATGAAAGCTCCAATCACTTTTTTTTAAAAAAAAAACTTGGACTGGGTTGTAAACTTGTAGCATGGGATTTGTTTGAGATCCAACCTGTATTTTCAGCTTTCAACTGGGGACTCTTTTTTCAGCCGGGGATTCAAACACCTGATACATTGTGTCATTCTCTCACAATACGAAGTAGACAGAATATTAGGATTTGAATGTACGCAATGAACAATCGAAGACATCACATCTACGAAGCAAACGTGCGATATATGAACCAACCTTCAGCGAGTTCATCTTGGGGTGGAGTATTCAATGAGCAACTCAAGTGCCACAATAAATTCGTTGTGCAGGAGTGCAACCGACGTGTTCTGATCGTGTAGTAATTACTGGCGCCTGGTACACGTAGAACTCGAGAACGGCGCTGGGTACCTGACGCGGGTCCATCCCTCTCCTCCTCCTCCTATAGTCCTCCATCCCCGTCCGGTGGTGGCGTGTCCCTCAAATCTCCCCGGCTGTCCGGCCTCCGATCCGCCGCACAACAGATGAACGGTATAGCCATCAAGAACAAGGTGGCGGCGCTGCTCCTCTGCTTCATCTTCCTGGTCGCGATCGTCTCCGCCGAGGTGTGTATGTTGCATTGGTGATCTCTCTCCAGTCTCCATCAAGTACCGATTGGTGTGTTCCGTCCGTCTCTTACATGCATTTTACATGCTTCGTCTGTCTCTGCTTGCATTGCTCTGCCCTGCACTGCCTACACCGATCTCAACAACTCTGAAGATTGAGCTATACAAAGGCGGCGCCGACGGCCACCACGACCAACGACTGGATGTGAGTACACACACATAAGAACCTGGAGATAATAAACACACATCTCAATCTGCTGTTATGTATGGCCACAAGCTGCTTGCCGTTGTTTCGGTCAGTTTGGTCTGCAGCAACTGCTGATTGCAACATAGTTTTCTATTTCTTTGCTACTACGCACATACTTGAGACAGTAAAAAGTGCAGAGTGCACCGTGGCCGTCACTTGTCTCCTATCGTATACATTTTCTTCTCTACTTTTCGAGTGCAATGGTGTCGTTATCTTCCAATCAAATAAATCACACTAGTGTTGCTGTTATTTTGGTTCGCTAAGATTGCCTCCAACAAAAAGCATAATGCAGAAACTTAGAGCATCGAAGTCGTTGTAGTATAGTGGTGAGTATTCCCGCCTGTCACGCGGGTGACCCGGGTTCGATCCCCGGCAACGGCGTTTTCGGGTTTTCTTTTTTTGTGTCCCCACCTGTAGATTCTCAGCCGAGCCCAGGCCCAAACTTTAGTGAGCAAGACATACCTTACCTTTCGGCCCGAATTTACAAGTCCATACTCTTCCAGAGCCTAGCTGCCCATGACAAACAAAAAAAAAAGACACGCATCCGGTCGCTTGGTTGATGGTTGGTGCTGCTTTGCTTCTAGACACTTCCACAACGGTCGAGGCTGCTGCGCTCAAGATCCACCGTGTGTCCGTATCTAAAATGGTGCAGTTTTGCGAACAGCACCCCACGCTTGTCTCATTTTTTCCAATTGGCATCCTCCTTGCACGTATCGTAAGTGTTTCAGAGGCAGTTGTAAGTGTTTCAGAAGTGTTATTTAAAATGTTTCATTTGTTCTAGACGTATGTTGCAAGCGTTCTGATTTGGATGTTGCACATGTTTTACACATATAATGCAAGAATATGTTTGAAATGGTTTAGTTGTTTCAGTCTTATGTTGTACTGCATGTTTTCATGGTGAAGTTGCAAGTGTTTTTTTTATGTTGCATATGTTTCACATAAGTGTATGTTCTAAATGTTTTATCCGTTTCATACGAATGTTGCATTCAAAATTTTTATGTGCCATGTGTTTCATACTATTTGAAGAGTCAAAAGGCACGGGGAGTGATGGTGGCACGTACAACACAGGCGTCGTGGAATGGGCCGCGGCAAGCTGGAGGCCGGTGGTCGGGGCGCAACAGGGGCGGGATGCACGTGCGGGATGAGGCGAGCGGCTTCGAATCCAGGCAGACAGGGCATGCTCCGGGGGCGAGGCGAGTCGTCTGGATGCGTGGACGCTGTGATAGGGCGGGTGCATGTGTGGGGTGGGAATAAAAATCAACATTAGCGCACGGGGACAGGCTGTGCGGGCATCTTATCCGGACGTTCGGGCGCTACGTTGGGGGTGGTCTGGGGACTTCAGATATTAGTGTATACCTAGTTCATACGAAGCTACGTACGTCTCGTTGGAGTCTCACTCCTAGTTAGCCACCCGCCGCAGCGCCGCCATTGAGTTGGGTGATCGCGTCATAATTGCTGTGTTGTGTTCGGGATTTGTGATTTGGTTCCAAGATGAGAAGTCGCAGTCACAGAGTCGATAAACAAATCGCGAACGTCAATCTACTAGGCTGTCGTGGGCCTTAATGAGCCAACCAAGCCATATACTGATACATCTATGTACTAAGTGTATACCTGGGGTGGAGGCCCGTGAGATTGAAGGCCAGGGCGGTCGCCCTCGCTTGCCCGCCCTATATATTTATAAAATATAACAAAGCCATATTTTCATAAAGGCCTTGTTTAGATGCACCCCAAAAGTTGAAATTTTTTCACTCTGTCCATCACATCAATCTTTGGACCCATGCATGAAGTAGTAAATGTAGGTAAAAAAATAACTAATTACACAGTTTAGTTGGAAATCACGAGATGAATCTTTTGAGCCTAGTTGATCCACGATCGAACAATATTTGCCAAATAAGACGAAAGTGGTACTATTTATCTGGTTGAAATTTTTTTCAATCTAAACGAGGCCAAACTATCGTCGACGCAAATCTACTCATCAGTTTCAAATGCAATGGAACTTAACACACAAAAATCTTATAGCCAATGTTCAGAGCAGTTTGACATGTCTAAACGAATGTTCTCACACTTTTTTTAAGCCATACTAGTTAGCTACTAATCAAATCTAAACTAATCAAAGATACGATTGACAGTGATCAAACTCTTCTCAAACCAAACTGACAAGTCCTGACCGAGTGACTGAACGAAGTAGTACGCAAGTATACAACGGCTCTGCAGTAAATACGCACAATGCGAGGGGTGTACACGCGAATGTGCAGCACCCCTGCTAAGGGCAGTCCCAATGGCATATTTATGATGGTTTCTATGTCTATTAATTACAGGGACAGCTCAGCTTTATGCTGACGTGGCATGTGAATCAATGAAGAGAGAGAGCCAGAAACGAAGAAACGATTTCTTCTATACGGAACGACTTCGACGCTAGGAACGATGCACATAGACACTACGAAAACCCCGTTGGGAAGACACGACCAGCGTCGAGCCCTCTCCATCCTGATCCACTGCGCCGCCGCCCTCGCGCTGATGGCGCGTGTGCCCTTCCCGCCCCTGCTTCCGAATGCCCGCGCGCGCCCACCCTTCCCTCCCTTCCCCGCGCTTCTCCCGCCACCGCATCGCCCTTTTCCCGCGCGTGCTCGTCTGGCTCCCAATCGCGCGCGCTCAAATAGCCTGGCCTCCAAGACCTAGAATCATCCGGCCCCTGATCTTTCCCCAATCTCTGCAAGCATGAATCCTCTCCGGCCGCCATCCTCAAGTTCCAGGCAAGGGAGGGCAGGGCAGGGCTGGACAGGGCAGGGCAGGGGTGCTCCCGCCGCCCTCACTGCCCAATCTGATTTGGTAGCCGGAGGTGCTCCCCTCGCCACAGCTGATGGATCCAGTTCGTGCGTAGCTGCAGCAGCATCCCCACCACTTCCTAGCTTTCAAGCCGCTGGATTTCCAACGTGGTGGACAAATTCCTCTCCGATGGGCTCCAGTGACGGGTATGTGTACTTTTCAGTTTTAGTGTTCCAGTGATGGCTGCAGCATCGTCTACTAGTTGGCAGATTAGTATTCTAGGATTAGTACTGCTAGCAAGAAGATGAGCAACAGTAGGAAGCCTTCTAGTTTAGAATAAAACTGTAGATTATTTCTCGTAATCTAAGAATCTACTTCCTTTCAATTTCAGTTAGTATAAACATCCTTGAATTTTTAGTCTGATACACAGTTAAGTGAGACACTGAATTTTATTTGCTCCAAAGTAATTATGTTCCTGTGTAATCATTAGCTATCTTCAGTTGGAGGACAAAATTTGTCACATAGATGGGAATTTTAACTTATACACATGTCCAAAAGTCAGATTACTCAGGGTCCACAAAAAGCCTGAATATTTTGTTCTCAGAACTGAAATTATCTGCTATGCTTCTCTTAGGATTCAATTTCCTGAAGTATGATATGAATGTTCTACTTCCTTTCAGTTTCAGTTAGTATAAACATCCTTGAATTTTTAGTCTGATACACAGTTAAGTGAGACACTGAATTTTATTTGCTCCAAAGTAATTATGTTCCTGTGTAATCATTAGCTATCTTCAGTTGGAGGACAAAATTTCGTGTTAATTTCGTGTGAAAACTGCATGTCTCCTGAAATCTGCATGTATACTGCATCTCTAGTCTGTATATATGCACGACCAATACTTCCTTCTATCTGTAGTTCTCCCCTCTAGCTTTGAACATATTTGGCAAAAATTTGGGAATTCATATAGGCAAAACAATTAGGTACATATATCTAATAGTACATCAGTTTGAAGAGATATACATGTTTATGTTAATTTTTATTCTATATGGTTATCTTTGTTATCTTTTTTTTCTAAAATTCATTGTTTATTTTAACTTGTAGATGATGCTGTGGAACCTGATGCCTTCTGGGGAACTTTTGCAAGCTGATGGCTTCTGGAGGACTTCTGAACCTACTTGAGACGATGCTGTGCAATGGAGACGATGCCGTGCAACCTTATTATTTTACTACTATGCATATCATGAACTTTAGTTCTTTTGTTAACTATATATGTATGAGAGATGGTCGATGATGGTACCTGTTATCTTTATGGGTTCTGGAAACATATATATGGGTTGCTATTTTGATAAGATCTGGTTCTGGAAATGGTGTTGGACTGCAGCAAATTTCTCGTTTCTTTGTTAGTCTTTTTTGCAAACATGTTGCCTACTATCGTACTATTGTGTGGCAACATGTTGGCTGCAGAGAATTTGTCACAGTTGATCCATCTCCATTTTGTGTTGCATTTAAGTTATCCTTTGTGTGGTCATTAATATAGAAACGGCACTGCTAGCGCCCGGACGTCCGGATCCGGGCGCTAGCATCCGAACGCGCCACCGGAGAAGGATTCCAGCCCAACCCGCTTCCACCCCCCGAACCACGCTAACGAAAACGCAGAACCCGCAATGTCCCCACGCGCGCGGGCGGACGGATCAAACGCAACCTGGCCGCGCGCGGGAATCCGCTCCCCCCATCTCCAGACCTAACGGTGAACCCGCAACGTCCCCACGCGAGCGGGGGGACGGATCGAACGCAACCCGGCCGTGCGCGGGGATCCGCTCCCCCCATCTCCAGATCTTCATCCTGCCCTCAAAGGCCCCCTCCCCACACTGCAACATTCCCACCCCACAAAACTGTACCTTGCAGGAATCGAAAGATGCAACAACGACGAAACACCATGAAAAAACACTTACTGCACCATACAGAAGCTGAAGATGCAACTGACAAAAAAACGCCTACTGCATCAAGGCATGATGCCTACTGCAACGACAACCAAACACTCACTGAAACAACTACCAAATACTTACTGAAACAATGCAGGAAAATGAAGCTTCAACATAGAACGACTACCTACTGCACCAAAGCAAGACAACTAATGCAACAACAACTAAACAACTACTGAAAACAAAGGGCAAAACACCACGAACACCTACTGCACTGAATATTAGAAAAGAAGCTGCTGCAACAACAACAAGAAAGCTAATGCAACAAAAGAGAAGAAGCTACTGCAACAAAGAGAAAGAAGTTGCTGCAACAAGAAGAAAAAGCTAATGCGACAAATGAGATGAAGCTACTGCAACATCAGAGAAACGTGCTTCACATCATCTGTTGTCATGTAACTTAGATCTGACTCGCCAAAAGGAGAAGAAACTACTGCAACAAGGGGAAAAAGCTACTGCAACAACGAGAGAGAAGCTGCTGCAACAAAGGAGAAGAAGCTACTGCAACATCAGAGAAATGGTTTGCTTCACATCATCTGTTGAATATAGCTTGCATCTGCCTCACCACAAAACCAAGAAGAAGCTACTGCAACATCACAGAATAGTGTTTTCACATCATCTGTTGCATGCAGCTTAGATCTGCTTCGCCACAAAAACCGTAGCCACCATCAAAACCATAGATCCAGAGGGGACGAGGTGGAGGAGGGGAGGAAGGAAGAGGAGGGGCGCCTCAGATCCAGAGGAAGGAGCGCGTGGAGATCCTTCCCCACCTACTTCGTCGGAGCATATGGATCCACCACGGGGAGCCCCGATGCTCCATGGATCCGCCATGGTGGGAGGCCCCTGTGCTGCCATCAAGGTGGAGGAGGACGCTCCAGGGTGGAGGAGACTACCACGTCGCTGGATTTGCGCCTCCTCCCATGGATCCACCACGGGGAGAGCGGAGCTCCCATGGATCCACCACGCGCCGCCCTCTCTCGGTCGCATGGAGGACGCGGAAGCAAAGGAGGAAGGAAAGGGGGAGGGAGTGGAGGGAGGAGGGAGAGGGAGCAGGCGTGGCTTGCTGGCGAGTGCTCCTCCCCGCCAGCGTCGCGGCCAACTCTGGTGCCATGGAGCCGAGCGGAAGAGCGGGCGTGCGACTGTGAGGGGGGCGGAGTGAACGAGAAGGATAGTGAGGCCGGGCGAACGGATAAGGATGAGGAGGGAGCGGGCTTGGTCGAGTGAAATCGGTCGCGCGCGTCGAGTCCATCGGGCGGGACGGGTCGCACCACGTCGCGCTCGTCGGGTGCGTCCGACGTCGTCCGGACGTTCTCACTGTATCGTTACCGATATAGAAACCATGGGTTGGGAATGGTAGTTTCTACTGGATATTAATCACTCTTGGATATTGTACATAGTGTCTTCGATTGGGACTGCCCTAAACCCTGGCGTGTTATTTAACACCTCATCCCTTCCCCTCTACCCCGCCCGTCCGCAAACCCCTCCTCACAACACGCAGCTGCTACCCAACCCCAACCCCAACCCGACCCTCCCGAGGCCGCCAGCCTTATCCTCTCCGCCCCCGCGACCCCCCCGGCTCCAATCCATCCGCAAGCGCGGCAAGGTGAGTCCCCGACCCGAGCTCCCGCGTTCCTCCCCCCCTAATCCGAGGCCCCTCCGCGCTCTCGGCGGGGTTTAGCTGCCGTCGTCTGAGGATTGGGTGGAAGTGGAACTGGATGCCCGCGCAGCTCCAGTTCGGTGGGTCATGAGTTTCGGCGCGAGGTGGTTCGTGTTTGTCCGTGTAGATGGTGGCGCTTGGGTTTGGGATGTGCTGTCTAGAGCTAGTTTCACCCAAATGCTGTGGGTAGTTGGGGGCTTGGGCTCTGGGATTCACCTGTTCCATTTGTCTGCCACTGTATATGTACATGCTTTGTGCATCGCCACTTGGGTTGGGTGGCGGAAAAATGAAAATTTCAGCAGTTGTTTGTATGTTAGGCTACCATTAAATTGTTATAGAAGTTAGCAAAATTGCTGGAGTGTGTGAATGTCACCTGAATTTGAAGGTCTGTGGTCATGTGTGTCAGTGTGTATGTGTGTGCCCTTTCCATTTGCATCAGAGGTAGCGAATATCCGCAGCAGTGTGTAATCCACCATGCAATTTGGTTAGCTATTGATACGTGAATGCATGTAGCAAAGGCAAAGGATACTGTGTTCTATTGTTCGGTCAAAAATGTGCTCTTGTTGGTTCCTGCTTGCGAGATGGTCAGGATTATGGATTATATATGCTTGCTTCAATTGCTTTCTCATGCTAATGTGACTCCTGCTGCACAGGTAGACATGGCTTCGACATTCGGTGCCACTTCTACAGTTGGCCTTATGGCTGCTCCAACTGGGAAGAATGTGCGCCTTCAGAGGAGGGCTAACTTCAGAGTAAAAGCAGCTAAGGAGCTGTACTTCAACAAGGATGGCTCAGCTATCAAGAAGCTCCAGGTGAGCCTCACAGTTATCTGGCACTCTTTTTATTTATGATATGACAATGTGCTGTTGAGCCTTAATCAGGCGCTAATCGGTTTTCTCTATATTTCAGACTGGAGTCAATAAGCTTGCAGACCTAGTTGGAGTTACACTTGGACCAAAGGGAAGGAATGTCGTTTTGGAGAGCAAGTATGGCTCTCCTAAGATTGTTAATGATGGTGTTACAGTTGCAAGAGAGGTACAGTGCAATGTTATCATGGTTGTACCTAGAATTTGCTTGCTAGCTGGTAAATTACATAACACTGTTTTTTTTTTCATTCTTGTCATACATGTTTTGCAGGTCATATTTTTATGACCCATTTCATGCATAAACTATAGAGGATCAACAGAAGCATATACTTGTTAAATGTTGTATATACAATGTTGATAATGCATGCTTTAATTTTACCATAATGTCATAATGATTGTTGCAAAATATTGATTTTTGTTAATGAATTGAGTCTGTTCTGAAGGCTTATGGGTTATCATGCAAGTAGTAGCATTTTTTTAAAGTCCATGATGAATTTAAGTAATAATTGTTATTCTGTAGGTTGAGCTGGAGGACCCTGTGGAAAACATTGGAGCTAAATTGGTCAGGCAAGCTGCAGCTAAGACCAATGATCTAGCTGGAGATGGGACAACCACCTCCGTGGTCCTTGCTCAGGGACTGATTGCTGAGGGTGTTAAGGTGTGCCACTAGCTGAAATTTTTTGCTACTTGTATTGAATGTTGAATTATTGTTTTCGAAGCTAAATACTCTCTTTTCCAGGTTGTGGCAGCTGGTGCTAATCCTGTTCAGATTACTCGTGGTATCGAGAAAACAGCGAAAGCACTAGTTGAAGAACTACGTAAGTTGTCTAAGGATGTTGAGGATAGCGAGCTTGCAGATGTTGCTGCAGTTAGTGCTGGCAACAACTATGAAATTGGTAACATGATAGCAGAGGCCATGAGCAAGGTTGGTCGGAAGGGTGTGGTTACCCTTGAAGAGGGAAGGAGTTCTGAGAACTTTCTCTATGTTGTGGAGGGAATGCAGTTTGACCGTGGTTATATCTCTCCGTACTTTGTAACAGACAGTGAGAAAATGACTGCCGAGTATGAGAACTGCAAGGTAACATGGGAAATCTGAGATATCAATTTGATTTTTTTGCCGTTTATTGCTTTCCTGTTTCAGACTATTAATGCTACTGTCTTTCATCTTCATTGTTCAGCTGCTTTTGGTTGACAAGAAGATCACCAACGCAAGGGATCTTATCAACGTTTTGGAAGAAGCCATCAGAGGTGCATACCCAATCCTGATAATTGCTGAAGATATTGAGCAGGAGGCTCTTGCTACCCTTGTTGTCAACAAGCTTAGAGGATCATTGAAGATTGCTGCCATCAAAGCCCCTGGTTTTGGAGAGCGCAAGACTCAGTACTTGGATGATATTGCCATCCTTACTGGAGGTCAGCTAAACTTTCTGTTCTAGAGCATCCTTATGATCATCTATGCTCCTTATTTATAAGCATTCTTCGTGTCTGCAGCAACTGTAATCAGAGATGAAGTTGGGCTGTCACTTGATAAGGCTGACAAATCAGTCCTTGGAACAGCTGCAAAGGTTGTTCTTACCAAAGAGTCGACAACAATTGTTGGTGACGGCAGCACCCAGGAAGAAGTGACTAAAAGGGTTGCGCAGATTAAAAATCTGATTGAGGTCTGACCTTTTCCTGTTCTCTTTGCCCATTTGACTTACTGCTCAGGTGAAAGTCTGAAACTCTGTTTTTATCAACCTAATTTGCAGGCAGCAGAACAAGAATACGAAAAGGAAAAACTCAATGAGAGGATAGCAAAGCTTGCTGGTGGTGTTGCTGTCATTCAGGTATTATCAAGTACATGGATCGCAAAGTTTGTGTTATTTGTTCAATGTTATTAGATTCAGTGTTGTAAGTATGGTGGATAGCTGTAATTCATGTCTGGTGTTGCCTGACAGGTGGGAGCACAAACAGAAACTGAACTAAAAGAGAAGAAGTTGAGAGTTGAGGATGCGCTAAATGCAACTAAGGTAAGTTGTCAGAGTTATTAACCATTTTGTGCTGCCAGATTTGTATTTGTTTCATGAGGAATACTTCCTCTGATCTAGGTTTGTTCTAAGTCCCACCTTTCTAACTTTGACAGGCAAAATGTATAATAATATATAATCTTGAATTGGAAAAAAAAACTATACATTGAAAAAGTAGTTTTCATGATAGACGAATTTTATTGTCAATCTATGTAAATTTTTTGATATTATATGGACCATGGTTAATGTTTAGATAATTGACTTACAAAAGACCTAAATGGGCTTATATTTGTGATTGGAGGAAGTAAGAATTCTTTCCTGAAGCATTCTGCATTTTCTGCCGATTTTTCTTTTGGTTACATATCACTAAAATTGCTTCTTTCTCTTCACAGGCTGCCGTTGAGGAAGGTATTGTTGTTGGTGGAGGGTGCACTCTTTTGCGGCTTGCAGCTAAAGTCGATGCCATCAAGGATACACTGGAGAACGATGAGCAGAAGGTGAAAACATAATCCGTAGTCCCTTAATTCATTTGAAGGAGGAGGCAGAGCACAGCCTTGCTATACTTGAACCATTGGGCATTCCGAACTGACATGCTGAACTATCATTAGGTTGGAGCTGAAATAGTAAGGAGGGCCCTGAGCTACCCACTTAAATTGATTGCTAAAAATGCTGGTGTCAATGGCAGTGTTGTCACTGAGAAGGTACAGTTTGTTTACCGAAAATCTCACACATGAGTTCACAGCATGGATCTGAATCTTATGTAAAAATGTTTGCTGCACCAGGTCCTTTCTAACGATAACTTCAAGTATGGTTACAATGCTGCTACTGGACAGTACGAGGACTTGATGGCTGCTGGTATCATTGACCCCACCAAGGTTTGTGGCCCTAGCCCTATGGCTTTCCAATCTGTCTGCTTGAATACTAGTAGTTGGTTGATCCTGCAACTTCAGTCATCAATGCTTGTTCCCTACCATTGTGCTTCGTTGCCATAACCAATTTGTCGAGTTCATTACCTTTAGCTCATAGCACAATTCTTTAATGTAACCTAACCTCAAATGGATCTAAAAGAATTTGAGAACTGCCAAAGGTAAAGCAGCAGCAATAGCCAGTAAAACTGAAAACAGCAGTCCTTGCACAATGTTGGTGCTATGATTTTTACATCTCTTTTGCCACCGGGTCTTTGGTAACATCTTTTAGAGGAACAAAACCTCAAACCGCGCCATGAACTGTCGCAGGTGGTGAGATGCTGCTTGGAGCATGCCGCATCGGTAGCCAAGACCTTCCTGACATCAGATGTCGTGGTCGTCGATATCAAGGAGCCGGAGGCCGCGCCCCTTGCTAACCCGATGGACAACTCTGGTAACTGACTCTGCCATTGATGCTAGTTCTTTCCACATCCGTTGCATGTTCTAACCGTTTGCTGTGTCTGCCATGCCCAGGCTATGGATACTGATGAGATGATATGGCCACGCCGCAGTTGCCCCATGGGAAGGTGATCACCATATTATTTTTTGGTAGGCGAGAAGTCAGGTCGAGGTAGTTTTCAGATTAAAAAAAATAGTGAGTTTGTTGTACGACCAAAAGGCGAAAATAAGTGGAGGATCTGTAGCCCAAATTTGTGATGTAAACTGGAGACAAACTGCAGCCAGATCAAGCAGAAATTGCTGAGAGATTTTGTAACTGATTGCAGCTATGTTGAATGCAGTTTGCACACGACTAAAACACGAATTTAAAATGTGTCCGGCAACACACGAGTTTGTGCTGCTTCGAAACTGATTTTGAAACTGGTTTGCTGGAGCCCGTTTCGGGGAGCGTTACATATTTTCCAAACCTTTTGATTTGATGAACAACTCCCATCTGTTTGTTTCTAAAAGATGAATTAGGATTTGAAGAGTCTGTTTTTAAAAGACAAGTATTAGTATTGGGAAAAGTCATTAGAAGTATATATTTTCTGACCATCAATTACACCTTTTATAATATGTTAGCACCAATTTACACTACATCACCAATTGCTACAAAATCAGTTTCGTGCTAAGTATGAATCCTAAGCTTTTCTTCTGTAACCACTGAGATGTTTAAGTTTAGGCATTTAGATGCACGCTTCTTATTTGCGGGCAAGCCAAGTATGAATCCTAAGCTTTTCTTCTGGAACAAATATGTGCTGTAAAATTTGAATCCGCAGTGGCGTTTCACTGATACTATCTGCAACAGTCCGACAGTTATGAATTGGCCTTTGGCTTTGCCGCCTTGCCCCCTCGTGCGGTCTTACTAAGACAGGTAGCGTGGCTAATTTAAATAATTGCGTCTCAACAGGGAAATGTCGGCTATCAAGAAGCTACAAGTGATCGTTCTCATAATGGTAGAGTGAGTCTAGCGTTACAGTTTAATATGCTGATTGGCGTGCTTTTTTTAGAAGAAATGTTGATTGGCTTGCTTTTTTTAGAAGAAATGCTGATTGGCTTACCTTTATGTGATGCGTGTGTGAATTTTCGTGCTGTACTTGTTGGATTCACTCTTGGATCGTAAGGGTGCCATGTTATACTTGAGAGAAAGTTGGTTTCACTCTTTGATCGCAAACCTGCCACAATAACTACCCTGCATCTACAATTTCTGTGATCCCACAAATAAAATCAATGTAGAAGTTGGGGGAGAGATCAATGCTATTGGCAAATGATCAAAATAACCATACAAAATGTGGATGAAAATTCAGATGGATGGTTTGGTTGGACCAGAGAGTACCTAGGTGGGACCTGCATGTTAGGCTATAGTGTCTTTCTTTTTGGAACAAAATTTGGAGTATTGACTTATACTGGTACTACCACATTAGCAGGTTCAGTAGCTGAGATGACTATCCTTGGTTAGAGTGAGGCAATGCACCAAAGTTTGCTTACATTTGTCAAATTGTTAGCTTGGCCCTGAAATTCTATTATGTAGCTTGGTTTTATTCTCTTCTTCTTTCTCAATACATTTGCATGTCCAAATATATTTTGGAATGAGTATTCCCTGTGATCGCTGAATTTTTAAGTTTAACCATTGAGATAAGTGCTTTCATTTATTGCAAGTATCAAATCCTTTCTTCAGCTTCTACTGTAGGCCATCCCAATGCAGCTCCCTGACTTTTCTCCTACATGTTGAATCTGCGGCTGTTAATTGACATTATCTGCAATAGGGCAACAATCATTAGTTTTAACCTTTGGCCTGGTTATTACAAGTGCTCTTAGTCAATGCTGATAAGGAATAGCATTTTTAACACAGATGGGTTGGCTGTCAAAAGCTGCCTGTGAGTTAACCAATCTGATGTTTCTTATATTGGCATAGTAATTCATCAGATGACTCCAGCACTTTGGTTTGCTATGCTGAATGGTTTGTTTTGATGTTAGACTGGTGGCGATAAGCTTGCAGACCTTCTAGACTTACTCTTGGGCTGAAACTGTGCAAGGGTTACCTAAGGTTGTTGGTGATGGTTAAGGTGAGAAAGAGGTATTTATATCATGCTGAAAATCATGTTATGCTTAGCAGTTAGCCCTCTCAAAGTAAAAAAAAGAAGTTATGCACTCTTCTGATGCTGCATAAAGGGTGAGACAATGTACATAATATAGCATTGGTGGGTTAGTGGATTGTTCAATTGTAGAGATGACATCCAGGGTGAGACAATGTACATGAATTCTTCATTTTTTTTCTTACAATTGAATTGTTCTTGAGTCTTGAACTGAGATTGCATCAGTTACATTTGTAGTTTGGTTTTGTTCTTGGTTTATCTCTCCATAAATTTTCTGCTTATATTGTGTCCCTAAATCTATTTTAGATTTTAGAAATGAATGTTTGTCTATCTTAAAGAGTGAAGTGGTACTATCATGGCTTGTTGCAACTATAATGATGATTTGAGTTGAACCTCTATACTTCAGATAAACATTAGATCTTTCAGCTAACTGTGATTCCAGTCAGAAGTTTAAAATCCACATTTCCACATTGCAATAGGGTTAACTCGAGAATCAAGTAAAAAGATATTGGAGCTACAGGCAAACAGCTGCTAGGACCAGTGGTTTCACTGGGATGAGATTATTGGTTTTGGGGTAAAAGACAATACAATATTTGTATCATCTATAGGTATAAAAGAGAAACAAAACCTATCTTTTTGCAGGTGGTTTAGTAGCTGCTGTTAGAGGCAATCTGGTGCAGATAGTTATAGAGAAACAGAGAAAGCTCAAGAATGTGAACTAAAAAAATATGTTCTGTATATATATATATGCTCTGCTCTTAAAGAGATTTCTGCATGCCTATCGTTTGGCTTTGTAGTAATCACTTCAACACCGCATAACAAGGTTTCTGATTTCCATAACAAGGTTTCTGATTTCAACAGCACAACAGTATGATACCTACTCTGACTGGGAACTGTATGATTTTCATTTTATATAGAATGTGAAGAGTGCACATGGTGATAATCTCCTAACCTTTAAACTCAATACTTGTACAACCACTGCCATCATAGCAGAAGGGGTTATGCCTAGAATCCTAGATAAAGTGTAGGAACAAACAACTCGCAAGAGTTATCCTTCCCGAATATACAATAAAACTGCAGGTGATGGTAGCAAACATGAAGAGGTGAATAAAAGGGCCATGCAGATCAGGAAATGAATTGATGCATGATTTGCTTGGTATTTATCTCGTGACCTGCATGTTGTGGTTTTCCATAGCTCCAGTTTGATATGTTCTACAGTGTGAACTTACTCGATTCTTTTTTTAGCATTGTTTAGATAGAGTTCTGTCATCCAATTCTTTTGGTTGTTCGCCCTTGCTTGAATGTCAATATTTCATTTCCTGATCCTCTTTGTTGCATTTTTTTTACGAACGAATCTTTATTTGAAAATAAAGTTTTGGCCTCTTTGTTGTGTTTGTCTCTAGGATAAGAATGTCTTGATTAATAGTTTATGTTAACCTTACCCTTCATACTGCTGAGCTGGAATAGTGGCATATGAGAAACAGTAGTTGAGCGGGACTTACTGTTATTCAGGATGCTGGTCTGTCACACCGTCCTTTTCTGTAGCTATCGATTACAAAGAAGGAAGGAACTAGCTGGGCTGACAGAAAATAGATGGAAGGAAGAAGGTACTCTGGATGCCAAAAAAAAAAATGCATCTTCAACCACCATACTTGCTGTGCTTTGAGTTTCTGGGACCTAATATGCTGTAGCAATGTATTAACTATTTAAGCAGCTTTGTTTGTATATAGTAGTTCCTGTTGCTTATTTGCTTTCTTGTTAGGCAGCTGTTGAAGAGGGGATTGATATTGATGATGGCTTACTCTTTTGAGGCTGGCATCAAAAGTTGATTCCATCATAGAATCTCTTGAGAATAATAAGCAGAAGGTAGGAGAAGGGAGTCATCATGTCTAAACTCATCAAAGCTATTATTTTACCAGTTCATGTTTATCTTTAGGTGTAAGTTATGTTTGTAGCCACCAAATAGTGAAATATTGTAAATGTGTGTTGGTCAACTAACAAATCATATTTCCTTCTGTAGGTTGGGACTGAGATTTCAAGAGGCTCTGAGCTATCTGCTTAAACTGATTTCAAATAAGATGCTTGCGCTAACGGCAGTTGATGCACTACCAACTTGGCATTGATAAGGTTCCAATACCTTGTCGTTGATGGGGTTTTGCAGCTTGTGCATATAAGATCTGAAAAATATCTTTGCAATCAGGGGGTTCTGGCAGTGGCGACTTAAGTATGGATATAGTGCTGGAAAGTACGAGGACTTGGGCATTGTTTAGTTCGCGAAATATTTTGGGAAATATAACTGTAGCGCTATTATAGCACTTCCGTTGTTATTTGGCAATTATTGTCCGATCATGGCCTAACTAGGCTTAAAAGATTCGTCTCGTCCATTTCGTCTAAACTGTGTAATTAGTTTTATTTTTTATCTATATTTAATGCTTCATGCATGTGTCCAAAGATTCGATGTAACGGGAATCTGAAATATTTTGGGAAATATTTTGGGAACTAAACAAGGGCCATTGATGGCTGGTGGAATTATTGGCCCCACTAAGGTATGCCATTTATAATGGAGTTCTGGTTACCGGTATACTATAAAGATAAATCATTTCTTTTTCATTTAAATTATTGTGGACTAACGCCCATAATAATATTTTTTATAAATGTTCTTGTATATGTTACCAAATCTTTTCCTTTTATTCCCTCCTGCGCAAATGACGTTTACTATTGGCACCTCTGAACAGATTAACTTTGCTGCCACTTATATCTGCTTGAAATAGCAAGAAATAATCAGCCGTGTCACACAAAAGATGTTTAGCTCCTTTAAATTGACAGCATTAGAGCTAGAGAGGAAAATAAGCTCCAAGCTGAATTCCCTGCACAGAATGCAAACTTACCATATGTTTTATGCGGATGCCTTCAGTTCAGCAAAACGTGTAGCTGTGCTCTTACCCTCGTTTATCTTCTGACCTGTCCAGCTAAACCACCTTGTTCGGGGAACAAGTGGTCGTTAGACCGTCCGCAGTGGCATACTCTAAGCGATACTCTAAAGCTTTAGAGTATGAATATAGAGTAAAAACTGCTGCACTGGATACTCTAAAACGATACTCTATCCTTTCTCTTACTCTATATTTAGAGTAGTACAGTGTTTACTCTATAGTGCATAGTGGCGGGCCCTACTAGCTAAACCAAGGAAAAAATGCTATAACTCACAAACCAAAAATTCAAATTAAATTTCGATTGCACCATTAAATTCGTCTCAATAAATCCTTCAAAACTAGATCACTCATGGATATATTTAGATAAAGTGACAAGTGGGTCCCACAGTAGATAGAGTGGATAGAGGATGATATAGAGGATGGATGGGTGCGGGAGAATTGAGTATAGAGGAGAGAATCTTGCTGACTAGGACGTATAGAGGATGAATATAGAGGACCATGAGTGCAGATAGCCTTATGGACGCTTGGATTTCTGGGACACGCTGCACCGGTGGCAAAGACACTCTGTTGGGTTCTGAGTTCTGGCGTGGTTGTTGTCGTTGAGGCCGTGGACGAGAGCCTGAATCCCTGGACACCCGTATGCTGGGTAAGCCAATGGCCAGCTCTGCGCTCTGGTAACACAAGCCTGATTCCCCCCTGCAAGCTTTTTTGACCGCTCCGATGTTCTTTCCCTGCTAGTATTGTCTTGGTCACGCTCACCGGTTCTTTCCCTGCAAAAGTGCTCCGGATTTCTTTTCAATAATGGGGCAACCGAAGAGGAGGTGCAGTGCAAGTGCAACCCAATTTCTGTTTTCTGCTACTCCCGTCTAGGACTCCAGGTATGCATGTCATGTCGCCTCTTTGACACTCTACTTGGCAATGCATGCGGTTCATGAATGCGTACACGCTTAACCTGTTTTCAGTAAAAAGCAAAAAACGCATGCTTTGGCCTTGTTTAGTTCCCCAATTCTCCCCTAAATTTCACTATGTAAAAAGAAGATTTTCCGTCACATTAAAATGCCGGCAAATGCATGGAGTAATAAATGTTGATGAAATCAAAAACTAATTGCGAGACGAATATTTTAAGCCTAGTTAGTCAAAATTTGGATAATTTTTACCAAATACAAACGAAATGCTACAGGAATTCTGATAGAGTGTTTTTCTCCTCTATTCTGTGAACTAAACGAGGCCTTGTCCTCAAGGGCTTGTTTAGATTGCAAAAAAAATGAACCCGATGAATAGTATCACTTTCGTCTTATTTGACAAATATTATCCAATCGTGGACCAACTACACTCAAAAGATTCATCTCGTGATTTCCAACTAAACTGTGTAATTAATTATTTTTTTACCTACATTTAATACTCCATGCAAGCGGTTAAAAATTGATGTGATGGAGAGAGTGTGAAAAAATTTGAAATTTGGATGGCATCTAAACAAGCCCCAAATACGATTTTCATGCTGATGGGTTCTGGAAAACGTGGTACGGAAACTACATTAGTTTTACGCCTTGTTTAGATACGCCGAATTGGTGGCGGCGGCACTGTGCCAAATTACTGTTGCTTTTTGTTTTTATTTGGTAATAATTGTCCAAACTTTGATTAATTAGGCTCAAAATGTTCGTCTTATAAAGTACAATAAAATTGTGCAATTAGTTTTTGATTTTATCTACATTTAGTACTCCATGTATGTGCCGATATTTTGATGTGATGGGAAATCTTCTTTTTGCATAGTGGAATTTAGGGGGGGAATTTGGGAATCTAAACAAGGGCTTAGTTTTCGGTTTCGTTGGAGTCTGGGAGCCCAGGCATATATTTTGCCTGGACTGGAGTGGAGGAGGCATGACGCCCGGGCCCGGCCGCTCACGCGCGCACATCGGATGCCCCCTGCTCCTGCGTGCGTGGCAGTTTGTTTCTGCAGGGGGGCCTGCTGCGATCTTTTGGCAGTGAGTGGCAGCACCGCACCGCAGCAGCAGCCGCAGTGGTCTGGTGGTACGCGGCTAGCGACTGGTGACTGGCGAGCAGCCGCAGTGTGTAGTTTGCAAATTTTTTCAACCCGATCATTTCGTCTTATTTGACAAATATTATCAAATCGTAAATCAACTAGACTCAAAAGATTCATCTCATGATTTCCAACTAAACTGTGTAATTAGTTATTTTTTACTTACATTTAATACTCTATACAAACGGCTAAAAATTAATGTGATAAAAAGAGTAAAAAAATTGTAACTTTTGGGTGTATCTAAACAAGGACCCAGTGGGGTCCCCGGGCCCGGCCCTCTTTCAGTCTCTCGAGGTCTCGGGTCTCGGCCAGCCTTGACCTTTTCACGGAATCACGCCGCCGGTACCGGAGGCGAGCTATTCAGCCCTTGTTTAGATATCCAAATTCATCCCCAAATTCCACTATGCAAAAAGAAGATTCCCATCACATTAAAATATCGGCATATGTATGGAGTACTAAATGTAGATGAAATCAAAAACTAATTGCACAGTTTTGTTGTACTTTGCGAGACAAACATTTTGAGTCTAATTAATCAATATTTAGACAATTATTAGCAAATAAAAACAAAAGTGCTACAGTGCTACAGTAGTGTACTGTGCCGATTCGGCCGGTCCCGACTTTGGTAAGTGAACAAGGCCTCAGCGGAATCTGTCAGGTCGTTTGAGCTATTTAGTGGAACCAACAGTCATTCAATAATATTTTTTTATTACAACAAACCAGTAAATAGTACTCTCAGCTATAATAATCCAGCGAGACGAAGGGGCTGTGGGTTGGGTTGGAAGCATCCGAGCATGGCACTCCAGCCGGCCGAGGTCGGGCAGAACGGGGAGTACGGCTTTGCTCGTCCAATCAGGCCAAAGCCCCATCGTACCTCTACTGTGCAAGTGCACGCAGTACAAATTGTGGTGGTCAGTGGTCACTACAGATGCTGCATTAGCACACGCATTACTTGAGGCCGTGCGTGCACGAGACGACGCGACCTGCTGCTGCCGTCCCCGTTCCAGCCCTCTCTCTAGTCACAACCCAAATAGACCTTCCGTTCTAAATTATAGTTTGTTTGACTTTTTTTTATTCTAAGTTCGGCCGTTCATTTTATTTAAAAATTTGTGTAAAATATTACTTTTTTTTGGCTTACTTTATTAATGAAAGATCTTTAACAGTGACTTAAATTTAACTATATTTGTATAAATTTTTTTAAATAAAATGAGTAGTCAAGCTTAGGGCTAAAAAAGCTAAACGATCTATAATTTGGAACCGAGGGAGTAGTCGAGCTTAGGGCTAAAAAAGCTAAACGATCTATAATTTGGAACCGAGCGAGTACCTACTCCGGTGTGTCCATCGGACCGAGAACGTCCGCGGTCTAGTTTTAACCAACCTGTAGTGACTAGTAGTACTACTAGCGTCGTGGATTCGGTCGGTAGGTTGAGTGCAACGGTACGGTCAGGCCACCGACGGCGCGGCGACGGCGACCACTGCACGCGCCGACCCATCCGGTGTGGCGGGTGCGGCGGCCACCACCACGGGCAGTCGGCCATGCCCCGCGTAAGGCTGGACGAAAAACTCGGAGCTCGTTAGCTCGCTCGGCTCGTGGCTGGCTCGACTCAGCTCGGCTCGGCTCGTTCCGATAACGAGCCGAGCCGAGCCAAGATTTTAGCTCGTTAGTTATAACGAGCCAACTCGAGTCAGCTCGTGAGCCGCTCGCGAGCTAAACGAGCCAAGCTTTCAGAAAAAAAGTATCAAAACTTGTATTAGTTTTTGTATTACTTCATGTCTTGTACTTTACAATTGACTAGTAATTGGTCTAGACCCTATAAATTGACTGGTAACTGCTCTAAATGCATTTCTTTTGTATTATTATTATTCTCAAACTTTAAATAAATACAAATATTATATTTTGTGTATTTTTTATATCTGGCTCGCGAGCTTAACGAGCTAGCTTGAGCTTTTTAACGAGCCGAGCCAGCTGGGTATCCAGGGCTACCCCGCGGCTTCCCAGCCGGACAACGCCCACTTGAAGGCGTCTCCGTGCCGGTGCCGGTGGCGTGCAGCGACGTCGGCTGACCCCCAACGGCCCGCCCAGCATCGAAAGCTGTGAACTGGTGAGCACTGCTCGGCTCTTCGCTGGACCGCCGCCTACTGGCGTGCCGACGTGTCGGCGTGCAGCCGCAGCCAGCAGCGGCGCTCGCACGTACTGTACGCATGGCGCCTGCACAGGCTGCAGCCACGCCCCGGTCGTTTCCGCCGCGTGTTGCGTGTGACCGGTGGTGCAGTACAGCCGATGCTCCCACGTCCCCTGCTCTGCTCCCGAGTCCTGACACGCCCTTCCTCCAGGCTCCAAAGCCTCTCCTCACCACGTCGCACGGTGAATTATTTGGGTGTCCCGTGTCCCGTCACGTGTCCGCGGCTGTTGCTGCTACTGCTACGTGCGTGCGGCTCGCCGCCTCGTAACTCCAGGCTTGGAATATGCTCCCACTATTGTGTCTGCAATAAGTAGGATAGGAGACGACAAACCTGTGTGAGTGAGACCGGGTCTACGGGCGAAAGATACGAAATACTAGCACAAACAAAAATTGTAGCTTGGAGCCAAAGCCCAAAGCTAGCGGCAGGGAAAAAGGAACATCTCTTGTGGATTGGCAAATAGGAGTATATATATTGTGTTGTGCATACATCTCGTCTTCTTTTGCTCTTTTCCCCCTGCCTTTGAACCGTAACCTTTTGGTCCTGGTTGCCTTTTCATCTTTTGGTTTCTCACTCAAGTCCGCACTACACTCTCCTCCAACCCATGACCAAATACTGTTTCGTGTTATCCACTAACCATACATACGTACCGGATAAGAAGACAAAAAAAGGAAAACTGAATTTCATGAAGATCCATGACGGTCCTGGTCCTGGAGAGACAGGAGTTGGATTGGGCGAATGTGGGCATTCAGAGCTCATTATCATAACATCTACAGTAGTACAGTACTACATGCCGTCCAGTCCAGTCCAGTCCAGTCCTGTCCATACGGACATCACACTTTTCCCCTACCTCCGCTCGCCTAGCTGAGCTGAGCTGCCAGATTATCCGGCCTCTCTCTACCCCAACCAATGCGGGAGTGCAAATGCAATGCAATCATTATGCGTGAGTGACATTACCTTCCTCTAACTGCAAACCCTTTCGCCAAAAGCAATGCAGCCAGCAATGCCATTTTCACATTCAGAGCCCGGACCGGGCCGGGACTCCCTCGATCTGCCTGCTGCTCCTTCCTCCCAAATGCCGGCTCGACGACACCTGGGAGAGATGCCTCATGCCTGGCTGACTTGTCTTGAACTAACGTCGTACCCAACCCCAGCCACCATGCCAGCAGGGATATCCACCTTCCTTCCAAGGCAGGGCAGGTCAGCCATGGCCAAACGAAACAACCACTTCGGACGTTGCAATGCAATGCAAATATGTTCGCACAACCAGCTGCTCCCTCGTCTCTCTCCACACACACACATATACATACGTACAGCTATTCCTGTCTCCACACACCATCATTGTTTGTTCTCGCTAGTGCTGTACTACATACGTATGTACTGCTTGTTTGGCCTAGCTCATTGAGCCACTGTACTGTACGTCGCTACAAGGATTTCGGGACTTATAATAATTACATACAAAATATAGATGCCAACCCGGCCGGCCGACGGGGCGATCCTTGTCCTAGCTAGCTACGGATATCCGAGATATCCCATCCTAAGCTTTTCTCGTCCATCTTTTAATTTGCGCGACGGACACACCTGAGTGCTGCTGAGAGCTAGTGAGCTGTGTTACAGTACAATACAACGTCTCTTTCCTTGCTTCCCTTCCCTTGCCAGTTGTGGCCGTTGGAAAATGACAAATAGGGCCCGGCGGGGCCATGTAGTAGATGTAGATCGAGCAGCCTGTTTATATCATCACAAGCAGTTTTTTTTTTTTTGTTGTGTGTGTATGTGCTCAGCACATGCTATCGTCACCGTCCAGTTTGCATCGAAATATGTGCTTCAAGAGAGAGAGTGCAAAACACTTTGGGGAGAGTGCTGCAGCACGAATCTCGAAGCACATTTGGACGGTGGGAGATAGCGCCTGCTGAGCACATATGTGCTGCAATACATATTCGTATCATCACCTGTAGCTGTAGGAGGAAGAAGGAAGGACCATTGTACGCCCGTACGCGTCTCCCGTGGCCGTATCTTCTTCCCCCAACCTTTGTCCCGCCGTACATCTAGCTACTCGATCGATCGTATCTCTACGGACCATTCTACGCGTGCTTGAGCTGCCGTCCAAGAATTGGTCCGCCCTTCTGCCTGCCTACCTGCCTACCTGCACTCATGTACATGCATGATGCATCCGTAGAATACATCCGTTGAGTTTACTTTTCTCTTTTTCTTTCTCTCTTTTAATAAAAAAAGAAATCAGCCGTTGAGATCAAGTGCGTTGCTGCTGCCAGATTGTACTTCCTGCCGATTCTTCTTGAGTGTTTCGCATTTAGGTCAGCTGCTAGGAAGGATACGTAGTACACAACCGTTGCGTAGGTCTGACTCTTGTTGGCTTCAAGTCTTGAGAGTGTTTCATTCACACTTGGGTCATCTGCTATAGGAGGTACACACGTACACGGCCGTTGCATCCGCTTGACTCTTGTTGGTTTTAATTTTGAGCAACTTATGTTCTCTTTTCCCAATACATATAACATCTATACCTAGTAGATTATACAACAAAAGGTTGTTTCGAGTGTTCTTTCTTGTCACGCACACAGCTTCTTGCATTGGTTGGGTTGGGTTGGGTTGGTTCCAGCGAGACACCGATACGTGCCCTGCATGACCTAGCTGCCATCATCATTGCAGCCAGCCAGAGCATGTAAATGTAATGCTTGTCCAACTCAAAATGTCCACCTGCTGGGAGGTGACTGACCCTGAACCGCACACTCACACTCAATCGCACACTGAAAATGCTCAATTAAATGGCATGAAAGTTCCTCTCCTGTCCAACGAACGTGCAAAACTAAAGCCTAGGAAGTCATTATCTGACCAACAAAAACGATAAAAGAAAGCCTAAGGAAGAAGCGAACTTCCACATGCGCATTACCTGCCTCGCCAGCTGCCACAATGTAGCAGCAGTAGCATCCAAACCTGTCTTAAGCCAATTAACTACTAGTGTAAGAAAAAGAAAACTACTTCATCCAACCTTTTTAAGGCTATATTTAGTTCCTAAAAATTTTCAAGATTTCTCGTCATATCGAATGTTTGATACATGTATGAAACATTAAATATAGACGAAAAAAACTAATTACACAGTTTAGTAGAAAACTACGAGACGAATCTTTTAAGCCTAATTAATTCATGATTTGACACTAATTGATAAATATAAATGAAAGTGTTACAGTAGTCAAAGTAAAAAAAATTCCGCGAGCTAAACACACCCTTCTACTGGTACTAGCCAGTGCATTGATGCATGCAGATTGACAGCTGCAGGGACGATTGTTGCAATGCAGACGCTGGCTGCTGGGTGAGGGAGGGTCAAGGCTCAAGGCTCAAGGGGTGAGTTGTTTTTTTACATACATTTGATTTGATTTGATTTCTCTAAAGAAAACAAACCATCAATGCGAGGGAGGATGGATGCTTTGGGAGTCCTGGGGGAACAGCAACACCAGCTGTCTTCGGCCATGTTTAGATCCCAAATTTGGGATCCAAACTTTGCATAGTAGATGTCCCGTCACACTGTAGCAATTTTGTTTTTATTTGGTAATAATTGTCCAAATATTGATTAATTAGGCTTAAAATATTCGTCTCGCAAAGTACAACAAAACTGTGCAATTAGTTTTTAATTTCATCTACATTTAGTACTCCATATATATGCTGATATTTTGATGTGATAGGGAATCTTCTTTTTGCATAGTGAAATTTAGAGGTGAATTTGTGTATCTAAACACGGCCTTTGCCAATGGCCAGCATATCATTAGCAGTGCAAAAGCGCTCTCTCTCTCCCTGCCTGTGACTGACTGAGAGAGTCGATCAGACTATCAGAGGAAGAGGGGGGCTTTTGTCCAAACAATGCTACTTGTGGGGGGCCATGGCCAAAGGCAGCCTGCCAGAGAGGGAGGGAGGTTTTTGCAATTGCAATCCCAGCTCCCAAGTCAAAAGGGCCGCCCGGGAAAGAGGAAGCGGCGTGCCGGCTACCGGCATCATTGCGCCGCGGCAACGCGCCCAGCCCATCCGAGCCGAGCCGAGGCGGCGAGGCCCCTCTCCTCTCCCCTCCGCTCTCGTTGGACGGTTTCTCTCTTTGTAAAGGGCAGCAGCAAAGCTCACTTCTTCGATCAGCATGGACCCAGGCTCGCTCGCTCTCTCACTCACAACAAGCATGCAGGAAGGGGATGGATGCAGCACCAAACACAGCTCCTAAACCACCTACAACCGTCGACCGATCGACTCACTCATTGGTCGGTTGCTCGTGTTCGCTGCAAACACCATTTCCTTGTTTTCCAGTGTGTGCCTTGCATGCTGCTTCATTCATATTTTCAGCTTGGCGTTTTGTGGTTTACCTGCATTGTGAGTCTCACCGACGAGTGCACTACTGGCCTACTGCTACGCTGGCTTTGCTTAGCTGTTGTCATGGGCTGCTGGTCCTGGCCCTTCTCAGAACGACTCATCTCAAAGACAACACTGCAGTGCTGGGAAAAGGCACTCTCACTGTAGTGAGCTGAATTTAGCACTAATGCGTGCAAGCGAGACATCAGACGGGTAGGGAAAGCTGATCGATCCAGAGTTTCGTTGCGTTGTGCGTAATAAACTGTTAGATAATTGCAGTAATAATTGAGGCGATAGATAGATGAGTATATGAGTGGCATTTATGGGTGTCCGTCCCTCAGCTCTCCCGCAGAAGTACAAGTCAGTTACTAGCTCTAAGCCAACCTCTCCAATACTGTTAGCTTATAGCAATGGCTCATAGTATGGTTAGACTCATATGACACTCTCACATGATCTTAGGATATGCTATGAGCCTAACTCTTCATCAAGAGCCCGTTTTTCTCTCTTCTGTTAAAATATGAAGATAATGGTTAGAGCTAGCCATTGCGGTGCCCTCAGCGTGGTGGTCCTTTTGTCTTTGTGCCTCCACCAGTCCACCTCTACTTGCTTTTTACTTGTTTCTTGCTTGCATCAACCAGCCTGCCCGCCAGCAAAAATAAACAGGCCATTCCCAAGCCAAGAGAGAGCAGGTGTGGTGTAGGTTTGAGAGCCCAGCTAGCATGCATGTGACCGTGCTTCTTGGAGCTGCATGTACACACGTGGTAGGACCTGACCACTCAAGCTTGGGGTAGTACTCAAGGCTCCTCACTTTGCTCACTGTTCGTTGCAGACTCTCAGCTTCGTAGATTAGATAGATAGAAGTGTTTACACTCACATGGAAAGGAAGCACCTGTATATATATGGATGAAAAACGAACGACCGGCCGGGTTACCGGAGTGCCTGTTACCATCTGTAATTCGTGCCGGGTCCTTGTCACGCAAATCCTGACACGATCTCTAAAAAAATATGTATCTGCAACGGTTGCATGTTGTTCACGCCACCGGCTTTTTTTTTCATGACGAGTTGACGACCGTGGCCTGTGACGTGGTGGTGAGCGCATGGCAACGCACGTACACCGGTACACGTCTCACGTCTGTGTGCATATATCGCTGTCTACGCCGTAGGCCGTAGCAGTTCGATATGGACGACGCAGCCAGGGTTTTTTTTACCGACCGGTTTCCGGTAACCGCCGGCCTCCGGTAGCGGTAAACCGGTCCGGTTTACCGGTAACCGGTCGGTAACCGGCCGAATTCAAAATCAAATTCAAACCCTGCTTCGGTTCGGTTCGGGTCCGGTAAACCGGCCGGTTTGGAGCGGTAACCGGCCGGTTTGACCGGTTTACCGCTCGGTTTGAGTTTGAAATTTTTTTTCTTTTTTTTTAAACTTCTATACGTATAAATAAATACTAAACGAACTTGAATTTGAAAAATTTTTACACCATTGGCTTCTATAAATCATGAACTACTTTTAGGAATTATTTCAGCATTTTTTGTTTTTTTTCAAATTTTAAATTTGAATTTGGGGGCCTTAACGGGCCGGGACCGGGATTTTTTTCTTTTTTTTTTCAAACTTCTATACGTATAAATAAATACTAAACGAACTCGAATTTGAAAAAATTTTACACCATTGGCTTCTATAAATCATGAACTATTTTTAGGAATTTTTTCAGTATTTTTTTTTCAAATTTTAAATTTGAATTTGGGGAATACCTAACCGGACCGGACCGGAACCGGACCGGTCCGGTTAGGTCGGTAACCGCGGTTTACCGCGGTAAACCGGTCGGTTTTTTTAACCCTGGACGCAGCAGGCCGGCCGGGGGCATTGCTCTGGTCTGACCTGTCGACGGCCATCATTATTGCTTAAATGCTGCTGCTGTTGTTGTATATTTATGCACTTATTATACGATACTACAACTACTATAATAAGGCAAGTCGTAGTAGCAGTTGTGATGCACACGATACTACTACTACTATATTGTTATGATATGATCTGCTTGTCGTGACAACGAAACAACGGAGGTTGCCTCATGGATGTGGCGACGGCCATGGGCCACGGCCATGACGTGCACAGCTGCACATCTGTGACTGAGAAAGATGAGTGAGACGGTAGAGAGAGAGAGGAGAGGAGCATGCTGGACAGAACCTGACCTCAGGCTCAAGAAAATGAAACGTGGCGATGCAGTAAAAAACTGGTGGAATCGGGGGGAAAATAGTGTATCGCGGCGCACCGCAGACCGCAGTGCACTGTACTGCATGCCGAGAAAAGAACAGGGGGAGAGGCAAGAGGCGTTTGTAAAAAATAAAAACAAACCGATGCGAGCAAAGTTTACGATTCTCAAAGCGGTGACCACCGGCCTCTGGAACGGCTGGGGCTGGGAGCAGGTCTCCTGGGGCGTAGGGCAAGGCAAATGTGAAGCTAGCTAGGTATCCAAAGGCCCATGTTCCTCTTCTCCTCCCCGTCAGGAACTGCTATAGGTCTCCCCACTCGAGTACGCCACGCTTGTGGTAAAAGTACTCCCCGTTTCATCGTATTCTAAAGTTTGCTGTATTTGTGGCAAAACTGAAACGCTATAAATAAATGATTTTAGGTGTGTATAAATTTCTTTTTTTGGATGCGTCATAGTACTCGTGAGAGAAAACGAAAGGTGATACCAACAAACCGTATTAATAAGCGAGATCGAAAACTACAAAGTCAACCAACTCTTATCTTGTCCCCGCGCGTCTTTCATGAAGTGCCAATTTCATGTGGTCACCGTTCTAGAGCACACTACCACACCAAATCTTTTGGTATTGCACAGTAACACAGAATTTTAGGTGACAACTTACAGTACAAATAATTGTCTAGTATTATGTCATTCTAGATGGATGGATTCATGATAAAACACAAAAGAACACCCTGGCTGGCCTGGATTTCACATGTTAACAAAAATTCACATGTGAGCGTCATCCAGAGCAATAAAACAGTTTGAACAGATCATGAGACGTCGACCCGGCTAAGGCTGTCCGCACTCGTCATACTCTAAATTCATCCTCTAAAAGGAATATTCCGTCCTGGTCATCGAGATTTCATCCTCTATATCAATTTCTCCCGCACCCATCCATACTCTATATCATCCTCTATCCACTGCGGGACCCACCTGTCAGTTTTCTTTAATAATAAAACCGTCGGCCGCCTCCCCTCTCATTCTCTCTCTCCCTTCCTCCCTCCCGAGCGCCGCTCCCTCCCCGGTGGTCGCGGCGCCCCTCCCCTCCCTCCCCGGCCCTCCCTCCCCGACACTTCCCCGGCCGGCTCAAGTGCGGGCGGGCGCGCGGCTCCCAACGGCGGGGATCCCGACGGCGGCGCGGGCGGATCCAGATCCGGCCGCGGGCGAGCCGCGCGTGGGCATGCCGATGGCCGCCTCCTCCGGCTCCCGGCGCGAGGCGAGGACGGCGCGGCCCCGGCGCTCCCCGGCGGACGGAGCTCCGGCTCCAGGCGCGAGGCGAGGACGGCGCGGCCCCGGCGCTCCCCGGCGGACGGAGCTCCGGCTCCGGGCGCGAGGCGAGGACGGCGCGGCCCCGGCGCTCCCCGGCGGACGGAGCTCATCCTCCACGCTACTCCTTGCCCCGCCGGCAAGCCACCCCTTCCCACGGCGTCCATCTCCGGCGCCCCTCCCTCCTCCTCCTCCTCCCCGAGCTCGGCTGGAGGAGCTCCCACGACGGCGTCCATGGCGGAGCTCCTCCTCCACGCTGCTCCGTTGCCATGGCTTCTTCTCCCCGCGGCCTTCTCCCCGGCAGCCTTCTCCACGCGGAGGTGGGACCTGGCCG
Organism: Saccharum hybrid cultivar R570; assembly: GCA_038087645.1. Taxonomy (NCBI): domain Eukaryota; kingdom Viridiplantae; phylum Streptophyta; class Magnoliopsida; order Poales; family Poaceae; genus Saccharum; species Saccharum hybrid cultivar. The sequence goes on along the minus strand of JAQSUU010000254.1, from coordinate 3,220,079 downwards.
TCCTTTAGCGGAGGCCCTGGATCCCTGGGAATTTGGCGGACGATGCCGAGGATAGAGGATCCGCGAAAACGATAGCGGACGCCGCTGCGGGGCTCTCATCCGCTAAATCGGTCCTCCAGGATCATTTGGCGTGTCCCAGTGCAGTCGGTCTAACCGAAGGCCCCCTAGGCCAACTCATGAACACCAACTATTGTAGTGTGTAGTGTCAGTGTGTGTGCACCCCGGTCCTCCTTCCTTGGTCCCCGTAGCAGAAACCCCACCCCATAAGAGCAAGTATAGTAATGCTTACTCAGCCGGCTGAATGCCTGTCCACGTCATAAAAGTCTCACCTGGCGGAGAGAGAAAAGGAGAGAGAGTGTTGGGTGGGCGCTTAGTTCTTCGCCGGGCTAAAACGCAGCTAACGAGACAAAAAGTCTGTATCCAGCCCGATGCCGGCGAAAGAGCCGGCGCTTACCTCCTTCGTCTACCTCTCTCCTGATCCCATGCGCCGAGCATACAAACCATAAATACTTAAATATTCCTTACAGCCGATCTAAATAGCCAGTCCATTATACTACGTGCGTTTGTTAGCTCTGGCTACAAGTGACCTGGCACGAGTATACAGCCGACTGACGGCTAAATCATTATCCTTGCTCTAAAAGCACCCCTCCATTGGCCGAATGGCGAGCACCACTCCACACCCCAGTCCCCAGCACAGCGCAGCAGCAGTCCTCTCCTCCAGCTCCAGCTCCAGCTCCCCACCCTCTCCCAAAACCCCAGTTCAATCCCAGGTTTCAAATCCGCTACCTTTTGCGCACACACCCACACTTCCCTACCCCATAGCTAGCAGCTGCTTTCCCCAAGCGCTGAGAACCGAGCGGAACCCAAGAGGCGAGGACTCAAAAGAACCACTCCCTCCCTCCTCCGCGTACTCTCCCTCGTGAGCTCGTCGCTGGCTCGCTCGCTCGCTCTCTCTCCTATTCACTCCTCCCCGCTCCTGCTACCAGCAGCTGCTCGCTTAAAGAGGGAGGAGGGGGCGAGGAGCAATGTCGGAGCAGCAGCCATTGCCGCAGCCTCGGAGCAGCATGCGGGAGGCGCTGGAGAAGGAGGACAAGGAGAAGGCGGCGGCCGCCGCGGCCAAGGAGAAGGCGACCGTTCCCAAGAACGGCGGCAACGGCGGGGGCGGCAAGAATGGCGGCGGGGGTAACGGCGGCGGCAACGGCGGAGGCGCCCCGCCGTCCGGGGAGGAGACGGCCCGGGAGATTCAGGTGGTGAGGGAGGCGTACCGGCGCGAGACGGCCGCGCCGGCGTACGTCATCCCCGAGGAGCCGCCGGCCATGGTCGAGCTCGTGGGCTGGTACATCTACGGCTTCTGCTCCTACTTCATCACCCACCTGCTGCTGCCGGTGCTCTTCCCGGTCATCGTCACGCAGGTCGCCTTCCCCAACTCCGACTTCACGCCGGACCCCAAGTACACCCTCAAGGGCGCCACCTGCTCCGTCCATGAGATGTCCATGTAAGACACGCAGGCACACCACCTCCTCCTCCTTGCTCCCTTAAATCTTGGGATTTTCCCACCTTTTTTTCTCTCTTCTTCCCCTGTTTTTTTGAGTTATTTTTATTCTTTTGGGGGGTTTAGGTGGTGTTTTGGTTTGTTTGTTTCTCGGGGGCTTAGTGATTTTTTTTTGTTGGTGTATTTTTTCTGTCTCTTCTTCGTTGTCCAAGAACCGAGATAGTACATGGGTTACAGTAGGTCTGAATAACAAGCCAGATGTGTTTCCAGATTTATTTCTACCTCCTTTTTTTCAAACTTTGAGCTACTGAGTACGAGTAGTGAGTTTTCCCCCTTTTCCCCCAGTGTGTAGTGTTTACCCACTTTCCTCTCTTGTTTAAGAGCTGGTGGCTTGTTTTTGGGTTTCCCCACCTGATGTCTTCTTAAAAACACATTTTGTTTTGTTTATCAAACAAGGAAGCATACGTTACATCCTTCACTCCAAAAAAAAAAACAAACCTTTTGCTTTTTTGCCTTGTTTGCCGGCTCGCTCTCGTCTGGTTCTCGCTTTGAAGTTTTCAGCTTGTTTTTGTTGGTCCTATTCATCTTGTGATGTTGAACATGTCTGCTTTCTTCTTCTACCGAGGCTATTTACCTGCCCCGTGCGCTAAATGTGAAAAAGAAGCTCAAGCGAACCGAAGAACAAAGACTAGATTTTTCATGGCTTAGTCGATGTATCTGGTGTATATGCAAAAGAAAAGAAAACCTAAAAGAAAAGACCCTGAATCCTCAGAGATTCCTTACTTCCGTGGTCTCAATTATTGTTAGCCGATAAGAGATTCAAGAGCAAAGCTCCAAAAGATTCTACTGTTTGGCCCTATCTAGCTGAGTATTAGCAGTTTAGCGACGCATTTCACACCCACCCATTTTTTTTCTCTTTTTTTTTGTTATTACTCTTGTCTATTTAGATTTTCTCTAGACATGGACTCATGGTCTTGAGCTTGGTTTTTTTGTCATTTTGTCTTTTTAGCTGTCATCAGGTGAGGAGGGTCACAGTATTTCTTGGGAGGATAAGGTCAAACAAGGAGTTCTTAGGGGTGTGTCTGTAAAACTTGTTTAAAATCTTCTGTAACGTTGAACATTTGGGCCCAGTTTAGTTCTAAAATATTTTGTAAAATATTTTAAGATTCTCGTCACATCGAATCAGACTAATCTTTTAAGTCTAATTAGTCCATGATTGGACACTAATTACTAAATAATAACGGAAGTGCTACAGTAATGCTGCAGTTAACTAACCACAGCCTGTGGTGAAATCGAAATGGGGTACTACTGGGATGGGAAACAGTCAGAGGGAGCCATAAGTGTGGAATTTATGAGGTGCCAAGAGGAGGCCTGTGCATCTCATTAAATTTCCTAGAAATCAATCACCACAGTTTTTGCATCACCCTAGCAGTATTTCTATTGCAATCTACGGCCTTGTTGTTTAGATTGGGGCAAGAAAAATTTTTTCGTTCTCTTCCCATCACATCAATCTTTGCACGTATACCTGAAGTATTAAATATAGATAAAAAAATAACTAATTGTACAATTTAGTTATAAATCACGAGACGAATCTTTTGAGTCTAGTTAGTCTAACGAAAGTGCTACCGTTAGAAAAATTCTAATTTTCCACAATCTAAACAAGGCCTACGAGTATGCATTTGTTGGCTGATAGATCTAGCTGGCATAGGGGGTGGGGGTACATTTGCTTGTCTCACTTTTGATAGAACCGAGAGAAAAAGAGGGCAAAAGCAGGCCACATGCTTTGCCCCTTCTCTTTGGTCTTTGGCCCCTTTCCCTTTTGAACAGGAAAAGAGGGTTAGCCATTGCAATTACAGGACTGCTCTCTGCTTTTACCCCAATAAACTGTTGGTGGCCAACTGCAGGCCCAGCCAACTGGTAGGTGCTACAGCATGGCATACTTAAAAATCCACTAGGCCAACAACTGCTCTTGATTGCAAAGAGGGATATTGTTGATTATTAAATGCATGTATATTGACACCCCAACTCACAAATGGTTGTTTCTGAATGTGGTAATCTGTAAAATTTGTATTTGCATTTGTGTCATTCTCTTGTATCTACCATTCAGAGTTCATGTTATGCAACCAATGAACCAAACATGATGCTCACACCAAATTTGTTGATTGGCCAGGTACCAAAGGCTTACCAGGCACTCTATTGTGATTGATGATTCCCGGATGTCACCACTGGGCTGGAGTGGTCTATCATGGGCAATTGGCATCCTCATCGTGGCGCCGCTCCTCACTCAGACTGCTCACCATCTCGACCGTGGCCAGTATCAGTCACTGATCCTCATTGCTGCGACGTCTTTTGGGTCGTTCTTCTGCCTGCTCACAGGCTTCTTCAAGACAGTCTGGGTGTTCCTATTCTACATCCTCTTCATTGCGGGCTCAATCATTGTTGCCGAGGCAGTGCATACCCGCAACCTTGGACTGATGATCCGTGGGCTTGCTGCGCATGACTCAGGCAAGCACCTTGTTCTTCGCCGCCGTGCTGCTGCTAGCCAGCTCAGCCTGTACTGCACTGCCATTGGAGGCATTGGAGCGGCCCTCATGGCTGCATTCATGTACCACATGCTGCGGCGCACTGATCAGCTCACTGGCCTCTGGGTTGTGTCCATCTTCTGTGGCCTTATCTGGTTCATTGGCATTTGCCATGGTCTCTTCACAAACAGGCCCAGCAGCTCATCACCCACCACTGCATTTGAGCCCAACTTCTTCACCAAGCTCAGCTACAGCATGACCCTTCTGCGTTACCCACAGGCCATTGGCAGCTTGGTTGCTGTGTTCCTGTCCTCTTTCGCCACAATGTGCATCTTCACCAGCGGCACACTCTATGCTATCGGTGGTGTTTGCATCAAGCCAGTGCTTGTGCTTGTGCTATGGATCCTTTACTTCCTGTTTCCCTTGATCTCACTTCCACTTCTCCACCCAATCCAGATCATAATCCGTGCTGACGCTGTTCGCATGCAGCTGCTTGGGTTCATAATCTGCCTATTCGTGTCTGGTGCTGGGTTCTACTTCAAGAGCCACAGGTGGAGAGCTGCCCACATCATTGTTATTGCCCTTGTCCAGAGCACTGCCAATGGCATATTGTACGCATTTGGCCGCATTCTGCTCCTCGATGCCTCACCACCGGGGAAGGAGGGTGCATTCTCGGTCTGGTATGCATTTGTCCGTGTTACTGGTGCCATGATTGGCTATGCTGCTTCCTCTGCTGGCCCTGGGCGTGCTGGAGGATCATTCGCCGCCGCATTCCTTGGGAGCTTCCTGGGCATCATTGTGCTCATCTTTGGCAATGTCAGCAACATTGGGGCGCTGAAGGCTGCTGGACACCTCAAGGGAATGGACGATGAGAAGAGGATGGGCGGTCTTGGGATGGAGAAAGGCGAAGGCATGGGCAGTGCCGTCGCAGATTCAGGCGAAAGCAGGGGGAGGGTATGATGACAATTCGTGCAGGTGTATATCTGGGAGGGGAAAAAAGATTGCATTCTGTGGAGGTTGTGTTTGTGAGAAGGATTTGTTCTCTTTCTTGTTTCTTGGCCATGTTTCAGTGACACTGTTAATCTCAGTGCTTTGCCCGTTTGATGCATGATGATGGATGACATAGTGGTAGATGAGTGTGCTAGTTGTTGATGTGTTATTCTTTTGCTTGCAAGACAATTGTAACTGATGATCATATGGTTCTTTGTTCTTCACCCGCCCAAATTCTCTAGCCTGTGAAGCTTCATTCATAATTCAATTTCTGTCGAAAATATGTGATTGTGACATTGTGTAGAGAAATAAACCTCTGTAAACTCTGTTGCAGCCATCATCATTCCTTCTAAAGTCAGGTGTTCATATGCATTTCAGTCAACAGTGGCGTTATCTCTCTCTTCAGAACTTCAAAGTTCATGCATGATCTGCCATGCCCCGTTCCATTTCTAAACGTGATCAAACTACATAGTGTTCTTTTGGCTGACTGTGAAGCAGATGATGAAACGCCTACGAGTTCGTTTTAACCTTTTAACATGTAAATAAAATTGCTGATGAAAGCCAAAATTTTTAATCTTGTTGGAGGGTGCACCTGGAGTGATTTCAACAGCATGTGATGTAATTCCTTCTGACTTTATCTGCTCACCATTGTACTTGCACCCATATGTTAGTCAGAGCAAAGAAATAGAAAATGTTCTAGTTTTTTTTTTTCGTGCTATGGGCATCTGACACATACTGTGCTGCCCTTAGCATAATAACAAGTTCACAATGGCTGTAAAACAGCATCATGACAAAATTAAGCCTTACTAGCTCTCTCAGAGTTTGTTGGGAGCATCATGACACCAGTTTTTTCTTATCAAATTTTTCTGTCTTGTCCTCACCTGCTCCAAGAATCTATGGCCTCATCAAGCTTCACCAAAATTCAAAAGTCAGGAGACGACTCCAACCAAAAAAGACTGCAATTCAGTTCGCTCGAACTGCAGTCAATTTACGCCAGAATTAAAAGCAACAAGGAAAAATACTGACAAGTGGTATAGGTCAATGGTTGCATACAAGTCGGTAGCAAAGTACACTGAGGTCTACGGAGACGTCTACGTCTAGACCGCCTCGACGTTCACATCCAGCAACGACCTGTGCAGGTCTCGCCGTCGGCATTACGGCATGTTAATGGTCATATAATCCCATTTCTAATCTCACTTGTTCTTTGCTAGAGTCAACTGAGTTGCCAGTTTTCTAGACGAGGTCATGAGAGGCAGGCAGACCAAGTGCAGTTTTCTCTCGTTTCAAAAGTGTAGTTTTCTCATGGCCTCTGAACAACCCAGTGGCCATCAAGATTCAAGAAGAAATTGACGCTGAATTTATGGGGCGTGTTGGATAAGATGTAGTACCAATTTGAGTTTTAAGGTGTACAAATGCGACTTTTTTCCTCACTAATAATTCAATTGTTGATGCTTTGATGGGTATGGTGGTTGGACTTTTGGACTTAGTGATGTGTTTACAAAGACTAAAGTACAGGGCTGAGGGGAAACAAGGGGTGATTAATTAAGAGGGGATAGTGGCACATAATGTTTCTTTGTCAATGGAAAAAGAGTGATGTGGTAGGTTTTTATGATCTCGGATGGTGGGATGGTTGTAGAAAGCGTTTACTTGGACATTCAGGTCCTGCTTTTGTAAAATCTGCAAATGTCAAGCAGTACAAGAAAAAAAAGGAATCTTCATATTCTTGGGAAACTTGGAGCTCATGACTATCTGGTTAGTTTTCATATGCAAATAAGTTTTGTTTTTTCTTATATGTTTTATTTTTATCAAGTAGTATCATTGAGAGTCCTACACCATCGTTGTGTCATGTTTTGAGAGGAGGATATGATATGGGCTTGCAAGAGGCCGGGGAATGGATGGTAGTACTATTTGTTTGGTTAACCTACTAGAATTTGTGATGGTGGCATATATATATATATATATATATATATATATATATATATAACCACTGTGGGGACGGGACACTTATACAAAAAATTCCGGATTCAAATTCAAATTTAAAATTCACGAGTTACTATTCACGTCACTATTCAAATTCAGCAGGTACTATTCAAAATGCTGGTTACTATTCAAATTCGGGAATATGAACAGTGCACCCAGGAGTAACTCAGGCAGACACCCAATCACTTTACTATTCAATCACTATTCGAGCACTATGCCCCTTTGGAATTATCTGAATATTTTATTACTCGAGGCGGACGACGGATGCTGAATGAAATAAAATATATTAAATGCACTATTCAACGAGAGCGACGTGCGTGATTATTATCTACGTGATGCAGATTATGCGTGCGTGATTCACAGGATCTTTGCAGGCTGGCGAGACCAAAGATTCAGCCGGTCGTGAGACTTTTGCTTGTGTCAGTCCTACTCGGTACTCACCGTATGCATCACTAGCTCGCTTCAGAACCGAGCTAACCAGCTCTTCTCCCTCGCTATCCCCAGCCACAAACACACAGGACTCAGGCCCTATCGTCTCCCCAGGCAGTTCCACCCGAAGGGAACACTTCTCTGTGCAAACAAGGTTCTCTACAAACGCCGCTACCAGGGCTAACACGAGAACGACACACGCAGAGGTTTCTCCTCTAGGGTCCCTAGCATAGAGACATCGCCCCATATGAACGAGCTTAAAGGAAAACAGGGATTAAAACAGGTGAAAGCATCTAGGCCCCAAGGTTTGGTTTCGGCAATTGATGACAACGCTTTATTACCATGACTAACGTATGTTTTGCAGAAACATTGGTAAGTTAGGTCATGGAGGTGATAACTGCTTTGAGCACTGTGGTATTCGTGTCCCTTGATGGAAATCGTTTCGGTTTTCAAAAGAGTGACGTCAAGATTAAGGACGGTTAGTTCCGGATGTCAAGGTGTTGAGACACATTCGGAATAGTCGTTAGGATCTTCGTTTTTCTCTTTTGGCCGTACTATAAAGGGGGGCATGAATGGGTAGCTTGACCTAGGCGAGTCCTATGTTTAGGTGTGGTGCACACTTGTTAAACTTGGCGCTAGGCAACCCTAGAATAGCTCAAAGTTCAGTTGGAAGCAACTTGGTTGAAGTTGCGACGCGTTTCGGAAAGTTTCGGGCTGTTTTCCAGCCACCGGACGCGGTCTTCGGGGGCACCGGACGCGTCCGGTGTGTACGTTACCGCGGCTAGGGTTCGGCCCTGATCACCGGACGCGGTCCTCGCGAGGACCGGACGCGGTGGTCAGCGACCGACACGTGTCACCTGGAGAGAACGCCCGTCGGACGCGACCTGGCTGTGATCGGCGCGTCCGGTCACAGTCCAGTAAGGTCCAGAGAGGACCGGACGCGTCCGGTCTTCAGCCATCGGACGCGGCCTCGCGTCCGGTGTGAGTCCAGTAAGCACCCTTGCACGATCGGACGCGTCCGGTCACCCCTGACCGGCGCGTCCTGTGGTTCAGTTCAAAATCGTGTTTTGACCGTTACGGGCGACCGGCGCGTCCGGTCAGTTGGACCGGCGCGTCCGGTGTGCCCGTGTCAGAAAGTAACGGTTCGTTTTCTTTGAGGGGTGTATAAATACAACCCTTCCACCTCTTTTAGAGGTCTCTTGCTCATTAAAACATCTGAGAAAACCCTCTAGAGTGCAAGGGAGTGCAAGAGCTCTAGTGAGGATAGAGATTTGAGAATCAAAGTTTGAGTTTCCTCACTAGTGATTAGAGAGTAGCAAGTGTGCATCCATCTCCTCATTTGGGCTCGTTGTGGTCAAGTGAGAGTTCTAGCTTGTTACTCTTGGTGATCGCCATCACCTAGACGGCTTGGTGGTGATTGGGAGTTTGGTGATCATCCAGCGGAGCTTGTGAATGACCCAACTCAAGTTGTGAGCGGTTTTGGGTGATTCGCCGCGACGGAGTGTCGAAGAATCAACCCGTAGAGAGCACTTGATCCTTGCGCGGATCAAGGGGGAGCGACACCCTTGCGCGGGTGCTCCAACGAGGACTAGTGGGGAGTGGCGACTCTCCGATACCTCAGAAAAACATCGCCGTGTTCCTTGCCCCTTTACATTCAAGCAATTACTTTCTCGTATTTACTTTCATTGCTTGTTTTACATTCCTAGAATTGCCATGCTAGACTAGGTTTGGAAACTAGGGTGCAAAACTTTTTATCGGTAGACTCTCTAGGAACACAAGTAGGCACTAGGGGTGAATTCCGGCTTGTAGGATTTAATTCTTGCAATTAATTTTTAGAGAAGCCCAATTCACCCCCCCTCTTGGGCATCTTGATCCTTTCAATTGGTATCGGAGCCGTGTTGCTCCTAATTTAGGCTTTACCGCCTAGAGCAAGATGTCTAACGGGGAAGGACCACCTCCCACCTTTGAGGGGGATGATTTTCCATATTAGAAAATCCGCATGGAGGCGTATCTCGAAGCCATAGATGTCGGGTGCCTTAGAGCCGCAACCCAAGGGCTTCCCGCTATCAAGGATCCCGCAAACCCCACTGATGACGAGGAGAAGTACGACCGGTGGAATGCAAAGGCCAAAAATGCACTCTACCGGGGCTTAGGCAAAGATATCTTCAATCGTGTGCGTAATGCAAAGAACGCTCATGATTTGTGGGAGAATCTTTGTGCTCTCCATGAGGGAACTAAGAGTGAGCGTGAGGAACGCTATCATATTGCTTTAAAGAAGATTAATTCTTTTAAGATGCTTCCCAAAGAAAGTGCTAATGATATGTACACTCGCTTGAATGTTCTTGTAGAGGACCTCAATGCTCTTGGGCTCACTCAAATGAGTCAATCGGATGTTGCAAGGAGGATCTTGAGTGTGCTTCCCGTTGAGAAGTATGGTCACATTGTCACCGTGCTTCATCAAAGTGATCTCTCCACCGCAACTCCAACACAAGTATTGGGGAAGATCAATGCTCATGAGATGTACATGCACATCACTCCGGAAGAGGGCTCATCATCTTCCAAGAAGAAAGACTTGGCCTTTAAAGCTAGCCATGACAAGAAGAAGAAGAAGGGCCAAGCCATGATCGTGCAAGAAAGCTCAAGTGAAAGTGATGTCGATGATGAATCACTTGCACTCATGGTGAGGAAGACCACCAAGATGCTAAAGAAGCTCAACAAGAGTGGCATCAAGTTCGATGGGAAGAAAAAGAAATTCTTCACAAGTAGCAAGAGAAAGCCCATCTCGGAGATGGATTGCTACAATTGTGGTGAACTTGGCCACCTAGCTCATCAATGCCCTAGACCACCAAAAGACAAACTCAAGAACAAGAACAAGGGCAAGAAAAATGATTCAAGTGATGAAGAAGATGAGAAGAAGAAGAACAAGCCATACAAGAAGAAGGATGGCAAGAAGAAGGAGTTCTACAAGAAGAAGAAGGGTGGAAAGGCATATATTGTTGGTGATTGGCTCACCGACATTGAATCATCTTGTGACTCCTCCAGAGATGAGAGCGATGATGAGAAAGAGAAGGTTGCCGCATTTGTGATGGGGCCATCATCTTCACCGACATCTTCACCACCACCTTCACCGCCTACTTCACCATCATCGTCCACTACTCACCTATGCCTTATGGCCAAGGGTGAACGAAAGGTACAAAACCATGATAGTGATGATGATGATGATAGTGATAGTGATGATGAATTTGATGCACCTTCTTATGATGAACTTGTAAAATTGCTAAACAAATACACTAAAATCATAAGAAGGACAAGAAGTGAAAATGATGATCTTCAAAATGAAATTGAATCACTCTCATCTAAGCTTGAAAATGCTCAAAAGACTAGTGGTGAGCTTAGAGATCAAAATGAAGTTATGTCTTCCACTCTCAAGGAGCTCAAAACCTCTAACAAAGAGCTTAAAGATCAACATGATAAACTTGAGAAGAAGCATGATGAGCTCATCACTAGACATAACTCTTTGAAAGACAAATACACCACATTAAAAGTTGACTATGATAGTCTTGTGGTTGCTAATGAACTTGCTCTTGAGACACATGATGCTACTAACAATGTTGTTAAGTGTGATATAGCTACATCATGTGATGATTTGATCATTGAAAGCATTGAGCAAGGTTCTAGTAGCAAAGGCAAGAGTGTGGTTGAGTCATGCAACCATGATGATTATGCCAAGATCAAGTGTGAGAATGAGAAGCTTGCAAATGAGAACAAGAAGCTAAAAGGTTTGATGGCTCTTGAGAAGCAACCAACAAATGAGTCACTTATTGAAGAAAATAAGAAGCTCAAGCAAGAAAAAGAGCATCTCAAGACCGGTCTAAGCAAGTTCACAAGAGGCCAATATTTGCAAAGTGAGCTCCTCATGAACACCGTAATAAAGATGGATAGAAGTGGTATTGGGTACTTGGCAAATCAAGAGAAGAAGGCAAAAGCTCAACAACAAAGCAAGTCAAACCCCAAGCCAAAGAGATGTGTTGAGTGTAGTCAAGAAGGTCACTTTGCTCATGAATGCAAAACTCCACCACCACAACCCTTGCCCAAGCATGCTAGACCCTTTGCCTTCAATGCTCATTACATGCTAAGAAAAGATTCAAATGGAAAGATGAAAGTCATGTTTTTGGGTCCCCCAAACAAGAATAGGCCAAAGAAAATATGGGTTGCCAAGTCACTAGTTGAGAAAGTCAAGGGCCCCTCTCAAGTTTGGGTCCCTAAACAAAAAGCTTGATCTCTTGTGTGTAGGTGAACTACAAGACCGGTGGATCTCATTGGGTTATTGATAGTGGTTGCACTCAACATATGACCGGTGATCCTCGTATGTTCACCTCCATTGAAGAGAATGGGATATGTCAAGAGAAGATCACATTTGGGGATAATTCAAAGAGCAAAGTCAAGGGTATAGGCAAGATTGCAATATCAAATGATCACTCACTCTCAAATGTGCTCTATGTTGCTTCATTGAGTTTCAACTTGTTATCCGTTGGGCAACTTTGTGACCTTGGCTTCCAATGCTTGTTCACACCAAATGAAGTTGAAGTTTCAAAGATAGATGACAAGCAAGTGATATTCAAAGGCTTTAGATACAACAATCTTTATCTTATTGACTTCACCTCCGAAGATGCAAATTTGATGACATGTTTGTTCACTAAGACCTCACTTGGTTGGCTTTGGCATAGGAGGCTTGCACATGTTGGAATGAGCACTCTCAACAAGCTATTGAAGAAAGAACTAGTAAGAGGGTTGAAGGATGTGAAGTTTGAAAAGGACAAACCTTGTAGTGCATGTCAAGCGGGCAAACAAGTTGCAAACACTCATCCAACCAAGGCTTTCATGTCAACCTCAAGAGTGCTAGAACTTCTACATATGGATTTGTTTGGGCCTACAACATACAAGAGCTTGGGTGGTAATCTCTATTGTCTTGTGATAGTGGATGACTACTCAAGATATACATGGACTTTCTTCCTTCATGACAAATCCGAAGTGGCAAGTTGCTTCAAGAAGTTTACAAAGAGAGCTCAAAATGAATTCGAAGTCAAGATAAAGAAGATTAGAAGTGACAATGGCAAAGAGTTTGACAACACCAACATTGAAGCTTATTGTGATGAAATTGGAATCAAGCATGAGGTTTCTTCAACCTACACTCCTCAACAAAATGGTGTAGTTGAGAGAAAGAACCGGACTTTGATCACCCTTGCAAGAACAATGTTAGATGAGTACAACACTCCGGAAAAGTTTTGGGCCGAGGCAATCAACACCGCATGCTATGCTTCAAATCGCCTCTTCCTCCAAAAGTTTCTTGGCAAGACCCCCTATGAGTTGCTTAATGGGAAGAAGCCGGACGTCTCATTCTTCCGGGTGTTTGGTTGCAAATGCTACATCTACAAGAAGCGTCAACACCTAGGGAAGTTTCAAAGACGTTGTGATATTGGTTTTCTTGTTGGTTACTCATCAAAGTCCAAAGCATATAGAGTATTTAACCATACCACCGGTTTGGTTGAAGAAACATATGATGTGGAATTTGATGAATCTAACGGCTCCCAAGGAGCAATTGAGAATTATGATGATGTAGGTGATGAACCCTTGAGGGAGGCCATGAAGAACATGCCCGTGGGAGACATCAAGCCAAAAGATGATGAAGACGATGTGCAAATCATTGATCTACCATCTTCATCACGTGTGCCTCAAGATGATGACAAGAATGAGAGAGTTGAAAATGAAGATACTTATGTCTCTCATGAACAAGCCGAGGCACAAGGTCAAGATGTTGATGCTCCCCCTCCACCTCCTCAAGTGGTTGATAGAAGAAATTCACCTCTACTTCAAGCACATCCACAAGAACTCATCATAGGGAGTCCTACAAAGGGAGTAATGACTCGATCTCAAAAGCTAGCTTCTTTTGTTGAACATCACTCTTTTGTCTCTTGTGTTGAACCTAAGAATGTAGAAGAAGCTCTTCAAGATCCGGATTGGGTGAATGCCATGCATGAATAATTGAACAACTTCACCCGCAACCAAGTATGGACACTTGAAGAGCATCCTAAAGGTGCAAGAGTCATTGGAACCAAGTGGGTGTTCCGAAACAAGCAAGATGACCAAGGCATAGTAGTGAGGAACAAGGCAAGACTAGTTGCAAAGGGGTTCTCTCAAGTTGAAGGCCTTGATTTTGGAGAGACCTTTGCACCCGTTGCAAGACTTGAAGCCATTCGTATCCTCCTTGCATATGCATCACATCATGATATGAAATTATATCAAATGGATGTGAAAAGTGCATTCTTAAATGGCTTTATAAATGAACTAGTCTATGTCAATCAACCTCCCGGGTTTGAAGACCCTAGATATCCTAATCATGTTTATAGGTTGTCCAAGGCGCTATATGGGCTCAAGCAAGCCCCTAGAGCGTGGTATGAGCGCCTCCGGGACTTCCTCATTGAGAAGGGCTTCACCATTGGGAAGGTCGACACCACACTATTCACCAAGAAACTTAATGGAGAGATCTTCATTTGTCAAGTGTATGTTGATGATATCATCTTCGGGTCAACAAATGAAGATTATTGCAAGGAATTTGGTGAATTGATGTCGAAGGAGTTCGAGATGTCAATGATTGGTGAGCTCACATTCTTCCTTGGTTTTCAAGTCAAGCAAATGAGAGAAGGGATTTTTATCTCTCAAGAAAAGTATACCAAGGATCTTCTCAAAAGATTCAAGATGGAAGAATGCAAGCCAATCAAGACCCTAATGCCATCAAATGGACATCTCGACCTAGATGAGGGAGGTAAACCGGTTGATCAAACTCTCTACCGTTCTATGATTGGTAGCTTGTTGTACCTTACCGCATCTAGGCCCGATATCATGTTTAGTGTGTGCATGTGTGCTCGCTTTCAAGCGTGCCCTAAAGAACCTCACTTAAGTGCCGTAAAAAGAATCCTAAGATATCTTAAGCACACCCCAAGTATTGGTCTATGGTATCCCAAAGGAGCTAGATTCCAACTAGTTGGCTATTCCGACTCGGATTATACCGGTTGCAAAATTGATAGAAAAAGCACATCCGGAGGGTGCCATTTGCTTGGGAGATCCTTAGTATCTTGGTCATCTAAAAAGCAAAATAGTGTGGCTTTGTCCACCGCCGAGGCGGAATACATTGCCGCGGGGGCTTGTTGTGCACAAATCTTATATATGAAACAAACCCTCCTAGACTATGGAATTGTTCTTGAAAAGGTGCCACTTTTATGTGACAATGAAAGTGCCGTTAAAATTGCTAACAATCCGGTACAACACTCTCGCACCAAGCACATTGATATCCGCCATCACTTTCTAAGAGATCACGTTGCTAAAAATGACATATCACTAGAAGGTGTACGAAGTGAAAATCAATTAGCGGATATCTTCACTAAACCTTTGGATGAGGCTACCTTTTGTAGGCTAAGAAGTGAACTTAATGTGCTTGATTCAAGTAACTTTAAAAAATGAGCGCGTGTTGTCCCTTGCATTGCATTGTATCATATGTCACGTTTACATTATCGCAATGCATTTAGGGCTTGGCTAACACGGTTACGATAACCCTCCTTTGGAGGAGTGAAGAAGCCTAACCGTGGATCAAACTTGACAAGCAACCTAGCTTTACTTTCTTGTATTGCATTGCATATGCATGGTTGTTTGTTTGTCGTTTCTTTTCGGTTTAGCTTTGAGCAACCTCTGTGTTCGTCCATGAATAGAGAGAGCATTTGACGCTCCTAAAGGTCCAAAAACTCTATTGCATGGCCATACGTTGCTCCTCGGGTGTTTATTGCCTATTTTCCTAAAAATTATACTAGCCTAAGGCAAAATATTTTGAAAAATTTGAGGGTTTGAGTGAGGTCACTCATATCAGGTTCCAATTGGTGTTTATTTGTGTCTTTTTGAATTGGAACTTGATTGGGAGAAGTCGCGTCGAAGTTCGGAACGAAGAATGGCGAAGAACAGCGACCGGACGCTGGACCGGACGCTGCATCGGACGCAGTGATGCTTCACCACCGCGTCTGGTCCCGGCGTCCACCAGCGCGTCCGGTCATCCAGAAGACCAATTCCAGACCTAGGCACCGGACGCTGCACCGGACGCGCCTCTGACGACCACCGCGTCCGGTCCCGGCGTCCACCAGCGCGTCCGGTCATCCAGAAGACAAATTCCAGACCTAGCACCGGACGCTGCACCGGACGCGCCTGTGTCGACCACCGCGTCCGGTCCCGGCTACCACCACCGCGTCCGGTGCTCCGCGATGAATTCCCGAGCTCTCAACGACCGGACTCTGACCGCGTCCGGTCAGTCCACACCGGACGCGTCCGGTCACTCCAGGCGCTTACTGGAGTGTGACCGGACGCTGCACCACCGCGTCCGGTCATAATGACCACCGCGTCCGGTGCTAGCGTATCGAGCGGATCTAAGCCCCTCATAAAGCCGTTCGTCCTCGGCCGTTTCTTTTTCACCCGCACGCAATTTCCGCCGCCGCCGAACCCTAAGCCGCCGATTCGCCGGAGCCGCCGCGCCACCTCGCCCACTCGGCCGCGCGCACTCGCTGCCTCGCCTCTGCCCGCAGCCTCGCCGTGCCTCTGCCGCTGCCGTGCGCCGCCGCCGAAATCGCCGCGCATCCACCTCGCCGCCGGCCACCATCCACCACCGTGTGCTCTCCTGCAGCCCACAGCTACTCCCCCTGCGTGCCCTAGCTCTCCGTGCCCGAGATTTCTTCGTTTTTCACCCAAACCCTAACCTAGGGTTCCTAGGGTTTGCCCTAACCCTCGCTCGAGGTATCGCCACGTTTCGACTTTTCGTTCAAAGTCAATTCTATTTCGTCGTTAGGGCTAACCTTGACCGATTTCATCTCTTGACTATCTCGCTCGGTCGTTTCAGTGCTCGATCGCCGATCTCGGGGGTTCTCGCGAACTAGGTCACCGCTTCCTCTCACCGTCGTCTCGCCTATCCGAGGTAGCTTCGCGTCACGTTTTCTCTTCGTATCTCACATGCTTGCTATCTAGGGTTTCGTATCTCTAGTTATATACGTGCTTATAGTATACCTTTCTATTCCATACGTGCAGCGAGTCAGTCGGTGTGTCAGGGTCAGATCTGTTCGCTAAATCCGAGGCCAAGCCTGCGGATACGGATTGAGGCCAAGCCTCTCGAGTGTCAGTTCATCATCTCATAGAGGTTTTCAGGCAGTCGATCAGCATGGTGCATTGCAAGAACGCCGGTGGTGCTCCTGGTGACGGGGACAACAGTCCTCCCCGTCGAGATGAGATTGCGCGTGGTAAGCACATCAAGATTGCAGCCAGGAAGAAGAGGAAGACACTTTCAGAGGCAGAGGTTGCTCAGGCCATGGCAGACGCTGCAGAGCAGGCAGAGAGAGGTGGCAGACGCAGTGGCATACACATAGGAGAGCGTCGCTTTCATCTTGAAGGTCGACAGCTCGGCACTGAGGCCACTGAGGGTACCGAGGCTACTGGACCTTCTGAGCAAATGTCAGTAGATCCACCCACAGAGCAGACAGAGGCTACACAGGCTACTGAGTCTACCCAGGCTACTGAGGCTCCACAGGCCACTGAGGATACAGAGGAGCAGGCAGCTCAGTTTCCACCACGTCGCCGCTCCACACGTGCTCGTACTCAGGTGTCACCTAGGCCAGAGGGCCAGCGTCGTGGTGCACGACCTCCTCCCAGAGTTAGAGGGTCACCCCCGGTCGAGCACTTAGACCTGAGGGGTGCTTCAGCACGTCAGGTGCACAGTTTGAGGTTTGTGGAGGTCAGCCGATGGTTTCCACCTGTCAGAGATTCCAGAGCTTCAGAGGGTTTCTATACCCCACTTCAGGAGGATTTCTACAGGGCCCTAGTTGACAGTGGCATTGCTTTCAGACCTCAGAGGGTATGTCGACTTGAGGCATTGGTTGATGTTGTGGGAGAGCAGCTCCGTCCGCACCTGTCCTATATGCCTGGCTTATCAGATCTTCTTGGACGGACAGGTGCATACTGCGGCACATGGGTCAGGGAGTTCTATGCTTCTCTTTGGATTGATCCTGCCCATGAGTTTATACACTTTGCTTTCAGAGGCCGCGATCACAGATTGTACAGCTCCAGAGCTCGAGAGATCCTCAGACTACCAGCTTCTGACACGAGGATCCATCAGTTATGCTATGGACAGACTCCTCCTCCCAGACGCCCTCACGGCGGTTCAGTACCACCCACCGACCTGGTTCGACCCTGCTTTCGCGAGCCTTTTGGCGAAGGGTCACGTCGTACGCCTGCCAGCCTGACACCACTTGCCCGAGTCTTGGATGCTATTCTCAGACGCACTTTACTTCCTAGACTTGGCTACAGAGAGGGACTGACGAGGATGCAGCTTTGGATTGTTCACCACCTCCTTTCACAGCGACAGTTTGATATCTGGGATCTTATCCTCAGTGAGATGGAGGACACCATTGCTGAGGGCTTCAAGGGTAACCGTCAGCTTCCCTATGCACACTGGATTTGCTTTATCATCAGATCTTCTATCCAGATGCCACCAGAGATCAGGGCCGAGATAGCTAACACTACTACAGCTTTCCCTGATTATGATATCAGACAGCTTTGGGCCTCTGTTACTAGAGATCAGGCCCCAGCGCCAGGACAACGTGAGCGCCCAGACGTTCCTGAGACAGCAGCTGAGCAGGACGCCAGAGTTGACGAGCTAGCTGAGGCAGAGCTCGCAGACCTTGAGACTCAGACTGCTGACATACCTGAGGATGTCACTTCAGATAGCACAGATGAGGATTACCAGCCCATCCCCAGGTACCGGTCTCCTCGGTCTCACGACCACGAGGCCGGTGGATCTGGCTCAGCCTCCCGCTCAGACCTAGCCATGGTGGCTATTCTTGAGAGGTTGACCCAGGCTCAGGAGCAGCAGCAGCAGCAGCAGATACAGCGCCAGGCACAGGATACAGCTGCAGCACTAGCACAGATTCAAGCTCGTCAGGACGAATTTCAGAGACAGTAGCTTGAGATCCAGAGGCAACAGGTTGAGATGCAGAGACAGAGTCAGCAGCAGTACATGGATCTTCTGCGCCATCTCATCACAGTTGGGGTTCCTCCGCCTGCATCTATCATGGCTCCGGCTTTGCATTCCAGTGGTCCATCGAGTCAGGGACAGCCGAGCTTCCAGTTTACATCTCCACAGCAGCAGGTTCCCCAGTCTTTTCAGTCCCCGAGCTTCACTCCTATACATACGGGGTTTACACCGTCAGACCAGCCTCGCCCGCATCTCCTGACAGGCACACCTATTGGTGACTTCAGTGCTTCCTACAGCGAGTTGACTGGTCAGCCGACACCCTCGCACACCACTACGTTTCACACTTCGTCAGGGTTGTCAGCTCCCGAGGCAGTCGTTCCACCAGTGACAGGGACCGGGACTACAGAGACCATCCCTTCTTCAGTTGCCTCGACAGATCCCCCAGCTACTGGCGCACTTCAGGCTCAGGTTACTCAGACAGATCCACTTGTTGCTACACAGCCAGTACCTGCTCCTGCTCAGACCCAGACCGCTTCGCAGCCACGTGCTTCTTCAGAGGGTCAGCCAGATAGCTCAGACTCCGAGGGCGATTCACTTCACTTCGTGATCACTCCGCGCACCTCGGCACCCGACACGACTCCGTCTGTCCCCCCGTCAGATTAGATTAGTTTTTTGGCGCTTGATGCCAAAGGGGGAGAGAGAGTAGTTTTAGGGGGAGTTTGTTAGTGGGTTTTCGTTCTTTGTGTGCTACATTCATGCATATCATGTTTACTTTTTAGCATTGCATTCGTGTGACATTGTCGTCGAGTCGTAAACTTCGAGTCTTAATGTGTTATCCGTCTCAGTGATTAATATATGTCACCGTTTTAGCTATAGCTCTAAGGTTGTGCTTCCGTGCCTTACTCCGATTACTTATGAGCTATATCTTTATGTGTACTAACGCTTTTTTGTCTTATCTTATGGAGTACACTCTTTTGGCTTGGGGCACATGAGCATTTCCTAACCCTTTGTGCTTATTGTCTTTTGCTTATGTGAACCAAGCATGCTCGAAAACCTTCACTCTAATCCATTGAAACTTAGTGTTGTCATCAATCACCAAAAAGGGGGAGATTGAAAGCATCTAGGCCCCAAGGTTTGGTTTCGGCAATTGATGACAACGCTTTATTACCATGACTAACGTATGTTTTGCAGAAACATTGGTAAGTTAGGTCATGGAGGTGATAACTGCTTTGAGCACTGTGGTATTCGTGTCCCTTGATGGAAATCGTTTCGGTTTTCAAAAGAGTGACGTCAAGATTAAGGACGGTTAGTTCCGGATGTCAAGGTGTTGAGACACATTCGGAATAGTCGTTAGGATCTTCGTTTTTCTCTTTTGGCCGTACTATAAAGGGGGGCATGAATGGGTAGCTTGACCTAGGCGAGTCCTATGTTTAGGTGTGGTGCACACTTGTTAAACTTGGCGCTAGGCAACCCTAGAATAGCTCAAAGTTCAGTTGGAAGCAACTTGGTTGAAGTTGCGACGCGTTTCGGAAAGTTTCGGGCTGTTTTCCAGCCACCGGACGCGGTCTTCGGGGGCACCGGACGCGTCCGGTGTGTACGTTACCGCGGCTAGGGTTCGGCCCTGATCACCGGACGCGGTCCTCGTGAGGACCGGACGCGGTGGTCAGCGACCGACACGTGTCACCTGGAGAGAACGCCCGTCGGACGCGATCTGGCTGTGATCGGCGCGTCCGGTCACAGTCCAGTAAGGTCCAGAGAGGACCGGACGCGTCCGGTCTTCAGCCATCGGACGCGGCCTCGCGTCCGGTGTGAGTCCAGTAAGCACCCTTGCACGATCGGACGCGTCCGGTCACCCCTGACCGGCGCGTCCGGTGGTTCAGTTCAAAATCGCGTTTTGACCGTTACGGGCGACCGGCGCGTCCGGTCAGTTGGACCGGCGCGTCCGGTGTGCCCGTGTCAGAAAGTAACGGTTCGTTTTCTTTGAGGGGTGTATAAATACAACCCCTCCACCTCTTTTAGAGGTCTCTTGCTCATTAAAACATCTGAGAAAACCCTCTAGAGTGCAAGGGAGTGCAAGAGCTCTAGTGAGGATAGAGATTTGAGAATCAAAGTTTGAGTTTCCTCACTAGTGATTAGAGAGTAGCAAGTGTGCATCCATCTCCTCATTTGGGCTCGTTGTGGTCAAGTGAGAGTTCTAGCTTGTTACTCTTGGTGATCGCCATCACCTAGACGGCTTGGTGGTGATTGGGAGTTTGGTTATCATCCGGCGGAGCTTGTGGATGACCTAACTCAAGTTGTGAGCGGTTTTGGGTGATTCGCCGCGACGGAGTGTCGAAGAATCAACCCGTAGAGAGCACTTGATCCTTGCGCGGATCAAGGGGGAGCGACACCCTTGCGCGGGTGCTCCAACGAGGACTAGTGGGGAGTGGCGACTCTCCGATACCTCGGAAAAACATCGCCGTGTTCCTTGCCCCTTTACATTCAAGCAATTACTTTCTCGTATTTACTTTCATTGCTTGTTTTACATTCCTAGAATTGCCATGCTAGACTAGGTTTGGAAACTAGGGTGCAAAACTTTTTATCGGTAGACTCTCTAGGAACACAAGTAGGCACTAGGGGTGAATTCCGGCTTGTAGGATTTAATTCTTGCAATTAATTTTTAGAGAAGCCCAATTCACCCCCCCTCTTGGGCATCTTGATCCTTTCAACAGGAAAGCTTAATTCATTTCCACAGAGCAAGCTTACATACGGCTTTCCCTTTCGGGAAACCCCAAGCACTTACCACAAACCTTAGGGATTACCTTACAAGCGCAGGAAGATCACAGGGACTTCCTTTATTCTCTAATTTACAACACTGGTGGAGTAGTACTAAGCAGGTGGCTAATTACAGGCGGTGGTGGATAAGCTCAGAGAGTCTCTGAGATCATGTCTTCATGGTGGAGTGGATGTGTGGTGTGGTGCTTCTACTAGTGGTTGGTCGGATGCGGGTGCAGATGCTTTCTCCGATGATGAATGCAGGCGTCGGGCTTCTGCTTTTAAAGAGCAGAGGGAGCCTTCTGGAGTGTCCTCGCACTTATCCTCTGGCGTCCTTCATGCTTATCGCCTGGCTTGCCTTCGAGGCGAAGGCTTCTGGATGATAAGGACTTCAATTATCTTCTTCTACTGTTGCCTGGACAGCTGGACGGTACTGCTGTCTCCAATAATTGTCCTGGCTACAGTAGTGTCACTGTATATTCCTTTTGCGCTGTCCTCTGACAGGCTTATCTTCACGTGTATTTTTTGGAATTTTCTGGGTATGGTCTTCCACGCCCGAATGATTGATGTGGAAACATCAAATCACAGGCATGCTTATATTATCATATTATCTTCCCACGGCCAAATTGTTGATAATACCTTATCAACATAAGGAATGACTATTCTTTTATATATATATTATATTGAAGCTATATTGATTTTCTTATTAATCAATATCTTCTTCGTTGTCTGGTTCATCTGGTTGCCATATTTCATACCAAGACAACAAATCTCTATATTCTTTTCTTAGTTGACATTGTGCACCATAGTTGGGCTTGATCAATCTTCCAACTTCTCTTTGCAATATACTATATCTGTTATAGTACTCTCGTAAGAACACTCTTATTATTTTATTTTGATACATCATATGATATTCAGGAACAAATTTGGTATTCCCTTCTAATTCTTTTAATCTTTCATTTTGTAAGACAGTATATCCTATTTCAGGATCTTCACCTATTACAATACTTGATATAATATTTGCAAAATTATATGGGTTATTGCCAGCCGCTTTTAATTGCGCATAATAAGTAGGAAAAGATTCTACCCATTGTTCCCATAAAACTTTAACTGATTCTCCTAGAAATGTCTCTAAATATGTAATCATATCTTCTACTTTGTTTCCAATATTATGTTGATTTTGTATATATTTTTGCACTATCAACCCTTTCCATATGCTGATTATATTTGGCCAATCTATAGGATCATGTGCTGCTAAATTTAATATAGCACCATCACTTTTATAATTCTGAAATTGAACCTTCTTTTCAAATTCTCTTCTTTTTGAACCCATATGTGTATATTGTCCAGGTATATAACTATATGAAGAATCTTCTTTCACTGGTGGCCATGTTCCTGGATTTCTAGTTGGCCTTTCTATTCCTTCTTCAACTTTTATTTCTGGACCTCGTTTTCTTTTTGATGGACTTGGATCTATTTCCATTGCTTCTATAGCATTATCTTTTCTATGTGTCTCTACATACTCTAAGGATTTTATATAATTTACCGAATTATTATTACCTATTTCAATTATATCCTCATCTTCTTCCTCATAGCTTTCTTGTAGGATCTTATTATTAATTTCCCATTGCTCTTCTTCACTTATATCATCATCTATATTGTCTACTATTTTAATCTTACTATTCTCTACTTCCTTTTGAGCCTTGTTATCTTTATCTTTTATCCTTTTTGACTCGACATTATTTTTCTTTATTGGAGCACTAATTTTTTTGCTATTTAACTCTCTTTCTTGCTTAATATTATTAAGTCTATATATTTGTCTTCTAAAATAGATTTCCTTTTCTCTTATAGCATTCCATTCACATATCATAGAGTTTTTATATTCATTCTGGATTTTACTTAACTTAATTTCATAATGTTTTATTTCATTGTCTATATCCACAAATTCACATATACTATTTCTTCTATTTTCTTCTAACTTTACTTCTGAACTAGATGTTTCTAAATCATCTAAGCTTCTTTCTTCATATCCTACAAACCTAATACTAGTTGAACCCCTTTTATTTTCATAACTTATATAATCTTTAGGTTGCTTTAAAACCTTTGGTTCTATCAATTCACTTATATTCCATTCTTCACCTGCCCTTTCTTCAGAACTAATTTTTAGAGGGCTCATAAATTTTATCCCTTTAGAATGCATACTTTCTATCACATTATTCACATTTATCTTATATTTGGTTCCACTTCTATTAGTTAATCTATCTAGAAATTCTATGCTTACTAATAGATTAGTTCCTTTAAAGTCTTCATAGCCTTTGGTTTGAAATCCAAAAGTCATCTTCTCTATAAATTCTTTTACTGGCATTAATAAATCTGGAGCTATATATGTTATTAGCATGTTTTCATTCATATCTCCTTCTAAAAATCCTAATGCTGCTTTATTTATTGAATCCCATCTTTTATCTAACAAAGTTGTTAAGACCTTTGTTCCTAATTTCTTTCTTGTCATACCTTTAATTCCTATGATATACATTCCTTGATGTATATATTTATACCCACAATATTTCAATTCATTTTCAATTTGTTTATTAACTATTCTTAACTGAACAGGTTCAGTTAATACACTTAATTCTACTTCTCTAGATATTCTATATAATCCATTTTTATTCTTAAACCAACTCATTTGATATATTTGTTGAGGTCTTATTTTTCTTAAAGTATCTTTCTGATATCTTTCAAGATCTCTTTCTACATCTATCATTTCTTCCAAGGTTTCAATATCATCACAACCTCCTTTTATTCTATCTATAAGGCCTAAAGGTCTTACATCTCTATTCACTAGTTGGAGTGACTTGTCTCTTCTAGAGAGACTTTCAGATACTGTCATTTTTCTGAATTTAGTGATCTATTAACTTCAACTACTCCTGTAGATGATAACACAATTTCTTTACTATTCTCAATAATATTAATATGCTCAAGTTTCTTATACAAATAAGAAATATTATAAGTATCCTAAGAATTATTGAAAATTGAAAAGTTACATTATTTAAATTTAGAAGTTAATACAGGAAAGACTGTTAAAACTAAAGAAAATATAAATATTAAGTGCAGAATAAATAGCTCTGAAGATCATACTTGGCATACTTCACACGGGCAAATAAATTTATTAGTTGACTTAATACATAATTTTTATATATCTTGGGGTAAAAGACAAGACGATCTAGAATTAAAATTTGAAAGTCTGCAAAAAGAGCATAAGCAGTTAATAGAGTTATATTCAGCTACCAATAATAAGTTAGAATTAGCTCTAAGAGCTTTGGAAGAAAGTAAAGGTTCTCTAGGAAGAATTAGTCAAAATAGTGATTATATTAATACTCACCGTATGCATCACTAGCTCGCTTCAGAACCGGGCTAACCAGCTCTTCTCCCTCGCTATCCCCAGCCACGAACACACAGGACTCAGGCCCTATCGTCTCCCCAGGCAGTTCCACCCGAAGGGAACACTTCTCTGCGCAAACAAGGTTCTCTACAAACGCCGCTACCAGGGCTAACACGAGAACGACACACGCAGAGGTTTCTCCTCTAGGGTCCCTAGCATAGAGACATCGCCCCATATGAACGAGCTTAAAGGAAAACAGGGATTAAAACAGGAAAGCTTAATTCATTTCCACAGAGCAAGCTTACATACGGCTTTCCCTTTCGGGAAACCCCAAGCACTTACCACAAACCTTAGGGATTACCTTACAAGCGCAGGAAGATCACGGGGACTTCCTTTATTCTCTAATTTACAACACTGGCGGAGTAGTACTAAGTAGGTGGCTAATTACAGGCGGTGGTGGATGAGCTCAGAGCGTCTCTGAGATCATGTCTTCATGGTGGAGTGGTGGTGTGGTGCTTCTTCTGGTGGTTGGTCGGCAGAGGTTTCTCCTCTAGGGTCCCTAGCATAGAGACATCGCCCCATATGAACGAGCTTAAAGGAAAACAGGGATTAAAACAGGAAAGCTTAATTCATTTCCACAGAGCAAGCTTACATACGGCTTTCCCTTTCGGGAAACCCCAAGCACTTACCACAAACCTTAGGGATTACCTTATAAGCGCAGGAAGATCACGGGGACTTCCTTTATTCTCTAATTTACAACACTGGTGGAGTAGTACTAAGCAGAAAATTCCAAAAAATATAGAGATCTTTGCAGGCTGGCGAGACCAAAAATAACTTTATATATATATATATATATATATATATATATATATATATATATATATATATATGCAGGGGGCATGGGTGGTTGATGGCTGAAGAATTCTGCCTCAAATGCATGAGTGATGGGCGGTGCTGTCCCTTGTCACTCTTTTTGTTTTTGCATTCCATGTTGCCCTCTGATAGAATGGGTAGGTATTTCATGATTTGTGTGGCCTGCTCCTACTATCTCCAACAGTTGAAACATAAAATAGAGACCCATTCTATGGTTTAGGTTTCACACAGTAAAAGCGTCACATATCCAAAGCTTTCATTCTCCGACAGCCACCGCAAAAAACAGAGCACCCAAACCTGCCGCGCTGCTCTGTCGGCTCGCCATGGGCTCCGGCGATGACGAGCGCTCCACCTCCAAGCACCACCACCGCGACAAGGACAAGGACCGCGACCACTCCTCGTCTCGCCACCATCACGACAAGGATCAGGACCGCGAGCGCGAGCGCTCCTCCTCGCACCACCACCGCGACGACGGCGACCAGGACTGGGACCGGGACCGCCACCACCGGGACAAGGACCGGGCGGTGCCGTCCTCGTGTAGGGCCATGGCGGCGTCAGCTCCGGCAGCTAGGCGGGAAGGAGCCACGGGAACACGGCAGCGTGGGGAGAAGAAGATAAGGGCAGCAGCGGTTGGAGGAGCATCTGCGGCGCAGCGGGGCCATCTCCGGCGGTCGGGCAGGGCCATCTGCGGCGCGGCGGGGCCATCTCCAGCAGGCGGCGCGGCGGGCGGGGCCATCTCCGGCGCTGGGCAAATGTGGGCACCCACGGCCATGGCAGATGTGGGCGCAACCGAGCAGGGCCACAGCAGCGCGGCCAGCTGCAGGCTGGGCGGGTGGCGAACTCCGAGCTGGGCGCTGGGTGGGCAGTGAGGCCGGACGGCCTCAGGACCGGGATTGAGAGGAGCGGAAGGAGGAGCAGCACCTCGACGACGAGATGGAGCGTCGGCGATTTGTGTCTTGGAGAGACGACGCAAATAAGCGTCCCAGTTCGCCCCCTACCCAAATGGGTGCTCTGTTTGCGCCGTCTCTTGAAGCGTGCTAAAACACTGTGTATAACTATTGCTGTGTTTGACTCGCGTGTTGCATGAACTGTTGGAGATCGTCTAAGGACACTAGTAATGTGCTGTCATACTCAAAAACTGTATGCTGGCGCAAGCCTCAGCTGGTGTGGTATGGTTGTGCTGTGGACGATGATTGCCGTCTCATGTGCAGTGCAGTGCAGTGCAGGGGGCCCACTGTCATAGAGAAAAGAGAGCAAACAAAGCCGGCCAGGGCACGGCTGCTGCGCGTGTGTGCACAAGAAACAAGCTGCCGACAAAAGAGGCGGCCTCGGCCTCGGCCTCGTCCTCTTTTTACCGTTGCCAGCACTGGCAATGCATTCAACCAGCTACTGCTGCCGCTGCACTCTGTTCAGCTAGGTACATTTCGCAGAAGGCAAAAAAAAACATTGTTATTTTTCAGAAAAAACATTTTTTTTAAAAAAATAGCCGAGTACAGTATCCGCCAAGATTAAAGAAACCTGACGGACAGACCTGCAGTCTCTCGTTATATAGCATGTGAGAAAAGAAAAAAAATATATGTGCACGGTTACTAAGGGTCTGTTTAGTTGGTGAAATTTTTTGGGTTCGGTTACTGTAGCACTTTTCGTTTTATTTGGCAATTTGTGTTCAATCATAGACTAATTAGGCTCAAAAGATTTGTCTCATGATTTACAACTAAACTGTGTAATTAGTTTTTTCTTTCGTCTATATTTAGTACTCCATGCATAAACCGCAAGATTTGATGTGACAGGTACTGTAGCACTTTTTAAATTTTTTTTTAGAAACTAAACAGGCTCTAAAAAAGTCACCACATCATGAGCTGAGCAAACAGAGCAGGGCCTTGTTTAGATCCCAAATATTTCCCCAAATTTCACTATGCAAAAAGAAGATTCCCCGTCACATCAAAATGTCGGCACATGCATGGAGTACTAAATGTAGATGAAATCAAAAACTAATTGCACAGTTTTGTTGTACTTTGCGAGACGAACGTTTTGAGCCTAATTAGTCAATGTTTGGACAATTTTTACCAAATAAAAACAAAATGATACAGTGCCGAACACTGTAGCTACAGTATTTCAGCAGCCCCAAATCGGGGGAACTAAGACTGTCCGCACTGGCATACTCTAAATGATACTCTAAAGCTTTAGAGTATGAATATAGAGTAAAAACTGCTGCACTGGATACTCTAAAACGATACTCTATCCTTTCTCTCACTCTATATTTAGAGTAGTACAGTGTTTACTCTATAGTGCGCAGTGGTGGGCCCTACTAGCTAAACCAAGGAAAAAAATGCTATAACTCACAAACCAAAAATCTAAATTAAATTTCGATTGCACCATTAAATTCGTCTCAATAAATCCTTCAAAACTAGATCACTCATGGATATATTTAGATAAAGTGACGAGTGGGTCCCACAGTAGATAGAGTGGATAGAGGATGATATAGAGGATGAATGGGTGCGGGAGAATTGAGTATAGAGGAGAGAATCTTGCTGACTAGGACATATAGAGGATGAATATAGAGGACCATGAGTGCGGATAGCCTAAACACGGCCCAGGAAGGGTAGGCATGGGCTGCTGAGAGAAACAGACAGACAGTGGAGGTGAAGGCCATGGCCATGGAGGGAGGGAGAATCGATGCCGTGCAACAGTCTAGCAAGCAGGACGACGACGACGAGTTTCTTGTTCGGGCCGGTCAGAGGTGTTGTTGAGTGGGTGAAAAGTGGGTAAAAAAGTTACTATACCATCTTTCCTTGTTATTTGATAAAATTTATTCAATCATGGACTAACCAGGCTTAAAAGATTCGTCTCAACATTTACAGACAAACTATGCAATTAGTTATCTTTTTTACCTACATTTAATGTTCCATACATGTGTCTAAAGATTCGATGTGATGGGTGGAAGAGGAAATATTTTGGGTTTGCATGTGAAGTGAACACACCCTAAAGTTAACAAACACTGTAGCACTTTCGTCTTATTTGATAAAAAGTTTCTAATTTTAAACTAATTAGGCTTAATAGATTCGTCTCGTAAATTACTCATAATCTGTGCCGGTATGCATGCAATTAGTCTATATTTAATACTTCATGCATTTACCGTAACATTAATATAATGGAAGTTAAATTTTAACATTCGTGAACCAAACAGGGCCTTCAGTTGATGCCTTGATTGACCACTGCAGTCTGCAGGCAGCGGCCAGCGAGCGAGAGGACGGTGTTTCGAAAACTGCAGCCAGCGCAAAACAAAGTACAGGAACCGAATCCCGTTTCAGTCGAAGGCTCGAAGCGTAGTAACGTAACGTTGACCCGTTTCCTGTCCGTCCTCTGGAAACGGTCATATGTGTAGCCGTCCGTTGTGTACCAGTCGCCAGCACAGCAGGCCCAACGGTCATATGTGTAGAGAGAGAGAGGACACAGCACGGGTGTCATGTGCAGGAGAGAGATGGAGGAACAGTGAGTAATTACTACTACTAATTAGCGACTAGTCTCCTGCTACCTAATGACTCTCTCACAAGCAGTCAAGCAGCATCACTGAATTTTGAATAGTGGCATTGTGTTACACCAAGCAACGGGTGGGCTCTGGGCCTTGTTTAGTTTGCAAAAATTTTTGCAAAATTTTTCAGATTCCCCGTCACATCGAATCTCTGAACACATGCATGAAGCATTAAATATAGATAAAAAATAAAACTAATTACACAGTTTAGACGAAATTCACGAGACGAATCTTTTAAGTCTAGTTAGTCTATGATTAGATAATATTTGTCAAATAACAACGAAATTGTTAGAGCAGCCAGATTGCATTCCAGAGATCCCAGGTTCGACTTCCGGTGGGAGCGGATTTGCGTGGCCTGGACAAGTATTTCCGTTCAAAAATAAATGGGAACGGGAATCTCCCTAATTCAAAAAAAAAGGAACGGGTGTCTATTACTCTAGCTACTAAGGATCTCTTTGGATCTACTAGCACCAGCAGTTTAGCAGCTAAAATTAGTAGGTAAAGATCTAAACATGCATTGGTAATAAATATAAACACGCTAACTATTAGCAAGAGCAGGTGTAAAAATTAGTTCATTAGTTAGGTGAAGGGGCGCTAATGTTCATATACACATCTAACCAACTATTAGTAGGTGGATCAGAACATCCCTGCTAATAATTAACTAGCTAATAGTTAGTAACTTTTTAGCTACTAGCTTAGCTAGCTAACTATTAGCACCGGTGAATCCAAACAGAACCTAAAGGTTGATGTTGTTTAGTGTTTATGGCCGTTGCCGGTTCGAATCTTCTTCCATGGAGTGCCAGGACGCACCTTAAACACCACTAATTAATATGCTTTTAGCCGCCCTAATCAGCAGTTAGACGTAGGATAGTGATGCATCATGCATGGGAATAGGAGGTTAAACAGACTTAAGACTACTTCTGAATCCGGCTTAGCTGCAGCAGGCCGAGGGAAGGGAGTTGACCATCATCTCTTTCTCACCTAACAGTTTGTTGTTAGTATTACCACTGTACCGTAGGTAGGCTTAAGCACCATGTTAATGATGCCTGGTCCACAGTTTAGGCTGTAGGAATTGATGGCACTTGGTGAGGTCTAATCACCTAATTAATGTGTCCAACCTAACCTAACCAAGCAGGCCTGAAAGTGTTATCTTGTTGATGGTAGCTTGCCATTGTTTCTTTCTGCTGCACGGATAGTGAGGCTCCAACTCCAACCTCCAACCTCCAACTGACACTGCACAAGATTCTTGCCTGCCTCCCTCTCTCCATGGATAGACCAGCAATTAGTTAGTGTTTTCTAACCAATTTCTATAATTGCTTCATTATTGTTCTTTAAGCAAGTACTACTTACTAGCAAACAAAAAGCCATGGTATTTGTACTGCACTTAAGAAGATTAGCAGGTACCACTGCAGGTTCTGATTTCTGACCAGAGTAGTACAGTACTCACTTTTCTGATTCTGAAGATGGCCGTGCTCAAATTGCTTTACCATGCATGCACTTTTGCATTAATCAAATCAAAGCCCACGAGCAAAGTGACAGGGCGCCAACTCCTTTTGAACGGCGAAAAAGAAAAAGATGCAATATTCATTGTGTATATATATCCTGCCGTCTTTTCAATGCTGAATTTGGGGAGACCCTGCAGAAAAAAAGGAGCATTATTGGTGAGAACGAGATTCATCTTATTCCTAACCTGACCAGTCTCATATTACCTTTTTTATTGAACCAAAAGACTAGTACGGTACTAACAGTACCTGCTGCTGATAGGATAGTCCTCGTTTGTTTATCTTTTCTCATTGAAATTTCAGTGAAGGGGAGATTGACAAATGTACGTGATGGACAAAAGGGATCATTATTATCAGGATTTTATTTCCTTTCGCACCACAAACAAGCTGACAAATGGAGGTGAAAAGGATGCAAGTGGAGTAGTTACACTGATCTGATCACTGGACTGGTGGTTCTGAGTGCTAGATGAAAAGTTAGCCTCATTGTTAATCTGTGTCTTCCTCTCTTACAGTACTATTATGGCCTGGTGATTTGCACTATTCATACTATTATGGACGCTGTTGGGATCGGGAGGACTGAGGAAGAGATGAGCGACGACGGAGCTACAGTACCCTCGACGCTACAGTACCCGCTTGTTTACGTGGGCTGTTGGGATCGAGAGCGAAGAGTCGAGGGGACCCACGGCGACAGACGCGCTACAGTACCCCCCGCGGTACTGTTCACGGTTTGAGAGAGTCAGACCGGCGGCTAGGGCTGTGAGGGGTGTAGGGAACGCCGGCCGTGGGGCCCACGGCTGGCCAGAGAGAAGATTTTTCCTTCTAATCTCTTCCTTGATTAGATTGATACATCTCCTTTCCTTATATAGAGAAGAGGTCTTATCTTACTTGACCCCTAAGCCAGCGACTAATTAACCATAACGGGCTAAGACCCAATAGACCCTTGACTGTTCTAACACATACACTGACTGACACAAATTCAATTAGACTATGGATCCATAATTACGAAAATAACAATTTAATCAGAAATACCTGATCACGTAGTTGCTTTATGCATACATGAGTCTAACTAATTCAAGTGGACCCAGCTGCAAGCAATGTCATGTACTACTATTAATCTACTATATGCAAAGTGTCCAGCCTCAGATCCCAGCTACCTCTGAGCACTAACCACTGCATACTCCACTTGCTGTAGCCACCCTTTATTTTTTTTTCCTCAAGGATTACTACCTGCTGCCTGTCTGTCACTTGAAAGCTCAAGATTGTGTAGCCACGGCAGGCAACACCCAGTGGACAATGTTCTCACATGGATCGACAGGGCACCTGGCCTGGCCACAAAAGCGCTAATCCTCCTAGGCTGCGTTTAGTTGGCGAAATTTTTGGCGAAATATAACTGTAGCAGTTTCGTTGTTATTTGACAATTAGTGTCCAATCATGGTCTAATTAGGCTTAAAAGATTTGTCTCGTCCATTTCGTCTAAACTGTGTAATTAGTTTTATTTTTTATCTATATTTAATGCTTCATGCATGCGTTTAAAGATTCGATGTGACGGGAAATCTGAAAAATTTGGCAAAATTTTTGGCATCTAAACGGTACCCTAGTGCGAGAGTTGGTGCGGGTGCATTGCAGCGGCCAACACCATGATGAGTATGTTCCAAGAACCCTAGGTTCAGGAAAGCATGCAGCAATCTATTACTAGCATTGGACGTCAGTTAACACATGACATTCTGTCTGTCTCTGCATCTCTGAAAACTACTACATGACGTTAGTTGTTCTGAACCCTGATCAGCAGCCTCTACCCTTTTATTTACCCTACTCTTAACAAATGGTAGGAAAGATAACATTTTCTGAAGATTTCTGAAGAGTGACTGCTTTTTGCCTTCTCTGCAGGCAACTGTTGCTGCAGTAAAAGTCACAAGTTTTTTTTTTCATGATGATACAGATACTCTTTTGGAATGGAGAAATGAATTGATTGGATGGAATATAACATCACAAAATGTCAGCATGTAAGCTTTCAGTGTGAACAGTGGAAGGAAATTAAGTACGCGTGAGGCATGACATTTATCTAGAAGTTGGAAGCGTCGTATGCAAAAGAGACGTCACACCAAATCCCATTTACTAGAGCCAAAATAGATTATGCAAGCAGCTAGCAGCCATATCTCTCAAGGTGAGAAAGCCAGAAAAGAAACTTAAAAAAAAAAGAAGCATTGAGGTGACAAGCGCCCACAAAGTCTATTATTTAGGTCTGAATTAACGATTCCCTTGGCATCTCTTGCAAATGAAATTCCAATCCATCTCATCCACTCTTACACACCCTTTTCCCTGTCCCTGTGTGATATACAAGTCTACTCCTGTGTATGGATGGATACTGCAAAAAAATCTAAGGTTTTCTTTCTTTTCCTCCCAACCATTTGATTCTCTCGTTTCTTTTGGATATATACAACAGGGATGTGTGCATGTCAGGTTGCGATTTGGCATATATGTGTTTTCTTAGTAGTGGATGTGACACCAAGAGTTTTTTTATTGGTTATGGCTTGTAGTTTCCTCCTTTTATGATTTACAGAAATTCAAAAGTCAAATGAGTGTAACTTTACTGCTGGCCGCTCATTAAAAGTAGATAAAAAGTTACAAACAGGAAAAGAAGAAATGGAGAGTGAGAAACAATTTTTTTATTTGCCCCCAAACTAAATAGAGAAAGAAAATTTGCTCCCTAGGAACCCATTGTGAGTTCATGGAGCTCATGTCAAACCATGCCGCATCGCATTTAGTTCCATTTATGACCGATTGACCCTAGGCGAAAACATAACCGTCTAGTAGTCAACTAACCAGGAG
Source organism: Saccharum hybrid cultivar R570 (assembly GCA_038087645.1). Lineage (NCBI taxonomy): Eukaryota > Viridiplantae > Streptophyta > Magnoliopsida > Poales > Poaceae > Saccharum > Saccharum hybrid cultivar. The sequence continues at coordinate 3,186,741 of JAQSUU010000254.1, read as the reverse complement.
GAACAATCTAGACGAAGCGAAGACTTGAAGTCTTGAACTATGTGGGCACACATAAACCAGAGTGTGAATACTAGCAATAGCTGTCTTCTTCATCGTTCATCAGTTCCGTTTTATGAAAACGACGGCAAAGTAATGTTCCACCCCTGTTGTTTATTTTCATAAAAAAATGCATAATTTTCCATCCATGTTTGAAACTTGCCCAATTTGTGGCGAGACCGAGCCTGCATTGATCTGCCGGTCAGTGACATCGCTATTTCTGCCTGCCTGAATGACCAGGTGTGTGGAGAAACCATGAATGCTGCAGTGCAGGACTAGTTTGAAATTCTTGGCACCCAAAGAGGTTCAAAGTCCAGAGTCCTCTCTCCTGTTTTGTTATCCTCCTGGTCCTGGATGTGCAAGTCTCTGCATCTGTGTTTTCTCCATTGGTGAAAATTGGCAGATGCTGAGCCATCAAGATGTTGAGGTTCTTGGCACTTGGCAGGGCTCCAAATGATGATGATGATGGGTCCATGCATGCTGTGGAGACTGGAGAGGAAGAAAAGTAAACAGGAGGGGACAAAAGTGATGGATGCTAGCTGATGAGCAGCTATAGCTCATCTTTTGTTTTTGTCACAGCCGTTTTGAATGAAAGTGAAGAAAACCCAACTTGTTTTTCCATATGGGAAACCAGCTAGCAAGCATAGATGAATAAAGTGATATAGATGGCATCCTCCACATGCTAAAGTGACGATGATCGGGTTACTTTTGAGATAATTCATGAAATCCGGATAAGGAGAATATAACTTTGAGAAAGAGGGGGGAAATGACGACTGGAATTAAAATGTGTGAGAGTTGCCGAAAATGAAGCAAAAAAAGTGCAGTGTTTAATTCATGCACCCTTGAGACTACTAGCTAGAACTCTACGAATTTTATGGTCGCAAAGAAGAACAAGGCATCAATCATTGCGGTTGGGTAAAAGAAAGAACCCTATCATGATGATTTCTGCAAAAGGAAAAAGGAAGCCAAGCCGTTAAAACACATGAAGGGAATTCCAGTGACGAAATGGGCACAGCAACTGATGCTATATCTTCTTTAGGGCCCAGCCCAACAAAGCCCTTTATTTGTTGCTAGTGTGGTCCAGCCCACGTCAATATGTGGCCCAAGTAATCCTATACTGCGCTGTTAATTTAAATAGACAAATATATGATGATGAGGTTTCTCAATGCACTCTTTACCATATTGACCCCATTTTAGGAGCAATATCGTTAACCTTTGTCCTATTTTCACACATTTCCGTAGTGGATGTGACCCAAATAAAGGACTCAAATTTCAAAAAGTTGTAACTTCCTTAAAACACTGGTTGAGAAATGCTAGTTAGTCATTAAAATTACGACAAATCACCTTTTGGTTTTTATATAAGAAAACAAGGAGAGAGTGGGGTTTCGCAATATGCCTCTTCTGCTTCTTAAAAGAAAACTATTTTTACATCCATGTTGGCATGCATGACTTGTGCTAGATAGTTGTCTATTGAATTTGGGATTGATGATTCTTACTAGGATGTTGTTCGGCTTATGGTTTTTGCGGCTGATAAGCCAGCTGCGGCTGTTTTGTTGTGAGATAAAAATATTGTACCATGGCTAATAAGCCGGGCTAATAAGTTCAAGCAAACAGGACGAATTGGGAATCATCGTGCTCACACAAGTCGTCCGTTGCAAATGGAAATAGCATGTGTGCTCATGCATTTCGTTCCGCATGCATAGCAACATCGATCACCTACTGTGACGGTATATACAAATACACCTCTGTTACCTTTCACACATTTTTGGTAGGCAGATCTAAAACAAGAAGTAGTGTTTCATTTTTAGTGCTGAGATATTAGGGTGAACCAAATCCATGCATCGGTGTTGAGATTTCAATCCATAATACCAACAGAGAAGACGAACACCAGTTGGGATGCAGGAATACAGCAGCCACATTGTTTGTTGGATAGTGTTTCTGTTTTTGTAATTTTGGTTTTGACAATGTGCATATTGTGAGCATTGACCTAAGATATTAACAAACAAACCAAGTATGCCGGGTTTGTTTCATTATTATAAATGGATGTTTTTGGCTCCGGTGGTTGATCTTATTATTAATTATAACCTATTCATTATTCACATTATAATATCCTTTATCCTTAAATATAAGGCATATTTTGACTTTGTTTTCAAGATCACACTTTGACTGCTAATGTCTCTCTTATAATATATCTGGGGCAATCAAAGTTTGATCATTACAAAATGTTTCCTTGTCAACAAAAATGTTTTGACTTATCAATGAAGAGATTTGACATATGAAAATCCCATTGAGGTCTTGACGTGTAAAAATAAAATGGAACTATCCTCACAAAAAAATAATCTTTCTAGGAGGAATTGCAATGCAAATTAAGCTCGTTTGTGTTTATCAATACAAAACAATTAAGCATCTTATTTTATCTGTCTTTATGCTAAAATTCTTTGATGTGTTGTTCAATAACGAAGGTTGCGTTCACTATTGCACAACCCAGGGATATAAATTACTTGTCCAATATAACCACTTTATGGCACAAACTTTTTGTACAAGGCGTGAAAATTTCATCAAAGTTTCATTTGCATTTAATAAGCTGTCACATAAGTATTTTTATGATGTAATTGTTTTTAAGAAGAGAGAAAAGAAGTGAATTTCATGGGGTGAAACTCTCTTCGCTAGGTTATCAACTCAATATGAGTCATAAAATTAAATGTGTGTGTGTGTGTATATATATATATATATATATATATATATATATATATATATATATATATATATATATATATATATATATAGGGAGAGTATACTCTATAGCTAGCTACAAAATAAGTTATTTTGTAGCCACCTCTATTTACGATAATTTTATATACTAATTTACGACAATGTCAGTATATATTTACGATAGTTGAATTACTATAACACATGTGAATATTTACCATAATGTTATAGTAAATCACATAGCAAGGAGTTACTATAATCTTGTAAATTAGCATAGCAATTATCGTAACTCAAAGTGGCTACAGAATAAGTTATTTTGTAGCCAGCTGCTGTAGGGTAATAGCTATATATATATATATAAAATTAAATGTGTGTGTATGTATATGTATGTATGTATAAAACAAAAGAATGAAACTATCCACTGAAAGTGATGATTTCATCCATGTTTAATTTCATCCTACGTTCTTGAAAACAATGTAATAAAACTCTTCACTGAGAATGTCCTAACCAAACTATTTTTTATCAAAGATAACGAAGCAATAATCTTGAAATTTGTGTGCAGTTATGTTTTGAGATAGAGGGAGTAGCTCTGGTCTTAAAGCTCAATCTTTCAAATGCAGGGGACGGGCGATGCCAGACTGCCGTGTGGACAGAGTGGTCGGCACAGCCATGCGAGAATGGCATATGTGATTACTGGACGCTGGGTGCTGCCGTGCTTCTTTTTTTTTTTTAAGGAAAAAGGGTTGGATTTTATTAAAACAGAAGTTTTACATCCAGCCCCCTGACAGGGCACTCCTGAAAGAAAGAAAAAATTACAAATGGATTCACGGAAGGAGCACCCAGAGACCGTTGCCGTCGTTGACCGTTGTTGCCGCAAGCCAGATCTTCCCCACCTCCCGCAATGAAGAAGACCCAGGATGAAGTTCATGGCCAGATCCTGAATCGACGAAGAGTTAACTTTTAAGAAGGCCATCAGTGGCACGCCGAAAGCATGCAGTTTATCCGCTGAACGCACAGGACAAACCTCGATTTCACCAGGATCAGACACCAGTCGCCTCACCGGCCAACCCCAGCTGACAAGCAACTGACCCGCAAGGGGGATCGAAGAACACCAACCCGTGCAAAAGAAAAGATGGAGAAGTAACCTCACAAGGCAATTCCACTTGACGCCGCAGCCATCGGAATCACCTTGAAGGATCAAAACAATCCTCCATACTCCAGCAACCACGTCGAGGGCTATGGTGCCAGTGCCGCCACTGATGATATGGGCGCGGACGGTGCAGTGAAGCTCACAGAGGATACGAACACCAATACAGAAGAAAACATCGCTGGTGCCGATCCCTCTGCATATAACACCATCATCGTGCACCACACGTACAACGACAGCCACCCGGCCCCAGCCACCTCGGACATAGGAGTCTGAAAGGAAACAAAAGAGTCCCGACAAGCATCCCACTAGGAACAAATCCAACCCTAACATTATTCTTGGGAAGAACAGGAAACAAGGTACAGAACCAAGCATGTTGATGACACCGTCGCCGGAACCATCGACATCGCCCAATCCGTCTTGGGAGGAGAAGATCCACACCACAACCATGCCGAAGAGCTTTTCCTTAACGAGGAAAAACCTACAACAGACATGGATCGCAAGGAAAACTAACATAGCTCTAAAAAAACACATACTAGGGCTAAGTATATACACCCATACCTCAACTCCCCGGTTCCCCACACCTCCAGGACCAAGAAGGCCACCGGAGGCGCAGGGACCGGCAAGGATGAGCCGGATCGACGGAACTCCTTTTTCGTTGCTACAGTAGCAAGCGAGGGAGGAAGAAGATTCTGGAGAGGACGGGACCTGTTCTTGGGTGCTGCCGTGCTGGCACGACAATTAGAGCTTCTTTAGGACCCAGCCCAAGAAAGTCCTTTATTTGTTGCTTGCGGTCCAGCCCACCAATAACTAACCCAAATACTATCTTAAACGCATACTCCCCCGTCCCCAAATAAATCAATTCCTAAAATCCATGCCAGTCAATCTTTTTAAAGTTTGACTAACTTTATAGAAAAGAGTAACAACATATATGACATAAAATGAGCACCTTATGAAAACATATTTTCTAAGATAACCATTAAATCTTAACGTTTTTTTCTAGAAATTCGGCCAAAGTTTAAAAAGTTTGACTTAAGATAACTCTAAGAACCTATTTATTCAGGAACAGAGGGAGTACATAATGATGAGGTTTTTCAATGCACTCTTTAACATATTAACACCACTTTATGAGTAATATCATCAACCTTTGTTCTATTTTCAGACATTGGGATGTTTCCATACTGGATGTGACCCAAATAAACGTTCCAAATTTTTAAAAGTTAAGAGTGTAACTTTATGAAAACACCGGTTGAGGTGCTAGTCATCATTGCAATATGCCTTTTCCGCTGGTCGGTCTGTTGGCTGTTGAATTTGGGACTGAGGATTCTTACTAGAATTTGGAATCATCGTGCTCACACAGCTCATACAATGGTGGTCTGTTGCAAATGGAAATAGCATGGGTGCTGCCCATACATTTCGTTCTCTATATGCATAGCAACATTATTGCCAGCTGTAACAGTATATATAAAAATACATCTCCGTTACCTTACATGTTTTTGGTAGGCAGTGCTGAAACAAGCAGCCGTGATTGGTTTGTAGTGTTGAGATATTAGAGTGAACCAAATACATTTAGTCGAGGTTTCATTCTATACCGGCGAGGAATTAGGAGACCACCACTACTTGGCACCAATGTGACCGAGAGAGGAATTAGGAGACCACCACTACTTGGCACCAATGTGACCGAGAGAGGAATTAGGAGACCACCACCACTTGGTTGGTGTTCATGTGGTAGTAACATTGTTTTGTGGGATGATGTTTCTTTTTTTTTTGTAAAGGGGTTGTAGTTTCAACCCTGTGCATATATTGCTAGTGTTGAGCTAAGATATTAACAAACAGACAATGTGTGTTTTTTTATTGTTACAATTGAATGTTTTTAGCTCCTGTACTCGTTCTTATTATCAACTACTCAACATTTACATTATAATATTCTCTCTACCCTAAAAGAGTAAAATGCACTTGTAGCCCTCGAATTTGATAGGTTATGTCGTTGTCTAGAGGTCCTTGGACTCCAAAAATGTACATCTAGCTACAGGAACTTGTCTCAGGGTGCATCACAGGTCCAATTGGATCTTGGCACCACCCGCTTTCAAATGTGGCAACTGGTGACTTGGCACGTGAGGTAGCAAGGGAAGGGGATGCTAGAGAGCAACCATAAGGTGCTCGGCGAATTGTCTAAGTAAGCGCTGCATGCTCTCGTGCCTATGCCATCCGCCGCCGTCAAGGTCCTCTACCATCACAACCTTGCCCCCGCACTAACATCATGGCCAAAGACATCCCCTACTGCTCTGCCATAGAGCCCTCCGCCACCATGCGCTCCATCTCACGGATGTGCCAGGTTGCTGCACATCTTGCCATCTACAGCACCCTGTTAGGGATCAGCTATGGTTGGGCCTTCACATGGGCCATGGGCCTGCGCCAGTCCAGTCACGCTTGGATGGGAGACTACAAATGCAAAGGTCAGGAGCGGGACAATCTATCGAACAATTATCAGACAAATCAATATAGGTTATTCCCTCCACTAAAATTCCTCCTCTTCTTCTACTGTTCATCTTCTTCCTCTCGAATCCTACCTTCCACTGCTGATTCTCTGATTCTCTACGTCTCTCTACCAATCCAGGTACCAGGTTGCTAACAATCGGTACCAGAGCCATCGATTCTCGGTCTAGCACCATGAGTCCTTCTACCCAGCTTCTCCTCGACGAGATGCGCAAGCCCTTCACCGAGCAGAACGCGTGGTTGGATCGGCGATTTGCCGCGTCGACTGCTCCCACACCCACGCCTACCGCCACCACTTCGGTCACGACCGCACCCGCGCCTTCCGCCGCCTCCTCGGTCGCGCCAGCGACCGCGCCCGCACCCGCACGTTCCGCCATCGACGCTGTTGACGGAGCCGACCCTTCCTTCAGCCAGAAGCTCGTCCAGTGCGGCCCCGTCGACATCGAGAAGGGCGGCGACACCACGGCTCACCCAGCGCCCAGCGCCGCCATCTTCGCCAACCAAATCCACTACAACGTCGACGCCGAGTCGGACCCAGAGCACGAGGTCGATGCCTCCGTGGGTCAAAGCACGCAGATGCTGCTCGCGATGGGCCAAATCCTCTCCGTCTCATCCAGTCCAATCGTCTCCAATTCCGTGTCCGCGTCGGAGCCTGCCCGCCGCGCGCCACACCCCGCCCGCGCCGCACCCTACCCACCGGCCGCTCTCAAGGCTCCTGCCGCCGCCAACTCGCCCTATGGGGTCTACTCCAAGCACATCGCCATCTCCCACACGCTCAGCATGCGGGCCCATGCGGGCCCGGCTCCGAGGCAGCAGCAGTTGCGCCGCGGGGGCCGCGGCAGGTTCCCGTCCCTCGTCGGCTGCGCCACCGTCGGCATGAACATCGTCTTCGTCGGCGCCAAGATGGCGCCGTGGAGCACGACTGGCGGCCTCGATGACGTCCTCGGTGGCCTCCCGCCAGCCATGGCCGTGAATGGGTCCCACGGGATGGCTTGGTCGACACACGCTGCTGAAGCTACACCAACGTCATCACCGACATCTACACTTCCAGGTGCCTCAACTCCAAGCCTTGCCATGCTGAGTTCGATATCTCTGGAGCATGCCAGCTTGGGTGCACGCCAGGTGTTCGAGGAATTGTCACTGCATGCCGACATCTTCTGCAATATCTGTATTGGCTTCGAGCTGCCGAGTCGTATGTCACTAGGAGTCGATCAACACCAACCATGGCCACCACCTGACGGCCTGAGGTTGATGAGCTGTGCTGCTGAGTTACAGCCTACACCATGGCCGTCGTTCAACAGGGCTGAGAGGCTCTCTGTCAGGAGTTCCTGTGGTCGACTTTGGAAGCCCCCGTGGCCTATACAAATTTGCCAACAAAACAGGTTCGTGCTCTCTGACCTTGCAGTGTCCTGGAAATACATGATGATATCAGTGCTTGGTGCTATGGCGATGTGTGCTAGTGTTGACCTTCGATCAATACCATGGTCATCCTTCAGCGTATTCCATGAATTTATTGTACAGTGGTGTTGTGTGTTTGACCGTGGAAAGTGCCATCTGCTTGGTGGAATTCTAGTCAGAAAGTTCTCTGGTGCTCATAAGCCTATTGCCTCAGTTTGTCATGGACAGTTAATTTTAGCGGCTGTGAGAGTAATTGAGAACCGTACATACACAGCATATCCATTTGTTACACCAGTTTGGGTTGCTGCTGGTGCTAAGTGGGAAGAACATGATACAATGGCAAAATGCACTGTTGATGACCCTCTCATCACTCCAGCGACTTATGATTCTCATCCTGAATTCATCAGCCTAATTGTCAACGCATTTGGAGACTCAGTGGCAGGCTCAGACAAGAAAATGTTGTTCCTATGTGGGGAGCACACCTGGGTTTCTCCCGATGAGCATGAATTGGAGGTCCGGATTTTTCAGTTGCAGCAACCATGGCCTCCTGCTGTTCTTCCACTCCGGCCACTTCCTTGGCCTTCCTTCTCTAGTTACGCAGCTTCTGTGCAACTGCACACCTCCTTCTCAGTGGTTCTGTGCTATCACCCGCCTCTATCAGTCTCTGTTGGTGGTAATGATTGTTCTGATGGTGCTCATCTAGCCGCTGTGGTGGTTCTGCTGGTTACAACAATGATTGTGAGGGGTTATTTCCTGCATCTATCAGGTTTTGCTCAGTTTGACCTTCATGTGCTCCGCTCTGTCAGTCTTGGTCGCACATATGGTTTGGTTCCTCTAGTCAGGCTGTTCCACTTGCTGTTCCAAGGGCCTCTTAATTTTCTATTGCTCTGGCAAATTCGGAGTGTGGAAGATGCTCCCTTGTTGTCTGTTGGCAATATGCTTGATGCTGAGTTTGGTGACATCTGGCCGAAACTCCCATGGCCACCACCCCTTAGCAAATGGGTATGGTTTCAACTCTCTGCAAATTGTGTGCTTAGCTGTTCAGTGAGCAAATTGAGGTTGACCATTTTCCATTGTGTGAGCTGTTGGGAATGTTGGCAGCACTGGCTCAAGTTACTTGAAAGTGCAGTGCAAGTTGCTGAACTCAATGGTAGGGAGGCAGTTCAGTGGTTTCAGTCCTATCATGCTTATATCGTAATTGCCTATGCAGATTTCAAGTTGGCCTGCACATGGTTAAGGTTACACATATTTCAGTTGTTCCCTGGGCAGCTTCAGGGTATAATTGTATTTCTTGTGCATCTCATCATTGATAAAAGAACTGGGCAGCTACTTGGTGTGGGCAAATTCTCAGATGCAGAGGGACAACATCTGCAGTTGCTGTGTAATTCTGGTTCAAGCCCTATACTGTCTCTCAAAGGTGGCCGCGTGAATGATTCCAATGGTAGCTCTGTGGTCACAATCAACACATCTCAGTTCAAAGTAAACCCAGATTTGCCTGTTGCTGCAAAGCTGCAGCAGTGGGACATAACTGAAGGACAAAATACTGCTTTCATTTCTTTGTCTCCAGAACTATCAAGCATGAGCAGGAATTATGTGCTGGAAACAATTGCACGGATCAAGGATGAGAAAGTGGGGCGATCAGATAAGCCTGACTTCATCACTGTCAGGGCTGTACTCTCTCATGTGAGGGCTGATATATGCTGCTATCTAGTTTGTTCCTTGGAGCTTACTGGGAAACGATGCTACATTGAGGTGACGAGAAATTGTGATGGGACATGGTACTGTGATAGCTGCAATCAGCGCACTATAAATTGGGAGTCCAGGTGCCTGCTTTTGTTTCAGATCAAGGATCACACTGGTTCTACTTCCTTTACTGCTGGTGCTTCCACCGACAATATCTACATTCTAAGAGCTCTATGCACTGATCATGGCCTGTATTCCAACAAACAGCTGCAACAGTTTCCTTGGGATCCCGGAGGTTCCATCCTTCTCCATCGGCTTGCGGGCAAGCCGAAGCTTAAGAAGGGGGGAATGTTAGGGATCAGCTATGGTTGGGCCTTCACATGGGCCATGGGCCTACGCCAGTCCAGTCACGCTTGGATGGGAGACTACAAATGCAAAGGCCAGGAGCGGGACAATCTATCAAACAATTATCAGACAAATCAATATAGGTTATTCCCTCCACTAAAATTCCTCCTCTTCTTCTACTGTTCATCTTCTTCCTCTCGAATCCTACCTTCCACTGCTGATTCTCTGATTCTCTACGTCTCTCTACCAATCCAGGTACCAGGTTGCTAACACACCCTCCCCTTCGGCCTGACGAGGTGAGCATGGGTGCGGTGGCAGGACGAGGCAAGCACAGCATCCTCTTCCAGCTGCCCTCGTTAGAAGAGGAGGACGACATGGTGTAGTGTCCACGTGTTGGCTAGCGCGGCCACCTACCTCATGGCGTTGCGGCTGGAGGTGTGAGTAGTGTTGAGGAGAGCATGGGAGACGAGGACGAGCACGCTGGTGACTGGGATGCACGGCGAGGCTCAGGGTGTGCTGCAAATTAAAGGAGCTTAAGCCTGAGACTTGGACAACAAAGGAGAGGAAGAGGGAGCAGGAGATGGCGACGAGCCAACTGACTCCCATGGTGGACCACAAGCACAACAATGGCGACGAGGCAACCTAGTACAGGGCCATGGTCCAAGATGACAATCAACTTCCGTTGTGTTGTTCGCAACTAGGTGAGTCAACACGGGGCACAATGGCACGTTGGTTAGGCTCTGACGCTCAATGCAATCATGGGGCGGACGTGGTGGGGACTCGACTGGTAGCCCCGTGGCGTGTCGAGAAATTGGTTGGCGCGGGCACAGGGCACTTGTGGCCCACGGACGACGCAGGACACAACATCGGCAAGCAGCGCGATCTACCGCCAGTGTGGACTGCCACATCAGCAAGCAGAAGACCCTAACTTTGTACAGTGAGATGTGTATTTTGGGAGTTTAGGAACCTATATATGACATGCGTCCTACCAAGTTTAAGAGCCGTAACTGCATTTTGCTCACCTTAAAGTATAGTGCATCTTGACTTTCTTATTTAAGATGATAAGATCACACTTTGACGGCTAGTATCTCTTATAATATATTTGTTGAGGCAACGAAAGTTTGATCTTTAGAAAAATATTTCGTTATAATAAAAAATTATCAATAATGAGATTTGACATATGAAAATACCTTTGAGTTCTTGACGTGGTAAAAAATAATATGGAATTATCCTAAAAAAATGATCTTTCTTGGAGGAGCTGGGATGCGAATTAAACTCATTGTTTGTGTTATCAATAAGAAACAATTCAATATCTTTTTTTACTGTCTTTATGCTAAATTTCTTTGGCGTGTTCTACGTTATGTACTTATGTGTTCAATATTGCACCACCTGTGATATAAATGACTTGTCCAATGTAACCTCTTTATGGACAAACTTTTTATATAACCAAACTAATTATTTTAATTATTGATCAAAAGTTAACGAAGCTTGAATTTTGAAATATGTGTACATATTATATTTTGAGATAGAAGGGGTAACTCTGATCCTAAAGTTCAGTCTTTCAAAAACAGGGGACGGGTGATGCCGTGTGAACAGAGTGGCTGGCAGAGCAATGTGAGCGTGGGCGTGGCATTTGTGATTACTGGACGCGGGGTGCTGGGTGCATCTTGGCTAATAAAAAGGTGTTTTTCGGTCAAATTGTCACAGTAATTTCTAATGCTTGAAAGTTGAAACCCTCCGAAGTTGTGGTGAGAACAAACTTGTACTTATCCGCTGGTCGGCCTGCACGACCTGTGCTAGCTAGTCGTCTGTTGAAGGATTCTTAATTTGGGAATCATCGTGCTCACACGTAGATGTCTGTTGCAAATGGAAATAGCATGCGTGCCCACACATTTCGTTCTCTATGCATAATCGACATTGGTCGCCTGCCGTAACCGTATTTATACAGATAGATCTCTGTTGCCTTCACATGTTTTCGATAGGCAGTGCTGAAACAAGCAGCAGTGTTTGATTTGTAGTGTTCAGATATTAGAGTGAACCAAATCCATAGAGTCGAGGTTTCAGTCTATACCGCCGAGGAAGTAAGAGACCACCACCACCTGGTGTGCATGCCTTGGATATCACGAACATGTCTGTGTTCATCAGTTGTATGATGATGGTGACGCAATAAGGCTTCATACTTGTCTTCATCAACTCAATCCAGTGATGCCAAGGCGTGCGCAGCGTTTATGTGAGTGTGTAGTCTTCGGTGTGCGAGAGAGCCCGTTTAGTCTCTCTCTATCGATCGTAGAATCTCATTCAACCAGGCATGATAGCGTTGAGCTAAGATATTAACAAACAAACATAGTGCATTGATTGGACTCCTTTTCATTGTTACATATGAATATTTTTAGCTACTGTGGTAGCTCTTAACTATTTAGTATTCACATTGTAATATTCCCTATAATATTCTTTCTATACTACAAGAGTAAAATGCACTTGCAGCCCTCGAACTTGACGGGGTGTGTCATCTAGGTTGTTGGACTCCAAAAATGTATATCTAGCTGCAGAAACTTAGCTCAAGGTGCATCACAGGTCTAAATGGGTCTTGGCTAGACTCGGCTCACGGTGCATCATGGGTTCAAACAGGTCTGGACTAGACCCGCTCGTCGACATGGCGAGTGGCGTGCAAGGTAGAAAGGGAAGGGGATGCTAGAGAACACCCTCGAGGTGTTCGGTGAATTGCCTAATAAGCGTTGCATACACTTGTGCTTGCGCTGTCTGCCACCATCAAGGTCATCCACCACCACAATCTTGCCCGCCGCCCTAACAACACGGGCAAAGTCCTCCCAGCTCCATGGCGAGTGACAAGGCACACATGTGCGGTGGATGAGCACGACTATGGTGACGTGGCAGCCTAGCACGGGTCGTGGTCAACGCGGCGATAGTGGAGTTCCGTTGCGCCGTGCACAGTCAGATGAGGCAACATGGGGCACAGTGGCGCATTGGCTGGGCTCAGGCACGTGATCATGGGGCTGGCACGGTGGGGACTCGACTGGCAGCCTCACGGCGTGATCGGGACTTGACTAGTGTGGGCACAGGGCATCTGTGGCCCACAGACGAGGCAGGGCACAACAGCAAGCAGTGCGGTCTACATGCTAGCATTGATTGCCACGCCAACAAACGGGTTTGGCCAAGACCCGTTTGAACCTGTAACATACTGCGTGCCATGTTTTTTTATCTAGGTAAGGAAAATGGACCCCAGGTCCATTTACTTTGGATTTTGGTGTTTGATGATCAACAGGACCAAATTGGACTAACGCGTTTGCGAGTAATTATTTTGTAGTTCAATAGGGTGCAAGGAGTGACTTGGACGAAGGCGACGTGATGATCCGATGATCAACACCTCAAGCAAGACCCTAGAAGCACAGTAGAAGACCCAGGAAACCAAGCAAAGTCCAAGCACGAAGATAGGAAGCAAGCCGGACGCAAGATCACGAAGAAACGAGCTCGGCAGAGGTGACCGGACGTGCCCCTTCAGAGGACCGGACGCACCGATCAGCTGCCCGGTAGCAGCAGGCGTCAGCAGCAGCAGCCAGACGCTGCACAGTAAAGGAGACCGGACGTGCCGATACTCAGCACTGTTCATCGTTGCGGCAACAGCTGGTTGAGGACCGGACACTGCACAGTGGATGACCAGACACACAGGGCTTCAGCGTCCGATCACGTCCAGAAAGGTTCCAGAGCCGCGCAAACGTAACCGGACGTGTTAGGTTGGTAATGACCAGACTCAGCAGTGAGTCCGATCAATACGTTACATGTGTGCGCTGCAAACGGTCGGTTTCAAACGGTCACTGACAAGTGACCGGATTCTGACGGGTGAGTCCGGTCATGACCGAGAGTCAAGTCCGGTCAGTGTGAAAAAAGCACCTCCGAGGGACCAACGGCTCTATTTTCTTGGGGGCTTATAAATAGACCCCCCAACTGGCCATTTGAGTAAAGGAGAGCTGAGAAAACATACCAAAGGTGTTGCTACACCATTTTTAGTGATCTCCACTTGCATAGTGCTTAGTGTTTTATTAGATGATTAGTGTAGGTGTTTTGTGAAGTGCTTAGGTTAATTAGACCATCACTTATGCGCTTGCTCTAGGTTTAGGCATAGTGTTTAGTGAGGTTTGCACACCTCTTATTTCTTGGTGCTTGCACGCACCATTGTTGTACTCGGCGGGGCTTGGAGTCTTGCGAGACCACACCAACCACGTTTGTGGTGTGGCCGCCATCGTGTACCGAAGGGAACAAGGCCCGCGCCGATTTGGCCGGAAGCTTGATAGTGAAGACGGCAGGGAGCGGTCCGGGAGAGGCTTGCCGGAAGACACATTGGAGAGCCACTTGCGCGTGGGGAAGACCCGGGGCTATCCATGGAGTTACCCGACCGGGAGCTTGGCCCTTGTAAGGGATTCCTTGCGAGAGGCTCCAACGAGGACTAGGGAAAAGCTTGAGCGCTTCTCGATACCTCGGTAAAAATACCAGAGTCGTGACGGGAGTTTGCATCTCTACCTTATTTGTACCTTCTGCTTTTACATTGTTGCCTAGGTTGTGTGCTTTACTTTTCTAGCTTAGTCGATATGCTAGTTGATAGGATTGGAATCTAGGTTGCATAACTCTTTTACGATAGAGATAACAATACACCTAGCAAAACCGTAGTTGTACACTTAAATTATTTCTTGCATAGGTTCTAACTAGGTGAATTTAGAGGTCATAATTTAGAGTATAATTTTAAGTCGCCTAATTCACCTTCTCTTAGGCGTCACAAGTTCCTTTAACCTAGATATGTATTTTAAAAATTTAGGACCCAAAATGACATTCGCTCATTCTAAAACATAAGGCATCTTGACTTTCTTATTTTTAAGACTACATTTTGATGGCTAGTGTGGTCTTAAAATGTGGTCAAAATGTGGGCCATAAAAGTATTTCCTTATGACACAAAAGTATTTTGCAACCTAAACTTTAACCCTATTGTAGCATAAAATTTTTAGAAAGTAAATTGTAGAATGCAAAGAGAGTGCTAGGAAGATTGTTTTTCATGAGATATTAAAGTGTCAGTACTCTTTATTAGTTTTCGCTGGAGCACGAAAACCATTTTTATAAATGAGTCCATATAATTTTCTTATTGAGATAGCAAAGTCCTGGTTCACGGGAACCATTGCTCAATGTTTGTTTAGCACAAAAAAAAATTCATGTTCAATTGGAAAATTGCCACAAAGAGAAAAGTATTCATATTTTATTAAAATGTTGTTATAGCTTTGCACGAAAAACATTGTTGGTTTTCAAAAAAATTATTTGTTATGTGAAAATGGCATCTAGCTTCACTAAAATAATGTTCAACCTTAATAAAATATAAAAAGTTCTATTTACTTATTTACAATATGCTATATACTTATAAATGTTCTAATATGAATCATCCTTCACTCAAAGCTTACGTGTCCGCGTCCTACCCGGTTCCGGTACAAACAACGAATCCATATGTCCACGTCCGATACCATTTTTATTATTTTATATGCAAATCTGAAGTTGTAGGTGTCAGCAAAAATTCTGTGGTCCCGTGTACAATGGAATTACAATTTTGTAGTAAAATATAAACGGCAATGATAGCGCTCGGATGTCCGGACGGACGCTCACGCGCTACACTGAGTTTAGTGCGCTCCACGCGGGGGCCTGTGCCACCCGAGCGACAAGAGAGGAAGGGGGTGGTGCCTCCGATTCTGAAGGACCCGGCCACGGTGTTGTATGGAATGCCCTGCTGGCGCCGGGAGGAGGACACACCAAGACGATGCGGCAGAAGGCGACGAGGAGAGATGCAACACCCGATCTGTTTTTAAAACATCTAAATACAACAGTTGCAACATACGTCTGAGGCAGATGGAACACTTAAATCATGCTTCTGAAACACTTGAAAACCATTACAAACATACGCAATATCTAGATAAAACACATGCAACATATGTATGAAACATATGCAACATCCAGATAAACACACTTGCACCATGCGTCCGGAAAACACAGATGAAACATTGGTAACAGACCTTTGCAATATACGTGTACAACTATTGCAACATATGCAACATCCCGATCTATTTTTGCAACATCCATATGAAAATACTTGTAACGTACCTCTGAAACATCTGAAACACTCGAAACATACACTTGCAACATACACTTTCAACAAACACATGGCAGCCAGATGGACGAAGCATGACATAGCGGGATCCGACTGTGCGGTCGCGGTGGAGAAAGAGGATGGCAGCGGGGCGGGCTGCTGTGTGGCGCCCGGTGAGCACGACACTACCCGCGGCGATAGGGCGCACACGGTGCCCGTGGCGGAGGCGACATCATTAGTCGGGTGGTGTGGCCTCGAGCGACGAGCACGCCTCGATGGTGCGGGTCGTGGGGGAGCACGTCGTGGTGATGCGGGCGTAACGGTGGTGGAGAGGAAGGCCGGCGGGAGATGCGGTAGAGAGGGAGGCGTGCGGGAGCATGACGGAGCCGGTCGTGGAGCATAGTATCGGTGATGCGTGAATTATTTTTAATCTACGGTGACTCGAGGGGAATGGAGGAAGCGGACAGAAACGGATAGGCTTCTGGATGTCGGGTCCATCAACAGGGTGTCCGCCGCGGACGGACGTATTACCAAAATATAAAAAGTTCTATTTACTTATTTACAATGTGCTATATATTAAAAAATGTTATTATTATTTCTGTAACCAACATTGTACTAGCCATTTATCCCACATGAAGAGGATAGATATGAAATATACTAGCCCGTGGAGAGGATAGATATGAAATCACGAATATAGATAAATAAAAGAGAGAAAAAGAAAAACAATAAAAAGAAATTTCCAAAGAGAAAAAAACCGGGCCAGAAGATGTGGCCCGTGCGCTGATCCCCTCTTCCGACAACCCCTTCCGCTGATTCCTCCTTCCGTCCGCAGCATTCCTCCGCTCCGCGTGCATTCTTGTCTGTTTCTCTCGCCCCCACCCCCCCACCTCTCGCTCTCCGACGACTGGTGGTCGGCCGCCGCCGCCCTAAGCCAGGTGCTGAGGCTTCCGTTGGTCTCTCCGCCGGCCACGAGCACGCACCAGGTATTCCCACCCCTTCTATTCCCTTCACGCTGCGCGAAGCTGAGCGCTGAAACCCTAACCTCAAGCTATTTAGCTATTTGATTGACAAGCCTCCCAACTTCCAAGTTTTTGCAAATAAATAAATAAATAAATTATTGGGCGCCTACTGGATCCGCCCCTGGCTCCGAGGTTATCTTTGAATTGCTGCTGCTGTTAGCTTGATTGTGTAGTATTTGTTTTTCATAGTAATCTGAAGGACTTCGAAGTCGAACAGGCCTGTAGAGGGCAACCTGGACTGACTTTATCCTGTGTTAATCTTTCAATAGATAGAGGATCTATTTTGTTCAGGGAGCCACCGGAAAGCAGACTTGGTTACGATCTATTTTATATGTAACAACTAACATATAGCATTTCATGACATTCACATGGCACTAATCCATTTCTCTCTGTATTGATTTTCATAGCACTGAATTTAATGGCTTGTATTTTGCTCTTCTGAATGCAATGAAACCACTGTTATAGTGTCATGGGCATTAGGCCCTAGGGTAGCTAGACCTTGGCTATGGAGTTCATAGCCTCGATCTGTAGGGTTGGGGCGAGGTTTTACCCCTCCGCGCCCTGTTGTTGATTGAAGGGGGTGAGATTAAGAAGTTGACATATTGGTCTTGCTTGATTCCAGAAGGTTCGATTACACCAGACTAAATAGGCACCTAGGCCAGGCCTTGATCGGCCCTGCCTCTTCTTTCTAGCGCAGAGTGCTCCCTGCCTTTCCTTTCCTGGTGCATGGCGTTGATTATTCCCTGCCTTTCCTTTCCTGCTATTCTTGGCGTTGATTGCCTTTCCTTTCCTCCTATTCTTGGCGCTCATTGCTCCTTGCCTTGCCTTTCCTGCTGGTGCGGGTTGCATGGTCCGCATGGCGACCGCGCCCTACGGCGCCCACATGACATCTCTCCCCTCTTTCGGAGCAGCTCGCCCACGAGCTGCCGTAGACACACGACCTAAGGTTAAGCCTTTTACATCTCGGCTTACCTTTGTTATTTAAGACTAAAATTTGAAATAAATTTGGAACTA
Source organism: Saccharum hybrid cultivar R570 (assembly GCA_038087645.1). Classification (NCBI taxonomy): domain Eukaryota; kingdom Viridiplantae; phylum Streptophyta; class Magnoliopsida; order Poales; family Poaceae; genus Saccharum; species Saccharum hybrid cultivar. The sequence continues at coordinate 3,168,758 of JAQSUU010000254.1, read as the reverse complement.
AAATATGAAATAAATTTGGACTACAACTATGTCCTCCTGGATCCCATGGGAAGAGCTGAACTGCTGGCTTCCTATCGGATGAAGAGTGGAGGATGTACCAGCCCGCTCTTACGTTGGATCTGTCCAGCACCAAGGCAGGTTCCAGAAGGAATGAGACGGCCGTCCTTTGCCGCGCAGGGAGTCCACATACCCAGATCTCTACTTCAGCGGGAGCCGCATGAAGTATAGGCGAGACCGGGTGGTTGAACGCGCAGGCTGCGATTTGCTGCAGCGACGTACTGAGCAGCATGCGGACCTTCCGCACCATCCGCCGGGCAAGGAAACCTCGCCCTGCAGCTTGTAGGCGCACCGCTGCCTGCTCCTCCGATGATGGGCACATGATGGCCCTGGAGATAACAGCCAGACACTTCTCCTCACGGAGAGATTGTGCCCGCCGGCGTGCCAAGAGTCCCCGTCCTGCTGCTTGTAGGCGGACTGCCGCCAGGCGTTCACGTTCCCCCGCCTTGAGCAATGCCTTTAGATGATCCAGCTGCGTGAACATATCAGCAATGATGCGTGAAGTGTTGTTGGCAGCAAGGGACACATGATGGAGCAGGTTGGGGTGCGGGGGCGATTTGAAGCGCAGGTGCAGGAGCTCAGTGAAGCGGCGCCACGCCGGGGTGCCCTCATTCTGCTGGACTTGGAGGAACCACCTCCGGGCGTCATCTTTCAAATTACGGGAAGCCAGCCATACCTTTTCTTCCTCCATGATGCGCTCCCGGCGGAAGGAGGACTTGCATTGGTTGATGAAGACCACGGGATCAGATTTCCCATCGAATTTAGGAAAATCCATTGAAGAAGTGGGCGCAATGAACTTTATGGCGGGGTGGTGGCTGATGAGGATCGCCTGTCTCTGAATACCAGGTTGTCATGGACATTAGGCCCTAGGGTAGCTAGACCTTGGCTATGGAGTTCATAGCCTCGATCTGTAGGGTTGGGGCGAGGTTTTACCCCTCAGCGCCCTGTTGTTGATTGAAGGGGGTGAGATTAAGAAGTTGACATATTGGTCTTGCTTGATTCCAGAAGGTTCGATTACACCAGACTAAATAGGCACCTAGGCCAGGCCTTGATCGGCCCTGCCTCTTCTTTCTAGCGCAGAGTGCTCCCTGCCTTTCCTTTCCTGGTGCATGGTGTTGATTATTCCCTGCCTTTCCTTTCCTGCTATTCTTGGCATTGATTGCCTTTCCTTTCCTCCTATTCTTGGCGCTCATTGCTCCTTGCCTTGCCTTTCCTGCTGGTGCGGGTTGCATGGTCCGCATGGCGACCGCGCCCTACGGCGCCCACATGACATATAGTGTCACATAGTCCTTTGTACCTTTTTTCTGGAAGTAATGTTTACGTTTGATCTAAAATGTAGGATATCTTCAATTGTGTCTAGTTGGAAAGTATGCTTAAAACGAAATAACAAAAATCTGATATATTAATTATGTGTGTGCATAACAAAACTTGATGCAGCTAATGTGTAGTATAATTAAGATCTGAATTACTCATCATTGTTGAATTTCTGTGTTTGCATCAGACCGGTGTCTGAATTTACCCATGATTTGTTTAGTATATATATATGTTACTACCACCATCCCGAAAAGAACATCACTCTACTTTCGTCTTAACTCTTAAGTCAAACTTATTTTAAGTTTGAGCAAGCTTATAGAGAAGATTATCAACATTTATGATACCGAATAGGTACATCATGAAACTATATTTCGCGATGAATCAAATGATGCTTGTTTAGTGATATAAATATTGATATTCTTTTATATAAATTGTCCAACCTGAGATTGTTTGGCTTAGGAAAAAACTAGAATGTCATTCTCTTTGGGACAGAGGGAGTACTAATTTATTGCACCTAACATTCTGTGTATATGTTTACGTATTTGTGTACGGACTGGCAAGTATTTCTTATTTACTTGTTGTTTAATGTGTTGATTTTTTAAGGAAATTTTCCTCACTGGAAAGGAAGGACAATCAGAGCCAGAACTTTCTTCATAAACCTGAATAAAGGACATGCGATGTATGTTATCCCTCCTCATCTTATTTGCATCTTAGGTATTTATATCACTTCACAACCATAATACACGATGTCATTAATAATGCTTATATATGTGCAGTAAGGAATACAGACAGGGCACCACGTAGCTCAGGTCGTCGCAATAATGTTGCTTCATGGATCTCTGAAATTAAAGACACATCTAATGTGGCCGTAAGGAAGAAAAGGGGGAGAAGAGCACCTCCATCTGCTAAAAGATTGCGTGATAAAAGGGTGGATAAGGCGATTGAAAGTGATGGTGCTGTTGACAGTGACAGCGATGATACAGATGGACAGGTTGGCAAGGGTCAGCCTAGTGCACACATTGAGGAACATGTTGATGGGAGAACTGGTGATGACTTAGCAAAAGCAGGCCACTCAGGTAATTCTTCTGATGGTCCATCCTCAGCTTCAGAAGAACAGGACCATTCAACAAACTCTAAAGACAAGCTCCAAAAAGCTAGCTCTCAAAACACAAAGAAGGTTTTTGGAAACTCAACAAACAGCAAGCAAGGTGCATCTCATTTGGAACAGGAAGGTGCAAATGAAGATGGGTCTCATGTGCAAGTCACTGCTGTGTACAAGGATATTGATAAAGAAAGTTCTCAAAAGATTAGGGATGATGTGAGTTTCTTGCTCTTTGTTCTGGTGTTTTTCGTTTTATATATGATTACATATATTGCCTGTATGAAGAATGCCAATCTTTATTATTGAGAAGTTAATATGCATCTTGAAGTGATTTATTTGCATTTATGTGAACATATGATGCATCAGAATGAACCCTCAGTTTGTATTAACCACTGAGTTTGTTGTAAATGGTCTATATCGAGCAGGCATCCGATGCACAAGTGGATACAACTTCATCTGACGATAAAAGTTCAGAAGAAGTTGAAGATGTGAGTGAGAACCTTAAATTTCTGTTTTTTTATGGTTTGCTTGACCTCAATTGGTTGCATTTCGATTGGGTTGCCTTTTTCTTCTTGCATTGGATAATGCCCTTAGTTTTGAAATTTGAATTGCCTGAACTGTGTAACCTGTTTCAAAACATAGGTGAAGGTGTGTGACATATGTGGAGATATTGGTGAGGAGGAGAAGCTCGCTGTCTGTAGCAGATGCAATGACGGCGCAGAGCACACGTAAGGCCTCTTTGCTGCATTACTTTCTTTTTTCTGTACTAATGTTCAGTTGCATTTGATGGATTGCATACGCTAAAGTTGCCCATTTATTGTTTTATGGTTTTTAATTGCTTGCTGCAAGCTGATGGCACAATTAGCATACCAGAACACTAATATGTCTACACATATATTATCTTTGTCTATACACCTGTCAGGGAACTCTTTTGAGCACTTGTTTCCATTATGTCTTCTCAGGGCCTGTTTGGTTAGAGGTGTTAAAGTTTAACAAACACTGTAGCACTTTCGTCTTATTTGACAAAAAGTTTCCAATTTTGGACTAATTAGGCTTAATAGATTCGTCTCGTAAATTACTCCTAATCTGTGCCGACATGCATGCAATTAGTCTACATTTAGTACTTCATGCATTTGCCGCAACATTGATGTGATGGGAGTTAAACTTTAACATTCATGAACCAAACAGGGCCTCAGATATTGCATGCGGGAATGAGTATGTTTTAATATCTCTTTGCTTCAGGTATTGCATGCGGGTAATGATGGAAGAAGTTCCAGATGGTGACTGGTGGTGCGAAGACTGCCAAACTGCGGTAGAATCTGAAAAGGAGAATAGACTAGAAAAATCTCAGGTGAAGGTCGAACTGAAGGCTGACAATATAGAAAACAAAGAGTTAGATACCACAAATGAGGGAAATGATACAGTCAAAACCAGGACGGAAGAAGATGCTGCTATGGCATCCTCAATTAGAGATACTATTCCTGAAACTGGTGGCTTGTACATGGGGGCTGACTCTAGAAAGAGACTGCAACCATCACGCGAGATATTCGTGTCTGATGCTGACAAAGGAAAGCAACCTAGCCATCAAGTGGCAACTTCATTGGCGGTTAATGCTCTGAAGAATCAGGCACCACAGTCTCGTGGTAAATTGTTAATCTATTTTTTTTTTCAGATTTGAACTCTCTACACAAAATCCTTAATGTTCAATTTATGGTACTTTTAGGGCTTGCCCTGGTGGCATGCAATCAAATGAAACTGTACTAAGCAAGGTTTAATGCAGGTCAACTTTCCAAATCCAATTCTTTCAACAACTCAAAGGTTCCAAAAGTGAAACAGCTATTGAATGAAGTTCCTCAGAAGCCGAAAATTTTGAAGGAATCTTGGTCTTCTATTATCAGTAAAAAGGAAGGGCCAATCAGCATGACTACTAAGTCAGCGACCTTCAAAAAGCCTAAGCCTTGTGAGCCAGCAAACAAGGCAAAGTCTTCCATCTTGTCGCCTGCCGAGGTGCCAAGGGCGATGAATCAGTTGGTGAGCCAAAATGTGACAAATGGTCAGTGTTCTTCTATATTGGGGCCTCCCTCTGCCACAGCATCAATGGTTGCTCCTGTTCTAAAAACTGATACCTCAGCTCAGCTCCTCTCTACAAGAAATAACACGGCTGACTCAAATAATTTAGGTGCTGTTCATGTACAGGGTGGTAAAAATTCTCTTGGTAAATTTCCTTTCCCCCCTTCCCTTGCATGTCATTGTCCTTATGACACAGTTCATATATTTTCCTGATTGAGTAACTCTAATTTGTTTATTCAGGAAACAGTGAGCTAAAGAAGCCTCCTTTAGCAAAAGTGCCTGGAAGTATGATGCTATCTAATGCTGAAAAATCCTCAGGTGGGATTCTTGGTTCCGGTGCTCATAGAAAAGTGATTCAAAATTCAGATCCTTCACAAAGGGATACTAAAATAAAGGACCAAACTGGCTTCAGACAGGGTGCTGCTAGCAGCAATTGGACAATCCGTTGCCAAAGATGTAATGAAGCGGGCCATTCTGCACAATCTTGCGGATATGAAAAACTTCGCTTGTCTTCAGTAAAACCTTTGAGTGAGCGAACCTTGAAAGATGCATCTGCCAAAAGAAATAAGACATCTGAAACTAGTACACTGGCATCTAGTGAAAAAGCCTCTTCCAGAGAAGAGAATCAATCAGAGCATATTGTAAAATGTGGTACTTATCAGAATCTGATAAATGGGCCTAAAGATGTGTTACCTGCCCCATTCAGCCATGTGAAGAAGCCCTCATTATCACCTCGAGCTAATGTGCAGGATATGGGATATCTTTTGTCCATCCCTGGGAGTGGAGTAGATTATAGCAAGCTGAAGTTCAAAGATAATCATCCATCTCTATCTGCCACAGTAGGAACCTCTGCTGATAATGGTTGCATTATGCCAAATGATCATAGGGATGAACCTGCTCAAGGTTTTTCAGCTGGTGATGAACCAATGACTTCAACTGTCCCTGAGCTGGACTGGATATGGCAGTATGAGTATTCTTTCCTTTCCATCGCATAGTGAAATTATTAATTTATTTTACATTTTAAATGACTTAACAAGTTACTAGACATTCCATTGCCAGTCTGCCATCAATTATGAAGCTACTTTATCGATAATAATGCTTTTGCATGTTTTGTATTTTGTGATGTTATGTGTGCTTTGTGGTTCATCCCAGTTTTTCTAGACCTGATTATCACTCAGCCTGTATTTTTTGGTAGCAGTTATAATATTTCCTCGATGTTTTTATTATATATGCATTTTAAACTTTTGTTTTATTTCAACAGAGGTGGTTTTGAGCTGCAGAGGACTGGAAGATCACCGGAGCTGTGTGATGGTTTCCAAGCCCACTTATCATGTTCTGCTTCACAGTTAGTGCTGGATGTAGTTAAGAAATTCCCTTCTAAAGTCCAGCTTGAGGAAGTTCCTCGGCAGAATTCATGGCCGACACAATTTCAGGAAAATGGTCCAACTTATGACAACATAGGTCTTTTTTTCTTTGCTAGAGATGTTCAGAGGTGCGTTGTTTTCAGTTTTTCCCCTGATTCATATTTACTTCATTCATATGTTGTTTTTAATTTGAAATTCTAACACTTCTATCTTTTACAGCTATGAAAATCACTACAGTAAATTAGTTGAAAATATGCTGAAGAATGATTTAGTTCTCAGAGGAAGTGTTGGTAATGTTGAGTTGCTTATATTCCCTTCCAATATCCTGTCAAAGAACTTCCAAAGTAAGAACCCTTCAGCTAGTTGAAGTGTCATATTATCTCATGCTAGGTTTTAATTTGATTCACCGTATTCTTATTCTGTCTCAGGGTGGAATATGTTCTACTTTCTATGGGGTCTATTCAGAGTTAGCAAAAAAGATTCCTCTAACCTCCCTTCTTATGCATCCACAAGTAGACTAGAACAAAATTTTAATGATGATCCCCGGCCCATGGATTGGAGTACATCTGCTTTGTCATCTACTCATTCATTCTCACAAAACAGGAGTGATTTTGCCGAACTGGGCCCCAATTTGGTAAAGCGCTTGCCTTTTTAAATATTTTCTCTACATTAGTTGTGTTTAAGTTACCATTTTTTTTCCCTCACATAGAGTTTGTAGGAGAGCTGTGTACCAGTGCATTAAGAGAAAAACGTAGAATAACACATGCTACACTACCTTACACCTTTAGTAAGTTATGCATACGTGGCACTCAAACATTAAGTTGACTATAGATAAAGTTTATGTTACTATGAGCTTTCTAGAAAATTCCCTAGTCACTGATTCAGCCTATGGGCGACCTGCCAATATGTGAAATTTCCCTGCACAACTTGAGAGTTTCGGATGCCAGCTTGACAACTGGCATTCTGTCACCTTGTTTTACAGCATCATTTAGATGATGCCGTGTATCAGTATCTGAATGTAACGTTTTGTTATGGATGTGCAGAAACCTGATTATCCAGCACACCAAGATAAAATGAGGGACACTTTTGGTGGTAATGTTAGTGAAAGAGATTTTGATGTGAACATGGTGCCAGTTACTTGTTCTGTCTCCTTAACCCACCTTCAGGAAGGTAACTGTTCCCAATCATGTTAGTAAGTAGGAGTTAATTTATTTATCACCCATGTTTTTTCTAATTTTTTTACTTGTTTGGTTAAAGAATCTGGCAAGGTGAGCACAACCATCAACCTTAATGACGAAGACAATCTTATGGATATAGACCATGTAAATACCTGTGAGGTTAGCACAGGTGCACTGGATCGTTCACATGCATCAGGTGGTGCAAATAAAAGAAGTTTTAAGATGGCCAAAGTAGCTGATGAAGTCGATGAAAAACCTCAGCATAAGAAAATTAAATTGGATAATGAAGTGCCTATGAACTCTGGTTCATGCGAGAATGCCTACAATGGAAGGTTATCATCTAAGGTGCATCCCCTTTCAGCTTCCTCTTTGAATGATGGCACTAGCAATAAACTGATGGCTGGAAGCTCAAGCAGTGATGGAAAGTGCGTGTTTCCACTTGATCTAAATGCAGTGGATGATGAGAACATCGTAAATATTCCGTCTTCAGATGATGAAGAGTTGCCAGAACCTGTTCCATTACAGGTTGGAAAGCAGACCAAGGGAGATTTATCCCTCTCGCTTGCATTTCCATCAGGGAAGGAACTAGGTAGCAAACCACAATTCGAGCCACAGAGACACTTGCCTGAGAGGAGCAATAGGAATAATGCATCATCCATTTGGGGCCAACAGTGATGGCGAGTTGCCCTTGCATTCCTGATGTCTTTTGCTCGCAGACAAATCGTTGAGGCCCCTGTCCAACCACAAAATGAACCACCCAGAGGATCATTGTCCTGAAACAGATGCACTTGCAATTTTGCCTTGTCTGCAGTGTTAACCTCAAATGGTTGGTGTCACATCCATCCAGATTCAAAGCTGCAATGAGCTCCATTGCTCGGACCGTGGGGATTTGGTTCAGAATGAGCGAGCTGGTCCTCCAGAATTTAGAGCCTGATATTAGTGGTTAAAAACATAAAAAAAGAAATCTGCATTGTAAATCGCATGTGCATTTTTGCCCTTTGCTTAGGTCTGACAATTAGATGGTACCAAGCTCGAGAGAATTGCCGGTGTTCGATTGCTATCGATAGACTGTTGGTTGTTTTTGTTCATTTGTTTCTTTACAATCCATGAATTTTCTGTAAAATTTGCACTAACCCTTTCAGCACTACATTGGATTAGCCAAATACCCTAACTCCGCTTGTCACTATCCATGGCTGTTTATCAACAAATTAAGGAACTTGTAATGATACATCTCTGAAGGAGCTCTGCTAAGCAATGTAGTGGTTGGCTGATCTGTGCATTTCTATCTAGATTCTGTCGATTGATTTCGGGTCTGTCTGTGCTGCAGCGGAGTATTACTCAATTCTTCCATATGTTAGATCGAACCGATGGCTTGTATTAAAAAAAAATCTCAATGTGACGGTGTGCCTCGTGAAGGTTTGCTTATGACTAAGGATTTGTAATTAGTATGAAACTTATGTTCCAAATTATAAGATGTTTTGACTTTTTAATATATATACTTTTTATTATACATTTAAATATACACTATGTCTAGATACATAATAGAATGATATATCTAGAAAAAAAAAATCAAAAGTTCTTATGATTTAAAACGGAGGAAGTATTTTAGACACACTTCGTCTCAAGGGTTTCAGATAGTCTAATTGGTTCCTTGTATTAATATTGTATTGCATTAAAGGTTATGCTGGATATATTATAAGTGTAATTGGTTTCCAAGAAGTGGATAGACTGAGTCATGGATTGCAGAGCAGGTGCAGGAGGGAGGGTGCACAATGAATACGCAGAGTGGTGCAAGAGGGAAGGTGCATAGTGAATATGCAGAATTTGGCTGGGACAGTGCTAGTCTGCATATGAGCTTGTGTAGGTAGCTAAACAAGGGTGAATTGCATTATAGGGGCCTAAATAAGAGGTTCTGTAGACAACCAATTAGACCATAAATAGATACTCTGTATTGAATCTGGACATTCAGTATTTGTACTATATCTATATCTAAATACTCAAACTTCGATATATGATGTCATTATTCAATTAATATTTTAGTAGAAAATATGCCCGCATGTTGCACTAGAAAAATCCCATTTTGTATCGGACGTCTAGCGCCTGGACGTCCGGACAGGGATAGTGTCCGGATGCCCGCGCCTGCTTCACGTGGGGCCCGTGCCGCTCTGTATCCCCCGCCTCACACCATGACTTGTGCCGCTTCTTGTTCTGCGCCCGCATCGTGGCCCACACGTGCTTCGTTTCCCACGCCCGCACCGTGGCGCCTCCTCCACATCCACATACATACAGGTGGGCCTAGCAGCTGCAGTAGGTGGCTGCTGCTGATAGGTCTCACTGCAACATGTGCAACACTAAGATCTACTTTTGCAACATCTAGATGAAACACTTGTAACATATATCTGAAACAATTGAAATATTTGCAACATACGTCTGAAACACCAGGAAAACACGTTTGTAGCCATTGCAAAACATATACAACATCTAGATAAAACATTCGCAACATACGTATGAAACACCTGAACACTTGAAACATACGCTTGCAACATGCATGTATTGCGACATACGTCTAAAACAGATGAAACATTTGGGACATACACTTGAAAACACCATTGTAACACGTGTAACATCCCGATCTACTTTTGCAACATCAATATAAAACACTTGCAACATACCTCTGAAACATTTGAAACACTTGAAATAGACTCTTGCAACATACAGTTTCAGTGCAATATCTCCGCGCTGCCAAGACCAAAGAGAAAACTCAGGTGACGACCCAGGTTGCTCGGAAACCTGCGAAACGCTGGTTGCGGAAGGGCCTCGCTGCCTTGAGCTAGTGAGATTTGGGTGGGTTTCCAACTCCTGCATGAAAAAGTATCTCCGACGACGACGACCAAAGATGATACAGAAGCCTGACATCGGAGCAGAAGCGAAGTCGATGGAGTCCCGTGGTAGACGACCGAGCTTTGCTTAGCCAAAGTCGATGTTTGCGACGAAAAAGGACCTACACCAAATAAACTCAGCACGCTCCTTGGATCTCTGTGATGCTCATTTGGGCATGAGAGTTGAAACTTCTTGCAGGAGGCAATCTATGTTTGTATTACAAGGTGACGTGGGCCCTTGCATGCGGATGAGTACCAAAGCCTTCACTGTATGCAACACCAGCATGGCGGGCACGCAAGCAAGACACCAGAGGACGTGAAATTTCCGGGAAAAAAAAAATTCCATGCAGCCATATTTCCGAGCCTGGAGTCCACGACACGCCTTCCTGCACCGGCCCTGAAAATTAGCCCTGAGACTGAGAGTGTCACTGCTACCGTGAAGATTTTCCGAAGCGGTTACTTTGGATTTTCGAAGGTGGTTACGGCGTCCGTTTCCAGTTTAGCGTCAGGGTTAATCATGTTTTCTAGAGACGGATGCCTTGATCTCCTCTGCTAACGGAGAGCTAATGGAGACGGTCAGTTAAACATTACGGTAATGCTTCAAACAGAACGTCTGACGCCAACGACTCCCTTTGAGCGGACGCGTGGCGTGACGTGCAACACGACTTTGCCTTTTTTATTCCCTGCTCATTTCCGTGTCTCTTATTCTCATCCGGGCACCGCGCCTCACTCTGCTCGCTGCTACGGCGTTCTTCTCTCACTGCGCCCCTGACCCTCTTCTATCCCGTGCCGCTCGCTCGCTCGCTCCTCTATCCCGCACCGTCACGCATCCCACCTACGCCGCTCGCTGCTCGCTCCCCCCGGCATGTCGCTCCTCGCTTCGACCATGCGCCCCGCCGCTCACTTTCTCTCATAGCGCGCGCCGCTCGCCAGGCTAAGCCAAGGCCAATGCTGCTGGTGCTGGATGGTGGTGCTGCTTGCACGCCACCGGATTCCACCCTGATGACTGGAATCGACCAGTCCCAGCCTTTCCCACCCCTACGTTGCAAATGTATGTTTGAAGTGTTTCAAATATTTCAGAGGTATGTTGCAATTGTTACGTATGGATGTTGCAAAAGTAGATCGGAATGTTGCACATGTTGCATATATTTTGCAAGTGTTTTTAGTCTTATATTGCAAGCGTTTTGAAAAAATGTTTTCAGACATATGTTGCAACAAGTGTTCTATATGGATGTTTCATATATTTCACACACATGTTGCAACTGTTTTACAAGATGTTGCATATGTTTCACACACATGTTGCAAGTGTTTTATCTAGATGTTCATATGTTTCACACAGATATTGCAACAGTTTTCAAATGTTTCATTTGTGTCCGACGTACGTTGCATCCAAGTGTTTTATGTTGCAAGTGTTTGACGGAGGCACGGTGAGGGTGAGTGATGGGCGCACGACCCATACGCTGGGGGATGGGGCGTGGCAGAGCTGGGGCGGTCCGACAGACGGGGCGCTGTGAGCTGGGGGCCGGCTCTCGAGTCTCGCCCATGCAGAGAGAGAGAGAGGAGGGCGTTTGAGGGAAGGAAGGAGTGGGGTGCAGCGATGAGGCAGGGTGTGCGTGCGAGGCGAGGGCGAGGCGGACGGGGGTGGGCTGCGTGGTTGTCCATCCGGATGTGAGGAGCGGCGGGCAGGTCACCAGCGGTCCCCATTGGTGCCCTCCCCTAGTAGGCGCGCGTCGGGGAAACAAATCGGCCCGTACAGTCCGGATCAATATCCGATCGGACATTCGGGCACCAGCAGTTCCGTAAACATTAACAGAGGTAGGAGCTTCTCTCTTGGCGCCCTCCTCAATTAAAGGAGCCGCCCAAGGCACTATTGCGGTCGTCTCCGACTCTCTGGTAATGTAGGCGTCTGTCTTCCAAAATCTTTTTAGTAGTAGTGTGCGCCGCCAGTCTTGCGACTTCTCTCCTTCGAATTCATGTCCATGGACTCCAATGAGATGATGACGAGCACGACTAAACCCTAGGGCCTAGAGGCCGTGAAGATGCACAACAAAAACTATGCAAGCTGGTAGAGCCCGAACATATGCCGGATCACCACGCACACGATTGGAGAGTCCATACGTGTCTCTGATAGTCTTCTCTCGTCTCATTATGTAACACCCCAGGCGCCACAAAAGCCTTAGATGTCACTAACGTCCCTTCCCTCATGCCCAAGTACAAAACTCGGCATAAAAAAACCAAATGTCAAAGTAAAGCGCGGAAGCAATATTAAGGACACAACTATAATTAAGTAAAGCTCCAACTTAAATGTTTTTATTAAACCATGAAAGATCACCACGAAGATAAACTAAGTTTGTTACAACAAGGCAAGAGTGTTATTATTATAACTAGATATGGGTGTAATAGTGAAGTTGTGCAAGCATCCAAACTTGCACCTGGAAAGATAAAAGGGGTGAGAATAAATCTCAGCAAGCAAACTGCTTGATCATATCATTCAAACTACAAATTAATTAAGCATCGATTTAAATGTCGAAGATATGACATCATAAGAAATTAATAATTCATAATCAAATTATTTATCCAATGACAACAACATAAAGGAGTAAACAACATCATGATATTCAATAAATAAACCACCTCTTTAAATGAAATAAACTCCTCATATCCACAACTTTAATGCAAGTAAACCTCAGAGAGAGTGCAGATGCAATGCATATGCATGTCCACTGCCTCCATACCCAACAAGGTATGAAGCTGCATCGTACTCCTTCTCGGGCAACGTACGTACTCCTCCTCGGGCAACGTACGATGCTGTACTGGTACGGTCGCAGCCAGCAAGCGGCGACATCCACGAATGCTATGCAATGCAATATGATGCAATGACATGATGCAACTGCAGAAATACTTACCACATATGCCACATACATCCACTATTGTAATTCATAGCACTTACCTCCTGACGATAGATAAATGATAAAATATTCAACAATGTTGATCATATATAAGTTACTTTATAAAGGGACAAGTGAATTCATTCTTAGATATTATCTTGATTTAGTTAATGTTATGACAAAGTGTAGGTAGATTAAATAACATGTCAAGCTGTAGCAAACCACCGCTACGTTTACTTGCCTCAAAAGACGATGAAAGAACATGAGCTAAGAATGATCCAAAGGTACACCATCTATTCAAACATCATTACCTCAGAACATATTTATACAAACACATACAAATAACACATAAAGTAATCATACGGCTTGCGCTATCGTTTCCCTCAAAACAGCGACCAAACAACCCACCAACAGCAGCAACCATGCTTCGCATTTTTGGTGCAGGTAAATTACATGTTCAAAAATTATGAAACTTATACAGAACATGTAAAACACCATTATCTACTACTTTTATATAAAACAATCTAGCATATGAGATCTTCAAGACAGCATAAACAACCTCTGAACTTAACTGAACTTTTCTAACGACAAAAACAGGATAGCAAGCTTCTAAAATTCATAATTGGAGATATAATAATTCAAAAATTATAAGATTTACCAATATGGAAATACTAACTAATGTTCTATAACTTTCATGTTATAAGCTTTGGATTTTAAGGACTGAAAGATACTCATAACAAACCAAGAATCTAACTGAACATTTCTGATGACAGAACAACAGCAGACCACTAAAACATACATAACTGGAGATTTACTGATCCAACACTTGTGATCTTCAACAATATGGAAAGCTTATGAAATTACCTACAACTTTCATTTAGATCATTTTACGAGATTATGGACGTATAATAACATAAAACTGAATGAATCTAACTATGTCCAGATTTTTGACAGAACAAATGCATCATCAAACGACCATATCTGCTAAACCACAAGTGCTACAAAGGTGATCTTTACACCAAAACAAAAATACTGAAGTATACTAACACATTATAATTTTCCCATGATTTTATAGCACATAAAAGAAGATGTAAACAGCACATAACCAACAACTGCAGAATCTGAAAATACAGTAGAGCTTAATTAGGAGATAAGAACCCTAACCCCGTCAACTAATCCATCAAATTCGCGAACCCTAACATAAATTTCACATCAAAAAACTGGGATAAAGTGAGACCTTACCCCAATCAGTGAGTATCAAGAAGATCCGCAATGATTGACCTCCCATTCCCCCTTCTTTCTTGCAGCGATTCCCACCGTTGCCCCTCGTGTTGATTTGATCTACTCCACGTATAGCACCGCCATCAAGAACAGCGAGGGGAAGGATGGATCGAGGGGAAAAGAAGGAGAGGAGAAGGTGACTGACCGGTTTTTGAGAAGGAACAATACGATGACGAACGACGGTCAAGCCCTAGATTTCTCTCCCTCTCTTCTTCTCTCTTTTGCATTCTCCTCCTCCTATTGTGAATATGAGACGGCAGCGGCGGTGGCTCCTCAAGGGAACAAAGGATTAGGTTTTTTGGGTAAGAAGGGGAAAAGGCACCGGCCCGTTTACCGTAGCCATGATGCTACAGTAACCAAGCATACTGTTTATTTTTAATTTATAAACCTTGCGATAGCTCTAATTTTATGATCCAAAATCCAAACAACGTGTATAGGTAGTCAAACGGAATGTGCTCGATAAGCTCTATGCGTCTATAGTCTCTGATCATTCATCAAAGCTACAGATAAAAAAATTATTTTTGGCACTCATTAAAACTCCTAATTAACTATTTTACTACTTTGCGCTTTCTAACACACAACACATATTTTCGGGTGTTACACATTAAGACCTTGTTGTTGCATCATGCTCGTGCCGTTTCCTTCGTACGTTGAAAACATCGTATGCATGACGTCCACATGCAAAAGATGTGGTGGATTTGGATTCGTATCTTACATTTAGGAATCCATTTTGTTGGTAGTTGGAATTTTTTTTAAATAATGCAGCTTCAGTTTTAAAAAACAAGATGAGGACAGGCCCACACTAATGAACTGTTGGAAGTGAAATTCACATGCGACCCATGCATTTCGTTTCAGACACATGGAAACATCACTATTTGCAGTGGCTCTATATATACGTTCACACTGCAGATAGGTTTCCATGACAGGCAGGAGTGAAAGCAGCTATAAAATCAAATCGAACAATTTTTCCAATTTTTAGTGTTGAGATATTGGGGTCAACCAATGCCATTTCAGCCAAAGCTAACCTAGTTCGGTCGCCCTCTACCCTACCGATGTCAAGGCGTAGGATGGTGAAACAGACATGAAAAAGCAGGAGAAGTCGAGACGCAATGTGCAAATCTTATGCCTGTTAGATAAGATGTAGATCATGTTGACAATTATGGACTACCTTACGTGTATTATAAATGACTGAGTACCATATCATGGAGGAGGCTATAAATAAATATGTTCAAAGCTGCGACATTGTCACCTTCAACAAGATCTAGAAAGATCTGAAGTGCTAAGTGCTGCTTGGTGCTGTAATTAGATTTGGCTATAGCGGCTGTTAACACTAGAATGTGTATATGTGTGATACATGCTGCTCCTATTGTGTATAAGTCAATATCACTTGTACCATTTCAAATTGTCATCCGCTCTACATGATGCTATTAGTGACCCTTGTTTCTGAACCTCCTATCCTGTTCCGTTGCCGTGTCACCATGAGTGATTCCTCTCTTCCGACTCTGAGGCTGACATCCTCCTCCAACGCTCTCCCCACCTGTCAGATCAGGTGATCAACAACTCCACCCATGTTCCAGTTCAACTTGATCTGGAATCCTCAACTATGGTGCCTGGAGCCAATCCTTCAAGATTGTTTCACTTGAAAAGTTTGGGCTCGTCGGCCAAGGGTGATTTTGACTGGGTGCCAAATGCTTTCACTGGTTCTACACCACTATCTCCCCGGACATCGGCCGAGGGTGATTTTGACTGGGTGCCAAATGCTTTCACCATCGTTTCTTGGTTCTACACCACCATCTCCCCGGACATCTTTCAGTTTCAGATCGTGCACACCAAGAATGGCACGGCTCATTCCCTGTGGCATTCTCTCTTCCTCGACAACAAGGAGATGGGCTTTGTGTATCTCAGTGCGAATTTAGCAACATGGACCAGGGTGCCATGCCAATCCTGATGTATATGTACTGAAGTCCCTCACCACCACCCTCACTGACCTCGTCCTCACTCCTCTTCGGGGGCTGAATCCGTAGTTCCATACATCCATGATGTTTCCATCCCGGTCCGCAGGTGAGATCCCGTGCGTCCTCATAGAGGAGCACCGGTTTGCCCAGGGCGCTCATCTTGTTCTGCACCACCACTTTCTGTGTCGCTCAATCCATAGGCCGGCATGTTCCAAGCATGGCCGATGGCCCGATGCTACTGCCCCGATCACCTGTTACGGGCATCCTCGGCTCTCGTCCAGGCAAGCAGTCGCTTCCTCAGGTACCCCACAACTTCACTGACTTCTTCGAACGCTACACCGTGATCGACCTCATGGGATCAGTCGACCCTCCCTCATCCAGGCCCTCAACAACATGGCGCTGCAACAGTCCCGTATTGTTAAGAATTTGCCTTCCGTTCGAACTTTTACTCATGACAAAACTCCGTCTCTGTCGAATTTGTTCCTGACAGTGTTTCTATATTCAGACAATCAGACCAAGCCAGTGGTGCTCCGCTGTGAGTGACAGTTCCGGCGATCTTTACTACCCTCTCCCTGCTTGCCTGGCTTCGTTTGCTCAAGCTCTGGTCGCCATATATAATCGCTGAGATGTCATTGGCGTCTCGGTCATCTAGCGAGGACAAGTGCTGCTATGATCAACTCCACTGCATCAGATCCTGATGGCAATTGCAGGGGACATGCACTGTGCAGAGAGAACAACCGAATGAATGAATGATGGATGTTTATCCGAAAGAAGGAAGCAAACCACTAAGTTCGTGCATGATCTCAGCAGACAATTATGCTCGTGTCATTTCCTCCCTGGTTGAAAATAGCGTATTCATGGCGTCCACAGACAAGAGATGTGGTGGTGGATGCGTACTTTAATTTAGTAATCGATTTGCTTGGGTAGCCGGAACTTCATTTTTTTTTAATAAAACTTGTTTCCTTGAAAAAAAGGATGACATGCTCACACTAATCTCTTGTTGGAAGTGAAATTTATATGCACAGAACTTCATCCATTTTGTTTCAGACGCAGGGAAACATTATTGCTGGCAGACGCTGGTTGTTTTAATGATATGTATATATATATATACTACCTTAACCAAGATGATATGGTTATACTTATAACTGGACACATATTACATATAGATAGATAGATAGGTACAGCCAAAGAATTATAACTCAATGTCTGTATCTCTAATAGTCTCTCGTCCCATAATACACTGTTTCATCATACTCGTCTCGTTTCATCTGCAGGTGAAAAACAGCGTATGCATAGTGGATGCTCAAAAAAAAAAAAAACAGCGTATGCATAGTGTCCACATGCAAGAGACGTGGTGTAGTCAATTCGTTTCTTACTTTAATTCGCGAATCGATTTGTTTTGGTAGCCAGAACATACTTTTTTAATGAAGCTTCCTTCATTAGGAAAACAAGATGGCAATCTCACACTAATCTCGTGTTTGAAGAAAAATTTGCATACCGCCACATGCAATTCATTTTGTTTCAGACACAGAAACAACATGGCTTGCAGTGGATGTATATACATATACACGTTCACGGTTCACACCCGTTGGCTGTGGCAAGACAGGCGAAAGCAGGTGTATACAACTGTGGTACCGACCTAACTAAAATAAAACAATTTTTCATGTTTTAGTGTTGAGATATTGGGTTCAACCAATTCCAATGGAGTCAAAGTTCTACCGTGCTGTCGTATTTCGACGAGAATGTGGCAAATTGGCTGAAATTGTTTCCCTGGTTGTGCATGGAAAGAGCGAGCCAATTGTGGAATACATCGAGAGGCTTTGATTCTGTATCAAATGGCTTTTTGGGAGGAGAGACACATTTGCTCCTCAAATCAAGAGGACCAACGGAGAAATTGAGGAGACCCTGAATAAAGACTAGTAGTGGAAGAGCAAGCAAACGATGGAATATAATGAGAAGCACCGAGACATAACCGAAGAGCTCCCTTCTAGATGTAAAGATATGAGATGATGAAACTGCTATTAAAAGTGTGCCATGATTGTGCGTGCCCATTGTAGACGATCTTGTCTATGTGGAAAGTCTAATTGACAACCATCCAATGGAGGAGCCCATCA
Source organism: Saccharum hybrid cultivar R570 (assembly GCA_038087645.1). Lineage (NCBI taxonomy): Eukaryota > Viridiplantae > Streptophyta > Magnoliopsida > Poales > Poaceae > Saccharum > Saccharum hybrid cultivar. Next base: position 3,150,556 of record JAQSUU010000254.1, on the reverse strand, counting down.
AGGAATATGTTCACAAAACTGCGACATAGGCCCCGTTCACTTCCCATACAAACCCAAAATATTTCCTCTTCCACCTATCACATCAAATATTTGGACGCATGCATGGAGTATTAAATATAGGTAAAAAAATAACTAATTGCTAAGTTTGTCTGGTTTTTGTTAAATATTTGTTAAATGGTCCTCTTCCACCTAGTTTCATGGTTGGATAATATTTGTTAAATAAAAACGAAAGGTGCTACAATAACTTTTCACCCACTTTACATCAACTAAACACACCCATAGACAACTTGATCTAGAGTCCCAATTGTTGCTGGGTTATAGAATCTAAAATTGGAATTGACTGTTGTGGCAAAAGCTCAAGTTTATCTCGCATGTGAGCTTATCTCTTCTAGTTACACTGTTAATAACATGTGTTCAAAGATTTTTTTTCTAGCACGTCAAGTGAGATTTAATGTGTGCCTCCGTTGGGGCCTCAAACTAGTAATAATAAGATCGTGATCATGAAAACAATGGGGTAAGATGACAGGCTCACATTAGTCGCCTGTTGCAAATGGAAATAGCATGCCACCCCATGCATTTCAGCCTCAAATTAGTAAGGCCCGTCTTAATGGGATTTTCATGAGAGTTTCATTTACATTTAATAGCATGCTATGTATGCATATTTTATGACATGGCCGTGCTTTAATGAAGAGATGAAACTCTCAAGGCACGATTACCATCTCTCTATGAGTCTTAGAATTAAATGTCTATGAAATAATGGAACAGAACTTTGCATTGAGAGTGGGTGTTTCATCCAAGTTTTATTTTATTCTATATGACATGGCAATCTTGGAAACAACGCAACGAAACTCATCACTGAGACTGACCTAATAATAAGATTGTGATCGTGAAAACAATGGAGTAAGATGATAGGCTCACATTAGTTGCCTGTTGCAAATGGAAATAGCATGCCAACTCATGCATTTCAGTCTAGAAAATAGCATGCCAGCCCAAGCATTTCAGTCTAGAAAAAACACGTGCTTTGTGACCACTGGCGCTAGCTTTGCGTGTTCATCCCCTAACCACTCCACCCATAAGACACTAGTATCCATTTGGAATATCCGTACTCCCTATTTGGGACCCTAAATGAATTCAAATTAAAATGTTGTCAACTACAAAGTTTCATAACATTTCGAGATTACAACTTTGGTTTTGGTCATTTCTCCATCCCAGGCCGTTTTGAAGAATTTGAATTTCAATTGTGAGGAAATTCACACATTAATTTCCTTGGATAGATGATTTCAAATGAAAAAGTTGTCAACTACAAAGTTGTGTAGCTTTTTGAGATCTATAACTTTTGTTTTGGTCATTTCTCCATCCAGGGTCGTTTAAAAAATGCAAATTTCAAATGTGAGAATTGAAAATTTTGTCAACTACAAAGTTGCATAACTTTTTGAGATCTACAACTTTTGTTTTTGGTTGCTTCTCCATTCGAGATCGTTACCTACGACTGCACACTCACCTGTGACTATAGAGCATATGGATTCTTTGATATTAACTTGTATAAAATCTTATGAATCAAGTATTTCGGCTTCAAAGTGAATTGCAATAAAAAAGTTGTGAACTACAAAGTTGCATAATTTTTTGAAATCTACAACTTTTTGTTTTGGTTGTTTCTCCATCCCAGATCCCTTCCTACCACTACAAACTCACTTGTGACTATAGAGCATATGTACTCCTTTAGTATTAACTCTATAAAATCTTATGATGCATATTTGGACATTCATACTATCTTAAACAAAAAAAGTTTGCATGACAAAGTCGTAAATCTTGTCAAGTACTACAACTTTGGTATAAAGTTCGTCTTCATCAAACATCATATGAGAAAGTTTAATATCACTACCGGTTCAAGCCAAAAATCAGCAGTGATGACCCAATATCACTGCCAGTTTATGGCTAAAACTGGCAGTGATAGGAACCGGTAGTGATGACCTTAATATCACTAACGGTTGGTCATCACTGCCAGCAGTGAAGATCAGTTCTGTAGTAGTGACACACATGGCAGAATCTATAGCAGATTGGTTCCATGACATTTCATATAGTGTTGTCAATAATAGGAGGGCAATTCATAGAGTTAATTAAAATTTGAGGCAGCTGTGTGATGTTTCGATTGGTGAAATTGGTGGATTACCATGACTTTCCATTTCTCTTCTAGTATATATACTCTCAGGAGAATGAGATCAAGCCATACTCGAGATGCTAGGATGATGAGTGAGTGCATAAAGGTTATAATATGTAAAAACATTTTAACAGTTTAGGGTATCAAATTTGAGGACCACCGTGCATTTACTCTTTTGTACACTTGAACGACGGTGCGCCATCTGCGTGGTCTCGTTTACGTCCGCGTCATGTGCCGTTCGAAAGTCCAGTCTGACTGACAGTTCGCCTTCTGCCACTGCCAGTGCGTGAGAAGTTGCATCCGGAGTAAAATTAGAATTACAACCAAATTGTGCAGTTGCCTGCGAGGAATAGAAAGAAAGATGCAATAGAATTAAAAGATTGGCACCGTCTCGCTCTAACTCGCACACACACCCTGCCCTCGACCCTACGCCCTCCGCTCCTCGCGTCCCGACGGCTGTGTAGCCTGCTCCCGCCCGCCTCACACGTGCACCCTACCCTCATCGCTGCACCCGCCGCTCCTTTCCCCTGATCCCCTCTCTCTCCGAATGGGCGGGACCCGGGAGCCACTCCCCAGCTTGCTGTGCCCCGTATGTCCACCGCCCCCCAGCTAGCTGCGCCCATCCCCAGCGCCCGGGCTATATGCCCTCACTTACCGTGCCCCCATGAAACACTTTCAACATGAAACACTTTGGATGCAACATATGTCTGACACAGATGAAACATACTATTGAACATATGTGAAACATATGCAACATGCAGATAAAACACTTGCAACATATGTGTGAAACATATGCAATATCTAGATAAAACACTTGCAACATGTGTGTGAAAATATGCAACATCCAGATAAAACATATGCTACAACATACGTCCTGAAATAGATGAAACATTTTGAATAAACGCTTGCAACATACCCCTGAAACACTTGCAAAAATATGCAACATCCCTATCTACTTTTACAACATCCATATATACAATTACAACATACCATTGAAACATCTAAAATACTTAAAACATACATTTGCAACATAGAGGAGGAGAAGGTCGTGGCCGGTCGATTCTGGTCGTCTGGGTGGAATCCCGCGGTGAGCGGCGGTGAGCAAGCACCAGTAGCACCAGCACCAATGACGGCGCGCGAGCACCACCAACACCAGCCTTGACTCGGTTGGGCGGGTGGTGCGCGCTACGGGAGGGAGTGGGCGGCGCGGTGCATGGACGAAGCGATGAGCGAGGTGCGGGTAGGCCACACGATGGGCGGGAGAGAGAAGCGAGGAGCGAGGAGTGAGCAACGCAGGTGGGGTGTGTGATAGGCGGGAGCGAGGAGTAAGAGAACGAGTGGCACAGGGTGGGGCATGGGGTGGGAGAAGGCCACAATAGCGATGGAAGTGAGGTTCTATTCTTCGCTTGTGTTCTGGTCTCATAACTAAAGCTATCACGATATGCCGGCCGACAGTTCTCCATGATAGAGGACTTCTTCTCTTGTGTTCTGGTCTCATAACTAAGCTATCACGATATGCCAGCCGACAGTTCTCCACCATGGTCAGCAGCAGCGGAGGAGTTGCAAGGTTGGAATTCTCAATAGGGCCTTTGCCAATCACCAACCTCGGCCCTCTCGTGTGAGGCTGTCAATAACCAAATTAAGCCAAAGATGAGTTGATGCCTGATTGACCTTCTCCATGGATGTACTCTGCCCAGTTACAGGAGCTGATTCGGCCAAGTCATATCAATGTGTGGTTTGCCGAACGACGAGATGTTTAACAATCCAAACCTACATCCAAGCTTCCATGGATGTACTCTGCCCAGTTACAGGAGCTGATTCGGCCAAGTCATATCGATGTGTGTGGTTTGCCGAAAGACGAGATGTCATCCAAGCTTGCTCGTGGCGTTTGGTTTGAGTCACAGCATCGAGCAGTTCGTCATCAACCTATTCCCTCCCTAGTATAAATACGCACCAACTCATTCCTCTATAAACCACCGTCGGATAACACGGTCCTTGACTAAAGGAAACAACTCACGTCATCAACCAATCCTACTAATCCTACTAAGAGTAAACACATGATGGATGCACTAATTCTGGACGGGGTCACTCACCGAACCAAACAGGCTGATGATGGCTAGCGATCTGCTTGCTCCGTTCGTGGTGCCGCTTTCTCAGTTTGCATGCGGGCGAGCTCTGCAGTAATGCGGCCATCAACACTTTAGCTAGCGCCTCTGGCATTACCGGTGCCTTGGTCGAAAGTGTGGGAAATACACACGCGTTAGAAAAAAAAGCATGGAATTAATGCTTTAATTACCTCTAAAGGCAACACGCGCGACTATTTCGACCATGGCGATGCTGGGATTTTGCAACCTTGGAAACGATGATCGCGTCGGAGATCGCCGTGGAAACACGCGACGATCGCGTCGGAGTTAGCCGTCAGCTTGCTTCTTGATCTCCTGACAGTCATCTTCATTAGGGATTCAGGGCAAAGCACGATGGTGGTTGCCGTGACGTGACGGCCAACTCGCGTGTTGATCTCGATATCGACAGGACGACCATCTGACACGTTTTATCAGATATTCTGAGAAAAACAACGGGTGGTTGCCTAGTAAACGATCTTATATATATATTAGCAAATATGCCCATAGGTTGCAATAGGGCGCATGATGGATTGGCTGCCACGCTAGTTGGCAGCCTGAGCACGCCAGGTGTGCAAGTGACTCGTGCACAATTGCGGCTTGCGAGGAAGAGGGCCTCTGTCCGTGCGCGTGGTTTCTAGCGGAAGAGACTCTGCATCGATGTCTCCAACCTCTTCCCATCATCGTCGCATCCCTCCAATCGCCGCGCCCCGACACCGTCGGGGGAAGGGCAGCCACCGGCACCTGCGGATGCGGGTGCCCAACTCCCACTACCTCTACGGCATCAACTTTGCCATGCAGCTCTTTGCCGGCCGCCTCGGCAACCTGGAGCTGTCAACCACCACCATCGATCTCTCCGTCGTCTCCACCAGCTTCTCCTTCGCGTACGTGGGCGCGTCGACATATATGTGGTTCAGGTGCTCGGTTTCCAATGAATACCGTGTAGGAGGTTTGCATGTGAGATGTGACGTGTTATATTTGAAGTATTGTTAGAATAGTATATGATTTTTTTGGGGTATATAGATATATATAAATAGAATTGATCTGATGATTCCTTCTTTTTTTTAAACTGATCCTCTCGTCTTAAGATAATATACCATATATATAAAAGAAGAAGGACATCGAGTTGAATTAAGAAGTAGGACATTGAGTTGGATTATGCTTACCGTGTCATGTGCTATCATGCTGGTAGGTTGTCCTAATAATTCGTCTTGTTTTACCTATGGGATGTAGAAACCGTGTTTGACTACGCTCCAAGTTGTTCCGTTCGTTTGGGTGTTTGCTGAAATTTCTTTTCTTTCTATCCGTCTTGTATCTGGTTTCTGTTGTCTTGGTTTTAGCAATATTTTATCCGATTTCCACCATCCTCATAATTAGTTAGAAAGGGTTAGAATCGAACTTCGTATAACGGTAGACAAGAGCTATTCTAACTCGTACTCATATAAACACAGGTTATATATATGTCCGGATCGAAAACTCTCTATTGTCAGGTAGTTAGAGAGAAACGGATAAAACAAATGGATGAACGAAAAAAAAGAGCCTGAAATTTTGCCTCTTTATTATTAGGGATAGATAAGAAAAGCTAGGTAAAGCTTTGTTGCATGTATGGAACAAGGGTGCCCGGAGGCTACGTATTTATAGCCCAGGAAATACCTCGATTAAGTAGTACTCTTCCCGGAATCCAACCGGAGAAACCAAAGGAATTTGTGACGCACGTAATCCCGTCGTCAGGCTCTGGGAGTCTGTCTGCCAACAATAAACTCTCTAACAGAGTCCGCGTCCGTGTCATTCATCTGTTAATCGGAATCACGACGGAATTCCAAAGGCTATTCATACTGGCCCAATTTAAAATTTTCATTCAGTATCACTAGCACATAATAGATTTTTCCACACAGACAAAATGGTCTTTTTATTGCGAATTACACAAGTACAGACGCAGACGCTGAATACGCACGCACTTACCCCTATGAACACACGTACGCAAACCCTACCCCTATGAGCACCTCCGAAAAGACTGTGCCGGCACATCTCGAAATTGACAAAGTCAACACAGGTGCCTCGCTGTCAACGGGAACGTCGCCTACCACTGAAAGCGCAACGCTATTAAATCTTAGAATAAATCCAGGAAAATGCGAGCACCCGTGCCAAATCAAAGACTCTTGAAACTAGGTGGGCAGATTCCATGACAAGAAACCTAACTAACTGAGCTAGGCTCAGTTCGCACATGGACAAAATGAGTTTACATAGACAGGTAGGCAGCCCGCCCCTATCACGCCTCTGACCCACTGTTAATGTGTTTTAAGAGAGGCGGCACAATGCCCATCTGCGTAAATCGCAGTATTAAAATAATAAAAAGGCAGCCGAGCCCAACCAAGCCCACACCATCCTCATCGTCCCCGCGCCAGCCACCGGGTTGCCCTACTACCCCCAGATATGCGCATACCCACGCCGAGTGACCCGCCACCAAATCCACGCTTGGCCACGTCGAGGGACCAGCCGCCGCTGGATCTGCAGCTGTGGAGAGTGGGGCGGCGCTGTCGAGGGTGAGAGAGAGAGGAGTAAGGGTTAGGATGGGTGAATAGAACATGACTTGAACGCAAGGGCTGCCAGCGAGTCATTACGTGTGACAGCGCACGCGCGCGTATTAAGAATTGTCAATTAAATGAACACAGCTGGTCATTGTGTAGCATTTAAACAGCATGTAAAGGGATTTAAACGGCCTATCGAGGAGCATCTCTAACAGTTTGACAAATCTAGTTTCTCAAATCTTATTGTTTGCCAACTCCCAAAATAATATGGGGAGGAAAAAAAGATCGCATCTCCAACAGTTTGGAAAATTTCGTTTCCAAAAACCCAAAAGCCCTGCTAAGAAACGAAGAGGCCCGCTAAGCGAACGAAGAGCCCCGCTAAGCAACGAAGAGTCCCGCGAGAAAGACCGATACCAAGCGGATACGCGGCTCCCCGACGCGCGCATATATGCGCCGATTGCTCGCTCTTTTGCCAATTCCCCAAAGATGTCAAACCCATATGCCAAACTGTTGGAGAAGAGTTTTTGAGTTTTTTTTCAAAAAAAAAATAAGGATGCCAAAGCTATTTGTAAAACTGTTGGAGATGCTCGCAATAATGGAATTCTACTGGGACTCGAGCTAGATCTCTTTTGAGCCCAGCCCAAGAGGGTTCCTTGTTTGTTTTTGCTATTGTGGTCCAGCCCACTTTCACTAATTGGCTCACATTCTAGTTTTTTCTTCTACCTCTTATGAACACATGTTAATCATATACCATGGTTCCCCTAAAAAAAACATACCATGGTTTATCAATGCATTCTTACATACCATGTTTGACAGATATGTTGCCACTGGGTCATGCATGGTCACCGGTGCTGATAATGGGAGATGGCAGCACACGTGCCTTCTTCGAGGCCTCCATCAAAGTGGAGCTTGCCAGGCAATGGAATTGGCAGGGCTGCTCTGTTTTGGGTCGACTTCTGGCTGAACGGTCGTGCAATTCTGGAGCAAGTGGCAGCGAGAAAGTTGCCTTGAAAGAAATGGGTTTATATATAAAAAATAAAACATGGAGAAAATTACCTCCACCGAAAGTGATTTGTGCTAGCTAGTCACTGAATTTAGGATTAAGGATTCTTAATTGAATTTGCGAATCATCATGCTCACACACAATTCCTCTGTTGCAAATGAAAATAGCATGCGAGCCCATGCGTTCGGTTCCGATATATATATATATATATATATATATATATATATATATATATATATATATATATATATATATATATATATATATATATATATATATATAGCAACATACATGCAGTGACCATATATATGGAGATACATCTCAATTCCCTTACCACGATGTTGGTAGGCAGTTAATAAACCAGTTTTTTATTTGTATTGTTGAGATATTAGGGTGAACCAAATCTATGGAGCCAAAATTTCAATCAATACTACCAAGAAAAATGGTGACAACTATTTGGTTGCAGGTTAGCATGCACAATCAATATTGCCTGCAAATTGTGCTTGACTTTTTTTAAAAAAGAGGTTTTTATTTTTGACAACAACCTTATCATCAGTAGTGAGTGAAGGGATTACCAAACAAACTTCATGCATTGAGTCTAAAAAAACTCTATGCATTGACTTTTATTTCACAAATGAATATTTTGTTTTTTGGATAAATAAATGTAATAATGTGCTCTATTTTTTTTTTGCATGTAGTCGTTTATTGTAGGCACAAGAAGAGTTGAAAGTCTGAAGACATCTGGATTATATATTTAACGATTTAATAATTGCCTCCATTATACCACTTCCTCATCAAACTTATGTGTTCTTATTACCACATCACACGTATTTCCTCTGTTCCAAATTATAAGATGTTTTGGCTTTTCTAGATACGTTATTTTTACTATACATCTAGACATAATGTATATCTAAGTATGTAACAAAATATATGAATCTAGAAATGCCAAAACGTCTTATGATTTTAAATGGAGGAAGTAGTTAAGTACATGATCTATGTAAAGCAGCTAGTGTGTGCGTCTGTCTTTGTGAAGTTTCAGACACTCATCAGAACTTTCAGTAGCAGCTAGTGTGTAGCCGTGGGCAAGCACTGATGGAAAAGGGTATCAGTCTATCAGCAAGACCATACAATTTGAGGGGCACAAAAGTTACTGCACGGTACACGCCCAGTGCCCGTCCTGGCAACTTTTCTAACCCATCAGTTCTAGATCTCTACAAACACTTATAATCCATGCAGCTCTTTGCCATGCAGCTCTTTGCCGGCCGCCTCGGCAACCTGGAGCTGTCAACTTTGCGGATGCGGGTGCCCAACTCCCACTACCTCTACGGCATCAACTTTGCCATGCAGCTCTTTGCCGGCCGCCTCGGCAACCTGGAGCTGTCAACCACCACCATCGATCTCTCCGTCGTCTCCACCAGCTTCTCCTTCGCGTACGTGGGCGCGTCGACATATATGTGGTTCAGGTGCTCGGTTTCCAATGAATACCGTGTAGGAGGTTTGCATGTGAGATGTGACGTGTTATATTTGAAGTATTGTTAGAATAGTATATGATTTTTTTGGTGGTATATAGATATATATAAATAGAATTGATCTGATGATTCCTTCTTTTTTTTAAACTGATCCTCTCGTCTTAAGATAATATACCATATATATAAAAGAAGAAGGACATCGAGTTGAATTAAGAAGTAGGACATTGAGTTGGATTATGCTTACCGTGTCATGTGCTATCATGCTGGTAGGTTGTCCTAATAATTCGTCTTGTTTTACCTATGGGATGTAGAAACCGTGTTTGACTACGCTCCAAGTTGTTCCGTTCGTTTGGGTGTTTGCTGAAATTTCTTTTCTTTCTATCCGTCTTGTATCTGGTTTCTGTTGTCTTGGTTTTAGCAATATTTTATCCGATTTCCACCATCCTCATAATTAGTTAGAAAGGGTTAGAATCGAACTTCGTATAACGGTAGACAAGAGCTATTCTAACTCGTACTCATATAAACACAGGTTATATATATGTCCGGATCGAAAACTCTCTATTGTTAGGTAGTTAGAGAGAAACGGATGAAACAAATGGATGAACGAAAAAAAAGAGCCTGAAATTTTGCCTCTTTATTATTAGGGATAGATAAGAAAAGCTAGGTAAAGCTTTGTTGCATGTATGGAACAAGGGTGCCCGGAGGCTACGTATTTATAGCCCAGGAAATACCTCGATTAAGTAGTACTCTTCCCGGAATCCAACCGGAGAAACCAAAGGAATTTGTGACGCACGTAATCCCGTCGTCAGGCTCTGGGAGTCTGTCTGCCAACAATAAACTCTCTAACAGAGTCCGCGTCCGTGTCATTCATCTGTTAATCGGAATCACGACGGAATTCCAAAGGCTATTCATACTGGCCCAATTTAAAATTTTCATTCAGTATCACTAGCACATAATAGATTTTTCCACACAGACAAAATGGTCTTTTTATTGCGAATTACACAAGTACAGACGCAGACGCTGAATACGCACGCACTTACCCCTATGAACACACGTACGCAAACCCTACCCCTATGAGCACCTCCGAAAAGACTGTGCCGGCACATCTCGAAATTGACAAAGTCAACACAGGTGCCTCGCTGTCAACGGGAACGTCGCCTACCACTGAAAGCGCAACGCTATTAAATCTTAGAATAAATCCAGGAAAATGCGAGCACCCGTGCCAAATCAAAGACTCTTGAAACTAGGTGGGCAGATTCCATGACAAGAAACCTAACTAACTGAGCTAGGCTCAGTTCGCACATGGACAAAATGAGTTTACATAGACAGGTAGGCAGCCCGCCCCTATCACGCCTCTGACCCACTGTTAATGTGTTTTAAGAGAGGCGGCACAATGCCCATCTGCGTAAATCGCAGTATTAAAATAATAAAAAGGCAGCCGAGCCCAACCAAGCCCACACCATCCTCATCGTCCCCGCGCCAGCCACCGGGTTGCCCTACTACCCCCAGATATGCGCATACCCACGCCGAGTGACCCGCCACCAAATCCACGCTTGGCCACGTCGAGGGACCAGCCGCCGCTGGATCTGCAGCTGTGGAGAGTGGGGCGGCGCTGTCGAGGGTGAGAGAGAGAGGAGTAAGGGTTAGGATGGGTGAATAGAACATGACTTGAACGCAAGGGCTGCCAGCGAGTCATTACGTGTGATAGCGCACGCGCGCGTATTAAGAATTGTCAATTAAATGAACACAGCTGGTCATTGTGTAGCATTTAAACAGCATGTAAAGGGATTTAAACGGCCTATCGAGGAGCATCTCTAACAGTTTGGCAAATCTAGTTTCTCAAATCTTATTGTTTGCCAACTCCCAAAATAATATGGGGAGGAAAAAAAGATCGCATCTCCAACAGTTTGGAAAATTTCGTTTCCAAAAACCCAAAAGCCCTGCTAAGAAACGAAGAGGCCCGCTAAGCGAACGAAGAGCCCCGCTAAGCAACGAAGAGTCCCGCGAGAAAGACCGATACCAAGCGGATACGCGGCTCCCCGACGCGCGCATATATGCGCCGATTGCTCGCTCTTTTGCCAATTCCCCAAAGATGTCAAACCCATATGCCAAACTGTTGGAGAAGAGTTTTTGAGTTTTTTTTCAAAAAAAAAAATAAGGATGCCAAAGCTATTTGTAAAACTGTTGGAGATGCTCGCAATAATGGAATTCTACTGGGACTCGAGCTAGATCTCTTTTGAGCCCAGCCCAAGAGGGTTCCTTGTTTGTTTTTGCTATTGTGGTCCAGCCCACTTTCACTAATTGGCTCACATTCTAGTTTTTTCTTCTACCTCTTATGAACACATGTTAATCATATACCATGGTTCCCCTAAAAAAAACATACCATGGTTTATCAATGCATTCTTACATACCATGTTTGACAGATATGTTGCCACTGGGTCATGCATGGTCACCGGTGCTGATAATGGGAGATGGCAGCACACGTGCCTTCTTCGAGGCCTCCATCAAAGTGGAGCTTGCCAGGCAATGGAATTGGCAGGGCTGCTCTGTTTTGGGTCGACTTCTGGCTGAACGGTCGTGCAATTCTGGAGCAAGTGGCAGCGAGAAAGTTGCCTTGAAAGAAATGGGTTTATATATAAAAAATAAAACATGGAGAAAATTACCTCCACCGAAAGTGATTTGTGCTAGCTAGTCACTGAATTTAGGATTAAGGATTCTTAATTGAATTTGCGAATCATCATGCTCACACACAATTCCTCTGTTGCAAATGAAAATAGCATGCGAGCCCATGCGTTCGGTTCCGATATATATATATATATATATATATATATATATATATATATATATATATATATATATATATATATATATATATATATATATATATATATATATATATATATATATATATATATATATAGCAACATACATGCAGTGACCATATATATGGAGATACATCTCAATTCCCTTACCACGATGTTGGTAGGCAGTTAATAAACCAGTTTTTTATTTGTATTGTTGAGATATTAGGGTGAACCAAATCTATGGAGCCAAAATTTCAATCAATACTACCAAGAAAAATGGTGACAACTATTTGGTTGCAGGTTAGCATGCACAATCAATATTGCCTGCAAATTGTGCTTGACTTTTTTTAAAAAAGAGGTTTTTATTTTTGACAACAACCTTATCATCAGTAGTGAGTGAAGGGATTACCAAACAAACTTCATGCATTGAGTCTAAAAAAACTCTATGCATTGACTTTTATTTCACAAATGAATATTTTGTTTTTTGCTCTTAGGGTTGCTCTTATTATAATATTTACATGGTAATACTTCATTTAGCTTAAAATGTATGGCACAGTTTAAATTGATGTGTTCTTTGAGATCACAATTGGACCGCTACTTTATTTAATATTATTTTATTGTTGGAAAAAGTCTACTCAAGCTCCTCTAACTATTGGAGGCTATCTACTGCTTCACCTTGAACTATCTGAGCTTGTCTGCTTTAACCCTTAAACTATGGAAAACTATTTAAATAACTGTCTGAGGCAGTTTTAAAAGCGGTTTCGATGACGTGAGTGTTGACATGGCGGAGAGTTAGAGAATAATAGAAAAAGTCTATATATCATCATAACATATCAAGAGCTGACTACGTAGCCCCCTCAACTATAAAACCAAATATTGTAACCTCTTAAAGCATATTATAATGTCAAATGACCTCTGATGGTTTTGTTGGGTTATTTTGACACCGTATCCTACCACACTGGCCTGAGCACCCATGCTTGTACTCAGCCTAGTGTGGCATGATATGATATCAAAACAACCCTACAAAATTATCTGGACGGTCATTTGAATATTACTAGATGTCTTAAGGGCTATATTATCAAGTTTTATAATTTTTTTTATCTGATATCAAGTTCTATAATTGAGGGATCTATGAAGTCAACCCTTGATACGTTAAGGACATAGATTTTTTTTTTGCTAACTCAACACTACGTCACCACCCACGTAACACATAACGTCAAAAAAATATGCCACGGCACATAAGTTCGCTTTCTTTTGTTTTTATAAAACAGCAGTTGCTTACACAGGTACACCCACATGATTCAAACAAATATACCTATGACTCGAAATGTAACTAATAAAAATATTCCTTCTCCTTTTTTTTTTCTGAAGAACTCTAAATATACTCAACAATCTTGGCACGGTATGCATTGATCTATATATATGGCTTAGCTTGCCAACACAAGAGTCAATGGGCGTGCAATGCAATCTTGTAATGACTCGCTACTACTAGGAGGCTGAAGATTATGATGTAGGGCCAGAGGAGAGACACCATGTTGATTATGAATGCAGCTGTTAGCTTGAGCACTGTCAGCAAGCCTCTCCTTCGGTTCAAGACGATGACTGTGTCGACGAGTAGTAGCCACACAAAGCGCAGCGCGTCGAGCAACACAAGAACCGTCATCATCGCGGTGGTGGCGATGGCGGTCGCTGGGGCGACGGGAGAAAGCAACAGGTAGAGCGCAAACGCGAAGGCGGCGCAGAAGCTTCTCGCAGCGCCGTTGAGAAATGCCAACGACATGGATACTAGCTTGATCCGATTCTCTATGTCGACTGCAGTTATGCCCCAGAAGACGAGACTGAACGTGGCTATAGTGGAGCAGCCAAATGCCAATGAGTTGGCGAGGACGAACCCGTCGAAAGCATATCTCCCGGCCATGATCGGCGTTCCGATGGGTCCACCTGCCGATGGCGTCGGCGCGCTGTCGTCGTCGTCGTCACTCCACGTCCCGCCGGGCATTGCTAAGCCTGCCGCGAATGATGCCGTCGCGACAAGCACCGAGCAGATGCCGACGATCTGCGCGAACTCCGTTATCTTCTTTGACTCTTCTTCATCCTTGTCTAGCTTTGGAATGGGCTTCTCTTTGACATCGCGCCTAAAGCTACCACTCGGAGCAGCAGCTGCAAAAGACAGCGTGTTGAGAATCCTACGCCGTGCATGCTGCGCAAGACAGAAAAAACACGAGAAGTTTTGTTTTTATATACCTCGCAATAAATCTTTTTTCTCAATCATCATGCTATGACTATTTGGATGTGTCAAAGAAACGTCCATATTAATCGTTATGAGGTGTGTTAGAAGATAATCTAAAACATGGAATAATACAAAGTGGTAGTATGCAGCATTTTCACCGGAATTTAACAATGTATATGGCTAACTATATGCTATATTTCAGGTGCATCTGTTCAGGCGATAGCTAACAACCATCAGATTTTCATCCAATGGTCCAAATCTATTAGCAAAAATCACAATAAACAAATTACAAATTTTTCTATGGAATGACAAGGACAAAACTGTTCAGACGCCTGAACTATAGGAGTTATGGACTAACTAATAATATTTCCTAGTGCCAAGAGGGAAAATATCAAAGTGGCTAAAAATCACCATTATCCGTACGAAACAATTAATTGAGTGTTTTGCCTTTTTGGTAATAGCTAGAAAGTGATACTACCCTGTTTTAAATTGTAAGTTATTCCGGACATAATGCAGGTCTAGAAAAGTAAGAATGGCATAATTGAAAACGAAGGGAGTATAATAATAAAAAGTAAGAGGTGTTGAGTTATTTACCATCCCGAAATAAAACCCCCCGTGGAGCTTCGCTCTCAGCAAGATCCATGGGAGTTTTCCCTTCATGATTTGACAAGTTGAGGCGAACATATGATTTTAGCATGAGAGTGTGGACTATGCCAAAATGTCCTTCAAGGACAGCTAGATGCAGAGCAGTGTTCCCTTGGTTGTCCTGCATGTTCAGGATAGAGTTGAACTGTGGTCTCAAGCACACAAATTTCACGATATTGTGGCTCCTCCTCTCAACAGCAGTATGAAGGAAGGTCCTCCCGCGAGAATCACGCAATCCGGCGCTGCCAGGGCACAACATAAGCAAGACAATGACAGCAATGAGGTTGCCTGCCGAGGCAGCGACGTGAACGGGAAACATGCCGTTATTGTCACACTGGAACACCGAAGACTTCCTCTGTAACACGTCAAAATTTGCTTCTTTGGAAATATAGCTAAAATGATTTAATTGTGTATTTGTATCCACATGAAAATATAGGGAAATAAAAGTTTTCATTAAATTAAAATTTATCATAAGATTAGCAACTTGTTTGTGCATTCATGCTGGTGCATAGGATTTATTGTGATGAGCTGTTTGATCCAAAATTCAAAATGAATCCAAATACTTTTGAAAGATTTTGAAATAGCTTGGAAATAAAAGAAAAGGAAAATAAAAAATGAAACGTGACTAAAATCATACGTATACACATATATATAGTTGGCTTCTTAAACTAGCTAGCTTTTTAAACAATATGTCATATGTGCATGTACGCATGTGGGGATCTTGAGAAAATACGTATTGTCGTATTGAACCACAACTGGGCCGTGTACAAGATGGACTCTAGCACCACGTTGACTCAGAACTCACGTACAAACCCACTCTTCCATCCGCTGCCCTAGCTTTCGTCAACGTGCCGCCAGCCACCGCATCCAATCGTCGCGCCACCGTCCTTGGGCCACCGTGTCGAGTTCTCGCTCTGCTGACTCTGCACATTATTACGAACAGACGATCAATCAGACAATTATAGTTTCTTCCGTCCGTTCGGTTTGCTAATTGCGGCCCATCATCCATCACCATCGAGCGGAGCCCACCAGCCCAGACGACGGATCCATGTATATACTGTTATATATATATATATATATATATATATATATATATATATATATATATATATATATATATATATATATATATATATATATATAGGGAGAGTATACTCTATAGCCAGCTATAAAATAAGTTATTTTGTAGCCACCTCTATTTACGATAATTTTATATACTAATTTACGACATTGTCAGTATATATTTACGATAGTTGAATTACTATAACACATGGAGATATTTACCATAATATTATAGTAAATTACATAGTAAGGAGTTACTATAATCTCGTAAATTAGCATAACAATTATCGTAACTCCAAGTGGCTACTATATATATATATATATATATATATATATATATATATATATATATATATATATATATATATATATTGGTGTCCGTCCTTGCTTGCTAGCCCTAGCCGCACACGATCGCGATCTTGCCGAGCTTGGTCCTGCGAGGTCTGCTGCCTCGCCACCATCTGCAAACCGCTAAAGAGCTTCGCGTCACGGAAAGCCGTTGCCGCCGTCGAGCTGTACGCCATATCGATCATCTACTCATTGCTGGCCGAGAAGACACGCCGCTGCCATCATGGTTCGTCGTCAAAGCACGTGCGGTGCCACGACTTCGAGCGTCGTTAAGCCACAGGCCGTCCCGACGAGATCGACATCTTCATCCACTGACTTCCACTTTCCGGTAGATCACATCCGCTCCTTGCCTATTGACACAATAAGCTAATAAGTCTCTTTACGTACTGAACAAGAGCGCCGCCTTGCTAATTGTTCTCCAAGCAGTCCAGAAGTAGCTGCGCCCGCCATGCATATGTTCACCGCCGTCTAGTACTTTCAGTCATCGCATCTTAACATACGTAAGTTCTCTCTGCTTACCAAGTGGTTGCAACACTCCTGTCTAGCTTTTGTTCAATAGCAATAATAGAATAAAGAATATTTAATCTTCTATATGAGATCAGGAAGCGTTCATGGATTACACCTTATATGCCTCATTAACTCCATTCCCATGACCACGTCATGCTAGCTTCATTCCGATTTTACCATAATTCAGCTATTTCTTTTCCTTTGAGCTCCTCTGAAAATTACGTACAAATTATTCATATCATCTTGTCAGCTTCCTTCATCATAAGCCACGTGGTCTTTCGGTTGCGTTCAATTAATGATGACATAATCTACGTGCTAGTATCAACTTCATGATGCCACATGTTTTTCTATATATTTGCAATACTATATTGACTAACATGCACGCAACCGGCTTTCTGAATTAAAAGCAACATAGGTGTTTTACATATAAATATCAATATGGTTAATTGCCCAATTTAATACATTTTACTAGTATAATAACTTGCATAGTTTAAATGTGATTAAACCTAGTTCTTTTTAATCTAAAATTTAATTGGTGTAAATATATCAAAATTAATTTCTATAAACAGATCAAGCTCGAAGTTATTTCCTTTCTCTATCATATGAATACTGGTAGTCGTTCTTTTACCACCGTGGCTCCAATTAGTGTGTTTTTTACGCTTGTGTGTTCGTAGCAACGTGTAGAATGTCTTTAAAACCGTTTCAATTGATGTTTTATATGTTTGGTGTATTGTTCTAATTTAGTTCTACTATTGCTTCGTTTATGATTGCATGGATGCTTGTGTGGTGCTCTATGATAATGTCCAGTCGGTGAGATTTACGTGGTGATCTAGAAGCAATTCTTCGAAGATTTGGACTTGAAGAAGGATCTTGATTTAAGGCAAGTATAGTTTGGGTTTTCTTTCTGTGACCATGATCTTGTGACTTGATTAATGTTTAAGCAACAAACGATAAAAATGACTTTTTAGTAACTTGAGTATTTTCTGTAAGAGAATCTCCGGGATTGATAGTACAAATGTTAGGGCTATATGGCTCTGGCTTTAGTCAAGTATGAGGTTACCCTTGTGATGCAAATGGGGAAAAGCAGAATGTGGATCCCTGCGTGGTTGTATCACACAGACTGACTGATGAAATCTAGCAGCCCTAACTTGTTAGACGAACCTTTGAAAGGCTTCATAGTGAACCCTGCCTGCTCACCTTAGGAGTGTTTTGGGGATAGGCCGCCCCGGGCATATGGTTAATCACCACTCATAGTGAAAGTGTACACCTCTACTTAGAGTTTATTAAACTGGTATACTAGCCTTGCTCAAGGACACAAGCGGCCTTGGAATCCTTACATTCAAGATGATGACTTTTGATTGCTAACATGCTCATTGTTTACCGTTTTATGCTCTACATTATTTATGTTACATTGATCATGAGTTTATGGGATCTATACTATCTTGTTGCTATACTAGCAGAGTTCGATATGGACTCACTCTTGCTATTTTTCACACCTCAGGATAGTCTCTGGAGTTATTAGGCTTGTGATCAACCAGTCAGTTTGTTCCTGGAGTGAAATCTACATCCGGTGTTAGGAGTTATCTTTCCGCTGTGTTGCTCTCTAAGGTATATCTTATACTATTGAGTTATGTATATTAAGTAAGCATTTGTCTCTTGGTATTACACTTATCTGCGGCTATATGTGAGATTTGACTCCTTTATTTCACATACAGTGCATATCTGGTTTTGTTCTTAAAACTGGGTGTGACATCCTTCATTCCTTCAATATATATTGTTGCTCACATACTGTCTAACTTAATAGGGCTACGAGCAAGATTTTAGTAGTGTTTATTAAACACAAACAATAATGTTGTACATCAACAATAAAGTACCACTTACTATTTAAAATAAGTAGTGTTATTAAAACAATAATGATATTAGTAATAGCACTTACCATTTACCAATATATTGTTAGAGAATGCTACAATTAATCAATTATAAACAAAAAGTTGTCGGTATTGATGAAATGCTATCCTCAACGATAAGATCCTCACTGACCTAAAGAAAAAAAGAAAAATTATTTAATTTTAAGCAAAGACTCTATATAAAAAGAAATAAAAAATGCTACCTCCATTTTTTGACATAGTCTCCAAAATTACATTTCAACCATTTCTGATTCAGATAAATGCTCAGTCCCTTCCCAAATCCCCTCATCCATATGAAGATTAATTTCAGGGGCAGGCCAAATATACAATTCAGAATAACACTCAGTGGCATGTGCTAGTAGGTTCTCTTCACCCTCAATCCCTTCACCAAACTTCTGTAAAGTTAAAAAGGTATTTTCCCTCTTTCTACCAATAGCTATTTTATGAAAATAATTTGTGTTAAGATCCCCTTTCGGCAGCCAATTCTGATGACATCTATTCAGCCAATACATTTCCTCTTGATGTAGCAAGGAAAGATTTTCACTCATTAACATGATTTTCTTTCACATTGGACCCCAAATAAACCAACTGTTTCCTCCAATTTCTCAAGTATTGCTAATTCCTCCACAAAAATCTTTCTTTTCCTTCTTAACTCACCCTGAAGATTGAAACTCCAACCCTTTAAGTACTATTTCAGTAACTTCAACTTCTGTTGGATTTTATCTAGAGTGGATTAAGTTCTACAGGGTTTGTTCCAAATTTTCTCCACTTGTATAAAGAAGCCAGGATTACTCAACCAGCTCAGTTCAAATCTGAACTAAAGATGTCTAACAGATTGAGTAGAATCAGAGAAAAAGATTGGAGGGTTACGGTTAGATACTTCCCTAGGAAGTTTCTTGACCATAGTATGGGGAAATAAGTCTTCCCAATCACTAGATGCCAGAATCCTGTCTAGTTTTTCTAGAGTAGGGAAATCTTGATTATTGGACCTTGTATATAGACCCCCACTCATATCCAATTCTCTGAGTTCATGAAAGTGAATCAAAGGATTGAACATGTCAGAGAATTTGTTTAATCTCATGACTTTGTTCCTCTCTTTGGCATATCTGGTGATATTGAAATCACCCCCAATTAGAATGGGTTAAGAGTTGGCTGAGCAGAAATGAGAGAGCTCAGATAAGAAAGCTAATTTGTTTTCTTCCTGGGAAATATCATATACTATCAACAAATTCCACTTGGTTTTATTTTGCCTGTCCCACACAGACTAACTTGTAACATGAAGTCCCCTTGTTTGAAGGTCCCAACATCTTATAAAGCAATTTTAACTCCAACTAAAATACCTCCTGATTTACCTCTAGAAGGATTCCATACCCAAAATTAATCTGTTGGTAATCAATTTTTTTCAATAATTCATCATCACATTCTTCCAACATTGTTTCTTGAAGACCAATGAAATAAAAGTCATACTGAGCAATAAGATTTTTTTTAAGAATGTAGAAACCATTTTTTTAGGCCTCTGCCAACTCCAATCTAAGCCCTGTAATGTCATTTTTTTTTTCTTCCTATAAGGTTTTTTTAGAGATAGTAGGTTTAGCTGGTCTCCAACCTCTCCCTTTGGGCTGATCAGAATTTTCCTGTGTAAGCCCAGAATTTTTATTATTAGCAGAAATTTAAAACTTTTCCTTTTTCTCTAAGTTTTTTTTCCTGGATTCAACAAGCTGTTTCAGAGGATTCCTCTTGCATCCATTCAATGGGTAAATAAGGAGTGTTAACTTCAGCCGCATTCTCAACTGATTCACTTTGAGAATCCTACTTAATTTCTCATTGTTTGTCATACAGGTGATGTCTAACAGTTTCGGTTGCTACTGTGTACATGCATGCACAGCTGTTGTATCCGACGAAGACGTCCAGTGATCAGGTCATCAGGCACGTACGCCATTCGTGGCAGGTCCCGCTCGACGACTCACTCACCTTCAGTTAGCGCGTTCACACACAGCATCCCAGAACGCGAGCACTCAGCAGCCTCCTGGCGGAGCTTGCCTATCGGCTGTCGTGGTCGAGAGCGCGGTTCTCGTTGAACAGAAGTACAGAACACAACGAAGGAGATGGCAGGGAAGAAGCGGCGCCGAGAGAACAACGTACTGAAAATGCATTAGGCCTTGTTCGTTTCTCTTGGATTGGCCCGGAATGAGACCCAATCCGCGCGGATCAAAACGGCCTGGAACGAAACTGCCCAACAAAGAATTGTCGTTCGGTTAAGATTGGCCTGGAATTGAATCCGGCCCATCCTGGACATCGTGTTTGGTATACGGCCCGGTTTGCTTCCTGGTCACTTGACATACGGAACCAAACCACCTGGGTCTCAGCATTGGTGGTTTCGTCATGCTCGTGTCGTTCAGTCCATAGGTTGAAAACATCGTATGCATGGCTTCCACATGCAAGATATGTGGGGGTGGATTCGTATCTTATATACTTTAATTTTATCGATTTGATTAGGTAGCTGGAACTTTATTTTTCTTTGTTATAAAGCTTCCTTCAGTTAAAAAACAAGATGACATCCTCACACCAATCTTTGTTGGAAGTGAATTCGCATGCGACCTCATGCATTTCATTGCAGATGCAGAAAACATTCATTGCTTGCCCTCGCTGTATATATATATGCGCACAGCCGTCGGCGGTGGTTAAACAAACATGAGTGAAAATAGCTGTAAAATCAAACCATTTTTTTTATGTTTGAGTGTTGAGATATTGGGGTCAACCAATGCCAATGAAGCCAAAGCTAAATTACTGTGAATCTGACATGAAGAAAATGGAAGAGTCAATATGCAGTGTTGTGTCCAAAACTTGTACCTGTTGGATACGGTATCAATAACAAGATGACAGTCGAGTCGACCATTGTCAAGGATCTTTGTGTATGTTGACAGTCTAATTGAGTAGCATCTCTTGAAGGAGCCCATCAATGAATATGTTTATATCTACGAAATTGTCGACTGGAGTCCCAATTGTTGCTCTGGGTCCTAGATAAGAATTGGCTACAAGGGCAGCACTCAAGTTTTTGAGCTTATTTCTTCTAGTATGTTATATAGAAGAGTATTGTTGACTGCTACCAGGTTTTTGAATATCTCTGTTTATTTTAAAAATATCTGAACTCTTCCGCGGTGTATTAGGGTTTATGTGAAGAAAGATGTTATCTAAAATTAAAAAAATAGTCGTTTCAAGCAAAAAGGTGTTCTGGGTCACATATTTGTTTGATTTGAGTCGATGTTACAACTACGGATATGAACACAAGCATGCACCAACCAATTTAGTGTTTGTGTTGATGTGCGCAATTTCCATCAATGAGTATAACCATAACAGCGACAACAGTGTGTCGTCTGTTTACAGTCATGCTCCTGTCGTTTGCTTTAGAAGTGAAAACAGCATATATGCATGGCGTCCCCATGAAAGAAACGTGGTGCTAGATTCGTATCTACTTTAATTTGGGAATGGACTTAATTGATGGCCAGAACTTTACTTTTTTTTTAATAAAACTTCTTTCAGCAGATAACAAGATAGCGGCAGGCTCACGATAATCTACTGTTGGAAGTGAAATTTGCGTGCAACTCATGCACTTCGTTTCTTTAGATGCAGAGAAAATAACGTTCACATCGGGCAGTGGTGGCTAGACAGGAAGGAGTTAAGCAGCTGTATGAAACTGCAGTACATTCCTTATTGGGACCCAACAATTTTTCATGTTTCAGTGTTGAGATATTGGGGTCAGTAAATACCAATAGAGTCAACATTAAGCCATTTCATTTTTTGTTGTATTTGGATAAATAAATGTAATAATGTGCTCTATTTTTTTTTGCATGTAGTCGTTTATTGTAGGCACAAGAAGAGTTGAAAGTCTGAAGACATCTGGATTATATATTTAACGATTTAATAATTGCCTCCATTATACCACTTCCTCATCAAACTTATGTGTTCTTATTACCACATCACACGTATTTCCTCTGTTCCAAATTATAAGATGTTTTGGCTTTTCTAGATACGTTATTTTTACTATACATCTAGACATAATGTATATCTAAGTATGTAACAAAATATATGAATCTAGAAATGCCAAAACGTCTTATGATTTTAAATGGAGGAAGTAGTTAAGTACATGATCTATGTAAAGCAGCTAGTGTGTGCGTCTGTCTTTGTGAAGTTTCAGACACTCATCAGAACTTTCAGTAGCAGCTAGTGTGTAGCCGTGGGCAAGCACTGATGGAAAAGGGTATCAGTCTATCAGCAAGACCATACAATTTGAGGGGCACAAAAGTTACTGCACGGTACACGCCCAGTGCCCGTCCTGGCAACTTTTCTAACCCATCAGTTCTAGATCTCTACAAACACTTATCTATGTCTAAATTACGTGCTAGTTCATATTTGTACTGACCTTGGACACACAAGTGGAAATCGACTTTCACATGTGGTTGATAGGCCACCGCCGGTGAAAGCATTATTTGTACTGACCTTGGACACACACGTTGGTTTAACCACCTGTGAAAATCATAATTACGCTGCTCTTGAAAACTGTCTGTGTTACTGTGTGTATAGGCTCACGGAAAAAGCGATGAAATTGGCACAGAAATTACTTTCTGAATAATCTTTCTTTTAGGCCCGTCCCAGGAGGGTCATTATATTAATTAATCCGTCAACCAGGATTAAATCGGAGGCAATCACTGTTTAAACACTATTTACATCACTGTGCATCACTGTCTGACACTATTTTCTACTCTTTGTTCGCTGTTCTCTGTTTGTTTGGTTGCTGTTCGTCAGTTGCTGCTAACTGTTAACTGATGCGACTACTGTTCACCAGTGTTCCCACCGGCACGACGTAGCGTGCCTGCCATGCTAGTTATATTTGTTGCTCGTGTGATCCAGCCTGAGTCACCAAGTGGTCCAAATCGTAATAGATTTTGTTGCAGGGTTCCAAAATGATGCATATTGTGGACTCTTTGGAGATGTGCTCATGGACTCAGGATTCTTACTTCAATTTGGAAATCGGGCTCACACAATTAAGTCATATGTTGCAAATGGAAATAGCATGTGAGTGCATGCAATTCTTTGTGGACGCTTAACGGCATTATATATGTGTATATATATTCATTCCCTTCACTACCGTCTTCAGTAGTCAAGGTATGAAACCACTAAGTAAATCCTAGCAAATATGCCCACATTTGTGAAGTAACAGTTTTTTATTTGTAGTGCCTAGAAACTGGCATTCATTTATAGGGGGTGTTTGGGACTGCTACACAAACTCTGCTCCACGAACTCCACCGTAGAGTAGCTCTACAAAAAACTGGAGTTTGTGGAGCACCAGGTGCTCTCACAACTCTACCTTTTTTCCTCGAACGGAGTGCGTGGAGCTGAAACCGTTTGGCTAAAAAACATGGAGCAGAGCTGAAAAATGTGGAGCGGAGTAATCCCAAATACCACCATACTGTAAGATATTGGAGTCAACCAAAGCTAACTAAGGTCAATCCATGACCTTCTGTCTCTTCCCCTTATTTAGGCAGATATGTCTATGTGTATGTGGTGGATCACTCAACAACAGAGATGGGACTATTTCAACTATAAGGGTGACATATGGGCTTTATGATAGTGCAAATAAAGAATGGTGTGCTATTAATCATTACCCAAGCAAGAAGACAGGCAGATCGAGCAAGAAAGTTGCCTTGTACTAATTTGTTCGCTGAAATTAATGGGTTATTGTGAACTTAAACAGTTATTAAACTTGTCTTTAGCACTTTCGTCTGCAGACGTGTGATGTAGCAAGCACTAGCCGGGGCATGGCAACTTGGCAAGGGCCATCCGAGACACCTGGCTGCATGCATAGTGAAGAAAAACAATGTGTGCGATCAATTTTCGCTGTCAAGTGATTGACTTTTTTTTTGACGTGGGAGCCAGGGCGGAAACTTGACGAGTTGCTCTGGAGTTTTCTATTTTCAAGGAAACTATTAGAGTCCTATCTTATAATTTCCATATCGGCCAAAGCAGGTTTTTAGGAAGGGGTTTTAGGACTTGATGATGTTCTTGTTATCAATGACTACTAGAATCTACAAAAACAATCAAAGGTTATATATGGTCTTTCTTTATTTTTTTGAGAATTTTAGATTTTATATTTTTCTCAGACATCTTACAAGAATTAATGTGGAGGCTCCTGTCTCCAATTAGTGATACTACTAAGATTACTACTGCATGCACGCATGCTGCCAAAACAGGATATGTCTATCGATTTGCCCTATCGAGTTATTTGTGCTTCCTATACATGTCTAATATGAACCGAGACGAAATGACCAACAACAGTTGCTCGGTCCTCAATATTTTGCAACACATTTCCGTCTTCATTTTGGCATTGAAACCTTGAAAACACCAAAACACCAAACCAAGTTATTTGGTCAGACCTAATTAATGTCCACCCCTAGCCTTGAGTGATGACAAGAACCTATATATGATAAGTCATCAGTCCGTGCCTTATTTGGTTTTATTCTTTTTTTTTCAAAAGTGGAGAAAATGGATATGCTGGTAACCTTCCCAAAGTTCTGGTGAGACTGAGCTTGCATTGATCTTCATTCTAGTCAGTCATTTTGGATGACCGGTTGCTAGCATGGACAAATGCATTTTCATTTGACTTTGTCATATCCCAGGCAAGCAAAACCCCCAAAAGACCCAAAGTAACTATTCCCTTTGGCTTTGCCATATCCCAGGCTCCCAGCCATGGTCATGGATTTGCGGTTTGTTTTCCTCCATGGTAGAAGAACACCATATGGATGGCATCAAGATGTTGAGGCTTTTGCATGACTCCAAATGCATGATGCATGCTCGATTTGTACTATTGGAGATGAGTTCATGAATCCAGGATTAGTACATACATCAATTTGAGAATTAGGCTCACACTAGTTGTATGCGCAAATGGAAATAGCTTGCGAGTCCATGATTTTCGGTTTCGTTTCAAATGCATTACAGTATATATAGACCCATTCCCTTCACCGGTGTTCGGTAGGCATAAGTTCTGACACTGGAGCATAGATCCTATCAAATGTGCCCATGTTTCAAAGGAAGTAGGGTCCTCTATTTATAGTGCACTAAAAAATCGGGCTTCCATTTGTGGTATTGAGATATTGTGGTCAACCAAAGTCAATCCTACTTTGCTTTTCACCTCTGGCTACGATGGAGTCTGCAATGACTACTTTAATGGGCGAATACTGTATCAGTTGGGTCACGAAACAAGGCAGCTCCGTGAACAATTCAGAATTGTGTTAGTACGTTTTGTTCAATAAAATAGTAACTTTTACACACTTTACCTCCACAATATCGCTCCACCATAATGAGATGAGGTTTCCATAATGGAAAAAACGGCTCATATCGAGTGGGTATCTTATAATTAATCAAATATGTAAACACCATCCATTTGGTTAGTAAACATGTTATGTATTTTGGGGCTCCAGATCATAGCCAACTAATATATGTATACATAAAACTATGTTTCTCATCCTTCTCGCTTGCACATATGGTAAATCTGTTATGTATTTTGAGCCTACAGATCTTAGTCAATTATCCTATATCTATATGTAATATGAAAGTAAAGTAATTTATTCTTCCATCCTTCTCTCTAGGATGGAAAACATACATCCAGAACAAAAGTCAGAGGCCCGAGGCCCATCATTAGTCCATCGTTCCTTAATACTACCCTTCTCGCTTTCATGAATGAAAAATATGGACCCACAACAAAAGTCCAGCTTCTGCATGTATGCTCTTCCAACATGACATTGGTTACAATCTAGAGTTGCCAATCCTTTGCTGGTGCCGCACTACTCATGTTGTGGCCTAGTTAGCCGAGCTTGAGCCTGTACATGCATGTTTATTGCTCGCCACTCATCTTTCTCAACTTCACAATAGGTACACACAATAGCCACCCATTTAACTAAGTCAACCTTATTGCACCAAACATTTGTTATGGGCCTTGGAATCTATTTTGTTTACCTAAAATATAGGGTCAGGTCAAGACTAGTTAAATCCAACTAATTTATATAGTTCACCACATTTGAAGTTAGAGTAACACGTGTCCAAGGACATTACGAAATCTGACCCAAGTTGAATTGGAATGCATGACATGATGATTGAATAAATTCTGAAAATTGCAAGTCATCCAGGTATCGCACAACAAATACATGTGAAATTTAGGGTGTGTTTGTTTTCGATTAAAATTGGATCTGTGGCCACCCCACCACAAGAATAAAAAAACCAACAAAACGCCTCGCGGTATCGATGATTCTTTTCACCGTGCAAAAAACATAAAACCGCAAGAATGAACTACCGCTCACATTTTTTTTTGTGTCACAGGCTGGAGGCCACGGTGTCGGTACCACACCGCACAGCCATCCCAAACACGCCCTTAGATGGTTAGTTTAGATTATACCTGTTTGGTAGAGCTCCATCTGATTCTGATTCTCTATGAGAGAAGGGATTCTGTGGCTAAAAGTGATTCTCTTTGATTCTTTAGCATAAACTCTTGAAATCATGATGGAAAATCACTTCACAGAATCAGGAGAAGCTACTTTTTTCAGCTCTCAGCCTTCTATATCATTTCAGAGAATCATTTCATGGAATCAGCAGAGAATCACTTCTTTCTGAAAAACTGTTTGGTAGAACTCCTACTAGATTCAGCAGAGAATCAGCTCTGGGAGCTCTGCCAAACGGGGCCTATGATTCATTTATTTTGTTGTTTTAGTTATGGCAGAGGTGGGTAATTTCTTATTAAATAAAACTGATTCAATAATTGCTGAAAATATGAGTCAAAACATTGTTTTCCAACCAGTAAAAAATTACTAGTAGGAAAAAACACATGTGCTCAACAATTCCCAAGATTTGGTTTTAAAAAAATTGAAATAATAATAAAACAAGTAGGAGTTGTTCGAGTTCTATCTTTTTCTATCTCGGACAAAGCAGGTTCCACCTTCTTGAGCGTGTGTTCATCACTCGTTGCAGAACTCCTTTGGCTGTGCCTTAGAGGTGCGATCTTATTGCTATCGGGCAGTAGCATCTTTTCCTCATTATTGTGGGTCGACGTCCATGGATGGCAGCATGTCATCAGCATTGCAGCCATTTGCATCCTCTCCAGGTTTCCCCCAATAAGTTAATGGCACAATAATATTCAGATGCTCGGACGAATCAATCTGGGCGTCTGTATGTGTGAGAATAGCAGCAGCATGCTCAAAGGAAGCCAGGAAGGTGCACCTGCAACTGAAGTTAATGTATCCAAGGCTTTGTCAGAAAAGGTGTCAACCTTGCTAATTTCCTGTACCAAATTCTCTGCAAAAACAGGTCCACCGAGTTGTATAGGTGCTGCACTGCATACTTCTGAACTTCTATCGAATTCAGCTACTACGGAAGCACTGGTCTCCTCCAATAAAATCTGAATGGCTTTGTCAATTGCCCCTTTAGCGCTGCACTTCATATGCAGTTAAGGCTTCATCATTTGGAGCTTGGTCAGATTTTTTTAGAAAAAGATTTTGAATTGGTCTAGGTGGTCGTCCTCCGCCGCGGGGAGCACGGAACTGGCCGCCATAATTCCTACCTCTGCGTTGATCTCTGCCACCAACACCACATCCTCCCGTCATCGTCACCGAACCTCCAGCCATGACTGCTTGTGCGTAAGATCGACCTCTACTCGCAAAGGAACGAGGAGCCAACCATCGACACAGGAAGTCTAAACCAGGGTTACGTATGGACCAGCTTGATTTATGGGTTATGACCCACATTGGACACTAGCCCCATCTGATGGTTCAACAACTTCGTTGCTTGAAATTTGAATCGGCTGTGAAAGTGGATCTTGGCGAAGAACAAAAGCCCCTGTGGATGAGATCGTGGAATTTCTGCCTCTGTATCACCAAGGTCTTCGTTGACATCTGAATCTGAATTCAAATCACACCAGAATTTTCCTTCGGCAAAATCCGACTGCAACTCCTCACGACCAATCTCCTTTGGCTTTCCAGACCTGGAAACAATAGCATCAATTGTTTGAGATAAACTCCGACGTGCCGATGTAGCATCCCCCTTCAATGAACCATCTTCTTCCTTGGAGGATAGTTTCTCCTTGAACGCCATCTTGATGGTTCTGGACAAGACACCTTGACGGCGCCTCATCTCTCCAGTCTCCGACCACTTCCGCAATTCAACGATTGCATCGAACGATTTATACTATTTATTAGGACTTCTTGAAGATGTTCTTATTATCAATTATTGTTAGAACCGATCCAAACAATTAAAGGCCATATCTTTCTCATTTTTGTTTAAAAAATTCTAGAATTTATTTATCCTAAAACGTCACCTGAGAATTAATTGGGAGGCTCCTGCCTCCACTTAATTAGTGATTAAAAATTACTACTACATGCATGCTGCCGGAACAAGATGTGTCTATCGCTTTAGTTAATTTGTCCCATCAACTTTGTGCTTCCTATGCATCTCTAATATGAACCGAACAGAAATGACCAATAACAAATTGGGTCTTCAGTATTTTGCAATGCATTTCGTTCTTCACTATGGAGGATTGAAATCTTGTGAATAGACCGAAAGACCAAGCCAAATTCTTTAGTCAGACCTGCTAACGTCCTAACTTCCTGGCTAACTTGAGGATGGGGACACACCTGACCCTCTCTGATCAGGGTAGAGAAGGTCAGCGTGATTGCTTGCTGGTTTTGTGCGCATGGTAATCAGCTTTGTCAATCCACACTCCATACTTCCTAGTTATACCATCCTTTTCACAAAATTGGTTTTAATTTATTCTTTTTCGAAAAAAGCGGAGGAAATGGGTATGTTTGAGGCCTTCCAAAGTTCTGGTGATACTGATCTTGCATTGATCTGCATGCTAGCACTGGACAGATGGATTTTTGTTTGAAATTCTTGGCACCCAAAACCCCCAAAAGACCCAAAGTAAAACTGTTTCCTTTGGCTTTTTATATCCCAGGCTCACAGCCATGATTGCCCATGGCTGTGGATGTGTGGTTGTTAGCAACCGGCAACTAGACACCCAGGTTGCAATCGGTAAATCGAGATGAACTGGAACAAGGAAAGTAACAGGATACAAGTCTAGAAATAGTGACGAAGCCAGGAAATAATCAAGGAGAGGCTGAAGGTCATCTTCTAGCTTTAGCGGCCCCCCTCTTACACCTTCATCCATGGCTAACAAATCAAGGGGGGCTAAGGGGGGACTCCATGTGTTCGGCAGCAGTAGGGAGGGCTTGAGCCCGAGTTGCCCCCCTGCTAGCTACGTCCCTGTCTAGGAAGATCTAGAAGGAACTAGAGATAGGAAATCTGGGTACAAGAGGAATCAACTTGGGGAAGAAGATGATCAGCAAGTAAAGATGAACAGTAAAATAGAAATGGTCTCTGATATTCTTCGATGCCCCCTCCTGGATTCCACCGGAGCCTTTTGTAGCCAAGGAGAGGGTATCGCCCACCTGTGCCCTAGGCCCACCTGGCAGGGATACTAACATTCCCCACCGCTTGAAAAGCGGCTTGCCCTCAGGCCGTGGTACTGATTGGCGGAGATGTCACAGCAGCCATGGTACAGGTACTGATCTGCAGAGATGTCACGGCAGCCGTGGTACTGATCTGCAGAGGCCGAGTTGTCACCCTTTGAGATGAACACGGCCGCCGGGGTTTGCCGAGGGAAGCGAACGTGCGGACGTGGTGGTGGTGCTCGGCACCAGGCAGATGCTGCTGTTGTAGTCGCCGGCGGCATAGCCCAACTCTCTGAAAAAAATATCGCCCGGTAGAATCCGAAATTTCCGAGATATCCCGTTTACCGGCTGGGTCCGAAATTTTTCCTCTATCGTCCGAAATTTTCATATTTTTAAAATTTTGTCATCCAAATAGACGCCAAAGCCCACACAATACTCTAACCTTAATCCACGTTTAATTTTCTGTCATCTTATCTTCTAAATTCAAGTTGCCACCGCCGCAACACACTCAGCACGCTCCAGCCATGTCACTGCCCTCCTCATTGAATAAGCAATTGGTAACATGTTTTATTTAGATTTTTATGTTAGATTGTTTAGAAATGATCTGTGTGTTTTCCTCAACAAAATGAGTCATTTTTTGTCTAAATTCCTTCCGAAATTTTATTTCTATCGCCGATAAATTTCCGATATATCCGATATTCCCGTTTATCAGTGGCCACCGAGATTTTTAAAATACCGGTAGAGAAAACCTTGGCCCAACTGCGGTGCTCGAAGAGTCGAAGGCACAGAGTTCCAGAGGTGCGGCAGTATCGATGGAGACAAGCCGGTCGTGGTCGAACGTGCCGTGCGGCCGCGGCGGTACAGAGGACCATGGAATGCATCGTCTCCTCCTTGGACAGCAGGATCCCCGGAAGCAGGAACGTGAGCGCGCGTCCGCGGCGAGGTGCGTGCAGAGGGACGTGGACACGTCGAGCGGGACGGAGAAGTCGATGTAGGCCGACTCGACGTGGCGCTGTAGCTGCCGTACCCTTGCAGCGCTTGCAGCGGCGTCGGAGACGGTGAGATCGATCAGCTTGCGTACAGATGTCGCAGAGCATGGACATGGCCTGGTGGAGATTACTGGGAGCCACCAGTTGACGAGCTCCAGCAGCAGCAGTACGCCGAAGCTGTGCACAGCGGCCTTGACGGTGAGGGTGGAGTCGCCGACGGGGCTTGTGAAGAGGCCGAGCTTGCCGGCGTTGGTCCCGACCTCCCAGGAGCACTTGAGCCGGTCCTCCGCAGTGCGGTCGCCATCACTGGCGACGAACGAGGCGGGAACGGGGCCGTCCGGGACCGGGATAGCGACGAAGCGGACCCCGGGCACGCAGTTGAGACGGATGACGACGATGGCATCGACGCGGCCGTCCAAGCACGTGACGCAGAACTTGCCCTCCATCTTGCCGAGCTCCCAATAGGGCCACGGCATCATCTCGGCGGGTGCGGAGTCTGTTGGGGTTAGTCCCACATCGGTAATCGAAGGTGGGGGGAGCACAACATATAAGGCGTGGCAGTCCTCACCTATCAGGCTAGTCTTTTGGGTTGAGTTAGGCCCAGACCTTGATGTGTGTGCTCCGTGGACCTGGGCCCGTGGAGGCGCCGGCTCGCGCGTACAGCGAGCTGGGCCGGACCGGAAGCCGAGCCCAGTCTCGGTTCCAACAATTGGTATCGGAGCCCATGGTCAGAAAAAGCCAAACCCGCAACAAATCTCGGCAGGGTCACACATAGACGCAGGAGCCCGCTAAAGGAGGAGCCCCGTCATGACAACGTCTTGGCCACACAGCTTGTGTGAGTTGAAGAGTTGGGACAGATGTGTGACTACGGGGAAGATTGTTGGGGTTAGTCCCACATCGGTAATCGAAGGTGGGGGGAGCACAACATATAAGGCGTGGCAGTCCTCACCTATCAGGCTAGTCTTTTGGGTTGAGTTAGGCCCAGACCTTGATGTGTGTGCTCCGTGGACCTGGGCCCGTGGAGGCGCCGGCTCGCGCGTACAGCGAGCTGGGCCGGACCGGAAGCCGAGCCCAGTCTCGGTTCCAACACTCCCGGCCCACGCGACGTCGACTCCGCCTACATGCTACATGTTCAACGGCTTGCTGGACGCGCTCGTCCGCCGCGGCGTGCCCGGCCTCGTCATCCTCTACCACCGCGTCGTCTCGGGAGCCGTCCCAGCGGACATGGAAATCGGGGATTCGAAGGATGTGAGGAAGTCGGCGCAGCGGGCCAGCCTCAAGGTCGTCGACTTCTTCCTGTTCGGCTACGCCTGCGCTGAGCTTGTGCACGCGCTCAGGGCCGACTCCGCACCACGTGGACCCCGGTCTCCAGGACTCCGCCCGCGACCATCACGCGCTTGGCGACCCCGCCGTCGCCTTCGCCCTCGGCCTCGCGTTTTGGCGCCCGCCGTGGGGCGTTCCGGTGCTCCGTGGGCACGATCCTCTGCTACCAGCCCGTCTCGCGCTGCGCCGACCTGGACTCTGTAGGAACCAACGGCCGGACGAAGTCCAGGAACTCGACGCCGGCGTGTCGTGGTGACCGCGGCGAGAACTAGCAGATGAAACGAACAAACACGAGAAAGATGGAATATGGCGCTGCCAAACGTCGCAGCTTTTCTGGTCCTTTATTCATGCTATTTATACACATGATGCAGATACACCTTGGCCTTGATCACCAAGTTTCCCCGCGCCAGATCGAGAGCCGTGCGCGACGCCGTTTCTCTGCGGTTCGCGCTGCGTGCGCAGCACGCGATCTGGCGCTGACAATGGACCACCACGGGCTGGATCACAATCTAGCACGCCACCGATTGTGCCCATCCCCTAACTAACTAATGCATGATCTAAACTGAATGCTGGAACAAAGATTACATTATGCATGCTATCAGGTTTAGCTAACAAACTCCCCCTAAACTTGATGCACCTTCACTACGCCCAAAGCTTCCCTCAGCTGCAGAAACCTCACCCTTCCCAACGCCTTAGTGAATATGTCAGCCAACTGACCCTCAGTACTGACATGATCAATCTCCACTTTGCCTTGCTCAATGCACTCACGAATGAAATGATATCTTGTGTCGATGTGTTTGCTTCTGTCATGATGCACTGGATTTTTACTCAGGGCAATGGCCGACATGTTGTCCATCAGCAACTTGATGGGCGTATCCTTTGTTCCCAATAGATCACCAATCAGTCGACTAAGCCACACACCTTGGCAAGCTGCTGCTGCTGCTGCTGCTGCTACATATTCTGCTTCACATGATGATAGGGTGACTATCTTCTGTTTCTGTGAAGCCCAGGTAATCAGATTGCTCCCAAGGAAATAAGCCACACCAGTAGTACTCTTCCTATCCTGAGCATCTCCTGCATAATCACTATCACTGTACCCAAGCAAGAAAGGTTTCAGTGTAGCATCTCGATCATACCTGCAGCCATACTCCACTGTACCTTTAAGATACCTTAAAATGTGTTTTACAGCAGCCCAGTGTTGCTTGCTTGGAGCTTCCATATACCTACTGACAGCACCAACCGAGAAAGCCAGGTCTGGTCTGGTGTTGACTATGTACCTCAAGCTCCCAATTATACTCCTATACTCTGTAGGATCCACAACCTCATCTTCCACACTTTTTGTGAGCTTCAGCCTTGCCTCCATCGGAGTTGCACAGGGATTGCAGTTCATCATACCTGCATTTTCCAAAATCTTTAGTGCATAAGAACTCTGGCTGAGAGTGATTCCATCTGCTCCTTGTTTCACTTCTATACCCAAGTAATAACTCAGGAGACCCAGATCACTCATATTGAATTTCTTCTTCATCTCTAGCTTGAACTGAATAATATCAGTTACATGTGGCCCAGAGATCACAAGATCATCAACATAAACACCCACAAGCAGAAAAGATCTCTTGTTGCTTCTTCTGTAAACAGCATGCTCATGCTGACTTCTCACAAAACCAAGAGCTGCTAACTCTTTATCTAGCTTAGAGTTCCAGGCCCTAGGTGCCTGCTTCAAACCATATAGAGCTTTCTTTAGTTTCAGCACCTTATCTCCTTTCCCCACAACAAAACCAGGGGGCTGTTGCACAAACACAGTCTCTGTCAGGTCACCATTTAAGAAGGCTGACTTCACATCCATGTGATGTACCTGCCAACCTCCCTGAGCTGCAAGTGCCAACAATACTCTGACTGTTTCTATTCTAGCAACAGGTGCAAAAACTTCATCAAAATCCACTCCTTGTTGTTGAGCATAACCCTTAGCCACCAGCCTGGCCTTGTGCTTCACTATCTTTCCTTCAGGGTTCTTTTTAACCTTAAAAACCCACTTAAGCCCTATGGCTTTATGCTTAGCTGGCAGATCACACACATCCCAGGTTCTGTTTTCTTCGATAGACTGCATTTCAGTCTGCATTGCACTCCTCCAGCATGCTTCCCTCATGGCTTCCTCCACTGATCTAGGCTCTTCTGCAGCTGTCAAACAGACTCCACTATATTCCACATCTAGTATCTCATCTGTGGTGTCAAGCAAATTGGGAATAGTCCTATACCTCAGAGGCCTCCCATCTGAATCTGCAGTAGCATCTGATGGTGGAGTTGCCCATTGAATGGGATTAACTGCTGGTGGCGTTGATCCTGGCGACAATCCAGAGATTGGTGTGTGAGGTGGTGTGATAGTACTCCCCCCACCCTCAGCAGATGGGATTGAGGCAGCAGGAGAAACCGGAACACCAAAAGAATCATCAGCTCCACTCGAAACTGAACCTGATCCTGTTGTCGGAAGAGGAACAGTATCGTCAGAATACTGAACATCAAAAACGTAGGGTGCTGCTGCTGCTTCGCTGATGCTGCTGCCTTTCTCCCCCCAATTCCATGGCTTCTGCTCATCAAAGATAACATCTCTAGTAATCATTAACTTGTCGCGAACTGGATCAAACACTCTATACCCCTTGGTTCCAGGTTCATACCCCAGAAAAACACCGGGAACAGATCTGTCAGCTAACTTCGTCAGACTTGGGCCTACCTTCTTTGCATAGGCCACACAGCCGAAAGTACGAAAATGCCGTACTCCAGGTTTTCTGCCAAACCAGGCCTCGAACGGAGTCTTGCCATATAGGCTCTTTGTCGGGGATCTATTCAAAATATATACTGCTGTCATAACAGCCTCTCCCCAGAATTTTCCCGGCACTTGCATTGATTTCAGCAAACATCGTGCCATCTCGACGACAGTTTGATTGCGTCGCTCCACCACCCCATTCTGCTGGGGGGTGTAAGGAGTGGTTGTGCTGTGTTTGATTCCTCGCTCTCTGCAGAACGTGATCACCGCACCTGAATTAAATTCACCACCTCTATCCGTTCTAATTGCCTTCAGCTTGCATCCTGATTCCACTTCGGCTGCTTTCATGATTCTTCTAAAACACTCAAGAGCTTCACTCTTGCGAGCAAGTAGCTCTAGCCACATGTATCGGCTATAATCATCCACGATGAGCAAAAAATATTCCTTCCCACCCGGCGTGGGTGGTGTAATCTGACCACATAGGTCCCCATGAACCAGTTCCAGACCTGTACTGGCTCGATATGCTGATGCTTGTGGAAAAGGTGCACGATGATGTTTTCCCAGTGCACAACCGTCACAGACTTGCTCTGCTCTGTTGATGACAGGTATACCCTCCACCATGCCCTTTGCTCCCAACATCTGTAGAGCTATCTCGCATGCCACAGCCATGCCTGTTCATCCAACTTGGACAGTAAACATATTGGTGAACCCAGCTTGATCTTCATCACATAGAGTCGATTCTTTCGCTCGGCACGAATTAGAATCTCACGTGGCTGATGTGAACCCTGATCACGCTCAAACACTTCCAAAACGCCGTGATCGATCTCGACCCGGTGTCCACCTTCCTCAAGCTGACCAAGACTAATGATATTACATTTTAGGGATGGTATGTAGTATACCTCTGTGAGCACGCGATGCTCCTCGTTCCTCCCGGCGATGGTGACAGCACCGATGCCATGGATCTCCACCGTGGACCCGTCTCCGAAACGCACTGCTCCACGCACCGACTCGTCGAGGCTTGCCAACGCCTCCTTGCAGCCCGTCATGTGGTTTGTTGCGCCCGTGTCCAGGATCCACGCGCCTTCACGATACTCTCCGGGAAACACCCGTTCCTGATTCAGGAACACTCTTGGCTGGTGCTTAATCGGCGAACGCACCACTGTGCACACCTGGGCAACCAGGAGAGCCCCGGTCTCGACGTCACCCGTGGCATGATGAACGGCCTCCTGCCGCTCCTCCTTGGGCTTCGTCTTGCATTCTCTTGCATAGTGCCCATATATCTTGCACTTGTTGCATCTCCCTTTCCTCCTCGGAGTTCCCATGGAGGTGAGCTTCTGACCGGAGTCGCGCGCATCACCGCCGCCGCGCGCCCCAGACTTGTCCTTGCGGACATATCGACCGCCGCCACCACCCCCCTTCTGATTTGAAGTTGAGGACGAGTCTTGAATCATGCGTCCATCCACTCTTCTTCTGTCAACAAGAGCTTTGGCATCTTTTCTGCAACCTGCTCCACCGAAGGTTCGAAACGATCTTCAGCCGCTCTCAAGCGACCCACGAGCTCTTCGATGGTAAGCGTTTTCATGTCACAGAACATCTCGATTGTGACCGCTACCTGGTTGTAGCGTGCCGGCACCACCCGAAGGAATTTCTTAACGACACGGGAGTCATCGATCTTCTCCCCTAAACCCTCCAGATCCGTGGCAATCTTCGAGATTCTGATCGCAAAATCATCAATTGTCTCTCCTGGCTTGAACGCGATCTGTTCAAACTCAGTCAGGAGTTTCTGAGCGTTCACTTCTTTTACACGATCTGCTCCAAGGCGCATGGTCTTGATTGCATCCCACGCATCCTTTGCAGTCTTCTTCTTAAGCAGCATCGAGTGCATCTCTGTCGGCACGCCACGAAGCATGGCCCCTAGTGCCAGCCGATCTCGGCGTCGCTCAACCTTTGCATCCTCGATCGCATCCCAAAGGAACATACCTTCTAGATTGCATTGAACATGTGATGACCACTCTTGGTAGTTCGTACGAGTCAACATCGGCCAGACAAGATTGCCCGCCGCCTGGTTGAACGCACGCTCCATCACCTCCTTGTCTGCTTCTGAAGAACTCATCTCGGCGACAGATTCGTTCACGCTTCCTCCCTCTCCAGAGCGATGGATTGAACCACCCGGCTTCCTCTACTCCTCGTCTCCGCCGCCGAACACCACCGCCTCCGGCCTACCTCGGCTCCGATACCAGTTGTAGGAACCAACGGCCGGACGAAGTCCAGGAACTCGACGCCGGCGTGTCGTGGTGACCGCGGCGAGAACTAGCAGATGAAACGAACAAACACGAGAAAGATGGAATATGGCGCTGCCAAACGTCGCAGCTTTTCTGGTCCTTTATTCATGCTATTTATACACATGATGCAGATACACCTTGGCCTTGATCACCAAGTTTCCCCGCGCCAGATCGAGAGCCGTGCGCGACGCCGTTTCTCTGCGGTTCGCGCTGCGTGCGCAGCACGCGATCTGGCGCTGACAATGGACCACCACGGGCTGGATCACAATCTAGCACGCCACCGATTGTGCCCATCCCCTAACTAACTAATGCATGATCTAAACTGAATGCTGGAACAAAGATTACATTATGCATGCTATCAGGTTTAGCTAACAGGGAGGCGCTCACGTGCAACCACGGAAACGGCGCCTGAGACGACGCGGACCTGGAAGCGCCAGGGACGAAGAGCATCCCAGGGGTCTGGGTCCAGGCGGAGCACGCAGCTGCGGAGGGGCCCGTCGGAGAGATCGTGTGCGAGGCTGTGGAAGATGAGCTCCTCCAAGACAGCAGTGTCGGGCAGCATCCAGACGGGGCCGCGGCAGAGCACGTCGAGAGAGCCGCCGGAGTTGGCGACGATGGCGCGGCCATGGACGTCGTGAAGGGTTCCGCGAGCACGCCCTCGACGTCGGCGCGGAGGTGCGCAGACTGGGTGGTGTACTGCGCCGGGCTGCGGCAGCATCGCGTGGGCTCGAAGTCGAGGACGGCGACCGGGAACCAGGAGCCGTGGCGACCGTCGTCGTCGACGCGGGCCTCGACCACTACACCGAACAGAAGGGGCAAGGGCGGACCAGATGGCGTCCGGCTCGATCTGCGCGAGGAAGAATGGATTCGCCTCGATCTACACCTTCTCGCGCTTGACGGTGGGATTCCCCTCCTGGGTCGTGAGGCAGAAGTGCTCGCCTGTAGCGGCATCCTTGCAAACACCGTCGATGTCGATCTCGCCCTTGAGGAACACGGGGAATTGCATCGGGAGGACGGGGTTGGAGCAGACCAGCGATGCGGACGGGGCGGCGCAGAGAGGCCTCCAGCGACGGGAAAGCACCGCCGTGCGTGCAGCATCCCTGAGGGGGAGGCGGCAGACGATGTTGCCGAGCAGTATGTCGGGAAGGATGCTGAGGCGGTCGAGATCGACGATGTCGTCGAGGTGAGGACTCTTTACAGCGACGAGCGTGGCGTGGCCCGCCTTGGGGTTGGGGTTGGGCTCGACGGTGGAGGCAGCGTCGCCATCGGTGTTGTGAAACTCAGAATCGTCAGGCGCGGGCGCGAAGGGAGGTGCGTTGGAGTCGGTGGAGGTGGCTTCGGGCGTTGGGATCTCGCCGAAGAGGCCGCCCCAGTTGTTAGCCACGACGGGCTGCGTTGCGCCGAACTGCTCGGGGCTGCCGACGCGAAGCTTGACGGCGTCGCCCCGCGGCTCCAGCGCGGCCAGGGTCCACGAGAAGCACAGCTCCATCCGAGCGTAGGACTCGTCGAAGCGCCGATTCAGCTTGGAGATCTCATCGAGGATGAGCTTGGCGTCGAGAGGACTCATGGTGATGGGTACCGAATCGAGGATGACCGGTGTCTCTGATACCAATTGTTAGCAACCGGCAACTAGACACCCAGGTTGCAATCGGTAAATCGAGATGAACTGAAACAGGGGAAGTAGCAGGATACAAGTCTAGAAAGATGTAGAAGGAACTAGAGATAGAAAATCTGGGTACAAGAGGAATCAACTTGGGGAAGAAGATGAGCAGCAAGTAAAGATGAACAGTAAAGTAGAAATGGTCTATGATATTCTTCGATGCCCCCTCCTGGATTCCACCGGAGCCTTTTGTAGCCAAGGAGAGGGTATAGCCCACCTGTGCCCCTGGGCCCACCTGGCAGGGATACTAACAGTGGTGTCTCTGTCTTTTCCTCCACGGTTGAAGAACACCATATGGATGGCATCAAGATATTGAGGCTTTTGCATGACTCGAAATGCATGGTGCATGCTTGGTCTATACTGTTGGAGATGAGGTGATGAATTCAGGATTGGTACATACGTCAATTTGGGAATCAGGCTCACACTATTTGTAAGTGTCAAATATCCTCAATTACATCCATTCTTATGAAAACCAGACAAGGCAATGAAAATAATCCAATACAAAAACTAACAGACTTAGTTTGAATTATAAGACGATGGAATACCAATTAAAAGAAATAATAGTAATATATGGATGCCTTATGTATTTCTTATGTATTGAAATAGTAATTGCGCTTAGTGGAGATGACGTATATAGCTTGTATTAAAAGGTTGAAAGTTAGTAGACATGGCTATTAGTGAGAGATGATGTAGATAGTTAGTGAGAGATGATGCGGATGCCTTATATGTTGAGATAGAACTTCTAGTGGGGATTACAAAATATATAGGTATAATGAGCACTGATAATATTGAGGTTTAAAAACATATATGATATCATATTCAGAGCCAGCTCTATGATTTTTACAGATTAATTAGAGAGATAGATGGCAAATGGGCTAGGCTGAATAGGCCAGCATGAGGCACCCTATTGTTGACCCAGCCCAACAACAACACAACCTATCTTGTGATCGCTGGTAGCATGATGGCCGAAAGAAAAATGATTTCATCGATAGGGACATATAACCTGGACAGCAAGCACCTCGATCTGGGCTTTGAAATGTTGGTAGAGATCATGCCTTACCAATCAGGCTTATCGGATTGACACGGCAAGGCACACAGTTGGCCCAATAGGCCTTTATTATTAGCACAAAAAAAAAAACATCGCCATTTCGCCATGGATGCATCCAGTCGATCCCACACATGGTGCTGGTTGTTTTTATGATTATACCTTCACTTTCACTTTGGTAAGCCAGTAGGGGGGAAACCCCTCCTGTTTTCATCAACAAAAAAGCTTTCACTTTGGTAAGTAAGATGATAAGGTTATACCAGACTTAGACTATCTCCAACAACGGCATCCAAAATACAACACCCATTCGACATTTAGGAAGTGCTACAGGCAAAGAGTTCAATACCTGTTTTTTTTGTCTTCTCCAACAACAGGACACAAAAAAGAACTATTTCTACAAAATGTGTTTCCAGGAGAGAGAATACTCATATTTGGTTCATACCTTTCCTGCCATCTAAAATAGGTTTTCCATATAGGTACTCTGTTAGAGCATCTCTAAGAGTGCCCCATATTCCCCTCTCCATCCATATTTTTTTGGAAAAAAAAAGAAAACTCATCTCCAAAAGTACCCCATATCTATTCCCCATCTTTTGGCAATTGGCAAACCGGCCTCCTTCACGCGTAAAAATACGCGCATCGTAGGCGTGTGCATCACCTCCTTCCCGCGACTCTTTTCCCTCGCGTGTCTCCTTCCCGCCACAGCCAGGCTCCGTCCAGGTTCGACGATCTTCGCCGCCGCCAACCTAGTTTTCCCCATCGCTAGGGTTTCTAGGCGCTGGTAGCCTCGCGGAGAACGTCCGCGCTAGGAACGACGGCCACCGCCCTGACTGGCCCAGCCAGATGTTCCTCCCGGCGCGGCTGCTGCCTTCGCCGCCGGCGGCGGCCCCGGTCTTGACGCGCAGCCGTACTACATCGGGAACCGTCGGAAAGCACATCCAGAACCTCATCTTCTCGTCCGGCATGGCGAGGTACCCCGCGCTGTACGGCAGCGATGACCGCATCCACGCGTGCATGTCAGAGCTGGGGGTGCCGCTGACACGCCACCCCGGGTTCCACTAGTGCAACCTGTGGGGTGACGTGCTGGGCCTCCTGGGCGCGCACTTGGTGGCACCGCTGGTGTCGCTGCACCACTTCCACTTCCTGCAGCCGGTGTTCCCGACGGTGCGAGGCCCGACCTGGCTTGCTGCCTCCGCGGCTGGAGCGGAACGCGACTGGCTCGTGGTGCGCTTGAGCTTCCCCGCCGCGGAGAGGTCCCGGAGCACGTGGTCGAGCAGACGCAGCGTGAATCTCTCGGTGCTGGTGCCGGTGCCGTGCCGGTGGTGGCAGCAAACGCTGCGAGCGAGTGCCCTGTGGAGTGAGAGTGCGGGAACCGTGCGGGCGCGCGGCCGGACTTGGAGCGCAGCGTGCGCTTTACGCTGCCGATGCGCACCAGCTCGTCGGCCTCCTCTCTGATGATCCTGTCCTCCTCTGTCTCATCCACGCCGATGACAACCGCGGCAGCAGCAGGAGGCGTGGACGTGGGCGACAGCAACTCCTGCGTTGGAGCCGCCGGCAGCTGCAGCTCAGGCGCGTCGTCGGCCAGCGGGGCATTGTCGTCGGCCGGGGACGAGCCAACAAGGTTGGCGCGGCAAATGGGGCAGGTGACGTGGGAGGCGAGCCACGTGTCGATGCAGTCCGGGTGGAAGACGTGGGAGCACTTGGGCAGCAGCTGCAGTGTCTCGTCGTTGTCGAACTTGCTGAGGCGGTGAAGGGAAAAGTGTGTGGCACCAAGATTTTGAATTTTTGGAAGTGAATTATGGGGTATTATTGGATATAATCTTCTTTTTTTTCTCCCAATACCCCTTTGGGAGTTGGAAAACATAGAATTTTTGGAGGAAAATGTGGGGCACTCTTGGAGATGCTCTTAGACGCTACAGGTACTCTGTTGGAGACCCATGAGGAAAATATCACTTGCATTGGAAGCATATCATCAAAAACCTTTACGGTATCGAACACCCTCACCAAGCTCACGCGAGCGGCAACGCGCTCATATCCCCGACATCCTAGGGTACCTCATGGGCTGTGGCTCCTGGTGTTCACGACAGCACGTACATTATAGCGCAAGAGTATGGGAATTAATCAGCACATGGCCACAACTCATTTTATAGCGCTACTACTTCCTAGATTAAGGCTTTTATCCTACCTGAAGCTATTTGCTTCTTGGACATAACTTTCGGATGAAACCTAGATTGTGGTTTCTATCCTACTTGATTGATGTTATTATTAGCCCACCTAACTCAGTTTGTGCTTGTGTAGCGATATTCCAATATGCTTAATAAAGTGACATTCTTGAGAACAATATAATACTGTTAAATCTCAGCTTTGCTCTGTGCTTTTTGTTCGTAGTATGTCGTTATCCATAACTAGTTGTGCTTTTCCAAAAAAACTAACTGAGATGCTAGCCCAGTGGAGTGGCGAGCGCTAATCACTAGTATATAAGATAAAGACCCTGCTTTGTCATGCTCATGTCGTTTCCTCCATAGGTGAAAAATAGCATGTGCATGGCGTCCGAATGCTTTGAGAATTGATTTGTTTGGGTTTCGTTATCGCAAAAATTTCGGTCACCACCGAAATTACCGAATTTCGCGAAATTCGTCCGAAATTTCGCCGAAATTTTTTTAGAGATTAGGACATGAAGTATGCTGTTTCTAAAAAAGTTTAGATCTAAATAAATATTAGTATGATTTATCACTACACATCTATTGAATAGAAGAATATACAATATAATCAATAGAAAAATACAAGTCTAGAGTTATATATCACATGTATTAAAGTATTACAAAATTTCGGAGTTTTCTTTCGGCCACCACCGAAATTACCGAAT
This sequence comes from Saccharum hybrid cultivar R570, assembly GCA_038087645.1. Taxonomy (NCBI): domain Eukaryota; kingdom Viridiplantae; phylum Streptophyta; class Magnoliopsida; order Poales; family Poaceae; genus Saccharum; species Saccharum hybrid cultivar. The sequence goes on along the minus strand of JAQSUU010000254.1, from coordinate 3,107,366 downwards.
TTCGCGAAATTCGGCCGAAATTTCGCCGAAATTTTGAACCCCGGCAAGAACTTTATTTTTTAAAATAAAGCTTCCTTTACTAAAGAAACATCATTGCTTGTCGTGGCTTTGTATATATAAAGTATACATGTCACACCCATAGGACGTAGCTATTAGAACAGCCACAAGTGAAAGCAGTTATCTGAAACAGCAGTGCCTCCCTTCTCTTATGCCTTTAGTGTTTAGATATTGGGGTAAACCAATGTCAAGTTCCATTACTCTGTTGTATTTAGATGACTGTAATAAGGCATTATAAGTGGAATAAGTCATGTCCGATTTGATCATTTCCCAATTGGCCAATTGGATGGACATGACTTTCTCTAACCTCCACATGGTTATCGGACTAGAATGGCCGCAATGGCGAGCGCTTAAGTTTCTCTAGCGAGGGGTTCGTGTGTTATGGGTTTATGGCAAAATATGTATTGTGTCTATAGTTAAAAAAGGTGTTGTAGGTTATATGTGTTTGATTTCAGTCGATGTTACTAATCACAGATATGACCACTAGGTAGATGTCTATTTCGCTGGTCACTTTATGACAAAAAAAGGAGATTGATTTCATCGATGGGAAGTTAGGGACTTAATCTGGACTGCAAGCACCTTGATATGTATTTATCTACTGCAAGCACCTTTTGTTTTAAGTGTTCCATCTAGATGTTGAAAAGTAGATCTCGTATGTTGCATATGTTGCAATAACAAAATACGCATTTTGCAAGCCTAGCTATGTTTCAAGTGTTTTAGACATACGTTGCAAATGTTTCATCTGAATGTTTCAAAAGTAGATCCTAGTGTTGCACATGTTGCAATGGCTACACATGCATGTTTCAAGTGTTTCATGTGTTTCATACTTACGTTACAAATGTAGATCGGGTGTTGCAGGTCGCCATCAGCCTACTGCTGCTGCTGAGGTGCCACACGTGGTTCGTGTGCGAGTGCCTGGGTCTTTGCGGTGTGCATCCACAGGCGGGGCAGTTGGGCGTGGGATTGCGGTTCTACCATGGAGGGGCAGGATGAGAGCTGGCCGTGGTTCCGTTGTGCGGGCACCGGATGGGCACGGGGCGTGGTTTCGTCGTGCAGGTGCGGGATGGGCGTGGGGCGCGGTTCCGGATGCTTGCCATGGATGGGAACAGGATAGGGGGCGTGAGATGCAATGTGGGCACTAGGCATAGGAGGTGCGTCCGGACGCGGTCCTAGGGCTGGATGTTCGGGCGCCAGCCTTACCGTTAGAGTCCATACTGTCCTGTTCCAATGTGCTGTGCTGTGCTGTGCTATCGTGGCCGTGGATGTGCAAGTCTTTGTGTGTCACTAGTACATTGGTGGGTTTCAATCCTAGTTGGGAACTGACTTTAGTCCCGGTTTCCCAACAGGGATCGCAGATCCGGGGCTAAAGGCCGAAACCTTTAATTCCAGGTTGGTTTCAATCCTGGTTGGGAACTGGCTTTAGTCCCTATTTCCTAACCGGGATTGCAGATCCGGGACTAAAGGCTAGAATCTTTAATCCCGGGTCACGCAACCGGGACTACAGCTTATTCTTAAAACTAGAAAAATTGTTTAAATCCTTGGAGACCTCTCTTGCGGTGGGTGAGATTCGAATCCAAGACCCCTTGCCTTGCGCGTAGCTTCCTTACCAACTCAACTACACACCCTCATGTGACATAGTCCTGGGCGCTCTCCTTTTGAATTCACCCCTGTGGGACCTTTAGTCCCGGGTGAGAGACCTTTAGTCCGGGTTGGTGATACCGACTAGGACTAAAAGGTCATCTTTGGTGCCTGTTAAATTTAGACCCGGGATTAATACTCACATTAGTCCCGGGTCTCAATACAACCGAGAGGTGCGAATCGAAAGTCGTTTCTCTACTAGTTAGTGGTTTCCCTAGTCGGTAAAAAACAGCAGCATAAGCGAAGTCATCAATGATCAGTTTACTGAGATTCTTGCAGGGCTCTGAATGATGATATGGGGGCCCATTCTTGCTTCATCAGGAGAAAAAAAGTGAAAAATTAATTAGGGAAAATAAAAAACAAAAGTTGATGCCAATGTATCGTATCTTTTTTCCTATCCTCTTCGGTTGCTGTGATCATGAAAACATTGACATGGTGACTGTCTTTCCATATTAGCAACTAGATAGCACAGCAATAGAATGCATTAAGCAAATTTTTAAGTCCCTGTTGGATCCCGTGGTCCAGATCACTTTAGCTCTTAAAGACTCCGAACGCGAGTTCTAAAGTGCTGTTTAGCCAATATTTTTTTTAAAAAACTTTAGACCACACAAATGAGCCAAAGTGGTCTGTTTTACAATGGTTGAAAAACTACCATGGTACTTCCAAGTACTTTCAATTTTTTCTATTTATTGGGCATTTAATTGAGAAAGATTATTTATAAAGCTTGAATTTCATTCTCGAGGGCATATTGGTAACTGTATGGCAGCACTGTCGTTCAGCTGTTCGTTATCACAGCTGCAGCGACAGTGGCGGCGAGCAGGCCACCCTGAGCTTCCGCATTTGTCGTTGGCTTGCTGGGTGCTGCTGGACCGGGGCATCGATATTGCCTCTATCACACTTCAGCCAACCAAAAGCAAGCTCTGGAGCTCGACGTTGACCACAGGATAGAGCTTGCTGCTGCCCAAATCAATCATCCTGAAAACCAAATTGAGCACCTAGCTAGGCAAATCGAGTCCGTAGCTGATCAAACCCACACAGGCTTGCTGAGGAGCTGCATGGTCAAGGGCCGGCGAAGGAGCTGTGCTGCCGGCAGCTCGAAGGTGCGTGCCTTGCGTGGCGTGCCTTCTCCTGAACTGTGGTATGGCGTCGACCATGACCTCGACGAGGGCAAGCAGTCTCCGTGAGCACGTCACGAGGAGGTGGATGTGGCGCGGTGGCACTATATGAGGAGGCCGATGCGGAGCGGCGTTGCAAAGAGGCGGATGCAGAGGCCAGAGGGAGTCGGAGGAGAGGGATGCTGGTGCATGAGGAAGGTGTTGCGAGTGAGGGAGAAAAGGTTGAGAAGCTGGGGTGCCATGGCCTTTGAGCTTTTCACATTTTCCGCAACGGATGAAAAGTGCTCTCGGGGGAAGCTCACTATCCGCTGCGCGTTCGGGCTAGGTTCTGGTTCAAAGAAAAAAAAACAGAAGGTAACAAGATGCGTTGCAAACACGGGCAATCAATCACTATTTTACCCTTTGCCAAATACATACGATATACGACATGTGGAAAGACATCATATTTGTTTTTGTTGTCTCCATCTCCAGCTAGATCTATCTCTTTTCTTCTATATATACTATATATCTGTCTATATCTCTATCCCAGTATTTTCTCTTTCACTATCACTATATCTACCTTTATCATTATCTCTTCATATATCTGTATCTCTATCTCTTCTCTTTGTCGATGTCTATCTCTCTATCTTAAATTGGAGCTAGATTTTGATCCAATCAATCTATAAACCTGCAATGGATTCAATGATTTGGAGCTACGACATCCGATCTACTCGACGTCCAGTCTTCATCAACAACCACACGTCCAACCCTGCCGATCAAGTTCCATGGCATACCATGATGATGCTGCCAAAGAAGTCCGAACCGATCCAAGCTACACCAACCATGCAAGTACAATCACGACAACACCACGCGCCATTCGACATCGACGATGATGCTGCCGAAGAAGTCTGAACTGATCCAAGCTACACCAACCATGCAAGTGCAACCATGACAACACCACGCGCCGTTCGACATCGACGAGGCGGATGACGCAGTCGGGCCTAGCTGATTCCCCAGCTCCACTATACCGGCTCATGGACCGACGAGGCCATCAGGCTGACGCCACCCACACCTATACTAACACACATGCATGGAGACGTGAAGCGAAGATTGAAGACAACGACCACAACAGCAGAATTGGAGGTTCTCTATGAGCTAGCTCACAAGAGTAATTAACCGGGAGCCTTTCGAGGCCCCAGCAACCACGAAGACCACGACTGCCCAAGTTAGACGACTGCTAGCAGGCCATGGAGCATGTTTTGTGTTAGGAACTTGTATTTGTTAACTCGTGATGATTAATAAAATACTCGTTCCTCTCTTTGTTTTTGTGTACTTTAGTACACTGGCATCTCCGCAATTTTCCCACTTGAGAAGCCGCAAGGCGGGTTTTCTGGTGTCCAAACAATTGTAATAGAGACGCTCATGAGTTGGCTGTGCTGGGTCATTTATGTACTCAGGGAGAGTAGATTATAGCTCCATTCCTGAATACATTGGTGCAATTGTTGCTAACGATTTGTTAGCTCTCTCAATTAATGAGATTACACCCACTTTCAAAAAAAAGCCATAATGTTTCTGACTATTAAAAGAATTTAAAGGATTTAGTGTTTTTCCTATCGGCATCAAATTAATAATATTAAGATTAACGTATATGACATCTGTAAAAACAATGAAACAGCACCACCTTCGAGGATCCAATGAAATGTGGCATACCAAATGTGAAAACAGAACAAGTATATAACTTTTTCTTCATATTATTATTATCACAATCAAAGCGCAATACACAATTTAGATGAGCAACGATAGTTTTTAGACCACCATGAACGGCCTTGTGGATTGCACAGATCATGCAATTGCTGAACGGATGTGCGGTCATCAGTAGCGATTTGGAAACACGCACTTGGCCTCACATTCATCCCTAGTGCCATAACATTTTGGCTGTGGAAACGAGGGACAGCAGTAGAGCTCTCTGTTGTTCTGATGAACTAGCGTACAATATTGGTATTTGATAATGCCGCCCCTTGCAGTTCCAACAACGAGCTCCTCATCAGGATGACGATGACCTGATTGATTGTTTGCTCATGAGGACGTAGTATATATGCATATATATATGTAGAACCAATTTAAATATAAAGCCTAGATGACAATGAGACACTTACATTGGGCAATGAATACAAAGAGGAACAACATAAGCACCAGGGCTCCAAATCTATCACTCATATCAGACTGTGAATGATCTGACCGTCTCCTAACACAATCGTGCCATGAGCTGTTGAATGGTGCATCTATATATATATATATATATATATATATATATATATATATATATATATATATATATATATATATATATATATTTCAAATACACACAAAATATGACATGGAAAGACATCATATTTTTTTGTTGTCCATATCTCTATCTCAAGTTAGATTTATCTCTTTTCTTCTATATATCTGTCTCTATCTCTATTCCAGTATTTTCTCTTTCACTATCAGTATATCACCTTTATCATTATCTCTTTATATATCTCTATCCCTCTCTCTATCTCTAATCTCTATTTCTATCTCTTCTCTTTGTCTATGTCTATCTCTATCTTAAATTGGAGCTAGATTTTGATCCAATTATAATCAACAAATCTGCAATGAATTCATTGTAATGTATTTTAATAGACAGCATCTTTTAGCAACTGTTGGATCACAAATCCACATCTGTAAATGGTTCCATATATGGACTGCCTTTGATTAGAAGTTGATTTTCAGAGATGGTTGGTGTTTCCAATCACCCACAGAAATGTGCTCTATTGTCAGAGGTGTTGCGCAACATCAATTCTCTAGAAATGAAAATTGTAGGGATGATTGTTGTCTACTACCGGGCCTGGAAATGATGACATTTCTAGGGCCAGATGGAAACACGTATCACCACATGAAATTAATTTTAATAAGCGATATGTAACAAGTACAGATAGATTACTGTTACCAATTAAAAGCAATGTGTTTCTGGTTATTATTCGGAGAATTTAAAGGATTTATATTGTTTCTATCATGTGACATGTCCCATGAGAATTAACCTAGAAGCTCTTTTGGAGACATCAAATTAACAATATTAGTATTTTCGTACATGACGTCCATAAAACCAAAACAAAAAAAAAGGCACCACATTCGAGGATCCAATGAAAGTGACATATCAAATGTCAAAACAAAAACAAGTACAGATAGAAGGAGAACTTTCTCTTATCATTATCAATGAACATGGAGTAGAATATTTGGATCAGTAACGGCAGTTTTAAGACCACCATAAATGGACTTGAGGATTGCAAACGTTATGCAGTCGTTGAGTAGATGAGCGGTCATCCGTTGTGCATTTATCCCTAGTGTCAAAAGAAGAAGGATGTTCATGCCAGCCACAGCAGTAGACCTCTCTATTATTTTGATGAACCGCTTTACAATATTCTTGACTGATAAAGCCCCTTGCAGTTCCAACAACGAGCTCGTCAAGAGGCTAGACCTATTATGAATGTCTATTGTGTCTTGTGAGAATTAACCTAGAGGCTCTTTAATTTTAGCGTCATCAGATTAATAATATTATGATTTTCATGCATGACATCAGTAAAAACAAAAAAAAACTCGGCACCACTTTCGAGGATCCACTGAAAGGCTAAATGTTGAAACAAAAACAAGTACTGACAGACGGAACAAGTACCAAACTTTTTTCTTCTTATTAATTATAATCAATCAAAGCGCAGTACATGGTTTAGAGATAAGGGATGACAGTTGTTGGAGCACCATGGATGGCCTTGAGGATTGCACAGATCATGCATGCAATCGTTGATGGGTGATCATCATCAGTTGCAGATGGTAAGTGGACTCTGGCACTTGGCCTTACATTTGTCCCTAGTGTCATAACATACAAGGCACCGCATATGGGCGCCACAGCAGTACAGCTCTCTATTGTCATCATGAGCCACTATACAAGGATCAGGGAAAGGAACAGGTCGGTCCATTGCAGTTCCAACAACGATCTCTTCATGAGGACGACCTGATTGATTGTTTGCTCATGAGGACGTAGTATATCTAGAACCAATATAATTAAAAGATAAAAGCCTATCTGATGATGAGACACTTACATTGGGCAATGAATACAAAGAGGAACAACATAAGCATCAGGGCTCCAAACCTATCACTCATATTCATATCGGACTGTGAATGATCTAACCGTCTCTAAACACAATCGTGCCATGAACTGTTGAATGGTGCATCTATATATAATATTCAAATAAAGACAAAATACGACATGGAAGAACATCATATTTGTTTAGTTGTCTATGTCTCTATCTCCAGTTAGATCTATCTCTTTTCTTCTATATATCTGTCTCTATCTCTATTATTCCAGTATTTTTCTCTTTCACTATCACTATATCTACCTTTATCATTATCTATTTATATATCTCTATCTCTTCTCTTTGTTTATGTCTATCTCTATCTATCACTATATCTACCTTTATCATTATCTCTTTATATATCTCTATCTCTTCTCTTTGTCTATGTCTATCTCTATCTCTATCTTAAAATATGGCTAGATTTTGATCCAATCAATCTACAAATCTCCAATGAATTCATTGTAATGTATTTTCATAGTCACCATCTTTTTTTGACTGTTGGATCACAAACCCAAATCTGTAAATTGTTCCATATACGGATCGCCTTTAATTAGAAGTTGATTTCTTGAGATGGTTGGTGTTTCCGATCACCCACAGAAATGTGCTCTATTGTCGGTAACATCAACCACCTCTAGAAATGCCAATTCTATTTGTTACAACCGGCCCTGAAAATGAAGACCTTTCTAGGGGCGGATGGAAACACCCAATAACCATTTGAAATTGTTTTTCATAAGCGGTAGGTAACGTGCCCTGTCCCTAAAAATAGGCATCATGAAAATAAATTCATGACTTTTTCAAACAAAGTTAGGTGAAGACCAGCTTTATATCATGTTGTAGAGCTCGATGAGACCTAAAACTTTGTGTTGAAACTTTTTAATTTAAAATCATTTAGAGACCCAAAAATATGTTTTATCTTTCAAGATTTGAAATTTTCAAGCAATACCTGCTGGAGACACATAGTGCACCAAAGTTGTAGTACTCGATGAGGTCTAAAGTTTTATACCTAAAACTTTTTTATTTAAAATCATCTAAGTTCCCAAATATTATTCTCTTGGAAGTAAAATTCAACAACTTCAGTGCCATAGTGAAAGCTAAAACAATATTTTTAAGATATTATAGTAACTAAGAGTGTAGTACGAGATTTACAATCTATTTTTTATATTAGAGTTATATCATTTCAACATATAGGACAGCATTGCGTGCTGCAACAAAATTTCTAAAACTTATCTCCTATATTTCTTTTTCTTCTATTTCTTTGTCTCCTAATATTTCCTTTTCTTCTATTTTTCTTTGAGTGATTTTCTCGAGATCTTTGTGGGAGGCCTTGCTGGCATCGGAGACGGTGGCATTTGGCACTGTAGCAGCCATCAGATTTGGAGATTTGGCTATTGTAGTTCAGGAACGCCCGTCAGCTTTTTGTTGGATCTCGGCCACATCCACATCCTGATTGTGAGGAGCCTGGAACGTGCCATCCTCCATGGCCGATGAAAGGGCTGGTGCATGCGGTGTGCAGGAGATGCGGCGTGCATCGGGCAAGCGGTGGCGTCCGTGACAGCCGAGCTGCATTGTGGGACGGGTGAGCGGTGCAGCGGCGTCCGTGACGGCCGACAAGCTTCACGCGCGACGGATGAGTTGCACACGGTGCGATGGCCGAGAGGGGGGCAGCGACGGCCGATCTGCATGCACGACGGCCAAGCTGCACGGTGGGACGGACGAGCTGGGCGGCGGCGTTTGCGATGGCCAAGCTGCACACGCGATGGGCGAGCTGGGCGGGGCGACTATGACGGCCGAGCTTCATGCGCGATGGGTGAGCTGCATGGCGCAATGAGCTAGTACCTAGCTAGTAGGGCGGCGACATCCGTGACGGTTGATTTGCGTGCAATGGACAAGCTGCACGGCGCGATGGATGAGCGGGGCGCACACAACGACAGCCGAACGCCGGTGAGATGCACGGCAGGTACAGCCAAAGGGCGTCTATGACGGCCGAGCTTCATGCGCGATGGGTGAGCTGCATGGCGCAATGAGCTAGTACCTAGCTAGTAGGGCGGCGACATCCGTGACGGTTGATTTGCGTGCAATGGACAAGCTGCACGGCGCGATGGATGAGCGGGGCGCACACAACGACAGCCGAACGCCGGTGAGATGCACGGCGATGGGTGAGCTGCATGGCGCAATGAGCTAGTACCTAGCTAGTAGGGCGGCGACATCCGTGACGGTTGATTTGCGTGCAATGGACAAGCTGCGCGGCGCGATGGATGAGCGGGGCGCACACAACGACAGCCGAACGCCGGTGAGATGCACGGCAGGTACAGCCAAAGAATTTCATTGAATGTCTGTCAGTCTGTGTATCTCTCGGCCCATGCATATTCGTCCTCCTCGTGTCGTTTCCTCCGTAGGTGGAGAACATCATATATAGATATGCATGGCTTGCTTCTACATGCAAGAGCGAGATGTGATACCAGAGCTTTATTTTGTAAAATAAATTAAGCTTGCTGCATTGAAGACAAAAACCCAAGAAGATGACAGGCTCACACTAATCTGCTGTTCGAAGTGAAATTCGCATGCAAGCCCATGCATTGTGTATGTCGTACCTGTATATATAGCATACACGTTCACATCCGTTGGCGGTGGCTACTAGCACAGCAAGTAGTGAAAGCAGTTTGTCTTCATCTAAAACCGTAGTGCCTCCTTAACTGCAGTGTTGAGATACTGGAGTCAACCAATGCAAATAGAGTAAAAACTAACCCAGTTCCATTGCAGTGTTGTAGGATGAGTATAATAAGGTGTTCTAGGTAGGACAAGCGCATGCGAATTTCACTTCCATCAGCAGATTAGTATGAGTTTTTCATCTTAGTTTTTTAATAAAGTACAAGCTTTATTTTAGAAAATGTATGTCTCTGGCATGTTGAAGCAACCTCACTCTCAGCCCGCACCATTCCCCCACATGGACTGTCCTTATTACCCACCTGGTGCCCTTGTGCACATCCTCTGTTGAGACTGATCGAGGTCACGAAATTAACGCGTGTTTGCTTCCTTCTCTCCGATCAACTAATATCCTCCATTCATTCGGTTGTTCTCTCCACGACCACGCCACGCGCTTGTCCTTCCCTGCCATATCCATGGGTTGTGTGTCCGTTTGACGAGAGCCGCTCTCACTCTCTCAGCCATCACAGGTTATACCAGGAGGCTGAGTACTCCTGCGTTGTGGTACGGCGTCTCTATTATCTATGTGATGCGCTAGCAGAATGCAAACGAGTGTTCAGACATCATGGAGAGATGGCCTATACGTGCCATTACAAGCTCTCTGTGTTTTATTTTATATGAAAAGTTAAATATACTGGTGGAGCATATAAACTCTCAAAGTCTAACATTACAGGTTCATATATAGCCATTTGAGGTGTACTCACTATATAAAATAAATATTACAGAAACCATCCTGCCATAGTTATCTCCCTAGCTACTCAAAGTCTAACATACGTCCTCGCCGTTGAGGACTTGCTTCCTTCGTGCATCCAATCCTGGCTGTATATTTTGGGTTCATGAAGCAACCAACACCATACTGCCCGAAGCTTTGCTTGCATGCATGCATGCTGCCTACACACTGGTCTGCTGCTGCTATATCTTCATTTTGACATGATTAATCAACGAAGCAAAAAAAACCAATAAACACTAATATCATATAATCTGATCCAGGCTCCTGCCTTTTTGCTTGGACAACACTCCCCAATTAATCTAATACAACAACCATGATTAACACTAAAGTTAACCGGTATTATTTGCTAATTGAACACACGAGTATGCACAAAACATACCTGGTCAGTAGTTTCTAAATAGATTATTAAGCAGCCATTAGTAATATTGGCTAGCAGATTGATCATTTTACAAACTTGAGAGCTTTGATGATCATAATATCAAATTTGATAACTAAGCCGGAATAAACTCAAACTTAACTAATCCGATCAAATAAATTGTCTAAGCATACTATCAAGCTAAAACTATAAAAAAGTGTCAAATTTGGTAGTCAACACGTGCCTTGTATACTTTCTTTCTTCGTATAAGAGACGCATTAGGTGTCGGTGCCCTCCTTAGCATTCTTGTCACAGCACCGGATTTTGATGATATTATCGCATACAGCTTGATGTTGGCCTTTCTAATCGCATCACGGGACGTATGTCTTGCCAGGATTGTGCACCTCTAGCACCTTGAGGCCATAGGAGTGTGGACATTACACAACATCACGGCCATTCGATTGGACAGCCTTCACACACGTCAGCGGTGCCTACTTCTGGCTAAGGATGGCAGCGGATCGGGTTCGGATCGGATACCCGCGGGTTTTAGGTCCTGCGGATTCGGGTTTGGGGATGGCTGTTAGCTCAAGCCGGTAGTGATGGCTTCAATAACACTGCCGGCTTGATGTACAAACCGGTAGTGATCTCTTGAGCAACACACGCCTCTGTGCTCGGGATGGAAGAGAGGAGGGAGGAGAGGACGGGCGGCAGCTTTTTGTACTGCCATTTTATCACCGTCGGTTTTTGGCTAGAACCGAGATTGATAGCACCAAATCGCTGTTAGTTCTTGGTTAGAACCGGCAGTGATATGTGACTGTCCACACATTGCCGTTCCAGCCACAAACCGGCAATGATGTGGACCTTCACTGCAGGTTTTGGACTATCCCCAATTATTTTCTGATTTTGAAGCCCAGAACCGGCAGTGAAGGGTCATCACTGCCGGTTGGCCTAAATCCGACAGTGATGATGCCGGCAGTGATGCCCGAATCTGTAGTAGTGGTGGCTGGCTACTGGGGCACGTTAGAGTTGAGAGTAGTTTTATGAAACTGCAATGCTTTCCTTACTGAAATTGAATCATCCCTGAAATCGACCATTTTTTTCATGTTTCAGTGTTGAGATATTGGGGTCAGCCAATGCCAATGGAGTCAAAATTAAACAACTTCAGTTGCGTGAGTGTAACAAGGTGTTCTAGGTCGAACAAATCGTATCCCTGGTACTCCTCGCATGATGGGATGGCCGAGACGTTCTGCAACCTCCACACGTGTCTGTGATAGAGGCCCTGGTGGCGCACCTTGCCGGCAATACCTATGTTACGTCTCGATGCAATCATCATGAGTGACATCAGGGTATTTGGTTCAGTGTCACTAAAGTTTTGTGCCGAGTTCACGAATGTCACGCCGAACAAGAAGGTTGTGTCAGGAGATGGAGAAGGCCTACTGTTATTGATCGAGCAACACAAAAGATGAAGAGTGGCTGATGCTTCATTCAGTTGGCGCGTTGGTTGAAGCTCCTGATGGGCCTTGTGGAATAGCTTGGGCCTTGTGGCCTTTTATTCTAGTAGTATAAACGAGAGCCTTGGGCATAGATGGAGTTAGGCAATAACAGAATTCTTGACTCTATCTAGCTAATTCCTCTTGTATTCCTTCTTTCTCCTCCCAGAACTCTTGCTATCTACTAAAGATTGTCTGATTGTTGATGGTTCTTGTCTGAATACCAACAAGTTCGTGACAACTAGTAATCAGAGCTATCTAAATTCGTGTGATATTTTGTTTTCTGTGGATTGCCACCATCCTGGCACTACACCGAAGACCCACCAAGTTTCAGCAAGACATGACGGCGTCTCTGGAGAATCTCTCCACCAAGTTCAAGAATAAAAACCATTTAGTCCGTCGGATTCCAGATGATGATGCGGGAGACCCTTGATAAGTTGAGTGGGATGGAGACTTGGAAGATGAACGCAGATGAAGCACCCAGTGCTTCGCTTCAAAAGACTGATGCAGTGGCAAAGTGCATCGATCAGACATCGCTATGCCTCGATAGCTTGGAGGTAGCCCCACCACCACCTCCGCCATGGGCACCCAAGGTTGCCACACACTCGGTTGCAACCTTCCCTGCACCCGGCACCAGCCTGGTTGGATGTCAATTTGGCTTCATCATCTTCGGCATGCGCATCTACTTCGTGCGAGGTGCGGCCCAACAGGCATGTATGGCGCACAACATGATCACGGGGATGCTTGCGGTTGGATCCTCGTTCCCCATCCACAACACCTAGTCACGACTCACGAGTATGTTTCCCAAACTGAATCCACCTCCATTTCAGTTGCGTGTGATCACAAGCCCCACTTGACACCATGATCTCCATTGTTTCCTAAGCTAGAGTTCTCTAAGTTTGATGGTACTAATCCTCGCTTATGACGCGATCAATGTGAAATGTATTTTGAGGTGTGTATGGGGTTCATTCATCGTTGAGGACATGCTTTACCACCCTCAACTTACAGGCCGGCGCGGCTGCAACATGGCTTCAGAAAATAGAGTATGCCTTGGTCATAGGCGATTGTTAGACGCTGTGTGAACTGTGAATTAGTGATAGCGAAGTTTGATAGGGATCAGTATCAGATGCTACTCAGTCAATTTGATCTGTTGAAGCAGTCAGGCTCGTTAGCTGAATATCAAGCAAAAGTTAGAATGTTTGGCTTACGGGATTCTTGTATATAACAACAGTGTGGTTTCAACTTAACATGTGGGTTCAAAAATTTCAACAACTAAGGGATGCAATAACAGCTTATATATAAATTAAACTTAGATTTCCAATAAATAAATATCATGCTAAAAACATAAATCCTAAAAAGAAAATCTAATTGAAGGCCCCCCTATTGGAGCTTCCACATTAATCATCACCAAGCTTGCTAGAAAAAAAAAGATAAGTCCTCAAGATTCTTAGAAAACTAGAAACATATGAATTTTATTCCATGCAACATATTTGAGGGTGAATAATGTTGAAAAGTTGAATTGTTTTAGGGAGAAGGATCTGCTAATAGAACTCTTGTACAAACGAAAGATTTGGGGTCATATTTTAGGCTTTTCATAGTTCAAGATGTAGGTAATCTAGATACAAATTAAATAGTTTATTTTATATTTTCTTTCAGAATGGTATATGTGAGTAAACTAATGAAAAATTTAAGGGTTGTTTTATATTATTTTTAATAATGATAGAGGTATGTAATTTTGACTCAAATTTTGGGCTTATTCTAAATATCTTTTATAACGACAGATATGGTTAATTTAGATGCAAATTAGGGGTTACTTTATTTAAATTTCATAGGTGCAAATTTGGGGTTTACTTTATATATTTTTTCTATAAAGGCAGAGATAAGTAATATTTAGAAAACGAAATATATAGATCTAATGACTACTGTTGGTGATAGTGATTAGTGTCTATATAGTTCGAAGGATAATTGTTTCTAATAATTCAAAGAGTTTAAAGGATTTATATCTTTTTTTCTATCGTATCTTGTGAGAATTAATCTAGAGGCTTTTTTAGAGGCATGCATCAAATTAAAAATATTAAGATTGTCATACATGACATCTATAAAAAAATCAGCACCACCGTCTTCGAGAATCCAATGGAAGTGACATACCTAGTGTGAAAACAGCAACACACACACACAAATAGATGTGTTTGCACAGAAAAATTCATGCAAGAGAGGAGGATCTCTCTGTACATAAAAAAATAATGTGTGGGCGTGTCAGTTTACTAAAGTACACAAAAAAATAAATCAATGAAGGGAACGCAAACTTTATTCATATTTATGAAAAATACGAATACAGGTTCCCGTTACATATGCGCGCCACAAGTAGCATGTTGGCGGTGATCTGACTTGGGCGACGTGGTCTTCATGGTTCCTGGGCCACAAAAAGCTCCCAGTTAATTACCCCTACTAGTCAAGTTCACAGAGTACCTCCGATTAAGCTGCTATAGTCGTCTTCGTCAGTCTTCGCTTCATGTCTTTGTGCATGTGGTGTTGGTGTGGATGTAGGTAGTGTCGGCGCGCGTGAGGGCCTCGTCGGTCCATGAGTCGGTGCAACATGGCTGGAATATCAGCCATGCCCGCCTACATCATTCGCCTCGTCGGTGTCGAACGGCGCGTGGTGTTGTCGTGGTCGCTCTTGCATAGATGGGGAAGCTCGGACTGCTTCGGCCACGGCTGGCCCTGAGGGCGGGCAAGTGGGGCGGCCACCCTAGCCCCCCAATCACACGCGCCCCACCTCACGTATACACTCAACACGTAGCTATATAGTATATGGCTTGGTTGGCTCGTTAATGCTCATGACAGCCTAGCAGATTGGCGTTCATGATTTATTTGTCGACTCTGCAACTGTGACTTCTCATCTTGGAACCAAATCAAAAATTCTGAACACAACGCAGCAACTGCAACGCGATCAGCCAACTCAATGGCAGCGCCGCGGTGGGCGGCCAACTTGGAGTGAGACTCCAACAAGGACGCCCGCACAACCGGTCCTCGTGCGCTGATGCTGATTTTTATTCCCACCCCACACGCGCACCCGCCTTGTCGTAGCGCCCACGCATCCAGACGACTCGCCTCGCCGCCCGCAGCACGCCATGTCCGCCTAGATTCGAAGCCGCCCTCCTCGTCCCACATGCGTACCCCACCCCCGTCGCACCCCGACAGCTGGCCTCCAGCTCGCCGCGGCCCATTCTTCGGTGCACATGCCATGCCACCATCACTCCCTACGCCTGTTGACTCTCCAAACAGTATGAAACAATTGCAACATGAAACATTTGAATGCAACATCTATATGAAACGGATAAAACATTTAGAACATACATTTTGCAATATATGTGTGAAACATATGCAACATCAGATAAAATACTTGCAACTTGCCACCATGAAAACATGCACCGCAACATAAGCCTGAAATAGCTAAAACATTTCGAACATATTTTTGCAACATATGTGTGAAATCTGTGCAACATCCAGATCAGAACGCACGCAACATGCATCTGGAACAAATGAAATATTTTGAACAACACCTCTGAAACACTTGCAACATGCCTCTGAAACACCTGCAATATGTGCAACATCTCTGATTTGCAACATCCATATGAAAAAATTGCAACGTATCTTTGAAACACTTGTAATATATGCAACATCTCTGATATATTTTTACAACATCCATATGAAACAATTGCAACATACATCTGAAACACTTGAAATATATGCTTGCAACATGCGCTTCCATCGCAACATCTCCTTAATGAAGTCGTGCGGCAGATGGCTACGACATCGTTCATATGTTTTTCTCGAACACCCAAAAAAAAGTTCCATTGTTCATGTGTACATAAGAGGGCCCCAATTTTTTGTTTCGGGACCTAAAAATTCAGGAGCGGCCCTGCTGGCACCACCGTACATAGATCAGCTGTGCAAGACTAGACAAGACAATAACCAGATTAGATTTTTTTTAAAAACCACGGGGGAGTTCGCCGGATACTCTTAAGAAGGGGTGAGGCGCCCGCGTCGGCCGGCGCTCGAAACGCAGGCGGGCAGCCTGAAGATTAGATAGTTTCTCACTTATGGATGTGGTGGACGCCATCTCTTCTCGCTCGTATGTAGCTTCCGGCTCCGGGAACAGCACTTGATGAAGACGCCTCGGATGCAGATGGTGATTGTGAGCAGGTGGCTGCCGCTGGCCGGACATGGACACTATTGCCGGCTTAGGTGTGGGTGATGGTGCTCTGGAGCGCTGGTGCCGAACTTAGGCTGCCGCCCGGCAGCTCAGTGCTATGCTCAGCGTGCGTCGCCGCCTCTGGCTCGGCACAGTCGTCCGGCCGGTGTCGTTCCTGGCTCGGCGTGGTCGTCCGGCGTCGGGACGCCTCCTCCTGTTCGGAGTCACGGCGTGTCCGATCCTCAGATAGCTACCGACAGGCCCGCTATCGGCAATTGAGTAGCCGACAAGATGCTATATGTGTAACTTTTGTACAACAGCTTCTACATTTGTAATTAATCATTAAAAATATTATTGAAAAAAATTCTGAAATTATATTGAGACATCAGTTGCTATACACTAAATGTTAACAGAGGGTGTATACCGTTCGAATTTTCGTAGCACATACTAGAAACATGGCTACGTTTTGCTAGCTTCTTCTCTAGTTGCATGTCGACACACATACGTGCATGCATGCATGGAACTGTAACACGTTAGCTTCTTCCTTTAATTTAGCACACGTACCACTACAGGAAACTGGCTCTTTGCTGACTGTAATTTTCTTTGCCAACTGTTTTTTTTCGACACTCGGCAAAGAGGTCCCTTTGCCAACTGGAATTTTCTACAGTCGGCAAAGCAGGATTTGCCGACTACCTGGCTTTGCCGACTGCCAGGCAGTTGGCAAAGAATTGCAGTCGGCAAAGGCAGGCCATGGTTGACGCCATCCACACCGTCACCTTTGCCGACTACCACTCCGTCAGCAGTCGGCAAAGTTGCAGGCTTTGCCGACTGCCATTCTCCCTGGCAGTCGGCAAAGGCTCTTTGCCAACTGCCACTGATGGCAGTCGGCAAAGAATTAATTTTTTTTTCGATTTTCGATCCCAGTTTTTTTGTGTTGCCTTGCTACAGTAAGTACATGATATATTTCAAGTTTGGGGTCATTTTGATTTATTTTGCTATATTCCATTGATTTTTGCTGTTTCTTTGATTTTTTCCGGCAGCTCTAGATTTGAACTGCAGGTACATGAAATAATGGAATTCGGCGATTTAGAAAATGATATTCATGATGTTTGGAGCATGTTGAGGCCGTGTGCGGGGCCTCGCGTGAAATTTCGACCGTGTTGGTGTCGGAACACGCCGAGGCACGCGCGTGAAAAGTGTTTTTAAATTTTATAAAATCGAAACGGAGTCCGAAAATGACGAAACTTGACGACGTGTCTTGCCATCGCATGCGGAGGCTGTGGTAAAAATTTGAGAAAGTTTCGAGTAAGTGGCGACGTCGGGTGGCTAAAACCTCGACTAACGTCGGGTGACTAACTTGTTATCACATGTGGAAATGTACAGGTTTTAGCCACCCGACGTCGCCACTTACTCGAAACTTTCTCAAATTTTTACCACAGCCTCCGCATGCGATGACAAGACACGTCGTCAAGTTTCGTCATTTTCGGACTCCGTTTCGATTTTATAAAATTTAAAAACACTTTTCACGCGCGTGCCTCGGCGTGTTCCGATACCAACACGGTCGAAATTTCACGCGAGGCCCCGCACACGGCCTCAACATGCTCCAAACATCATGAATATCATTTTCTAAATCGCCGGATTCCATTATTTCATGTACCTGCAGTTCAAATCTAGAGCTGCCGGAAAAAATCAAAGAAACAGCAAAAATCAATGGAATATAGCAAAATAAATCAAAATGACCCCAAACTTGGAATATATCATGTACTTACTATAGCAAGGCAACACAAAAAAACTGGGATCGAAAAATGAAAAAAAATTAATTCTTTGCCGACTGCCATCAGTGGCAGTTGGCAAAGAGCCTTTGCCGACTGCCAGGGAGGATGGCAGTCGGCAAAGAATTTCTGAGAAAAAAATAAAAAATAACCTTTGCCGACTGCCAGGGAGCAGAGCAGTCGGCAAAGTATTTTTAAAAAAAATTAAAAAAAAATAATTTTTTGAAAAAAAATAATAGACCTTTTGCACAGGCTATCTGAAAACACAACCTGGGCCTGGGCCCGGAAAGTGGCTTCGGGCCTCTAATCCCGCCATGTAACAAATTATTTTATAGATTTTGTTAACATTATTATCCATGGTGGCATGCGGATCCAACTGCCAAGATGGATCTAGTAACAATGTAGGTGTTGATCAAAGTCGTTAATCTTGTCCATAATCGTATATCATTCTTAGTAACTAGCAAGTTAAATAAATCAAGTTTTATATAATATATAAATATTATTTATTGTTAATTGTTTGAAATAGTAGATAAATAAATATACACCTGTATGTAGGAAAGAAAAATAATTAAATAAAAAAGAAAATCGGGTAACCCGAACGCCCAGGCCAGTGATTAGGTTCAAAATGTTCGTCTCGCAAAGTACAACCGAGCTGTATAATTAGTTTTTTATTTTATCTACATTTAGTACTCCGTAGATGTATCACAAATTTGATGTGACGAGAATTTTTTTTTGCATAATACATTTTCGAAGGAATTAAACACAGCCTTAGAAAAAAAAGCCCGGGATAACTCGCTGGTGCCCGGGGACCATCGCCCTTCCCACCCATCTCCCAGCATCGTGCTCGGACGCAACACTGGTAAAATTTTTTAATAATGTTACTATTACTTTATCGGATGAACAAATGACCAAAATAAAAGTTGTAGATCTTGAGGAGTTGTATAACTTTTATGTTCATGACTTTTTCAACTGAAATCATTTACTCTTTGAAAATATTGTTTCAAGTTGATATTGTTTGAAATTTAAATTTTGAATTGATAAAATAAAAGTCTCATGAAAAGATGGGCAAAATAAAAGTTGTAGATCTAAAAAAGTTATACAATTTTGAAGTTGACAACTTTTTCACTAGAGATCATTTACTACTCCAAAATTGTTGAAGTTCATAAAATTTCTAGGAAGAAAAAAAAAGAAAAAGGAAAATAAAAATAAAAAGAGATCACGATTTTCTATTTGGCCCATGATTTTCAGTTTGGCCCACGATTTTCTGTCCGTTGATCCACGATTGGATGGATGAGATCCGCGTAAAACTCAAACCCTAGCTTCCTATCCCCTCCGCCACCCCCACGCAGCCCAGCACCGCGAGCCGCCGCAAGCCCCGGGCGCGAGCGTGCCCCCAAGCACGCGACGGCGTCCTCCCGCCAGCCCCGCACCACGCCTCTCGCCGCACTCGCAGGCCTGCACCGCGCCCCTCGCCGCTCCCTCGCAGCCTCGCACAACGCCCGCTCCCTCGCAGCCCCCCCCGATGCTCGTCCCTCCGCGCGGCCTGGGCAGCCATGACGGCGGTGGTGCTCGGCGCTGCGGCGGCCGGTGCTCGGCGCGGCGGCTGCCGCCCTCCTCCCTCCCTCCCTCTCCCCCTCCTCCCCTAGGTCATCCCCATGTCCGTATCGAGCTCCCCCTCCACCGGCCCCAGCCGCGGCGATCCCGTTGGCCTAGGGTTTTGGCTCTCCGTCGCCGGCCATCCCCGGATCGCCCGGGACCCGGCGTGGGTGATGCACCGGCACGGCGGCCCCCTATCTCGCCCCTCCAGGACTGCAGCCAGGCAGGGCGGTGGCGCCACCAGATCCCGGCCGCCGGCGCACCTCGATGCGGCGTACCGCGGCTGACCCTCTCGCTGTCACCGCCTCGGGCTGGAGCCTGCCTGGTTTGCTCCACCTCTCTCTCTCTCTCTCTCTCCCAAAGCAGCAGCCCTTCCACGGGCTGCCGGTGGTGTCGGGCCCCTGTGCGACCCCCCATCCGTCTCATCTCTGTTGGTCCTATTGCAGTCTCCTCTATGTCTCTTCTGATCTGCACTAGAGCTTGATGGATTGATTCCATTCGTACAAGAAAAGGCACGTGCTCGTCCCTCCTCTCCATCCCCATCTCTCTATTTATTATTATGCAAGATGAACAGATCAATACATCTGTTCGTTTTCTTGCAAGGGGAACACATGTTTACCTTTGGTTTGCAGGATGTATTGTTGTCTGCGAAAACTGTTATTGTGCAAGGTTTATGCTTTTCTGCAGTTGTGTTATGTATATAGCCTCGGCATATGCCATTGTTGATGATGTGGTC
Source organism: Saccharum hybrid cultivar R570 (assembly GCA_038087645.1). NCBI lineage: Eukaryota > Viridiplantae > Streptophyta > Magnoliopsida > Poales > Poaceae > Saccharum > Saccharum hybrid cultivar. The sequence continues at coordinate 3,086,846 of JAQSUU010000254.1, read as the reverse complement.
AGGTTCATCCAGTAAATCCGAGCATATTTGTATGCCATTGCTGTTTTGCCTTTCATGTTGACCATATTTCAATGCCAATGATGCTGAAAATAGTTTTTCCCCTCTGAATGAATGATGGCATGTGAGAATATGCAGTTATAGTTATTGCTTTTTTATGATCTTTTCCCCTAACAAGCCGGAGGCACCCCCTGGTTTGAAGGCTCGATCTTTTATGATATTGTATTCCACCTTTATTTAGCTGAGGCATTTGTCATATGGGGTGACACTAATCATTACATATATGATCCTTTTGGGTTGTCTTAATGAACTGAGGCATTTTGGCATATGCAATGATGAGCTATTTTTCCTGCCAACAGTCCAATCTTCTCACTTATTTCCCTTGATGCAGCGATGCTCGTCTCCAGTAATATTCTGCATAGGCAGACTACTCTGGAGTTTTGCCATCTGCCAATTTTTTTCTTCTTGAGCCTGTGATGAAGATTCCATATCTATTGCTCAATAATATAATCTGATGTTTATTCGCTTGTGAGGTACTGGGCATGAGCTGCTACTTATAATTATGCAATTTCTGAGACTAACCCAGTTGTCAGCATGCCTTGAAGCTCCAAGTCGATGACTAGATGATGATTGGTATGTTTCTGAGGCCTCTAAAAAATCATGTCTTCATTCTACACATCTCTTTGTATGTGCCCCCAACTTGAGTTGTTGCAAAGGATGGTATTCTCAGTGCACGCCATTGTGCCTAACTACAGGAAATCAAATGATGCCATCTTTTTTACAAAGGAAAGTAGTAAGATTTTCTAGAGGAAGTAGTACGATTTTCTACTTCCTGATTGTAGTGGCCATCTGAGGCTTTTGGTTTTGCACATTTGAATTATTGATTTTTTTAGCTTCCAAAGTGCATGCTCTGTTTGTTTTCTCATGGAGTGTTTACACTGAGTGCAATATGTTCTTTACTTCTCTAGCATCTCACTCCACAAACTGATAAGGATCAGCCTCTCAGTCTACAAACTGATTGTAGTGGCCATCTCAGTCTACAAAGCTGATGATTAATTAGTTCTTATCTATTTATTTTCCCTGACAGCAAAAAATGGCGGGATTTTTTCCCCATAACAAAATGATATTGTTTTTCACCCTCTGTACATATATAAAAAGTTGAGCTTCACATCTATCGACTTCCCATTCCTTACAATCATTTGTGGCCTGGATATAGGGATTCTGAAGTTTCCAAAACTCTTTTCTAAATATTTTTAATACTTTTTTCCCAGTTCATCCAATGCCTACGGTGAGTCGACTGCAACCACGGACACGGCTTCCAGTGGCCTATTGCTCCTCACTGCCCTCTCCACCAGCATGGTCTGCTAACCAACAACTTAAACCTGGTACCATTTCTTTCTTGCACCTCTTGCTGCTTTGTCTTTGTTTACTTTCCAAATATATATTAGTACCACAACTGCTCCTTATTATTGTCTTAGTGGTTGCAGTTATACGCTTTTCAAGAAATTTAGGAGCACCTTGCCTATAGCTGTGCCTAGATTCGTGCATGCACAACATCCATCCCTGTTCCAAGATACTTTATTATCTACAGGGATTGGCTTTGATGGAGGCCACTCTGTTTATAAGTCGTTTGGTTCTGTATGCTTCCTGCTATCTACTCAATGCATTTTGCCTACATTGATTTTTAGCATACCTGTACGGCCAAGACAAAGAAAGAGTGAACTAACTTTGTGCTAGCTGTGTGTACCACCTCTACCAATCACTTCAGGGTCCTTTTGCATGCCTCCTGAGGTCTCTCATGTATCAAACCTAACATATTACCCATAACGGTCAACGCTAGCCTATATGACATCATGTTCATGCAATGACCTCCTATGGTCACTTACAATGTATCAGACTTTATACTCAAAACCTGATTATTGTATGTATAATTATGCTCTTCCACTGTCTTTCGTCTAAAAACTTTCCGCTGGGCGCGCAGGTGCGCGCCATTCCTACTAGTTGCAGTTATTTAGCAAGCAGTTCTGTGACGGCTAACTGAAATGTTTTAGGCGTCTTATGTCAATCCCTGTTTATTGCCTTCATAGCTACATTAATGTAGATAAGATACCATCTACCCTCAGAGTTTGTCAAATTCCTCCCTATCTTCTTTCCGTGTTCAGGAACTTGGGCGTTCTCCGGTTGCTGTGTAATAATGCTTATATTGGAAGGCATCATATTTCAGGTATGCGCAAGACACATTAAATGCTTTCTATGCTGCCATATGTTATGTTCTGACATTTTTCTTTGCTTTCGTCTTTACCCAGTGCCAAATCTCTGTTGGGTTCATTCTCAAAAGGAAAACAAGTGTATCTCAAGGTACCTTACAGTTTGCAGCCAACACTTGCCTGTAGTGTTTCAAACAGAGTAATCTGCAACCGATGCTTGCCTCGATCATGTACTAATGAGTAGAGTAATGGCCTGCTAAAATTTATGCCTGCAAATTCGTCTTTGTTTTGTCTGTACAAATTCATAAATTCTTTTTTTTGCTTTCCTCACTATGGTTCACGTGATTTATTATTGGTATAAGTATCTGTGCTTCATAGGCTAGAATCCTATGTCATACAGAGTATGTAGTTAATTCGTTTGCTAGGAATGGTCCACTGAATTACTAATGTGTTGCAGACATGTAGTTGTTGCAATGAAGTTTCATATTTTACTACTTCCTTACAGTACTCTGATTAGAATTATGAGGCACTGCTGCACCAGCAAAGTGTCTCCTTTAACTAATTTTTTCCCACCTTATGAATGTTACACCTACCTGTCCTTTGGTCCAAATCTACCTTATTTTTCAGAAAACAAAAGCAATGTAAAAACAGAAAACAAAAGCAAAAAAAAAAAATTCCAGCTTTGCCGACTGTAAGCTGGGCAAAAAAAACCAGGACAGAGTCTTTGGCGACTGCAATGGGAGGCAGTCGGCAAAGAGGTCAAACCTTTGCCGACTGCAACTCTGAAAGCAGTCGGCAAAGAACATTTCAAAAAAAAAATTTTCTTTCTTTGCCGACTGCCGAGCTGGCGGCCAGTCGGCAAACAGAGTCTTTGCCGACTGCAATGGGAGGCAGTCGGCAAAGAGGTCAAACCTTTGCCGACTGCAACTCCGAAAGCAGTCGGCAAAGAACATTTCAAAAAAAAATATTTTCTTTCTTTGCCGACTGCCGAGCTGGCGGCCAGTCGGCAAACAATTTTTGAAAAAAATTCTTTGCCGACTGCCGAGAAACCAGCAGTCGGCAAAGCCTGCCGTCAGGGCTGACGGCGCCACGTGGCTATGCCGACTGCTGGCGTGGCAGTCGGCAAAGGCTTTGCCGACTGTGTGCCATGTGGCAGTCGGCAAATCCGCCTTTGCCGACCCAGGCTTTGCCGACTGCCACATGGCTTTGCGGTCGGCAAAGGCTTTACCGACTGGGTTTATGCCTTTGCCGACCGGGGCAAGCAGTCGGCAAAGAGGCGTTTTCCTGTAGTGTACGTACAGATGAACGCAGACCCATCAGGTGAGCATGGAACTGTATCACTTATTTATGCATGCATGGAACTGTATCACGTACAGACTTGCGTGTGACTTGCTAGCTTCTAGTTTTCTTCTTCTCGAGTATGTGTGATCAAGGCATCAGGCCACCAGGTGAGCCTCATCCACACGCAACCCATTGACGCATGCATGGCCGTGTACGTGAAAGTGCAGATTGGCTGACAAGCTACCTGCTACCTCCTCCTTCCTCTAGCATGTGTGCACATACATGTACATACGCAATGTACGAGAATATATACAGGAGGAGCATCTACTGCTTCCAGCATTCTTCTTGTTTCCTAACAGCATAAATAAGTGATGTACGTATAAAAAAATAGTGTACAAAATCTCGTCAAACAAGATGGAACAAGTATAGAACTTTCTCAGCAGACTACCTAAATAGACTATCTATATCCCCAATTTAGGTAGTAGATTTGTTGGCTACCTAAATCCCTCTTCTCACTACCTACTTCTATTGGGACAAGGGTGGCTACCTATTTTTTTTTCTTCGTGTGTGTTTCTTCCCCACGCTGCTGTTCGCTCGCGTATCTGCAGCAGGGAGGCACCTCCGGTCGCCATGGGGAGGCACCTCCGTCCGCTGCAGGAGCCATGGTCCACTGTCGCCGGATGCGGCCGCTGGCCCCGCCGCGACCCTCCTCCTGTAGCTCACCGGCGCAACACTCCTCCAGCGCAGTGGGCAGGCCTCCTCTGGCGCGGCTCCCTGCTCCCCACCCAAATAGAGAAATAAGTAGTTTGATTTGGGTAGTATTCCAGAGATGCTCTTAGTCAACATGCATTAGAGTATTTAGGGCGCGTTTGGCTGTGCTCCGAGTGGCTCCGGCTTTGCGTGCGTGGCAACACGAAATGAGGGCAACACGAAATGAGCAATGAAAAAAAGGCTCCGGCTACTTCCCAGGACAACACGAAATGAGGAGGAGCTGCCGGAGCTAGGTTTTGGGGGCTCCGCCACAGTGGCGCTACAGTGGCAGAGCCGGAGCCGGCGGGCCAGAGCCCCGCCAAACAGGCCCTTATTAAATTAGTAACGACAATTTTAAGACCATCATAAATGCCCATCATGCATGCAATCGATTGTTGAATGGATGGGCGGTCATCAGTTTGAGAACAAGTGTGATAAACAATGAGGATGTTGGCTGGTTCCTCCAACAATGAGGTTGTTGAGCAATTATTTTAAGTTTGGCTTTCAATGCATACAGGTGCAGCAGTTAATAACACCCCTTTTGCAACCCAAATATGCGTTGCTAAAAGTCCATATATACGTTGGCAAGGTCTATACCAACACATCTAATATGTGTTGCCTAAAGTGGCGTTGTGCAACACTTATTTATGTGTTGGTAACCTGTACTAATAACCATTGCAAAGTTGCAACGCATAATGATGGGTTATGGCAATGCTTATATGTGTTTGTACAGACCATGGGGGAACAACCTCTATGGTTTGTTGTAATGTATAGATTTGGTCTGTTGCAACACTTATATGTGTTGTAATGAATGAACCATTCAGTCATTAATATCATATAATTATTTAATTTTTGAGACAAAAATAGAGATAATCCATGTACAATTTAATGAAAAATGCATGACCATCCAACATAGAAAATAAACACACTCAACCATATATATAGTATAAATAATTTGTTGCATTATAATGAGTACCATCCACATAATTTATACAAAGTACAAATTTCTACGTGAGCAAATATGAAACATATAAAGGGATCCCTCTTAGTATGCCAGCAGTCCTCCTTTCTCCTTCCTTTAGTTTAGTCTGCGTTCCACTGATGTGATCATATATTTATCTTCTTGATCTACATATGAAAGTTGAATTAATTAATATGACACTTATGAGAACTAAAATCATATTGGGTTATAGACGATGACGACAACAACATAGCCTTTTGTCCCAAGCAAGTTGGGGTAGGCTAGAGATGAAACCCAAAAGAGACGAGAAACATGGAGACACATAAAAGGGCACAAGACAGATAGAGGTCACACGGTTCAGGCACGTTGATTGTCAGTCTCCAAGCGCTCATGTCCATAGCTAAATCTTTGGCGATATTCCACTCCTTAAGGTCTCTCTTAACGGACTCGTCCCAAGTCAGTTTAGGTCGACCTCTATCGCTCTTTACATTATCGGCCTACTTTAAAACCCCACTACGCACCGGTGCCTCAGGAGGCCTCCATTGGATATGTCCAAACCATCTCAACCGATGTTGAATCAATTTCTCCTCAATTGGTGCCACCCCAACCCTATCCCGAATATCGTCGTTCTGGACTCTATCCCTCCTTGTGTGCCCACAAAACCAACACAACGAACATACGCATCTCTACTACACTGTAATTGCTGAATATGTCGCCTTTTTGTAGGCCAACACTCAGCACCGTAACATCGTCGGGCGAATCGTCATCCTATAAAACTTACCTTTCAGCTTCTGAGGCACCCTTTTGTCATAGGGGACGCCAGAAGCTTAACGCCATTTCAACCAACCAGCTAAAATTCTATGCCTGACTCATCAGTGTCGCCATCCTTTTGTAGCATCAATCCTAAATACCGAAAAGTATCCTTCTTGGCCACCACTTGCCATCGAGGCTAACGTCTCTCTCATGCCTAGTCCTACTAAGTCTGAACCCTTTCGAGTCTAACGTGTGCCTCCATAGTTCTAACTTCCTACCATACAAAATTTGAAGGCCATGCAACAGTAACTCCTCCGTCTACGTCTCCAAGAACCTTATAGCCCTTGTATTGTCATATCAATGGTTCATCATCTACCATTGCAAAACTAACAGAAACCATCCAAAATTCTTTGCCTAGCTGAACACCGTCAAGTTTCAGTGTTGGATCACAACTTACTATTGTACCCATTGCAATAGACTTATTTTGATTTTTCCAGCTCTATAAGCATACTTTGGTGCCAACCTAGTTCACATATATAAGCATGTAAAAAAATAAGCACATAATAGATCACACTACTTCCAGAAACTAAATAATCATACTGTCATTGAATTGCCAGTTGACCAATTTGTTGCACCACGATGATGCTTCTACAAAAGTATAAATGGGGATTCTTAGACTCCGGCTATAAGAACAATTAAGTAAAGGATAATATGAAGTTTTAAGAGATGTGTCTTGTACACTAGCAGGTACCGTTGCCCCGGTCCTTGTTGAGATCTTATTCTGCAGGAAACAAGTCAAAACAGATAACTTAGTAAGTTGTCAATAGTCGAAATTGTTTAGCATTGTATACAGTGTCATTCAGTATTATACTGCCTTTGTTCATGAAAGAAACACATGTGAGGAAAGTCGAAAAGTAGTGGCAATAATGGTACCCAGTAAAAGGAACATAACATATTGCTTTGCATCCATGTGTTCAGTTTGGTGTGCAAACCTTATCTTTAGTACAATTATATTTGTACTGTGTCAGCAAATCCACGTGCTCCACATAATCATCTTGCTCTGTCTGTAGTGAATAAGAATGAATTATTATTTTCTTTCACTAACAAAATGGAATCAAAACTGAGATTAATCACTAAAAAATAATTGTCCTTACCTGTTTCTTTGAGCTAACATATATTTTTCTCTGCATCATAACATTCTGCCTCTGCAAGGCGCAAGGCACAGGTCACAGTTAAATGACAGCATAAAATTCTAGTTGAAGTGACAACCATTACTAGCTTTCTAGTGCCAACCATAGTAAAAAGCTCTCATCTATATTATTGTGCGTACCTTCTCGACACTAAGGTATTTGTAATGTGGCTGCAGATCATCATCCTCCACATTGTCACCTTGCTCATTCTGCAGTGAACTAAAACAAATAAATATTTGATATAAATCTGATATGAAAAATCCAATTAATTGCACCATTGTATCATTCAGTTGTCCATCCATGCTGGAATCTTGACTTTGAGGGTCACTATATACTCGCTGTTGATAGACAAAAGACTATAAATTAGAACCAGCTATTAAAAAAATAAATTTGCCCTAGATTGTTGTTTTGTCAATATTTCAAAGAGGTACGTACTTTTTGTTTCGTATTTGGCACATCAGCACAATAGCCATCTTTTGGTGCATAGATAGGGTCATCTAAACATCCCTATGTCAAGGAATCAGAAGTTTAGTGTGGGAAATGCTTAGAATCAAATTTTTTAAAAGTTTACATGTTGGATATGTTTTTGTTCCATGGTACTTGCTTCTGTTGCAGCTGTAGTATAGTCGCATCTTGATTCTGGACACGCCGCCCAAGCTTCTCCAGTTCAATTCTCAAAGATACATCTTCACTTGATGTTTCATCTAGTGAAGTAAAATTTACATTCTTAAGGCGTTTTGAAGTAGATACATCAAACACTTGATTAGGATTTGGAACTAGTCCCAAGCCATGCACATGGCCAACCTTTTCTTCTCCTAATATTTTACCAAGTGTATCTCCTTTCCATGCAACCTTTCCTTGACTGGTCTCCGCTAAACCTAGCTACTGCACTATAAGTTCCTTCCAATCCCCCTATGCATAGCACCAATATGAATTAAAATGAATTAACATGAAAAATTAGTGATGCAAGCAATCAAAGATGAAGCATTCACAAATAATGTACCACATGTGCATTTGTGTTCTTCTCACTTCTAGCTAGTCTGGTGTGTATGGATATACAAAACAACACTGGGAGGGTATTTCTTTTCAGGATCTTTTTCCCTCTGTGAACATGCAAATAGATATAAAGAACTTAATAATCACTACCATATAGATGCAGCAAGAGTACACAGTTTGAGTCGTAAAAAAACTTACCAACTCCTCTCTGTTTCAAGCAAAACTCTTTGTTCCAGCTGTATGTGTTGATTTCTTCTTTGTACAATTTACTCTGTTTTTCTTACTTATATCCTATCATATAATGATGAGATAGAGAAAAGCATTTAAGTTATATGAATGTTTAAAAAATCTACTGGGCATGGAAAACACATAAATATAAATCCAACAATATCCATGTACCAATGTTTTTTGTGTCATCCAATTATCAACAAGCACAATCCAATGATCAGCAGTTATACCGTTAGGAACATTACTCTGGTTAGCTTTAGTGCTCTTATGCTCATCGAAATATATTGATTTTAGATTAGACTTGTGCTGCCTCCATCTCTCTCCAATGGTTCAAAGTATCCATTTTTACATGCGATAAGGGTACATGAATCTCATCTGTATATACCAATAACAAACGACAAGCAAAAAAGGAAGTATCAAAAGTTACTAACAAGGTTATATGATGTCTAGCTGAACTATGTACCTTCACTTGCTTAAGTATATCCTTCTTTTTTTGTTCATCAGTGTTTTTTCTTTGTTTCCTATTAGAAGCCTCCAATCCTTCAATCCTTGTAGCTCAAGCTACACAAGCAACCATTCCTAGCCACCATGCCAAGAAATTTTCCTAGAAATCCAGCCTCTACTCCAACTGGTTGATCGAACTCATTGCATCTAACCACGATTCTATGACCTTTTGGAAGGTTCCAAATATCTTTCAATTTTGTCTTTCCACGCTTTACTCTGTCCTCAGTTTCATCTATTCAATGTTACATTGCACAAAATATTTAATGATAAACACTTTCTAACACATTCTGTTAGTAATGAAAAAATTAAAGTAGGTTAGTAAGTACCGTGGAAATTAACCTCAATACCACCATCACTATCAATCTGATCTCCTCTAGCACTTGAATGAAGTTCGTATTTTGCCCATGGCTCTCTTGCCCAATATGCTCTTCTGACATATATTCATCATGGCTCTGAATTATCTGTTTTCTTCTACCCCTTGCCATAGCCACTGCACAACATGAATTAGAGTAGAACATTACTAATATTAGTGATGCCAATAAGAGATGATGGTGTCTCACAGCTTGTTCCAATTGGAGCACTAGCCACTGCACTTGTGCTAATGCCCCACCTAATTAGCAGAGACTGGTATAGCTATTTATTGGTTGGTCCTTTTTTTTAATCAAGGGTGTTCATGATTGTTCTGTGTTGCAGATTGCTTGATGAGACAATAAGCGTTGCCTTTACATAGAAATGATTCAGCAGTGATAAATGGAAAATGATTAAAATGTGCCTCAATGTGAGTAATTAATGTAAGGAAATGTTAGATCTTATTATTTTATGAAGTGCTATTATACTTTGGAGCTTGATTTCAGACAAGCATGCGCCAAACAAGATATCATCAACTTATTTCAAACACGAAAAGATCCATTGGTCAGTTTGGCGCAAAGGCTGGGCAATGCACTGATCATCTTCAGATGGACGCATCTCACATGCGGGCTGATCTGACATAGAGAGATGCGCCGCAATGCCGCGCTTGGTTTCTAGTAGAATTCTAAAAATTCAGGAATCGTTGAGCCACGCATGGAATTGACCAGCTGCGCACGCTGCGGTGGCGTGAACTACTCGTCGCGAGCGGCGAAGAAGCGGAAGTAGGCAGAAGGCAGGAGAGTGCTACGAACCTACGGCCAAGAAGTGAGCTCAGATCATCGCCGCGCTGCACGGAAGAAGTGATCAATCCAACGCTGTTCTCTTGAGGTGGCAACAGGGACCAGCAACGGTGACCTCTGGAGGCGGCAGCAGGGACCGGCGAGGGTGCGGGGGCACGTGATCGTTGTCCTGAGGTGGCGCGGTGCAGCCACTGGTGCTGGTGTGGGGACGCAGCGCCGCTGCTGCGCCGGTGGTGGTGTAGTGGTTTGCAGCAGGGAGATGAGAGGTATGGAGTTGTGCTTGTGCGATGCAAAAGAATAATAGAAAAGGAACCACGATTCAGCTGGGATAACTGATGAGATCCACAATCAAGGGGCGGTTCCCACGCTGTTTTCATGCAGTCCTCTCTAGCTAGTCTCTATGAAGGGTGGGCCCACTATTAGGCTTCTCAACAATTAGCGTGAGTAGTAGCAAAAAGCAGATTAGCTGTGCGGGAGAAAAAAAGGTACGAAATAAAAAATGGAGGGAAACAATGGTAGGAGCAAAACATAACCAAAAAATTTACTAACTTGATTATGAGGGAAAGAATGGCGGGAGCCATAAAAGGCAAAACAAAAAACTTGTGATTATGCTGAATTTATATTATTAGTTTCATGTTAGCGCTTAAATTCGATAGCTTTTTTTGAGGGGAAAATCCGATAGCTAATAAAGTAAACACATCTGAAAATTACCCATGCATTTAATCGGGCCTAACAAATTACATTACATTAAACTGGTACTTTCTATCAAGCAAATCGAATCTAAATTAAAATATGGTAAATAGTGCTATATCCAAATTAAATGTGTATTTGGGACTATAAACAAATTCAAATAAAAAGGTTGTCAACTACAAAGTTTTATAACTTTTCAAGATTTACAACTTTTGTTTTGGTCAAACCTCCATTCGAGGTCATATGAAAAATTTGAATTTCAAATGTGAGAAAATTCGGCCATAACTTTTCTTTGATAAATTATTTTAAATGGAAAGTTCGTCAACTACAAAGTTGGATAACTTTTCGAGATCTACAACATCTATTTTAGTCATTTCTTCATCCGTGGTTATTTAAAAAACTTGAATTTGAAATATAAGAATTTAAATGTAATCGTCGTTGGACAGATGATTTCAAACGAAAAAGCTGTCAACTACAATGTTGCAGAACTTTTCGACAGCTACAACTTTTGTTTTGGTTGCTTGTCCATCCGACATCCTTATATACCTACACACTCACTTATGACTATAGAGCATATGGATTTCTTTGGTATTGGCTTCTATTAAATCTGATGAAACAAATAACAAGCATCAAAACAACTTTAAATAAAAAAGGTTATGAACTATAATGTTTTATAACTTTTCGAGTCTACAACTTTTATCTTGGTTGTTTCTTGACCTAAGATCATTATATACCACTACACACTCACTTATGACTTTAGAGCATATGGAGTCCTTTGGTATTAACTCTATAAATTCTTATGATACATAATTAGATATCCAAGCAACCTCAAATCAAAAAAGTTTAAACTACAAAGTTGTAGACCTCAAAAAGTACTATAACTTTGGTATAAAGTTCGTCTTCATCGGACATGAAAGTTACGACGTATTTCATGTAGCCTATCACAAGGTTACGAAATGTGATAAAAAATCAATGTCCTACATATCCTAACAAAGGCATTTTTTATTTAGAAATCGCACCTAAGCTGTGGCGCACCTGTAGCCATTTGATTTCAGTCTTATACTTTTTTGTTTTTTAGAAATCAAATCTTGAAAGGTGTTTTTTTAAAATCGCACCTAAGTTGTGGCGCACCTGTAGCCATTTCCATAAGAAAGTTGTTTTTTGGTTTTTAGAAATCAAATCTTGAAAGGCGTGTTTTGTTGTTTTTTAGAAATTGCACCTAAGCTGTGGTGCACCAGTAGCCATTTGATTTCAGTCTTATACTTTTTTGTTTTTTAGTAATCAAACCTTGACCGGCGTTTTTTTTTGTTTTTTAGAAATCACATCTAAGCTGTGGCGCACCTGTAGCCATTTCCATTTGAAAGCTGCTTGTTTTTGTTTTTTAGAAATCAAATCTTGAAAGGCGTTTTAAAGAAAATATACTGAAGTCAAATTTTCCTATTTTTTTAAGAAAAAACAAACCAAGATACCTACATATTCTCTGAACTAGTTAGAAAACTCTTTATTCTGTATATTCTCAATTTGTGATTAGGGTGCTGAGTGCGTACAAGATAGGAGCGAGGGGCTATAAGTTGTGGATCCGGCTCTTTCCAATTAATTTGTGAGGCAAACAAACGCAAGTGGCTATTAGCTGGACTGGTTGCCGGGGAATGATGTGCCTCCTGTTGCGTTGTGGAGTTTGGGATTTTTTTGTCATTCTTTAATGATTAAAGAGCAGCAATAATAATTAAAGATTAAAAAGAGCAGCAGCAACCTGCGCCTGATCAAACCAGCACCTGCGCATCCGGATCTGCTTCCAACGATCAAGCGTTGCCACGTATCCATTGAGAGGGGTTTCTCTTGTAGTGATGTTCGAACAAACCGGCCCACAAAATACATTTCTGTTGACGAGACTGTCGCATCTGGTTTTCCGAAGAATATCAAGCGCTAACTATATGTGTGCCTAGGATGTCCACATGACACATATAGAGACAAATATGGAGAATATCATGAACAATGCTTTATTATATATCGAACATAGTTACATCAAAAATTACAACTATTACAAAGCGTAGCGAAAACTATTCCATATCTTCTCTTCGGGACTCCATACTCCATAGGGATGGTTGACTGGGGGAAACACTCGCCTAATACTTATAGAAACCTTCAGAAAACTCTTCACTGGAATCACCATCTGGTACCCATCCGAGATTTTTATTGGTGACAACAAGCGTCAGCTCACCATGCTCAGCAAGTATACCATGAGGTTATGCAAGGCTCGAGAAGGCTTGACTCGGTTGTACTGCGGTAAGCATTTTTAGTTGGTCATATTTTATTTATTATGCCTATGTTTCTAAGTTATGCTTAAGGCTCTCATGTGATTATAATTAGTTATCACCATCAAGATTTATCATATCCCAAACCATCCATAGAACCATCTATCTCGAAAAGGATCCAGGCCGCTCGTGTCCGTGAGCACGGCTAATATATCAGTTTGATCAAACTCTGCAGAGTATGTACACTTTCACCTTGAGTCATGATTCCCATGTGCCGGGGTTTGCAAAGCCCACAATACCTCTTCCTAGGAGGCGTGGCAGGGTCTCATCACTAATTACCCTAACAAGTTAGTAGCCGCGAGGTTTCAGCGTCTAGGCGAATGGAGCCCCCCCTTCAAGAGTGGCACACCATGACCGCAGCCCAGTACTCACCTTGACAGACAAGAAGCTGTTCTGCAACCTAGTCCCCCCTCTTGCGCCGAAAACTTTCGGTAACTACTAACAAGCTAGAGAAAACTAGCTATACGACTAAGATCGTGCCCACTTTGATTCTCAAGGCTGTACGGATGTCCTGGGTTACCGCTTTAAGATTCAGTCCTTACGGAGGGCAGACTAGAGCACCCAACAAGGCCTAATGCTCTAGCCCCCTTCTGTCTATGCTGCCAGAAGCATCATTTTAACCATTGATTCCATAAGTCATTAATCAACATTAACATTATAAAATTTGGTGATCGCAAGCTAAGCAAAACTACCCATATGCATGAACCCAGGGTAAGCAAGGAGAAAGTACTAGATAAAGCCCTTAGCATCATATTAGACACATGCATATGAAAGTGATTATAAGATTATCAGGTAGCAAGGAAACTCATGTTACACTTGCCTCCAATTATTCGCTCCAACTTTCCATCTTTTCCTTCCAAACCATCCTCGCATAGTTCCTTCTATCGTTAGCAGTCAACTGGCACAAGCACCTGAAAATGGCCCTAAATACAATACACCAAGCATTACAAAAATAAGATATATAGGTTCCTATCGTATGGGTCTATTCGCGAGAGCGCAAAAACAGCCTCAAACGGAGCTCTTGGTTAAAAAGATACAAGAGTTTGTAGGCTTAAATTATAGAATTACCATTTTAAATAAACAAAACAATTTAGAAATAAATTTAAGTCGTAAAAAGTAAATTATGATGGAATTTCAAGGATAATCAATAAGGATGGCAATGATGTAGAAGAATAAAGGGGACATGGATAAGATTGCTAAACCGGTATTCGTAGAAATATATATATATATATATATATATATATATATATATATATATATATATATATATATATATATATATATATATATATATATATATATATACACACGGCAGCGCTATTCTACACCGCAAGTCAAAACTGAGTAGAAAAAATACTGAGTACTACTGAACAACGTTCAGTATCACTCAGTACTACACCCAGCACCACGAAAATACTGAACAATACTGAAACGTGAGTACTGAACAATACTGAATTTTGTTCAGTATAACAGCTTGGTGTAGAATAGTATTCTACACCTAGGATGTAGAATAGCGCGTGTATATATATATATATATATATATATATATATATATATATATATATATATATATATATATATATATATATATATATATATATACTTGCATATGGAAAAAGTTTTGTACAGGATCAGAGCCTGCATGCAAACGTAAGCACATGCACAAGGATAAGAACAGACGTTCTGCACGTTTCCTCGGCCCATATGAATGCCATCGACTGGATCATTAGTTAATGCGAGATTGATCACATGACTGATAAATTAGATGAAATTAAAACAGGAACAAATGCTAGCAAAAGGATGCTTTTCACCAACACTTAATGATTCACGATCAAGAGACAGGCATACTGAATATTTTAAGGAGAAGTTCCGATATATATGTATATAGGCATGACTTGGACATGTACTAAACTTGCACGGAAGCATGCATGCTGGTCTTGGTTTTGTGAAGCTAATCATGAATGGACGTCATGGATAGCATGGGATTTCTTAGGAAATCTGGTGGACGGAGATTTTGTGCAAGATGAACATATGTAGCTTGCCCAATTAAAGAGCGATGGACATGGAAACAAGTGCCGAACAGATGGACGATGATGTGAGGATGCATCTCACCTTGATGATGGCTGACGCCCGTGAATTGATGGAGGGTAAAACACGCCAAAACAGCATGTCAACGAGCTAGGCGATCCTGCAAACTGACGACGATTGGTAACGCGGTTCCCAGGAGACACTGTGAAGAAGATGAAAAGCAACAGTAGGAGCAGCCAGCTGAGGACAAAGCATCTCACCAGCATGGCCGATTGCGCGTGGCGATGAAGAAAAGCAGCCGAGAAGAATTGCCACGAGGATGCAGATCCGTTGAAATATGAACAGCAGTGAGGCCGGAACCGGATATGGAAATTGGAAACGACGGGGCTCCTGCACCCTGCAGATTGGGGCAGCGAGAGTGTCCATGCTAGCTAGGAGATGGTGAGTTGAGTTTGGAGGCAGTCCTGAGACTGGTGACGATGGAATTAGCTAGCAGGCAGGCTCTATATATAGGTGCAGCGGGGAAGCCAAATGAGTTACGGGAGGAGATCAGCAGGAGTTGGTGGAGTTCATATTAATGCCACCGACTGACGGTTTCTTCCTTTGGTGGAGGTAACTGAAGGAGGAGCCGGTATTTGATTGGTTTTGCTTGTCAAGTACCTGTTGGGCTAATCCAGCTTGTGCACTGGTGTGGTGACTCAGCGGATGAAGCCAGTCAGCAGGGCGAGCGGGAACGCCAGGAGTTTGAATTCAGGACGCGGTGACCGCGCCCACGACACGCAGTAGTGACAGCAGTTGCATCTTGTGTGTCTTGTATCCATGTTTAGTCGGTTTTTCTTTCAGGGTGTGTGCTTTGTAATGGCTGGAGTATAAAGCCAGGGTGTAGCACTAGTTGTTGGGAGTTGAGTCCAATTGTAATCATGCAGTGTGCACAAAACTATTGAGAGTGAAAAAGGGCACTGTCTCCCTGTGGACAGTTGCCATTCGTCGTGCTCTCTGTGTCCCTGAGTGTTCATCGTGTTCATCCTGTGATTGATCTCGTATGTTCGTGCGTTTAGCCACGTAAATCACTCCGTGATTCTGATCCTATTCCTACATTGTGGTATCGGAGCCGTAATCACGCAGTCCACCCAGTGTGTGTCCACCGGAGATGAGCGAGACAGCTCGGAGCGGCGGCGGCGGAACTGGCGGCGCAGGAGATGGGGGGAGGGTGGTGTACCCGCTTCTCACGGCGTCCAACTACATCAGTTGGAGCATCCGAGTGCAGGCTATCATGGAGGACCAGGGGGTGTGGGAGGTTGTCGAGCCGCCTGCGGGAATGACGGCGACGGCGAGGACTGCGGCGGAAGTGGAGAAAGCAACCGCCAAGGATAAGAAGGCGCGGGCGCACCTTCTGCAGTGCTTACCTGACGACCTACTGATGCAAGTGGCGAGCAAGAAGACGGGCAAGGAGGTCTGGGAGTGCCTGAAGGCGAGGTTTGTGGGCGCCGAGCGAGTTCGCGACGCGCGCCTGCAGACTCTCATGGCGGAGTTTGACGGGATGACGATGAAGGAGGACGAGTCCCTGGATCAGTATGCTGGAAAGCTGACGGGCATGTCGGTGAAGTACAGCAATCTGGGAGGTACATTGGACAACGCCGCGATGGTCAAGAAACTGTTTGACACGGTACCTGAACGCTTCCTCGGCGTGGTGGCCGGAGTCGAGCAGTTTTACGATCTGAAGACCTTGCCGTTCGAGGATGCCATCGGGCGGTTGAAGGCGTTTGAGGAGCGGATGCAGCGAGGAGCAGGTGGATCCAGCTCGAAGCACGGTTCCAGATCCGACAGTGGCAGTTCCCAACTGCTACTCACTCAGGCGGAGTGGGAAGCACGGCAGCGGAGATCTGGCGGCGATGGCTCGGGGAGAGGGAGATCGCCAGATAGTGGAGGCCGTGGTCGGGGGAGAGGCCGGGGGCGCGGACGTGGCCGAGGCGGGCGCAGTGATGCACAAGGCGCGGCAAGGAAGGACAAGGGGCACATCCAGTGCTTCAATTGCAAGAGTTATGGACACTACGCCAATCGGTGTCCAGAGGAGAAGAGAGGTGGCGGCAGCAGAGATGAAGCTCATCATGCAAGAGCTGAGAAGATCGAGCCGGCGCTGATGCTCGCGGTCACGGAGGTGCCGGAACCGCTCGAGCTAACATCAAGACTGAATCGTCAGTCAGGAGAGCGGCAAGCTCTGAACCTGACAGAAGGACGCGTGTTCCCCGAGCTACACCTCACCAGCGGTGGTATGAACTCTGGTAATGTCTGGTATTTAGACAATGGTGCTAGTAATCATATGACTGGGGATAAGGAAAAGTTTAATGAACTTGATCTGAACATAACTGGCAAAGTTAGATTTGGGGATGGGTCAGCTGTGTCTATTGTCGGAAAAGGTTCAGTTTTGTTTCAGAGTAGAAACAGCTCTGATCAGTGGTTAATTCATGATGTGTACTACATTCCACAGTTGAAAACCAATCTGTTAAGCTTGGGTCAGCTCACTGAAACTGGTTATAGAATTAACCTTGATGATGATTGGTTAGAGGTGATAGACAAGGTGTCTGACAGATTAATGATGAAAGTTGACAGATCTGCAAACAGACTGTATAAAATTGAGTTGAAATTGGCAAAACCTGTGTGTCTGATGGGTAGCCTAGATGATCCAGCTTGGATGTGGCATGCAAGGCTGGGACATGTTAATTTCAGGGCAATGAAGTTACTTGTGGAGAAGGGGATGGCTGCTGGGGTGCCAATGATCACACATCCAGATCAGGTGTGTCATGGGTGTTTGGCTGGTAAGCAGACCAGGGTACCTTTTCCCATTGCTACAAGTTTCAGAGCACAGAAACTTTTACAGGTGGTATATGTAGATCTTTGTGGACCCATTACTCCTGCAACACCAGGTGGCAACAAGTATTTTATGCTCCTGGTTGATGACTACAGTAGGTGGATGCAGGTATACATGCTCAAGAGTAAAGACCAAGCTTGTGAAGCTTTTGTCAAATTCAAGGCTGAGACAGAAAACCAAACTGGTGAGAGGATCAAAGTCTTGAGATCAGACAGGGGTGGTGAATTCATGTCAGGTGTTTTTGCAAGTGTATGTGAGAATGCTGGAATAAAGAGGCAATTGACAGCTCCTTACACACCTCAGCAGAATGGTGTTGTGGAAAGGAGAAATAGAACAGTGGTAGAGATGGCTAGATCAATGTTGAAGGGAATGAATGTTCCTAGTATTTTTTGGGGTGAAGCAGTGAGACATGCAGTCTACCTGTTGAATAGGCTACCATCAAAGCCAATGGGTGAGCAAACCCCTTTTGAGGCTTGGAATGATATGAAACCTCATTTGGGACATCTCAAGGTTTTTGGGTGTTTAGCTCATGTCAAGAATCCAGTGCCTCATCCAAAGAAAATGGACGACAGAAGCAAGAAGATGGTCTACTTGGGAGTAGCAGAAGGAAGCAAGGCTCATAGGTTATATGATCCTGACTCGAAAAGAGTTACAGTTAGCAGAGATGTGGTTTTTGAAGAAGCAAAAGGATGGATGTGGAATGGTGATGAGAAGAGTGATCATGTGGAATTTCAGATTGAAAATGAATTTGTGGAAAACACAAATGGCTGGGAGACAGCTGAAAATATAGAAAACAATCCACAGGTGACACAACCAGAGAATGGGGGAGAAGACAATCTGCCATATGGTCAATAGTCACCAGGACAAATGTCAGGCAATGACATGGTGAACAATGATCCTATGCAAGAAGATTCAGAACCACAGAGTGATGCACACTCAAATCAAGAAATTGTAGTTGATGATCTCTCAGATGAAGAGCCACAACATTTCAGGAGTCTGAATGAAATCTACCAAGACAATGTTGAGGTAGTGCTAGCAGATTCAGAAGGGGAAGCCATGCTTGCAGAAGCAAATGAGCCAAGCAAGTATGTTGATGCAGCAGCAGATCCTGAGTGGGTTAAGGCAATGAATAGCGAACTTCAGTCAATTCAGAAGAATAGGACCTGGGAACTTGCAGATTTGCCTGCTGGTCATAAAGCCATTGGACTTAAATGGATTTACAAACTGAAAAGAAATGCAGAGGGAGAGATTGTCAAACACAAAGCTAGACTTGTGGCAAAGGGCTATGTGCAAGAACAAGGAATTGATTATGAGGAGGTGTTTGCACCTGTTGCCAGACTTGACACAGTGAAGATCATTTTGGCACTTGCTGCAAATAGGGGATGGAAAGTGCATCACTTGGATGTAAAAACAGCATTTCTAAATGGTGAATTAGAAGAGGAAGTTTATGTAGCTCAGCCAGAAGGATTTGCTGTAAAGGGGAAAGAACACTGTGTTCTGAAGCTTAGTAAGGCCCTGTATGGGCTCAAGCAAGCCCCAAGGGCTTGGAATGTCAAGCTGGATAAAAGCTTGAGGAAGCTAGGGTTTGAGAAGTGTCCTAGTGAGTCAGCAGTTTACAAGAAAAAAGCAGGTGAAGCTTGTGTCATAGTGGGTGTCTATGTGGATGACTTGCTGATCACAGGAAATAAATCAAGTGAAGTTGAAAAGTTCAAGCAACAGATGGCAGCAGAGTTTGAGATGAGTGATCTAGGACTGCTGTCCTACTATCTGGGAATAGAGGTAGAACAGCATGATGATTTTATCACCTTGAAACAGGCAGGGTATGCCAAGAAAGTGCTAGCTAAATTTGGGATGGGAGAATGCAATCCTACAAAGGTTCCCATGGACCCAGGAGCAAGGCTGCATGAAGATAAGAGTGGACAGAAGATTGAAGCCACAGAATACAGGAGTATTGTTGGTTGTCTGAGGTACCTACTGCACACAAGGCCTGATCTTGCTTTCAGTGTTGGAATTGCAAGCAGGTTTATGGAGAAACCTACTGTCATGCATCTAAAGGCAGTGAAGCAAATACTTAGGTATGTGCAGGGAAGTTTGAACCATGGGCTTGTGTATGGAAAGGGAGGGAATCCTGAGGTACTGAATGGCTACTCAGATAGTGATCATGCAGCAGATATAGTGGGAAGAAGGAGCACTGCAGGGATGGCATTTTATCTCAATGGTTGCTTGATAACTTGGAATTCACAGAAGCAGAAAACAGTAGCTTTATCCTCATGTGAGGCAGAGTTTATAGCTGCTACTGTGACAGCAATGCAAGCACTCTGGCTTAGGAGTTTGCTGTCAGATTTGACTTCAACACCAAGGAAGGCAGTGACATTGTTTGTGGACAATAACTCAGCCATTGCTTTGATGAAGAACCCAGTGTTTCATGGGCGCAGCAAGCACATTGATACTAAGTATCATTTCATCAGAGAATGTGTCGAGAGAGGCCAGATTGTGGTGAAGAGGGTATGCACAAATGAACAGAAGGCAGACTTGCTGACAAAACCGTTGGCTGCTGGAAAACTTGAGTTGATGAAGCACCTGATTGGTGTTCGAGATGTAAGTACACAACAGGCTTAGGGGGGAGTATGTTGGGCTAATCCAGCTTGTGCACTGGTGTGGTGACTCAGCGGATGAAGCCAGTCAGCAGGGCGAGCGGGAACGCCAGGAGTTTGAATTCAGGACGTGGTGACCGCGCCCACGACACGCAGTAGTGACAGCAGTTGCATCTTGTGTGTCTTGTATCCATGTTTAGTCGGTTTTTCTTTCAGGGTGTGTGCTTTGTAATGGCTGGAGTATAAAGCCAGGGTGTAGCACTAGTTGTTGGGAGTTGAGTCCAATTGTAATCGTGCAGTGTGCACAAAACTATTGAGAGTGAAAAAGGGCACTGTCTCCCTGTGGACAGTTGCCATTCGTCGTGCTCTCTGTGTCCCTGAGTGTTCATCGTGTTCATCCTGTGATTGATCTCGTATGTTCGTGCGTTTAGCCACGTAAATCACTCCGTGATTCTGATCCTATTCCTACAGTACCTTCTTTGCGCACTTGCATGAACTCAAGGGCGGTTGTTAGTAAATGGTAATGACGGCTTAGGGAGGAGAATGGACAACATCTGAACGAACAAAGGTGCAGGTGTGTGCGCTCCTGGTTTTGTTGATCTTACGTGCAAGGAGAAGTGGCCATATGGAAACACAAAGGAATAAGAGCAATATATCCAGCAATAACCACCAATGGAAGAGACAAATTAGAATTAATTTAGATGATGGCTAACTGACGTGGACTTGTACACAACTCAGAACCCATGAATGAAATGAGAGAGGTTAGCTGCTGCTGGTTATGGCGTGCTGGTGGCCGGCGGTGAGCAGACACACTTCGGCGAGCAACTAGTATAGCAGGGCCTAAGCGTGTGCAAAACAGAAGGAAGGTAGCCTAAAGGAGTTTCTCACCAAAGCGCAGAGAAGAAACCGGCGTCGAGGCAGAAGCGCAGCCACGGCGACGGAGGTTCGATGATGATGATGATGGTACCGACAAAGTCCAAGGGACGGCAGTAGCTTCAGTCCCAGCAATCGGCCGTGGCCGTCAAGATTAGACCAACGGCAAGGAACACTAAATCAGAGCCACGGCAGCAACTGAATTTTAGATAGACAGATACGCTAGGGTGAAAACCTCACCGAAACAGCAACCGGCCGTCGTCACCGGGTACGGAGAGATGGCGAGGTCGACGGCACACACTACTTGATAGCATGCAGACTTGCAAAGTGAGAGGAGAGGAGCAGAAAGGTTTGCGAAAGAGATATCTGAGGGGATTTCTGATCACAAGGAAAAGGCTGAGGAACCTTTTATAGAGGTGGGGAGGGAGTTGAGCGTCACTACGTCAGAAAGGAATTAACCATGGATGACGGTGGAGCACACGTTAATGCATGCCACTGAGTATCGGTTTCTTCTCCTGATGGTGTAAATTGATGGAGAGTACAGTGGGCAATAAATCATTGCTTAGTAGTGGTGGCGTCACTTCTTCTTGGGTGTGCACTTGTATTATTTTGTGCTGGACTCAGGGAGTTAATTTGGAGCTGGGTGGAATCCATGATAGAAAGAGGTAAGTTGCAATAAAGACTGGACTACTAGACGTCTTCTCAACTTGCTGATTATTGATCAGAATTTATCTAAAAAGAAGTGACGCTAGATGAATTGGAGTTGGGATGCTCACGTGATGAAAGTTGGTGGCTCTTGCATGCTTGAGAATAAATGACGTGCAAAGGTGTAAGGCCAAGAGGAAAGAAAGAATGATAAACAAAAGGAAAAAGGTACCAAACGGTTGTAGAGAAAAAGAACGGAAGGATATTGTATGCGCACGTTAGATAGAACAAAGATAGGGATGAAGACATATTAGGTTTGATTAAGCCTGGACAAAAAACTCGAAACTCGCTAGCTCGCTCGACTCGCTTGTTAATGGCTCGGCTCGAGCTCGACTCGTTTTATAACAAGCCAGCTCGATTTAAAACAAGCCAGCTCGATTTATAACGAGCCAGCTCGAGCCCGCTCGCGAGCTGCTCGTTAGCTCGTATGAGCCAGCAAATTCATAGGCCAGAAACCTAAAATTAGCTCGGCCCACAACACATGGCCCAGCCCAAACTAAAAACCCTAGCGTACACACCACCAGACTACTCGACGTCTCGACTCCTCCCATCCTCCGAGTCCGCAGTCACAGCACTGCCGGTCTTTTCCCTTTCTTCTCCCATCTCGCGAGTCGCAATACAGGAGCTTCACCCGCCGCTGTTCCTCCCACGCACGCCCCGCAGGGCAGGTCGCTGGCCGCTGGCCCTCGGCCCTCGCCGTAGGTGAGCACGCTGCACGCCACTCCTCTTCGCTGGCCCTCGTGGCCTCGCCGCAGGTAGGCTGCAAGAAACTATTCGGCCATGGCACACAACTCACCTAGCCCTATTCCATCTGATCTCGCGCAGGTGATGGAAGATGAGGAAGAATCCCCTAGAATGCTTCCTCCGGGGGCGTCAAGTGTTGAATCGAGGATGAACCGCAAGAAGATGTCGGCTTCGACAGGCAATCGTGGTGGCCGCGGCCGAGGTCGAGGATCTGTACCCGTGAAATCCGCTACTCCAACGGCCTCCATATCTACAGACACGAACATGGTATGTATTTTTTTTATCGATGCTTTGATCTGTAGGATGCATCTAGAATTTGTGTGATTCGTGTGAATATGTACAACGTACAGGAATAGGCTGTGATTTAGTGATTCGTGTGAATTTGTGTGAATATGTACGACGTACAGGAATATGCATCTTAGAATTTTTTTTATTTATGTTTATTCATGAACATGTGATTTAGTGATCTATAGACTGTATGTAGCTTAGTTGATTTTTAACTACTTATTCTGTGTGACTATGTAGCACTTGGAGCCTTTGGCGGTGGATGAAAACCAGGGAGAGGACTTTGACATGAATGCTGAAATTTCAGTTAGTGTGCCAACAGATGACGATGCAGATGATGATCCAGTTACAGAGGAGGTTGGAGATGATGTAAGTGTGCCTTCAAATCCTTCGAAGGCAACTAGAGGGCGGAAAGGAAAGAGGTCTGGTGTGCATTTATCTCCTTCTAAGGTCAAGTTAAAGAGAGGAAAGAGGGCTGGCTGTTGGAAGTACTTCAAATTGATAAAAGTTCAATCTGAGAAGGAGTTCGGTGTTCTGGAGACAAAGGCTAAGTGCAAATTCTGTATGAAGAGTTATGTATACCATGAAGGCGGAGCAACTTCACAGCTGAACCGTCACCTAGCTAAGTGCACACAGTATCAGAACAAGCTTGCTAAGGCTAAATGACTACTTGCTCAAGGTACTCTCAATTATGTTGCAGATGATGGTTGTCTTATTGTTAATCCTACTGAATATGACCATGACCACACTAGAAAATTGATTGCAAAGATGATAATTGTCCATGAGTATCCTTTTAGGATGGTTGAGCATAAATGGTTTAATATCTTGATGAAGTGGATGAATAGCAACTATGAATGTATTGGTAGGAAGACTATAAAAAATGAATGCATGAAAGTTTATGAATCTGAGAAAGAGCAGCTAAAGAAGAGTCTTAGAGAGGCTGAATCAATAAGTTTGACTACAGATTTGTGGACATCTAATCAAAATGTTCAGTACATGTGTTTGGTGGCACATTACATAGATAGTGATTGGGTTTTGCAATGCCGTGTTCTTAACTTTCTTGAGTTAGATCCTCCTCACACTGGTTTGGTGATAGCTCATGCTATTTTTTAGTGCTTGGTGGAATGGAAAATAGAGGATAAGGTCATGTCAATCACTTTGGATAATGCTTCAAATAATGATGTTGCTACTACAAATTTATCAGCGAAATTGGTTGCTAGAAAGAATGGTCAGTTTGATCCCAAGTATTTTCATATTCGTTGTGCTGCTCACATAGTCAATTTGGTTGTCAATGATGGGCTAGAACCAATAGAAGGTCTCATAAGTGAGTTAAGGAATACTGTCAAATATTTCAAGAGGTCTCCAAGTCGGCTCTACAAATTTGTAGAGGTTTGCAATGATTATGCTATTAAAGTTGGGAAATGTTTGTCTCTTGATGTTAAAACAAGGTGGAATTCAACGTATAAAATGCTTAACACTTGCATTGAGTATAGGGCTGCATTTGGTTATTATGCTTTGGTGGACCAGAACTATGCATGGAAACCTACAGATTCTCAATGGGACATGTATGAGAAAATTAGACCTATTCTAGGAGAGATGGCTGAAGCAACCACTGCATTTTCAGGATCAGTTTACCCTACTGCTAACGTCTTTTATCCTTACATTTTAAAAGTCAAGCTTGCATTGTTAAGGGCAAAAAATGAGAGGGACCCATATTTGAAGAACATGGGTGCTGCAATGTTAGAAAAGTTTGATAAATATTGGGAAGAGAAGAACAATGTAATGGTTATTGCTACAATCCTTGACCCTAGGTTCAAAATGAAATATATTGAGTTCTATTTTAGAGAGCTTTATGGCTCCTCAAGGTGTGAGCAAGAGGTTGCTGATATAAAAAAAGAGTTAGAAGAGCTGTATGAGAAGCATGAGTTGGAGCAACGCCGGAAAATGGGTGGCAGTAGCAGCTCATCAACCACTCAATCAGCCTCATCATCAAATGAATCAACCAGCTTAGTGGCTTGTCTTGTTTCAAGTGAATTTCAATCCTTTCTAGAGTCAAGTGCTTCAGAAACTTCAAAATCCGAGTTACTTATCTACCTTGATGAAGCAAACCATCCTTTGAATGATAAGAATTTTAACTTACTTAACTATTGGAAGGTGAATGCTCCTAGATTTCCTGTTGTGTCTAGTATGGCAAAGAAGTTCTTAGCTGTCCCAGCTAGCAGCGTATCATCTGAGTCTACTTTTAGTTGTGGAGGTAGAGTTCTTGATGACTATAGGAGTTCTTTGAAGCCAGCAACAGTTCAAGCACTAGTTTGTGCATCTAGTTGGATACGAGGTTCTAAAAGTCCTCCTATTATTATGGTATGTGATGTACTGATGTTCAGTCTATTTTTAGCAACATTTACCCCAAAGTTTGTGTATAAAAATATGCAGTCCTTATTTCTTTTCCTGTTAGAGGGAGAAGATGGTGATGATGGTGACATTGAGAGTGTGGAGCTTCCTAGCAGTGTGGTGGAAAGCAACTAGTAAGTCTGTTTTAGAATGTCCAGCAGTGTCATGTGTCATGGAAATAATATTTCTATATTTGTTCTCCTCTCACTTGATGTGAATTTCATGTACAGGTAACAGGAAAGGGGGAAGATAACTAGGGATGACTTGTGGTCAAATCTGCCTCTGAAATCTGCCTTGCTGTTTCTGAAATCTGCCTCTGAAATCTGCCTCTGAAATCTTCCTCTCACTTGACTGCTTCTGAAATCTGCCTTGCTGTTGGTGTTATCTCGTGGACTTGTGGTCAAGCCTTGGCCAAATTTATTTTGCTTCTTTGCTGAATTCTGTATGGATGACTTGTGGTCAAATTTATTTTGCTTCAAGCCATGAACTGCTAAACTGTACTATCGTCTATCGGACTCATGTAGTGTAGTCATGTTAATGGTTGTTTGTCTCGTGGACTTGTGGTTAAGCCTGGGATGCCTTTAAACTTTATGAATTCTGGGATCAATCGATGATTAAATTTGTTAAATTTATATCTATTTTGTGTCTGTTGGCTTGTTGCTCATCCCTGTAATGTGTTTTTAAGTTTTGGCTCACGAGCCAAAACGAGCTGCTCGAGCTATTTACCGAGCCGAGCCGAGCTCCTCTTCTGGCTCGTTAGTGTAACGAGTCGAGCCGAGCCAGAATACTAACGAGCCGAGCTATAACGAGCCGAGCTGGCTCGTTAGCCAGGCTGAGGTTTGATATTATGAAGATTTTAGAAAGACAAGGATTAAAGAATTTGACTATAATTTTAGAAATTATATTTAAATTATTTTTTTCAAATCAAAGACATTTAAAACTCAAACTACTTTTTTAGAACTTTATAAAGATAATTTCAATTTATTTTTTTGAAAATTGAGCAAAACCTATTTAAGCCTTTATCGAATTTTCTAAATTCATTTTCCACTCAAGAAAATTTATGCAAGAGCATGCAATGCAACAAACAAGTTATATACATTTGTAAAAGTTTTTTAAAAAATATTTTTCTTTCGTCCACTAGATTGACAACAAACTAACTAAAGCTTGGATAATTTTTAGAAAAAAATAATAAATCATATATTTTGTTAAGTGTTTTCTATTCACATCCGAAAATGAAAATTTTGGTGTGTGACAGAGACCCTTTAGAGTGTTGATGATGATGTAGTACATATGCATATATAAAACCAATTCAGGATATAGAGGAGCTGATGATAAGAAACTTACATTGCACAAAGAATACAAAGATAAACAAGATGAGAATCAAGGCTCCACACCTGTCACCCAAATTCATTTTGGACCGTGAATGATCTGCTTGTGTCCTCACTCATATCATAATGCATTATTTTTGTAACAATGCTAGGGGTAGACAGTTTAGGTTTAGATTTAGGTGTTGTTTTAAATTATCTTTCATAGTGCCTAGGGTAGGTAGTCTAGATTCTAATTAGGGGATTGTTCTAAAGTATCTTTGATAATGATAGACGTGGGCAATTTAGATGCAAACTTAGTGGGTACTTTATGTATTTCACAATGGTAGAGATGCATGTTTTTCTGATTTGTACCGACCGTTGTTAATATTTCTCTTTAGTGACTGTTGTCTGACGCTCCAGATTGGCTGTGGTATCGTGTGATGATGACTAGTTTACCAAATTAAACACAAGTGTTTCTAATTATTGGAAGAATTTTTCTGCATGACAATTGTAACAAAGGAAAAGGTAAAGCGGACAGTAACGTTGATAACATGAAACCAAAAGAAGTGCAGATAGTTGGAACAAGCATATATAAAACTTTCCCATATTATTACCAATCATTGTGGAGTACATTATTTAAGATAACAATGACGATTTTATTACAATCAAATGCACCTGAGGATTGCTCAGATTATGCATCATTGACTGCATGGGCAATCAGTTGCGACTATGAACGTAGCAATTGGCCTGACACTGCTGAAAAGTGTTATAACAATGCTTTGGCATTGGATGCGAGCAGCAGTAGACCACTTTATTATTTTGGTGCTCCTTGTCACAATATCCAGTTCCGGGGAGACTAAATGCAGCTCGGCCCCTTGCAGTTCCAACATCGATGTCCTCGTGAGGACGACCTGATAGATTATGTGTTCATGTGGATGTAGTATATATAAGCATATCAAGAATAAATTCAAAGATAAAGAGTAGGTGATGATGAGACACTTACATTGCGCAAGAAATACAAAGAGAAGCAATATAAGTACCAAGGCTCTGCATCTGTCACTCATATTCATACTGGACCTTGAATGATCTGACCGTGTCCTTGCACTATCTTGCCTTGGGTTGTTAAGTGGAATATATATATATATATAACCAATACCTCATGAAAAGACATCAATTTAATTTATTTTGCTATCTATCTCTATATCTTTTCTTCTCTATATGTATCCCTAACCTTTCTCTTTGTCTATCAATCACTATCTCTATAATCTCTAATTCTTCTCTATATCTCTATCTTTTCTTCTGCATGTCTATCTCTATCTTTTCTCATTCTCTATCGCTATCTCTATCTCTATTTCTTCTCGTCTTTCTCCTTCTCCATCTCTATATATCTCTATCTCTATCTCTGTCTCTATCTCTATCTCTATCTCTATCTCCATCTCTACCTTAAATTGGAGCTAGATTTTGATCTAGCATGAATCTTGACATCTATAATGAATTCATTGTAATGTATCTCACAAATTAGATGTAAATTTGATCAAATTATTAAATTCTGGCTTCCACCATATCTTGGACCTACAAGCATGTACTATTGTTCCTAGGAGGTGTGGAGAGGTGGTTGAAAAGGTGTTCCATTAAATTTATTACAAACAAGCTAGTTGCTCAGCTTAGTTTTGCAACCAAGTCACAAACATGGTGCTAATGAACTTCCACAGTTGAAAGCTCCCACTGCTACATCTAGTAATAGAACTCTACTACTAAGAGCAATGAATTTCATAGTTTTAATTTGAGAAACATTATATTGTGCTAGGAGTCCACTGCAATCAGATAGGACTCCACAAACACTATTAAGGTTTATAGAAACTCAGACCAGCTGGGCTTATGACCTCCTGCAGGACATTGCTTTTAAGGTAAAATACCTCAACCACGCTACCTGAGAAAACCCCCACTAGCTTTGCCAACAATGTGATTTTTTTTAACAACGTGCAACTTTGCATATGCAAGGTGGGAAGGCGAACTCTTGACCAGTTGATTAACACTACAGTGACCGAATAACCAAGCCACAAGATCATATGCACCATTAGGTTTCATGGTCTTCTAGTGATCCAAATTAAATAAAAAATCTTGTAACAAATATAATGACGGTTGTGATTCTATACTGATACAAACACTAGTACATAAGTGATTTTTGCTCACGATCAAAAAAGATCTTCAGGTCCTGTTCATAAAACCGCCACTTTGCCACTAATTATAAAGATAGGGCCGTCGTAGCATCGGGTATTTACCTGTCCCTGGAAAAGGATTTCTAGGAGCGGTTTCGCTAAGAAATCCACCCTTGAAATTAAGTTTTGCAAGAGAGATTGTTTTACAACAACCGCCTGTAACACCCAAATTTTAAAGATAACAAAATTTGAATAAGTTAGATAATAAATAATTACAACACTAAAATAATAATAACTTATATTTTGTGTTGCATTCATGCTGTTGCATTTATTTTGTTATGTGGTGTAGATTTGTTTTATTTTATTGGAGAAATTTATTTGAGAAATTTTTGAAGCAAGTAAAAAAAAGGAAAAAGCTTACCTGCTGCTGGAGGCCGGAAGCCTCGGGTCGGCCTGTTTGCCAGCGGCCGTGTTGGGCCTCGGCAGGGGCTGGGCGGTGTCCTTTGTGGGCCGGTCCGATAAGCCGCGCAGCGGCCCAGTTCAGCCCAAGCCCAGCTGACGCGCTCCTCCCCTCCTTCTTCCGCTGACATGTGGGGTCGGCTTGTCAGCCGTATCTCCCTCCTCCAGCCGTGTTCAAGCCGGACACGAACACCGGTTACCACCGCCCAAATCTTGAATCTTGAGTTTCCTAATCGAATACGGTTATGTGAGGCTATTAATAGGTTGCATAGGATCTCTAGTTTCCGTTTTTCAACTAAAACGCTAGGGTTGCCGCAAGTAATCGGAGGTTTAGGGTTTAGGAGGTCGACGGGTTCGGTTGGTCGTCGGTGGGGCTTGTGGGACGGTGCGAGCTCCTTTTCTTCGTGTTGGTGAGATCGCTATCTCCTCCTCCTTCTTCTCGTGCTTTTATTTTATGTTGTGAAGCATCGAATCGAGGTATTGGAGCTCACCGTCGGGTCGGCAATGGTGCCGTCACCTTTCTCTCGTCGCGTGTTGCGTCCGGGTGACCGTAGATAGTTTTTTTTCGGGTAGATGGGATCGCGTGGAGCTTCTCCACCGATTGGAGTTGGTAGGGGGGTGAGTGGTGGTCGGAATATGCGGGGCCGACGAACTCCGGCGAGCCGGCCATGGCGGGTATGGCGGCCGGTGGCCGGATGGGAGGAAGAAGGGCCGGAATTGTTACTGTGTAGATGCTGGTGATCGTGAGCCGTTAGATTTGAAATCAACGCACGAGATTAGAACTTACCCTTTCGATGGCAATCTTGTTAAAGAGCCCCTGCATTTTCTGGAAATCAACCCGCGGTCCCAAGGCGTAAAACTGGAATTCCGTTTTCGTATTTTGAAAACGTATTTTCTTTCGGGTTAAATCAAAAATACGTTTTCAGCAATTTACAGTTTTGCCACTAGGATTGTTTTAGTCATAAAATCTTCGTTTTAACTCCGATTTGATCCGTTCAAGTTGCGTTAGGTTCGTATTTGCGAACTCTACATGTTAGTGTAGTTGTACAGTTAGTTTTGATAATTTATTTTTCGAGTTTATAATTAAGTATTTATTTATCTATAGGAAATCTTAGAAAATTCATAACTTTCACGTTTTAACTCCGATTTTGGTGATCTTTGCGTCTGTGTGATCGTAGAAACGTGTAGAAGAGTTTTATAAACTTTTATTACTGTTTTGTTACTGTTGGTGTACTGTTCTAATTATATCTATTTGTTTGCTTCGTGTATGTTTGATTGGATGCATGTATGTTGTTGATTGATGATCGAGTATAGAAGGTGAGCAGTACTTGGACGATTCGGAGTATTACTTTGAGCCAAGTCAGCAGTACTGTTTGGAGAGCTTTGATCAAGGCAAGTATAACACAGGACTATCCTTGTTACCTATTCATTGAATTATCATACATATGCATGTGCTTACCTTGGCAACCTTAGAGATTTTAACTTAGCGATTGATATCTTGATTCCTTGTCACCTATGGGATTATGCATTTGGGTAGCTTGGCTAGTGCTTGATTTATGAACATTGATCTTGTAATTTGACTAATGAATGGTGAAATCAACCATTAAGATGATTTAATTCCTGCTACAAGGGGACTAGAGCACTGTGTTGTTTGTTTGTTGCTCTAGTTACTCTCCATAAGGACTTATCTGTAAGCATTAACCGGGATTGACAGTACAACTGTGGGGGCTATATGGCTCTGGCTTTAGTTGTTCAAGAGACCTTTTCTAGCTTGTTAGTGGTTACCTTAAATGGCGTAAGAATGGCTTGACACGTTGGGTGTAGTGCGAGCCCCTGGCCTAGTGTGTATAGGCTGCGGTTGTTGTGCCACAGGGAAGGGGGGTTCTACATCTGCCTGCCGAGTAAATCTAATGGCCCTAACTTGTTAGACGAACTTTTGAGTGGCTTTATATGGTTCTCCGGTGTTTAGGTTTGATCTCCCCACACATTTGGAAATCATGACTCACAGTGAAAGTGTACACCTCTGCGCAGAGTTTAATAAACTGGTATACTAGCCGTGCTCACGGATACGAGCGGCCTTGGGTATTCTTACAGAATAAATGATCACCATTGATATATCATGCTTTATACTGATGTTGTTATTATTATACCATGTTAATGCTATTTCATTATTCTTATTACAATTGATCAATTGTTCATTAACGGGAATTGGAATACCTTGATGCTACTCAACTGCTAAGTTAATGATGACTAAAAGCTAAAAGCAGTCAAACAGTGTCTAGCCATTTGAGCCTCATGAACCCTGTGTTATATTTGTTGAGTTCGACATGGACTCACTCTTGCTATTTCCACCATAACAGATGAAGATTATGATGAGGATTATCGTAATGAGTACTAGTCTTGGTGTCAACCAGTCAACCGTGTCCCTGTGTGGAGTTTCCGCTGGAGATTATTACTAGATATTATTATTTATCGTTCAAGACTATGTTTTAAATATTTATTCGTTATGTAATAAGCACTGTGATGATACTATGTAATTTGTCTGCTTATGTGTGCGATCATGACCTGGGGCGCACATGAGTACTTTATGCATCCTATTTTTGTCCTTAAAAATGGGTGTGACAGATTGGTATCAGAGCCGTGTTGACTGTAGGATGCAAGCCTAGTTAGAATGGTCGTTGATAGCATCCATACTTCACTTAATTCATGCTTCCTCTTTTCACCTTGTTAATTACTAAAGTTTTATGCTTCCTCTACTTTATTCTATTGCGAAAATACATTGATTCTATCTAATCTATGTCTAAATCTTGTAGATGCCTCCTCATCCCCGTCTGTCAGCTGCACAATATGTTGCCCGTTTCAAACCCCAGGAGCCAAAGGAAGAGGGTGATCAAGAGCTATCTGATGCTGAATCAAGAGTTAGTGATACACCTATGGAGGATGTAGTTATGGGGTGGACTACGAAGTTTCATATCATGGTTCCTAAGGCTGATGCTTTCTTCCATGATATGTTGACAAGAACCTTGGACAACTACTACTACGACTGGGAAGCTACTTTGGAGTATCGCAGTGCAGAGTATAGTCATCCATGGATGGATTCCTATTGGGAAACGGAGTTATGGGTCAAGAAAAGGGATCCTACCACTAAGGAGCCTAAGGTAGAGTCAAAGTTCATTACCCGAGTGAGCCGGGCAACTGTGGAGACAAGCATGGAGGATGTCGCTTTCAATGCATTTGTTTACTACCATGGTCTACGCTCGGACAAGACGCTAAAGGGTGCACTTCGGCACTTTCCTTGTTTCTTGCATGACAAGGGTATTTGGACCGTGCCACTTGCTGATGATTCCTCCTTGACTTTACAAGCTACGGTGGCATTAGCTCGTGAATTGGCTCTTCATGAGGTGGACCTGAAGGATGAGTTGCTGAAGGAAAAAGAACTTAAGGAGCAAGCTTACAAGGAGATTGACCAATTAAGGGCGGAGTTAGGTCGTCCTAAGATTTATGAGAAGCTTAATTAGGAAATAGGAAAAATCCCTATGTAATAAGAACGATAGTAGTTGCGAGTTAATTTCGAGTTTGGATTGTTTTAAGAGTCAGTTTGTGGTGTGAACAATTGTGTGATTGATGGATTGTTATTATGATAATGTGTGATTTGGATCTTTGTAATGTGTGCTGGAGTTTTGTAGACATGCCTACAAATTCCATGGTTGAGAATATTAAGTTTGATCAAGATATATTAGTGAATATGAGGTTAACTTAGTTCTGTCCTTTGCTGATTTTTGGATCAGTCTGGGATGTTTTAGAAATAACTTAAAATCCGTTCATGGGAAATTTAAGAAATTTTACTGGGAATAATTAGACTTCTATATCTTTCCAATCCCACAAGAATCACCTTAATATCTATTATGAGTTAAGAGATATACCTGTTTCAAGTTGGAGTTACTGCACAGTCTGGAATTCGGGAACAGTTTCTGTTAAGTTCAGTTTTTGACCAATTCATTGACAGAATCAGAAAAAGTGTTGTGAATACGAGTTGTAGGTAATTTTATAAGCTTTCCAACCATGTAAAGATCATCTGATTTGGACGTCTGTAGCTCGAGATATGACAGTTTTACTGAGTTGCTGAAATTGGAGTTTGCCCAGAAAATCAGATTTTGTTTATCTATTGTATACATCATCTTGGATCGTACTGAATTTCATCTTCTGTGTTTTGGGAACAGATGTCAGGCAGAGGTCGTGGCAGAGGTCGTGGGGGTGTTAATCCACCCGTTACTATGGAGGAACTCATGCAAACCCAGAATCAGCTGATGCAGATGTTTATGCAGCATATGCAGAACAATCCCCCTGTTGGAGGACCACCACCTGTTCAAGTAAGGGATAAGCGTGGAGAATTTTTGAAGGGACGCCCTCCAGTGTTTTCTCATGCTGCTGATCCTTTAGAAGCAGATGATTGGGTGAGGGCAGTGGAGAAACAGCTGAACATAGCCCAATGCAATGATATGGAGAAGGTGTTGTATGCATCTGGTCAGTTACAAGGGACAGCTCAGACTTGGTGGGAGTCGTACCAGGCTGCACGCCCTGACAATGCTCCTCCTATCACTTGGAATGAGTTTGTTAGAGATTTTTGAGCTCGTCATATTCCTGAAGGTATAATTGAGCTGAAGCAGGAAGAATTTAGAAACCTGATGATGGGACAGATGAGTGTGAGTGAATATCATGACAGGTTTACCCAGTTGGCTCGCTATGCTCCCAATGAAGTTAGGGAAGATGCAGACAGGCAACGTCTTTTCTTGAAGGGAATTTATTATGATCTTCGCTTGCAACTGAAGGGGAATAGCTATGCTAGTTTTCAAGAGCTGGTGAACAAAGGTATTGTACTTGATAATGAGCGTAGGGAGATGGATAGAAAAAGAAAGATGAAGGTGCAAGGCTCAGGAAGCAACAACCGTCAACGCACAAATTCTCAGCATGGCTTTCATCAGAAGTTTCAGGGACCGGTTAGCCAGTGGAATCGCAATTCAAATCAGAGGTGGTCCCAAAATTGGCAAAACAATCAGTCGCAACAGCGTTCATCATATCCACAGCGTCAACAGTATCAGCAGACTGGGCAACAGACTCCTCGCACTGGAAATCCCAATGCTACCCCCATAAAGAATAGTACTCCCAGCACTCCTATTAGATGCTTTGTCTGTGGTAAAGAGGGCCATTTGTCTTATAATTGTCCTGAGAAGCAAAACCAACAGACTCCTCAGAGTCAAAAGAGCAACCAGAGGCAATCCGGTGCTGGAAGGGTGAATCACGTGTCTTCTGATACAGCTCATAATGCACCAGAAGTTATGATTGGTACGTTCAATGTACATTCCACTCCCGCAACTGTTCTTTTTGACTCTGGAGCATCTCATACATTCATATCCAATATTTTTGTTAAAATGCATAGTATACCCATGCTAGCTATGAAAGAACCTCTCTTAGTAAATTCACCTGGAGGTACCATGCAAACCAGTAATCGTTGTCTTCCAATTAGTATGGTATTAAGGGGGGTAGAGTTTAAGATAACTCCTATAGTGTTGCGAACATCTGGGATTGATGTGATATTGGGTATGGACTGGATGATGCAAAATCAGGCAGAGATTCAGTGTCAGCAGAAAGTGGTAGTTGTGACTGCGCCTAATGGAGATAAAATCAATGTGGATGTAGCAATGCAGAAGCAACCAACCGCGGTGGTGAATCAGATTGAAGATACTATTAAGGAGAATTCAGTGATTGAGGAATTTCCGGATGTCTTCCCTGATGAATTGCCAGGTATGCCACCTGACCGAGACATTGAATTTCTTATTGAATTTTTACCTGGAACTGCACCTATAGCCAAACGACCATATAGGATGGGAGTAGATGAATTAGAAGAACTTAAGAAACAAATTAAAGAATTACAAGAAAAAGGTTTTATTCGACCTAGTTCATCACCTTGGGGAGCACCAGTCATTTTTGTTGATAAGAAAGATGGTGGTCAGAGGATGTGTGTTGATTATCGGTTGCTAAATGAAGTAACTATCAAGAATAAGTATCCTTTGCCCCGGATTGATGACTTGTTTGATCAGTTGAGAGGTGCTTGTGTGTTTTCTAAGATTGATTTACGTTCTGGATATCATCAGTTGAAGATTCGTGCCTCTGACATTCCAAAGACAACTTTTACTACAAGGTATGGATTGTATGAGTATACTGTTATGTCGTTTGGATTGACCAATGCACCTGCATACTTTATGTATATGATGAATAAGGTGTTCATGGAATATTTGGATAAGTTTGTGGTAGTGTTTATTGATGATATACTGGTATTTTCCAAGACAGAGGTAGAGCATGCTGAACATTTGAGGTTGGTATTGCAGAAGCTTAGAGAGCATAAACTGTATGCGAAGCGAAGTAAATGTGAGTTTTGGTTGAAGGAAGTTTCTTTTCTTGGTCATATTGTTTCTAATGGAGGTATATCGGTGGATCCAGGCAAGGTGAAGGATGTATTGAATTGGAAACCACCTACCGATGTTAGTGAGATTCGCAGTTTCTTGGGTTTAGCTGGATATTATAGACGGTTCATTGAAGGGTTCTCTAAACTTGCTAAACCTATGACATCTCTGTTAGAAAAGAATGCCAAATTTGTGTGGTCTGATAAATGTCAAGCTAGTTTTGAGGAGTTGAAGAAGAGGTTGACTACAGCGCCTGTTTTGGTTTTACCAGATTTGAGTAAGAAGTTTTCCATTTATTGTGATGCTTCTCGGCAAGGTTTGGGATGTGTTCTTATGCAAGAAGGCAGAGTTGTGGCTTATGCATCTAGACAGTTGAGAAAGCATGAGTTGAATTATCCTACACATGATTTGGAGTTAGCAGCTGTTGTTCATGCATTAAAGATTTGGAGACATTATTTGATTGGACATAAGAGTGATATATACACTGATCATAAGAGTTTGAAGTACATTTTCACTCAGTCAGATCTGAATTTGAGGCAACGCAGATGGTTAGAGTTGATTAAGGATTATGATATTGAGATACACTATCATCCTGGTAAAGCCAATGTTGTTGCCGATGCTCTTAGCAGAAAGAGTTATGTCAATGAGATGCAAATGTCGTCTATATCAAGTGAATTGTGTGCTGAATTTGAACACCTGAACTTGGGAATTGTTACCAATGCAATGGAGTTGGTGATAGAACCTACACTAGAGCAAGAGATATACAAGGGTCAGTTGAAAGATGAGAAACTGAAGAAGATAGCGGAAGACATAGTCATTGGTAAGTCACCAGGTTTCCGAATTGATGATAATGGAACTCTTTGGTTTGGAAAAAGGTTGTGTGTACCTGAGGATCAGGCTATTCGGCAAGCAATTCTTCATGAAGCTCATGAATCAGCTTATTCTATTCATCCTGGTAGTACTAAGATGTATCTGGATCTCAAACATAAGTATTGGTGGGTTGGATTAAAGCGTGATGTGGCTGAGTATGTAGCAGTATGTGACACATGTCAGAGGGTAAAAGCTGAGCATCAGAGACCTGCAGGATTATTGCAACCAATGAAGATTCCTGAGTGGAAGTGGGAAGAAGTTGGTATGGACTTTATAGTGGGGTTACCTCGTACTCAGAAAGGTTATGACTCTATTTGGGTGATAGTAGATCGGTTAACTAAAGTTGCTCATTTTATACCGGTTAGAACTACCTACCAAGGACCAAAATTGGCAGAGTTGTATATGGAGAAGATAGTGTGTTTGCATGGAGTTCCGAAGAAGATTGTATCTGATCGAGGTTCGCAATTTACATCACATTTTTGGAAGGTTGTACATGAATCTTTAGGAACTAAGCTGAATTTTAGTACAGCATATCATCCACAGACAGATGGACAGACTGAAAGGACTAACCAGGTATTAGAGGATATGTTGAGAGCTTGTGCATTGCAATATGGGACTAGTTGGGATAAGAGTTTGCCTTATGCAGAATTTTCTTACAATAATAGTTATCAACAGAGTCTTAAGATGGCACCGTTTGAAGCTTTGTATGGACGTAAGTGTAGAACTCCATTGTTTTGGGATCAGACAGGTGAATCTCAGGTGTTTGGTACAGATGTTCTTAGAAACGCAGAAGATTAAGTACGAGTGATTCGTGAGAATTTGAGAGTGGCACAGTCTCGTCAGAAGAGTTATGCTGATAATAGGAGAAGAGATTTAGTTTTTGAAGTAGGTGATTATGTTTATTTGAAGGTGTCACCTATGAGAAGTGTGAAGAGATTTAACATGAAAGGTAAACTAGCACCAAGGTATGTTGGACCATTTAAAGTTATTGCTAGACGTGGGGAAGTTGCTTACCAATTAGAGTTGCCTGAGAATTTATCTGGGGTGCATGATGTGTTTCATGTTTCACAACTTAAGAAGTGTTTGAGGGTGCCTGAGGAACAGATACCTTTAGAAGAGTTGACTGTTAAGGAGGATCTTACATATGAAGAGATTCCGATTAAGATTTTGGAGACTGCGGAGCGAGTTACTAGAAGTCGGGTTATTAAGATGTGTAAAGTGCAGTGGAATCGATATTCAGAGGCCGAGGCAACTTGGGAAAGAGAGGATGACTTGAGGAAATCATATCTGCAGTTGTTTGAGTAAGCAGTCCAATCTCGAGGACGAGATTCTTTTAAGGGGGGTAGAATTTGTAACACCCAAATTTTAAAGATAACAAAATTTGAATAAGTTAGATAATAAATAATTACAAAACTAAAATAATAATAACTTATATTTTGTGTTGCATTCATGCTGTTGCATTTATTTTGTTATGTGGTGTAGATTTGTTTTATTTTATTGGAGAAATTTATTTGAGAAATTTTTGAAGCAAGTAAAAAAAAAGGAAAAAGCTTACCTGCTGCTGGAGGCCGGAAGCCTCGGGTCGGCCTGTTTGCCAGCGGCCGTGTTGGGCCTCGGCAGGGGCTGGGCGGTGTCCTTCGTGGGCCGGTCCGATAAGCCGCGCAGCGGCCTAGTTCAGCCCAAGCCCAGCTGACGCGCTCCTCCCCTCCTTCTTCCGCTGACATGTGGGGTCGGCTTGTCAGCCGTATCTCCCTCCTCCAGCCGTGTTCAAGCCGGACACGAACACCGGTTACCACCGCCCAAATCTTGAATCTTGAGTTTCCTTATCGAATACGGTTATGTGAGGCTATTAATAGGTTGCATAGGATCTCTAGTTTCCGTTTTTCAACTAAAACGCTAGGGTTGCCGCAAGTAATCGGAGGTTTAGGGTTTAGGAGGTCGACGGGTTCAGTTGGTCGTCGGTGGGGCTTGTGGGACGGTGCGAGCTCCTTTTCTTCGTGTTGGTGAGATCGCTATCTCCTCCTCCTTCTTCTCGTGCTTTTATTTTATGTTGTGAAGCATCGAATCGAGGTATTGGAGCTCACCGTCGGGTCGGCAATGGTGCCGTCACCTTCCTCTCGTCGCGTGTTGCGTCCGGGTGACCGTAGATAGTTTTTTTTCGGGTAGATGGGATCGCGTGGAGCTTCTCCACCGATTGGAGTTGGTAGGGGGGTGAGTGGTGGTCGGAATATGCGGGGCCGACGAACTCCGGCGAGCCGGCCATGGCGGGTATGGCGGCCGGTGGCCGGATGGGAGGAAGAAGGGCCGGAATTGTTACTGTGTAGATGCTGGTGATCGTGAGCCGTTAGATTTGAAATCAACGCACGAGATTAGAACTTACCCTTTCGATGGCAATCTTGTTAAAGAGCCCCTGCATTTTCTGGAAATCAACCCGCGGTCCCAAGGCGTAAAACTGGAATTCCGTTTTCGTATTTTGAAAACGTATTTTCTTTCGGGTTAAATCAAAAATACATTTTCAGCAATTTACAGTTTTGCCACTAGGATTGTTTTAGTCATAAAATCTTCGTTTTAACTCTGATTTGATCCGTTCAAGTTGCGTTAGGTTCGTATTTGCGAACTCTACATGTTAGTGTAGTTGTACAGTTAGTTTTGATAATTTATTTTTCGAGTTTATAATTAAGTATTTATTTATCTATAGGAAATCTTAGAAAATTCATAACTTTCACGTTTTAACTCCGATTTTGGTGATCTTTGCGTCTGTGTGATCGTAGAAACGTGTAGAAGAGTTTTATAAACTTTTATTACTGTTTTGTTACTGTTGGTGTACTGTTCTAATTATATCTATTTGTTTGCTTTGTGTATGTTTGATTGGATGCATGTATGTTGTTGATTGATGATCGAGTATAGAAGGTGAGCAGTACTTGGACGATTCGGAGTATTACTTTGAGCCAAGTCAGCAGTACTGTTTGGAGAGCTTTGATCAAGGCAAGTATAACACAGGACTATCCTTGTTACCTATTCATTGAATTATCATACATATGCATGTGCTTACCTTGGCAACCTTAGAGATTTTAACTTAGCGATTGATATCTTGATTCCTTGTCACCTATGGGATTATGCATTTGGGTAGCTTGGCTAGTGCTTGATTTATGAACATTGATCTTGTAATTTGACTAATGAATGGTGAAATCAACCATTAAGATGATTTAATTCCTGCTACAAGGGGACTAGAGCACTGTGTTGTTTGTTTGTTGCTCTAGTTACTCTCCATAAGGACTTATCTGTAAGCATTAACCGGGATTGACAGTACAACTGTGGGGGCTATATGGCTCTGGCTTTAGTTGTTCAAGAGACCTTTTCTAGCTTGTTAGTGGTTACCTTAAATGGCGTAAGAATGGCTTGACACGTTGGGTGTAGTGCGAGCCCCTGGCCTAGTGTGTATAGGCTGCGGTTGTTGTGCCACAGGGAAGGGGGGTTCTACATCTGCCTGCCGAGTAAATCTAATGGCCCTAACTTGTTAGACGAACTTTTGAGTGGCTTTATATGGTTCTCCGGTGTTTGGGTTTGATCTCCCCACACATTTGGAAATCATGACTCACAGTGAAAGTGTACACCTCTGCGCAGAGTTTAATAAACTGGTATACTAGCCGTGCTCACGGATACGAGCGGCCTTGGGTATTCTTACAGAATAAATGATCACCATTGATATATCATGCTTTATACTGATGTTGTTATTATTATACCATGTTAATGCTATTTCATTATTCTTATTACAATTGATCAATTGTTCATTAACGGGAATTGGAATACCTTGATGCTACTCAACTGCTAAGTTAATGATGACTAAAAGCTAAAAGCAGTCAAACAGTGTCTAGCCATTTGAGCCTCATGAACCCTGTGTTATATTTGTTGAGTTCGACATGGACTCACTCTTGCTATTTCCACCATAACAGATGAAGATTATGATGAGGATTATCGTAATGAGTACTAGTCTTGGTGTCAACCAGTCAACCGTGTCCCTGTGTGGAGTTTCCGCTGGAGATTATTACTAGATATTATTATTTATCGTTCAAGACTATGTTTTAAATATTTATTCGTTATGTAATAAGCACTGTGATGATACTATGTAATTTGTCTGCTTATGTGTGCGATCATGACCTGGGGCGCACATGAGTACTTTATGCATCCTATTTTTGTCCTTAAAAATGGGTGTGACACCGCCCTTAATTGAAAATGTACTTTTAGGGGGTGATTGGTTTGCAACCACCGCCCTTGTAAATAGGTTTTCAGTGGTGGTGGCTCTATCACAACCACCCCTAAACCACGTTTCCAGATGCAATTGCCTTAACGAAACCGCCCTTGAAACTACTTTTCAACGATGGTTGTGGCAAGGTAATTAACCGCAACTGAAAAAAATTCAGGGGTTGTTGGCTTAAACGAACCACCCCTAAAATCTATTTACATGGCCAGTTCTATTCAAACTGAACTGCCACTGAAAACCTATTTAAACTTTTGAATTTTACCGCCATATTTGAAATCGTGGTTTCCAACCAAATCTTAGAGCCTATTGCAATTCATTCAAAATAACTTCATATGTACATTGTTAAGGTACTAGTTAATTAATACACAGATGATTTACAAACTATTTGTGGGGTACTCTAATTTACAGACTATTAATTAATAACATTATGCTTCATGTTAACAAAGAAGAGAAGGGTCTTTCGGTTGAAGCACGAAGAGCCTAAAACTTAGGGTCTTTTGCATAGTCAATTCCTTATCATAGAAGGATCCCCTCTCGTAGAGCACCTCCTGCATCTAGAACTTGTAGAAATCATTTTGAATTTCTTGAAAATCCTTTTTGGTAAACTGCACTGGACAGTGAAAATGAGGAGGAAGAAGGGTATTTGTTGGGAGTTCTTTTTAGGGCCAGTTGACCAAGAGAACTGCCCCTATTAATATAGTCCAGACACATTTCTCTTAACATCACTGGCCCTCATAATCTATTTTTTCTAGAGGCGGTTCGATAAAGACATCTGTCCCTGAAAATCTTATTTTCACGGGTGGTTCTCTTATGGCAAACCACCCACAAAAATGGATACATCTCTATGGGCGGTTTGTTAATGGAACTGCCACTAAAAATTATTTCTAAGGGCAATTCATGAGCTATGATTCTTCCCGCCATAGTTGTAGGTGGTTTCTTATTATGTCATCCGCCGCTGTTAGAAATGGGAGTTATTTGTAAAAACGACTTTTGTACAAGTGAAAACCCATTGTGACTTGACTGTTATCACAAGCAGGCTGTGTGATCGAAACGCCAAATTCACGGCCTAGGCCAAGGTTCTTGGAACAAAAAGGCATGTGGGATGCATGTGTCTTACTAGGTCAAGCCAAACGTTGCTTGGTTTATGAAGTTCATATTTTATTTTAGGTTAGTTTAAAC
Source organism: Saccharum hybrid cultivar R570 (assembly GCA_038087645.1). Classification (NCBI taxonomy): domain Eukaryota; kingdom Viridiplantae; phylum Streptophyta; class Magnoliopsida; order Poales; family Poaceae; genus Saccharum; species Saccharum hybrid cultivar. The sequence continues at coordinate 3,044,641 of JAQSUU010000254.1, read as the reverse complement.
CATTGGGATGCATAGGAACAAGCTGAAGGAATAATTTTGGGATAAAACTAAGTTTATGCCATTGGTTTAATTCTACGAGGCCATGTTTGTTGGGCTTGAGCTAGCTACGGGTTTTTGTCCCATTGTTACACACGAGCATATGCATATGCTAGTATTCTGAGTATTTTCGAGTATCAAAAACTTTAGTTAGGCCTCGTTTTGCAAAACCATAGTATTTCTTGCTAATGTGCCAGGCTAGTGTGACATGTATTTTTATGTTTAACTCTTTAATTTTTTTTTCCTTTGTAATAGACTGTCTCTTCTCCTCCCTCTCCTTCTCCCATGCTTGTTAGTCTTCACCATGTGCATCCCTGTGCTTGCCCCCATCCATGGCCATGACACTCCTTCTATTCGCACCGGAGGCCGTAGTACTCCTTGCGCCCACCCCGTGGTGTCTCTGTTCCCTTGGATCTGACGTGAAGCCATGACAGTGACCACATAGGGCTTCTATGTCGCCGTCACTACTATAAAAAAGATTTGTAGCAACGCCTCCTTTCTTTTAGGGGTGGCTCAATCAAAAATCGCCCCTACAAATAGTTACCTAAATGAGCCACCCCTACAAATCTGCAGCCGGAGAAGCTCGGCTCTAGGGTTTTGAGGTACGCGAGCCTTCCTTTGCACCAAGCTCGCCTTTACCTTGACTTAGGATGCCTGTCTGTGTGCCATTGTGCTGGCAACGCCTTGTTTGCTGTTGTTTCGCTGCTCAGGGCCATGGCCAGGCATCCACGACCAAAGAAGCACATGTTAGGAATTTAGGTATTTTCATGTTTAATTTAATCCAGAAAATCCATAGCAAATTGGTGACAACATGTATGTGCATGTGTGTGATATTACTACTTGCATTAGTAGTAGATATGAACATGAACGACATACAGATCATATTGGAAAAGATATTGAATTTAACAAATTCAAGAATAGAATTATACCCAGTGGAGGGACCCATACTCAAAGCACTGGCGGCTCCACACGCACTAGTTGATATAGTGCGTTGCTTGATGTTGGGGACCAACAGTAGTGCAGTCCCTCGAACGTCCACCTGGAAATAGACGACCCGAGGAAGAAGATGATGTTAGCAGTCACCAGGAAGAAGCAAACAGTCGCGGAGACACTCCCCAAAAACCTGATCGCCCACACACCCAAGCAGGTGTCGTAGATGCAAATGACAGTTCCGGAGGCCGGCTCTCCCAACTCTCCGTGCACACAGAGGATTGGGATGGGGAAGCACGCGAGCAACTCAACAGAAGAATGATGATGCTGGATATGTTGTATCTCATCAGCATAGCTGAATGCGAGCACACCTTTCTTATAGAGGCGGAGGATGGAAGGTGAAGTGAAGAGGATCACATTAGACGTCATGAAGTGTCCATCAATCACCAGTAACCTCTGTCTTAAATATGGGGGTTACTAGTAATTACAACCATAATCATGGGAGTTACTAGTAACACAACCATAACTTTGGCCGTTACAGTTTAGCCATCAACTGCATTCTGTCTACCATTTTATTACACTTAGTGTTTAATTCGGACCTTAGAATTTATTTGATTTTAATTGAATAATAAAACTTTTGCACCTAAACAAAAAAACATAAATGATAGTGCCGACAACAATGCACACTAGCTACTACGCAAACAAGATCACCGCCGGTTGGAAAACTACCATCACCGCTAGTTTTGCCCGTTGTTGGTGAAAGTGCTCCGTGATAACAATGGTTAACACCACTGGTTTTGAACCTTTGCTGATAATAATCCATTATCACCACCGGATCGTGTTATTAAGAGAGAGTGATAGTGTTTTTTTCAAATTATAAAAGAGCTCAGCTAGCCACAACAACAAGCCCACTATCGAGCCCATGACCACCAAGAAGCTTCGATCTACATGGTGAGATCCCGTGGCTGTCGACATGCCACCATCGATCTGTTGGTCATGCTGGAGTCACCTGGAGTCACTGCCTACATGCTGCTCAGCCACCACGCTGGGGCCGCCATACCTAGACGCCTAGCCTGACTACCATGTTAGGGCCCCTCACGCCGGATTGTCCGGTGGGGGAGAGAGAGGGGCAGGTGAGTAAAGAAAGAAGAGAGGGAGCTAGTGCGAAGAAAGCATGAGAAGCTGGAGGGTGGGTTCATATGACGAACCATTAGTGAAAATGGTTCCGATTTAACCGTTGGTGAAAACCATCACCAATAATTCTAATAAAACATGGGTTGATATAATGCCATTGACAAAAATGGTTTTTGTAGTAGTAATATGGGAGTCTTGAGCCTTGACTTTATGGCCATGTAGCTCAGTACCTCCATACAAGATGTTATTTTCTTTTCCTAGATGATTTATCCGTGGGAAAGAAAAAGAAAATGCAATATGATATTTGAAGATATAAAGTGAAAGGATGGTTTGGTGCGACTATATGTTACTGCATCAGTTGGTTATACCGTGGACAAATTTCATGTTCCTGATCGTCACTAATTCGCAAGAATTGAGTGCAGATGAACACTATATATACTGGATCTTATTATTGACACCTAAACTGAGTAGCTCTTTGGTGTCAGGCATCAGTGTCCCGCGTCGCCCCTGGAGTCTACCTGGTAAAGATGGATTCTGAGATGTCGGATACCACAAGCGGTTCAAAAAAAGTCGACTGTAAAGTATTGTTGGATCTGGATCAGAGTAATCAGCTCCTCCGCCACCAACAAGTGATTATATTATATACGGTGGCAGAGCCTGAAGAAAAATGTAGGAGGGGCCAATTTGCCAAATCTAGCCATTTCAACACCTGCTCTCTCTCTCTCTCTCTCTCTCTCTCTCAATCGAGTAATATCACAGACATCTAGCCATTTCTCTTCTCTTGCATGGCCAGCCAAGACGTTGCTGCTCCATGTTTCTTGTACTCTTGTCTTTGTTCTTTTATCCTCCTCAAGCCAACAAGAGGAAGCCAACGCCATGCTCAACTGCTCTGGTCATCATATAATGCTCAACACCTGCTCTCTTTGTTGTGTAAGCCACTCTTTCGGCTCTTCTTCTTAATGAAATACGCGTGAAGTCGCGGTCTCACAAAAAGAAAAAGAAAAATTCTCGGTAGCAAATGGGGAGCGTGGCCCAGCCTAGTGGCTCCACCACTATTCAGTATGGCCCATCCCACTATGCTCAACTGCTCTGCTCAACTTTTCCTGACATCCGTCGTCCTACAGGGTTCATGATATCAGTATTGAGTTTTTTTACACGTCCTACCAGCTGAGATGAAACACGGGTGGTGACTGTAGCACCAAAAATCGCCAACATTTCAGTCAAAATTTTCAAAATTTTTGGGGCGAATCGTATCTGAATGAAAACGAAATTACCAGTATGTACATTTACTGGAGGTCACAGGTAGGACTGGAAACCGAAATTCCTAACCCAGACTCCTAGCCAAAAACACAGAAATTCATGAAACTCCACCATATTTCTGTGGTGTTTTCTTTAGTATACCAAATTTTAAATATTTTGAATCTTAGTATGATTATACACATATCCATATGTTGAGTGGGAAGTCATGAAACACTATAAAAAATGAAATATGCTCAAGAAACCATAGTCCTTTATCGGCTTCAAAGAAAAACAAGGCACTCGACATATTAGAACATGATCCACATGAGTGGACAATATTTTCATAACTACAGTATGGAGATGGGTGGGCAAAACCACAAGCTCACAATAGTTGTACGTTGTAAAAATGGGAATAATATGGCAGCCCATGCATTTTGTTTCTAATGCATGAATGGCCTCTGGCTTGCTTTGTTGTGCAAGTATGGGCTTTGCTGTGGTACCCTTAAATGACTGTGAGCCGTTCATTTGATTATTAGATCGGAGGGTTAGAATCATGTATTACTTTCTAGGAGGTAATAGATGAAATAAGTAAAGTTTTAGATATAAAGAACTTTTTTAGATCTAATTGATGCATGCATGATCTGTTAGACATGATGAATCTTTTTATTTTAGTAACTTTGGATATAACATAATTTAACTAGAATAGACTAATTTTTTTGATGCATTTGTTACTTAGGAACACAACATAACATGTATATATATATATATATATATATGAAACTTTAAGATAGCTAAAATATGATCGGTTGTTAATTTTAACACAATATCATCAAGCTTTATACATGAATGAAGCCGCTAAAAATTTATTTATGGTACCCTATTGTTATTGGTGTACAATTTAACCTTATAATGTGATAGGTTTATACGCATCATGACACGAGAGTGATAGTTGTCATTTTAGTTTAGCCATGTGAACAAAAAAGGACGTCACAACAATCGCACAAAAGAAAGGGTGCAGCCATGCGCAAGAACAAGGAAGGGGCTGCATGCCCACCCATATATCTCCCATGATTAGAGGGATTTGGGAATAATTTTCATTTTATAATTAATTAATTAACTTAAAAAATTAGTGGCCGGAGATTTTTGGTGGAAGGCAATGTAAGTTGATATTGCTAAGTATGTGGCTTCGTGTGGTTTTTGTCAAAAGGTGAAGGCTGAGCTTCAGAGGCCAGCTGGGCTGCTAAAGCCATTGGAGGTCGTGCAAATGGGAGAATGTTACAATGGACTTTGTGATTAGATTGCCTCGCTCTCCAAGAGGCAAGGATGCTACTGGGTTTGTTACTGATAGGCTCACCAATGTGGTTCACTTCATTCCAATGAAGGCGATTAATTCAACTGTAGATTTGGTTCCGTTGTATATCAAGGAGATTGTGATGTTGCATGGTGTTTCCAAGTCTATTGTGTCAGATCATGACTCTACTTGTGTGTAATTTTTGGCAAAGTCTACAAAGTGCTTTGGGCACGAAACTTGATATGAGCACTATTTTCCATCCTCAGATAGATGGATAGTCTGAGAGTAATATTCAGACCTTGGAGGATATATTGTGAGCCTATGTGATTTCATGGAAGGGAAGCTAGGAAGATCACTTACCTTTGGTGGAGTTTGCTTACAACAATAGTTATTAGGCTAGTGTATGGATGGCTCCATATGAAGCATTGTATGGGCGTGGATGTATTTCTCCTCTTTTGTTGGGATATGGTTAGTGAGCGCTCCTTAGTTGGTCCAGATTGGGTACGATAGACTCATGATAAAGTATGTGTTTCCAAAAAACTTGTTGACTTCTTAGAGTGGGCATAAGAGCTTTGCTTTTGTTAGATGGAGTGCTTTGAAGTTTGCAGTGGGGATGAGGTGTTCTTGAAGGTCTCAGTGATGAAAGGCATTGTTTGTTTTGGTACCAAAGGCAAGTTTAGTCCGAGGTACATTGGACCATATGTGACTATTGCTCGTGTTGGCGCATTGGCATATAGGTTGTAGTTGTCGAAGTCTATGGCAGGAGTACACCTAATGTTTCATGTCTCTATGTAGAGAAAATATTTGAAATATCCAGAACACATGATGGAAGTTGAGTCAGCTATCATAGATCGAGCAAGATCTAACTATGGAGTGTCGACCAGTGCAAATATTGGAGTTTTCTGAGCGTGTGATGTGCTATCGGACTAACAAATATGTCAAAGTCTTATGGACAAATCAAATGGAACAATTCTCTTGTAGGGGGTGGTTCAATCTCATTATTATTAGTGCTGTTTGGATGAATTCAGGGACGAATTCCTTAAAGGAGGAGAGAATGTAACACCAAGGAATACATAATGCATAAATAAGAGATTTAATGTGGACTAGCAAATGTGCCCGTGGATTGCTATGGAACTCAATATATATAAGAATCAGACTCCGTTTCATTGCTAAACACGAGTTGTTCTAATGGTATAAGCACGGGCCATGAGTCTAGGTCGCATAAGAGATACGGAGAGCATGACCCAATTCGCCTTGAAATCGGACTCTCTATCGATCATCGCTAGACGTGAGTTGTTCTAACTCGCATGACCATGGGTCACATGCAAGACACGGAGGGTGTGGCCTAGGGCTAATATGTCTCAGAATTAGACTCGGTATCGATTATCGCTAGAAGCAAGTTGTTCTAACTCGTATGAACACAGGGCATTTGGTCAAGGTGTGTGTTGACTCGAGTTTAGATGAGGGGTGGGGTTAGTCATATCTTGTCCACACGGTGGGTTAGATCAGTGCACTTTTCGCTTGAACTACTCCTATTGTACTTTACAGCAAACGAACAGTATTTTCCTCTCATAACAAATCAGCATAAGCATCAACGTGACAACAAACACAAATTGTCCAAAAGATGGAACGACACATCCTAGCAAACTCATTTGAAAGGGCCACCGCATGGTCCGCATGCATCGCGCGTGGTGACGTTTGCACAGGTCGCCGTGGCACTTGCAAAGCAACCCCAGCCTCTGTACGTCTTGCGCCTGCACGACCCCTCTTTCACGTATGGCATCTCCTCGACGATGGTGGCCGTGCATTGGACGACGAAGCAGTCGTCCTTGAGGAACCTAGACCGCTCCAGGTCCTCCACGCCGATGAATCGCGGATTGCCCAGGCTCTCACATCCTAGCAAACTCTTTCGAAAGGGTCACCGCAGGCATCGCACGTGGTGGCGTTTGCACAGGTTGCCGTGGCACTTGCAGAGCAACCCCAGCCTCTGTACGTCCTGCGCCTGCATGACCCCTCCTTCACGTACGGCGTCTCCTCGACAATGGTGGCCGTGCATTGGACGGCGAAGCAGTCGTCCTTGAAGAACCTGGACCGTTCTAGGTCCTCCACGCCAATGAATCGCGGATTGCCCCAGGCTCTCTGGACAAGGAGCGTGTACCTGAGACAATGTACGACGATGATGGCCACCGCACCAGCGTGATGCCCTGGTGATTATGTGCCGAGCGAGATCAAACTCAGTATGGACGACGATCCTGGTGGCGGCGTCTGTCCTTCAGAGGTACAGCGAGACGAAGCCGGCGTCGTCCTTGCTTTGGCCGTTTAGATAGCAACGTAGTGTTCAGACGTGGCCTCCTGCCTTGAACGCACAGGACTCTTTGTAGCTGTAGTTCTTGCCGTGATGTGTCACCTTCAGCCACGAGTAGCACTCGACCTTGAGCACGTGGTGCCCGGTGCCGACCACCTTGGCGCCGACGATGGACAGGACCGGAGATCTCCAGAGATGACATGCAGCGTAGGCCATCGATGTCAGCATCAGCATTGCGTAAGGGCACCTAAAAAAGGCTCAACGGGAACGGTGACATTGCCCCGGTGCCGTTGGAATTGGTGAGAACGTACGTAAAGACTTATTGATGCCACGAGACTTTGGTTTGGAAAGATTTGTAGAAAAAAGAAATACTCCGAACAGGAACAAAACGGATGGATAAGAATAGGAAAAAAAGAAGAAGAAGCAGCAGCAGCGGGGAACTTTGGATCGACCGAATCTACATCTACACCTAATAATAAAGAGGCAAAATCTGTAGCCGGGCAGGCGCCGGCGGGGTCAGCGGACTTGGGGGCCGCGACGGTGGGCGCCCAAAGCTCGCCACCACCTCGTCCTCTCCTTCCCGCTCGCCGCCGCCTCACGGCGTGGCGTGCCACCACTGGATCCGCCTGGCGCTCCTCTCCCCGTCTAAGATCTAGGTCACATTATTGGTCAAACGTGAATATTTAAATTTCAATTATATATATAATGTCCTGTATGATTTATCTCTATTGGGTTAGGTTAGGTAGATATGCAATTGAGTAAAATATATGCTAACATTATAGTCTTGTACGTGAAGATTAGTTTGTGTAACAAACTTGCAGCCATCTCTCTCGGTCACGTGGTTTCTATACTCACCATCTATATGTATATGCACACAAGGGGCTTTCTAACACGCAACCATCTCATGTGCAATTTAGGTCATCATCAGGGTCGTCTATCCACATAGTAGATTGCATTTCCAAACATATCGATGATGGCCAGCTCCTCACACTACAAGAGGACACCCCCTTTAGCAACACATATATATGTTGCTATAAGCCCGAATAAGTGTTGGTAGGATCTATACCAACGCATCTGACATGCGTTGCTTAAAGTGGCGTTGCAAGGATCAATTGCAATGCATATATATATGTTGGTAAGAGGGGTATGTAAGCGTTGCATGCTAGCAACGAATATGTAGCTACACATATATATGTTGCTGGTAAAATATGCCACATGCTTTTGGGATTTATTATTAAAATCATATATATGTTATTTTTATAGTATAAATAGCTTGATAAATTAATTAGATGTGCTACATCCAGCAGCCACAGGCATTTAAAAGATATTTTTGATACTCAAGATAATTAAATAGTTGAAGTTAAGTAAATGATTTTATAGATACAGGAAAATGGTCCACTCTGTAATTGTATACAATGATTCACTAACTACAAAGTTTCATACTGAAAATAAATATACACAAGTGTAACACCACTCCTAAACAACTATTCTTGAGGGAAAATCTTGTTCTTCATCCTTCAATCATAAGAACATCCAAAATATCATATCTTTGTCCTGCGTGAACACAGTGCTTCGTTAAGAACATATATTTAGGAAAGTATATGCGATTTTCCCATCAATTTACAAATCATGGTGAAGGAAGAAAAATGAGACAATGTATATATACCTGTTGCTGGCAGCTCTTCTAGAATTAATGTTTCATTAATACCTTTTGTCTACAGTGACACAGCAACCTTGACATAAAAGAAGCTGAGTTAAATTAGAACCAATAAAGCCATGCAAATATAAATTGTAACTGGTGGATGTGCGTGCCCTAATTTTTCTACTGGAAGTTCTCTCAAATTAAAACTAGCAATGCAGATAAAGACAACTGTCTTCCTTAGTTTTGTATAGCATAAGCAGAAGAATAGGGTTCCACATATCTTGGGTCATATGCCTGATATACATCTCCTGTACATGGGACTGGTCATCAGAAAAGTCAGAATTTTTTTTATACCCAGATAACTTTTGTATGTGGAATTTAAAGCAAAAGCTTAGAAACAATTTTAAACTAGAGATCAGTCTGCAAGTATATACTAATGTAATCAAACAATGCCAAAATATAGACAACAAACCATATATATACTTGAAGAAGGACACCTTTACCTTACTAGATCTTTTCTTCAGTCACCTCCTGTAACACCCAAAAATTCCAAATTTTAGAATTAGTTGGTTACAAATAATTTAGATAACAATTAATGGGAAATTAAAATTTTTAAAAAAATATTTGGTGTTGCATTCATGCTGTTGCATTTATTTTCTTTTGTGGAGTGGATTTATTTTATTTTTATTTGGCTTGGAAAATTTTATTTGGAATAGTTTGAAAGTAAATAAATGAAGAAAAGAAAGAAGAAAAAAAAGAAAAACTGCTTACCGTCTCCCTGGCGGCCCGAAGGCCCGTCGGGTCGGCCTTGCTCTCTTCTCTCTCGCCCTGGGCCGCGGAACGGGCTGAAGCCGAAGCCGTCTTCCCTTTCTGCACTTGTGGGCCAGCCCAGCATCGCAGTGGCCGCGCCTTCCTCTTGTGGTTTCGCTGACGAGTGGGGTCGGCTTGTCAGCCGGGTCTTCCACCTCCGGCCGCAACCGGGTAGGACTCGAGCATCGGTTTTCAACCGAATCGATCTCCAATCTTCGATTTCTTAACCAAAATAGGAGAGGTGACCCTATAAAAGTGTAGCCGGGTATCTCCCCTTTCCGTTTTTCATCTAAAACGATAGACAAACCACGGGAAATAGAGCTTTAGGGCTTGGGAGGTGTTGGAGGTTTCGGTTGATCGCGGGTGGAGCTCTCGGGTGGATTTGAGGCCATATTCTTGGCATTGGTGAGACCGCACTCTCCTTCTCTATCATCCTATGCTTTTCTTTTGGGTGGAGATGCTTCTAATCACGATTTTGAAGCTCACCGATGGTGCGGTAATGGCGCCACCGCCCCCTTTTTGCCGCGCGTTGTGTTCAGTCGATTGTAGCTAGTTTTTACCGCTTAGATGAGTTCGCACAGAGCTTCTCTTCCGTTTGGATCAAGTTTCGGGTCAAACGGTGGTCTAGAGGGGGAGAGCCGCCATCTCCGGCGAGGTGTAGCCCGCCGGCCATGGAGGTCGCCGGCCGGACCTGAGGAAGGGGATCGGGAGATAACTGTGGAGGTAGAGGATGAATGGTAGCCGTCTGATTTAAAATCAAGGGCCGAGATTAGAAGATACCCCTTCGCGGGGTAAACTTCATAAAGAGCCCCTGGACTTTGTCATAATAGGACCCGCTGTCCTTAGCATATTGTCTGAAATGCGTTTTCGTGTTTTGAAAGCGTATTTTCTTTCGGTTAAATCAAAAATACGTTTTCAGGTATTTACAGTTTTGCCACTAGGATTGTTTTGGTCATAAAATCTTCGTTTTAACTCCGATTTGATCCGTTCAAGTTGCATTAGGTTCGTATTTGCGAGCTCTACATATTAGTGCAGATGTACAGTTAGTTTTGATAATTTAATTTTCGGGTTTATAATTAAGTATTTAATTATCTATAGGAAATCTTAGAAAATTCATAACTTTCACGTTTTAACTCCGAATTTGGTGATCTTTACGTCTGTGTGATCGTAGGAACGTGTAGAAGAGTTTTATAAACTTTTATTTCTGTTTTGTTACTGTTGGTGCACTGTTCTAATTATATCTCTTTGTTTGCTTCGTGTATATTTGATTGGATGCATGTGTGTTGTTGATTGATGATCGAGTATAGAAGGTGAGCAGTATCTGGACGATCAGGAGTATTACTTTGAGCCAGATCAGCAGTATCACTCGGAGAGTTTTGATCAAGGCAAATATAACCCAGGACCATCCTTGTTGTCCTATTCACTGAAATTATCATACATATGCATGTGTCTACCTTGACAACCTTAGAGATTATAACCTAGTGATTGTTATCTTAATTCCTTGTCAACCTTATGAATGCATTTGGGTAGCTATTTTGTTAGTGCTTAATTATGAACAATGATCTTGTAATTTGATTAATGGATTAAGCAATCAACCATTAAGATGATTTTATTATTGTTAAAAGGGGGCTAGAGCATGTGTGTTATTTTGAATGCTCTGGTTTCTCTCCATAAGGACTTATCTGTACGTGATTATCCGGGACATACAGTACAGCTGTGAGGGCTATATGGCTCTGGCTTTAGTTGCTTAAAGGACATTTTCTAGCTTGTTAGTGGTTACCTTAAATGACGTAAGAATGGCTTGCCATGTTGGGTGTAGGGCGAGCCCCTGTCCTTAGTGTGTATAAGCTGCAGTTGTTGTGCCACTGGGAAGGGGTTCTACATCTGCCTGCCGAGTGAATCTAATGGCCCTAACTTGTTAGACGAACTTTTAAGTGGCTTTATATGATTTCCGGTGTTTTGGGCCTAGCTAACCCATGCATTTGGAAATCATAACTCACAGTGAAAGTGTACACCTCTGCGCAGAGTTAAAAACTGGTATACTAGCCGTACTCACGGATACGAGCGGCCTTGGAACATTTACAGATAGATGATCACCATGGTTATATCATGTTTAATTATTGTTGTTATTTTTATGCTCATGTTAATGATATTCATTACTTTTATTACAATTGATCATTGGTTCATAAATGGGAGGTGAATTACTTTGATGCTACTTAATTGCTAATTACATAATGAATAAAAGCTAAACGCAGTCAAACAGTGTCTAGCCTTTTGAGCCTCATGAACCATGTGTTGTACTTGTTGAGTTCGACATGGACTCACCCTTGCTATTTTCACCATAACAGATGAAGATTATCAGGACGATTATCGTAATGAGTACTAGTCTTGGTGTCAACCAGTCAACTGTGTCCCTGTGTTTGGAGTTTCCGCTGGAGATCTACTATTAGTTATTATTATTTATCGTTCAAGACTATGTTTTAAATATTTATTCGCTATGTAATAAGCACTGTGATGATACTATGTAATTTGTCTACTTATGTGTGCGATCATATCCTGGGGGCGCACATGAGTACTTTACGCATCCTATTTTTGTCCTTAAAAATGGCTGTGACACCTCCTCATACCTCGTAGTTATATATCACAGAATCACAGTAAAAGCTTCAGAAGATTTATCATTGTCTGCACAAGTTCAAAAAGATAACATCATCCGTCCGTAAGCATATCTGAATTATTACCAAATACTTGTTAATTTCATAACTGAAGAACAAGCTACTATTTGACAGTATAATAGATACTATTTTAAATTACCTCATAGAGAAATTCAACTTGCACTAGTAGTCTTCCAGGTTCAGTTTCAAGAGCATTAACTTAGAAAAATTTCCATTTCTGTAGCCTGCATATGCAGTGCATGTTTGTGTCATTTAGAAAAATAAAGCATCCAGAGATGAGATGACATCTTGATTTCATAGCGAATCCATTTTTACTCATTTGCTATTCTATCATACATTAACAAAATCTTGATTCAATAGCGAATCCATTTTTTTCTCATTTGCTATTCTATTGTACATTAACAAAATTAATGGATCTAAGCCAGCAACAACACCTAGCAATATCTAGGTCAGTTCTAACTGCATCTCACATGATGGCTTATGAAATATATGGATTAGGATCATCTGAAAAACACAATATAAATCCATACATATACATGAAACACAAACCTGTGGATCAGAGAAGAATGGATGCCACACAGACATATCAAAGAAGAATGAACCCTGAAGAAGAAACTGTGTACAAAGAAAAATAATGAACATAAAAATCAGGCTGGATATGCCAAGGAACAAGGATTGTAGAAGGGGGAGATGGCTAACCGCCTGTGCTGCACCAATACCAATGCCGTCACTGCAGAACAGCTGCGCCGATGCTGAACACCTGGGAGCGGCCGCACTGCCGCTGCGCATCACCACTTGATGCAAACCGTTTGAGAGCCGCCGTCACAGTTCCTACACATTTGTATCTGATCCAATCGAATAAAATCAATGATGGTGGTGGACCAACAAGGGGCAATAAGATGGATTATTAGTGTATAGGATGAAGGCGGACATTTTTTTTCTTTTAGGATTTAATAATACAGCAACAGACCTAATAGCAGCAACATCAAAAAAACATCTAGGGTTGTGTTCGTATCTGGAAACATAATGGGAATACATATACAGGAAATAGAAATTGAAAGAAAGAAAAAGGATATATCAAACACACAGATCGGAGATGAATCCATTAAATCAAGATAGAAAAAGGTGCGTGACATCCATCCAGGTGAACTAAGTAACAGGGATTAAAGATGGGAGTAGAAAACTAACCACTCGTGTGATGCACATGCACCGGAACTGCACATCTAGAGGCAGCCACCGCCGCCATTACACATATTGATAATTCCGGTGCCGCGGGCGCTGCAGTTCTCGGAACTATCGTCTCTGCGAATCTAGGAGACGCCTTCTGCCATGGCACATCAGAGAACCGTCACTGCCGGCGGTGGTGCTTTTAGATCCAAGAGGAAGAGGAAGAATACGGATGCACAAGGAAGGGTTGCGGTTTTAACGTGAGTGTGCAGGTGGAGATGCGGAGTGGGCCGGATCACAATCGTGTCTACGAACGAGCCCACAACAACGGTAGCAAGGTGTGTTGCAGGCTATCCGATGCAAGATTGGGGTTTGTGGTGTAGTGTCATCCAACTCCATTAATCCTCTTCTTGGGCAGCCTATCTCTGAGGAACCCACGAAGGCCAATCATGCCCTATGGAAAAGCACAAGGGCGTTTGCCACACATGAATGGTTGAATTTACAGCTGTGGTAACGATTGTATGGTTTGTAGGATTAGAGCATATTATGTAACTGACCAAATAATCAAAGTCCATTGTTCTTTTTTTCTTTGAGACGAAAGAAGAATTATAGTAAAATATAGCTGGGTACATCATCACGTTACAAGCACTTTGGATTACACCACATCTATCTAGAAACTAAATCTTATCTATATTGTACCTATGCTTTGAATAGCTCCAAATCTCAAATCCAAACCTGTATAACGCTTCGTATGGATGACCACACAGGTAAACACTTGGCAAAAGGCCTGAGAAGATATGCCCAATGAACGACGGCCAACATTCCTGCAGGCGGAGTTGAGAAACTTCTTCTTTCTTGTGTATTCCTTCTTCCTTCTGCCACTGAAGAGTGAGGAAGACTAATCTGAAACTTGTTCTCCCTAGTCCTTCGTCATGGCCAGCTCTAACTACAACAAAATGGAGAAGAGACCGGAGAAAATTATTCCATGGCAATGACATCATCTCTACCTTGATGTCGTTGTCCGAAAATAAAAGTCTCCATGACCATGCCGATGAAGTTGCTGACGTCGTAGTTGTCACCCTCATATATTCAATAGAGCCACCATGGAGAAAATGAATCCATCCTGCCCCCTTGCCATTGCCAGAGAAGAGGAGGAAACAAATCTTCAACACCATGAAACTTGGCATGGAGAGACCCTAACCCTAAAGACTCGATCTACTAGAGAAACTTATTCAAAACGATGGATCCCCACTCCCTTTGACCTCCGTTGAGATGCCGGAGGGGGGAAGGAGGGGGACCAGCTAGGGTAGCGGCAGCGATGGCGCTAGGTCACGACGCGTGCGAGTCGGACGCGAGCGAGAGTCGCGTTGTGCGGTGGTGGTAAGAAAAGTACTTTCCTCCCCAATGTCCAGTGTTGTTACTATTAGAACTTTTACTTAGTCAGGATCTTAGTTATCCTAACACATGAACACCTGATCTACAACTAGCACTTAATTAAGGCTTAATTAATCACTGGCCTATAGATCAAAGATGCCCAGAGGCTTCTGAAGTCCCCATGCCTGCATGATGCATGTGTAGGGCTTGTTTGGTAGAGCTGCACTTCTCAAAAAACAGCTCCAGATCCATAGATCCAGCTAGCTCCACCATAGAGCAGCTCCACTGTGCATCTGCGATCTCAAAAAGCGTTTGGTACAGCTCCACTCTCATCTTTATCTCACTGGCAATTTGGGCCCATGCGTTAGAATAAAAAAAAGAAAAAGACCGTCTTCTTCCTCACGGCGGGTGCGACCTCGCGCGGGTACTGTATCACAGTGGGTACGGCCTCACGCTCGCGAGCTTGGCCTCGCCGGGGCGCCAGCTATCCACCATGCGTCCACAGCCCGGCGCTGCCTCAGTGGGCGCGGCAACGGCCAAGCGCTGCAACGCGGGGCTTGCATAGGAGCAGCCGTGGTGGAGGGCTAGGCGGCCACGACGGCGCGGGCGAGGCTCCAGCGGGCGTGCGGGGCTCAGGCGGTGCTCCGGCTGGTGGGACGGGGCAGGGTTCCAGCTGGCAGGGCGCGGCAATAGCAGCGCGAGCTGGAGGGCATGGTGGGGCCATGGTGATGTGAGCCAGAGGGCAGGATGGGGCGGGGCTCCGACAGCCAGCGGTCAGGTGGGCAGGTGTGGCTACGGCAGTGCTCCGACGGGCGGGACGGGGCAGGGCTCCGGCGAGCGGCACTCTGGCAGGCAGGGCGCAGCCATGGCGATGCGAGCTAGAAGGCAGCACGGGGCCATGGCGACGCGAGCAGGAGGGTAGGAGGGGTTGGGGCTCCGACAGGAAGCGGTCCGATGGGCAGGCGTGGCCACGACAGCACTCCTAGTGGGCAGGGCAGGGCCATGGCAGCACAAGCAGGAGGGCCGAGCAGAGGGAGAAGAACGGCGGCGTTTCGCACGGAGAAGAAAAAAGCTATGAAGAAACAAAATAGATGAACCGGTCATTTTCCACTGATGAGTGGCAGTGGTGGGTAATTCTTCCCAACTCCACCAAATCCATGGATCTGGGGGTAGATCCACCATTTTCATGGAGTAGGTCTATGGTGGAGCTGCTAGATCTAAAACCGTTTGGCTCAAAAAATCTGAAGCAGAGCTGTTTTTGAGATTCTAGAGCTGTGTGGAGCTCTACCAAACATGCCCGTACTGTCGATGTGTTCTGTAGGGGCCTCGGTGACAGGATGCCGGCACTAGGGTGGCCGGGGGCTGGATCCTGGTCCTCAGGAGGTGTTGGGGTTTGAGGCGGCTACATTAATTATTCTGACTCAGCTAAATTGTTACTACATTAAATACAAAGTATTATAATGGAATTGTGTTTTGCAGCCTTTTATTGTCATTTAATTATATTTTCCAATAAATTTGATGTTTTTTCTATTTTCATTAATTGAACCGCATCACAAATATACGAATAGAAGAGGCATGGACTATCGACAGTCACATTAATGGGCAGATCACAGAAAAAGGATTGCGAGTCTTGCATGGCAGATGTTGAGGAAGTATAGCATCATTGTGGCACGTCACATAATGCATCATTCGGGATCAAGTGCGTGAACGACATACGGAAGAAAGATTCAGCCATGGCCTGTCTCGTAAATGAAACTCAAACAGAATGCAGGCCCGCTTATAATGTCTCTTGTACAGAAACAAAATGACAGGCTAATACTGGTCTATTGCAAATGGAGGTAGAAAGCAATCTCCATTTATTTCTATTTCAAATAAATCATGCAACGTTAATTTTTTATTTTAAGCAAAAAAACTTAATCTCTACAAAATATTAAGGAATGAAGTGATTCTTTCTTCGGTGATGCTCTCGTGCGGGCTTCCGGGGACGGACAGGCGCAGCTTCACTAGTGGCTACCTTATCCGTCCACTCGCTCCGATCGCACCTCTTCGAAAAAATCTCTCTACACACTCGGCCCCCACCGTCGTGGCCTTATCCACCACTGCATCGGACCTCCGTGCCGGACTCCACCACGCCACCGCCCGCCTTCCCTTCTCCGCACTCCACCGCGCCGCTCGCCTGCACCACAACATCCGCGCCGCCGCGGCCGCCTCCACTGCCTGCTTAGCTACCGAGCAAGTGCTCACCAAGGGTGCGTTGGCCTAGGCTACCGAGCAGGTGCTCGCGCAGATGCTCGCCCAGGGTGCTTGCGCACCTCGCGTAGGTGCTCACCCAGGCCGCCGAGCAGGTTCTTGCCAAAAGGACGCACCGGCGAGCTCCATACGCCGCCACCAACCTCCGCACCGGTGTCGAGTTCCGCGATTCGTCCAAGCATTAAGGTGACATTGCGCGATGAAAACGTATATTGCAAGAGTATGTTTCAAGTATTTCAATTGTTTTATATGGATGTTGCAAGCGTTTTATGTGGATATTGTAAAAGTAGATGGGGATCTTGCATATGTTGCAATGGTTATACACATATCTTGCGAGCTTTTGTTCTCAATGTTTCAGCTGTTTTTGCAGGCATATCTTGCAAGTGTGTTTGTTTGGATGTTCAACATGTTTTACACATATGTTGCAAGTCCTTTTATTTGGATGTTGTGTATGTTTTACATGGTTTTCAAGTGTTTATCAGGTGTTTCTGCAAGTGTTTCAGATGCATATTTTGTGTGTTTCATCTGCCTTTGGATGTATGTTGCAAGTGTTGCATCTGAGTGTTTCAAAAGTAGATTGGGTGTTGCATCTCACTCCCTCTTCGCCTTTGATTGCCTTGCCTCGGTGTCTCCACCTTCTCTTGGCGCCGGCTGGGCGTCTGAACCAGAGGCGCAATCAGGTGCCGCCCTCACCCCTTGTTCTTGATGCTAGCGGCACAACGTGGGATGGCGGCGTGGCGGGGGATGGGATGCCGCGAGTGGCGCGGGCAGGCACTCCTTCTGTTCGGTGGCTCTATTACCTGGGCAGGCGGACGCTCCTTCTGTTACGCTATTCGGTGGTTCCGTAGCTGAGATCGGACGACTCCTGTGGCAAGTATTGGACGGGTCGTAGCTGTGTCCAGACGGGTCGTAGGGCTGGACGTCCGGACGCTTGTCGTCCCGTTCTTTCTTCATGTGGTTTTTTACTTCCCATAATGCTCTTCTAACCGTGCCCACCAAAGTGAAAATAGACCATACCTCCGTCATGATGCGCTCGGCTTCTATCTAAAAGGTGGGTCCACTTCAGTGACCGTGATTTATCTATCTCAGATTGGACCTCTGCCATAAGCACGTACTTTTTTTTTAGTTTCTAGCACCGCGATTTCCCTCCTCTCCTTTTGTTTTGTTTTTACTGCTCCGTCACATGTATGTTCACCAGCTTGAATCACTCCCGCATCAACGAGGTGTCGTCAGTATGGTCCACCGTCTGCGCAATCTTGTTAGGTGCCGCCGCCGCCGCGCTGCTCTGGACCTTGTTCTATGATCTTTGTCTGATCGTGGCTTGCCTCTCGATTGGCAGTGAATGTTAGGATATCGTCAGCTAGCGCGCACAAGCTAGGCCTGTTTCGGCTCACGCTTTGGATCTGTGGAGTCGAGAAGCTACCAAGGGTGCAAGATATACCTGGACTAGCTAGGCGCAGTAGCAGAGCAATGATCTATATTTTATTTCGCTAACGAAGTAAATTACGCTAATATTATTTCTCTCCTGCCACATTCGATATATTTGACCTGCGTGCTGTTGGCCACACATGAATGACGACTGAAGTTTCAGCACTGCCGATGATTGTATGGTTTGTAGGATTAGAGCAAATTACGTAACTGACCAAATCATCAAAATCTAGTTTTGTTACGGCTACAAAAGTGTAGCTCAATCGCAGAAACTAGAACACAGCAAAGAGAAGCACTCGTTAGTTTCTCGTATTAAAAAAAAGAACAGCACCCTTTAGTTTACCTGATGACGATGGGGTGAACTGTCATGGCAACGTTAATCGCATGAATAAGCACTTCGGAAACTAATAATGCAATCATTAGCAATTTAGCATGTCACGCTGTAACGACATGGCAGCTCACACAACTCGTCGGCTGGGAGAAATGACATTTGGTTTCGTACGCACATCACTGGCAGTGGCACTGGTAGTATATATATAAATGGATATCACTCCACGTTGGAAGGCACTGGCAATGAAGTTACTTGTGGAGAAGGGGATGGCTGCTGGGGTGCCAATGATCACACATCCAGATCAGGTGTGTCATGGGTGTTTGGCTGGTAAGCAGACCAGGGTACCTTTTCCCATTGCTACAAGTTTCAGAGCACAGAAACTTTTACAGGTGGTATATGTAGATCTTTGTGGACCCATTACTCCTGCAACACCAGGTGGCAACAAGTATTTTATGCTCCTGGTTGATGACTACAGTAGGTGGATGCAGGTATACATGCTCAAGAGTAAAGACCAAGCTTGTGAAGCTTTTGTCAAATTCAAGGCTGAGACAGAAAACCAAACTGGTGAGAGGATCAAAGTCTTGAGATCAGACAGGGGTGGTGAATTCATGTCAGGTGTTTTTGCAAGTGTATGTGAGAATGCTGGAATAAAGAGGCAATTGACAGCTCCTTACACACCTCAGCAGAATGGTGTTGTGGAAAGGAGAAATAGAACAGTGGTAGAGATGGCTAGATCAATGTTGAAGGGAATGAATGTTCCTAGTATTTTTTGGGGTGAAGCAGTGAGACATGCAGTCTACCTGTTGAACAGGCTACCATCAAAGCCAATGGGTGAGCAAACCCCTTTTGAGGCTTGGAATGATATGAAACCTCATTTGGGACATCTCAAGGTTTTTGGGTGTTTAGCTCATGTCAAGAATCCAGTGCCTCATCCAAAGAAAATGGACGACAGAAGCAAGAAGATGGTCTACTTGGGAGTAGCAGAAGGAAGCAAGGCTCATAGGTTATATGATCCTGACTTGAAAAGAGTTACAGTTAGCAGAGATGTGGTTTTTGAAGAAGCAAAAGGATGGATGTGGAATGGTGATGAGAAGAGTGAACATGTGGAATTTCAGATTGAAAATGAATTTGTGGAAAACACAAATGGCTGGGAGACAGCTGAAAATATAGAAAACAATCCACAGGTGACACAACCAGAGAATGGGGGAGAAGACAATCTGCCATATGGTCAACAGTCACCAGGACAAATGTCAGGCAATGACATGGTGAACAATGATCCTATGCAAGAAGATTCAGAACCACAGAGTGATGCACACTCAAATCAAGAAATTGTAGTTGATGATCTCTCAGATGAAGAGCCACAACATTTCAGGAGTCTGAATGAAATCTACCAAGACAGTGTTGAGGTAGAGCTAGCAGATTCAGAAGGGGAAGCCATGCTTGCAGAAGCAAATGAGCCAAGCAAGAATGTTGATGCAGCAGCAGATCCTGAGTGGGTTAAGGCAATGAATAGCGAACTTCAGTCAATTCAGAAGAATAGGACCTGGGAACTTGCAGATTTGCCTGCTGGTCATAAAGCCATTGGACTTAAATGGATTTACAAACTGAAAAGAAATGCAGAGGGAGAGATTGTCAAACACAAAGCTAGACTTGTGGCAAAGGGCTATGTGCAAGAACAAGGAATTGATTATCACTACTACAGCGCGGGGATATAGTAACACCAACTTGTGTTACTATAGAATGGAAAAAGTGTTACTAGCTCCCTTAGTAACACATTTTTTCTTGTGTTCCAATTGGCTATGTTACTATAGACTAGTTTCTTGTAACACATCTACTTATCTATAGGAACATTTGTTTAGTGTGACAATGATTTTTGTTGTAACACTTTTTTTTGCTCTAGTAACACTTCACGTTATGGTAGAATGCATAGTTTGTAACACATTTACTAATCTATCGGAACATTTACCTAGTGTTACAGTGATTGTCTGCTGTAACACTTTTTTAGTTCTAGTAACACTTCTACCGTTACAAACGTAACTATTGCAGCACACCTGGCGTTGCCAGAGATACCTGTTGCCACATATCCGAAGAGTAGCAATAGGTGCACTAGCAACGACAGTGGGTATTGCAATAGACCTTATTGCCACGTAGCAATAGCATTGCAATAGCTGGACCCTCTATTGCCCCGCAACTTCTGTGGTTGCTATAGGTGGAACCCTCTATTGCCACGACACATATTTGGTTGCTACAACTGGCCTCTCTATTGCCACACTATCTATGTGGTTGCTATAGGTGAAATCTTCTATTGCCACGGGAAATATTTGGTTGCTAAAGGTGGCCTCTCTATTGCCACACTAAATGTTTGGTTGCTATAAGTGGACCTTTTATTGCCACGATAAATGCTTGTTGTTGTCTTTTGCGACGTTGTTTGGTTGTTGCTATAGCAAATATTACCACACCAAATGATTATGCCAATAAGTGATATTCCAACGCTTTGTTTAGTATCATGTAACAATATTTGCACACCATTAAGTTTTTTAGAACAACAATATATGGTCAATAAAGCATATGGATAGCCATTAAACCAAATAGGCTTTGTTTGTACAAATCATTAATGGAATCATCCAATGTCAAACTCGGCTTAGACACACGCACAACTCAAACACATAAGGTATCTGACACATACTTGTTCGAACATCAAAATCTAATGAGCTATGTCTAGCACTCTAGCAAAAGTTGGCTTAACGTTGACCGCCCCATCACTCGTGCGCTCTACTCAAACAACTTCCTCCTGAAAAGAATCATTGACATTAATATATGCATGAGCTAAACAGAAACTGTAATATTTTGGCAACAGCAACATGGACTAAACCATTTGGAAGGAAAGCAATTTAGAATTATAAACTAAAGACTAATATGTTTGCAAATTTAAAGATTCATTCAATGTGAAATTACCCACTGTTAAAGCAATCAAATCAATGCTTGATTAGGTTACATGTGAATATATTAAACGAACATAGCATATTTGATTAAGTTACTCCCTCCATTCCAAATTATAAGTCGTTTTGACTTTTTTTGTTTATCCATTTTGCTATGTATCTAGACATATTATTATACCTAGATGTATAGCAAAATGGATGTACAAAAAAATCAAAGCGACTTATAATTTGGAACGGAGGGAGTACTAAATAAGCCACTGTTCAAGAGAGCAATCAAATCAGTGCTTGATTAGATTACTGCCACCTCCACAAGCATATTTGCCAAGCTATGTCAATGAAAATCAACACAGAAATAGAGTAAAATAGCTACTGATTAAACTATGATTTGCAACTCAGGTTCGAAGTTCATGAGAATAAACAAGTAGTGAGCTGCAGTCAACAAGTACTAATTAAGGAACCTGAGCAGCTCACCATGAATGACACTACAGCTGTTTTACTGCTAATAGCACGCAAGAAACAAGAATACAAGTAACCAGCCATGCAATCAATTATTAGCCAACAAAACTTGTATTAGCAAATAACCTGAGCAGTTTCTGCACCCTGTTGCTGTTGCTGAAATAAAAAACTGTAGGTTTGATGAACTCAAGGCGGCAGCGGCTGTCATTGACCATGGAAAATGCAATCCAACCATTAATGCACATGAGCCAAACACAGAAGAAAATTCAATCCAGCTGGGCTATTCCAATTTTACAGGGCTCTCCCGTCGTCCACGTAGTAGCGGCAGCAGCAGCGCCTCTGCGGCCAGGCGTCAGCCAGGAAGGGGTCGTCCATGCTGCAGGTGGGCAAAGTGGGGTGCCGTGTGGAGCCGCCGGCAAGGGAGGCCGCAGTGCGCTGCAACGTGCCAGGGCTGGCCAATGGAGAGGTTTCAAGCACCTGCAAGAAGCGAGACTGAGAAAAAGGCTTTGATCACATTAGATGTAGTGTCTGCTATAGCTGTCATTTTTGAGAATTCTTGATGCTAATCCTCTGTAGAATGAGTTCATTTAAAAAATAGTACAGTGCTCCAAACAAAGCATTTATTTCGCAACGCCCAAAACAATCACAGAAACAGAACCTCTCCCTAGACCAGCAACTTTGCACGAATAGATGTGATGAGGAACAGGTATTGCAGCCAGGTGAGAATGGGATACAAACCAGGTTGTGGAGGATGTGCTCTATGTCATCTGCAGCAGGCTAAAACGGTGGCTTTCAGCTCTTCGTCGGTGCGCCGAGGGAAAAGCTCCTCCCAAATTCAACTTTGATTGCAAAATCTGTAGCTAGCACCTGAATTCACATATGCCTGCAACCTGCTCTACTCATCAGCAATGGTAATAGATAGTGTTGCTACCTTATCGTATTATAAAATTACCAATGTTTGATGATTAATTAACTGTTACATATGTGATGCATCAGTTACACAATTACAGTCGGCTCCTACTACCAAGATGGTTGATGAATTGTGCAAGGCACACATGCAACAGAGAATAGCACTGTCCATGGACAAGAGGTACTGCATAGGAAACAATGTCTAAGATACTGATGGGAGAAATAAGGCTCACCTAGTTGCTGTGGCCGTGCTTCTTGCGGCACCCCAAGGCGCAGGCAATCATAGCACCTGAAAGACAAAAAAAAAATCAAATAAAATAGGCCCTATCATGTGCATTACAACCACAGTATTTTAATACAATCTTTTCATGAAGCGGAATAGGCAGCAATGAAATTGCAGATCAAAAGAATCTCTGCATTTGTAGCAAGTACTGAAAGAACTGACAGTTGCTGCTGCTCAACACTGAACCAGCACAATATATGGCCGACAATTAACATAATTGTGCAACCAAGAAATAGTTTGCTATATGCCTATGGCCATGTATCCAACATCATTTGCTATATCTAATTCACTGAATTATAACTTCTAATCTCTAAATATGTGAAATCTTATTATAATACGAACCAAATCAACATCATTTGCTATATCTAATTCACTGTGTCGTAACTTCTTCTGATCTCTAAATATGTGAAATCTTATTATAATACAAACAAATATCCATTAGCCATGTTGTGTACTCCTTCGGCCAACCAGCTTCTTCCTTGAGGGGTAGGGAATTGTGACATACCTAGCCGGTTCCCGTGCTAAAATGTTCGGCTGCTGGCGCCTGGTGAAGAGGAGCCAACGTCGAGGAGGGGCCGGCCTGGACCTGCCCGTCCATGCAGGTGCTGGTGAAGGGCAGGAGCAGCCGAGCAGGGCCAGTCCAGCACTGCACGGGCCGCCTCCCTGTTGGCATCAGCACAGATAGGGAGGAGGTGCGCTGGACACGGGAGCACATGCCGCTGGCCAGCCACTATCCAGGGACGTGCCGACGAGAGAACGAGCCGAGGTTGAGCGTGCAGGCCGCAGCGACGTGCGACGAGAGAACAAACCGAGGTGGAGCGTGGATGCCGCAGATGCAGGGGCGGACCGCCCGCACGGCAACGGACAGAGCCGACCGCCTGAGTTGCAGCAGCAACAGCCGCCGCTTAGATGTGCGCCCGTGCCGCCGCCGCCGCCAAGCACCGATGAGATGCGTGCCCGCACCATCGCTCGCGCGCACGCATAGTGGCGGCTGCATATGAATAGATGGGGAAATATGAGCTAGGGTTTCACGGGGCATCGGCAGTGCGCTATTTTGATACGGGCACGTTGCGACGTGACCCGTCGGATCAGCGATCAACACTGCGTTTCCTGCCTCCCAGCCCGTGCGAACCCTCACTCCATGGCTTGTGGGCCACAGCAATATGGTCCCTTCTATCAGTGGCGAGGAGCGAGGAACATGGCGTGGGGTGATGTGCCGGAAGGAAGGTAGTTTTTAGTTTGTGAGCGGGAGAATACCCGCCCAAAATTTTGAGTAGATTTGTGTATTATTAAAAATGGGAATCATATTAAGTAACTAAGAAATGAGGTTGTAATAATAAAGTATATAAATCTGTGCATTTTCAAGAAACATTTGTGTATGATCTTCAAATGTATGTTGGAAATTATACTATATTTGTTTTTAAAATAAACATATTTTTGCAACAGATATGGTTGAAACGTTGAATAATTCCAATGAATAGGCTAAAATACTATTACATTCTAAAAATACATACTACTGCATAAAAATTACAACTAAAACAATTTCATATATACATAAACAAATGTATGTAATCATAGGACTCTCATTTCAATTTTTCAATGGCGGAGAAGCGGGAGTTGATTTTTTGGAAGATTTGATCTACATGTAGTTCAAAATTTGATGTAATCCTAAAGGCACAAATATATTTAAGTTCTAGACATTTAAATTTTTGTGTAAATATTGTTATTTTTGCATGAACAACCATATTAAGATGACATGACATTATTTTTTTGTTAGTGATCAAATGATAACATTGGTACTAATATGGTTGCCAGGATCCTAAGATGTGCTCATGTGATTTTTATTTGTCTTTACCACTCATGTGATCGAGGTACTAATATGGTTGCACTTAGATATATATATCTAAATACGTAATAAAATTAATGAACGCGGAAAGCCAATTTTGGGTCTATAAGCATTCCATAAAAATTTCAAGCAATTTTAATAAGTGGGACTATACATTCTTCACAAATAAAAACATCTATCACTTAGTCCTATAACTATGAGTGAGATGTATCCATTTGTGAACAATGTGTAGTACCACAATGTGTAGTCAGGCATGACATATATTGAATTTGTCTTAGTTTTAGAAGCTTTTATTATTGTTTTTCCAATTAATGTATAGAAAAATTCTTAGACTATTTCCTTTTTTGGAATTGCAGGATACTAATGTTATGTGGCATCCCTAGTCACCTTGTTCAAGCCTAAAGTATGATGGATGCATGGTCGTGAAGTTGGAGAGCATATATTTTTCTTTTAATATTGTTGAACCCTTTAAGAATTCACATACTATATGTAAATGTCCTAGATGATGGTTCATGATATTCTGAATATTATCACAAAACATGTAGAGGCTGTTTTCGAATTCCCTATTTCATTTGTGATGGCACTTGTTTCATATTGCCTAAAATATCATTTAAAGTACACACTGAAATGCCTTCTTTTGTGGCCTTTCTATGCATTTTATAACATTGAGACAATTTTTTGGGGGTGATTACTTATTTGATGTAACTTTTTGTGGCTCCCATACATACTATTTTTGCATAGCCTTTTTGCTAGACTCAAAACCATAAAAAAAGCATTTGCACTCAAGTTTTGAGCATAGAAAACACTATGACATGACAATGTGTTGTAAATTTGACTAGTATTCAAGTGGACCAAAAAGATGAAATTCTTGATCAACCTATACAGTGGTAGATTAGTGGGTTTGCACAACGTCAAAAATATTAGTATTACTCACATTTATTTTCATGTTTTTGTTTTTTGTTTTTCAGTTTTTTCTTCCGTGTTGTACTTGTTCTTCTTGTGATTTGACAACTAGAGGGTCTTGAGCTCGGTCTAATAAATTGACAATAGACACTGGCATTAAACTAACATTTTTAATCGTCTACTCATTGCTGCTTGGTTCTCATGTGATGACCGCGATGTGATTGGCTAACGGCCTTGACGACACCTAGGTGTGATGTCCGTGAATAGGAAGGTCCACATGTCGATGTTTCTTTGTAACACTTGGACTGTAGCATTATTTTGTGTTACTATAAGAAATATATTTGTAACACATTTTATATGTTCCATTTATGTGTTACAACATAGTACACTTTTGTAGCATTTTACTTGTAACATTAATTTTGTGTTACTATAACTATTGTCAGTAACACATTTTTATAGAAAAAGTGTTTTGTGTTACAACCGAAGTCTGTAACACACTATTTTGTGTTACTATGAAATTTCACTGGAACACATTAATGAATATGTTACAAGAAAGTGATACAATATCCTTGTTTTGTAGTAGTGTATGAGGAGGTGTTTGCACCTGTTGCCAGACTTGACACAGTGAAGATCATTTTGGCACTTGCTGCAAATAGGGGATGGAAAGTGCATCACTTGGATGTAAAAACAGCATTTCTAAATGGTGAATTAGAAGAGGAAGTTTATGTAGCTCAGCCAGAAGGATTTGCTGTAAAGGGGAAAGAACACTGTGTTCTGAAGCTTAGTAAGGCCCTGTATGGGCTCAAGCAAGCCCCAAGGGCTTGGAATGTCAAGCTGGATAAAAGCTTGAGGAAGCTAGGGTTTGAGAAGTGTCCTAGTGAGTCAGCAGTTTACAAGAAAAAAGCAGGTGAAGCTTGTGTCATAGTGGGTGTCTATGTGGATGACTTGCTGATCACAGGAAATAAATCAAGTGAAGTTGAAAAGTTCAAGCAACAGATGGCAGCAGAGTTTGAGATGAGTGATCTAGGACTGCTGTCCTACTATCTGGGAATAGAGGTAGAACAGCATGATGATTTTATCACCTTGAAACAGGCAGGGTATGCCAAGAAAGTGCTAGCTAAATTTGGGATGGGAGAATGCAATCCTACAAAGGTTCCCATGGACCCAGGAGCAAGGCTGCATGAAGATAAGAGTGGACAGAAGATTGAAGCCACAGAATACAGGAGTATTGTTGGTTGTCTGAGGTACCTACTGCACACAAGGCCTGATCTTGCTTTCAGTGTTGGAATTGCAAGCAGGTTTATGGAGAAACCTACTGTCATGCATCTAAAGGCAGTGAAGCAAATACTTAGGTATGTGCAGGGAAGTTTGAACCATGGGCTTGTGTATGGAAAGGGAGGGAATCCTGAGGTACTGAATGGCTACTCAGATAGTGATCATGCAGCAGATATAGTGGGAAGAAGGAGCACTGCAGGGATGGCATTTTATCTCAATGGTTGCTTGATAACTTGGAATTCACAGAAGCAGAAAACAGTAGCTTTATCCTCATGTGAGGCAGAGTTTATAGCTGCTACTGTGGCAGCAATGCAAGCACTCTGGCTTAGGAGTTTGCTGTCATATTTGACTTCAACACCAAGGAAGGCAGTGACATTGTTTGTGGACAATAACTCAGCCATTGCTTTGATGAAGAACCCAGTGTTTCATGGGCGCAGCAAGCACATTGATACTAAGTATCATTTCATCAGAGAATGTGTCGAGAGAGGCCAGATTGTGGTGAAGAGGGTATGCACAAATGAACAGAAGGCAGACTTGCTGACAAAACCGTTGGCTGCTGGAAAACTTGAGTTGATGAAGCACCTGATTGGTGTTCGAGATGTAAGTACACAGCAGGCTTAGGGGGGAGTATGTTGGGCTAATCCAGCTTGTGCACTGGTGTGGTGACTCAGCGGATGAAGCCAGTCAGCAGGGCGAGCGGGAACGCCAGGAGTTTGAATTCAGGACGCGGTGACCGCGCCCACGACACGCAGTAGTGACAGCAGTTGCATCTTGTGTGTCTTGTATCCATGTTTAGTCGGTTTTTCTTTCAGGGTGTGTGCTTTGTAATGGCTGGAGTATAAAGCCAGGGTGTAGCACTAGTTGTTGGGAGTTGAGTCCAATTGTAATCGTGCAGTGTGCACAAAACTATTGAGAGTGAAAAAGGGCACTGTCTCCCTGTGGACAGTTGCCATTCGTCGTGCTCTCTGTGTCCCTGAGTGTTCATCGTGTTCATCCTGTGATTGATCTCGTATGTTCGTGCGTTTAGCCACGTAAATCACTCCGTGATTCTGATCCTATTCCTACAGTACCTTCTTTGCGCACTTGCATGAACTCAAGGGCGGTTGTTAGTAAATGGTAATGACGGCTTAGGGAGGAGAATGGACAACATCTGAACGAACAAAGGTGCAGGTGTGTGCGCTCCTGGTTTTGTTGATCTTACGTGCAAGGAGAAGTGGCCATATGGAAACACAAAGGAATAAGAGCAATATATCCAGCAATAACCACCAATGGAAGAGACAAATTAGAATTAATTTAGATGATGGCTAACTGACGTGGACTTGTACACAACTCAGAACCCATGAATGAAATGAGAGAGGTTAGCTGCTGCTGGTTATGGCGTGCTGGTGGCCGGCGGTGAGCAGACACACTTCGGCGAGCAACTAGTATAGCAGGGCCTAAGCGTGTGCAAAACAGAAGGAAGGTAGCCTAAAGGAGTTTCTCACCAAAGCGCAGAGAAGAAACCGGCGTCGAGGCAGAAGCGCAGCCACGGCGACGGAGGTTCGATGATGATGATGATGGTACCGACAAAGTCCAAGGGACGGCAGTAGCTTCAGTCCCAGCAATCGGCCGTGGCCGTCAAGATTAGACCAACGGCAAGGAACACTAAATCAGAGCCACGGCAGCAACTGAATTTTAGATAGACAGATACGCTAGGGTGAAAACCTCACCGAAACAGCAACCGGCCGTCGTCACCGGGTACGGAGAGATGGCGAGGTCGACGGCACACACTACTTGATAGCATGCAGACTTGCAAAGTGAGAGGAGAGGAGCAGAAAGGTTTGCGAAAGAGATATCTGAGGGGATTTCTGATCACAAGGAAAAGGCTGAGGAACCTTTTATAGAGGTGGGGAGGGAGTTGAGCGTCACTACGTCAGAAAGGAATTAACCATGGATGACGGTGGAGCACACGTTAATGCATGCCACTGAGTATCGGTTTCTTCTCCTGATGGTGTAAATTGATGGAGAGTACAGTGGGCAATAAATCATTGCTTAGTAGTGGTGGCGTCACTTCTTCTTGGGTGTGCACTTGTATTATTTTGTGCTGGACTCAGGGAGTTAATTTGGAGCTGGGTGGAATCCATGATAGAAAGAGGTAAGTTGCAATAAAGACTGGACTACTAGACGTCTTCTCAACTTGCTGATTATTGATCAGAATTTATCTAAAAAGAAGTGACGCTAGATGAATTGGAGTTGGGATGCTCACGTGATGAAAGTTGGTGGCTCTTGCATGCTTGAGAATAAATGACGTGCAAAGGTGTAAGGCCAAGAGGAAAGAAAGAATGATAAACAAAAGGAAAAAGGTACCAAACGGTTGTAGAGAAAAAGAACGGAAGGATATTGTATGCGCACGTTAGATAGAACAAAGATAGGGATGAAGACATATTAGGTTTGATTAAGCCTGGACAAAAAACTCGAAACTCGCTAGCTCGCTCGACTCGCTTGTTAATGGCTCGGCTCGAGCTCGACTCGTTTTATAACAAGCCAGCTCGATTTAAAACAAGCCAGCTCGATTTATAACGAGCCAGCTCGAGCCCGCTCGCGAGCTGCTCGTTAGCTCGTATGAGCCAGCAAATTCATAGGCCAGAAACCTAAAATTAGCTCGGCCCACAACACATGGCCCAGCCCAAACTAAAAACCCTAGCGTACACACCACCAGACTACTCGACGTCTCGACTCCTCCCATCCTCCGAGTCCGCAGTCACAGCACTGCCGGTCTTTTCCCTTTCTTCTCCCATCTCGCGAGTCGCAATACAGGAGCTTCACCCGCCGCCGTTCCTCCCACGCACGCCCCGCAGGGCAGGTCGCTGGCCGCTGGCCCTCGGCCCTCGCCGTAGGTGAGCACGCTGCACGCCACTCCTCTTCGCTGGCCCTCGTGGCCTCGCCGCAGGTAGGCTGCAAGAAACTATTCGGCCATGGCACACAACTCACCTAGCCCTATTCCATCTGATCTCGCGCAGGTGATGGAAGATGAGGAAGAATCCCCTAGAATGCTTCCTCCGGGGGCGTCAAGTGTTGAATCGAGGATGAACCGCAAGAAGATGTCGGCTTCGACAGGCAATCGTGGTGGCCGCGGCCGAGGTCGAGGATCTGTACCCGTGAAATCCGCTACTCCAACGGCCTCCATATCTACAGACACGAACATGGTATGTATTTTTTTTATCGATGCTTTGATCTGTAGGATGCATCTAGAATTTGTGTGATTCGTGTGAATATGTACAACGTACAGGAATAGGCTGTGATTTAGTGATTCGTGTGAATTTGTGTGAATATGTACGACGTACAGGAATATGCATCTTAGAATTTTTTTATTTATGTTTATTCATGAACATGTGATTTAGTGATCTATAGACTGTATGTAGCTTAGTTGATTTTTAACTACTTATTCTGTGTGACTATGTAGCACTTGGAGCCTTTGGCGGTGGATGAAAACCAGGGAGAGGACTTTGACATGAATGCTGAAATTTCAGTTAGTGTGCCAACAGATGACGATGCAGATGATGATCCAGTTACAGAGGAGGTTGGAGATGATGTAAGTGTGCCTTCAAATCCTTCGAAGGCAACTAGAGGGCGGAAAGGAAAGAGGTCTGGTGTGCATTTATCTCCTTCTAAGGTCAAGTTAAAGAGAGGAAAGAGGGCTGGCTGTTGGAAGTACTTCAAATTGATAAAAGTTCAATCTGAGAAGGAGTTCGGTGTTCTGGAGACAAAGGCTAAGTGCAAATTCTGTATGAAGAGTTATGTATACCATGAAGGCGGAGCAACTTCACAGCTGAACCGTCACCTAGCTAAGTGCACACAGTATCAGAACAAGCTTGCTAAGGCTAAATGACTACTTGCTCAAGGTACTCTCAATTATGTTGCAGATGACGGTTGTCTTATTGTTAATCCTACTGAATATGACCATGACCACACTAGAAAATTGATTGCAAAGATGATAATTGTCCATGAGTATCCTTTTAGGATGGTTGAGCATAAATGGTTTAATATCTTGATGAAGTGGATGAATAGCAACTATGAATGTATTGGTAGGAAGACTATAAAAAATGAATGCATGAAAGTTTATGAATCTGAGAAAGAGCAGCTAAAGAAGAGTCTTAGAGAGGCTGAATCAATAAGTTTGACTACAGATTTGTGGACATCTAATCAAAATGTTCAGTACATGTGTTTGGTGGCACATTACATAGATAGTGATTGGGTTTTGCAATGCCGTGTTCTTAACTTTCTTGAGTTAGATCCTCCTCACACTGGTTTGGTGATAGCTCATGCTATTTTTTAGTGCTTGGTGGAATGGAAAATAGAGGATAAGGTCATGTCAATCACTTTGGATAATGCTTCAAATAATGATGTTGCTACTACAAATTTATCAGCGAAATTGGTTGCTAGAAAGAATGGTCAGTTTGATCCCAAGTATTTTCATATTCGTTGTGCTGCTCACATAGTCAATTTGGTTGTCAATGATGGGCTAGAACCAATAGAAGGTCTCATAAGTGAGTTAAGGAATACTGTCAAATATTTCAAGAGGTCTCCAAGTCGGCTCTACAAATTTGTAGAGGTTTGCAATGATTATGCTATTAAAGTTGGGAAATGTTTGTCTCTTGATGTTAAAACAAGGTGGAATTCAACGTATAAAATGCTTAACACTTGCATTGAGTATAGGGCTGCATTTGGTTATTATGCTTTGGTGGACCAGAACTATGCATGGAAACCTACAGATTCTCAATGGGACATGTATGAGAAAATTAGACCTATTCTAGGAGAGATGGCTGAAGCAACCACTGCATTTTCAGGATCAGTTTACCCTACTGCTAACGTCTTTTATCCTTACATTTTAAAAGTCAAGCTTGCATTGTTAAGGGCAAAAAATGAGAGGGACCCATATTTGAAGAACATGGGTGCTGCAATGTTAGAAAAGTTTGATAAATATTGGGAAGAGAAGAACAATGTAATGGTTATTGCTACAATCCTTGACCCTAGGTTCAAAATGAAATATATTGAGTTCTATTTTAGAGAGCTTTATGGCTCCTCAAGGTGTGAGCAAGAGGTTGCTGATATAAAAAAAGAGTTAGAAGAGCTGTATGAGAAGCATGAGTTGGAGCAACGCCGGAAAATGGGTGGCAGTAGCAGCTCATCAACCACTCAATCAGCCTCATCATCAAATGAATCAACCAGCTTAGTGGCTTGTCTTGTTTCAAGTGAATTTCAATCCTTTCTAGAGTCAAGTGCTTCAGAAACTTCAAAATCCGAGTTACTTATCTACCTTGATGAAGCAAACCATCCTTTGAATGATAAGAATTTTAACTTACTTAACTATTGGAAGGTGAATGCTCCTAGATTTCCTGTTGTGTCTAGTATGGCAAAGAAGTTCTTAGCTGTCCCAGCTAGCAGCGTATCATCTGAGTCTACTTTTAGTTGTGGAGGTAGAGTTCTTGATGACTATAGGAGTTCTTTGAAGCCAGCAACAGTTCAAGCACTAGTTTGTGCATCTAGTTGGATACGAGGTTCTAAAAGTCCTCCTATTATTATGGTATGTGATGTACTGATGTTCAGTCTATTTTTAGCAACATTTACCCCAAAGTTTGTGTATAAAAATATGCAGTCCTTATTTCTTTTCCTGTTAGAGGGAGAAGATGGTGATGATGGTGACATTGAGAGTGTGGAGCTTCCTAGCAGTGTGGTGGAAAGCAACTAGTAAGTCTGTTTTAGAATGTCCAGCAGTGTCATGTGTCATGGAAATAATATTTCTATATTTGTTCTCCTCTCACTTGATGTGAATTTCATGTACAGGTAACAGGAAAGGGGGAAGATAACTAGGGATGACTTGTGGTCAAATCTGCCTCTGAAATCTGCCTTGCTGTTTCTGAAATCTGCCTCTGAAATCTGCCTCTGAAATCTTCCTCTCACTTGACTGCTTCTGAAATCTGCCTTGCTGTTGGTGTTATCTCGTGGACTTGTGGTCAAGCCTTGGCCAAATTTATTTTGCTTCTTTGCTGAATTCTGTATGGATGACTTGTGGTCAAATTTATTTTGCTTCAAGCCATGAACTGCTAAACTGTACTATCGTCTATCGGACTCATGTAGTGTAGTCATGTTAATGGTTGTTTGTCTCGTGGACTTGTGGTTAAGCCTGGGATGCCTTTAAACTTTATGAATTCTGGGATCAATCGATGATTAAATTTGTTAAATTTATATCTATTTTGTGTCTGTTGGCTTGTTGCTCATCCCTGTAATGTGTTTTTAAGTTTTGGCTCACGAGCCAAAACGAGCTGCTCGAGCTATTTACCGAGCCGAGCCGAGCTCCTCTTCTGGCTCGTTAGTGTAACGAGTCGAGCCGAGCCAGAATACTAACGAGCCGAGCTATAACGAGCCGAGCTGGCTCGTTAGCCAGGCTGAGGTTTGATATTATGAAGATTTTAGAAAGACAAGGATTAAAGAATTTGACTATAATTTTAGAAATTATATTTAAATTATTTTTTTCAAATCAAAGACATTTAAAACTCAAACTACTTTTTTAGAACTTTATAAAGATAATTTCAATTTATTTTTTTGAAAATTGAGCAAAACCTATTTAAGCCTTTATCGAATTTTCTAAATTCATTTTCCACTCAAGAAAATTTATGCAAGAG
This sequence comes from Saccharum hybrid cultivar R570, assembly GCA_038087645.1. Taxonomy (NCBI): domain Eukaryota; kingdom Viridiplantae; phylum Streptophyta; class Magnoliopsida; order Poales; family Poaceae; genus Saccharum; species Saccharum hybrid cultivar. The sequence goes on along the minus strand of JAQSUU010000254.1, from coordinate 3,010,759 downwards.
CATGCAATGCAACAAACAAGTTATATACATTTGTAAAAGTTTTTTAAAAAATATTTTTCTTTCATCCACTAGATTGACAACAAACTAACTAAAGCTTGGATAATTTTTAGAAAAAAATAATAAATCATATATTTTGTTAAGTGTTTTCTATTCACATCCGAAAATGAAAATTTTGGTGTGTGACAGAGACCCTTTAGAGTGTTGATGATGATGTAGTACATATGCATATATAAAACCAATTCAGGATATAGAGGAGCTGATGATAAGAAACTTACATTGCACAAAGAATACAAAGATAAACAAGATGAGAATCAAGGCTCCACACCTGTCACCCAAATTCATTTTGGACCGTGAATGATCTGCTTGTGTCCTCACTCATATCATAATGCATTATTTTTGTAACAATGCTAGGGGTAGACAGTTTAGGTTTAGATTTAGGTGTTGTTTTAAATTATCTTTCATAGTGCCTAGGGTAGGTAGTCTAGATTCTAATTAGGGGATTGTTCTAAAGTATCTTTGATAATGATAGACGTGGGCAATTTAGATGCAAACTTAGTGGGTACTTTATGTATTTCACAATGGTAGAGATGCATGTTTTTCTGATTTGTACCGACCGTTGTTAATATTTCTCTTTAGTGACTGTTGTCTGACGCTCCAGATTGGCTGTGGTATCGTGTGATGATGACTAGTTTACCAAATTAAACACAAGTGTTTCTAATTATTGGAAGAATTTTTCTGCATGACAATTGTAACAAAGGAAAAGGTAAAGCGGACAGTAACGTTGATAACATGAAACCAAAAAGAAGTGCAGATAGTTGGAACAAGCATATATAAAACTTTCCCATATTATTACCAATCATTGTGGAGTACATTATTTAAGATAACAATGACGATTTTATTACAATCAAATGCACCTGAGGATTGCTCAGATTATGCATCATTGACTGCATGGGCAATCAGTTGCGACTATGAACGTAGCAATTGGCCTGACACTGCTGAAAAGTGTTATAACAATGCTTTGGCATTGGATGCGAGCAGCAGTAGACCACTTTATTATTTTGGTGCTCCTTGTCACAATATCCAGTTCCGGGGAGACTAAATGCAGCTCGGCCCCTTGCAGTTCCAACATCGATGTCCTCGTGAGGACGACCTGATAGATTATGTGTTCATGTGGATGTAGTATATATAAGCATATCAAGAATAAATTCAAAGATAAAGAGTAGGTGATGATGAGACACTTACATTGCGCAAGAAATACAAAGAGAAGCAATATAAGTACCAAGGCTCTGCATCTGTCACTCATATTCATACTGGACCTTGAATGATCTGACCGTGTCCTTGCACTATCTTGCCTTGGGTTGTTAAGTGGAATATATATATATATATATATATATATATATATATATATATATATATATATATATATATATATATATATATATATATATATATATATATATATATATATATATACCAAAACCAATACCTCATGAAAAGACATCAATTTAATTTATTTTGCTATCTATCTCTATATCTTTTCTTCTCTATATGTATCCCTAACCTTTCTCTTTGTCTATCAATCACTATCTCTATAATCTCTAATTCTTCTCTATATCTCTATCTTTTCTTCTGCATGTCTATCTCTATCTTTTCTCATTCTCTATCGCTATCTCTATCTCTATTTCTTCTCGTCTTTCTCCTTCTCCATCTCTATATATCTCTATCTCTATCTCTGTCTCTATCTCTATCTCTATCTCTATCTCCATCTCTACCTTAAATTGGAGCTAGATTTTGATCTAGCATGAATCTTGACATCTATAATGAATTCATTGTAATGTATCTCACAAATTAGATGTAAATTTGATCAAATTATTAAATTCTGGCTTCCACCATATCTTGGACCTACAAGCATGTACTATTGTTCCTAGGAGGTGTGGAGAGGTGGTTGAAAAGGTGTTCCATTAAATTTATTACAAACAAGCTAGTTGCTCAGCTTAGTTTTGCAACCAAGTCACAAACATGGTGCTAATGAACTTCCACAGTTGAAAGCTCCCACTGCTACATCTAGTAATAGAACTCTACTACTAAGAGCAATGAATTTCATAGTTTTAATTTGAGAAACATTATATTGTGCTAGGAGTCCACTGCAATCAGATAGGACTCCACAAACACTATTAAGGTTTATAGAAACTCAGACCAGCTGGGCTTATGACCTCCTGCAGGACATTGCTTTTAAGGTAAAATACCTCAACCACGCTACCTGAGAAAACCCCCACTAGCTTTGCCAACAATGTGATTTTTTTAACAACGTGCAACTTTGCATATGCAAGGTGGGAAGGCGAACTCTTGACCAGTTGATTAACACTACAGTGACCGAATAACCAAGCCACAAGATCATATGCACCATTAGGTTTCATGGTCTTCTAGTGATCCAAATTAAATAAAAAATCTTGTAACAAATATAATGACGGTTGTGATTCTATACTGATACAAACACTAGTACATAAGTGATTTTTGCTCACGATCAAAAAAGATCTTCAGGTCCTGTTCATAAAACCGCCACTTTGCCACTAATTATAAAGATAGGGCCGTCGTAGCATCGGGTATTTACCTGTCCCTGGAAAAGGATTTCTAGGAGCGGTTTCGCTAAGAAATCCACCCTTGAAATTAAGTTTTGCAAGAGAGATTGTTTTACAACAACCGCCCTTAATTGAAAATGTACTTTTAGGGGGTGATTGGTTTGCAACCACCGCCCTTGTAAATAGGTTTTCAGTGGTGGTGGCTCTATCACAACCACCCCTAAACCACGTTTCCAGATGCAATTGCCTTAACGAAACCGCCCTTGAAACTACTTTTCAACGATGGTTGTGGCAAGGTAATTAACCGCAACTGAAAAAAATTCAGGGGTTGTTGGCTTAAACGAACCACCCCTAAAATCTATTTACATGGCCAGTTCTATTCAAACTGAACTGCCACTGAAAACCTATTTAAACTTTTGAATTTTACCGCCATATTTGAAATCGTGGTTTCCAACCAAATCTTAGAGCCTATTGCAATTCATTCAAAATAACTTCATATGTACATTGTTAAGGTACTAGTTAATTAATACACAGATGATTTACAAACTATTTGTGGGGTACTCTAATTTACAGACTATTAATTAATAACATTATGCTTCATGTTAACAAAGAAGAGAAGGGTCTTTCGGTTGAAGCACGAAGAGCCTAAAACTTAGGGTCTTTTGCATAGTCAATTCCTTATCATAGAAGGATCCCCTCTCGTAGAGCACCTCCTGCATCTAGAACTTGTAGAAATCATTTTGAATTTCTTGAAAATCCTTTTTGGTAAACTGCACTGGACAGTGAAAATGAGGAGGAAGAAGGGTATTTGTTGGGAGTTCTTTTTAGGGCCAGTTGACCAAGAGAACTGCCCCTATTAATATAGTCCAGACACATTTCTCTTAACATCACTGGCCCTCATAATCTATTTTTTCTAGAGGCGGTTCGATAAAGACATCTGTCCCTGAAAATCTTATTTTCACGGGTGGTTCTCTTATGGCAAACCACCCACAAAAATGGATACATCTCTATGGGCGGTTTGTTAATGGAACTGCCACTAAAAATTATTTCTAAGGGCAATTCATGAGCTATGATTCTTCCCGCCATAGTTGTAGGTGGTTTCTTATTATGTCATCCGCCGCTGTTAGAAATGGGAGTTATTTGTAAAAACGACTTTTGTACAAGTGAAAACCCATTGTGACTTGACTGTTATCACAAGCAGGCTGTGTGATCGAAACGCCAAATTCACGGCCTAGGCCAAGGTTCTTGGAACAAAAAGGCATGTGGGATGCATGTGTCTTACTAGGTCAAGCCAAACGTTGCTTGGTTTATGAAGTTCATATTTTATTTTAGGTTAGTTTAAACCATTGGGATGCATAGGAACAAGCTGAAGGAATAATTTTGGGATAAAACTAAGTTTATGCCATTGGTTTAATTCTACGAGGCCATGTTTGTTGGGCTTGAGCTAGCTACGGGTTTTTGTCCCATTGTTACACACGAGCATATGCATATGCTAGTATTCTGAGTATTTTCGAGTATCAAAAACTTTAGTTAGGCCTCGTTTTGCAAAACCATAGTATTTCTTGCTAATGTGCCAGGCTAGTGTGACATGTATTTTTATGTTTAACTCTTTAATTTTTTTTTCCTTTGTAATAGACTGTCTCTTCTCCTCCCTCTCCTTCTCCCATGCTTGTTAGTCTTCACCATGTGCATCCCTGTGCTTGCCCCCATCCATGGCCATGACACTCCTTCTATTCGCACCGGAGGCCGTAGTACTCCTTGCGCCCACCCCGTGGTGTCTCTGTTCCCTTGGATCTGACGTGAAGCCATGACAGTGACCACATAGGGCTTCTATGTCGCCGTCACTACTATAAAAAAGATTTGTAGCAACGCCTCCTTTCTTTTAGGGGTGGCTCAATCAAAAATCGCCCCTACAAATAGTTACCTAAATGAGCCACCCCTACAAATCTGCAGCCGGAGAAGCTCGGCTCTAGGGTTTTGAGGTACGCGAGCCTTCCTTTGCACCAAGCTCGCCTTTACCTTGACTTAGGATGCCTGTCTGTGTGCCATTGTGCTGGCAATGCCTTGTTTGCTGTTGTTTCGCTGCTCAGGGCCATGGCCAGGCATCCACGACCAAAGAAGCACATGTTAGGAATTTAGGTATTTTCATGTTTAATTTAATCCAGAAAATCCATAGCAAATTGGTGACAACATGTATGTGCATGTGTGTGATATTACTACTTGCATTAGTAGTAGATATGAACATGAACGACATACAGATCATATTGGAAAAGATATTGAATTTAACAAATTCAAGAATAGAATTATACCCAGTGGAGGGACCCATACTCAAAGCACTGGCGGCTCCACACGCACTAGTTGATATAGTGCGTTGCTTGATGTTGGGGACCAACAGTAGTGCAGTCCCTCGAACGTCCACCTGGAAATAGACGACCCGAGGAAGAAGATGATGTTAGCAGTCACCAGGAAGAAGCAAACAGTCGCGGAGACACTCCCCAAAAACCTGATCGCCCACACACCCAAGCAGGTGTCGTAGATGCAAATGACAGTTCCGGAGGCCGGCTCTCCCAACTCTCCGTGCACACAGAGGATTGGGATGGGGAAGCACGCGAGCAACTCAACAGAAGAATGATGATGCTGGATATGTTGTATCTCATCAGCATAGCTGAATGCGAGCACACCTTTCTTATAGACGCGGAGGATGGAAGGTGAAGTGAAGAGGATCACATTAGACGTCATGAAGTGTCCATCAATCACCAGTAACCTCTGTCTTAAATATGGGGGTTACTAGTAATTACAACCATAATCATGGGAGTTACTAGTAACACAACCATAACTTTGGCCGTTACAGTTTAGCCATCAACTGCATTCTGTCTACCATTTTATTACACTTAGTGTTTAATTCGGACCTTAGAATTTATTTGATTTTAATTGAATAATAAAACTTTTGCACCTAAACAAAAAAACATAAATGATAGTGCCGACAACAATGCACACTAGCTACTACGCAAACAAGATCACCGCCGGTTGGAAAACTACCATCACCGCTAGTTTTGCCCGTTGTTGGTGAAAGTGCTCCGTGATAACAATGGTTAACACCACTGGTTTTGAACCTTTGCTGATAATAATCCATTATCACCACCAGATCGTGTTATTAAGAGAGAGTGATAGTGTTTTTTTCAAATTATAAAAGAGCTCAGCTAGCCACAACAACAAGCCCACTATCGAGCCCATGACCACCAAGAAGCTTCGATCTACATGGTGAGATCCCGTGGCTGTCGACATGCCACCATCGATCTGTTGGTCATGCTGGAGTCACCTGGAGTCACTGCCTACATGCTGCTCAGCCACCACGCTGGGGCCGCCATACCTAGACGCCTAGCCTGACTACCATGTTAGGGCCCCTCACGCCGGATTGTCCGGTGGGGGAGAGAGAGGGGCAGGTGAGTAAAGAAAGAAGAGAGGGAGCTAGTGCGAAGAAAGCATGAGAAGCTGGAGGGTGGGTTCATATGACGAACCATTAGTGAAAATGGTTCCGATTTAACCGTTGGTGAAAACCATCACCAATAATTCTAATAAAACATGGGTTGATATAATGCCATTGACAAAAATGGTTTTTGTAGTAGTAATATGGGAGTCTTGAGCCTTGACTTTATGGCCATGTAGCTCAGTACCTCCATACAAGATGTTATTTTCTTTTCCTAGATGATTTATCCGTGGGAAAGAAAAAGAAAATGCAATATGATATTTGAAGATATAAAGTGAAAGGATGGTTTGGTGCGACTATATGTTACTGCATCAGTTGGTTATACCGTGGACAAATTTCATGTTCCTGATCGTCACTAATTCGCAAGAATTGAGTGCAGATGAACACTATATATACTGGATCTTATTATTGACACCTAAACTGAGTAGCTCTTTGGTGTCAGGCATCAGTGTCCCGCGTCGCCCCTGGAGTCTACCTGGTAAAGATGGATTCTGAGATGTCGGATACCACAAGCGGTTCAAAAAAAGTCGACTGTAAAGTATTGTTGGATCTGGATCAGAGTAATCAGCTCCTCCGCCACCAACAAGTGATTATATTATATACGGTGGCAGAGCCTGAAGAAAAATGTAGGAGGGGCCAATTTGCCAAATCTAGCCATTTCAACACCTGCTCTCTCTCTCTCTCTCTCTCTCTCTCTCTCTCTCAATCGAGTAATATCACAGACATCTAGCCATTTCTCTTCTCTTGCATGGCCAGCCAAGACGTTGCTGCTCCATGTTTCTTGTACTCTTGTCTTTGTTCTTTTATCCTCCTCAAGCCAACAAGAGGAAGCCAACGCCATGCTCAACTGCTCTGGTCATCATATAATGCTCAACACCTGCTCTCTTTGTTGTGTAAGCCACTCTTTCGGCTCTTCTTCTTAATGAAATACGCGTGAAGTCGCGGTCTCACAAAAAGAAAAAGAAAAATTCTCGGTAGCAAATGGGGAGCGTGGCCCAGCCTAGTGGCTCCACCACTATTCAGTATGGCCCATCCCACTATGCTCAACTGCTCTGCTCAACTTTTCCTGACATCCGTCGTCCTACAGGGTTCATGATATCAGTATTGAGTTTTTTTACACGTCCTACCAGCTGAGATGAAACACGGGTGGTGACTGTAGCACCAAAAATCGCCAACATTTCAGTCAAAATTTTCAAAATTTTTGGGGCGAATCGTATCTGAATGAAAACGAAATTACCAGTATGTACATTTACTGGAGGTCACAGGTAGGACTGGAAACCGAAATTCCTAACCCAGACTCCTAGCCAAAAACACAGAAATTCATGAAACTCCACCATATTTCTGTGGTGTTTTCTTTAGTATACCAAATTTTAAATATTTTGAATCTTAGTATGATTATACACATATCCATATGTTGAGTGGGAAGTCATGAAACACTATAAAAAATGAAATATGCTCAAGAAACCATAGTCCTTTATCGGCTTCAAAGAAAAACAAGGCACTCGACATATTAGAACATGATCCACATGAGTGGACAATATTTTCATAACTACAGTATGGAGATGGGTGGGCAAAACCACAAGCTCACAATAGTTGTACGTTGTAAAAATGGGAATAATATGGCAGCCCATGCATTTTGTTTCTAATGCATGAATGGCCTCTGGCTTGCTTTGTTGTGCAAGTATGGGCTTTGCTGTGGTACCCTTAAATGACTGTGAGCCGTTCATTTGATTATTAGATCGGAGGGTTAGAATCATGTATTACTTTCTAGGAGGTAATAGATGAAATAAGTAAAGTTTTAGATATAAAGAACTTTTTTAGATCTAATTGATGCATGCATGATCTGTTAGACATGATGAATCTTTTTATTTTAGTAACTTTGGATATAACATAATTTAACTAGAATAGACTAATTTTTTTTGATGCATTTGTTACTTAGGAACACAACATAACATGTATATATATATATATGAAACTTTAAGATAGCTAAAATATGATCGGTTGTTAATTTTAACACAATATCATCAAGCTTTATACATGAATGAAGCCGCTAAAAATTTATTTATGGTACCCTATTGTTATTGGTGTACAATTTAACCTTATAATGTGATAGGTTTATACGCATCATGACACGAGAGTGATAGTTGTCATTTTAGTTTAGCCATGTGAACAAAAAAAGGACGTCACAACAATCGCACAAAAGAAAGGGTGCAGCCATGCGCAAGAACAAGGAAGGGGCTGCATGCCCACCCATATATCTCCCATGATTAGAGGGATTTGGGAATAATTTTCATTTTATAATTAATTAATTAACTTAAAAAATTAGTGGCCGGAGATTTTTGGTGGAAGGCAATGTAAGTTGATATTGCTAAGTATGTGGCTTCGTGTGGTTTTTGTCAAAAGGTGAAGGCTGAGCTTCAGAGGCCAGCTGGGCTGCTAAAGCCATTGGAGGTCGTGCAAATGGGAGAATGTTACAATGGACTTTGTGATTAGATTGCCTCGCTCTCCAAGAGGCAAGGATGCTACTGGGTTTGTTACTGATAGGCTCACCAATGTGGTTCACTTCATTCCAATGAAGGCGATTAATTCAACTGTAGATTTGGTTCCGTTGTATATCAAGGAGATTGTGATGTTGCATGGTGTTTCCAAGTCTATTGTGTCAGATCATGACTCTACTTGTGTGTAATTTTTGGCAAAGTCTACAAAGTGCTTTGGGCACGAAACTTGATATGAGCACTATTTTCCATCCTCAGATAGATGGATAGTCTGAGAGTAATATTCAGACCTTGGAGGATATATTGTGAGCCTATGTGATTTCATGGAAGGGAAGCTAGGAAGATCACTTACCTTTGGTGGAGTTTGCTTACAACAATAGTTATTAGGCTAGTGTATGGATGGCTCCATATGAAGCATTGTATGGGCGTGGATGTATTTCTCCTCTTTTGTTGGGATATGGTTAGTGAGCGCTCCTTAGTTGGTCCAGATTGGGTACGATAGACTCATGATAAAGTATGTGTTTCCAAAAAACTTGTTGACTTCTTAGAGTGGGCATAAGAGCTTTGCTTTTGTTAGATGGAGTGCTTTGAAGTTTGCAGTGGGGATGAGGTGTTCTTGAAGGTCTCAGTGATGAAAGGCATTGTTTGTTTTGGTACCAAAGGCAAGTTTAGTCCGAGGTACATTGGACCATATGTGACTATTGCTCGTGTTGGCGCATTGGCATATAGGTTGTAGTTGTCGAAGTCTATGGCAGGAGTACACCTAATGTTTCATGTCTCTATGTAGAGAAAATATTTGAAATATCCAGAACACATGATGGAAGTTGAGTCAGCTATCATAGATCGAGCAAGATCTAACTATGGAGTGTCGACCAGTGCAAATATTGGAGTTTTCTGAGCGTGTGATGTGCTATCGGACTAACAAATATGTCAAAGTCTTATGGACAAATCAAATGGAACAATTCTCTTGTAGGGGGTGGTTCAATCTCATTATTATTAGTGCTGTTTGGATGAATTCAGGGACGAATTCCTTAAAGGAGGAGAGAATGTAACACCAAGGAATACATAATGCATAAATAAGAGATTTAATGTGGACTAGCAAATGTGCCCGTGGATTGCTATGGAACTCAATATATATAAGAATCAGACTCCGTTTCATTGCTAAACACGAGTTGTTCTAATGGTATAAGCACGGGCCATGAGTCTAGGTCGCATAAGAGATACGGAGAGCATGACCCAATTCGCCTTGAAATCGGACTCTCTATCGATCATCGCTAGACGTGAGTTGTTCTAACTCGCATGACCATGGGTCACATGCAAGACACGGAGGGTGTGGCCTAGGGCTAATATGTCTCAGAATTAGACTCGGTATCGATTATCGCTAGAAGCAAGTTGTTCTAACTCGTATGAACACAGGGCATTTGGTCAAGGTGTGTGTTGACTCGAGTTTAGATGAGGGGTGGGGTTAGTCATATCTTGTCCACACGGTGGGTTAGATCAGTGCACTTTTCGCTTGAACTACTCCTGTTGTACTTTACAGCAAACGAACAGTATTTTCCTCTCATAACAAATCAGCATAAGCATCAACGTGACAACAAACACAAATTGTCCAAAAGATGGAACGACACATCCTAGCAAACTCATTTGAAAGGGCCACCGCATGGTCCGCATGCATCGCGCGTGGTGACGTTTGCACAGGTCGCCGTGGCACTTGCAAAGCAACCCCAGCCTCTGTACGTCTTGCGCCTGCACGACCCCTCTTTCACGTATGGCATCTCCTCGACGATGGTGGCCGTGCATTGGACGACGAAGCAGTCGTCCTTGAGGAACCTAGACCGCTCCAGGTCCTCCACGCCGATGAATCGCGGATTGCCCAGGCTCTCACATCCTAGCAAACTCTTTCGAAAGGGTCACCGCAGGCATCGCACGTGGTGGCGTTTGCACAGGTTGCCGTGGCACTTGCAGAGCAACCCCAGCCTCTGTACGTCCTGCGCCTGCATGACCCCTCCTTCACGTACGGCGTCTCCTCGACAATGGTGGCCGTGCATTGGACGGCGAAGCAGTCGTCCTTGAAGAACCTGGACCGTTCTAGGTCCTCCACGCCAATGAATCGCGGATTGCCCCAGGCTCTCTGGACAAGGAGCGTGTACCTGAGACAATGTACGACGATGATGGCCACCGCACCAGCGTGATGCCCTGGTGATTATGTGCCGAGCGAGATCAAACTCAGTATGGACGACGATCCTGGTGGCGGCGTCTGTCCTTCAGAGGTACAGCGAGACGAAGCCGGCGTCGTCCTTGCTTTGGCCGTTTAGATAGCAACGTAGTGTTCAGACGTGGCCTCCTGCCTTGAACGCACAGGACTCTTTGTAGCTGTAGTTCTTGCCGTGATGTGTCACCTTCAGCCACGAGTAGCACTCGACCTTGAGCACGTGGTGCCCGGTGCCGACCACCTTGGCGCCGACGATGGACAGGACCGGAGATCTCCAGAGATGACATGCAGCGTAGGCCATCGATGTCAGCATCAGCATTGCGTAAGGGCACCTAAAAAAGGCTCAACGGGAACGGTGACATTGCCCCGGTGCCGTTGGAATTGGTGAGAACGTACGTAAAGACTTATTGATGCCACGAGACTTTGGTTTGGAAAGATTTGTAGAAAAAAGAAATACTCCGAACAGGAACAAAACGGATGGATAAGAATAGGAAAAAAAGAAGAAGAAGCAGCAGCAGCGGGGAACTTTGGATCGACCGAATCTACATCTACACCTAATAATAAAGAGGCAAAATCTGTAGCCGGGCAGGCGCCGGCGGGGTCAGCGGACTTGGGGGCCGCGACGGTGGGCGCCCAAAGCTCGCCACCACCTCGTCCTCTCCTTCCCGCTCGCCGCCGCCTCACGGCGTGGCGTGCCACCACTGGATCCGCCTGGCGCTCCTCTCCCCGTCTAAGATCTAGGTCACATTATTGGTCAAACGTGAATATTTAAATTTCAATTATATATATAATGTCCTGTATGATTTATCTCTATTGGGTTAGGTTAGGTAGATATGCAATTGAGTAAAATATATGCTAACATTATAGTCTTGTACGTGAAGATTAGTTTGTGTAACAAACTTGCAGCCATCTCTCTCGGTCACGTGGTTTCTATACTCACCATCTATATGTATATGCACACAAGGGGCTTTGTAACACGCAACCATCTCATGTGCAATTTAGGTCATCATCAGGGTCGTCTATCCACATAGTAGATTGCATTTCCAAACATATCGATGATGGCCAGCTCCTCACACTACAAGAGGACACCCCCTTTAGCAACACATATATATGTTGCTATAAGCCCGAATAAGTGTTGGTAGGATCTATACCAACGCATCTGACATGCGTTGCTTAAAGTGGCGTTGCAAGGATCAATTGCAATGCATATATATATGTTGGTAAGAGGGGTATGTAAGCGTTGCATGCTAGCAACGAATATGTAGCTACACATATATATGTTGCTGGTAAAATATGCCACATGCTTTTGGGATTTATTATTAAAATCATATATATGTTATTTTTATAGTATAAATAGCTTGATAAATTAATTAGATGTGCTACATCCAGCAGCCACAGGCATTTAAAAGATATTTTTGATACTCAAGATAATTAAATAGTTGAAGTTAAGTAAATGATTTTATAGATACAGGAAAATGGTCCACTCTGTAATTGTATACAATGATTCACTAACTACAAAGTTTCATACTGAAAATAAATATACACAAGTGTAACACCACTCCTAAACAACTATTCTTGAGGGAAAATCTTGTTCTTCATCCTTCAATCATAAGAACATCCAAAATATCATATCTTTGTCCTGCGTGAACACAGTGCTTCGTTAAGAACATATATTTAGGAAAGTATATGCGATTTTCCCATCAATTTACAAATCATGGTGAAGGAAGAAAAATGAGACAATGTATATATACCTGTTGCTGGCAGCTCTTCTAGAATTAATGTTTCATTAATACCTTTTGTCTACAGTGACACAGCAACCTTGACATAAAAGAAGCTGAGTTAAATTAGAACCAATAAAGCCATGCAAATATAAATTGTAACTGGTGGATGTGCGTGCCCTAATTTTTCTACTGGAAGTTCTCTCAAATTAAAACTAGCAATGCAGATAAAGACAACTGTCTTCCTTAGTTTTGTATAGCATAAGCAGAAGAATAGGGTTCCACATATTTTGGGTCATATGCCTGATATACATCTCCTGTACATGGGACTGGTCATCAGAAAAGTCAGAATTTTTTTTATACCCAGATAACTTTTGTATGTGGAATTTAAAGCAAAAGCTTAGAAACAATTTTAAACTAGAGATCAGTCTGCAAGTATATACTAATGTAATCAAACAATGCCAAAATATAGACAACAAACCATATATATACTTGAAGAAGGACACCTTTACCTTACTAGATCTTTTCTTCAGTCACCTCCTGTAACACCCAAAAATTCCAAATTTTAGAATTAGTTGGTTACAAATAATTTAGATAACAATTAATGGGAAATTAAAATTTTTAAAAAAATATTTGGTGTTGCATTCATGCTGTTGCATTTATTTTCTTTTGTGGAGTGGATTTATTTTATTTTTATTTGGCTTGGAAAATTTTATTTGGAATAGTTTGAAAGTAAATAAATGAAGAAAAGAAAGAAGAAAAAAAAGAAAAACTGCTTACCGTCTCCCTGGCGGCCCGAAGGCCCGTCGGGTCGGCCTTGCTCTCTTCTCTCTCGCCCTGGGCCGCGGAACGGGCTGAAGCCGAAGCCGTCTTCCCTTTCTGCACTTGTGGGCCAGCCCAGCATCGCAGTGGCCGCGCCTTCCTCTTGTGGTTTCGCTGACGAGTGGGGTCGGCTTGTCAGCCGGGTCTTCCACCTCCGGCCGCAACCGGGTAGGACTCGAGCATCGGTTTTCAACCGAATCGATCTCCAATCTTCGATTTCTTAACCAAAATAGGAGAGGTGACCCTATAAAAGTGTAGCCGGGTATCTCCCCTTTCCGTTTTTCATCTAAAACGATAGACAAACCACGGGAAATAGAGCTTTAGGGCTTGGGAGGTGTTGGAGGTTTCGGTTGATCGCGGGTGGAGCTCTCGGGTGGATTTGAGGCCATATTCTTGGCATTGGTGAGACCGCACTCTCCTTCTCTATCATCCTATGCTTTTCTTTTGGGTGGAGATGCTTCTAATCACGATTTTGAAGCTCACCGATGGTGCGGTAATGGCGCCACCGCCCCCTTTTTGCCGCGCGTTGTGTTCAGTCGATTGTAGCTAGTTTTTACCGCTTAGATGAGTTCGCACAGAGCTTCTCTTCCGTTTGGATCAAGTTTCGGGTCAAACGGTGGTCTAGAGGGGGAGAGCCGCCATCTCCGGCGAGGTGTAGCCCGCCGGCCATGGAGGCCGCCGGCCGGACCTGAGGAAGGGGATCGGGAGATAACTGTGGAGGTAGAGGATGAATGGTAGCCGTCTGATTTAAAATCAAGGGCCGAGATTAGAAGATACCCCTTCGCGGGGTAAACTTCATAAAGAGCCCCTGGACTTTGTCATAATAGGACCCGCTGTCCTTAGCATATTGTCTAAAATGCGTTTTCGTGTTTTGAAAGCGTATTTTCTTTCGGTTAAATCAAAAATACGTTTTCAGGTATTTACAGTTTTGCCACTAGGATTGTTTTGGTCATAAAATCTTCGTTTTAACTCCGATTTGATCCGTTCAAGTTGCATTAGGTTCGTATTTGCGAGCTCTACATATTAGTGCAGATGTACAGTTAGTTTTGATAATTTAATTTTCGGGTTTATAATTAAGTATTTAATTATCTATAGGAAATCTTAGAAAATTCATAACTTTCACGTTTTAACTCCGAATTTGGTGATCTTTACGTCTGTGTGATCGTAGGAACGTGTAGAAGAGTTTTATAAACTTTTATTTCTGTTTTGTTACTGTTGGTGCACTGTTCTAATTATATCTCTTTGTTTGCTTCGTGTATATTTGATTGGATGCATGTGTGTTGTTGATTGATGATCGAGTATAGAAGGTGAGCAGTATCTGGACGATCAGGAGTATTACTTTGAGCCAGATCAGCAGTATCACTCGGAGAGTTTTGATCAAGGCAAATATAACCCAGGACCATCCTTGTTGTCCTATTCACTGAAATTATCATACATATGCATGTGTCTACCTTGACAACCTTAGAGATTATAACCTAGTGATTGTTATCTTAATTCCTTGTCAACCTTATGAATGCATTTGGGTAGCTATTTTGTTAGTGCTTAATTATGAACAATGATCTTGTAATTTGATTAATGGATTAAGCAATCAACCATTAAGATGATTTTATTATTGTTAAAAGGGGGCTAGAGCATGTGTGTTATTTTGAATGCTCTGGTTTCTCTCCATAAGGACTTATCTGTACGTGATTATCCGGGACATACAGTACAGCTGTGAGGGCTATATGGCTCTGGCTTTAGTTGCTTAAAGGACATTTTCTAGCTTGTTAGTGGTTACCTTAAATGACGTAAGAATGGCTTGCCATGTTGGGTGTAGGGCGAGCCCCTGTCCTTAGTGTGTATAAGCTGCAGTTGTTGTGCCACTGGGAAGGGGTTCTACATCTGCCTGCCGAGTGAATCTAATGGCCCTAACTTGTTAGACGAACTTTTAAGTGGCTTTATATGATTTCCGGTGTTTTGGGCCTAGCTAACCCATGCATTTGGAAATCATAACTCACAGTGAAAGTGTACACCTCTGCGCAGAGTTAAAAACTGGTATACTAGCCGTACTCACGGATACGAGCGGCCTTGGAACATTTACAGATAGATGATCACCATGGTTATATCATGTTTAATTATTGTTGTTATTTTTATGCTCATGTTAATGATATTCATTACTTTTATTACAATTGATCATTGGTTCATAAATGGGAGGTGAATTACTTTGATGCTACTTAATTGCTAATTACATAATGAATAAAAGCTAAACGCAGTCAAACAGTGTCTAGCCTTTTGAGCCTCATGAACCATGTGTTGTACTTGTTGAGTTCGACATGGACTCACCCTTGCTATTTTCACCATAACAGATGAAGATTATCAGGACGATTATCGTAATGAGTACTAGTCTTGGTGTCAACCAGTCAACTGTGTCCCTGTGTTTGGAGTTTCCGCTGGAGATCTACTATTAGTTATTATTATTTATCGTTCAAGACTATGTTTTAAATATTTATTCGCTATGTAATAAGCACTGTGATGATACTATGTAATTTGTCTACTTATGTGTGCGATCATATCCTGGGGGCGCACATGAGTACTTTACGCATCCTATTTTTGTCCTTAAAAATGGCTGTGACACCTCCTCATACCTCGTAGTTATATATCACAGAATCACAGTAAAAGCTTCAGAAGATTTATCATTGTCTGCACAAGTTCAAAAAGATAACATCATCCGTCCGTAAGCATATCTGAATTATTACCAAATACTTGTTAATTTCATAACTGAAGAACAAGCTACTATTTGACAGTATAATAGATACTATTTTAAATTACCTCATAGAGAAATTCAACTTGCACTAGTAGTCTTCCAGGTTCAGTTTCAAGAGCATTAACTTAGAAAAATTTCCATTTCTGTAGCCTGCATATGCAGTGCATGTTTGTGTCATTTAGAAAAATAAAGCATCCAGAGATGAGATGACATCTTGATTTCATAGCGAATCCATTTTTGCTCATTTGCTATTCTATCATACATTAACAAAATCTTGATTCAATAGCGAATCCATTTTTTTTCTCATTTGCTATTCTATTGTACATTAACAAAATTAATGGATCTAAGCCAGCAACAACACCTAGCAATATCTAGGTCAGTTCTAACTGCATCTCACATGATGGCTTATGAAATATATGGATTAGGATCATCTGAAAAACACAATATAAATCCATACATATACATGAAACACAAACCTGTGGATCAGAGAAGAATGGATGCCACACAGACATATCAAAGAAGAATGAACCCTGAAGAAGAAACTGTGTACAAAGAAAAATAATGAACATAAAAATCAGGCTGGATATGCCAAGGAACAAGGATTGTAGAAGGGGGAGATGGCTAACCGCCTGTGCTGCACCAATACCAATGCCGTCACTGCAGAACAGCTGCGCCGATGCTGAACACCTGGGAGCGGCCGCACTGCCGCTGCGCATCACCACTTGATGCAAACCGTTTGAGAGCCGCCGTCACAGTTCCTACACATTTGTATCTGATCCAATCGAATAAAATCAATGATGGTGGTGGACCAACAAGGGGCAATAAGATGGATTATTAGTGTATAGGATGAAGGCGGACATTTTTTTCTTTTAGGATTTAATAATACAGCAACAGACCTAATAGCAGCAACATCAAAAAAACATCTAGGGTTGTGTTCGTATCTGGAAACATAATGGGAATACATATACAGGAAATAGAAATTGAAAGAAAGAAAAAGGATATATCAAACACACAGATCGGAGATGAATCCATTAAATCAAGATAGAAAAAGGTGCGTGACATCCATCCAGGTGAACTAAGTAACAGGGATTAAAGATGGGAGTAGAAAACTAACCACTCGTGTGATGCACATGCACCGGAACTGCACATCTAGAGGCAGCCACCGCCGCCATTACACATATTGATAATTCCGGTGCCGCGGGCGCTGCAGTTCTCGGAACTATCGTCTCTGCGAATCTAGGAGACGCCTTCTGCCATGGCACATCAGAGAACCGTCACTGCCGGCGGTGGTGCTTTTAGATCCAAGAGGAAGAGGAAGAATACGGATGCACAAGGAAGGGTTGCGGTTTTAACGTGAGTGTGCAGGTGGAGATGCGGAGTGGGCCGGATCACAATCGTGTCTACGAACGAGCCCACAACAACGGTAGCGAGGTGTGTTGCAGGCTATCCGATGCAAGATTGGGGTTTGTGGTGTAGTGTCATCCAACTCCATTAATCCTCTTCTTGGGCAGCCTATCTCTGAGGAACCCACGAAGGCCAATCATGCCCTATGGAAAAGCACAAGGGCGTTTGCCACACATGAATGGTTGAATTTACAGCTGTGGTAACGATTGTATGGTTTGTAGGATTAGAGCATATTATGTAACTGACCAAATAATCAAAGTCCATTGTTCTTTTTTTCTTTGAGACGAAAGAAGAATTATAGTAAAATATAGCTGGGTACATCATCACGTTACAAGCACTTTGGATTACACCACATCTATCTAGAAACTAAATCTTATCTATATTGTACCTATGCTTTGAATAGCTCCAAATCTCAAATCCAAACCTGTATAACGCTTCGTATGGATGACCACACAGGTAAACACTTGGCAAAAGGCCTGAGAAGATATGCCCAATGAACGACGGCCAACATTCCTGCAGGCGGAGTTGAGAAACTTCTTCTTTCTTGTGTATTCCTTCTTCCTTCTGCCACTGAAGAGTGAGGAAGACTAATCTGAAACTTGTTCTCCCTAGTCCTTCGTCATGGCCAGCTCTAACTACAACAAAATGGAGAAGAGACCGGAGAAAATTATTCCATGGCAATGACATCATCTCTACCTTGATGTCGTTGTCCGAAAATAAAAGTCTCCATGACCATGCCGATGAAGTTGCTGACGTCGTAGTTGTCACCCTCATATATTCAATAGAGCCACCATGGAGAAAATGAATCCATCCTGCCCCCTTGCCATTGCCAGAGAAGAGGAGGAAACAAATCTTCAACACCATGAAACTTGGCATGGAGAGACCCTAACCCTAAAGACTCGATCTACTAGAGAAACTTATTCAAAACGATGGATCCCCACTCCCTTTGACCTCCGTTGAGATGCCGGAGGGGGGAAGGAGGGGGACCAGCTAGGGTAGCGGCAGCGATGGCGCTAGGTCACGACGCGTGCGAGTCGGACGCGAGCGAGAGTCGCGTTGTGCGGTGGTGGTAAGAAAAGTACTTTCCTCCCCAATGTCCAGTGTTGTTACTATTAGAACTTTTACTTAGTCAGGATCTTAGTTATCCTAACACATGAACACCTGATCTACAACTAGCACTTAATTAAGGCTTAATTAATCACTGGCCTATAGATCAAAGATGCCCAGAGGCTTCTGAAGTCCCCATGCCTGCATGATGCATGTGTAGGGCTTGTTTGGTAGAGCTGCACTTCTCAAAAAACAGCTCCAGATCCATAGATCCAGCTAGCTCCACCATAGAGCAGCTCCACTGTGCATCTGCGATCTCAAAAAGCGTTTGGTACAGCTCCACTCTCATCTTTATCTCACTGGCAATTTGGGCCCATGCGTTAGAATAAAAAAAAGAAAAAGACCGTCTTCTTCCTCACGGCGGGTGCGACCTCGCGCGGGTACTGTATCACAGTGGGTACGGCCTCACGCTCGCGAGCTTGGCCTCGCCGGGGCGCCAGCTATCCACCATGCGTCCACAGCCCGGCGCTGCCTCAGTGGGCGCGGCAACGGCCAAGCGCTGCAACGCGGGGCTTGCATAGGAGCAGCCGTGGTGGAGGGCTAGGCGGCCACGACGGCGCGGGCGAGGCTCCAGCGGGCGTGCGGGGCTCAGGCGGTGCTCCGGCTGGTGGGACGGGGCAGGGTTCCAGCTGGCAGGGCGCGGCAATAGCAGCGCGAGCTGGAGGGCATGGTGGGGCCATGGTGATGTGAGCCAGAGGGCAGGATGGGGCGGGGCTCCGACAGCCAGCGGTCAGGCGGGCAGGTGTGGCTACGGCAGTGCTCCGACGGGCGGGACGGGGCAGGGCTCCGGCGAGCGGCACTCTGGCAGGCAGGGCGCAGCCATGGCGACGCGAGCTAGAAGGCAGCACGGGGCCATGGCGACGCGAGCAGGAGGGTAGGAGGGGTTGGGGCTCCGACAGGAAGCGGTCCGATGGGCAGGCGTGGCCACGACAGCACTCCTAGTGGGCAGGGCAGGGCCATGGCAGCACAAGCAGGAGGGCCGAGCAGAGGGAGAAGAACGGCGGCGTTTCGCACGGAGAAGAAAAAAGCTATGAAGAAACAAAATAGATGAACCGGTCATTTTCCACTGATGAGTGGCAGTGGTGGGTAATTCTTCCCAACTCCACCAAATCCATGGATCTGGGGGTAGATCCACCATTTTCATGGAGTAGATCTATGGTGGAGCTGCTAGATCTAAAACCGTTTGGCTCAAAAAATCTGAAGCAGAGCTGTTTTTGAGATTCTAGAGCTGTGTGGAGCTCTACCAAACATGCCCGTACTGTCGATGTGTTCTGTAGGGGCCTCGGTGACAGGATGCCGGCACTAGGGTGGCCGGGGGCTGGATCCTGGTCCTCAGGAGGTGTTGGGGTTTGAGGCGGCTACATTAATTATTCTGACTCAGCTAAATTGTTACTACATTAAATACAAAGTATTATAATGGAATTGTGTTTTGCAGCCTTTTATTGTCATTTAATTATATTTTCCAATAAATTTGATGTTTTTTCTATTTTCATTAATTGAACCGCATCACAAATATACGAATAGAAGAGGCATGGACTATCGACAGTCACATTAATGGGCAGATCACAGAAAAAGGATTGCGAGTCTTGCATGGCAGATGTTGAGGAAGTATAGCATCATTGTGGCACGTCACATAATGCATCATTCGGGATCAAGTGCGTGAACGACATACGGAAGAAAGATTCAGCCATGGCCTGTCTCGTAAATGAAACTCAAACAGAATGCAGGCCCGCTTATAATGTCTCTTGTACAGAAACAAAATGACAGGCTAATACTGGTCTATTGCAAATGGAGGTAGAAAGCAATCTCCATTTATTTCTATTTCAAATAAATCATGCAACGTTAATTTTTTATTTTAAGCAAAAAAACTTAATCTCTACAAAATATTAAGGAATGAAGTGATTCTTTCTTCGGTGATGCTCTCGTGCGGGCTTCCGGGGACGGACAGGCGCAGCTTCACTAGTGGCTACCTTATCCGTCCACTCGCTCCGATCGCACCTCTTCGAAAAAATCTCTCTACACACTCGGCCCCCACCGTCGTGGCCTTATCCACCACTGCATCGGACCTCCGTGCCGGACTCCACCACGCCACCGCCCGCCTTCCCTTCTCCGCACTCCACCGCGCCGCTCGCCTGCACCACAACATCCGCGCCGCCGCGGCCGCCTCCACTGCCTGCTTAGCTACCGAGCAAGTGCTCACCAAGGGTGCGTTGGCCTAGGCTACCGAGCAGGTGCTCGCGCAGATGCTCGCCCAGGGTGCTTGCGCACCTCGCGTAGGTGCTCACCCAGGCCGCCGAGCAGGTTCTTGCCAAAAGGACGCACCGGCGAGCTCCATACGCCGCCACCAACCTCCGCACCGGTGTCGAGCTCCGCGATTCGTCCAAGCATTAAGGTGACATTGCGCGATGAAAACGTATATTGCAAGAGTATGTTTCAAGTATTTCAATTGTTTTATATGGATGTTGCAAGCGTTTTATGTGGATATTGTAAAAGTAGATGGGGATCTTGCATATGTTGCAATGGTTATACACATATCTTGCGAGCTTTTGTTCTCAATGTTTCAGCTGTTTTTGCAGGCATATCTTGCAAGTGTGTTTGTTTGGATGTTCAACATGTTTTACACATATGTTGCAAGTGCTTTTATTTGGATGTTGTGTATGTTTTACATGGTTTTCAAGTGTTTATCAGGTGTTTCTGCAAGTGTTTCAGATGCATATTTTGTGTGTTTCATCTGCCTTTGGATGTATGTTGTAAGTGTTGCATCTGAGTGTTTCAAAAGTAGATTGGGTGTTGCATCTCACTCCCTCTTCGCCTTTGATTGCCTTGCCTCGGTGTCTCCACCTTCTCTTGGCGCCGGCTGGGCGTCTGAACCAGAGGCGCAATCAGGCGCCGCCCTCACCCCTTGTTCTTGATGCTAGCGGCACAACGTGGGATGGCGGCGTGGCGGGGGATGGGACGCCGCGAGTGGCGCGGGCAGGCACTCCTTCTGTTCGGTGGCTCTATTACCTGGGCAGGCGGACGCTCCTTCTGTTACGCTATTCGGTGGTTCCGTAGCTGAGATCAGACGACTCCTGTGGCAAGTATTGGACGGGTCGTAGCTGTGTCCAGACGGGTCGTAGGGCTGGACGTCCGGACGCTTGTCGTCCCGTTCTTTCTTCATGTGGTTTTTTACTTCCCATAATGCTCTTCTAACCGTGCCCACCAAAGTGAAAATAGACCATACCTCCGTCATGATGCGCTCGGCTTCTATCTAAAAGGTGGGTCCACTTCAGTGACCGTGATTTATCTATCTCAGATTGGACCTCTGCCATAAGCACGTACTTTTTTTTTAGTTTCTAGCACCGCGATTTCCCTCCTCTCCTTTTGTTTTGTTTTTACTGCTCCGTCACATGTATGTTCACCAGCTTGAATCACTCCCGCATCAACGAGGTGTCGTCAGTATGGTCCACCGTCTGCGCAATCTTGTTAGGTGCCGCCGCCGCCGCGCTGCTCTGGACCTTGTTCTATGATCTTTGTCTGATCGTGGCTTGCCTCTCGATTGGCAGTGAATGTTAGGATATCGTCAGCTAGCGCGCACAAGCTAGGCCTGTTTCGGCTCACGCTTTGGATCTGTGGAGTCGAGAAGCTACCAAGGGTGCAAGATATACCTGGACTAGCTAGGCGCAGTAGCAGAGCAATGATCTATATTTTATTTCGCTAACGAAGTAAATTACGCTAATATTATTTCTCTCCTGCCACATTCGATATATTTGACCTGCGTGCTGTTGGCCACACATGAATGACGACTGAAGTTTCAGCACTGCCGATGATTGTATGGTTTGTAGGATTAGAGCAAATTACGTAACTGACCAAATCATCAAAATCTAGTTTTGTTACGGCTACAAAAGTGTAGCTCAATCGCAGAAACTAGAACACAGCAAAGAGAAGCACTCGTTAGTTTCTCGTATTAAAAAAAAGAACAGCACCCTTTAGTTTACCTGATGACGATGGGGTGAACTGTCATGGCAACGTTAATCGCATGAATAAGCACTTCGGAAACTAATAATGCAATCATTAGCAATTTAGCATGTCACGCTGTAACGACATGGCAGCTCACACAACTCGTCGGCTGGGAGAAATGACATTTGGTTTCGTACGCACATCACTGGCAGTGGCACTGGTAGTATATATATAAATGGATATCACTCCACGTTGGAAGGCAGGAAAAGCAATAACCATAAATATGATATATATGGTGTCATTTCCAACTATTTTTTTATTTTTCTACTCGGACCATATGAGATATTGGTGTGAACCGAATCCAAGTGAGTGGCAACCATGCACCCAAACTTAACACGAAAACAAACAGGCACGTAGAACGGTGAGAGGCAGCTGCATTATTAGTTATTCTCAACTAGGCATAAAAAGTTTCAATCCATCAATAAATAGTTATTTCCACCTTTCCTTGCATACTCTATATGTTCCATCCTTTTCTATTATTTGATTCCAATAGCCACACCTTTGCAATTGCCCTGAGAATTATCTTCAAGGATATATGGTGCTTTGCACGTTTGTCATGAAGAAACCACATCATATATCAATAAAAGAGCTATGGCCCAAGGATTATGATTAATCGAGGCAGTAAGGGTGCCTGCCTCTAGAAAGCATGATTAAAAGTGGCACTTTGCCGGAGGTGGACGCCCTGCCCGCCTCTAAAAACCAAAAACGACCACCTCAAATAATAGTTACATTAGTAGTGGATAGCAAGAAATACGTTTAAGAGCCTCAAAAGGCATCATTGGGGCACATCATACAGAGCCTCAATTACGGTTAAGATTTAACCATCGCTTGTTGTCTCCAGTAAATGCAAACAACATGATAGTATCACGCTGGTTTTCCGAGGCAAATGAAAATAACATGCAAGTCCAATTCATTTTGATTTTGTGTAAGGTACATAGCGATTATTTTATATGTTAACCTAAAGTAAACTAATATTTTAGTGAGAGTAAATACACAAGCGGTCTTTAAACTTGTCCCGTGGTGTCACCTAGGTCCCCAAACAATCCAAATGCATGTTTAGGTAACTGAACTTGTCTTGGGCTGTCATCTAGGTTCCAAACTCTAGAAATTTTATTTTTAGACTCCCGAACTTGTCATAGTGTGTCATCTAGGTCCAAATAAGCTCCAACTAGTCCATATGTTGGTCACTAGCATTCCATATACATGCTCCCCCTCTATTCTAGCACCATCTCCATGTTCTCTCCCCTTTTCTCTGCTTTTTCAATCTAGCGTGCATCGCATCACGGTTGCCATCTTGCTGTCCCCATTCCATGCATTCATCATCCTCCACAAGGCCATGATGTCATCATTATTAGTGGTCATAGCAATGCCAAATCTTGTGGTATTAAGCTCCTTAGGCAGAAGAGATAGACGACTGATTGTTGCGCTATTAAGTTCCAACCTCGGTCAAGAATGAGGTGCGGATCCAACCGCTGTGGCATGTGGCATCATATGCAGAATTTTGACCTAAGTGACACACTATGGCAAGTTCATGGACCTAGATGATACATTGAGACATGTTCTGGGACCTCAAATTAACATTTCAAAAGTTTAGGACATAGATAACACATAAAGACTTGATCAAGGACTTAAAAAAATGGATTTTAATAGTTTGGAGACCTGAATGATACCCCGGACAAGTTTATGGACTGCCCATGTATTTAACTCTTTTAATAATAACATGTGCAAAACTAAGATTTCATAAACTAGTCATTTTCATCACGTCACTCGAGATGGCATGACTGACCTGGACACACTGATCGACCACTTTGTGTCCATTTTACTTGTGGCAATAACGTGGTATGGAGTTTCGATCAGCTCTGCTGCTGATTGTAGGATTAGTGCAAATTACACTAACTGACCAAATAATCAAAATCGTGTAATCTTCTACTGGAAAATCTAGGCTGATAAACGTAGTAATCATGGTCTATTTGTGCAAATGAAGAAGAACAAGGCATAAAAAGCCCAAGATCGAGCGGCCCATGGGAGAGAATCTCATAACAAATTAAAAAACAGCACTTATTTGTTTACCTGGCTGATGGAGAGAATCTCCATGGCAATGTCAATGTCATGAACACAAGCACTTGATGAGGATCCAGAACTAATGCACTGTAATCTCTAGCATTAGCATGTCACTGTAATCACATGACAGGCTCACACTGGTGGTCCACTAAAGTGGAAATGACATTCGTTTGGTATGCAGTATATGACTGGTAGCCGCACTGGCACCAATTATGAGGAGGGGGACGGATACAGAGGAGACAAGGCAACACCCTCCCTATCCGGACTGAGAAGGAAGAGGGCTGGGATAGAGGAGGCTAAGGAGGCAGAGGGAGGCTCGAGTAGTGTAGGATCTGCATGCCCTGAGCTGCGGTAGGGTGGGAGGCCAAAAAGGAGGAGTGGCAATGTCAGATCTAGGAGGGGTAGCGATGGCTGACCTAAAATGGGTAGGTGGTGCAGATGAGGAGGGGTTGGGGTGGTGTGTTGGAACCGACGGTGGCCGTCGAGTTCCTGCTGCTGCTGGAAAACCGCTGATGAACGCCGGAGCGCAGTCACCAGGGACGCACACACACACGCGAACGCAAGCTGGAAAGCACACGATCTGTGCCGCGCAACTGCCGCAGCTTTTCTGGTTCCCTTTCATTGATTTATACTCGATGCAGATACATGGCCTGAGGCCGTCCCCCGCCACCGCACGATCGCTGCTCGATCCGGTTCTTGAGCCATGCCGAGCGACATGCACGACGACCATGCAGTGGCGGTGGCCACGCACACCGACTTGCGCGGCCACGCCCCGGACTGGGCACATCTCCGTCCAGGCACGTGGTTCTACGCGACTAAATCAAACATGCTAATGCAGTACACGATCAGGATTACACAAAAGTGAAAACAAAATGCACACATGCTAACAAATCACCCCCTTAATCCTGATCTATCTTGATGATGCCAAGCTTCTGTCGCAGCTCCACAAACCTGATCCTGGGCAGTGCCTTTGTCAGTATATCAGCAAGCTGGTTCTCAGTTCGCACATAGTCAATATCCAGCTGACCATTGCTAACACATTCTCTGATGTAATGGAATCGGGTATCAATATGTTTACTTCTTTCATGGAACACCGGGTTCTTGCTCAACTCAATGGCAGATTTGTTGTCCACAAGAAGCCTGAACTTCTGAACCTCTCTTCCCATCAGATCAGCAATCAGCCTGCTAAGCCAAACTCCCTGACAAGCACCCCCACACGCAGCTACATACTCAGCTTCACAGGTTGACAATGTGACAACCTTTTGCTTCTGTGAAGACCATGTCACCAAATTTCTACCAAGGAAGAAGGCCATGCCACTGGTGCTCCTCCTTTTGATCAGATCACCACCATGGTCACTGTCTGTGTATCCCAATAAACTCAGACCTCCTTCTTCCCCTTTGATGAATTTGCAGCCATAGTCAATTGTCCCCGACACATATCTGACAATTCTTTTGACCACAGCCCAATGCTCACTATTTGGTGACTCCATGAACCTGCTTGCCAGTCCTACTGCAAAAGAAATGTCTGGTCTTGTGTTAACCAAATACCTCAAGCTTCCTATCACACTCCTGTACCTGGTTGCATCAAGTACCTTATCTGCAGTTCCTGAAACAAGCTTTACACGCTGTTCCATTGGTGTGTCAGTTGGATTACAGCATGACAGACCACACTGGTCCACTATCTTGGCTGCATAAGCACTTTGACATATTGTAATTTCACCACTTTTCTGTTGTACTTCTATTCCAAGATAGTAGCTCAAAAGGCCCAAATCACTCATACTAAAAAGCTTCATCATCTGTTGCTTGAAATTGACAATTTTGTTTCTGTCAGGCCCACAGATGATTAAGTCATCCACATACACACCAACTATAAGAAAAGAATCACCTTCCCTTCTCCTGTACACAGCATGTTCATCTTCACATCTTCTGAAACCAAGTCTACACAACTCATAATCAAGTTTTGCATTCCATGCTCTTGGAGCCTGCTTTAGCCCATATAAGGCCTTGTTCAATCTCAGCACCATCCCTGCATTCTTTGGATCTTGGAACCCAGGTGGTTGATGAACATATACCTCTTCCAACAGATCTCCATTGAGAAATGCTGATTTTACATCCATGTGATGGACCTCCCATCCACCATTAGCTGCTAGAGCAAGTAACAATCTCACTGTTTCCAATCTAGCCACAGGTGCAAATACTTCATTAAAGTCCACCCCCTGTTTCTGGGCATATCCTTTTGCCACAAGCCTAGCCTTGTGCTTGACAATGTTCCCAGCTACATCTCTTTTCACTTTAAACACCCACTTGAGACCAATAGCATGTTGTCCTTTTGGTAGCTTTGTCAGTCTCCAAGTGTTGTTCTCATTGATGGACTGCAGTTCAGCTTTCATTGCATCCTTCCAACAGTCTTCCTCTAAAGCTTCATCAACACTAGCTGGTTCATCAGCTGCTAGCAAGCACAATCCACTGTACTCATAGTCAAGAATCTCATCAGTGGTGTCAAGCAAGTCAGTCAAGGTTCTATATCTTACTGGACCCTCTTCTGGACTTGAGCTCTCTACCGGGCTTGACCCAGTCTGATTAGAGCCTGCTGCAGACCCAATACCTTGGTTTACTGGTGTTGATGGTGAGCTAAAATCAGCTGGTGGTGATGCTTGAGGTGACTGCTCCTGACCCAGCCCCCCTTGGTTCTGCCCACTGCCTCCATCAATCTCTGAAACAGCTGGTTCTCCTATTGTCGGATTTTCGTCAGTGAATTGGTACTCAACTGTGAATGTGTCTGTCACAGTTTGATCTGTTTCCACTGATGAATCCCAGTTCCATTTTTCTTTCTCCTCAAACACAACATCCCTACTCACATGCAATTGGTTGTTCACAGGATCAAACACTCGGTACCCTTTAGTTCCTGACTCATATCCAAGAAACACCATCTTGGTGGATCTGTCAGACAGTTTAGTGATACCAGTCCCAACTACTTTTACATGTACTAGGCACCCAAAAGTTCTCAAGTGGTCTACTCTGGGTTTCTTGCCATACCATGCTTCAAAAGGAGTCATGTTGTGAAGACTTTTGGTTGGAGCTCTGTTCAAGATATATACTGCAGTAACAATAGCTTCACCCCAGAATTTGCATGGCACTCCTTTTGACTTCAACAGACACCTGGCCATCTCAACTATAGTTTGGTTTCGGCGTTCAACCACCCCATTTTGTTGTGGGGTATATGGAGTAGTTGTAAAATGCTTGATGCCTGTCTCATTGCAGAATAGAGTGAACTGAGTTGAATTAAATTCACCTCCTCTGTCAGTTCTGAAACTTTTCAGTTTCTTGCCATGTTCCAGTTCAGCTTGTTGCTTGATCTTCTTGAAATATGTAAATGCTTCATCTTTTGTCCTCAGAAGCTCCACCCACATGTACCTGCTGTGGTCATCCACCACCAACAGAAAATACTGCTTTCCACCTGGAGTAGGTGGATTGATCTTTCCACATAGATCTGCATGAACTAATTCTAGTCCATGGCTTGCTCTAAATGCCGACTGCTGTGGAAATGGCTTTCTATGTTGTTTGCCCAATGTGCAACCATCACATACTTGTTCGACTTGATCAACAACAGGTAAACCTTCTACCATTCCCTTTTTGCCCAAATTGTAAAGTGCTCTGAAATTTAAATGACCATATCGTGCATGCCATAACCAAGACAGATCATCTAGTTTCATGTGCAGACAAACAGGTGAAACTACTGCATTCTTCAGAGTGTATAATCTGTTGTTTGTCCGAGGGACACTAATGATCAATGTACCTTCTGAATCAACTACTGTCAGTCTGCCATTTTTCAGTCTCACATCACAACCAGCCTCTTCTAGCTGTCCTAGGCTTATGATGTTACTCTTTAATTTAGGAATGTAATACACATTTGTCAGTACCTTGTGTTGCTGATCACGCCCTTCCATGATGATTGAGCCGAGTCCCTTGATCTCGACGCAGGAGCCATCACCGAATCGAACAGTGCCTGACACTTGTTCATTCAGTTTCGTCAGTGCTTCTCGCGTTCCAGTCATGTGGTTGCTGGCCCCAGTGTCCAGCACCCACACACTGTTGTCGCAGTGAACCGGCACCGCCTTCTCCTCCGCCAGATTCACAATTCTCGTCGACGACGTGTGCACGACGCCGCTCGCTGTCGCCAGGTACAGTGCTGGCTGAGCATCGGCGGCCGCCACGTTCGCCTCCTCTTTCTTCTCAGCTTTCTTCTCCTTCTTGGGCCTCTTGCAGTCTTCGGCCCAATGGCCATAGATGCCGCAGTTACGGCACCTGCCTTTCCGCCGGGGAGTGCCCTCCGATGTGAGCTTGACGGTCCCCGGACCGCCAGATCCGCCGCCGCCATCACGCTTCATCGGCGACTTGCCCTTGTACTGACCACCGCCACCAGCGCCACTGCTTCCTTCCTTGGATGGAGTTGATTGGGGCCGATTCTTATGTTTGGCCACCCAATCCTCCTCCGCCAGAAGCAATCTGCCGAGCTTGTCGGTGACTTGGTCCATCTTCGCCTCCATGCGATCCTCCGCCGCACGCAGTCTCCCCACAAGCTCCTCCACTGTCATGGTTTTGAGATCGCAGAACATCTCAATTGAAACCACAACTGGAGTGAGCCTCGCGGGGACAACTCGAAGGAATTTCTTCACGACGCGGGTCTCATCCACCGTCTCTCCCAGGGACTTGAGGTCGGCGACAAGATTGTTTATCCTCATGTCGAAATCGTCGACTGTCTCCCCATCTTTGAAGCTGATGTTCTCAAATTCTTGTAGCAGCTTCTGGGCATTGACGTCCTTGACACGATAGGCACCGAGTCGCATCGTCCTGACCACCTCCCACGCCTCCTTGACGGACTTCTTGTTCCCCAGCGTCGTCCACATCTCCCTCGGCACGGACCGCATCATGGCGCTCAGAGCCTGCCGATCCTTGGAACGCTTGACGTTCGTCCCCGGATCAATGGCATCCCAAATTTCCAGCGCTTCAAAATTGCATTGCATGAGCATTGCCCACTCGGAGTAGTTCGTACGCGAGAGCATTGGCCACATCAGCGAGCTCTCGCGGACGCCGCCCGCCGAGGTGCCAGAGTCGCTCATCGTCGCCGCCGACGCCGCCTTGTACAGGACCACGAACTTCTTCCGAGGTGGTTCTCGCGGTGGGCTGACCGAACCACCGTAGAACATACACCAAACTCTGATACCACGTGTTGGAACCGACGGTGGCCGTCGAGTTCCTGCTGCTGCTGGAAAACCGCTGATGAACGCCGGAGCGCAGTCACCAGGGACGCACACACACACACACGAACGCAAGCTGGAAAGCACACGATCTGTGCCGCGCAACTGCCGCAGCTTTTCTGGTTCCCTTTCATTGATTTATACTCGATGCAGATACATGGCCTGAGGCCGTCCCCCGCCACCGCACGATCGCTGCTCGATCCGGTTCTTGCGCCATGCCGAGCGACATGCACGACGACCATGCAGTGGCGGTGACCACGCACACCGACTTGCGCGGCCACGCCCCGGACTGGGCACATCTCCGTCCAGGCACGTGGTTCTACGCGACTAAATCAAACATGCTAATGCAGTACACGATCAGGATTACACAAAAGTGAAAACAAAATGCACACATGCTAACATGGTGGTCAAGAAGGTGAGGGCATGGTTGGGTGTACTGACAGACCGAGAATGAGAGGTGAGGGGTGTAGAGAGAGAGAGAGTGCAGCGAAGGGTGAGGGTGAGAGAAGTTTGGGTTCGGTTTATGTGGGCTCGATCTTGTTTGCAAAGATAGGCTTCTTAAAAAGTCCTCCTTTGAAAATATACTCTATTTTCAGAGGCTGGCCTCTTAAGAGGTTCCCCACTGTGAAATAAATTATGGATGTGCCTCTAAAATCCCCAGCCACTGTTGGAGGCACTGACATCTTTTGTCTGCCTTTGTAAAATAAAAGAGGTTGTCTCTGAAATTGTTTTTCAATTAGTGGCAACTGGCTTATATTTATAAGCAAATTAGCTCGGATCCTATGGGAATAATTATATATCGAATATAACTGAAAGGATAAACCACATGTTGCTACAAAACATTCCTAGAGATAGAGTCACTTGCATGTGTTAGACCTACATGTTCTTGCATCAGTTTTAGTTAAAATTTGGCAAGGTAGCGAAAGAATTAATAAAGAAACTAATGCAGATTAGATCAAATTGCAATATGATCGTACCACAAAACAAATAACATAATATAGATGCCTTGTATTTTTTTAATAGAATGAAAATAGTAATTGCATTTAGCGGTGGTGGCATGGATAGATTGCATAAAGAGATTGAGGGATGATGTGGTATTTAGTATAGAAGATAGCTTGCATGTTGAGATAGAAATATAGCGGGGTTTATTTTTAAAAATATATAGATATAGACATAGACATAGATATAGATATAGATACAGATATAGATACCAAGTGTCCGCTAATCTCCTATATATACTCAAGTGGTGGAGCCGGGAAAGTTAGGAAGAAGGTGCTAGACAAGAGAAGAGGTGCTGCACATTGTTACCAAGGTTAGTCCTATTTTTTCTCTTACAAATACCTAGGTTCTATTCTATAGGCAAGACTGGTGTTGGAGCCAGGTAGCACCAGTTAGTTGGATCGTTCACTGGTCTGTACTAAGGCACTTGTGTTGGTCACTGGGTTACCAAGCTAGACTGACCTTTGTATCAATTAGTTAGTTGGTGAATTTGAGCATATCAAGTGCACATATTGCTCCTAGGAAATACATAATTTTTAACAAATATTTGGACTCCGTATGGAAATCATAAATGAAGAAAATCAAGTAAAAAGATTTTGTCGAGCTCTACAATTTTAAAATACTTTTTCTTCTTCGGACTTCGTATAAATCATAATAGTTTGGATGGTAAGGTGGGCCTTGCCATATATGAGCTTGTGTCATTGTTTGGATGGGAGGAACTTGTGCAAATGCAAGCAGAACGTTCAAAGGCTGACAAGTGGGGCAATTACCCAAGAAATGCTTGTGTCCCTGCTACAGTAGAATTGTATAACATTTTATGAGCTAGATCGTTTGGATCTGCTGAAGTTCTTTTAGCATATTTATTAGCTCTACCCAATTTAAACATGGCACTATAGTAATACAAAAATAAAAGGAAAGCTTATAATGGTTGGATTTACGAGAGCCTGTTTGATCACATACAGCTAACAGTGAGCTGCCAAAATTGACTTGAATATTTGATTGGATCTAGCTAACGGACCAGCTAACCAGTGTCTTACCAACTATACCTATCAAACGGCTCTTTGTTTACATAGCGAGAAGAAACGGTGGTAGATGGAGTGGGTCTCACCTAGTCACACTGAACTCCATGAACCAAACTGGGGAGCGTCCAGAGAATTTATTTTGGTTGATTGATGCCATGCATGGGCCTAGGGTACGGTGCCAGATGCATTATTTTTAAACCTACTATCAAAGTGCAAACCAATGCATGACATATATAGACAACAAATTGTATCTAGCTAGCTCTCAATATCTGATGGCTGAAAATGTATTTGATGAAGGTCTATAGGATGTCTATGTACATTGCTCTGTTGTATTGTAGCACTAGGAACATAATTTGCACACACTATACTAAGCTAGTTCGTCACATGAATAAATGGTAACAAGAACAAATATCACATTGATGCATCCATGTGGACAAGCAAGGAGCATTCATGGGCGCAGATGATTTAGTGGTTTTGGGAGTACCCATGATTAGCATGGATGATGAGGGGTTTGCAACATGAAATGGTCGAGGAGGATGAATTAAGGATAGTTATGTACATACTACAAACTAGATTATCAACAAATTAAAACTACATGAAACTGGGGTGTTACAATAGCATCATGCCAATATGTACTGCTCCCAGCATCCATTCCCTTCAACCATCTGAACTACTCCACACCTCACTTGTAGCAAGTTAAACTTATTGAAAACAAAATGCTTATTGACATCCGTGGTTCTTTTTCTAAGTGGATCATAGAATGCAATAAAAAAATATATATTATGTGCAAGGACTCATATAAATAATGTTGTAAGGAGGGGAGTGATCTGGCACGTGGCGACACACTCATCCTCCTACATGTTGTAAATGCCCTCATAATCCTAGAAAAATGAAAGAAGTTGTTGGTGTATGTGTGTTCATTCGTTGCTAGTCATCATATACTAATCAATGTTATTGTAAACCGGTGGTCATTAGTCTTTATTGAATTGTTAACAAATTTTCTTTGTTTTCCATTACTAATCATATGGTCTAAGGTGTTTGCAGTTCGAACATCAGTAATATTAACCATTCATAAGGTAAAGAAATGGCATAACAAATAAAGTTGGTGAAATATATTACCTTTTCTTTTAGCCCGCCAAGAAACAAAGTATCTCACCACTTGCATGGAAATCATAATAGTTTGGATGACTGGGTGGGCTTGCCCTATATGAGCTTGTGTCATTGTTTGGATGGGAGGAACTTGTGCGAATGCAAGCAGAACGTTCAAGGGCTGACAAGTGGGCCAAGTACCCGAGAAATGCTTGTGTCCCTACTACGATAGAATCGTATAACATTTTATTTGTTGTATGATTAGGTGGAAAGTTCAATCTGGACTATTAGCTGGATCGTTTGGATCTACTGGAGTTCTTTTAGCAACATTCTATTAGCTCTACCTGATTTAAACATGGCATTATAGCAATACAAAAATAAAAGGAAAGCTTATAAATGGGTTGGATTTACGAGAGCCTGTTTGACCACACACAGCTAACAGTGAGCTAGCTGCCAAAATTTACTTGAATCTTTGATTGGATCTAGCTAATGGACCAGATACCAGTGTCTTACCAACTGTACCTATCAAAGCTGGCTAGCTAACAGTTAACTCTAGTGATTCAAACGGCACCCAAGACTCCATTCGTTCTTTGGCTCTTGCTCCAGATAGCACCATGCATATATAGCGATAAGAAACGGTTGCAGGCGGAGTGGGTCCTCACCTGGTCACCTCTGAACTCCATGAACCTAACATGGGAGCTTGGCATTCATGGGTGCAGATGATTCAGTGGTTTTGGGGTTTGCGACATGAAATGGTGGAGGATGAATTAAGGATAGTTATAACGTACTACAAACTAGATTATCCACAAATTCAAACTACATGAAACTGGTGTGTTACAATAGCATCATGCCAATATGTACTGCCCCCGGCATCCATTCCCTTCAACCATCTGAATACTCCACACCTCACTTCTAGCAAGTTAAACTTATTAAAAACAAAATGCTTATTGACATCCATGGTTCTTTTTCTAAGTGGATTGTAGAATGCAATCAAATAAAATGTTGTAAGGGCGAACTAGCTAGTAAAATGTTGTAAGTGGATTGTAAAATGTTGTAAGGCGAACGTTGTAAGGAGGGGAGTGATCTGGCACTTGGCAACACACTAATCCTCCTACAAATTGTAAATGCCCTCATAATCCTAGAAAAATGAAAGAAGTTGTTGGCGTATATGTGTTCGTTCATTGCTGGTCATCATATACTAATCAATGTTATTGTAAACCGGTGGTCACTAGTCTTTATTGACTTGTTAACAAATTTTCTTTGTTTTCTATTACTAATCATGTGGTCTCAGGTGTTTGCAGTGCAAACATCAGTAATATTAACCATTCATAAGTAAAGAAATGGCATAGAACAAATAAAGTTGGTGAAATAAATTACCTTTTCTTTTACCCTGCCAAGAAACAAATTATCTCACCACTTGCATGTGACACGTGTGTACCAGTGTCATGTATGTCCATATATAACAGAAGAAGACAACTGTTTTGACAGCTTTTTATGGGTTGCTTGAAGACTAGTCATTATGCGTTACTAAATACACAAAAATCTTTGGATATGCTATAATAAATTATATTAACTTATAGATATATTTAAGGGTGTGCCTTTTAGCTGTATGGTTCCCTTCTTCTTCTTCGTATTGTGTTCCTTCTCGCTAGTTTTCTTCCTTCTCCATTTCAAGTAGACTCTTATATTACTACAAATTTCCCTGCTAGAAGGATGTCTCGCATATCAGTGATGCAACAGCTCTCGATTTTGCGGCAATCCGGAGGTGAAATTATGCAGGTACGCCTATGAAATCAAGACTAGTTACTTATTTTTGCTAGATCTGTAAATGAATTACTAGATCTTTTCTTTTCCATAGCTAGATCGAGTATTTGTTAATGATGCTTGGGACTCGATTTTCCCCAGCACCACTCTCTCTGCCCTAACGAGAGACATACTTCAGACCACATGTTCCACTTTTGGTTCGACCCACCTCCCTAAGCCACACGGGTTCCAGTTCAAGAATTGTTGGTTGCTTCATAACAATTTCAAGAGCAGGCTCACCCACACCTGGTTTGGTTCGCTTGGTTCCAGCAACAATTTCTCTGGGTGCATGAAGAAGTGCTGTCTCATGTGTAAACGCTGGTCCAAAGCGTGGTGTTCCCCTGACCAGCGTGAGTCCGATCTTCGGATCCTCATAAATGCCCTTGATCAATGCCGCCCCTCTCGATCATTAGCCACATAGAAATGCTCTCCTATCCGTGAGGCTGCTGTGAATGGGCTTCAAAGCTCCATTTGAGGCTGCTGTGCACATGGCTTTTGACTGGGATGATAACTCTCGCTTCTTCCACTCATTAGCTTCTAACCGAAAATACCGCAACTTCATCCAAACCCTCAAAAGCCGAGGGCATCGTGCACACCACCCATGCAGCAAAAGAGAACATCCTCCACCAGTTCTATGCTTCGCTCCTTAGTTTGCTCAACAACTCCAGTCTCTTGGGACTTTCACCTATGTGATCTCTGCCCTGATCTCACTGTGGCTGGACATGACCTCTAAAGATCATTTTTATGGAAGAAATTTCCAATGCTCTCTATGATACGGGCACAAATGCTAGCCCTGGCCCAGATGAGTTTGGTCTCTCCTTTAATCGGGCAATCTGGCCTTCTGTAAAAAATGATATCACACACCTCATTGAAACCTTCTTCTATGGCATCTTGAATCTGGATGGGCTGAATCGCATGTTCCTGGTCCTTCTCCCTAAAAAAGATGGTGCGAACACTGCAGATGCCTTCAGATCCCTTCAAAATTGCCCCATGAAACTATTCACCAAAGTCCTCGCTAACCGCCTTCCGCTGCTCATCCCTACCTTTGATAGATGCTAACCAAACTGGGTTTGTTCATGGGTGAAATATTGTTGAGAACTTCATTTATGCTGCAAACCTCCTGAACTGCTGTCACAGGCGACGTGCTCTCACTGTGGCCCTTAAGCTCGACTTCAAGAAGGCCTTCAATTATGTGGACTAGAGTAGCATTAATGCCATCCTCTAGGCACGTGGCTTTGATTCCCAATGGCGAGGTTGGATCTCTGGCATCCTCAACACTAGCAGAACGGCCATTCTACTTAATAGGATCCATGGTTGTTAGTTCAATTGGCGTCGATGGCTTCAACAAGAGGATCTGATCTCTCCCTATCTATTTAATATCATGGTGAACGTTTTGCAATGCATGATCATGCGCACACCGGCTCTACACCACCCAATTGACCTGTCTCTCCCTTGTCCTGTTCTCCAGTATATGCAGATGACACCCTCATTCTTGTGGACAGAGGTATCCATGCCATTAGTACTCTGAGCGACACTCTTAGGTCTTTGTCCTGGACCATGGATCTTACCATCAACTTCCGTAAATCAATGTTCATTCCTATGAACATCGAAGAGTTAGGGCCTCACCGATGGCAAACATCCTGGGGTGCTTTGTTGTCTCTTGAGTTCCCACATACCTGGCCTTCCTTTATCCCCATATTAACTGAGGCTTGTTGACTACCAACCTTTAATCACCTCCGATCCTTTGATAGATACCTCGCCGGGTGGAAGTCCAAGGTTCTCGGCTATGGCTGGAGAGTTGGGATAAACTTTCAACACAATGCTTTACATGCTTGCTATGCTACTCCCTAAGGGCTAAGACTGCCAGAGATGCCATTGATAGTAGACATTGGGCGTTCCTATAGACTAGGGACGACAATTTGACAAATGCCAGAGATCAAATTGCCTCATCACTTGGGATCCAGCATCTGGAAGATCAAAATCATTGGTTGTCTTCTGACTAAATTTGTCCACAAACTTCTTTGGCGTTGACATTCTCCCATGCAAGTTGTGGTTGCTTAGATAGGGTGACATTGATCTAGTCGAGCAGTCATCCGATTCCTTCCATGCTTAGATCATTTGGGAGGAGCTGCCTCGCTTCAAGGTGCTCACCAAGTTCATGCTAGGGATGGGCTAACCACCTATTTTTGGCTTGATAATTGGCTTGGACCTGGCTTCATTATTGACATATACCCCACCTTGTTCTCAAACTCCATCAAGCCCAAGCTCAACCTTGTTCTCAAACTCCATCAAGCCCACGGTGGCGGTGAAGACGTCGAGATAGCGCAGTCCCGGCGGCGGTGAAGGCAGTGGTGCTTCCCGTCGCTGGCTGCGCACCCTCTCAGATCGGACTCGGGTTGTCAGTGGGGCAGAGTGGCTCACGGTCAACCTCGTACTGTGAGCCGCCGGCCACCACCTCCTTTTATAGCGCAATGCGACTGGGGCCCACCAACCATGTAGGGTTGGGCACCCCCCATCAGGGCGCAGAATCAAGGCCCAATAGGCTGTTGGGCCTATTGGTGAAGAGATCAAACTAACATGTGACCCTCAGAATTTTTCTTTTAGAGTTTAAGGGCATTACGCCCTGGCCTTTCAATTAACATCAAAAGACCAAGAGTTATTACAGCATTGGGTTCAAATCCTCAGGTTCGTCCACCAGGACTGGAACCAGGAAAGATACAGATAGCACTACTTAGCAGAAAAACAGCTAGCAACTAGCCCAACTTGGCAACAAAAAGCATCACAGCTTCAGACTAGATTCAGCGAGGTATCCAGCGAAATCCAGCAGGGAATCTTCTTTAATCCCTGATCAGACAATGAATCTTCCGCCATCATGAATTTCCAGGTCATGTCTTCACCCTCACATCTGTGGAACTTCATGTGATGTCTTGGCTCACATACAGGAACCAGAGAATCTTCCCCGCCTCGGACTTGATCTTGTTGATGTAATCCATCAGCAAATCCTTCTTGTCGGATGGACATAGTACCACCCAATTCAGCATGAGACCAGTGATCCTGAAAAGGAGCATTTCCATGCTTCTCCAGCCAATTCTCTAAAAATAGAGATCGTTTCTATGTTTTCAAATAGACCAAATGGTAGCTGAGGTTATCATATTCAAGATACAAATCTTCTTATTACTTAACCAATACTTCCCTATATCTATCATACTTCCCCCTACTTGATATCCTAAAATATCTGAAAGAACTTTCCAACATTGCTTAGCTACCACACAATCAAAGAAAACATGCTGAATGGTTTCTTTCTCTTCACAAAATAAGCAACTGTGACGGATGCTTTTCCATCCTTTCTCTAGCCAATGTGCCTACTGTCTAATGCAGGCCAACATCCCCGAACTTCCTGTGATTCAATAGATTTAGGGCTACAAGCTTCCTTGCAAGCTCACGGGCAAATCTCTACTTATAAGAATATTCAATCTCTTGAGGATCCGCACTGCTTGAACTCCTCTGGAACCCTTGAAACCAGTGATCATATCTTTATCTCCTGCCCGTTCACATTCAGACTTTGGGAGATCTTGGGGATTAGTCCGGCCAAGGGAGACCAGTCCTGCCCTTGGTTGCTTAGTTCGTCCCTAAACCTTCCCCAAGAGGTGGGACTGGACATGATGCCGCTGGTGTCGTGGCTGAACAAGATCACTAGGAAGTATGGTCTTTGATGATCTAGATCACCAGCAAAGGAAGTTGAGAAAGACCTGTCACTTCAAGAAGAAGAAGTGGTTTTGGTTCAGCTGTGGAAGGACTTCTTCCAATCACGATGTAACTCTTTATTTTCTTGATCTTTTTTCTTCTCCCTCTCTTTATGTCACACCCGGTTTTAAGGATAAAATCAGATATACACTATATGTGAAATAAAGAAGTTAAATCTCATATATAGCCGCAGATAAGTGTAATATCAAGAGACAAATGCTTAATAAAACATAACGCAATAGTATAAGATATAACCTTAGAGAGCAACACAGCGGCAAGACAACTCCGAACACCGGGTGTAGACTTCACTCCAGGAACAAACTGACTGGTTGATCACAAGCCTAACAATTCCAGAATCTAGCAATATGATACCCTTCCTGAGATGTGGGGAAAATAGCAAGGGTGAGTCCATGTCGAACTCAACAAATATATTATGGGGTTCATGAGGCTCAAAAGGTTGACACTGGTTTACTGCGATTAGCTTTTAGTGAGTCATCTTTTAGCAATTGAGTAGCAACAAGTTTACCATAAGCCCAAATAACCTCATGATCATGTAAACGAGAATAATGTATAGCAAGAAACAATAATCATTAGTGAGCATCAATATCATCAGTGTTCATCATTTATTCTGTAAGGGTCCAAGGCCACTCGTGACCGTGAGCACGGCTGTTATAACAGTTTTACACTCTGCAGAGGTTGTACACTTTCACTGTGAGTCGTGATTTACCCTTTCGCCCGAGGTAGCTAATCTCTTGACCCACTTCCAAGGAAGGTCGGCAGGGTTCACTATGAAGTCTTTCAAAGGTTCGTCTAACAAGTTAGGGCCATTAGATTCACTCGGCAAACAGATGTAGAGCCCCCTTCCATATGGCACAATGACACGCAGCCTATACACATGAGGACAGAGGCCGCACTATATCCGATTCGTCAAGCCATTCTTACGCCATAAAGGTTACCACTAACAAGCTAGAAAAGGTCCTCATACTTACTAAAGCCAGAGCCATATAGCCCTCATAGTTGTACTATAAGTCCCGGATGTTCGCTTACAGATGAGTCTTTATGGAGAGAAATTAGAGCACCATAAAAACAGCCCAATGCTCTAGCCCCCTTGAGCCATGTTGCTATAAAGCATATTTTAAATGTTTATTGCATATACCATTAGTCAAGTTACAGATCATGGTTATTTATCTTGAGCACTAGCATAAATACTACCCAATGCAATGTCCCATAAATGTCAAGGTACAAGATACAAAAGCTAGGATATCCTTAGTGGTAACAAGATAGACACATGCACATGAATTAAGTGTATTAAAGGTGATTAGGAAACAAGGATGATCACATGCTATACTTGCCTTAAACTATGATCCTTCTAGTCCAAAGCTTCAGAAGAACTCCTTCTTGATCAACACGTAAAGCTCATCGACTGGACAAGATCATAAAGCACCACACAAGCATTCGAACAAACATGCATAGCATACAAATATAACTAAATTAGAATAGTACACCAATCAATAAAAATACTTGAAAACTAATCTACGCATTGGTACGAACACATAGATGCGAAAAGCACTCTAATCGGAGCTACGGTGAGCAAGAAACGTCTATCGTAAAATTTACTTCTTAATAGAAAAAGAAAATTTCAATCTTCATTTTAATCGTGTATAAGATATTTCATATAAGTATTTGAATTGAATTAAGCCAAATTATATTTGATTTAGAAAACTAAAATGGATCTAATCTAATTTTTACTTAATATCGAAGTGGAAAGGCTAAGTTGCTTTTTATTAGAAAATCAATTGCATATGGACTGATCAAATTAACATTTTTTTTGAAAGCACAAAATATGTTAAACAGTGTTACTAAAAGAAAGTTAAGTGCGATGGTCACAAGATCATAGGAAATGCCGAGAACGGAGCTCGATTAAAAGCACGACTACCGAGAAGTTTTACATTATAAACGAAAAGAAAAGACTACTTGCTTGTATTTTAATTTAGCAAAACCATGTGTAAGTTATTAAAAGATCAGATTATTAAAAACATAATTTAATTCAAAGTCAGGTTAAAACTACTCATGTTTTATTTATAAACAATGCCATATGATTTAAGCAAGTTAAACTTTACCTTGCAAAAATAAAAGGGCACATGAGGCACCTACTGGAACCGCATATGAGATGGTTTAAACTAAACAAGTTATAATTTAAAAACATATTGGTGATAGCTATTAACCATATTAATATTTGTGTAAAAAGCATCACAGTATATATGTTTACCTATATGGCTTTTTTTAAATTAGAGTTGTACATAAACATTAATCACATTACAATTTAAACCATGAAATTATTGAGCTAGTGATATGGTAAACATTGTTACTAGTGCGTAAATCACATCGTTACGAATCTAACGTAACTTGAACGGGTCAAATCAAAGCTAAAACGTAGAAGTTATGGCCTAAAGAAGATAGTGACAATTTTATAAATATATGGATTTAATTTTTGAATTAAATAAAACAAAAATCGGATTTTTAATCTAGACCATAGATCTCAGATCGGATGGCTCAGATGATTGTATTTATATCTGTATTTCCATTGTATTTTAAGATTTGTTTTTGTAAAGAAAACGGCCACAAAACATATCTATGACGTCATGTGATGTCACCATGCTAGCAATTGGAGCAGCTAAGCACCGCGCACGTCCGGTCAAGTGCTTGTCGGATTCTTACTTGTAGAGCGAAACTATCTCCGGTGGCTACACAGAGGGCACAGGGATGGAGGTATCGATCTAACGAACTTGATGATGGAGTTCTCGTTGTGGGGAAGTGATCGACGGTGACGTAGAGCTCGGAGAGGCAGATCGAGTCAATGGCATAAAGCCGACGAGCTCGCTTTCATGAAAGACAGCGAGAGAAGGGCAAGGGATGTCTATGGATCGCTTACCTTCATCCGAAACTCGAGAAAACGGTTGCAGCGGCAGAGGAGCGGCGGCGGTGGAGATCGACCACGGCTGCTGGTTCGAAGCGAGGCGGCGATGCTAGGTGTATACGGCGCTGCTCTAGTCGCCGACAAGATGCAGTTCGGCAAGAACGGTAGCTGTGCGATGGTCAGCTGCAGCGAGTGTAAATTGAAAGGTGTTCAACATGGAAACTGGAATTAACAGGGCATCAAGATATAGAAATTATGGAGTTGCTCACCCAAGATATATATGTGACAGGGATGACGACGAACCGGTAGACGGCGGCAAGAGAAGGAGGAGAAAAATATAATTTATTACACGAGAGATTTCCCAAACTAGAGGCTCCTCTACGGTAATTTTGGTGTGCTTTTACCCAAGGGGTAGGTGCGTATATATAAGGAGAAAACTCTCTACCTCCATGTCAACTAGCGATATGGTGCTAATTGACGTTGCACCATCCACCTCCGCTAATAGGCCTAAGTAATCATTTAAGTCCATTAGTAAATAAATGTATGGGCCTTTGAGATTTATTAGGATGATTGCACATGGGCTTTGGTGGAAAATGAGATATTTATTATTTTCGGAATTAATTAATTTCGTGGATCAAATAATTCTAGAAAAGTCCAGAATTATTATTTAAGCCGCGAAAAATACTCCGAAAGCTCCGAAAATTCGGGAAAAATTCTCATAGACATTATGGAACATGAGGAACTCAAATAAAGTATTTAGAGCTTATGATAAGATATTTTGGAGCATCTAAAAATTAGATTATGCTCACAGACAAGTGGAAACAAGCTATAGAAAAGTCAGAAAAAATTTCTGAGAAGTTTGTAGAGGTTGATTGACGGACGAGGAATTGAAAGGAGCGATTCGGGTTACAAAGAAAAGATTTTGAGAGGCTCCAAACGAAAACTTGAGCTGAGAAACAAGGAATTTGATTGCAGAAAACGATAAAGATATACCGGAGAAGGAAAATGGACCTACTAAACGTATTTTAATAAAAACATCTTGAATTGATTTTGTGCCTTGGTCAAAACCAAACAATACAAAAACACAAATGCATTAGCATGTATGCACAACAATGTTGCTATATCCTAAGATGAATTTTAATTTAACAAAAAAAATTTATTTTCCTATGTTTTCATGAGCACAAAATACATAATTAAATCATTTTAGCTCTATTTCCAAAAAAGCAAATTTTAGGGTGTTACATTTTATTTTTTATTCTGATGCCCTCTCGCTCTCCCCGGCATGCCACGGATGATTGTTGTATTCAGGGGCAAAGCCATAATAAATGGTTGCTAGGCTCGGTGCTCAAAGTTACCTCTTATAGTGTCCCTCTAATATAATACCATGCATAACATTGAATATAACGATAATAAATACATATTGTGACAAAATAATTTTTACAAATCACAACCGTAGTTACCTCTTGTAGTGTCCCTCGATTGCTACGACCCTCCATCATGTGAAAGTGAACTATCACATCGTTGATTGGAATTGTGGCTAAAAATCCTTCTTGTATGAAGCATATGATACAATCATTCAAAAATCCATCTCGGATATGGTTTCCCAATATTACAAATGCACCATTCGTCCCACCTTGGCCCTTATTGCAATTTCTGAACAAGTAACAATATAAACAAAACCACCTATCGTCCTTTTCAGTATACTCTAGTCTATCATATTTAGTGAACCATTCATGTTGACACCATCGTGGAAAGCCTACTATCAACATCCTTATTGGAAACATAAAACCAGGTGGTGGCTTACAAGGACCTTTAATAAAATATTTTCACCTTATGTCATTTTGCAGCTTTTCACCTATGTAATTAGATATAAAACCAGGTGGTGGCTAGCTTACAAGGAAGCTCATCTAAACTTACCTCCTCTCATTAGATCTGCAAAGCACGCTGAATAGTACAATTAGTGTTTGTTATAGTGACATCTCCATCTCTTCTTGTTCCTGAAGTGTCACCATTATTATTCACATTATCACCGGCTGAGGTAATTTTCTTTTTATAGAATACTTCCAATCTGCTTTATTTGATTGCCTATCAAATTATTCATACACTAAAAAATTATAGAAGATACTAATGTGCAAGCATTCATTAGTGTAGTTAAAAGTCACTACATACCCAAGCCATACTAAAGTAGCATATAGATACCTGGCATCTCTTGGTCTAAATGAATGAGCATGTTCTTTTGCTGGAACGCAAGGAACATAATGTGTTGTCTGATTTCTGAGTTAGAATTGTATAGCTGAAAAAATAAAACCCTATTACCCTAATACCTCACAGTGAAAACATGATCAGTTGATCGTTATTTACCAATTGCAAATTTGGGGTATTTGGGATACCTCATCAGCCGATAAGCACTTGAGCATGGAGGCCATGGTGCTTGTTGCCGGCAGCCGCTGGTAAGTTGTGCCACTGTGCGTCATCCGCTAGGTGTCGGCTAAATGCCCCCGTTGAAGATTTGCAATGCGAGAATAATGAAGATGAAAGGGTGCGGCCAGGTTGTAGCGGAGAACGGAGGCAAGACAACGTTTGGTATTCTGGGCCTGCGAATGGACGGTTAGATGGGGTGAGGTCTGAGGAGATAGTTGGACTGCTGCTACTAGGCTGCCAGACTGCCGGGTCGCACATATTTTTATCGGGGTCTAAGCCGGATAAAAATCACTGGGTATAGGGGCGACAGGGAAATCATTGGTGTCAGCCAAGCCCGTCGAGTCAATGTATCTTCGCTCCTGGTTGTATTTTGTACTGTGCTTTGCTGCACTCTCGGTCAATGAAAAAGTAGGTGGGGATCTCCCCCACGAATTGTTCAAAAAAAATTATTCCATGACCGTTCATGCACAACTACCCCTAACAATGCCCTCACTACTACAATAATGATTTAGGAGACAAACCTTTCTATTAGCAGAGGAGGTCAAAATATGTTGCTGCCTCTCAAAATAAATGCTAAATTTCAGAGGCAGACACTTCATTTAAGGATACAGCTGATAAATGACCACCCAAAAATGCACAACTGCCCTCAACAATGCCGACTTTACTAGATGGAGTATTGTCCTCCGAGCACCAAAATTACATAAATAGCCTAACATCTTTGGCACCTGCAACACCATAAATCCAACATTTGGAACTTTTCTCGAAATTACCATACACTTCATGGTCTTGTTTATCTATACACAACAGAACTCCAGTTGTCGCATCCACGAGTTTATTA
The DNA here is from genome assembly GCA_038087645.1 of Saccharum hybrid cultivar R570. NCBI lineage: Eukaryota > Viridiplantae > Streptophyta > Magnoliopsida > Poales > Poaceae > Saccharum > Saccharum hybrid cultivar. The sequence goes on along the minus strand of JAQSUU010000254.1, from coordinate 2,966,041 downwards.
AATGCATGATACTCTATGAAATATGTGATGGAACACTTGTAGACAGATGCACGTAATTGCTGATAATACTATTTGAAGCACAAGAGTTTTTAAGTTGTCTAAAAAACCTCTCATATATATGGTGTAGTAGTATATATCACACTTGTTCAGCTTTTTTTATTTCTGTTCTATCCTTCTCATTTGTCCTGTTTTGTACAGAACATGAATGCAAATGGTGCAGCACTAGATATTGAGCCCTTGACTAAAGCGGATCCAGGGGAACTTGTCGTCTGCACACCAAGGAAAATTCTGTTGCATTCAGCATATAATGGTGGATGGAAGGTTCTCCGCCGCTACAGGGAAGATGGAAGAGCTGATTTAGTAATGACTCATTCCTTCCTTAGTTTTTTCATGATATTATCGATTTCCATTTTATATGAAATATTTTCCATGTTTTGATATTTGTTTGATGTTTTATGTCATCTCTCCTTACCTACTAGTTTACGAAAGAAATGATTTATTTCTGAATGTCTCAAAATGGAATATGGGGTTATTATAATTTGTTTTTGCAATTATGGAATTATTTACTCAGCGTTGATTTAATAACATCATCATATTTTACATTTCCAAGGAAGCTAAACTTGTCACTGCAAAAAGTTTATATGAAATTTATTGTCTAGTAACTATTTTTTGTTACCGGGATGTAACTTCTTTTCACTGTAAATCTAGTAATATACATTCAAAAGCTGCACCCCAGGTCATTGCTGAATTCAAGTTTGCTATGGATTTTATACAAAAAAAAATATTTTTGTGTCAACAAGAGGTCCATCATTATTAGCCAACAAATGAACTTGACATTGGAAAAAACCAAAGGTAGGATTATCTAATGCCATTGGTCTTTCTGATTTCTTGTTTGCTGAGTCAGATTTATATTATCACTATATTCTAACAATCAGCAAAGCAGGATTATGATGGTATCAACTAAATATGTCATACTTCATCAAATGCCTTATTAAAAACTAATATGTTTCTCCTGCTAAGAGGCACATATAATCAATTCCTACCACTTAAGAGAGGTCAACCAATTTATCTTGTTCATATGGAGAGAAAAGAAAGGCTCTCACTCTCTTCTTTTCAGCATTAAGAAAGCGTTGTGCATAACATCAAATCAGTTCCCACCATACAATAATCCAACCTTATGTATACATTATCATCACTGCCAATCACAACCAATGCAACTCCTGTGCATTTATTATCCCAAAAACTGAGACCTCTAAGGAACTCCACCCATGCATCACCTACTACACATATATCCCTTTGCAGTTAACTCAGAATGTCACTGGTGCAGCTTCGATTTTGCCCTGATCGTCACCTTCCACATGCCAGCTGTGACAGCGCACAGGCACCCTAGCCTCCATGCCATCAACTTTGTCTAAAAAATTACCTCCACAAAACTAGGATCATCCCTGGCCTATTCGCTTATGTAGGTATTTAATTTTATCAGAGCTTAGAGAGAATTGTGTTCATGTTTAACGAGTTTATATGCAACCACCATTGTTAAAATGTCACCATCTCATCTAGCCTATGATTAGTAGTTAGCATCCTGTTCCAATGCTTGAAATGATTTTGGGCATATATGATGTTGGAATTTATCAGGCTATATAACCTTTTTTTTTAGAATCTATCAAAATACAATTTGCTGATTGATCTATCCATATTCAGATTGGTGTGCACAACCTGAATCTTTTTTTAGACAATGGATGAAATTTTGGTTTTTCCTCTTCCTAGGATGCATTAGACGAAACTTATTACACATATGTCCCAAGTTACATGTGAACTAAAACATTACAATCACTAGAACAATAAAAAAAGAGTAGAATCAAAGCTGAAGCCAACCTATGATAAAAATCACTCCATCAGCCAGTTGATTGAAACTATGACCACGAAACCAACATGCCACCACTTGATAGACAAAAAATCATTGCCCAAAGCTATAACAGAACTGAGATAGCCTGTGAATTTCTAAGGCGACGCCTACAAGGAGGAGCATTACACCACTAATGCTGACATCACCCATTCTAGCATGGACTAGGTGTCTACCAAGAACCCAAGACGCAAGATGGAAGCCATTATATGTACCTCCAAGGAAGAAGTTGGTGCCTAAGGACAAAAGAAATAAGACTCTAAATCCTTGCTTTCAGGATCCATTTATTTTGTAACATCTATTTGGAATAGGGATGCTACCATATTGGTCTAACCAATTTTCACACTTCCTTTGTGTCTTCTTGTTCCTCAGCTACACATATCTATCTTGTTTTTATCCATTGTCTTGACTAATCACTGTGAAAACCCTCTACGATGGGGCATTCATGATGAATCCTACATTTGTTCCCTGTGATTGTGGTCCTATTACTGAGATCTCTGGTATAATTATTGATGTTATGTTTTAGCCATGCTTCACTAGGTAGTCTGATTATCACAAAGGCACTGACAAGTTAAAATTTTGACGTTGTCTCGCCAAGCTATTTTACTATTACCACAAACAGACATTACATGTGAATATTTTGTCCACTCTTTCTATTCTGCTAGTCTTATATATAAATTTGAAAAATATATGACTACAAAACATGAGAATACAACAATTAAGTTCATCCTTTAAAGGAGGTTCAATAATTGAATATTATTAATCATATATATGTGGAGGGATTAAAACATTATGTGATAACAATGCCCACTATTCTATGGTCATATTAGCCACAGTGTTGTCAGACTATTTTTAGACAAATCCATGTTCTTAACTATTGTGTACATGATGTTTCTGTTTTGTAGACATACAAGCATGAGACTCATGGCAAATTTCGCTCCAAAAAACAAGTTCTTAACCATCTTGATTATCTATTGAAAAAAGAAAAGGTAATAAAAGTTCTCTGAACAAACTAAACCAACCATATATAGTTTACTCCTTAGAACTATATATGTTCGCATTACCATGTGTCTATTTTTAGGGCTTTTCCTTTTGTTAAATTAGTTGACACTACTAAATATGTTCAAATTTATTTGTCCTTGCAGGAGTCAGCTGATCTGGCTAAACAGCGTTCTGGTATGCATTTAAACTATTTTGAAATTTCATTCCGCTCCATGTATATAGAATAGTATATTGCCCGCAATATCTTACCCCACTGGTGTAAGTAATATATTGTCATCTCTTAGATAAAATATGATGGGCTTTCATAATTTATTTCTATGTTGATTATATGTGTGTACGTGTGAAAGAACTTTATTAACTACCAGATAACCCTACAGAAGATTAGCTATGGCCAACATAGAAAGTGTGTGGACATGTGATTCCCTGTGGTCATAAATTCTGAATAATGCAGTAGTGCCTGAATTATAGAATTTTAAATTTCATTTATATTGTAGTACATATTTTTTTGAAAGAAACTAGGTGGTTTCAGAAATGGGTGATGGGATACAAGCTCTTAGGTATCATCCCCATTGGCCGATGTCAGTACCCAGGTTTTTGGACACTGCACCATTTATTGTATCCCCAAGATGCCATAGAAGGGTAACCAGAATTAAAGGCCAAAGGGTGGTGTCAAGAGTCCGTGGAAGATTGCTGTTCTGAACATCTTCATCTGTCGCGGCTAGCCCTAATCAATGGGACGATGCCAATCGTAGACCAAAGAGAGGAGATTGCATTGCACCCAAAAAAAGTGTGGTGCATGTCTTCAGTGTCACGTTTGCACCTTTGGCATATGTTGCCTCCGAGGAAATGTTTGGAATGCAAGTTTACTCGGGTACTTAGTCTGTTTTTGGAATACAGCGATGCAAAGCCTTCTTTGTTGGGACAGCAGTGTTCCAGATACACCTACCATGTGAGTATGCTACAGTAGGAGGCGGACTATAGTGCAGCGTATGCATCACTTGTCTGGTATTTTTTGCCGGTAAGCTTCAGCAGCCAGTCACCAAGATCATCGTCGAGGCAGAGTTGCTGCTAGGAAAGACGACGGTTGGCATGCTCAACGCGTGCTGCACCTGTTAGTTGGGGATGAAGACTAAGTAGTCAAACCCCATCTGAAAAACCTGCTGCAAAGAAACATTAGGCCAAGTATGGGAGATAAGAGCAGGGTGGGTGTGGGCTATGGGACCATTCAGAATCCAATGATCGGTCAAGAAGGAGGTGGAGGCACCTTTATAGCCATCTACATGAGTGATAGACCTGTAGATACCAAGTTCATCTCCTTTGATCCTCCACAGATAGGAATTAGCATTATTGCTGGGGAGGTGTCGAAAACAGAGAACTCATGGCATATCCAATCCTTCCAGTGAGATGGATCACTAGAGAAGAGTTTATGACTAAACTTCATGAGCAAGCAGCGATTTTGAAGCTCCAGGTTTTTCAGACCCAGCCCACCCTCAAGTTTGCCAGCACAGACGGACTACCATGCGACAAGGCATTTGGAGCCATGGCACTTGTCTTCGCCGTTCCAAAAAAAAGTCACAGCAGCAACAATTGATAGCTTTGATGACAGTCTTATGTAAACCTATGGCACACATATGGTGTGGTGCAGGAGCTCAGAACAGAGGCTAGAGAGTGAGACACCCAGCGCCGTTAATAAGGAGGAAGGCCTTCTGCCCAACAAGATATCCGTCTCAAGCGGAGAGGACTAGTTGGCAGTCAGTGACAGATAGTTTATGATGGGAGAGAGGGAGAGACCAAGGTAGGGCTGGCAGAAGGAGGATACAGTGGTAATATTTTAATTTAATTAATGGATAGGCTGGTTGCTAGCTCGAAGTCTTCTAGATTTTGCTTGGCGGTAAGCACAGCTTCATGAGTAGCACGAAGAAAGATAAGTGTATCATCGACGTACTAAACAATGGGGACGGGGGATTCACTGGCAATCGGGTGAACAAGATACGGGACGAGGGAGTGTTGTCATAGAAGACGGCGAATGACGTCTGCCACGGTGATATGAAGATGTAGGATATAGGATCCCCTTGGCAAAGCTCGTTCCCCTACACGTGATCCAATTCCAGGAAGATTGCCAATTTATCAAAGGTGAGAAGATTGAGCACCCAAGCACACCAGGAGTCAGCGGTGGTTGATTTGCCATGAACAAAGCTGGATTGATCCTGTTAGCATAAAGTAATTATAGTAGGTTCTCCCTTAGTTGTGGCTGTAATCTTGTGCCTGTGTGGTTGGCTTGCATGCCACCCCGACTGCCTATATGTACCTCTGTACAAGATATGGAATACAATCAATCATTCCAATCACTCTTACATGGTACCATTCGTGGTTATGATCCGCTACACTTCTGCACACAAGCCTCCCGCCGATCCAATCGCCCCACCTCATCGCTGACCTGCTGCCAGGCGCCATCGCTGATACAATTGCCAGTGCTCCCATAGCTGCTGGTTCGCCATGCTGGCCTTCCCTTTCCTGATGCCGGATGATGACGCTACCATGGCCTTGACCGCCCAGGAGGCTGAAGACCGTCGCCGTGCTGAGGAGACCGAGGCCGCTCGTCATGCCGAGGAGGCCCATCAAGCCTAGGAGGCTCGTCTCTACGCCGCTGCCATGGACGAATACGAGTCCGCCCACAAGGCTCTCTGGGCACAAGCCACCGCCGTCGTCATCGTCCGTGTCCTGATCCCCATCGTGCTCGACTAGGCTGCCAACAACTACAGCAAGTGGCGTGGCCTGTTCGTCATCGTCCTCGGCAAACATGCCCTAACTCGCCATGTTCTCGAGTACAAGTCCTTCCCCTCACGCCCGGTGTGGGATCAGATGGATTGCACCGTCTTGATGTGGATCTATGCCACCGTCTCCAATGACCTGCAACAATAGCTATGCTGCGGCAGCTCTCTGCTCACGGTGCCTGGCCTATCTTGAGGACGAGTTCCTCGGCCAGCATGAGTCCTGCACGCTCCTCCTCGAGACACAATTTCGCAACTTCCATCAAGGCTCCCTGAACATCACCGACTACTGCCGCCACCTCGAGTCCATGGCCACCTCCCTCGCCGAGTTCGGCAACCCGATCAGCGATCTGCAAATGGTGTCCTCACGTTCCTCCATGGCCTAAACAGTCAGTTCCGCCACATGGTGTCCATCCTCAAGATGCATCGCCCATTCCTGACTTTGCGGAGGCTCAGAATCATCTCCTGCTGGAGGAGATCGAGCATGAGGCACGGCCACCATCGCCGCCCTCTGCCCTCGTCACCACTACGCCTCACCCGGTGGTGCTCAAACCTTCGGCACCACCGCGCTAGGGGACGTCTACACCTCCCTCCGCACGGCCTCTTGGTGTCTCGTCCGCGCCCAACACTGGCAATGTCGGATGCAGCCAGACCAGTCATACGGCCACATCTGGATGGTACCAGCCCACGGATGCATGAAGGACGGGTGAGGTTCTGGTAGGGCACCACCAGCAGGTGTAGGGGGGCCACCACGACCACCACGGTTAGCATACAGTCTCCCGGTCAAGTGCAGAGGCTGAGTATCAAGCCGTGGCACATGGTGTCGCTGAAGCTTCTTGGCTACGCCAGTTACTCATTGAGCTTCGCCACCCACCTCACCGTGCCACGTTGGTCTACTACGACAACATTAGTGTTGTTTATCTCTCCACCAACCCAGTCCAGCATCAGCGCACGAAGCACATTGAGATTGATCTCCATTTTGTTCGGGAGCAGGTCGCCCTTGGCCAAGTTCAGGTCCTTCATGTCCCTACGACATCCCAGTATGCCGATGTCTTCACCAAGGGCCTCCCCACCTCTATGTTTCAGGAGTTTTGATCCAGCCTAAACATTCGCCATGCTCCCGATCAGACTGCGTGGGAGTGTTAGCATAATGTAATTATAGTAGGTTCTCCCTTAATTGTGGCTATAATCTCGTGCTATGCGGTTGGCCTGCATGCCACCCCGGCTGCCTATATGTACCTCTATACAAGATATGGAATACAATCAATCATTCCAATCACTCTTACAGATCCCCGCTTAGGAGCAAGTGAATGAGCGGCTATAAGAAGTTGGTCAGGACCTTGGATACGGCTTTCATGAGGTAGTTCTGAAGAGATATGGGACTAAAATCAGAAGGGGTATGGACAGACTCTTTCTTTGGAATGAGAATAATGAATGAGCAATTGATATGCTCCAGCTCAGCACTGTGGGAGTGGAAGCCTGCTGGAAGAGAGAAAAAATTGTGGGCGAGACCACGTGCCAGGCAAACTTGTAGAAAGATGGCCCAAAACCATCGAGTCCCGGGCTAGTGGGGTGCACTTGCCAAATGGCATAGGAGATTTCAAAAAAAAAGGTGAAAGGGGCCTTCTGGTGTAAATGGAATTCAAATTGAAGTGTCAAACAGGTGTGCATGCAGTGCCAAGGAGGTATGTGAAGAAGTAGAGAAGATTTTGCACTTTCTGTACATGCATAGTGACCACACATCCATCATGCTCAAGGTCCAGAATATTATTCCTCCATAGGCACTGAGTGGCACAAACATGGAAATATTTGGTGTTTGATCGCACTCAAGAGTGGCACACACCTTTCTCCTTTGCTTCGAATGGAGGAGCTTTCTTTAACAGTATGAGCCAGGACTTTCACCACAACAGATCGAAGAGTCAGTTCAGATGCGATGAGGAGGCAGATTTCTTCCATGGCATCAAGTAAGCGGAGGTCAAGTTTGCAATCATTCTCCCACTGGGAGCAAGAGCCATAGTGTTTTAGCCAACCTTTGGCGACCACCCTTGTGCGCTTAAGCTGACAGACAATAGAAACGTGGGGTGGGTAGGAGGGTGAGGAAAGTGCCAGGCATTCACGATGGACTCAATGAAGAAAGTGTGTTGCATCCAAGAATTTCCAAAAGGGGTAAATGATGAATTTTGGGACAATAGTGGAGATTTCCATTTTTAGAAGGACATGATCAGATGTGGTACAAGTGCATGAAGAGAGACTTGTGTTGGGAAGGAGGACGTCCCAGGTTAGGCTAATCACCACACGATCTAGATGCTCATGGGTTGGGGTATTCCACTTGTTTGAGTAAGTGTATCGTGTCCGTCCAATTTATAAGAGCACAAGTAATGGCAACTGCCAGGACTGCTGCCCATATGTACTTGAGCCCATATAAATCCGATAGTCTGTCGAGTACCACAAAGGGCCTCAGTTAATCAACATCGCAAACAAGATTTACATGGTTAAGCAATAACATACATCACACATATATGGAGTTCGCAGCGGAAATAGATCACAAACCAAGTTCACAAGTAGTTATTACAATACTAGGTTCAAATCTGATAGATAAAGCATCATAGTTTTGAAACAGCTACATTAACATAAGTTCAAATATACTGCTAGTACGATAACAGCCTCCATAAACAAAATCATGAGGGAGGTATATAAAGATCATGACTGAAACCACCGGTCTCTACTCAATGCCATTCATAGCTGGACTAAAGCAAGTGACAGCAGTAGCCCTCATAATAAGTATCACCTGCAACAACATGGGAATAGAACCCTAAGTACTCAATTGTACTAAGCTAGACTAGTTTTTAATCTTTTCTATTGTGTGATAAATTGCTTATGTTGTGAAAGGTTGTATGATCTAGTTGGTATGATAATCGTACAAGAAATTAGTTGCTTAATGAAAGTTAAAACTTTCCTTCTCTACTGGAGAAGAGATATGCACCTACTCAATAAAAAGAATTAAAAGTTGATCACCATCTAGCCCCCTATGTCTTGTATGTTTAATAAACCTATTTCATATGTATAGGGCTGCACTTAAGCACTCTTGCTTTTGCATCATATCATCCTGTAATTGCTTATTTATGCAACATATTCATGCATATAGGATCAGAGGAGGAAGCACCGCCATTGGAGTACATGGTCGTGGAGGAGAACAACCCTCAGGAGCAGCAGCCTGGAGAAGGCGAACAGGTCCTTGAACAGCTGCCAGTGTGCCCTAACCACAGTCCCTCCAACTTCGTCCGAGGCAAGCCCTAGAGCATCTCTTTGCCTTCTCCTATCTCTATTTTAAGTTGCACTTGAGTATATATGTTATATATATTGTGCATTAGCTGGGTAGGAGTTGAATGGAACCCTTTGCTGCATATCTCACCTTGTCCAGAAATAAATACCTACAACCTTCCAACTAGTAAGGATTGCGTTATGCTTAGCCACTTAGACCGGTAGAAGCCGTGTGATTTCCTATCACCGGCAAGATGTAGGATGGTTACCTATCTCTTTGTTGACCTATATGAATCATGTGAAGGTTGAGAAATGGAGACCGGGCGGGATCTGGTGTTGTCTTTGTTGCTGTTGTTGGGCAGGCTTGACCTGTATTTGATCCCGCCTGTGTCATTTAAGAACCGCTTCGTTGTTTGGACCTTGGTCGAGATTCAACGTACCTTCACATAATGGCCGGATAATTCGTTCCGACCGTGAAATCGATTAGTTCGTTCGGGCTGAGTACTGGACTGCTAGCATTCCTTGGAGGGGAGTATTGAAGGGATGGGACTGATCCAAGACCATGTTTGCTACGGGTAGTTCATGTGAGGATGCAGGATCATGAGGTTTGTGAAGCAGTCCAAACTTATCACCGAATAGAGTGAACAGTTATCCAACGCGAAACTAATGATCTGGTTTGTACGGGTGTGTGATACGGGCTTTACCTAGCTGGATGTAATCGATTCGAACACCGTCTCTCCCACATAGTGAGAAACTTGCCCTTGCTCCAGCAATTGTAGTATGGAACGTGATGTTGACATGTGAAATATAAATGGTTACTACTGTTGTTCTCTCTAATCAAGTGTTTGATGCAGGATAGTGCAAATATAGTATTAAATAGCCACTGTTAAATTGTGGCTAAATATTGAAAATAAGGACTTATGTTAGTAGTTTTTTTTGCAAGTTCATGCTATCCAGCTTACTCCAATATGAAAGCCTTCCATATTCTTGTAGTCATTTTATTTTTTTCTGTCGGATAACTCTAGCTGGCTACAATTGAGTGCTCAGGATTTTATTTCACATGTTGTTGCAGGTGATACTTATTATGAGGGCTACTGCATCACTTGCTTCAGTCCAGCTATGCATGGTGATGAGTAGAGACTGGTGGGGCTCGGTCATGATCTTTATATACCCCCCTCATGCTTTTGCTTATGGAGGCTGTTATCGTACTGGCAGTATATTTGAACTTATGTTAATGTAGCTGTTTCAAAACTATGTTGCTTTATCTATCGGATTTGAACCTAGTATTGTAATAACCACTTGTGAACTTGGTTTGTGATCTATTTCTGTTGCAAACTCCATATATGTGTGATGTATGTTGTTGCTTAACCATGTATGATCTTGGTTGCGATGTTGATTAATCGAGGCCCTTCGTGGTACTTGACGGACTACCAGATTTATATGGGATCAAGTATACGTGGGCAGCTGTCCTGGCAGTAGCCATTACTTGTGCTCTTATAAATTGGACGAATTTATCACATATTGTCTAACAAGGATCAGGGGCAGCTCAATGAGACGGAGATCATAAATGAGCCAAGGGATGTCCATCAATGGAGCAATGTCTTTTAATTCAGCAAGGAAAGAGGGACGGAGGTCAGGATTAGCTGGAGCACAACATTCGTTATGACTAAGGATTTATTTATGTAAGATCAGCTCAAGGTAAGTGATAGAGTAAAAGAAGTTAGAGAGTAAGAGGAGTAAATAAAATGCTGATCTGGAGCTGCCATGAGCGTCTAGGGTTTGCAGAGCTGTTAGTGCAGTAAGGGATATCCATCCGCTTGTTTAACATTCGTATGTTAATGCAGTAAGGATTCCTCTAGAGCTGCCATGAGCGTCAAGAGCCTGCTGAGAATTGAGGCAGCGAGGGAGAAAGGTCCAGAGCTTAGCAGCACTTGGGAAGACAGCTTGTGGATTTTGCTGAAGGAGGACGATACTTGGGCAAGCAGAAACAAGTTCCGCAAGAACATTATCACATTTCGCAAAGTTGCCCTGTTATAGTGGGGAACGTCTACCAGCGCCGCAAGACGAGCCATGGCTGAACGGTGGACCGCGGCATGGCGCGCCAGCACGAGGTCACCAGCGATGGCTCGATGCAGCTGGACGCTTTTCACTGCACGTGTATAGTTATCAGGATCTGATGGTTTAGGAGTGTGAGTCTTATGATTGTTATCCCTTAATGTTAGCCGAGGTTCGTTAGGATTGGTGTATCAGTATTGAACACGTTTGCTTAATGAAGATAAGCCAGAGATTGAGTTAAGTCTCTCTCGCACTTTGGCACCCTCTCACACTCGTTCACAATTCCACGATGCCGAGCACGGCGTCGCAGCCTCACTGCCAGGCTATCAGGCCCTGTCCTGCGACATCCCACTCCTATCCCCTATGCAACAACCCTAGCTCCAACAATCTGGTATCAATGTCAGGTGCCAACACTTCCACCGCCACCATAGTTTCCACCACCTCCACTGCCGCCGCCATGGCACTTCCGATCCCATCCGCTCCCGTGATCACCACTGCACCGCTCACCATTTCGTAGCCTCCACTCACCCAAGTTCCAACCGATGTGCTCACTGCACTCACCGCGGCCATCTATGGCTTGCAGCGATAGATGTGCGAGCTCGCCACCCACGTCGCAGAGGTCGAGAAATTCCCGGTGGACGCATCTACTCTGCCGCTCATTCCCTTCAGTATGCCGGGATACAGGGGCATTCCACCACTCCCAGCCACTAGCCCCGTCATCTTGGAGGATTTCACCACCCTGCCGGCAGTCACCCAGCCGGTGGTTCCTTCATTGCCAGTGCCGATCACTTAGATCCCCTTTCTGCACTCGCCATCGCCTGTGCCATCCTTCTTGTCCGTGGTGCACATCCCCACCCACTATCCTCCGTGGCCATGCACATGCCACCACCGTTTCCCAACGACCCACCGGATTTAGCGGACGTCGGCGTACGAACCACGCTACCACAAGCTTTCGTTCCTAGCCTACGATGGAAATGATGACCCCAAGGCTGCATCAACCGATGTGAGCAATTCTTCCACGCTCAATAGATGCCCACGGCTGACAGAGTTTGGCTCGCCTCCTTCCACATGACAGGCATAGCCCAATAGGGTGGAGGAATTCAAGCGTCTCTGCCGCTAGTGCTTTGGGCTACCACTTCGGATGAACCACTTGGCAGACCTCGTGTGCCTGCCATTTTCCACCTCCGTTGAAGCGTACCAGGAGGCATTCAATCCCCTCGCATGGCGCATGTGGCCTACCTAACCCCTACTAGCAGGTGCAGCTGTTCATGGGGGGTTTACACGAGCACATTTGGATCAATGTGGAGCTTCACAATCCTCAAGATCTCCAGCGCACCACGTCCTTTGTGCATGCCAACGAACGCTGCCATGCGTCCACGATGCTCATCCCACCATGTCTGCCACCATGGCCTACTCACACCACGGTGCGTCCCTAGGGTGTGCCGGCCACGTCGGCGCTGTCCATGGGGGGTCAGGGATTCCTGCAGCCGTCCTCCTCAACACCGCCGCAAGTTCGGCCTTTGCTACAGTTGTGACAAACCCTACATCCACGGTCACAATTGCCTCTGGCTCTTCTACCTGGAAGTGACAGACTATGAGGTGGATGAGCTTGCGGCCGAGGAGCAGCCAGTGTTTGACCCCGAGACGCTGATGATCTCCCTACATGCCATTGCGGGGATCCGCACCGATGACACAATGCAGCTCTATATCACTATCAGCAATGAGCAGTTCGTTGCTCTCCTCGACTCTGGTTCCATGCATAACTTCATCCATGGCGATGTGGCATGCCGCGTTGGACTATAGTTCCACCCATGTCCTAGAGCTGGCATCATTATGACCAACGGGGATTGTGTCACTTGTTGTGGCCTGGCTCACGATGTTAGGATCCGGATCGTCGATGAGGTGTTCTCCATCAACTGCTACTCCATCCCGATCGACAGCTATGACATGGTGCTCAGCATCATGTTCCTCAGGACACTCGACCCCATCTTATGGGACTTCGATGATCTATGCATGGCATTTTGGCATGAGGGGCCATTGTGTTTTTTGGCGCGGCATCGGTTCCACCCGGCACGACGTCTAGTCCACGCAGCGCCTTCACTCTCTCCATAGCAACGAGCCCGCCATGCTCGACTGGCTCTTGCACACACTCAAGGATGTCTTCATCGAGCAGCAGAGGCTGCCACCAGCACGGCCCTGTGATTATTGCATTCACCTACTGACCAACATGGCACCGGTAACAGTACACCCAGACCGATACCCACAGCTCAAGAAGGATGAGCTGGAGATACAATGCACTGCCATGCTTGAACAAGGGATCATACACCCAGCACATCAGCGTTCTCTGTGCCCGTGCTCCTCGTCAAGAAGCATGACGGTTCTTGGTGTTTTTGCGTGGACTATCGTGCCTTGAACCAGCAGACTGTTGTCGAGGAGCTAATAGATGAACTCCATGGGGCACGCTTCTTCACCAAGTTGTATCTACCCTCGGGGTACACCAGGTACGGATGCATGCTGATGATGTTGAGAAAACAGCGTTCTGCACCCATGAGGGCCACTTCAAGTTCTTGGTGATGTCGTTTGGCCTCACGAACATGCCGGCGATGTTCTAGAGCTTAATGAATTCCATCCTCCAGCCATTCCTTTGTAAGTTTGTCCTAGTGTTTTTTGAGATATACTCATCTACAGCCCATCCTGTTCATGACATCTACAACACATCAATGTGGTCCTCACCACACTCCGCGATTACCATCTCCAACTCAAGCGCACCAAGTGTTCCTTCGTGACATCGTCAGTGGCATACCTCGGCCATGTGATCTCGGATGAGGGCATCACCATGGATCACGAGAAGAATGAAGCCGTCACCTCTTGGCCATAGCCACGGTCAATGTGTGGCCTACGCAACTTTGTCAGGCTTGCTGGGTACTATATGGTTCATCAAGGACTACGACATGATTGCAATGCCCCTCACCCAGCTGCTCAAGAAGGAGGGCTTTGCCTGGACTCCCAAGGCAACCACGGCCTTCGACGCCCTCAATTGCACACTCTCCACCGCCCCCGTCCTCCATCTGCCCAACTTCAACAGGCTGTTCACGGTGGACTGTGATGCCTTGAGGTCTGGGTTCAGGGCGGTCCTCCATCAAGGCACCGGTGCCCTCGCCTTCTTCAGTCGTTTGTTCACGGCTCGTCACTTGAAGCTCGTCGCCTACAAGCAGGAATTGATCAGGCTAGTGCAGGCAGTTCGCCATTGGTGTCCCTACCTTTGGGGCCATCACTTCCTCATCCAGACGGATCACTATGTGCTCAAGTTCATGCTCGATCAGCGCTTATCCACTGTGCCGCAGCACCAATGGGTGAGCAAGCTCTTCAGCTACGATTTCACCGTCAACTACCATTCGGGTTGCCTCAACACCGTTGTCAATGCCTTGTCCTAGTGGGGGGATGATGACACACACCTCAGTGCGCTTACCGATCCCTCCTTCAAACTCTTCGAGGACTTCTGCTGCGAGGTGCAAGACAATGCGGACCTTCACACCCTCCGTGACTCTATGGTCACCGACCGCAGGGAGCCATGGCGCATCGTTGGTGGGCTCATCCTACGTAGCTCCTGCGTGTTCGTGCCCGCTGCATCCACTGCCTCTAGGTGGTCCTCCAATTGGAGCACTCTGTGGGCCATGAGGGCATGCAGAAAACCTTGCGACGCCTTCGCCAGGACTTCTTCGTCGAGCATGATCGCCGGCTAGTGCGCGAGTTCGTGAGCTCCTACCTCACTTTTCAACGTAACAAGATAGAGACCCTCCACCCTGCATGTCTGCTCCAACCCCTCGACATGCCGTCCCAGGTCTGGTCGGACGTCGCGCTTGATTTCATTGAAGGCCTCCCGCGCATCCATGGCAAGAGTGTCATCTTGACCGTGGTTGATCGGTTCTCCAAGCATGCTCATTTCATCGCACTGAGCCACCCCTACATTGCCACTTCGGTCACCAAAGCCTTCTTCGACGGCATCATCAAGCTCCATGGCTTCACCAACTCAATTGTCAGTACCCGCAACCCCGTGTTCATTTGGAATGTATGGCGCGACATTTTTAAGCTCGCCGGCGTTAAGCTATGGATGAGCATGGCTTTTCATCTACAAACAGATGGCCAATCCGAGGTAGTGAACAAGACAATTGCCATGTATTTGTGGTGCATCACCGGCGACTGGCCACGCGCGTGGCTCAACTGGCTTCCCTAGGCTGAATGCTGCTACAACACTTCCTATCATTATTCGGCGCTCTGGACGACTCCATTCGAGGTAGTGTATAGCCGGCCTTCGCCTGCCCTATTGCCTTATACTGTAGGTTCAATGTGCCCCGACTCGGTCGACGCTCCTGTTGTGTGACCGCGACTCGTTCCTTGCGGACGTTCGCGATCGTCTGTTGCAGGCCCAGGAGTACGCCAAGAAGCACTACGACGTTCATCATCGGCGGTTGGAGTTCGCCGTGAATGATTGGGTGTGGCTCCATATTCTTCAATGCCCAGCGCAGTCCTTGGTGCCAAGGTCGCGTGGCAAGCTTAGCCCCTGTTTCGCCAGAACGTTCCAAGTGGTGGAGCGCATCGGTCCAGTCGCCTATCATCTACATCTACCGGATGGCGCCCGCATCCACGACGTGTTCCATGTTGGCATGCTGAAGCCATTCCGTGGGATCCCGCTGGCTGCACCACTTGCTCTGCCGCCGCTCCACAATGAGCGCCTACTACACCGCCCAGCGCGTGCCCTGCGCGCCCAGCTATGTCGCAGCGCCTGGCATGTGCTAATCTAGTGGGAGGACATGAACAATGCCGAAGCTACCTGGGAACCCGTCGAAGAGTTCAAGACTCATTTTCCCTCCTTCCAGCTCGAGGGTGAGCTGTTCATCGAGGGGGGAGTGATGTTATGGTGGGGAACGTCTACCAACGCTGCAAGAGGAGCTGTGGATGAACGGTGGACCATGGCACGGCGCGCCAGCCCGCATTCACCAACAATGGCACCAACAAGCTGCTGACGCAGCGACCAGCATCGACAGACCTAGCAAAGTAGCAGGTAGACTACAAACATAATTGAGGCTATGGGGATGATTAACACTACAGGAAAACACCTCTTTGCCGACTGCTTGCCCCAGTCGGCAAAGGCATAAACCCAGTCGGCAAAGAGCAGTCGGCAAAGCCTGGGTCGGCAAAGGCGGATTTGCCGACTGCCACGTGGCACACAGTCGGCAAAGCCTTTGCCAACTGCCACGCCAGCAGTCGGCATAGCCACGTGGCGCCGTCAGCCCTGACGGCAGGCTTTGCCGACTGCTGGTTCCTCGGCAGTCGGCAAAGAATTTTTTTTCAAAAATTGTTTGCCGACTGGCCGACAGCTCAGCAGTCGGCAAAGAAAGAAAATATTTTTTTTTGAAATGTTCTTTGCCGACTGCTTTCGGAGTTGCAGTCGGCAAAGGTTTGACCTCTTTGCCGACTGCCTCCCATTGCAGTCGGCAAAGACTCTATCCTGGGTTTTTTTGCCCAGCTTTGCCGACTGTAAACAGTCGGCAAAGCTGGAATTTTTTTTTTGCTTTTGTTTTCTGTTTTCTCGCATCAAAACCCTGCAAAATCACAAATTATAATCTAATTTCACCTTGCAGAACTGGGTATATGAATAAATCAATGAAAATGCTAATACTTGGCGCCGGCACATCACCGCGTCCGCCCCACGCCGCCGGCGGTCGTAATATGAAGTCAGCACCAAAGTTGCAAGTCAGTATGGTTCAGTGCTAACTGCTAACTTCTGAGAACTAAAATATGCTAACTGCCTCTACTGGGTTAAGGTAATGACCTAAAATTTAGTGGTCATAAGGAAATCATGTATACAAATAGAAAGAGCAAAAGATATAATCTGAATTCTCATAAGCTGCTCTTCTGAACTGTTGAAACTGCAAGCAAAGAGAAGGTAGGATAGATAACACACGGCCTCAACATGCTCCAAACATCATGAATATCATTTTCTGAATGGCCGGATTCCATTATTTCATGTACCTGCAGCTCAAATCTGGAGCTGCCGGGAAAAAATCAAAGAAACAGAAAAAATCTACGGAATGTAGCAAAATAAATCAAAATGACCCCAAACTTGGAATATATCATGTACTTACTGTAGCAAGGCAACACAAAAAAACTGGGATCGAAAATCGAAAAAAAAAATTAATTCTTTGCCGACTGCCATCAGTGGCAGTTGGCAAAGAGCCTTTGCCGACTGCCAGGGAGGATGGCAGTCGGCAAAGCCTGCACCTTTGCCGACTGCTGACGGAGTGGCAGTCGGCAAAGGTGACGGCGTGGATGGCGTCAACCATGGCCTGCCTTTGCCGACTGCAATTCTTTGCCAACTGCCTGGCAGTCGGCAAAGCCAGGCAGTCGGCAAATCCTGCTTTGCCGACTGCAGGAAATTCCAGTTGGCAAAGGGACCTCTTTGCCGAGTGTCGAAAAAAAACAGTTGGCAAAGAAAATTGCAGTCGGCAAAGAGCCAATTTCCTGTAGTGTAACAACGCTTAGCCAAGCGACATAGTTTACAAAATTGCTAGGGAGGCCCTCTATCAGGGCACTATGGCGTTGTCTACAACTTATGAACTAAACATTAACAACCACACAAAGACAGATAGAATGGAGCGTGTGGTTTTCAAGGTTGGGTATCTTCAAAGTTGGGGCTTCCTTCTCCTTAAGCCTCTTACTGCACCTCAGCTTACGAGTGCAATCAATTGCATGCTTGCGACGAGCACGACGTTTACAAATGGTGCATGTTCTCATGGTCATCCCTCAGACCCAGCACCGAAGGAGAAGACTGGCACTACCATTTCTAGCTAGGTGTGGCTCGCAGTGGCTGTGATGCCAGGCATGCCACCTGCGCTACCTGCACCAGTAGTGCTGAGGCCGAGCGTCTACAAGGAACTTGCCGCTTCGCCCACCGCCTCATCAGCAGCCCTGAGAAAGACTGCAGCCCAGTCGAAGTGTCAAATTAAATTAAGCTGCGGAAATTTATTTACAACAAGGTGTTGTTTGGTTCAGAGATTTTACCCCGCAATCCGTTCACCGTGCTACCAAATCACGTTACTTCATGTTTGGTTAACATACAAGATAACCGTTAACAGCGGGATCAGATTCAGGTGTATACAACATGGTTACCGCCCACCTCCTGGCGTTATCCGATTACGACCGCAGACTCTTCATCCTTCATTGGCGTTGTCCTGTGACTCTTCGCTCCCGAGTCACGAGCAGCGAGGCCGCATGATGCCACGCACCGGCGTCCATGAGCCGCTTCTGATTCTCCAACCCCAAGAACCTAGCGATGGCTCGCGTCCTCTTGGCTGGAAGTGGCCCAGCCCCAAGCGCGCATCACACAGGAAGGGGAGGAGCCGACCATGAAGCTCAAGCTGCTGTTCATGGAGATAACCCAGACATCACTGTCGCCGTCATGAGATGCCATCCCATTTATGTCCGCCTTCGGCCGTTGTAAGGAACAGATTTGCCTTCTGTGCTCTCTCTGTTTCTCTCAAGTATTCCCTTGAACATATCGACTGCACGTCAGGAGATTCTGAATGATGGCTGCTGCAATGTACAAATCTGGAGGGAAGAGCAAGCAAATGAAGCTGTAGATTAGCCTTGACATGCCAAGTTTAACACAGTTCTTCCTGTATGCTGAGAGAGTCAAGTCCGCCTTCTCCTTAACCTTTCACTTCGTCGTTTCTTCTTTGTACCTGTTTAATAGCAGCTGTTATCTCGACGAAAACAATCACCAAATGCAACCAAACAAATGGTGCTTTCCATTGCACTGTAATGAATATCGCCGGTACCTGATGTCATTACCGTTGCCACTCCCTTGACCGAACCAAACAGCACCCAAGTCCCAAAACAATGTTACCAGCAAAAGAGGGGATTATCAATAATTAGTTAAACTTTGTGTTATATAAGAGTCATGTGCACTGAGCTCGTTTTAAGGGCCTAGTAAGATTTATTATGCTGTCTGTACGAAGATATATTCCCAGTATTGTCGTTGCCCCTAATGTTGTTGACGCTTTTAATGCTAATAATACTGGAACCAAAATTAATTTTATCTTAAACATTTAACCTTTGTTTTATCTAATACTCATGAAGCCATGAGCACTGCTCAGATTGTTTTTAGGATCAGTACGATTTATTACGCCATGTGTATGATACATTATGACTAGTGCTGTAGATGTTGTTTCTGTTGTGCTATATATATAGGTAACATTAGAATTTCGTTTAGAACACCCAGGAGAGTTAAATATAATTATACTGAAAAAACGAAGAAAGAGTTTCTGAGTACACCCACAAACACTCACAGCATTGGTTTTAGGTTACAATGGTGACACTACATGATCACAGGACAACCTAATCGCTAGTGCTACAGCAGTGAGCAGGGAAGGTCCTCAAGCCCCAGCCATCATATCTTAGTAGTGTTATGGAGGGCTCGCATAATAGTGCTAGCAATACTAAAAAACATTTTGCAGACAGCTATATGTCCCACCACAGCTCATCAAAGGCCTATGCACGACCAATTTTCACATGTGAGAACAAAAAACCCGCCAATGAGGCTACGAAAATAGATTTTCAGGGACGATGGTCATGTAAAAGATCCACCTAAGATCTCCTTTGAGGAATGGTTAAAAGTTAGCACAAAAAAAGAAAAAAAAATTGTAGCTACAGTAGTCCACCAGTGAACCTCATGGCCGTGCATGATAAATCACAAGTCACATAAAAACGAGTCATGCATAGCTTCATCAGGACTAGATGAGAGATGCTATTCTTTTCACTTTATATCTCCGATATTTGTGTTGAGCAAGTGTGTATTTGAAACCTTAAGAGATTTTAAATGAAGCAATTATATTGTCAACTGGAGAGTTATCTCACCCGAGCACTACATATTCTCGCAACGAGCACAGAACTTCAATACCTAGAATGACTCGTTTTTTAAAACAATCATGCAAGTGAGCAGCCGATTATTATATTAAAAAAGGAGAAACCTAGGCTGGATAAAAGCAACAAACCCCAAAAAAGGCCCGGCAACAACCAACTAACTAGCACCTAAAACAACTATAGATAATTGCCGATTATGTTGAGACCTCAACACGCACCATCTACACCATTGTATAGGCAAAACCACTCCACAAGAACCTCACCACCACCCTCTTATAACCATGCTGCAGCAATATATATCACCCGGATGACAAAGACATTGATGCCCTTGCTTGCGTCGCTGTCACCGATGTTGTCCCACATCAATCCAGCCTTTGCCATGCAAAGTTGGCCGTCATAGTCTGCTGCAAGCCAAGTAGCCATCACGCCATCGGATCTACTTGCGCTACCTATCAGCGATGTCCAACACCGGACTAACCCTGCCATGTGAAGGCCTAGCCGTTGTAGTCTATTGCAAGCCGCCAAACCAAAAACATGAGTAGCTACCTCTGATCATTGACAAGCCAACCGTGTCCTTCAAGACCCGAATGCATGCAATGTAGTTCACAATAATCTAGTCACTTCCATGAAGATGACATAATTTCAAGCAAGGCATCCAACTGTCATCCAAAAACCTCCTTCCACTCTGCGCTTGCATCCTCATCCTAATTGGATGCCTTCTCCATCATTGAAACCCGCACCTCAAATCCAGGACAAAGCCACCACCCTCCTTAACTTCAGCTTTTGGAGACTGTTGCAGGCGCCGTCCTAAAGAACACCATGGCAACCACCAATCCACCAAACACCATGTTGCCTCTAAACTTCTGCATCTCTTTGAGCGTGGCCACAGTGTTTCCACTCATGCGTCCTCTGTGCCACCGCACACGTGCAAAACCACTACGCATGCAACCTTGGTACACCACCGTGCACATAGCCTCCATGCCATCCATGCACCACCTCCATGCCATGCCACCATTGCACACACGCGGGCCTCATTGCCCCCACCGTGCCACCTCTGCATCATCATAGCCAATGCATGGGCTCCACGCCTCCACCACTTCCCAGGCAAGGCCTTCGCACCGCTGTTGTACCGTACATGCTCGCGTGGACTCTAGTCACCTTTACACTAGCGCTACCCACTAGCGTTTTCGTGGAAGTGAAATGCTTATTTTCCACTATGCCGGAGGCAGAGATTTTCTCTAAGTCAAAGGAGAAGGAAGTCGGAGAAGAAACGGAGGCGAAATGAGGTCACTAGTGTGACCGGACACTAGACCGGACACGGTCTCGGCATGACCGGCGCGTCCAGTCAGTGGTAGCAGCTGTGTGCGGCGCGGGGCGCTAGGGTTTGCAACCGGCGGTCTGGTCCCTCGCGGAACCGTAGCGTCCGGTCACGCACCCAGGGAACAGCGCGTGTCTCAGAGCTGATCGGATGCAGGGGCGCGTCCGGTCACGTGCGAGCAAACGCGTTCGGTCGACAAAGTCGCTCTCTGGAACCTCTCTGGACAGCGACCGGACGCTGACACTGTCGCGTCCGGTTGTGGCGTGGAGCACGTCTGGTCAAACAGTGAAACGCGTCCGGTCAATCTCTTGACCGTTGGCGTGCAAGTGACCGTTGGGATCGCGCGATGACGTTGAACGCAGGACGACACGTGGACGACTGCGAGTAACCGGAAGCAGTGCAACACATCTGGTCAGTTCGACCGGCGCGTTCGGTCAATGCGAAAAACATCCAGTCCAGGGGTAACGGCCATATTCGTTAGTGGGGCTATAAATACTTTTGGTGGCCAGCCTTGGCCAGGAGCTGAGCACACTTTAGCCTTTGTGGCTTATGTTGTGGCGCTTGGGAGCCCTCTAACTCACTCATGCTTGATAGTGTTCATCGAATCAAGTGAGAGAGCGATTCTAGTGTGATTGCATTGTGAGATTGCATCAAGCGGCATTAGGTGATCATGTTACAAGCCGGTGGTGCTTGTTACTCTTGAAGGTTGCCACCTCCTAGACGGCTTGGTGGCTTGAGGCTCCGTCGAAGCTCGCAAGAAGATTGTGCGAGGCTCCGGAGAAGCTTTGTGAGGGGAATTGTGCTCACCCCGCGGGGATCGCGAAGAGTAACTCTAGTAGAGCGTGTCATTGAGCTACCACACTTGATGGTGGGTTCTTGCGGCGCTCTTTGGGAGAGCTCGGTTCTAGATACCGATTAGCTGCCGAACTACTAAGTGTTGGTCGACACAACAGGGACGTAGCTTGGTGGCAACCAAGTGAACCTCGGGAGAAAATCACCGTGTTACCATTGTCTACTCTTCTCGGTGGTTTTCCTTCGTGCAACACAAGCTTGTATTTACCTTCATATATACCTTGCTTATGTTGTTGCTCTTGTATCTAGTTGTGCTTGTGTAGCTAGCTAGATATCTTCTTGCTTGTGTAGCTAGAAGTATTCCCTTTGCGTGGCTAATTTGGTTTGTGTAACCTTGTTAGTCACATTGCTTAGTTTGTGTAGCTAAGTAGTTTGCGCTCTCTAATTTGACATCGGTTGCCTTGTTATTGAGCATTACTAGTGAGCTTAGAAGTTTTATGCTTTTGCTTACTAGAATTGTGTAGGAGCTCCCCAGTGCTTGAAGTATTAGTTGCATAGGTTTGTGTGACCTTGCAAGCTAGAATTGTTTAGGTGGGCTCTTGCTAGGAAAGCACCTTATTTGCTTGATTTGGATCTTTTATAAGGTGCTAGAGTTATAGATAGAGGGGTGTAGTCTTGGCTAGACCGATAGATTTAATTCCGCACTTGTTTCAGTTAGCCAACGCAATTAAGTTTTAGAAAGGACTATTCACCCCCCCCTCTAATCCGCCATCTCGACCCTTCAGCACTGCTGTTGTACCGTACATGCTCGCGTGGACTCTAGTCACCTTTACACTAGCGCTACCCACTAGCAGCCTCGCACCATCACCCCAGCACCTCACCACCCATCCAAGCCTGTCGAGTTGCCAGATCCACTCGGTGTCGCCAAAACCCTCTAGACAAAAACCACCACCGTCATCATCCCCAAAGGGATCCTAGCAAAGGCATGGCCCAAAGACATGCAAAGGGACCCACTGTTGATGGATCCAACCCAGTGCAAGACAGATCAACGCAAACCGCACTCGGATCCACTTACCCAATGAAGCTGTCACCTAGCCTCCATTGCCATCATCGAGGAAGGGGAGAGATGTTGAGGGAGGAGAAAATGGACCCATCGTCGCTGTTATTAGCACCCCGGACAATGCCGGTGTGCTCGGGCGATAGCGAGGGAGGGGAGCAGGGAGGAGGTTGTCAGTGGTGGCGAGATTTGGGCATCACTCGTGTCACCACTGCAGGATGATGTGGGGGCTAGGGTCCTATGTTGGAAGAGCACTATGTGGTGTCGAGAATGTCTCAACACAAGGTAATGTAAACAACAAAGTTAATGTTTTTTCCAGAGAAATTTTTAGATGCCTTGGGATTATAGTAGTCCACCGCCATTCCCATCTACTAGAAAAATTATTTTAGGAGATAGGGTCGAATCATTTTTGGAGGCAGGCACACCTAGTCTCTGTAAATGGTCACCAGGCTCCAAGAAAATGCATGTCTCTGAAAATCATTTATAGAGTTGGGAGTCCTAAGACATCTGCCTCTGAAAATCATCGATTAACGGAGGTAGCTATCCATCTCTATAAATTGATTTTCTGAGGCAGGCATGTTAAGATGACCGCGTCCATTAATCAATGATTTTCGGAGGCGGTCATTCTAAGCATCCGTCTCATGCAATTGATTTACGGAGACAGACGTCTTAAAATGTCTGTCTCTGTAAATAGTTGCATCAAAAAATAATTCATAACTTTTGCATATGAACTCAATGAGGACAAACTTTATATCAAAATTGTAGCCTCAACACGATATACATCTTTGTAGCTGAAAAGTTTTTGATTTGAAACTATTTAGGGTCACAAATTATTGCTGTAAGTTCACATATTTTGAAATTTAAAATTATCAAAAAATCTCGGATGTTGACATGATCTATAGAAAAGTTATAGTTCTCAATACAGTTTACAATTTTGTAGTTGAAAAGTTTTTTATTTGAAGTCTTAGAATCTCCAAATGTGTGTTCAAACTTTATAGATTTTGAAGTTCAGAATTTGGAATTCCTAACAACTTCGAATGTTCACATAGTTAATACCAAAGATGTAGTGGCCAACCTAAGCTACATGTTTGTTGTTGGTAAGTTTTTTTATTTGAAGTCATTTAGAGTGTCAAATATTTTTTTTAAATTCACATATTTTGAGATTCAAATTTTTGAATTTTTCAAACAACCTTGGATGGAGAGACATCTTGTACCAAAGTTGTGGTGCTTGACAAGATTTAAACCTTTGTAGTTAATTTTTTTCATTTGAGTTCATTTATTAGTAGCCAAAATATTCAATATAAAATTATGAAACATTGATATAAAAGACAGCATATTATATAGCTATGAATTAGGGTGTGTAGTGGTAGAGAGGTGGTACCGCTGAACAAAATTCACGGGTTCAAAATTCCTTAAGGTCGTTAATTTTTTGGTTAAAATAAGTGGTAGTGTAGGCGTCACCCAAGAAACCTCTATACCCCTCTTCTCTTGTTTTTTGGCCCAGCAACAGAAAGGCATTGAGAATCACTCTTTACAGGCTCGCGTGGCCCAGTTTCGCCCATGTATCAGCCCTAGGGCTGCCTGTGTCGCTCCGCTCCTCATTAGTTTCGCGTGTCTACCTCCTCGCCCGTTTCCCCTTGCTCGGCGACTCGGCCACTCGCTAGGGCACGGCTTGCAGCACCAGCACGGCGGCGTGCAGCCGTCACGAGTTCACAGCACACATCTTTTATTGGATTGGAGGTGAGCAGATGCAATGCTTGCATTTTAGGCGGACCAGTGACAGCGCCAGATTTCCCCAATCCCCGTGTCGTGCTGGTGGCTGGTGGCTGGCAACCCGCGTTGGCTCCTTCATATGGCCGGACGGGTAAAGCAGGCAAAGCAAGCATTGCAGTGTTTAGGCTTGGTATGTAGTCCATCCCCTGAGTCTTTATTTTCCCAAATCTCTTTTGAAGGCAAGGTGATTGCTCCACTGATCATTGGAAGATGATCCCTTTTTTAATGTTCCTATTTCTATTCATTGATCTATATGTCCATGCCCACGCCTGTTTAAGATGGTACTAAAATACAGTGTCTGAAATAAGTTTATCTTTATGTCTGCTAGAACAGGATATATATTATGTTTGCAATTTGCTTAAGTTTGATCCGCCATGATGGGCTTAATTTGTGCCTGAATGCGAATTTGCTTGATCCGACACTACTATATTGATGGAAAGTGGAAGGATTATCGGATCTTATGATATACTAATTCAGAATTAGAGATTTCGAGGGTTCTTGAACAAGAATTCTATATTTTATCGATTGTGTATGTACAGTAGGGCCCATTATAAATTGCTTAGGTGCTTCATTAGCTAGTGGCCCTAGGCGTGGATTTTTGCCAGCTCCGCCACTGCTTGCAATCTCCGAGTAATAGTGAGGTTCATTGGTAGTATCATATAATACTTTAATTATTTGGGTGCTTTGATGGATATAGTTCAATTAGACTATTAGCTAGATCCTTTTTTTAATTCCTCTCTAAAAAAATCTAGATCGTTTGGATCAATTGGGCTTTTTTCAGAAACTTTCACTGGGCTTGGATTTATTAGAGCCTGTTTTGATCCCACCGAGCTAACAGTGAACTGTTAAACTTTACTTGAATCTTTGATTGGATCTAGCTAATATAGACCAGCTAGCAGTGTCTTACCAACTATACCACCTATCAATGTTGGATAGCTAATAGTTAAATCTACGGATTCAAACTGTTGTTCTATTATGTAAGCAACGGTTGTTCTAGCCTTTCATGCTATTGTGAGTTTCTGACAATGGCAACCAATGCAAAGTGCAAACCAATGCATCACATATACCTCGCACAATAGCAAAATATGACCTATCTCTTGATTTCGTGCTATTCTAAGTTTCTCACAATGGCAATAGCGTGGCATATCAGCATAATTCAATAGTGGATCGACAAGAGCTGTAATGCATTGTCACAATAACAAAATGACAATGCAAGCAAGTTCACACCAATCATACTTCACTTAGAAAATGGAAATGCCAGCACATTTCATTATGAAGATAGCATCATTGACCCTATATAAATGCACACGCTAAAAATTAATGGAACCAGCCTTCATCAACCACATCGCCAATGCAATGCCGTCGAGATCACCACCACCGAGAGCACCACCACCCACGTTTTCCCTACCCTATCTTTTGCTCTATTATGTTTAGATGGAGAGGAAGGGGGTGGAAGGTGGCTGGGGGAGAAAGGAGAGGAGCAATGGTACGAACTTGTGGGGGATCTTTGAGAGGAAGGAGGCGTGGCACCATGGACTGGAAGGGAAGGACAATGGTCGCCAAGGGAGTACAGAGAGGGAGAGGAAGACGAGGAGAAGCGGATGGTCTGGTCTTGCAAGACTTACAAGCCTTGAGAAGTACAACATTTGGTGCGTGCGAGCACCAATAGTAAGGAGGTATACAAACCTCAATAAACACTAGATCTAAACCTAGAGCTGGCGCTAAAGCGGTCTCTAACTAGCCTAAGCACTAATCCTAGCACCTTTGCTAATCGTCTAATCTTCTCTAAAGCACATATGGTGGATAGAGCACATGATATGTTTCTCAATTCATCTATAGCTTCAGCAAGCTCTGACCCTTTTGATGAAATGGCCAGGTTTGGCGGTACATATAACCCAACTGCTTAAACTAGTCATTGGACCTTGGGCTGCATTCAAAATAACTGTCAAATACCTCCGATGACTACACCGAAGATATATGTGGTGCCATGCCATGCTAACTAGTTGTTGAACCAACTGTTGGAAGGTCTCTCTGGTGAGTATTCTATTGCACCATCAGACACTTCCGATGCAAAGTGTGTGTACAGTCCTCTCTCTTGAGAAGCTCTGGTTCTTCCTCATCTGCACCTACCAAAGAGTTTTTGTGTGCTTTGTTTCCCTTCTCTTGGCAGCACAAAATCACTTGTGCTCTCCCTGCTCCTCCACCCATGGCATTGTTCAAAACTCCAGTGCACATCGGAAGTATGTCATACACTTCTTCCAACTATGGTGTACCCACCACAGCCTCTTTTCTTTGCATGCATTTGTCTAGGTTTCCTTTCTTTGATGGTGTAGTGCTCCCCCTCTAACAATTTCTGATATAGGACTAAACCTAACAATCTCCCCCATCACACATTGGGTAACTCTTCACATCACACGACTTTGTATGTCTCGAAAGACATTTTCTTAGGCACCGAGACAAACCCTCCATTTCACGAACCCGTGTGACATCCGAGACATTAACAAGCTCCCCCATCACCATATGAACCCTTAGATTTTATAGGTTTGCCAACCATGGGTTCCGATACCACTTGTTAGTGTATGAAGTGGATCTGGCCTGCGCTATACCCACGAGTCATTGTACCTCAAGCCTAGGTCCACCAGAGCCCACAACATACAAAGGCCTCAAGGCTGACTCAATTGAAAAGATTAGCATGATAGGGAGAGCTACCCTAGCCTTATATGTTGTGCTTCCCACCATCAATTTCCAAGGTTAGACTAAACCTAATAGTTTCTCCTCCCGTATTAGCTAGCCAGTTCTATATACTAGTTCCTTCCATCTCGTGTGCCCTTCCATTCAGTGATAAGAACAATGTGTGGGTGTATTTTGTGCGTGAGAGGAGCTGGGACAACATATCTTTCTTTCACATCTGAGCTCAATCTATGAATGTTTATATATATCTTCATCAGAGTTTGATTAGTTTGCAAAATGGTAGTATTTTTCTTTTCCACATATATATCTGAGCTCATGTGAACTCAGCTCATTGTTAATTACCTCTATTTGTATATGAGATCTTAGGCAGGGTACAGAGGTTAATTGTTTCTTGAAGAGCAATCGAGCTAGACAAATTATCGTGCAATTTGGCATGCAGTTGAGTGTGGCTTGCATGTAGGGGAGTGAGTTAGTGTTCAAGCCACATAAGTGCACCAACAGGGTTGTGGGGTTAGGTGTGGACCGTGTGTGTTATTTGAATGTAATCAGTGTGTGTTAGTGTGTGAAGTGAAGATAAAAGTTAAAAAGTGTGCTAGTGTGCAGTGTTGCAAAAGTGTGTTTTGGTTAGAGTGTGCAGTGGATCTGGCTTGGCCGCTATACCCACAACTCGGTGCCCCTTAGGCATAGATCCATTGAAGGCCACAACATAGAAAGGCGCTAGGCCGAACTCAACCAAAAACCATAGCCTAATAGGTAAGGCTACTGAGCCTTGTATGTTGCCCCATTATCAATCTCTGATGTGGAACTAAAACTAACAGTTTCTCCTCCTATAGCTAGTTCTGTACTAGTTTCTTCCATTTCATGTGTGTGCCTCCATTCAATGATAAGAACACCATATGGGTGTCTTGTGTGCATGAGAGGAGCTGGGCCAACATATCTGATCTCAGTCTGCGAACATTTATATTCATCTATCTTTGGCATCTGCAACACCATAAATCCAACATTCAGAACTTTTCTAGAAATTACCATAATACTTCAAGGGCTAGTTTATTTATTTTATTTTCTGACTTATACATATAATTAAGGTCTTGCTTTTATCTATACACTTCCCATCTCCTTCTTCTTATTGTGTTCCTCTTCTTGCTAGTCTTCCTCCCCACTAGAACTAGATTGTTACTACAAATTTCCATGCCAGTGGTGGCCACACAAATTGGTTATTCAATAGCTTGAGATTTTGGGGTGAACGAAGAGGTGAAATTGAGGAGGTAAGACAATGAATTAGAATATGGTATAGAATAGTTTATTGTTTGCTAGAGTTGTCACTGAATAATAACTAGACCCAATGTATTTCATTATTTTGATGACTTCCCTATCTTGGTGAAAATAAATGCTAACCCTATCTTCTTCCTCTCCAATCTGTTCACCTCTCTAATCACTCTCGTTGTAAGACATGAAGCCATAGAAGTTTGAGATCAATTCCTAGTCCTTTATTTCTTCCCACCAAATATGAGTACCAACATATATAGAAGGTCAGTTGTAACACCCTGTGTCCAAAACTGCTTATAGGACCCAACTCTGCACGTGGAATGGACTTGCATACGGGTAGCACCTCTCTTACACATTCATAGAACTCTCACAAGTTTAGGTTGCTCAGAATGTCAAATATGAAGATGTTATTAAATAAATGTAGACTAAATTACTTCATAAATAAGGAAACACTTTATAATAACCCCATATTACAATTTTAGACATTGAGAAATTAATTATTTTCTTTTGTTAACTAGTAGGTAAGGAGAGATAACACAAAACATCAAATAAATATCAAAACATGGAAAATATTTCACATAAAATGGAAAAGGATGATATCAAGCAAAAACTAAGGAAGGAATGAGTCATTACTAAATTGGCTCTTCCATCTGGCCTGTAGCGGCGGAGAACCTTCCATCCACCATTATATGCTAGATGCGTCAAAATGGATTTTGGTGTGCAGACCATGGGTTCCCTCGGATAGGCTATAGTCAAGGGCTCAATGATGAGTGGTGCATCATTTGCACTTTGAGGAGCTCACTTTCCCTTTGTAGTTGTGATATTCATGTTCTATACAACATAGATAGAACAGAAACGAAAGGATGAGTGTGATATTACACCATATAATATGAATAAAAATGCCCTTTATTGTATCTCGATATCATAAGGGAAAATGTATCATGCACAAAGAAATAAATAGAAAAATGTGTTATCGACAATTATCTGTAACTGTAATATAAATTCATTAATCAGTTCTAAAACTTAGAATAGACATTCATAAACCGTAAGTAGTGTGCCTAGTAAAACTAGTAGAACCTATCACTTAAATAACATCAGGGATAGATAGTAGATGTCATATCTAGAAAGAAAAGGCTTATTTTAATTAAGCATGCTTATTTTGGATGAGAGTTAGTTTAGACAACTTAAAAACTCCAATGACTCAAATAGTATTATCGACAATTACATAGAGTTGTGCACCATAAACACTTGCATTTTGAGGAGTAGTGTAGTGTTGATTATAAGGCATAGTTGGTGGTGGATCATGTTTGAGTTGTTCTGTCTTGATGAAGGCTCCAAATCCTTGCACAGCGTGGTTATCAATGGTAGCATGCGTCGCTCCTTTTCTGTTTGAATATTGGTATAGTGTTGATGTTCTATACAACACAAATAATAGTTACAAGACAATAAATTTCATATAAACGTTTTGCAGTCACAAGTTTAGGTTCCTCACAATGTCAAATATGAAGATGTTATTATTAAATAAATGCTGATAAATTGTTCCATAAATGAGGAAACACTTTATAATAACCCCATATTACATTTTGAGACATTGAGAATTAATCATTTTCTTTTGTTATCTACTAGGTAAGGAGAGATAACATAAAACATCAAACAAATATCAAAACATGGAAAATATTTCACATAAAATGGAAAAGGATGACATCAAGAAAAAACTAAGGAAGGAATGAGTCATTACTAAATCGGCTCTTCCAGCTGGCCTGTAGCGGCGGAGAACCTTCCATCCAACATTATATGCTAGATGTGTCAAAATGGGTTTTGGTGTGCGGACCACTAGTTCCCTTGGATAGGCTATAGTTAAGGGCTCAATGATGAGTGGTGCATCATTTGCATTTTGAGGAGCTCCTTTTCCCTTTGCAGTTGTGATATTCATGTTCTATACAACACAAGATAATTGAGGAGGATAGAATAGAAACGAAAGGATGAGTGTGATATATACTACACCATATAATATGTATCAAAATACCCTTTATTGTTTCTCGATATCATAAGGGAAAATGTATCATACACATAGAAATAAATAGAAAATGTATTATCGACAGTTATCTCTAAGTACAATATAAATTCATTAATCAGTTCTAAAACTTAGAATAGACATTCATAAACCGTAATTAGTATGGCTAGTAAAACTGGTAGAACCTATCACTTAAATAGCATCATGGATTGATAGTAGATGAAAGAAAAGGATTATTTCAATTAAGCATGCTTATTTTGGATGAAAGTTATTTTAGACAACTTAAAAAGTCCAATGACTCAATTAGTATTATCGGCAATTACATAGAGTTGTGCACCATATAAACACATGCATTTTGCGGAGTAGTGTAGTGTTAATTATAAGGCATAGTTGGTGGTGGATCATGTTTCGGTAGTTCTATCTTGATGAAGGCTCCAAATCCGGGCACAACATGGTTACCATTGGTAGCATGCATCACTCCTTTTCCCTTTGTCTATTGGAATGGTATTCATGTTCTATAGAACACAAATAACAGTTACAAGACAATAAACTTCATATAAATGTTTTGGAGTCACAAGTTTAGGTTCCTCAGAGTGTCAAATATGATGATGTTATTATTAAATAAATGCTGACTAAATTGTTCCAAAAATGAGGAAACACTTTAAAATAACGCCATATTACTTTTTGAGACAATGAGAAATTAATCATTTTTTGTTAACTAGTAGGTAAGGACAGATAACATAAAACATCAAACAACTATCAAAACATAGAAAATATTTCAGAGAAAATGGAAATGGATGTTATCAAGAAATAACTAAGGATGATATCAAGAAAAAACTAAGGAAGGAATGAGTCATTACTAAATCGGCTCTTCCATCTGGCCTGTAGCGGCGGAAAACCTTCCACCCACCATTATATGTTGGATGCATCAAAATGGGTTTTGGTGTGCTGACCACTGGTTCCCTCGAATAGGCTATAGTCAAGGGCTCATTGATGAGTGGTGCATCATTTTGAGGAGCTCCTTTTCCCTTTGTAGTTGTGATATTCATGTTCTATACAACACAAGACAAGTGAGGAGGATAGAATAGAAACGAAAGGATGAGTGTGATATATACTACACCATATAATATCATAAGGGAAAATGTATCGTACACATAGAAATAAATAGAAAAAATTATCATCGGCAATTATCTATAACTATAATATAAATTCATTAATCAGTTCTAAAACTTAGAATAGACATTAATAAACCATAAGTATTATGTGTAGTGAAACTGGTAGAACCTATCACATAAATAACATCAAGGATAGATAGTAGATGTCATATCTAGAAAGAAAAGGCTTATTTCAATTAAGCATGCTTATTTTCAATGAGAATTAGTTTAGACAACATAAAAACTCCAATGATTGAAATAGTATTATCGGCAATTACATAGAGTTGTGCACCATAAACACTAGCATTTTGAGGAGTAGTGTAGTGTTGATTATAAGGCATAGTTGGAGGTGGATCATGTTCGAGTTGTTCTGTCTTGATGATGGCTCCAAATCCTTCCACAACGTGGTTACCAATGGTAGCATGCATCGCTCATTTTTCCTTTGAATATTGGTATGGTATTCATGTTCTTTACAGCACAAATAATAGTTACAAGACAATAAATTTTATACAAACATTTTGGAGTCACAAGTTTAGGTTCCTTAGAATGTCAAATATGAAGATGTTATTAAATAAATGCTGACTAAATTATTTCATAAATGAGGAAACACTTTATAATAACCCCATATTACATTTTGAGACATTGAGAAATTAATCTTTTTTTGTTAACTAGTTGGTAAGGAGAGATAACATAAAACATCAAACTAATATTAAAACACGGAAAATAGTTCAGATAAAATGGAAATGGATGATATAAAAGAAAACTAAGGAAGGAATGAGTCATTACTAAATCGGCTCCTCCATCTGGTCTGTAGTGGCAGAGAACCTTCCATCCACCATTATATGCTGGATGCGACAAAATGGGTTTTGGTGTGTGGACCACTGGTTCCCTCAGATAGTTTATAGTCAAGGCCTCAATGATGAGTGGTGCATCATTTGCATTTTGAGGAGCTCATTTTCCCTTTGCAGTTGTGATATTCATGTTCTATACAACACAAGACAACTGAAGAGGATAGAACAAAAATAAAAGGATGAGTGTGCTATACACTAAAACATATAATATTAATAAAAATGGCCTTTATTGTATCTCCATATCATAAGGGAAAATGTATCATACACAAAGAAATAAATAGAAAAATGTGTTATCGATAATTATCTATAACTATAATTTCAATTCATTAATCAGTTCTAAAACTTAGAATAGGCATTCATAAACTGTAAGTAGTGTGTGTAGTAAAACTGGTAGAACCTATCACTTAAATAATATCAGGGACAGATAGTAGATGCCATATCTAGAAAGAAAAGGCTTATTTTAATTAAGCTTGCTTATTTTGGATGAGAGTTAGTTTAGACAACTTAAAACTCCAATGACTCAAATAGTATTGTCGGCAATTACATGAAGCTGTGCACCATAAACACTTACATTTTGAGGAGTAGTATAGTGTTGATTATAAGGCATAGTTGGTGGTGGATCATGTTTGAGTTGTTCTATCTTGTTGAGGGCTCCAAATCCTTGCACAACGTGGTTACCAATGGTAGCATGCGTCGCTCTTTTTCCCTTTGAATATTTGAATGGTATTCATGTTCTATACAACACAAATAATAGTTATAATACAATAAATTCCATATAAACGTTTTGGAGTCACAATTTTAGGTTCCTTGGAATGTCAAATACAAAGAAGTTACTAAATAAATGCTTACTAAATTATTCCTTAAATGAGGAAACACTTTAAAATAACCCCATATTACATTCTGAGATATTGATAAATTGATCTTTTTTTGTTAACTAGTAGATAAGGAGAGATAACATAAAACATCATACAAATATGAAAACATGGAAAATATTTCAGATAAAATGGAAATAGATGATATCAAGAAAAAACTAAGGAAGGAATGAGTCATTACTAAATCGGCTCTTCCATCTGGTCTGTAGTGGCAGAGAACCTTCCATCCACCATTATATGCTGGATGCATCAGAATGGGTTTTGGTGTGTGGACCACTGGTTCCCTCAGATAGGCTATAGTCAAGGGCTCAATGATGAGTGGTGCATCATTTGCATTTTGAGGAGCTCCTTTTCCCTTTGCAGTTGTGATATTCATGTTCCTTTTTTTTTTGCGACTTTGTGATATTCATGTTCTATGCAACATAGATAGAACAGAAACGAAAGGATGAGTGTGATATATACTACACCAT
Organism: Saccharum hybrid cultivar R570; assembly: GCA_038087645.1. Taxonomy (NCBI): domain Eukaryota; kingdom Viridiplantae; phylum Streptophyta; class Magnoliopsida; order Poales; family Poaceae; genus Saccharum; species Saccharum hybrid cultivar. Next base: position 2,931,869 of record JAQSUU010000254.1, on the reverse strand, counting down.
ATAATATGAATAAAAATACCCTTTATTGCATCTCCATATCATAAGGGAAAATGTATCATACACAATGAAATAAATAGAAAAATGTGTTATCAACAATTATCTATAACTATAATATAAATTCATTAATTAGTTCTAAAACTTAGAATAGACATTCTTAAACCGTAAGTATTGTGCCTAGTAAAACTGGTAGAACCTATCACTTAAATAACATCAGGGATAGATAGTAGATGTCATATCTAGAAAGAAAAGGCTTATTTTAATTAAGCATGCTTATTTTGGATGAGAGTTAGTTTAGACAACTTAAAAACTCCAATTACTCAAATAGTATTGTCGTCAATTACATAGAGTTGTGCACCATAAACACTTGCATTTTGAGGAGTAGTATAGTGTTGATGTAACACCCTAAATTTTGCCTCTTTTCAAAAATAGGTTAAATTGATTTCATTATGCAATTATATGTGCATTCAAATGTAGGAAATAATAAATTTTTTCTTAATTGAAATCTATCATAGGGCTATACACATGTATTTGCATTCATGCTGCTGCATTTATATTTTATGATGAGTTGTCTTTGCCAAAACTCAAATTGATTTAAAAATTCATTTGAAAAAATAAAAAGAATAGGAATGCTCCTTCCCCTCCCTGCTTCTGGCCCGAAGGCCCAGCCAGCCGGCCCATGTGGACACGCGCCGCTCCCCTCTCCTCACTCATCTGTCTCGCTGACGAAACGGACCCGCGCCTTCTTCTCGCTGACATGCGGGACCCACCCGTCAAGAGCATCCCCTTCCTCGGCCCGGTGCTAACTCACGTCCGCCATGGCCAGGCGTCCGCAAGGACCAGCCGCAGCACAGACTAGGCCACCGCGCGGACCGAGCCGCGTCTACCAGGCCTCACGCACCTCGCAGCCTCCCGTGACCCTTTCCCCGTGCGTGCACCGAGTCATGACCGCTGCCAAGCTCGAGACCCGGTCTCTTCTCTCTCTCCACCCCCTCCTCTGCTCACTTCAGTGGCCAGAGGACTCACGCTCATAGCCCGCATCCACCCGGTCGCTCCCTGTTCCATGTCTCGCCCTGCAGCGCCAGCGCCACTAGCCGCCACCGCCATTGATGAGCACACCTCTGAACTCTTGAACTCCCCCTATAGGCCACCTCTCTCCCCACTGATTCCTGATCTGGACTCGCAAGGAGACGCCGAGTCCGCCTCTCCGCTCCTCTTCGTCAAACCGAGCCCGCAGCACCCCTCTCCGACCTCGCCGGAGCTCCTGAACCCGCCGTCGTCTGCCTCCTCCCTCTCCGAGTTCGCGGTGAGCTCCTTAGTCTTTCCCGCCCCTTATCAACGGCCTCCGCACCCTGTGGCTCGATCCCGAGCAGTGGCAACGAAGTTCCAGCCAATGCGTCGCCGTCCTGGCATTGTTCCGATGACCCTATCCCTCCCAATCGCCTTCAGCCGTCCGATCGGGGTTGGACAACCCTGATTAGAACATACCCCTTCGCCACTATTTTTGCTAAAGAGCCCCTGACTTTCTTCCTTTTGTTGGCCACAGTCCTTGTCTTAGTTTTAAAATCAGATTTTATTTATTTTAATTTGTAATAAGTTCACAGTAATTATGGAAATGCCATCCAGAGCCTATATTCATCGTGCCTTAACCGTTTTAGCTCCGATTTCAGTGATTCTCACATTTCGTAGCGACATTTTGAATAGTTTGACAAGCTTTTCAACTAGTTTTTCCATTGTTGGTGTACTGTTCTAATTATATTTCTTGTTTGCTTCGTGCATGATTGTCTGTGGATGCTTGTATGTTGATGTATAATCGAGTATAGACGGTGAGCAGTACTATGGTGATCAGGAGCAATACTTTGACGATCGAGACCAGCAGGGAAACTTTAAGCAAGGCAAGTATATCATGGGATCATCCTTATCGTCCTATTCACCTTAATAACATTTAATCATATGCATGTGTCTACCTTGATACCTATAGAAATTTATCCTAGTTATTTTGATATCATGATTCTTTGACACCTTGGGAAAATTTGCATATGGGTAGCTGATGCTAGTGCTCAATTAATTATGATCATGAACTGTAACTTGATTAATGGAATATGTAACAAAAAAATAAAAGATGCTTTTTAGCAACTTGAATTAAAGGGTGAGAGCATTTGGCTTTATACATGATGTTCTTGTTCTCTCTAAGAACTTATCTGTAAGTGATCATCCAGGACTTATAGTACAACCATAAGTGCTATATAACTCTGGTTTTAGTCAAGTATGAGGACCTTTTCTAGCTTGTTAGGGGTTACCGAAAGGCGCAAAAGGGGCTTGATGAGATGGGTAAGGATAGCCTTTGTTCTTATGAGTATAGCCAAGAAGAAATTGTGCCATTCAAAGGGGGTTCCTACACCTGCTTGCCACGGAAACCTAGCAGCCCTAACTTATTAGACGAACCTTTGAAAGACTTCATAGTGAACCCTACCGACCTTCCTTGATAGTGGGTCAAGAGATTAGCTACCTCGTGAGAAAGGGTAAATCACGGCTTATGGTAAAAGTGTACAACCTCTGCAGAGTGTAAAACTAGTATATTAGTCATGCTCACGGACACGAGCGGGCTGGACTCCTTATGGAATAATGACAAATGATCGACGAAGTTTTTAAATGCTATTGCATTATTCATGTTATCAGTTTCATGTGATTAATTGGGGCATTGCTAAACTTGTTGCTACTAATGCTAAATTTTAACTCATTAAAATGCTTAACATTGTAAACCTGTGTCTCAGCCTTTTTGAGCCTCATAAACCCCATGTTATATTTGTTAAGTACAAGATGTACTTATGCTTGTTTATTTTTATTATTTGGACAAAAATCTCAGATGGATAACAGATTATGGTGGTTATGATAAATTTTCTGAGGATTACTAGACTTGTGGTTCACCAGTCAACTGTCCATGTGGAGTTTGGAAGCTTCACCTAAAGTTTAGAATTTAAGTTTCCGCTACTTTAATAAATCTTGTTTCTATGTATGCATTATCATTCAATATGTAATAAACTCTAGCTAGGCTTGATACTATGTAATTTGTCATCATATGTGTGTGAATGATTCCTAGGCACACTTATGATTCTACATCCGATTTTGTCCTTAAAAACAGGTGTGACAGTTGATTATAAGGCATAGTTGGTGGTGGATCATGTTTGAGTTGTTCTGTCTTCATGAAGGCTCCAAATCCTTGCACAGCGTGGTTACCAATGGTAGCATGTGTCGCTCCTTTTCCCTTTGAATATTGGTATGGTATTCATGTTCTATACAACACAAATAATAGTTACAATACAATAAATTTCATATAAACGTTTTGGGCTTAGGTTCCTCATAATGTCAAATATGAAGATGTTATTAAATAAATGCTGACTAAATTGTTCCATAAACGAGGAAACACTTTATAATAACCCCTTATTACATTTAGACATTGAGAAATTAATCATTTTCTTTTGTTAACTAGTAGGTAAGGAGAAATAACATAAAACATCAAACAAATATCAAATAATCATGGAATATATTTCACATAAAATGGAAATGGATGATATCAAGAAAAAACTAAGGAATGAGTCATTACTAAGTCGGCTCTTCCATCTGGCCAGTAGCAGCAGAGAACCTTCCATCCACCATTATATGCTAGATGCATCAAAATGGGTTTTGGTGTGCGGATCACTGGTTCCCTCAGATAGGCTATAGTCAAGGGCTCAATGATGAGTGGTGCATCATTTGTATTTTGAGGAGCTCCTTTTCCCTTAGCAGTTGTGATATTCATGTTCTACACAACACAAGATAAATGAGGAGGATAGAATAGAAACAAAAGGATGAATAAGTGTGATATATACTACACCATATAATATGAATAAAAATACTATTTATTGTATATCGATATCATAAGGGGAAAGTGTATCATACACAAAGAAATAGGAAAAAAAATAATCAAGACATTATCTATAATTATAATATAAATTCATTAATCGGTTCTAAAAGTTAGATTAGACATTCATATATCGTAAGTAGTATGCCTAGTAAAAGCGGTAGTACCTATGATTTAAATAATATCAGGGATAGATAGTAGATGTCCAAGTCCTATAAAGCATGCGAGAAGTCCAAGACACAAGGTTGGTTTCCGTGTGCAAAAAAACATTGCCTAACTAATCAAACCTATGGTTCTTTTAAAATGAACAAATAAGAGCTTGTTAGAGACATGTATTCATGTTTGAATCTAATTGTCAATTAGCTCAACTCCATAGGTTTAACAAAGCTCGAAGATGCGGACACTGTAAGGAAGATCATCTTGGTGCTACCACAAGACAAATATGCATCAATTGTCACCATCCTCCACAACATGGAGAACTTGAGAACAATGACCCCGATGCATGTCATTGGCAGATTAGTGAGGCATTTGAGATGTCACAGAAGATGGGTCAAGAAGAAGACGCTTCATCAAGCAAAATCATAGCTCTCACATTTGATGAGCACAAGAAGATGAAGGGCAAAAGGCAAGTTGAGACAAGCTAGTTGATAGGATCATGAATTTGCATCCCTATCTCATTTAAACTCCTGCATTTATGTTGTGTACTTAGGTTGTGTGCTTTACAATTCTAGTTTAGCTTGCTAGGCTAGTTGATAGAATTGGAACTGAGGTTGCATAACTATTTTGCGGTAGAAATAGCAACACACCTAGTAAAACCATAGTTGCACATCTAGATAGTTCGTTTTGTTGCATAGATTTTGACTAGGTGAAAATTAGATAGCACAATTTAGAGTAGATTTTTAGAAAACATAATTCACCCCCCCCCCACCCCTTCCTAGGTGTCACGGTCCCTTGGACCCGTCTATCATGGATTAGGTTTTTACCAAGAAGAACCCAAGACGCAAGGTGGTAGCCATGGCAGTGCCTCCAAGGAGGAAGTTGGTGCCTAAGGGCAAAATTAATAAGACTCTTACACCATGCATGCTTTTAGAATCCATTTATTTTGTAACCTCTATTTGGAACAGAGATCCTAACATATTGGTCTAACCAATTTTCACACTTTCTTTCTGCCTTCTTGTTCTCAGCTACACATATTTATCTTGTTTTCATCCACTGTCTTGACTAATCACTGTAAACCCTCTACTATGGTACATTCGTGGGTATCTTGCCAAGCTATTTTATTATTACCATGAACAGACAGTGCATTACATGTGAATATTTTGTCCAACTTTCTATTCTGCTAGTTTTATATATAAATTTGAAAACATATGACTAAAAATATGAGAATACAATAAATAAGTTGCTCCTTTAAAGGAGGTTGAATAAGCAAATATTTTTAAATCCTATGTGGAGTGATTAAAGCATATTATGTAATAACAATGCCCACTGTGCCTCTAGCCACCGCTCTCTACCTCCTGCGGCCCACCTCCGCTGGTCCCTCTGAACCCTCTCAGCTGCCGTTGGTGTGCCTATATATATGGCTGGTGCGGTGTGCCTCTCTCTTCTTGCTTCGTGCATGGACCTCTCCTGGTGCCCTCTTAGAGCTAGAGCATGACCCTACTCTTGCGGAGCTTGTGAGGGATTGGACTTCTCTCCCTGGTAAGAAATTTGAAGCTGAGGGGGTGTTTTCTTCTTCGATGCAACATCCCTACTCTTCACTGGTGGTTTCGTGTGACTTCTCTGAAAGATTGCCTGATGGCAGTGCATTGCCTGATGCGCATGAGAAGGGTGGGGCAGCGCCGGCCGTGTGAGTCGGCGGCGAGGAGAGGGAGAGGAGACCGAAGCCGGTGGCTGGGCTCGGCCCAGTTGAAACGTTACGCTGGTTGGGTTTCTTTCTGGTCCATGGGTATGGGCCTTAAGAGCTGGTGGAGCACATCTGTACCTGCGAATTAAAATCCTAGTGCATGGTGCAAATATAGTGCCAAAATTCAACGTGTTGATATCAAACTTGCGTTTCAGGACCAAGTGAACCAAATTAGTTGAGCTTTGCATTTAATATATATATATATTGTTACTAGTTTCAGTTAAGATCCACTTAAATGGTAATTTTAGTCCATCGATAGTGCCTGGGCAGGTTACCGGCCAACGACCAACAACCTGCTATAAATTTTGGAGCTGCATTCAGAATTAACAAAGTATTCAGAAACATAGGGGCTGTTCTGCTGGCCATGGCTGAGCTGAATTTTGCTGAAGTTGAAGTGTTGAACAGTACAAACTTTCAACCAGCAGGAGCAGACGTGCAGCGGCTTCAGCCGATTTCAGCCCACAATCTACCAGCTGAACAGCCCTATAGCAGTTTGTTACATGAAAATTTGCTAACTGAATTACTAGTACCGAGCAATAAAATATAAATTGGACGGACGCTCCACCGAGATCGGTCGACATGTACGTAGCCCGAATCGATAAAGGTTAAGAAGGGAGGCAGCGTGGATATTAAACCACACCACCAAACATTTGAAGCCATTTTGGCATAACCGACATTGCTAAGGGTCTGTCTCCACCCTATCATGTACTAACACTTTTCTGCAATGCATGCAATCATCGCTCTGCCACTTGATGCATGCATCATGCACACCGTATACCACATGGAGCTTGGTCCTTTTATCATACCTGAGCAGTGGAATATGTAACTCTTTTTGAGTTTTTATTAGGGGACAACGAGCACCCGGACGTCCGGCACCAGCAGCATGTCCGGATGCAGCTCCCACCAACTGTGACTCGATACGTGTGTTTGGGCTGGCAACGGAAGCGATATCCCTGCCCACCAATTGGAGTCCAACAGAAGCATATTCTTGCCCGCGTAACAGAAGGGGAGAGCGTGTGCTTGCATCCATGCCGCCATCCCTCGGCGCGCCCCTCCACCGGCCCCGCCGCGCCCCTCCGCAGTATTAAAAGGATGCAAGGCAGCAAAAGGCGAGAAGGACAAGACGAGGAGGGAGATGCAACACATGATCTACTTTTGAAACATCCAGAAATAACACTTGCAACATACGTCTAAAGACAGATGAAACATTTAAAACATGCATCATATTTAAAACATTTGCAAAAAAACACCTGAAAATCATGGTAAAACATACGCAACATCCGGATAAAACAGTTGCAACATATGTATGAAATATATGCAACATTCAAATAAGCACATTTGCAACATATGTCTGCAAAAACAGATAAAACATTGGAAACAGAAGCTTGCAACATAAGTGTATAACCATTGCAACATATGTATATCCCGACATACTTTTGCAACATCCATATGAAACAATTGTAACATACCTATGATACATGTGAAATACTTGAAACATAGGCTTGCAACATGCATTTTTTACCCTTCTTCTTGCGTACGATGCAACGCAGAGCGGGGAAATGGCTGATTCTGGCCGGCCAGTGGCCGAGGATGGTGGTGCGGCCAGCTACGCCTAGGCCTGGCCTGGGCCCAGTCAGCGACGGCCCCTCTCCTAGTCGCCTGGCCTGGGCACGGCAGAGGACGAGGCACAGCATGGCGTAGCGAGAGATGGGGCGCTCCAGAGTGGGGCATAACGCGGGATAGAGCTCCGCGTGGGATGCCACCGGTGGTGCCGTGGAGTGGGCGTGGTGTGGTGCAAAATGGGACACACGAGAGAGGCGGAGTGGGATGAGCGTGGGGAGTTTTTTTTAGAGAGAATGTGTTCGGACGCGGGATGGACATCCACGGTGGAGCATTAGCATTTTTATTATGAACTAAATAAAGGATTATTACTTGTGTCAAAGAAAATGAGTGATTACTATGGAAGTGTTCCTACATTTTTAGTTAGTTAGATTATACATAAGAGCACCGTACCAGAGAAATTAATCTCAGCAAGATGTTACAAGACCATGCTACAAGGCTCAGTTGTGGGCAGAGGATGACCTCCTCGACACCTCTGATGCAGAAACATCGCCGACCACCTCCCCAACCCCCTACCTCGATGCGGTTTTTGGGAGCTGCCCCTGCCGAGGATGTCGCGGTAGCCTGAGAGAGCCCGGCCGCAGTCCATCTTCGTCGGAGGCACTCGCGGTGATGCAACCATTCAAGCAGGCGCCAAGGGATGCCACAAGCGGCCCAACCATCATTGTGGCTACACCCATGGCTCATTCACGGGCTTCGTGTCCACTGCAAGGACGAAAACGCTAGAGCCAGCCAAGTTGCACATGATTGCGTATCTCCGCTTCGAACACTGGCAGCTGGCACGAGGTCCTGTCACGGGTGGTGTTAAGCGGTAGCGATAGGGCACGTCCTGTGCGTCCGGTGGACCGTCAACCCTCTACCCACCTTTCGGCAGCCCTACATGGGAAGTGCCTCAACTGCCTCTCTTCCTCGCACTGGATGGCGACCTGCAGGCTGCCGTAGTGCTACCTATGCTGTAGGGGGTTCCAACACCTTGTGTGCGACTACAAGCGGCCACGGGTGGTGGCTACCGGCAGAATCAGTGCTTCTGACATAGGTGGCCTGCCACAACAACTTGCCTAGGCCCGTCACGACCACACCTCGGGACCTCACCCACATGCCCACGATGGGTCGGTGGTCTCGGGTAGAGGATGAATGGACCCGTCCCACCCCCCAACCTGTCCCTCCCACCCCGCGATGCCGCCGCTGCCGCAACGCTTGCGCCGGCAAGCCACCAACCAGCAGCATGCTCTCCCCTTCTAGTCCCAAATTCGAATCCCCCTCGCCCTAATCTATCGATCCATGGAGTTTGTGGACAGGCTCAGCCGCTCCCTCGCATTCACATGGCTCCGGAGCCTCACGCCGTCCCACAGCTACCAGGCTGGGATCCACAACCGCGGCCGCCCCTTCGCCTCCCATTCCCTACGTTGCTACCGCCGGTCTCGCCGTACGCCTCGGCGTGCCCAAGATGGAGGAGCACCTGATGGAGGACGAGTCTCCGGTCCTCGTCAAGGACATCGTTGATGGCGAGGATGAGGTTGATGACGAGGACGACGTTGCGGCTCCAACGATGGCTGCACAGAGTCCCTTCTCGTCGCCGGCGCCGCGGACGCTGGATCCTGCCGCCATGGCCATCGTCATCTGCGTGGACACCGGAGTCGAGGTGGGCCCCCCAGGATGCGTGCGGTCATCACCGGTGTCGCTGCCACGAGCTCCTCCCTCTCCCCTTCGGCAGCCCCCTTCTTCCCTGAGGTCTGCTCGGCCGGACGCCCTAAGGCTCTTCGTTGGTCGGAGGATGTCTACGACTGCTCCGACGAGGACTGCTCCATCGAGATGAGCTCGCCAAAGGCTCCCTCCTTCCTCGACGTTGTCCGCCAGTAGTCCCGTCCGGCCTCGCCTATGCCTGTCCGGGCACGACTGTGTTCTGTCATGGTTCGAGGCCCTGACGGCGCTACCACGGGGAAGTGCGGCCCAGGTGGAGGAGAAGATGCCGCCAGGGCCGGCAAGCGCCGTCGGCGTCGGCCGCGTCCACAGCTCATTCTTGGGCTACCTAACCAAGTTGCGTGCGTCGTCGCCCATTGCGTGCCAGTCCATTAGAGGCTCGGGCCGCGGGTGGCGGTAGGCTCTCGGCGCTGCTTCTCAGCTCTTGATGCCGACGAAGGCCTACTCCAGCGCGCTCGGAGCAGCGGGGGCCGAGGAGCATTCCGGTGGAGTTGCACGGAAGTGCTTCAACTGCCTCTCCTCGTCACATCTAGTAGCAACCTGCAGGTTGCCTCCGCGCTGCCTGCGCTGCCGGCGCTTCGGGCGCCTTGCGTGTCAATGCAACCGACTGCACCGTGGCGGCTCAGTGGCTAGGGGCAACGGTGGTCATCAAGCATGTCGCTCTGTTCGTGTCGCAGCCGGTGTCGCTGTGGGTGCAGCTCGGACTGTGTCCCATGGTGATTCTTTGGACTCCAGTGGTGTCCATGGTCGGAGGCATCAGAAAAAGCGCAAGTGAAAGCATAAGCTCCCTGCTATGCAAGAGCAACCGAGGGAGTCAACAGTTCGCACGGGCTGCCTGAAGGTGGCCATGGCTAACACTACTGTCATGGCTACATCACCTCCCGGCCACGGCGAGACCCTTTCTGGTGTGGATCCGTCGATGTTCTCTCTGCGCTTCGATGCTGGACAAGACGGTCGGGATGTTGCGGATGATCCGATGCTAGTGGAGCTCGTCGCGTCACTCCATGTCACCCGGACAGATGCTGCCCCGACAATGGTGCCCGTGTCTCCTGGGCGTATTGATGCTGCTTCCTCTGAGGACGAAGGTCCCAGACTGCTGTCTTCATCCAGGCACAGCTTTGGGTCGCCGCATGTGGATGGGCCACTATAGGGTAGTTCTGGGATGGCACGGTATGCACTATGCAATCTTTCATCGAAGCCTTCAAGCAGCCGCTCCAGCAGCCACTGATTACGTCCCCACCTAGGCTGCGCATCACCAAGGATCCCAAGGTTGTTGATGACAGCGATTTCGTCCCCAAGCGCAGCGCCCATTTAGCTATTAAGAGCAAGTTCAAAGCAGCGAAGCCGGATGCCCAGGCAAGAAAGGTGCTCATGAAAAAGCTCGGGCTTGAGGTCGAGACGGAGAAGCCTGATGAGGCATTCTTTGAGGAGTTTCAGCAGGTTGTCGCCACAACGCCGCTCCATGTAACGCGGGAAGCCATGAAGATATTTCTTTTTTTTAGAATTACACAGTACAACGTGACACCCACAACACGCACGCACAGTCACATATATGAATACATGTACGTGAACCCTACTCCTATGAGCAGCTCCTAAGGACTGAGTCGGCAGATCTTGAGATTCACGAAGTCTACTGTCACACCCCAAAATTTTCAATTTTAGGTTGTGCTTAGAAAACACTAAATAAAATAAATGATTTCAATATTTGAATAAATTTATTAGATAAGTTGCTGCTAATTTAAATATGGAAAATTGTGGTTTTAAACTTTTCCATATTAATTTGATAATGTGGTGTTTGTGTGATGCTTGTCTTTGGTGTTGGTGAGTGCTATTATTTTCAAAATACCATAGGACGACGTTTACTTCTCACCGGAAAATTTTTTGGTATTTTCTGGATTTAAAATTTCAATTTTCGTGGGCTTAATCTTTTTCCTTGATCTCTTCATCAATCTTTTCATGAGCTCAAACTCATTTGGTTGAGTTTCTTATCTCCCCAAGAGTCTCTAGGATTTTTTACATGATTTTTCTGAGCTCCGGGCTATTTTTCGCGGCCAAAAAGGTAATTCTAGATTTTCTGAAATTATTTTTATTCGCGGAATTAAAATAATCCTGAAATTAAGAAATTCCGAAAAGTTTCCAAACCCTACGACTATATATATGCCGGCGTAGTCCTCGACGCCCTAGTTTCAGAAGTACAACCCTTATCGCGAGCCGCCGCTCGTAGCTCCCTCCACCCCTCGCCGAAGTTCTTTATCTACAGCTTGCGTTCTGACGAACTCTCCGACGAGCTTTTCCGGCCAAACCGTCGCGTCCCAACGCCAGCCACCACCACCAAGAGGCAGCCCTCGTCGTTCTCCTATACCATGGTATATCCGTTTGCGCGAATCCATTGCCGTTTTATCGAGTTCTCATCTCATCTAGCTTCTCTCCGGCGAGGTTCCACCATGGCTGACCGGAACTTCTCCAAACTCAAGGTAAAAGATGATACTATTTACAGTTTTGACACTAATCTTGTTTTGATCATAAAATCTTCGTTTTAACTCCGATTTGACCTGTTCAAGTTGTGTTAGATTCGTATTTACGAGCTCTACATGTTAGTGTTATTATACAGTAGGTTTGGAAAATTTAATTTTCGAGTTTATATTAAAGTAATTATTTATCTATAGGAAATCTTAAAAAATTCATAACTTTCACGTTTTAAATTCGAATTTCGTGATCTTTATGTCTGTGTGATCATGGTAACGTGTAGAAGAGTTTTACAAATTTTTTATACTGTTTTGCTACTGTTGGTGTACTATTTTAATTATGTCTCTTTGTTTGCTTCGTGTATGATTGCTCGGATGATTATGTGTTGATGCTTGATGATCAAGTATAGACGGTGAGCAGTTTCTTGACGATCAGAAGTATTATTTTGAGCCAGACCAGCAGTATCAGCAAGAAAGCTTTGATCAAGGCAAGTATAACATGGGACCATCCTTGTTGTCCTATTCACAGAAAATATTATTCATATGCATATGTCTTCCTTGACAACCATAGAGATTATAACTTAGTTATTGATATTTTGATTCCTTATCACCTATGGGTTGTGTATTTGAGTAGCTATTGCTAGTGCTTAATTATGAACAATGATCTTGTAATTTGATGAATGGATTAAGCAATCAACCATTAAGATGATTTTATTACTGTTGAAAAGGAGGCTAGAGCAAGGGGTTATATTGTTGCTCTGGTTTCTCTCTATAAGAACCTATTTGTACGTGATTTATCCGGGACATACAGTACAGCTGTGAGGGCTATATGGCTCTGGCTCTAGTTGTTCAAGAGACCTTTTCTAGCTTGTTAGTAGTTACCTTAAATGGCGTAAGAATGGCTTGACACGTTGGGTGTAGGACAGCCTCTAGTCTATGAGTATAGCCGAGAAGGAATTGTGCCATTTGAAAAGAGGGTTCATACATCTACCTGTCGAGTGAATCTAATGGCCCTAACTTGTTAGACGAACTTTTGAATGGCTTTATATGGTTTTCGGTGTTTTGGGAGTAATTAACCCATGCATTTGGAAATCATGACTCACAGTGAAAGTGTACACCTCTGCGCAGAGTTAAAAACTGGTATACTAGCCGTGCCCACGGATACGGACGGCCTTGGAACATTTATAGATAGATGATCACCATTGTTATATCATGCTTAATTACTGTTGATTATTATTATGCTCATGTTAATGCTTTTCATTATCCTTATTATAATTGATCATTGGTTCATTAATAGGAATTGCAATACCTAGATGCTACTCAATTGCTAATTATATGATGATTAAAAACTAAACGCAGTCAAGCAGTGCCTAGCCTTTTGTGTCTCATGAACCTTGTGTTATACTTGTTGAGTTCGACATGGACTCACTCTTACTATTTCCCCAACACTCCAGTATGTAGTAAGGTGCTGCTTAGAAGAAGGATAAAAGATGTAGTGAAGTTTCCAAAAGTCTATCAGAAGTGTTTGGCATACGGAGCCACCAGTCAGCCGTCCCTGAGAAGAATGGAGCCTGAAGTTTAGTCACCGTTCCGCGATACTCTGATGTAAGTGTTAATATAGCTATGTATAAGTTATATAATAACATTATTTATGATACTTTTTCATTGTGACATATGTGTGGACTTCCTGGGCACATATATGATTAGCCTGTTTTTGTTCTTTAGAAAACCGGGTGTGACATCTACCGCCGTGCGAAGTTGAGTACTTGAACCCGGGTGGACAACTTCTACCATAAGAAACTTAACCAACTGATCTATGATCAGTTCACATATATTTCTTTATAATAGATTGATTAACCCCTTTGCACATGACGTATTGTTGTTGCCATTCCATTCTTTAGTATCTTTATTTTTTTAACTCACAGTGGCCAAATAATCAAGTCATCTTTGTCTTCTATCTCTACCTCTCTCGCATTACTCCTTTAATTATTTGGCCCTTCCTCTCACCTCGACTAAATTATAAATATATGGAGAGCGACATCATGCTGATCAAACTTACCTATACAAGAAGGCCACGGTTGGGCTATGGTGGGCTGATCCAAACTCCAGTGGGGCTGCACCCGCGAGCTATGAGTTCACGGCAGCGATATTGGTGTTTCATAGATGAATCGAGCCTTCTTTCACCTTTCGGTTACCGGAAGAACGGGATGCATCATCTCCTTACCCCAAGTGGGCTCTATCTAAATTTATTTCAGCCACTACTTCTCTATGCACTACAACCAATTCCTCGTGTCTGCCTCTTACTTTGATTACCTGTATTCTATTAATACTTTGATTATCAATTCCTCGAGTAACTTATAACTAGCAAGCCAACTATTTTAAATGTAAACTGTGTTGCCAAATTAATGCTACATTTCTCGAACGGCAATATTCTAGTAACGATTATTTATATTTGAAACAATTCTATTTTTTACAACGGCTTTTTTCAAATGGAAATGTTGCTATACACTATATTCCAATAACTATATTCTAACGGCTCCTGAGCTCACCTCTATATATATTGTTAATACATGTGCCATATTATGTTTCACCAAATATAATTGATTATACATTTTAAATCATGTTCTTGGCTTTTTATTATCTATTTTAATAGGGAATTGCTAGCACCCGGACGTCCGATCGGATATTCATCTGTCAAATGGTATCATGGATCAGGTTGATTCATTTCTCCAGCACGCGCCTGCACTCCACACCCCCGCCTGTGCCTGCTTTTTGCGCGCCCACCGAGGGCTCGCGCCCATGGGGACCGCTGGCACCCCCCCTCCCGCTTCCTATGCGTAACACTCGATCTACTTTTGAAATATCCAGATTCAACACTTACAACATACGTCTGAAGACATATGAAACACTTGAAATATGCGTCTGAAACACTTGAAAACCATTGAAAACATACACAACATCCAGATAAAACACTTGTAACATATGTGTGAAATATATGCAACATCCAGATAAACACACTTGCAATGAATGTCTAAAAAACAGATGAAACATTGGGGACAAATGATTGCAACATAGGTGTACAACCCTGTAACATCCTGATCTATTTTTGCAACATCCCAATCTATTTTGCAATATTCATACGAAACACTTGCAACATACCTCGAGAAAGACAGAGACAAGACGGAGAAAGATAAATGACCAACTAAGCGCATTTTGAAAACTTAACTCACTCACAAACAAAGACATGCAACAAGCAAGCATCACATCAACAAAAGCCCGGCATATTAGTTTAGAAAAGTTTGAAAATTCACACTCTTTCTATGGAGAGATTTGCGCTAAATTAAATTTTATCCAATATGAAATCCATTCATTATATTTAGTGTTTTCTATTCACATCCCAAAATTGAAAATTTTGAGGTGTGACAATGCATGTTTACATGGCCTACATGGTGTTACATAATAGTATGCTTATTTTAATTTAACAACGGTAGCACACATCATTATTGAATATTTTCCATAACAACTGATATTAGTATTTATACGTAGATTCGAGAGATATTGTAGTGTATTTTATATAGCGCCACAAGTGAATAGTTTAGTCGCAAATTAAAGGTATTACTTTATATTAGTTTTTATGGGTAACTTAAAGCAAATGTAGGGGTAATTTATGTATAAATCTATAGGTTATTTAAAATTATCTTTCATAATGATGTGGATAATTTTTTATAAATAAAAAATATATTCAATTGCTATTATTAATTAACCATGATATTAGAATACACAAAATTAAAGTCTAGATGTTTTTATTATTATGAGTATTTTTAGGATCTATCTTTTTTTCCTATGTTATGTAAGAAGTAAAGCGGAGGCTTCTCTAATGGCTCTTCTAGTACTACTCGTAAGATAAAATTTTGATGGCGTTCGTGAACAGGTTCGACTGCCCGGTGCCGCGAGGCGCAGGGAGTGCAAGAGCAAGCAGCGTCGAGGTGTGGCGGCCATCCGTGCACTAGAGAAAGATGCAAGTGGATGTTTTGAAATTGCAAAGTGCCGCTCTTACACCACTAGTGGGTGCTTTAGTGGAGGCAATTATTTGTACGGAGTCCTAAAAAAACCAGCACGTCCCTCATCTGCCCAGCCTTTTTAATAAATATTAATATGCGTTTTTTGATGGTGAGCTTTACAACCCAAAAGATGCATCGACTACCGAAAGGCTGCAATTTTGATGCCGAGCTTTTCTTTCTATATTGAAGTAGTTGATGATGACCAGTACGTAGATGCTATCAGTCAAGCGCGTAGATGCTATCAGTCAAGCGCGCACACACACACTTACCTCTCTTCCATACGCATTCTCCTCACAAGAGGGTTGCTCTGAGGACTCTTCCCTTCTCCACACACACACACCTACAGCTGTGCTACCTTGCTTGTTTCCTGCGCGTGTGTTGTGAGCTCCGGGTGTTCTGATGGCGGAGGTTCTGGCCACCATGGTGGTCGGGCCACTGGTGTCCATGGTGAAGGAGAAGGCCTCCAGCTACCTCCTGGACCAGTACAAGGTGATGGAGGGCATGGAGGAGCAGCACAAGCTCCTCAAACGCAAGCTGCCAGCCATCCTGGACGTCATCACTGACGCCGAGGAGCAGGCGGCGAAAAACCGAGAAGGGGCTAAAGCTTGGCTTGAGGAGCTCCGGAACGTGGCCTACAAGGCGAATGATGTCCTTGACGAGTTCAAGTACGAGGCACTCCGCCGCAAGGCCAAGGCGGAGGGGCACTACAAGGAGTTCGGTATGGATGTCATAAAGCTCTTCCCTTCTCACAACCGGTTTGTGTTCCGTTATAGGATGGCAAACAAGCTCCGCATGATTTTGCAAGAAATTGATGTCCTCGTAGCAGAGATGAATACCTTTAGGTTCAAATTCAAACCACAGCCACCAATGTCCTTGAAATGGAGGCAGACGGATCCTTGCATCCCAAGCCATTCTATGAATATTGCCAGTGAATCAAGAGCCGAAGACAAGAAGAAGATTGTTGGTGCATTGCTTGACAAAAGCAACAATGTGGGTCTCACAGTCCTACCCATTGTAGGAATGGGAGGAATGGGCAAGACCACATTAGCACAGCTTGTTTACAATGACTCCACCATTGAGAAGCACTTCCAGGTTCGGATCTGGGTTTGTGTGTCTGAAAACTTTGATGTGGATTCCCTGGTTGAAAGAATAGTGAATGAAGCTAACAAGAATGGATGCCAAGCGAATGGAAATATAGCAATGGAAAAGTTTCAAAGTGCATTGAGTGGGAAGAGGTACCTCCTCGTATTGGATGATGTTTGGAACCGTGAGGCCGGAAAGTGGGGAAAACTGAGGTCCTACCTTCAACATGGTGGCACAGGTAGTTCAGTGATGACAACAACTCGTGATGAAAATGTTGCCCAATTGATGGGGACAATTGAAGCCCATAAGATCAAAGGCTTGGATTTAAACATCATAGAAGAAATTATCAAGCAAGAAGCATTCGGCTCACAAGCAAAAGTGCCTACAGAATTTAAAAAATTGGTTGGTGATGTTGGAAAGAGATGTTCTGGTTCTCCTTTAGCTGCCACAGCATTGGGCTCTGTACTACGTACCAAGAATACTGTGCAAGAATGGGAGGCTGTATTAAGTAGGAACACAATTTGTGATGAGGGAAATGAAATCTTACCAATACTCAAGCTCAGTTACAATTGCTTGCCACCACATATGCAGCAGTGTTTTGCCTTTTGCGCTATGTTTCCTAAGGATTATGAGATTGATGTGGAAATGCTTATCCGGCTGTGGATGGCCAATTGTTTTGTCCCGGAGCAGCAAGGAGTGTGTCTTGAAGTCACTGGTAAACAAATTTTCAATGAGCTGGCTCAAAGGTCATTTTTTCAGGAGGTGAGGCAAGTCAAATCTGATGCCATAATGTATTCAGTAGAGCATGGGTACTATGCCAGAATTACATGTAAAATCCATGACCTTATGCATGATGTTGCACAGGATTCAATGAGAAAAGAATGTGCCAATTTAGATACCAAACTGAGCCAAAGTGAGGATTTTCTATACTCTGCTCGCCATTTATTTCTATCAGTTAGCATCCCAGGAAATGTTGAGAATGCTTCCCGAGAGAAAGGATCTCTAGCTATCCAGACACTGATATGTGACGAGTCCAGAATACAACATGTGCAGCATTTATCAAAATACTGCAGAGCTGTGCGAGCCTTAAAGACTCAACAATATTCATTCCTAAAACCAAAATATCTTCATCACCTAAGGTACCTTGATCTCTCATTAAGTTATATTGAAGCACTTCCTGAAGACATTACCATCCTGTATCATCTGCAGACATTGAACCTTTCCAATTGTAAAAAGCTCAAACAACTCCCAAAGGCAATGAAGTATATGACTGCCCTCCATCACCTCTACACTCATGGATGTGATATGTTAAAGAGCATGCCTCCAAACCTCAGACACCTCACTTCGTTGCAGACACTTACATGTTTTGTATTAGGTACTGGCTCAGGTTGCAGTAACATGGGAGAGCTGAAGAACTTGGACCTAGGTGGCCAGCTAGAGCTAAGCCAGCTCGAAAATGCGACAGCGACAGATGCAAAAGCAGCAAATCTTTGGGATAAGAAAAGGCTGGAGGAACTAACATTAAGATGGGCTTATTATCATAACAAGGAAACAGATAAGGAGGTGTTGGAAGGTCTCAGACCTCATGATGGGCTGAAGGCTATGAGGATTTATTACTGCAGGAGCAGTGGTATTCCAACATGGATGCTTGAGCTGCAAGGCATGGTGGAGCTCGAGTTACGCGATTGCCAAAATCTCAAGAATCTTCCTGCACTATGGCAGTTAGCGTCCCTCCAATTTCTTTACTTATGCTACATGCAAAATTTACATTGCTTGTTCAGCGGTGGTGCCCCAGCCAAGTTTCAGAAACTGAAGAGGATGATCTTGTTGAATATGCCAAAATTTGAGACATGGTGGGACACAAATGAGGTGCAAGGAGAAGAGCCACTATTTCCCGAGGTTGAGTATCTGAGCATCTGGAATTGTGAAAGCCTCACAGCATTACCAAAAGCATCTGCGGTTACACAATCTTCTGTCAAAGATGACACTGAGTGCCACTCCGCATTTCCAGCATTGAGAGAAATGGAGTTACGTGGTTTGGAGAAGTTTCACAGATGGGAGACAGTCGAAGGAACCCTAGGAGAACATGTAACATTTCCTCAACTTGAGAAACTTGTAATTGGGGAATGCGCTGGGCTGACTACATTTCCTGAAGCGCCAAAGCTAAGTACATTAGTCCTGTACAAATGCAGTGAAGAAGCATCCCTACTAGCAGCTATCAGATATATTACTTCATTGTCCAGCCTGAGTCTGGAGGCATCACACAATTCTGATTATAATAAAGAAGAAAATTCGATTGAAGTTGTGGTACGTGACCATGAATCCCCCTCCCCACTGGGAGATCTGGAATTAACAGGATGCAACCTTTTTTTCTCTCACTCAAGTGCACCAGCGCTATGGAATTATTTTGGACAGCTATCACAGTTGAAAATTTGTGGGTGTGATGATCTAGTCTACTGGCCAGAAAAAGTGTGCCAGGGCTTGGTATCCTTGAGGACATTAGAGATTGACAGCTGCGACAACCTGACAGGACACATGAAAGATGAAGCTTCTGATGAGCAATCTGCGCCAGAACGTAATGGAACCCTCCTGCCACGTCTGGAGTCCCTAGTGATATATGGCTGTGAATCTTTGGTGCAGGTCCCAAACCTGTCGGCATCTCTCAAGACGTTACATATTGAGAGGTGCCAGAGTCTCAAGTCCATCGCATTCGGTCAGCAGCAGGAGACGGTGCTGGTGAGTGGAGGGGCTGGTGTTGTACAGCAGGCAGAAACGTCATCATCATTGATTGCTGCAGGGTCGTCCAGCAATGAGGATGAATCCACGGTGTCTACAGCTGTAGTACTCAAGCTGTCATCATCATCAGCCAGCAGTAATCATTGCTTCTTTCCATGCCTAGAATCTCTAGAAATAGAATGGTGCGATGGCTTGATAGATGTTACCAACCTTCCTCCGTCCATCAAGACCTTGAAGATTTCGGATTGTGGCAGTCTTGTATCCCTGTCAGGAGAGGTCTCGTCGCTGGAAGAACTCATCATTATTGCTTGCGCACGCCTGGAATCCTTGCCGAATGGACCTCATCAAGTATACTCGTCTCTCAGAGTTCTTAAGATTAACTATGGTGGTATAAAGCAGCTTTTTCCACCGAGCTTACACCTACAACAACGTCTGAATCACCTCGACGAGAAAGATCTAGACCACCACCTTCAGGGTAATCTCTACTCCTACTTAATTTCTTGGTTTCTTTTTTAATTTAATACAAATGAACAGAGAGGAGCTCGCTTGTTGTTGCCTAAAAAGCTAGTCTTGGTTTAATCATCATTCTATTAGTTATCCCAGGATGTGACATGATTAGTGATAAAAGCTTAATAAAATAATGAACTGTACATAACATCTAGTCAACCATGCATGTATAGTGATATATGCTTCGCTGTAGTACAGTACGCCACTGATACCTCTACTTATGCACTTGTGCCACCTAATTTCTTTAACTTTTGGGCCATCTACAAATAAATTAACGTCAGGAATAACTGATACCTCCACTTGTGCAATCTGACACCGGAATCACGAACTTTTTTCCTTTTAGGGACTGTCTGGATCCTTTCATTTTGGAGGAATTAGAATTACTTAATGGATTAGGCTATTTGGTTTGGAATTTGATATTCCACAACTTTCTTAAATTCACATAGAAGCCTATCTTAAATTTATAGGGTGGGAGATGGAAATTAATTCTATAGATCACCATGCTATGTTTCTGATCTCTAACTTATAGCACGGTCTTCAACTAGTTTCCTTATAGTAGAAATGCAATATATAAGTATCTCCCTTGTATAGCTAACAATAATATACAAACATATCATATATACAACCATATTAGCTTAATTAATTTGTATCTAAATTATAATTATTAGAATGAATTCAATTCCAAGGATCAAATGGGCCCTTATTTACAATTATCTCGCTGGGCCATTTTGCTTACCAAATTAACCGTTCTATCATGTACAAATTATTTTGTCATATCACACACTACCATGAAAACATTGTTTTACACTTGTGTTGTATCTCATTCATCCAGAGCAAGTGGAGCTTGACTCCAAACCAGAGTCCATGTCCGATGGAGCATCTACATCTGTAGTACTGAAGCAGTCATCACCAACCCGCAGTAACCATTGCTTCTTTCCATGCCTAGAATCTCTAGAAATACGTGACTGCGGTGGCTTGACAGAGGTTGCCAACCTTCCTCTGTCCATCAAGACCTTGAAGATTTGGCATTGTTGCAGTCTTGTTTCCCTGTCAGGAGAGGTCCCGTCGCTGGAAGAACTCATCATTCTTAATTGCTACAACCTCGAATCCTTACCGAATGGACCTCATCAAGCATACTCATCTCTCAGAGTTCTTAGGATTGAATACTGTAGTGGTATAAAACAGCTTCCACCGAGCCTACAGCAATGTCTGGATCACCTCGAGGAGAAAGATCTAGATACCCATCTTCTTCAAGGTAATCCCTACTTAATTTCTTGGTTTCATTTTAATCAATTTAATATAAATGACCAGGAGCTCGATTGTTATTATATTCCCTAAAACGCTACTCCTATCATTCTAGTATTAGTTATCACAATACGTGACGTGATTTACTGTTAAATAAAAAACCTTAACATAATGAAGTGCACAGAACATCTATTCAACCGCGTACAGAAGATTTGAAGTGATGCACACATTGATACACAGTTGGTTAAATACGTACATACATGCAAAGTTTAAGAATCAGCATGCCACGTTAATGTTTACATAGACGTCTTTCTATATATGTCAAATTTTGGTCCCTACATACGAATCTAGGAGAATAATACTTGGACGGTGGACAATGGCACTTTTCTAATAATGTCTCTAACTTCACCTTCATTTACATTCACATATAAATTCTAACATCATCTATGATCAGTACCTACTGGGAAGATCGCAGCATTAATGAGTAAGCTGGAGTGCTTCAGATCGAGGAGTCAGGACTAGATGAAATTTGTAACCAAGGTTCGTACCTAATATCAGCATGCTTGATGACTTCGCTTCTTTTTTTTTCCTGGGAAATTCTAGTGATGCTGGCTTTTAATGCTGACTTCCTCGTACTATCGTCGTTTCCAGACTCTGCAAATGATTGGTCGTTCTTGCAGCACCATTTCTAAAGCTAATTAATCTCCGGTGAAGTCGTCTGATTGATGAATGTATTGCATAAACCTTTCTTAGTGAGTAAATAAAGTCGTCTGATTGAAGAATGTATTCTCCAGTAAAGCTAATCTTGCAATAAAGTACTCAAAGGTGAGAGGGCTAGTACTGCGCGCAAGGAAGGAGCTGATCGCAGGGCCTGATCGAGTTTGAGCAGAGAGCAAGTCCCATAGACTGCAAGCTGAAGAATTTATTTAGCAGACAGAGCTCCAGGCTAGCTGACCTCAACCATTTCTTGGAGCTTCTGTTTTCTTGTTGAAATGTACTGTATTTGAGTTTTGCATTGTGCTCTAGCACAATAGAAAAAACACAGGTAGCAGTTCAATGATGTACTATTTTCCCTACATGAATGCGGGGCGAGAATAACTGCCTGGCAAGCTGCGAGTGCACTGTTTCAGTTTTTGTTCAGTTCAGGGCAGCATCACAAATTAAAGTCCAACTAACTACTGGACTTGGGCTGCACATGCCAGCTTGAGGACAATAACTGGGTGGTTCATTGTAGGATCGTTCCCAGATTCTGCACATGATTGGTGGTTCTTGCGGCTCTTGGAAAAAAGTATTGCACACCCTTTCTGAAGCTAATCTCCGGTAAAGTCTTCTGATGCAAGAATGTATTGCATACCCTTAGTTTCTTCTGAAGGTAATCTCCGGTGAAGAGGCCAAAGGTGAGGCCTACTACGAGGAAGGGGAGCGATCGAAGGCCCAGAGTTTGGGCAGAAAAGCAATTTAGTTAGCACACAGAGATACAGGCTAGCTGTTTGTTTCCCAAATAAAAAAAGGAAGAAGAAGAGCTCCAGGCTACCTCTCCATTTCCTGGTCCTATTGTTTTCCTTTTGAAATGTATTGCATAATTTCTGAATAAGATAGCAGTCCCATCCCATGATGTATTAATTTCCTACATTGACTGCGGGGAGAGGATAGCTATCATACATCAACAGCATATATAATATCGTTGTCGTCCGGCAGACAACTATTTTCAGCTCAACTTGGTGTGCACTGACAGGTTCAGTTTAATTTCAGGAAGCATCACAAAGTCTGAACTAGTGGACTTGCGCTCCACACGCCAATAACTAGGTGGTCAACAAAATCAGAGTGAAGAGAGGAAACCAAACAGAGGCATGTATCTAATGGGTGCTAGGTTAGGGTAAGGGGAAGCACACGGACCTGAGACCGACGGCTCAGTCTTATGTCTTCCGTCGCTGGGCGGCGGCGGCTTCCGTCCACGGACTCCGTCAAGTGTTCCTGAATCGGACGAGTTGGCCGGGCGAGGCGACCAGCCGACCAGGGAGGGGCGGCGCAAGCGCTGAAATCTTGGGCCGGTGTAAGCCCATCACGAGCCCAAGCACATTTCCATGGACGCCGGTTGGGCACCATGGACGCCGGTTGGGCACAAATAAGAGGCCTTATTAGTTTTGGATGCTCCGCTCCGGTCCGCGTCGGTCCATGGTTTGGGTGGGGCCCAAATAAGAGAGCAGCTCTTGATAGCCACGAGAAGAGAAAAAGTCCACATTACCTCTCTCAACTTTTGCAAAAGTCTGTTTTTTCTCTTTGAACTCTAAAACCGGATAAACCATTTCCCCGAACTTTTAAAACCATTCGTTTTACCTCCTTGACCGGTTATAAGAGGTTTTCAAAGACAGTTTTGTCTTTTTATTTTTTATTTATTTCGGCTGAATATTTAAAATTTCATAATAAATCATAGAAAAATCATAAAATAGAAAATCCAATTTTGTTGGACTTCACATGAGTAGATCTACACAGTGAACATATAATATGATATGCTTTAGTACAAATTTTTTACTGTAGCTTTAGATTTATGCTTTTCTATAATTAATTCATAGCTGCAGTTTCTATGGTCCAATTGTGATGAAATTTTTATGATGGGCTAACTATTGTATGTTTGAATTGTAGTAAAATTTCATACTCATTGGACATATATAACTTAGTTATAGATTTATAAATACTTTTTAACAAGCATACACCTAAATAAATCTATAACTAAGTTATACATGATCCAATAAGTATGAAATTTTTACTACAGCTCAAGCATATAATAATTAGCCCACCGTAAAAATTTCACCACAGTTGGACTACAGAAACTGCAGTTATGAATTAATTACATCCAATAAGTATGAAATTTTTACTACAGCTCAAACATATAATAATTAGCCCACCGTAAAAATTTCACCACAGTTGGACTACAGAAACTGCAGTTATGAATTAATTACAGAAAAGCATAGATCTAAAGCTACAACAAAAAATTTGTAATAAAACATACCATATTATATGTTTACTGTATAGATCTACTCATATGGAGTTCAACAAAATTAGATTTTTTATTTTATGATTTTTCTGTGATTTATTATGAGTTTTTAAAGGTTCAGTCGAAATAAATAAAAAATAAAAAGACAAAACCGCCTTTGAAAACCGCTTATAACCAGTCAGGGAGGTAAAACGAACGGTTTTAAAAGTTCAAAAAGGTGGTTTATCCGGTTTTAGAGTTTAGGAAAAAAAACAGACTTTCACAAAAGTTAAGAAAGGTAATGTGGACTTTTTCCCCACAAGAAGCCATGGCCAGCCCACAACCTTGATTCTGCACCAACCCAATTGCTATAGATTGCAACGAAGCAATTTCTCTGGCTCTTGACATGGGTGTGGGCAAGTGTGTAATAGCCTCAGATTGCTCGGAAGTGATTATGAATCTTCAGAAGGAAATTTTGTGTGCTTATTCCTCGAACTTGAAGGATATTAAGGCTAGATGCACTTCGTTTCAAGAGATCGTTTTTAAGCATGAGGGTAGATACTCTAACTGTGAGGCACATGATCCTGCTAAGGCGCCGTTCGGTTAGGCCTTCTTGACCGTTCCAGGCCAGGATCATTTCCAAGACAGTACAAATTATCGAGCAGTTTCATGCTATTCCGGGCTGCAAACGAACGAAGCCTAAAAATGTCTGTAGTTTGGCACCAGGGAAATATCTTTAGCTTCTTGGCTGTCCAGAAATAATGCATGCACCACAAAACATTGTTAATTAATAAATAAGAGTCTACCTTTCTCTCGACGGCATGGCTAGCGCCCAGGCGTCCAGGTCCATACGTCCGCGCAGCTTACCCCCGTGCCTAATTCGCCCCACCCCACACGCGCACCCCGCCCTCGTCGTTGTGCCCGCGCGTCCGGATGACTCGCCTTGCACGCGCAGTCCGCCCTATTCATCTCGATTCGACCCCCTCCCATCCGCTTGGTAGTTCGCCCCACCCTACGCGTGGACCCTACCCCATCGTGCCCAAGCCGCCAGCCCTAGCACGCCACGTCCGCTAGCCCCTAGCTCGCCACACACCCGTGCCGTGTCACCATCACTCCCCGCACCCCCTAACTCTCCAAATAGCATAAAGCACATGCAACATAAAACACTTGAATATAACATACGTATGAAACAAATAAAACATCTAGAACATAATACTTACAACATATGTGTGAAACATATGTAATATTCAGATAAAGCACTTGCAACTTGCAATATGAAAACACTTGGTACAAGATAAGACTAAAACATATGAAACATTTGGGACATACTATTGCAACATATGTTTAAAACATATGCAACATCTAGATCAAAACGCTTGCACCATACGTATGGAACAAATGAAATATTTTGAACAAATGCTTGCAACATGCCTCTAAAACATTTGCAACATATGTAACATGTGCAACATCCCCGATCCACTTTTGCAACATCCATATAAAACAATTGTAACATATCTCTGAAATGTCTAAAATACTTGAAACATATATTTATAACATAGAGGAGGGGAGGCTTGTCCCGGTCGATTCTGGCCGTCAGGGTGGGAGCCGGCGGCGAACAGCGGCTCATAAGCACCACTAGCATCCGGCAGCGCTCATGGGTGCCCTTGGTTCGACCGGTGATGACCCGAGGCGCCCCAGCACGTGCTCCTAGCGGCCATCGACAGGGGAGGCTGCGACGAGGCATCCTAGTGGCGTTGGCGGTTAGGGAAGAGGCCAGGAAGGTGCACTGCTGTCAGCGGACACAAGATAGAGAGCGAGAGGTCAAGAGATGGGGAGAGCAGAGGCAGCGCGCAGGATGGGGGTGTGGCGAGGGATGACCACAGCGGGCGGACTGCGTGACGTGCGGGCCTTGCGCTCGACAGGTGGGACGAGCGACAGGACGGAGCAAGTGTTGCAGGCGAGGCGCACGTCGTAGGCAGGAGCCAGCAGCGCAGGTGGAAGCAGCGAGGCGGAGTGGCGTGCGGCGTATGGACAAACGGACGAACACCCATGTAGAAGCATTATAGATTTCTCAAAACAAAAACCAGTTGCTACATATTACATAACATCTTCTAGTAGCCCCATGCAACAGAAACAAAGTAAACAAAGACACTACTGCTTCTAACTCTGCAAATAATAAAAGGGAAGCAGATATAACTCTGGAATCTATACTCTTCCTTTACGGGCCTTCAAAATTGCAAATTCCTTTCGTTGCTATTGGTTTGTAATTTTGGTTCCCCTATGTGCCATTATTGTTGGTTTTCTATCAAGTATTCAAGTCTAGATGAACACCGTTAACTCTCACCTAGGCAATATCACAAACACCTTATCTGCACGAGAAGCACCGTTATATCGGCCAGGTGCACTGTGGCTGGCCTTGCGAGCCCGAGCCGAGCGTCGAGAGACATGCGCGTGTGGTCTAGTTTATAAGACATGTATGTAGTGTCGTTGACGCCGGATTGATCCCGGATCACACACCGGTCAGGGTTCGCTCTGGTCGCCATAGACCGAAGAACATAGTGGGTAACCAACATACTTTCGTGGTAAAGAGCGGCGAGTTTTACAAGCAAACCATCAAAGGATAACCAACATGCTTTCGTGACAAATAACGGCTAGTTTCCAGGCAATCTAACAAAGGAACTGTTGAAGCTTTCGCCCGGGATGGACCCCGTTGGGGCAAAGATGTCGTCAGGTTGCCCTAGGTCGGCCGGCAAGCCTAGACCGCCATCTTTGGTTGTCGGATAAAGAGATGAAGAGTATGAGGTTGGAAGAGTTGCAAAGAGAGGGTTTGTTGTGTTTTGACGATTGGGTGTTAGATCCCTCAATCGGCCGTCACCCTTTATATTTATAGGGCAGCTGGTTTTTCCTCTGGTTTGAAACTTAATTTACAATCATACGGCTGATCTATC
Organism: Saccharum hybrid cultivar R570; assembly: GCA_038087645.1. NCBI lineage: Eukaryota > Viridiplantae > Streptophyta > Magnoliopsida > Poales > Poaceae > Saccharum > Saccharum hybrid cultivar. Next base: position 2,904,728 of record JAQSUU010000254.1, on the reverse strand, counting down.
CGTATACGTAGCCATGTAGAACTCTGATAGCCGAACATGTACCTCCGCCGTGCATGCATGTTTGTCCTTTCTTTATCTGCTGCCTCTGATAGCTCGTGTAGCAGTTGGGCTCATATTCTTTCTTGTTTGCTTTGCCGACCGATTGGCCAACATACAATACGTATACATGTAACAAATAAAACAGTAGGCACATCGGAACTCCAGTATTTATACGTGACGCTAGCTGTCTAATTCTTTGCTACGGACTTGCCTCCTTTCCTTTAAACTCGTGCGTACGGCCAGGGAAGCAGGCATATCCTTGTTTTCCTTCGATGCATGCAAGCTCTTGTTTTCTCTTTTGCATCACGTAGTAGGCTGAGTTAACGTGCTGCACTTGTACTCTTCAATTTCCATCCGAACTCTCAACAGAACCCTGCTGCCGCAGCTTGATTAATCAAACTAATGTGTTTATGACCTAATAATTTAATTGGATAATTTTGGTTGTCAACAACTGTAATAAGTCGTTACAATGCAACAGATTCAGTTAGTCAGTAGTGTACATATCCACTAGTACGCATTCCTCCCTCTAGTCCAGTTTACAGAACATTTCAGGGAGGTCAAACGTCAAACTTTATAATTGTGACCAATAATTTGGCTAACAACTTTTGACTATGTAATACGAACTTGATACTATCAGATTTGTAATTAAATGTACCTTCAGATAATCAAAAGTTTAAATAAATAATCAAAGTGTAGCCTGTTCGCTTGAGCTTTCAGCCGCTTATTTTCAGCCAGCCAGCAATGTTTTTCTCTCACAACAAATCAGCCAACAGTACTTTCAGTCGTTTATTTTCAGCCCAAGCGAATAGGCCGGATTATTTTCAGCCGCTCGAATGTTCAACGCAGAAAGAACTAGGACTATGGCTAGGCTTACAATTTGCACTGGATTATAGTACATTATACTTGTTTGAACACAAGAACATGGCATGCCAAGTCAAGGAAATATTACATCAAAATGACTTAGCTAAGAGATCAGTAATTGAAATTTGAAAGGGTTTGCCAAAACTCCAGGAAAACCAAAGATGCTCACAGGCCAACATCATAAACCAAACTAGGAAACACCCAAAGGTTATCTGGTCGACTGGGATTGCCGTAGGGATAAGCATCAGGATACACAACCGGCCTCCCATTTCTACTAGACACTGCCTGACCAAGCTCGACCACAGTCCAAGGTTTATCATTCTTCTTAGACTGGGTGGCAACATAGATACAGTTACTCTTTCCTCCCCATCTTTCAGGGTCCGTGCAGCAAAATGTCGGGTTCCTTTGATCAAAGCTTACAAAGATGGCATGGTTTCCCAAATTCTCCACCTTCACCCACTTCGGTGGTACGATGGAGAAATCAAGCCTGAAAGCTTTAAAGAAGACAGTAGGCCTATCCGTGCTCATTGTGAGGTCAACCATGAGAAACATGTCACCACATACCACCAGCCAATACATCACAGCGCGACCCACAACACTATCTTCTCTCCAGTACTTTGTCCAGTCAATGTCTACTTCATGTATGCTTAGTTGAGGTGCCAAGCGAATGGTGTGGAGCCCATCCAAGTGATCCCTGGCAAACATCTCACCTTTAAAAAACACGATTTGAAAGATGCTTGGGATATCCAGAGGATGCTCCAACCAAGAGTTAGACCCAACTTGCCACTGGAAAATGGATGATCTTGAGCAAAGGAAGAGACACGAGTTGGGTGACTTGAGGGGAACATCAAGGATTCCGTAGTAGATCTCATGCTTGCCTGTGGATTTCAATTTGGGAGGCCTCACGGTAGTAAAACCAAAAACATCTACAAGGAGGCACTGATTCGAGTTAGAGAATATAAGATTACCATATGAGCAACCCAAATAGTGCATGCAGTTTGGATGGTTGTGGGGTGGCGACAAGCAACAGGAGGAGGATCGCTTTACAGGATCGGTGAGCTGCCACTCACAGTTGTATAGAAGACTGTACTTGATTCGGCTGTGGCTGCGATTAGGATAATGGATGTGAGATTGCAGGCAGAGAGGTGGGACATTGCAGCTCAATGTAGATGGGAAGGATGCAAATGCAGCGCGCCAAGAGTGGCAGGTTGCAGCAAAAGCAATGATGTCATTGGATGAGCTAAGGAGAGCGATAATTTGGTGAAGCAGACAGTCCAAGAGATCTGCCCAAACATTGGGGCTGGATACGACAGAGGATGTACAGCTCTTGCTCGAGGCATGGCAAGGGCTTCTTAGATGGCCTTTTTGCAACATCATTTTTCCTGTCAAACACAAGGAATTCAATACATGTTGATTAGAAGAAAGAAAGCAGAGAGCACTGTGATAAACTATTAGAAATGTAACAAGATCTTTCTATACACTAAGGAAAACAATGATTTCCTTCCATTTTGTTGAACTACCAGCATAATAGGACGCATATCAACACACTAAACTTAAATTAGTAATATTTTTAGAATCGCAACAAAGGGGTATTTAAATTTGCTTCATATGGAAGTCCTCAAGATGAATAGCATGAAGCAACAGAATATAAAAGGTTTCCATAACACACCAAGTGCAGGATTCAGAGCATAGCCCAATCACTATGTAGTGCAGAAATTAATCGATCTCCCACTATTCTGTAGATCCCAAAATACCATAACAAAAAATTACATAAGCAACCTGCAGTGCCAAAATTAACCTCATATGTCCTATGTGCGATCGTATCAGAGGTTTAACATCTGCAGTCTATTACTAGACCGAGAGCACAATGGCAGGCTCGACTTTTTTTCTCTGACAGGTTATAATCTTGAGTTTAGTGATGACCATGTCCTAACTAACAGCAGATCACTACTAGTACTCGCGAGACCAGCAAGGATCAATCCAGGTGGTATTTGATCGAGGAGCAGCTACAACTGAAACGCTCTGCACTACAGGTGGTATTTGAAGCACTCTAGAAGGGTGTTCCAGTGCCCTTCTTGCCTTCAGCACCTACATTTGTGTTTCTGAACTGAACTGTAAAACGATACTGAATAATGCTTATTAGAAACTGAATGCCATGATGGATCGGGGATGACCCTTAAAACACCAACTAACAGCGGATCACAGCAACTAACAGGAGGCCATGCATGGGAGTCCATTGCCTCATACACGTGACATGCATGGGTTCTCCATTTGCTCCGATTCGGCTCCATATACATCCAACCAAAGACAGACAAACAATGCATCGAGGGTTTGGGAAATGGAGGGTGTACGGACCTGAGATCAGCGGGATCCTGCTATGCGGGTTCGTCTGTCGATGGGGCCGGCGCCCGACGTGCTCCTCAGCTGCTGTGGCGGCGGCCGGCCATGGGCTCCGTCGCGTGGTCACGCGAGCCGGCGGCGAGGAGACGAGAGGAGCGGAACACTGAAGTCTTAACGAAGGCGTGTCGATCCCGTCGAGGAGATAGGCCCTTAAAACCCATCAATGGTCTTGGCCCAGTTGACACGCTAGACCGGTTGGGTCCATGGGCATGATGGGCTTTAGAGCTGGTTTAGACAGGACAGGCTCAAATGCTCAATTAGTGGAGCCTATGTGCACGAAATTAAAGTCCCATGCAGGAAGGTGGATTTGATTTAGGACCTGTTTGAGAAAATATTCCAAACTGAATGAAGAAAATAATATCCAAGTGAGCCAATCATGAGAGAGAGGAATTTGTACCAAAATCTTTGACGCCCATAAAGTACGAATTCTAGCTGTTTATTAAAGCCTTGTTTGTAATGGATCAATAGATTACAAAGAAAAGGGGAAAATGCATGAATGGAAAGAGAGTGTAGTAGTAGAACACATGATTGGAAAACATAGAATAGAAGGAAGGCAACATATCTGATGCAAAGCAACTTCTCCATGCAACCGTGCAAACTTCTAATCTGGATCACATGATGTTGATCCAAGGGAACGCAGATGGGAGTGGGAGGGGAGATTTGCAAAAGTGTGATTAGGAGCAGGCGGTTAAGCTCAAAATGGAGGAAAATGTAGGATTCAGAATCCTATGGGAATTAGTACTGTTCATGCCTTTGGTTCACAGGAATGGAGCACGGGAATAGTGTAGGAAAATTTCCTTTGAATGTTGTTTTGGAGGAAAAACATAGGAAATCTAGCATCCACTTCAACCTCTTGGTAAGAATCCTACATTCTTCCTACGTTCCATCCAAATGATCATTCCTTTCAAGTTCTTGTGTGTTTGCAATCCTCTATTTTGCAACTGTATTCCTATGTAGTTCCTATATTTTTCCTATTCCTGTGTTTTCTTTCACGTGTTCCAAAGGGGGCATTAGTATCTTTTTTTATTTATTTATTTTGGGGTGCATGGTACCCTTATCTCTTCACTATTATCATCGAGTCATCTTCGTTTCTACCTCTACCTCTCTCGTGTTACTCCTTTATTAGGCTCTTTCTTTCACCTCGGCTAAAGGCTAAATCTATGGAGAGCGACATGATGCTAAGCAAGCTTAAAACTCCATAGGGCTGTTCGCGTGCGCTATGAGTTCATGACAGCCAAATTAGGGTTTCAAACAAATTGAGCCTTCTTTGGCCTTTGGTTACCAGAAGAATTGAACGGGATGCATCACCTTACCCCAAGTTAGCTCCATCTAAATTTATTTCAACCTCTACTTCTGTACGCACTACGATCAATTCCTCGTGTTTGCCTCTTACTTTTATTACCTATATTTCTATTAATAACTTATAACTAGCTAGCCAACACTGTTTTATATGTAAACTGTGTTACCAAATTAATGCTATATTTCTCGAACGACATATTCTAACTACTTGTTGACTACTACTCGAGCATCACATCATCTGGAGCACCTGTGAACTACAAAGCCTACCGCCTGGACGTGCTGAACCTGCAACTTGGGTGGAGGTGGTGAAGCTGGAGAATGATGCCCTCTTTATTGGGGGTGATGTGAGGAGCCCGCCAATCTCTTGCATGAGCCCAGGACGATGGGGCGGGAGAAGCAACTGCCTGTACTATGCTCATTAATTACAAACAACCCTGGATCTTGCATGGGCTGGGTGACGATGTAGATGCCGTTTGGGATGATTCCACTGACCCTGGCCTTGGGTTCAAGAGGGACTGGTACATCCAGCTTCAGCCATTCTGGGTGTACATGAGCATGTTCTACACAGATGCACAGTGATCCTTTGCCTGTCCTATGTTGCTGAAATTTCGCCTTCGAGTTCTTTGGGTAGCGAAGACTTCTCTGCATTTGAATAGATGATGCCACTATAGTATTGTAGTTAAAAGAAGTTGTTTAGCGCATACAGGTTTATCATTTTTCTCACTAAGAGTGGTGCCCCTGTTTGGTCGAGCCTTCTCCCTATCTGAGTGAGGTGTTGGTAGAGTTCTAGTATATGCATTAGAGATTTCATTTTTGTGTAAATTGCTATATAATGTGTGTATCTGAAGAAAAATGTTTATGTATGCTTTTGAAATACAATATGAAGGAGAAAACCTGCGATGGATACTCAGAGGCGAGTGTTCTTTCTTTTTCTTCTTTTGGAATCTTGGTGGGATTCAGATATGTGGAAGGAAATGTGTGAGACTGGTAACTAGTACAAGAATAAAAATGTGATTTCAAGCGGTTGCGAAACAGAACAATGTGGAACTGGAATTCATTTTATAACTTATTTCCAATTTGAAACTTCAAATCTGAAGCAATGTTTTTTTTTTTGCTGAAAAAGTGTCAAGTCGCTCAAAACAAATGAGCGCAAATTCCAAATATGATAGTACGTAATAGCTACTGGGCTGGTTGTAAGCTTCATTTGGGCCTGCCTACGTGAAATCGCTACAGCCATGGCCCACAAGGCCCTATTTGGCGCATACTCCTAACAGCGGGGAGAGTGACCGAGCGAGCGAACCGGAGAAGCGGCAGTTCTTGCCGCCGTCGACGGCGAAGAGGAGAAAGGGGAAGCCATTTCGCCGCCGTAGCCGGTGAATGCGCGTCGGCATCGATCGACGCCTGCTTCTTAGGCAATTCCTGCACTCTCACTCTCTCCCCCTCGCTGATTTTTTTTTTTTTGTTCTTTCTGTTTGGTTTATCTGCGCATCCCTGTACGTCTCCTCCTTAGTCCTTCGGTTTCTTGAACCAAGCCGAGAAATTGCGTCGCGCTTTTGTTGCTGGGAAGATGTGATCTTGAATCGAGCTATTTAGATTAGGTTTGCATTGGATTTTGGTGTGATGGTAAAGATGTACGACACATGAAAACCCTAGTGTCGATAGAACTGAACGGGACGGGAAAATGTGGGTACAGTACATAGAAGAAACGGCATTGATGTTGGGTTCCTGTCTCCGGCAGAAGTTTCATCAATCTTCGTGTATGTCACGGTTGATCTTCAATCTTTGTGTGGTCTATTTTCGATTCTGGATAAAATCTAGTCTGGTAGTTTTCCATGGAACATCTAGGTGTGTTAGCAGCCTGCGTGATGCTAAACTTTGGATAATCGTTGCTGTACTCCACTTTAAAAGCTGTTGACTTAGAAGCTCTCCTCTCCTTAGACTTAGAAGCATGAAATTCCTTATTGTACATGTTTTAGCGCGTTGCTGTGTGTTTATGCCATTCGAACAACCCTGCCTTCTCTGGCCTTTTGTATAGACCGTAGACTACTCAGGCAAGTAGACAGTACAACTAGAAACCTCTAATCTGATAACAAATAATTTCTTCTGTGTCTTACATCAACATTCCAATTTTGCTATTTCAGATGCCTATAGGCTAATATCTAGTTGCCAGTACAGATTCGCTCTGTAGTCCCAAGTTTATTTTTACTTGGTTCATTTGGCACATCTGTGCCTGTGCTTCAGTGCTTTGGTTTCTTAATCCAAACCAAGCAAAGGAATTTCGTCAGCATCATCCTCTGAGTTTTGATGAACCCTATAACAGATGGCTATGCCCCATGACTAACATGGCTATGATAAAAGACCCCACTTTTATGTATGTTAGTTTTTTTTGGGGATGGGGGGTCAACCCAGGATACTGAAATATTTTTTGTCTGCCATGGTTGATCTGTGAACAGTACGAACAGTACAAGAAAATGTATTTCAGCGCATAATTGCACATTTTTTGCCATACTTTTCACCTTTGTTTCATGCTTCACTAATGTTACTGCAGGCCATCCTAAATATCATGTTCTGAAAATCGACATGGGTTTCGGCTGTTTGGAAGGAAAGTTTGAATTGAAACAAGACTTAGATAAAAAGTGTGTTTTTCATTGTCCATCTGTCTTAGCTTGAACATTTGGATTTACCCAGCGCATAGAATTCCTTGTACACTTGGTGGTGTTAGCACATTTGCGAAGGCGGTGGTGTTTGAGCGGTAGTAAGGGGTTTGGGGTTCGCTCTCCCTCCCGCCGAGCTTGCGAGCGCGGGATTCAGGCGTTTTCGAGGAAATGAAATGCCTATTTTCTATTGCGCCGGAGTCTAGAAAAGGTGGCGAAAGTCTAAATTGTTTTTCACTGAAAAACGGCGATCGGATGCTGCACCGGACGCGGTCCCGGTTTGACCGGACGCGTCCGGTCAGTTCAACTCGGTACTGCTAGCTAGGGTTTCTGACCGGACGCTGGTCTGGCCTGACTAGCGCGTCCGGTCAGTTCACCTGTGCATAGAAGAAGAGCGCGCAACCGGCGCGTCCGGTCCCTCACGGAACCGGAGCGTCCGGTCAAACGTCCAGAGGGGCAGAGAGCAACGGAGTGCCGATCGGACGCGCGACGCGTCCGGTCACGTGCGATCGGACGCGTCCGGTCTCGATGGGTGCTTACTGGAACACGACCGGACGCTGGCACTGTCGTGTCCGGTCAAACGCTGGAGCGCGTCCGGTCACGACAACGGTTACTTCTGACGCGCACTGTTCACGCTTGTCCTGTAGTGACCGGACACGTCCGGTCACCCTGACCGGAGCGTCCGGTCAGCGCGATTTGAACTGCGTCGTCCGGTAACGGCTAGCTGCGTACCCCTTCGTTATAAATAGAAGATGTCCGGGGTTTGAGGGTAACTCTTGTACATTTTGAGATATAGAGACATCCTTTGAGCTAGAGAACAACCCCTCCACTCATCTCTTTGCTTAGTTGCACATCTTGAGTGAGATTGAGTGAGATTCAAGTGCATTGCTTGAGAGTTGCATTCTAGAGGCACTTGATCTTCGAGTTGCTGTGGATTTCTTGTTACTCTTCCGTGTTTCCCGACACGGTAGACGGCTTGGAGCAGCGGAGGTTATTGAGCTCGCAATTGGAGATTGTTGGAGCCCTCACCAAGTGTTGTAAGGGGTTCTTGATCCTTCCCCGCGGGAGTTCGCAAATTGGATACTCTAGTGGAGCTCGTGGCTTGGAGGATCCCCATCTTGTGTACGGTTGTGTGGCGCCCGCCAAGGGCTCGACTCTTGATAGTCGATTAGCTCGTGAACCGACAAGTGGGTGTATCGCCACAACGAGGAATAGCTTGCCGGGAAGCAAGTGAACCTCGGTAAAAAATCTTGTGTCATCTCTTTGCCGAGGATTTCTCTTGTGGTTGATTATTGTGATTGATTCTTCGAGTGCATTACTTCTCTACATCGTTGGTATAAGAATTAAGTCACTTGCTCTTTACTTTCTTGTACTTACCCTAGTGTAGTTTGCTTAGTGTAGCTTTTATCACATAGGAGTAAGTAGCTTAGTGACTTAGTCTTGTTGGTGTGTTAGAGATCATAGCCTTGCTTCACTAGAATTGTATAGGTGGCTTGCATAGTGTAGTTGAGCTAGTGCTAGAATTAGCTTAGCCTTCTTTTGTTCTAACGTGGTTGTTTAGTGAAGTTTGTAGATTTTTAAATAGGCTATTCACCCCCTCTAGCCTTTTGGACCTTACAACTGGGAGTGGAGAGATGGCGGAAGTAGCGTGTACCCTTGGGGCTAGAATCGGGCCGGATTCGAGGAGTACTGTACTCTCGGGTGGCGATGGACACGTTCTGGTTTTGGGAGATCTAAATGAGGGTTGATATATGCAAGATTCGATTCTACATATGTCGTGAAGTTAGAGATCCCCAGCTGGGTATAATCGGTTCGAATCGTCGTTGCTCCTCGGTTATGGAGACTTGATCACCTGACTTGCATCGTAGTTAAGAACTGGAATTGAAAGAAAGAATGAGAAAGGTTTTGATGATAATTACTTTGATCTAGATTATGATCACCTAGAATTGGTTAATGAACCATCAATGGTAAAAGTAAAATATTGAAGATAAGGACTTACTTTAGTAAGCTTTTCTGCAAAAAAAATTTGATTCTGGAATACCCGTACCTTGATTCCCTAAAGCTAGCGTGCCCTTAGAGTCGGTTTCTTAGTCGGGTAAGTCTTGTTGAGTACTCTCGTACTCAGGGTTTGTTGAACCCCTTGTTGCAAGTGTGGTTCATGAACAAGTCTGTTTCGAGCCCTGTTGCATGACTGTTTGATGAGGACATCGCCACGCTGGACACACCGACGCTATGGTCTTCCCCAAGTTGCAATTCGTCCCCAACTCAGCTGCCACGTCACCCTCGGATTCAGCAGACACGTCATCACTGTTTTGGTCATAACTCTCGCATACGACATCGAAACGGGACGTTCTTGGATGCATTGGAAAGGGGACGCTGCCACCGTCGTTTTGGATCTAGTCCCAGCTTCAAAAGGTCTGTGGATCATTCTGTGTGACCACAGCAAGGTGCTGCGTCACCTATTTGGGCCAACTTGGCCATGTATCATGTCGGGTCTTAAGCCCAAGTTGTGGGCGCCCAACCCCTGGCCGTCCTCAACCCTAGGTCGAGTCTTAGACTATAAAAACAGCCACCGCCGCTGCTAGACAATTGGGTTTTGTTTAGAGTTTAGTTTTCCATCGAGAAACTGAATCGTTCATTGTAACTGTGGTGACAAATCCTTTTACAGTGATCCAGGGCCCTTGTTCTTGATCTCCTCCACTGTGTCGATTAGTCCTTTGAAACCGAGTTCTTGAACCCTATATTGATATTCGCATCATTCATATTTGCAATTTCAGATTGCGTGTTTTTACCTTCTTACTTATGTTCTTCGATTCGCTTGCAGGAAAAGCCTTCTTGGTGAGGTCAATTAAGTTGTGCTTGGTTGATAACCAACGGAGTAGTGGTGTAACGGTTGCAGGGTTCGAATTGTATCTGATTTGAAGCCGGATCGCCAATATCGAGATCTCCACAAATCGAACTTACCGGTTACCTCTCGGAAGATTGGGCCTGTATCTCATCAATTGGTATCAAAGATTTTAGGTTTACCGCGAGGTATATTCTCGTTTGCCTTAGATTCATATTTGTTCATTACCTAGAGTCCACAAAAGCCCAAAAATATTTCAATTTTCGCTGTCCTATCACCTTTTGTGCCTTTGCAATTTCGTTTCAGATTCGCATTGTTGAGTTTGTGTCCGTGGTAGAGTCTTGTTGCTGGTTTAGGATTGTGTTCGTGGTCGTAGTTCAATCGCCCGTTGCTGTGATTTTTATTTTCCAACGCATCCCATCCACCGTTCCCAAACAAGTCGAAGCCACCACATTACTCGACTTGCCCCCGCTAGCCGCCTTGTGTAACTTCTCGCCACCGCGCAAACCCTAGATAGGTTGCCGGCCGCTCTTATTTTGCCTGCATCGCAGCTCTCCTTACATCATCAGGCAAATACCTACTGTCGCTGTTGGAGTCACAAGGACGATCTTGTGATCGGTGTTGGAGTTTAGGGACGCTTTGCCATAATGTTCCTGCTGAGCATAGAGTTAGACTTGCTACTAGTGAGTTTACTAATTTTGCTTTGTTCTGGTGGAGTGATCTTTGCAATGCTAATAATGCTGCTGCTGTGTCTCAAACTTGGAATGCTTTAAAGTAACGTATGAAATCTCGTTTTGTTCCTCCTTATTACCAACGTGATTTACGTTTGAAACTGTAAACTTTAAAACAAGGTGATAAAGGAGTAGAAGCTTACTATCAAGAATTGCTTATTGGTTTAGCCCGTTGTGGTATAAATGAAGATGATAATGATGCTAGTGCTAGATTTTTTGGTGGTCTAAACCATGATATCCAGAACATACTTGATTACAAAGAATGGCGCAATTTTTTTCAATTGTATCATCTTGCTATTAAGGCAGAACATGAAGTACATGGACGCAAACAACACCAGCCTTTCAGGTCTAACAATGGAAGGAATTTTCAGCAGCGTTCAGCGCCGGATACGCTCAAGATTCCTGTTGCATCACAACCATCTACACCTCCATTGTCTTCCGGGGTAAGTCAATTGTCTAATGTGCAGAAGAAAGGTGCCACTCCAGGTGCTTCTACTAACTCCTCTTCGTCCAGCGCTAAAATCATTTGCCACCGATGCAAAGGCATGGGACATGTCATGAAGGATTGCCCCAGTCGTCGTGCTTTCATTGCTACCGAGGATGGATATGTAAGTACTAGTGATGTTGAAGATGATTTAGCCCTTGCTGCTAACATTGATGCAGATTCCACCGAGGGCGATCAAGATAAGGAGGCTATCATCATTGACTCTGTGGCTGCTGTCGTAGATTACCCTAGCCTTCTTGTGCAGCGTGTGTTAAGTACATGTGTGGGACACGAAGACGAGATGAAGATTCAACGAAACAATTTGTTCCACATGTATTTCATTGTGCAGGGTTGTCGTGTTCTCACTATCATTGATAGCGGAAGTTACAATAACTTGGTGAGTTCAGATTTGGTTGAGAAGCTTGGTTTGACCACACGACAACATTCGCATCCATATAAACTTCAGTGGTTCAATAATAGTGGTAAGACTAAGGTAACTAAATCAGCACGCATTAGCTTTTTCGCAGGTTCTTATCATGATACTGCTGATTTTGATGTTGTCCCTATGCAAGCTTGTTCCATTTTGTTAGGTCGTCCATGGGAATTTGATAACGATGCTTTACACCATGGTAGAACTAATACATACACTATTATACATAAGGACAAGACAATTACATTGCTGCCTTTGTCTCCTACGGAAATTATTAAACATGCTAAAGAGATTAAAAATACACCTCCAACTGACATTGCTAAAAATAATGGGAATAATGGGATTAGGTTAAAAGGAGGTACTTTTCTTGCTACAACTTCTGCTACTGCTGAGTTATGTGATAATCCTGATGCACCATGTTATACTATGTTTTGTCAACCTATTATGTCTGGTGCATTGCCTGCTGTCACTAACCTTTTGCAGGAGTTCGCTGATGATGGGATGAAGTCGAGGACGACTCCAATTCTAGGAGGGGATGATGAGGACATCACCAAGATGGAGTCGAGGACGACTCCAATTCAAGAAGGGGAGGATGATAAGGACATCGCCACGCTGGACACACCGACGCTATAGTCTTCCCCAAGTTGCAATTCGTCCCCAACTCAGCTGCCACGTCACCCTCGGATTCAGCAGACACGTCGTCACTGTTTTGGTCATAACTCTCGCATACGACATCGAAACGGGGCGTTCTTGGATGCGTTGGAAAGGGGACGCCGCCGCCGTCATTTTGGATCTAGTCCCAGCTCCAGAAGGTCCGTGGATCATTCTGTGTGACCACGGCAAGGTGCTGCGTCACCTATTTGGGCCAACTTGGCCATGTATCGTGTCGGGCCTTAAGCCCAAGTTGTGGGCGCCCAACCCCTGGCCGTCCTCAACCCTAGGTCGAGTCTTAGACTATAAAAACAGCCGCCGCCGCTGCTAGACAATTGGGTTTTGTTTAGAGTTTAGTTTTCCATCGAGAAACTGAATCGTTCATTGTAACTGTGGTGACAAATCCTTTTACAGTGATCCAGGGCCTCTGTTCTTGATCTCCTCCACTGTGTCGATTAGTCCTTTGGAACCGAGTTCTTGAACCCTATATTGATATTCGCATCATTCATATTTGTAATTTCAGATTGCGTGTTTTTTTCTTCTTGCTTGTGTTCTTCGATTCGCTTGCAGGAAAAGTCTTCTTGGCGAGGTCAATCAAGTTGTGCTTGGTTGATAACCAACGGAGCAGTGGTGTAACGGTTGCAGGGTTCGAATCGTGTCTGATTTGAAGCTGGATCGCCAACGTCGAGATCTCCACAAATCGAACTTACCGGTTACCTCTCGGAAGATCGGGCCTGTATCTCATCACCGTTGTGGCTGAAGAAAGTGACGACGAGTAGACTGTGTGGCCTTTGGGCAAGGCATCTCGCTTGTGTGATGTAATAAAGTTACTACCGATACTTCTCTACTACTAGTTTGTAATAATGCTACATAAGGTTTGAAGTTTGAAAATTGGTTTGTAAACTTAAGTTATTGTAAGACTTCCGCTACTTTACTCTGTTGAATATTTTGAATAAACTGTTGTAATATTGCAATACTCCTGTGATTGGATCCTGTTCGGAGGAAAGCAGGCCTTTTAAGTTATGAGGAACATAAGTACGGCTGTCAGAGGTCATTATGACGATGACGGGTACCTGTGGGCCATCATAATTAGGAGGTTCTGTGACACTCTGCAACTGCAACCACCTGCTAAGTCGCCAGACAGCAAGCGCTACAGTGTACACTTGACGCTGCACTTCACTCCCGAAGCATATCCATCCAATCCAGGCGACCAAACTACGACGAAGCCTCAGGTGATTGTGATTTCTTATTTTCTTAACTGTAACATTGAATATGATGCGTCATGCGTGATTGAATGTTTGATTTATGATAAGATTTCAACTTTTAGATCTTCAGCATGTCGAAAAGACCTATGACTTTGAACAACTACTTTTCAAGTGGTAGTGGCTCCTCAACTCCACATACTAATGAGAGTACAAATCAACCAAAACCAAAGAAACCGAGGGAAGAGTTTAGTCATTCAAATCTAATTGCTGACCCTGGACAACGCAAACCAATTGCTTGTTATGAACTAGTAATTAGAGACCAATTAAAGAGAGCATATGCTTTGAGTGGTCCAACCCAACCTCATGAATTTCGATTTCCTTCTAAATGTATGGTTGGTCAATGGAGATCATTTCAAAAGACTTGGTTTGATGAATTTGAATGGCTAGAGTATAGTGAGTCCAAGGATGCTGCTTATTGCTTATATTGCTATCTTTTCTTTAATTCGGGGAAGACTGAAAAATTTGGAAGTGTTGTCTTTGCTCATCAAGGTTATCAAAATTGGAAGAACGTTAAGGATACTTTTCATAAGCACGGTGCTTCCAAGACTCATACAGAGGCTAGACTGAAGTGTGATGATTTTATGAACCAAAGGACAAGTGTGGGTCGAAGAATAGTTGAGGTAAGCACGGAGGAAGAAAAACGATATGAGATTCGTCTGACATCATCTTTAGATGTTGTAAGATTTCTCATATATCAAGGGCAACCTTTTTGTGGAGATGATGAGAGTTCTGCTTCCCTCAACAAGGGTATGTTCAGATAGATGGTTGATTGGTATAATGATAAGGTAGATATAGTCAATGATGCATATGAAAAAGGTTCTAAAAATTGCCAGATGATATCTCCTGATATACAAAAAGATCTTGCAAAAGCTTGTGCAGAGGAAGTCACAGCTGTCAGTATGGATGAGATTCAAGGTAGAAAATTCTCAGTGCTTATTGATGAGTCCCGGGATGTATCAATAAAAGAGCAAATGGCAGTGATTCTAAGGTTAGTACTCCACAATTATAATTTTATGCATAGATTTTATTACAATTATTTCTACAATTATACTAACACATGAACAAACGTATTGTGTAGGTTTGTGAATGATAAAGGACAAGTGGTGGAGAGATTTCTTGGGCTTCAGCATGTTCAGAGTTGTACAACTATTGCATTGAAAGAAGCTTTGGTCGGTATGCTTTCGAGTCACAATTTGTCTATCTCTATGCTTCGTGGGCAAGTGTATGATGGAGCTTCTAATATGAGAGGTGAATTTAATGGAGTGCAAAAATTGATTCGTGATGAAAATCCTTATGTTTTTTATGTGCATTGTTTTGCCCATCAATTGCAACTAGTGGTTGTTGCTGTTTCGACTTCTAGTGCAGATATTGCAGATTTTTTTTAACTATGTTCCTTTAATAGTCACCAATGTGGGTGCATCTTGTATGAGAAAAGATGCCTTGCTTGCAAAGCATCAAGATGTGTTGCTAGAAAAGATTGAGAATGGTGAGATTATGACTGTAAGAGGTTTAAATCAAGAAAGTAGCCTAGCTAGGCCAAGAGATACTAGATGGGGTTCACATCTTAAAACTTTGCTTCGCATTTTGGTGATGTGGGAGGCTATCATAGATGTGCTTGAGATAGTGAAGAAAGATTCTATTAAACCAAGAAATAACAGTGGAGCTTTAGGTTTAATTGAAAAAATGGAGAGCTTTGGTTTTGTGTTCATCCTGCATTTGATGATACAATTGTTGAGCATGACAGATATTTTGTCACAAGCTTTGCAAAGGAAGGATCAAGACATAGTTGAAGCAATGCATTTGATCTCAGATGTGAAAGATAGCTTGCAGGATATGAGGGAAAATGGATGGGAGCCATTACTCAAAAGAGTGATAACAATCTGTGAAAAGAATGAGATTGAAGTGCCATATATGGATAAGGAAATAAATGTTAGAGGGATATCTAGAAGAATTAAGAAAAAGGTAACAAACATGCATTACTATCATGTTGAGCTTTTTCTGGTCGCCATTGATGCCCTCTTGACTGAGATGAATCACCGGTTTAGTGAAACTAGTTCAGAGTTATTAGCATGTATGGCTGCTTTTAACCCAAGGAACTCCTTCTCTAATTTTGATGTGGACAAACTTGTGAGGCTTGCTGAAATTTATGCCGAGGATTTTGATATTGGTGATCTTGATGTTTTGCCAAATCATCTTACACAGTTTGTCAACCGTGCTAGAAGAACTCCAGACTTTCTTGGATGCACTGAGCTTGGAAAAGTTGCTGAAATTATGGTCAAGACTAAAATGCACACATCTTACAAATTGGTTTATCGTCTCATTGAGCTAATCTTGATACTACCAGTGGCAACAGCTTCAGTTGAGAGGATATTTTCAGCCTTGAACATTATAAAGACAGATTTGCGCAATAAAATGGGTGATGAATGGCTCAATGACTTGATGATATGTTATACTGAGAAGGAGATATTTACAAAGATTGATAATGAAAAGATTAAAAAACGGTTTCAAGAGATGAAAAAGCGACGTATGTTATTGCCTAAAAAAGTAGTGGTATGCTCTATTCTCTTCTAACTTTATAATTTGGAGGTCCATATATGTATGACTAATCAATTATGTCTATTTGTGTAGGTTGCTACTTCAGAGGAATAAAGTGGGGCAATGTCACATGATGTTTATTAGTTTCGCAATTGGTCCTTTCGGTATGAATGAATTTTATCTTTTTTTTGTGATGTATTTTGTGAATTTCGTTGTTGGTCGACGTTTTCAATATAAGATTGATTCAAGCTATTATATATATGTCTATTGTGAGGGGCTATATATAGAGATAAATCGTCATAGACTTTTATTCAGCCCGCCCTTAATTTTTTCTTGGCTTCGTCGCTGGGGGGTGTGCAAAAACAATATTTTCCATTCGAGAATAAAAGAGGGTCCATGGGGCAAAGGAAACGTGGAGAAGTTTTCAACAGCTGAACCATATCATGGATGGATAGTAAGAATTCTACAGCAGATCAAATCGCTACAAAAATCGACAGAACTCACAAAATCATATAGCCGGATGTTCTTTAGAAATTCCGAAATTTCAACGAGACAAGTAGCTGTTGGGCCAGTTGTAAGCTTCGTTTGGGCCTAGTACAGACAGCCCTGGTTCCCAGAGCCCAAATTTGGCCCACAACGGAGAGCATACTACCACAGAGCAGAGGGAGCGAAGCAGCAGCAGAAGCGGCGCTTTTGGAAGCGACACTGTCATCGCACTATCGCAGGCGAAGGCGCTGGCAGTTATGGGCGCCGGCACCAGCCGCGGCGCCGTCGTCGCTGATCGACGCCGGCTTCTTAGGCAAGTCCTCAACCTTAACACGAGTTTCCTTCTCTCTCTCTCTCTCTCTTTCTCAGTTCATTTCGCTCATATGTGTGCCTGCTCCTTAGGCCTTGGGTTTCTTGAACCGATCCGAGAAATTGCTGCACGCGTTTGTTCTTTGTTGTTGTGGTTTCGTCTTGAATCGAGATGTTACGTTTAGGTTTCGATTGGATTTTGCTTTGATTGTAAGATGTACGGGTCATGGAAGAACCCTAGATCGATAGACCGTACGCACCTGATCGAGTAGATTTTGAATGGGATTATGCCCCACTGCTAATGTGGCTACAATGAAACTATATAAGACACAGCTTTGATGTCTCGAACAGAAGTTTCTTTTTTTTTGTCTATTTCATGGTTAATCTTTTATTTGAAACGAATTTCATGGTTAATCTGAAAATAAGCAGTATCAGTGCAATGGTGTTTCTAATTTTGATTCGTGTTCTAATTCTTATCAGTATTGTCAGTAAATCTGGTAGTTTTTCTTGTAGCAGCTAGGAGTTTTTGCAGCCGTCATGAGGCTTGACTTTGGATTATCATTGCTCTAGTCCACTTTATATCCTGATGTTAGGGTTCTGCTCTGCCCTCCTTAAATTCAGAAGCACAAAATTGCTTATTGTATATTAGCATATATGTTTTGAAACGTTACTGCACATTTATGCCATTTGAACATTCTTTGCATCTTTTCTTTTACTCATGTGGCATTTGTGCAGATTAGGCAAGTAGGAAGTAGAACTGGGAGCCTTTAATCTGGAGAACCAAAAAATTGCTCTGTGTGTTACGTCAAATTTTGTGATTTCAGAATGCCTGTAGGATAATATCTAGTAGGTAGTAGAAAGGCTTGCTCTGGCACCTAGTTCCTAGTTTCTTTTTAATTCATTTGGCACATTTGTATCTTTTTCTTCACTTTCTGATTTCTTAATGCAAACCAAGCAAAGAAATTTCATTAGTATCTTGTTTCCACTGGATTCTGCTTCTGCTGTACCCTGGAATAGATGGACTTCTCATTGATCAGGTAGATTCAAGAAGATCTATGCCCATGCCTCACATGGCTACGATAAAAGACACCAATTTTATGTTTGGTGGGGGTTCAGCTCTGGATATTGAAGTATTTTTCTGTATGCCATGCTGACAACACATAATTGGTCATTTTGCCATAGGTTTCACCTTTGTTTCATGCTTGCCTAATGTGTAGGTCATCCTAAATATTATGTTCTGAAAATAGATATGGGTTTAGGCAGTTTTGACGAAAAGTTAGAATCGAAACAAGACATAAAAACTGTATTTTTTAGCGCATAGAATTCCTTGTCTATAACAGTGTATAACAACTTAACAAATGGCTTCAGATCGTACTGTACAACAGATATAGATTAAAATGTTTGCATGTTACCTAAGTCTCTAGCAAGTTTACTTTACTGTCTATTTTTCATTTTTGATTCAGTTCTAACTTGTTCACTTTTTTTTTAAATTTGTTGCAGAGAGTCTGACATCATGCAAAGACCTAGCAAAATCGGCGCCACCTCTGCATCCACTACAGACCCTGCTGTGTATGGACCTCAAGGGTGGGCAGATCTCCCAGAAGGTCTGCTCCATTCCATCATTCCTCTGTTGAGCTCCTTCATTGAGCTCCTCAGCTTTGCTAGCACCTGCCGCTCTTGGCGTGCCGCTTTCGCCTCATACCCATCTAAATCCACATTCTGCACCCTGCTCCCGCCTCTCCTCGTCCAGCCCCATATCAGTGTATGTGCTCCTAATCTACCTTCCAGAAGTGACGATGGGCATGAACTCCGCACGTGCCAGGTTCTTGATCCAGCCAACATGAAAAGTACCCTTCGCTGCCAGATTCCTGAAGAGACATTTGAGAAGTTGCACTTTGCCGGCTCATCCTATGGGCAGCTGATTTGTGGCCATGGTAGAAATTGTCTTGTTGTGGATGTGTTCACTGGTGCCAAAGTTTTACCTCCACAGCTCCCATTTGGCGACAACACTTATTTCTACTCTGGCATGCTGTCAGCTCCCCTTGCATCACCAAACTCACACCTCCTAGTTTGCACAGTGTCCAAACAGGATGGTCAGTGCTTCTTGCTTGATTGGCTGATTGGAAGTGATTGTTGGTCAAAACTACTGCTCAATAATTCACAGATTGAACAGATTGTGGAGTTTAATGGTCAGTTCATTGCAATAGACAACCACTGTAAGCTCCACAATCTGTCCTTGGCCCCCCAGCTTGTTCTGCAGGAGATAGAAACTGTGTGGTGGGATGGCAAGGATGAATGCCCATGTCGAAGGCCATGGATTGTGGTGTGTGGTGACATGCTCCTGATGCTCGACAATTACATAATCCTTTCGTCCAGGGGAGCACATGTCAAGTACAAAGCCTATCGCCTTGACATGTCAACTGTGCCTGCAGCTTGGGTGGAGGTGAAGAAGCTAGAGAATTACTCGCTGTTTATTGGGGATGATCACTCGCTGTTTATTGGGAGTGATGTGAGGAGCCCAACGTTTTCTTGCACCAGCTTAGGACGATGGAGCGGGAGGAGCAATTGCTTGTACTATGGGTATTACGATCCACCCTTGGTGTTGCATGAAATTGGTGATGATGCAGATGCTGTGTGTGATCCAGATTATGGCCCTGATGACCTTGTGTTCAAGAGGAACTGGAACACCCGATTGCAGCCCTTCTGGGTGTACCCAAGCATGCTCTATCACTGATGGTAGGTGATCTATGTGCTCCATCTGCCTGTGCTGCAATTTCACCTTAAATTTCTTCGGAGATCAGAGGCTTGCATTTGCAATGGATAATGCACATTGTGGTAGATGAGAGTTCGCAGACTTGCATTTTAGTTTCCAGCTGTGCTCCATTGCTACTTTTAATCTTTTGCATTAGTTATGAACTTAGCTAATCTGGAAAGCCTGGAAGTCTGGATACTGTTATTCGAATGAGTAGTAGAAAAATGTTTGTATAATGTGTCTGAGCTTCCTCCGTCCATGCAATTGCTTGTATGCAGGCATCCGGGGGTTGACTTGTGCTCTACAATCTGTTTGTTTGTAGGGAAAAATATCGTTTTATGCAATTGCTTGTATGCCGGCATCTGGGGGTTGACTTGTGCTCTACAATCTGTTTGTTTGTAGGGAAAAATATCGTTTTATGCAACTGCTTGTATGCAGGCATCTGGGGGTTGACTTGTGCTCTACTATCTGTTTGTTTGAAGGGAAAAATATCGTTTTATGCAATTGCTTGTGTGCAGGCATCTGGGGGTTGACTTGTGCTCTACTATCTGTTTGTTTGAAGGGAAAAATATCGTTTTATGCACGCTGGATATGAAGCAGAAATCCAAATGTGTACAAGTTTTGTCTTCAACCGAGATTTTGGGGGCCTGGATTTTGACAGTTAGGGTCTGGGTTACTCAAGCAAAACAAACGTCAGAAAATAAATTGAAAAAGAATTACTCTGTTCAAAATATTGGTCGTTTTAGTTTTTTATTTTCTAAATCAAACCTCTTAAACCAAAATATGTTAACATCTATACAATACGAAATAAGTGCACTAGCGAAACATATTTCATGGTAGGTTTAATGAAAACTGATTTGGTGTTGTTAGTTAACGTTGATGTAATTTCTATGAACTTGGTTAAATTTAAATCAATTTTACTTAACAAAACTAAAATTATGTACTTTTTGGACCAGAGACGGACAGATGGTAGCTTTTAAAATCACTTCACATTCTTTTTCTACTTTTTTTTTGAGAATTTCATAGTCTTTTTTGTTGAGAAATCAAACCTAATCAGCTCACATGGCCCATGATGTTGAACCCAGCTCATTTAAAGCCTAGGCCCATCCAGTTACCCATCGACTTGTTTTGCAATTTTTTTTCCCCTTGACGTGAGACAGGAGGAGCTTCGAATTTTTTTCTAAAATAATATTATTATTATATTTAATTGTAGATCTAATTGCTGTAATAGTAAAATTATAGATTTAAGAAGTCAATCGGCTTTCCAAAAGCCGACAGGACACTAATCGGCTAACCAGCGACCGATAGGACCCCATCGGTGTTTGGATTCACGATGTCAATGGGGAATTCCTTGTCGGGGTTACTCACCCATCCCCGACCCCGAGGGGGCAAACCCATCCCCGTCCCCGTCCCTGTCCCCGTGAATGCTAGCGGGGAGCATTTCTCCCCCATCCCCGTCCCCGCACGGGGAATTATTCCCCACGGGGATCCCCATCCTCGCATCAGCAATATACAGGACATTCAATACGCTTAAAAAAGAAAGAGAATAGACAACAGATTTCATATTCACACAAGCAAATGATACATGATTTAAAATCATCAATATACGTGGCATCTTAAGATCAACATTGAACATTTATATCATCATAAATCCACAATTCCACATGCACATAATAGTTAACAGCCATACCCATACGTCAACAGATCAATACCATACATGAGTCTCAGACCTTGGTTCATCCATAAACCTTTCAAAAGAGTTTGGTTGGCTGTTGGTACAACACAGCACAGAAGTAGCACCACAACTCCACAAGTTCATAGTTCATGGGCTCATGACAAATAGACATTACAACACAAAATGACAAGTTCATGACAACTAAAGAAGCAAACAGTAAGGATTGATACAACAGCCCACCGGAAGCCAATTCTTGTCGTCAAACAAGTGTTAGTCCCTATATACAACAACCAGCAAAATAAATACAATTAATTAGTCCAGTCAACAAAGAGAGTATAGTATGTTTTAATTTTAGTTTTACATACCTCCATCCCATCTTGGATCTCTTGAAGACAGCTCCAAAAGCTAGTAGTTCCTTCATTTTCTTCACCTACAGAAAAGCATTACAAGAATTAATTTGAAACCTTTGTATTTATCAAGTATGATGACAAATGGGACAGCATATCTACCTTTGTACTTGTTTCGTAGACAGTTTTGTGAACACATTAAAGCCTCCAAGATATCTGAATTAAGCCTGCTGCGGTGCTCACAAAGTACCCTCCCGCTAGTGCTAAATGCAGATTCAGATGCAACTGAACTTACTGGAATGGCAAATATATCTCGTGCTACCTTCCTCAATATGGGTTAACGTGTCCTAGCCACCTTCCACCAATCAAGAATCTTAAAGTTTTCTGTCTCAATTGGAACCAACTCATCTTCCAAGTACCTTTTAAACTCAGATTTGAATCTAACTGTTGCTGGCCTTCTACTAGCAACACGTGCACTGATTAGAGATAATACACCTGAACTAGAAAGTGAGGGAGCTGAGGATTATGTATTATCTTCATCCTCTTCCACTTCGTACTCCTTCATCAAATCATGCAAAGAGTTTCTAACCTCACTGACTTTCTCTGTACACTCTTCATGTGAGCAACCAGTGAGGGTTTCAGTAAAATCAAGGAGGAAGTCAGTCTTAAACCGAGGATCTAAAATGGTGGCCAATCCCATTGGTCCTCGGATCTCCTTCCAATACTTATCAAACTTCTCACTCATTTCAAATGACACTTGCTCAATAATGGGATTGCCACATACACTCCACTTCCTATTTTGCTCTTTAGCCTCACAAATTTTTAGAAGTTGAACATTGGATGTCACATATTCTATTCCCGAAAATACAGCTGTGATGTCATTAAACAACTTGAGTCTATCAACTACCTCTCTACAAAAAAACCCATTCTTCCTCACTAGGAGCACAATCGTACAACTTGTCTACAATTGATGCACGGCTGAAAACAGCCTTGCAAGGCAAAGCAATGCTAAGCATCTTGTAAGTAGAGTTCCACCTTGTTTTGCAATCAAGTCCTAACTTGTGTTCCAACTTAACTTTAACATGTTTGGCAATCTCTTCAAATTTCTCCATTCTTTTAGGTGTGACTGTCCAATAGGCAACAGTCTCACGGATTTTTGCAATTGAATCCTTAATCACTTCTAAACCATCCTTCACAATCAAGTTTAAAGTATGGGCAGCACAACACATATGCAACAGTTTTCCATCTAACATCATATTTGACTTGCCTATCTTCTTCACAAGTTCAGTGATTACCTTATCATTTGTGCTGCAATTATCAAGAGTCAAAGTTGAGATCTTCTCATCCATATTCCATTCCACCAATGCATCATGTAGCACTTCACTGATAACTTTAGTTGTGTGTGGAGCAGGGACATATATGAACCTGCAAATAAATGACAATAGCAATAAATTATAGCAGCAATAGATAAATATTATCGCAGCAGTAGATAAATTCAGTTTTTGATCAAGTACCTCATGATAATGTTTCTAAGTATCCATGAATCATCAATGAAATGGGCTATTATAGCCATGTAACCTCTTCTTTGGTTATCTGAGGTCCATAAGTCTGTAGTGATAGACACTCTTGACTTAGTACAAGCCATGTAGGATAGAGCCTTTTTCCTTTCTTCCATATATGCTTCCATAATATCCTTCCTAATAGATGGTTAAAAAAGGCACAATTCAGATTCAATTGATAGAGTAAATACGCAAAAAATGGTACAGAAGACCGGATAAGACCATTACCTAATAGTGTTTCGAGTCACCATCTTAAATAATGGCTAAAGTGCGCTCACAAACCTTCGAAAACCAGCATGATCAACAATGCATAAAGGATACTCATGAAGTGCAATCATGGCAGCAAGCTCCTTCCTAGCTACTTTTGGATCAAAAGTGTAGTTCTCCACAGATACTTTCCCTCCCTCCATGGAATTGAACCTCAAAGCTGATTGTTGAAGTGTCGTCTTCTGATTTGTCAACTTAATCCTTCTCAATGTACATATTTTCAAATGATCATGAATATGACTTGTTCCATTGGTGCTTTTCCCTCCAAACTGCTTATGGCAATGAAGGCATTGAGCCTTGACATTACTGCATACTTTCACCTTCTTGAAATCCTTCCAGACAACAGAAGTAAGCTTCCTCTTTGTGCCAAAGTCCGTGTCCTCAGCCTCATCATCATCAACTTGTATGGGTTCAGAATCATTAACAAACTCAGTTTGTGGTGCAAGTGATTCTTGCTGGCTGGTACTCCCGCTGCCTGGAGTTGCATTCATAGTGAATCTGAAAAATAAAAGTAAATGTTCAGCATTCATAGTGAATCAAAAAAATGACAAATAAATGTTCAGCATTCATAGTTAATCTGATAAATGACAAATAAATATTCAGCATTCATAGTTAATCTGATAAATGACAAATAAATGTTCAGCACTCATAGTGAATATGAAAAAATGCAGCATATTTGTATAAAAAAATTAACAGCAGCAGAGAAAAATTAGTTGAGCTGCAATGCATGTCATGAAATCAAACATAAATAAAATTATAAGCCATGCACGTCATGAAATTAATTGAACAGCAAGTCTGCAATCATAAATAAGCTATAAAATCTAGTCAAACATGGTAAAATGTTGACAGAAATAAAAGGCGCTAATTATGAAATAGGGGTAGCGAGCTTGGAACCGAACCCCATTGATTTCAGCAGCCGGACGCCACCATCGACTGATGCTTCTGGAGTAGTCGGAGCAGGAGCTCCTGTAATTGTAAGACGGCTTGGCGTGGTCTTTTTCAGTTGTGGCTTTGGAGGCCGACCCTTGGCAATGGAGCCCGACGAGGGGCCACGACCAGAAGCTAAAGCAATAGCAGCAGGCCACACGACGGCGGATCAAGTAGCAGCAGGCCGCACAGCGGCGGATCCAGTAGCAGCAGGCCCCACAGCAGCAGATCCAGTAGCAGCAGGCCGCACAGCGGCGGATCCAGTAGCAGGCAGCTCGTCGGCGGAGCCAGGCGGCACGACGGTGGATCCACTAGCAGGGATATCATGTGGTGGCCGATCCAAATCCATGGCGTCCCTTGCAAGGACCGCCGGACGTGGGTTAGTGAGTCAAGGACGCAGCCATGGAAGGCAAACAAGGCCTCTAGGGAGGACTGAGATGCGCTTCTAATCAGGGACTAAGGAACTACGAGATGCATAATGTCTCACCTTACTTCATCTCCGTCGAAGCTTACGGGTGGCGATGGCGAGCGTGAAGGTGAAGCCATGGTGGGTGGTGGCTGACTGGCTTACGGGTGGCGATGGCATCGGTGCAGCGCCGATGCATCCAGCCTCCCTCCGCGCCTCTAGCCTCGCTCCGCCTCCCTCCCTGGCTCCCTCGGTGCAGCGTCAGCGGCCGTCGTGGAATCAGCAGCGACCACAAGTTGGCAAGTGTGAGCGCTCGGCTGTGCGAGTGGCGAGTGCGAGCCGCAAGGCCCGCAACCCCGCGAGCGACGGCCGAATGGCCGATAGGAAATGGAAAGGGAGGAGAGCACCTGAAGAGTTAGGGTTTTGCTTGCATTATATATGTACGCAGGTATGGGCCTTGAGTATTGTGGGCTATTGGGCCTTGTTGCACACTTATGCTCGGGTCTCCACGGGGAACGGGGACGGGGGCATGCATACCAGACCCGCCCCCGTGAAACCCGACGGGGATGAATTCCTCTCCATTTAACCCCCCGTGGGGAGAGATTTCCCCCCAGACCTGAAACCTAATGGGAGAATTCCCCGCGGGGATTCGGGGAACGGTTCCCCATTGACATTTTTAGTTTGGATTACCGACATGTGGCGCCACATAGCACAGCTGTCATCCACACACATATCGGCATGTGAGGGGCCGACAGGCCTCGCGTCGCACTCTCTTGTTTTTTTTTCTTTTTTTATATGATAGCTTTTTACTGATTTAGATCAAAAAATAGTACATATTTTAGGTTACATATTTTGATACGTAGGTATCTACGTAGTTAGAAGATGTAGACTCTAGTTAGTTACTTAGGAAAATTAGTTTATTTGTTTTATTTTCATATTCTTTTACGTGTTGTGTCCGTTTTGCACCCATTCTTCCCTTTTGCTCCTCTTTTTTATTTTTTTTACACTTTAGGTTGGAATCCTTGTTTCTTATTAGGGGATCAAAAGTTCAAAGTTTATGATTATTTATTTATTTATTATTATTATTTTAAGTTCATATGAAAAAACATAAGAAATCAGAGGTACTCATCAGAAATAAAAAACAAATTAGGCAACCGGATGGAAAAAAAAGTTAAGTAGACGATCTAGGGTAGAGCCCTTGCCACCTCCTCACTCCGCCGCCGCCATCGCCGTCGTGCCTAGGGCCCCTCTCCTTCTTCCTCTCTGGTGCGTCTGCGGGAGACAAGATGAGGAGGGGACCCATCCTTTTCCCACAGTTTTCTAGTGTTTTAAGAGTCCAAATAAATTTTGAGCGAAATCAGATGATTTTTGGTCGGGGTCGCTGTCGGGTATCAAAATACCCAGGGTACCCAATAGACAGTAAAATACGGCACCCTGCACGATTGCTAAAGCCCCACCGTAGGGGCTCCTGTAAAACCGACTTGTCAAAGGCATTGACAGCATGTCAGTCGCTCGAGGCACGAACGACAAACTCCATCCCACCTGAGCCTTGTGGAAAGGTCTCAGGCGAGATAGGCGCCTCGGGCGGCATTTCTCCGCCTCATCCGAGCCCCTGTGACGTCATCAAAGCGCCCGACCCCCTCGGTTTACTTCCGTCTCGCCTGAGGGACACGTGTAACCCTTTGGCAAGACGGTGAGCCATGGGGACCCCCCAACCGCGGCGCCCGCTCCCGCCGATGGGACGGACGTGACCGTACACAGTCAACAGGAGCACGGGAACCACGCCCTAACTCAACGTGACCCCGGTCATTCCACCACCACGACATCCATACTTCTGTAGCGACGGGGGTAATAATCACTATACCACCTAACCCCCTCTCTACGCAAATCCGAACGTCCATGTCGCCCGTCCTGAACGGCACAGAGGCGCACGGGACAAGGCATGGCCACAGCACGCAGCACCAGCAGATGAGAGGCCAAAAGATCAACGCTCAGTACGTTTCCACGCTACAAGAGAACTGCTCCCACCGGATAAGGAGGAAGACGGTCACGCCCGAAGCTACCTTTTTTGTTTTTCTCTTTCATTCTTCCTGTTTTTATCCCTTTACCACGAACGTAACCCGAGCCCTCCCCTTAGAAGCTATAAAAGGGGAGGCAGGGGCCACGTCTAAAGGGGGCGATCAAGCAGCAACAGATTCCTCTGCTTTCTATCGGTTATGGAAATAACTGTCCACCAGGTGCTTTGGATAAGTTGCATTTAGGGGTGCATCCTTTGGCCATATGATCTTCTCCAGAAACAAAACATGTTTTCTCTTTGATGTGTTCACTGGTATTGATGTTTCACCTCCACTACTTCCAGTTGATGAATACACTGAGATCACTATGGTGCTGCACTCACAGGTCCTCTATCATCTCCCAATTCACATCTAATAGTCTCCACTGGGTCCTCCAACTTCTTTTGGCGTGTTGGTAGTAACTCTTGGTTGAAACGCTCCCCTCGCAATGGGACACTCACCCAATTTGTAGTCGTCAAGGGCCAGGTCTTTGACATGGGTTCTGATCGCCGCTGTTCAT
Organism: Saccharum hybrid cultivar R570; assembly: GCA_038087645.1. Taxonomy (NCBI): domain Eukaryota; kingdom Viridiplantae; phylum Streptophyta; class Magnoliopsida; order Poales; family Poaceae; genus Saccharum; species Saccharum hybrid cultivar. Next base: position 2,877,232 of record JAQSUU010000254.1, on the reverse strand, counting down.
GGTGCACTTGACTCCTCAAATCCGCTTACAGAAAATTGTAGTTTCCTGGGGTGGAAGAAATAGCATGACCAAATGGCATCTCAGCAACCTGTGCTTGTGGTCTGTGGCAACATGCTTCTCATGGTTGGCTGCCAGAGTGATTACCCAGGAACAGGGGATGTATTTGAAGCTTACCGTCTTGACACTTCGACTGAACCTGCAAAGTGGGTGAAGGTGGAAAGGTTGGAGAACTGGGTGATATTCATCAGCAACGACCAGAGAGTTCAGCCACTACCATGCCTGAACCCAGAGAGGTGGGGAGGGAGGAGCAACTGTGTATACTGCTATGATTCTGTTTCTAGCCATTTGGTTGCATTCGAGTTGGGCAAACCACTGCATGGAGATGATGCCACCAGGCCTAATGTCTTTATTTTCCTACTAGGTAGTGTGTCCGTGCGTTGCTACGGGATAACTAACAATATGTACTTAAAATATACGGATTGCACGATAAGATAACAATACTGTAAAAATTAAATACCAACGTTAAGGTGACATTTAATCCAAAAAACAAAGTTTGTGAAATCAACACAGTCACGGAGAGTGCGGCGTCGTAGGCTCACAAACTCTACTTTATAGACTTTTCCATGATGCGGCTAAGATGATGTTTTATATCGGTAGGAAGAAATCTCTGATATCCAATTCTTTCATGCGCCAATAAATCCACAAATAAGTTTTGTCGCATCTCTATACCATCTGTGCGGGTTTCTGAATGCTTCCTCGTCTGCCTCGCTTTTGTAGAGTTGTTCGCTACAGGGAAAGAAGGAATCACGCAGGATAGAAAAGGAGATAATCGCCACAGCCAATACGTAATGTGATTATTTCTGGTTTTTAGAGATTTGTTTTTGGAAAGAAAAATCAGAGGGAGGGGCAGCGCAGCGAGGCACGAGACCAGAAGGAAAAATGCGAGCAATTCGAGACTCAAACCCGAGCGATCGTCGGGAGGAGGGATGGCAGGGTTCGGCAGACCGATGACTAGAGGGATTTTTTCACACGATGACGATGCATGTGATTGAGCACGATTAGTTTTGGTTTCATGCCCGCGCGTTGCAACGGGAGCAACAAAACTAATAACACAATCAAGATGATGGTTCACGTCTATATGTTTCCCATGCAATGTTTTTAGTAAACTCTTAAGATTGAACAAGATAACACAATCAAAATTTTCTTTTTCAAATTAATTTTTTGTTGCAAGGTGCTTCGTGATTACAAATTACAAAATACTGAAACATAACAAAGTGCTCCGTGATTCAACACCTAAGCTGACTGTTCGCTACGCCTTTTGAGAATGATCTAATCATTGGAGCCTTTCCCTAAGAGGAGGCCTCAAAAACCAGTTTTCTATCATGCTTCGATCGTTGGGGCAGCACCAGCACTCTCAACACGCCTCCCTGAAAGCCCAAGTTTGGTTTTGGTAATTAATGACACCAAGTTGCTAATGCCGTGTGTTAAGTGTTTTGAGTTAGGCATAAGCAACACATGTGATGAAGGTGTACATGGCAAGGAGTGGTGGCCACAAGATCATAAAGAAATGGTGCATGGACATGAAATGTCGATCATGGTGGAGATGCACATAATATGATGGACATGATGATCAAGTGGAAGAGAAGGATCTAAGAGCGCAAGGCAAAGGTATAACCATAGGGTTCTCCTTTTGCCGGTCTAAGATGAGTAGAGAAGTGATTGACCGGGTTTAGGATACATAGCCGACTATCAAGAGGGGCAATCACGGTTAGCTTGGGAATCAAGTGTCACTAGATCAATGTCTTGAGCATATGCATTATGATCTAGTTGAGAGCTAACATAACGCCTTGAAAAATACTTGTGAAATGCTAACACACATGCATATGGTGGTGTACACTTGGTGGTGTTAGCACATTTGCGAAGGCGGTGGAGTTTAAGCGGTAGAGAGGGGTTTGGGTTCCTCTCGGCGGGATTCGGCGCTTTTTAGGGAAGTGAAACGCCTATTTTCTATTGCGCCGGAAGTCGGAAAAAAATCAGAGGCGAACGGCAGTCACTGTGGTGACCGGACGCTGCACCGGACGCGGTCTCGGTTTGACCGGACACGTCCGGTCAGTTCAACTCGGTGCTGCTAGCTAGGGTTTCTGACCGGACGCTGGTCTGGCCTGACCAGCGCGTCCGGTCAGTTCACCTGTGCGCAGAAGGAGAGCGCGCGACTGGCGCGTCCGGTCCCTCACGGAACCGGAGCGTCCGGTCAGGCGTCCAGAGGGGCAGAGCGCAGCGGAGTGCTGATCGGATGCGTGGTGCGTCCGGTCACGCGCAATCGGACGCGTCCGGTCTCGACGGGAGCTTACTGGACTGTGACCGGACGCTGGCACTGTCGCGTCCGGTCAAACGCTGGAGCGCGTCCGGTCACGGCAACGGTTACTTCTGACGCGCACTGTTTTTGCTTGTCCTGTAGTGACCGGACGCGTCCGGTCACCCTGACCGGAGCGTCCGGTCAGCTCGTTTTGAACTGTGTCGTCCGGTAACGGCTAGCTGCGTACCCCTTCGCTATAAATAGAAGTTGGCCGGGTTTGAGGGTAACTCTTGCACATTTTGAGACCTAGAGACATCATTTGAGCTAGAGAACAACCCCTCCACTCATCTCTTTGATTGGTTGCACATCTTGAGTGAGATTGAGTGAGATTCAAGTGCATTGCTTGAGAGTTGAATTCTAGAGGCACTTGATCTTCGAGTTGCTGCGGATTTCTTGTTACTCTTCCGTGTTTCTCGACACGGTAGACGGCTTGGAGCAGCGGAGGTGATTGAGCTCACAATTAAAGATTGTTGGAGCCCTCACCAAGTGTTGTAAGGGGTTCTTGATCCTTCCCCGCGGGAGTTCGCAAATTGGATACTCTAGTGGAGCTCGTGGCTTGGAGGATCCCTATCTTGTGTGCGGTTGTGCGGCGCCCGCCGAGGGCTCGACTCTTGATAGTCGATTAGCTCGTGAACCGACAAGTGGGTGTATCGCCACAACGAGGAGTAGCTTGCCGGGAAGCAAGTGAACCTCGATAAAAATCTTGTGTCATCTCTTTGCCGAGGATTTCTCTTGTGGTTGATCATTGTGATTGATTCTTCGAGTGCATTACTTCTCTACATCATTGGTATAAGAATCAAGTCACTTGCTCTTTACTTTCTTGTACTAATCTTAGTGTAGCTTGTATTACATAGAAGTAAGTAGCTTAGTGACTTAGTCTTGTTGGTGTGTATTAGAGATCATAGCCTTGCTTCATTAGAATTGTATAGGTGGCTTGCATAGTGTAGTTGAGCTAGTGCTAGAATTAGCTTAGCCATCTTTTATACTAACGTGGTTGTTTAGTGAAGCTTGTAGATTTTTAAATAGGCTATTCACCCCCCTCTAGCCATTTGGACCTTACACTCCCTAGTCGCCATCTCTGCCACCAGTGTGACTGAAACCAAACAGCTGTTGCGCTTCAAAGTTCAAACCAAACAGCTGTGGTGCGTGTCTCGTCTTGAGCAACAATAACAGAGATATGATATCATACGGTGTTCTTGAAGAAAATACCAGGCCTAGACAGATTACCCAATATAACAGACTATAAAGTGTAACAAAGAGGCAAATGAAGATATGTGAAACAGCAGACATTGAACTCATTGTCTTTCATTGAATCTGAATTGGTTATATGTTACATGGTGTGCAGACAGTTTAACAGAGTCATCCACACTTTATTGCGATGCTCGTATGATTAAGATGAATTATAGGATTTCCTGAGAGGGTTTCTCACCTCTGCATCTTGTTACTCAATTCCGTGATGTACATTCCAATGCACATGGATTCCATGATACATCTAAAAGCTAGCCCTCTCTACTCTACTCTACTCTTTGATCTTCCTTACCTGCAGAAAAGAACTAAGATTAAATACAGGGATGGATTAAACGTAGCACTTTTGCAAAGATGGAAGGGCCATAAGCTAATATGACTGACTCACCTCATAACTAACTAATACTAATTACAGTGTATACTGAAGAAGATTGCTGATGGCCATGCTCATTTGGTTCCTGCATCTGGCCAAATTTCCAACTTCTGGCAATAAAAACAATTCAAGTAGGGGTGCTTGGTAGTCATTTTCCAAGGAGTGAGTTGTGTTTTGGCTTGATAATTGTCTTGCTAGTAATCAAGAGAAAAGTAATTACCTAATTGATTGCAATATCAAGAAACAAAAGCTAGTTAAACAAAAAACCTATTGTTCAGGTGGCAAACGACACCAAATATTGTGGGCTCCGGCGTTTGATAGTCCATTCCATCCAAGCACCTGTTAAGAAGATACACACGGTATTATGAAGAATGAAACGGCAATCAACACGTAAAATCCCTCAAACGAAATTTTCTTACCATCTGAACATCACCATTTCAGATGCGAATTTGAGAAATGAAATTAAGAAAGCCAGTTAAGGCTCTCTTACTGTTCCAACCACACAAGCCAGCTGGCTTGCTTACTGTTCCAATCAAACAAGGCAGCTGGCTCGCTACCTTCTCAACTTGGCTCAACTAGGTAATGACGACCCTTGTGTGAGAATGCCAATACAGAGCATGCCGTGTGGGTTGCATGGCAGGATGAGGCCTGAGTTTGCAATCATCAGGCAGTGCAAAAAGCTCAAAATTGCAGCCAAAATTAGTGACTAAAACCAAATGAAATCACTACAAATTACCCAAACAGCACGACATATGTTCTTTTTCAAACAAATGAGCTCACTCCAAACTATCCAAATTAAAATGTAATAAATCTAAAGCACTGCCATATTGCAGAGATAGAAAAAGAAAAGGAGCACATTTAGCTTCCAGTTGAGAGTAGTTGACCAAGCTGTAATGAAAATGTAATTATAAACATTATGGTCTCGATAACTGGTCATGCAAAGGGAGACTATTCTAGTATCATAAACATCCTCAGAAAATTATCAACAACTGTCAGGATGGTTTATTAGAATGTCCCAATAAAAAACAAAACATTGAACACAGTTATGGCAATGCAAATGTATGGAAGAAAAATACAGATTATTTTTGTTATTTATTTATTTATTTATTTTCCTCTAAAACTTGAAGCAATACCTCATCCAATTCATAACCTCTCTTGCTCGTCCGGCTGGTCCCATCATTGAATTGTCTTGTTCTATACGAGAAACGGTAACAGCTACTCTGCCTCTACTCTCCTTCTCGGCAGAGGATGATAGGTCGAATCTGAACAACAAATCCTGCAAAATGTCCTAAGTTCATTTTCGTTGACAAATGTTGTATAGTTCATATGAATAATTCTTACATTATATTTAAATGTCCTAAAGTTCAGTTTCGTTGATGCATATATCTGCAGAAGGAAAAAAGTGAAGTGTTTTTTTCCTAAAATTTTGTAGAAAAAACATACACTATGACCTAAAGAAAACTGCGACAAAATTTGCAGAAAAAACAACCAATATCTTTTTCTAATGGAAAAGTACACTACGACCTAAACAAACGTGCACTACGACCTTCTCTAGGACTCAAACAAAGCTCCAATCTAGGAGATAAAACGAAAAGTTGTAACAATGTATATGACAAATGCGATAAAGCCACCTAACCTTAGTTTCTAGAGATCGACAGGATCTTCTTTGTTTTCAGAATCCAGAAAAAATAACCACAAACTCCTTTGTAACAGATATAGGATCATAAATAGGAATGTATATGTCCATTGTAGTGGATAGAATCATAGGAATTAGTCCTGCATCAACAGGTGCCATATCAAAATTTCCAAACTGTTAGATCTCTGATGGTTGCTGCTTCACCTACATATCTGCACATGTGAATGCAAGCTTCTAAAGACTGGGACAGTTATTCAGATGAGATGGGACTATATTAGGTGAAGCAACAGCAAGATGCAGTGGCACGGTGTATGTTCTAGGGCAGCAGCAAGAAAATTACAGAACAAAAAAGTTCTGCATGTCCTCCTAGGATCTATCACAGACACCAACTGATGGACACCGGTAGGAGCTGAATTGAACCAAACTTTCAGGAGTTATCCAAGTTCAGAACCTGACACTAACCTTCACTGCTGGATCCACTGTGAAGCAGCAGCAAGATCCGTCCTGTTGGGTGCTCGTTGCCTACGCAACGAAGACCTGAGCACCTGGCATGCGACGGCGGCACCTTCTCTTCCTCTGAGCGGCACGAGGTGATGGCGGCGTCGATCCGAGGAACCGGCGAAGGGTGTTGACGGCGCGACTAGTGATTATTGATCTAGGGATTGGCGGACCGGGAGAGCAGACAATCTGTGCACCCTGAAGATCATCGAAGTACTCCATTCACAGATTCAGGCACATAGAACTGCAGGCATTAAAGGGAACAAAGTTAGTAGGCATAATACACTTGAAATTGGATCAGATGAAAGCACATAGAACTGCAGGCACGGATCCAATAAAGGACATTTCGTGTGCACATGTACTACTGATAACCTTCGAAAGGGATCGAAGTTAGTAGGCATAAGTTTACACACCTGTTGCGTGTTAGTCGCTGGTGGCGGCATCGTCCGACGGCAGCCCGTCTGGGTCGACAAGGCGGCGTGGGGACGGCTATGCGTTCAGGTTGGTTCGTCCCGGTGCCGGTGGTGGCGCCACTGGGTTGCTTCATCCTCGCGCCGATCTGAGCACTGGCCACCGGGTGTGCGGGCGAGAGGGAAGGAGGGAGAAGTGGCGGCGGCGCAACCAGAGGGGTGGGAGTCGCGAGGGACCAGGGCATGCTCAGGGCATGATGCGGGGACCGTGATCGAGGTCTGTCTGGAGGGCGCGAGCGTGGACAGCAGGGGCCGGGGGACTCCGGCGGCAGCCAAGCTGGGCTCGGTGTCGCACCAATGGGTTTCCTTGTGTGCGCGATGCGGGATGCGATGGGGACGAAGGTGTGAGCAGGGCCTTTCCTTGTGTGCATGATGCGGGATGTCGCACAGATGGGTTTCCTTGTGTGTGCGATGCGGGATGCCGGGGACGGAGGCGTGAGTGGGGCTTTCCTTGTTTTCGCAGGTGGGAGGCAGACGGACGAACCAAACAAATGTCGCACCAAAGAATGTCCATCTTTTAGTCTTTTTAGTTACAGGAGATGTAGCGGCAGCATGTTGCAACCTATATGGGTTGTTCCCAGTATGTTCTCTTTGTGCTGTGATGATTTCCGCTGTAAGAATTTGCCACTTGTTTTTTTCTTAGAGATCTATAACTGTTGGAACCTGGGTACGTCTAATTATGTAATTGGAGTATGACGACTTTAAGCTTTGTAATTTGTAACCCACTATGTTCTCTTTGTGCTGTGATGGTCAATGATTTCTGCTGTAAGGATTTGCTACTGGTTTTCTTAGAGATCTATCTGTAACTGTTGAAACCAAGGTGTGCCTAATTATGTAAATGGAGTATGACGACTTTATGCTTTGTATTAGCATTCATCACATTTTTCATGTTCTGAGCATGCTTGTGCGTTTTTATGAACTATAAAACTGGAAGCACTGTTATTATTTCAGTGTTGCAGCTGTGTGACTCTGCACTTGCTTGTTCGGCGCTCATGTGGAAGCTAAGCCATCTTTAAGCTTGTAGCTCCTAAGGTTTGAACTCTGTTTTGAGAGTAAAAACATTGTATGGCACAAGCCGTAAAATTTACACAAATTTGCAACATAGTAGAGGGATCTGTTGCAAATTTGTGTAAATTCTGTAGCGATCGCTACAAAATCGACAGAAATCACAAAATAATAATAGCCGGTTGTTGTTTATTTATTTATTTTATACTCTGATTCATTTCGGCCTGCTACGGCCCTGGTTCATAAAGCCCAAATTTGCAACAGAGTAGAGGGAGCTTTGCGTAGAAACAGGAGAAGCGGCGTTTTCTGCAAGAGTGATACCGTCATAGCGGGCGAAGGCGCCGGCACCAGCCGCCGCACCGTCATCGCCGATCGCGCCTGCTTCGCAGGCAAGGCCCGAACCCTCACTCTCTCTCGCTGGCATCTAAGCCCGACCTTCCTTATCTTTTTTTTTTCTCAGTTCATTTCGTGGCTCTCAACCAACCCTAGAATCGGTAGACCGTACCTGACCGAGTAGGTTTTGAATGGAATCATGCCCCACGGGCCACGGCTAATGTGGCTGCAATACAGCTATATAACACACAGCTTTGATGTTGGGTGCTGGTCTCGAACATAAGTTTTAATTTCTGTGTATTTCAGGGTTAATCTGAGAATGAGTAGTATCAGTATTACTGGTGTTTCTAATTTTCATCCAGGGTCTAATTCTTGTCATTATTTTTAGTAAATCTGGTAATTTTCCTTGTAACGGTTAGGTGTTTTAGCAGTCTGTATGAGGCTTGACTTGGGATTATAATTGCTGTAGACTGTAGTCCACTTTATATCCGGATGTTAGGGCTCTGCTCTCCTCTCCTTAGATTCAGAAGAACAAAATTGCTTATTGTATATATTTTTTGGCATGTTACTGTGCATTTAGGCCATTTGAACAATCGTTGCATCTCTTCTTTCATTCATGTGTCATTTGTGCAGACTAGGCAAGTAGGAAGTAGAACTGGGATCTTTTAATCTAGAGAACAAAAAAAAAACTTCTCTGTGATACATCTACATTCCAATTTTGAGATGTCAGGTGCCTATAGTCTAATATTTAGTAGGCAGTAGCGAACCTTGCTTTGACACCTAGTTCCTAGTTTCTTTTTTTACTTGGTTTATTTGGCACATTTCTGTCTTTTCTTCAGTGCTCTGATTTCTTATTCCAAACCAAGCAAAGAAATTTCGTTAGGATCTTGTTTCCATTGAGTTCTGCTTCCACTGTACCTTGGAATGATGGACCTCATTGATCAAGTAGATTCAAGAAGATGTATGCCCACGCCTAACATGGCTACGATGAAAGACTCCACTTTTATGTTAGGTAGGGTTCAACCCAGGATATTGCAATATTTTCTCCTTGCCATGGTTGAACTGCGAACGGTACAAGAATCTGTATTTCAGCACATAATTTGGCATTTTTGACATACTTTTCACCTTTGGTCATGCTTAACTAACATGTACTGCTTGTCATCTTAAACATCATGTTCTGAAAATAGAGACGGGTTTAGGAAGTTTTGAAGAAAGGTTTGAATTGAAACAAGACTCGGAGAAAAAACTGCATTTTCTAGCGTATGTCTTAGCCTTAGCCTCAACATTAGGATTCACACAGCACATAGGATTCCTTGTTTGTAAGAGTGTATAACAACTTAACAAGTGGCTTCAGATCTGTACTGTACAACACATATTTGCCGGCTATCTAAAACTCTATTTTTCATTTTTGATTCAGTTCTAACTTCCTCAATTTTTTTTACTTTGTTGCAGAGACGGCCCGTGCCTAGGGCTATGCGAGAAGGGGTTAAAGGGGCCAATGGACAAGATTTCCTGGCCGGATGAGGTCTGTTGGTCGGCTAGAATTCAGAAAAGGCCTTTCTATTTTAGACAGAGTTTTTCCAACTATTTTCCAACAGAGGTTAACTCCAACTAAAACTAAATAAAACCAAGTTAAACCCAGGCACACGCATACATGCATTTACCTTTATATGAAAGCACAAGTTAATTAAGGAATTAGGTTTTATTTAAAAGGGTTTGGAACTAGGTTTTTGAAAAGGAAACTCACCAATAGTTTAATTTGAATCCGAGCGTCATTCAACTAAGTTTTATATTTAGAAAATAATCTTGGAAAATAGATTAGTTTTTGAAACAAAAGCTTTTGCTATTATTATAGTTTCTTAGGCCTTGTTTAGTTCCCACCCTAAAACTTTATACCCTATCCCATCGGATGTTTGGACACATGCATGGAGTATTAAATATAGACTAAAAAAATAACTAATTACACATATTGCGTGTAATTTGCGAGACGAATCTTTTAAGCCTAATTAGTCCATGATTTGACAATAAAGTGCTACAGTAACACATGTGCTAATGATGGATTAATTAGGCTTAATAAATTCGTCTCGCGGTTTACTGACGGATTCTGTAATTTATTTTTTTATTAGTATCCGAACACCCCATGCAACACCTCTATGTAACACCCGATGTGACACTCCAAAACTTTACGTCCTGGAACTAAACAAGGCCTTAAATACATAGCAAGAGTATTTTATTCAAGAACTTTCGAGTTGGGATTTGAAATAAGGAAGGGAGGGAAGGTTGACAAATGTTTTGACCTAATTATTACGTGCAACACACAATTGCACCATAAAGTTTTAAAAAGTTCATATTTTTAAATTTATTACATAAAAACCAGAGATATTACATAAACTCAGGAAATCATGCCTTGTTGTGGCTTAGTCGCTCCAACATATGACCTTCTGATTGCGTGCAACCTAATAGCTACTTCCCTCATGTTCATTCGTTCTCTTGGGAATAGACGCGTGCAAGAAAGAGCAACTTGCACTAGAGATATCAAGCATTGATACACCTCATTTTTTGTTTCTGCCATTTCTTCAATAAATACCTTGCATTCTTCTTGGAGACGAGCATCAATAATACGTAGCATATGATCTGGAAAGTTCCTCTTCACAAAGCTGACAATGCTGAGTTCATCCTTAAACATAGAATCGCTTGGTCTTTTGCCTATTAGCATCTCCAGAACAACTATCCCAAAACTGTAAACATCCCCACGTGTTGATGCATGAACACTTTGAGCATACTCTACAAACACAGATAGGAGCTGATTAGTGCAATAGAATGTTGAAATATTCATGTACACAATAAATTGTGCCTTACGAGAAAAAAGGGTGTGTCACTTGGTTATACCTGGAGCTATGTATCCTATAGTTCCCATCACAGCACTTGAACTATTAGAACCATAATGCTCGTTTGATCTGGAATCAAGAACAAGACTTGCAATGCCGAAATCTCCCAAATGGGCATTCATATCATTGTCAAGAAGGATATTAGTTGGCTTCAGATCACAATGGACAATGGACCCTCCACAATCATGGTGTAAATATGCCAGTCCTTCTGCTATGCCAATAGCTATATTTATCCTTTGAACCAAGCACAAATTTTTTTGGAGCTACACCAGCACATTTCTGATGCAACCATGTGTCCAGATTCCCGTTATGCATGAACTCGGAAATAAGAGCTTTGAAATCATTACCTCTGTTGTCTATCGTTGAACATGCTGTTAGGATAGGAAGAAGATTCTGATGCCGAATGCTTCTCAGAGCCTCACATTCAGATATAAAACTTTTTTCTGCACATTGTATCTCAAGGTCAAAAACCTTAATAGCAACATCTATTTTAGTCTGGAGTAACTTTCCCTTGTAAACTGAACCATAGCTTCCTCTCCCGATCATGTTTGACTTTGAGAAGTTTCCCGTAGCTTGCGATAGATCCTTGTAGGAGACTTTAGGGAATCGCTTGCCAAAAGAAAGCATCAACAGATGTTTTCTGTTTGACATTTTCTTTTTTAGTATTAGTATATAGGCGATCAACACTATAATAATTGACATGAATCCAAGTATCGGGATCAATACTCTAACCATGTTGTATTGTATTTCTTTTTTCAGTACAGTTGTGCATGGGGGCATTGATAGATTCAATAAACCTCCGCAGAGGCGCCAGTTACCAGTGAGTGAAAGGGCAGTAGCATTTTGGAATACTCCAATTCTTGGTATTTCTCCTTTGAGATCATTGTACGATAAATCTAGGTGAGTGAGAAATTCGAGATAGGCTAGAGCTGCAGGGATGACACCCGATAAATTGTTATGGGAAAGGTTGAGCATGCTTAAACTCTTCAGATTGCCCAATGATATTGGGATGTTTCCAGTGAGAAGGTTCTGGTCGATCTGGATTTCTTCTAGCTCTTGGCATTGGCCCAAACTATCTGGAATTTCCCCAGTTAGCCTGTTTGATGAAAGATGTAGCAGTGTGAGTTGTCTGAGGTTACCAACCTCTGGAGGTATCAGACCTTCTAATCTGTTGTTGGACAATACACAGGTGATCATTGGGGACATAGTATTAAAGACCTCACTAGGTATGGTACCTTGAAGATTGTTGTAACTAAGGTTCAAAACAAGGAGTGCTAGGTTTCCCAAACTGGGAGGTATGAGACCATCAAATTTGTTGCTCTGTAGGTATAGCTCTATTAACTGAGTAAAGCTACCAATGGAGGATGGAATGGGCCCACTAAAGTTGTTGTGTTCAAGATTTAATCTTCCCAAATTTTGTAACTTTCCAACCCATGATCCAATTTGACCGGCCAGATTGTTTTCACCGAGAACGAGACTATTTAAGCCACTAAGATTACCTATGCTGTTTGGAACCAGCCCTGACAAGTTGTTTTTGTCTAATGCTAGGAATTGAAGACCGGGTGACAACTTTCCTATTGAATCTGGTATGGCTCCTTGTAGTTGATTGTCATATATTGAGAGTACTTGCAGATGACTACAATTGCCCAATGCGTCTAAGAATTCCCAGCTCCTACTGTTGCTTGCTTCAAGCTTGTTTTCATCTAATAAAAGTGTTTGCAGGAAGGAAAGATTTCCCAAAGAATTAGGAATTTGGCCAGTGAAATTGTTAGATGTGAAAATTATTGACTGGAGGTGTGGAGCGTTGCCTAGGGAGTCTGGGATTTGACCGTGGAACATGTTATTGTTTAATTCAAGCTCAATGAGGCTCGGAAGGGTATTGCCGATGGTAGATGGCAACGCCATACATAGGAAATTTGTATTCAGATCTAGGAAGGCAAGAGAAGAATGATTCAGAATTGTTGGTGGGATGCTACCTGATAGCCTATTCCCTCCCAAACTCAATTGATACATCTTTCATGGTTTCCCAAGCTCTACAGGAATACTCCCTTCGAGCTGATTATCTGATAGGAGGAGATACTGCAGCTGAGTGATGTTGCCCAGACTTGATGGAATGGCTCCAGTGAAATTATTTGTTTCAAGGTTCAGGACCTCTAGGTTAGAGAGGAAACCGATTCCGGAGGGGATTGAACCTGCTAGCTTGTTTTCAGCAATGTTAAGCCCCTGCAGCCTCTGGAGGCGGTGAAGATTGGGTATCTGGCCAAAGAGGCTATTTGAGGTGAGGTTAAGTACCTCAAGGAAGGTTAAGTTGCCAAGAGATGGAGAGATCTGGCCTTCCAGTCCATGGCCTACCAAGGCTAATCACCGTGACACGGCCTGGGTGCTTCCGGCTGCATGTCACGCCATTCCACTTGCAGTAGTGGACGCTGCTGTTCCAGGAACTGAAGAATCCTCTGGGATCGCTGGTGATTGCTTGTCTGAAATCGAGCAGTGCGAGCATGTCTGTGCTGTTCTGGGGACGATGACCCGTCCCGCACTGGACGTACTGTCATCCAGACCCATAGAATAGCAGCAGTGCCAGAACAACAATCGTGGTGGACCTCACGAGCTGCTGCTTGGCACACATCGGCTCGAACGATTAGTACCTGCAAGATGAAAATTGCTCTGGCCAACTCAGATGGAAGTATCAGAAATATAAAATTTATTTTAGCTTGTTATGAGGCCATGTGGGGGATGAAAATTAATTATGAAAAGAGTGGAGTATATGTTTTGGGAATTGAGGAGATAGAAAAGAATAGGATAGCAGAGTTGCTGAACTGTAAGGTGGGAGAACTTCCAATTACATATCTAGGTCTACCTGTCAGTGATTGCAAACTTTCCAAAGCACAGTTGAACTTTGTCGCAGTGAAAATGGCGAAGAGGTTAGGTGCTTGGCAATGCGACTATCTATCATCAGGGGGAAAATCCATTTCAATTCAATCTTGTTTATCCAGCATACCTTTATATGCAAATGGGTGTGTACTGTGTACAAGCTCTATAAAGAAAAGTAAGAGTGGGAGACAAACTCGATTCTGGCATGACTTCTGGGTTGGAATAAATCCACTCAAAATAGAATTTTGGCAACTCTTTCAGATTTGCTCAGATCCTGACGTAGAAGTGGGTAAGGTTTGGAGAGATAACCAGTGGCAGATTAGTTTTAGAATGACTGGACGAACAGCTCATGGATGAGTGGAACAGAATGAAGACTTGTTGAGTGATGTTCAGACAGAATCAGGTAGAGATAGGTGACTTGGTGTTTAGAACAGTTAGGCAAATTTACATCAAAATCACACTACAAATTTATGACATTGGTGGTGTCAGGAACCAAAATCTGATGGCAATCTAGGAATGCTGAATACCCCCCAAAGTGCAAATCGTTCTTTGGATGGCTTTTCACGACAGAATCCAATGCGGGATTCAATTGAAAAAAAGGAAATGGTCTGGTCCAGTTCAGTGCAAGATTTGTGGTCAGATGCAAACAACTGGTCAGATGCAAACCTCTTATCTTTGGACTTTATTTCGAGTTGTGTTGTGCTGGCCTTGTTCCCCAACTAGTGTCGAGGGGTTGTTTGCCGAGGTGGGGGGTCAATGCAGAGGTAGCAAAAACGTTTCATTCTTTTTCTTTGTGCAGGAGCTCTTTGGACACTGTGGAAGACAAGGAAGTATGCAGTTTTTAACAACAAGATGTCAAGATCCTGAAGTCTCCAACGGTGATCCACAGGACCACATGCTACTCAAGACTTGTCGCCCATCGCTAAAGCCAAGAACCTAGAGATCTAGGGGTGTGGTGTCCCTGCCTTTGTACAGATTTCGATGATCTTTTTTTTTAGTCTAATTTCGATGATCTTTTGGTCTTGTGGTGGTGTTGCTGGTCGTTCTTTAGAAGTTTGCTAATTGAGGTGCTTTGCAGGTTTCATAGCTGTTCTGGAAGAGAAGGTTTGTCGATACTTGTGTGCGTGCACAATGTTATTTTGGTACTAATTTAATTTGTAAGCTGGCAATCCCAGTGGTAGGATCGTGATTATGCTTTCAGTAAAGGTGAGAATCGCTCTCAACTTAAACGGCGATGATATATATCTTAACAAACCAAATAAGCGTATCCAAAATAAGAAATAACAGAATGATAATTAATAAATAAACTTATATAGGAGAAAAGCAAGGCGCCTCAGGTACGATTGGCTGGAAGCTGAAGCACACTAGGAAGCCCTTTTCCCTCGCTGTTGGTGGGGGTAATATCAGTTTTTATCTAAATTATATGCTCAGCTGGGGATGCAAATAGTTTTACAGTGGCCTTACTTTCGCACCTAGTACTACAGCTATATAAATGTGCTAGGTTGACTGCCGTTGGAGCGAAGACTTCGGTCGAGCCCGATAAACACGCCGGGTGACTTTTCGTCTCCTTCTGCAGCACTGATGTTGCTGTTTGAGATGGACAAGTTTGTTGCCACTACTATAAAAAACAAACAATTTTAGAATATAGTTTTCTTTATCTACAGAGGGGGCTTAAACATGTTTGTGTCTCTAATAAAAAATATCTTTGTTACTTTCAGAGACTATCGTCGTATTTATAGAGAGAGTCCAATAAACAACATATCTATAAATTAATTAACACAAGAGGCGCACCTCTACTGCTAGATTAAAGCCAAGCCCACTACCGGCCCACTAAATCCCAGCCACCAAATCCTCAGTCTCTCCTCATATCTTCCCTCCCTCAGACGTGTCCTACCTTTGTCGGCTCCTCTCCGGTGGCAGACCTATATTTTGTCGAAGGGTTGCCATATAAAAAGTTACATATGCAATTTAGTAAAATCCATTAGCAATCCGATAAATAATAGTAAAATTTGCTCCAAGATTAGATATGTATGTACTAAATAATATACAAAAATCAACAAATAATCTAGACACTTGCATATTGTAAGGCTTGATTATATCTTCTTATCAACTTCGAAGAAGATGACCCACTCAATGAATATGACTACATATAGTTACAACACACATGGTCTTTTATGACGAATATGGTGTGAGCGCGGTAATATAGCAATTTGTCACGAAATGATTCTGTCTATAATGTTGAAGAGCTGATTTAGCTTAGTGATAAAAACACAGCTTCCATTATTTCAAAAGAGAAATATTTAGTTAATTCATATTAGCATGTGTGGCCCACCTATCTTGCGCCTTGTATTCTACTTTAGGATGGAGTGAGTAAAGTGCAAACATTGTTAGTTAATCTGTGGGGGATAAAAAAGAAAAAAAATGAAAATAAAGTGTAGCTCACCGTAAGAATTGAACCTCCACCCTCTTAGTTTAGGGACAAAAAATTAGGAAAAGAATAAAAATTAAGAGCAGATCACTATAAGAATTGAACCTAGTCTAGGGATAAAAAAAATAGGAAAAATAAAAATGAAGAGCAGCTCACCATAGGGATCAAACCTGCAACTTAGTAGTTAGGTAACAAGGTGCATACTATTGGGCTACAAGATTTTTACTGTCTATAATAGCAAATATTTTAGCATTACTAAGTGTGTATCAAATGAATGTTAGGCTGCCCCATAGTTCATATCATGTCTCACCCGACATACCCCGTGGGTCTGCCCCTGCCTTTTCCATGAGATTAGCCGCCACTCCTCCCTCTCCTCTATCCCTCCACTCTTTCACTCTCTTTTGCTTCCCTAGGCCGATGACTCTGAATTCAACGTAGGTGTGTCACTATCACTATGGCGCCCACCCACCCATGGAAGAATTTGTCATGTGTGGGCAGGAAGAGGGGTGAATGCTGCCATCGTCAGGAGCTGCCATTGTTGGGGAAGCAACGTGCCCAAGAGCTTCAAGGGCTTCACCAACGACTTCATCGATGATGCGGCACAAATTGGCTTGACTTCTTCATTGACAAGGGCCACCGTATGGCGGCCCCTGAACGCATCTAGGCCCTATTGTGGAGTTAATAGGGTTTAATTTGGTGATTGATGAAATACAAGTATATGTGACTATGTGTTTTGTGGGGGTTAATTGCAAATGAGTTTAGTCACATTGAGAATGGCCGCATGAACTTGGCCCTGAGACTGGGGTGTCAATTATGTCTAGCACTTTTGTGAAAATGATGCTTGTTCACCGGTAGACATATTTCAAAGATTATCTCATCCATTCGTAAAGTAGTTCATATTAGAATTAGAAAATTATGTATGTCACATATCCTATGAGCATTCAATTGCCAACAGTTGCCACACCCTAGGAAGTGGTGGGGTTTGTCGAGGATGGTGCCGCACGGAGGAGGCTCGAGTAGGTGGGACATCTGACTTTAGATCTTGTGGGGTCAGCTCCTAGTCCCTAGATCTTCGCCTCTACTCATCGCTGCGAGCACTAGTAGATCCCCTCCTCGATATCGCCAAGTCTGTCCAGGTCCAGCTGCCACAAGCCCAATCGCAAGCAGCACATGGACTAGGGACGGACCTAGGGCCCGACAACCCTGGGTGCCTGCCCAGGCTCCCATACTACGCTTAGGTGGATACACTGCCATGCTTAGCTTATACGAGTATTAGCCAGACAAAGAAATATGCAGGGTTGTGGGGCAAAGCACAAAGCAGCAACAAAATCACTAGGCACAGGAGGCAGCACAACTCACAAACCGGTGGCCATGGCATTGAGGAGATGTGATATATTTTCTTTTTCAGAAATATGTTTATATGAACTTGTAATCACTTATCAATGGTAATATTTTGTCCAGGCTCTAGAAAATCTCTAGGTCCGCTATTGGCGTGGACCGAGCCCCTCAGGCGGCGACGCCCTCTCCCGTTCATTCTACCATGGATTTGATCTCGACGGTGAACGCGAGATCTGACCTCGATGACCCCACACCAGCAGACTTCAAATTGCATCGACTGGCTAGCGCACGCCTCACCAAGATGGAGGCGGGGGAGCTTTGATTCCGGATAGGGCGTGACAGATTTGAGGATGAGATCCCGTGAGCCCCTCATCTCTTCTCTCCTTTATTATCCCTGAAACCAAACACACCCTTAGACTTGTGGCTTTCACTCTTTCTTCCTCTCTGTTTAAGTTGTGGCCTGCTGATGGAGGCGTCCATGAAGCAATAGCGCCAGGTGGTCGAGGGTGGGCCATAGAAGGGACATGGGGGGAGGACTGGAGGTGGGCTTCGAGAGGGCTCATAGGTGGGCCTCGACATGGGGCGGAGGGTGATTTTTCTAATAGCCGCCATCCTAATGGAACACCAGCACCGAAATTTCATTGAGAAAATTACTTCCTTGGCCATAAACAAAGGTTTGACTTCCTTTCCTGACCCTTTCAATTTTGAACTTGCCTATTTGACCAAGAAAGCTTTTTTTAGTTTCTTATATGACCCGACGTTAAATCAAAGGCAAAATGACGAATTTACCCTTGGACGAAAAATGAATCGGTGTAGAGTTTAGTGGATTTTTTTTGGAATTATGACAACCTTAAACCATTTTAAATATTGCTCAAAATTAAACACGAACAAACTAAATTCTGCACCGATTCAGTTTTCATCTATGGGCAAAATTGTTATTTTGCCCCTGACTTAATGACGGAAGGGCCATGTAAGGACTTAAAGATAGTTTTTGGGCCAAATAGGTAGGTTTAAAAAAAATGAAACGAAGGTCATGCGTGGACGACACACACCTAAAGGATCGATAGATCCCTAAAAAAAGACCTAAAGGATCGATAGAGCAATGTTTGTTTCGTTACACCAGCGTCCTGCGTTCCAAGAATTTTCTATGGAGGCATCTGTTGACGCAACTCGAGTGTCATTTTCCTCTCGACAGCTACATTGGTGTTAAGCGGACGACCCGGAGTACATCCGTCGGCGACTCGGCGTATAGTGTATTCTCCATGCCGGTCTCCTCGACAGTCAAAACTTTTGATCCTTGTAATCTTCCACGCTTACCATCAAAAAAGAATCTTCCACGCTTTACCTTTCTCCCAGACACGTTAAGATCAGATCATCTGGCGACAGGGTCAAAATCTGATCTTTCGGCGCACACGCTGAGATTTGAGTGGCTCTCCGATGATGGCCGTGAAGATGTCGATCAGGTGGTGGTGAGCCTCGTAGACGTTCGTATAGCGTGTGCAAGCAGCTGAAAGAAGCCGACGGAGCCAGGTAGTTATCGGGCCAGTTCTAAGCTTCATTTAGGCCTACTACGGACGGCCCTGGTGTTTCACAAAGCCCAAGTTTGGCCCACGACACAGAGAATAGCACAGAGACCGGACAGCAGAGGGAGCGAGCGGGGCTGTTCTGGTCTTCAAGAAAAGCTTCATTTAGGCCTACTACGGACGGCCCTGGTGTTTCACAAAGCCCAAGTTTGGCCCACGACACAGAGAATAGCACAGAGACCGGACAGCAGAGGGAGCGAGCGGGGCTGTAAGAAGAAGAAGAAGAAGAAGAAGAAGAAGCAGAAGAAGAAGGAGAAGAAGAAGGAGAAGAAGAAGAAGAAGAAGAAGAAGCCAGCCAGCCAGGGGACGGTCTCGCCGTCATCCGCCGGCGAAGGCGCTGGCACCAGCTGCCGCACCGTCGTCGTTGTCGTTGATCAGCACCCGCTTCTTAGGCAAGGTCTTAATCCTTTTTTTCAGAGCCTAAATGAAATATACCTTTACTCTCTCTCTCTCTCTTACTCTGGCACCTAAGCCCGAGCTTCCTTAATTTCTTTTTTTCTCAGTTCATTTCGCACATACGTGTCTTCTCTTTAGACCTTGGGTTTCTTGAACCGATCCAAGGAGTTGCCCCGCGCGTTTCTTGTTGCGGTTTCATCTTGAATCGAGATATTACATTTAGGTTTTGGATTGGATTTGGGTGCGATTGTAAGATGTACGGGTCGTGGAAGAACCCTAGAATCGATAGACCGTGCTTGACCGAGTAGATTCTGAATGGGATTATGCCTCCACTGCTAATTTGGCTACAATAGAACTATATAAGACACGGCTTAGATGTTGGGTGCGGGTCTCTAACACAAGTTCCAATTTCTGTGTATGTGACGGTTAATCTGAAAATGAGTAGTAGTACAGTGAACTGGTGTTTCTAATTGTGATTTGGGGTCTAAATCTTATCATTATTGTTTGTAAATCTGGTAGTTTTCCTTGTAACTGCTAGCTAGGTGTTTTAACAGCCTGTGTGAGGCTTGGACATGGGATTATCATTGCTGTAGTCCACTTTATATCCTGATGTTAGGGCTCTGCTCTGCTCTCTTTAAATTCAGAAGCACAAATTTGCTTATTGTATATATGTTTTAGATCGATACTGTGCATTTATTTGAATAATCGTTGCATCGTTTCTTTCATTCATGTGGCATTTGTGCAGACTCCAAACAAGGCAAGTAGGATGTAGAACTGGGAACCTTTAATCTCTTTGTATTACTGTTATATCAACATTCCAATTTTTTAGGTTTCAGATGCCTATATGCTAATATCTAGTAGGCAGTAGCGAGCCTTGCTCTGGCACCTAGTTCCTGGTTTCTTTTTATGTTCATTTAGCACATTTGTGCATTTTCTTCAGTGCTCTGATTTCTTAATCCAAATTTCCAAACCAAGCAAAGAAATTTTTTTAGTATCTTGGTTCCAATGACTTCTCCTTCCGTTTTACCCTGGAATGATGGACATCATTGATCGATTAGATTCAAAAGATGTATGCCTACACCTAACATGGCTACGATAAAAGACTTCACTTTTATGTTAGGAAGTGGTTCAGCCCAGGATATTGAAATATTTTCTATATACCATGGTTGAACTGCAAACACCGAACAGTACAAGAATCTGTATTTCAGCACATAAGTGGCCACTTTTTGCCATACTTTTCACCTTTGTTTCATGCTTAACTAATGTGTACTGCATGTCATTCTAAATATCATGTTCTGAAAATAGATGTGGGTTTAGCAAGTTTTGGAGAAAAGATTGAATCGAAACAAGACTTAGATAAAAACTGTGTTTTCAGGTGTCTATTTGTCAACATTAGCCCAGCGCATAGAGTTCCTTGTTTATAACAGTGTATAAGTCTAGCAAGTTAACTGTGTATTTTTCATTTTTCATTCAGTTCTAACTTGCTCTCTCTTATTTTTTCTTACTTTGTCGCAGAGAGTCTGACATCATGCAAAGCCCTAGCAAAATCTCCGGTGCCTCTGCCTCCACTACGACCCCTGCCGTGTGTGGAATTCAAGGGTGGGCAGATCTCCCAGAAGGTCTGCTCCATTCTATCGTTCCTCTGTTGAACTCCTTCCTTGAGCTCCTCGCCTTTGCTGGCACCTGCCGCTCTTGGCGTGCCGCTTTCGCCTCATACTCATCTAAATCCACATTGAAAGCATCTAGGCCCCGAGGTTTGGTTTCGGCAATTGATGACAACGCTTTATTACCATGACTAACGTGTGTTTTGCAGAAACTTTGGTAAGTTAGGTCATGGAGGTTATAACTGCTTTGGGCACCATGGTATTCATGCCCCTTGATGGAAATCGTTTCGGTTTTTCAAAAGAGCGACGTCAAGATTAAGGACGGTTAGTTCCGGATGACGAGGTGTTGAGATGCATTCGGAATAGTCGTTAGGATCTTCGTTTTTCTCTTTTGGCCGTACTATAAAGGGGGGCATGAACGGGTAGCTTGACCTAGGTGAGTCCTATGTTTAGGTGTGGTGCACACTTGTTAAACTTAGCGCTAGGCAGCTCTAGAATAGCTCAAAGTTCAGTTGGAAGCAACTCGGTTCAAGTTGCGACGCGTTTCGGAAAGTTTAGGGTGGTTTTCCCTTGACCGGACGCGGTCTTCGGCATGACCGGACGCGTCCGGTCAGTTCAGCTTCGCGACTGGGGTTTGGCGCTGACGACCGGACGCGGTCCTTGCGAGGACCGGACGCGGTGGTCAGAAGCCGACACGTGTCACTTGAGGGAAACACCCGATCGGACGCGACCTGGGTGTGATCGGCGCGTCCGGTCACGTTCCAGTAAGGTCCAGCGACGACCGGACGCGTCCGGTCATCACCGATCGGACGCGGTCGCACGTCCGGTGTGGTTACAGTATGCTCCCTGCACGACCGGACGCGTCCGGTCACCCCTGACCGGCGCGTCCGGTCACTCAGCCCGTTTTCAGATTTTTGACCGTTACGAGCGACCGGCGCGTCCGGTCACTTCGACCGGCGCGTCCGGTCAGCCCGTGTTTTGCTAAGTTGGCAGGTAACGGTTCGTTTCGACTGTGGGGTGTATAAATACATCCCCACCACCTCTTTTAGAGGTCCCTTGCTCATTTGATCAGCTGAGAAACACCTTTAGAGTGCAAGGAAGTGCAAGAGCTCTAGTGAGGATTGTGATTTGAGAATCAAAGCTTGAGAGTTCCTCACTAGCGATTAGAGAGTAGCAAGTGTGCATCCACCTTCTCATTAGGCTCGTCGTGGTCAAGTGAGAGTTCTAGCTTGTTACTCTTGGTGATCGCCATCACCTAGACGGCTTGGTGGTGATTGGGAGTTTGGTGATCATCCGGCGGAGCTTGTGGATGACCCAACTCATCTTGTGAGCGGTTTTGGGTGATTCACCGCGACGGAGTGTCGAAGAATCAACCCGTAGAGAGCACTTGATCCTTGCGCGGATCAAGGGGGAGCTACACCCTTGCGCGGGTGCTCCAACGAGGACTAGTGGGGAGTGGCGACTCTCCGATACCTCGGAAAAACATCGCCGTGTTCCTTGCCCTTACTTTCAAGCATTTACATTCTCGTATTTACTTTCATTGCTTGTTTTACTTTCCTAGAATTGCCATGCTAGGCTAGGATTGGAAACTAGGGTGCAAAACTTTTATCGATAGAATCTCTAGGAACACAAGTAGGCACTAGGGGTGAATTCTGGCTTATAGGATTTAATTCTTGTGATTAATTTTTAGAAAAGCCCAATTCACCCCCCCCTCTTGGGCATCTTGATCCTTTCAATTGGTATCAGAGCCGAGTTGCTCCTAATTTAGGCTTTACCGCCTAGAGCAAGATGTCTAATGGGGAAGGACCACCTCCCACCTTTGATGGGGATGATTTTCCATATTGGAAAATCCGTATGGAGGCGTATCTCGAAGCCATAGACGTTGGGTGTCTTAGAGCCACAACCGAAGGGCTTCCCGCTATCAAGGATCCCGCAAACCCCATTGGTGACGAGGAGAAGTACGACCGGTGGAATGCAAAGGCCAAAAATGCACTCTACCGGGGCTTAGGCAAAGATATCTTCAATCGTGTGCGTAATGCAAAGAACGCTCATGAATTGTGGGAAAATCTTTGTGCTCTCCATGAGGGAACTAAGAGTGAGCGTGAGGAACGCTATCACATTGCTTTGAAGAAAATTAATTCTTTTGAGATGCTTCCCAAAGAAAGTGCTAATGATATGTACACTCGTTTGAATGTTC
The DNA here is from genome assembly GCA_038087645.1 of Saccharum hybrid cultivar R570. Classification (NCBI taxonomy): domain Eukaryota; kingdom Viridiplantae; phylum Streptophyta; class Magnoliopsida; order Poales; family Poaceae; genus Saccharum; species Saccharum hybrid cultivar. The sequence goes on along the minus strand of JAQSUU010000254.1, from coordinate 2,854,011 downwards.
TTGTAAAGGACCTCAATGCTCTTGGGCTCACACAAATGAGCCAATCGGATGTTGCAAGGAAGATCTTGAGTGTTCTTCCCGTTGAGAAGTATGGTCACATTGTCACCGTGCTTCACCAAAGTGATCTTTCCACCGCAACACCGACACAAGTATTGGGGAAGATCAATGCTCATGAGATGTACATGCACATCACTCCGGAAGAGGGCTCATCATCTTCCAAGAAGAAAGACTTGGCCTTCAAAGCTAGTCATGACAAGAAGAAGAAGAAGGGCCAAGCCATGATGGTGCAAGAAAGCTCAAGTGAAAGTGATGTTGATGATGAATCACTTGCGCTCATGGTGAGAAAGACCACCAAAATGCTAAAGAAGCTCAACAAGAGTGGCATCAAGTTCGACGGCAAGAAAAAGAAATTCTTCACAACTAGCAAGAGAAAGCCAATCTCGGAGATGGATTGCTACAATTGTGGTGAACTTGGCCACTTAGCTCATTAATGTCCTAGACCACCAAAAGACAAGTACAAGAACAAGAACAAGGGCAAGAAAAATGATTCAAGTGATGAAGAAGAAGAGAAGAAGAAAAACAAGCCATACAAGAAGAAGGATGGCAAGAAGAAGGAGTTCCACAAGAAGAAGAAGGGAGGAAAGGCATACATTGTTGGTGATTGGCTCACCGATATTGAATCGTCTTGTGAGTCCTCCGAAGATGAAAGCAATGATGAGAAAGAGAAGGTTGCCGCATTTGTGATGGGGCCATCATCTTCACCAACATCTTCATCACCACCTTCACCGCCTCCTTCACCATCATCGTCCACTACTCACCTATGCCTTATGGCCAAGGGTGAACGAAAGGTACAAAATCATGATAGTGATGATGAATATGATGCACCTTCTTATGATGAACTTGTAAAATTGCTAAACAAATACACTAAAGTCATAAGAAGGACAAGAAATGAAAATGATGAACTTCAAAATGAAAATGAATCACTCTCATCTAAGCTTGAAAGTGCTCAAAAGGCTAGTGGTGAGCTTAAAGATCAAAATGAAGTTATGTCTTCCACTCTCAAGGAGCTCAAAACTTCTAATAAAGAGCTTAAAGATCAACATGATAAGCTTGAGAAGAAGCATGATGAGCTCATCACTAGACATAACTCTCTAAAAGAAAAATACACCACATTGAAAATTGACTATGATAGTCTTGTGGTTGCTAATGAACTTGCTCTTGAGACACATGATGCTACTAACAATGTTGTTAAGTGTGATATAGCTACATCATGTGATGACTTGATCATTGAAAGCATTGAGCAAGGTTCTAATAGCAAAGGCAAGAGTGTGGTTGAGTCAAGCAACTATGATGATTATGCCAAGATCAAGAGTGAAAATGAGAAGCTTGCAAATGAGAACAAGAAGCTAAAAGGTTTGATGGCTCTTGAGAAGCAAACAACAAATGAGTCACTCATTGAAGAAAACAAAAAGCTCAAGCAAGAAAAAGAGCATCTCAAGACCGGCCTAAGCAAGTTCACAAGAGGTCAATATTTGCAAAGTGAGCTACTCATGAACACCGTAATGAAGATGGATAGAAGTGGTATTGGGTACTTGGCAAATCAAGAGAAGAAGGCAAAAGCTCAACAACAACAAAGCAAGTCAAAGCCCAAGCCAAAGAGATGTGTTGAGTGTGGTCAAGAAGGTCATTTTGCTCATGAATGCAAAACTCCACCACCACAACCCTTGCCCAAGCATGCTAGACCCTTTGCCTTCAATGCTCATTACATGCTAAGAAAAGATTCAAATGGAAAGATGAAAGTCATGTTTTTGGGTCCCCCAAACAAGAATAGGCCAAAGAAAATATGGGTTGTCAAGTCACTAGTTGAGAAAGTTAAGGGCCCCTCTCAAGTTTGGGTCCCTAAACAAAAAGCTTGATCTCTTGTGTGTAGGTGAACTACAAGACCGGTGGATCTCATTGGGTTATTGATAGTGGTTGCACTCAACATATGACCGGTGATCCTCGTATGTTCACCTCCATTGAAGAGAATGAGATATGTCAAGAGAAGATCACATTTGGGGATAATTCAAAGAGCAAAGTCAAGGGTATAGGCAAGATTGCAATATCAAATGATCACTCACTCTCAAATGTGCTCTATGTTGCTTCATTGAGTTTCAACTTATTATCCGTTGGGCAACTTTGTGACCTTGGCTTCCAATGCTTGTTCACACCAAATGAAGTGGAAGTTTCAAAGATAGATGACAAGCAAGTGATATTCAAAGGCTTTAGATACAATAATCTTTATCTTGTTGACTTTACCTCCGAAGATGCAAATTTGATGACATGTTTGTTCACCAAGACTTCACTTGGTTGGCTTTGGCATAGGAGGCTTGCTCACGTTGGAATGAACACTCTCAACAAGCTATTGAAGAAAGAACTAGTGAGAGGATTGAAGGATGTGAAGTTTGAAAAGGACAAACCTTGTAGTGCATGTCAAGCGGGAAAACAAGTTGCAAACACTCATCCAACCAAAGCTTTCATGTCAACTTCAAGAGTGCTAGAACTTCTACACATGGATTTGTTTGGGCCTACAACATACAAGAGCTTGGGTGGTAATCTCTATTGTCTTGTGATAGTGGATGACTACTCAAGGTACACATGGACCTTCTTCCTTCATGACAAATCCGAAGTGGCAAATTGCTTCAAGAAGTTTGCAAAGAGAGCTCAAAATGAGTTTGAAGTCAAGATAAAGAAGATTAGAAGTGACAATGGCAAAGAGTTTGACAACACAAACATTGAAGCTTATTGTGATGAAATTGGAATCAAGCATGAAGTCTCTTTAACCTACACTCCTCAACAAAATGGTGTAGTTGAGAGAAAGAACCGGACCTTGATCACCCTTGCAAGAACAATGCTAGATGAGTATAACACTCCGGAGAAGTTGTGGGCCGAGGCAATCAACACCGCATGCTATGTTTCAAATCGCCTCTTCCTACAAAAGTTTCTTAGCAAGACCCCCTATGAGTTGCTTAATGGGAAGAAGCCGGACGTCTCATTCTTCCGGGTGTTTGGTTGCAAATGTTACATCTACAAGAAGCGTCAACACCTAGGGAAGTTTCAAAGACGTTGTGATATTGGTTTTCTTGTTGGTTACTCATCAAAGTCCAAAGCATATAGAGTATTTAACCATGCCACCGGTTTGGTTGAAGAAACATATAATGTGGAATTTGATGAATCTAACGGCTCCCAAGGAGCAATTGAGAATTGTGATGATGTAGGTGATGAACCCTTGAGAGAGGCCATGAAGAACATGCCCGTGGGAGACATCAAGCCAAAAGATGATGATGACGATGTACAAATTGTTGATCCACCATCTTCATCACGTGTGCCTCAAGATGATGACAAGAATGAGAGAGTTGAAAATGAAGACACTTATATCTCTCATGAACAAGCCGAGGCACAAGCTCAAGATGTTGATGCTCCCCATCCACCTCCTCAAGTGGTTGATAGAAGAAACTCACCTCTACTTCAAGCACATCCACAAGAACTCATCATAGGGAGTCCTACAAAGGGAGTAATGACTCGATCCCAAAAGCTAGCTTCTTTTGTTGAACATCACTCTTTTGTCTCTTGTGTTGAACCTAAGAATGTAGAAGAAGCTCTTCAAGATCCGGATTGGGTGAATGCTATGCATGAAGAATTGAACAACTTCACCCGCAATCAAGTATGGACACTTGAAGAGCATCCTAGAGGTGCAAGAGTCATTGGAACCAAGTGGGTGTTCCAAAACAAGCAATATGACCAAGGCATAGTAGTGAGGAACAAGGCAAGACTAGTTGCAAAGGGGTTCTCTCAAGTTGAAGGTCTTGATTTTGGAGAGACCTTTGCACCCGTGGCAAGACTTGAAGCCATTCGTATCCTCCTTGCATATGCATCACATCATGATATGAAACTATATCAAATGGATGTGAAAAGTGCATTCTTAAATGGCTTTATAAATGAACTAGTCTATGTTAATCAACCTCCCGGGTTTGAAGACCCTAGATATCCTAATCATGCTTATAGGTTGTCCAAGGCGCTATATGGGCTCAAGCAAGCCCCTAGAGCGTGGTATGAGCGCCTCCGGGACTTCCTAATTGAGAAGGGCTTCACCATAGGGAAGGTCGACACCACACTATTCACCAAGAAGCTTAATGGGGATATCTTCATTTGTCAAGTGTATGTTGATGATATCATCTTCGGATCAACAAATGAAGATTATTGCAAAGAATTTGGTGAATTGATGTCGAAGGAGTTCGAGATGTCAATGATTGGTGAGCTCACATTCTTCCTTGGGTTTCAAGTCAAGCAAATGAGAGAAGGGATTTTCATCTCTCAAGAAAAGTATACCAAGGATCTTCTCAAAAGATTCAAGATGGAAGAATGCAAACCAATCAAGACCCCAATGCCATCAAATGGACATCTCGACCTAGATGAGGGAGGTAAACCGGTTGATCAAACTCTCTATCGTTCTATGATTGGTAGTTTGTTGTACCTTACCGCATCTAGGCCCGATATCATGTTTAGTGTGTGCATGTGTGCTCGCTTTCAAGCGTGCCCTAAAGAACCTCACTTAAGTGCCGTAAAAAGAATCCTAAGATATCTTAAGCACACCCCAAGCATTGGTCTTTGGTATCCCAAAGGAGCTAGATTCCAACTAGTTGGCTATTCCGATTCGGATTATGCCGGTTGCAAAATTGATAGAAAAAGCACATCCGGAGGGTGCCATTTGCTTGGGAGATCTTTAGTATCTTGGTCATCTAAAAAGCAAAATAGTGTGGCTTTGTCCACCGCCGAGGCGGAATATATTGCCGCGGGGGCTTGTTGTGCACAAATCTTATATATGAAACAAACCCTCCTAGACTATGGAATTGTTCTTGAAAAGGTGCCACTTTTATGTGACAACGAAAGTGCGTTAAAATTGCTAACAATCCGGTACAACACTCTCGCACCAAGCACATTGATATCCGCCATCACTTTCTAAGAGATCACGTTGCTAAAAATGACATATCACTAGAAGGTGTAAGAAGTGAAAATCAATTAGCGGATATCTTCACTAAACTGTTGGATGAGGCCACCTTTTGTAGGTTAAGAAGTGAACTCAATGTGCTTGATTCTAGCAACTTTAAAAAATGAGCTTGTGTTGTCCCTTGCATTGCATTGTATTATATGCCATGTTTCTCTTATCGCAATGCATCTAGGGCTTGGCTAACACGGTTACGATAACCCTCCTTTGGAGGAGTGAAGAAGCCTAACCGTGGATCAAACTTGACAAGCAACCTAGCTTTACTTTCTTGCATTGCATTGCATATGCATGGTTGTTTGTTTGTCGTTTCTTTTCGGTTTAGCTTTGAGCAACCTCTGTGTTCGTCCATGAATAGAGAGAGCATTTTGACGCTCCTAAAGGTTCAAAAACTCTATTGCATGGCCATACGTTGCTCCTCGGGCGTTTATCGCTTATTTTCTTAAAAATAATACTAGCCTAAGGCAATCTATTTTGAAAAACTTGAGGGTTTGAGTGAGGTCACTCATATCAGGTTTCAATTGGTGTTTATTTATGTCTCTTTGAATTGGAACTTGATTGGGAGAAGTCGCGTCGAAGTTCGGAACGAAGAAGGGCGAAAAACAGTGACCGGACGCTAGACCGGACGCTGCACCGGACGCAGTGATGCTTCACCACCGCGTCCGGTCCCGGTGTTCACCAGCGCGTCCGGTCATCCAGAAGACCAACTCCAGATCTAGTGACCGGACGCTGCACCGGACGCGCTGCTGTTGACCACCGCATCCGGTCCCAGTTACCACCACCGCGTCCGGTCATTCGCGATGAATTCCCGAGTACCCCTCGACCGGACTCTGACCGCGTCCGATCAGTCCTAACCGGACGCGTCCGGTCGCTCCAGGAGCTTACTGGAGTGTGACCGGACGCTGCACCACCGCGTCCGGTCATATTGACCACCGCGTCCGGTCATCGCGTGACGAGCGGATCTAACCCCTTCATAAAACGTTTCGTCTTCGGCCGTCCGTTTTCTTTCTCATCCGCGTTTTCGCCGCCGCAACCCTTACCCGCTGTCTCGCCGAGTTCGCCGGAGCCGCCGCGCCCTTGCCGTCCTCCTCCTCTCTGGCGACTCCCCCGAGCCTTGCCGCGCCGCCCTGCTTCCTCCTTGCCCGCGCGCACGACCGCCCGCGTCTGCCCGCGCCATTGCTCGTGCTTGCCCGCAGCCGCGCCACCGCCGCCCGCTCAGCCCTCGCCGCCGTTTAGCCGCTCCTTTACCGCCGGTGTGCCTTGCCCTAGGCAGCCAGCATCCTCCTCCGGCCGTGGACCGCCTCGTGCTCGCCCTCGATCGGAGTTCGTCACGCGTTTGACCTAACCCTAACCTAGGGTTTGCGAAACGCGTTTCGGCCGTTCGTCGTCGAGTTTTCGTCGCGCGTCGCTCTCTTCGCGAGGTTGTTTCATGTTTCCCGTGACTTCCTTGTTTAGGGTTTGCCGTAACTCTCTTTTCTTTAATCCTAATTGTCTCGTGTTTCGGCAAATCAGCGCTCGTCCGGCGAATTCGGGGAATCTCGCGATCTAGGTCACCTCATCTCATCACCGTCTTCTCGTCGATCCGAGGTAGCTATCGCGTTTCGATTCACATCTTATCTTACATGCTTGCTATCTCTAGGGTTTCGTACCATTTAGTTATATATGTTGCTTATAGTAGATCCATCTATTCCGTCTTTTCAGCGAGTTTGTCGGTGTGTCAGGGTGAGATCAGTTTGCTAAATCCGAGGCTAAGCCTGCGGATACGGATTGAGGCCAAGCCTCTCGAGTGACAGTTCACCATCTTTCAGAGGTTTTTCGTCAGTTTGTCAGCATGGTGCGTTGCAAGAACGCCGGTGGTGCTCCTGGTGACGAGGACGACAGTCCTCCTCGTCGGTCTGAGATTGCGCGTGGAAAGCGCATCAAGATCATGGCCAGAAAGAAGAAGAAAACACTTACCGATGCAGAGATTGCTCAGGCCATTGCAGATGCAGCAGAGCAGGCAGAGAGGGGTGGCAGGAGCAGTGGCATACGCATAGGCGAGCGTTGCTTTCATCTTGAAGGTCGACAGCTCGGTACAGAGGCTACTGAGGGCACAGAGGACACTGGAGCTACAGATGATATGTCAGTTGATCCACCTACAGAGGCTCCAGAGGCTCCAGAGGCTACAGAGGATACAGAGGAGCAGCCAGCTCAGACTCCACCGCGTCGCCGCTCCACACGCACACGTACTCAGGTGACTCCTAGGCCAGAGGGCCAGCGTCGTGGAGCACGTCCTCCTCCCAGAGCTAGAGGTTCACCCCCGGTCGAGCACTTTGACTTGAGGGGTGCTACAGCACGTCAGGTGCAAGGGTTGAGGTTCGTTGAGGTCAGTCGGTGGTTTCCACCTGTGAGGGATCACAGAGCTTCAGAGGGTTTCTATACTCCACTCCAGGAGGATTTCTACAGAGCTCTTGTTGACAGTGGTATTGCTTTCCGACCACAGAGGGTCTGTCGACTTGAGTCACTTGTTGAGGTTGTGGGAGAGCAGCTTCGTCCGCACCTGTCCTTTCTGCCAGGCTTGTCAGATCTTCTTGGACGGACAGGTGCATACTGCGGCACATGGGTCAGAGAGTTCTATGCTTCACTGTGGATTGATCCTGCCTATGAGTTTATTCACTTTGCATTCCGAGGCCGCGACCACAGACTGTACAGCACTAGAGTGCGGGAGATTCTCAGACTCCCAGCTTCAGAGACGAAGATATATCAGCTCTGTTTTGGTCAGACTCCTCCACCGAGACGCCCTCACGGCGGGACAGTGCCACCGACAGACTTGGTTCGACCCTGTTTCCGTGAGCCTGTTGGTGAAGGGTCTCGTCGCACGCCTGCTAGTTTGACACCACTAGCCAGAGTTCTGGATGCTATAGTCAGACGCACTCTTCTTCCCAGACTTGGCTACAGAGAGGGACTGACTCGGATGCAGCTATGGGTTGTTCACCACCTCCTCTCACAGACACCGTTTGACATTTGGGATCTCATGCTTAGTGAGATGGAGGACACCATAGCTGAGGGCTTCAAGGGCAATCGTCAGCTGCCCTATGCACACTGGATCTGCTTCATCATTAGATCAGCCATTCAGCTTCCAGCAGAGATCAGAGCTGAGATATCAGACACTACTACTGCTTTTCCTGAGTATGATATCCGTCAGCTTTGGGCTTCAGTCACTAGAGATCAGGCCCCAGTGCCAGGACAGCGCGAGAGACCTGAGGTTCCTGAGACAGCAGCTGAGCAGGACGCCACAGTTGAGGAGCTTGCTGAGGCAGAGCTTGCCGATCTCGACGCTCAGCCTGCTGATCTTCCTGAGGATGATGCATCTGACAGCACTGATGAGGATTACCAGCCCATCCCTAGGTACCGGTCTCCTCGGCCTCACGACCACGAGGCCGGTGGCTCTGGTTCAGCCTCACGCTCAGACCCAGCCATGGTGGCTATCCTTGAGAGGCTGGCCTCACGACCACGAGGCCGGTGGCTCTGGTTCAGCCTCACGCTCAGACCCAGCCATGGTGGCTATCCTTGAGAGGCTGACCCAGGCACAGGAGCAACAGCAGCAGCAGATACAGAGACAGGCTCAGGACACAGCTGCAGCGCTTGCACAGATACAGGCTCGTCAGGACGAGTTTCAGCGTCAGCAGCTTGAGATCCAGAGGTAGCAGGTTGAGATGCAGCGACAGCAGTACGAGATACAGCGACAGAGTGCAGCTAGCCAGCAGCAGTATTTGGATCTCCTGCGCCACCTAGTCACTGTTGGGGTTCCTCCACCTGCTTCTGTCCTGACTCCAGCTTTACAGTCCAGTGGTCCGTCGAGTCAGGGACAGCCGAGCTTTCAGTTCACCTCTCCACAGCAGCAGGTTCCCCAGTCGTTCCAGTCCCCGAGCTTCACGCCTATTCACACGGGGTTTACTCCTTCAGACCAGCCTCGCCCTCACCTCCTAACAGGCACACCTTTCGGGGATTTCAGTGCCACATACAGCGAGTTGACTGGTCAGCCGACGCCCTCGCACACTACCTTTGCTACTTCTTTAGGGTTGTCAGCTTTAGAGGCAGTTGTTCCTCCTGTGACAGGGACGGGCACCACAGAGACAGTTCCTTCGTCAGTTGCCCCGACCGATCCCCCAGCTATTGGCTCGCTACAGGCTCAGGTCACAGAGACTGCTCCACGTGTTGCTACTACGACAGTACCTGTTCCTGCTGCTCAGACCCAGACCGCTTCTCAGCCACGTGCTTCTTCAGAGGGTCAGCCAGATAGCTCAGATTCCGAGGGAGACACTCTACACTTCGTGATTACTCCGCGCACCTCGGCACCCGACATGACTCCGTCTGTTCCCCCGTCAGATCCTTAGACTAGTTTTTGGCGGTTGATGCCAAAGGGGGAGAGAGAGTAGTTTCAGGGGGAGTTTTGATAGAGAGTTTTCGTTCTTATTTGTGTGCTACATTCAAGCATCATGTTTACTTTTCAGTCATTGCATTCGTGTGACATGTCGTCGTGTGATAAACTTTGAGTCTAATGGTCTATCTAGTTACTGTGTTAATTCATGTCACCTGTTTGGTTATAGCTCTAAGGTTGTGCTTCCGTGCCTTACTCCGATTTCTTATGAGCTATATCTTTTTGTGTACTAACGCTTTTTGTCTTATCTTATGAGTACACTCTTTTGGCTTGGGGCACATAAGCAATTCCTAACCCTTTGTGCTTATTGCTTTTTGCTTATGTGAACCAAGCATGCTCGAAAACCTCAACTCCAATCTTTTGAATCTTAGTGTTGTCATCAACCACCAAAAAAGGGGAGATTGAAAGCATCTAGGCCCCGAGGTTTGGTTTCGGCAATTGATGACAACGCTTTATTACCATGACTAACGTGTGTTTTGCAGAAACTTTGGTAAGTTAGGTCATGGAGGTTATAACTGCTTTGGGCACCATGGTATTCATGCCCCTTGATGGAAATCGTTTCGGTTTTTCAAAAGAGTGACGTCAAGATTAAGGACGGTTAGTTCCGGATGACGAGGTGTTGAGATGCATTCGGAATAGTCGTTAGGATCTTCGTTTTTCTCTTTTGGCCGTACTATAAAGGGGGGCATGAGCGGGTAGCTTGACCTAGGTGAGTCCTATGTTTAGGTGTGGTGCACACTTGTTAAACTTAGCGCTAGGCAGCTCTAGAATAGCTCAAAGTTCAGTTGGAAGCAACTCGGTTTAAGTTGCGACGCGTTTCGGAAAGTTTAGGGTGGTTTTCCCTTGACCGGACGCGGTCTTCGGCATGACCGGACGCGTCCGGTCAGTTCAGCTTCGCGACTGGGGTTTGGCGCTGACGACCGGACGCGGTCCTTGCGAGGACCGGACGCGGTGGTCAGAAGCCGACACGTGTCACTTGAGGGAAACACCCGATCGGACGCGACCTGGGTGTGATCGGCGCGTCCGGTCACGTTCCAGTAAGGTCCAGCGACGACCGGACGGTCCGGTCATCACCGATCGGACGCGGTCGCACGTCCGGTGTGGTTACAGTATGCTCCCTGCACGACCGGACGCGTCCGGTCACCCCTGACCGGCGCGTCCGGTCACTCAGCCCGTTTTCAGATTTTTGACCGTTACGAGCGACCGGCGCGTCCGGTCACTTCGACCGGCGCGTCCGGTCAGCCCGTGTTTTGCTAAGTTGACAGGTAATGGTTCGTTTCGACTGTGGGGTGTATAAATACATCCCCACCACCTCTTTTAGAGGTCCCTTGCTCATTTGATCAGCTGAGAAACACCTTTAGAGTGCAAGGAAGTGCAAGAGCTCTAGTGAGGATTGTGATTTGAGAATCAAAGCTTGAGAGTTCCTTACTAGCGATTAGAGAGTAGCAAGTGTGCATCCACCTTCTCATTAGGCTCGTCGTGGTCAAGTGAGAGTTCTAGCTTGTTACTCTTGGTGATCGCCATCACCTAGACGGCTTGGTGGTGATTGGGAGTTTGGTGATCATCCGGCGGAGCTTGTGGATGACCCAACTCATCTTGTGAGCGGTTTTGGGTGATTCACCGCGACGGAGTGTCGAAGAATCAACCCGTAGAGAGCACTTGATCCTTGCGCAGATCAAGGGGGAGCTACACCCTTGCGCGGGTGCTCCAACGAGGACTAGTGGGGAGTGGCGACTCTCCGATACCTCGGAAAAACATCGCCGTGTTCCTTGCCCTTACTTTCAAGCATTTACATTCTCGTATTTACTTTCATTGCTTGTTTTACTTTCCTAGAATTGCCATGCTAGGCTAGGATTGGAAACTAGGGTGCAAAACTTTTATCGATAGAATCTCTAGGAACACAAGTAGGCACTAGGGGTGAATTCTGGCTTATAGGATTTAATTCTTGTGATTAATTTTTAGAAAAGCCCAATTCACCCCCCCTCTTGGGCATCTTGATCCTTCACACATTGTGCACCTTGCTCCCACCTCTCCTCGTCCAGCCCCATATCAGTGTCCGTGCTCCTAATCTACCTTCCAGGAGTGATGATGGTCACGAGCTCCGCACATGCCAGGTCCTTGATCCAGCCAACTTGAAAAGTACCCTTCGCTGCCAGATTCCTGAAGAGACATTCGAGGATTTGTGCTTTGCCGGCTCTTCCTATGGCCAGTTGATTTGTGGTGGCGGCACAAATTGTCTTGTCATCGATGTGTTCACTGGTGCGAAAGTTTTACCACCACAGCTCCCATTTAACGACGACACTTATTTCTACTCTGGCTTGCTGACAGCTCCCCTCTCATCAAATAACTCACACCTCCTTGTCTGCGCTGCATCCAACCTGTACAGCATGCAGTCCTCCCTTCTTGACTGGCCGGTTGGAAGTGATTCTTGGTCAGAACTATGGCTCAGTGATACACGGATTGAGCAAATTGTGGAGTTCAACGGCCAGTTCATCGCGTTGGATGGCAGCTACAACCTTCACACTCTGTCCTTGGTGCCCCAGCTTGGTCTGCAGGAGATAGCAACAGTCTGGTGGGATGACATGGATGAATGCCCGTATTTAAGGCCATGGCTCGTGGTGTGTGGTGACATGCTTCTCATGGTCGACCATTACATGACCCTTTCGTTTGATGGAGCACCTGTCAACTACAAAGCCTATTGCCTCGACATGTCAAGTGTACCTGCAGTTTGGGTGGAGGTGAAGAAGCTAGAGAATTACTCGCTGTTTATTGGGAGCGATGTGAGGAGCCCAGCGTTTTCTTGCACCAGCCCTGGACGATGGAGCGGGAGGAGCAACTGCTTGTACTACGGGTATTACTATCAACCCTGGGTGTTGCATGGGCTTGGTGATGATGCAGATGTTGTGTGGGATCCAGAGAATGACCCTAAACTTGTGTTCAAGAGGAACGGGTACATCCGGCTGCAACCCTTCTGGGTGTACCCAAGCATGTTCTATCGCTGATGGCAAGTGATCCATGTGCCCCATCTGCTTGTGCTGAATTCACCTTAGACTTCCATAGAGAACAGAGACTTGCCATTACCGTAATTGGGAGTTTGCAGACTTGTCAGTTTCACTAGTTTTCAACTGTGTTTCAGAGTTACCTTTATTCATTTGCACTAGTTCTGGACTTGTTGGCTGTGTGCTGGAAAACCTGGAAGGCTTAACCATTAATGTTAATTGAATGAGTTGTAGAAAACGCTTTGTATCAGCTTCCTCTGTCCCTACGAATTGCAAAATGTGGAGGTCGCTTAGGTGATTTGCCTTTGTGCTTTTTTGTTTATACTGTGCTATGCAATGCAATCTGTATGCCTTGAGGGGAAAAAAAGTTGTATGCAAGAGAAATATGGAGCGGAAACCCAGATGTATATATTTTTCGTGATAGGGTGTTCAGCCCGTTTTTCATTAAGAGGAAAGGTAACCAAATGTTACAAAGGCGATACAAAGGACTCACAAGTAATCCCTGGACTACCAATGAAATCCAACAGGCACACACGAACAACAAGAAAGACACGAGGGGGGGAGGGGCCTCCACCACAAAACCCCAATCGACTGAGCCTAATACAAGAATACAACACAGTGGTAGCCAGTAGTGTAGCGAAACCGCAGAGTCGACGGAGCAAGCTTCCAACAACCGAGGCAGCAGGGCGGATGGGGAAGGACCAATCAACCTCAACGGCAAAGCATCCGCCAAGGGCGCCAGTACGACAACAGCGGCAAAGCATCCGCTAGAGAAGAGACCATGGCGACAAAGCATCCGCCAGAGACAATGACCATCAACACGGCAAAGCATCCGCGGATGAGGGGCCATCACGCTCACAGCAGCCAAGCATCTGCCTGAGAGCGGAGACCGGGGCGACACCGGCGGCAAGGCAACCGCCCGAGCAACATGATGGCGAAGCATCCGTCCAAGGGGAGCGATAGCGCAAAGCATCTGCTACAGAGAAGCAATCGACTGCGGCAACACCAACCAACTACTGGACAAACCAAAGTGAAGAGTAGCGTGAAGCACAAGCAGGCACAACATAGCAAGGATGCACTCCGGCGGGAGGAGCGAGACGGCAGTAGAGGTGCTCCGACAAAGCCTTCAAGAAGGGAAAGACATCCGCAGATGCCAACAATGTTGGGAGAAGCGCACCAGGACTTTCGTCCAAAACCTGCCCCATCGACACAAGGAACAGAGACTTCGGCGACGCCTTCAAGAAGGTAGATGACGCAAACCGCGCCATCGTCGCCGGCCCAAAGCAAGTAGCCGGCAAGGTTTTCACCCAGAAGCTGTTCGATCGCAGACGGAAGGGGATACGCCCGGCACTTGCATAGATTGGTCATGGCTGTGGCTGCGGCGTCCCGGACACCGGGAGCATGACGTCCATAGCCCGCACGCGCGTGAAGAGGACGAGACCGCGCGGGGCCAGGGAGATGAGGCTAGGCCTGTGCCGCCAGCCTCACTACCACAGGCACGAGATCCGGCCGTGCTGCCCATCCACGCCGCTGGAGCCGCCCAGCAGAGGCCGGACTTGGGGGCGCGCCGCCAGCCACACCGCCGCATGCGCAGGATCCAGCCGCGTCACCCAACTGTGGCGCCTGAGCCGCCCCGTAGGCCACCCACGCCGTCGGAAGGACGACAATGGGCACCGTCTCGCGGGTCGCCTCCAAGCCACCGATGTGGCAGCAACCTTCAGATCCGGAGCAGGAGGCGCCAGATCCGGCCACGGAGGGCCCGGATCCGCCCCGCCGACCACGCCATCCGCCGGAGTAGCAGGAGAAGAGGAGGGGTGGTGGGGGAGGGGGAGGGGGTGGGGGAGGAGGGCGAGACTGCAGACGGAAGCACGTTTTTGAGCTTCGCCGTGGGCCGCCGCTGCCACTCGCCGGAGAGCTGCAGCGGCGGTAGCCGGAGTAGAGGGCGGGTCCGGGGGCTAGCGGCGCCAGCAGGTTGCCCCCCGTGTCGCCCGATGCAAACCCTCGGGGGTCGGGGGTCGGAGACAAGCGATTAGAAGGAACAAAGTCAAAAACCGTTGTATATAGATACTGTCTTCACTTGGTCTATGATAATTTTGGTGCTTATGGATTACATAAACAAGCGAAACAAATGTCAGTAAACAAATTTGAAAAGAAAGTGCTCATAAATTTTTCCTTTGGTTGTTGAGTTAAATCACAAGGCCTAGTGGCCAGCCCAGAGGCCAGAGGTGCCTAGCCTAGCCCAGGCCAGGCAAAGCCTCCATTAATTAATAGGTTGCCCAACATGGAAGTAAAAAAGGTTGGGGGAAAAAGAAAAGCAGAGGTACCTCACCTAGCTCGAAGGCAGCGCCGGACTGCCGGAGGAGGCCCTCGCCAACGCCGCCCCACCTGCATCTGCTCACGATCAGCCGGTCAGTCATATACGCAAAGTGGCTCACATACCCTCTCCCCCTCTGCCTCTGCCCCCATTTTTTTTTGTGCGGATCCCCTAAATCCCTAACCCTAATGCAAGAACGCTTGCATTGGGGTTTTAAGCATTGGTTGGTTCTTCCAAGTATTGATTGAAATCTTGAATGGACTATTTAAGTCTTGGTATTCAGTGTTTGTGTCATCCCTTATGGTTCATGACGACATCTAATGGTGATGGTTGTAGTTGATATTTTGTTGATCAAAATACATTTGATGTGGATTGAAAAGATGGATAAAATCGTTTTTTAGAGGTATCCATTAAAATGTTGGTGCCAAGCATATCATTTTCTTTGGCTGACCGGATCTGAAATGGCTACTGTATCCCAATAGTGTTATGTTGCACCTGGCGCCGCCACAGAGAAGGAAGACGACTGAGGACGAATACGTTTTCATACCGATACATCATCGACGAATTGTTTACGTTTTTCAATAATGTACTATGACATGTGGGCCTAGGAGGCCAGCGACTGTAACGGTGCCTAAGTGCCCAACTTGTGCAAGGATCAGACATTCAGTTCATTCGTGAAATCGATATCGCCAAGGCGGAGGGGCTTTCCTCGCCGGCGTCCTGGTTCTGTACTCTTGTGTGTGCTCACGTCGACGGCAGCCCCTCGCCGGCGGCCAAGGGTATAACATGTTATAGCTTAGATTTTTATCCGTTAAATTGTTGGAAAATAATGTTTTAGTTATTTTTCTGTAATTGTAGACTAATAGGATAACAATGGTGAAAAATCGTGTTACCAGAGGGATATTACTGATCGGAGGGATATTACTCAGAAGACTTTGTTGTTTGTACTGCAAGAAGGCTGGACATCCGTGTGCATTACTGCAGTATCGTAGCAAAACCAGCATTATCCATGTAATCCAACCATGAACCATAACACGCTTGTTTTGCGACCGGTATTGTTTTTGCATGTTCTGTTCAACTGCATTCTTGTGCTTAGGGTTGACATTTTAAAAAACCATATGCGCTAGCCATTTTTCCTATAAAGTACCAACTTTATTCTCTTCAGTCTATCAAGTCCATTCTGCTAATGTGTTTGCCTTGGTCTTTTCGCCTCCAAGTTATGTCCAAGCTTCGAGATTGGGCAGGGCTCCCAGATGGCCTGCTGCACTCCATTATTGAATTGTTGGGGTCCTTCCCTGACCTTCTTGCCTTTGCAGCCACCTGCCACCCCTGGCGCTCTGCCTTCTCATCTTACCCATCCAAATCTAGCTTATACGCACTCATTCCGCCTCTTCTCCTCGACCCTAATGTCTCTTTCTGCTCCTCTCGCCATTTTCCAAATGCCAAAAACACATCTGTACCCAAACGCCCATGTTACGTCACTGACCTAGCTAGCCAAGATACAATACTTTGCTCTCAGATTCCTCTGCTTTCTGTCGATTATGGAAATAATCGCCCACCAAGTGCTTTGCATAAGTTTGCTTTTAGGGGTGCTTCCTTTGGCCATATGATATTCTCCAGCAACAAAATATGTTTTCTTTTTGATGTGTTCACTGGTATTGAGGTTTCACCTCCACTACTGCCAGCTGATGAATATAGTGAGATCCGCTGTGGTGCTACCCTCACAGGTCCTCTAGCATCTCCCAACTCACATCTCATTGTCTGCACTTTGTCCTTCAACTTCTTTTGGCGTGTTGGTAGTGACTCTTGGTCAAAATGCTCTCCTCGCAATGGATCACTCACCGAGTTTGTAGTCTTCAAAGGCCAGGTCTTTGGCATGGGTTCTGATCGTAGTTTGTTCATGGTTCACTTGTCTCCTCAGATCCATTTACAGGAGATACCAGTTTCCTGGGGTGGAAGAAATAGCATGACCAAATGGCATCTTTGCAACCCTTGGCTAGTGGTGTGCGACGACATGCTTCTCATGGTTGGCTGCCAGAGTGAATTCCCAGGAATAACACAGGATGTATTTGAAGCTTACCGTATTGACACTTCGACTGACCCTGCAAAGTGGGTGAAGGTGGAGAGGTTGGAGAACTGGGCGATATTCATCAGCAGTGACCGGAGAGTTCAGCCACTTTCATGCCTGAATCTAGAGAGGTGCGGAGGGAGGAGCAACTGTGTATACTGCTATGATTATGAATTTGGTCATTTGGTTGCATTTGAGGTGGGCAAGCCACTGCCTGAAGATGATGCCACCAGGTCTGATGTCTTTATTTTCGCATGTGTTGGTAGCATGGTGCAACCTATATGGATTGTCCCCAGTATGCTCTCTTTGTGTTGTGATGGTCAGTGATGTCTGCTGTAAGAATTTGCCACCGGCTCTTAGAGATCTATTTGTAACTGTTGGAACCTCGGTATGCCTAATTATGTAATTGGAGTATGACGACTTTAAGCTTTGTTAACCCACTATGTTCTCTTTGTGCTGTGATGATCAATGATTTCTGCTGTAAGGATTTGCCACTGGTTTTCTTAAGAGGTCTATCTGTAACTGTTGAAACCTGGGTATGTCTACTTATGTAACTGGAGTATGACGACTTTATCTGTATAGCATTCATCACATTTTTCATGTTCTGGGCCACCTTTATGCTTGTGCATTTTTTATGAACTATAAGTACTTGGAGCACTGGTATTTCGGTGCTGCAGCTGGGTGACTAAGCACTTGCTTGTTCGGCACTCATGTGGAAGCTGAGCCAACTTTAAGTTTCAAGTTCCCAAGGTTTGAACTCTGTTTTGATTTGGAAAAAAATGGATAGTTGACATAAGTCATGTAAATAAATAACAATAGCCGAATTTTGTTTAGAAATTCTGAAATATCAATAAGACAAGTTGCTATTGGGCCAAGTCTAAGCTTCATTTAAGCCTGCTACGGCCCTGGTTCATAAAGCACAGTGGCCCTTTATTTTGTAAAGCAGCAAAGCAGAAAGGATTTGATATTAAGCTGATCTGTCAACCACCGAATTCACCAGACTTTAGCGTACTTGATTTGGATTTCTTTGCATCAATTCAGTCCGTTCAATATAAGAAGGGTTAATTCTAGGACACTAGCTGAACTAGTTGCGGTGGTTCAGGAGGAGTTTGAAGATTATACCAACACTGTCTGTCAAATTGGATATTCACATCATTGCAGCTCGCCATGATAGAGGCAATGAAAGTAGGAGGAGGGAACAAGTACAAGATGCCCCATGTTAACAAACCTGTGCCTGTGTTGGAAAAAGAAAACAAGCTTCCAATGCAAATGAAGTGTGATCTGAATTTGGTACGGGAGGTATGCAGGCAGCTCAATGAGAATGGGACGAGACTGGGTTGCTTCTCTTCATACTTCTAGTCAGATCAGAGGAAAGTAGTGTATTTTGGGAGTTTTGGGGGCTAATAACGAGTATAAATATTTACAGGGTCTCCAGTCACTTACTGGAACTAAAAAAAAAATCTGTAATGTATTCTGTTTGGTCCATGTAGTATGTATTGGGTCTATATCCATTTACTACTTTTACTACAAACTCTGTAGACAAGTCTGTTTTGTGCATGTAAATGTGTACAGAGTCTGTTATCAACAGTTTGATTTTTTTTTTTTTTGGAAATCAACAGTTTGAGTTGAATGGTTAAGTCAATGCAAAGAAGAACCTTCAGTAGTCATATTGCAAATCGTTTTCTTATGCTTCAGAAATATCAATTAGCCATAGAATAGAATACGAGTGCGGATCCCAGGTTAATTTGCAAATCTTCTTGGAAAGACAAATCATAAACAAGCAGTTTGGTAAATTTTTAAGTCACTTCATACTTAGTCAAATCACGCGGCCCAGTAGCAGCCCAGAGGTCTGGGCCCGAGGTGCCCAGCCCAGCCCAGTCAAAGCCTCTCTATTACACACGGAAGCCTCAGTTGCAGTGGAGAGTGTAGGCAGTCAGTCGCGGAAGCTCCAAGGACTGCCGGAGGAGGCCCTCGCCGCCGCACGCCGCCGCGCCACCATCTACTGGTATGCCTCCGCTCGCGGTCCGCCGGTCAGCCTTATACGCTCATTGCTCGTCCGACATCTTTACCATTCTCCGCCTCCGCCCCCATTGTTTTGTGCGGATCCCCTAATTCCCTAACCCTAATTCAAGAACGCTTGCGCTGGGTTTCTAAGTACTGCTTGGTTCTTCCCAGTATTGAGATCTTGAATGAACTAGAGGCATTTAAACCTTGGTATTCTTACTTTACTGCCGTATAAAGGGAAGGGACTGGTCTCCATTTACCGTGCAGAGGAGTGAGTGAACAGTTTTTTATTTGATTTGATCTGGTTCCAGACTAATAGAATATTAAGGGCATCTTGTGGTGATTGTAGTTGATTTTTTTTTTGGATCAAACTACATTTGATCTGGAAAGCAATGCTTACTCCGTGCAGAGGAGTAAACAGTTTTTTATTGTGTTAGCTTACCTTTTTATCCATTATTAAATTGTAGGAAAGCAATGCTTTTGTTATTTTTCTGTAATCGAATTGGCTCATATGATAACTGTGATGATAAAATACTATAAATCGTGTTAAGTTATTATACTGGTCTGGCTCTTTGAAATTATTGATCGAAGTGACATACTAAGACTTTATACTGCAAGAAGGCTAGACACACTCCTAGGCATTACTGCATTATCATATCAAAACCCCAGCATTATCCATGTAATCCAACCATGGTTGTACACAACAAGAATCACACGTTTATTTTTGTGACTAGTATTATTTTGCATGTTCTATTCAGCTGCATTCTTGTGCTTAGGATTGACATTTTAAGAAATGATATGCGCTAGCCATTTTTCCTATAAAGTACCAGCTTTATTCTCTTCACTCCATCAAGTTCAATCCGCTAGTGTGTTTGCTTGGGGTTCAAATTTGACACAGAGAAGTTGCTTTTGCCTGCAAGTTATGTCCAAGCTTCGAGATTGGGCAGGCCTCCCAGATGGCCTGCTGCACTCCATTGTTGAATTGTTGGGGTTCTTCCCTGACTTTCTTGCCTTTGCAGCCACCTGCCACCCCTGGCGCTCTGCCTTCTCATCTTACCCATGCAAATCTACCTTGTACACACTCTTTCCGCCTCTCCTCCTCAACCCTAATGTTTCTTTCTGCTCCCCTCGCCCTTTTCCAGATGTTGCCAGAAACACCTCTGTATCCAAACGCCCATGTTACGTCATTGATCTAGCCAACCAAGAAGATGTATTACTTTGCTCTCAGATTCCTTTGCTTTCTAGCGATTACGAAAATAACCGTCCACCAAGTGCTTTGCATAAGTTTGCATTTAGGGGTGCTTCCTTTGGCCATGTGATCTTCTCCAACAACAAAACATGTTTTCTTTTTGACGTGTTCACTGGTATCGAGGTTTCATCTCCACCATTACCAGTTGTTGAAAACATTGAGCTCTACTACTATGGTGCTACCCTCATGGTCCTCTAGCATCTCCCAACTCACATATCATTGTCTCCACTCAGTCCCCCAACTTCTTTTGGCGTGTTGGTAGTGACTCTTGGTCAAAATGCTCTCCTCGCAATGGGTCACTCGTCGAATTTGTAGTCTGCAAAGGCCAGGTCTTTGGTTTGGGACTCTCATGTGTAATTTTTTAAGTTTGGGCATGTAATATTTTATGTATTGTTCTATGTTGGGACCTTTATTGTATTGTGTAATATTTAAGTTTTGACTATTATGCCTTTTGAATGTACTTGTTCATATGTATTTGTATTTTCAAAAAAATCTTTGTTTTTGTAGGATGGCCGGCATGGAGCTTATCGACCCTGTTGTTGACTAGAGGCACCGCTCCAACTTGCAGGCCGGGCAGCTTCCCGCACCCCTACGTCTTCGTACCCACGACGAGTTGTGGTTACTTGACGACCGTTGGGTTCCACGGTTTGTTTAATTCGTACCTTATACGTTACAGCTGTACTTGTTACAATTATTTAATCTATAATTTTGTTCCCATTACAGTCTACGTGCTGCTGGTCTGCTTCCGTTTGCACGCCTGGTTGAGCGACACAGGCATAGGAGTGCGCGTTTTCCGGTGGACCGTGCACTCCTCTCTGCTTGGGTGGACCGCTGGAGACCGGAGACACACACGTTCCACCTCCCTGTAGGTGAGATGACCGTCACTTTGCAGGACGTCGCCATGCTCTTCGGTCTACCTCTCGACGGTACCCCGATCGGCCCAATTGTCGTGCCGGCGGACTGGGACGAGCAACTCCTGCACCGGTTCGACGGTGTGTTGCAGCCGGCGGAGGGAGAGCCTGAGCAGTTCGGCTTCCACGACCGCCACGGGCCTCCAAAGGCTTGGTTGTCTCAGTTTCGTGCGGAGAGGCTCACGGACGACGCGGAAGACTGGAGGGTGCTGCGACACTTGGAGGCGTACCTGCTTTGGTTGTTTGGCTGGGTACTCTTCACTAGCTCCCACCACGACACCGTCGACAGGCACTTCGTCCACTACACGGCGCAGATAGCGTACGCACCACTTGAGGCGATTCCCCAGTACAGTTGGGGTTCTGCAGTGCTTGCAGCTACGTACCGGGCTTTGTGTGACGCTTGCACTCGGAGGACTTCGGCAGGTACGTTGGCTGGTTGTCCGTTGTTGCTAATGTTGTGGTCGTTCGAGCGGTTCGACATCGGTAGGCCGACCCTGTCGTCATACGAGCCGTGCGCCGACAAGGTGTACGTTTTCGACCAGTTTGGTGAGGCCGACAAGCTCGATGCCCCAACGATGGGCACACTTTGGTTGTCCCGTGACGTAAGTACATCATCTTCATCTATTTGTTCATGCATGTGACTATTATGCTTTTAATTTTCATCAAATTTGTTGCTCTTTGCAGCCTAGTTGGGCAACAGGCACGGGTAGAGGCATGTACAATGCGTACGTCGCTGCATTGGACCAGCTCACAGCTGACAGGGTTCGGTGGACCCCGTACACAGCAGCTGACATACATGCCCGTGCTCCGCGTGGCTTGTCGGAGTTGTGCTATCGAGACCAGGAGTTGTGGTGCACGAGGAAACGACTGGTGTTTGACATCTTCATCGAGCCATATTGTCCAGAGCGGGTGGCACGTCAGTTTGGCCGTGCGCAGGTCTTTCCCCTCCCCCGACTTGAGCTTGACGGGTCCCACGGGTAAGTCTTGTTCCATTAACCGTTCCTCTATATGTTGTCATAGTGTTATTCATTATTATATTAATTATATTGTAGGTATTCAAGGAAAGGTCAAGGTATAGCATTCGAGCAGTCGTGGGTGGATAGGATGGTGCTTTGGGTCAATGCCTGGGCACAGGCTGCCGCCGACGTGCACGACCTTGGTGGGCCATTCGATGAGGGCACGTACCGAGAGTACTTGCGTTGGTTCCACGGAGCCACACGCGTCCGTTGCTTCCCTGTGCCGGTAGAGGCCGCGCTGCACGAGGCCAAGATCACCGACACATTCGCGATGGAGCCACCAGCTGCTTTCCATGTGCTGGTAAGAAAAATTTTTAACTACGTTGTCTATCCCTACTTTGCAAAGGAAGGGTAATACATGAGACAATACATGCATGGCTTGCAGACAGATATCTGCAGTGACGTCGGCAACGAGTTGCTTTCGTATGCCCAGAAGTTCGAGCAGACCCCGCCAACGGTTGATAGACTTGAGTTGGTTGCGGCCCTTCGACGACTGGGGCAATGTTGCTTGGCGGGAGTTTGCCGGGCATCATGCCGCCAGACCACTCCACCTCCTCCACCACCACCTCCAGTCGTAGGATCTGGAGGACATTCTAGTCCTTCCCAGCAGAGGGTTCCAGTCCTAGGTAACTCTGTGATAACCTTCCTTATTTCTCATGTACTATGCATGTAGCATGCTCTATCTGACCTTGTATTTTTTTAGGTACACGTGCTTCATGCAGTGACTACACGGAGGGTACTAGCAGCCTGGCCCATGCCATGTCACAGCCCGACGCCAATGCCATCGCCATCGCCGCCACCGCTGCGGCGGCGACGGATCCCTCCCCGGACCTGACATCGGCCCCGCCGATGGTCAAGTGGCCCGAGGGCGGCGCGCTGACGCGGGACTGGGTGGCGGGGTTAGCGTCCACACTGGATTGGTGCTCACGGCACCTCCCCGCGGACCGCCTCCCGGTGGTGCTCCCGGCCGCGCTGGTCCAACGCCTGGTCCTGGCTGCCGCTGCCATCCTGCACCGCGAGGCCAACCTCGTCCGCGTTGACCCGCGCCCTGGCCAGGCCGTCGTCGTCGTCGGGGACGTCCATGGCCAGCTCCACGACGTCATCTTTCTGCTCCGCGACACCGGGTTCCCGTCCGAGGACCGCATCTTCGTCTTCAACGGCGACTACGTCGACCGTGGCGCCTGGGGCCTCGAGACCTTCCTGCTGCTACTCGCGTGGAAGGTGAATTCTTCTGCGGATCCTCCAACTTGTTGTTAAGCTTCATGTGTGTTTCGATTCCATTTTGTTTTGTTGGATCTGCTAGATTTATAGGCATAGATTGATACATAGCTAGGCAGTTAATAGATTTTCCATAGGTAATGCAAACTGGCTCAGTTAACTAACAATGATGTCTCCCCTTTGGTTGGATTGGACTTATATATAACAATAGATTAGACAGGTAATAGATTTTCCATAGGTAATGCAAGCTAGCTGAGTTGTTTTCATGGCAGTACTGACTCTAACGAATAATGATGTCTCCCCTTTGTTTGGATTGGACTTAATAGCAGTTATAAGTTTGCTCATTTTGCACAATATGCAACTAAATGATATCAACATAGAATTATGAGTCTTGATCCACATTATTTATTTTTGGGAGTATTTGTTCTCATTTCCTCAGCATTCAATGGCTGAAATATCAATGATGTGATATATATTTAGACATTTGACTGTTATTAACTCACACAATCATATTTGGATTCCATTTTTGTTTTGTTGGATCTGCTAGATTTATGGACGTAGATTGATTGATACTTGATAGCAAAGCCAGTTAATAGATTTTCCATAGGTAGTGCAAACTGGCTGAGTTAACGAATAATGATGTCTCCCCTTTGTTTGGATTGGACTTATATAACAATAGATAACAAGACAGTTAATAGATTTTCCATACGTAATGCAAGCTAGTTGAGTTATTTTGATGGCAGTGCTGACTGTAACGAATAATGATGTATCCCCTTTGTTTGGATTGGACTTAATAGCAGTTATAATTTGCTCATTTTGCACAATATGCAACTAAATGAAATCAACATGAATTATGAGTCTTGATCCACACATTATTTATTTTTGGGAGTACCTGTTCTTGTTTCCTCAGCATTCAATGGCTGAAATATCAATGATGGTGATATATATTTAGATAGTTGGCTGTTAACTCGCACTAGCATGCTTGTCCTCCTTTGGCATTCTAAAAGTGATCTATAAAAACTTTCAGTTCAACAATCAAACAGGGTAACAACATAAATGGTTGCTAATTATTGGTTCTTGTTTTCTTTCAGGTGCTACTCCCGAATTGTGTGTTCCTTCTCCGAGGAAACCATGAATCCAAATACTGCACGTCAGTATATGGTTTCGAGAAGGAGGTAATGACTAAATACAAAGATCAGGGCCCTCAAGTTTATCAAACGTTTTTAAGATGTTTTGCGGACCTTCCTCTAGCGACAATAATAGCAGGAAGCGTGTACACCGCACATGGAGGTGTCTTCCGTGGAACGATTGTAGTGCCATCAAAGAGACAAAAGAAACGAAAGAAGGGTCACAAATACAAGGCGGATTTTACTGTTGATGTCACAGCCATGAAACTTGGATCCTTGGATGAGTTATTGAAAGCAAGGAGAACTATTCTTGACCCTCCTTATGAAGGCTCAAATTTGATCCCTGGGGATGTGCTCTGGTCTGACCCTTCCTTGGAGATGGGTCTTTCACCGAATAAAGAACGAGGCATCGGTTTGCTTTGGGGTCCAGATATCACTCAACAGTTTTTGCGGACAAATCATTTGAAGGTTCGTTTTGTTTCGTTTATTACTCTTCCTGTTATATTTCAAATTGTTAAGAACAATCAATCATATGAAAAAATTGCAACGTATGAGAGCTCATTATTTCCAAATTCTATTTCATGTTGCAAATCTGATGGTGCCCACAAAGAAGGCGTTATAGGTTGATTTGTATGTGTATACCCCCGGCCTAGTCTGTGGTTAGTTGAGGATTATATAAAACTCCTTAGTAGCTTCAGGTGACAAGCATGCAGTAACATCCAGCGTTTCTCTTTTTGAAAATTGTTGTGTGGTATAGATGTCACACCTAATATGTTGATGCAGTGAATGTGAGATACTACTTATTAACATACTTGAAGTGAGTTACATGATTCTAATTTCTTTTGTGTTAGTGTTCAATGATATGGCTTAGTATCAATGGTTATCTTTGAACTCGGTCAGTTGGTAATGGTATGTTTTGTCTCGCAGCCCGTTGAGCTAGCTCTAATGCTCCATAATAATATTTGAAAGTTAGCATCATGGTAAAACTGTATTTGCTTTAAGTTCACATGCTTACTTCATCTTTTCATTCAACACAGCTAATCATCAGGTCACATGAAGGTCCAGACACAAGAGACAAGCGACACAATCTCTTAGGAATGGATAATGGATATACAATTGATCACGAAGTAGAATGTGGGAAACTAATTACTCTCTTCAGTGCACCAGACTACCCACAATTTCAGGTGATAATTTTTTGCTGTTCATCTTCGATATTGAATCCCTTGGCTTTTTGTTGCAAGTTCTGTAAGAGATTTACTCATATATAAGTTCTGCCTTTTTTTTTTGTATCCTTTGCATACTATGATGATAATGTGGTGTTAACTCTTTGTTTCTGGACCTTGTATAGGCTTCAGAGGAGCGGCATAACAATCGTGGAGCATATATTGTCCTTAATCCACCTGATTTTGCTACCCCTGTTTTCCATAGCTTTGAAGCTGTAAAGCCTCGACCTGCGGTATGTGACTCAATCCTCAACAATATTACTCAGGAGTACTTGGTTCTGTGATGTGAGACTTGGCGTTATTATTTCTTAATATGGAAACAATCAATCTGGAGCGGGGGAAACAAATCAACTGACTCGGAGTATCATCTTTCTTTGTTTTCCTATATATGCAGGCGCATGCGTTCTATGATTACGAAGAAGTGATGGACTCAGATGGAGAGTTGAATTTGGAGGCCATGGACACTGGCACGTCGAGCCTGTGATGATGTGCCTTTTGTATTTATCACACCACCAATTGTTGCCAAGGAAGCGTGGCATCAAGGTTTTTGTTGTAGCTAATGCCAACGTAGCAACGTTGCGGGTTTCTGGATGGCCTCCTGTGTCGTGTCAAGCACGCCAATCTGATTTGTTGGTTCGGTTTAGGTTGATCTGTATCTAAAATTAAGTACCCAGAGATTGAATGTGGGAAACCAGTGGTTGTTAGATCGTAATCTAGAAACCTTCTTGTTGCTGAAAATGCTGATGCATTCGGTCATTCAGAGGAAGAGGAAGATATGTCCATGGCATCTCATGTTATCTGAAGAAACGTATATGTACTGCCTTTAGAGCATATGTGTGACACGCTTGTGTAAATAAAATAAGCATTTTTGGCCAAAACCAAATTGTTGACAGCTAAAATTGTACGTTCTAGTAGGGGCAGAAACATGTTTCAGAGACTGCTTGCAGATTGATCGATCGATCAGAAAAAGAGGTTCGAGATGCATGTTTCAGGCTTTCAGCTTTGCATTCAATTCAATTATCACGGACACGCGTTGGTAATAAAATGACACGACTGGTCATCATTACTCATTAGCGAGCGGAGCGCAGGCAAGATAATCAGCCAACCATTCAGCAGTGTTTTTTCTCTAAAAAAAACCAGCTATATTTCAACCTAAGCGAACAGGCTGTTTATTTCTCTCGTTGGCGTTTCAACTGCCCTCTACTCTGCATCTCTGAACCTGAATGTGACGAGCAATTTCTACGTGTGATCTGGTTCTATCCTGAACGATAGCAGGAAATGTGAGAAAAAAAACAGGGGCCTGTTGTTCCTTTGTTGGGCATCGTTGTCTGTTCTAAGCACTCGCCTTTCCAAAGCAATCAAAAGGTTGAGTTTAGATGGGTCGTTGGGCTTAGATGGGCTGCATATCGTGCGGCCGGCCTACTAACTGAGTTTTAGAAGCTGCCGTTGGATGGGAGCGGACGGTGGGGATGCACGCCGACGTTGCCCCGGGCGAAGTGACGATTTCGTTCCCATCCAAGGCCTCCCAGACCGCCGCCGCAGCCGCGATGCCGACGGTGAGAGTGGTGAGCATCTCTCCTCGCTGTATCCCCTCCCATTCACTCACTGTGCTGAGAGTGGCGTTGTCTGAATTTTGAGTGTTTTGGGGTGCGTGTGCAGATGACGGAGAAGGCTATTATCAGCAAGGAGAAGCACCTCGAGCCTCGAGGACGACGGTGAGGTGGATGACGATGACGTGGTCATCTACAAGATAGAGGTTGCCCCCAACAGGTCAGCAGATTTTGTTTTCGTCAATGGAATCGATGTTACTAGAATACTAGGTTGGTAGGTATACAGGAGTTTGGAAACCCGGTGAAAATGTATGCAGACATGATATGCTATGTCTTGAAGGATTAGCAAGCGCTCTCCGTGTTTTCACGGGGACTGAAGCAAGCCCTGTAAGTTTCATCCATCTCTCGTGGTTCAATTCTTCAGATGCATGTTAAACCAGAGGTAACATCATGTTCTTTGGACTCGCAGTGCATTTCAAATAATTTCCTAGAAGAAAAGGCTAGATTTCCATCTCTAGGTTGTAGAGAAAATTGTACAGCGGCACTGTTTGGTGTATATGTTATAACCTGCCAATGCTCTTGAACCAGTTGATTCTTTTTGGGTTTTTTGGATTGGATATGGACTGTTATGTCTAAGGAGTAATAGAGAAATGATGTAGAGAAAAAAAAGCAATACCCTACTGACATATTCCATGCCATTATTATTATTATTTTGGTGCATGCTCTTTGTAATGTTTTATTATTGTCGTGACAACCATTATAGCTTGAAGCTGGCGCTAAATGTTAAGACATTAACATATTCATGATTTTCACATTTGCCTGTTATTATTACTAATTCTAGAAGCTATGTATTAACGGATTAGTGTTGTATTTGCTAATGTTGATGCTGATCGTATTCTCCAGAATGATATTATTTGCGTTCTTATTTTCTTCCAATGTAAGCCTTGATTTGCTCTTTTTTCAGACTTCAAAAATTAGACCATACATAGTTTGTGCTGTCCTAACTCCTAAGAGGGGTAACTTTTGATGAAGCGAGATACAACAGCTTCATTGATCTTCAAGACAAACTCCACCAAAATATCTACCGGTATAGCTTATCTTATTGCTTTTTGCTTTTCATTGTCTTGATATCAGGATTGTACTCAATACGATGATTAATTAACTCGGACTACTCCATGATGGATAACAGGAAGAGAACTCTCGTTGCTATTGGCACCCATGATCTGGACACTCTGCAAGGACCCTTCTGATACGAGGTAAAATTATCACAGTGCTGCAGTAAGCTAATTTTGTAGCTCAATCTTGGGTATTTATCTTATTCGCCCTACGTTCATGGCAATCTCTGTCATGGACTTGCACACTGTTCCTATGTTTGTTCCATGGTTTTTTTGTGCATCCAGCTTTGCCCCTTTTAATGGGGCAAATGATTATGTCTCATGATATGTGCTTGCGGCCTTGCACTATCAAGGGAACTAACTGCAATTACTTTTATACCATCGTATGGAAAGATAAATGCAAGGACATGTTGATGCCTGTTTGGTTGATTTTATTCTTTCTCCATTGTGGTGTAGAAGCTCCCTTCCACTGGTTTGGAATCTTATTTTTGCGAAATTTGAGTTTGTCTAAAGTCATTTTGCAGATTAAACTTCGCCAAATGTGTTGCATTCTTGAGGGAATTTTAGAGTAAATCTTGGACTGTAAAATGTGTTCTATGATCTTAGTCACAGAAAAGAGCCATCCTTTTTTTCACCAGTCACAGTTAACATGATCCCTTATGGTTATACAAGGTCTCTCAAAAGCCTAAATCAATATAATCTTGTTTTGTTTTGCTGCCTTCTTCTTTTGAAACGAAATACAGCAGGGGAGGCTCCTACAGCAAATTTTATTAAAATAACAGAGGCACAGATATACTGAATAAAAGTACAAAGCTAAAAACAAGAACAAATGGAGAAGGGAACTAAACAAGCTCCTCTCAGGGGAGGACAGGGAAGAGAGTTAGGAAAGTGACTGGATCCAGTTTAGGAACATAAGCCAGCTGTCGTCATTTAGTCTATGAGATTGGAGTCTTGCTTCACCCATGAAGTCCTTGTTTTGCTACCTTGTTGGGGCAGATTGCTCATCGGGGAGTGGATCAGTGAGATAGTGCCCCACTGAATTTGTTTACATTGGGGCTTCAGGAAGCATTTATGGCCATAAAATCTGAGTTTTAGTGACAGTAGACAAAAACATGTATTTTCCTCGAATTTTAATCAAAAGTCGGCTTCAAGCCCTTTTTGTATGGATAATAGAAAACTCATTTTGGCCAGCTTACCATGAAGACAATTTGGAGGAAGCTTAATCCCTATGCTTTCGAGTTTATATTTGTTCAGAATACATGACAGCATGTATACGTGAAAGTATTAACTAGTTTTTCACATAGAAGTGATAAGAAATTGTTATTTTAATAACCTTTTGACTAGGAAAATTAATAACCATCAGTGCATACTGCAGACTGTTGGAGTATATGTTTAGGCCCATGAGGCTAAGGCCCATGTGGCCCATGTATGGAACCTATTTAGCTACCCTTCTAGGGTTAGCCCTATGCAATAGAGAATG
Organism: Saccharum hybrid cultivar R570; assembly: GCA_038087645.1. Taxonomy (NCBI): domain Eukaryota; kingdom Viridiplantae; phylum Streptophyta; class Magnoliopsida; order Poales; family Poaceae; genus Saccharum; species Saccharum hybrid cultivar. The sequence continues at coordinate 2,824,276 of JAQSUU010000254.1, read as the reverse complement.
GCATATTCCAACATGGTATCAGAGCCTAGGTTAGCTTCTCTTCCTCCTCCATGCCGCCCAGTGTGACAACGGTCGCGAGTTTGATAACTCCGCCGCCCGAGATTTCTTCCTCTCTCACGGTGTTCAGCTCCGCATGTCTTGCCCATACACCTCCTCGCAGAATGGCAAGGCCGAGCGGATGATTCGCACCACTAACGACACCGTGCGCACTCTTCTGTTTCAGGCCTCTCTTCCTGCTCGCTTCTGGGCTGAGGGCCTGCATACCTCCACCTACCTTCTTAACCGCCTTCCTTCCGCTGCTTGTCCCGCTCCCACTCCTCACCATGCACTCTTCGGTACCCCGCCTCGGTATGATCACCTTCGCGTGTTTGGGTGTGCTTGTTACCCCAACACTGCTGCCACTTCTTCTCACAAGCTGGACCCTCGCTCCACGCTCTGTGTCTTCCTCGGGTACTCCCCAGATCACAAGGGGTATCGATGCTTTGACCTTACCTCCCGACGTGTTCTCATCTCGCGCCATGTGGTGTTCGATGAGTCCGTCTTTCCCTTTACCAGCACCACTACACCTCCGGTCACTGACCCACCCGATCTGTTTCCCACTGACCCGGTGGTCCAGCCACCTTTTTCGTGGTCTCCTGCAGGTACCGCCTCGCCGCGTTCTGAGCCGGCCACCGGTCCCGGCTCCTCTGCGAGTCCGGGCCCCTCGTCCTCCGGCGCGGCCCCGTCTTCTCCAGTTGGTGCAGCCCCGGGGCCTTCGTCCCCCGCTTCTGCCCCGGGGGGGTCGTGCCGGTTGTCGACGCCGGATCCTGTCTCGGCACCTGCCCCGGCGCCTCCGCCGAGGTTCGCCGCGCCGGTATGGGTATACCAGCGCAGGCCGCGGCCACCGCCGCTCGTGGTCCCTTCTCCACCGGGGACACCGACACCACCGCCACTGTCTCCGCCGGCCCGTGGTGTCCCGCCGGTCTACCACCCGCCGCTACTTCACCGACACCCGCGGCATGTTCACCCGATGGTGACACGACACGCGGCTAGCACCCTGCCGCCTCGTGCCCTCGAGGCTTCGACCAGCGACGCGGTGGTCTCTCCGGTACCCTCCTCCGTCCACGACGCCCTGTTGGACCCTCACTGGCGCCGCGCGATGGAAGAGGAGTACGCCGCACTACTCGCCAACCAGACGTGGGAGTTGGTGCCCCGGCCGCCGGGCGCCAATGTCGTCACCGGCAAGTGGATTTGGACTCACAAGCGCCGAGCGGACGGCTCTCTCGAGCGCTACAAGGCTCGATGGGTCCTCCGGGGTTTCACTCAGCGCCCTGGCGTCGACTACGATGAGACCTTCAGCCCGGTGGTCAAGCCGGCTACCGTCCGTACCGTGCTATCACTGGCACTTGCTCGGTCTTGGCCCGTCCACCAGCTGGACGTCAAGAACGCCTTCCTCCACGGCCTTCTTACTGAGACGGTGTACTGCAGTCAGCCGGCGGGGTTCGTCGACAACACCCGTCCTGACATGGTCTGCCGGCTCAACAGGTCCCTCTATGGCCTCAAGCAGGCACCTCGGGCGTGGAACCACTGGTTTGCTGCTTTCTTGCTGACTCTGGGGTTCATGGAGGCCAAGTCTGATACGTCCCTGTTCGTCTACCACCATGGGGCCGACACTGCTTACTTGTTGCTCTATGTTGATGACATTGTCCTCACCGCCTCCAGCGACCATCTTCTCCGCCGGATCATTGCAGCTCTCCAGCAGGAGTTTGCGATGAAGGATCTGGGTGAGCTCCACCACTTCCTCGGTGTCACTGTTGAGCACCGTCCTGCTGGGCTCCTTCTTCACCAGAGGCAGTACACTCGGGATATCCTGGAGCGGGCTGGGATGTCTGATTGCAAGCCCTGCTCCACCCCGGTCGACATTCAGGGCAAGCTGTCTGAGGCTGAGGGACCACCGGTAGACGACCCCACTGCGTACCGGAGTCTTGCCGGGGCCCTTCAGTACCTCACCTTCACCCGGCCGGACATCACCTATGCAGTTCAGCAGGTCTGCCTCCACATGCATGATCCCCGGGAGCCTCACCTCATGGCTCTCAAGCGTCTCCTCCGCTACCTCCGGGGTACACTCGACTACGGCCTCCTCCTACACCGGGCCTCCTCCACCGACCTCGTCGTCTACACCGACGCTGACTGGGCCGGGTGCCCGGATACTCACCGCTCCACCTCCGGCTACGCCGTCTTCCTGGGCGGCAACCTGATGTCTTGGTCGTCCAAGCGCCAGCCGGTGGTCTCCCGGTCCAGCGCCGAGGCCGAGTACCGCGCCGTTGCTAACGGTGTGGCAGAGGCTGCCTGGCTCCGGCAGCTGCTTGCTGAGCTGCACACTCCACCCTCCCGGAGCACACTGATCTACTGCGACAATGTCAGTGCGGTCTACCTCTCCACCAACCCCATCCAGCACCAGCGGACGAAGCATGTGGAGATCGACCTACACTTTGTCCGTGATCGGGTGGCCATGGGCGAGGTGCGGGTCCTCCATGTTCCGACGACTTCTCAGTTCGCGGACATCTTCACCAAGGGCCTCCCGTCATCGACCTTCGCCGAGTTTCGCTCCAGCCTCAACGTCACCGGTGGCTAGTTGCGTCTGTGGGGGGGTTGTGTGTGTTCTTTCTTGTTCAGCCTCGAACTCCGCTGCGTCGGTAGTTCAGACTGCGGGGGGTGTTGGAGTATATGTTTAGGCCCATGAGGCTAAGGCCCATGTGGCCCATGTATGGAACCTATTTAGCTACCCTTCTAGGGTTAGCCCTATGCAATAGAGAATGGCATATTCCAACACAGACTGAATATCCAAACCAACTATTATAAAGAAACTATTATTTAGCTTTTAGCATGGAGGAGCCTTCAAGAGTTTTAACTTAAGATTTGTGGCATTATAATAATTTATTTACGTTGGTCAATATTTTTGGCGGAGAAGATAGATTTCTTAGGAATTGGTTGACTATGTTATATTTCGTACCATGCATATATGAACAAGCCTCTTAAATATAACATTTTTTGTTTTTAACCAAAGATATAACCATTGCTGACATGTGGCTATATAAATACCACTGGTGGTTTCTCTCATCCTTTATATCTGACATTTGATTTTTTTTCTCTCCCTAGGTTCTACCACCACATGAAATCAGCTTTGTCCCATTGAAGCAGGTAAAAGTAATTGATTTAGTTCAATCAGATGATTTTATGTTATATTACTTGTCGTTTTCTGATCATCATTACAATTTTTAGTAAGTTGCTGAAAGGCAACATTTTTGAACTCACTGTTCTAACTTTTGTATGACTTAGGAGAAAAGCTTCAGAGCTGATAAACTGACGGAATTCTATAAAGCAAGTAGCTACATTAGAGTGTTTATTGTGTCACTGTGCACAAAATTGGGCCATGTATCAGGATGGAAACTGTTATTTTTCAAGTTTTACGCTTAATATCGTAGGTTCTAGATCTTAATACTATTCTTTTAAGTGCTCTGTGCCTTGTATATTTTTATTACTGACATCTCTTGCTTTGTGGCAGTCAAGACATGAAACTGAAGAAGTTCTTGCATATAATTGAGAATTCTCCAGTGTACCCAGTTATCTATGATAGCAACAGGTAAAATAATGACATGCTCTTATCATTCCATTTATTGACCTCTTTCTTTCAAGGCCTATGATCTTTTCAAAAAAGACTAATAATTACTAGAGAGGACAACAATAATTAAATAGAAAGATTCTATTGGCACAGCTCTCTGGAAATTTGTCTATCTAGTTAAACTTCAAAAAAACATTGTTCATTTTTCAAGGAAAAGCTGTTCATTTTATTGATAAAGTGGCCCATGTTCCATCATGAGTGCCATGCTTTCTTTAACTTTTATGATATAGAAACTGTTAATACCGGTGTTGCTGCACAGCTGACATTGCAATACTTTGCTGGACTGTATTATCATTGCCTCCTATCATCAATGGTGCACATTCAGCTATCACCCTTGCAACAAGGAATGTCTTTATTGAATGTACAGCTACTGACCTTACCAAAGCAAATATAGTGCTGAATACAATGGCGGGTGATGTTATGCTGTATTTTAGATGGGAACATGTCCTCTAGTTTAAGAAGTTGAAACTTATTGTGTATGCACTTGTTACTTATATTTCTAGGTTACCATGTTCTCTAAGTATTGTGAGACTAAATTTGAAGTGGAACCTGTTGAAGTGGTACATCTCGTGGTGGCAGGAAAACAGTTTACCCTGATCTTTCATGTTACAAAATGGATGTTTCATTATCTGACATTCTTGGGCCTATTGGTATCTCCCAGGACGAGAAACAGGTACCTGCAAGTTTCTGAAAGTTTTAGCAAGGATGTTTTCAATCTGGATTAATAACAGTGCATCTGAAACTTAGGTTGTCTGTCTTTTGAATAAAATGCAACTGCAAGCTGAAAGTCACTCATTGAAGGGGGAGCCTCACATTTCAGTGTCTGTTCCTCCAACAAGAAGTGATGTTCTGCATGCCCGTGATTTGTCGGAGGTATATCTGCTTTTATCTAGCTGTTTCAACTGTTTTTGTAGGTTTGCTGTCATTGTTAACTGGTTTAATTTCTGTTTGGCTTCTACAAAGGACGTTGCTATAGCTTATGGATTCAACAATGTGCCAAAATCAAAGCTGAAGTGCGTGACAATAGGAGGAAGGCAACCATTAAATAGGTTCTCAGATAAAATTCGTGCCGAGGTACTTTAGGCATTTGATATGTCTTTTGTGGCATCTTGCTGATATTTGATGTCTTTGTGTTTTTATCTGTTCATCAGTTGATCTTTACTGAAAAATCCTTTGTGGCTAGGTTGCAAGAGCTGGTTATATGGAGGTGCTCACATTTATCTTATCTTCACACGAAGAAAACTTTGACATGTTAAACAGAGCAGAGGACAAAAGTAAGGCAGTCATTATCACAAACCCTCGCACTTATGAATTTGAGGTAAATTTTCCCCCATCACCCACCCCAGTGCTGGATGCAGCCATCAGTCAGCTCTCCTATGTGCTCTCAATTGACTATAGTGCAAAGAATAGTGTAAATTTTTGGTGATGCCTTTCTTGCAAAACGATTCCTCACCACCTGCCCCCAATCCGTCCACTTCCTCCTGGCCACCCACAACCACAACACCCCACTTGTCCTCTCTAGCATCGTGGCACATAGCGATGAGTCAGAGGCACCTGCGGCTACACCCCCTTCCTCCTGACTCGACCACTCGGTAGTGCCTCAGCGGGTCTGCCTTCTCCAGCCTGTGGCTCGCGCCTTCTCTCACATATGTAGAGCTGTTGATAGGCGGCTGACTAGGGAGATGAGGTTGCCCTCCGAGCTGCAGTGACGGTTGGCGACCTCCTCCCCAGTCCCCGAGGACCAAGCCAGTGATCACGTCTAGCTGCCGCTGGCCGAGGCAGCCACCTGATGTCAAACCTAGCTGACAACAACGGCTCCTCCCTGCTGTCGGCTGATGATTTACGCTTCATCCTTTGTTGATCTGTGTTTCATCATGCTCATTTGTGTTCACTTACAAAAATCTACCATTATATTACATAGGTGATTTTGTGATTTATTTTTCGATATGTGTATTTCTAGCTTGGTTAGTTCAGTCATGGCCGAGACCAAATTTGCTTCATCTTGATAATTTTTAGGAACCAATCAGTACTCAGTTTTTGATACCTGACGTTTGAGGAAAACCGATGAACCCCATTTATTTGGTCTGACCGAATGTCCACCTACTGACAACTCATGTTTTCTCTCTATATTTGATTGACAAGGAAATAAACATTGTTCTACAATGTCATTCATTTGCTATAATCATTCTTTTACTTGTTATGTTGTTGGTTTGTTATAATCATTTTTTCCTTGTTACCTTGCAGGTTGTTAGAACTAGTCTGATGTCGTGTTTATTGAAAACACTGAAACATAATATAGACCATCCAAGACCTATAAAGGTACTTTTTGAAAAGGAGCAATATTTATATTTTCTATATAAGTGATAAGGATATTGTCTATGGAATGTTGTGTCACACATAAAATGCCAACTAAATAAAGAAGAAACCAGGGAAAAAAACCTTCAAATTTCTCTTGCTGTCAGCACTCAGCAGTGTCATTTTGCCTGTTGTTTTCGTTTCCCTTCCAACTTAATTGTGATTGCATGATAATACTCTCCTTCAAATACTACATTTCAACCATAGTATAAGCCCATTTAGGATTTCTTGATCAAACCTTTTAAACATAGACAATGAATATCTAAAAAATCAAGTAGATTGGTAACATAAGTTTTATGTTGCTAGATTAGTTAAAAAAATGCTTTTTATAATATATAGCTCTTTCTATTTGGAACAACATGTTATTTAGAATATTACCTGTCAAAGTGTCACTGGAGACCATGTGTCAATGTTCTAATGGATTTTGGGTACTATCTAGTCCATCATTTTTACCAATGTCGACTTTAATTTATCAATACATACAATTTTAAATGGAAGAGCTTTAATACAGCTTCTAGTGTTGGATATGCCCAAACAGTTACCGTTGTCATGGTTACAATCTTCCTTCTAGATGGAAATGTTTCCATGATTTTGATCTTTCAAATATTTACCATTGTAGATTTTTGAAATTGGTGACGTTGTGATGCTGGACTCGTCGCGTGATGTTGGTGCCTCTAATAATCGCAGGCTTGCAGCTTTGTACTGCAATAGGGTTTCTGGATTTGAGGTATAAGCTTTAAGGAATAAAAAAAACATCTGTATAGGCATGTATTTACATAGCTTCTATGTAGGCCTATGCTAACTTGATTAAATTGTCCAGGAAATTATGGGATTGGTGGATAGTATTGTCAAAGTTGTCAGCTCCGCATGTCAACTTTGGCAAGAATTACCATGTACCTACAGATGTAAGAGTAACTTCATAAATTGTCTTGTCTTTTGCTGTTGTCAACATTTATATACTCTTTTCATTTCTTCAGGAACCTGAGTTCTTCCCGAAAAGACAATGTAAAATTGTTACAAGTGATGGCAAGCAAGTTGGCTACATAGGAATAATTGTCCATGCTGAGGTACTTACTCTGCCTCGCTTTTGAATGCTGTTATAACCTGTGCTGCTTAAGTACCAGTAGTTTAGCCGCCATATGAATGAAGATTTCTGAGGATGAAATGAATAAAGCTAGCACCAAATTATATATTTCTTTTTGTTTGGTAGCACAATCTTATACGCTTGAATTATGAGCTACTCCAATTCCATAGTTGATCTATACTAAGAGTAAGAGATGTACTGGCAGAAATAAGAACTTAGGAACACAAACGATATTAAATGAATAAGAAAATCATAACATGGATACACGTGATTTGTTTTGCCAAATTTATAGCAAAACTATTCTTCCTTGAGTGCTAGTCATACTCTGCTTGCAGGTGCTAAGGAAATTTGGCACTTCCGGACCCCTGCACTTTCGTTGAGATGGACCTCGAAGCACTGTCGTAATGCCGTCAACCTGAAACAAAGGAATGCTTGAAGCTGATACGTACCCCTACCACATATCCGTTTTGTTCAGTAAAAATGCATGGGGTACACCAGCAAGAAGTGCATATTACCCAATGCAAGCTGGAATGTCTCAATGAGCTTCTCAATTGCATTGGATTTTGCTATGGGAAAGAAGGTACAACGATATATACGGCACATACCCTGGCTAAAATTTGTTAGGACTATTTTCACTGTTTATGTTTCCATTGTAAGAGCTTCATTCCTATCCAACTTTCTATCAAAAGTGTACCTTAATTATATCCTTTTGTAAACCATCGGGTGTCCAAAAGTTGCTTGTGCAACTCTTGGCACCTCTACATGAGATCAGCATGATGTAAAGCAGCGTCAGAATATTAGACTTGTAATATACCTCCTTGTTGAAACACATTGGACAAGGTTCGCATGAAAACCATCTCGTGTGATCAAGGTAAACTCGCCAGTGTTTCCATTTGGTGCGGTAGCATTGGCATGTTGAGACTGTGTATGGTGGTTCTGACATGCATGGTAGTCAGTCTCCGTGTCGTTGTTTGCTGAAGAAACCGAGCGTGTGCTAGACATGCATGGTGCTGCCGATAGCTGCCTGGATTTGCAATTAGTCGATTAAAATATTTATTTTTAAAAAGATCCAGTCGGCTGTTGAGCTACTGACAGGGATCCTATCGGCCGCACAGCTGCCGACAGGTTCCTGGATACCAGTCGGCGGCTCCACCACCGATAGGTCGACAGACGAGCTGTTCGACAACGTCCATGACTAGCAGCTACAGAATGCCACGTAGGTGATTGATTGCCTTTCTGCTTTGTTTCCTGTGAAATGCAATCTGTATGCCTTGAGGGCAAATATATATATTGTCGTAAATTAGTATATAAAATTATTGTAAATAGAGGTGGCTACAAAATAACTTATTTTATAGCTAGCTATAGAGTATAATCTGATATATATATATATATATATATATATATATATATATATATATATATATATATATATATATATATATATATATATATATATATATATATATAGAACTATTACCCTACAGCTGGCTACAAAATAACTTATTATGTAGCCACTTTGAGTTACAATAATTGCTATGCTAATTTACGAGATTATAGTAACTTCTTACTATGTGATTTATTATAACATTATGGTAAATATCCCCATGTGTTATAGTAATTCAACTATCGTAAATATATATTGACATTGTCGTAAATTAGTATATAAAAGTACCGTAAATAGAGGTGGCTACAAAATAACTTATTTTATAGCTAACTATAGAGTATACTCTCCCTATATATATATATATATATATATATATATATATATATATATATATATATATATATATATATATATATATATATATATATATATATATATATATATATATACATATACATATACGCGACATCAAACCAGGTGTACATAATGATTATTAATAAATACACGTTATTTACTGCTCCATGCAAAAAAATCCTAACTAAATAAATATCGTCTACCTGTATATTTACCATGGTTTTAAATAGCTCGCTATTTTTGCCGCTATAGCCCGAAATAGCTTGAAAAAAATTGTGCCGCTATTTGCGTTCATGCACAATTTTATCGCTATTTTGCCGCTAAAGTCCGCTAATTACGGTTTATAAAACGCTAAACACTTTAGCCTTAGCTCGCTATTTAAAACCATGATATTTATTTACTACTATCAGCAGTTGAGCACATGTGAGCGACTAAACGTCCGTGATGGCCGCAGTGAAATATTTAATTCTCTCCGGCCCGTGAACGCTGCATTGATGCTAGCTCCAGGGTTAAAAAAATCGGTCGGTAAACCGCGGTTTACCGCGGTTACCGGGCTAACCGGGCCGGACCGGTTCCAGTCCAGTCCGGCCCGGTTAGGTATTCTCCAAATTCAAATTTAAAATTTAAAAAAAAAATACTGAAAAAATTCCTAAAAATAGTTCATGATTTATAGAAGCCAATGGTGTAAAAATTTTTCAAATTCGAGTTCGTTTAGTATTTATTTATACGTATAGAAGTTTGAAAAAAAAAAGAAAAAAAATTCCGGTCCCGGCCCGTTAAGGCCCCCAAATTCAAATTTAAAATTTGAAAAAAAAATGCTGAAAAATTCCTAAAAATAGTTCATGATTTATAGAAGCCAATGGTGTAAAATTTTTTCAAATTCGAGTTCGTTTAGTATTTATTTATACGTATAGAAGTTTGAAAAAAAAAGAAAAAAGAAAATTCCAAACTCAAACCGAGCGGTAAACCGCTCAAACCGTGCGGTAACCGCTACAAACCGCCCGGTAAACCGGTCACAAACCGAACCGAAGGCGCGTTTGAATTCAAATTCAAATTCGACCGGTTACCGACCGGTTACCGGCAAACCGGACCGGTAAACCGGAACCGGAGGCCGGCGGTTTGAGGTGACCGGTCAGTAAAAAAAACCCTGGCTAGCTCTCCCTCTCTCTATCCTGAATCCACGGCCCACAGTAACACGCGGCCACCTTTTAAAATGCCGGCATCTATCCTATATCTACGGATGAGGAGACGGAGCGCATCAGCCGCCGGGATATCGCCGTCGCGTGGCGAGGCACCGTCATGCGCCTCGAGTGGATGGCCGACCTCATGGTGGCGCCGCGCCCTGTGGCGGGCTTCGGGAACCCCTGCCCGGACCCCGGCGCGGTCGAGTTTGGCTTCGCCGAGCTCTACACGGCGGCACGCCGGTGGTGCCGGTACTCGGCACGGGAGCAGCTGCTGGTGGAGGTGCGCAAGCTGGTGGGGCTGTACCACGGTCCACGGCCGCGGCGAGGAGGTGAGCGTGACCGTGGCGGCGCACAGCCTCGGCAGCGCGCTCGCCACACGCTCAGCGCGTTCGGCGTCGCGGAGACGGGCGCCAACGTGTTGCCGGACGGCAGGACGGCGCTGGTGTGCGTCTTCTCCTTCTCCGGTTCACGAGTGGGGAGCACGCGGTTCAAGTCGCGGCTGGAGCGGGGCCTAACCGTGAAGGTGTTGTGCGTCAACTTGCATGACATGGTGCCGACGGTGCCCGGTGTGTTCTACGGCCTGTACGAGAGGTCGTTCCCGGAGGCGGCGCTGCGGCTGATGGACGATCTCTGGGCGTCGTGTACGTGCACGTCGGCGTCGAGCTGGCGCCGGACCACAAGGTGTCGCAGTACCTCAAGGCGGACACGCTGGACTTGGCTTGCTTCCACAACCTGGACTCCTGGAGGCGCTCATGCACCTGCTGGACGGCTACCATGGCTGAGCGGATTCGAAGAGCAACTTCAAGCTCCAGTCTGATGGGGATTGGCGACTCGGAGGATCATTGTCAAGTCAACTGTGCGCGCTGCAGCCACATCCTCCACTGCCGCTGGTGGTTTTACACGGCCCAGGTTCAGACTATTTTTTATTACTATTTCTATTAAATTGTTAAGTAAATAATTTCCTCCTATGATGTGAGTTGTAAATTTCTCTGTGCTAAAGAACGGCGTCTTCGGTCACCGATTTTACAGCAAATAAAAAAATTACCTAGTCCGAATTTTACAACAAATATTACTATGCAAAGACATAGACGTAAATACTGTTGTTGCCTGCTGACATCTTGGCTGCAGCCACGGCAATGACCAAAGCCTAAGACTACCCGCACTCATGGACCTCTATATTCATCCTCTATACGTCCTAGTCAGCAAGGTTCTCTCCTCTATACTCAATTCTCTCGCACCCATCCATCCTCTATATCATCCTCTATCCACTCTATCTACTGTGGGACCCACTTGTCACTTTATCTAAATATATCCATGTGTGATCTAGTTTTGAAGGATTTATTGAGACGAATTTAATGGTACAATCGAAATTTAATTTGGATTTTTGGTTTATGAGTTATAACATTTTTTCCTTTTGTTTAGCTAGTGGGGCCCGCCGCTATAGAGTATAGAGTAAGTACTGTACTACTCTAAATATAGAGTGAGAGAAATGATAGAGTATTGGCCCTGTTCGGCAGGCTGTTTTTTGGCTTATAAGCCGGCTATGGCTGATTTGCTGTGAGAGAAAAATACTGTTCCACGGCTGATAAACCATGCTGATAAGCTCAGCCGAACAGGGGGATTATTTTAGAGTACCCAGTGCAGCAGTTTTTACTCTATATTCATACTCTAAAGTTTTAGAGTATCGTTTTAGAGTATCGACTGCGGTTAGTCTAATACGTTCTGGACGGCCCAGGGCACCTGTCGGTAACTCAGCGCCCAACAGGCCCATTTTTTTAAAAATAATTATTTTAACTGAATAATTTTAAATCTAGAAGTTGTTGGTTGCTGGACGACCGACACGACTGCTGAATTTCTACCAGTACTAAAGTCACTTTCTGAATTCCTATCAGTACTAATGAAGCTTTTCAAATCTGGACAAACCATCACAAGATTTACAGCTTCGTCAGGACCACCGGCCACACAACGATAGGGCGGCCGAGAGCCCGAGATGTGGAGGTTGTGGGCTGGTCTCCCTAATGCCTAAACGAGGCCCAATGGCCCAGTAACGCAACAAGCTAGGTAACAGTTCAGAAGGCCAGAAGGCACAAGCCCATTCCATGTCGGACGCCATTCTGCCTGTATCGTCGTCAACCTCTCAACTCCTCGAGCTCAGCTGGTCGGGCGCCGCCGGGGATTGGGGTCCTGGCCAGAGGGGAGGTAGGGCGACCGCCCAACCTCGCCCTATCGGTCGGTCCGCCTGACCAATCTTCATAGTCCTCAGGAAGGAGGTACCACTCACACTGATGGCATCCAGGACATCCTGGGCTTCAGACTCCCTGCCTGCATGCTCATATAGATGAAACACAGCGCTCAAGATGAAGCCATCAGGTTTCAGCAACCCGTGCGTCGTCTCATAGATAGAGATGCCTTCGCAATTACTCAATTCAAATATCTACTTTTTTTTTAAAAAAAACGAACCTATCGGTCGCTGGGCTACCGACAAACGTACTGTTCACCATTTAAAGTTATTCAATTTTTTAAAATAAATGAGCCTGTCGGCAACTGGGCTGCCGACAAGTCTCATGTTAGCCATCCAGCAACCGACACCTTCTAGATTTAAAATTATTCAATTAAAATATTTATTTTTTAAAAAATAAATGAGCCTATCGGTCGCTGGAGTACCGACAAGCCCCCTGTCGGTCGTCCAGCACCCAACAACTTCTAGATTTAAAATTATTCCGTTAAAATAATTATTTTTAAAAAAATGGGCCTGTCGGGCACTGAGTTACCGACAGGTGCCCTGGGCCGTCCAGAACGTATTAGGCTTTGGTCATTGCCGTGGCTGCAGCCAAGATGTCAGCAGGCAACAACAGGTCACAGGAGATCGAGTGGATGTCTCGCCTCTCGCAGTCTGGTCAGGGAACTGGCCTGCCGTAGCGGAGGAACGGGTCGACGCCTCCCTGTCCCATGCCATGCCGCACAGGGCAGACCGACGGCGACGCGCACGGCGTATGCCGGCCGTATGCATGCATGCGCTCGCGATTTAAAAAGATTCATCATCAACAAATGAAGCATGGTAATAATGAATTGAACTAAATAAAGAGACCTAGCTAGTACTTACTGGGTATTGACTATAGGTAGAGGCACTTCCCAATTACCATAATGGTGTTTCTCGGTGAATGTTTTCCAAACACTGTTTAACAAAAAAAAATAGAGTTATATCATTAAAATAGCATAAGAGAGTATATGGTGTGTGCGAGACCGAAATTACCCCTGGGGTATATCGAGGATTTCTTGGTACTCTGCTCGGGGTTTTGTCACTGAGTTAAAGATTTTTACAGTATTCCTGGTCATATCGATGACCAGCAGTATCCAGTGAAAGCTACATTTATACGCAACTGCTTCTTAGCTGAGGGGGGCTAACGTTGACTCCATGCTCTGATGTTGGCTGCCCCTGGCTACTCTTCTGTATTTCCACCTCTAACTCTTTTATTCTCGCTTTCATGCTTAGTTCTCGCTCCCGCGATTGTTGCACCGCCTCCTCTAACCTACGGATCCGCTCTGCCTCCTCATCCTTCCTTCGCTGGCAGCTTCTGTATGTATCCGCGTCCTCAGGGAAGCCATAACACCATGAAATCAACCCTTTGCCTCGCATTCGCCCAGGGTGTTCAGGAGTTTGGAGGGCATACGTGAGCTCATCCTTCTCTCAGTTGGGCACAAAGGCACCACAGGCAGAAGCCTCTACAATATGGAAAAGTCTTTGTGTTGCTGTTCTGATTTCTGCACCAACAATTGGTGCCCCGATCTCTAGGTCCAGTGATCCCCCATGCGCGAAAAACCAATTCTTGGAACATTCGGGCCACTCGATTGAAAATGGATAGATCCCTTTGCCAAGCATGTCTTCTTCCATTCTTCGTCACCTTAGAATGACACTCCTGTAACCACCTGATCCTGTTTTATGATGGTATACCTTCTTTTGTGCATTCTGTTGGTTTCTTCTCACCCGTTCCTTATCCTCTTCCGAGGTCTTGTAGCTCACAAATTCAGGTCACTCGTCCCTCAACTTTTTGTACGGGCTATTTTTACTGAAATCTGGAGTCAGATTCTTCTTGAAAAAATTGTTGTACAGCTTCTTCTTCTAGATCTGGAATTGTGTGGCCATCATCTTAAGAGCCCAACTTTTAACTAGTTTTTGTAAATCGCCACCTGCTGGTAGATTGAAATGTTCAGTGAGTGACTGCCAAAGAAGGTCCTTCTCTCAATCAGAGATATAAGGGATCCGAGGATCATCCTTTCTCTTTTTCCATTCACGGATGTTGATCGGGACCTTGTCCCTAACAAGAACCCCACAGTGGTTTACGAACTTCTTTGCATTGTTTTTTGGTAGGAGCGGTTCGCTGGTATTAGGATTGACTTTTATGATGTTGTAGTGGCCCTCCAACAGTTTTGTTGGGCCTATTGACGTCATCGATCTAGAGGGCCATATATGTACAAACACAAAGATGCAGTAATACATTTATATATATATACACATGAATTAATGGAATTATATAATTTCATATATATATAAGAGATGCAAGATTATTAACAAATATACCTTGCCAGCACTTTCTTGCACAGGATTTTCTTGCATATGAGGTTCATTCTCATCTTCTAAATTCGCTAAGTAGTTATCGAACTCTTGGTCGGCCTTGTTCTGGTTAGGGCCATATTGAGTGCCAGCATTGATAATGTTCATCATGGCCTCATTTTGGTCGTAGTCGTCTTGCCGCTCGGCCATCTTAATTACCACAACTATAAATAAATGAAAACCATACACTAGGTAGGGTTTGCATGCGTGGACCTCGATCAAGATATAATAGGGGTTTGGAGCGGAGCTCATATATATATATATAACTATTACCCTACAGCTGGCTACAAAATAACTTATTCTGTAGCCACTTTGAGTTACGATAATTGCTATGCTAATTTACGAGATTATAGTAACTCCTTACTATGTGATTTACTATAACATTATGATAAATATCCCCATATATTATAGTAATTCAACTATCGTAAATATATACTGACATTGTCGTAAATTAGTATATAAAATTATCATAAATAAAGGTGGCTACAAAATAACTTATTTTATAGCTAGCTATAGAGTATACTCTCCCTATATATATATATATATATATATATATATATATATATATATATATATATATATATACACACACACACACACACACACACACACACACACACACATCACACTAATGTTAATATATCAAAATTCAGATATATATACACTACATAAAATTCATAACACTAATAAAACTAATCCTTTTAACTATGAAGATTTAAATATATTTCTGCAATATTATTTTCTACAACTATATTGTTTAATTAATTTTCTACAAATTTTCTATATACATGTTATAGTATACACTACAATATTTCTATCTATTTTTCTATTTTTCCTATGCTGAAAAAATAATATGCACATCACAACTCATCACCGATCCCAGTGCCATCACACACAATTTACTGATCATCACTCCACACACATGTACACGATCATCTATATCACACACATATATGAACTATATACTCACCCACTTCGACGAGGATGAGGACAGATCGGAGAGGATGCCAACGTACGGTGACTACGTCACGCGCGGACGACGGTGGCGAGGCCGGCGGGGTGACGAGCTATGGCGAGGCCGGTGCGGGGTGTGACAAGGCGTGGCCGACGGGGTGACAAGGAGGCAAGGTGCTCCGGCGAGGACGAGAGACGACGAGCGGTGAGGTGCACGCACGCGCGGGCCACCGGCTGGCTGGAGAGATTGGGCGCGCCCGTACACGTGGAGCCGGCCGGGGATGAGAGACGAGGCGAGGGCGCTGTGGCGATGGGGACGAGCGCACGGTGAGGTGTGTGTGCGCGTGGAGCCGAGGACAAAGCACGTGATGGAGGTAGGCGCGTGGAGCTGGCGATGACGAGGATGAGGATCGACGATGGCGGCGAGGACGACGTGACGACAACAATGGCGGCGGATCCCCAAATCAGATCTGGGCGAGGGCGAGGACCACGTCGGTGGATCCAGATCTGGGCGCCGCACACGGACAGGAGAGGCGTGAGCTAGGCCACTGGCAGAGACGGCGAGAGAGGTGTGCGCGCGTGGAGGCGGTGCTGGAGGCGATGAGGGCAGCGGCGGCGCGGTGGCTCTCGGGCGAAGAAGACGAGAGGATGATGGATAGGGAGAAGAGAGGGCGATATATATGGGGGACCTTTAATCTCGGGTGAAGCCACGGCTCGGGACTAAAGGCCTTTAGTCCCGGGTGGTGATTAGAACCGGGACTAAAGGTTCTAGCCACGACCTGGGAGTAAAGGTCATTTTGGCGGGCTGCCTTTTTGCAGCCCATCTTTAGTCCCAGGTGGTTGATCTGAGTAAAGGTAGGCTGCAGTTTCGCTTCCCGCCAATTCCAAGCAGTTCTTCTTTTTTATATATTTCTTTTATATAAATATGCAAAGAGTTGTTAATTGCCTAGTAAATAAAATATTAGCGAAAAAAATTACAAAAAATCCTAGACCTAGTTTCGCATTATTATACGCAACAAAAATATGTAACCTAAACTATTTTGTTTTACTGTATAAATATTTAACATAGTGTAAATAATAATCACAATTTGCACCATGCAAAAATGTAATACTTGATTAAAATCATTAAAACTATTGCTTTTCGACAGGATGCAGGTTTTCACATCTTATTAATGTTGATCATTGTTTTTTCATCACACATTCTCCACGGGAAATCCACCGTCAAGCAGTAGAGGATGCAGTCATTAGGACATGCATGTATCTTCTAGATTTCTAATCCCAGAGGGCAAACGACCAGTTTTGCTTCATACGCAGTGGTTGCAATGTCTTTGCCCTTGGAAGCATCTTCTTTGCGATAGTCAGTAATTGCCCAAATCTCTTATCGGATACACCATTCATTGGCTTCCATTGCAGCAATTCCAGTGTGGTACCCAACTTTTTTTGCCCCTCTTCGGCAGTCGGGTATAGCAATTTCTTGTGATCCTCTAGCATGCGCTTGAACTTGATCTTCTCCTTCTCACTTTCGCATTCTCTCTGTGCATCATGGATGGCATGACCAAGATCATCAGCAGGCTCATCTTCTGCCGCTACCTCTTCTTTAGCTTTCCCCATTGCAGTATCATCAAAGGCACCGTATTCAGTAAAACCATGGAAAAATCATGTTGTCATCATCCACTTCTTCTTCATCATATTCTTCCATTATAATACCTCTTTCTCCGTGGTTAGTCCAACAAATATAGTTTGGCATAAAACCAGACTTAAATAGGTGTTCGTGAAGGATCCTTGGGCATGAATAATCCTTCTTGTTCTTACATAGAGCACATGGGCAGCACATAAAACCATTCAACGTGTTTGCCTTGGCCACATTTAAGAAATCATGCACGCCCCTCACGAAAGGTCCTAAATGGCTAGAGGGGGTGAATAGCCTAATAAAAAATCTACAACAACACTTAAGCCAAATGGTTAGACAATTAAATTGCAAAGCGAATGTTGCTCTATCTCTACTAGGGTTGCAAGCCTCCTAACCACAGTTCTAGTTATCCATGATCTCTATATCACAAGCAATGGCTATGTCACTAATTTACACCTAGGTGAGCAAAGGTAGCTAGAGAACTACAACTAAAAGAGCTACACTAGCTACAAGCACTACACAAACTAAATACAAAGTAACGCGGGAGAAAGGTAGAAGTGATATACCAAAGTGGCAAGTGATCAATTACAATGAATACCAAGAATACCAAGAAGACAAAAGACACAATGATTTTTCTGTCGAGGTTCACTTGTTTGCCGGCAAGCTAGTCCCCGTTGTAGCGATTCACCCACTTGAAGGTTCACGCGCTAATAGGCATCACACGTCTAACCCGCAATCGGGTGTCATACAACCAACACAAGATGTGGATCACACAAGCTACGCGCAATCCATTAGAGTTGCCTTTGGTGCTCCGCCGGGAAAGGCACAAGAACCCCTCACAAATTACCGCGAGGTGGCAAAGAACAATCACCAACTCTTACCATAACTCCTCCGCTGCTCCAAGACATCTAGGCACCGACAGGTCTCTGGATTTGCAATCATTCAATTAAATTATTTACTTAAAAAATGGACTCAGGGTGCTTGTCGGTCGCTCAGCTGCCGATAGGTCTCTAGATTTGCAATCATTCAATTAAATTATTTAGTTAAAAAATGGACTCAGGGTGCCTGTCGGCCGCTCAGCTGCCGATAGGTCTCTAGATTTGTAATTATTCAATTAAAATATTTAGTCTAAAAAAATGGTCTCAGGGTGTCTTTCAGCCGCTCAGCTGCAAATATACGTACGGACCACTTCCGGCCGTGTCTCTAGATTTTCATTTCTTTCGTTTTCATTTTATTGTTTCTTTTCAATTTAATTTTTTTTTGTTTTGATTAGCTTTTCATATACAAATTCTAAGCTGCTAGTATACATACGTATAAGTTTCATTCCAGCATTCTATATAAATAATAACACACTATAGAATTTATGAAACTATATATATATATATATATATATATATATATATATATCAGCACAATGGTAATAAATAAATTGTGTATATTTTTTACATACTTCGAAGATCTCTTCTGGAGTTCTCCTTGAGTACTCCATGAGGAACTCGCAGACGTAGTATTCACATAAGTTGTTCCCTGGTCCCTGCTGCAGACACCACTTTACGAGAAAAAGATTCATCATCAACTAATAAAGCATGGTAATAATGAATTGAACTAAATAAAGAGAGCTAGCTAGTACTTACTGGGTATTAGACTATACGTAGAGGAACTTCCCAATTACCATAATGGTGTTTCTCAGTGAACGTTTTTCAAACACTATTTAACAAAAAAATAGAGTTATATTATTAAAATAGCATAAGAGAGTATATGGTGTGTGCGAGACCGAAATTACCCTTGGAGTATATCGAAGATTTCTTGGTACTCTGCTCGAGGTTTTGTCACTGAGTCAAAGATTTTTACAGTACTCCTGGTCATATCGATGACCAGCAGTATCCAGTGAAAGCTACATTTATACGTAGCTGCTTCTTAGTTCAGGTGGGCTAATGTTGACTCCATGCTATGATTAGAGGGCAAACGACTAGTTTTGCTTTGTACGTAGTAGTAGGCAATGTGTTTGCCTTTGGCAGCATCTTCTTTGTGATAGTCAGTAATTGCCCAAATCTCTTATCGGATACACCATTCTTTGGCTTCCATTGCAGCAATTCTAGTGTGGTACCCAACTTTTTTTTTGCCCCTTTTCGGCAGTCGGGTATAGCAATTTCTTATGATCCTCTAGCATGCGCTCGAACTTGATCTTCTTCTTCTCAATTTCGCATTCTCTCTGTGCATCACGGATGGCATGACCAAGATCATCATCAGGCTCATCTTCTGCCGCTACCTCTTCTTCAGCTTCCCCCATTGCAGTATCATCAAAGGCACCGTATTCAGTAAAACCACGGAAAATTATGTTGTCATCATCCACTTCTTCTTCATCATCTTCTTCCATTATAATACCTCTTTTTCTGTGGTTAGTCCAACAAATATAGTTTGGCATAAAACCAGACGTGAATAGGTGTTCATGAAGGATCCTTGGACAAGAATAATCCTTCTTATTCTTACATAGAGCACATGGGCAGCACATAAAACCATTCCACGTGTTTGCCTTGGCCACATTTAAGAAATCATGCACGCCCCTCATGAAAGGTCCTAAATGGCTAGAGGGGGTGAATAGCCTAATAAAAAATCTACTACAACACTTAAGCTAAATGGTTAGACAATTAAATGGCGAAGCGAATGTTGCTCTATCTCTACTAGGGTTGCAAGCCTCCTAACCATAATTCTAGTTATCTATGATCTCTATATCACAAGCAATGGCTATGTCACTAATTTACACCTAGGTGAGCAAAGGTAGCTAGAGAACTACAACTAAAAGAGCTACACTAGCTACAAGCACTACACAAAGTAAATAAAAAGTAACGCGGGAGAAAGGTAGAAGTGATATACCGACGTGGCAAGTGATCAATTACAATAAATACCATGAATACCAAGGAGACAATCAAGACACAATGATTTTTCCTTCGAGGTTCACTTGCTTGCCGGCAAGCTAGTCCCCGTTGTGGCAATTCACCCACTTGGAGGTTCACGCCTAATAGGCATCACATGCCTAACCTGCAATTGGGTGCCGCACAACCAACACAAGATGGGTATCACACAAGCTACGCGCAATCCATTAGAGTTGCCTTTGGCACTCCGCCGAGAAAGGCACAAGAACCCCTCACAAATTACCGCGAGGTGGCAAAGAACAATCACCAACTCTTGCCACAACTCCTCCGCTGCTCCAAGCCATCTAGGCACCGGCGAACGCCAAAAGTAACAAGAAAACCGCAGCGAAATGATCCCCAAGTGCTACTAGATGCAATCACTTAAGCAAATATACTTGGAATCACTCAATCTCACTTTGATTTGCACTATCAAGCAAGGAGATGAGTGAGAGGGTGTTTGCTCAGCTCAAAGCATCCTATCACATGTAAGAATAACCAAGAGAGTGAGCCAAACACGCCCAAGCTCTATTTATAGAGCCCCCGGAAAGTTATAGCCGTTATGCCATCGGGGAGGTCCAGACCGAGCAACTAGGCCCTAGAACAGGACCACTACAGCGAAGGTCCGGACCCTAGGATCGCGCCACGTGTCCCTACGTTTAACCGCAACCCTTTGATCCCAATGGATACTATTTCACCGTGCTGTCTACGTGGAACCGGACTCAACAACCAGATCCTAGAACCGGACCAATTCCCTTAGGGTTCGAAACAATATAGAGAGCTCCCAGAGAGGTAAAATCGATCTGGCCCTGTTCGCTGGATGGTTTCTGGCTGATGCTGATTTGTTATGAGGAAAAAACACTGCTGAATGGCTGGCTGATTCTGATAAGATCTAAGTGAACAGGCTGCCGGACCCTTCCTTAACTCGGCTTCCAGACCAACACCAGGGTCTGACATTTTTTTCCCCGAGCCAACAAGGCCGCGACACGTCGTCTCTGTCTCCCGTCGCGCGCGATCATGGCAACCGTACCGTGAGCTCTAGGTCCGGAGCCCGCTCTCGCCTGGGTCCGAAGACCCCCTATGCCGCACGTGTGCTGCTCACCCCGACATCGCGCCTAAGGGTGTGTTTAGTTCCGCGAAAAGGTGTAAAAAAGTACTGTAGCACGTTTTGGCTTTATTTGGTAAATAGTGTCCAACCGTTGACTAATTAGGTTCAAAACGTTCGTCTCGCAAAGTACAACCAAGCTGTACAATTAGTTTTTGATTTCATCTGCATTTAGTACTCCATGCATGTATCGCAAGTTTGATGTGACGGGGAATCTTTTGTTTGCAAAGTACTTTTTCTGAGGAAGTAAACACAGCCTAAGCCAGACTCGCGCCGTTCTGGGTCCGAAGCCTGGAGCTGCGGACTCTTGCGCGCTGCTAACTGCTGCGTCGCAACAGGACCGAGGGACTTCGGTCCAGAACCCCTCTGTGCCAGCGCCATGGTCCGGAGGCCGATGCTTGAGAGCCTAGAGACCATGAGGCCGAGCGCCCAGCAGCCGCGCCGTGCCAGCTGTGATCTCCTGCGCGTCGAGTTGAAGCCGCGCCTTAGGGACCGACGCCGGAACGAAGAGCCCCACTAAGCATAGTAGAACCCACTAGCTAGAGACCGAGGCCACGAGCTCCCAAAGCACCGACCACGCCCCTGCGCCCTTGATGGGCCGACCGGACCCACCCTTCAACATGGTCCGGTTTCAACAAGAACAGGGTCCGGTCTAACTTCTTTCTCCTTTTCTTTTTCTAATAAATCAACTACGTCATCCTTGATTCCAAAATGCTAACAATCAAGTGTCTCACTGTAGTGCATGTGTGTTAGCGTTTTTCTAAATATTTTTCAAGGGTTAGTTAGCTCACTAAGTCCTAATGCATATGCATGAATCACTCCACCTAGTGGCACTTGACAACCGCTTTAACCGAGATTATCCCCTCTTGATAGTACAGCTATCTAACCTAAATCCATAGACTTCATCTTTCTTCTTTTCCAAGTCCGGAGCTTGATCGCCATCATCACATGTCCACCAACATCACCATGGACTTCATCTTGCTCCACCACTTGGATTCGACCATCTCATCTAGTCATACACTTAGATGCAACGATTAGTCCAAATAGGTTTCATCAATTATCCAAAACTAAATTAGGGCTTTCACCTAATGAACTCTAGGGAACAACGGTCAGCGTTGTACATCCATTGCCGGTTCATCTGCATTATATGACGTACACCATATCAAAAACTTGTAATAACACATATTATACAACATGCATGGTTAGTAGTTAATTAAAAGATCCAAAATATCCATCGATCAACATGATTAATTAAGAGTTAAATGCAACGTAGGTCCATTAACTTTTGGTGGTGTGTCATCTAGGTCTATCAACTTTCAAACTGCATTTTTGGGTCAATTAACTTTTGGTGGTGTGTCATCTAGGTCCATCAACTTTCAAACTACATTTTTGGGTCCCTAAACTTTTTAAATGGTTCACCGTAGGTCCATATCTCTTCGTTTAGCGAATAGATCTGACATGGCACCGTAGGTCCAAATCAAGCAGACATATGATGAGTCCATGGAGCTAGCTTTTTTTTAATGGCTACTCCAATTAGAGATGGTTACTCACACAGTGAACTTGCTCTGCCCTGTCAGCATTGATCCGTGGAATGAATCTGGGAGCGTGTTGACGTTAGCTTATAGTAGTAGCTAAGGAAGAAATGACGTCTTACCTTGTAGTTTTAGATCCTAAACAGTCATTGCGTGGTCAGCCTGTTTAAACAATCAAACATGATATTACATACTCCGTAGTCTAAATAGATTACCCGAGTCGAGAAAGACAATTTTACTAGCTCGGTGTTCAGAACGTGCAATGGACGTTTTGGTCATCACATTTGACTTGATAGTCCGTATTCATGGTTGGTTGCTAGGTGATAATGGTGGATGTATTGCCGAGCTTTATACCATCTGTTATTTATTTGTCAACTAATTTGCCCGGCCTGCCTTATGTTATCTTCTTAGAACTAGTACATATGTGGAAGCTGAAATTGATGTTTGTCACTTGTGATGTATAGACACAGTAAAGTCCTTGCTAATGGGCTACAAACACATCTACCACACTACCGGTGCTTCCGCCATTGCATGCTCCGCCGCGTGCCACCTACAGTTCAACACGTGTCGGCCCTACGTCGATGGTGCCATCTACACATGTCGGCTCTAGCTCTCCCACTGCCTCCTCCTCTGCCTAATCTCATAGTTGCCTAATCTCATAGTTGACACAACTGTCATGGAGCTCTGCTTCCCCTCTGCCTCGTGATTGTAGTGCTAGGCGACGAGAAGACACTGAGAGATGCAAGGCACAGCGGTAGAGTGATTGAGATGGATACAACTACATTATTAGATCCACAGAGCTCGGGCTGGGCTTGTGATGGGCATGGGTAAGGTCGGATTTGATAATCCTAGGACGAAAAGAATAACGGAAATTAACTGTGTGTTTGTTTTAAGATCTGTGCACTTTAAATCAGTTTGACAGTGGTAGATAAAACGAACAAACATGGCAAGCACATGGCGTCGACACTACGAGTCTACTACAGTCAGAGCAAGTTTTGCTCCGGTGAAAATGAGAGCAGAAGAGAGAAGGGAAGACCATGAGCAATCGTTTGCTGGTTGCAATCAAATACTCCAGTCGACATTGACACACAACAGGTGGTCGGTAGCATAGCTGTGACGCTGCCAATGCAGCATCATTTTAGGTCAAGAGCGCGGCCTCGGACGCGTGTTGTGTGCAGACAAATGAATAGGCATTGCATTTCCTGCCCCGACAAGGCACCCAGCAGCCGCATAGATGAGACAAGCCTGTTTTCATGGTTCGGAGGGAGCAGGAGCACGCAGGACTGCAGCAGCAGTAAGCAACACCTACATGCATTGAGGTATGGACCTACGGCGAACCAGTTAAAAAGTTGAGAGAATTCCCTGAGAGCCATTATAAAAGACGGTGTTTCCCTGGTAGCCACCGGAAAAGTTCATGTTCCTTGTCAACCATCAGTTCACAAATTTTATCCCTTCCAAGCCATTGCTGTGAAATTTGCCTCTACCAACTGCTAACAGGAAGACAAAATGTCCATAGTACCCCTCAAATGAACATTTACTGCTTCGTTCTGTGCCACCACCGACAGCTCCATCCCATAAAAAAAGGAGCGGCGGCTGCTTGCTGTGCTGCAACTAGCGCTGTGGTGTTCTGTGGTTGGAGCAGGAGCAGCAGCAGCATTTCAGCAAGCCCATAACCATTTCACATGGGGTGTGTTTAGTTCCGCGAGTAAAAAAAAAGTACTGTAGCACGTTTTGGCTTTATTTGGTTAATAGTGTCCAACTGTTGACTAATTAGGTTCAAAACGTTCGTCTCGCAAAGTACAACCAAGCTGTACAATTAGTTTTTTTATTTCATCTATATTTAGTACTTCATGCATGTATCGCAAGTTTGATGTGACGGGAAATCTTTTTTCTGCACAGTACCTTTTTTGAGGAAGTAAACACAGCCATGAGAGGAAACACGCAACATAAATACCATGACATAAATATGCTCACAGATTTCAGCAAACTCATAAGAAGACAACATAACTAGCTATTATCACAGAAAATGAAGGCAACAATGTTCTGATCACCCATTAACCACATAGGTTTAGTCACGGCCATTTTAGGCCAAGAGAAGTTAGACCATAATAGAGTTTTGGTCAAATAACCATTCCACAGGCATCAAGTTGGACCACATTATTATAGTTTTGGTCATACATGCAACTAACCCCTCTGGAATCCAAGAAAGAAACTTGCAGTTCGAGATGGGGGTTTTCGTGGCGCCGCTGCCTCCTCCCACGTGCCGCCCGCAAGAGATCTCCCGCACGCCACCGCCCGCGCGACGCTGCCTGCACGCCGCCCGCGCACAGCCGCCTGCACGCCGCCCGAGCGCCGCCTCCCACGCGCCGCCCGCGCAATGCCGCCCGCACGCCACTGCCCGCGCGAAGCCACCGCGCGAAGCCACCAGCGCGACGCTGCTTGCACGCCGCCCGCGCGACGCCCGAGCGCCGCCTCCCGCGCGCCGCCCGTGCGATGCCGCCCGCACGAAGCCGCCCGCGTGCCGCCCGAGCGCCGCCTCCCGCGCGTCGCCTGCACGATGCGGCGCGCGTGCAGCCCACGCGCCGCCTCCCGCGTGCAGCCCGCCGCCGCCTGCTCTACTATCTCTAGGGTTTCGTGGAGACGGAGCCAGGAAAGTCAGGAGCAAGAGGAGAAGTCAAGCAGCTGAGCCACGAGATGTATTGACCAGCCAGGGGCAAAATGGCCATTATCTAACAAAAGGGCCAGCCACGTGCACTAAAACAGCTCAAACCATGGACGGACGTCACGACAATGGTCAGTAAGGCTCCACAAAATCAAACCGGTGGTATAGAAGGAACATGAACTTTTTCGATGGCCACCGAGGAAATACCATCTTTTATAATGGCTTTCAGGGAATTCTCTCTAAAAAGTTTAGGGACCTAAAAATATAGTTTGAAAGTTGATGGACCTGGATGACACACCACTAAAAGTTAATGGACCTAAAAATGTAGTTTAAAAGTTGATGGACCTGGATGACATACCACCAAAAGTTAATAGACCTACGGTGCATTTAACTCATTAATTAATATCCTATATCACACAGTTGTTTCACTCTCGAACATTAATTTATTAAAGCCTCGATACAATGTACATAATTCCAAATAGCACTAAACAAACTAAACCTACAATGCACTTCAACAGAATAAGGATTTTGTGACCAATTCCAACTAAAACAGATAGATCATTCTTCTGCTGGTTCACTGCCTCATCATGCACAGGTGCACTCTCATCAGTCGCCTCAGCCACCTTTGTAAGAGATTTTTAGACGTGCTCAACATACTCTTCCTCTCAGTACTAACCGTCACATGATCCAGCGCCATCCCACTGAATTACAACACCAAATTAAGAACTTTAATCAAAATCATCACAAAAATGGCTACAAACCATTGAAAAACATGACAAAAAGAACTCACTTCGCAATCCGACCACGTGTAGAAGATGCGCCCATTGTTGGGACCCTTCTTCTTCACCCTGTACTCCCTCACAATCTTCTGCTTACACTTGCCGTACGCAATGAGAGGGAGGTCCGGCCTCAGTCGTCCCTTAGGAACCCATGCGAGGCTTACTTACCGACTTAGACTATAATTTTTTTACTAAAAACAAAAACGTGCATAACATGAACAAAAGCTGTAGAACTGCAAACGAGACTCAAAATGGTACCTTTTAAGTATGAATCCACAATAATGCATATTTCAATTGAGAATTATAGAACCAAAACTTGTCAATTTAAAAGATAAATCAATTATAAAAGGGCTTATGAAAGACTTCTCCCCTAGTACTTGTTCTTTTGATTCGGCAACATTACGATTGGGCCGAGTTATACGACTTGCTGAATTTCTACTAGTACTAAGTCACTTTCTGAATTCCTATTAGTAGTAATGAACCTTTTCAAATATGGACAAACCATCACAAGATTTACAGCTTCGACAGGACCACCGGCCACACAACGACGGGGCGGCCGAGAGCCCGAGATGTGGAGGTTGTGGGCTGGTCTCCCTAATGCCTAAACGAGGCCCAATGGCCCAGTAACGCAACAGGCTAAGTAACGGTTCAGAAGGCCAGAAGGCACAGGCCCATTCCATGCCGAACGCCATTCTGCCCGTATCGTCGTCAACCTCTCGACTCCTCGAGCTCAGCTGTTCAGGCGCCGCCAGGGGGTTGGGGTCCTGGCCGGAGGGGAGGTAGGGCGACCGCCCAACCTCGCCCTATCGGTTGGTCCGCCTGACCAATCTTCATATTCCTCGAGAAGGAGGTACCACTCACACTGATGGCATCCAGGACATCCAGGGCTTCAGACTCCCTGCCTGCATGCTCATATAGATGAAACGCAGCGCTCAAGATGAAGCCGTCAGGTTTCAGCAACCCGTGCGTCGTCTCATAGATAGAGATGCCTTCGCAATTACTCAATTCAAATATCTACTTTTTTTAAAAAAACGAACCTATCGGTCTCTGGGCTGCCGACAAACGTACAACTTATAGATTTAAAGTTATTCAATTAAAATATTTATTTTTTAAAATAAATGAGCCTGTCGGCAACTGGGCTGCCGACAAGTCCCACAGCTTCTAGATTTAAAATTATTCAATTAAAATATTTATTTTTAAAAATAAATGAGCCTATCGGTCGCTAGAGTACCGACAAGCCTCCTGTCGGTCGTCCAGCAACCAACAGCTTCTAGATTTAAAATTATTCAGTAAATATAATTATTTTTAAAAAAATGGGCCTGTCGGGCGCTGAGTTACCGACAGGTGCCCTGGGCCATCCAGAACGTATTAGGCTTTGGTCATTGCCGTGGCTGCAGCCAAGATGTCAGCAGGCAACAACAGGTCACAGGAGATCGAGTGGATGTCTCGCCTCTCGCAGTCTGGTCAGGGAACTGGCCTGCCGTAGCGGAGGAACGGGTCGACGCCTCCCTGTCCCATGCCATGCCGCACAGGGCAGACCGACGGCGACGCGCACGGCGTATGCCAGCCGTATGCATGCATGCGCTCGCGATTTAAAAAGATTCATCATCAACAAATGAAGCATGGTAATAATGAATTGAACTAAATAAAGAGACCTAGCTAGTACTTACTGGGTATTGGACTATACGTAGAGGCACTTCCCAATTACCATAATGGTGTTTCTCGGTGAACGTTTTCCAAACACTGTTTAACAAAAAAAATAGAGTTATATCATTAAAATAGCATAAGAGAGTATATGGTGTGTGCGAGACCGAAATTACCCCTGGAGTATATCGAGGATTTCTTGGTACTCTGCTCGGGGTTTTGTCACTGAGTTAAAGATTTTTACAGTATTCCTGGTCATATCGATGACCAGCAGTATCCAGTGAAAGCTACATTTATACGCAACTGCTTCTTAGCTGAGGGGGGCTAACGTTGACTCCATGCTCTGATGTTGGCTGCCCCTGGCTACTCTTCTGTATTTCCACCTCTAACTCTTTTATTCTCGCTTTCATGCTTAGTTCTCGCTCCCGCGATTGTTGCACCGCCTCCTCTAACCTACGGATCCGCTCTGCCTCCTCATCCTTCCTTCGCTGGCAGCTTCTGTATGTATCCGCGTCCTCAGGGAAGCCATAACACCATGAAATCAACCCTTTGCCTAGCATTCGCCCAGGGTGTTCAGGAGTTTGGAGGGCATACGTGAGCTCATCCTTCTCTCAGTGGGGCACAAAGGCACCACAGGCAGAAGCCTCTACAATATGGAAAAGTCTTTGTGTTGCTGTTCTGATTTCTGCACCAACAATTGGTGCCCCGATCTCTAGGTCCAGTGATCCCCCATGCGCGAAAAACCAATTCTTGGAACATTCGGGCCACTCGATTGAAAATGGATAGATCCCTTTGCCAAGCATGTCTTCTTCCATTCTTCGTCACCTTAGAATGACACTCCTGTAACCACCTGATCCTGTTTTATGATGGTATACCTTCTTTTGTGCATTCTGTTGGTTTCTTCTCACCCGTTCCTTATCCTCTTCCGAGGTCTTGTAGCTCACAAATTCAGGTCACTCGTCCCTCAACTTTTTGTACGGGCTATTTTTACTGAAATCTGGAGTCAGATTCTTCTTGAAAAAATTGTTGTATAGCTTCTTCTTCTAGATCTGGAATTGTGTGGCCATCATCTTGAGAGCCCAACTTTTAACTAGTTTTTGTAAATCGCCACCTGCTGGTAGATTGAAATGTTCAGTGAGTGACTGCCAAAGAAGGTCCTTCTCTCAATCAGAGATATAAGGGATCCGAGGATCATCCTTTCTCTTTTTCCATTCACGGATGTTGATCGGGACCTTGTCCCTAACAAGAACCCCACAGTGGTTTACGAACTTCTTTGCATTGTTTTTTGGTAGGAGCGGTTCGCTGGTATTAGGATTGACTTTTATGATGTTGTAGTGGCCCTCCAACAGTTTTGTTGGGCCTATTGACGTCATCGATCTAGAGGGCCATATATGTACAAACACAAAGATGCAGTAATACATTTATATATATATATACACATGAATTAATGGAATTATATAATTTCATATATATATAAGAGATGCAAGATTATTAACAAATATACCTTGCCAGCACTTTCTTGCACAGGATTTTCTTGCATATGAGGTTCATTCTCATCTTCTAAATTCGATAAGTAGTTATCGAACTCTTGGTCGGCCTTGTTCTGGTTAGGGCCATATTGAGTGCCAGCATTGATAATGTTCATCATGGCCTCATTTTGGTCGTAGTCGTCTTGCCGCTCGGCCATCTTAATTACCACAACTATAAATAAATGAAAACCATACACTAGGTAGGGTTTGCATGCGTGGACCTCGATCAAGATATAATAGGGGTTTGGATATATATATATATATATATATATATATATATATATATATATATATATATATATATATATATATATATATATATATATATATATATATATATATAACTATTACCCTACAGCTGGCTACAAAATAACTTATTCTGTAGCCACTTTGAGTTACGATAATTGCTATGCTAATTTACGAGATTATAGTAACTCCTTACTATGTGATTTACTATAACATTATGGTAAATATCCCCATATATTATAGTAATTCAACTATCGTAAATATATACTGACATTGTCGTAAATTAGTATATAAAATTATCATAAATAAAGGTGGCTACAAAATAACTTATTTTATAGCTAGCTATAGAGTATACTCTCCCTATATATATATATATATACACACACACATCACACTAATGTTAATATATCAAAATTCAGATATATATACACTACATAAAATTCATAACACTAATAAAACTAATCCTTTTAACTATGAAGATTTAAATATATTTCTTCAATATTATTTTCTACAACTATATTGTTTAATTAATTTTCTACAATTTTTCTATATACATGTTATAGTATACACTACAATATTTCTATCTATTTTTCTATTTTTCCTATGCTGAAAAAATAATATGCACATCACAACTCATCACCGATCCCAGTGCCATCACACACAATTTACTGATCATCACTCCACACACATGTACACGATCATCTATATCACACACATATATGAACTATATACTCACCCACTTCGACGAGGATGAGGACAGATCGGAGAGGATGCCAACGTAGGGTGACTACGTCACGCGCGGACGACGGTGGCGAGGCCAGCGGGGTGACGAGCTATGGCGAGGCCGGTGCGGGGTGTGACAAGGCGTGGCCGACGGGGTGACAAGGAGGCAAGGTGCTCCGGCGAGGACGAGAGACGACGAGCGGTGAGGCGCACGCACGCGCGGGCCACCGGCTGGCTGGAGAGATGGGGCGCGCCCGTACACGTGGAGCCGGCCGGGGATGAGAGACGAGGCGAGGGCGCTGTGGCGATGGGGACGAGCGCACGGTGAGGTGTGTGTGCGCGTGGAGCCGAGGACAAAGCACGTGATGGAGGTAGGCGCGTGGAGCTGGCGATGACGAGGATGAGGATCGACGATGGCGGCGAGGACGACGTGACGACAACAATGGCGGCGGATCCCCAAATCAGATCTGGGCGAGGGCGAGGACCACGGCGGTGGATCCAGATCTGGGCGCCGCACACGGACAGGAGAGGCGTGAGCTAGGCCACTGGCAGAGACGGCGAGAGAGGTGTGCGCGCGTGGAGGCGGTGCTGGAGGCGATGAGGGCAGCGGCGGCGCGGTGGCTCTCGGGCGAAGAAGACGAGAGGATGATGGATAGGGAGAAGAGAGGGCGATATATATGGGGGACCTTTAATCTCGGGTGAAGCCACGGCTCGGGACTAAAGGCCTTTAGTCCCGGGTGGTGATTAGAACCGGGACTAAAGGTTCTAGCCACGACCTGGGAGTAAAGGTCATTTTGGCGGGCTGCCTTTTTGCAGCCCATCTTTAGTCCCAGGTGGTTGATCTGAGTAAAGGTAGGCTGCAGTTTCGCTTCCCGCCAATTCCAAGCAGTTCTTCTTTTTTATATATTTCTTTTATATAAATATGCAAAGAGTTGTTAATTGCCTAGTAAATAAAATATTAGCGAAAAAATTACAAAAAATCCTAGACCTAGTTTTGCATTATTATACACAACAAAAATATGTAACCTAAACTATTTTGTTTTACTGTATAAATATTTAACATAGTGTAAATAATAATCACAATTTGCACCATGCAAAAATGTAATACTTGATTAAAATCATTAAAACAATTGCTTTTCGACAGGATGCAGGTTTTCACATCTTATTAATGTTGATCATTGTTTTTTCATCACACATTCTCCACGGGAAATCCACCGTCAAGCAGTAGAGGATGCAGTCATTAGGACATGCATGTATCTTCTAGATTTCTAATCCCAGAGGGCAAACGACCAGTTTTGCTTCATACGCAGTGGTTGCAATGTCTTTGCCCTTGGAAGCATCTTCTTTGCGATAGTCAGTAATTGCCCAAATCTCTTAGCGGATACACCATTCATTGGCTTCCATTGCAGCAATTCCAGTGTGGTACCCAACTTTTTTTTGCCCCTCTTCGGCAGTCGGGTATAGCAATTTCTTGTGATCCTCTAGCATGCGCTTGAACTTGATCTTCTCCTTCTCACTTTCGCATTCTCTCTGTGCATCATGGATGGCATGACCAAGATCATCAGCAAGCTCATCTTCTGCCGCTACCTCTTCTTTAGCTTTCCCCATTGCAATATCATCAAAGGCACCGTATTCAGTAAAACCATGGAAAATCATGTTGTCATCATCCACTTCTTCTTCATCATATTCTTCCATTATAATACCTCTTTCTCCGTGGTTAGTCCAACAAATATAGTTTGGCATAAAACCAGACTTAAATAGGTGTTCGTGAAGGATCCTTGGGGAAGAATAATCCTTCTTATTCTTACATAGAGCACATGGGCAGCACATAAAACCATTCAACGTGTTTGCCTTGGCCACATTTAAGAAATCATGCACGCCCCTCACGAAAGGTCCTAAATGGCTAGAGGGGGTGAATAGCCTAATAAAAAATCTACAACAACACTTAAGCCAAATGGTTAGACAATTAAATTGCAAAGCGAATGTTGCTCTATCTCTACTAGGGTTGCAAGCCTCCTAACCACAATTCTAGTTATCCATGATCTCTATATCACAAGCAATGGCTATGTCACTAATTTACACCTAGGTGAGCAAAGGTAGCTAGAGAACTACAACTAAAAGAGCTACACTAGCTACAAGCACTACACAAACTAAATACAAAGTAACGCGGGAGAAAGGTAGAAGTGATATACCAACGTGGCAAGTGATCAATTACAATGAATACCAAGAATACCAAGAAGACAATCAAGACACAATGATTTTTCTTTCGAGGTTCACTTGTTTGCCGGCAAGCTAGTCCCCGTTGTAGCGATTCACCCACTTGAAGGTTCACGCGCTAATAGGCATCACACGTCTAACCCGCAATCGGGTGCCATACAACCAACACAAGATGGGGATCACACAAGCTACGCGCAATCCATTAGAGTTGCCTTTGGTGCTCCGCCGGGGAAGGCACAAGAACCCCTCACAAATTACCGCGAGGTGGCAAAGAACAATCACCAACTCTTACCATAACTCCTCCGCTGCTCCAAGACATCTAGGCACCGACAAACGCCAAAGTAACGAGAAAACCGCAGCGAAACGATCCCCAAGTGCCACTAGATGCAATCACTCAAGCAAATGCACTTGAAATCACTCAATCTCACTTTGATTTGCACTATCAAGCAAGGAGATGAGTGGGAGGGTGTTTGCTCAGCTCAAAGCATCCTATCACATGTAAGAATAACCAAGAGAGTGAGCCAAACATGCCCAAGCTCTATTTATAGAGCCCCCGAAAAGTTATAGCCGTTATGCCATCGGGGAGGTCCAGACCGAGCAACCGGGCCCTAGAACAGGACTGCTACAGCGAAGGTCCGGACCCTAGGATCGTGCCACGTGTCCCTACGTTTAACCGCAACGCTTCGATCCCAATGGATACTATTTCACCATGCTGTCTGCGTGGAACCGGACTCAACAACCAGACCCTAAAACCGAACCAATTCCCTCAGGGTCCGAAACAATACAGAGAGCTCCCAGGGAGGTAAAAATGATTTGGGCCCTGTTTGCTGGATGGTTTCTAGCTGGCTAATTCTGGCTGATGCTGATTTGTTATGAGAGAAAAACAGTGTTGAATGGCTGGTTAATTCTGATAAGATCAAGCGAACAGGCTGCCAGACCCGACCTGAACTCGGCTTCCAGACCAACACCAGGGTCTGACATTTTTTCCCTGAGCCAACAAGGCCGCGACACGTCGTCTCTGTCTCCCGTCGCGCGTGATCATGGCAACCATACCGTGAGCTCTAGGTCCGGATCCCGCTCTTGCCTGGGTCCAGAGACCCCCTGTGCCGCTCATGTGCTGCTCACCCTGACGTCGCGCCAAACCAGACCCGCGCCATTCTAGGTAACGCAACAAGCTAGGTAACAGTTCAGAAGGCCAGAAGGCACAAGCCCATTCCATGTCGGACGCCATTCTGCCTGTATCGTCGTCAACCTTACGAGAAAAAGATTCATCATCAACTAATAAAGCATGGTAATAATGAATTGAACTAAATAAAGAGAGCTAGCTAGTACTTACTGGGTATTAGACTATACGTAGAGGAACTTCCCAATTACCATAATGGTGTTTCTCTGTGAACGTTTTTCAAACACTGTTTAACAAAAAAATAGAGTTATATTATTAAAATAGCATAAGAGAGTATATGGTGTGTGCGAGACCGAAATTACCCTTGGAGTATATCGAGGATTTCTTGGTACTCTGCTCGAGGTTTTGTCACTGAGTCAAAGATTTTTACAGTACTCCTGGTCATATCGATGACCACTAGTATCCAGTGAAAGCTACATTTATACGTAGCTGCTTCTTAGTTCAGGTGGGCTAATGTTGACTCCAAGCTATGATTAGAGGGCAAACGACTAGTTTTGCTTTGTACGTAGTAGTAGGCAATGTGTTTGCCTTTGGAAGCATCTTCTTTGTGATAGTCAGTAATTGCCCAAATCTCTTATCGGATGCACCATTCTTTGGCTTCCATTGCAGCAATTCTAGTGTGGTACCCAACTTTTTTTTGCCCCTTTTCGGCAGTCGGGTATAGCAATTTCTTATGATCCTCTAGCATGCGCTCGAACTTGATCTTCTTCTTCTCAATTTCGCATTCTCTCTGTGCATCACGGATGGCATGACCAAGATCATCAGCAGGCTCATCTTCTGCCGCTACCTCTTCTTCAGCTTCCCCCATTGCAGTATCATCAAAGGCACCGTATTCAGTAAAACCACGGAAAATTATGTTGTCATCATCCACTTCTTCTTCATCATCTTCTTCCATTATAATACCTCTTTTTCTATAGTTAGTCCAACAAATATAGTTTGGCATAAAACCAGACGTGAATAGGTGTTCATGAAGGATCCTTGGACAAGAATAATCCTTCTTATTCTTACATAGAGCACATGGGCAGCACATAA
This sequence comes from Saccharum hybrid cultivar R570, assembly GCA_038087645.1. Lineage (NCBI taxonomy): Eukaryota > Viridiplantae > Streptophyta > Magnoliopsida > Poales > Poaceae > Saccharum > Saccharum hybrid cultivar. Next base: position 2,789,497 of record JAQSUU010000254.1, on the reverse strand, counting down.
AACCATTCCACGTGTTTGCCTTGGCCACATTTAAGAAATCATGCACGCCCCTCATGAAAGGTCCTAAATGGCTAGAGGGGGTGAATAGCCTAATAAAAAATCTACTACAACACTTAAGCTAAATGGTTAGACAATTAAATGGCGAAGCGAATGTTGCTCTATCTCTATTAGGGTTGCAAGCCTCCTAACCATAATTCTAGTTATCTATGATCTCTATATCACAAGCAATGGCTATGTCACTAATTTACACCTAGGTGAGCAAAGGTAGCTAGAGAACTACAACTAAAAGAGCTACACTAGCTACAAGCACTACACAAAGTAAATAAAAAGTAACACGGGAGAAAGGTAGAAGTGATATACCGACGTGGCAAGTGATCAATTACAATAAATACCATGAATACCAAGGAGACAATCAAGACACAATGATTTTTCCTTCGAGGTTCACTTGCTTGCCGGCAAGCTAGTCCCCGTTGTGGCAATTCACCCACTTGGAGGTTCACGCCTAATAGGCATCACATGCCTAACCTGCAATTGGGTGCCGCACAACCAACACAAGATGGGTATCACACAAGCTACGCGCAATCCATTAGAGTTGCCTTTGGTACTCCGCCAAGAAAGGCACAAGAACCCCTCACAAATTACCGCGAGGTGGCAAAGAACAATCACCAACTCTTGCCACAACTCCTCCGCTGCTCCAAGCCATCTAGGCACCGGCGAACGCCAAAAGTAACAAGAAAACCGCAGCGAAATGATCCCCAAGTGCTACTAGATGCAATCACTTAAGCAAATATACTTGGAATCACTCAATCTCACTTTGATTTGCACTATCAAGCAAGGAGATGAGTGAGAGGGTGTTTGCTCAGCTCAAAGCATCCTATCACATGTAAGAATAACCAAGAGAGTGAGCCAAACACGCCCAAGCTCTATTTATAGAGCCCCCGGAAAGTTATAGCCGTTATGCCATCGGGGAGGTCCAGACCGAGCAACTAGGCCCTAGAACAGGACCACTACAGTGAAGGTCCGGACCCTAGGATCGCGCCACGTGTCCCTACGTTTAACCACAACCCTTTGATCCCAATGGATACTATTTCACCGTGCTGTCTACGTGGAACCGGACTCAACAACCAGATCCTAGAACCGGACCAATTCCCTTAGGGTTCGAAATAATATAGAGAGCTCCCAGAGAGGTAAAATCGATCTGGCCTTGTTCGCTGGATGGTTTCTGGCTGATGCTGATTTGTTATGAGGAAAAAACACTGCTGAATGGCTGGCTGATTCTGATAAGATCTAAGTGAACAGGCTGCCGGACCCTTCCTTAACTCGGCTTCCAGACCAACACCAGGGTCTGACATTTTTTTCCCCGAGCCAACAAGGCCGCGACACGTCGTCTCTGTCTCCCGTCGCGCGCGATCATGGCAGCCGTACCGTGAGCTCTAGGTCCGGAGCCCGCTCTCACCTGGGTCCGAAGACCCCCTATGCCGCACGTGTGCTGCTCACCCCGACATCGCGCCTAAGCCAGACTCGCGCCGTTCTGGGTCCGAAGCCTGGAGCTGCGGACTCCTGCGCGCTGCTAACTGCCGCGTCGCAACAGGACCGAGGGACTTCGGTCCAGAACCCCTCTGTGCCAGCGCCATGGTCCGGAGGCCGATGCTTGAGAGCCTAGAGACCATGAGGCCGAGCGCCCAGCAGCCGCGCCGTGCCAGCTGTGATCTCCTGCGCGTCGAGTTGAAGCCGCGCCTTAGGGACCAACGCCGGAACGAAGAGCCCCACTAAGCATAGTAGAACCCACTAGCTAGAGACCGAGGCCACGAGCTCCCAAAGCACCGACCACGCCCCTGCGCCCTTGATGGGCCGACCGGACCCACCCTTCAACATGGTCCGGTTTCAACAAGAACAGGGTCCGGTCTAACTTCTTTCTCCTTTTCTTTTTCTAATAAATCAACTACGTCATCCTTGATTCCAAAATGCTAACAATCAAGTGTCTCACTGTAGTGCATGTGTGTTAGCGTTTTTCTAAATATTTTTCAAGGGTTAGTTAGCTCACTAAGTCCTAATGCATATGCATGAATCACTCCACCTAGTGGCACTTGACAACCGCTTTAACCGAGATTATCCCCTCTTGATAGTACAGCTATCTAACCTAAATCCATGGACTTCATCTTTCTTCTTTTCCAAGTCCGGAGCTTGATCGCCATCATCACATGTCCACCAACATCACCATGGACTTCATCTTGCTCCACCACTTGGATTCGACCATCTCATCTAGTCATACACTTAGATGCAACGATTAGTCCAAATAGGTTTCATCAATTATCCAAAACCAAATTAGGGCTTTCACCTAATGAACTCTAGGGAACAACGGTCAGCGTTGTACATCCATTGCCGGTTCATCTGCATTATATGACGTACACCATATCAAAAACTTGTAATAACACATATTATACAACATGCATGGTTAGTAGTTAATTAAAAGATCCAAAATATCCATCGATCAACATGATTAATTAAGAGTTAAATGCAACGTAGGTCCATTAACTTTTGGTGGTGTGTCATCTAGGTCTATCAACTTTCAAACTGCATTTTTGGGTCCATTAACTTTTGGTGGTGTGTCATCCAGGTCCATCAACTTTCAAACTACATTTTTGGGTCCCTAAACTTTTTAAATGGTTCACCGTAGGTCCATATCTCTTCGTTTAGCGAATAGATCTGACATGGCACCGTAGGTCCAAATCAAGCAGACATATGATGAGTCCATGGAGCTAGCTTTTTTTTAATGGCTACTCCAATTAGAGATGGTTACTCACACAGTGAACTTGCTCTGCCCTGTCAGCATTGATCCGTGGAATGAATCTGGGAGCGTGTTGACGTTAGCTTATAGTAGTAGCTAAGGAAGAAATGACGTCTTACCATGTAGTTTTAGATCCTAAACAGTCATTGCGTGGTCAGCCTGTTTAAACAATCAAACACGATATTACATACTCCGTAGTCTAAATAGATTACCCGAGTCGAGAAAGACAGTTTTACTAGCTTGGTGTTCAGAACGTGCAATGGACGTTTTGGTCATCACATTTGACTTGATAGTCCGTATTCATGGTTGGTTGCTAGGTGATAATGGTGGATGTATTGCCGAGCTTTATACCATCTGTTATTTATTTGTCAACTAATTTGCCCGGCCTGCCTTATGTTATCTTCTTAGAACTAGTACATATGTGGAAGCTGAAATTGATGTTTGTCACTTGTGATGTATAGACACAGTAAAGTCCTTGCTAATGGGCTACAAACACATCTACCACACTACCGGTGCTTCCGCCATTGCACGCTCCGCCGCGTGCCACCTACAGTTCAACACGTGTCGGCCCTACGTCGATGGTGCCATCTACACATGTCGGCTCTAGCTCTCCCACTGCCTCCTCCTCTGCCTAATCTCATAGTTGCCTAATCTCATAGTTGACACAACTGTCATGGAGCTCTGCTTCCCCTCTGCCTCGTGATTGTAGTGCTAGGCGACGAGAAGACACTGAGAGATGCAAGGCACAGCGGTAGAGTGATTGAGATGGATACAACTACATTATTAGATCCACAGAGCTCGGGCTGGGCTTGTGATGGGCATGGGTAAGGTCGGATTTGATAATCCTAGGACGAAAAGAATAACGGAAATTAACTGTTTGTTTGCTTTAAGATCTGTGCACTTTAAATTAGTTTGACAGTGGTAGATAAAACGAACAAACATGGCAAGCACATGGCGTCGACACTACGAGTCTACTACAGTCAGAGCAAGTTTTGCTCCGGTGAAAATGAGAGCAGAAGAGAGAAGGGAAGACCATGAGCAATCGTTTGCTGGTTGCAATCAAATACTCCAGTCGACATTGACACACAACAGGTGGTCGGTAGCATAGCTGTGACGCTGCCAATGCAGCATCATTTTAGGTCAAGAGCGCGGCCTCGGACGCGTGTTGTGTGCAGACAAATGAATAGGCATTGCATTTCCTGCCCCGACAAGGCACCCAGCAGCCGCATAGATGAGACAAGCCTGTTTTCATGGTTCGGAGGGAGCAGGAGCACGCAGGACTGCAGCAGCAGTAAGCAACACCTACATGCATTGAGGTATGGACCTACGGCGAACCAGTTAAAAAGTTGAGAGAATTCCCTGAGAGCCATTATAAAAGACAGTGTTTCCCTGGTAGCCACCGGAAAAGTTCATGTTCCTTGTCAACCATCAGTTCACAAATTTTATCCCTTCCAAGCCATTGCTGTGAAATTTGCCTCTACCAACTGCTAACAGGAAGACAAAATGTCCATAGTACCCCTCGAATGAACATTTACTGCTTCGTTCTGTGCCACCACCGACAGCTCCATCCCATAAAAAAAGGAGCGACGGCTGCTTGCTGTGCTGCAACTAGCGCTGTGGTGTTCTGTGGTTGGAGCAGGAGCAGCAGCAGCATTTCAGCAAGCCCATAACCATTTCACATGGGGTGTGTTTAGTTCCGCGAGTAAAAAAAAGTACTGTAGCACGTTTTGGCTTTATTTGGTAAATAGTGTCCAACTGTTGACTAATTAGGTTCAAAACGTTCGTCTCGCAAAGTACAACCAAGCTGTACAATTAGTTTTTTATTTCATCTATATTTAGTACTTCATGCATGTATCGCAAGTTTGATGTGACGGGAAATCTTTTTTCTGCACAGTACCTTTTTTGAGGAAGTAAACACAGCCATGAGAGGAAACACGCAACATAAATACCATGACATAAATATGCTCACAGATTTCAGCAAACTCATAAGAAGACAACATAACTAGCTATTATCACAGAAAATGAAGGCAACAATGTTCTGATCACCCATTAACCACATAGGTTTAGTCACGGCCATTTTAGGCCAAGAGAAGTTAGACCATAATAGAGTTTTGGTCAAATAACCATTCCACAGGCATCAAGTTGGACCACATTATTATAGTTTTGGTCATACATGCAACTAACCCCTCTGGAATCCAAGAAAGAAACTTGCAGTTCGAGATGGGGGTTTTCGTGGCGCCGCTGCCTCCTCCCACGTGCCGCCCGCAAGAGGTCTCCCGCACGCCACCGCCCGCGCGACGCTGCCTGCACGCCGCCCGCGCACAGCCGCCTGCACGCCGCCCGAGCGCCGCCTCCAACGCGCCGCCCGCGCAATGCCGCCCGCACGCCACTGCCCGCGCGAAGCCACCGCGCGAAGCCACCTGCGCGACGCTGCCTGCACGCCGCCCGCGCACCGCCGCCCGCGCGACGCCCGAGCGCCGCCTCCCGCGCGCCGCCCGTGCGATGCCGCCCGCACGCCACCGCCCGCACGAAGCCGCCTGCGTGCCGCCCGAGCGCCGCCTCCCGCGCGTCGCCTGCACGATGCGGCGCGCGTGCAGCCCACGCGCCGCCTCCCGCGTGCAGCCCGCCGCCGCCTGCTCTACTATCTCTAGGGTTTCGTGGAGACGGAGCCAGGAAAGTCAGGAGCAAGAGGAGAAGTCAAGCAGCTGAGCCACGAGATGTATTGACCAGCCAGGGGCAAAATGGCCATTATCTAACAAAAGGGCCAGCCACGTGCACTAAAACAGCTCAAACCATGGACGGACGTCACGACAATGGTCAGTAAGGCTCCACAAAATCAAACCGGTGGTATAGAAGGAACATGAACTTTTTCGATGGCCACCGAGGAAATACCATCTTTTATAATGGCTTTCAGGGAATTCTCTCTAAAAAGTTTAGGGACCTAAAAATATAGTTTGAAAGTTGATGGACCTGGATGACACACCACTAAAAGTTAATGGACCTAAAAATGTAGTTTAAAAGTTGATGGACCTGGATGACATACCACCAAAAGTTAATAGACCTACGGTGCATTTAACTCATTAATTAATATCCTATATCACACAGTTGTTTCACTCTCGAACATTAATTTATTAAAGCCTCGATACAATGTACATAATTCCAAATAGCACTAAACAAACTAAACCTACAATGCACTTCAACAGAATAAGGATTTTGTGACCAATTCCAACTAAAACAGATAGATCATTCTTCTGCTGGTTCACTGCCTCATCATGCACAGGTGCACTCTCATCAGTCGCCTCAGCCACCTTTGTAAGAGATTTTTAGACGTGCTCAACATACTCTTCCTCTCAGTACTAACCGTCACATGATCCAGCGCCATCCCACTGAATTACAACACCAAATTAAGAACTTTAATCAAAATCATCACAAAAATGGCTACAAACCATTGAAAAACATGACAAAAAGAACTCACTTCGCAATCCGACCACGTGTAGAAGATGCGCCCATTGTTGGGACCCTTCTTCTTCACCCTGTACTCCCTCACAATCTTCTGCTTACACTTGCCGTACGCAATGAGAGGGAGGTCCGGCCTCAGTCGTCCCTTAGGAACCCATGCGAGGCTTACTTACCGACTTAGACTATAATTTTTTTACTAAAAACAAAAACGTGCATAACATGAACAAAAGCTGTAGAACTGCAAACGAGACTCAAAATGGTACCTTTTAAGTATGAATCCACAATAATGCATATTTCAATTGAGAATTATAGAACCAAAACTTGTCAATTTAAAAGATAAATCAATTATAAAAGGGCTTATGAAAGACTTCTCCCCTAGTACTTGTTCTTTTGATTCGGCAACATTACGATTGGGCCGAGTTATACGACTTGCTGAATTTCTACTAGTACTAAGTCACTTTCTGAATTCCTATTAGTAGTAATGAACCTTTTCAAATATGGACAAACCATCACAAGATTTACAGCTTCGACAGGACCACCGGCCACACAACGACGGGGCGGCCGAGAGCCCGAGATGTGGAGGTTGTGGGCTGGTCTCCCTAATGCCTAAACGAGGCCCAATGGCCCAGTAACGCAACAGGCTAAGTAACGGTTCAGAAGGCCAGAAGGCACAGGCCCATTCCATGCCGAACGCCATTCTGCCCGTATCGTCGTCAACCTCTCGACTCCTCGAGCTCAGCTGTTCAGGCGCCGCCAGGGGGTTGGGGTCCTGGCCGGAGGGGAGGTAGGGCGACCGCCCAACCTCGCCCTATCGGTTGGTCCGCCTGACCAATCTTCATATTCCTCGAGAAGGAGGTACCACTCACACTGATGGCATCCAGGACATCCAGGGCTTCAGACTCCCTGCCTGCATGCTCATATAGATGAAACGCAGCGCTCAAGATGAAGCCGTCAGGTTTCAGCAACCCGTGCGTCGTCTCATAGATAGAGATGCCTTCGCAATTACTCAATTCAAATATCTACTTTTTTTAAAAAAACGAACCTATCGGTCTCTGGGCTGCCGACAAACGTACAACTTATAGATTTAAAGTTATTCAATTAAAATATTTATTTTTTAAAATAAATGAGCCTGTCGGCAACTGGGCTGCCGACAAGTCCCACAGCTTCTAGATTTAAAATTATTCAATTAAAATATTTATTTTTAAAAATAAATGAGCCTATCGGTCGCTAGAGTACCGACAAGCCTCCTGTCGGTCGTCCAGCAACCAACAGCTTCTAGATTTAAAATTATTCAGTAAATATAATTATTTTTAAAAAAATGGGCCTGTCGGGCGCTGAGTTACCGACAGGTGCCCTGGGCCATCCAGAACGTATTAGGCTTTGGTCATTGCCGTGGCTGCAGCCAAGATGTCAGCAGGCAACAACAGGTCACAGGAGATCGAGTGGATGTCTCGCCTCTCGCAGTCTGGTCAGGGAACTGGCCTGCCGTAGCGGAGGAACGGGTCGACGCCTCCCTGTCCCATGCCATGCCGCACAGGGCAGACCGACGGCGACGCGCACGGCGTATGCCAGCCGTATGCATGCATGCGCTCGCGATTTAAAAAGATTCATCATCAACAAATGAAGCATGGTAATAATGAATTGAACTAAATAAAGAGACCTAGCTAGTACTTACTGGGTATTGGACTATACGTAGAGGCACTTCCCAATTACCATAATGGTGTTTCTCGGTGAACGTTTTCCAAACACTGTTTAACAAAAAAAATAGAGTTATATCATTAAAATAGCATAAGAGAGTATATGGTGTGTGCGAGACCGAAATTACCCCTGGAGTATATCGAGGATTTCTTGGTACTCTGCTCGGGGTTTTGTCACTGAGTTAAAGATTTTTACAGTATTCCTGGTCATATCGATGACCAGCAGTATCCAGTGAAAGCTACATTTATACGCAACTGCTTCTTAGCTGAGGGGGGCTAACGTTGACTCCATGCTCTGATGTTGGCTGCCCCTGGCTACTCTTCTGTATTTCCACCTCTAACTCTTTTATTCTCGCTTTCATGCTTAGTTCTCGCTCCCGCGATTGTTGCACCGCCTCCTCTAACCTACGGATCCGCTCTGCCTCCTCATCCTTCCTTCGCTGGCAGCTTCTGTATGTATCCGCGTCCTCAGGGAAGCCATAACACCATGAAATCAACCCTTTGCCTAGCATTCGCCCAGGGTGTTCAGGAGTTTGGAGGGCATACGTGAGCTCATCCTTCTCTCAGTGGGGCACAAAGGCACCACAGGCAGAAGCCTCTACAATATGGAAAAGTCTTTGTGTTGCTGTTCTGATTTCTGCACCAACAATTGGTGCCCCGATCTCTAGGTCCAGTGATCCCCCATGCGCGAAAAACCAATTCTTGGAACATTCGGGCCACTCGATTGAAAATGGATAGATCCCTTTGCCAAGCATGTCTTCTTCCATTCTTCGTCACCTTAGAATGACACTCCTGTAACCACCTGATCCTGTTTTATGATGGTATACCTTCTTTTGTGCATTCTGTTGGTTTCTTCTCACCCGTTCCTTATCCTCTTCCGAGGTCTTGTAGCTCACAAATTCAGGTCACTCGTCCCTCAACTTTTTGTACGGGCTATTTTTACTGAAATCTGGAGTCAGATTCTTCTTGAAAAAATTGTTGTATAGCTTCTTCTTCTAGATCTGGAATTGTGTGGCCATCATCTTGAGAGCCCAACTTTTAACTAGTTTTTGTAAATCGCCACCTGCTGGTAGATTGAAATGTTCAGTGAGTGACTGCCAAAGAAGGTCCTTCTCTCAATCAGAGATATAAGGGATCCGAGGATCATCCTTTCTCTTTTTCCATTCACGGATGTTGATCGGGACCTTGTCCCTAACAAGAACCCCACAGTGGTTTACGAACTTCTTTGCATTGTTTTTTGGTAGGAGCGGTTCGCTGGTATTAGGATTGACTTTTATGATGTTGTAGTGGCCCTCCAACAGTTTTGTTGGGCCTATTGACGTCATCGATCTAGAGGGCCATATATGTACAAACACAAAGATGCAGTAATACATTTATATATATATATACACATGAATTAATGGAATTATATAATTTCATATATATATAAGAGATGCAAGATTATTAACAAATATACCTTGCCAGCACTTTCTTGCACAGGATTTTCTTGCATATGAGGTTCATTCTCATCTTCTAAATTCGATAAGTAGTTATCGAACTCTTGGTCGGCCTTGTTCTGGTTAGGGCCATATTGAGTGCCAGCATTGATAATGTTCATCATGGCCTCATTTTGGTCGTAGTCGTCTTGCCGCTCGGCCATCTTAATTACCACAACTATAAATAAATGAAAACCATACACTAGGTAGGGTTTGCATGCGTGGACCTCGATCAAGATATAATAGGGGTTTGGATATATATATATATATATATATATATATATATATATATATATATATATATATATATATATATAACTATTACCCTACAGCTGGCTACAAAATAACTTATTCTGTAGCCACTTTGAGTTACGATAATTGCTATGCTAATTTACGAGATTATAGTAACTCCTTACTATGTGATTTACTATAACATTATGGTAAATATCCCCATATATTATAGTAATTCAACTATCGTAAATATATACTGACATTGTCGTAAATTAGTATATAAAATTATCATAAATAAAGGTGGCTACAAAATAACTTATTTTATAGCTAGCTATAGAGTATACTCTCCCTATATATATATATATATACACACACACATCACACTAATGTTAATATATCAAAATTCAGATATATATACACTACATAAAATTCATAACACTAATAAAACTAATCCTTTTAACTATGAAGATTTAAATATATTTCTTCAATATTATTTTCTACAACTATATTGTTTAATTAATTTTCTACAATTTTTCTATATACATGTTATAGTATACACTACAATATTTCTATCTATTTTTCTATTTTTCCTATGCTGAAAAAATAATATGCACATCACAACTCATCACCGATCCCAGTGCCATCACACACAATTTACTGATCATCACTCCACACACATGTACACGATCATCTATATCACACACATATATGAACTATATACTCACCCACTTCGACGAGGATGAGGACAGATCGGAGAGGATGCCAACGTAGGGTGACTACGTCACGCGCGGACGACGGTGGCGAGGCCAGCGGGGTGACGAGCTATGGCGAGGCCGGTGCGGGGTGTGACAAGGCGTGGCCGACGGGGTGACAAGGAGGCAAGGTGCTCCGGCGAGGACGAGAGACGACGAGCGGTGAGGCGCACGCACGCGCGGGCCACCGGCTGGCTGGAGAGATGGGGCGCGCCCGTACACGTGGAGCCGGCCGGGGATGAGAGACGAGGCGAGGGCGCTGTGGCGATGGGGACGAGCGCACGGTGAGGTGTGTGTGCGCGTGGAGCCGAGGACAAAGCACGTGATGGAGGTAGGCGCGTGGAGCTGGCGATGACGAGGATGAGGATCGACGATGGCGGCGAGGACGACGTGACGACAACAATGGCGGCGGATCCCCAAATCAGATCTGGGCGAGGGCGAGGACCACGGCGGTGGATCCAGATCTGGGCGCCGCACACGGACAGGAGAGGCGTGAGCTAGGCCACTGGCAGAGACGGCGAGAGAGGTGTGCGCGCGTGGAGGCGGTGCTGGAGGCGATGAGGGCAGCGGCGGCGCGGTGGCTCTCGGGCGAAGAAGACGAGAGGATGATGGATAGGGAGAAGAGAGGGCGATATATATGGGGGACCTTTAATCTCGGGTGAAGCCACGGCTCGGGACTAAAGGCCTTTAGTCCCGGGTGGTGATTAGAACCGGGACTAAAGGTTCTAGCCACGACCTGGGAGTAAAGGTCATTTTGGCGGGCTGCCTTTTTGCAGCCCATCTTTAGTCCCAGGTGGTTGATCTGAGTAAAGGTAGGCTGCAGTTTCGCTTCCCGCCAATTCCAAGCAGTTCTTCTTTTTTATATATTTCTTTTATATAAATATGCAAAGAGTTGTTAATTGCCTAGTAAATAAAATATTAGCGAAAAAATTACAAAAAATCCTAGACCTAGTTTTGCATTATTATACACAACAAAAATATGTAACCTAAACTATTTTGTTTTACTGTATAAATATTTAACATAGTGTAAATAATAATCACAATTTGCACCATGCAAAAATGTAATACTTGATTAAAATCATTAAAACAATTGCTTTTCGACAGGATGCAGGTTTTCACATCTTATTAATGTTGATCATTGTTTTTTCATCACACATTCTCCACGGGAAATCCACCGTCAAGCAGTAGAGGATGCAGTCATTAGGACATGCATGTATCTTCTAGATTTCTAATCCCAGAGGGCAAACGACCAGTTTTGCTTCATACGCAGTGGTTGCAATGTCTTTGCCCTTGGAAGCATCTTCTTTGCGATAGTCAGTAATTGCCCAAATCTCTTAGCGGATACACCATTCATTGGCTTCCATTGCAGCAATTCCAGTGTGGTACCCAACTTTTTTTTGCCCCTCTTCGGCAGTCGGGTATAGCAATTTCTTGTGATCCTCTAGCATGCGCTTGAACTTGATCTTCTCCTTCTCACTTTCGCATTCTCTCTGTGCATCATGGATGGCATGACCAAGATCATCAGCAAGCTCATCTTCTGCCGCTACCTCTTCTTTAGCTTTCCCCATTGCAATATCATCAAAGGCACCGTATTCAGTAAAACCATGGAAAATCATGTTGTCATCATCCACTTCTTCTTCATCATATTCTTCCATTATAATACCTCTTTCTCCGTGGTTAGTCCAACAAATATAGTTTGGCATAAAACCAGACTTAAATAGGTGTTCGTGAAGGATCCTTGGGGAAGAATAATCCTTCTTATTCTTACATAGAGCACATGGGCAGCACATAAAACCATTCAACGTGTTTGCCTTGGCCACATTTAAGAAATCATGCACGCCCCTCACGAAAGGTCCTAAATGGCTAGAGGGGGTGAATAGCCTAATAAAAAATCTACAACAACACTTAAGCCAAATGGTTAGACAATTAAATTGCAAAGCGAATGTTGCTCTATCTCTACTAGGGTTGCAAGCCTCCTAACCACAATTCTAGTTATCCATGATCTCTATATCACAAGCAATGGCTATGTCACTAATTTACACCTAGGTGAGCAAAGGTAGCTAGAGAACTACAACTAAAAGAGCTACACTAGCTACAAGCACTACACAAACTAAATACAAAGTAACGCGGGAGAAAGGTAGAAGTGATATACCAACGTGGCAAGTGATCAATTACAATGAATACCAAGAATACCAAGAAGACAATCAAGACACAATGATTTTTCTTTCGAGGTTCACTTGTTTGCCGGCAAGCTAGTCCCCGTTGTAGCGATTCACCCACTTGAAGGTTCACGCGCTAATAGGCATCACACGTCTAACCCGCAATCGGGTGCCATACAACCAACACAAGATGGGGATCACACAAGCTACGCGCAATCCATTAGAGTTGCCTTTGGTGCTCCGCCGGGGAAGGCACAAGAACCCCTCACAAATTACCGCGAGGTGGCAAAGAACAATCACCAACTCTTACCATAACTCCTCCGCTGCTCCAAGACATCTAGGCACCGACAAACGCCAAAGTAACGAGAAAACCGCAGCGAAACGATCCCCAAGTGCCACTAGATGCAATCACTCAAGCAAATGCACTTGAAATCACTCAATCTCACTTTGATTTGCACTATCAAGCAAGGAGATGAGTGGGAGGGTGTTTGCTCAGCTCAAAGCATCCTATCACATGTAAGAATAACCAAGAGAGTGAGCCAAACACGCCCAAGCTCTATTTATAGAGCCCCCAAAAAGTTATAGCCGTTATGCCATCGGGGAGGTCCAGACCGAGCAACCGGGCCCTAGAACAGGACTGCTACAGCGAAGGTCCGGACCCTAGGATCGTGCCACGTGTCCCTACGTTTAACCGCAATGCTTCGATCCCAATGGATACTATTTCACCATGCTGTCTGCGTGGAACCGGACTCAACAACCAGACCCTAAAACCGAACCAATTCCCTCAGGGTCCGAAACAATACAGAGAGCTCCCAGGGAGGTAAAAATGATTTGGGCCCTGTTTGCTGGATGGTTTCTAGCTGGCTAATTCTGGCTGATGCTGATTTGTTATGAGAGAAAAACAGTGTTGAATGGCTGGTTAATTCTGATAAGATCAAGCGAACAGGCTGCCAGACCCGACCTGAACTCGGCTTCCAGACCAACACCAGGGTCTGACATTTTTTCCCTGAGCCAACAAGGCCGCGACACGTCGTCTCTGTCTCCCGTCGCGCGTGATCATGGCAACCATACCGCGAGCTCTAGGTCCGGATCCCGCTCTTGCCTGGGTCCAGAGACCCCCTGTGCCGCTCATGTGCTGCTCACCCTGACGTCGCGCCAAACCAGACCCGCGCCATTCTAGGTAACGCAACAAGCTAGGTAACAGTTCAGAAGGCCAGAAGGCACAAGCCCATTCCATGTCGGACGCCATTCTGCCTGTATCGTCGTCAACCTTACGAGAAAAAGATTCATCATCAACTAATAAAGCATGGTAATAATGAATTGAACTAAATAAAGAGAGCTAGCTAGTACTTACTGGGTATTAGACTATACGTAGAGGAACTTCCCAATTACCATAATGGTGTTTCTCTGTGAACGTTTTTCAAACACTGTTTAACAAAAAAATAGAGTTATATTATTAAAATAGCATAAGAGAGTATATGGTGTGTGCGAGACCGAAATTACCCTTGGAGTATATCGAGGATTTCTTGGTACTCTGCTCGAGGTTTTGTCACTGAGTCAAAGGTTTTTACAGTACTCCTGGTCATATCGATGACCACTAGTATCCAGTGAAAGCTACATTTATACGTAGCTGCTTCTTAGTTCAGGTGGGCTAATGTTGACTCCAAGCTATGATTAGAGGGCAAACGACTAGTTTTGCTTTGTACGTAGTAGTAGGCAATGTGTTTGCCTTTGGAAGCATCTTCTTTGTGATAGTCAGTAATTGCCCAAATCTCTTATCGGATGCACCATTCTTTGGCTTCCATTGCAGCAATTCTAGTGTGGTACCCAACTTTTTTTTGCCCCTTTTCGGCAGTCGGGTATAGCAATTTCTTATGATCCTCTAGCATGCGCTCGAACTTGATCTTCTTCTTCTCAATTTCGCATTCTCTCTGTGCATCACGGATGGCATGACCAAGATCATCAGCAGGCTCATCTTCTGCCGCTACCTCTTCTTCAGCTTCCCCCATTGCAGTATCATCAAAGGCACCGTATTCAGTAAAACCACGGAAAATTATGTTGTCATCATCCACTTCTTCTTCATCATCTTCTTCCATTATAATACCTCTTTTTCTATAGTTAGTCCAACAAATATAGTTTGGCATAAAACCAGACGTGAATAGGTGTTCATGAAGGATCCTTGGACAAGAATAATCCTTCTTATTCTTACATAGAGCACATGGGCAGCACATAAAACCATTCCACGTGTTTGCCTTGGCCACATTTAAGAAATCATGCACGCCCCTCATGAAAGGTCCTAAATGGCTAGAGGGGGTGAATAGCCTAATAAAAAATCTACTACAACACTTAAGCTAAATGGTTAGACAATTAAATGGCGAAGCGAATGTTGCTCTATCTCTATTAGGGTTGCAAGCCTCCTAACCATAATTCTAGTTATCTATGATCTCTATATCACAAGCAATGGCTATGTCACTAATTTACACCTAGGTGAGCAAAGGTAGCTAGAGAACTACAACTAAAAGAGCTACACTAGCTACAAGCACTACACAAAGTAAATAAAAAGTAACGCGGGAGAAAGGTAGAAGTGATATACCGACGTGGCAAGTGATCAATTACAATAAATACCATGAATACCAAGGAGACAATCAAGACACAATGATTTTTCCTTCGAGGTTCACTTGCTTGCCGGCAAGCTAGTCCCCATTGTGGCAATTCACCCACTTGGAGGTTCACGCCTAATAGGCATCACATGCCTAACCTGCAATTGGGTGCCGCACAACCAACACAAGATGGGTATCACACAAGCTACGCGCAATCCATTAGAGTTGCCTTTGGTACTCCGCCAAGAAAGGCACAAGAACCCCTCACAAATTACCGCGAGGTGGCAAAGAACAATCACCAACTCTTGCCACAACTCCTCCGCTGCTCCAAGCCATCTAGGCACCGGCGAACGCCAAAAGTAACAAGAAAACCGCAGCGAAATGATCCCCAAGTGCTACTAGATGCAATCACTTAAGCAAATATACTTGGAATCACTCAATCTCACTTTGATTTGCACTATCAAGCAAGGAGATGAGTGAGAGGGTGTTTGCTCAGCTCAAAGCATCCTATCACATGTAAGAATAACCAAGAGAGTGAGCCAAACACGCCCAAGCTCTATTTATAGAGCCCCCGGAAAGTTATAGCCGTTATGCCATCGGGGAGGTCCAGACCGAGCAACTAGGCCCTAGAACAGGACCACTACAGTGAAGGTCCGGACCCTAGGATCGCGCCACGTGTCCCTACGTTTAACCACAACCCTTTGATCCCAATGGATACTATTTCACCGTGCTGTCTACGTGGAACCGGACTCAACAACCAGATCCTAGAACCGGACCAATTCCCTTAGGGTTCGAAATAATATAGAGAGCTCCCAGAGAGGTAAAATCGATCTGGCCCTGTTCGCTGGACGGTTTCTGGCTGATGCTGATTTGTTATGAGGAAAAAACACTGCTGAATGGCTGGCTGATTCTGATAAGATCTAAGTGAACAGGCTGCCGGACCCTTCCTTAACTCGGCTTCCAGACCAACACCAGGGTCTGACATTTTTTTCCCCGAGCCAACAAGGCCGCGACACGTCGTCTCTGTCTCCCGTCGCGCGCGATCATGGCAACCGTACCGTGAGCTCTAGGTCCGGAGCCCGCTCTCACCTGGGTCCGAAGACCCCCTATGCCGCACGTGTGCTGCTCACCCCGACATCGCGCCTAAGCCAGACTCGCGCCGTTCTGGGTCCGAAGCCTGGAGCTGCGGACTCCTGCGCGCTGCTAACTGCCGCGTCGCAACAGGACCGAGGGACTTCGGTCCAGAACCCCTCTGTGCCAGCGCCATGGTCCGGAGGCCGATGCTTGAGAGCCTAGAGACCATGAGGCCGAGCGCCCAGCAGCCGCGCCGTGCCAGCTGTGATCTCCTGCGCGTCGAGTTGAAGCCGCGCCTTAGGGACCGACGCCGGAACGAAGAGCCCCACTAAGCATAGTAGAACCCACTAGCTAGAGACCGAGGCCACGAGCTCCCAAAGCACCGACCACGCCCCTGCGCCCTTGATGGGCCGACCGGACCCACCCTTCAACATGGTCCGGTTTCAACAAGAACAGGGTCCGGTCTAACTTCTTTCTCCTTTTCTTTTTCTAATAAATCAACTACGTCATCCTTGATTCCAAAATGCTAACAATCAAGTGTCTCACTGTAGTGCATGTGTGTTAGCGTTTTTCTAAATATTTTTCAAGGGTTAGTTAGCTCACTAAGTCCTAATGCATATGCATGAATCACTCCACCTAGTGGCACTTGACAACCGCTTTAACCGAGATTATCCCCTCTTGATAGTACAGCTATCTAACCTAAATCCATGGACTTCATCTTTCTTCTTTTCCAAGTCCGGAGCTTGATCGCCATCATCACATGTCCACCAACATCACCATGGACTTCATCTTGCTCCACCACTTGGATTCGACCATCTCATCTAGTCATACACTTAGATGCAACGATTAGTCCAAATAGGTTTCATCAATTATCCAAAACCAAATTAGGGCTTTCACCTAATGAACTCTAGGGAACAACGGTCAGCGTTGTACATCCATTGCCGGTTCATCTGCATTATATGACGTACACCATATCAAAAACTTGTAATAACACATATTATACAACATGCATGGTTAGTAGTTAATTAAAAGATCCAAAATATCCATCGATCAACATGATTAATTAAGAGTTAAATGCAACGTAGGTCCATTAACTTTTGGTGGTGTGTCATCTAGGTCTATCAACTTTCAAACTGCATTTTTGGGTCCATTAACTTTTGGTGGTGTGTCATCCAGGTCCATCAACTTTCAAACTACATTTTTGGGTCCCTAAACTTTTTAAATGGTTCACCGTAGGTCCATATCTCTTCGTTTAGCGAATAGATCTGACATGGCACCGTAGGTCCAAATCAAGCAGACATATGATGAGTCCATGGAGCTAGCTTTTTTTTAATGGCTACTCCAATTAGAGATGGTTACTCACACAGTGAACTTGCTCTGCCCTGTCAGCATTGATCCGTGGAATGAATCTGGGAGCGTGTTGACGTTAGCTTATAGTAGTAGCTAAGGAAGAAATGACGTCTTACCATGTAGTTTTAGATCCTAAACAGTCATTGCGTGGTCAGCCTGTTTAAACAATCAAACACGATATTACATACTCCGTAGTCTAAATAGATTACCCGAGTCGAGAAAGACAGTTTTACTAGCTTGGTGTTCAGAACGTGCAATGGACGTTTTGGTCATCACATTTGACTTGATAGTCCGTATTCATGGTTGGTTGCTAGGTGATAATGGTGGATGTATTGCCGAGCTTTATACCATCTGTTATTTATTTGTCAACTAATTTGCCCGGCCTGCCTTATGTTATCTTCTTAGAACTAGTACATATGTGGAAGCTGAAATTGATGTTTGTCACTTGTGATGTATAGACACAGTAAAGTCCTTGCTAATGGGCTACAAACACATCTACCACACTACCGGTGCTTCCGCCATTGCACGCTCCGCCGCGTGCCACCTACAGTTCAACACGTGTCGGCCCTACATCGATGGTGCCATCTACACATGTCGGCTCTAGCTCTCCCACTGCCTCCTCCTCTGCCTAATCTCATAGTTGCCTAATCTCATAGTTGACACAACTGTCATGGAGCTCTGCTTCCCCTCTGCCTCGTGATTGTAGTGCTAGGCGACGAGAAGACACTGAGAGATGCAAGGCACAGCGGTAGAGTGATTGAGATGGATACAACTACATTATTAGATCCACAGAGCTCGGGCTGGGCTTGTGATGGGCATGGGTAAGGTCGGATTTGATAATCCTAGGACGAAAAGAATAACGGAAATTAACTGTTTGTTTGCTTTAAGATCTGTGCACTTTAAATTAGTTTGACAGTGGTAGATAAAACGAACAAACATGGCAAGCACATGGCGTCGACACTACGAGTCTACTACAGTCAGAGCAAGTTTTGCTCCGGTGAAAATGAGAGCAGAAGAGAGAAGGGAAGACCATGAGCAATCGTTTGCTGGTTGCAATCAAATACTCCAGTCGACATTGACACACAACAGGTGGTCGGTAGCATAGCTGTGACGCTGCCAATGCAGCATCATTTTAGGTCAAGAGCGCGGCCTCGGACGCGTGTTGTGTGCAGACAAATGAATAGGCATTGCATTTCCTGCCCCGACAAGGCACCCAGCAGCCGCATAGATGAGACAAGCCTGTTTTCATGGTTCGGAGGGAGCAGGAGCACGCAGGACTGCAGCAGCAGTAAGCAACACCTACATGCATTGAGGTATGGACCTACGGCGAACCAGTTAAAAAGTTGAGAGAATTCCCTGAGAGCCATTATAAAAGACGGTGTTTCCCTGGTAGCCACCGGAAAAGTTCATGTTCCTTGTCAACCATCAGTTCACAAATTTTATCCCTTCCAAGCCATTGCTGTGAAATTTGCCTCTACCAACTGCTAACAGGAAGACAAAATGTCCATAGTACCCCTCGAATGAACATTTACTGCTTCGTTCTGTGCCACCACCGACAGCTCCATCCCATAAAAAAAGGAGCGACGGCTGCTTGCTGTGCTGCAACTAGCGCTGTGGTGTTCTGTGGTTGGAGCAGGAGCAGCAGCAGCATTTCAGCAAGCCCATAACCATTTCACATGGGGTGTGTTTAGTTCCGCGAGTAAAAAAAAGTACTGTAGCACGTTTTGGCTTTATTTGGTAAATAGTGTCCAACTGTTGACTAATTAGGTTCAAAACGTTCGTCTCGCAAAGTACAACCAAGCTGTACAATTAGTTTTTTATTTCATCTATATTTAGTACTTCATGCATGTATCGCAAGTTTGATGTGACGGGAAATCTTTTTTCTGCACAGTACCTTTTTTGAGGAAGTAAACACAGCCATGAGAGGAAACACGCAACATAAATACCATGACATAAATATGCTCACAGATTTCAGCAAACTCATAAGAAGACAACATAACTAGCTATTATCACAGAAAATGAAGGCAACAATGTTCTGATCACCCATTAACCACATAGGTTTAGTCACGGCCATTTTAGGCCAAGAGAAGTTAGACCATAATAGAGTTTTGGTCAAATAACCATTCCACAGGCATCAAGTTGGACCACATTATTATAGTTTTGGTCATACATGCAACTAACCCCTCTGGAATCCAAGAAAGAAACTTGCAGTTCGAGATGGGGGTTTTCGTGGCGCCGCTGCCTCCTCCCACGTGCCGCCCGCAAGAGGTCTCCCGCACGCCACCGCCCGCGCGACGCTGCCTGCACGCCGCCCGCGCACAGCCGCCTGCACGCCGCCCGAGCGCCGCCTCCCATGCGCCGCCCGCGCAATGCCGCCCGCACGCCACTGCCCGCGCGAAGCCACCGCGCGAAGCCACCTGCGCGACGCTGCCTGCACGCCGCCCGCGCACCGCCGCCCGCGCGACGCCCGAGCGCCGCCTCCCGCGCGCCGCCCGTGCGATGCCGCCCGCACGCCACCGCCTGCACGAAGCCGCCCGCGTGCCGCCCGAGCGCCGCCTCCCGCGCGTCGCCTGCACGATGCCGCGCGCGTGCAGCCCACGCGCCGCCTCCCGCGTGCAGCCCGCCGCCGCCTGCTCTACTATCTCTAGGGTTTCGTGGAGACGGAGCCAGGAAAGTCACGAGCAAGAGGAGAAGTCAAGCAGCTGAGCCACGAGATGTATTGACCAGCCAGGGGCAAAATGGCCATTATCTAACAAAAGGGCCAGCCACGTGCACTAAAACAGCTCAAACCATGGACGGACGTCACGACAATGGTCAGTAAGGCTCCACAAAATCAAACCGGTGGTATAGAAGGAACATGAACTTTTTCGATGGCCACCGAGGAAATACCATCTTTTATAATGGCTTTCAGGGAATTCTCTCTAAAAAGTTTAGGGACCTAAAAATGTAGTTTGAAAGTTGATGGACCTGGATGACACACCACTAAAAGTTAATGGACCTAAAAATGTAGTTTAAAAGTTGATGGACCTGGATGACATACCACCAAAAGTTAATAGACCTACGGTGCATTTAACTCATTAATTAATATCCTATATCACACAGTTGTTTCACTCTCGAACATTAATTTATTAAAGCCTCGATACAATGTACATAATTCCAAATAGCACTAAACAAACTAAACCTACAATGCACTTCAACAGAATAAGGATTTTGTGACAATTCCAACTAAAACAGATAGATCATTCTTCTGCTGGTTCACTGCCTCATCATGCACAGGTGCACTCTCATCAGTCGCCTCAGCCACCTTTGTAAGAGATTTTTAGACGTGCTCAACATACTCTTCCTCTCAGTACTAACCGTCACATGATCCAGCGCCATCCCACTGAATTACAACACCAAATTAAGAACTTTAATCAAAATCATCACAAAAATGGCTACAAACCATTGAAAAACATGACAAAAAGAACTCACTTCGCAATCCGACCACGTGTAGAAGATGCGCCCATTGTTGGGACCCTTCTTCTTCACCCTGTACTCCCTCACAATCTTCTGCTTACACTTGCCGTACGCAATGAGAGGGAGGTCCGGCCTCAGTCGTCCCTTAGGAACCCATGCGAGGCTTACTTACCGACTTAGACTATAATTTTTTTACTAAAAACAAAAACGTGCATAACATGAACAAAAGCTGTAGAACTGCAAACGAGACTCAAAATGGTACCTTTTAAGTATGAATCCACAATAATGCATATTTCAATTGAGAATTATAGAACCAAAACTTGTCAATTTAAAAGATAAATCAATTATAAAAGGGCTTATGAAAGACTTCTCCCCTAGTACTTGTTCTTTTGATTCGGCAACATTACGATTGGGCCGAGTTATACGACTTGCTGAATTTCTACTAGTACTAAGTCACTTTCTGAATTCCTATTAGTAGTAATGAACCTTTTCAAATATGGACAAACCATCACAAGATTTACAGCTTCGATAGGACCACCGGCCACACAACGACGGGGCGGCCGAGAGCCCGAGATGTGGAGGTTGTGGGCTGGTCTCCCTAATGCCTAAACGAGGCCCAATGGCCCAGTAACGCAACAGGCTAAGTAACGGTTCAGAAGGCCAGAAGGCACAGGCCCATTCCATGCCGAACGCCATTCTGCCCGTATCGTCGTCAACCTCTCGACTCCTCGAGCTCAGCTGTTCAGGCGCCGCCAGGGGGTTGGGGTCCTGGCCGGAGGGGAGGTAGGGCGACCGCCCAACCTCGCCCTATCGGTTGGTCCGCCTGACCAATCTTCATATTCCTCGAGAAGGAGGTACCACTCACACTGATGGCATCCAGGACATCCAGGGCTTCAGACTCCCTGCCTGCATGCTCATATAGATGAAACGCAGCGCTCAAGATGAAGCCGTCAGGTTTCAGCAACCCGTGCGTCGTCTCATAGATAGAGATGCCTTCGCAATTACTCAATTCAAATATCTACTTTTTTTAAAAAAACGAACCTATCGGTCTCTGGGCTGCCGACAAACGTACAACTTATAGATTTAAAGTTATTCAATTAAAATATTTATTTTTTAAAATAAATGAGCCTGTCGGCAACTGGGCTGCCGACAAGTCCCACAGCTTCTAGATTTAAAATTATTCAATTAAAATATTTATTTTTAAAAATAAATGAGCCTATCGGTCGCTAGAGTACCGACAAGCCTCCTGTCGGTCGTCCAGCAACCAACAGCTTCTAGATTTAAAATTATTCAGTTAATATAATTATTTTTAAAAAAATGGGCCCGTCGGGCGCTGAGTTACCGACAGGTGCCCTGGGCCATCCAGAACGTATTAGGCTTTGGTCATTGCCGTGGCTGCAGCCAAGATGTCAGCAGGCAACAACAGGTCACAGGAGATCGAGTGGATGTCTCGCCTCTCGCAGTCTGGTCAGGGAACTGGCCTGCCGTAGCGGAGGAACGGGTCGACGCCTCCCTGTCCCATGCCATGCCGCACAGGGCAGACCGACGGCGACGCGCACGGCGTATGCCAGCCGTATGCATGCATGCGCTCGCGATTTAAAAAGATTCATCATCAACAAATGAAGCATGGTAATAATGAATTGAACTAAATAAAGAGACCTAGCTAGTACTTACTGGGTATTGGACTATACGTAGAGGCACTTCCCAATTACTATAATGGTGTTTCTCGGTGAACGTTTTCCAAACACTGTTTAACAAAAAAAATAGAGTTATATCATTAAAATAGCATAAGAGAGTATATGGTGTGTGCGAGACCGAAATTACCCTTGGAGTATATCGAGGATTTCTTGGTACTCTGCTCGGGGCTTTGTCACTGAGTTAAAGATTTTTACAGTATTCCTGGTCATATCGATGACCAGCAGTATCCAGTGAAAGCTACATTTATACGCAACTGCTTCTTAGCTGAGGGGGGCTAACGTTGACTCCATGCTCTGATGTTGGCTGCCCCTGGCTACTCTTCTGTATTTCCACCTCTAACTCTTTTATTCTCGCTTTCATGCTTAGTTCTCGCTCCCGCGATTGTTGCACCGCCTCCTCTAACCTACGGATCCGCTCTGCCTCCTCATCCTTCCTTCGCTGGCAGCTTCTGTATGTATCCGCGTCCTCAGGGAAGCCATAACACCATGAAATCAACCCTTTGCCTCGCATTCGCCCAGGGTGTTCAGGAGTTTGGAGGGCATACGTGAGCTCATCCTTCTCTCAGTGGGGCACAAAGGCACCACAGGCAGAAGCCTCTACAATATGGAAAAGTCTTTGTGTTGCTGTTCTGATTTCTGCACCAACAATTGGTGCCCCGATCTCTAGGTCCAGTGATCCCCCATGCGCGAAAAACCAATTCTTGGAACATTCGGGCCACTCGATTGAAAATGGATAGATCCCTTTGCCAAGCATGTCTTCTTCCATTCTTCGTCACCTTAGAATGACACTCCTGTAACCACCTGATCCTGTTTTATGATGGTATACCTTCTTTTGTGCATTCTGTTGGTTTCTTCTCACCCGTTCCTTATCCTCTTCCGAGGTCTTGTAGCTCACAAATTCAGGTCACTCGTCCCTCAACTTTTTGTACGGGCTATTTTTACTGAAATCTGGAGTCAGATTCTTCTTGAAAAAATTGTTGTACAGCTTCTTCTTCTTCTAGATCTGGAATTGTGTGGCCATCATCTTGAGAGCCCAACTTTTAACTAGTTTTTGTAAATCGCCACCTGCTGGTAGATTGAAATGTTCAGTGAGTGACTGCCAAAGAAGGTCCTTCTCTCAATCAGAGATATAAGGGATCCGAGGATCATCCTTTCTCTTTTTCCATTCACGGATGTTGATCGGGACCTTGTCCCTAACAAGAACCCCACAGTGGTTTACGAACTTCTTTGCATTGTTTTTTGGTAGGAGCGGTTCGCTGGTATTAGGATTGACTTTTATGATGTTGTAGTGGCCCTCCAACAGTTTTGTTGGGCCTATTGACGTCATCGATCTAGAGGGCCATATATGTACAAACACAAAGATGCAGTAATACATTTATATATATATACACATGAATTAATGGAATTATATAATTTCATATATATATAAGAGATGCAAGATTATTAACAAATATACCTTGCCAGCACTTTCTTGCACAGGATTTTCTTGCATATGAGGTTCATTCTCATCTTCTAAATTCGCTAAGTAGTTATCGAACTCTTGGTCGGCCTGGTTCTGGTTAGGGCCATATTGAGTGCCAGCATTGATAATGTTCATCATGGCCTCATTTTGGTTGTAGTCGTCTTGCCGCTCGGCCATCTTAATTACCATAACTATAAATAAATGAAAACCATACACTAGGTAGGGTTTGCATGCGTGGACCTCGATCAAGATATAATAGGGGTTTGGAGCGGAGCTCATATATATATATATATATATATATATATATATATATATATAACTATTACCCTACAGCTGGCTACAAAATAACTTATTCTGTAGCCACTTTGAGTTACGATAATTGCTATGCTAATTTACGAGATTATAGTAACTCCTTACTATGTGATTTACTATAACATTATGGTAAATATCCCCATATATTATAGTAATTCAACTATCGTAAATATATACTGACATTGTCGTAAATTAGTATATAAAATTATCATAAATAAAGGTGGCTACAAAATAACTTATTTTATAGCTAGCTATAGAGTATACTCTCCCTATATATATATATATATACACACACATCACACTAATGTTAATATATCAAAATTCAGATATATATACACTACATAAAATTCATAACACTAATAAAACTAATCCTTTTAACTATGAAGATTTAAATATATTTCTTCAATATTATTTTCTACAACTATATTGTTTAATTAATTTTCTACAATTTTTCTATATACATGTTATAGTATACACTACAATATTTCTATCTATTTTTCTATTTTTCCTATGCTGAAAAAATAATATGCACATCACAACTCATCACCGATCCCAGTGCCATCACACACAATTTACTGATCATCACTCCACACACATGTACACGATCATCTATATCACACACATATATGAACTATATACTCACCCACTTCGACGAGGATGAGGACAGATCGGAGAGGATGCCAACGTACGGTGACTACGTCACGCGCGGACGACGGTGGCGAGGCCGGCGGGGTGACGAGCTATGGCGAGGCCGGTGCGGGGTGTGACAAGGCGTGGCCGACGGGGTGACAAGGAGGCAAGGTGCTCCGGCGAGGACGAGAGACGACGAGCGGTGAGGCGCACGCACGCGCGGGCCACCGGCTGGCTGGAGAGATGGGGCGCGCCCGTACACGTGGAGCCGGCCAGGGATGAGAGACGAGGCGAGGGCGCTGTGGCGATGGGGACGAGCGCACGGTGAGGTGCGTGTGCGCGTGGAGCCGAGGACAAAGCACGTGATGGAGGTAGGCGCGTGGAGCTGGCGATGACGAGGATGAGGATCGACGATGGCGGCGAGGACGACGTGACGACAACAATGGCGGCGGATCCCCAAATCAGATCTGGGCGAGGGCGAGGACCACGGCGGTGGATCCAGATCTGGGCGCCGCACACGGACAGGAGAGGCGTGAGCTAGGCCACTGGCAGAGACGGCGAGAGAGGTGTGCGCGCGTGGAGGCGGTGCTGGAGGCGATGAGGGCAGCGGCGGCGCGGTGGCTCTCGGGCGAAGAAGACGAGAGGATGATGGATAGGGAGAAGAGAGGGCGATATATTTGGGGGACCTTTAATCTCGGGTGAAGCCACGGCTCGGGACTAAAGGCCTTTAGTCCCGGGTGGTGATTAGAACCGGGACTAAAGGTTCTAGCCACGACCTGGGAGTAAAGGTCATTTTGACGGGCTGCCTTTTTGCAGCCCATCTTTAGTCCCAGGTGGTTGATCTGAGTAAAGGTAGGCTGCAGTTTCGCTTCCCGCCAATTCCAAGCAGTTCTTCTTTTTTATATATTTCTTTTATATAAATATGCAAAGAGTTGTTAATTGCCTAGTAAATAAAATATTAGCGAAAAAATTACAAAAAATTCTAGACCTAGTTTTGCATTATTATACGCAACAAAAATATGTAACCTAAACTATTTTGTTTTACTGTATAAATATTTAACATAGTGTAAATAATAATCACAATTTGCACCATGCAAAAATGTAATACTTGATTAAAATCATTAAAACTATTGCTTTTCGACAGGATGCAGGTTTTCACATCTTATTAATGTTGATCATTGTTTTTTCATCACACATTCTCCACGGGAAATCCACCGTCAAGCAGTAGAGGATGCAGTCATTAGGACATGCATGTATCTTCTAGATTTCTAATCCCAGAGGGCAAACGACCAGTTTTGCTTCATAAGCAGTGGTTGCAATGTCTTTGCCCTTGGAAGCATCTTCTTTGCGATAGTCAGTAATTGCCCAAATCTCTTATCGGATACGCCATTCATTGGCTTCCATTGCAGCAATTCCAGTGTGGTACCCAACTTTTTTTGCCCCTCTTCTGCAGTCGGGTATAGCAATTTCTTGTGATCCTCTAGCATGCGCTTGAACTTGATCTTCTCCTTCTCACTTTCGCATTCTCTCTGTGCATCATGGATGGCATGACCAAGATCATCAGCAGGCTCATCTTCTGCCGCTACCTCTTCTTTAGCTTTCCACATTGCAGTATCATCAAAGGCACCGTATTCAGTAAAACCATGGAAAATCATGTTGTCATCATCCACTTCTTCTTCATCATATTCTTCCATTATAATACCTCTTTCTCCGTGGTTAGTCCAACAAATATAGTTTGGCATAAAACCAGACTTAAATAGGTGTTCGTGAAGGATCCTTGGGCAAGAATAATCCTTCTTATTTTTACATAGAGCACATGGGCAGCACATAAAACCATTCAACGTGTTTGCCTTGGCCACATTTAAGAAATCATGCACGCCCCTCACGAAAGGTCCTAAATGGCTAGAGGGGGTGAATAGCCTAATAAAAAATCTACAACAACACTTAAGCCAAATGGTTAGACAATTAAATTGCAAAGCGAATGTTGCTCTATCTCTACTAGGGTTGCAAGCCTCCTAACCACAATTCTAGTTATCCATGATCTCTATATCACAAGCAATGGCTATGTCACTAATTTACACCTAGGTGAGCAAAGGTAGCTAGAGAACTACAACTAAAAGAGCTACACTAGCTACAAGCACTACACAAACTAAATACAAAGTAACGCGGGAGAAAGGTAGAAGTGATATACCAACGTGGCAAGTGATCAATTACAATGAATACCAAGAATACCAAGAAGACAATCAAGACACAATGATTTTTCTTTCGAGGTTCACTTGTTTGCCGGCAAGCTAGTCCCCGTTGTAGCGATTCACCCACTTGAAGGTTCACGCGCTAATAGGCATCACACGTCTAACCCGCAATCGGGTGCCATACAACCAACACAAGATGGGGATCACACAAGCTACGCGCAATCCATTAGAGTTGCCTTTGGTGCTCCGCCGGGGAAGGCACAAGAACCCCTCACAAATTACCGCGAGGTGGCAAAGAACAATCACCAACTCTTACCATAACTCCTCCGCTGCTCCAAGACATCTAGGCACCGACAAACGCCAAAAGTAACGAGAAAACCGCAGCGAAACGATCCCCAAGTGCCACTAGATGCAATCACTCAAGCAAATGCACTTGAAATCACTCAATCTCACTTGATTTGCACTATCAAGCAAGGAGATGAGTGGGAGGGTGTTTGCTCAGCTCAAAGCATCCTATCACATGTAAGAATAACCAAGAGAGTGAGCCAAACACGCCCAAGCTCTATTTATAGAGCCCCCGAAAAGTTATAGCCGTTATGCCATCGGGGAGGTCCAGACCAAGCAACCGGGCCCTAGAACAGGACTGCTACAGCGAAGGTCCGGACCCTAGGATCGTGCCACGTGTCCCTACGTTTAACCGCAACGCTTCGATCCCAATGGATACTATTTCACCATGCTGTCTGCGTGGAACCGGACTCAACAACCAGACCCTAAAACCGAACCAATTCCCTCAGGGTCCGAAACAATACAGAGAGCTCCCAGGGAGGTAAAAATGATTTGGGCCCTGTTTGCTGGATGGTTTCTAGCTGGCTAATTCTGGCTGATGCTGATTTGTTATGAGAGAAAAACAGTGTTGAATGGCTGGTTAATTCTGATAAGATCAAGCGAACAGGCTGCCAGACCCGACCTGAACTCGGCTTCCAGACCAACACCAGGGTCTGACATTTTTTCCCTGAGCCAACAAGGCCGCGACACGTCGTCTCTGTCTCCCGTCGCGCGTGATCATGGCAACCATACCGCGAGCTCTAGGTCCGGAGCCCGCTCTTGCCTGGGTCCAGAGACCCCCTGTGCCGCTCATGTGCTGCTCACCCTGACGTCGCGCCAAACCAGACCCGCGCCATTCTAGGTAACGCAACAAGCTAGGTAACAGTTCAGAAGGCCAGAAGGCACAAGCCCATTCCATGTCGGACGCCATTCTGCCTGTATCGTCGTCAACCTCTCAACTCCTCGAGCTCAGCTGGTCGGGCGCCGCCGGGGATTGGGGTCCTGGCCGGAGGGGAGGCAGGGCGACCGCCCAACCTCGCCCTATCGGTCGGTTCGCCTGACCAATCTTCATAGTCCTCAGGAAGGAGGTACCACTCACACTGATGGCATCCAGGACATCCTGGGCTTCAGACTCCCTGCCTGCATGCTCATATAGATGAAACGCAGCGCTCAAGATGAAGCCATCAGGTTTCAGCAAGCCGTGCGTCGTCTCATAGATAGAGATGCCTTCGCAATTACTCAATTCAAATATCTACTTTTTTTTAAAAAAAAAACGAACCTATCGGTCGCTGGGCTACCGACAAACGTACTGTTCACCATTTAAAGTTATTCAATTTTTTAAAATAAACGATCCTGTCGGCAACTGGGATGCCGACAAGTCTCATGTTAGCCATCCAGCCACCGACAGCTTCTAGATTTAAAATTATTGAATTAAAATATTTATTTTTTAAAAAATAAATGAGCATATCGGTCGCTGGAGTACCGACAAGCCCCCTGTCGGTCGTCCAGCAACCAACAACTTCTAGATTTAAAATTATTCCGTTAAAATAATTATTTTTAAAAAAATGGGCCTGTCGGGCGCTGAGTTACCGACAGGTGCCCTGAGCCGTCCAGAACGTATTAGGCTTTGGTCATTGCCGTGGCTGCAGCCAAGATGTGAGCAGGCAACAACAGGTCACAGGAGATCGAGTGGATGTCTCGCCTCTCGCAGTCTGGTCAGGGAACTGGCCTCGCGCACGGCGTATGCCGGCCGTATGCATGCATGCCCTCGCGGCGCCGACGGCTCGCCTGGATTTGTACAGCTGCCTGCCTGCTGCTATACACTGCGTTACGTTGTTGTATTGCACACACGGACTATATATGATGATGATGGAGACAGTAACGACGACGCGGCTAGCTGCGAGTGCACGCAAGGATGACGAAAATTAAGCAAGGCTGCCGTCGTCGACGGGGGACGGGCCACGTACGTACGCGAAGTCGCCGGCCCCTTGTTGGTGGTGCACCAGTTTGGAAGCTTGTGGTGATGATTGGCGTTACTAGTACTACTGGCAACGACTTTGTGGTTCGCAACTTGGCAGTGGAAACCGTCACCTAGTTTGCTGCCGTCTCAGCCATCTGTCGGTCGCTCAGCAGCAGATAGAGTTCTGTCGGCGGCTCAGCTACCGACAGGTCTCTGGATTTGCAATCATTCAATTAAATTATTTAGTTAAAAAATGGACTCAGGGTGCTTGTCGGTCGCTCAGCTGCCGATAGGTCTCTAGATTTGCAATCATTCAATTAAATTATTTAGTTAAAAAATGGACTCAGGGTGCCTGTCGGCCGCTCAGCTGCCGATAGGTCTCTAGATTTGTAATTATTCAATTAAAATATTTAGTCTAAAAAAATGGTCTCAGGGTGTCTTTCAGCCGCTCAGCTGCAAATATACGTACGGACCACTTCCGGCCGTGTCTCTAGATTTTCATTTCTTTCGTTTTCATTTTATTGTTTCTTTTCAATTTAATTTTTTTTTGTTTTGATTAGCTTTTCATATACAAATTCTAAGCTGCTAGTATACATACGTATAAGTTTCATTCCAGCATTCTATATAAATAATAACACACTATAGAATTTATGAAACTATATATATATATATATATATATCAGCACAATGGTAATAAATAAATTGTGTATATTTTTTACATACTTCGAAGATCTCTTCTGGAGTTCTCCTTGAGTACTCCATGAGGAACTCGCAGACGTAGTATTCACATAAGTTGTTCCCTGGTCCCTGCTGCAGACACCACTTTACGAGAAAAAGATTCATCATCAACTAATAAAGCATGGTAATAATGAATTGAACTAAATAAAGAGAGCTAGCTAGTACTTACTGGGTATTAGACTATACGTAGAGGAACTTCCCAATTACCATAATGGTGTTTCTCAGTGAACGTTTTTCAAACACTATTTAACAAAAAAATAGAGTTATATTATTAAAATAGCATAAGAGAGTATATGGTGTGTGCGAGACCGAAATTACCCTTGGAGTATATCGAAGATTTCTTGGTACTCTGCTCGAGGTTTTGTCACTGAGTCAAAGATTTTTACAGTACTCCTGGTCATATCGATGACCAGCAGTATCCAGTGAAAGCTACATTTATACGTAGCTGCTTCTTAGTTCAGGTGGGCTAATGTTGACTCCATGCTATGATTAGAGGGCAAACGACTAGTTTTGCTTTGTACGTAGTAGTAGGCAATGTGTTTGCCTTTGGCAGCATCTTCTTTGTGATAGTCAGTAATTGCCCAAATCTCTTATCGGATACACCATTCTTTGGCTTCCATTGCAGCAATTCTAGTGTGGTACCCAACTTTTTTTTTGCCCCTTTTCGGCAGTCGGGTATAGCAATTTCTTATGATCCTCTAGCATGCGCTCGAACTTGATCTTCTTCTTCTCAATTTCGCATTCTCTCTGTGCATCACGGATGGCATGACCAAGATCATCATCAGGCTCATCTTCTGCCGCTACCTCTTCTTCAGCTTCCCCCATTGCAGTATCATCAAAGGCACCGTATTCAGTAAAACCACGGAAAATTATGTTGTCATCATCCACTTCTTCTTCATCATCTTCTTCCATTATAATACCTCTTTTTCTGTGGTTAGTCCAACAAATATAGTTTGGCATAAAACCAGACGTGAATAGGTGTTCATGAAGGATCCTTGGACAAGAATAATCCTTCTTATTCTTACATAGAGCACATGGGCAGCACATAAAACCATTCCACGTGTTTGCCTTGGCCACATTTAAGAAATCATGCACGCCCCTCATGAAAGGTCCTAAATGGCTAGAGGGGGTGAATAGCCTAATAAAAAATCTACTACAACACTTAAGCTAAATGGTTAGACAATTAAATGGCGAAGCGAATGTTGCTCTATCTCTACTAGGGTTGCAAGCCTCCTAACCATAATTCTAGTTATCTATGATCTCTATATCACAAGCAATGGCTATGTCACTAATTTACACCTAGGTGAGCAAAGGTAGCTAGAGAACTACAACTAAAAGAGCTACACTAGCTACAAGCACTACACAAAGTAAATAAAAAGTAACGCGGGAGAAAGGTAGAAGTGATATACCGACGTGGCAAGTGATCAATTACAATAAATACCATGAATACCAAGGAGACAATCAAGACACAATGATTTTTCCTTCGAGGTTCACTTGCTTGCCGGCAAGCTAGTCCCCGTTGTGGCAATTCACCCACTTAGAGGTTCACGTCTAATAGGCATCACATGCCTAACCTGCAATTGGGTGCCGCACAACCAACACAAGATGGGTATCACACAAGCTACGCGCAATCCATTAGAGTTGCCTTTGGCACTCCGCCGAGAAAGGCACAAGAACCCCTCACAAATTACCGCGAGGTGGCAAAGAACAATCACCAACTCTTGCCACAACTCCTCCGCTGCTCCAAGCCATCTAGGCACCGGCGAACGCCAAAAGTAACAAGAAAACCGCAGCGAAATGATCCCCAAGTGCTACTAGATGCAATCACTTAAGCAAATATACTTGGAATCACTCAGTCTCACTTTGATTTGCACTATCAAGCAAGGAGATGAGTGAGAGGGTGTTTGCTCAGCTCAAAGCATCCTATCACATGTAAGAATAACCAAGAGAGTGAGCCAAACACGCCCAAGCTCTATTTATAGAGCCCCCGGAAAAGTTATAGCCGTTATGCCATCGGGGAGGTCCAGACCGAGCAACTAGGCCCTAGAACAGGACCACTACAGCGAAGGTCCGGACCCTAGGATCGCGCCACGTGTCCCTACGTTTAACCGCAACCCTTTGATCCCAATGGATACTATTTCACCGTGCTGTCTACGTGGAACCGGACTCAACAACCAGATCCTAGAACCGGACCAATTCCCTTAGGGTTCGAAACAATATAGAGAGCTCCCAGAGAGGTAAAATCGATCTGGCCCTGTTCGCTGGATGGTTTCTGGCTGATGCTGATTTGTTATGAGGAAAAAACACTGCTGAATGGCTGGCTGATTCTGATAAGATCTAAGTGAACAGGCTGCCGGACCCTTCCTTAACTCGGCTTCCAGACCAACACCAGGGTCTGACATTTTTTTCCCCGAGCCAACAAGGCCGCGACACGTCGTCTCTGTCTCCCGTCGCGCGCGATCATGGCAACCGTACCGTGAGCTCTAGGTCCGGAGCCCGCTCTCGCCTGGGTCCGAAGACCCCCTATGCCGCACGTGTGCTGCTCACCCCGACATCGCGCCTAAGGGTGTGTTTAGTTCCGCGAAAAGGTGTAAAAAAGTACTGTAGCACGTTTTGGCTTTATTTGGTAAATAGTGTCCAACCGTTGACTAATTAGGTTCAAAACGTTCGTCTCGCAAAGTACAACCAAGCTGTACAATTAGTTTTTGATTTCATCTGCATTTAGTACTCCATGCATGTATCGCAAGTTTGATGTGACGGGGAATCTTTTGTTTGCACAGTACTTTTTCTGAGGAAGTAAACACAGCCTAAGCCAGACTCGCGCCGTTCTGGGTCCGAAGCCTGGAGCTGCGGACTCTTGCGCGCTGCTAACTGCCGCGTCGCAACAGGACCGAGGGACTTCGGTCCAGAACCCCTCTGTGCCAGCGCCATGGTCCGGAGGCCGATGCTTGAGAGCCTAGAGACCATGAGGCCGAGCGCCCAGCAGCCGCGCCGTGCCAGCTGTGATCTCCTGCGCGTCGAGTTGAAGCCGCGCCTTAGGGACCGACGCCGGAACGAAGAGCCCCACTAAGCATAGTAGAACCCACTAGCTAGAGACCGAGGCCACGAGCTCCCAAAGCACCGACCACGCCCCTGCGCCCTTGATGGGCCGACCGGACCCACCCTTCAACATGGTCCGGTTTCAACAAGAACAGGGTCCGGTCTAACTTCTTTCTCCTTTTCTTTTTCTAATAAATCAACTACGTCATCCTTGATTCCAAAATGCTAACAATCAAGTGTCTCACTGTAGTGCATGTGTGTTAGCGTTTTTCTAAATATTTTTCAAGGGTTAGTTAGCTCACTAAGTCCTAATGCATATGCATGAATCACTCCACCTAGTGGCACTTGACAACCGCTTTAACCGAGATTATCCCCTCTTGATAGTACAGCTATCTAACCTAAATCCATGGACTTCATCTTTCTTCTTTTCCAAGTCCGGAGCTTGATCGCCATCATCACATGTCCACCAACATCACCATGGACTTCATCTTGCTCCACCACTTGGATTCGACCATCTCATCTAGTCATACACTTAGATGCAACGATTAGTCCAAATAGGTTTCATCAATTATCCAAAACCAAATTAGGGCTTTCACCTAATGAACTCTAGGGAACAACGGTCAGCGTTGTACATCCATTGCCGGTTCATCTGCATTATATGACGTACACCATATCAAAAACTTGTAATAACACATATTATACAACATGCATGGTTAGTAGTTAATTAAAAGATCCAAAATATCCATCGATCAACATGATTAATTAAGAGTTAAATGCAACGTAGGTCCATTAACTTTTGGTGGTGTGTCATCTAGGTCTATCAACTTTCAAACTGCATTTTTGGGTCCATTAACTTTTGGTGGTGTGTCATCCAGGTCCATCAACTTTCAAACTATATTTTTGGGTCCCTAAACTTTTTAAATGGTTCACCGTAGGTCCATATCTCTTCGTTTAGCGAATAGATCTGACATGGCACCGTAGGTCCAAATCAAGCAGACATATGATGAGTCCATGGAGCTAGCTTTTTTTTAATGGCTACTCCAATTAGAGATGGTTACTCACACAGTGAACTTGCTCTGCCCTGTCAGCATTGATCCGTGGAATGAATCTGGGAGCGTGTTGACGTTAGCTTATAGTAGTAGCTAAGGAAGAAATGACGTCTTACCATGTAGTTTTAGATCCTAAACGGTCATTGCGTGGTCAGCCTGTTTAAACAATCAAACACGATATTACATACTCCGTAGTCTAAATAGATTACCCGAGTCGAGAAAGACAGTTTTACTAGCTCGGTGTTCAGAACGTGCAATGGACGTTTTGGTCATCACATTTGACTTGATAGTCCGTATTCATGGTTGGTTGCTAGGTGATAATGGTGGATGTATTGCCGAGCTTTATACCATCTGTTATTTATTTGTCAACTAATTTGCCCGGCCTGCCTTATGTTATCTTCTTAGAACTAGTACATATGTGGAAGCTGAAATTGATGTTTGTCACTTGTGATGTATAGACACAGTAAAGTCCTTGCTAATGGGCTACAAACACATCTACCACACTACCAGTGCTTCCGCCATTGCACGCTCCGCCGCGTGCCACCTACAGTTCAACACGTGTCGGCCCTACGTCGATGGTGCCATCTACACATGTCGGCTCTAGCTCTCCCACTGCCTCCTCCTCTGCCTAATCTCATAGTTGCCTAATCTCATAGTTGACACAACTGTCATGGAGCTCTGCTTCCCCTCTGCCTCGTGATTGTAGTGCTAGGCGACGAGAAGACACTGAGAGATGCAAGGCACAGCGGTAGAGTGATTGAGATGGATACAACTACATTATTAGATCCACAGAGCTCGGGCTGGGCTTGTGATGGGCATGGGTAAGGTCGGATTTGATAATCCTAGGACGAAAAGAATAACAGAAATTAACTGTTTGTTTGCTTTAAGATCTGTGCACTTTAAATCAGTTTGACAGTGGTAGATAAAACGAACAAACATGGCAAGCACATGGCGTCGACACTACGAGTCTACTACAGTCAGAGCAAGTTTTGCTCCGGTGAAAAATGAGAGCAAAAGAGAGAAGGGAAGACCATGAGCAATCGTTTGCTGGTTGCAATCAAATACTCCGGTCGACATTGACACACAACAGGTGGTCGGTAGCATAGCTGCGACGCTGCCAATGCAGCATCATTTTAGGTCAAGAGCGCGGCCTCGGACGCGTGTTGCGTGCAGACGAATGGATAGGCATTGCATTTCCTTCCCCAACAAGGCACCCAGCAGCCGCACAGATGAGACAAGCCTGTTTTCATGGTTCGGAGGGAGCAGGAGCACGCAGGACTGCAGCAGCAGCAGCAGTAAGCAACACCTACACCTGTACTCCCTCACCATCTTCTGCTTACACTTGCCGCACGCAATGAGAGGGAGGTCCGGCCTCAGTCGTCCCTTAGGAACCCCATGCGAGGCTTACTTACCGACTTAGACTATAATTTTTTTTTACTAAAAACAAAAATGTGCATAACATGAACAAAATCTGTAGAACTGCAAACGAGACTCAAAATGGTACCTTTTAAGTATGAATCCACAATAATGCATATTTCAATTGAGAATTATAGAACCAAAACTTGTCAATTTAAAAGATAAATCAATTAGAAAAGGGCTTATGAAAGACTTCTCCCCAAGTACTTCTTGTTCTTTTGATTCGGCAACATTACGATTGGGCCGAGTTATACGACTTGCTGAATTTCTACTACTACTAAGTCACTTTCTGAATTCTTATTAGTAGTAATGAAGCTTTTCAAATCTGGACAAACCATCACAAGATTTACAGCTTCGACAGGACCACCTGCCACACAACGACGGGGCGGCCGAGAGCCCGAGATGTGGAGGTTGTGGGCTGGTCTCCCTAATGCCTAAACGAGGCCCAATGGCCCAGTAACGCAACAGGCTAGGTAACGGTTTTGAAGGCCAGAAGGCACAGGCCCATTCCATGCCGAACGACATTCTGCCCGTATCGTCGTCAACCTCTCGACTCCTCGAGCTCAGCTGTTCAGGCGCCGCCAGGGGGTTAGGGTCCTGGCCGGAGGGGAGGTAGGGCGACCGCCCAACCTCGCTCTATCGGTCGGTCCGCCTGACCAATCTTCATATTCCTCAGGAAGGAGGTACCACTCACACTGATGGCATCCAAGACATCTTGGGCTTCAGACTCCCCGCCTGCATGCTCATATAGATGAAACACAGCGCTCAAGATGAAGCCGTCAGGTTTCAGCAACCTGTGCGACATCTCATAGACAGAGATGCCTTCGCAATTACTCAATTAAAATATCTACTTTTTGACAACTTCTAGATTTAAAGTTATTCAATTAAAATATTTATTTTTTAAATAAATGAGCCTGTCGGCGGCTGGGCTGCCGACAAGAGTCTGTTGGCCATGCAGCACCACACAGCTTCTAGATGTAAAATTATTCAATTAAAATATTTATTTTTTTTAAAATAAATGAGCCTGTCGGGCGCTGGGATACCGACAAGCATCCTATCGGTGGTCCAGGAATCGACAGCTTCTATATTTAAAATTATTCAGTTAAAATATTTTTTTATAAAAAATGAGCCTGTCGGCCGCTGGGTTACCGACAAGCACCCTGGGTCATCCGGCACGTATTAGGCTTTGGTCATTGCCGTGGCTGCAGCAGGCAACAACAGATCACAGGAGATAGAGTGGATGTCTCTCCTCTCGCAGTCTGGTCAGGGAACTGGCCTGCCGTAGCGGAGGAACGGGTCGACGCCTCCCTATCCCATGCCATGCCGCACAGGGCAGGAGACCGACGGCGACGCGCACGGCGTATGCCGGCCGTATGCATGCATGCGCTCGCGGCGCCGACGGTTCGCCTGGACTTGTACAGCTGCCTGCCTGCTGCTATACACTGCGTGCCAGTGCCACGTACTGTTACGTTGTTGTATTGCACACACGGACTATATATGATGATGATGGAGACAGTAACGACGACCTGCCGACGACTGCGACGCGGCTATGGCCTCGTTTAGTTTTCCAAATTCACCTCTAAATTCCACTGTACAAAAAAAAAGATTCCTCGTCATATTAAAATGTCGGCACATATATAAAGTACTAAATATAGATGAAATCAAAAACTAATTGCACAATTTTGTTGTACTTTACGAGACGAATATTTTAAGCCTAAGTAATCAATGTTTGGACAATTATTAGAAAAAAAACAAAATTGCTACAGTATTCAACCGTGATTCGAACAGCCCCGATTTGGGCATCAAACACGGCCTAGCAGCGAGTGCACGCAAGGATGACGAAAATTAAGCAAGGCTGCCGTCGTCGACGGGGCCGGGCCACGTACGTACGTGCCCATGCATGCGGAGGAAGGATTGGTTGCGACGAGGACGAGCCGCGAACCCTCCGCCGTCGCCGGGCCCTTGTTGGTGGTGCACCAGTTTGGAAGCTTGTGGTGATGATTGGCGTTACTAGTACTACTGGCAACGACTTTGTGGTTCGCAACTTCGCAGTGGAAACCGTCACCTAGGCCTTGTTTAGATATCAAAATTCACCTTTAAATTTTACTATGCAAAAAGAAGATTCCCCATCACATCAAAATGTCGGCATATATATGGAGTATTAAATGTAGATGAAATCAAAAACTAATTGCACAGTTTTGTTGTACTTTGCGAGACGAACATTTTGAGCCTAATTAATCAATATTTGGATAATTATTACCAAATAAAAACAAAATTGCTACAGTGCGACGGGACATTTACTATGCAGATTTTGGCCCCAAAGTTTGGTAACTAAACAAGGCCCTAGTTCGCGGCCGTCTCAGTCATCTGTCGGTCGCTCAGCAGGTATATGGATTTGTAATCATTCAATTAAATTATTTAGTTAAAAATGGACTCAGGGTGCCTGTCGGCCACTCAGCTGCCGATAGGTCTCTAGATTTGCAATTATTCAATTAAAATATTTAGTCTAAAAAAATGGTCACAGGGTGTCTGTCAGCCGCTCAGCTGCAAATATACATACGGACCACTTCCGGCCGTGTACTTTTCTATTCGCTGCTGCCGCTGGTGGTCTGCAAAGACTTCTATCATTGCTTAGGCTATCCGCACTTATGGACCTTTATATTCATCCTCTATACGTCCTAATCAGTAAGATTCTCTTCTCTATACTTAATTCTTCCGCACTCATCCATCATCTATATCATCCTCTATCCACTCTATCCACTGTGGGACCCACTTGTCACTTTATCTAAATATATCCATGTGTGATCTAGTTTTGAAGGATTTATTGAGACGAATTTAATGGTGCAATCGAAATTTAATTTGGATTTTTGGTTTGTAAGTTATATTATTTTTTCCT
The DNA here is from genome assembly GCA_038087645.1 of Saccharum hybrid cultivar R570. Lineage (NCBI taxonomy): Eukaryota > Viridiplantae > Streptophyta > Magnoliopsida > Poales > Poaceae > Saccharum > Saccharum hybrid cultivar. Next base: position 2,750,741 of record JAQSUU010000254.1, on the reverse strand, counting down.
TTATTTAGCTAGAGGGGTCTGCAACTGCCCACTATAGAGTAAGCATCGTACTACTCTAAATATAGAGTGAGAGAAAGGATAGGGTATCGTTTTAAAGTACTCAGTACAGCAGTTTTTACTCTATATTCATACTCTAAAGCTTTAGAGTATCCTTTAGAGTATCTCACTGCGGGTAGTCTTATTATATTCACAATTGATGATTCTGATATTATAACCATGTAGCCTTAGTACTATACTATGTTTTTTCTTTATTGTCGAATATAGCTACGCAAGCACGTACAATGACAACACTGCACACCACCTTAGAGCGACAGCCCTGTGATGTGGTCATCCTCGTCGTTTCCAAACGCCCACTGGTGCAGGACTGAGCATCAACCCTGATTAGAAAACCCTTTAGTTCTGGTTTTCAACCGAGATTACGAATTCGGGATTAAAGGTTCCTCCTTTAGTCCCGGTTCCTAGAACTGAGACTGAAAGTAGGCATTTAGTCCCGGTTTCTACTACCAACCGAGACTAAATGTGTCCCTAGACATTGCACTGAGGCTGTCACATTTAGTCTCGGCTGGTATATCCAACCGATACTAAAGGTTTTTTTTTTATTTCTTTCGTTTTCATTTTATAGTTTCTTTTCAATTCAATTCTTTTTTTTTTGTTTTGATTAGCTTTTCATATACGAATTCTGCGCTGCTAATATACATACGTATAAGATTCCATTCGAGCATTATATATAAATAATAACACACTATAGAATTTATGAAATTATATATATACAAATATTTCAAGAGAGGCTGTGCATGCATGAAATATGTACATAACAAAGTCATAAAAACCTTGTACTACTCATGTCCTTGGGATTTCTTGCAACCCTAATCTTCCGTCGTTTGGCTACTAGGTATGAATTCTTTAGGGTCATAGTAGTACGCGCCCTTGGGATCTATGACCTGGTCCAGAAGAAATCCTGACAATGCCTCTTAAATTGGTTTGATCTGTTCACATCGCAGGACCTTTTGCTTCCGCCATTCAATCTTCAATTTCAATAAAAGAAAAGGTATGAATATATATATATATATATATATGATTATATATATCAACACAATGGTAATAAAAAAATTGTGTATATTTTTACGTACTTCGAGGATCTCTTCTGGAGTTTTCCTTGAGTACTCCATGAGGAACTCGCAGGCGTAGTATCCACATACGTTGTTCCCCGGTCCCTGCTGCAGACACCACTTTACGAGAAAAAGATTCATCATCAACTAATGAAGCATGGTAATAATGAATTGAACTAAATAAAGAGACCTAGCTAGTATTTACTGGGTATTGGATTATACGTAGAGGCACTTCCTAATTTTCATAATGGTGTTTCTCGGTGACAGTTTTCCAAACACTGTTTAACAAAAAAAATAGAGTTATATCATTAAAATAGCATAAGAGAGTATATGGTGTGTGCGAGACCGAAATTACCCTTGGAGCACTGTTCGCCTAAACAGCCGTTTAGTCCGTTTAAACACCGTTTAAACGGTAAATAGAAGTGAGCCGTATTGTTTAGGCCCTAAACGGTGAATTAAACGGTTGGGCCGTTTAAACCCGTTTAAACCGTTCAATTCCGTCTAAACGGTCTAAACAAAATTAGATTAAACGTGATTAAATGAGCTAAGCAACCATTTAATCCATAATTAAGTGAATTAAAGGACTACGTCTATCACAATCAACATAAAACTAATTAACATTGTAATTATATGAAGTGTTGTGGGATTTAGATTTCTTACAACAAGATTATTTGATAGAATATTTGATTTTTACATGTGTAAATATATATGGGTTCTAACAAATTTTATTTTTACCTACATAAATATATATATATATATTATTGTTATTGTACAAAACCGTTTAGGCCGTTTAACTCCGTTTAAACGGTGTTTAAACGGTCTAAACGCTAAACGAAGGGTGACCGACTGTTTACCGTTTGATGTTTAGGAAAACATTGCCTTGGAGTATATCGAGGATTTCTTGGTACTCTGCTCGGGGTTTTGTCACTGAGTTAAAGATTTTTACAGTATTCCTGGTCATATCGATGACCAGCAGTATCCAGTAAAAGCTACATTTATACGCAGCTGCTTCTTAGCTGAGGGGGGCTAACGTTGACTCCATGCTCTGATGTTGGCTGCCCCTGGCTACTCTTCTGTATTTCCACCTCTAACTCTTTTATTCTCGCTTTCATGCTTAGTTCTCGCTCCCGCGATTGTTGCACCGCCTCCTCTAACCTACGGATCCGCTCTGCCTCCTCATCCTTCCTTCGCTGGCAGCTTCTGTATGTATCCGCGTCCTCAGGGAAGCCATAACACCATGAAATCAACCCTTTGCCTCGCATTCGCCCAGGGTGTTCAGGAGTTTGGAGGGCATACGTGAGCTCATCCTTCTCTCAGTTGGGCACAAAGGCACCACAGGCAGAAGCCTCTACAATATGGAAAAGTCTTTGTGTTGCTGTTCTGATTTCTGCACCAACAATTGGTGCCCCAATCTCTAGGTCCAGTGATCCCCCATGCGCGAAAAACCAATTCTTGGAACATTCGGGTCACTCGATTGAAAATGGATAGATCCCTTTGCCAAGCATGTCTTCTTCCATTCCTCGTCACCTTAGAATGACACTCCTGTAACCACCTGATCCGGTTTTATGATGGTATACCTTCTTTTGTGCATTCTGTTGGTTTCTTCTCACCCGTTCCTTATCCTCTTCTGAGGTCTTGTAGCTCACAAATTCAGGTCACTCGTCCCTCAACTTTTTGTACGGGCTATTTTTACTGAAATCTGGAGTCAGATTCTTCTTGAAAAAATTGTTGTACAGCTTCTTCTTCTAGATCTGGAATTGTGTGGCCATCATCTTGAGAGCCCAACTTTTAACTAGTTTTTGTAAATCGCCACCTGCTGGTAGATTGAAATGTTCAGTGAGTGACAGCCAAAGAAGGTCCTTCTCTCAATCAGAGATATAAGGGATCCGAGGATCATCCTTTCTCTTTTTCCATTCACGGATGTTGATCGGGACCTTGTCCCTAACAAGAACCCCACAGTGGTTTACGAACTTCTTTGCATTGTTTTTTAGTAGGAGCGGTTCGCTGGTATTAGGATTGACTTTTATGATGTTGTAGTGGCCCTCCAACGGTTTTGTTGGGCCTATTGACGTCATCGATCTAGAGGGCCATATACGTACAAACACAAAGATGCAGTAATACATTTATATATATATACACATGAATTAATGGAATTATATAATTTCATATATATATATATATATAAGAGATGCAAGATTATTAACAAATATACCTTGCCAGCACTTTCTTGCACAGGATTTTCTTGCATATGAGGTTCATTCTCATCTTCTAAATTCGCTAAGTAGTTATCGAACTCTTGGTCGGCCTGGTTCTGGTTAGGGCCATATTGAGTGCCAGCATTGATAATGTTCATCATGGCCTCATTTTGGTCGTAGTCGTCTTGCGGCTCGGCCATCTTAATTACCACAACTATAAATAAATGAAAACCATACACTAGTTAGGGTTTGCATGTGTGGACCTCGATCAAGATATAATAGGGGTTTGGAGCGGAGCTCGTGACATATAATATATATATATATATATAAATATATATATATATATATATATATATTATCCTACAGCTGGCTACAAAATAACTTATTTTGTAGCCACTTTGAGTTACGATAATTGCTATGATAATTTACGAGATTATAGTAACTCCTTACTATGTGATTTACTATAACATTATGGTAAATATCTCCATATAACATCGCACTAATGTTAATATATCAAAATTCAGATATATATGCACTACATAAAATTCATAACACTAATAAAACTAATCCTTTTAACTATGAAGATTTAAATATATTTCTTCAATATTATTTTCTACAACTATATTGTTTAATTAATTTTCTACAATTTTTCTATATACATGTTATAGTATACACTACAATATTTCTATCTATTTTTCTATTTTTCCTATGCTGAAAAAATAATATGCACATCACAACTCATCACCGATCCCAGTGCCATCACACACAGTTTACTGATCATCACTCCACACACATGTACACGATCATCTATATCACACACATATATGAACTATATACTCACCCACTTCGACGAGGATGAGGACAGATCAGAGAGGATGCCAACGTACGGTGACTACGTCACGCGCGGACGACGGTGGCGAGGCCGGCGAGGTGACGAGCTATGGCAAGGCCGGTGCGGGGTGTGACGAGGCGTGGCCGACGGGGTGACAAGGAGGCAAGGTGCTCCGACGAGGACGAGGGACGACGAGCGGTGAGGCGCACGCACGCGCGGGCCACCGGCTGGCTGGAGAGACGGGGCGCGCCCGTACACGTGGAGCCGGCCGGGGATGAGAGACGAGGCGAGGGCGCTGTGGCGATGGGGATGAGAGCGCGTGGCGATGGGGACGAGCGCACGGTGAGGTGCGTGTGCGCGTGGAGCCGAGGACAAAGCACGTGATGGAGGTAGGCGCGTGGAGCTGGCGATGACGAGGATGAGGATCGACGATGGCGGCGAGGACGACGTGATGACAACAATGGTGGCGGATCCCCAAATCAGATCTGGGCGAGGGCGAGGACCACGGCGGTGGATCCAGATCTGGGCGCCGCACACGGACAGGAGAGGCGTGAGCTAGGCCACTGGCAGAGACGGCGAAAGAGGTGTGCGCGCGTGGAGGCGGTGCTGGAGGCGATGAGGGCAGCGGCGGCGCGGTGGCTCTCGGGCGAAGAAGACGAGAGGATGATGGATAGGGAGAAGAGAGGGCGATATATATGGGGGACCTTTAATCTCGGGTGAAGCCACGGCTCGGGACTAAAGGCCTTTAGTCCCGGGTGGTGATTAGAACCGGGACTAAAGGTTCTAGCCACGACCTGGGAGTAAAGGTCATTTTGGCGGGCTGCCTTTTTGCAGCCCATCTTTAGTCCCAGGTGGTTGATCTGAGTAAAGGTAGGCTGCAGTTTCGCTTCCCGCCAATTCCAAGCAGTTCTTCTTTTTTATATATTTCTTTTATATAAATATGCAAAGAGTTGTTAATTGCCTAGTAAATAAAATATTAGCGAAAAAATTACAAAAAATCCTGGACCTAGTTTTGCATTATTATACGCAACAAAAATATGTAACCTAAACTCTTTTGTTTTACTGTATAAATATTTAACATAGTGTAAATAATAATCACAATTTGCACCATGCAAAAATGTAATACTTGATTAAAATCATTAAAACTATTGCTTTTCGACAGGATGCAGGTTTTCACATCTTATTAATGTTGATCATTGTTTTTTCATCACACATTCTCCACGGGAAATCCACCGTCAAGCAGTAGAGGATGCAGTCATTAGGACATACATGTATCTTCTAGATTTCTAATCCCAGAGGGCAAACGACCAGTTTTGCTTCATACGCAGTGGTTGCAATGTCTTCGCCCTTGGAAGCATCTTCTTTGCGATAGTCAGTAATTGCCCAAATCTCTTATCAGATACACCATTCATTGGCTTCCGTTGCAGCAATTCCAGTGTGGTACCCAACTTTTTTTGCCCCTCTTCGGCAGTCGGGTATAGCAATTTCTTGTGATCCTCTAGCATACGCTTGAACTTGATCTTCTCCTTCTCACTTTCGCATTCTCTCTGTGCATCACGGATGGCATGACCAAGATCATCAGCAGGCTCATCTTCTGCCGCTACCTCTTCTTTACCTTTCTCCATTGCAGTATCATCAAAGGCACCGTATTCAGTAAAACCATGGAAAATCATGTTGTCATCATCCACTTCTTCTTCATCATATTCTTCCATTATAATACCTCTTTCTCCGTGGTTAGTCCAACAAATATAGTTTGGCATAAAACCAGACTTAAATAGGTGTTCGTGAAGGATCCTTGGGCAAGAATAATCCTTCTTATTCTTACATAGAGCACATGGGCAGCACATAAAACCATTCCACGTGTTTGCCTTGGCCACATTTAAGAAATCATGCATGCCCCTCACGAAAGGTCCTAAATGGCTAGAGGGGGTGAATAGCCTAATAAAAAATCTACAACAACACTTAAGCCAAATGGTTAGACAATTAAATGGCAAAGCGAATGTTGCTCTATCTCTACTAGGGTTGCAAGCCTCCTAACCACAATTCTAGTTATCCATGATCTCTATATCACAAGCAATGGCTATGTCACTAATTTACACCTAGGTGAGCAAAGGTAGCTAGAGAACTACAACTAAAAGAGCTACACTAGCTACAAGCACTACACAAACTAAATACAAAGTAACGCGGGAGAAAGGTAGAAGTGATATACCAACGTGGCAAGTGATCAATTACAATGAATACCAAGAATACCAAGAAGACAATCAAGACACAATGATTTTTCTTTCGAGGTTCACTTGTTTGCCGGCAAGCTAGTCCCCGTTGTAGCGATTCACCCACTTGAAGGTTCACGCGCTAATAGGCATCACACGTCTAACCCGCAATCGGGTGCTATACAACCAACACAAGATCGGGATCACACAAGCTACGCGCAATCCATTAGAGTTTCCTTTGGTGCTCCGCCGGGGAAGCCACAAGAACCCCTCACAAATTACCGCGAGGTGGCAAAGAACAATCACCAACTCTTACCACAACTCCTCCGCTGCTCCAAGACATCTAGGCACCGACAAACGCCAAAAGTAACGAGAAAACCGCAGCGAAACGATCCCCAAGTGCCACTAGATGCAATCACTCAAGCAAATGCACTTGAAATCACTCAATCTCACTTTGATTTGCACTATCAAGCAAGGAGATGAGTGGGAGGGTGTTTGCTCAGCTCAAAGCATCCCATCACATGTAAGAATAACCAAGAGAGTGAGCCAAACACGCCCAAGCTCTATTTATAGAGCCCCCGAAAAGTTATAGCCGTTATGCCATCGGGGAGGTCCAGACCGAGCAACCGGGCCCTAGAACAGGACTGCTACAGCGAAGGTCCGGACCCTAGGATCGCGCCACGTGTCCCTACGTTTAACCGCAACCCTTCGATCCCAATGGATACTATTTCACCGTGCTGTCTGCGTGGAACCGGACTCAACAACCAGACCCTAAAACCGAACCAATTCCCTCAGGGTCCGAAACAATACAGAGAGCCCCTAGGGAGGTAAAAATGATTTGGGCCCTGTTTGCTGGATGGTTTCTAGTTGGCTAATTCTGGCTGATGCTGATTTGTTATGAGAGAAAAACAGTGTTGAATGGCTGGTTAATTCTGATAAGATCAAGCGAACAGGCTGCCAGACCCGACCTGAACTCGGCTTCCAGACCAACACCAGGGTCCGACATTTTTTCCCTGAGCCAACAAGGCCGCGACACGTCGTCTCTGTCTCCCGTCGCGCGTGATCATGGCAACCATACCGCAAGCTCTAGGTCCGGAGCCCGCTCTTGCCTGGGTCCAGAGACCCCCTGTGCCGCTCATGTGCTGCTCACCCCGACGTCGCGCCAAACCAGACCCGCGCCATTCTAGGTCTAAAGTCGTCGCGTCTGTGAGTCTAGAGTTGCAGACTCCTGCGCGCTGCTAACTGCCGTTGCTGCCGCGCCACAACAGGACCGAGGGACTTCGATCCAGAACCCCTCTATGCCAGCGCCACGGTCCGGAGGCCAATGCTCGAGAGCCTAGAGACCATGAGGCCGAGCGCCCAGCAGCCACGCCGTGCCAGCTGCGATCTCCTGCGTGTCGAGTTGAAGCCGCGCCTCAGGGACCGATGCCGGAACGAAGAGCCCTGTTAAGCAACGAAGAGCCCCACTAAGCATAGTAGAAGCCACTAGCTAGAGACCGAGGCCACGCGCTCCCAAAGCACCGACCGCTAGACCGGACCCTGTTCTTGTTGAAACCAGGCCATGTTGAAGGGTGGGTCCGATCGGCCCATCAGTGCATGTGTGTTAGCGTTTTTCCAAATATTTTTCAAGCGTTAGTTAGCTCACTAGGTCTTAATGCATATGCATGAATCATTCCACCTAGTGGCACTTGACAACCGCTTTAACCGAGATTATCCCCTCTTGATAGTACAACTATCTAACCTAAATCCACTCACACGCACTAGGTGTCTTGAGTGGTGAAAAATAAAAACCTATTTATACATTTGCCTTGGTCATCTCCAGGTTTTTGTTTTTCTCTTTCTTCTTTTCCAAGTCCGGAGCTTGATCGCCATCATCACATGTCCACCAACATCACCATGGACTTCATCTTGCTCCACCACTTGGATTGGACCATCTCATCTAGTCATACACTTAGATGCAACGATTAGTCCAAATAGGTTTCATCAATTATCCAAAACCAAATTAGGGCTTTCACCTCATGAACTCTAGGAACAACGGTCAGTGTTGTACATCCATTGTCGGTTCATCTGCATTATATGACGTACACCATATCAAAAACTTGTAATAACCCATATTATACAACATGCATGGTTAGTAGTTAATTAAAAGATCCAAAATATCCATCGATCAACATGATTAATTAATATCCATTACCACACAGTTGTTTCACTCTCGAACATTGATTTATTAAAGCCTTGATACAATGTATATAATTCCAAATAGCACTAAACAAACTAAGCCTACAATGCACTTCAACAGAATAAGGATTTCGTGACCAATTCCAACTCAAACAGACAGATCATTCTTCTGCTGGTTCACTGCCTCATCATGCACAGGTGCACTCTAATCAATCGCCTCAGCCGCCTTTGTAAGAGATTTTTGGACGTGCTCAACATACTCTTCCTCCCAGTACCAGCCGTCACATGATCCAGTGTCATCCCACTGAAATTACAACACCAAATTAAGAACTTTAATCAAAATCATCACGAAAATGGCTACAAACCATTGAAAAACATGACAAAAAAAGAACTCATTTCGCAATCCGACCACGTGTAGAAGATGTGCCCATTGTTGATACTCTTCTTCTTAACCCTATACTCCCTCACAATCTTCTGCTTACACTTGCCGCACGCAATGAGAGGGAGGTCCGGCCTCAGTCGTCCCTTAGGAACCCTATGCGAGGCCGAGGACCCAGAAGCAGTCTCCATCTAGGACTTTCTATACTCATTTTCATCAACTACTATAAATTTCTCATTTTGTGAACCATAAAATTAAATGAGGTATATACTAACCTTAAACTTCACTATTTCTAAACCATGAAATGAGGCAATAAAAGGTGCATACTAGTTTTCATGAGCTACTATAAGATTCCTTCATCTACATATGCAATTATCAAGTGTTTTTAGCTCAAATGGCATATAAATAAAAAATATCCACCATTATTCCCAAACTAGAAAACAAAAAATTCTCTATTTCTAGACCATAAAATGAGGCAATGAAAGATGCATACTTGTTTTGATGAACTACTATAAGCTTCCTTCATCTTCATATTCAAACTATCAAGTGATTTCCAGCTCAAATGATATATAAATCAAAAAAATTCCACCATCATTCCCAATCTAAAAAATCATAAATTTCTCTATTTCTAGACCACAAAATGAGCCATACTAGTGATGAAACAAGGGAGGATGAAGTTGGTAACCTTTAGAATCGAAGAATGGATGGAGGAATAAAATCTTCACCAATCCCGCAAGCATGAACTCCTTCCACGAGCAAGAATAGAGAGCAGGTAGAGAGCAAGAAATGGCTCGGGCTAGGAGAGGAAGAAGGAGAGAAAGTGTATATACCAGGACCTATAGTCCCAGTTTGTGGTTCAAACCTGGACTACAGGTAGAGTTCTAGTCCCGGTTGAAGCCACCAACTGGGATTAAAGGTATAGTCATGGCTGGTAGCTCCAACTGGGATTAGAGAGTGACCTTTAGTCCTGGCTTGAGCCACCAACCGGGACTACAGCTCCCCTCCTGCTCCCTCCTGCAAAAGCTGCGCCTATAGCCGTTGGACAGAGGACTTTAGTCCCGGTTGGTAGTTCTAACCGGGACTAATCCTGTCTCTAGTCCCGGGCCCAAAAATGACCGGGACTAAAGCCTAGAATCGAAAGTCTGTTCTCTACTAGTGGCCATTAACAAAACGTTGCAAAAGCCATTGTACTGTAGCTTCAGGAATTAGTGCACCTTTTTAAAGCTATCATCATATTATGCTTTTTGCAAGGAATTGTCAATTCAAAGCCTAACTCAGTTGGTTAGGTTTCTTGTGGTGGAACCTATCCACCCGGGTTTAAGTCCTTGACTTGGCACGAGTACTCGTATTTTCTTGGATTTATTCTAGGATTTAACGGCGTTGTGCTTTCAGTGGTAGGCGACGTTCCCGTCGACAGCGAGACGCTTGTGGTGACTTTGTCAATCTCGAGATCTGCCGGCGCATTCTTTCGGAGGTGCTCATAGGGGTAGGGTTTACGTGCGTGTGTTGTGAGCATCTGTGTCTATACTGTGTAATTCGCAAAAAAATTACCCGAAAAAACCCACTTTTTAGCTGGGATTTATATTTGTGCTATTCCTTTATAACTGGTCCTTGATCGGTTTGGTCAGGAGCTGGTGAGTATACGTGCGTTGTGAGCGTCTGTGTCTGTACTGTGTAATTCGTAAAAAAAATTACTAGAAAAAAGCCTACTTTTTAGCTGGGATTTATATTTGTGTTATTCCTTTATAACTGGTCCTCGATCGGTTTGGTCAGCAGCTGCTGGCAGGTTCCTGTTGCCATCTTCTAAAACACGGGATAGGAAAAACATAGGATTAATGTTGCATGCAATTCTTCAGGAATTGGAAACAGTATTTTTCTCTCACAACGAAACAACATAAGCCGGCTTATCAGCCGAAAAAACCACTGGCCGAAATACTCCATTATTCCTCCGTGAATCTTTTGTTCCAAAGACTAAAAAATAATTAATTGCACAGATTGCGACTACTTTGCGAGACGAATCTTTTAAGCCTAATTAGTCCATGATTTGACAATAAAGTGCTACAGTAACACATGTGCTAATGACGGATTAATTAGGCTTAATAAATTAGTCTCGTATTTTACTGACGGATTCTGTAATTTGTATTTTTATCAGTATCCAAACACCCTATACAACACTTCATGTGACATCCGATATGACACCCCAAATTTTACGCTCTGAAACTGAACGAGCCGAAGCCAGGGCTGCCCTGCCCGAGAGACCAGAAAAGAATTGCTGCAACACGATGAAAACGTACCTGTATGCCAGGTCGGTTTCTTCTTTTCTTTATTTACTTGCTTGCTTGGTTCACTCACATCCAGAGTCGGTGAATTTTAAGGGTACGTCTGCGTCCGCACGGACTCACATTTTGTTTGACACTATTATATCTTTACTTATATTAATTATCATCGATATTATTCAATTAGGCGGACAACATACGAGTACCTAATAATATAGTCGACTTGCTTATATGAAATTAAAAAAAATAAAACTAAAACAGCCTAACTGCTTACATAAAAAAGTATAAATATAAACATATGAACCATAGGAAATTGTTTGGTTTTAGCTATTCATAAAAGTTTTCTAGGTACTTAATCTATTCCAAATTATAAGATGTTTTAGCTATTACAAATCATACGCAGTCTCCGGCGTCACCGTCTCACCAAAACGTCGCCTCCAGGGTGAATACAGTGGCACCTTTTCCTCGTTGGCAGATCAGGACCGGACAAGAGCGTGGGTGCATGAGGCCTGGCCAGCCCCGGCAACCGCACGACCACTCCGTCCGTGACACGTGTAGCACCCGGCAACGCGGCAGGCTAGATGTCTGGCGCCGCGGGGTGGGGGGTGGATCGTCTGGCCGCATTCCCAAGGACGGGAGCGCCTGGATGGCCGACAGGGACCATATCAGCCACTCGAGAGCCGACGTGCCTATATTGGCGTTCCAGAGCCGATAGGCGCTTCCACTTGGGTGGATACGACTGTACCGTGTGGATACAACTGTACTGCGGCTGGTATCGCGGCAATAGGCATATCGGCGCTCCACTGGCCGACAAGCGCTAAAACATAAGCGGCCATCACATGCATGCGGATGTACCGCCATGGACCGTACCATGTCAGGAAAAGATGGCCATGATGCACTGTTGAACCATATTTTTGTGTTAGGGTGTGTTTAGTTCGTGAAATTTTTTGGCTTGGGCTACTGTAGCATTTTTGTTTGTATTTGTCAATTAGTGTCCAATCATGGACTAATTAGGCTCAAAAGATTCGTCTCGTGGTTTTCTACTGAATTGTGTAATTAGTTTTTTCATCTACATTTAATGCTCCATATATGTATCTAAACATTGGATGTGACGGGAAATCTTGAAAATTTTTGGGAACTAAACATAACCTTAAATATATTACTGCTCCCTCCGTGCTTTTTTATTCATCGTTCTCGTTACTGATTAATCAAACGTACTCAACTTTTACAAAATATAAAATAAAAAATACTAATATTTATAATACACAATTAATATTATTGATAGATCTTTAAATCTATTTTTATAATAAATTTATTGAGAGATACAAATGTTACTATTATTTTATATAAATCTACTCAAAGTTTTTTAAAAAAAGTTCGACCGGTATACATGCCACAACGACACTTAACAGGGGATAGAAGGATTTGGGCGCGTTTGGTTGATGACCTCCTCACGCCACACCGTGCATGCGGCCGCGCCAAAAGTTTGGCGGCTGATTCGTCCGCCGCATGTTAGGCAGACTACGGCGTCAAAAATGAACTGCATGGCTGTGCCGAGGGGTGTGGCATGCCGCAAGTTCGGCCATGCACCAAAGGCTCAACAAACTTCGGCACGGAAACTACGGCACGGTGTGGCAAATTGTGGTATGGGATCCAAACGTGCCCTTAAGTTTATGACAATTTCGAGCCACAGACCCAGTCTAAACTGGGGGGAGTGATGGGACATGCTGCCGTCATCACCCACGTCCAAGGAGCAGTAAAGTTAACCCTCATCAAACAATAAGAGCATGTTTAGTTTCCAAAAAAAACCTAAAAAGTGCTATAGTACCTGTCACATTAAATCTTGCGGCACATACTAAATGTAGACGAAAAAAATCCTAATTACACAGTTTAGTTGTAAATCACGAGACAAATCTTTTGAGCATAATTAGTTCATGATTAGACACAAATTGCTAAATAAAATGAAAAGTGCTACAGTAGCCAAAAAAAATCTCCAACTAAACAGGTCCTAAATGAATCGGCTTGTCTCACCTCACCTAAGACTAGGCACAGTGTACTCCGATGTTGAAAAAGTATTCTCATGCCATCTCGTACCGATGTCGAGACTCTGCCGCTGCATACAATGTTCATGAATATAAAGGAAAAAGTCTACTTCACCCCCTCAAGTATGAGGGTGGATTATTTTACCCCTCAACTATGAAACGGTTTATTTTATCCCCTGAACTTTTCAAAACTGGTCAAATTACCCCCCAGACGGTTTTGAACGGCGGTATTTGCTACAGTAACAGCGGGTTTGCTACAGTACCAGCGGTTTTGTCTTTTTCTTTTTTTTATTTCGGCTGAACCTTTGAAAAATCATAGTAAATCACAGAAAAATCATAAAATAAAAAATCCAATTTTATTGGACTCCACATGAGCAGATCTATACAATAAATATATAATAAGGTATGCTTTAGTACAAAGTTTTTGCTGTAGATTTTGATCTATTTTTTCTGTAATTAAAATCTACAACAAAAACTTTGTTCTAAAGTATACCATATTTCTTTTTTTTCATCTACATTTAGTATTCAATGCATATGTCCAAACATGCTCTTTTACTGAAGAAGGCAAAAAAAATTTAGAACTAAACCAGACCTAAATGTACAGATTGAGACTAATTAGTCTATGATTTGACAATGTGGTGCTACAGTAAACATGTGCTAATGATGGATTAATTAGGCTTAATAAATTCGTCTCGTGGATTACTGACGACTTCTGTAATTCGTCCGGACGCGTGTTTTCTCCCGGACCGACGTGGCTGCCTCTCCTCCACTCCTTCCCTTCGTCTTATCCTCATTCGCTCTCTTCCGCATTCTTATCCTCTTCGCCCCACGGACTGGGAGTGCCCGAGACGCTCGCCGCGCGCTGCCTCCCGAGCCGCTCGCGGCGCCACCCCGCGCCGAGCCATGCGTCCCCTGCCTGAGCACACGGCCCTGCTCAGCTCGCCGGTGCCGCCCCCGCCTAGGCCACTCGCCGACGCGCATCCTCCTCCCTCATCCTCTCTCACTCCGGCTGCTCCCCCCACAACTGAGCACGGCCATGGCTGCCTCCCCCGCCGCCGCCGGTGGCTTCTGTACCCCAGCACCTTCCTCCTCCCCCACCTAGGCATCTCCTTCTCTCACCACAGCGGCGCCGCCCATCCACCCGGGGGGAGCTCGAGCTCTATGTGCCTCCTCCACCCAGGCGCACCCTCCCCAACCTCGATGGCGGCCATGGTGGCCTTCCATGTGGTGGATCCATGGAGCACCGGCCTCCCCCGTGGTGGATCCATGGAGCACGATGCAGATCCAGCGCGCGTGGTGGTCTCCTCCACCCAATAAGCGACGGCGGCCCATCCCCCATCCCATCCATGGAGGCGGCTCGATCTACATCCCCGACGGCGCCCCCAACCCTTTGTGTTTTGCGGTGTTGCAATAGCCTATTCTGAATGTTGCAACATGTGTTTCTGAATGTTGTAACTATCATTTTTGAGTTGTTGCAACAATGTTTTCTGTATGTTGCACTAGTCGTTTTAAGATGTTGTAACAGTCGATTTAAGATGTTTCAATATGTGTTTTCTTATGTTGCAACATGTGTTTTCTGGATGTTCCAATAATCATTTTAGGATGTTGAAACAGTGGTTTTTAAGATGTTGCAATATGTTTTTCTTTTATGTTGCAACATGTTTTTTCCGATGTTGCAACATGTTTTTCTGGATGTCGATTTTAAGATGTTGCAACAGTCGATTTATGTTGTTGCAACAATCGATTTTTTAAGAATGTTGCAATATGTCTTTTTCCATGTTGCAACATGTTTTTTCCAATGTTGCAACATGTTTCTTTCGATGTTGCAACTAGCGGCGCCTTGCCCACCTCCGTCGCGGCGTCCCACCCCGACCCCCAACGGCCCCTGCTCCCCCAACCGGGAGACCCCAACCAGGCGCGACGCCCTTTTTTTCCCTTCCCGGCTCCAGATGCGGACGCGACCGCACGTGTTGGGGGCGGGACGCAGGGTAGGGCGGTATTTCGTGCGGTTTTAATTTTTTGTTCCGTTCGGGCGGCGGCGGGGGCGGGGCCGCGGGACGAAGGGCGTCCGATGGGATTACGTCCGGGCGCGAGCACATCCGCTGACCACCCCTAAGCGAGCTAGGCATGGTGTCATTACTTCTCAACAACCACTGAACGGCCTATCGGCCGCTGGGGAGCCGATTGGTCTGCTATCGGCACCGACAAAGCTCCTCCAGTGGGTGTCGGCTGCCACGTCCAGTGACCGACAGGATACTATATTTGCTATTTTTGTATAACAGCTTCTAGATTCGCAATTATTCAATTAAAATACATATTTTAAAAAATGCTCCTGTCAGCCGCTGAGTTAACGACAACGTTATAGATTTGCAATTATTCGATTAAAATATTTATTTTTTAAAAAATGATCCTATCGGCCGCTGAGGTGCCGACAGCGCCATAGATTTACAATTATTCAATTAAAATATTTATTTTTAAAAAAATGACCCTGTCGGCTGCTGAGCTGCCGATAGCATCATATGGTAAAGACTTCGTTAAAACCGGTCGTCTTCCACCTTTCATTCCTCGTTTCTCTCTCTCCGGCGACTGGCGACCGGCGAGCTCCTCCCCGGTGACTTTCTCCTCACACACGTGCCCCACCGCCTCCCCGTGCCCGCGCCAAGCTCTTCTCCGACCCCACCCGCGTCGGCCATGGCGGATCCACCGGAGACTGGAGACCGCCGCCCCCGCACCTACGCCAGGTGTTCGTCGGGCCCTTGGTCGCTCGCCAGCGAAGACCACCCACCAGGTTCGTCCGCCCCTGCCTTTCATTCCCCTTCCTGCTACGCGAAACCGAGCTCCCAAACCTGTGCCTCAGATCCGCGCCTCCGTCCGTCCCGCCTCGTCGCGACCCAGGCCCCGCGACGGCGCGATCCCGTTCGGATGTTGCAATATGTTTTTCTTTTATGTTGCAACATGTTTTTTCCGATGTTGCAACATGTTTTTCTGGATGTCGATTTTAAGATGTTGCAACAGTCGATTTATGTTGTTGCAACAATCGATTTTTTAAGAATGTTGCAATATGTCTTTTTCCATGTTGCAACATGTTTTTTCCAATGTTGCAACATGTTTCTTTCGATGTTGCAACTAGCGGCGCCTTGCCCACCTCCGTCGCGGCGTCCCACCCCGACCCCCAACGGCCCCTGCTCCCCCAACCGGGAGACCCCAACCAGGCGCGGCGCCCTTTTTTTCCCTTCCCGGCTCCAGATGCGGACGCGACCGCACGTGTTGGGGGCGGGACGCAGGGTAGGGCGGTATTTCGTGCGGTTTTAATTTTTTGTTCCGTTCGGGCGGCGGCGGGGGCGGGGCCGCGGGACGAAGGGCGTCCGATGGGATTACGTCCGGGCGCGAGCACATCCGCTGACCACCCCTAAGCGAGCTAGGCATGGTGTCATTACTTCTCAACAACCACTGAACGGCCTATCGGCCGCTGGGGAGCCGATTGGTCTGCTATCGGCACCGACAAAGCTCCTCCAGTGGGTGTCGGCTGCCACGTCCAGTGACCGACAGGATACTATATTTGCTATTTTTGTATAACAGCTTCTAGATTCGCAATTATTCAATTAAAATACATATTTTAAAAAATGCTCCTGTCAGCCGCTGAGTTAACGACAACGTTATAGATTTGCAATTATTCGATTAAAATATTTATTTTTTAAAAAATGATCCTATCGGCCGCTGAGGTGCCGACAGCGCCATAGATTTACAATTATTCAATTAAAATATTTATTTTTAAAAAAATGACCCTGTCGGCTGCTGAGCTGCCGATAGCATCATATGGTAAAGACTTCGTTAAAACCGGTCGTCTTCCACCTTTCATTCCTCGTTTCTCTCTCTCCGGCGACTGGCGACCGGCGAGCTCCTCCCCGGTGACTTTCTCCTCACACACGTGCCCCACCGCCTCTCCGTGCCCGCGCCAAGCTCTTCTCCGACCCAACCCGCGTCGGCCATGGCGGATCCACCGGAGACTGGAGACCGCCGCCCCCGCACCTACGCCAGGTGTTCGCCGGGCCCTTGGTCGCTCGCCGGCGAAGACCACCCACCAGGTTCGTCCGCCCCTGCCTTTCATTCCCCTTCCTGCTACGCGAAACCGAGCTCCCAAACCTGTGCCTCAGATCCGCGCCTCCGTCCGTCCCGCCTCGTCGCAACCCAGGCCCCGCGACGGCGCGATCCCGTTCGGCACCCCCCCCCCCCGACTGCGCCCCAAGCCTTGGAATCGGTTTCGCGCTTGCAGGCGAGGGCCGTGCTCGGGGAGGGCGGTGTGGGCGACACGCCGTGTGGCATCGCGGTGCACCCGACCGGCGACTAGCTCGTTTGCGCCACCGCCACGGGCTGCAGGTGTGCCATTCTGCTCCTCCTTGGAAACTGCTTGCTCGTATTGCTGTTTGTGCTGAAATTTTACCTATTGGACAGTTTTGCTGGTATAAGTGGGGAAATCTTTTTCAAAAATCATGTAATGATGTGCCTAGATTTATTTCTCATGTGTGTATTTCTGTGCAGTAGCTATTATCCCTACGCACATCAGTACATCACCATCTCCCGCCCACCTGCAGTCACTGTCCGTCGACCCGTCGTCGGTGAGTCCTCTAAACAATTGCTTTTTTTTTTGCCTGATTGCTTAGCAGATCGGAAGATTGACCGTGGCTGTGCTCTGTTCGTGCCTTTTCTTTTCTTGCCATGCCTAGATTACCAAGTAGTACTGAGCATATCCTCCTCCTTTTCTTTCATGGATTGGATTCTGGATATGTGTAGTATATAAAGTATATGGTGTCTCTGCCTAGATTGCCAAGCTTGATTGTCAGTTTTATTGTAAGTAAGAGTTGTGTTTCAGAAATGTTATATGGATCCTATAGGAAGTAGTTCAAGTAAGAAATATTTTAGAGTACTTACAGCAAAGTACCCCTGTAATTTGCTTGTCTTGCTGTTTAAATCTCACAAGTTTGAATGCTGGATCAGAAATATAGCATCCTTACTGACATGGATATCAAGGAGGCTGGCCACTTGCCCTTTTTCCTCAGTTGCATGACGTAGTTCTATATTCTACTCCCTGAGGCACTTGGTCCTTTGATACAGTATAGTAGTAACAACTTGCACGGCACATCAGTAGTAGTAGTAGCGAGCATGGAGAAAGCATAGTGATCATCTCTTTGTCTGAAACTATACTAGTGAAGAACTCCAGAATAGTGATCATCTCTTTGTTTGAAACTTTAAAAATGAGCCTGCTTGCCGTTGCTGTAAAATGATCATCTTGTACTGTTTTTGACTTTTACTTGGAACCTTGCTGAAAGGCTGAGTCAGGGTGTCTGTCACTAGTGTGTGCCTCTGCCTTTGCTGGATGGCTGGGATATATTTTCCAAAATGATGTTACAGACAGCCTGTGGTTCTTTCTTTTTCAGTCATCAGATTCCGTATATAAATATTTTAGCTCTATCCTGTTTTCTCTGTTTTCAGTCATCAGCAACATGCTAAAAGTACTAATCTGCATACTACAAGTCTGAAACTTTCTAAAGGTGGAAAACCCTGCAGAAAGAACCACTTTATAACTTCTGTTGACATACTACAATCTTGTTAGGAATTAAAAATTGTGGCAGATATGTACTGAGTAAGATCTTCAGCTGATTTAAACTTGTTTTTAGCAGACACCAGAACTGCCGCTTTGATTGTTGTTTTTATATACAAATTTATTAGATGGTGCTGAATCTAGTTTGTTGAACTAGCGTAGCTGCTATTGAATTGAACTAACTGGCCTATTACTGAATTGCACCACAACCGCAAGCAGCAGTAGACTGATTTAGAGAGATTGATAAATGTATGATTTACTGATAGATAGATCAGGGGTCCTTTGCTTCTAGTCTAGCAACTTCTAGTAGTAGTAGTTTGCTTCCCATTACTCAATATTTTTTGATGCATTGTGAAAGAACGGCTACAATAAGTTTCGACAAAGGGACCAGCATGTCTTGATCGCTAGATAATGGAGTTTCAGTGGCAAGTCAATGCTTACTCCTTGTTCATGTTCGTTGTTTTCCAGTCAATGCTTTTGGTGGCAATATCCATATCTTTTTCACTAGATAATGGGTTTTTCAGAATTAGCTGCCAACTTAGACACATGTTGCTGGATTGAATTGTCGTTAACCAACCCATCTATCTGGTAGACCATCATGGTACCAGCAGACAAACGAACTAGTGCCCCTTGCTTCCAATCTTTTTGTGCTGCTAATCTGAGATTTTCCTGCATGGCGAACTCCTATGCCTAAGGATCAGCTTGCCTAGACAGCTCTGGCCGGCCTGATGGCATTGAGGCCCAATGTTTTTGAGGCGTCGCCTAATCGTCGCCTAGGCGTCGCCTAGGCGACAAGGCGTGGTAGAGGTCCAAGGCGTCGGGGTCGCCACGACCTCAGCCTGTATGGCGTCCGCCTCAGAGGATTAGGCGTCGCCTAGGCGCGAATGGCGTCGGGCGGACGCCTACAACCCGCCAGCGGACACCAGACACGAGTCGGGCGGGGAATCGAGGACTGCGTGGGGGCGCTGGCGGGAAATCGACCCCGCATTCGCGCCAGAAAGGAAATCGGCGGGAATCGACCGCCCAGCGCGGTAAAACTCCCGCTCCGAGGCATTGACCGCAGGTGAGGGCAGATTCACGGAGAGAGGGAGAGGGAGAGGGAGAGGAAAAGAGAAGGCGGAGGCGGGAACTCTTGGCCGCGGCGGCGGCACTCCATCTCCGCTCGCCGCTCTATTCGAGTTCGCCGGCCTTCTGCAACGAGTCCGCACCTGCTCCTTCCCGTTCGCACTTGCTCTGGCTTGTCCGCACCTGCTCTCCTTCGCATCTGCTGCTCGCCCGTCTCCGTCCACCAGCCTGACCGGCAGTCGACGACCGTACGCAGTCCGCACCTGCTCTCCTGCCTCCGTCGCCCGTCCGCCTGGGTATGTCCCTGCCTCCTCTCGATCTGTTCCTAGGCACTCTGTTCTGCTTTGGGTATTGTATGCAGCACATACCTCTACTTGTGTGTACTCTGAAATATTGTATGCCTCCTGGCTCTTGCCCTGCTGCTTGTCTGAATATTGTATGCCTCGTGCCCTGCTCTTGATTTGATTATTGTATATGCCTCGAGCCCTGCTCTGAATATTGTATGCCTCCTGCTTTGCTTTTACTCATGTGGCGTGTTCTTTTGCTCTGAATATTGTATTCCTGTATGCCTCCTGCTCTGCTTTTGCTCTGAACATTGGTTTGGAGTTTGGACTGCCACATACACTGGTACAACGCCACACCAATGTGTGTATGGCGTCGCCTAGGCGTCCGCCACAAACGCCTAGGCGTTGTGAAGGGGGTCTGGCGCCGCGCCTCGCCGCGGCGCCTCAAAAACATTGTTGAGGCCACAGCCGGTCCTAGGTATAACAGTTCTACATTCACGGGAGATCTGCATGCCAAATATGTACTACGGGTCATTTTCTATAGCAATGCTAATCGTGATGGTTCATACAGTCATATGTCTCTGCTTATTTTTAAACCGGGGGTGGGGGTGGGGATGTGGGTTGCAGATGAACACAGACACTATACTTGCTTTTCAGAATACATAAATTGCCCATTTTAAGAAGAGATTGTTGACTAATGAATGACACTTAAATTGCCTAAGAAAGTGCAATCCACTACAGCATTACTGTATCATGTGATGGGATTTGATCATTGCACTTTTACTGCTGTGGTTATGCATGGATTTTCAGGTTTCTATTTGCTCTTTCTGATAAGCTGATTGTTATCACAGGGCTATTTGTTATTCTGAACATGAAGGTTCTTGTTGCAGAATGTGATATTATTGGAAATCCAGCACTACCTCCTGACTCTGGAGATTCTTATTCCATGAGAGCAGACCAGTTTAATGGAGCACCTAAAAAATGGTTCAATGACAGGGAGTGCTTTGAATAAAGTGGCAAGGCCCTTTGACAATGCTCAAGTAATCCAGAGATCGATGGTAGGGAACTCTTTGAATATGGTCTGTAGACCAAGTGACAATGCACAGGTATTCCAACCAACAGTACAAGCATTTTTAGTGACAAGCAATGACCCTATCACTTTTGGTCTTTTGCTAGGTTCTTTTATGTTTTGCGATGTAGCAGTAGGACAAATGACAACTGGATCAGTTGGGGGTATCATGGATTCTAGTTGAGATACCACTAATTGACTACACGTCACATGTGCATTGATTAGTTACTAAACTTCATTGGGAATAGGCAACTAAATGTACTCTGACCAGGCAATAAGATCAAGGCAAAATGATGCAAATCATTAGGCAATTTTTATATCATTCTTCTCTAATCTCTCTTTGTTTTTTTTCCTGTATTTACATTGCAGGTTCTAAGTTATCTAGCGGGGGGAGATCAAGTACAAAGCACAAAGCAGGTATGATGTGTGCAATATATGTAAATAAGTACATATGTGGTGAGAGAGGAAATTATATTGGAGGATGATTGGATTGGATTTTAGATCCATGTCAGTTAGGCACTTGCGTCTTTTAATCGAATATCTATTTTTTTTGCAAATAAATCGGGGATGGGGGTGGGGTGGGGCTGTGGCTTGCAAATGAACATAGAAAATATCCTTGTTTTTTCAGAATACATAAATTGCTTGTTTAGAAAGACATTGTTGCCTAACGAATGACACTTAAATTGCCCAAGAAAATATAATCCACTACAATATTTACCAGCAGCAACCTGCGCATCACCAATATAGGCTCTAGGAACAATAATGTCTTCTAACATATTTATCTCCATCCAGCAACAAAATTATGACACATGTTATCCTTTTTTTAACATGCAAGATACAGGCCATATACTGAGAAGCAAGATGCAGGCCATGTACAGAGAAGATGCGTAAATATGTGCTTTTTCCAAGGGACTAGATGTATAGTGTTGTGATCTAGAAAACTGCAGATGCAAAATGTGTTTTTTATGAATACACTGTCATTTTTATGAACATATACATGTAGTACATTAAGGCACATGTCTCGGGTTGATTTGCCTTTTTTTTCTCAGAAACCGTGGTTGTATCTGGGCACTGGCTGTGCAAGCTACGAGGGCGGGAAATTTTTTTTCCACCGGGTGTGCCGATAAGCCCGCGTTAATTAGCATCTTGCAAAAAAAAAAGGGGTCTAATAATCGCCGTTTTACTAAAAACGATAAGGCCATGCACTTCCTATCGGCTGAGCTGCCGACAGCGCCATAGATTTCTAGTTATTCAATTAAAAAAATTATTTAAAAACGATCATGTCAGCCGCTCAGTGACCGATAGCTCCTTCAATATGCAATTATTCAACTAAAATATGTATTTTAAAAAAATGACCCTATCGGCCGCTGAGTGACCGATAGCGCCTTAGATTTGCAATTATTCACTTAAAATATTTTTTTAGAAAAAAATGATCTTGGCCGACAGCACCATAGATTTGCAATTATTCAATTAAATGTTGATTTTTTTAAAAAATGTTGCTGTCGGCCGTTGAGTTACCGACAGCGCCATGGATTTGCAATTATTCAATTAAAATATTTATTTTTAAAAAATGATCCTGTCGGCTGCTGAGTTGCCGATAGCGCCATGGTTTTGCAATTATTCTATTAAAATATTTATTTAAAATAAAAATGATCCTGTCGTCCACTGAGTTGCCGACAGGCTGCTATATCTCCAATTTTTGAATAACGGCTTCGACATTTGCAATTAATCATAAAAAAATATTATTTAAAAAAATTCTTCTGCAAGAGAGGGAGGAGCATCTCTCCTTCATTGCCGGCGAAGGCGCCAGCTCTAGCCACCGCACCGTCGTCGTCGATCGGAGCACTCTTCTTAGGAAAGGCCTGAATCTTCACACTCTCTCTATCTCTTGCTGGCACCTAAACCCAAGTTTCATTCTTTTTTTTTTCCCCTCAGTTCGTTCCGCACATACGGGTCTTCTTAGGCCATGGGTTTCTTCAACCAATCGAAGGAATTGCGTCGCGTGTTTTTTTCGTTGTGGTTTTATCTTGAATCGACATAGTACATTTTAGGTTTTCGATTGGATTTTGGGTGTGATTTAAGCTTGAAGTTCCCAAGGTTTGAACTCTGTTTTGCAAGTAAAAACACTGTATTGCACAAACATTGTATTGCCTTTGTTCGTTGGGCACTCGTGTGAAAGCTAAGCCAGCTTTAGGGGCCGGCCGTTTGGAAGCAGTTTTTTTTTAACTTCAGCTGATGAAGCAGCTTTATATTGATTGGCCTTGTTTAATTTCTACCTTAAAACTTTACACCCTATCACATCGGATGTTTGAACATATACATTTAGTATTAAATATAGACTAAAAAATTAACTAATTACATAGATTGCGTGTAATTTGCGAGATAAATCTTTTAAACCTAATTAGTCCATGATTTGACAATAAAGTGCTACAGTAATACATGTGCTAATGACGAATTACTTAGGTTTAATAAATTCGTCTCGCAGTTTACTAACAGATTCTGTAATTTATTTTTTTATTAGTGTCTAAACACCCCATACAACACCTCTATGTGACATCCAAAACTTTACGTCCTGAAACTAAATAAGGCCAAAGTTGAAGCTGTTTGAGAAAAACTTTTGGTAGAACAACTTTTCTTGATTGCTGAAGATCGTAAAAGGTTTATAATACTCTTTTACTATTTTGTTTCTTTTCTTAATTTCCCTTTACTTATTTTATTTTTTCCCCTATTCTCTCTCCACCCCCAACAACCGCACGCACCTTATCGCCTCCATCCATCCACCGCACGCCGCACCAATCCTCCCCAGCTTTTTCGCGGCTTCGCCTCCGCTTCTTCGATCGACTCCGTCGTCTCTTTCTTCTCTCGCCTCCCTCACCTGCGAACGGAGCCACGGAGGAGGCCCGTCCCTGCCTCAGCCAACCGCGCCGCCGCCGCAGCAGCTTCTTCCTTCACCGTTTGCAGGAGCTCGCTGGAGGCGTTGGTGAGGGGCATCCATGTCTACGCCCCCGCGCCTCGCCCAGGGAGCTGATCGAAGCTGCTTTTTTTAGCTTCATCGTGCGCGCACCTTCTGTGAGAGCACGTTTCTCGGGACTTCACGAGCGGAGCCGACGAAGCTGCCCCCGGTTGATTGGCAACGAGGCGAAGCTGCTCCCGAAGCCGTTTTGGGAGCGCTACCAAACGCCCCCTTAATAAGCTTCAAGTTCCCAAGGTTTGAACTTCTGTTTTGAAAGTATAAAAAACATTCGATAACCGACATAAATCATGTAAATAAATATCAAAATAGTCAGTTGTTGTTTAGAAATTCCGAAATTTCAATAAGACACAAGTTTGGTATTGGGCCAGGTCTAAGCTTCATTTAAGCCTGCTATTTGCCCTGGTTCACAAACCACAGATGTGGAGATGCAATCGCTTTGGTGTGATTGCATTTGTGCTTTTGTTTACTGTGCTATGCAATGCAATCTGTATGCTTTAAGGTGGGGAAAAAGTTCTATGCACGAGAAATATCAACCGGAAACCCATAACATTGGAAAAAAGTTCACAAACCGCAGATGTACGTTGTTGCAAAAGTTGGGAAACAGAATCAATCTAGAAAAACTCATATGGAATTGACAAATTTCATGTGTATTTGCATTAGAATACAAATTCCCACGAATTTTGTCTTCTAGCGCACTTGCACCTGAAATTTGTCAATTTTGTATGGATTTTTACACAATAAGTTTGCCTCCCAACTTTTGCTACAACGTACATCTGGATGAACTATGGATGTGCATCGTTTCATAATTTTTGAAAACATCTAAGTATGGTTTTTTGAAGGGTTTTCACGATTGCACCAAGAGGGTGGTTTGCACCCAATATTTTCCCACATTCTTGTGCTTACAATTTGACATTTTGAGAAAACATATGTGCTAGCCATGTTTTCTATAAATTTTTACCAGTTTTGTTCCCTTTATTCTCTCCAGTTCAATCTGCTAACATTTGCTTTGGGTTTACGATTTGTCACAGAGAAGCTGCTTTCACCTACAAGTTATGTCCAAGCTTCGAGATTGGGCAGGCCTCCCAGATGGCCTGCTGCACTCCATTGTTGAATTGTTGGGGTCCTTCCCTGACTGTCTTGCCTTTGCAGCCACCTGCCCCGCCTGGCGCTCTGCCTTCTTATCTTACCCGTCTAAATCTACCTTATACGCCCTCTTTCCACCTCTTCTCCTCGACCCTAATGTCTCTTTCTGCTCCCCTCGCCCTTTTCCAAATGTTACCAGAAACACCTCTGTACCCAAATGCCCATGTTACGTCGTTGATCTAGCCAGCCAAGATACGTTCCTTTGCTCTCAGATTCCTCTGCTTTCTATCGATTATAGAAATAACCGCCTACCAAGTGCTTTGGATGAGCTTGATTTTGATTTTGGCTTTAAGGGTGCTTCATTTGGCCATATGATCTTCTGCAGCAACAAAACATGTTTTCTTTTTGATGTGTTCACTGGTATTGAGGTTTCATCTCCACCACTGCCAGTTTATGAAAACACTAGGTTCTGCTATGGTATTGACCTCATGGCACCTCCACCACTGCCAGGACTGCCACTGCCAGTTTTTGGAAAGTTCTGCTATGGTGCTGCCCTCACAGGTCCTCTAGCATCTCCCAACCCACATCTTATTGTCTATACTGAGTCCTCCAACTTCTTTTGGCCTATTGGTAGTAACTCTTGGTCAAAATGCTCTCCTCGCAATGGGCCACTCACCAAATTTGTAGTCTTCAAAGACCAGGTCTTTGGCATGGGTTCTGATCGTAGGCTGTTCATGGTTCACTTGACTCCCCAGATCCACTTACAGGAGATACCAGTTTCCTGGGGTGGAAGAAATAGCATGACCGAATGGCATCCTAGATTCGCTTGGCTGGTGGTGTGCGGCGACATGCTTCTCATGGTTGGCTGCCGAAGCGATTCCTCAGGAACTGGGCCTTCATTTGAAGCTTATCATCTGGACACTTCGACTGAACCTGCAAAGTGGGTAAAGGTGGAGAGGTTGGAGAAATGGGCGATATTCATCAGCAATTACCTTGGAGTTGAGGCTCTATCGTGCATGAACCCAGAGAGGTGGGGAGGGAGAAGCAACTGTATATACTGCTATGATCCTCGTTCTGGCCATTTGGTTGCATTTGAGTTGGGCAAGCCACTGCTTGGAGATGATGCCACCAGGCTTCGAGCTTTTATTTATGTAACTCGCTTTTATAACGACCACATGGGCATGGTGCAACCTACATGGGTTGTTCCCAGTATGTTCTCTTAGTGCTGTAACGGTCAATGATTTCTGCTGTAAGAATTTACCACTGGTTTTCTTAGAGATCTAAAAACTGTAAGAATTCGCCGTTGGAACCTGGGTATGTCTAGTTATGCAATTGGAGTATGACGACTTTATGTTTTGTGTTAGCATTCGTTACATTTTTCATGTTCCGAGCCAGCTTTATGCTTGTGCGTTTTTATGAACTAAGTACTGGAAGCACTGTTATTTCAGTGATGCAGCTGGGTGACTTATTGGCACTTGTTTGTTTGGCACTCATGCTGAAGCTTTTACCAGCTTTAAGCTTGAAGTTCCCAAGGTTTGAACTCTGTTTTGATAGTAAAAACATTGTATTGCACAAGCTGTGAAATTTACAGCGTCACTCACTGTCTACTGTACGCCCCAATCGCTCATGGTACGCCACAATCTCAATGAGCTATTGTGCTCATCATCTCGTCATCTGGCAATGGTGTGGTACAAGTGGGCGGCCGTTTTCAGATGTCTGCTAAGGGACGGCGACGTTGTAGTGCTGGCGACGGACGAGCTGTTCGACAACGTCCATGACTAGCAGCTAAAGAATGCCACGTAATAGATGGGCAGAAGTTGGGGTTACGTTCTTTGCCAAGAACACATCTAGCATGGTTGCAGGTTACGTTCTTGGCCAAGAACATGGCTGAGTTACGAGGGAGATATTTAGGACAAACTAATTGCTTTATTTGAACTAATTAGCATGCCCTGCAATCATAAACAGGGGGTAGTAATTTCTAAAATAGTCATGGGTCACAGCATTCATTCTTGGCTCTGTACCATTGTGGTATGTGTGTTCCTGAATTCTGAAGCAGTTGCGCCTGTGCTACCCGCCCCACCCCCCCCCCCCCCCCCCCCCCCCCCCCCCCCCCCCCGCCGAAGGGAATGAAAGGAAAAAAAAAACTTGCATGTTTAAGTGCCCTAACTTAACTTCTTTTCGATTATGTACAGATCACGGGTAGTCCTTCAGGTTCATCAAAGCTTTGATCCAATCTTCATATTCCTCAGGAAGGAGGTACCACTCACACTGATGGCATCCAGGACATCCTGGGCTTCAGACTCCCTGCCTGCATGCTCATACAGATGAAACGCAGCGCTCAAGATGAAGCTGTCAGGTTTCAGCGAGCCGCGCATCGTCTCATAGAGAGAGATGCCTTCGTCCATGAGACCGTGCTCCATGTACACCCTCATCATGGTCCTACAGCAGGCCAGATCAGGAGCCACACTTGCCTCCTTCATTTGGTTGTAGATCCTCTGGGCTTCACCAATCTGGCCTTCCTTCACAAAGGCGAAAATCAGGTGGCTGAAATGAGGGCAGGAAGGGGTTGTGTTGCTGTTCAGCATCATCCGGATGGCTTCTTCTGCCTCCGTGTACAGTTTAGCCTCTCTGTATGCTCTGATCAGCGCGAGATAGGAGAACGAGTCAGGAGCGTGACCACAGTCCTGCATCTCCTGGAATATACTCTTCGCCTTGCTATACAATCCTGAAGTGGCATAGGCATTGATCATGGAATTGAAGCTGATCTGCACATTGCAAGTTTGGTCCAGAATTCCAGATTAGCTATGTTTGCTTAGATGGTCAGGGTGGAACTACCGCACTCCTTGTTCTCTGAAGGCGGTTTCAAAAGTTCCTCTGAATGAAAGAATACCTTTCCAGGCCTGATGCCATCTTCCTTCATTCTCTTGAACATTAAAGACGCCTCCTGATGCCTACCTGAACATATGAAAAATCCATAGGCTTAGAACTGGATAGAAGGAAACTGAAGTAGTGGGTGAAACAAATCAATGAGAAGGGTTTTAATTGATTTGTTTACAGGGCAGAAGAACCTGACCGGCTTTTCCATATAAGCTAAGCATGTCTGTGTACATCTTTTCATCAATCGGCAGGCCTAGCTCCTGTGCAGCAGCAAACATTTCAATAGCCTTGTCCAGCTTTCCCCCTTTGCCATAAACACTGGATAGAAGATTGAAGCTGATGAGTGATGATGTGGGGCTACCAACAATATATTCAAGAAAAAGCATGCAATTCCGTAGTTTTGGCTCCCGTTTTCCAGGGGTTTCTGAACATTTATCTACCTTATCATTATATTGAATGTCTGCATGGATTGAGAAATGTCAGAGGATATCATGTGATCATATATGCTGACGGCTGAATGCAGTTTACCTGCTTGGAAACTAAAACTGCAGTGGTTAGGTACGATACCCTACAACCAGAAGTTTTGCTTGCCTATCTGATGAATAGTAGAATATGTTAACCAGACCTGATTCAAGCATCGACTTGATAAATGTATTGTACAAGACAGTGTCGAGCTGAACTTCATCTTGGAAACAGCCATGTATGATGTTTTCAACCTCTTGAAATTTCCCTGGGAGTAACCATGGCCATTTAAAAAGAACGAGTCATAGAACAGGCAGCAGCTGAATAAAGCGATAGAACAAGCACAGAAAAAAAAACTTTACCATGTTTAGTCAGGTGAGTGACAAGAATGCTAACTGTCACAGCATCTCTGTTATTGCCTTGATTGGCCATTGCCATGAAAAGATGATATGCGTCCTCAGCTTTGCCACATTTACAGAATGCATCAACCATGGCATTGTAGACATGCGCCCCTTCTGGAAACGATGCTGATGCTGACTCGAATAGTTCTTGTGCTTGCTCTAACCGCTTGGCCTGGCCATACTGGACAATCAAAGTAGCAATTGCTGAATCATCAGGCTTGATTCCCAATTCAGTCAGCTGATCATAAATGAATTTTGCCTCATCTGAGCTCCCTGCAGGAAATACATGTATAGACAGCTGTCAGAGATTGCTATGATTAGGTGTGAGTGCCCTGTTCTCAGTTGCTCCTAGCTTGCTCACCTTCCCTAGCCAATTTGCTGATCAGTAGGGACACACTGGACAAGCCCCCAGGCATGTCCAACAAGGATTTCAACACCACGCTAGCTGCTGAACTGTCAGTTTCATCGAGTGCCTTTGACGAGCTGTGCTCTTTCAGAATCACATGGGATCTGTTTCTAGCATACATCTCTATAAGCAAAAGCATTGTTGGAATCTTCACGGTTTTTCTGTTTCTCTGAATATCTTTGAATAATTTCTCTGCATCCTTAATCATATTGCTTTTGCAATAAAATTCCATCACTGTCATAGAGAGGTCCTCATCAAGCTGAAAATCATCTTCCCTCATCTTTAAAACTAGTGCCCTGGCCTTCTCTAGATGTCCCAGTCTCATATACAATCTTAGCAGGTCATTACAGCAAAAGACATCAGGCAGGCCATGTTGGGAGAGAGCTCTGAAGGTATCTTCTGCAGCAGCTATGTCTTCCTTTGCAACATAACATCGGAGAAGAGCGCTATAAGAAAAGTGTGAAGGCTTCACATTCCTCATCATCATAGATTCTAACACCTCCAATGCTCTATCATAGTCTCCATCATTCAAGTGAACTTGAGCCATTGCCACATAAGTCTGCTCGTCACTCAGAAGACCCACCTTCTCAATTTCCTCAAATGTTTGCTGTGCCTCCTCATAAAGCCCAAGCTTACCATATATCCTGATAAGAATTCCATAGATAACCTCATCAGGAATGACCTTACTATTTTCCATCTCAGAGAAGAGCG
Organism: Saccharum hybrid cultivar R570; assembly: GCA_038087645.1. Classification (NCBI taxonomy): domain Eukaryota; kingdom Viridiplantae; phylum Streptophyta; class Magnoliopsida; order Poales; family Poaceae; genus Saccharum; species Saccharum hybrid cultivar. The sequence goes on along the minus strand of JAQSUU010000254.1, from coordinate 2,720,589 downwards.
CAAGAGCCTTTGAGTAGTCTTCATTCTTATAATACAGTGTCAAGAGAGATGCACAGGTGTAGTTACTTGGGGCAATTCCCTGAGCCTTCATCTCTTCAAAAAGCTGCAATGCCTGTTCTCCTTTGCCATGTCTAGAGCTCACGCTGATCAAAAGGCTATAAGTCGCCTCTTCCGGAACAAACCTACACCGCCTCATCTCACCAAACACATCCATGGCCTCCTCCAAGAGATCTTCCTTGACAAAGGAGCTGATGACAACTGTATATGTGAACTGATTAGGCAGCGCGCCAGCTTCCCGCATCTGCTTCCACACATGGATGACCTTGCCATGCAGCTTCTGCTTCTGCAAAGACGAGATCATGTAATTGTAGACCGAGACTGGGGGAACTAGGTCACGCCTGCGCACCGCCGAGTAGAACAGCATCATGTCCTTGTGCCGCCCCCACCTAGCATATGCGCACAAGAGGGTCCCACACGCCACTGCATCAGGCTCACAGCCAACCTGCAGCATCTCAAGAAATGTCTCTTCAGCAAGCTTGATCTTCCCAACCTTGCCATATAACCGCAGCAGAATGGTGTAGGCTACAACGCTTGGTTCATAGCACAGCTGCAAGGATCAGCAACCTCAGGCGGTCAGGGACACCAATCAGTTGACAATGGGGAGAAATTGCCCAAGAATTCAGACAAAAACATGCAGTACTTCTATAATTTCAGGCATAAAATAACAAAAGCTAAGAAAGCAGAAAAGATTTATGAGTTTGGTTTGCTGATGGCGGCGTGTGTGACTGTCATCACCCACCTGAAGCTTCATCCAAGCGAAGAAGTCGCGCGCCTGGCGCCAGCCGCGCTGCTCGCGGAGTACGACGCACATCTCGCGGAAGGTGAGCCTGGTCACGAACGACGCCATGGCCTGGCGCATGTCGGCGGACGGGCGCGACGCCGTGGCGCGCACCGCGCGGACGGCGGCGACCACGTGGCGGCCGTACACGTGCCCCGCGCGGTCGTCCTCGACGTACCGGGCCATCTGGTCCGTGGTGCGGCGCACCCACCGCGGCGTGTCGGCGCCCGGGCCCTGGCCCCGGCGCGCGCGCCGGAGCCGCTGGGCCTCGTCGCGGAGGAGGCGCCGGTACGGCTGCCCGCGGCGCGGCGAGGACAGCGACCAGGAGGACGACGCGCCGCCGTAGTCATCGTCATCTTCGTAACAGGAAGCGGCGGAGGACGAGCAGGCAATGGATACGGCGGCGGACGTGGTCGCTGCGGCCCCCACTGGAGTGTGGCCGTGAGGAGGAGCGGCAGCCATTGCCACGGGCGCGGGAAGGGAAGACGAGAACGGGATAAGGTTGGTTAGATTTTTCTCTCTCTTTTTTTTTTCCTCCTCTTCTTGGCTCCAGGTTACTCCAGTGGGCCCACATGGCAGCCACTCTGGTCAGCACAGGACCAGTAAATCATCAGCAAGTGGGACCCACCTGTCTGCTTCTCAAGTCAGAACAGGATCAGCAAACCATGAAGCATTTACACTGACACAAGACAATCTGACAATCTGAATTTTTGAAGGTCCGCTCATCAGCACAAGATCTTTCCTTCACTATATATTTGATTTGATTTGTTTGGAAAACTTACTAGCAGGCATACAATTATGCAAAACAACAATGCAACAATGCTCTACGACGAACAAATAACAAGACTACAAGACTGTACAGTTACTAGTAAAATTGTGCCAGCAAATGAACCACACCAACAACAGCTATACATATGTCAGATCACTCTGCGGCGGCGATGAGGCGGGACGAGCTGAGCTCGGTGGTGCTGTAGAAGGACTCCTCGGGGCAGTAGCCGGCGGCGTCGCGCTCGTCCTCCCACCGGAGCACCTCCCGGATGTAGCGGAAGGCCTCGTCAACGGTGGGGCGGTCGCGGGCGCGCGCCTGCCACACGAACAGCTTCCGCCCCGTGCTCGCCGCGTACAGGTCCTTGAACCTCATGGCCACGTAGTAGAACGCCTGCTGCGCCAGCGACTGGTTGTTGTGGTGCGTCCGCAGCGGGCAGAAGTCGCCGAACCACTCGCACGTCGTCAGTGGCGACCGGCCGATCTTCTCCTCAAACAGGTCATACTTGTTCAGCACCAGCACGAACGGCATGTCGCGGAAGCACGGCTGTCTGTATATAGCAAGTACATGCGTATATATGGTTCAGTAACTTAATTTGATACTACTATACTGGAATCGAGCTCAACTAATAATTCCAAGAGAAGGTTCTTGTACCTGATTGTAGCCTCAAACAGGTCCCTGCTTTGAATCATCTTATTCATGAGGGTCCTACTACTACCGCTTGCTGGGGCTCCAAGCTCGTCATAATCGCTGAGCGCTACAGAGAAGATGACCATGCTAACATCCTCAAACATTTCCACCCACTTGCAGCCCTCGTTCATGCCCTTGGCGCTTACTCTAATCAGCTGGTATCTGAGAGAAGATAGAAGCAGATGAGACAACTAAGATTTTTTGAACTTGTTCTAAAGGGGAAAGAATTTGACAGATGAAGAGACGAAAAAAATGCAACCTGCATACTATGCAATTGGATTAATTAAGAAAAAAGTAGCAAGAGATATGATTCCACAATACCAACACATCAAAACGACTATAAGATAAGAAAAAGAAGCCCAGTTTCAGTGTGCTTTAGACATGAGCATAAAGATAGACTTTACTTGTTTGCTGGTTGAGAGTACGCATCATGATTGTCACCGAAGGGTTCTGACATAGGGCTCCGGTCATCCAAAGTGAAATCAATAAAGGCCAATCCATTCCCTTGTGTTACTCCTTCAGCGTATATCACTTCTTTCTCTGACGGTTCATATTCATTACTTGATACTTCAATAGCCTGCATGGATTAGTCATACAATGGACAAGTCAATTTAGGTAATCAAATACCATTACAGTGGAGGCAAAAAAAAATAAGTAGCAGCAGATCCAGTTAGCATGGGGCCGAAGATCATTGTTTGCAAATGAGAGAAGGCCAGCAAATCTGGAAACATAAAGTTTCTTATATAAATGAGCAGACCATCAATTCCACTTCCCTAAAGTTCAAAGGAAAGATATACCCTAGGCTAATTAGCAACAATATTACTAATGGGTAAAGGGATTCACTAATATGGCAACAGTCATAGTTTGGAGTGCTGATCTAGCAGAATCCATGAAATGCAAGTCATCAACAGGATAAATCAAGGGCAACTCTGTACTTATTAGCAATGAAATGGGCTGCATTAATTCAAGTTACAATGTTTGATTTATACCCTGCTCAAGAAATACTCAGCAGCATCAGGGAGAAAATGCAATTCATCCTTTCTTTTATATGTTGCTTGAATGGCAGGATCTTTCCACAACTCATCAACAACTGGAGCATATTCACGGGTAGCTGCAGGAAAGAATGCATCTAGGTCTCCCGTTGCAATGATGTCCAGAAGCCAATCAGAAAACTTCTTCAGCTTTGCATTTATCGAGTAGATGCAAGAATTAGAACTTGAAGATTTACTTTCATCTGCATCAAAAAGACCAACTTAATCTACAGTATAAGCTCCTGGAAAAATTAGCAGAACAAGTATCAGTTGTCCTGATACCTTGCTGAGGATCATCGCCCTCTGAGCTTGGGTGATTTGATACAGCCAAAGCCTCTTCCTCGAAGCGCTCACGGCCCTCAAGCAGAATCCCCAGGTACTTAAACATGTTGCTTTGGATCATTAATTTGATATTCTCAAGTTCCTCATCAGTAAATCTATTGCCATATAACAACTTAGCCTGTTATGTAAACCCAATGTCATGCAAATGTATACAAGATAAATGATAGCTTAGCCTGTTATTTAATCCAAAACTCAAATGGTGCCATTTCTCATTTAAAATCTAGATGCATATACAATTACTAAACTAGACATATAGACATATATCAGCACTATCTGACAGAAGATTTCAGTGTTTAACCACACAAATCGACACTCCGAAACAATAATAGTATTTCCACATGTCAAAACAAGGGACTCCTTTTTTGACAGGTAAAACCAGCTTTTATAGAAAGCATATAGTAGTTTCCTGAAGAGAGCCATTTTTTTGTCGTTTTGTTGCTCAAACTTTAGAAATAAACTTTAAGCCAAGATTCAAAGTGTTGGTTTTACCAAACATCAATGTTTACAAGTCGTCCGATTAATCGCGATTAATCGCGATTAGTCGGTCTGGTCGGTCCCATGACCTCGATTAGAGACTTCGACTCGATTAGCTCGACTAGAAACCTGGTCGTCCGACTAGTCGACGACTAATCACGATTAGTCGTCCGACCAGAGGGCTGCACGACCAGGCTGGGCACTGCCTTCTTTGGGCTTGCCTGACTGGGCTTCAAGGTGAGTAGTTGGGCTGCCAATTTGGCCCACTAGGGTTTGTAATATATATACAAGAGGCTCCTGGCTGCTGCTGCTCTTTCTCTCTTCTCCTCTCCTGGCTGCTGCTGCTCTCGTCTCCTCTCCTGGCTGCTGCTGCTCTCCTCTCCTCTCCTCTCCTCTCCTGGCTGCTGCTGCTCTCTTCTCCTCTCCTGGCTGCTGCTACTCTCCTCTCCTCTCCTGGCTGCTGCTGCCCTCCTCTCCTCTCCTGTCTGCTGCTCTCCTCTCCTCTCCTGGCTGCTGCTGCTCTCTTCGTGATGAGCTGCTCCGACGACGGTATGTGCCTTTCCCAAGTCCATCTTCTTCCCTCCTCCCCCATCCCTCACTTTGCAGCCTCTCTGGCTCTCTGCTAGGTTGCTTGTTGTGATGTACTTTTGTCCCTCTGCTATTCTCTGGCTCTCCATCGTCCATCCTAAGAAGTTGTTCTTCTGCAGATGTGGACCGACGATGTGCAAATGTGGAAGTGTACATGCCTCCGCCTGACCTTGAAGGAGGTGTTCCAGATTCATCAGTTGGGTCAGATCCTACTGCCACTGCTTCCTCATCTACTCTAGAAGATATTCCTTCCCTAATTGAGAGGGCTATAGCAAAACTACCTCCAGATCTTGCTGCCCATGCTGTTGACACAAAGAGAAAGGCAAGATCTCAAGACCCAGGATGGAAGTACGGGTGGTGGCCAGATCCTTCCAAGAAGGACTTTGTGCAGTGCATATTTTGCAGGAAGGTAGTCCCATCCGGAATATGCAGATTCAAGCAACACCTTGCTGGGGGGTATGGAGATGCAATAAAATGTCCTAATACTCCAGCAATAGTTAGGAAGGAGATAGCTGTTTATCTGAAAAAGAGTTCAAGGACTGTTCTTGTGGAGGTACCTGTAGAAGATGAAGACGAACAAGATGCTGCTGGTGCAGAAGAACCTGCAGCTGTACCAGTACCAAGTTCTGGAACAAAAGTTAAGCAAGCCAAGAAGAAGATTGCTCAGGCTGCCATCACTTCTTTCACTATATCTGCTGCAGCAAAACCAGCAACTCAAAAACAGTCCAGGTCAGTGAGTTCCATGCTTTGCAAGTCACCAGAAGAAGTAGTTGCAGAGAGGCACAAATCCAAGCAAAGTCAACCTACACTTGAGCAGTGCACAAAGAAAAATAAGAAGGCCAAAGTAATTGTTGATGATCATGTTGCCGATTTCTTTTATGAGAATCGCATTCCATTGAACGTCATTAATTCAAGAAGCTGGGAAGTTTTGCTTGAGTCAATTGGACAATATGGTCCTGGGTACCGCTCACCATCATATCATGATGTTAGGACTCCGCTGCTTGAAAGAGTTGTGAACAGAACAGCGGAGTTGAGGAAGAAGCATGAGGAGGCTTGGAAGGAATATGGTTGCACCATAATGTCCGATGGGTGGACTGACACAAGCCACCGCCATCTCATCAATTTCCTTGCTAACAGTCCAGCAGGGACTTTCTTTCTAGGGTCTGTTGATGCTTCAAGTGAGATAGCAAATGCGAATATGTTGGCTGACTTGTTGGAGAAGCAAATTGATAAGGTTGGGAAGGAACACGTGGTGCAGATTGTCACTGACAATGGAGCCAACTTCAAGGCAGCAGGGAGGCTTTTAATGGAGAGGATCCCACATCTATTTTGGACACCATGTGCAGCCCATTACTTGGATTTGTTGTTGGAGGATATTGGGAAGATCAAAGAATTCCACACTTGCATCAACATGGCACAGAAGGTGACCAGATTCATGTACAAGCATGGGAGGGTTCTAGATCTAATGCGAAATAAGATTGGAGGAGATCTTGTGAGGCCAGCTGTAACTTGCTTTGCCACTTCATTTCTCACATTGGCAAGCCTGCATAAGAACAGGAGTGGATTGAGGAATTTAGTGGTTAGTGATGAATGGCATGCTACCAGTTTCTCTACCACTCAAGAAGGCCGGCGAGTTGAGAACATTATCCTTTCAATGCCATTTTGGAATAAAGTGGAATTATGCCTAAGAGCTTCACAACCACTTCTTGTAGCTCTAAGGATAGCAGATGGGGATGAGACACCAGCAGCTCCTGAGATTATGGCAGCCATGGATGTTGCAAAGGCCGCAATCAAGGATTCTTTGCAACGCAAACCAGATTTACTCAAAGAGGTACTAAAATACTATGATAACAGATGGGAAAACCAAATGGAGCAGCAGCTGTATGGAGCAGCCCTATACTTGAACCCAAGCAAGTTCTTTGCCCTAAAGGAAAAGGATAGGAGACAAGCAGGAAGACTGAGAATCATGTTTAATCAAGTTATGTGGAAGATGGTGACTGATGATGAGGAGCAGAACAAGATAAGCAAGCAAGCAGAAGACTATGAGAGGGCTGAAGGCGAATCCTTCTCACAACCAGGAGCAATAAGAGACAGAGATAGAAAAAATCCTAGTAAGTTCTCTAATAACTATTTCCTTCCCTTTTTTCTAAAAGCAATCAGCAATGAACTAATTAAGTACATTACAGTGCTTTGGTGGGGTGCATATGGTGGCCTCACATATGAGCTCCAATGTTTAGCAAAAAGGATTGTTAGCCTTTGTTGCGCTGCATCTGGATGCGAGCGTAGTTGGAGTGAATTTTCTGCTGTAAGTGCTAGTGTACTACTGCTGAGTAATTAAGTATGGTAGTAAACTAGTAATATTGATATGTGATTCTGCATTATATTTTGTGTAGGTCCATACAAAAAAGAGAAACCGATTAGAGCACCAAAGGTTAAATAAGTTGGTATATGTCAGTTACAACCGCAAGATGGAAAACAGATTTAAAAAAATTAGAGAGCTGGGTTCCAAAGGAAAGATATGCAATCCACTCTTGCTTGATGAATTTCATTGGGAAAATGAATGGGTCAATGAAAATTGTGAACCAGAACCAGTTCAGGAAGGTGGTGGCGATGCTATGACTTGGGCTGTTGTGGATGAGGCTATTGGTGCAACTCAGGGTCTAGAGGGACGTAACTTGCCTAGGGCTGCTGCTACTCGTGCTGCTGTTGCTGCCCCTGTGAGGCGTACTTATGCTAGGAACAGGAAGCGTCCAAGGAACACAGTGACTCTGACACAAGATATTGATGAAGTTGATGATGAAGACCAAGATCAGCATGTAGATTTAGCAATAGCAATGGAGGAGGATGAAGAATCTGAACCAACTGAAACTGGAGATGGACCAACTGGAGATGGAGATGGAGGCTTCACTTTTAATGTTGATTTGCTTAATTAGATGGCTAGTTGCCTACTTTTGTTGGACTGTTAAATTAGATGTCAATGTTTGTGACTGTGTTGAACACTTTAGCAGTTTAGCTTATGTGTACTGAACTTGAACACTTTAGCTTATGTGTACTGAACTTGTTTGCTAAATGCTAGTTATTTGCTACTGCAGCCGTGCTTGCTACTGCAGCAGTGCTGCTGTTGACCTATGTCAAGATCAAGACTACATTAGTGTTGCTAATTATGGTCTTCTTTGGTATTTTAGGCTTCCAGCAGCAAGTCAGCAAAGAAATAGAGTTTGGGACAGGAATATGGACCTCTGGACATGGTAGAAAAGAGAAGAAAATAACTCCCACAAGTAAGTCACCACCTAAACTCAGTAGGAGACAGAGATGCTCTTGATGCTTGCTTTATTGTGTATACTATATAGTATATATAGGTATATATATAGTAGGTATATATATCCTGATATATAGGACGACCAGGGGTCGACTAGGTTCGACTAATCGTCCTGGTCGACGATTAATCGCGATTAGTCTTCTGGTCGGTCCCATGGCGACTAGGTTCGACTGGATGACTTGAAAACATTGCCAAACATAAATGTATATAAGACCTAGTTTACATAAGGTTTTTATGGAGTACTGCAGAAACCGACGCTCCAAAATAGTCAAAGGGTCTCTACGTTACCAGGATTTGGGACTACTTGAACAGACAAACTTTATTAATAAATTTTCAGCTGAGTTTCATAGACGAACTGATGACAAATTTGGAGTCCGTCCAAGGTTCCAAATAGCAAGCTATAGACAAGTGATGCATGCTGCTATAACCTATAACTGATGTCACGTGGAACCTTGCCGCTACGCTGCAGAAACATATTGAAGGCGTTATGGATGTAAATTTTGGTGAGACCTGCTTAAATATGGTGCTTGTTCCAGCTCCAGGTGATCCAAGAATAAGAAGCTTTTGTATTCTTTTATGATCTAAGTAGTCAGGTACAGTTCTTGATGAATAAGGAGCTTCATCTTTGGTCACATCAAAGTTTGTAGGAGGCACCGGTAGTGAAACCAAGGCGCACGCAAAACGTGTCAAAGGCTGTTAAAAGAAGAGAACAAAAAAGTCATGCTAAAAATAACGAAACGACAATCCATGTTAATTTTTTTAAAAAAACAAACAAACAATGTTTAGAAAAAACAAAAAGGAATGTTTGACCAAGATACATACTGACTCCCATATTTTCCCTTTGATGTTGTTTTGTCCTTCTTCCTCGTAGCGGCCATCATGGTAAACCCAAAAGTGAGTATCACGGGGGCATTGGACTTTTGCAATCTGCATGAAAGATGGTGATTGTGACCGATTCAGTTAGAAGAGCAACACAGTAGAACTACAATGTACATTTAATAGCAACTTTCAATCATTATATCCATAGAAAACCAATGGTAAGGAAAAATTGACACCTTTAGAATTCTCAGTTCAATCTTTGTAATTTCCCGTCCGTTAATGAAAACCTGAGCGGTACCGTTACTAGCATCAGGCTGAAGCTTTCCGTTAAAGTTGAGGTTAGTGCTAATAATCCTGTCTGGCTTTTCACCTTCCTACAAATATATATCAGCAGAAATAGAAAATTATCGTCAGAAGAAGCTGAGGTTGCATGAAACGGTTCTTTCGATCGCAAACCGACAAGAGTTACCTTTCCCCACAATCCTGACTCCTTATCATACCAATATCTTCCAGGCTTGAGATTCCCAGGAGGCCGTTGGCAGCTAAGCAAATCCGCCATCTCCTCCTCATGAAGAGGGAAACCATTGACCACGAGCTGCTCAGGCCGGAGCTGGTTCGCCTGGCACTCCTTCTCCACCCTGAGGATCTGCCTGACCTCCAGGGGGCTGAGCAGGCACGCCAGTACCCTGGAGCCCTTGCCGAGCTTGGAGCGCTTGGCCTCGTCGATGGGCCGGCCAATGCAGGTGATGCACTTGCGGCCCTCGGGCATGGACCCCATGGCGCGGAGCAGGCAGTGGCCGCAGTAGCGCGCGTCGCAGACGATGCACGACTCCTTGCTCTCCCACTTGCTCTTGCCGCACCGGTGGCAGCAGGTCATCCTCCCCTTCCTCTCGACCGCCGGCCTCGTCACCGCGACGTACTGTTGTTCGGCGGACGCCGCGTCGAAGTCCTGGCTCTGGTACCTGCTATCCTCCGGCTCCCCAAAGGTGACCACCTGGGGCCGCCTTCCCTCCGGCGCCGCAGGCCTGGAACTCCGCGGCGGGCGAGAGCCGTCCTCGTCCTCATCGTCATCGGAGCACCCGTCCTCATCCCGCGCCGCTGCCGCCGCCGAACCGGCCGACGGCGAGCTTCCCCTCCTCGCCCGCGCAGGCGGCGCCGCGGCACGGTGAGCCGCAGCACCACCAGCCCGTGACGCCCCCGGCGGCGGCGGGTTGGCACGGGCACGGGCCGCAGCAGGGCCGATGACGGGCGCGACGGGCACGACGCCGCCGCTGCCGAGGCCGAGCCCCAGCGGCCCCGAGACCGGCTCGGCGGTTGGTATGGCGGGGAGACAGACGGGGTCGATCCGCGGGAGCTCGTACGAGACGTCCGGCCCGTCGTACTCCAGCGCGATGGAGTAGTCCAGGTTCGGCGGCGCCTCCGGGATGGTGGTCCCCGGCGGGAACATCCGGCGCACCAGGTCCTCCCACTCGCCCCGGCCCGCCGCCGCGCCCGCCATGCCTGCCTCTTTTGCGCGCGGGCGGGTGACTAGTCGTAGTAGTCCAGCATCGGCGGCGGGGGAGGGGGCCTACTTTTCCGCGGCAGATATTTCACCAGCAGCAGTTGTGGAAGTAAGTGAAGAGAAGGCGGGGAATTCGCGACCCCCTGCGGCGGGCGCCGGACGGAGTGGCCAGTGGCCTCGACGACGGCCAGGGCCAATCGAACCAAGGCTAGGCCGGGTCAAAGAGAAGAAAAGGCAAGGCAACACCTCCACTAGCGGCGGTCGTGGCCAGGCAACTAACAACCGCGACCGGCGGTGCTGGTGCAGGCCCGGGTCCCCAACGACTCGCCCCCGCTGGGGTCAGTCAGCAGCGAACAACAAATCTTTGGACGGGCGAGACGACGAGCGGTGGGCAGCGTGCGTGGGACCTGCCGTTCTCCGCGCACTCCGCCCGGATTATCTTATCGAACCGACGCTGGACTCGCAGGAAAGGAAACGCGCTGCAACTTTCCTCTGGGCGGTTTGTTTGACTGGGGAACGGGGGTGGATCGATGGAGACGGAGTGGGAACGGACGGACTGGCGGACGAGGAAGGAATGGTGCGGGTGCGGGTGCGGGGCAGGACGCCAGGACGGGGAGAGGCGGCGGAGGAAGGAGACGAGTAGACGACGACTGCACTGGCCGCTGGCCTGTGGAGCTGTGGTGGTGGTGGGCCCCGTCCAGCAACGGCAAAGGCGGGTTGGGTTCGGTTATGCGAACACGAACCCGTCACAACAGTGTGAGACAACCCAAATCGAAAAGGCTGTGGCCTGTGGGGTTCCAAAAAAAAAACCCCCGAAAAGGCTGTGCTTGCGATTGCGTTGCGTGGTATGCGCACGCGCCATGGCGTATCTGCGAAAGGCACTGGATTCGCTTTGCTGGCTCCACTTTTCGACTGTGGTAGCGTTTAGTTGCCAAAAATTTGGCAAAATGGCACTGTAGCTACTTTCGTTGTTATTTGGCAATTAGTGTCCAATTATGGTCTAATTAAGTTTAAAAGATTCGTCTCGTCCATTTCGTCTAAACTGTGTAATTAGTTTTATTTTTTTATCTATATTTAATGCTTCATGCATGTGTCCAAAGATTCGATGTGACGGGGAATCTGAAAAATTTTGCAAAATTTCTTAAGAACTAAACAGCCCCTGTGCTTCTTCTGTCTCCCAGAAGAAAAAAAAAGTGAGCAGTAAATCTTTTTTTTTGGATGAATAGGTGGGCAGTAAAATTAAATTGTTATATTTAATACCTGTTTAAATCCACTAAGCACTGGTACTAAATAATCTAACGCATTAGTAGTATAATTTTAGCCCTTGTTTAGATTGAAGATTTTTTCAACCTGATGAATAGTACCACTTTCGTCTTATTTGACAAATATTGTCCAATCGTGGACTAACTAGGCTCAAAAGATTCATCTCGTGATTTTGAACTAAACTGTGTAATTAGATATTTTTTTACCTACATTTAGTACTCCATGCAAGCGGCTAAAAATTGAAGTGATGGAGAGAGAGTGAAAAAACTTGGAATTTTGAGGTGATCTAAACAAGGAGTTAGACCGTCCGCACTCGGTACTGGAAGCGTGTCCGGTAAATCGGATGGAGTACCAGCTAGAAAAAAAAACAGGTGCAGCAGAGAACGGTAAACAATACTCTATCCGCTCGCTCACGCTAAATATACCGGACCAGCTAGCTGTGGCGGACGTCCGACCGTCTCCTGTGCCAGCACCCAAGCACCGGAAGAGCCGCAGAGACTGCAGACAGAGAGAGTGACGAGAGGATAGATGCGGGCCCGCGCTGCTACTAACCAAAAAAAATATTATAACTCACAAACTAAAAAGCCAAATTAAATTCTGATTGCACCATTAAATTCGTTTCAATAAATTCTTCAAAACTAGATCTCACATGAATATATTTAGATAAAGTGACAAGTGGGCCCTACAGTGGATGGAGATGATATAGAGAAGGGATGAGTGCAGGAAAACTATATATTTTGTGGTGACTAGAATAGAATATTTCTTTTAAAAGATAAATATAGAGGTTCATGAGTGCGGATAGTTTTACTACATAATTTTTCTGTCTCCGCGCTCTCTCCCTGGCTCGGTCCCTCCCAGGAGGCGAGAGCCATGAATTTGCTAACGGTCGTGGCCGACACATACTTGGTACGGTACGGTACGGTACGGGAGGTGGCACAGCAGTACGGCGCAGTAATACTGTTCCAGAGAAGTGTCAGTAAATTTACAGCAAACCGGCAGCAGGCGATCCATCAACAGCAACCCTCCAATTATGTTTCATCGAATTTAGGGCATGCTTAGTTCCCAAAATTTTTCAGGTTCTCCGTCTTTGACGCATACATGAAATATTAAATATAGATAAAAAAATAAAATTAATTACACACGAGACGAATCTTTTTAGTCTAATTAGACCATGATTGGACACTAATTGCCAAATAACAACGAAACTGCTACAGTAACATTTTGCCAAATTTTTCGCGAACTAAACCAGCCCTTACATACAAAAGTATTGAGATTTATGATAATGAATAAATATTATTATTAATCGTGGAATATATATTTTTTAGTGAAAACATATTTGGTAACATAAAATGTTGATAACATTTTCTATTATTTTTGTTAAATTCAAGACAAATTGACTTCTTTTTCTAAATCTAGCTTTGTTTGGAACGTGAGTTCTTCTACGTGAAAAATGAATTGATATCTCTGGAATTCCTATACGATTCCTATAAAATGTGTGCATTTCAAACGGACTTAAAACTGTGTTTTCTTTTTGTGTGTTTGGCTGTGAGACATCGAGAGATGGAATTGTTTCATCCCCACAGGACCATCCTTGTCCCATACCTCCTCCGTTCCTTTTTGTTGGTCGCTCGGGACCTGTGCCTGTGAGAGAAATACGTTTCCTAATCGACACTCAATAAGGGACTGGGGGTGTTCGGCTGGAATTATAAGCCGGCTAAAAAACACTGTTGGCTGATTTTTTATGAGAGAAAAATACTATTCCGGCTGAAAAAACAAGCTGAATAAGACGGATTATAAGCCAGATAAACAGGGCCAGAGTAGTATTTGTTTGCAACGAATGAAACCGTCCCCGTCCCGTGTTTGGTTTCAGAGCATCAAAATCTAAAATAAGCTATCTGACATGTGGGTCTCGATTGTCATTCTCTCGTGTCTCACCGTCCCCTTCTTTTTGATGGATGGGACGTCCTCAATATTAAGAAATACTAGTAACTAGTAGAGAACGCGCGCCCTCGCGCGTGGGTAAGGATACTATAGCTGTTGTAGATAGAAATTCTATATGTGGTTCGTAGCGTGAAAATTAGGTAAAAGTGATAGCTAAATATGTAGCAGAGAAACGAAAAACATAATAAAGGATTTCATTATTTGAGGGGAACAACTCAATGTCTGAGCGAGTGAACGATTCTGTAATTGAAATAATGGATGCATATAACCACGCCTTTAGATAACAGTACAATAATTCTGTGGAACATGTAAATCACTGCAGGTGGAATCTATTGGAGACTATTAGAATATGAAGATGCCTTCTCTTGGATATCAACAGCTTTAACCTGACATGGATAAGCACATGTTCATCAAATCTGAGCGGAACAATTACTGGTTTCCATCTTCTATGTACCTGTCAATTGCCTAGCCTGTAGCTGTTTGTAGGATTACTAAAAAAGAATAGATGTTCAGTTTTCTGAAGCTGTTACAACGCCCGATAGCACCGGCTCTGTAGAAACCTCATTTGTATAGCACTGGTTCTGTAACAATCAGTTAATCACCTAGAACTCCCCTAGCACGTTATTCAAACAATATGAGGAAACCATTTTTTGACAGTTACTCAGACAGGACATGGTCAAACAGAACATCTTGTATGCTGATGGAAAGTAGGACTGCATATCTGAGGAACACATGGTATATAAATATTTTAATTTTAGGCAGACCAAAAATTGTAAGAGCATGACATGACAGGAACAAAATACAGATCCACCTTCCACTCTGTCGTGGGCAATTGCAGAGCTGCTGTCCAGGAGGGCAGGTGAGTGTCACGCGCCATGCACAGACGTTACAACATAATTTCCAGAATTCGGAGAGAAACGACCTGAAGCTAAAGGAAGAATCATCTGAGTTGAGACTGGATAATATAGCGCGTAAATTAGGATATACCAACTGTACCAAAACATGTTGCTAAAATATGAGGTAGGTTAAGCCTGTGGCCTAACTCCACAGCTAAATGAAAATATTATTACTTCGCCTTTTTAACTGTCTGTAAATATCAAGAACATGGAGGCTGGCATAAGAAACATTAAGAGCCGGAAGGAACATTCAGTCCATTTGACATAAATTTTAATCCGACAATGCAGGAAAGTTGGTTACATGAAACTCTGAGCTAACAGAGGCGAATTTATAAGAACGGCAAGTGTAAACGACAAAGAATAGTCCATTATCATCACGAATCGGTCCATGTGAATAGTATAGAAATCGTGATTTTACATTTGGTGATGCTGAGGTGGTGGACATGAGATGTTTAGAAACCGTGGTATGGATGGTCGATGAATCTGTTCATAAATTTGCTGACGCCTGTTTTGTTTTGTTGTATAAACTGAATCTTAAAATTCATGGGGCATGTGGTGGAGAGAATTTACCAGATGGTTGATAGCGGCACATGCATTTGGTGTGGTGACTACAGGCCGAGAGGTAGCCTGCATTTTTTTTGTTGATATGATGGTGAGCGTATCAGCAGCGATAGTAATTTTAAGAACAGGCAGGTTAAGCGCAGTATGTGTTGGGTGGAGTAGAAAGCTAAGAATCAGCGGTGCTATTAGTCCAGTAGAAATGATAAAGTTCACATAGTATCATGCAACCAGATACAGCCCAAATAAATGGGTGCAGCTATCTATAGCTGAAGCACATTTATATAGAAAGAGCAGATATAAACTGCGGGCAATGAAATTCTGCAACCAAATGCAGCCCAAACAAATGAGCGCGACTATCTACAACGGAAGTACGTTTGCATAGAAAGAGCATACATAAAGTGCGGGCAATGAACACATATTGCTCCAAAAGATGGCATAATGCATAGGAACGCCTAAAAGTACCACATATTGCTTTAAGCTTGGGAAACAAAAATCAGTGGGTGGCATAACCTAGAGGAGCACATAAAAACACCACATACTAAGTGAAGCATGAAAACAAGAAGTTGTCGGTGTCCCAGAACTACATTAATAGTGGTCTGCAGCAATAGCTGAGGGCAAGTAATGAAAAAAAATTTCCTTGTAACAAAAAGCCACAATAGGCCATTGAAGTAGTATCTGAACATACAGGTTCTAAAAGCTGGACTATGACGACTAAAGACAAAAGTAGAGGTTGCACGTAAGGGCAGTTAGTGTTACCTAAAGAGCAGCAGGACAACAAAATGTTGGCTGATAACAGGAGCAGTATAAAACCGATCACACTGGGTAATCCTTGGGTAAAGGTGCAAGAAATCAGCAGTGGTATATATAGGTTTGTTCAAAAAGAGGTCATAGGCAAATCAAGCATCTAAAAGTAATCATGTAATGGGACATGATTGCTGACAAAATGCACACACCTGTGTGGAGGCTGGAGGGGATCGAACCCATTTTCTCTGTAGCACCCAACTTCTTTTTTTGCATAGTCATAATAGGTCTTGAGCATGGGAACCTACAAATGAATTTAGCTTCCAGATAAGTAAGGTCAGGCGAATATTTGGAATAGACTAAATAGAAACCAGAATAAAAGTAAATCTAAAATCTGAAAAGGGAAAAAAGAATGAATTTTTTATAGTCTCCATGCTGAACCAATAAGCTTCACCTTTCTCTAGCTACATACTGGATAGCAAAAAAAAGACAAAAGGTAGAGCTGCTCTGATTCTTGAAATCTTTTGTGAGTGTAAATAATCAAATAGCATTGCCTCAAAAAGATTAATCTGAGCATCAACATCAACTATCAGATTTTCTAAAAGGCAGAACCCTTCTCGACAATTTACATTTTGAACAACAAACGACAATCTAAATGTTAGAGCACGAAAAAAAAAACTGGGAACATTACAGCTTCATAAACTGTACCTTGACAATGATTCAACCAGTGTCAACGCAGGTCCACTATAATCCTATGGGAAGTGTCCAAGCTAAAAAAACGAACGATGGGTAACATTAATTTGTTGGTAACATAAGCTAATATAATGGGAACCAAAATGTTTAAAGTTATCAATACTCTAATACATTTAAGTTGGCAAAGCACTATATTATTTTGCGGCTATCGACTCCATATCAAAAGACCAATTTCAGAAAGAACATTTACTGCAAGTGAAAAAGAGGGGCTTTTTTAAACACTGGAACATCTAAATGGCAGCGTTAACAGCAGCAATCGTAGAGGCAGCGCATAACTCAGAAAAGAATGACACAGGTGAATTTCAACACAAACAATACATAACTGTATTAGTAGAGGATCTTCTATACAGAACCCAACAAACAGTTGGCTACGAATACCTATCCTGTAAGATGACGTCCGAATCACCACCTAGGAAAAAAGTGTCAGAAAAGTACGTGTTTCCAGAAACAGAATTATCAGCAACATCCAATTGATAACACATAAATATTTGGCCGAAGATGACGAATTAATAAAGTAGGACTGTAGGAGTAGGCTGTTTGATATACATAGCAAAACAACATAACATGTAGCCCATCGTGGATTAAGGTTTCCTGGAAAGTGCCTATGTTTCTTGCAGATTGAGGGTGATAAGCTGCTAGAAGATGTACCCAACGAAGACAGGCCCGAAGTAAAATGAGAGGAAACATGTAGTCAAAACTATTGGAGAAGCACACACCTTCCATTCGTGGCTTTTTGTTTTCGTGTTGCCAAATCCTCCAGCAGACCAGCAGCACTCTATTTCCAGAAGACGGAACCCGATTTTGCTTTAGCCCCAAATTAGAAAAGGCAGTGATACAGCCATGAATAAAGAAGGACGGCAGTAACAGTTTAACCTGCATATAGTAATATCTCTTGTCAAAGTTAAACAAAACATTAGGCAGATCTGAAGCATTAATCAAGGAATTTCACTTTCGCATACACAGGGGCGAGAACCCGTGCAGTGCCCATTGTCTCATTAATCCTCGATCAATTAAGAAGAATAGCAGTAGGTATTTAATCTGCATATAGTAATCTTTTTTGGTCTAAATTAACCAAACCATTAGGCAGGTCTCAGACTTGACCAATTTTTTTATCTATATCTAGTATAGCGTCTATAGCAATATAATATAGTTATAGTTATATGCGAAAAGTACCTGTAATGAGTTTGTAGTACAGTGGAGATGCAAGCCTCATATCCGGAGTGCCCTTTCTGAAAAAGACTCTCACCGAGAAATCCAAAGGCCAAGGAATTTTTTAGATCAAGTAAATTCGATGTATATACTCAGATTTTGCACACTACTATAGAACTAATAAGCTGTAGCATAGAATCTGTATCCATAGAACGAGATGTGTCCAAGACATTCAAACAGATACACCCTAATAAGAACGGACAATGGAATACTCAATATTAAACTATTAATCAGGTAACGACGATTGGGCTACTTGTGCCTCATGCACGAGGTTGAGCAAGGAGAGTGTACTTGAGGGATCATCAACAAAGGAAAAATATTTTTTACCCTAGTGCCAGCATCTGTTCTTTGGTTGCTCACACACCTAAATTGCCATCACATGAGATGACAACTTGGATGGGCATTTAATCGAACACCCAAACTACAGGCAGTAGAAAGGTAGCAGTACAGAGCAAGAACACATAGCAGACGTTTCATACATAAAGGTGAGGAAGGTAGAGGGGGCTTCTCCCCCCAAATCCACAATAATCCTCATCCCCTCTCTCAAACGAACACAGTTTGTGCAAGGGGCAGCCGTGCCGGGACAGCCGCAGCTTGGGCGTGGCCAGGCCGCTAGGCCGGGGAGAGCGAGGGCAGGACGCGGCAAAGGGAAACCGTCGACGAGGACGGACGCCAAGCCATGAGACGG
Organism: Saccharum hybrid cultivar R570; assembly: GCA_038087645.1. NCBI lineage: Eukaryota > Viridiplantae > Streptophyta > Magnoliopsida > Poales > Poaceae > Saccharum > Saccharum hybrid cultivar. The sequence goes on along the minus strand of JAQSUU010000254.1, from coordinate 2,702,169 downwards.
AGGAGGAAGAAAAGAGGGCTAAGCATGATCTCAACGTGCAGCCGAGCTGACCGTTGCCACTGCCGCCGCCGCCACAACTAGGGTTTCGTTGAGCACAGGAAGGCCCAGCGGGAGTCGGGGTGATAACCGCAGGAGGCCGCACGTGGAGGGCCGGGGTGAGCCGAAACCGCGGCCACCGGCGGAGGCCGGCGCGCCGTGCCGCCGTGCGGCGCGTGGGGACGGAGCGAGCGAGGAAGAGGACGGGGAAAGGTGCGGCTCTTTTTTTGGCCGACGGCGACGGACGAGAGGCGAGCCAAAGGCGCAGGCGGAAGGCAATGGGAGGGGGAACCAATCAGAAGACGCGCGAGGCTGACAGCGCTGAGGTGGACGCGGTGGCTGAATTCGGGGCGACGTGGCCAAACGGGGCGCACGGACGTTGCCTCCGGCTTGTAGGGTTAAATTCCGAGACATTCCTCAAAGGCTCAAAGGAGTTGGACTCTGTTCCAGTTTTATCTCATAAACAAACACTATCAAAAAGAGGATCGTTGCGTCCCATCTCCCTTCATAAAAAAACCAAACACGCAATTTAGGTCTGAGTTGCTTGCGTGTCATTTGGAAACATACCTACATAGTGCATACCATCACGTACGTGCAACGACGGTTCAACGGTGCCCAAGGCCTCACAGGCTCACAGCCACTCCGCCAGACCACCACCACCACCACCGTCCACTGCCACAGACACGGCCCACAGGGAAATGAAAGCGAGAGCCGTTCGGTTCGGGCTTTCGGGACGTCAAGTTTTGACCAAGTCAAGCCTGCACACGTTTAGAGTTTCAGACAGGCGACCCATGTGAAAGAGAGGAAACACCGAACAAGCACCTTTTTTGTGCTTTCCCTCCATTCATTAGCATCCAATCGTGATTATTTTAACGGACGTGCTAGCGTGGGACGCTGCCCGCACACAAGAGAAGGAGCCCGGGCTGCCTATTTTTTTTCGAGTGCCCTACTGCGTGGGCCCCCACGCCTGCATCCGGTTTCTCTGCCTCCCGCTCAATGGTGCCCTAGTAGCGGCCTCGCACCGGCCAAACGTCACCCATCAGCTACAACAGGTAGTTCCCATCGTAACATGTGCAACACCAAATCTACTTTTGCAACACTCAGGTAAAACACTTGCAACATACATCCGAAAATAGTTGAAACACTTGCAACGTACGTCTGAAACACTTGCAAAATACCTGGAAAAACAATTGAAAGTCATTGCAAAGATATGCAACGTCCAGATGAAAACACTTGCAAACAAACGTATGAAACACTTTAAACATATGCTTGCAACATGAATGTATATGGAACATCCAAACCTACTTTTGCAATATCTAGATAAAACACACTTCAACATACATCTGATACAGATGAAACATTTGGAGCATACACTTGAAACATATATGTATAGCTGTTGCAACATATACAACATCCCGATCTACTTTTTACAACATCAAATATAAAACACATGCAACATACCTCTGAAACACTTGAAACATACATTTGCAACATGCACTTTCAAGCGCAAACATCTTTAAGCTGCTTCGGCGAATGGAGGGCCGTCAGTGCATGAAGTCACCAGTGTGCTCGCCGGTGGCGCGGAGCTCGCCGGTAATGCGGAGCTGGGTGGTGGTGCACAGAGGGTGGGTGTGAGGCGGCACGGGCGACAGTGCGCGCGAGCGGTGGCGCATGGAGGTCACCAATGTGCTCGTCGGCAGCGCAAAGCTTGCCGACAATGCGGAGCTAGGCGGCGACACACAGAGGGCCGGGTGGGGCGACACGGCGACGGTGGCGCAAAACTGCAGAAGGCGGGTGGGCGCGACGCGGGTGGAGTGTCCGGACGTCGGGCGCTCGGGTTAGAGCGTTTCCGTTATTTTAATGCAATTTCGACCGTGAATAAGTCAAGTAAAGTTCTCTCCCTTTTCGTATCTTTGTAGAGTACTAGTCCAAAAGCCTTCCTTTCTTTGGTAACGCAACAATCTTGCTTGCTCCCCCCCCCCCCCCCACCCCGAATTATAAACACAACAATCTTCACATGCTGTGCAAATGTACACCGGGGCCGGCCAGTTGTACTTCTACGTAAGGATGCAAGCGGGCCTGCCTGCAGACACCCAGCAGGATGCCACATCATCTGCATGCAAAATCTGATTGCCCTGCAGTTACCTGCAGACGTGTGCTAATTTGCCTGCACTTCCTGCTGGGTTCTGCAGCAAAGCGCAAGCAGGTTTTGTGGACGCCTGCAGAGCCTGCCAACTAATACATATACTCCTCTAAAAAAAACTAGTACGTATACTCAAACTTACAATGCAAGAGTCCAGAACTATGCCGACTAGTACGTATACTGCAAGCTTACAATGCAACAATCCATAATGTATCTGACATCCTGGACATATGCTTACGTCATAACAATTCTTGCATAAATTAAAGGTCATAAAAATCCAGAAAATAAAGAATAAATAGGAGTATCATCATCCACCACAATATTTATCCATAAATTACAATTTGACCTATCCAATCAAGAGCCAAATAATTTCAACCAGTGACAGTGGTGTTGCCTTCTATTCTTGAGTACAACCTTTAGTTCTTGACTCCATTCCTTATGTCTTTTTTTGTTGATGATTACTGCACAAAGAGATATGCAGCCCGTGAAGTACGCTGCAACTTGCCTGATAAGTGGACACACAAAGAGATGGGATAAGTTACCAGCAGTAAGACTGAATGGCCAAGCTAGTACTACTGTACTACATGTCAAAAGACTGAATAGGCAATCTTTCTGATGGCTGGAAATATAAGCCCAACAGGCAATTCATGGTATTCAGTACTGAACTTAAGATCTATAAAGACCAGGCTGCACTTTCTAAACTGAATTCGTTTGGAAAAAAATAAAACTCATCATCATGCTGTACTTTCTAAACTGTACATCATAATAATTATGATTGAGGAATTATTAATAAAAAGTCATACTACATAGCCAAAAGAATTAACAAGATTGAGGAATTCAATCATGCCAAAATCTCATTATGCATGCCACAGTTTGCAACTTTGTATCAGGAACAAGATTATTAATATGTCTCGATCACTACAAAAGGTAAGGACCAGAATATATCTGAAGTGGGTCTATAGGGTTGTGTTATTTTTCTAGAGACAGACCATATTTAATATAGGAAGGCTAGCTGCTAGTAGCTCTTATTTCATTGAAATTCAAATCATCAAAAGCTAGCAGACAGAAAGGAGAGAGAGAGGGGCAACATACCCATTTAGTTGATTCTTACGAAACATCTTCAATGTTGTTGTGTGGAGTGGTAATTGATATTATGTCCAAGTACGAAGAGCCTAATTTTTTTTAAAAAAAAGCACATATTTTAACAAAGCTAAATGTCTGAAATACATCAGCAGTGGATTCACATATAAAAATTAAGAAATTACCTATTGACCGAAGCCAGTCCTGAAAGCAAATTAAAGCCTCAACAGTGTTGCTTGCTAGCCTAGACCTATGATCATTGACGATACGTTCACTTGTGCTGAAAAGCGGACTCGGCTGCTACAGTAGATGCAGGGACAGCGAACAAATCACGAGCCATACGTGCCACTACTGGGTACTGTGACGCATGTATCTTCCACCAATGTAAAATATCGAAGCTCTCATCATCACATGGAAATAGATCATCATGAAGATATCTATCGAGCTCACCTGATACTTGATTATTTCGAGCGTTGATGTGTTGAAACCAATCAGACCAAGAATTACTTTTTCCTGCAGTTGATGTCTCATTTCCTTGAGCATCAGAACTGGTGTTTTCCATCTCAGAAGAGTATCCATTGAATAGGTTTCTGAGGGTTTTATCCACTTTAGCAATATGATCACCCGCAGATTCACCATATACTTGCTTCAAACGAAATTCAATAAAGCCAAATTTGAAGCGGGGATCCAAGATAACTAGAATACAGTTGGTCAAGTATGAAATGTCCCAATATTTTTCAAACTTGCTTTGCATTTCTAAAACCATAGATAAAAGGGGCGTTTTTGGCCTTAATTCTTCTTCATCTAATACTTGTTTCACATTCCAAATCTCATGGAAATAAAGATTGGCGGTTGGGTATTTTGAACCTGAAACAAGTTCTGTAGCTTTTTTGAAAACCTGCAGCAAGTTGCATACCACAGCTGCTCTTTGCCACTCTACAGTTGAGGGAGAGTAAATGTAGTTGGGATCTAGGTGGCCCAACTCTTGAAAAGCATCCTTAAACGGCAAAGCTGACAGTAACATGTCGCAAGTCGAGTTCCACCGTGTGGCAACATCAAGTGAAGGGCGACTTCCACAATTTATCCCTAAGTCTGCAATTATTTCCTCAAACTTCTCATTCCTAGATGGTGAACCCTTGATGTATTTGACACTATCCCTTATATTCTCGATGACACCATCAATTTGTTGTAGTCCATCTTTGACAATGAGATTAATTACGTGAGTAGCACATCTCACATGAAAGATGTCACTACTAGAATGCAGCATATGCATCTTTACCAAATGTCCTTGTAGGAAGTCCATCATTGATTTGTTAACACTCGCATTATCTAGTGTAATGCTACACAGTTTGTCCTCAATATTGTAAAACCGTATAGTCTTTAACATTACGCTATAAATATTGAAACCATCATGCGGTGTTTTGATCCAACTAAATCTGATTATTTTCTTTTGGACCTTCCAGTTGGCATCAATGTAATGGCAAGTTACACAAATGTAGCTAGTTATATGATTACAAGTCCAGATATCAGCCGTTAATGAGAATCTACAGTTGGAATCCTGAAATTCATCTCTGAGTGTTAACCTATGGTTCTTGAAAGCTTCTATACAATTCTGCTTAATTGTAGTCCTAGAAACAGACTCAGCAAGTGGATTCAAACTGGTTGAATAACTACGAAATCCTTCGTACTCAACAAAGGAGAAAGGGAGTTCATGAAGAACTATCAATCTAACAAGCTCAGCTCGAGTTTTCTTTGGATCAAACTTCCAGTTGGAAAGAAGGGCTGCCTCTGTAGATGGTACAGAAGATTTCAATTTCTCAACCATATCAACCATTTTAAGCCTAGGTTCACAGATGGCCAAATGCCTACGCATGTGACTATTTCCAGAGTTGCGTGCTGCAGAAAATACCTCATTACAGTGCTTGCATCGAGCTTCTACAACCTTTCCTTGGCGATAAATTGGCTCCATATCAATCCAAATATCAGATCTCAACTTGCGTGGTTTACTGTGTGCTAAAGTGGAATCTGTATTATTAATGTAAAAGAAAATTCAGATTATCATAATTACATGTAAGGAAGAAATCATGTGCTGAAATGATAACACAAGTATTGTTAAACAAATACATAAGAACAGAAATCAATGCCAATTACCAGAAGGGGGTGATGCAACACGGGGTGAGGATGGCAATACCGGAGGGGTCCTTGGATTGCGTGAAGACCTCTGCCCAATCACCACAGGAGACACCATAAACCTCAATATTGGAGACCTTGTCACAATGGGAGACCTTGTAACCATGGGAGACCTTGTCGCCATTGGAGGCTTAAATCTCTTTGCAGCTTGTTGTTTTCGTTGATTTTTTTCTGAAGGCCTCCTCTTCGGTGGAGATGTTGAAGGCGAGTTCTGTTGATTTGCCGATGTAGAAGCCTTTGAACTTTTATGCTTTGTGCTGGAAGAGCTAACCAATGCTAATTTCTTTGAAGAACCCCCACCTTGTTCAGACTATGATATGGTTGTCATTGTTGCCATGGTAACAGGGCTGAAGTATAAAAAGAAACAATATTAGTCATCTAAGAACCAAGAGTCAACACAAGGAAACTTTTTTCCAATCTAAAATCCGTCTACAGCCTAAATGGAGAGGTGGCGGGAGAGGCAACACTAATCTTACCGTGGGGGCAAGACGTGGAGGAGCGACGACGACCTGATGGTGCGCGAGCCTGGTGGATCAGGGCTTTGCTGCTCTCCTGCTACAAAATGGGGTTGGGGCAGGGTAGGAGCCTTTGACTTTTTTGCTGCAGCAGAGGACGTTTGTTGATCCTTCGATGAAGGCCTTTTACGCTTTGTGATGGAAGAGCTAACCAATGCTGATTTCTTTGAAGAAGCTCCAACTTCTTGTTCAGACTGTGATATGGCTGTCATTTTAATAGAGCTAAAGTATAAAAGGAGACAATATCAGTCATTAATGAAACAGCTAATGCAATGCTACAAGAAAAAGGGGCAGGTCCATAAAAACAAGTGATAAGAGAAAAGCAACATGTCATTGTGAAATAATGTTATGCGAATGGAACCTTCAGGTTTCCAAGGAAGGCTAAGCAGAGATGCTGATTACTAGTATGAATTTAAAAAGCATGCAGTATAAATTATAACTTGACAAAAATTGTAACAAATTGTGAAAGATGCAGTTCTAATTAATATAATAGAAATTGTGAAAGGTAGAGACTATTTATTGGAACTATATTCATAGCATGATGGTCCAAGGGCAGATAGCAGCTGATCCTTCTCTGTCAGACTATTTTGTCAACTAAAACTAGCACGTTGATACAACATAAGCATCCAAATTCCTTGGTCTAGATAGAATGAGGCCAAACAAATATTAGTATGCGTGCTCCACACATCTGTTGCAAAAGAGAAGGACATCTCGCCTAGGATGATTCAACATGGCAAAGAAAAACAGGAGAAAATAAATCGGTCCCGTCAACATGTGCAGCAAACAAACTGTGGCAGAATCGCCTAATCTAATGCCCTCCCAAGAGTACTCGTCTTCCATTAGACACTAAGTACCTCAGGGAGAACACTAAACTACGTGATTCCGTCGAGCACACCGCAAGGGAGAACTCGAAGATCCACATTTTTACATCAGGATCACAAATGAGAGGGTAAAGCTTACAACATCCCTACCATTTCTTACATCACTTTTAGTACAGCATCAGGGTAAATCATTATGTAATTATAACAGCGGAATAGAAACATTATCAGAGTTCAGCGGAAATGAAACCATTTGATGGCAAGTTAAACATTAACATGAAGAACGTTTAAATGCATAAAATGATAACAGATTAAAAGTATTTTCTTTGTAAAACTTTTGGTGAGAGTTTCAATAAATAAACTCTACTCCGCATCGCAAAGGAAATCCTCGCTGAGCTCACCAGGAGGTTTCCACACACAAGTGTCAGCTTATCAGCACCTACCACCTGCAACAGGGTAGAACAAACCCTAAGTACTCAATTGTACTCCGCAAGACTTACCCGTCAGGAGGGAAGAAAGACTCCAAGGATTATGCAAGGCTTTCTGGCTTGTGGGTCTCTTGTTTGCGAGAAGCAGCACTAAGAGTGTGTCCTTAATTTCTTACTTTTAATAGCCGTATTTTATTTCTTATCCAACCTTCTATGTAAGCACCTAGTCTATAACCAAGCAGGGTTGAGCAAACAGAAACCATTTCTTCATCTTCTAACTGCCAGTTCTTACTACGATGCCAGAGCGTAGTCAAGCCGTACCGTCACGCAGAAATGATGATTCGTGAATCAATATGCCCAGCTGGGTGCCCCGAAAACACACGCCTTGCTCGTACCCCGGGCACAAGCAAGACCAACCCGTTCCACTCCTGTCAAGGGGTCCAGGTCCCCGTCCAAGCTCGGACTCTAAGCCCCCAACACTGCAGGCCCGGCCTCAGTATGGTGTTTAGACCTCCTCAACCCAATATATATAACCACCCTAAAAAGCCGGTCCGGAAAGAGCCGGAACCCACGACAGGAGAGAAACAAGTCTTCCCGCTCCCATAAGCAAGTATATGTTCGGGACAATAAATCTGTGACTTGACCAGGGTCCATGCAACGAACGGTCCTTAATTGACACAGGCGGAACAAATACAACCAGAGCCCCGCTCTGTTGCCCAACCAGATCCAAGTCCATCTAACCCGTTCCGCCCGGTCTCCAATTATCCATATACATTTATGTTTCATGTGGTAGTAACATGACAATAGTAATAATTATATCTTTTCCTATCTCTCGCGAGTGATAGGCAATCACTCGACTTCTACCGGAGTCCTGTAGCATAGAATTCTACACGATCCTGTCATACTAGTAAGACTCATGGGATCCAGATATATATATGCAAGTGGGTTTCATTCAACTCCTTTAAACTTAATGCACAAGCATAATTTAAAGTGCAGAATAATAGGGGTTATGCACCGGGGCTTGCCTGGGAAAGAATTAACCAAGTTAGCATCTCATCACGATGACACGATCATCAAGGCACCATCTTTTCTGCAACCTCCGGGTGACTCCGCGATCCACCATCGTTCCTATGATGACATTCGTGGAATGCAACGCATAGATGTAAATAGACAATGATAACTATAACTAGGAGACACGTTACTCTTCCCAAGATAGCGAGCTAATTCTACGCACTAGGCCACGTACCCAAGTCGTCGGATGAGACATTATTTTCCAACCATTGCTTTGTCATATAGACCGAGGTGTCGGTTTATCAATTTATCGATTAAACACATATATTCTAATTAAGGTTCATTAGCTACCCTAACACATTTGTTATTACGGAGCCCCAAAAGTTGCGGTGAGCAGCTACTAATATTGGGGATTTAGTATACAAATTTTTGAGGCCAACACTATCCCCATTTTCTTACAAAAATTCTCTCAAGTTTATACTTAGCAAAATTAAGCATCTGAAAATAATTAACGAACTCCTAAGGATAATATACAATTATATGGATAAGGTACACTAACAGTTAGATCATGATTTTAGGAAGCTAACAAAATTAGTTTCACAATTTTTAGACTTCTACACATTTAGATTTTTGAATTTACAATTTGCTGCAGAAATCAAACTAGAAAACCATTTATAAAAGAGAACAAGGCTGGCAGCCTCCAACCCGGCTCAGCAGCCCAACGCGCGACACGACCATGTGCGAGCAGGCCAGCCCGTTGGCCCAACGCGGCACGGTCGCGCACCGCCGGTCGGCCCAGCAAGCGGCCCAAGCAGGGAGACCGCGCGCGCACCCGCGCTTTTTGCAGAAAGGTCCACAACTTTGCAGGATATCACGCGCCCGGACCAAACACTGTTTCACCAGAGACAAGCTATGCACTAAGGACCCCGTAAAAATATCGTCTTCACCACGGGGAGGCCCCTGCTTCCCCCCCGCGTTCGACGGCATGGTGACCAGCGGCAAGGTCGACCGCTCCGAACCACAAAGCTTGCCACGACGAAGACAACAGGCCGACCTCCACCTACCGCTAAACGCGCAACCCAAGGTGGCGATTTCAACCTACTCGGTGACTCCTATTGCTCTGCTCACGCTGACGGCTAACCATCCCGGTGGCGCATCCGTTCTGACCACCCTATGCGCGGACTGGGAGGGGGAGACGGTGGGGAAGCAACAGGGGCTCACCACTATACACGCCAAGGCACCGGTTGGGGTGGGGGTTTGCCGAGGTGGCATGGCCACGCGCGCGCGGCGAGGTTGGCGGCGCTCCGAGGTTGACCTGGCTGCGTCAGCACGTTGATGGCGCACGCCCTGGCCAAAAGGAAACGAGCACCGGAAAGGGAAGGTCGAGGTGAGTTCGCGGGCACAAGCAATTGGAAGTTAACCGAGCTATGGACCTTACCCCCAACGTCTCGAGCACTGGGCGTTTTTGACCGGCGGCGAGCAATCCACCCCATAGACGGTCAGGAGCGCCAGGGCGGGCTTGGGAAAAGGAAAAGCAACTAGCTGGCTTCCAAAGCCACCCCCCGGCAAGAGGGATTTCACTGCAGAGATGAACTTGGCGAAAAGGAAGGGAACGAAGGGCGGTGACTCTGCGCTCGGGAAGAATGAGAGGAGGTCGCGCGAGCGAGGCGATTGGATTAAACTGGTGGCTACGTTCAATAGCGGCAACGCGAGCATAAGCATAGCTGACGCGATAACCGAGACCGAACGCGACACGCTTGGGCTGGCGTGACCGGGGCCGAGCGGGGCTCACCGGCGTCCGCTGGCGGGGACAGGCGAGGCAGGGGAGGTGTCCCATCCTCCTGTGGCCGGGTCAACTGCCAAGCGCGGCGGCAGTGGCGTATGTCTAGTGACCGGCGTGGTAAGCGGATCGGAAGGGTGGGATGGCACCACGTCGGCAAGATGATCCCGTCCAAAGCCTACGACTCAAACCAGAGCATGACCCGATGACCTGAGCGCGCGCACAACGCCAGCCCTCCCGGCGTGGCGTGCATGGGGCAGCGGGAAACGGCCCGCGGTCGGCCGAGGTCAGCCAACACCAAGCAGAAACGCTGCGCGGGCCACCCAACGCGCGAGCTGGCCAGCAGCAACAGACCGTCCCCGGCCCGAGCTCGGCGCCTACAACGCTGTGCACGCGCGGTGATCGCGACCACACGCCGAACGAACAGGATCGGTAACGCGCACACTTTTTAAAGCGAACCGAAGATGGTTAAACACCACAGCTGGGGTTCGACCAACTCCCTTGTCCTAAAGCCAGTGGCACCAGCTTCCTATCGCCGCAGTCGCTAACACTCGAGGGCAACTGGAAGGGGAAAAAAGAGCAATACCAACGTTGGTTCGTCGCGGAAAAACCAGTTCACGCCTAGAACGCCGACACCCGGTTTGCAGTGCGTTCAAGCAGAGTTTACGCAATTTCTAAAAGGTCAACGCCGCACCCAACTCAACTACAACCTACACCATGCCCAAGAGCTACGTTAGAAGCAACCAATCGTGCAATACCGCGGTGGAAGTGCTTAGGCATTTTGGTTGGAAATTAATTGCCAAAATGGCATTGCCATTAATTCAATCGGCCAAAGGCGCGATCTAGAGTTTAGGTAGAATGAAATTTCGAATTCGATTTTTGAGCTTGCAGGATTACTATTTAACAATAGTTATTTTCCAAAACAAAAGTTGCATTTTCCATCAACATAACTTGCTCGTCAAATTTTTGCTTAAGCGCTACACGCACGTCACTTTATTTTTATTTTAAAAAAATTGTTTTTGATGTCCATTAATTCCAACAACTTAAACCTCATTAGCATGACCTTACGCAGAAACAAATAAGCGACATCGTCCGGTTAAATTTTTATGTGAAGTAAAAAATTTTAAACCCGAGAACTTGTTGACTTACTTTCTTTTAGATCTCAACCGTGGTGCTAAGCGAGCCTGTAACACCAGGGGTGTTACACAAACGATTCCTTTCTTTAGCACAACTTGGCAGCACTTTCACACACACTGACACTGCTTATCGAGTTATCATCAACACGAAACCCGACCACGGTAGAGTACAATCTCAGGAAAAACGTACCATGTGAGTGGGCGCGCCGGCGAGCTGAAGGTGTGGGTGTCAGGTGGATCTGGATTGTGTTGCCCTCCTGCTGCAGAATGGGGTTGGGGCGGGGAGGATCCAACATCGGCCACGGGGGCGGATTGGAGACGTCGATCCAGAGCTCCTTGAGGTAGGGCGGCGGCCATGGCAGCTGGCGGTGCTCACCAAAAGACAAGAAGTGAAGAAGATTAAGTAGATTAGAAGAACAAGAAGGAAGGGAGAAGGAGAACGAGACGAGCTGCAGATGAGTGGTTCTCACCGGAGGGAGGCAAGACCGCCGTCGTCACTACGAAGCCGGCGCTTCCCTAGCGTCTGCGCGGCGGATGCGCCGTCTGCTCTGCTCGCTCGACTGCTCGTGCTAGGGATGTGGCTTTGCGGTGCGACGCAGGTCCTGCAGGGCGTTGGCAGGCTGAAGCAGGCGGCCCGTTTGAGCAACGTAGGCTTTGCAGGCTGGGTTGCTTCGGCCCGCACCACTTGAAGCAGGAGCCCGTTTCGCAGGCGGGCTGAGCAGGCTGGCAGGTCGGCCCGCACCTGCTTGACTGGTACTCCGTACTATACACACGTGTTCTCAAATTTGGCCCAAACCATTCACATTGATCTGCGTCTCGAATCAAAACAGGAATCAGGACATTTCGTTTGCTACTGTTGCTTGGAGCAGTTTTTTCTATGAAAATCATTCCTGCTCAACCAATAAACAAAGCAGCATATAGATTTTGACAGGGATTAGACACAAATTAGTTCTTCATTTGCGCTGAAATTTTATAGCTAAAAAACGCCCCTCGTGCACCCTATCAATTCTCACTGTAAATTCACTTCACACTTGCTCTCCCAGCAGATCCACCTCATCAGAAAATCAAGCAACTAAAATCAAGGATCAGGATGATCGCAAAATAAAAAAAAATTAGGAGGTGGAACTCTTTAAAGACGCCTTAATCCTCCATCGTCGATCAAGTGATTCAACCGATGTGCGATAATGTGCTATACTACTAATCACCGAGTTGTCTCACAAGAGATCCGGTACACGTGACCTCACGCTGACGGCGTCGGAATGCTCCAAGACGAACCGAAGCCCCCGGGCGTGAGTGGGAACCGGGAAGGCCAGGTGGGGGATGGGCCCACCGCGTCAGCCTCAGCAACTACCCAAGTACCCAACCAACCCATCATCACGGGCTGCTTCGGCGGCGGCCGCCGACGGGCGAGGCGACCATGCGGGGGGCCCACCCGTCGGCGTGGCTGCCCCCTGCCCCCTGCCCCTGCTCGTCAACAACCACCCCCCAAGCCGCCAAGCGGCTGCTCCGCGACCGCGAGGGCGAAGCGAAAGGGACCTTCTTTCCTGGCCGGTTGGCGATAGATATTTAAGCGAGGTAGGTGGACGGTGGTGGTGGCATCGCCAATTCAACTCCGCATCTGCATCGGCAGCAGCGCGATTCACACCGCCCAGCGGCGACCAGGCGGAGGAAGGCAGCACGCCAGCACCACCAGAGGTGAGGCTCCGGATCCCCCCTCCCGATCTCTCTGGTTTGCCGCCTGCTGGATCCCAGCTCCGTATCCATCCGTCTCGCTGGTGCTTGCTGCTCCGTCATCCCCAGATTTCAGCTCCACCGCGCTCAGATTTGTTCCCCCCTATTGTCTTGTCGCGAAAGATGGGGACTGGAGGGGTTGCGGCCGGTTGAATTCGTGTAGAGATCGCACTCCATACTTGGTAGAGATCGCTCCTCGTGTTATCCTTTTCGGCGGTTTCACGAGCCGATCACGATGCCGGTGGTTAGGTGTTGCTAGCTCCGATCGCCGATTCTTAGTCTGCTGCCCGCTGGTCCAGATCCGTGGAAGCAAGTCGGTCAACCCAGGCAGGGGACAGAGACGCATTAGCGCATTACCTTGCCCTGTCGCTCTCTTCTCCGAATTATTACGACTTTTTTTGCCTAGGAGTGCTGTCTGCTCTGTATTCAGCTACATACTTAAATCGTATCAGCGAAATCCAGATGGTTTCATGAGCTGGTTGGTTGTTAATTGGGCGTTATGTAATTCTATAGACCTATATGTAGCCTCTGCCTCAGCAGGTTAGCATATGATCTTGATCCTTACGTATCCACCTTATCGATCGCATACTCTTCGTACTTAAAAAGATTTTGTTTTCAGGATTCTACCATCCTCGTGTCATTTGCATATGGGTTGCTAAAAGTTGAAATGTATTCTGTCCTTTACCTGACGGTTACTTTTAAACTTTGTTGCTGGTGGCAGTTACTTTGCCAGTTTGCCACCACAATTTGTCCATATGCTTAAGCAAAAACAAAAATACAGTCATTTCTGTCATGTTGGTTACTTACCATCTCTTTTTACTGTCTTATTAGTTTCTCAGTACTCCTACTTGTCAGAGTTCCTTTTGAATTATGTTGCTGGTAGCAGTAAATTTGGCACCATAATGTGTCCACAGTTGTTTCTGTCATGCTGGCTATTTTTTCAATTTATTTCCTGTCTTTTATTTCTCAGTTATTTGTTTCCAACAAATGAGTATTCAAGCTTCCTCCTCCTTATCATTTATGCACTGTTAATTTCATTGGGTCTCTGAAGATTTAACATGCATGCAATGTTTTTAGCCTTTCTGAGTTGAGTGAGATCTCCATAGACTAAACTTTGCAATGCCTGATGTGTCTGCTGCATTTTTTTCAGTGTAGGAGATGGCGCTCACAAGAATTGGTCTTGCCGGCCTTGCGGTCATGGGGCAGAACCTTGCCCTCAACATTGCAGAGAAAGGCTTCCCCATCTCTGTCTACAACAGGACAACCTCCAAGGTTGACGAGACCGTGCAGCGTGCCAAGGCAGAAGGAAACCTTCCCGTGTATGGCTTCCATGACCCTGCATCCTTTGTGAACTCCATTCAGAAGCCACGTGTCGTCATCATGCTTGTCAAGGCCGGTGCACCAGTTGACCAGACCATTGCGACGCTCGCAGCTCACTTGGAGCAGGGCGACTGTATCATTGATGGAGGGAACGAGTGGTATGAGAACACTGAGAGGAGGGAGAAGGCCATGGAGGAGCGTGGCCTCCTCTATCTTGGAATGGGCGTCTCTGGAGGAGAGGAGGGTGCCCGCAACGGCCCGTCCTTGATGCCTGGAGGCTCATTTGAGGCTTACAAGTACATTGAAGACATTGTTCTCAAGGTGGCTGCTCAGGTCCCTGACAGTGGCCCATGTGTCACGTATATTGGCAAAGGTGGATCAGGCAACTTTGTCAAGATGGTTCACAATGGAATTGAGTATGGTGATATGCAGCTGATTTCTGAGGCATATGATGTTCTCAAGTCAGTTGGTAAGCTCACCAACAGTGAGCTGCACCAGGTGTTCTCTGAATGGAACAAGGGTGAGCTCCTTAGTTTCTTGATTGAGATCACGGCTGACATATTTAGCATCAAGGACGAGCAGGGTGAGGGCTACTTGGTCGACAAAGTCCTGGACAAGACCGGGATGAAAGGAACAGGGAAATGGACAGTGCAGCAGGCTGCTGAGCTATCCGTGGCTGCTCCTACAATTGAAGCATCCTTGGACTCCAGGTTCCTGAGCGGACTGAAGGACGAGCGGGTCGAGGCTTCCAAAATCTTCCAAGGGGATTACTCCACTGGCCTACCAGTGGACAAGGCACAGCTGATCGAAGACGTGAGGCAGGCCCTCTATGCCTCCAAGATCTGCAGCTACGCGCAGGGCATGAACATCATCAAGGCCAAGAGCTCAGAGAAAGGATGGGGCCTCAATCTTGGGGAGCTAGCCAGGATCTGGAAGGGTGGGTGCATCATCCGTGCCATCTTCCTCGACCGCATCAAGAAGGCCTACGATAGGAACCCCAACCTCGCCAACCTTCTCGTGGACCCTGAGTTCGCACAGGAGATCATGGACAGGCAAGCCGCATGGCGTAGGGTGGTCTGCCTTGCCATCAACAATGGAGTCAGCACCCCAGGCATGTCTGCTAGCCTGGCCTACTTCGACTCCTACCGGAGGGACAGGCTGCCTGCCAACCTGGTGCAGGCCCAGAGGGACTACTTCGGGGCTCACACCTACGAGAGGGTTGACATGCCTGGCGCTTTCCACACTGAATGGTTCAAGATTGCGCGCAACATCTCCAAGAACTGAGCTGCTCCACGGATGGGCATGCCATGGCACCACATTGACATGGTTCTCCTATTTTCGTCATCTTTTATTGCTGCTCAGTGTTGAGCAATCGGTAATGTACTACCTGTAGGGAAGAACTGTGGTTAAATTTGATTTTTCGCGCTCAGTGCTTAATTTGGGTCAGGAAGTTGAATTTGTCTCTGTTCTTTCCGTGTAAGCGGTCAGAATGGAGAACATTGATATTTCTTGGAACTTCTCTATTTGATCTTTGCAAGTTGGTTATATGAATAAATGGAAGCATTTTGACATGCTTTGTTTGTCGATCAATCTTGTCTTGCCTTACGAAAGCACTGTTCTTCCAAGAATTTTTTTTTATTTTTAGCCCAAATTTGAAACAAATTTTAAATTTAACCCGTCTTTCAAAAAAATTTTAAATCTAACCCGTTTGGCCCCGCCACCATGCATGGCGGGGCAAATGCACTGTACCCCGCCATGCATGGTGGCGGGGTGCAGGTCCACGTGGCAGGGTGACGTGGCGGGCACCCGGGGCGTACCCCGCCATGATGGGTGGCGGGGTACGCCTAACCCGCCACGGATCATGGCGGGGTGTACCCCGCCACCGGTCACGGCGGGGCGCGGCGCCCCGGCCTCGCCCCCGCCCGCTCTATCTCCGCGCCTCTCTGCCCTCCCCGCGCCTCCCCGCCGTCTCCGCCGCCTCCGGCCTCCCCGCGCCGTCTCCGTGCCGCCGGAGAAGCCTTGGCCGCGCCCCACCGTCCCCGGGCTCCCCCGGTCGCGGCCCACCGGCCTCCGGGCGCCCCGGCCTCGCCCCGGCGGCCCCCGTCGTCCCCGCGCCGTCCCCGCGCCGCCGGAGGAGCTCCGCCGCGCCCCAGCCGGCCCGGCCGCGCCACACCGCCCCCCGGCTGCCCCGGCCGCGCCTCGCCGGCCCCCGCCGCGACCCCGCTGCCGCGACGCCGCGGCCCGCCGCGACGCCGCCGGCCGCAACCGCCGTCCGCGCCACCGCGTCGTCTCCCGCGCCCCCGGCGACCGCGCCCTCGGCCGCGTCTCCGGCATTCGTTCCCGCGCCGCGACCCCGATAAATTTTTACGGTAATTTTGTTTACTTTGTCGTTTAAATTATATATTTGTAGTAAATATTAATAAGTTTTTATTATTTATTTAGTTATTTATTTATTTGTCATTGTATTATTTAGTTATTGAATTATTACGATTATTAGTTGTTTAGTTATTAGTTGTTTAGTGATTGAATTATTAGTTGTTTAGTTATTTATTTGTTTTTATTAGTTGTTTAGATATTGAATTATTAGTTTTTACGATTATTAGTTGTTTAGGTATTAGTTAATTAGTTAACGATTATTAGTTATTCGGATTTTATTAGGTACTTTTAGTTATTTAGTTACGTACTTATTAGTTATTTAGTTATTAGGTAATATTAGTTATTAAGTTATTTAGTTTGGTAACGATGATTTGTTATTGACGACACAGTTGACTTATTAGGTAATATTAGTTATTTAGTTAGTTATGTAGTAATTAGTAGTACCATAATGGTCATTTAATAATGAGATGTCAAATCGTTTTGTAGATGGATTACGGTGTAAGAGTTTTTTACGGAGGAAGTGTTAGGAGAGAGGATTGCCAGTTTGAGGATATGTATGAAGAATTGGAATGGTTTGATGGCACCCCTAGTTTCCGCGATCTATGTGACCGTTTGAGTTTGAAGTTTGGCGAGGCTTTCACACTAAAGGGTAGGTTCGATGTTGGAAAGAATAGGGCACACTATGTCATGATGGACTTGTGCAACCAAGGAGAGTGGTCCCGATACAATAGGGTCATCCAAGGTTCGAATGTCGGCATGGCTGAGTTGGTGCTGGAGAATGTTGAGAATGAGGAGCCGTCCTTGGACAGTGATACTCTAGGAGATTGTGGTGTGCAGATGCAACAAACTATGGAGAGTATGGACTTGGATGGTAATTTGACGCAGGAGCGGGTTCATTCTCCTCCAGTTGGTCATATAAGCAATGATTTTGATGTAGACGAGTTTGAACAGGAGGAGGAGGAGGCGGCAGCGGAGGAAATGATTGGTGATGATGTTAGCACAGATTCGGACGATTCAGGAAATGAGGAAGGAGGTCCCCATGCCATGCGAGCATCGGTTGAAGCCATGCCCTCTGGAGGTGCACCTGCCATGTGTACACCAGTTCGTGGCATGCAGAGTCAGGGCACGTTATCCACCGGTTATCCAGATGATGGAGTGCAATATGAAGGATGGAGCAGGGTTAGGGAGGCACAACAATACGTTGCACCACCCTCTTATACATCGGCAGAGCTTACACAGCTGAGGGAGGCTGGCTTGCCTTTTACCGGTGTGCCAAATTATATCGATGTAAGTATGTCGCATATGGCAGTTTGTGACACGGGTTTGCAGATGTGTAAGGAATCATTGTACAACCATAGAAATTTAATACTGAGGAAGGGAATGCTTTTTAATACGATGTCGGAGATGAAGTTGTTCCTTCAGGACTATGCTGTGTATCATCATAGGCCTTACACGGTTCGGCATTCCGACAAGGAGGTAAAATTCCACATATTATGTAAGGCTGGATTCCCGTGCTCGTGGAAGTTAAATGCACGAAAGAGGCGGAGTGATGGTAAGTGGAAGGTAACTTCGGTGGAACAGCCGCACAGATGCCAGACTAATGAGGGTAAAAGGTACCATCCCCAGTTAACGGCTCGGTATCTAGCCCGCCGTATATTGGGTCTTGTAGATAAGGACAACGACGTATCAGTGCCGTTCTTGCAAGAGACCATAGTCACATTTGTTGGGTATGAGGTCACGTATGGAAAGGCTTGGCGGGCAAAGCAAATTGCCCTGGCAATTCGTTGGGGTAGCTGGGAGGAAGCCTATAACAGGGTTCCACGCATTTTGCGTGCGATGGAACACTTCAACCCTGGCATGAGATCGTTCATATACACAGGAGGGTTCTATCTTCAGAACCCGTTGAGGCATATTCTGTACCGTGTGTTCTGGTATTTCGATCAGTGCAAACATGCATTTCAGTATTGTAGGCCAGTTGTTCTTGTTGATGGCACGTTCCTCACCGGCAAATACAGGGGCACATTGATGATGGCTGCTGCTGTAGACCCAGAGAACCAGATAGTACCAATGGCTTTTGCTTTGGCAGAGGGCATCAGCTGGATTTTCTTGCGGGTCCTAATCCAGCCACTTGAGAATATTGCATCGTATAGCTGGGGTATCGCGGTCCTTGCTTGGACATATCGTCAGCTTTGTATCGCCTGTCGTCGCCAGGCGAACAATGCTAACCTAGGTGGCTGCTCATACCTACTGCAAGTATGGATTTGGGAGCGGTTTCCGGTTGGGAGGCCCACTCAACCTTCGCGTTTGCCTGTGAGTACATTGACAACTTTGTTATCGTCATACGACTAGAGAGATTACTGACACCTTGTTTGTGTAAACTTGCAGGAATGGCCACATCAAGACGTTCGCCCCACCGCCCTTTACATCTGGAGAGACGCTAAGGTAGTGAGGGGCGAGTTGGAAAGGAGGTACAAGCAGTACACGGATGCGATAGACGTGTTGACACACAACTACGTAAGTTATATCTGCTTTTCCTACTAAAGGCACTATCATTAAGATTGATACTTAATTAAGTTTCTTTACTTTGCAGGTAACATGGACACCGTGGTCTAGGTGGGAGCTAGAGGACTACCTTAGTCCGCGCTGCGAGGAGGAAGCGGACGAGTGGCTTTACGAAGGGCCACTTATCTTCTTCCATATCATCGAGATGCACTACCCTATGAGGGTTTACAGACAGTTCGGGAGGTTGCAAGGAATTCCACCGCTGTACTCAACCAACGCTGAGCTGCATGGGTACGATGGCAATATGTTTATTCTACTTAAGCGCCTCATTTCTAATGCAATATGGCAATGCAGGATTGATCGGAGGCTTCGGACCACGCAGAAGAATTGGGCGTTGACGCACGACCAATATTTGAACAGATGGTATAACAATACTCGTCGTCAGATCAACCAAATTCCGCCACACCACCCGGGAAGATGGATGGAGTACCTTCAATGGCTGCAGCGAAGTACGAGGACTCATCTCATGGTCCCGTACACGAACATGCCTGCAGATGCGGCCGATGAGGATGACATCGCCGATGCGTTCGACGATGCGCAAAGGAGGCAAACACAACTTCTTAGGGCGCCTCTCAATAGATACGTGGTAAGTACTTTGCACGTATAGTCTAAAACGAGGTAAGGGGTTTAAATTTCCATTGAAATGATCGAGTTAACGTTGTGTGATGTTGTAGGCACAACAGTTGTCGAACTACTCCGAGGAAGCTTCCAGGCAACTTTTTCGGACTAGGGACGACAAGACGAACCCTCTTCGCGCCTTCGTCAAGGTACTTTTGATAGTAACATTCGTGACTACAACTCAGTTACTTTTAAAATTCACGCTTAATAATGCTTGTTGTCATCTTAATCTGTAGAGAATGAAAAAAGGCTGCAAAAAGTTGGCTCAAAAGCTGAGCTGTGCGGATACGACTTTGGACATACCGTACAACCCCACGTGGTCCAGGAGCCACACGATGTCCACCACAGCTGCTTCTGCTAGCGACACCAGAGCTGCGTCCTCGTCTATTCGTACTCCGCAGGATAGAGGGAAGGGTCCAGCGGCTGCGGACGATGTGGATGAGGCACTTCAGTATGACACGACGAGTGGCGACGACGACGACGACGACGACGAAGAGGACGTTCCACAGTGGGGTTACACCGGTCACGAGGAGATGGGTGCCTCACAGCTCTACGGTGCTCCTTTTGCTACACAGGGGTTCGACTACACACAGCAGGAGAACTACACACCAGCCGAGCAACAGGTTCGTATGCTTTGCTTTCTCTTTAATTTTATTGTTCTTAGATCAACATTTATAGTAGCTCATCAGGTTGCTTGCTTGCAGGGGCCGTCGTCGACGCAGCAGCTCGATCGTGGACATAGGCGACAGCGCGAGAGGCAGCAGCGGGACCGCACAGACGTTGGCTGGAGAAACAACGTGGTCCCTACAAATCCAAGGAGGCGACGGAGACCGCGAGACCCCTACACCCCAGGTGATTAGTAGAGTAGCAGACGCCGGACACATATTATCATAGTTATGTAGTGCTAGAACAATTAAATTATGTGTAGTTGTAGCAGCAGTACTCCACTTGGTTATTTCGGTTCGACTAATGTAGTTGGTAACACTCGTTTAATCTTTGTGACGATCCGTTGACCCAATTATTTGTGACGATCAGTTGTCGTTAACTAATTTCGATTCGACCCCTGCCATAAACTTGCTGTAAATCACTCAACATGACTTCCTGCATTTGTGACGATCAGTGGTCGCAAAACGAAATGCAGTTCTTGCGCGGTCGAAGTTTCAGGCAACCCCGCCATGGGTGGGGGCGGGTTAGGGGTACCCCGCCGGTACCCCTAACCCGCCCCCACCCATGGCGGGGTTGCCTGAAACTTCGACCGCGCAGGAACTGCATTGTTCTAATGTATTTATACACTGCCGCGATAAAGCACGTAACAATCTTAGTAAGTGGACCAACAAATGAAGCGAATGACGATGTGATAAAAGTACAATGACATGTTTCAACGTACAACACTGACAAAGTTGCTTACACAAAGTTTCTACGCCACTACGAACGTCAAACACTAACAACGACAAAGTGAAGACGTGACAATTTAAATTATTACAAAGACACTTGTACGTCAATCAAATTGCGTGCACCACTGCGTAAGCAACTCGTCTTCGGACTCGGAATCCTCCACTACCACCTCCTTACCCTTGCTGGCCTCGACTGACTTGGCTTCAGAGGCCTGACGCCGGTAGTAAGCCGCCTCCGCCTCGTCCGCGGCCTGAGAGTACAACTCGGCCTCTTCTTGGGTCATGTCTGTTGGCCCCCATGAGTCGAACAACGGTGTCTGTTGGCTCTGGTACGCTGCCTGAGCCTCGTGTACTGCAACATCCTCCTGGTAGCCCAATTGTTCGGCTAGACGAATGAGATCGCCTATCCTCCCGGTGTCGTCGTCTTCCTCCGGCTCGGCCTCCTCGTCAACCACAATCGGACGACTTGCGGTGTACCTAGCACGAGCCATATCTGCTTCCCAGCCGCCGGTGCATCCAATCTCTGCAAGTACAAAATGCAAATAATTAAGAGGATCTTTGCAATGAGTTAATTGACAGTAAAACAAAGAAGTTTGACTTTCCAAAAACGCAATGACTCACTCGCACATAATGAGTCAATAGTTTCATTCAAGCCTTGCATCTCTGCTCTCGCAGCCTCCTCTGCAGCCTTCCTTGCATCCTCTTCAGCCTTCCGTGCTTGGTACTCCTCTACATCCTTCTTCTTTTGCTCGTACCACTTCTTCCACGCAATACTCTCCGGGTTACGAACACGTAGGTCTTGGGCCCGTCGTAGCATTTTCTTCTTGTGGCTCTTAACGAAATCAGTGACGTAGCTTGCAGGATATCCTCTGCTATTGCGAACTGCTACCATTGTCTTATACTCATTCTTGAAATTATACACATCATCATATGATTCCCACTTGCATTTCCGAGTGCTCTGTTCCAACAAATAGATGAATACAAAGTTAGCGTACCAGAGTTAACAAAATAAAACATTAGCACTAAGTGTCAACAGTCCTAGCAAACCTCGTCATAATCGATCATGTGGCCACAGAAGTGCCCAATACCAAGGCCTGAAGGGACAAGGCCGTAGCTAGCTTCAACACCACATTTGCACATCACAGGAGGCGCAATAGACCTCCTCTTCTTCTTCCAGTCTGGCACCTCCACATTCTTCTCCGGCTCCGGCCAATGGCTCTTTGGACCATAGATCCATTCCTTGAAACGGCACTTTGGAAAATCATGATCCTACAAAATCAAAACAGTAAAACACACATATAGAACGTGACATTCCAAGGTTCACTCAAACCTTACCTCATGTCGTAGAGGACAAATGAACTCTTGTTCATTGCGTGGGTTTATCACGGCTTGCTCTCCGCAAAGGCACTTTGGAGGATCCTCGAGCCGCCGTGCCGATGCTACGGCCTTCTCTTCGTCCGTCATAGGAGGAGGGTTTGGAGGGGGCGGAACCCAGCGAGTAAACACCTCACGCTTGCAATGATCAATGCCGGGGTAGAAAAGGAGAATCCTTGGATCAAACTTGTCCGGGCCATCGATCCATTGGAAAAAAAACACCGGAAGTAGGGCTATACAAAAGTTTCAATTACCTCATCGCGAATACAACATCAGCGACCAATAAAAACAACAAAGGGCACAATTACTTACGCTACAACTATAACATGTGTAGAAGCAACGAGCCGCAGTATCGGGATGTCTCGACTGGCCCACGTGTGCCGGATGACCACAATCACAGTTAGGTATAGGTTCCTCGGGAGGAACGGGCGCATCCTTACAAGACACGTCGGGGTACATCTCTCTAGGACGACCTTTTTTCCTCCAAATCGACTCACGATACGAGTCCTCCATCTAATAAAACGAAACGATTTCAACACAAAACGATACACGCAGAGACGGGGTAGCCGGAACAAGGAGCGACGATGGCCCATACCTGACGGGGAGGAGGGAGGGACGCCGGAGAAGGACGCTGAGGGGAGGGGAGCTCGGTCCTAGGGCGCTGCGGGAAATGGAATGGGTGACTGACCAAAAACAAGAAGTGTCCGGGCTTTTATATGGCCGGGGGTGTACCCCGCCATGCATCATGGCGGGTTAGGGCAACCCCGCCATGATGGGTGGCGGGGTACAGCCCTGCCACGCTGGCGAGGTGCTCTGCCACCCCTGCCACGTCGGAGGTGCACCCCGCCACCATGCATGGCGGGGTACGGTGCATTTGCCCCGCCATGCATGGTGGCGGGGCCAAACGGGTTAGATTTAAATTTTTTTTGAAAGACGGGTTAAATTTAAAATTTGTTTCAAATTTGGGCTAAAAATAAAAAAAAATTCTTCTTCCAACACTCCTTTATGCAGTCGGTTCTGGATAACATTCTTTCCAGGTATGTTAGTAAGTTTGTTACACGGATAAAGCATTTTGACGTGATTATTTTGTTTATTGATTTCCTTCACCCTGATAAAAGACACTCTCAGTAATCCTTGACTAGCATCTTAACAACTCTATCTATGTTCTGAATAATAATATGCTTTGCAAGCATCTCCATTCGATCTGTTTCTGTCTACAACTTGCATATGATAATTTACCACGCACTGTTCTTCGTTGTACCCTCCGTTTTGCTCCTCCCTGTTTACTCGATGCACTGTATGGTTTGCATATTATTACAGAATCAGCGATAGAGTTCGGTTAACAAAATGCTATAAAATATATACAAGGAAATTGACAGATGCAAAGTAACAAGCCGACTAGTGAATGATCTGGTCATCTGGACAGTTGATGAGCACTGATCAAGCCTGCAACAGAGTCAAAGCATCTTCAGCTTTGGCAATGGAGCCTGCTCCGCCAGAGGAACGATGTGGCGCGTCTCACTGAGCCAGCACAAATCGAAAGCGAATTCTCTACAGGAGCCACTGACCCGCTGTTACGTTGGACGCATGTAACAGCAGAGGCGCGCCGCGCGCGTAATTGCTCTTGCTCCGCTCGCGCAGCCGTTTTCAATGTGTTAAATTTAACTCCCATCATATCAATGTTCCCTCAAATATATAAAGTACTAAATGTAGACTAATTACATGTATGTCGGCACAGATTAGGAGTAATTTACAAGATGAATCTATTAAATCTAATTAGTCCAAAATTAAAAACTTTTTACCAAATAAGACGAAAACGCTATAGTGTTCGTTAAACTTTAACTCTTTAAACCAAACAGCCTGTAGCGTGTCGGCTGCTGAAGAGCCGACAAGAGTCCTATCGGGAGCTCGTCGGCCGACTGGGCCCACAGAATTTGTTTTGGCAGATGGGCCATGGACCAAGGCCTTGTTTAGTTCCCCTTAAAATTTTAAGTTTTTTCACTCTTTCTCCATCACATCAATTTTTATCCGCTGCATGGAGTATTAAATGTAGGTAAAAAAAATAACTAATTACACAGTTTAGCTGGAAATCACGAGATGAATCTTTTGAGCCTAGTTGGTCCACGATTGGACAATATTTGTTAAATAAGACGAAAGTGGTACTATTTATCGGGTTGAAATTTTTTTCAAACTAGACAAGGCCCAGTTGGCAATCGGTAGGAAGCCCTCTGTCGGCAGGCCACAGGCCGATCACCGCTGTCGGCTTTCGGAGAGCCGACTCGTCTTCCTGGCTAGGTAGTTTCCAAAAATTTTAAGGTTTTTCGTCACATCGAATGTTTAGACATATGTATGGAGCATTAAATGTTGATAAAAAACTAATTACATAATTTGATAGAAAACCATGAGACGAATCTTTTCAGCCTAATTAATCCATAATTGAACATTAATTGACAAATATAAATGAGAGTACTACAATAGCCAAAGCCAAAATTTTCGCGAAAACACACCCTAGGCTGTCCATGTTCCTGTGAAAAGCCTAGTGACCACTGTTTTTTTAAGCTCTAGTGACCACTGTTGATTGAAAGAGACAAGAGCTGGCAATGACTTCTCTAGTGATGAAAGCGGACGGAGACGAACGAAAAATCGCTCTACCGTTTTTATTTTCATATTTTTAAACGGAAATGGGAGCGGGAGCCGGACAGCGGAAACGAAAATGGTAGCGGGATAAACGGTAATACGAAAACGGGTAAATACGGTCGGAAAATAGACGGAAACGAACGGTAAGCGGAAACTTAAGCCGGAACATGTATGCCGCATATAAAATATATACTGCCCAGTGCTCACACATAAATACGCTCGTAGATGAATGAATTATCAGATGATGAAAGGGCGGATACTGGCACACTGCTGTGCACTCTGCCAAAACAAAAAGATGATGACTTTAATATATATGTGACATATCCACACAGATGAAAAGAAAAATAAAAGCAACTCAGACATGTACTTTCATGGCCCAACTAGCCCAACATCTTAAAAAAAAACAGGCCCAACAGGCCCATCCCGTATTGAAGAAAAACGGGACGAAAAACGGGATATCCCGGTTAAAAACGGGACACCGCAAATACGGACGGATAAATGCTCTACCGTTTTCGGTCCTGTTTCCGTTTATCCCGGAAAAAATGAAAACGGACAGAAAAAAACGGTATACGGTTGCGGACGAAACGGGATTCATCCCGTCCGTTTTCATCCTTGGACTTCTCTTCTCCACGCCTAGCCATTGAAAGATTCGACAGGCACCACTGTACCACTGCATGCACGCAAGAGATAAGATACAGTACTCACTTCCTCAGAAAAGAGTGTAACCCTACAGAAAAATATTATCAATATTTATATCGCTAAATAAGTTTATTATAAAAATATATTTAATGATTTATCTAATAATACTAATTATGTACCATAAATATTAATTTTTTTATATATATTTGTTTAAATAAAGTTGAAATATTTTACTTCTCGAAAAATGAGAATGATACTCTCTGTGGGAAGGGAGTAGATATGTTCAGGTGGTCTAATCCGTGACCATAACTTAGCACACCATAGTTAGTCATGGCACAATTTTTTTTAGCTATTTGGTTCACTTCCATAACTATGGCACATCACACTTTCTTAGCACCCAATATCACACAAGACCGATTTTCTTACTAAGGTTTATGTTGGGAATGCCCTAGGCACGCCGCCCCATCGCAGTCTCGGCCATGCCCAAACCCTCGTCCGATTACTTCCCCGCGCACAAATAGCTATTTTACTTTATCTTTTTTTTGCGAAACAAGCTATTTTACTTTATCAATAGTTTTGGAATTACAAAATTATTATACAAGTAGAGATTAAAGGATTTGTGTATATATATAACATAGACAAGAATAACTCGTAAAAATAATATAGTTATAATTGAATATTTAATAATTAAATATATCAATATTATATTATATTTATATAAATATTTATCATGGAATTATAAATTATATAAAATAATTTACATCAATAAATAAATAAACTAAAGTATTAAAATAATTTAACAACAAATATATTAGGTTTAAACTAAATAAAAAAATACTAAAATTAATTTAATCGTTATGTATCATTAATAATTTTAAATTAATACTAAAAGTTATTTATATAGATATAATATTAAAAGCGTCGGTGTTTTGTAAACCGGCTAGTAATCTTATACGTATGTCACGCTGCTCCAGGAAGACGATGGTAGCATCTAAAAGACATGATTAGTTATACTGGTTTAGGCCGGAGCCCTACGTCCAGTCTCAGAGATGATCGAGTGTGTATTCCTCACTTAAATGCTCTGAAGTTCTTATAATGAGAGTGCAAGAATGGTGATAGAGGTAGAAGATGAAGCTAGAGCCTATGGATGAACTCCCCGAATGAAAGCTTCAGGAGTCCGAAGATGGATTTTGTCGAGGGTGCCCTGGTCGCCCTTATATAGAGTTCGAGGGTTAGGGCTCATAGAGAAGGGGTCCTAACTAGCTTGACTTGCAAGTAATGCCATCTTGAGTCACACTTTCGGACGTGGCTGTCGTCATGGTCTTGTGCCCACGTCGCGGCATAGTGTGGCGTAGCCTACAGTGCCGACCATGGTGACACTATTGGCGTGGCGGTAGTTCGCCAACCGTCCTGCAACGTGGTCTTCGTCATCGTCTTCTGGTCTTCTAGGGGCATTGTACAAGAGTTGGTAGCTGCCCCATGCTGTCGATCGCCTTGCTGCTTGTGGAGATTGTGGCCATGATCCCTTGCGTTGGGGTTGTGGCCTTCGCTGGCTTGGGCGGCCTCTAAGTCAAGGTCTCCATCGTGGTTCCTATCCCGTAGTGGGTGGAATCGTACCTGTATTTCGTCGAGCCATACGTGGACGGTGGGTCGTCATATCGGCTGTTACCGTTTGGGAAGTGTTGTCTTTTTTCCTACGACATGGCAGAGATGGCTTCTGACCAGACTGAGGTGACCGTTGTCCCCTCGGTCCTCGTGAAGTCAGTGTGGCATGCCTGCTCGTGTCAGGGTTGGCACTCTTTGCGGGACTTGGTCCCTTCTTGTCTCTCCTAGAGGTCGTGGCGGAGAGATTGCGAGCTGTTGCCTTGGTGCGTGGCTAAGGCAGAGGGAGAGGTCATGGCAGGCCTTGGTGTCGTCACTCGGCCTGTCATTCACAGTATAATTGGGCCTTGGTCGTTTGGGCTTATACTGCTAGCGTATTTGGCTTGTCAACTAATCGATGCCTTGAGGTACCCGGGCTATCATGACCCCGACAAAAAGGTTTCAATGCACTATTAGCAATAATAAAATTAAATAATTGGCCACTCGATACGGAGAGAATACTTTTAAATAGGTTTTTGATACATTGTTTTCTTTACAGATGCAGATACCACCGGATATTGTCGAATATGGATCTGGAATCAGATAGAGAAAACACTAGAAAATGAATTCGGATATATCCATTTAGTATTCATATTAAAAATGAATATGAATATTCATATTATAAGTTTTAGTAGAGAGAATTGGAATATCTATTTCTATTTTCCATCCCTAATGTCGGAGCTAGCGGCTCCCAACTGATGTAGTGCAGAGACTATTCCTAGCTAGCGGGTAGGCACCGCTGCAAGGGTTAGCAAGCTAATAGGCCTGTGTTAAGGGTGTGTTTAGTGTAGGGGTTGTAAAGTTTTCAGGATACTGTAGCATATATATAACTATAACAATTAGTGTTCAATTATAGACTAATTAGATTTAAAAGATTCGTCTCGTAAAATATATACAAACTATGCAATTAATTATTTTTTATCTATATTTAATACTCCATATATATCTCTAAACATTAGATAAGATGGAGTGTAAAGTTCTTGGGTGAGTAAACACCTTAAGGGTGTGTTTAGTTCCTTATTTCACCCAAAAAATTTTGGGTTTTGCCCCATCATTTTACAATATGGAACTAAACACCATGCAAAATTTTTGGCAAAAAAGTGTCTATTCTCTATTTTGGATTTTGGTCTCAAGAGGCCAAAAAAAGCCAAAAAGCTCTCACCCACCCCATGAAAATTTTGACATTTTAAATGAAACTAAACACACCCATAAAAATTTTGACATTTTACATTTCATCGTTCAAAAGTATTTAGCATTTTGTTTTTTTACATTCCATGAGAAAACTAAACACAGCCTATGATCCATCTTCACGGTGGCTGTTCATATACTTGTCGGCTGCTGGATGGCCGATAGGTCTATCGACGTAGTGGGTCCAATCGGTCGCTCAGCTGCCGATAAGTCCTATCGGTCCTCCAGCTGCCGACAGGCTTATCTATCGGCTTCTGAATAGCCGACAGGATATGAATCATTAAAAGAATATTATTTTTTTTAAAAAAATCTTCAAAGATTAGATATTATAAGTTTTAGTAAACACTGGAAAATGAATTCGGATATATCCATTTAGTATTCATATTAAAAACGAATACGAATATTCATATTATAAGTTTTAGTAGAGATAATTGGAATATCTATTTCTATTTTCCATTCCTAATGTCGGAGCTAGCGGCTCCCAACTGATAGTGCAGAGACTATTCCTAGCTAGCGGGTAGGCACCGCTGCAAGGGCTAGCAAGCTAATAGGCCTGTGTTAAGAGTGTGTTTAGTTTAGGGGCTGTAAAGTTTTCGGGGGGATATTGTAGTATATGTGTAACTATAACAATTAGTGTTCAATTATAGATCAATTAGATTTAAAAGATTCGTCTCGTAAAATATATACAAACTATGTAATTATTTATTTTTTATCTATATTTAATACTCCATATATATCTCTAAACATTAGATAAGATGGGGTGTAAAGTTCTTAGGTGGGTAAACACCCTAAGTATGATCCATCTTCACGGGTCGAGAGAGAGCAGTACACGCACCAGTGAAGCTTGGAGGCTGTCGGCTCCAAGGTCGCTCTTCATATACTTGTCGGCTGCTGGATGGCCGATAGGCCTATCGATGTAGTGGGTCCAGTCGGTCATTCAGCTACCGATAGGTCCTATCGGTCCTCCAGCTGCCGATAGGCTTCTCTATCAGCTTCCGGCCAGCCGACAGGATATGAATCATTAAAAAAATATTATTTTTTAAAAAATTCTTCAAAGACGGCTCCCCAATCCTTCGGCTGCGGAATGGCGGCCGCGGCGGAGCCGTGCTGCATCTCGCACGCGTTCGAGCGCGCCGCTCGCCAGGAACCCGGCCGCCTCGCCATCATCCACGCGGCGGCCTCAGGCGGCGACGGCGAGGAGCGCCGCTTCACCTGCGGCGACCTCCTCGCCGCCGTCGGCTCGCTCTCCCGCCGCATCGCTGCCGCGCTCGTCGGCACCCCCACCGACACCCGCCACGACCGCGAGCAAGGTCCAGGTGCGTCAATCGACCGCGGTGCCAATCAAACGCGGTTCCCGCTCGGCTGTTCCCGCTTGCTTGCACCCCCTGTTGTAGTCGCGTGTCTGACTGACGGGGACAAATTCGGAACGAACGCTAGGGTTTCGGGCCGCCGGCGCCGTGGTGCCAAGGATTGTCGGGGTCTACGCCTCGCCGTCGGTGGAGTACGTCGCCGCCGTCCTCGCGGTGCTCAGGTGTGGCGCCTCGTTCCTCCCGCTGGACCCGTGGTGGCCGGAGGAGAGGGTTTTGTCGGCCGTCTCTGCGTCCAACGCGGCGCTCGTCGTGTCATCAGTTGGGTCGAGAGGAGCCACGCTGTTTAAGAGCAGCGCCTGCCCTGTTCTGCACTTGGACAGTGGCATCCGGCGGTGGTTTCCGGATGAAAACGGTGGGGATGGCGGCGAGGAGCTTGCCTGGCCGTGCGAGCACGAGTGGCATAGGAAGTTCTGCTACGTGATGTTCACCTCTGGTTCTACTGGAAAACCGAAGGGCGTTTGCGGCACCGAGAAAGGTAAGCTGTGCCCTTGTTGTTGGGGTCTGGTTGCTTGAGATATGCAGAGTGTATAATCTTGTGCAGATGTTGAGATACCTTATCCCTTTCTCATTGTTGCGAATTGTGACTTTGACATCATGAATCAATAGGTCCCACTATGTTTCTAATTGTTAAGTGTTAAACCTTGAAAAAATAAGTGTACTATTTGTTCAGTCATGATTGTCTTATGGTAGCAATGTCTTGTTCACTCAAATCTACTGAAAGTTCTAGCATATTATGTGGTTGGACCAGGTACAGATATGCATACCAGAAATTTATAGTATAGAATATTTGTGGCCAGTGGTGAAATTGTATGTCTCAGAGCATAGGGTTTATTTGTTTGCCATGGCATGGCTAGTTTTGATTTGAGCAACCACCTTATGAAGACTTGTTTCTTTTGGTACCATGCTTAGGTCTTCTGAATCGCTTTTTGTGGATGCAAAGAAGGAATCCTTTGTGTTCAGATGATGTGTTGTTGTTTAAGACATCTGTCAGCTTTGTTGACCATCTACAGGAGTTCCTTTCTGCGGTGTTGACTTGCACAACGCTTGTCATTCCTCCTCCCAGTGAGTGGAGAGCTAACCCTGCATCCGTGGCCAACTTGATTAAGGTTACATGGATCTTTATCCTAATGAGACACTGATATGATTTTTATGGAAATATTAGGGAACAAAAAGAAAATACTGCTTTCTGCGCCATTTAGGTTTGTTACAAAATGTCTCACACAATGCTTAGCATACCTGCTTGTCTTTGTGACGTTGACACGTATAGAAGGATAGTCTTTCATAGGAACTTTGCTAATATTGCTGCCTTTGAGATCTGGAATTTTCATTTAATGCTCTAAACTAAAATGAAAGTGAGGATACACATTATTGTAGCATGTTTGTTGACTAGGTTGGTACAAAGAATAATGACTGTTTATTATAATGCTAACTAGCTCCTTTATTCTTTTAGGCATCGTATTGACATTGTATTCACACCTTACTCGTTCATCTTAGGTTTACCGGATATCAAGGATGACTTTGGTTCCATCACTTATGGAGATAATACTACCTAGCCTGGCGAAAAAACTTTCTGATGGCTGTAACCCACTTAAGATCCTAATATTTAGTGGGGAAGTTCTGTCTGTATCGCTGTGGAAGAGAGTCTATGAAGTTCTGCCAGAGGCTACTATCATAAATCTGTATGGAACAACAGAGGTGATTCGATTTAATATCACTATTAATGAAATACATTTTTGCAGTATCTTGTAATTTTAGGCTTATGACCAGGAGTGTTTTGGTTATTTGTTTAGTTTTACTACATTCATTAACCATTTTGCCCCTTACATTTACAAATCTGTGTCATTTTGGACAAGATACTTCCACTTTCCAACTAGATTAGACTACTTATAGTCTAATATGAGAACATGTCTAGATTGACAAGTCAATCAGTAATAAATATTTTTGTTAAAAACACTAGTATCTAGTTTTAATGAAATTTATTTTCATAGGTTTATTAGACTACATGTTCACAGTATCATACCATCATATTGCAAGAACAATTTTAAGAGTTTGCAGATGCACTTATATTTCAGGTTTCTGGTGACTGTGCATTCTTTGATTGCAAAGATTTGCCTACAATTTTGGAGCGAGAAAAACTAAACAGTGTACCAATTGGATTTCCTATCACAAATTGTGAGGTTTCTCTTGTCACAGACAATGGACTAGCAGATGAAGGTGAAATCTCTGTCAGTGGAGCATGCTTGTTTACTGGATATTTAGCTGATCCCATGACAAGTAACTGCCCTGAAGGCAGTGAAATTTTAGCATACTACAGAACAGGTGACTTTGCCCGACGCCTAAAGACAGGTGAACTTATTTTCCTTGGGAGAAAGGACCGTATTGTTAAAATTTATGGGCAGCGTTTCTCACTGGAGGAGGTAGAATCCACATTGAGGGAACATCCTGATGTCAGTGACGCTGCTGTTACTTTTCAAAGTAATGGATCTCTGGATTTTAAGGCATACTTGGTGCTGAAGAGTAATGATCAATTTCCAAAATGTACTCAGGGTTATAGTGGATTAAATTCTTCCAAGGATGTCATTGCACCACTTCGAAATTGGCTCATCACGAAGCTTCCACTAGCTATGGTTCCAAGGCTTTTTATCCCCATGAAATCATTACCTTTGACTTTGTCAGGAAAGATTGACTATGTCAAGTTATCTAGCTTGGATTGTGCATTGGAGCCTTGTGAAATTGAGCCAGAAAGCAGTCCAGTTGATCCTCATATGCATGTTATCAAAAAGGTCTGTACTTATCCTTGATTACTGTTTCTATATTTTATTCTTACCCTTTCTCCTGAGACTTATTTTACTCTTCTGTTTAGTTGCAGGTAATTGTTTTTGTGCATATTATTTGTTAATGAGTTATTGATATAATTCTTATTCTGAAATAGGCTTTTTCTGATGCCCTACTAGTTGATGAAGTTTCTGAGTATGATGATTTCTTCACCTTGGGTGGTAACTCAATTACTGCTGCTCATGTGGCCCACAAATTGGAGATTGACATGAGATTACTTTATATTTATACCACCCCTTCTAAACTTTTTAATGCTTTACTTGGGGAGCGCAGTCATGTAGTTCCTCCTACTCCTGAGTTTCACAACAGAAAGAGGTTGAGAAAATCTGCAAGCATATCAGATTCCTTTGATCCAGTGTCTGCATATAAGGACAATAACTTTCATGGCCAAGGGCAGATAAGTAAAGAGGGTGCATACAATCAGTTTGCAGGGAATCATGTAAATGAAACAGATGGTCAGCTTAACAAAAGTATGACTTATGATGCATACCGAGCAAAAAACCTGTGCCCAGATACATGCTCAAATGATGAAATTTCCAGTGGCAGTCCATGGATACTAAATTTTGACTTACAAAAGAAGTGGTCGATTGGTCGTTGCAATAGATTTATGCATGGTTATGAACGGATGCTACAACTTGAAGATATGTTCTCATATGTTCCATTCAATAAAAAGGGTTTCCTCATGAAACTTTGGAGCATTCTTCTGGATTCATGTGTTGATGCCTCACCTTTGCTTGTCATAAGCAATGGGATGATGAGCATCTTTATTGGTTCTCATTCACATTTGTTTCTCTGCATTGATGGTTATAGGTGAGTATTGCCTGTTACATGAAATTCTATGCTTCTTTTGATGTTCTGATTTACTATGAATTTTGAAACTAGGACAGTCAAATGTACCTCATATGCTATAATTTTTTGTCTTTATTTAAGCTTATTCTATCAGTAATTTGTTTAAATTATATTTGATGAGAAAATTAGTACATCTGGTGTGTGAAACTGTGAATACTTGTTTCCTATTGGTTTTGCAGTGGTTCAGTGAGGTGGAGTGTCAAATTGGAAGGTCGTATTGAGTGTTCTGCCACTATAACAAGTGATTTCTTAGAGGTAACAGAAACTCTTGAACTTCACCCCAAAGAAAATATTATAACCAATTTTTTAAACACTCTGGCAGCCAGTTCACACATATATTACATACAGGTTGTTGTTGGATGCTATAAAGGGAAAATTTACTTCCTTGATATGTCTACGGGAAAACTATCCTGGACCTTTCAAACTGACGGGGAGGTACTTTGACCTGGGAAACCTGGCTTTTTTCAGAGAATTTCCCTCATTTATGTTCACATTGGATTGTTGAAATGGTTGTAGTTCCCTGAATGCTGTAAAATTTTAGTGTGTCGATCACACATTTGACCTGCTACAAAAGTTATGTTATGATTATTTTGATTACATAAGATATATATAATGGTACGTTAAGATTACTACTTAGGAAGGACACCTTAAAGATGTTCATTTTTACAACGAACCATACTGTTACCATCTCATGTCTCAAATTACGGTATCTCTTTTCAGGTAAAAATGCAACCAGTCGTGGACAAGATGAGGAACTTAATATGGTACCTCCGTAATATTTTTCCTTTTTACTTTCATCCGCTATACAAGTGCATTATTCATCGTGTTTTCTATAGTATGCATTATATATATATATTTTTGGTGAAAACATATTTATTCACACAATATAAAATTTTAGTTTTCAGTATACCAATGGTCTATCCATTTTGACCTCTTCTATCAGAGATGTAACATAAATGTGCACAAAAGGTTATTCTAATTTTCTGCATCAGAAATCTTTATATTAATAACAATGCTGTGTACATTTTGCAGGTGTGGCTCTTATGACCATTACTTGTATGCTTTAAATTACAAAGATCGCTGCTGTACATACAAAATTTCTTGTGGTGGAAGCATTTATGGTTCTCCTGCTATTGACATGGTATCATCACCGGTTCACAAAATATCATTTTATTAGATATATATACAGATGGGCTCTACTAATTTTGTCTTCTATATTACCTCCTTGCAGGCACAAAATATAATCTATGTCGCATCTACAAGTGGCCTTGTTACCGCAGTATCATTTAAGGTGATTTTAAGACTACTTTGGGAAATTTGAATGTCTAAAGCACACATTTTTTAACTTCTCAGTCTGTTCCATGGGATGTCCTTACTTTTGAGCAAAACTTGATAAATGAATACACCAATAACCTTTCAATATTGAATTTGAATGTTTAGAGTCTTCACTGGTTTCTTTTGGTGGAGCAGGAACGATCCTTCAGAGTTCTTTGGCAACACGAAGCTGGTGCACCAATTTTTGGTTCTCTCGCCATAGATCATCAAAGTGGAAAAGGTATTTCTCCAGCCATTTGATGTGGATATTCTGGAATATGGATATACATACACATACTGTTATATTTCAAAAGTCATACTTTGGTTCAATATGCATGTTACATTGAATGCCATAGTGTAACTCTGCGCTAACCAATCATCATTTGCTGGTTATATGCCATCATATTTAAGTTGGCAAGGTCAATGATTGTAGGTACAGTTACCTTCAATCACACCTTATTTGATGGATCAGTCTCTATATAAAAGCATTAGCCTACCCCAACTTGCTTGGGACAAAAGGCTATGTTGTTGTTGTTGTTGTTGTTGTTGTTGTCTCTATATAAAAGCATGACATGTAATAACAAAATTTGAATATAGATGTCATCTTCTTTTATACCTCATGGCTCATTCCAATCTGGGCCAACATAGGGTTTGCTACATACCTTTTCCTTTTATGTGCTGTGCTGATTATCACACTTGCTACATGCAGTTATTTGTTGTTTAGTGAATGGCCTAGTTATGGCATTGAACTCACAAGGCTCTATTGTTTGGAAGGTAATTTTTCTTCTGTACCTTGTTTTTGTAGCCAAAAGAAACGCATATGCATAGTTGAGTAAGAAAGAAAGAGCTATTGATGCTCAGAATCTACACTAGTTTGGCACTATATAACATTGTTTCAATGAGAGAGCAAAAATGCACATTTTTCTGATGTTGTACATTTGATCCATGTTTTCTTGTGTAGTGCAGTCTCAACATATTTATTAGTGTCCAAATCCATAACTTGCTATTAAAAATCCAGGCAACTGTTGGTGGTCCTATTTTTGCTGGTGCATGTTTGTCACCCACCCTCCCTCATCAGGTACTTGCTTGTGCTTGACTAAATTGATAACTTGATGCTCCTTGTTTGGAGGAAACTAAGCAAATCTTATGCATTATGTCACTGGCAGGTGCTTATAACTTCCCGTGATGGCAATTTATACTCTTTCGATACTGTAAGTTTGATTTCATTGTACCATTTAATTTAGTGACTATCAATCATGCATGCTTAAGAGTTTGCTTTGTGTTGCCAGTCTATGTTTTTAACAAGGTGCCTCCAAATTTTAATTTGTAGTGATTGTTTTTGTTAAAAGATATGTAGTACTACTTATCAGGTTGTTAACTTGGCCCTTGCTGGTAATAGTTTTAAAAAACAGTCGTAAGTCTTAGCCAGCTAAGCTGTGCCTATGGTACTTGTTAAATAACCGTTAGAAAAAGGTTATCTTCACAGTGAGTATTACCTAGCAATTTAAATTAAGTTTGGTTAGGTCCTATAAGAATGACAGTTTTTCACAATGATATTCAAGTAGTTGATGAGAATGATGCAAAAATGGTTCTTTTGGTAGAAATCGATTGTGTGAAGTGATTTTTTCATTTACAATTTAGTAGCATAAACTCTTAATATCATTGCTGCAGGTTTCTGGTGCCCTTCTTTGGGTATACAAGGTTGGGGATCCAATTACTGCATCCGCTTTTGTTGATGAGCTGTTAACATCAGAGTCATCTAGACCATCTGAGAGGTACCGAACTTACTGGTAGCATAGTCGTTAGCTATTAGATGTAAAGGAAATGACATGGCTGCCTTTTCTCTTCAGATTTGGTTGTATCTGCACGAGTTCCGGGAAGGTCCATGTCATTAGGATTAGAGCTGATGCTAAGTACAATCAGGAGCAAGCTGGTGAAGGTGTTAAATCTGAGGAGTTGGTCCAAGGAGTGGCGTCCATTGATCTTCCAGGGGACATATTTTCTTCTCCCTTGATGGTTGGTGGACGCATATTTGTTGGATGCAGAGATGATCGGTTACATTGTCTCACCATCACCACATAGTTTCACCTTTGATTTTATTGGAGGTGATATAACTTGCCCATGCCTGGCTTTGCCCTGCTGCCCGAGATCATGTCTTCCGTGACAAGGGCCTTTCTTATTGGCAAGGTGCACAGCAGCACAACACAGGACATGAACGAGTTTGGCAGAAGCTCCTGATGCATATGGATCTCCAGTGATTGCTTTCCATGTCTGCACAGGAAGTTTTCTGCAGCCTGCTCTGGCGACACAAGTGCTAACTGATCAAGTGAGTGGATACCTTTCAACCTCACATTGTCATTACAGCGTTTGCATTCACCCCATGTGGAACCTTTGCCACTGTCCTGCAAGGCTGGTGAGTCATGCTGCTGTTCCCTTCAGTGAGTGCTGGTTGCTTAAGGGAAATTAACTGATAGGAGACCACCCATGCCCATTGATTTGCAGAGACTGTAAAGATTGCTGCACATAGATTTATACTAATTCCTAAGAAGAGTTTATGGAGTCGATCCAGCTTCCTGCACCACAAATGTACTAGTCTCTAGGAGTAGAAGTTTTTGTTTGCGTTAGGGTTTTATATATTTTTCCTTTTCCAAAGAGGGTCTCTGTAAGAAAAACGGCAACTGAAACTGAAACAGTACCCACTGCTTTTGTTGGGTACCGCAAAGTTTTTTTCAAGTAAACAGCCTTATACTGTGTACCGCTACTGTATAGTAAAGGTGCATAATATATTTCTTTGAAAACATAGCATGTGCAACTATTACAATATTATTATTGCTGGACGGTAGAATAGTGAAACGTAAGCTGGGAAAAATTGACCATGTCTAAAAAAAGGGTGGTCTGGGGCTCTGAGATTTGCATTTATTCAACGTAGCAATGTTGGCTTGCCAAGCTTGGCGCCTCCTAACTGAACCAAATACACTTTGTGCACAAGTCCTTAAAGCCAGGTATTTCCCAAATTCAAGCATCCTGGAATGTAAAATCCGGGATGGAATTTCTTACACATGGAGGAGTATTATGCATGGTATTGATTTGTTGAAAGAAGGCATTATCTGGAGGATTTGGAAACGGTGCAAATGTAACCCTGGATTCCAAGAGGGATTACTAGAAAGCCTATTACTCCACGTGGTGCCGCTCTTATCACAAAGGTTTCTGAACTTACGGATCCTTGTACTGGCTCCTGGGATGAACGGATGGTTACTGAATTTTTTCGCCTGAAGATGCTGAAGCAATTCTAATAATCCCAACGGACGAAGAATGAGAAGACTGGCCAGCATGGCACTATGATCAAAATGGTCTCTTCTCTGTTAACAGCGTACAAATTAGCTGTCCAGTTATATCATCGAGCTAAGGGGAATGATGCCTCCTCTTCCTCATCCATGCCATACCAGGACACTAATGGATTCAATTGGAACAAGCTATGGAATATTAAAGCTCCAAACAAAATTAAAATGTTCTGGTAGCGTCTTGCGCACGACAGCCTACCTGTAAGAAGAAACATTGCAAGGAGAGGGGTGCAGTTAGATACTCGGTGCCCTGTCTGTAGTAGGCTTGATGAGGATAGCAGCCTTTTGGTTTTCAAAAAATGCAAGAAAGTGAAGGACTGTTGGAGGGAAATGAATATGGAGCATGCACGCATGCAAAGATGTAATTGAGGAAATTTGGAAAATGGAGGAAAATGTTCAACTTAAAATATTTGTGTTTATGTGGCGATGGTAGTCAGCTCGCAACAAAGCCAACGGAGGTGATAGGATGCCAAGCATCTGAAATATGTAGTTCTGTCACATATTACTTGTTGGAACTGGCCAAGCTGAATTTGCAGGGGAAGGAAAATAATTAACTGAAGCAAGCTTGGAAGCCACCCCAAGGTGAGTTATATAAAATTAACATTGATGCTGCTTTCAACACAGAAACTAAGAAAGGGGGCTGGGGCTTCATTGTCAGGAATAGTCATGGTGAGTTCTTGGACGGAGGCGCCGGGAATATTGTTCGAGCAGCTTGTCCTCTACATGCTGAAGCTTTGGCTGCACTCTGGAGCTTGCAAAGGGCTGCCCAAATGGGCATGATGAAGGTGATGTTGGAGACAGATGCGTCGGTTCTTGGGCGTGCACTTAAATCGAAGGAGTTGGATCGGAGCGCATATGGCGCTTTGTTTATGCAGATTCGTGAACTAATGTACCTACAATTTAGTCAATGTAAAATCCCTGTATGTTCTAGAATCTGTAATAGGGCAGCTGATTGCCTTGCTAGTTATGGTGCATGTGTTTTGTCTCCTGGCTCCCATGTTTTCGTGAGCCAGGAACCAGACTTTGTATCTGTACTAGTATCCGGTGAGAAGCCGGATCCTGGTTGCTAATGGAAATATACTTCCGAGATAAAAAAAATAAGAACTTAGCAGTAGTACATTTACTACACACTAACTATTCCTATCATGTGAAATAACAAATGGAGATAAAATCAAAACTGCCGCATACTATGCTTTTCTGGATTGGATAAGTTATACTACCACAATAAATATAATAGCAGAAAGGATAAAATAAATGTAGCGGGTGTTTGGCAGAGCTGCATACCTCAAGACGTGCTTTGAAAACTCTAATTTCGTAGACAGAGGGGCATCCCTTCATTCATAATTCTCTTTAGCGAATAGTGAAGGGAAACTTTCTACTGTTTTTCTTCTAAAATGATCTTATGGTTGTTTATAAGCAGCATTATGGTTACAAACTTCGTGTAAAAATAGGC
Source organism: Saccharum hybrid cultivar R570 (assembly GCA_038087645.1). Taxonomy (NCBI): domain Eukaryota; kingdom Viridiplantae; phylum Streptophyta; class Magnoliopsida; order Poales; family Poaceae; genus Saccharum; species Saccharum hybrid cultivar. The sequence goes on along the minus strand of JAQSUU010000254.1, from coordinate 2,662,390 downwards.
CTTTTTCTCATGGTGTTTAGAAACAACTTTTACCGCTGAATTTATTAGAAGGATTAAGTCCATTTTTGGAACCCTCAATTGTTGCTTTTGTCTAACTAGCCAATGCCCGTGCGTTGCTACGGGTGAAAAAATTATATTAATTCAATTTGTCCCAATAAGAAGGGTTTTCAAAACGATGTTGATGCCAATAATGAAGTTAAAGCGACACATGATCTATGATCACTGGTATAAATGGAAATGAAATATTAATCAAACTATATAAGACATGTGTATCAACAAAGGGAATACAACATTGTCGAAATCCGCCAAAATGAACATCAATCAAACTATATGACAGTTCGCGGCAACAACAACACTAATCACCCTTCTCGGTATGCAACATTGTCGAAATCCGCCAAAATGAACATCAATCAAACTATATGACAGTTCGCAGCATTGCTTTGCGGCAGCAACAACAGCACTAATCACCCTTCCTGAGCTTCTGAACCCGGCTATTGTAGTCGCTACGGGAGAAGTGACCTGATCTTGCAGTTGTCCTGGATGTTTTCCTCTCGGGCTCACCATGATTGCAGCACCAAGAACCTAATAAAAAACATATATAAATTACGCAAAAATGTCTATGAGAAAGTGCAGACAGCGGTGGAGTAAACTGAATATTTACCAATAATGCATAAAGGAACTCAATACACATAATCAAGAATCATAATGGTTACACAACCCATATATGGCCACCATTGCCTGTTTAATCAATTCCAACACATCAAATAATGCATAGCTGCACAAATCATTGAAAAACACCTGGAAAAAAACTAAATTACATTGCAAGAGGTTATGTTAATGTGTTTATATTACTGAAAACTTGTTAGCCTAACTGATCTTAAAAAACATGTTAACATAGTTTCTAGCACATAATGACAGGTACTAAAGCATTTCTTTCACCAATTAAAGATCAATTTATTATAGTCCGTTGCTTTCATATAAGTGCTAATGAAATCACCTAGAGTCGTTGCTTAATTCTTCTGCCCGACAACACCCTTACCATTTGCAAGATAATCAGAGATTAAGAGATATACACACACAACTTTCTCACTCAAAATAGAGCCAAAGCCCTCAGCATGCTACTATACTCTCTTCCCAACAACAGTTCCCAAATCTGAAACACCAGCACGCTAGCACAGTATCCTACTGTTATACTGAATTACTGATGCCTCTAGCCTTCCTGATGGAGCACCATTCCACCCAGCCTTTGATGATTATCAATGTAATTTTAGCCTAATAATACTTGCTTGGTCAAAGAATCATTAGCATAATACCAGGGGATGTAACATGGATTGAAATATCCCCTCACTTGCAGCTGAACAGATCCATTTGTAAATTCGTGCAATAAAAACTATTGTCTTCATTTCCTAAATACAAATTCAGAACTGGAAGTGAGCTGCATCGGCACTATGCTGGCGTGCCAGACGCTGGCACGCCGACCGCATGCACGACCGTCGAAGTCGAGCTCCGGCAATCACATCTGCTGCCACGCTAGATCTTCTGATGCAGTAGGTTTCCTGAACATTTTGTACAGTTTGGCCCTCCCTTAATTTTATACAGACAAAAACACAATATTAGTGGAAACCCCTAATGTATATAGCGTTCTAGCTGCAGCCCATGATTTAGAAGATTGTGACAAACAAGTAAATCGGTACAACATTCGGCCATTTCCATTATAAAGCAATTAAGCCAAGCTTGCTCTTGTACTAACATATTTAGAAGAAAAAAAATCAGAAAACCTTTTGAGGTTAGTATTTGGAAGCTCCAATTAGAACACCTTTCAGAATACAAAGCTAAGGCAAAATAATCAAGTAATCAACTGAATCATTGCTAGAGGGGAAGGCTCATGCTATGGGAGAAACCTCCATGCTAGAATCACTTGAAGGATGCCGGGTGCTTGTGTTCTCACCTAGGTCACGCCTCTTCACCATCGGGAGGAATGGAACATTAGCATCGGACACCACCAAATTGTCTGTCCAGAAATGTTGCAAAATTTCAGAATTTGTAATATAAATTGCATTTACATATCAAGGTGTTCCATATATCATCAACTCATATGTGTCACCACCAAACTATTTTTCCTAATGCATATTCCGAGAGACTAATTCTGCACAGAGAACAAAGGAACCGTGACAGCCCACACGACCACCCGTTTTGCACTCCAGGAACACGAATTTACTATGCAACACTCTAGTAACAACAAGTGATATAGCAGAATGCTCAGCATTGCTCCGCCTAATACCTGTGAACTGCAGAGTTTGTCTATTTTTTTATCTCACGTGATCCATGAATTAGTCGGAAGGACAGTTGTAGCTATTAACTGAGTCAAATGTCCCAAACAAACTGAATGTGTCTACTCTGAATTAGTTTACGAACTGTTTATGAAAAATTGTTGTGCAAAACAGATGCTCAATCGAACCATCTTACAAGCTAATTGATTTTGTGCTTTACTGGAAAAACAAAACATGACGATAGATATTCTGATATTAGAATTTTGAGAGCAGATAGATATGCACAGGCGACCACAGGAAAGCAATAAGAGACTGGCATCTCACCATGTGTTGTGGCAGCAGCAGGGAGTCAGTGACTAATGCGACGTCGACGGTTTAGGCCAGGCGGCCCTGGCTGGGGTGCGCTTTTGGATCCTCATGGGCACACCCCGCCCCGGGGGCCTACCTGCTCCAGAGCCAGAGATCGATATGTGCAAACGATGGCAGCTAGTCGTGTGAGAACGGGCGGGCGGGCGGCCTCCTCTCCGAGCGAGAGCGCCTCCACCCTGGCGGGGTCCACCCTGGTCGGACCGCCTCCTTGCCGGATCCGGTCGGCCAGGGGCTCGATCCCTAACCCTAGACTGCAGGTCACATCCGTGGGAGAGGGCGCACTTCTTCTCCTTCTCGAAGCTCCTTCAACTGGGGTCGCGCGTTGGAGGATTCATTGTCAGCGCTCTCCTGGGTCCTCAAAGCAGCCGAGCAGGGAAGGGCGGGCGCGGGCGAAGGTGTCATGGGATGTGGCCGAGCGAAAGCAGCACGGCCTTGCGGCGGCGCGGGTGCGGACTGGAGCGCAGGGGCCCTTGCGGCGGCGAGGGGGCGGAGTGGAGCGCAGGCGTTGTTGCGCCGGGACCAGGCGGATTGCGGGGTTGCACGGGGGAGGTCAGACGGCGTGTGGGAGGATGCTGGATGCGGGAATGGGATGGGGTGGGTACGCCCGCCCGCATCTCCGCTGCCCCCTCCTCCTCCTGTGGTGGCGACCACGGCGGCGTCGTGGGAGCTCAGCGGCTCGGCAGCGAGAGGAAGGGTGCGGGACTCAGCGATTTTTTTCTTTTCTGAGAAGGACTCGCGAGGTGGAGGGAGTCGGGTAGGTGCGTCGGGTCAGCGAGGCAGGCGAGTCGGAGGCACGTTGATGTGTTGTTGACGTCGCCAGTTTCATCTTTTTAGGAGTAGAGATTTTTTGGAACCCTCAACCACTGAATTTACTTTTGACCGCAGAGCCATCTAAAAAGCACTCAAGATTACCTCAGGGATCAAAATTAAATAGTTCTGATAGTTCAGGTGTCAAAGTTAGACAAAGGTAAGAGTTGAGGGGCCAAAAATAAACTTAATCAAATACTTTAGTTTTTTCAAAATTTATGAAAAATATATATAGAAATTTACTTATATGTATTAAAATATTTAATAGACTTAGTGCTTAAATTGGTGCATGAGTTTTTTTTCTTTGTTTTGTCTGCTCTTTGAGAGCTTTCTTTTTTCAGCCAAAGGTTAGACTTGTAATAAGGGATGGTTAAGTGCATAACTTATGCAAAGGCTGAAATAAAATTTCATTTTTTCTAAAAAACTATACTTTTGTTTTGAATATGAATCCGAATTTATTTAAAAATATAATCTATATGTTTGAAGTCCTCATATTTTGAAATTATTTTTTAAAAAATTTTCAAACGAACTTAGATGTAGAAATGTCTAAGACTAAGTTGTAGATCTCATCGAGATATACAACTTTGTAGTTGATGTCCTTTTTTATTTGAAATCATTTACGGTCCCAAAATTCTGTTTGAAGTTCTCATATTTTGCAAGCCAAATGTGAGAAGTTGGTAAATTTTGGTAGTTAACCAAATACTAGCTGAAGTCATGGCTTGCCAAATCCTTGGCTTGGTAAATTTTGGAAGTGAATCAAGCAGGTCCTAATTTATTTGAAATCATTTAAGATCCCAAAATTCTGTTTGAACTTATCATGTTTTGAAATTAATAAATTTTAAATTATTTGACAAATTTGGATGGAGAAATGATGAAAACCAAGTTTGTAGATCTCTATGAGATATACATCTTTACATATGATGACTATTTCATTTGAAATCATTTATGATCCCAAAATTCTATTTGAAGGTCTTATACTTTGAAATTCATTTTTTTGAATTGTTCAAACGAACTCTAATGGAGAAATGACCAAAACCAAACTTGTAGATCTTGATCAGATATACAACATCGTAGTTGATGACTTTTTAAAATCAAAATCATTTACGATCCTAAAATTTTATTTAAAGTTCTCATATTTTAAAATTCAATTCTTTCGAATAGTTCGAACAACAGACGCAGCAATGACCAAAACTAAACTTGTAAACTTTGTGGTTGATGACTATTTCATTTGAAATCATTTACATTTCAAAATTTCTGTTTGGAGTTCTTATATTTTGAAATTCAAACTTGTTGAATTGTTGAAATGAACTAGGATGGAGAAAGAATCCAAATCGAAGTTGCAGATCTTGATGAGATAGATTATATTTTTAGAAAATTTTTGGTACAAAAGTTTACTTTATGATATTTTTTAAAAAATATGATAACAACAAAGTTTAGAAGAATATTTTAAATAATATAGATATTTATCAATAAGTAAATTTTAAAAGTAAAGTACTTGATTAAGTCTATTTTTGGCTCCTCAATTCTTGCCTTTATCAAACTTTGGCACCTAAACTAAAAAATCTTTTGATTTTGACCCCAAAGGCGGTTTTGAGTGGTTTTGAGATGACTATGGATCAAAATTAAACGGTTTAATAGTTGAGGTGCTAAGTTAGACGGTTTTTTAGTTAGAGGTTAATATAATTATACAAAGGCAGAAGTTGACAGGAGAAAATGAACTTAATCCTTATTAGAGTATTGGTTATAAACTTGGAGTGTGCAATGAACGTACGAATCATGAAAGTAAACCTCTTGTATTGAGCAAGCAAATGATGGTCAAAGCTTTAAAAGTTCCGCTAGATCTTGGTTTAGCATATGTTATTTTTGTTTTTGGCTGAGGAAAAAAATTTTCTGAACAAGACAAAAAAAATTACCGTGCTAATTAAAGGAAAACCAAAATTATGCATCACTCGCATTAGAAAAAAATAATACAAAATATATCTATACATTATTTATAAATTGCTACGTCCATCATGGTAAAAATAATAACTCAAAAATACCCTAATATCAGCTTAGAGGTGGCCATTGGAAGTGCTCTAATATGGAAGCCCTAGATTTAAATTATGTCTATCAAGAGAAAGTGTGTGATGCTATATAATAGTAACGAGAAGAAGAATAGTGAGGACGACACATCAACGCTTGGATTCTACATGCTCGCCTTGACGGTTAATTCTATTATTGCTCTTGAATGGTAGGCTCTTGAATCCAACTGAAGATAACCTGAGTCGTAAGATTAAACCATCATCAACCCAACATGTCACGATGTTTTCCTCTGTATTTTCACGAAGCTCCCTAAGGCCTCTGCTATGCCCCAAATTCCCTTGGGACCTATGATTAGTAAGAAGCCCTTGCCTCAAAAGTTGAGGGTCATTTGACTTGGGTTTGGGTTGTTGGACTCTAGCTCGTGTATCTAGTCTGTCTTGCAAACTTTCGGGAGAACTACCTTTTACGTATCGACTTCAAATTAGGTGAACGTGGCTCTGTCCGTTTCAACTCATCAGCCCGACTTATTAGCTATGGTACAGTATTTTTCTCTTATAACAAATCAATATCAGCCGGCTTATTAGCCGCAGAAACCATCAGTCGAACAACTTCATTCATCTTGTGTGCGTCTTTGCACCGTAATCGTATATGCTCCGCTAATACATTTTTGCGTATATCTCAAGTTTAGCCTGCAAAATACTTTAGAACCACAATAACTCGTGAAATATATTGGTTTAAATTTAAATGACTACCAAGAGTTATTAGTGGTTGAAATTTGCATTTAATCACTACCACCACCCCTCCCCCTTATTTCACTCACCAGTCAAGCTCAGCTGCTCGATGGCCCCACCTGCAGCCACACAGTCGCGGATGGAGCATTCTCCCCTGTGCAGCTGTGCTGGGGTTGCCAGCGTGGTTTGAGTCTATAGTGTTGACGAGAGATATAAATAAGTGGGAGAAAAAAAACAAAAACAAAAACAAATGGCTAGTGGGGGCTTTGGTTAACGCCTTCCAAAACTAGCCGTTGCTCGCTCCACGCCAACACACAGCCGCTCCCTTCATTTATCATTTTTCACTCCCCCCTCGCCTCTTCTCTTGCTGCTCTCCGCCGGAGAAATTCAAAAACCATACTCCTATTCCTATCCTACTACGAAGCGAGCGAGCGAGCGACCGGCGAGGGCGCTTGGGCTCCCCGACCGCCTGCCTCCTAGGAGAGGAGGCTCCCTGCTCCGCCTCGGGTGCGCGCTCCCGGGGACGACTGCTCCTGCTCGGTTCGGCCGGATCGCGCTCCTCCCCGTCCCCGGCCGCCGCGCTGGTGAGTGTCTGGCTTCTCCGCGGTACTGTACATCCTCCCTCTTCGTCTCCTGGTTTCCTTGCGCGGCGCGCGGCGGTTGCTGCTCGCCACCTCCCCACTCGGTCGCTCCCACTCCCCGCGCGGTGGAGTTGACGGCGAGTCGCGTCCGGGCTGGGTCTGGGTGGGTGGGCCCTCGCCGGGGTCAGCCGCCGCCACCCGATCTGCTCCTGTGCTGTGGCGCGGAGGCGCGGACCGGCAGGCAGAGTGCGCCCCCCGGTTTCCCCAGTGGCGCGGTAGATTAGGAAACCGGTTTGCTCCGCTCTGGGTGGATTTGTTCTAGAAAGGAAGGTAGTTTGTTTATCCGCGGCTGCTCGCTTCCGGGATTTCTTATTTTCGGTAGCGCGAGTTCTTCGGATCGGGTTTCCATATTATGCTGGTATATAAGTCCGATCCACTCACTACTGGCATCCACGCGTTCCCTGCTGGCTCAGTGCCGACTAGTTCTGTTTGCGCCCCCCTTTTGACAAGGGTTCGGATCGGACATCATCTCGAATTCGAGATGCAGATTCCTTTGTGGGGGATTGTGAGATCCTGAAATCAGCAATTCCTCGTCTACGTCCAGCGGAATCTAGAACGAATTCTGCTCGTGACATGACACGACCATTAAATTTAGTACGGATTTATGCTTACATGGAAATTGCTTTGTCTGTGCTTGCATGAATCAGTGGAAACTAGAGCTGTATTTTCGTTTCTATAACATTCTGGGTGTCAATTTTTGCAGCATTTCAAATTTCGAAAGTTGATGCTTAGATTCCTGTAAAATACTACTGACGTCTGTAGTTTATTTCTGCTGCTAGAAACTAAACATTGGTTTATTTGAATTCGAAGTCAAGGCATTTTAGAAAATGTCTTTACTAGTTTGCCAGCAATTCCATTTATGATGAATGATGCAATTTGTTCTATATTGAAGTGATTGCATATAATAAATTACACTCGACCGTTGTTGCATTTTGGCACATCCAGTGTCTCCTTTCAGCAAGAATTTTGTGACAAGACTTCCAGTTCCTTATTTAATTCCTGAAATCTTTGTTTTAGATTATAAAGCGAGGAATACAAAAAAATGGGTGCGTCAAGACCACCAAGCACCCCTGCATCAAAGGGTGAGCACACACCGATGTCAACTCCTGGTGGCAGCTCAAGGACCAAGGAGGAGAAGATTTTTGTTACAGTGAGGGTGAGGCCACTAAGCAAGAAGGAGCTGGCTGTGAAGGATGACGTAGCATGGGAATGTGCTGATAGCCAGACAATCTTGTACAAGGGCCCCACGCAGGACCGAGCTGCACCGATGTCTTACACTTTTGGTAGCGTGGCTTGATCAATTCATGAGCAATGCAACTCAAGAAAATCTGTTTGCAACTGATCGATGTCTTTGAATTCCTTTCCTTCCAGATAAAGTGTTTGGCCCAGCTTGCCAAACAGACATGGTCTATGAAGAGGGAGCTAAGGATGTTGCAATGTCTGCATTGACAGGCATTAATGGTAGGTTAATGCTCAGTTTGTACATTTGTGGTAGTGGAGTGATCATCTGCAAGTGACCCCTTACCTTGTGTTTGTTTTGCAGCCACCATTTTTGCATATGGGCAAACCAGCAGTGGTAAAACATTCACAATGAGAGGCGTTACAGAGAGTGCTGTTAGTGATATTTATAGACACATAGATAATGTGAGTTTCATAAATCTGAGGAAGTCATTGCTTTTTGCTGCTATGGTATATTGGTTTCTAAGATGCATGTAAGTACTATAACTCATAATTGTTCTTGTTTAGACACCTGAGAGGGAATTTGTGATCAAAATATCTGCTATGGAAATTTACAATGAGATTGTCAAGGATCTTCTACGACCTGACTCTGCTCCCCTTCGGTTGTTAGATGATCCTGAGGTTTGTTTACAACTTTGTCAGTTATTACAATGCCCCAAGAACATATTGATCTTATAGTGAACAAAATGAAAATATTTTCTATTTGACAGAAAGGAACCATTGTGGAGAAGTTGCAAGAAGAAATTGCAAAGGATAGCCAACATCTGAGGCATCTAATCAGCATTTGTGAAGGTAAATACTTAGTAATGTCAAAAAAGAAGAAGTGAATTGTGCTAATTACTTTAACAACCTTTTGAATGATTGCAGAACAAAGACAGGTTGGGGAGACTGCACTAAATGACACTAGTTCACGTTCCCACCAAATCATTAGGCTGGTACATGTCCTGTTTGCATTGAGTCATTCCAGGAAAAACATGGTGAGGAAAGTATTAATCTTTTGTGGTGTATATCTTTATCCAGACACTTGAGAGCAGGCTCCGTGAAGTTTCAGGATGTGTTAAATCTTTCGTTGCTAACCTGGTAAGCATGATACCCTCAAAGGTCTTGTATATTGGTGATGCTGATATTCATAATTTCAATAATTGCTTCCTTTGCTTTCAGAACTTTGTTGACCTTGCTGGAAGTGAACGAGCTGCACAAACACATGCCATAGGTGCAAGGTTGAAAGAGGGTTGCCATATAAATCGCAGCTTGTTGACTTTGACAACTGTCATCAGAAAGCTAAGGTAGAATTCAAAACTCAAGTTTTACTTGTGCATAAGAAGCCTCAGTCAGGTTTATTTAGTACCTTTTTTCTGCAATCATCTAGAAATTGTAACATTGAAGATTTCTGCTGATGAAATGCATCAGATGAACTATTCATTGACTTTATTAGTTTATTGTTACATTAGCCTTAGTTCCTGTTATTACCTGTTTGATTTGTAGAAATTAATTGGGGTAACTTAGCTCATACAGTACCAAATTCATACACGAGTACATATGGACACTGTGCTAAACAAAATGTATCACATGAAATGCATTCTGCTGAGATGCCATATCCTGATTGGCCATTTGCCATTTTGAGCAAGTCAGTCAGCATGTCTGAAACACACTTGTGTTCTTTTTGCATCTCGTGGTAGTGCAATCTTTTCCTTGTTTTTTTAAGAATGTCTACCTTAATTGTTTGGCTTAAATCACTAAAAGTCAAAACTAGAGGATAAAAGGCTCTTGAAATGTGTAAAGTTATTCCAAGACTAACAAGTACTTGCACATTTCTGGTCCATGAATTCATCTTGCTAAACAAAAGCTTCTAAGATGTCTTCTTCTCAATTAACTGTTTTGCTGGTATATTCAATTTTGTTCTAGTTTGGCCTTCAGCGATCAATAACTTTAGGTTTGGTGTTAGATAAATGGCGATTAAAGATGGTTACTATATTCAGTTTTCAAATAGGATATCTCACGCATTAAAGCATTTGTCACGTTAAAATAAATGTTCTACAAATATGTTGTTTCATTAGCTTTTTTTGTATCAGTGAATTGTCAATGATGTAGAAATAAATTCCACTTAATAAATGAAATTGTAGTGCTTCTATGGTCTCCCCAAAGCTAGATGACGACATGTATTTGACATCAGTGCAACTGATTGAGAGTGACTTTTCCAGTCCTTCATGAATTTCTCATGTAGAAAAAATAGTTAGTACTGAGGTATACTGTGTGGATTAAAGGACTCTCAGTGTTCTTGAGTGTTCTGTTATTCTGCATTGCAAAATCGTGTATCACAATTCCTACTTGCAGAAAAATTGCCAGTCTTATTTTGCAATGCATACACATGACGAAATGTGGGTATACAAGATGTAAGCATTCAGTTGTATGAGCTAGAGAGACATGCATTGTTTCTAGGTTTTCATAGAAATTCAAGCGACAAATATCTGTCATTATTTGTAACTGAAACTTAACTGTAAACTTTCAATTGCAGTTCGGGGAAAAGAAGTGGACACATACCCTACAGGGACTCAAAGCTGACACGCATTTTACAGCTTTCTTTGGGTGGAAATGCAAGAACAGCAATCATCTGTACCATGAGCCCAGCTCTGACACATGTGGAACAATCTAGAAATACTCTATTCTTTGCAACCTGTGCAAAGGAGGTCACAAATACTGCAAAAGTTAATATGGTAAGGGTGTGAGTCATGACTGAGACAACATTTCTTTGTGCCTTAATAATTGTTGAGATACATCAATGTACAACTCAACAATACATGTTCCATGCAGGTTATATCAGATAAGCAATTGGTGAAGCACCTTCAGACAGAACTTGCTAGGCTAGAATCAGAGCTGAGGACCCCTGACCGTGGCTCCTCTTCTGATATCCTCATAATGGAAAAGGACAGGAAGATTAGACAGGTAAAGTCTCTGACCAAGGTTTCATTTTCACTTTTAATTACCATGTTTTCATGATCTAATCAATGAATTGTATAGATGGAAATTGAAATAGAGGAACTCAGGAAACAGCGAGATAATGCACAGTCAGAGCTCGAAGAACTGCGGAAGAAGAAGAGTGATCACCTGCCAGTAAGAATCTGCCTTTTGTTTGTCCGAACTTCTCTTTATTACCAATTACCATTAACCTAACCCTTTGGGTTGCACTCTACTCTTGCAGGGGTGGAATCCCTTTGACTCACCACAAAAAGCGCGAAAGTGCCTCACATTTTCAGGATCACTAGAGCCAAGTAACAAAACTAAGATGATGAGGAGCTCGATTAGGCAATCATCTACTGCTCCATTTATGTTGAAGCATGAAATCCGCAAGCTAGAGCAGCTACAGCAACAGCTTGAGGTTGAAGCAAACCGCGCCATTGAAGTACTTCACAAAGAAGTTGAATGCCACAAGCATGGCAACCAGGATGCTGCAGAAACCATCGCTAAACTTCAGGCAGAAATCAGGGAGATGCAATCTGTTAGGTCTGAGAACAGAGACGTGGAGATGATTACAGATGAAGGAAATGGATCTGATTTGAAAGATGAAATTTCTAGACTACATATGCAAGACAATGATATTGCCAAACTTGAGGCGAAGTTGGAAAATGTGCAACGGTCTATTGACAGATTGGTGATGTCACTTCCAAATGTTGCCATGCCGTGTAATGAGACTACCCCAAAGTCAAACAGATCAAAGAAGAAGAAGAGGCTTCTTCTTCCTCTGGGTGTGAGCAACAACATAAACAGAGCAAATCTTCTCAGAGCACCTTGCTCTCCCCATTCTTCTAGTAGGCCTTCAGAATCAGAAGTTGAGAACAGGGCCCCAGAGGGAGACACTATGTCTGTTGAGGGTTCAGAAAAGGCTACTCCCACCAAGAGTGAAGATGGAGATATATCATCTCGTGATGAGACACCACGCTACAGGCGCTCCAGTTCAGTAAATATGAAAAAGATGCAGAGGATGTTCCAAAATGCTGCAGAGGAAAATGTTAGGAGCATCAGGGCCTATGTGACTGAACTGAAGGAGCGAGTTGCAAAACTTCAGTACCAAAAGCAGCTGCTAGTCTGCCAGGTTTTGAACTCACTTGATCTTTCTTCCAAAAAAATGTCTGTGTTCCTGCTACTAAAATATGTTGCATCGCTTAATTTTACAGGTCCTGGAGTTGGAATCTAATGAAGGCAAGTCGAATGGAGAGGATAATTCTGGGCCTCTACAGGATGGTCCTGATTCATGGGACAGATTATTCAAGGAGCAGATGCAGTGCATTATTCATCTGTGGGATCAGTGCCATGTATCGATCATACACAGGACCCAGTTCTACCTGTTATTCAGGGGTGACAAGGCTGATCAGATATACATCGAAGTCGAAGTAAGAAGGCTGGTATGGTTGCAACAACACTTTGCCGAGGTCGGTGATGCAAGCCCTGGCGCTGTTGACGACCCTGCAGTTTCACTTATCTCCAGGTACTGAATAACTAGTACAATAGCGTCTAACATGCTGCTTGTTTTCTCTGAGTTTCACCGATTGTAGTTCCAGATACTGTTGAAGAGTACAACCAAAAGAAAGGAAAATAGAGTGTCTACATACCTTTTAGCCATCCGTAGTGAAGCATTGCTGTGTTCAGTAGCCATAACAGAGTATTTTGTATGTTGCAGTATGAAGGCATTGAGGAACGAGCGAGAATTTCTCGCGAGAAGGATGGGATCAAGGCTGACAGACGAAGAGCGGGAGCGCCTCTTCATCAAATGGCATGTCCCCCTGGACGCGAAGCAGCGTAAGCTGCAGCTGGTGAACAAGCTCTGGACGGACCCCAACGACCCGGCGCACATCGAGGAGAGCGCGGACCTGGTGGGCCGGCTGGTGGGCTTCTGCGAGGGCGGCAACATCAGCAAGGAGATGTTTGAGCTCAACTTTGCCGTCCCCACGAGCAGGAAGCCGTGGATGGTGGGCTGGCAACCCATCTCAAACATGATCAGGGAGAAGACCCAGCAGCTCTGGTGAGAACTGAATCAACTGATGGTGCCGGCCTCGCCGATGTTGTACAGATGGGATGAAACAAGAGAGAATTGGGGGAAGAGTCTCAACTTCCTTCCCGGTTGGACGGTTGGTCAAGGCCACAAGCGGTCGTCGGTCTGATTAGATATCCGCTTCCTGTGTCCTGTGTAGATGGTGAAAAAGAGAGAATCTGAATGTTCTCGCATTCTTACATGTTTCCTTTCCAATTTATGCCAATTTTTGCTTGTTCCTGATATGATCTGGATCTGATGAGTCGATTCAAATTCTTTTGCCCTCCCCCTTTTTCTGCTGTCTGTGTCTGTGCACCGATTGCTGGATCTTGATTGTCGATTCTTGTTATCTTGATTGTCATTCACATCAACAGATACTCTCAATCTTGTTTGCGGGCCTACAGCGGAGCTCTGGGACAATAAGCATATGTACTTTCACAACGACGCTCCTAGTTAGTTCCATTTAAACAAGAATCGTGACAGATAAATAGATAATATACTGCAAAAGATAAACGCATTGAATTTTGGCCCATGCAGGTTATTCCTACCAGCAGCTGCATTGATTCAGAGTTTCAGACAAGAAATTCAGTCTAATGTTCATGGCCGGACAAGTTTGTGATTTTCATGCTCCTTGGAGCAACTACTATCACCCGTCTGAGTTTCAACTTTTTCCAAATGCACTTTTTTTTTAAAAAAAACTATAAGGAAGATCTCTGAGTCAAACTCCATTGCCCACCGACGAGTAACTGACACCCTGTTCGTTTCGCTGGTTTATTGTGGCTGAAAGTATTGTTCGCTGGTTTATTGTGAGAGAAAAACACTGCTGAATAGCTGCTGATTTGGCTGAATAGCTCAAACGAACAGGGTGATGTTCTTGCGCTGTTCGTTTCTGACAGCTGGGTTCTAAAGCAGATGTTTATAGCAATATCCACAGTTCTGAACAAGGCCCTAGAAATGGAAAATGCGTGTCTCCCTCGAGATTTTGGCATTTCACCCATCCTCAAAAACTGGTTTCACACTTTTACCATCCCACATAAGGGTTTCGCACTTTTACCATTATCAAGGGCCGGTTTAGTTGCCAAAAATTTGGCAAAATGACACTGTAGCAAATTTCGTTGTTATTTATTAATTAGTGTCTAATCATGGTCTAATTAGGCTTAAAAGATTCGTCTCGTCCATTTCGTCTAAACTGTGTAATTAGTTTTATTTTTTATCTATATTTAATGCTTCATGCATGCGTTCAAAGATTCGATGTGACGGAGAATGTTGAAAAATTTTGCAAAATTTTTTGCAACTAAACAGGGCCCAAGTTGGTGTAAGCCGCTGAAATACATGCTGGGGAGTTTAATCGGTAAAAAAAAAATTCCAAACCTTCCACTACTACCCCTCCCCTGTTTTCTTCGTATATGTTCCCGACCCGCCCAGGCCATTCCCATTCGTGAAAACGGATTGCGCGGCCCCTCGCTGACTCCGACGCTGCCGTTCCCCACCTGGTGCTGAGATCTCCCTGGTGCTCGCCGAGCACCTCCCTGGCGCGGCGCACCACCTCCCGGTTGCTCATCGGCACCGGGTGCGCCGCCAGCACGGCCGCAGCGCCGCACTGAAGCACGCCTTGTCGCTGACATCGTCGCCCGCCGCGACGTCCGCCGACAGCTCGTCCTCCTGACACCCGCTGAGCAGGATCCCAGCGTCGGCCTCGGCATCGTCGGTGCGCGCGGCGCCGGCGCCGCTGCTATTGCTGTGGAGGTCGTGGAGGTGGGAGTGGAACTTAGGAGGGAGTCGCGGCGCGGCCTCCCTGACTCTGAGCCGCTGTCCTAGCCAAGTGCCGCTCCCACCGAGGCCTCGCCACCCAGGTCAGGTGCGGCTGCATGGGACGGAGAGATGTTGGGGCAGGCCTGTGCCGAACCACCGGCAAGGGAGGGGCAGGCATTGGAGTAGAGTTTGCCGGCAGGGGAGGGGAAGCCATGGGGAGCGAGCTAGCACAGGAGAGAGCGGCGCTCCTCGTTGGTCTGTCGCTGCTGCAGAAACGGGATGGAGGAGAGAAGCGGCACCGATCCGTTTCATGCTCGATCCGTTCTGATGAAGAACAGCAAGGCAGGGGTAGTAGTGGAAGGTTTGGAATTTTTTTTTACCGATTAAACTCCCCAGAGTGTATTTCAACGGCTTATGATGGTAAAAGTGCAAAACCATTCTGCGGGATGGTAAAAGTGCGAAACCAGTTTTTGAGGATGAGTGAAATGCCAAAATCTCCCCTCCTAACGTATATGCTCACCGAACATGCGTATGTCTCCAATTTGCAGCAATTGCTTATTTGTAAAATATAAACCTCAGTGAAAATGAAGTATATCTTCAAATTAAGAAAACGCCTGTGGTAAATCACATTCTCAGCGCTGGACCAACAAAAGCAGAATAAACTGTCGATTTGACTATAGTTCCTCCAGGAATACTCAGCTTACATATGTAATCCTTCAACAGATCATATGGATATTCGACATTATCAGAGTTCCAAACATTTAAACGCAAACATCAGCGTCCACAATCTGGGGCTACAAAATCTTAACCACATGGTGCGGCAGTTGCTTATCCGAGGAAGTTCATGATCACCAGGTGGAGCACCAGGTTGCACAGGACGAAGTCAGCAAAGGCCCTTTCTGGGGGAAGATCCTGCAGGAAAAGGTTTTGGCATATGACGTCATGCTAGATTTTCAAAGTAGAACGGATCCTAGCATATAAAGATGAAACAACAAAGTGATACCTTAAATTCTTTGTTGTCTTTGTTCACTTGAATGCGGAGGCAAACTGAATGAAAAAGGTAAAAGGAGAATGTGACAGTTAGCTCATATCATGAAACCAAGGTAAAAGGGCAACCAAGGGTAAGAAGCTCCTACCAGCAAGAACTGCAGTTCCTATGCATGAAAGGACTCCTGAAAGGAAGGAGTTGAAGGGAAACGACCCAACCAATCCCATGTAAGCAACCTGTTTTATTCACATTAATAGCATACCAGTATTAAGTGGCGTTTCGCTTGTCTTAGTATGCCAAGGGCGATTACTAGCTATGTTGCAGAAACAACTCAAGAGAAGAGTTGCCAACCAAATAAAAATGTTCAGTTCACAATACAAGTGCACAAACATAGCCTGTCCTTAAACCTAAGAATCATGCTTGAGGACAACAAATTCCATGGTTTTCAGAAAATGACAGCTAACAAGTTGCCCAATCAACCACTGAAGAACATCCATGTTGGAGTATGTGAGTATGTGTTTAGGCCCATGTGGCTAAGGCCCATGTGGCCCATGTATGGAACCTATATAGCTACCCTTCTAGGGTTAGCCCTAATCAATAGAGAATCACTTTCCAACATGGTATCCAGCCACTTCTTTCCTCTCACCTAATCCAGCCGCCGCCGGTCACCTCCCCCTCCCTCCTATTTCTCTGTTTTCCCTCCCCTCTCCTCCCCATCCTGGGCCGATCTGCTCCGTTCTCCCTCCTCTGGTGCCGCCGCCGGCCTCCCTGGTGGAGCCGCCCCTCTCCATGCCGCTCCTCTCCAGGCGGCTGCTGGTGGCGCCGCCCCTCTCCATGCCGCTGCTGGGAGCAGCGGCTCCCCTTCTCTCCCCCCCCCCCCCCTCCGCGCCCTCTACTCTCCTGGGGCCTGCGCTCGCTGGTGCCCTTGCGGCAGCGGGCCAGCAACCCCCAGGGGCGCCTGATGCCGCTCTTCCCCTCCTTCATCGGACCGCCGTTGGCACCGCTCAAGGGGGCCGCTTTTCCCCTGCCCTCTCTCCTGCCTTCAGCGCCACCCATCCACCTCTCCTTCACCCCGCCGCTGCCCTCACAGCAGCCGCCGCTGCTGAGGGTGCCGCAGGGGGCGGCTCCTCTGTTACCGCTCCTACGGTCGGGGGAAGCGGGGGGGGGGGGGGGGGGGGGGGGGGGGGGGGGGGGGGGGCGCTCCTGATGCCGCCGCGGCTACAGGAGGCGCTAAGGACGGGGGGGCTGCTGCTGCTGCCCTGACAGAGCGCCCCGCCGACGCCGTCCACCTTCCCGGCGCTGGGCTGGACGCCGGCAACCTCTTTCCTGCCGGTGCCCAGACCTTCCCGGCCCCGACACCACCACTGCTTTCCCACATCTACGCCGGCCGTGACCCCTCGTCTCTCGCTGCTGCCCTCGCCGCCGCACGTGCCTCTGCCGCGGAGGGGCAGGCCCGGGTGCGGGCGGCCGCCCTCGTGTGGGAGCACGAGCGCGAAGCGGCCGATGCCCTGGCTCGCCAGATCGCCGAGGCGGAGCGGCTCCTCTCTCCCGCCTCCCCGGTCGCTGGGAGGCGGGACCTGGTGCTCCTTACCCTTCGCCGCTACGCCCTCGACGACCACGTCCTCGTTGACGCCTTGGCCGCCGTCCAGACCCCGTCGTGGCTTCGTCTCGACAGCGTCATCCTCTCCTGGATCCTGGGGACGATCTCTCTGGACCTCCACGACCTCGTCCGCACCTCTCCGGATGTGCGCCGGGCGTGACTCGCCCTTGAGGGCCAGTTCCTGGGCAACGCTGAGGCCCGGGCTCTGCGCCTCGACGCGAGCTTCCGGACCTTCGTCCAGGGTGACCTCTCCGTCGGCGAGTTCTGTCGTCGGATGAAGGGCATGGCCGACTCCCTAGGGGACCTTGGGTGGCCCGTCGAGGATCACATCTTGGTCCTCAACGTCCTCCGGGGGCTCAGCGACCGCTACGCCCACCTCCGGACGTGGATCACCCGCCAGAGGCCTTCCCCACCTTCCTGGAGGTCCGCGACGATCTCGTCATGGAGGAGCTCACGCAGGGCTTCCAGCCGGGATCCACCACTGCAGGGTCCTCGTCCTCCTCGACGGCCCTGGCTGCCTCTTCGCCGCGCCCGTCTGCTCCACCGCGGTCCACCGCTCCACCGCCACCGTCGTCTCTCCTGGGCCCTCCTCCCTCCGGGCCGAGCGGAGGTGGGGGGGTCGTGGCTCTCGTCGTCGCCGTGGAGGGGGCCGCGGGGGTGGCCGGGGCGGTCACCCCCAGGCTCCGGCACCGGCCGGGACACACGGGGGGGCACCATGGCCTTCGTTCCAGAACCCGTGGTCCGGTCGCATCTCCATGTGGCCCTACCACGCCCCCGGAGCCGACACTCGCCCACCAGTGGCCATGCTCACCGGAGCTCCTCCTGCTGGTCTTCCACCCGGCGCCTTCCCTGCTACGCCGTGGGTTCCACCCTCCGGGACTCCACCGGGGGTCACCGGCTGGGACCAGGCGGCCCTGGCTCGCTCGTTCAGCACCATGGGCCTGACACCTCCGGTCGGACCCGAGTGGATCGCTGATTCAGGGGCCACCTACCACACTACTCCTGACCCCGGTATACTTTCGTCGATTCACTCTCCCTCTTCCTCTCTTCCTTCGTCCATTATGGTCGCAAATGGTTCTTGTATTCCGGTCTCGTCTGTGGGTACCGCCGGTGCTCATAGCTCCTTTCGTCTTCCTGATGTTCTTGTTGCTCCTTCTATGGTTCATAATCTTCTTTCTATTCGACGTTTTACAGCTGACAATTCTTGTTCTGTGAAATTTGACTCTTCTGGTCTTACTGTAAAGGATTTGGCTTCCCGGCGTCCTCTGCTCCGATGTGACAGCACCGGGCCCCTTTACACTCTTCGCTTCCCGGCGGCTCCTTCGTCTTCTTCGCCGTCCGTTTTGTCAGCTGCCTTCGTCGCTTCTACTTCCTCTACTACCTGGCACCGGCGCCTCGGCCATCCTGGACGTGATGCCCTGATACAACTCAGTCGTAGCTCTGGTCTTCCATGTACTCGAGCTCATGATGAGCAACTGTGTCATGCGTGCCAATTGGGCCGACATGTTCGTCTTCCGTTTTCTAGTTCTACTTCCCATGCGGCCCGTATTTTTGATCTTGTACATTGCGACCTATGGACATCTCCTATTCTGAGTATTTCCGATTATAAGTACTATCTTGTGGTTGTTGATGATTTTTCGCATTATTCGTGGACTTTTCCTCTCCGTGCGAAGTCGGATACGTTTACCACGCTCCTTCACTTCTTTACTTGGGTGTCTACACAGTTCGGTCTCACCATCAAGGCCGTCCAGTGTGACAATGGTCGCGAGTTTGATAATTCCACCTCCCGAGCTTTCTTCCTCTCTCACGGTGTTCAATTGCGCATGTCTTGCCCATACACCTCTTCGCAGAATGGAAAGGCAGAGCGGATGATTCGCACCACCAACGACACCGTACGTACTCTTCTGTTTCAGGCCTCTCTTCCTGCTCGCTTCTGGGCTGAGGGCCTGCACACCTCCACCTACCTTCTTAACCGTCTTCCTTCCGCTGCCTGTTCCGCTCCCACACCTCACCACGCCCTCTTCGGTACCCCGCCTCGGTACGATCACCTCCGCGTGTTTGGGTGTGCTTGTTACCCCAACACTGCTGCCACTTCTTCTCACAAGCTAGACCCTCGCTCCACGCTCTGTGTCTTCCTCGGGTACTCGCCGGATCACAAGGGGTACCGGTGCTTTGACCTTACCTCCCGACGTGTTCTCATCTCGCGCCATGTGGTGTTCGATGAGTCTGTCTTTACCTTTTCCAGCGCCACCACACCTCCGGTCACTGACCCACCCTCTCTGTTTCCCACTGACCCGGTGGTCCAGCCACCTTTTTCGTGGTCTCCTGCAGGTACCGCTTCGCCGCGCTCTGAGCCGGCTACCGGCCCCGGATCCCCTGCGAGTCCGGGCCCGTCGTCCTCCGGCGCGGCCCCGTCTTCTCTAGTTGGTGCAGACCCGGGGCCTTCGTCCCCTGCTTCTGCCCCGGGGGGGTCGTGCCGGTCGCCGACGCCGTATCCTGTCTCGGCACCTGCCCCGACACCTCCGTCGAGGTTCGCCGCGCCGGTACGGGTGTACCAGCGCAGGCCGCGGCCACCGCCGCTCGTGGTCCCTTCTCCACCGGGGACACCGACACCACCGCCACTGTCTCCGCCGGCTCGTGGTGCCCCGCCGGTCTACCACCCGCCGCTGCTTCACCGACACCCGCGGCATGTTCACCCGATGGTGACACGACACACGGCTAGCACCCTGCCGCCTCGTGCCCTCGAGGCTTCGACCGGCGACGCGGTGGTCTCTCCGGTACCCTCCTCCGTCCGCGACGCCCTGTTGGACCCTCACTGGCGCCGCGCGATGGAAGAGGAGTACGCTGCGCTACTCGCCAACCAGACGTGGGAGTTGGTGCCCCGACCGCCAGGCTCCAACGTCGTCACCGGCAAGTGGATTTGGACCCACAAGCGCCGAGCTGACGGCTCTCTCGAGCGCTACAAGGCTCGCTGGGTCCTCCGGGGTTTCACTCAGCGCCCTGGCGTCGACTACGATGAGACCTTCAGCCCGGTGGTCAAGCCGGCCACCGTCCGTACCGTGCTATCACTGGCACTTGCTCGGTCTTGGCTCGTCCACCAGCTGGACGTCAAGAACGCCTTCCTCCACGGCCTTCTTACCGAGACGGTGTACTGCAGTCAGCCGGCGGGGTTCGTCGACACCACCCGTCCTGACATGGTCTGTCGGCTCAACAGGTCGCTCTACGGCCTCAAGCAGGCACCTCGGGCGTGGAACCACCGGTTCGCCGCTTTCTTGCTGACCCTGGGGTTCATGGAGGCCAAGTCTGATACGTCCCTGTTCGTCTACCACCATGGAGCCGACACTGCATACTTGCTGCTCTATGTTGATGACATTGTCCTCACCGCCTCCAGCGAGCCACTTCTCCGCCGGATCATCACTGCTCTCCAGCACGAGTTCACGATGAAGGATCTGGGTGAGCTCCACCACTTCCTCGGTGTCACTGTTGAGCACCGTCCTACCGGGCTCCTCCTTCACCAGCGACAGTACACTCGGGACATCCTGGAGCGGGCTGGGATGACTGACTGCAACCCCTGCTCCACTCCGGTCGACACTCAGGGCAAGCTGTCTGAGCTGAGGGACCACCGGTGGCCGATCCCACTGCGTACAGGAGTCTCGCCGGGGCCCTTCAGTACCTCACCTTCACCCGGCCGGACATCACCTATGCAGTTCAGCAGGTCTGCCTCCACATGCATGATCCCCGGGAGCCTCACCTCACGGCTCTCAAGCGCCTCCTCCGCTACCTCCGGGGCACACTCGACTACGGCCTCCTCCACCGACCTCGTCGTCTACACCGACGCTGACTGGGCCGGGTGCCCGGATACTCGCCGCTCCACCTCCGGCTACGCCGTCTTCCTGGGCGGCAACCTGGTGTCTTGGTCGTTCAAGCGCCAGCCGGTGGTCTCCCGGTCCAGCGCCAAGGCGGAGTACCGCGCTGTTGCTAACGGCGTGGCGGAGACCGCCTGGCTCAGGCAGCTGCTGGCTGAGTTGCACACTCCACCCTCCCGGAGCACACTGATCTACTGCGACAACGTCAGTGCGGTCTACCTCTCCACCAACCCCATCCAGCACCAGCGGACGAAGCATGTGGAGATCGACCTCCATTTTATCCGTGATCGGGTGGCCATGGGCGAGGTGCGGGTTCTTCACGTTCCGACGACCTCCCAGTTCGCGGACATCTTCACCAAAGGCCTCCCGTCCTCGACCTTCGCCGAGTTTCACTCCAGCCTCAACATCACCGGTGGCTAGTTGCGTCTGTGGGGGGTTGTGTGTGTTCTTTCTTGTTCAGCCTCGAACTCCGCTGCGCCAGTAGTTCAGACTGCGGGGGGTGTTGGAGTATGTGAGTATGTGTTTAGGCCCATGTGGCTAAGGCCCATGTGGCCCATGTGGCTAAGGCCCATGTGGCCCATGTATGGAACCTATATAGCTACCCTTCTAGGGTTAGCCCTAATCAATAGAGAATCACTTTCCAACAATCCACAAAATCAGATTGCCAACAGCTAGGTAGAGCTGAGATTTGTAAGCTGGCTGCTTTGTTGTAACCAGTAACTGGGAAGAGTTACAAACTGAATAAGAATGTACAGTTGACAAAGAAAGGGCATAATATAACTTGTTCATGCTTGAGGACAATAAGTTCCACAATTTAAGAAAATGACTAGTGATTAGTTCATCTATCCAACCAAACACTCAAGAGCATACAGAGTTTGCAAAAGTTCAAAGGTACAGTGCTACACTATCCCCGCAATCAGGTTCCCAGCAGCTATGTATAGCATAAATTTGCAAGTTTGACAGCTTGTAGCTAACAACTGAGAATTACATACACAGTATATCAGTTGATAGCTTTAGCAGCGCAGCTTGTTCATAAGATTTCTTGTGCATGTATCTGATGCCTACCTACCTACCTACCCACTGTTATATCACAACCAAATAACCAGGCAATGTGTTTTGGCGTCCCCCATATTAGGTTTAGTGAAAATCGAAAACCGCAGAGGAAGGAATTTCGGCTGGTGTGGGACAGTATACACTCCAGGCTATTCAGATAAAACTTTCCTAACCATATTTCGAGGCTTTCAAACCAATTTGAACAAGATGTTTGCACATAAGAAGAAGACATAAGTGTTAAAAACACTTATACCTGAACAAGGGCAGTGGCAACCGCAAAAACCACGTAGAGGTCAATAATCTGCAGATGTATCACCACACGGCAGAGTTAGAGGGGACTGCGGACGACCGCAGGGGAAATGGGAGAAGGGGAGATCGAATCGAATGAGGCTACCTTGAGATTTGTTGGTGTGGCAGCATACGCCTTGCCAAGGGACTGGATCAGAAGCTTCGCATCGCTAGTGGCCCTCGGCATCTTGGAATCCCCTCGTCTTCTCCCACTTGACGCTAGCCAGAAAGGAGCAAGTCATAATCAGATCAGTTCGCTTGGATCAACAACTTTCGCAAGCAAATCGGAGTTCGTAGGCATAATTTTACATGGATACTATTGCAATCAGATCAGATCCGAAGACATGAAGGTAAGCAAGTAGCACGAGTGAGGGTTTGGGTGGTTGATTTCGCACAGCAGCAGGAGAAGTGAGAAGAAGGGGTGGGCATACCTTCTGGTGTGCCGGGTGGGTGCGTGCTCGTCGCCGGCGAAGACCTGGGCAGCTGGCGTCGCGCTCGGGCGGCGGTCAGAGGCTGTTTCGGCCGAGGGGGACGGGGTTTTTCTCTTTTCTCTGTACCGTAGTCCGTAGTATCGTGTCTCTTCCTGGGCTGGGCCGTTCTTCTGGCTTCATTCTTTTTTTTTCATTCTTCCTGATGTTGTATTTGATTTTTAGTCTTCCTGATATTATATTTGTTATTACTGTCAATATTATATTATTAGAGATTCATGACACTCGGATAATGCTACGTGTCTTACGTCCGACTCGATTAAATTGTTGGATGCTCCGGCAGGCCCACCGCCTCATTGCTTGCGTTTTTACCCCGCCACTCGCTCGACGTGCCCATGAGTTTATTAAAACATCACCCATCCTTATCCCTTCTTCTTCCTCCTCTCCTGTCGCCACGCATTTGCGGCTGCCCCGT
Organism: Saccharum hybrid cultivar R570; assembly: GCA_038087645.1. NCBI lineage: Eukaryota > Viridiplantae > Streptophyta > Magnoliopsida > Poales > Poaceae > Saccharum > Saccharum hybrid cultivar. The sequence goes on along the minus strand of JAQSUU010000254.1, from coordinate 2,638,835 downwards.
CCTGGACACGGACGCGCACTCCTCCCGCTGCTGCCTTGTGCCCCATCTGCCACCACTTGCTCGTGCCCCGTCGCGCGCGCCTCTCGCCCCCCTCCCATCTCGCGCGTCGCCCGCTCCCTCCCGTCACGGGCGCTGGTGCTGGTGATGCTCGCTCCGCCCGTCGCTCGTGCCACCTGCTCGACCGACCCAAGCCCGGTACTGGTGGCGGTGGTGCTCGCACGCGCCACTAGTGCTGGATGCTAGTGGTGCTCGTGTGCCGCCACTCGCCATTGGCTCCCACCCCGACGGCCGGAATTGACCGACACAGGCGCTCTCCTTCCCCTATGTTGTAAATATAGGTTTCAAGGATTTCATACGTTTCAGAGGTATGTTGCAGTTGTTTCATATTGATGTTGCACATGTTACAAGTGTTTCAGAGACATGTTGTAAGAGTTTGTTCAAAATATTTCATCTGTTCTAGACGTATGTTGTAAGCGTTTTGATCTAGATGTTGCATATGTTTCACACATATGTTGCAACAATATGTTCTAAATGTTTTATCTATTCCAGTCTTCTGTCACAGCAAGTGTTTCATGTTGCAAGTTGCAAGTGTTCTATCTGAATATTGCATATGTTTTTACACATATGTTGCAAGTGTTTGTTCTAGATGTTTCATCTGTTTCAGACGTATGTTGCATTCAAGTGTTTCATGTTGTTCGGAGAGTTAGGGGGCGTGGGGGAGTGATGGTGGCACGGCACAGGTCTCGGGGAATGGGGTGCGGCGAGCTGGTGGCCGGCAGACATGGCGCGCGGCGTGCTAGGGGCCGGCAGACATGGCGCGGGGCGAATGGATGGGGGTGGGGTGAGCGGATAGGGGCGGGTTGAATCGAGGCGGATAGGGGGGGTGATTGCGAGCGAGTTGTACGGACGGCGTGAGGCGTATGCGGGCAGGGTCGCATCGAGGCGGATGGGGCGGATTGTGAGCGAGTCGAACGGATGCGACGACAGCACGATGTGCGTGCGAACAGGGCGAATTAGCAGACAAGGAGTAGGCTGTGCAAGCACGTGCAAGAAATGACCATCCGACGGAATCATATCCCGTCCATATGCCAGCACGTCCCTTTGGCTTTAGGGGCCATTTATGGCTCCAGAAGTCCAGATTCAGCACGGTCCCTTTGGCTTTAGGGGCCATTTATGGCTCCAGAAGTCCAGATTAAGAATCGCTCCTAGCTAGCTAAGCGGGTAAAACAGAATAGAGCTGGAGCTAAGAATTCTATCACTCGCATTTGCCTTAACAATTAGATCCTTAATGGACCACGAGTAAGAGCATCTCCAAGACTCTTCTTTTAAACTTATTCTAAATCATCATTTGGCTCTCTATATCTTTCTACCCTCCGACGACTTTTCTATATCTTCTAGACACTAGAGAGCCGATCCGCTCTCCGTCTTCGGAAATCCAGAACAGAGAAATGCACGCACTCTATATTTACAGATCCAGTATACGTACGGGCGACAAGAATCATGTACCCAGAAAGATTAAACAACAGAGCTCATTTTCCAGGTTCCGTCGGTCGTACAGCAAGCTTCCGTCTACAAATCAGTAGTAAAAACAGTGACTACGATGCCCTACTCCTAAATTCATATCACTTTATCCAGCCATCTCGGTGGTCTCAGTGACGACTTTATCCCAAGCTTCATCAGGAATACCGTGTACATTATATGCAGGAGGAAGATGAAGAACGCACAATTAAGTAGAAGCTGCAACAGAAAAAAGAGAGTTAAAAGCTCAAAACAGCACGTTTAACAAGCCCAGCGGTCAGGAATTACCAGTGTCCCAAAGAGTACATATATTGCATCCATGGAAGGAATTGTGTTCACACCAGCTGCCGTCAGGATATATGTCAACGAAGCATGAATGTTAACCGTTATCTGAAATTAAATACAAGTTACTGAATAAACCAATTCATTTTTTCTCCCATCTATTCTTAATGTTGAATAAGGGAGTACAGGTACCAATGCAAGAATATTTTCTCTTATCAGGAACGATGACACTAGCACATAACCACAAGCTCCCAGGGCACGGACCTACAAGACAGATTGTAGTATTAGACTCAGTTTGTTCCATGCTGTACAACAACAACAACAACAACATTGGTCGATGCAACTTCAGAGGTCACTTGATTAAATTTCCTAAGAAATTCAGACTTTGATCTTATGAAACTGGTAAGGGAAACAGACTGGTAATATAGGTTTATTTCCTGCGCTCTAGAAAGTAGCAGTTTATTTCTACTCAATGCTCTGCAGTTTTGATATAATTTTGACCCTTCTCCTTTACTGACTTGTGAACTTTTGTACCGACATCTATTCAGTTCCCAACAGGCCACAACGGCTCTTACACAATTTTGAAGTTTCACTGTTCATATTCTCATACGAGAAAAAATTAACAAAGAAAGCTGGCCACGTGTAGGCCCTGGATGAGATGGTAATTGCAACTTCACTTGATGAAAACTATAAGGTTGGTTCTGTTTTAAATAATAAAATCCACATGGTCCTTAAAATTGTCCCAAAGTACCATTCAAATTCCTAAATCTTAAAATGCAGACTTGGGTCCCCTAAAGTTGTTGTGAGGTCCTAATGTCCACAAGTAGCATTTACATTCATATGTTTGTGATGATCTGGCAGTTCTTGAGCAATGCTGTGTAAGCATGTTCATGGTAACGAGCAATAGTCCTCGTGTGGAAGAGGACCTTGATCACATCCAGGGACAAGCTTAAGGACCTACTCGTTTTAAAAAGGCCTTGCAACAATATGACAAGAACCTAACACCAACATTAATAGATTTACAACTATAACAATGCTTTAAGGTAGACAATTTGATTCTTAATATGTAGAACCGTAAATTTATGCCTGAATAACTCTATTGGAAAACTTGGTAGTGAGGCTACAGGTTTGTACCCAGAGGTCATGACGTTTAAAATGCCATGTATAATCTATATGGGTCAGCAAGAAAACTAAAACAAAGACAGAGAATTTACAATGGAGCAGAGGAGGATGGAAACAATCCAATTGGTCTCCAATCTGAAGATAGAGGAAAGAATGTCATCACTTGCTGGTGAAAGAAGCCAATAGTGAAAGCAGAAGCTTCAATATTTAACCTCTGTACTTACCTCCAAACAGTACCCATGATGAGACCAACTACGCCATGCATAAGCTGCAAAATAGTGCAAGGAGTGCAATTCAGCCTCAGTGCAGAATCATCAATTCTTTAAATCTCACATATAAGTAGTTAAAATGTAACATATGTTTAGGAGAAATTGACTAGACAAATCATAAGTGGAATAGTATAAGAGATACTGACGCTAGGTGATAGATAAACCCAACTGTTACTGTTTGAAACATGTAATCTAGGAGGAACTTTTACAGCAAACAATGTTTTCTTTTCATAATAAGCATTTGTCTAATTGTTTTACTATAATGGGATGCTATTATTCACTTCATTGTTGGCTTTGCCAATAAAGCACCCAAGTCAACAGCAGCACTGATGGTTAACTTTAATAAAGTATGATAATAGTTAGTTTAGATGTTTTAACCACACAGTTGCCCTACTAACTCATACTCCCTCTGTCCCGTAATATAGTGTATTCTAGAAATTTTTAAGACAAATTAAAAGAGAACATAAAAGACGCATATACCCTCATTTTCTTTCCTAATCAGACACTATCAGCAACGTGATTAATGATGATTGGTTGATAAATGGAAAGTATTTAATGTAAAATTAGTTTTTGTCCACTAGAATGCATTATATTTGAGGACAAATTTTGAATGCTAGAATGCATTATATTACAGGACGGAGGGAGTAAGGCAGAATTTTACGTACCAGGTAAGTTGATGCTTTTACAGGGCCAGATAATGTGAATAGCAGTAAGACAGTAGCCACCTGGTGAAGCATTTCAAGAAACAGCTATATAAATTTGACAAAAGAAAAGAAAATAAGCGAACAATTTAATTGGACTTACCACAGTTTTCCTGCCAGCTTCTAGTCCCCATCTTAATGAGGAAATGACTATCGGCAATGGGAAAAAGCAACTGAAATAATTCTGCATCAGCATAAAACAAAAGAGTACTTAAATTTGTGTCATAGGCATAGGTTGACAATCAATTGTGCACTAAACACGTCATAAAGACCCATAACTTGCAAATGCCATAAAAAATGACAGAAACAGTGATGCCATCCATCACCTTCTGATGCTGCTCCATATGCTACGATGAAACGTTCTTATAGCAAAGCAAACCCCTCCCCACACAAATCCTCGTTCAATGTTTCCGATTGTCAGTTCAGTTCGATACTTCAACGGCATTTGTTCCGAACACATGGCCGGCGAGGTGATTCATTTGCTAAGTATTGTAACAACGCAAACTAGGAAGACAGACAGACTGACTGACGGCGGGCAGAGCAGAAGGGAGGAAGGAAGGGGAGCAGAGCAACCTCAATGGCGAGGGAATTGCTGAGGAAGTAGGCGAGCCCCGCGACGGCCGCGAACATGGCGCACTCCACGAGCTCCCGCGTCCTGGAGAGCGCCTCCCCGAGGTCCGCCTCGCCACCGTCTTCATCGCCCGCCGCGATCCCCCACTGCTCCTCGCGCGCCGGCGCCGCCGCCGCTAACCGAGGAGGGCCTGCAGCGCGGGCCCCGGGGACCGAGAAGACGGCGAGCGGGGTCCTGAGGCCCCGCGAGGAGGCGGTGGCCGACTGGCGGCACGCGGCGGCGGGCCGCGGCGGTGGCGAGACTAGGAGAAGCTGGGGGCAGCAGCGGAGGCGGGGCTGGAGCATAGTCCTGCGCCGCCACGGCCTCCACCGAGCGAGCTCCGTGAACGGATGAGACGATGGGAGGATAGGAGCAGAAGTGGTGAGGCCTTCGTCTCACTGGCGTTGGGACCCACTGCTTTGTTTGGTCCAGGTTGTCAGTGACTAAGGAATGGGTGGGTTGGCAGTCCGCGTCTCTTCAGACTACAGGAGGGAGAAGCTGAGAAGAACTGGCACGTGGGACCCACAGTTTCGATGGTTAGTTTGGTTTTTTGGATTTTTCTTTTTTTTTTCTTTTCCCCTCTAACGTTCTGAACGATGATTCTTGCCAAATCGGTATAATAGCGTATTGTCAATCGAGATGTAAAACAAACTACATCATTACTGCTAAGTCGGATCAGAAGCAAAGCATGTCACAAACCATTGTTGAAATCAAATTGTTAAAACAAACCCTAATGCTTCCTATAGGGTGTCCGGACGGACGGACCGAACCACCTAGCCCGCGATGCACGTTGCACAGCACATGCCCCCGCCCGCGCGCACCTGCGGTGCCGGGACCCGTTGCCTCCTACTCTTCTGTCTCACCGCCACCAGAGTGAACCGCTAGCGAGCACCGAGAGGCCGCTGCCAGGGTCAGATCCAGATAGGGCGGAACTCCACGCGGCAGGCTACGTGAGATATGTGCGCGCCCCCCACCCGACTCGCGCCTCCTGCCGTGTCCACGCTCCATCTGCCGGCGAGTTGCCCACGTCGGAGCTCCATGCGCCCGCCATCGAGCTCCGCAACGTCGAGCCTCCATTCGTTCAAGCAACAAGGTGACATTGCGCTGAAAGCGCATATTGCAAGCATATATTTCAAGTGTTTCATATGTTTCAGAGGTATGTTGCAAGTGTTTTATGCGGGTGTTGCAAAACTAGATTGGGATGTTGCAATGGTAGTACACATATGTTGCAAGCTTCTATTCTTGATGTTTTATCTGTTTTTTCCTGACATATGTTGTAAGTGTGTTTATTTGGATGTTGCATATGTTTCACATATATGTTGCAAGTGTTTTATCTGGATGTTGCGTATGTTTTACAATGGTGTTCAAATGTTTTTATGTGTTTTTGCAAGTATTTCATATGCATGATTCAAGTGTTTCGTCTGCTTTCATAAGTATGTTGCATGTGTTGCATCTGGATATTTCAAAAGTAAATCGGGTATTGCATCTCCCTCTCGCTTTCTGCTACCTCGCCTCGAGTCTCTTCCTCCTCCTCCTGATGTCGGCTTGGCATCCGTCATCCCATCCCCCTCTTTCTTGATGTTGGTGACGTTTGGGGCGGCGCGAGCCCCACGTGGTTGCGCGGAACGGCCCGAAAAACGGCTGCAGGCGCGGGCGTCCGCACGTATCGTTCGTCCGGACGTCTGGGCGTTAACAAGCCCATAGAACGAAAGAGGGCCGCATTACAAGATCCATAAGGTTTTTGTATAGTTGTGGGAAGCCTAAAGACTTTTGTCAGCCATGGTAGAGTGTTTTTCTCTCACAACAAATTAACATCAGCCGGCTTATCAGCCGCAAAAATCATCAGTCGAATAGGTCCATGAGACAAGACGACTCCATGTATGATAAGCCAGCTGATGCTGATTTGTTAGGAGAGAAAAACACTGTACCATGACTGATAAGCTGAGCCGATAAGTTCAAGTAAACAGGACAGTTGAGGAGATAATATGGACTCATCATTTTTTAGTTAAGTAATTAATTAAGCTCGTCATTCACCTAGCACATACTACATTGTGAATGAAAAGGATACAATTTTAATTCTATACTTCTATACCTAGTCAAAATATTTAAATGTACACTCAGTTTACAAAAAGGCTATGTTGTTGTTGTTGTTGTACGCTCAGTTTACAAAAAATAATTACCAATATTTTTCCCTCTAAAGAAGAATGAAGCCATATATTTCTATTATCTTAAAAAATACCAATATTTATGACAACTAAATAGATATACATTATAATACATAATAATAATAATAATAATACATTCCATGTCGAATTTAATATAAGCATTCATTTTGTGTGGATGATTAATTGATTAGTCTACGGAATAGTAAAGAATAACAAAGGGGGAAATAAAATGAGAATGGTTCCTCTTCAGAAGAAAATGTAAATAAAAATACAAAAAAGTTGCTGACCACAATAGCCTTGGCAACTTGCATCTACCTGCTACGCATACGCGTCAAGAAAGCAGTCGCTGTTCTGGATGGCATCATCGTAGCAGGCATAACAAATGACAGCAGGCACATATCGCCTTGTAAACCTCCATGGATCGGTACCACCGAACCCCACAAGAAACCGACGAATGGTGCGTGCGTGAATGGGTCATCGACAGAAACAGCCCGAGCTCTCTGACCTCTTCCCTTTCCATGGCGGTGCACGAGACGAGACGACTCCATGTGGAAGCCGGTCACGCAACGCGTGCAACGCCCGTTGCCAAGTCGTGCAGACCCAGCAAACGCCAAAATCCTACACGCTTAGTGTCACTGTCTTCTTCAACCACTACCTTTTACACTAAAGGTTTATATATTTCTCTAATGAAAGGAAATGCATCCCAGCACATCAGACATCATCCAGCATGAGACATTTCAGAGGCTTGCATGCGACACCCAAAAGAATGGAAATTTGTGCTCGTTTAATAGTCCAACAGAACTAATCATCGGATCTGAACATATGTATATATATATAGCAAAAATAAAAGAACAAATGAACTACTTTAGCTCATCATAACAGTATCAGTTTGGACAAAAAGGCCCTAGCCATTTCAGAATCCCCCCTTTTCCCAGCAGCTCTGACCTCTGAGGATGAACCACTGCAGTCAGGAACTGATACAAAGCAAGAATTCCATTCCATGCTGACAATGAATCCGGCAAGAGCTTCAGGGGAAGGTGAACGATCCACCAATCTGCTGGTTCCCAGACGGCGGGTTGATGGCGACCCACAGCAACGAGATGGTGATGGAGAGGAGTCCCGCCCAGACGAAGACGATGGTGGGCGTGCGGCCCCTGCGCCCCATCAGGCCCTTGGCGAACGGGTACAGGTGCGCCAGCACCCAGAAGCTGAAGAAGACGCCGCCCAGCAGCTTGCTCCACTGCGGGATCTCGCTGTAGATGGTGCGGCTGAACCCCACCGCAATGGCGATCAGGTTCACCATCATGATCACGATGGGCGGGATCATCAGCGATGTCCACTTGACAATGTACAGGTCCGCGAACTCGTCGTCCACGTCGTCGCCTCCGGACTTGGATGTCAGCGTGAAGGAGATCTCGATGCCTGCCACCACCTTCAGGAGGCCCTGCAGCACGGCCGCGAGGTGCGCGCTCGTGCCACCGATCAGCCAGAACTGCTCGTTCCGCCACCACTCCTCCAGGCTGATCCCCGACCACTTGATCTCCAGCACTGCCAGCAAGCACAGCATCAGCGTGATCCCCAGCAGGTACGTCAGGAATGCCACGTTGAGAGTCTTCACGATGAACTGCCCCGAGAACAGGGACAGCGCCGGCAGGAAGCAGTAGACGATGAGGAAGATGGACGTGAATGGGTAGATGCCGACGTTCAGGTACGCGATCCTCTGGAGGAACTTCATCCTGCGGCTTGCGAGAAGAGCATTGTTGCGGGAGAAGAAGATTTCCACAGAACCAGTAGCCCACCGGAGCACCTGGTGGAGACGGTCAGTCAGATTGATGGGTGCGGTGCCACGGAAGGCGTCACGCTTGGTGACACAGTACACAGACTTCCAACCACGGTTGTGCATCCGGTACCCAGTGACCACATCCTCTGTGACTGAACCATAGATCCAACCAACACGGTGGCCCCACTCGGTCTTGTCTTCGTACCAGCATGAGATGACACTGATGGCCTCAGCAACTGTGGATGCATCCAGAAGGTCACGGGGAACAGTGAGAGCACCTGGAGGACGGCCATTCTTGACACCAGGATGATCAGCTAGCGGGCGCCCTTGGAATTCAGCAATTGGAATGGAGTTGATGAGGAAGTTCGAGTTACCAAACTTCTTGGGGAATGATGACATGTTCATTTCATCCTCATCAAAGTCTGCCATTCTTAGAGCCCGGGTCTCCTCCGGTGCAGCAGCTGAAGCTTTGATCTTGCGTCTCTGGGGGAAGCAGCAGCTGCAGCAGCCACCATGTTCCTTGGAGCGGGGAGGGTCAAATCCATATAGGGCAACACGGCGGAAAAGACAGCCAGTGCCGACATAGACTGGTCCCATGATACCATCCAGTGCCCGCATGTTGACATCAAAGAAGACAGTGTTGTGGTTAGCATAACGATCTGATGGATCAATGCCCTCAAACCGCTGTGGGAACTGAACATAACCAATACGGTCGCCACCACGGTCCATCATGAAGCACATGCCCTCGCGGAAAGCTTGCGAGTTGTAAACATAGTGATCACAGTCGAGGTTGAGAATGAAGGGGCCATTTGACATGACAGCAGATGAACGAACTAGGGCGTTCATCGCACCAGCCTTCTTGTTGTGGTCATAACCAGGGCGCTTCTCTCGGGACACATAGACCAACATTGGCAAACGGATGTCGACCTCAGTGAAATCAAGAGGTCTGCCTTCATCACCAGTGCTGCCATACAAGGGGTCATCACTGGGAGGTTTCAGCATCACCTGAAGCACAGAACAACGATGAATTAGGTGCCTGTTTTTCTTTATGTACAGAAGAAGCGACAGAGTAGAACTAGGACATGTATGTAAGTGAAGATGCATATATACCTGAATTATTCCAGCATGATCACCACGGGTATGTTCAGCAGAAGGTTGAATCCAGGTACCAGGCCAATGAGTGCCATCAGCCATCCAGGTGGCTTTAGGGATCTTAACAGGCTCTACTGCATCATCAAGAGCAGTCTCTCGCTGCCTCTTCATAGCCTTGATTTCCTCCCTGGCATGGTACGCATCAGAGCGTCGGCGTATCGAGTCAGGCAACGCATTGATCCTGACCTTGAACTCATCATACTCCCTCTTAACCCTCCTCCTGTCCTTGACAAAATCCTGGCGAACCTTGTTCTTGTATGGGTCCTTCTTAAGATTGAAGTAGCTTTCAGGATTACGAGGCTCAATGTTGTGCTTGCGACAGAAAGGAACCCACATATTAGCAAAGCTAGCAGCTTCAGCCATGGCTTCAAAAGTCAGGAGAGCCCCTCCATCATCAGAAACATAGCAAGAAAGCTTCTCCACAGGGTAGTCAGCAGCAAGGATGGACAGGATAGTGTTTGCTGTGACCAGTGGAGGTTCTTTCTCTGGATCAGCAGTAGACACGAATATATCAAGCCCTGGTAAATCTGATCGTCCAGTAGGGTTGGACGGCGTTGGGGTCTCAAACTTGTCTTTCAGGACAGCAAGGTCGGTTGCTCGGTTCACAGGGCACAGCTTTGGCAGCTGGTCGAGCAGCCATGAAAAGCCAAACCAGAGTTCACAGACAACAGACATGCCCCAGAGCCAAATTGCATCGTCATTCTTGTGCTGAATTCTCCACATAAGGAACAGAGCAAGGACGGCCATGCGGATAAGAATGAGAAGCCTGCAGGAATCACCAGAACTGCCAAGGTTAATCTACAGGACATTGTTACTATATATGAAACATTTGCACGTCTATTTTGCTAGATAGAACCAAACGATGTCTGGACTGTGATGAAGTTGTAGGATGTAATAAAAATGCACAAGTTGGGAACCATTCTGCAATTTGAACAGCAAATACATATACAAAAAATAAAAGGTCTGAATGTAGTTGTAACCATTATTAAGTTCACATGTTTGGAACATGGTAGAGATCAGATAGTACATGACAGATCTAAGAATCTAACAACTCACCTAACCTACTAGTTTGTTCAACAGATCACAGCAACTGGGACTAATCTACACAACCAGGTCTAACCAAAGTTTGACTCAGAATCAGGGTGGAATATTTCTTTATATATGAACGCAAATAAAAACCACCAAGTGGATCACAGATAGAACAATGCATTTCAAATTCAAACCAGCCTTGTATGCGCACATGAACCATGAATCCGATCAGCAATAATGATTGAAAAAAGAAAGACAAACAAACTTCAGTCAGGTAGGAAAAGGCATGCATTTACCTGTATGGGCTGAGTATGGCAGCAGGGATGGGAAGCTTCCGAGTGAGCGGCCTCCATGGCTTGGTGGTGAACTCGGCCGGCTGGCCATCAGCTCCTCCACCACCCAGGCCGCCTCCGCCCAAGCCTCCGGCGTCCACCTCATTCTCCTTGGGCCAGATGGCATTGCCATAGCCATACGTCCCCTTGGTCTCAAAGAGCCAGCGGTTGTGGTCCCAGTCTCCGGTCTGGCTCCTGGTCATGGCCTTCTGGGAGCGCATAATGGACAGCCTCCTCTCCATCCTGGACGCGGCGGCGCCGGGCGGCGGGGGCAGCGACAGTGTGGGCCTGGCGCCAGCGGCTGCCCCAGCATCGGCAGCGCCGAGGACGTCCTCGAGCTCCGTGTTCTTGTAGGGCTCCTTGCATCCCGGGCAGACGGCGCCGGCGTTCTTGACGGCGTCCGCGAAGCACTCGGCGCAGATCTTGAAGTCGCACTCGCAGGGGAGTATGTCGTCGCCGCGCTCGTCGCTCATGACCTTGGCGTCGCATCCGTTGACGGCGCAGGAGGATCCCTTGGCGCCGGCCATCTGCGGGTGGGAGGCCTCGGAGTCGATGACCTTGTCCATGAGGTGCGCGCGCGTGACGCTGTTGAAGCCGCCCGTGAAGAGCGAGTTGGAGACGTACTGCTCCTCCACGCGCGCCGAGATGGCCGGGTCCATGGGCTGGTTGTCGGGCGTCGCCGGGATGTGCACGTGGTAGCTCGCGTACTGCTGCTGGTCCTCGCGGTCCGGGGACATGTCGCCGGCGCCGAGGTCGCTGTCGAGGTCGTCGCGGGAGTAGCTCACGTAGCGGCCCGAGTGCGTGCGGCGGGCGAAGGTGACCATGGGACGGTCGCCGGGGACGGCCGCCTGCGCGCGGGCGTCGTCGCCCCCGCCGCCGGAGTAGGACATCCGCGAGAGCCGGCTGCTGTTGCTGTGGCGGAGCCCGCCACCGCCGTTGGAGGCCATGGCGGCCGGTCCGGGTGTGGCACTGGATGCAGCTACGGATCCGTCAGTGGTGGCTGATCTGCGGAGAAGGGGAAGGAAGCGGAAGCGTCAGGGACATGAATCAATCGACTGAATCAACTAATAAGTAGTCAAAGTCAAGAACGGGAGATTTTGCTGGGGAAGGAAAGGGAAGGGGAAGAAAAATGGCAACTTTTTTCGATTGGGAGCGAACGGGAAGCAAATCCGACAGGGACCGAGAAATCAGGGCGGAATCCCCGGGTCCAGGATTGAAAGCAAGAAGAACCAGCGGCAGGACGCGGCGCGCACGCAGATTCAGATGGCGGCCGGAGAGGCAGGGAGGGAGGAACCCAGAGCAGGAGGAGGCAGAAGAGGGGTGTGGTTCTTTCTTACCATCCGAGATGCGAGTGGAGTCGGAATCTGTGGAGCTCCTTGCTCGTCCTTGAATGAAGTAGCTAGCTAGTAGATGTAGGAAGGACAGAGAGAAGAAGCGAAGGGAGGAGGAGGAGAGGGCGGCGGTGGCAAATGAATGAAGCGGAAGGGGAAGCGCCGGGTACTAGTAGTAGTAGGCAGCCGTGGGTGGGGACGGGGATGGTTTGGTGAGCTCCGTCCGAGTGAGGAACGGTGGAAGCTGGAAGTGGAAGACGAAGTCCACAGGAAGCAGCAAGCGAGAGCGAGCAAGACACAGAGACGAGGACACTGGGGTAAGGAACACGAGCAAAGGGGACGCGGGTTTTGGTTGGGGAGGAGACGAAACGGGCAGCGGACGCGGCGCGGCCTCGCTCACTTCACATGGGGGTTGCTGCTGATTGCTGATTGCAACAGCGGAGACGAGGACGGAGGACGGAGGACGGCGGTGCCCAAAAATTCAAACAAAAGGGAGACGGGGGCACACTGATCGCGATTGCGGGGCTGTTTAGTTCAAGAAATTTTGCAAAATTTTTCAGATTTTCCATCACATCGAATCTTTGACACATACATGAAGTATTAAATATAGATAAAAAATAAAACTAATTATACAATTTAGACGAAATGGACGAGACGAATCTTTTAAGTCTAATTAGACCATGATTAGACAATATTTGTCAAATAACAACGGAAATGCTACAGTAATATTTTGCAAAAAAATTTGGCATCCAAGCGGTGCCTGCTACGCGTGATACTGCTGCTACTGTAGCCTTTTTTTTCCTTGTTTATTATTAAGGATTACGAGTACTACTCATTACTAATTGAAAGGCTTCCCGTTAAAGCGTCCTTTTGGCTTAGCGCATGCGACTGGAAAAACGAAAAAGAAACTTATATATTATAATAATAAGAAAGGAAAGTACTACCTCCGTTTTCATTTATTTGTGACCGGACTGTTACTGTAGCAATTTGACTATACGTTTTTTCTACAAAAGATCTTTACATACATTAAGTTTTCACATATATGATTCTTTATTGAATATACTTCATTAGTGTTATATACATGGAAATATCTAAGATTTTTTTAGAATAAAAAAATAGATTATCAATTTTGCTACAGTAAAATGTTGATGACAAGTTAACGAAAACGGAGGAAAGTAAAAGAAAAGAAAAGAAAAGGTGTGCAAGCGAGAAGGAACGTGTCCAGGCCTGCATGCAACGGAATGGAACGGAAGAGACGGTGACAGTCAGCGCAGCAGCTGGCTCTGCCTGCTGCCTCCTGTGGGTGGTGAACGCGCCCGGTCCATGCTGTCCTTTTTTTATTTTGGTTTTTGATTTGGTCTTTCTTCTATCTTCTTTTTCTCCTCCCCTCTCCTCGTGTTTTCCTTATTTGCCGTTTCCTCTTCCTATGTTTAATCCTCGTGTTTTCCTTATTTACCGTTTCCTCTTCTTCATATATTTATTTACTCTCTTTTTTTTTGCGCCGACTCCTGTCTCTACAAGAACCACCTGTATTGAATCTTCATGTACACTTGCTGCAACCGATCAAGGATCAATTTTTAGAGTTCAATTCAAAGATGTCTTGTTTATTGTTCATTCATTCATTGAAGCGCAGCAAGACACATAGGTGGCTTCATCATATATGCTGCCTCTGTCCGACCCAGTTCCACAGCGTGCGTGAATCAGAAATCCATCGCCGAATCGTCGCAGGTCAGCATGATGGCTGGTGTCGTCGTAGGCTCGTAGCGGCCGCCTCGCCCCCTGCCCGCGGAGCCTTTGAGCCCTATGCATCACACTTTGGATGCTGCGGAGGTTAACTCGGAGATATTGTCAGGTGACGGGTTTGAGGCCCTCCCCTCGTCGCACACGACCAACATGTCGGCGTCGCACACATGGGCCCCGGACGCGGTGGTGCCTGCCTGTGTGACTGCTGCGCCTGCCTCGGCGTCGGCTGCACCAGCGTCGCCCTCGGTCCTAGTATCTTCCTTCGTTGAACGGCTCACGGCACCGATCCCCCCTCCGATCATCAAGACGCCCAAACTTCGGAAGCCGCGACGTCGTGTGTAGACGGTGCACATGCGTCGGAGTGGACGTCTTGCCATGAAGAGCCAGAGTAGGCTTAACAACCCTGAATTGCAAGCTGAACGGGTGCTCATGATGAAACTGGGAATTCAACTGGACGCGGTGCAAACTGATCGGGGCTCCTTCTCGCAGCTCAAGGAAATTCTCGATGGTCCGGTCTCGGCAGACATGCAGGAAGCTCTAGACGCTCTTTTCCCTGAGGATGGCTACAATGGGCCGACCCTGTTCGACATGGAGTCTTGAGCGGTGGCCGATACTATCGCAAAACCCGTGTACCCAATGAATGGTGAAAATGTCGTGTCCCAGGTCGTGTCCCTGGAGAGGGTGTCGCTGCTATGCCTCAAGGAGACCAAGCTTTTCTGTCGGCTTGGTTTCTGCCAAAGATCAGAGAGGAGGCACAGGTGTGGGTCGCTGCGGGCTTCAGAGGAATCGCGCCGCTGCCTGCTAATTGGTCGCACAACGGTTCCATGTAATAGTCTAGTTTGCTTTCCTTTGACTTTTTAGCTTCTTTGTTATTTCGACCTTATCGTGTAGCAAGTCATGACTTGCATTTGTTTGACAATCTGCTACCCTCTTAATCAGCGACGAAGCTAGGAATGACGTTAGGGAGGGCTGGCTTCCTCTTCTTCTTCCTCCAGCCCCTCCTTTACTTCTTCTTCCTCCTCATGGTGGTAGGGGGGCTTAGCCCGGGCTCCATGGAAATCATGGCCGTAGGGGGGCTGGAGCCCGGGTAGCCCCCGCTGGCTTCGTCGCTGCTTTTAACGAAAAACGGACTCATTTGAGCGCGGTCGCGAAAAAAAGAAATCGATCGCCGTCATCATTCACGCGTACTTACGTACTTACAGTTGAACTGATCATAAGGACAAGCTGTATGGATGGTGACCGTGCGTGTATCATTATCATTATTATTAAAATCCGGAGACCAGCCAGCCAGCTGAAAATCTCCTGGCAGGCAGCACAGCACAGCATGTAGACACGGCTGCCGTACGTCGTCGTCGTGTATGAGCATGGGCATGAGCTGAGCCTGAGCTGGCTTCTTCTACCTCCTCAATCTACCTACGCTACGCATAATAATATAATAATAGGAGTAGTGCTTACTTGGGCATGCATCAAAGATGCATGCCACGCGGTGTCAAGTTTGACCGGCCGCTGCCTGCTGGCTTCTGCCTCCTCGCTTGGAATGCCGGCATGGCATTGGCATGGCATGCAGTACAGCCGGCAGCAGCAGCAGCAGCAAAGAGATGGAGAGCAAAATGCAAATGGCAGCCGGAGGGTGAGGGATCGAGCCGGCCATCCCACCAGAGCAGAAAAATGTTTGCTCCCCAGCGCCGGGCAGCGAGGAGAGCAAACATAAACAAAGCCATGGCCCATGGTGATGGTGACGCTGATGCTGATGCATGCTCAGCGCAGCCTCCACCTGATCCATCGCGAATGCAGCTGCGGCTTGCTGAGCTGGTGTGCCATGTGTGCGGCGTGGATGGATGGTGTGAATGAACGCCTCGCCCGTGTTTAGATGCCGAATTGGCGTACCCAATTCTGCACAGTGCGTATTAAATGCGCACTGTAGCAATTCGTTTGTATTTGGTAAAAATTATCCAAATCTTGATTAATTAGGCTCAAAATGTTCGTCTCGCAGAGTACAACAAAACTGTGCAATTAGTTTTTAATTTCATCTACATTTAGTACTCCATGCATATGTCAGCATTTTGATGTGATGGAGAATCTTTTTTTTGCATAGTAGAATTTGGAGGTGAAATCTGAAATCTAAAGGCCGAAGTATGAATGCACTGGTGACGGACTGGTCCATTGCATGCATGCATCCATCATCTAGACAGACGAAACAATCACGCATGGAATGTCAACAGCTTGCATGTGATGGATCTTTGTCCACTCGACTCGACTGGGGGCATGTTTAGTTGCAAAATTTTTTGCAAAATGATACTGTAGTAAATTTCGTTGTTATTTGGTAATTAGTATCAAATTATGATCTAATTAGGCTTAAAAGATTTGTCTTGTCCATTTCGTCTAAACTGTGTAATTAGTTTTATTTTTTATCTATATTTAATGCTTTATGCATGTGTCTAAAGATTCGATGTGACGGGAGATCTGAAAAATTTTGTAAATTTTTTTAGGAACTAAACATGGCCTAGGTGGATGTGGATGTGTATCTGGCGGCCTGGTAGCACATGATCAGTCTCGGTATCCTAACTAGGGTTGTTTAGATAGCGAAAAAGTTTGGGTTCGGCTACTGTAGCACTTTTCGTTTTTATTTGGTAAAATTTATTCAATCATAGACTAATAACCAGACTCAAAAGATTCGTCTCGACATTTACAGACAAACTGTGTAATTAGTTTTTTCTTTCGTCTACATTTAGTACTCCATGTATGTGCCGCAAGATTTGATGTGACAAGTACTGTAGCACTTTTTGGATTTACTTTTTGGGTAGACATGCCAACTAAACAGGCCCTAGGTAGGACGCGGGTACGACTCCTATCGGATGTGGATGTGTCCGTGCGTTGCGACGATAAAAATTTTCAAAAAAGAATACCACTAAGTGTGAATGACTCAGGCATGTACCTGCATTAGCATGCTCATCCAATCCATGCACTGCTTGAACAATGTTTTCCATTAAAAAATATAGACACAAGAGATTATCTATAAACACATGCCTGGCTTGGTAAGAATGTTAACTCAATATAAGACATTTCGTACATATTTTTGTTCTCCCCTTGTAACATTAGGAGAATCATCTAGTTTTATAAAAAGATCATAGACATTGACGTCCTCCTTTTCCGGCTGTACGCTGGGGACTCCTCACGAATGGCAGTATGTATACTCATTGAAGGTCCATCAGTACGCTCGCAAACGAAGGCTAGTTGGTGGCAATGGCTACGCACGGTGGCCGGTAGGATCAGGGTTAAAAAAACCGCTCGGTACCGCGGTTTACCGCGGTTACCGGCCTAACCGGGCCGGACCGGTTCGGTCCGGTCCGGTTAGGTATTCTCCAAATTCAAATTTAAAATTTGAAAAAAAAATGCTGAAAAAATTCCTAAAAATAGTTCATGATTTATAGAAGCCAATGGTGTAAAAATTTTCAAATTCGAGTTCGTTTAGTATTTATTTATACGTATAGAAGTTTGAAAAAAAAGAAAAAAATCCCGGTCCCGGCCCGTTAAGGCCCCCAAATTCAAATTTAAAATTTGAAAAAAACAAAAAATGCTGAAAAAATTCCTAAAAATAGTTCATGATTTATAGAAGCCAATGGTGTAAAAATTTTTCAAATTCGAGTTCGTTTAGTATTTATTTATACGTATAGAAGTTTGAAAAAAAAAAGTAAAAAGAAAATTCAAACTCAAACCGAGCGGTTACCGCTCCAAACCGCCCGGTAAACCGGTGACAAACCGAACCGAAGGCGCGTTTGAATTCAAATTCAAATTCGACCGGTTACCGACCGGTTACCGATAAACCGGACCGGTAAACCGGAACCGGAGGCCGGCGGTTTAGGGTGACCGGTCGGTAAAAAAAACCCTGGGTAGGATAGCAGGGTACACGGCGAGGAGGCCTGACAGTGGCACGGGTGCGGGACTTGGTTGGACTTCTGGCGCGGTTCGACTTAGGATGACTTATGATGCAGGACATGGCTGGTAGACCAGGTGTTATACGGATTGGCGTGATTTGGTATCACCGGGCTTCAGAGTCTTTTTATAGGTGCATAGACGAGGATCATCGGCACAATGATATGTAGAAATCCTATTCACGGTTGATCATGGCTATATACAAAACATTGAACAGTTTGTAGACACTCAAATAGACAACCTATCGTGTAAGCTATCTGTTTAGCTGTATATGCGTAAGGTGGAATAAACTTACAGATAGCAAGCTAAGCCGTCTATGGGTTGTACGTGTCCTAAGGGGGTGTTTATTTCCCACCTAAAATTTTTTCACCACATCACATCGAATGTTTTGGACACATACATGGATTACTAAATGTAGATGAAAAAAACTAATTGCACAGTTTGATTGAAAACCACGAGACGAATCTTTTAAACCTAATTAGTCCATGATTAGCCTTAAGTGCTAACACATGTGCTAATAACAGCTTAATTAGGCTTAATAAATTCGTCTCGCGGTTTCCATGCGAGTTATGTAATTAGTTTTTTTATTAGTATCCGAAAACCCCTTCTGACATCCCATGAAACATTCGATGTGACAGCCAAAAACTTTTCACCTAACAACTAAACACCCCCTGAGCAACGTTAAACGAGAGTTAAAACCTTGACTGGTGTGTCGTCGATGTTTTCTTCAATATAATTTCGTGGCCGGCCGGGTAGATGTATTTGAGTAACACAAGAATATATAATTAAGAGACTAATTTACTAGTTAAACAAGTAATGATCATACAAGAGACTTTCATAAAAAATGATAATGCATAAAAGAGACAGAAATTAAGTAATGTAATGTAACTTGCACAAGGAAACCAGTTAGCTATAGACTCTTGACACGCCACGGCAAATGATGAAGGTCAGGTCAGCATCATGGAGTCTGGACATGGCGTGCAACAAATTATTTTAGCTAGCATGAATAATGCAGATGCAAGCCAGTACTAGTAATTAGCTGGAGTAGTTTATTTTATTAACTATAATCGTATATATCGCCGGTGCGGTCGTATAGCGCGCAGCCATATGGCGCATGGATGGATCATGTGGAAACAGGTGATCATAGGGTTCATTTGTTTGACCCAGGTAATTAATCTGTACCGTACGTCCTCCGTCCGAAGAAAACAAAGGATTATATTTGTCCTTAAGTTAAACTACATTAAGGGCCCCTTTGGTTCACAGGATGGGGGTAGGAATTTCGTAGGATAGGAATGGTGTAGGAATTTTTCCTTTCCTGCCGTTTGGTTGACACAAAACCAAAGGAATTGTTCCATAGGTATCGAATCCTATACCTCGATTCCATAGGAAAAAAACAATGAGCTTGAACTTCATGGAAAATTTCCTGCAAACGGCGTGCTACTTCGTGGGACAGAGAGCAGAGGCTTTGCAGAGGGAGAGAGAGGAAGGAGAAAGAGAGAGAGTCCTTGCGGGAGAGAGCAGAGCGGTGGGAAGGAGACAGCAGAGGGAGAGTGGAGCGGGGGGCAGGGTGCCGGCGGCTCAGGCCAAAGCGAGGGTGGGGAGATGGATGGAGGGAGCATAGGGGGCTAGCAGAGCAGGGAGAGGAAGAGAGATAGAGGGAGAAGAGGTAGCGACAGGTCTCGGCTCCGGTGGTGGCGGGTCAGGCACGGTGCTCGACTTCAGGCGGCGTTGGGCTCCGGTGGTGCGCTGGAGCTTGGTGGCCGCAGAGGCGGCGTCCTTGGGGCCAGCGGCTTCGAGCGGGCCCATGATGAGCCCTCGCGTCCGCCCTTGGGTGGCTCTGACTGCTGGGCGCCGCGGTTGATGGACCCAGAGAGGAAGAGCGGAGTAGTACTGCAGCGGCATGCTGCCGGAGCCGAAGGAGTGGTAGATCGGCACGAGCAGGGAGGAGTTGGCGGCGACGGAGCTTTTTTTTCCTGGCGGCGTAGCAGATGTGTGTGGCCGATTCCTTTGTTTCACCAAGGTGCTGCCAAAGGCATCTATATACTTTCCTTTGCCCATAGGAATAGAGGAAATATCATCTCAATTCCTATGTTTTCCCCTTCCCTTTCCTTTTCCTATCTTGCCATCCAAAGGAGCCCTAAGTTTGCCAACAAGTTGTAGCGCTCGCGGCTAGGCTGCCGACCCGCTCTCGGCACACAATTTCATGGCCCAACCTACTACGAACAGATATGGGTTATAGAAACAATTTATTAATACCAAATGAGCTTTGATTCAAAACGATCGTCTATTTCAGGTACTAGGTAGACCCAACCCCACCATCCTACTGCCATCCCTAGTCTCCTCGACCCCTCCTCGACCCCCCCCCCCCCCCCCCCCCCCCCCCCCCCCCCTCTGTTCTGGGGAAGGATTTTGCATTGGCCTTGAGAGGATTCTGCTGTCAATAGATGAGCCCGCGACGAATATTTAGAGTTGGAGAAATCATGGCAGGCATATATAGCTGTACATGATAAGCCGTCATTAGCGGGATTTTCTTGATTCTCACAATGAGATGGTCTAGAATCTGATTTTAATCGAAAATAAAATCGTACATAGTCAATGAAACTGGATGAAACACCCACTCTTAATGTAAAGTTGCATTTTGTAATTTTATGAGCATTTAATTTCATGACTCATATATAGTTGGTAATCGTGTCAATAGAGTTTTATCTAGATAAAACTTATTTTTTTTCTCTTCTTAAATATGTTGCCATGTTATAAAAAATGCTTACTCTCTCCTTCCTCAAATATAGTGTATTCTGGTCATTTTCTGACAAAATAAGGGAAAGTGCAATAGACGCATATACCCCTCACTTACCTTCCTAATGTGTTAAAATCTTATTCTTTTTCTCATGATTAAAGGGTGAACTCTTAGTCTCCTTATGCATCTATGGCAAGTATATGAATTACTTCATCCGTCCCAAATTATAAGACGTTTTGACATTTTTAGATTCATAGTTTTTATTTTGTATTTAGACATAACATATATCTAGGTGTATTGCAAAAGTAATGATTTTAGAAAAGTCAAAACATCTTATAATTTAAAATAGAGGGAGTGCTTTCCGTATACAAAATAATCACATATTTTATTTAAGTAAATATTATATTTATGTTCTCCGAATGCACTGTATTTGAGGACAAATTTCAAATGTCTATGCCTCGAGACACGGAAAGAGAGTATATGACAGCCTATTTAATGTAAATAAAACTCACCTTAAAATGATGCATTTTTCTACCGTTTTTACTGGCACCAAGTTTCGTTCAAGGAGTGCATTGTTGCCGTCAACTTCTCCGGCCGGCCGACTCCCATGTGCAGGAGAAGGGGTGGTGGTGGTCCCCACACGCAGGCAGCAACGGTCGGACGGTCCCACAACTCCTGCCGGTGCCCGGTACGTGTCGGAGTCGAGAGTATTGGATTGGAATTTGGGAATTCCCATTCCCAGCCGCGTTTCACGCATCAACGTACTGTACGTATACACGCGCCCACCACCGCACGTGCTCCTGCCGGATTTGCTCGCCTTGCTCTCACACACACATACACTTCGAAGAGCTCAAGCCCACATGCTCATCGACAACTGGCCCGGCCCGATTACTCGCCCGAAACATGTCTACGGGCCCTAGCTGGTTTTTTTTTTGCTCTTCCCCTTTCCAGCACAGAAATTTGTTTCCACAGAAAATTTTGTCCGCACGAGACAGGTGTGTGTTGTGGCTTTGTGCTGGCACCTACTGGCCTAGAGACAAGCACAACAGTACGGCCGAGGATTAATATTGAAATGGGCGTGGCTAGTTTCCGGACGCGTCCGGATGCCACGCAGTCCGCCTCCATCCGCCTCGTCTAGTCCCACACGCAGTTCGCCTCCGTCCGCCTCAACCCATCCCATACATGCACCCCGCGGCTCCTTCCTAGCGACCTTGCTCCTTTCTCTCCACGCGTGCGAGACCCAGGCACCGGGATGAGGACGAGCACGCCCCCCTCCGCAGGACCCAGGCGCGCCACGTGCCCCAACCGTCGGACCCTAGCACACCCCATCCGTTGGCACCCGGCTCACCACGCCCCATCCTCTGGCACCCGAGCCGTGCCCCCATGACTGTTTGAACACTTCTAAAGCATGAAACACTTGAATGCAACATATGTCTGAAGCAGATAGAATATTTTGAACATACTCTTGAAACATGTGTGAAACATAAACAACATCTAGATAAAATTCTTGCAATTTGCAACATAAAAACACAAACTACAACATAAGATTGAAACAGCTGAAACCATTGGAACATACTCTTGCAACATGTGTGAAAAACATGCACCATCCAAATAAAAAACGCTTGCAAACATACACTCTGAAAACATATGAAACATTTTGAATAAACGTTTGCAACATGCTTCTGAAACACTTGCAACATATGCAACATCCTGATCTTGTTTTGCAACATCCACATAAAACGCTTGCAACATAACTCCGAAACACTTGAAACATACGCTTACAATATGTCAGGCACGACACACTGGTGGGCGACAACCATCATATCAGGCGCATTGAGGAACTCAGTAACCACTTGTCCACCTCGATGGCAGATTAGGGCTGGGAGGCGGCGGAGCGAAGAGCACCATGGACTTGCCCTCTCCCCCCGTGAGCTTCTTCCGTTAGGGGCACCGGGGCGCGAGGAGCCTCGAGTCCGGTGCGAAGTACGGCACGGCCACGACGTCCTTGCTGTCTCCCGCTGCAGGAGGAGGCAGTGGCAGAGCTAGTTGATTTTTAGGACTAGGGCCACTATTAAAGTGTGTACACCACAAATGCCACTCATCACACAGGTCAATCTTCACTGTTCAATCCTACAAAAAATCGATATTGGAATTAACGATTTTCCACATAGGATTTACCTTCTGGCTTCTACGGCCGTACGTTCATGCCTCTGGTTCTTGTTGTCCGCCATGTCCTTCCTGCCCTTTGATTTGGCGCCCAGCATCAGGCGTCCAGGACCGAAGCCCGAGCTTCCAAGCGGCCAAGCGCCCAGCAAAAAAAAAAAAAAAAAAAAGAAGAGAGAGAGAGAGAGAGATTGCGGCGCAGAGTCGGGACTCGGGAGTAGAGACTAGCGAGCGCTGCACGCATCGGCAGGAAGAAGGCCAGCGCTACAGGCTGGGCTGGGCCAGAGAGTGTTGAGATGTTGGGCCATGTGCTTTCAGATTGGGCCAAATATTTAAAGGGGTACAAGAAGCCTTTTGGGCAATGCCTAGGACCACGGCCCTAGTGGCCCGAGGCCCATATCCGCCCCTGGGAGGAGGTGATGGACGTTGGCGATAGAGCAGGGGCGGGTGGGAGGCGAGGCTCCAGCGGCGGAGCCTGGCGTCGCGGAGGCAGGCAAGGGCCATGGGACGGAGGAAGCGGAGCGGAGCCTATGGCGAGCACGCGAGGCTGAGTGGGAGATATTTTTTCTTATTTGGGTGGCCGAGTAGAAGATATTTTTTCTTATTTGGGAGGGCGACATACGACAGATGGACGCTCACACCATAGCATTAGTGATATGGAATCAATCCTAAGCTCCTAGTCTAAGATTATAATTGGCAACAATATACATATATACTAGTAGCTACTTAATGTGGATTATTTATTTAGCTTTTTATGTAATATAAACTAGTACTCTATTCATCCCAAATTATAAGTCATTCCAATATTCTCGGAGAGTTAAAACATTTCAAGTTTGACCAAATTTATATAATAAAGTAAGAACAATTATGATGTTATAAATCTTTGTAACTTTCTTTATAATTTTAGTTAAATTTGAGATGCTTTGAATTTTGAGGAAAGTTGGAATGACTTATAATTTGGAACGGAGGGAGTACATTATGTTAGCACGGGAAACGCTGCCGCCAAAGTTTAGCTTAGAGATACATGTGAACAAACATGAGGTCGGGACGATTTTGCGTCCAACGTTTAGTTTTAGTTCAAGCCCATGGAACATGCTCAACGTAATGATTTTGCGTCCGATTTTCTCACGATTTTGTACACAACTTCCTTGGTTGGTCTTAACAACAAGTCAAGATGGCATATAGATAGGTCTACGACTTTTATCCAAGCACCGTGGTCATTGAACGAACTGATTTGGGAGAGCTTGAGCTCTGAAATTTGGTTTACCAACCGGTTTCAGACACGTTCAGAGTTTCAGAGCTGAGCTGGTGCAGAGTTTCCCGGATTCAGTCCATTGGTTGAACCCTGCCGATGTTAACCCAATTTTTAATATCCAAAAACAACTTCACAAGTGGTCAAAATTACTTTGCATGTCATCTATATAGATAGGACTACTATAATACTTGCACCTTGCCGATATTTACACAAAAATGGTCGACAAAATAGGTCGGACATTTGGTGGTTTCCACTGTTCTTTAGACTTGGAAATTTCTCTCAAAGTGTTGTTAAGGAATGCAGATGTTTGCCGTCTGTTAGGTGTCTGTGGATCGATTAAAACAAGCTTAACACTCATCATGATTCATACTCATACCAATGCAAACCAAAGCTACTACATTTTGGTTACAAAAGTTGGTAACTTCTTTTTTATAGAAAAAAAAATATTTAAACAGAGCCTCTCAAACATTGCTAGTAAAATATTGATTCCCAGACTTAGAGCAAATTCTTAGTGTTAGGTGTTTGGGCCGTTCATTCAAACTTGAGCTACCAACCCTATTCTAGTTCTAGGTTGAAGCACATATGACTTGTACTACTTTCATGTTTCCACACCTACAAGTGTTTAGGCAAAATCATCAGATAAGCAGCCATAAACACGTCATCATGCTAACATGTGCAGCTTTTAAGGTTTAGCCCTTCATCAGCTTCTGCATTGAGGAATTTACATACAAGGCCTTGTTACTAAAAGTTGTTCAACCTTTAAATTAGAGTTTCTTGGTGGTGCTTTGTCATGTTATACATGCCCTCACATGTATCATTTAATTGACTCGCTGTACTGGCAAATTCTCCTTAAACTAATTAAGTAACGTCTGTTTTGTAAAATCTTTCTTGCAACTTATATTCTAATGTTTACAAGGAGCGAATGGCATGTTGTAATAAGTTTCTTACATGAAGCTTCATCTCCTTTTTACAATTTTTTTAACTAATCCCCCTTTTAGACTTAGTCTCATACAACCAGCTACAATAATTATCTGAATTCTCATGAGTGCTTGTATGATTAAGGCTAAGGACCTAGAGTAACACCGGATGTGCATTACAACACATCATTGTTGTGCATTATATCCGCCTGCATATGCACGCTCCATCAACGTCACGCCATGCTTCTCAAGCAATTTTTTTTTGCTACATGTAGTGCCTGGCTTTTTCACATCCATGCCATGACATCGCCTGCCCTGATAGCGTACATGACTAGGCAGGATACCCCGACACCCGACGCTCTTGGTGATGAGTTCCGCTGCGATGCGCCCAAGGGCACCATCGCTTATTGCAACAACATGTCAACCATGTACATACATGTCAAGGTACCCAGTTCACCATCTATATATGCAAAAAACACACAGAGCTCAGCTTACATTTTGTGCACAAGAAAGTGCTTTGGGGTGAATTTGTAGCTTGTCGTCAATCAACACTTCCATTGTTTTTTTTTCAATCTAAATATTTGTTTGCATCATCCTCACTAGTCGTTGATGGTCAGCATCACTCGCCAATGATCTTCATACGCCTCTACTTTAACATTAGCCTCGACTACACCTACTTCTCTTCCTCATCTCTGACTGAGTAGCATGGCACGACACTGGGGCATTATATATATTTGGTTTAAATAAATAATTGGGTGATAAGTTAATTCCATGGTTTGTTATAGTGAAGAGCAAGATCAATGTCTACGGTGATGAGGCGTAGAATAATATACTTAGGGCTAGGTAGCTGCTGGTATGTGTTTTCTAGGAACCGTCAAGATAATATTAATTTCCCCATGTGTTTTCCAGAAACCGTCAAAATAATGTAATTACCCTGACGGTTTATGTAATAACCGTCAAAAAAATTCGAAAACGTTAGGGAATTTCACATTTCCAGAAATGTAGGGATGGTTGGTTGGTGGTAAAAATAATTAGTGGTAGAGATACAATCCGCCTTCATTCTTGTAGGTGGTACCAGTACTTTGTGTACATGTGATCTTCTCATTATTATGATCGATTTATCATACGTGGTGTTATGTCAAGTCTTGCCACTGGTGTTAATGAAGAAAAAACTTCAGACTAGCACACAAATTAAAGATGCCTCTGGCTTTTGCATTACACATATATGTCATCTTAACCTGTGTCCTCCCCTCTTCTGACAATACAATATGTATATATGCAGTCAGTATGTAGAAGAGTGACCATTCACAGCCCAAAACTAAAACTGATGAGGAACAAGAGCATAGATAATATTTACATACACTACACTCATATGTATAGGAATAGGAGGCAATAGGAAACAGCCTGATGAGCCCAATGCTAGTTTATTCACAAATCTGAATAGCGAATCCAATGAGTCAGGGTAAGAAAGACTCTGTTCATGCGCAATGGGTATGCTGAAGACACTGTCGATGTTGATGCTAAAAGTAAAGCTTGTTCTTTCGTTACAAGGAATCCATAACATGCTGCAGAAGGATACATAGTACCAGCGCTACGACAGTGGCGTAGTGTGGAATACGGAAGACCATGAGAAAGTGTGAGACTGTGAGTGACCGTGCTGTAGCATATGCAAGACCAGTACAATCCATGATGTATGGTATAAGGTGCAGGAGGTTGTTGCCCAGATGAGCATGTCTGCTGCACCACGAGCACAGCAGGGTGGACCTTGTGATCTTACTGGCACCTTGTACTTAGGTTTCGAGTGCATGCAGGAAGTGGGGTTCACTGGCTGATATGCTTGTAAACAAAATTCGGACATGCCAACAAAATAAGACTCATTGGGTTATGCAGCGAGAGGAAGATATTTTTAATTTGTCGAATCCAATAGTTTCAAAGCATAAGTAGCACGTATCAGTATGATTGAATGAACAACAATACAGTCATACATTGTCATGTTAATTACACGCACCTTACAAAATAATAACATTGCATTATTGTATTGTGTACCGTGTGGAGCATACATAGCACGTATCCGTTACTAAGCTAGCTACTTGTTTTCTTTTTTGCGACAATAGCTACTTGTTGACGCAATTCCAGTCCCACACCTAGGGAGATAAAACACTTGGGTTGCACAAGGTTCAATTTGTAGCGAACCCTGGAGAAGTAGCCTACCTAGTTGGCTAATTCCAGAGACCAACCTAACTGGTCTTCCTGAGGACCCCACGAAAAACCTCAAAGTAGCGCATCCCGAGAGAGAGCCCATTGGGGAGGCACATCTAGGTTTTTTTTTTGCCCGGTAGACCACCTAGAATGTCAACAAATACCATCGAGATACTTGTAGAACAAGTATGGAGGTTGGAACAACTAGCATTTTAAAAGATAAAAATAGTACAGTAGGAGGCTTTTCCTCTCCTGTTTCTAAAAAAAAAGATAAAACAGTAGATTGTGTTTGATCGATTGGATGCCCTCGATCGGTCGTTCATTTTATATATTTATTAGATGGGGTGGACTTTTCCCACTTGGATTCATTTACACTAGTCCATCAACCGATGCTCTCGCACGGGCTAGAATTTTAAAAGATGTACTGTAAATATAT
The DNA here is from genome assembly GCA_038087645.1 of Saccharum hybrid cultivar R570. Classification (NCBI taxonomy): domain Eukaryota; kingdom Viridiplantae; phylum Streptophyta; class Magnoliopsida; order Poales; family Poaceae; genus Saccharum; species Saccharum hybrid cultivar. Next base: position 2,611,161 of record JAQSUU010000254.1, on the reverse strand, counting down.
TTTATTTGATTAATATAATAAAAAGTTACTTATATTAAATTGTATATTTTCTATAAAATTGATATAATAGATACTTTGTAGTCTATCTCTAATGATCATAAACTTATTAATTGTTTTTTTGCAAGGGACTGACTTGTATATTTTTTATGCATATTCATATTTTTACTTTGCATGGCATCTTGTATGTTTTAATATGCAATTAGTTTGAAACCTTGCCATTAACTATGGTGACCCTTGTTGCATCACATATATTAAGTCATGAATCCGAATTTTGATTTTTTAACTTTATTTTTATTCACTACTACCATGATTCTTAAGATGATTGAATTGTTCTATCAAGGAATTATACGTGCAATTATGGTTATACTATCAATATTGTCACACCCTAAGATTTACTATTTTGGGTTGTTCTTAGAAAACACTAAATAAAATAAATAATTTCAATATTTGAATAAATTTATTAGATAAGTTAAGTTGTTGCTAATTTAAATATAGAAAATTGTGGTTTTAAACTTTTTCATATTAATTTGATAATGTGGTGTTTGTGTGATGCTTGTCTTTGGTGTTGGTGAGTGCTATTATTTTCAAAAAATACCATAGGACGGCGATTACTTCTCATCGGAAAACTTTTTGGCATTTTTTGGATTTAAAATTTCAATTTCCGTGAACTTAATCTTTTTCCTTGATCTCTTCATCAATCTTTTCATGAGCCCAAACCTATTTAGTTGAGTTCTTTATCTTTCCAAGAGTCTACAGGATTTTTCCCGTGATTTTTCTGAGCTCCGGGCTATTATTCACGGCCAAAAAGGTAATTTTAGATTTTTTGAAATTATTTTATTCACGGAATTAAAATAATCCCGAAATTAAAAAAATCCGAAAAGTTTCCAAACCCTACGACTATATATATGCCGGCGTAGCCCTCGACGCCCTGGTTTCAGAAGTACAACCCTTATCGCGAGCCGCCGCTCGTAGCTCCCTCCACCCCTCGCCGAAGTTCTGCATCTACAGCTTGCGTTTCGGTAAACTTCCGACGAGCTTTTCCGGTCAAACCGTCGTGTTCCGACGCCAGCCACCACCACCAAGAGGCAGCCCTCGTCGTTCTCTACACCGTGGTATATCCGTTTACGTGAATCTATTACCGTTTCATCGAGTTCCCATCTCATCTTACTTCTCTCCGGCGAAGTTCCACTATGGCTGACCGGAGCTCCTCCAAGCTCAAGGTAGAAGATGATACTATTTATAGTTTTGCCACTAATCTTGTTTTGAGCATAAAATCTTTATTTTAACTTCGATTTGACCCGTTCAAGTTGTGTTAGATTCGTATTTGCAAGCTCTACATGTTAGTGTAGCTGTACAGTATGTTTGGAAAATTTAATTTTCGAGTTTATATTAAAATAATTATTTATCTATAGAAAATCTTAGAAAATTCATAACTTTCAAGTTTTAAATCCGAATTTCGTGATCTTTACGTCTGTGTGATCGTAGTAACGTGTAGAAGAGTTTTACAAACTTTTTATACTATTTTGCTACTATTGGTGTACTGTTTTAATTATATCTCTTTGTTTGCTTAATGTATGATTGCTCGGATGATTGTGTGTTGATGCTTGATGATCGAGTATAGACGGTGAGCAATTTCTTGACGATCAGGAGTATTATTTTGAGCCAGATCAGCAGTATCATCAGGAAAGCTTTGATAAAGGCAAGTATAACATGGGACCATCCTTGTTGTCCTATTCACTGAAATTATCATACATATGCATGTGTCCTCCTTGACAACCATAGAGATTATAACTTAGCTATTGATATCTTGTTTCCTTGTCACCTATTGGTTATGCATTTGGGTAGCTATTGCTAGTGCTTAATTATGAACAATGATCTTGTAATTTGATTAATGAATTAAGCGACCAACCATGAAGATGATTTTATTACTGTTGAAAGGGGGCTAGAGCAAGGGGTTATATTGTTGCTCTAGTTACTCTCCGTAAGGGAACATACAGTACAACTGTGAGGGCTATATGGCTCTGGTTCTAGTTGTTCAAGAGACCTTTTCTAACTTGTTAGTGGTTACCTTAAATGGCATAAGAATGGCATGCCACGTTGGGTGTAGGATAGCTGATGAGGACATGGCCTCCACACATATGACCATGCTTGGAGAATTACATGGAGGCCAAGGAGATCAGCAAGGGCATCCAAATCAAGAAAAAGGCCCAAAGCTTATCCGGTTCGAGTCACCAAGGTGGAGGCCCAAATCAAGTTCGAGTCCACCTCGGAATTCAGGACCAGTCTGCCTTGAACTGGTCACCCAGGATGCGTCCGCACTCCGTTTTCGATGATCCATATATGGATGGAAAGCTTATTTGATAAGGAAGCGAAGCCAAGTAGTCCCACGTCAAAAGCTGTTCGCAATCAACGGGAATCATCGAAAAATGTCACCGTCCAGAATCTGTCAGGGCGCTGTGTCGCCGTCTTTTGGGCCGTTTGGGCCTTGTAACGTGTCAGCGCTTCCCAGGGACGCGAATAGGGGTCCTTAGACGCCCCTTAGGCTATATAATCAGTAGTTGCCGCTTACATTAGGGGGGTTTTGCTTTGATTATTCTGTTGACAACAGTTTCGCCGCCGCCGTTGGTTTGTGAGACCCCAACTTTGTGAGATTAATCATTCATCTGCAATTTGGTTGCATTCCTTTGTGTTCTTGCGTGTGTTCTCGATTCACAGGCAAGGACTTAGCCTTCTTGGTGAGGTCGACCGTGCAACGCCGGTCGATAACCAGAGAGGTCGTGGTGCTGCGATTGCGGGGTTCAGAGCCGAGTTGTTCGGAAGCCGGATCGAATTGTGTCGTGAATCCACCAAATCGAGAGTTATCAGAACCTTTCGGAAGATCAGGAACCCTAGTTCACATCAATTGGATGAGGACATGGCCTCCACACATATGACCATGCTTGAATAATTACATGGAGGCCAAGGAGATCAGCAAGGGCATCCAAATCGAGAAGAAGGTCCAAAGCTTATCTGGTTCGAGTCACCAAGGTGGAGGCCCAAATCAAGTTTGAGTCCACCTCGGAATCTAGGACAAGTCCGCCTTGAACTGGTCACCCAGGACGCGTCCGGACTCCGTTTTCGATGATCCATATATGGATGGAAAGCTTATTTGATAAGGAAGCCAACCCAAGTGGTCCCACGTCAAAAGCTATTTGGAATCAACGGGAATCGTTGAAACAAGTCACCGTCCAGAATCTGTCAGGGCGCTGTGTCGCCGTCTTTTGGGCCGTTTGGGCCTTGTAACGTGTCGGCGCTTCCCAGGGACGCGAATAGGGGTCCTTGGACGTCCCTTAGGCTATATAATAAGTAGTCGTCGCCTACATTAGGGTTGGATTTTGCTTAGATTATTCTGTTGACAACAGTTTCGCCGCCGCTGTCGGTTTGTGAGACCCTAACTTTGTGAGATTAATCATTCATCTGCAATTTGGTTGCATTCCTTTGTGTTCTTGCGTATGTTCTCGATTCGTAGGCAAGGACTTAGCCTTCTTGGCGAGGTCGACCGTGCAACACCGGTCGATAACCAGAGGGGTCGTGGTGCTGCAATTGCGGGGTTTAGAGCCGAGTTGTTCGGAAGCCGGATCGAATTGTGTCGTGACTCCACCAAATCGAGAGTTATCAGAACCTTTCGGAAGATCGGGAACCCTAGTTCACATCAATTGGTAATCAGAGCTTCAGGTATACCGTTAGGTTCAATTTTACCCTAGTTTAGTTTGATTTCGCCTTCGTCCTAGAGTCCATAGAAAAGCCAAAAAAATTAGTGTTAGATTTTTTCCTCTGTCCCAGAAACTATGTTTAGCCTTTTGCATAATTCTTTTCAGATTCCGTCGTGTTGAGTTTGTGTCCTGATCAAGGGCTTGTTGTTGGTTTAGATTGTGTTCTTTTCTAGTTTGTGTTGATCCCTCCACCCACCGCCATCCCGTATCACCGTCAGTTTGCATCTTGTGTCTACTGAAACCCGGATTCGAGCAGCTTTCTTAAAACAGTCATAACTTTTGTATCCGAACTCGAAATAGGGCAAATTTTATATCTACGGAGAATGCCAGAAAATTTTAGATCCGTTTCATCCTAGCAAAGCTAAGTTTGTAAAAATTAGATTTGTGAAATTCAATCAGGAAAATCGAGTTTCCAGGCCTACAAGTTTTGATATGCTTTTTGGAGCACAATCCTAATTTTCTATAGGCCACATCTTTTATCCAATTGAGGTCAATTTTTTTGGTGTTTATTGTTGTGTGCTTCTTGCTGAGAAAAAATATCAAAACAGCAAAAGCAAGGAAAAAAATTTGGACCAAAAAAAAGAAAAGAAAAAAAATAGCAAAAGAGAAGAGAAGAGATAAAAAAGGAGCACATAAGGAACACTCAATAGCTCTATTGTTTGTTGTGCCTTTTGCCTTGTCCGTATTTCCATTGCTATCCATCATACTTGTTTCTCCATTTTGTTATCACACATCTGGTATTTGGAACACGTTAGACCAGCAACGAGAGCAAGTATTTGGGACTATAATTCAGCATTACTTTCTGTTTTTGAATTGTGTTCCACTCACATATTTGGCCTGCTTGCCTTAACTCCACATACTTCTTCTGGACAATATAAGTTTTGACCCCTGTAATCGCAGTGCTACGCCTTCCAGGTATCCTTGACCTTGCTGGTAAGAACCTTGTAAGAGCTTGAGAAGAGGTCTCCTTTTGCTGTGATCTTGAGAGGCACTACTCCACCTACTTAGTAGATTATTAGGGATAACTTTCACTGTTTGTTCCTGTTTTGTGTCTACAATAACAGGTTACAACACTCACCGATACGAGACATCAATGATGCATGAGCCACGCACTATTGCTGCTACACCTCCTTTTGCAGGTCGTTCTATTCTTTCTTCTCCACCTACTTATGATGGTATTGGTGCTGATGAGTACATTGAGTGAGAAAGTAAAATAGATAATATTTTTACACACTGTCATATGTGTGAACGGAGGAAGATTAAGAATGCATCTAGTGTTTTGAGACATTTAGCATCAATTTGGTGGGAGTCTTTAAGTTCTTCAGATAAACCTCATACATGGAACGATATGAAAATTCTTATGAGAGAAACTTTTGTTAATCCATCTCTTGTAATTAATTCATATGATGAGGAACATCAACTAGACCAATCTCCTATTATTCCTCCTGCTGTGCCTAACCTTTTGCAGGACAATACACAAAAGGGCGGGGATGACATGACAGAAAATGAGGTGCTCCCAGTCTCATGTAAAAATTCAACACGTGATACTTCCACTGACAATGAGAGCAAAGGTAATGCCAATGATGCTAATCTCATAGAAGATGAGAGTTCTCTTGATGTGTTGAATTTTTCCACCAATCATGTTATGATAGAGCAAATATTAGTGGAACCTTCTGTAACACCCGACTTTGACCCGTTTTAAAAATCACTAAAAATTTGAGCCTTTTAAAATTACGCTCGTAGGTCTATTTTATGTTGCAAGTAGATTTTATAAATAAAATAAACCTGCATGTGTGATGTCGTGTTTCTTTGCTTTGCCTTTGTATGTTGAACTTATGGTGGTACTCTTTCTTGAACTATCTTTGAATTCAAATTTGAAAGCATCTCAATTGCTTCTTAAATAAAATCTGAGAAAAGAAAAAGAAAGAAGAATCATCCCGGGCTCACGTCTCTTTGCATCCTGGCCTATAGGCATGGCCCATTTCCCTCCTCCTTTCTTAGTTACGTGAGGGCCTGCCTAGCAGGGCGTAGCAGCAGCAGCTCTTCCTTTCCCTTCTCACCCACCTCCATGCGGGTCCCGGTTGTCAACTCCATCTCCTCCAACGTGCACTGCCCTTCCATCCCCGTGTGGACCTCGCCATGGCCCATCCCCGGAGACAAGGAGACCCGGGCACAGGCGTCTCGCTGACCCTGGCATCGAGCTATCCCATCAACTCCTTGCCCCTTCCCTCTTGCGCTTGCGTACAGCACAGCACGTCAACGCAATCAGAAAGCCGCGACGAGGAACCTGCCAGCGCCATTGACGAGACCTCACGAGGAATCGACCTCGCCGGAGCAGCGAGTGAACACGGAGGTAGCCAGCACATCGTACGGAGTCGTCCCCGAGCCAAGGCCGCACGCATGTGCCGGAAAAATATTGGCCGGCGGAGAAAAGATCTCGCCACCGCGAACCGCCATTGCTGCCCTATAAATAGGCCCGTCCGGTGAGCCTCCACCGCCATCGCCACCACTCCAAGCTCCGCAGGAGCTTGGAACACACCATCTCCCCCTTATCTTCTACTCCTCCCTCTCGAATCGGGCTCAATCCCGATTTTTCCCCAATTCCCCTGCTGCCGCCGCCATTGGAGTAGAGCTCCCGTGCCACGCCGCCGAGAGCTTCTCCGGCCAAATTGGAGAGACGAGGTGAGTCCTGGATACATCCGTTACCTTCACTATCCTCGCTAGCTCCATTCCCCACTCTGTTGTGCCCTGCCACCGTGCGGCACCCTCTGCCATGCCAAGATGGCAAGGCCTGGCGACACACGCACACATGTATATACCTCACACACACACACACATGTATACACCCAACATACACCTAGCCATTACGTGCAAGAACAAGCCGCATCACCTCCCCACCACGATACGTGGAAGCCGCCGCTGGAGCCATGGTCGGCACTGCCACTGCTAGCCCCACCAACAGCTACGAAAGGGAATACAGAGCACCGGTAGACTAGCAGCGTTGAGCTCTGAATACGGACGCCGCCGGTGAGGACAACTCCGGCGAGCCGCGGGCTCTGCTCTGTTTTCAACCACCACTCCGGAAGCTTTCGTTCTATTGTCGTCGCCGTGCCATTTCTCTCCGTTTCCCCTCTCCTTTCTCTGCACATGGGCTCAGAAACAGGACGGCGTCCAACTGTTAGGAGATGGAGGACCGTGATGGCCCATGTATCAGCGACACGCTGCGTCACCAGCTCATAGCCTCACACACACAGCACTTTACACGTAGGAAATTGCTAGGGTCACACGGGCAGTGTACACAGAGTGTTTAAAACCTATTTTCCCAGTATAGAAAAATTCCCAGAAAATTTCTAAAAATACTAGAGTCACTCTAGAACCTACCCATACCTTTTCGACGACCCTTTGCTCACTGGAATGTTCCTTGAAATTCTGCAAGTATTCCAACACCTTATATTAACTTCTAAAAATCATACCTTCTCCATTTTAATTTCGTTTTCCACCAAAACACCACCAAAATTCCTCTAAAATATTGCTCTATCTATTTTACCTAATACCACCACATAGTTCTTTGTTTGTTTTGTGTTGCTTTTTAGTTAGCAGTAGTCTTATTCGTTCGCAACGATCGACAGAGGGCGACGACTACCAGGAAGGTGAGGACCTAGATTACATTAGGTCGGAAAGTGAGTTGAACGAAGGCAAGTCCTAACTCCCCCTCTTCCCACCACTACCGTGTTATACCTTTCATATTATAAACATGTATTTACAATATTGGTGAATGGGAATAATTGTGAATGAGATAATTAATGGAACCAAACTTGTTTTGACGGAAGCGAGTTGGGGTAATTTATGTAGGATAAATTACTTTGGTAGGTTCGCCTGTGTGGGTTCCTACGGGAGATACTCGCTTCAGTCGTGTAAGAATCGGTTCTTAGGCCATCTCACCTAGTCTGATATCACGTACAACCACATGTCTATATGGGTAGACCTGGTCTCACACCCCGTTAGGTAGAAGTATAATTTTCACTAGGAGGCTGGAGATGCAACGGACTAACAGGAAAGGACGAGGCTGCTGTGTGATCTATCGTAGTCTGATCGGCATGGTTGCTATGTGGTCTTCCATGTAAAAATTTATTGTTGTGCCGTGTGCGAGCACCCTTTATTAATTTAATCTGGATGCTATATGATCATCCACCGGATGCTGTGTGATCATCCAACCACTTGATATTCTAGGATGTTGTGTGATCATCCTGATGTGTGTGGGTTCCGGTCCCTGAGTAGTCCGTGGTGAAATTATATGGAAACATGAGGTCGCACCATCCGGGTACGAGATCTTGTTAGGCCTGTCGTACCACTAGCTATGGTTTCGACTACGTCTATCGTGTGGGGAAAATTGTACCCCTCTGCAGAGTTTATTAATCCTATTCGAATAGCCACGTCCTTGGTAATGGGCAACCACTAGGATGAGGTCCCCTTTGATTAGATTTTTATTAACAAGTGCTAATGTTTAATTGGATATTTAATGCTAACCCGGGAACTAGTGAGAAGGATGATGCTCTCCCAGGGCCCAAACCTCATTTGTTAAATAATACCACCACTTCCACCGTTCCACCTTTTGTTGAGACTTGCTGAGTACTTTATGTACTCACCCGTTGTCGACTCACAGATAATGACCCCAAGGAAGACTATGACGTCAACGAGGAGGCGAACGACGTGGACTAGGAGCCACGCAAGGACCGATTGGATATGCTGAAAGGACGTACTAGGACTTAGGGTTTCGACCGTGCTCAAGAATGCCTGTGGAATAGTGTGTATCGCTTCGCTGTAGTTTCCGTTGTAGTAGTTATCACCCCTATGTAATAAATCCGCCGCCTCGCGGCGATGGAACATCGTTAGTTGTGTAAGGTCTATGGCTATGTCATTTGAACACTGACTATTGTAAGACTTTATCTCTAATATCAATAAAGCTCGGCATTTTATCCAATCAATATGTGTACTATCCCTGTTTGTGTGCGTATTTGTGCTCGATCCTGGTGCAAATACGTTTGCAGTTGGACTCCTAAAATTAGGACCCGACACCTTCGCTTGATTTACCTTTGTCACAAGATGATTTGCTTGATGTTCCTTGTGATAAAGATGACTTGAATGATGATATTTATATTATTCCAATGCAACCATTAATGAATGAACATGCTATATGTATGTCAGAATCGAACACTACTGCTGAAAATAGACATGTTACTCATAATGTTAGTAATGTTGATGAGTTGAAATTGATGTCTTCTTTAAATACTTTGGGATACATTGAATTTGATGTTCTTTGCAATCTTAATTATATAGAGGAGAAACTTTATGCATATGCTGATTTGCCATGGTTATCTAGACATACATATCATGTTTTTGGCAAATATAGCAACCAAGGACAATATATGGTACAACGAGTTTACATTTGTACAAATATGAATTCTTATTTTGTTGTGTAAAATAATGATCAATTAGAGGACTATAAAATCAACAATGTTGTCATGCCATATTCCTCTACTTTTGCTTTACAATCCCAAGTGGAATCCAAAGAAGAGGAGCATATGTTTCTTGTTAGTACTAATCTTTTGCATGATAGTATTGACAAAGATCATGTGTATTTTAATCGAGGAGACTACATGTTTGTAGGAGAAGGCGTGCTGCAAACCGAAACATGTGGTCATATTCTTTCTCCCAACATTATCAATTTCCAATATTTTGGCAACCTCGTTTGTCTTCATGCTATGCAGAATAGACTTCAAGCAACATCGATGCCGAGGACGACTTTTCATCAAGAAGGGGAGGATGATGAGGACATGACCTCCACACATATGACCATGCTTGGAGAATTATATGAAGGCCAAGGAGATCAGCAAGGGCATCCAAATCAAGAAGAAGGCCCAAAGCTTATCCGGTTCGAGTCACCAAGGTGGAGGTCTAAATCAAGTTTGAGTCCACCTCGGAATCTAGGACCAGTCTACCTTGAACTGGTCACTCAGGACGCGTCCAGACTCCGTTTTCGATGATCCATATATGGATGGAAAGCTTATTTGATAAGGAAGCCAACCCAAGTGGTCCCACGTCAAAAGCTGTTCGGAATCAACGGGAATCGTCTAAACAAGTCACCGTCCAGAATCTGTCAGGGCGCTGTGTCGCTGTCTTTTGGGCCGTTTGGGCCTTGTAACGTGTCGGCACTTCCTCGGGACACGAATAGGGGTCCTTGGATGTCCCTTAGGCTATATAATAAGTAGTCGCCGCCTATATTAGGGTTGAGTTTTGCTTAGATTATTCTGTTGACAACAGTTTCGCCGCCGCCGTCGGTTTATGAGACCCCAACTTTGTAAGATTAATCATTCATCTGCAATTTGGTTGCATTCCTTTGTGTTCTTGCGTGTGTTCTCGATTCACAGGCAAGGACTTAGCCTTCTTGGCGAGGTCGACCGTGCAACGCTAGTCGATAACCAGAGGGGTCGTGGTGCTGCGATTGCGGGGTTCAGAACCAAGTTGTTCGGAAGCCGGATCGAATTGTGTCGTGAATCCACCAAATTGAGAGTTATCAGAACCTTTCGGAAGATCAGGAACCCTAGTTCACATCAACAACCTCTAGTCTATGAGTATAGCCGAGAAGGAATTGTGCCATTTGAAAAGGGGGGTTCCTACATCTGCCTGCCGAGTGAATCTAATGACCCTAACTTGTTAGACGAACTCTTGAATGACTTTATATGGTTCTCTGGTGTTTGGGTTTGATCTCCCCACACATTTGGAAATCATGACTCATAGTGAAAGTGTACACCTCTGCGTAGAGTTTAATAAACTGGTATACTAGCCGTGCTCACAGATACGAGCGGCCTTGGGGATTCTTACAGAATAGTTGATCACCATTGTTATATCATGCTTAATTATTGTTGTTACTATTATGCTCATGTTAATGCTATTCATTATCCTTATTACAATTGATCATTGGTTCATTAATGGGTTTTGGATTACCTTGATGCTACTCAATTGCTAATTATATGATGATTAAAAGCTAAACGCAGTCAAACAGTGTCTAGGCTTTTTGAGCCTCATGAACCTCATGATATATTTGTTGAATTCGACATAGACTCACTCTTACTATTTTCACCACACCCCAGTGTGTAGTAAGGTGTTGCTCAGAAGAAGGATAAAGATGTAGTGGAGTTTTCAGAAGTCTTTTAGAAGAGCTTGGCATACGGAGCCACCAATCAGCCGTCCCTGAGAAGAATGGAGCCTGAAGTTTAGTCACCGTTCCGCGATACTCTGATGTAAGTATTAATTTATAGCTATGTACACGCTATATAATAACATTGTTTCTGATAGTTTTTTATTCTGACATATGTGTGGACTTCCTGGACACACATATGATTAGCCTGGTTTTGTTCTTTAGAAAACTGGGTGTGACAAATATAGACGTGTCAAACATTTAAAATATATAATTAAGATAAAGTAATAACAGCCTATATACATTATGTCATTGTTACTAATATGATTTTAGAAAAAAATTTAGTATATGAGTTGTTAAGGAAATATGTTGTTGATGAAACACAACATATATATTTACCACTCATGCATGCTAACACAATGTGTATGCTTACGTTAATCAAATCTTAATATATTAATATTGTTAGAAGTGGGCAATATACAAACATCTACATGCTCTATGGTTATTTAAACAATTGTTTATAGAAGATATTGATTATCTTTTACATGTAGATTTGAGAGCATATTTAATTTTCTTAGTAATGAGATGAGAATTGGGGTACATAAATTATTTATTGTAATAGGAGTACTGGGTAATTAGATGCAAATTTAGGTCTACTTTAGATCATGTTTCTTAATGGCATATGTGGGTAGTTTAAATATAGAGTCATGAGTTATTTTTTGTTGTTTTATGTAATAGCAGAGGTTGGTAATTATTAGAAAATAAAATAGACCCAATAGCTATTATTATCAATGGTGATTAGGTTATACCAAATTAATGGTTAAATTATTTAGTTTTTTTGAGAAATTTCTTGGATCTATTTTTTATTTTCCTATTGCGTCTCGTGAGAATTAAAGTGGAGGCTCCATTAAGGTCCTCTAATTAGCGTTTCTAGTATTTATCTTTTTTGCAGCATGACATGCATTTAGTTTAAACCTAACCATAAGATATATAAACTCTTATTGCTTCCATTTCATGAATTATAGTTTACCTTTCGACTTTTAACCAAGTTGTACAATTTTTCCACATGTTAAGTAGAAACTCTAGTGTTTTTTTTACCCTTTTTTAAAATTTATTTTTATTAAAAAGAGTTTATGTCTTAGTAGTATTGTTTTCCACATGCTAATTAAGTTGAAACTCAGATGGCACTCTAGCACCAAACTTGTTGAATTATTATATCACAAAATTATATGTGTGTAGTATTATTTTATATATCATAGAGTTGTAAAAATTAAATTACCAATATTGATATGACATAATAATGTTTTAGTTAAAATTTATAAATTTATTTTAAAATAACTTATGAAATTCATGATTAGGGAGTATTAATATAATTCAAAGGGAATTGTCGGTGTTATGTTATTGCTTTGTGATTTGTTAATTAAACATTTTCCATGTTTATAAGCTACTTTATCCTAATGTATATATGTCTACTTGGTATACATGGTCAAACCTAGCATTATGGTTATTTAATTTCACAGTTGTAGAAGTTTATAATTTAGAAATATATATGTCTCGTATATACATGGTTAAACATATCATTGTGATTATTTAATTTCATATTTCTAGAAGTTTGTAATTTATAAATATATATGTCTCATACTTTATGAATATAGATTTTTTTGTAATAGCATATATTAGTATTTACATATAGATTTGAGAGAGGTGGGTAATTTAGATGCAATGTGAGGGGGTTATTATGAATTACATTTCATAATGACAAAATAGACAATTTAGATACAAATTTAGGGGGTTATTTTGAATTATTTTTCATAATGATAAGTGTGGGTAATTTACATACAAATTTAGGAGGTTATTTTGAATTATATTTCGTAATGGCAGAGGTGGGTAATTTATATGCACAATTAGGGGGTTCCTTTAAGTATTTTTCATAATGGCAGATGTGGGTAATTTTTTATAAATTACAATGGATCCAATGGCTATTATCGGAGATGATTAGAGTCTACCAAATTAAAGGGATTATTGTGAGAATTTCTATGATTTATCTTTTTTCCTAGCGCGTCTAGTGAGAATTAACGTGGTGCTTCCGTTGGGTCCTCTAATTAATAATAATAAGATGTCAAATTCTATATGAATCTCCAAGTTGCACTTGAACTAGACAAAACTGGCCTGACTGGCTTGGTAATTTGGCAGTAAGGCCACAATTGATCAGTTTGGTCATCAACATATGACCCTTGTTGTTAGGTGAAGCATGAAAATCTAAAAACATATTATGATTAGAATTAACCTAAGGACGATACTAAAGCATAATATATCAGCCATATTTATTCTAAGGGTGATATTCATATGTATCACCCTTTGGAGTCCCATAGCAAAGCCTAGCACTCGAAGGATGATTAGAAGCATCACCAAATGGAGCATTACCCAATCGGTGAGTGGGAAACAAGAAAACTATCCAGTGACGAAGAAGCATGAACGAGAAGCATAATAAGAAGCACACACTATGCGCTAAGGAAACATTTATCTTACCCTACAGTCAAGGGATCGGATATATGCCACTGGCCTAATAACATACCATCAGCCATCTGGTTTGGGTACATGCAGCTGCAATAGAATTAAATTCATCTGCCAATGCAATAGCCAGGGTCTCAGATGGCGTATATAGAAACACACGGTGGCATCTATTGAATATGTGTCCCTGTATCTGTATATATGGAGTCACCAACCACACATGTTGGTAGTATCAAAAACACACACATGTTGGGAGTATATATATAATGACCACTGACTACCACATAGGGGTACATGGCAGCTTCGTGATCATCAGCATCATATATATAAATCATCAGCCTTTGGTTTGGCACACAAAATCCTCTCGTTCTATAGCAACACAAAATGAGAAAAAGACAAAATAGTCATTGTCTTCATACGCATAGGAATGAAAGGCATCGAGAAGGAGGTTTCTTCGGTTGCCACAGATCCAGCACATTATCATGTACTAGTTATGTCAGGGCTCAGACCACACCTGACCATTTTCTCTGGTCATATGAAGCCTGCGTTGCAGTCAAGGACTACCACGCTTATATGGGAACCAGACATTGTGGAAAGAGTCCAAGGAGTAGGAATACTATGTATATGGCCGTCGCTCGGTTGTTTGCTGCAGCTAGCACGTCTGTTGGGATAGGTGACTGAACACAGTGACCAAACGTTGAAACCAGTACAGTTTGGAGATTTATTTGACAACTTTGGACACATGACAATAAGGAAAAGATTATATGGCAATTATTGGAGATGCTAGCATAAATTACTTTGTAGATGCCATAATTATATATATGGTGCTATAATCATTCATAGTGTCACGGCGCGACCAATCACAAATTAAAAGTTTGCCCCGGCCTGCCCAGCGCGGATGGGGTGCAGCAGGAGGTGTTGATCTATGATTGGAGGCACAACTTTGTTTACCATGTTCATCTCAAAAGAAATCGACTTTTAGACGTGTCCTTAGTCAAACTATTTTAAATTTCAAACTATTTTAAATTTAACTAAATTTATAATAAAAACACTAGTATTTATGATACTAAATTAGTCTCACTAGATATGTTATGAAATATGTTTTCATAATGTACATATTTGATATTTAGACGATGTTACTCTTTCCTATAATGTTAATTAAACTTATGATAATTTGACTTTGAATGACTCTAGAAACTTAATTTATTTTAGGACAGATAGGCGAGCCTCTTCCTGGTGGACGACTTGCTTCTGGCCTGGTCGTCCGAACTCAATTTGTCTCTGTCCAATAATAATTGCACGTCTCACCTTTTGAGTAATTAAAGTGTCTCACCTTTTGAGTAATCAAACTTTTTAGGTTTTAATAAATAAATTTAAAACAAATAAATACTCATGATAGTAATAAATATTAATATACTAATAGTAGAATATACTTTTATAATACACATTACGGGAATAAAATGTTGATGATAATTGTAAGCCTGACCAAATTTTAAAATTTTGACTCTAAAAGGAAATGAGATGTGCGGTTATTTTGAGATGGATGTCACACCCGATTTTAAGGACAAAATATGATGCAGAATCCTATGTGTGCACCGGGATCAGTCACACACATAAGACGACAAATTACAATAGTATCAAGAGACAAGTGTTTGTTATATAAGGAGTAATGACAATTACATAAAGACAACTATTCATCAAAGTAGCGAAAACTTAAATTCTACTCTTTAGGTGAAGCCTCCGAACACCACAGAGACGGTTGACTAGGAGTTCATACGCCTAGCACTGCTCAAGAACTTTAACCAAGCCTCATCTTCTGTTACCCATCTTAAATTTTTTCTAAAATTTAAATATAAAGCAAGTGTAAGTATATATCGTACTCAACAAATATAACATGGGTTGATGAGGCTCAAAAAGCTGACACGGGTTTACTGCGGTTAGCTTTTAGTGAATCATAATTTTAGCAATTGAGTAGCAACAAATTTAGCACAAGCCCATAAGATCACGTGATCATATAAACAAGAATAATGTATAGCATAAACAAATTAATCACAGATGTTCTTCTATTCCATAAGGATCCCAAGGCCGTTCGTGTCCGTGAGCACGACTGATATATCAGTTTTACACTCTGCAGAAGTTATACACTTTTGCCATGAGCTGTGATTTACCCTTTTGTCCGAGGTGATCAGCCTCTTGACCCACTTCCAAGGAATGTCGGCAGGGTTCACTATGAAGTCTTTTAAAGGTTCGTCTAACAAGTTAGTAGCAGCTAGGTTTATGTGGCAAGTAGATATAGAGCCCCCCTTTCGATATGCCACACACGCGCAACAGCACACATAGGAACAGAGGCCGCACTATACTCATCGTGTCACGCTCCTTTTGCGTCTTTCGGTAACTACTAACAAGCTATAAAAGATCCTCATACTTGACTAAAGCCAGAGCCATATAGCACTCATGGTTGTACTGTAAGTCCTAGGTTGTCACTTATAGATAAGTCCTCAGGGAGAGAAACTAAAGCATTTAGAAAATAGCCAAATACTTCAGCACCCTTTTGTCTATGTTGCTAAAAAGCATATTTTAACGTTTATTGCATATACCATTAGTCAAGTTACATATCACGGTCATTAATTGAGCACTAGCAGAAATACTACCCAATGCATGATCCCATAGGTGACAAGGTACAAGTACAGAGCTAAGAAATCCTTATTGGTAATCAAGACACATGCAGTATGAATTAGGTGATTAAAGGTGAATAGGTAACAAGGATGATCCCATGCTATGCTTACCTTTTATACTTGCTTCCACTCAAGGCAACTGCTCATATAAATTTTTCGGACTTCTCTTCTATAGCTTTTGGCACTTAGCTCGTGGTCTCCTGCGCTTATGTGTGGTTTTCTTCTACTTGTAGCAAACATGAAGCAAAGGAAGCATACAAGAAGACAAAGAAAGGACAACTAATAACATTGCACCAATCAAAGCAAAAGGCTTGAGATCAGCGTGCTAAAAGAGGACGGCTCATTGCTACGGTTATGAGAACGTAAGAGACGTTGGGAGCGAACCATCCTTAACTATCAGGAGTTTTATATTAGAAAAGAAACAACTACAAGCTTGATTTATGTTAGCTAAGAAAAACTATGTGAGTAGTATTAATTCAGATTAATCATAACATATTTAATTTTAAAAGTCAAGTTAAAGCTAATCATATTTTATTTATAAACATATCTCATATTATTTAAGCAATTTTCAACATTACTTTGCAAAGAAAATGACCATGTGAGAGCATCTATACGAGTCTATTATATATAGTGTGTTTAAACTAAAAAAATATAATTAGAAATACATATGTTAACATTATTCAAATTAACATTTATTTATGAAAGATCAATGTTTACTTAGGTTGCTTTTAATTATAAAAAGGATTGCACGTATATTAATCAATTTAATATAACTATATACAGGAAAATATGTGACAAGAAGATATGGACACCAACATATATAGATCGTGTCGATACGAATCTTACACAACTTTGAACGAAGCGAAACGGACTTAAAACAGAGAAACAGTGGAGATTTAACGATCCAGTGGCAATTATGTAATTACCGTCATCTGTGTTGGCGCCGGCTACCGGAATGGCTGCGCCGACGGCGATCTCTCAACGCTCGGTGACCGCGCTCGCGCACGACATCGCCTGCACTCTCTCGCACTCGCTCTGAATGTAACTGAACACGAAAGAAATGGCGCTGCCCAAACGTTGCAGCTTTTTCGGTTTTTCTTGATTCTATTTATTCACGGTGTTTACACGGTCTGTGACCGACGATCCCCCCGCCATGCGTGCTTCACGCTGCATCGTGCCCGCCTTGTGTGCGGGAACGTTTCATACACGCATGGCGGTGACCATTCATAGCCGCACCATGAACGCAGCATGGTTCTAGCCCTCTCCACCGCTCATCTGACATGCAGCTAGCTAACTTTAGGAATTGTAAACATGCAACTAAATGCAACTGCCTAATTACAGGAATGATGAAGTAATGCAGATCGTGCACAGGATTTAGCTAACAATCACCCCCTAATCCCGCTGCACATCAATTACTCCCTGCTGCTGTCTCAGCTCTATGAATCTGACCTTTGCCAATGCCTTCGTCAGAATGTCAGCCAACTGGTTCTGAGTGCTCACATGATCAATGTCAATGCTGCCGTTCTCAACACATTCTCTGACAAAATGATACTTGGTATCTATGTGTTTGCTTCGATCATGATGAACAGGATTCTTGCTCAAAGCTATGGTAGATTTGTTATCAACAAGGAGACTGACCTTTGAGCCTGAATGCCGAGCAGTTCTCCCAACAGCCTGCTGAGCCAAATACCCTGACAAGCTGCATTTGCACTTGCTATGTACTCGGCCTCACATGACTCTTTGTTTCTGTGACACCCATGTGACCAGGTTCATGCCCAGGAAGAACACTGAACCACCAGTGCTTTTTCTATCATCTATGTCACCTGCCAGATCACTATCACTGAAACCCAGAACTTTGGGCTCTGAAGTGCTTGATCTCATATATCTGCAGCCATAACCAACTGTACCAGACAGGTACCTCAGTATTTGTTTTACTGCAGCCCAGTGACTTGTCTTTGGTGCCTCCATGTGTCGGCTTACAATGCCAACTGAATAAGCAATATCCGGTCTAGTGTTCACCAAATATCTCAGGCTCCCAATTATACTCCTGTACTTTGTTGCATCAACAGGTGGGGTCTTATCATTCTTGCTCAGCTTCAATTTATTTTCCATAGGAACGTGGCAAGGATTGCATCCTTTCATACCAGCTTGCTCCAGAATTTTCAGAGTATATGCACTATGACACAGAGTAGTCACCCCTTCTCTCTGATTGACCTCCATCCCCAAGTAGTAGGACAGTAGGCCTAGGTCACTCATACTAAAGCTGCTCATCATTTGCTTCTTGAATGCATCAATGCTCTCTTGGCTCGTCCCTGTGATTATCAAATCATCCACATACACACCCACCAAGAGGAAACCTTTGCTCTCAGTGCGCCTATACACAGCATGCTCAAGAGGATTTCTGACAAAGCCTAGCTTCAGGAGCTCTTTGTCAAGCCTTGCATTCCAAGCTCTGGGTGCTTGACGCAAACCATACAGGGCTTTCTTCAGTTTGAGTACCTTTCCATTTCCATTTTCAACAACAAAGCCAGGAGGTTGTTGGACATATACCTCCTCTACCAAATCTCCATTCAAGAATGCCGATTTGACATCCATATGATGCACTCTCCAACCACATCTTGCTACTAGAGCTAACAATAATCTCACGCTGAGCATAGCCCTTTGCCACAAGTCTGGCCTTATGTTTTTATTACTTTTCCTTGAGGGTCTTCTTTCACTTTGAAAACCCACTTCAAGCCTATGGCCTTATGACCTTTTGGTAAATCAGCCAGCTCCCATGTTTTATTAGCCTGAATTGATTCCATTTCAGTCACCATAGCATCTCTCCAACACTTGTCCCCAAGAGCATCCCTAATACTGTTAGGTTCTTCTGCAGCCAAGTAGCACAACCCACTGTATTCGAAGTCCTGGACTTCTTCAGAGGTATCAATAATATTCTGCACAGTTCTGTACCTTAACTGAACCCCTTCTGAATCCATTGATTCTTCAGTTGGTGGTGTTGCATATTCGACCCCTGGTGTATGAGGACTACCAGAAGGTGTTGCTTGAGGTGATACTGCATCAGTGTCGATCGACCACTGCACAGGTGAGAGTGGTTCAGCGACTGAATCTTCTGAATTTTTAGTCATTGACTGTGAGCCTGAACCCGCGTCGTCAGTTACTGTACCCTGTCCGGCAATAGTGAAATGTTCAACTTCAAACACAGTGCTGCCAGTCCCTGACTCAACTTCTTGATTCCACTTCCAAGCTCGATTCTCTGCAAAGATCACATCCCTGGATATGTGTAGTTTCCTTGCCACTAGGTCATACAATCTGTAACCCTTTCTTCCTACTTCATATCCCATTAACACCATTGGGGCTGATCTGTCAGAAAGCTTGGACACACCGGGGCCTGTCTGCTTGACATAAGCGATGCAACCAAAGGTACGCAGGTGATGCACTTTGGGCTTCCGATTATACCATGCTTCATAAGGTGTTTTGCCTCGGAGACTTCTTGTTGGAGCATGGTTCAAAAGATAAACCGCTATTGTCACTGCCTCCCAAAACTCTCCTGGACTCCTGGTACACCCTTACTTTTCAGTAGGCACCTCGCCATCTCCACAACAGTGTGATTACACCGTTCCACAATGCCATTTTGTTGTGGCGTATATGGCGTCGTGGTGTAGTGCTTGACTCCATGCTCGTCGCAGTACTCTTTGAACTCGATGGAGTTGAATTCACCACCATGGTCGCTGCGAAAAGCTCGGAGCCTCCCACCTTGTTCAGTTTCTGCCAGTGCTTTTACACGCTTGAAACTCTTGAATGCTTCATCCTTGGTTGTCAACAGCTCAATCCACATGTATCTTGTATTATCATCAACTAAAAGCAGAAAGTAATTTTTACCTCCCGGTGTCTTTGGCCTGATTTGGCCACACAGATCGGCATGGAACAGGTCCAAGGGCTTCTCACCACGATGATTTGCCACAGCAGGAAAAGGCTATCGATGCTGTTTTCCCAATGCACAGCTATCACAAAACTCCTCAACCCTGTCAATACTGGCATCCCCTCCACCATTCCTTTCTGACCAAGATCACGGAGTGCACGAAAGTTGAGATGGCCATACCGGCCATGCCACACCCATGCCTCGTCACTTGTCTTGGCTGTCAAACAAACAGGAGCTGCAATCTGTGTTGTCAGCAGATACAGAGGATTCTTCACACGCGGTGCTCGAGCCAGCAGTGAACGCTCGACATCGAACACATTGCAAAAACCTTCTTCTATCACAATTTTGCAGCCACCTTCTTCCAATTGACCCAAGCTCACAATATTACTTTTAAGTTTAGAAATGAAGTAGACCTCGGTGAGTACCTTGTGCCCTTTGGCCCTGGATTGAAGCACCACAGAGCCGATTCCTTCGATTTCGATGAGCGATCCATCACCGAACCGCACTGTGCCTCGCACAGACGTGTCCAGTGACGCGAGTGCTCGCGGCGCCCCGTCATATGGTTGTTGGCCCCCGTGTCGAGGACCCAGATGTCTCCGGCCTCATCATTGTCGCCGGGGTGAACTTTCTTCTCGTGGAGATGTACGACCTGAGGGATCGCACAACCACGGGCTGCTCGTCGACGCGCGGCTCCACACGCACGGCGTGCACCGTGGCCAGCAGGATCGACGGGTGTTCGGCGTCCGCCTGTGCGTGATGAGCCTCTTCCTTGCGCTCCTTCTTGGGCCTCTTGCAGTCCTCCGCCCAGTGGCCATAGATGCCACAGTTCCTGCATCGCCCTTTCCTCCTCGGAGTGCCCATGGTTGTCAATTTGACAACAAGCTCTTTCTTCTCGCCGCGATCACCGCGGTCGCCTCGAACACAGCGCCTCCGTGCTTCGACTTCCCAGCCTTCTTCTCGCCTCCACTCGACGAAGAGGACTCGGGTAGCAGGCGATGGCGGTTCCTGGCCACCCAGTCCTCCTCCGTCAAGAGAAGCTTGCCCGTCTTGTCGGTGACCTCGATCCCGAGGCGATCCTCGGCCATCTTGAGGCGCCCAACCAGCTCCTCGATGGTCAGGGTTTTGAGATCAAGCAGTGTCTCGATAGAGATCACGACCTGTGCATATCTTTTGGGAAGCACACGCAGCATCTTCTTTACCACACGGGCATCAGATATATTCTCACCAGATGTGCGCAGGTTCGCCGCCAGAGCGCTGATGCTCAGGGCGAACGCGTCCACCGTCTCGCCATGTTTGAAGACAATGTTCTCGAGCTCCTGCAGTAGATGCTGAGCATTAGCCTCTTTCACGCGCTCGGCACCGACGCGCATGTCCTTCACCGCCTGCCACGCCTCCTTGACGGTCTTCTTGGCCCCCAGCATCTGCCACATCTCTTGGGGAACCGAACGCAGGAGGCCGCCCATGGCCTGCCGATCTTGCGTCCGCTTGATCCCTTCGCCACCAGGTTCGATCGCCTCCCACACCTCCAGGATCTCGAAATTACACTGCATGAGCGTTGCCCACTCAGCGTAATTCGATCTCGTGAGCATTGGCCATATCAAGGAGCCCTCACGGACTCCATGCCCCGAACTGCCAGACCCTGACGCGTCCGCGCCGCCCATCTTCGACGGCGGCGGCGACCTTCGTGGGACGACGAACTTCTTCCAAGGTGGTTCTTGCGGCGGGCTTACAGAACCACCGTAGAACATACACCGTGGCTCTGGTACCACTTGTTGGCACCGGCTGCCGGAATGGCTGCGCCGACGGCGATCTCTCAACGCTCGGTGACCGCGCTCAACGTCGCCTGCACTCTCTCGCGCTCACTCTGAATGTAACTGAACACGAAAGACATGGCGCTACCCAAATGTTGCAGCTTTTTCGGTTTTCTTGATTCTATTTAGTCACGGTGTTTACACGGTCTGTGACTGACGATCCCCCACCATGCGCGCCTCACGCTGCATCGTGCCCGCCTTGTGCGCGGGAACGTTTCATACACGCATGGCGGTGACCATTCATAGCCGTACCATGAACGTAGCACGGTTCTGGCCCTCTCCACCGCTCATCTGACATGCAGCTAGCTAACTTTAGAAATTGTAAACGTGCAACTAAATGCAACTGCCTAATTACAGGAATGATGAAGTAATGCAGATCGTGCACGGGATTTAGCTAACAATTTGGTACCTTGGTTCATCTTCCACACGAGCGTGGCCATGGCTGACTGCTGTACTGCGCGCGGGAGAGGAGGGTCTCGGCCGGCCGGACCGGCGGCGGCGTAGTGCGCCCGAAACGCGTGGGGCCCGCGGTGGCGGGAGGGAAGCCGGTGGCGACTAGC